>OU612095.1:77295520-80006770 GCA_914767995.1 Thecocarcelia acutangulata | reverse complement strand
CAACACCAGAGCAGTATGAAAAATTGGCAAATTTAATGTCATCTAATGCAGACATTGCATGTGGATATCACCAGCGATCAAAGAAAGAAGTAGCAGTGTCCTGGGAGGAAGTTGCAGGAATCATCAATGCACTTGGCCCTCCAACAAAAAATGCCAGCCTCATTATATCTCATATTGTTCTCCTCTCTGACCAACAATAATGCAGCTGTTATAGAAATTAAAAAATTAAATTATTGATTTAAAAAAAAAAAGAAATAATTGCAACACAACAACAATTTTTATTAAAGTTTTATTTTGGTCTTTCCATATTTAATGAAAATGTCGCATAGGTGAAGCTAAATAACTTTTTTTTGCTCAAAAGCAGTTCTGGTACTTATATAAGGTTACATAAATATGGAAAATGAAAATTTCCGATATCGGTCCATATATACCCGAGATATAGCCCAAATCGGGTTTTTCATGAAAATGTCGCGTAAGCGAACTTAAACAACTTTTTTGTGGTCAAAAGCAGTTCTGGTATTGAAATTAGGTTACATAAATATGGAAAATGAAAATTTCCGATGTCGGTCCATATATACCCGGTGTATAGCCTAACAGGTTTTTTGATGAAAATGCCGACTAAACAACTTTTTTGTGCTCAAAAGCAGTTCTGGTAATGAAATAAGGTTATATAAATATGGAAAAAGAAAATATCCGATATCGGTCCATATATACTCGAGATATAGCCTGAACCAATTTTTCCAATAACATTTTTTTTTTGCTGAAAAGCAGTTCTTGTCATAAAAGAAGGTTACGAAAATAGAGAAAATTAAAATTTCTGATATCGGTCCAGATATACCCGAGATATAGCCTAAATCGGGTTTTTCATGAAAATATCGCGTAAGCGAACTTAAACAATTTGTTGTGCTCAAAAGCAGTTCTGGTAATGATATAAGGTTATGTGGAAAATAAAAATTTTCGATATCGGTCCATATATACCCGAGATATAGCCTGAACCGATTTTTCCATTAAAATTTTTTTTTTTTTTTGCTGAAAAGCAATTCTCGTTATAAAAGAAGGTTACTTAAATACAGAAAATAGAAAATTCCCATATCGGTTCATATATAACCGAGCATATTTAGGTCACATTTTTAATATACTATACATATTCGTGACTATCGTGGAGGGTATTTTAGATTCGGCCCAGCCGAATATACTACACTCTTACTTGTTGTATATACTTCTGTTTTCTTATTAAACTTTATTAAGAACTTATTTTTAATTATGTATACAAACAACTTTTTGTATTAAAATTGACATTTGTTTATGAAAACGATAACAAACTTGCTTATTTTGCAATTTTATTTCCACATTCCACAGTGATGCTATTAATTTTATAAACATTGTTGTCTTCTTCTTTGTCTTTCGATTCCGTTTTTTATTAGAATATCAATTTTCGATCGCAACGGAACTGAATGCGGAGACTTAATCGAAACGCAGAATAGGGGGGATTATTATTTTTTATTTTTTTTTAAATTTTATTGTAATTTTTGATTCATACTGAAATGATGTGCAGTAGATGTTTATAGGGCAGAAATGTGCCAAATAAAACATTAATAAAAATACATTAACTAAAATAAAAACAAATAATACGATTAACAGTTTAGGATTTTTTAGCATTAGTTTAGATATTGCCACACTTCTTGCTTGTAGAAAAAAATGAATGCGAATTTAACTTTCTTCTTCACAATTCCAATTGGGGCTTTTTAACTCAATGCTTGCAATAGAAAAGAACTACGCGAATGTTGGCTGCGTTCATTTTACCAAGATACATTAAACAGATATATATTTACATACATATATATGTTTCCTTTTTTCATTTCTAGAAAATGAACAACAACCTGAACAACACGTCGATGGTAATAAAATTGAATTATAGCTTTTTGTCTGTCATAATGGTGTGTTTTATACTTCGTACTCTCGAACTCCACGGCGAGAAAACACAATAAAAGTTAATGATAATAGCAAATTCAATATAAATTTATATACATAGAGTTTGCAAAACTTACTGAAATTACAAACTTGAAAAAGAATTAAATTTGTAATGTTCATTCGGAGTAGAGTTGGAAAAGAAGACTGTAAATCCTTTAATAATGTTTATTTAAATTTCCAATTAAACAAATGCCAACAATATCTTAGATTCTTTCTTACCTTAATGTTAAAGGCAAAGCAAAATGAACGAACATTCAAGTTAATTAACTACTCCTTAAGCCAACGAGGAAAATTGTTTTAAAAAGAAACTTTGTGCCACACAAACATTTCTCGGCAGGAAGAAACTTGAGTCAGTTTTATTGCTCGTTTTCAGCATTCACCATTAAGTGGCCAAGTGGTAAATTGAACAGCAATTAATTTGCATTTTAAAATTGCAATTGAACCCAAAAGGATTAAGAGCAATATAAAATATAAAAATACCATTTACGCTGAATAAAAGTGTTTGAAAAACACGCCATTAAAATCTCAACATATTGCCAAGCGGAAATAAAAATTTGGAAAAAGGTAACAAAAAAACTTCCCTAATACCCAAACGGGATACTGACACAACCGCTTAACATTTACAAAGTGAAGCAAAAACCTTAACAAATAATAATGAAAAGATTAAATATTTAATTTTTGTGGACTAAAAAACGTTTGGCAACAGCAACGAAAAGTGACACCTCAAATGCAAAATAAGTAAAGCTGAAAAAATTTTGTTTTTTTTTTTTCGTTTAAAGGGTTGAAAGTAATAATTTCTTATTAATGAAAATAAATTAAGAAATGTTGGCTCATTAAAACAGTAAAAAGGGTTAATTTCGTTTTTTACAAGTTAAAACTACAATAAAAACAGCGGCAGTGTCGCTACTGCTACAGAAAGGTAACGCTAAAGCCGCCCTTAGACGACGGAATGTCTTTAACTACACGTCGTGTGGTACTATTACATCTGACATAATTTCAATTAGAGCTTGTTGTATTTTGTTAAGCTATGTACACACGGTTGTCAGATCTTACAATATTGTAAGATCTTGCAACATGCTGACAATGTAGTGACAATGAAAAATTGTCCCGCAGAAGTAAATTGTGTGTTCAGACGATCGTAAGAAAATCTTACAATTTCATTGTCAGACTATGGTCTGACAAATAATTCATCTGACAACAAAAATTGTCAGTTCACACGGTTGTCAGATTGTTAGATGAAAAATATTGCCAGACATGTTGTAAAGCATTGCCACTTATGTATACCACTTATGTATGTATTCTGTGCTTATGTATATGCTTGGCAGTGTTGCCCATCAAATTTTTTTCTGACTATTGTCAGGTGCATTAATTTTATACATCTGACAATTATAACTGAGCTTACAATTCCAGCCAATTATCCGACGAAGAGTGTTCTCACGATTGTTAGATACCTGACAACATTATCGTCTTACAATTGATTGACAATGGTTTTTTTGACAACGTTGTAAGTTAAAAATTGTCAGTTCACACGATTGTAATACATTTTCAGACAATTTTACTGGCAATATTGTAAGATCTGACAACCGTGTGTACGTAGCTTGACGCATTGATTGTTTTTCCAAGCTACGCAGCTCTCAGTTAGCAACACTGCTTTATTTGACAACCCATTTAATACTGATATTTTTTTTTTTTTGTTTAGTTTGGCTTTATATTGGATTATGATAGACTTACACGAGAACCAATGCAACAAATGGGCTGAAGTACAAATTTATATTGAACTTCCATTCCAAAGTTTGTTCTCCAATGAAGCTCATTTTTGCTTGAATTAATACGTAAATAAGCAGAATTGTTGCATTTAGTATGAGTATAATGCACAAGCTTTCTTTGAAACATCATTAGATCAGCATAAACCTATTATTTATTGCGATCTATAAGCCATGTATCGTAAATAAGGAAGATGGAAAAAATGTTACTGCGAATGGTGTAGAGACAGGGTTAGGAAATTGTTCCCAACACAACGCAAAGTAAACAGAAAAATTAAAAATGTATTTTAGGCATCCACGAGTAGTATTTCGTCTTCCGTGCGTAAAACGCACGAGTGCTTAACTCGTGCGTTTTACTCACTCCGTGGAATTGGACCATCATGAGATAAGGCCGTAAAGGCAGGTGTTGGTGTATATCTTTTTCACTTTCTGCCATCCATGTTCTCCCCTGGAAACAGGTTTTGCCTTGGCAAAAACAATTAAATACACTAAGCTTGGGGAAAGCTAGCAATTATTTTTTCGTGTTGTCTTTGATCGAGCGTTATTGATCGCATCAATTATTGTTATAAATAAAAGTAATTATTGGCGAAAGCCAGGTTTGAGCTTGAGCCAGACAAATACCATCATATAATATTATTCTTCAAAGAAAATACACTATTTGAGCTTTATGGCGGTACTTTGTGAGTCTTATGCAAACAAATTTGATTAGAAAGTTGCTTAAAAAGTTATGTAGGAACCACAATAAATATTGGGCTTCCTGGCCGCGGTATTTCCTGTTCTAACGGTTTGATATGGTCAGCAATATCGCCCGAACTCTTTGGGGCTACTTGAAGTCTTTGGGCTACTTCAAGTGGCGGGTTTATGCCAACCAGCAGAATACGCGACAGGAATATGAACAGTTATAAAACGGTCATAGACGTAAGTATATCAACACTCGTGGTATCCTTTAGGCTGATGTCATATCTTCCCATTAACAAAAAATTGTACAACTGCAAATAAAGATTTCCAACCCCCAAAATAAATTTTTTTATTTATCAAAAAAAAGTACAAACAATTGAATTTTATTCACTATATTAGCTTTTAATATTGATACCAACTATAAAATTTGTAAACAGCCTGTTTTTTATGTTTCCCAGCTGTCTGTATGTCGACATTTGATAGGAGCTACCCTAAACATCAGTAGACTCTGGAAATTTTTGAATGTTTGAGAATATCTCTCAAAAATTTCCAAAGTCTATTGATGATTAGGGTAGCTCATATGAAATGCCGACTTATAGACAGCTGGGAAACATAAAAACAGGCTGCTTAAGAATTCATTAAAAGAGTAGTTCGAAAATGAAATTGGCTGATTATTTTTGAGTCACCTTCTAGAATTTTTCTTATTATAATAATTAAGATAATTTTCATGCAGTTCAAACATATTGTTAATCGAAGCAAATGCTTCTACAGTACCATACTTACGTATATACGAAAGTATGGAGTGTAGAGTATAGTTTCCAGTCCACTATTACTACTGTATTATTGTGACTGTTTATTAAAGTAGAAAATTAATATGTGCTGCACAATTTTTCTTAGAAAAAATATCCACCAAAAAGAAGCTTAAGCTTAAAATAACTCAAAAAAATAAAAATAAAACAATAGAGGAAAACGGCTTAAAGAAAAGGTAAAATATCTTCTAAAAACAAAGAATTATAATAAAAAAAAATATCTCATAAATCATACAGGACACTTTGGTGAGTTCTTAAATAACCGCAAAGAGCCAGTAATTTCATTTGTAATTAATTTATTTAGACTTATTTTTCTTTATAATAAATAGCATTTACTTTCCTTTTTGAGACTTTTAAATTTGATTTTTTTGCTGGGGATCTTCCAGTAAATCAAATAAATTATCAAAAGATAAGGGATATTTTTTTTTTTTTTTTGTAAAAGAAAATTTATAATTTACTTTTATTGTAGATGTATACTCGTAAGTTAAAAAATGATTTAAGAATATTATGAACATAAAGGGCAGTTTCTTTAAAAAATTGTGTGCTAGCTTTAAAAGGTATATTATTTAAAAAAGTTTAATAACAAATCACTAAAACAATTTTCTTGTTCCACAAATAAGTTGCCCTTTAAGACTCATTTAGCCGACCGTAGAAATTGTAACTCTAACGTAAATGTAAATATAGTAAAACTTATAGAACACTTAAAACCGTATCATGTGTTTATTTTTATTTTTTTATTTATGCCTACGGAGAATAACTCCTTACACTCAGAGAAAAGTTAGATCGAAATATGGCTACAACAACATTACTATATACGCCATAATATTGTGTATTATTGTTAATAACAACCTATTGTCGATACAATTATAGTTTATTTTCCCATAAATATGTGTTCGTTTGCGTTTCTGTGATTCTATTGTTACCGTCTATCAATTTCAGAATATGGTTGCATACAATGTTAATATTGTATGAAATTTTTTTAAAAATGACAATAGTTTTTATTACACTCAATACTAAAATACCTGTTTTTATCACATGTATGATACGCTTATTCACATTTAACAAATATAACTTTATAGAATAAACTTAATATGGTAAGTTTTACCAATTGTTTTATTTTAGCCGTTGACATATAATTTTCGTTTAGTTTTTTGTTATGGAAAAATATGTATTTTTTGTTTTAAATTTAAAAAAAGTTAGCTAATCAAAAAAACAAAAAAAGGAAAAAACTTAAAATTAAAAGAGAGAAACTTAAAATTGGAGAGAGTTTGCAAAAGGTATGTTAGTATATTAAGATTTTGATATTTGTACACGCAGAAAAAAGACAGCTTGAAATATGGTTGCAACAACACTAGTATATATTCTATAACATTATGTATCATTGTTAAAAACGTTGTATTATCAATATAATTATAGTTTGTTTCTCTATAAATATATTACTGTTTACATTTCCATAATTCCATAGAATAATAACAATTGTGAGAATTTTTTAAAAACAACGATAGCTTTTATCACACCCAATACTAAAATAATTGTTATTATCTTATATATAATACGCTGATTCATATGCAACAAAAGTGAGTTTATAGTATAAACTTGTTATTGTTGTCATTAACGATATTTTCATTCTAGTTGTTGACATATAATTTGATTTCAGTTTCGGTTTTTCTTTGGAAGGAAAAAAATGTTTTTTGTTTTCAATTAAAAAACAAGAATATACAAAAATATATATTATAAACAAAAGGAAAAACGCGAAATAGCAGAAAAATCATAAATTTAAATTAGATGTTCGCGAACTTAAGAAGGTAAGTATATTTAAATTAAGATGTAAACAATAATACATGTGGTAAGTCTAATAATATATGCAACCATATTAATATGCTAATATATTACGCATATAATTAAAATCTCAACGAAATACTTAATACTTATTTTTGTTTTATTACAGCTAATGGATATTGCAACTTCGTAGAAGAAATTTGTGCATTAATTCGGTTGAGACACCGATTGTATTTACAATTATTTTGCAAGATGTGTTTAATGCTATGATTGCTATCAATATTAAAAGCTGATTAAAAGCATTAACTTTATACAATAATTTTTATAATATTATATTATACACTTTCCAGTTTTTTTTAATTAACTACAATTATATATGTAGTATATGAAATTGTGCAAATTATAAGAAAAATAAGTTTACAATAAAGTTATTTACCACATTAGCATGGTTACTTAATGAAAGTATATGAGAAAAGTATGATTGGCTGGTATAATTACATGGTTAAGTATGACAATTATAGCATGGTTACTTATAATATGTTTTTTTACAATACTATGCTATGTTTTGACGTTTTAAATATAACAATATACTGTTATTAGGTATGACTATATACTTCAACAATAGTATTTTGCCCTTAGAATATTGTTGTATCAACCATATATTTTTTTCTACGTGTACGGATGTTGCAATCAACAATTATAAAACAAAGTCAACCATATTGTTGGCCAACCATATTATGGCTGTGCACAACCCTACAATTGTTACAACCACAAGAGTTTTAATGACGAACAACTGTACTATGTTACATTAAACCGTAATAATATGCTTACGAGTATATTCAATTTTCAATTATTTCATTATTTTTATTTCAGCTAGTAGATGCTAGAATCAGTTGAAGTCAACATCATTTGCATTTGTGTAACCCGACTATATTTTGCAAATTATTTTTAATTATTTAAATTTATCATGAAATATTTTAATAAATGTTTTCTATTAATTTAGTATTATCAAATGTATATTATGTGACAGATATTGTAAATTGCATAGTATAAAGAAATAAAATAGTATTGTTTATCTAAAGATGTCCTCTTTTTAAATAATATGGTCAGCTATGATAAAAACATGGTTCTCTGCCAAAATATAGTATGGTTATTAACAAAATTGTTTTACAAAACTATAGTGAGGTATATTAATGGCATTTCATATATGACTATATAATATTATCAGCACCAACCATACAATTCAACAATAGTATGTTGCCCTTAAAATATTGTCATGTCAACCATATATTTTTTTCTACGTGTACAAACAGATATATATGTATATTGTACACGCATATGAATTAAAAAAGTTACAAAAATTAATAAGAAAAATAGAATAGCTAATTACTGGAATTGCAAAAATTTATAAGCAATAGAAAAAATTGTTAATTACTGAAATTTAATCTAAGATTATACTACGCTTAACAAAATTTAAGTTCATCGAAAAGTCAATAACGTGGTAAAGTTCATTAAAACAACAGCATAATCTACGGAAGGGATCTGCATTCCCATAATTCTGACGGCAATAAAGCACTGACATCATCAAAATCACATCATCATCAAAATTTAGTTTGGCATTTAACAGTTTTCTGCGACTTGTCAAAGAAGGCAGCTTTATTTGTTTCAGTCTCAACTCATAGGATGGTAAGTTGGCTACAGTGTTCGGGTAGATATTGCGCAGGATGAAAAGAAGGAATTGTTTTTGGATAGACTCAATTCGATCTCTATGAACATTATCAAAAGGGTCCCATATAATCGAGCCATATTCCAGTATTGGCCTGACTAAAGATGTATACAATTGCTTCACAACAGTGGAGTCAGCAAATTCTTTAGACCAGCACTTTACAAAGCCAAGCATCCCCCTTGCTTTACTTGAGCAAAAGCTAATGTGTTGGTTGAATGTAAGTTTTCTATCAAACAAAACACCCAGATCCACAAGTCCTTCAACTGTATCTAACACGTGGCCACCAAGCCTAAAATGCCCATGAAAGTTTGATTTTCTAGAGAAGTGCATATGCTTGCACTTACTACAATTTCATTTTAAAAGGTTATGCTTAGACCAATTGAAGAAATTGTCCAAATCCAGTTGGAGGCAGTTTTGGTTCCAGAGAAAAGAATTGGTCATAGATGGCTTCCCTGCGGTACTCCAGAGCTTACAGACATAAACAAAAAACCAAAGTTCATATGAAGAAAAAGTGTTATTTTTGTTGAACTTTATAATTTTTAAATTAAAAATTGTTAAAACAGCAGATCATGATACGCAATGACCCGAGTTCAAATCCCAGTGGGTGCTGATGAGTAGTGTAGCGACTACGAAACAGCTAGTTGTCCCCCAGCTAAAGATTTGATTATTATTTTTCTTGTCTTCTTCAATCAATAATTATTGATCACAGCAAATTTGTAATGTAAAAAATCCTTCTTAAGAAACAAACTTGAGACAGGAAAAAACTTGAACTAAAACCCGATGTACATACATATGTACTAACCAAAAAAATTTTAATTTAAAAAAGAATTCTGTTTTTCATTTTTATGTTGTTGTGCGTTAAATAAAATAATTAATTTTCTATCGTTCATATCCTTATATCGAATAAATTACAAAAATAAAATCAAAACAACTGTTCATAGCAGTGATGCGAGTTCACAATATTCAGTACATATGCAAAGAGTACGAAAATGGTTTAAATGGTTTCTAAAATTTCTAATATTTCTTTGCCTCGTATGAAATATCATACGAGCTACAGCTGGGAAACATGAAAATCGAGCTATTTATAATTTTTTATTGGTACCAATTTTGGAAGCTAATATAGCGAATAATGGCCTAACCATAATGTGCATAAACTAATTTAAGCCAGCTTAAGCAACTGTGCAAATACGTATAATCAAATATGTACCACTATAATGTACTTAAAGGCCCTGATTCACTGTCCTACACGATCGAACGATTCATTGACAGGAAACTATTTCAAAAGTATGGCCGACTTGAAGATATCGCTTCAAATTGGCGTTGTAGGCCGCACTATTATACAAGTATGATTGAAATAATTTACATACACATTAAAACAATTAAAAACTTTTATTAACGTAATAATTTTACATTACTTAAATTTTTTCCTCGAGGCACCAACAATATTTTCATATTTTTCACAATATATATAGCACTGATCGCACAAAATCCATAATGTTTTGAAAAGTTTCATAAAATTTTTCAAATCGCACGATTTGTCAAAAACTCTGTCGTACGGTTGAATTTTTAGTACTTTTTCAGCATACATGCTTTATTTAGTAGATCGCACGATCGTGTATGATAGTGTAGCAAGGCCTTAATATACATTTGAAAACCAAAGACGAAATTTGTGCATTAATATCTTGCAGATGCTCTCCCATTATTTTTTTCTAATTATTTGTATATATTTTATATGTAGTATCAATATATATTATATGATGTCTCTTTGTTGTAACTAATTGCAATACGCATGTATATGTGTCAATTAAAACAAAAATATGTTTGTATTATAATAAAGTTATATATGGTATTAGTATGGTTACCAAATGAAAGTAGTATGGTTATATATGGGAAAAGTATGAATGGTTAGTGAATAGTATGGTTGAGTATGACAATTATTTGATAACTTTAAATCAAACATGCCCATGCCTATGCGCTTGATACTCAATTGTTTTTGTAAATGCGCTTAAGACAGCTTTACATGGTAATACAAGTATTTAGATCTGTCAAAAATATGTGCAGAATAAAGGAAATCTTACCGTGTAAAAACAAACTGTATTCAGTATGAGAAAAATCCAAATGCAAAAATTGACAAGCGGTCGGTAAAACTTAATTTTCTAAACCATTTTAGAATACTCAGTATACTCATCACATCAGAGGTGTATTTTTAAATTTGCATTGACAGCACTTCAAGTATTTACTGCAGGTGGTACAACATTCACAAAAGCAAACAATCGCAGTTCAAGAATATTGCATGTTGTTTTTGTAAATGTTGTGGAGTTGTAACCATCAGTAAATTTATTAGACTTTCATAATAATACTTTGATTATACTTATCCCACAAGTGTAAACGTAAATAGTACTTACAACACATTTTTGTTAATTTTTTTAAGTATGGAGAGAATTTCGTAATATTTTGCTCCCACAAGATCTAACTACCCGTCCACACAGGCAATCTGATTGGCAATTATTGCCGTGGCAACTGCCAAAATCGGTTGTCGACACAAGATATTTGCGTGTGGACCGCATAAATATGTGTTCAAACACATGTTCGGCAATTATTGCTAAATGATATTGCTGAGCAATTATCCTTGAACATAAGCTGTCAAAATTCACTTATCATCACTGATGTTTATGAACATACATACAAGTATACGTTTCAATATATACACAAATGTACAAATGATTATAAAAAGTGATTTTATCAACAGAAAAAATGTAATTATTTACATTTTTGAGTTCATAAAAAAAAGAAATGGAGTGCTCGGAAATTGATGCATTTAAAGCACTCATTTTTAAAAGAATAAAAATAATAAAACAATTACAATTAATTAAAACATGCGCAACCTTCTTCGCCAAAATATCTTAAATTATGTTTTAAGAGATTTACATGTTCGCCAACTAAAAGTACAGCGTTGAACATTAGCAATTTGATGACGTAATTCTGCCGGCGTTATTGCCTGCATTACGACACAACAGATTGCCAGTGTGGTCGCACTGTAAATATTTTGTATTACCACGTAAACGTGCCTTTAGCAATAGGGCTGTGCTCTTTAATACACAAATACTGCGCTCAGCATTAGCAATAAAAAATACAGAAACAACTTCGTCTTTCATATTTTTTTTCGTTCTTCACCGCACACACACACACAAAAGCAAAGCAACAACACTTTCGCATGCTTTGTTGGTAAACATTGACGACATCGATTATCAGTATGAATTTTGTTTTGTAAATTTTTTTACTTTTTACAACAAAAAATATTAAATAAAAGTAGTTTTTTCTTAAATGTATTGGTGTTTACTCTTTCATATAGAACTTTTGGGCGTCACTGCTTTAAATAATACTATAATTGCTTATTATTACAGTATAACAATACTAAACCATAATATAGTATGGTTACTTATAAAATTTTTTTTTACAACACTATAGTGTGTCATATCATTGGCGTTTTAAATATCGGGTGGTTAAATTTCAAGGGCCGATGTTGAATGTGAACCACACCTAAACGCCAAGTTTTTTTCCGAATTTTATTTGACATTTCTCTATTTCAGACTTACTCAATTTGAACCATGGAGAGATACACAATCCAACAACGTGTTAAAGTTATCCAGACTTATTATGAAAATGATGATAAATTTTCGAAGAAAATCATCTTCAGTGATGAGGCACATTTTCACCTCAGTGGATTCGTCAATAAACAGAATTGCCGCATTTGGGCGAATGAGAATCCAAGAGTGACTGTCGAAAAACCAATGCACCCACAAAAAGTGACTGTATTTTTTCCAAAATGAGGCCGGTCAGGCAGTTACTGTGAATGGTGTTCGCTATCGTGAGATGATAACGAACTTTTTATGGCCCGAATTGAAAGATATGGATGTAGACGATATGTGGTTTCAGCAGGACGGTGCCACTTGCCACACAGCTAACGAAACAATTGCTCTTTTGCACAACAAATTCAATGGCCGTGTTATCTCACGTAATGGCGATGCCAACTGGCCGCCAAGATCATGTGATTTGACACCGTTGGACTTTTTTCTTTCGGGTTATTTGAAAGAAAAGGTATACGTCGATAAGCCAGCAACAATTCAACAGCTAAAGGATGAGATAATTCGGCACATTAACAGCATAGAACCTCCATTATGCCTCATGGTCATCGAAAATTTGGACCTTCGGATGGAGGTGTGCCGCCGTGGTCGCGGCGCCCATTTGGCCGATATTTTGTTGAATAATACCAATAGATCATAATAAAATAAAATTACAATAATTTCCTAAATAGTTTGTGTTTTATTCAAAATCAACATCGGCCCTTGGAGTTTACCTTTTATTTACCAACCTTTATAACAATATAGTATTGCCCTTAAAATATTGTCGTTTCAACCATATATTTTTTTCTACGTGTATAAATTTAGTTTTAGTTGCTTCATATAATGAGATATTAATTTAATATTTTGATTCTCCTTTAAGTATCTCAAACAATAGCTAGATAATTTCATTTGTCCATTTATCTTAATGTATGGAATTATCTTCCTAAGATTAAAGCTTGAGCCAGGAATGAGTAAACTGCTGGGTATGCGAAAGCCCGTTCATACTTAAAAAAAAAAAGAAAACCTGAACAAATTGTTTAACTAACCTTAACACATACATATGTAGACATGTACGAGTGTGTAATGGAAAATGTGTAAATAAATCGCTCCGCTTTATACACCTAATCACTGTCAGAAACAGGCTATCACCACACGGCGTCACCATCACCACAGTCGCTGCCACATTTACAAATGTTATAATACGATTAATTACAAACAATCAACACACTGTCTGTCTGTCAGTTGCAAAAAATTACAGTAGTGTTGCTTGAATGTTAAACACAGTCTCTGGTTTGGTCTGAGCAACAAGCCAGCAAACAAAGCAACTGGCAGACGGACGTTAGAGTTGTATTGAATTAAAGATTAAAGAAGTGAAGCCATACCAGCGGCCACTCCATGCCATCTTTACACAAATTAATCTAGCAAATTGCCACCAAACTCTAAGCAATCCCACCCACACATGCCTGCCTGCCTGTCTGCCTGAAAACGGGGGAGAAAAAGGATAAAACAAAAGACTCCCACAGAAAAGAAATACGTACAATATTTGTTTCCTCATTTGTATTATTTTGGGGTACAAGTAAATGAAACAATCGAAATATAATGACAATGATCGATTTGCTAATATCTGTCAATAATTGTTGTTGTAACGTCCAACACATTTAAGATTTGTGGGTTTTACAAATACCGTTTCAAGCAACCGACTACTCACTTGTGCTGAGCACAATCATGCGAAGCAGAGAAAACTTGTTCCAACAGCTGTTGCCAATACATTGTTTCATAATGTCAATTAACTTTGAAACAACTTGCAACACAATTACAAATGAACGTTTCTCGCAGAAACAGAATTTTATTGGATAACAATTGTCTGGCATTAAATAATTGTTGTATTTAAAGGCATTTATTTATAGATTGAAAAACGATTAAGATACAAACTTTGGCTTAATTAAGTTTATACAACAAGAAGTGCGTAGGACAATTGAAAATTTAACTTACAGCCATGTTCAGAGAAATGCGCGATCGGAAACCGCAAAGTAAAGCATTCTGAAATACGATAGATTATTTTAAATTTATACGAGCTGTATACATATGTATGTAGTAATTATGCAAATTGACAATAAATAGACCAATTTTTTGTTTGATATGTTTAATTGAAAACATTTAAAACTCTTTAAGCTCTAAACACGTAGACGACAGCAGACTTCACAACTTCACGGATACAAATGAAGTTAGCTTCAAATGCTGCCGTCTCGTCAGCAACATAATTATTTTAAAGACAGGAGCAGCACTATGTGTATTTAAACAATGCAAATTTCAGAGGTGCCAAATATATATTTTACATGAATAAAATTAAAATTACTCACTGAAAACGTAATAATATCACGTAAAGTTGTAAAAACTCATCAATTTATTTGTTTATTTTATTTATATGATGTTTATTTCTGTTAAATATTTCGAACAAATTTTAGTTTTTATTGCTGCCAATTTATATTTATACTGGCAGCACTGCATTTACTTTTTGCTGCTTACGAAAATAGAAATTAATCTAAGTTGGCAGCAGCAGCAAATGCTGTTGTGAAGTCGTGCTGCTGTGATGTCGTTAAAATAATCGTGTGCATTTAAACACATGTATTCTATTTTTGACAGATTGATGCTAGCTGTCTGCTGTCGTCTATGTGTTTAAAGCTTTAAGCTGTTAACTGAAATGTAAAGGAAACACATTAAGTATTTGTAAATAGTTCGTTCAGCTCAAGGTCCTTTTTGTTTTTTTTTCAAAAATGTTTAATGTGCTTTTAAATATTTCGTCTTCCTTTGGAAGACTTCTTCAGGAAAATTTGTTTTTTTGTGTGAAAATTCAATACAAAATTTGATTTGAATGAAAAAATTTCTTCTATAAATTCGCCATCTTATAGACTTTGTAAATATATAACTCACATTCTTCAGAACTTGACAGTAGATTCTAAATACAATGTTAAGAATTGTTTTCATTTTAAAAATAGGATTAAGAGTCTGAAAATTTAAAATAATGAAAAATTAATTTCTTTGGATGCTGTATCTCTTTTCCCAAGTATACCAGTTGAACTTGCTATTAAAATTATAGAAGATAACTGGACTAGAATATCCAGGTTCACTAATATTAGCAAAAACTTGTTTTTGAGAATGATTAGATTTTGTGTAGTTGATAATAGATATTTTCAGTACGATAATAAAATTTTTTCACAAAAGAAAGGGCAGTCCTTTCCTTTCAGTCGGGGTTCCCCGACTTCTCCTGTTGTGGCAGATATTGTCATGGATTCATGTTTGGAAATTTTGTTAGATTCAAATTTGGAAAATTTTAACTAAGTAGGCAGATGATTTGCTTTGTATTATTAAGGAGGAGAAAATTAGTTTCTTACTAATAACTTTGAACTCATTTGATCCAAACATTAAATTTACAATTGAGAAAGAACATAGAAATAGGATTTCGTACTTAGATACATTAGTTATAAGATAAAATAAAGATTTATTAATAGATTGGTATCAAAGACCAACATCTTCTGGAAGAATTATTAATTATTTTTCAAAACACCCAAAAAGAATAAAAATGAATACGGCGAAAAATCGCTTAGATAAGGTTTTTATTATTAGTGGTGCTAGGTTTCATGAGAAAACAGTTTTTTGTGTTTTGACAGGTATTATTAGATCATTTTTCTTTTAAATATCCTCAACGTAAGAAGTCGAACGGTATCAAATCACATGCTCGTGGCCAGTCAATTAACGACGTAATATAACACGGCCATTACTTCATTCGCTAAGTGACAAGTGGCACCATCCTGTTGGAACCATATATCGTCCAGGTCCATATCCTCGATTTATGGCCACAAGAAGACAGTCATCTTCTCGAACACTAGTAACACGGTAACTGCTTGGCTGGCCCATTTTCGAGGAAGTGCGACCCGATAACTCTGCCAGCTCATAAATCGAATCAAACATTCACAGTGTTCACACATGTCATTGTTTTCACATTCCTACAGGCTCGGTTGACTATAAGTTGCGCACAATTCTCCTAACTGTGGACTTTTGTAAAAGGTTTCTCAACAATCCTAACGCGTTGTTGAATTGTCCACTACGCTATGGTTGAGTTTGTCAAACACTCAAACAAAGAAACTTTAAATTAAGTTGGGCACAAAAGTTGACGCTATGGTGTGCCTCAAGGCCGGGACACATAAAGTCCGTCGTATGTTATACGTTGCCTTTTTCAACTGACAACAAAGTTGAAATATATGTATTGTTATGACCTTTGTCACATTTTGTACTTCTACGTCAACGCAAAGCATTAAAATTGAACAACTTTTAACTCTTAACGTACGTTGAGAAGTTTGGCAACTATCTAGTAATATGTTTTGTATATTTTGATTAGTTTTTCGCTCAAAAATAAAATAAATAAAAAAAATAAATTTGCTGTGCTGTGTCTGAAAAATAAATCAAAAGATTTTTTTAATCAAATTAAAGTAAAATGCAGTTGATTTTATACCCGTTAACAAAGTACTGATTGTGCCAATTTCATTCTACGTATGAAAGTATGACGGATTCTATGTGCCCCGGCCAAGGCGAATTCATTACCAGGTGAACTTAACAGAACAGGTGATTATATTTTGCTTCTCGCGTTTTTTCCAATGAGACTGTCAAATTTTATTTCTTTTCTTTACAAACTTTTTCGCGCCATTTTAATCTGAAGGTTTTTTGCATGATTTAGTGCAATTTCAAGAAATTTGTGTGAATTTAAAAGTGAAAAACTAATATAATCTGTGATTTTAATTACAAACAATTATAAAAGCTTATATTTAACGTTTATATAAAATATTTTCTCTGCTGAGCAATCTTAGGCGAATTTAGATTATGACATTCACGATATGTTTTACAATAACAAAATACATTGTACTGAATTCGCCTTTCCGCTTGCACTCACCTGTATAAAGTCGCCTTGGCCCCGGCCTTCAAAATTAACATTGTGCATTTTGGTTGCGCTGCCCTTTTGTTATTAAAAAAAAAAAATTCAGCAATTTGTTAATTTTGAGTCTTTATTTTAAATTTTTAACTGCACAACTATGCAATTATTATAAATTTTTTATTCGCATATCTATAATTAAATGTCAAACTAAACTAAATGAAAAGCAGGTATCAGCCAAGGCGAATTCATTACTAGGTGAACTTCACAGCGCAGGTGATTATTTTTTTGATTCTCGCATTTTTTTTTTTTTTTTGCTTCTCGGCATTTTAATCTGAGGATTTTTTGTATGATTTAGTGCAATATCAATAAATTTGTGTGAATTTAAAAGTGAAAAACTATAATATAATCTGTGATTTCAATTACAAACAATTGTAAAAGTTTATATTTAACGTTTATCTAAAATTTTTCCCCTGCTGAACAATCTTAGGTGAATTTAGATTATGACACTCTCAGGAAGTTTTACAATAACAAAATACATATTACTGAATTCGCCTTCCCGCTTGCATTCACCTGTGGCTGTGTTCTGTAACTCTCGCCACGATAAACTTTTCGACTGAAACGTGTGAAATGAAACAAAGTTGAAACAAACAGCTGCTTTTCTCACTAAACTGTATCTATAACTTTTCTTGGTGAGTAATAGCTGTCACGTAAGGAAATTACTCGCCATTAATGTAATAATGCTGAAAAAATAAGTATTTTGTTGTTATATTAAGTTTGATATATATATTTACACAGTTTAGAATGATTTTTTTTTATTTTAACTTTTTAATTAATTTTTATACCCTTCACACAACAAGTTTTAAGGGAATACTTATATAAGTTTGAAATTTCTACAATTTTAATTTCCGACCCAACAAAGTATATTGTAATACTTTTATAATGTTTTTTTCAGAATTCACAAATTGCAATTGTTTTTTAATTTTACAAAATTTTGTGCATAAATAAAATGTAAACGTTAGAGCCACACCATACATTTTCTAGAATAGCCGGCGGTTATAATATGACGCCATCGAACAAAATTTCTTAACTTTAGTAATTTTTGGTCGGCGGCGGTACTAATTGTGGCTGGCGCTTTCATTTTTAAAATTGCATGCCGGCTTCGTTTTATATTTTCAGACATTTCTAACGTAACGACGTAATCGCTTTGGATAGTTTTCGACATGAGTTACAGACGCAGTTTTTCTCACTTTTCGAGAAACAATGGAATAATTTGTTTCACAAGTTTTCGATGCGAGAACTTCTCGCCATAGTTACAGAACACAGCCACAGTATAAATTCAAATTCGCCTTGATATCAGCTGTTAGATTATTAATTAAATCGGTGTTACCAACTCAGACAAAAGGGTCCCATATTATAGGTTCGTATCAAGGCGACTTTATACAGGTGAATGCAAGCGGAAAGGCAAATTCAGTACAATGTATTTTGTTATTGTAAAACATATCGTGAATGTCATAATCTAAATTCGCCTAAGATTGCTCAGCAGAGAAAATATTTTATATAAACGTTAAATATAAGCTTTTATAATTGTTTGTAATTAAAATCACAGATTATATTAGTTTATCACTTTTAAATTCACACAAATTTCTTGAAATTGCACTAAATCATGCAAAAAAACCTTCAGATTAAAATGGCGCGAAAAAGTTTGTAAACAAAAGAAACAAAATTTGACAGTCTCATTGGAAAAAATGCGAGAAGCAAAAAATAATCACCTGTGCTGTTAAGTTCACCTGGTAATGAATTCGCCTTGGTTCGTATAAGAGATGGTGTACATTCTGTCTTACATGTGTGCGTTGGATCATCGCTTCTGTAAACTATATTTTCGCCGCTGTATTTATTATTTGACCAATTGTATTCTACGATTTGAAACACTTTTCAAACCAAACACTACAAAAAACTTTTTTGACTGACTGGCTGAACAGATATAAAAACAAATAAAATCTCATTAAAAATGGTTTAATGCGGGAAAATTGCCAAAAGAAACAAGACGCAGCAGAAAAAAAAAACAAAAGTAAACTTTGAACAAGGTTAATAAAAACCCCTACGGCGGATAAAAATTAAGTCATTAGTTAACTACAAGAAACGAAAGTCCTTCCAGAGAAGGAGTACATCTTTACATACAACCAAACCAAACCAAGCAAAGATGATTTTCCTAGTGGAACAAAAAGTGGCGGCAGTTTTAGTCATAGAAAAACAAATTACTAAACGTTTGTTTTCAGATTAACCACGATTAGAAAAAGTTGAAGAAAAATGAAACAAATGATTAAGTTTGAAATTTGGGAACAAAGCAAATATGCGCTGCCTCAATTAAGGGGGGAGAGATAAGGGGCGTTAAACAAAATGTTACCAAAAACAGACAGTAACAAATATGAACAGCAGCCACGTTGCCAACTGAAAGGAAAAAAAATATTCCATATAAAATCGTTGTCGTTTTTAAAAGCACAAAATGATAAACAATACAAATGCAAGAATAATTACCCAGGATTAGAACTTTGCTTTAAATACGAGAAGAAGTTAAGCAAAATGGATATTTCTTTAAAACAAAAAAGTTACAAGATTTGTCTTGAAACAACTTTTTGTAAAAAGTTTTGCCACTCTTTCCCCCCAAAACAATAACAAAAACTTATTTACAAAAATTAGTATGCCGTATTTGGTCTTTTAGCAATTAATTAAAGAATTTAAAACTTAACTGAAACAAATTGCTGTCATATTTGTTGAATTCATTTGTTTGTGTCAGTTACACATTCATCTGTAACGTCTGTATCTGATAAGTTGCAGTTATAGGAGTAAAAGAAAAAAAATACACAAAACTTAAAATATAAAAACCAAACAGTTGTCCTTAACTATTTGAAATACTTGCGCCGAAGATGCTGCTCTCCTTTAGTTTAATATTTATTTAGTTGTTTATGTTTCTTTGTGCTCGTTTTAACGCTCAGTCCAGCGCGAGTTTCAGTGAAAATGGGTGTTGACATTTGTGCGAATTGGCCACTCCTTTTCTAATGACAAATAAAAAGATACCAGCAAAATGATAAAAAGTACAAAAACAAGTTGAATACTCTTAATGGTGAACTCTATTAACCTGACATTTCAGCTACGGGCACTTTATTAAGGAAAATATGAAAGAAAATCTATAAAATTTTTTTTTTTTTTGAGTATAAGCATAAACACATAGACCACAGCAGTACGACTTCACAACAGCAAATGCTGCAACCGGCAATTGCAGTCATGTAGGGCACTACTGAGTTATTTTGAACACGGCAGCAACCAAGGCGAATTTATATAGGTGAATGCAAGCGGAAAGGCGAATTCAGTACTATGTATTTGGTTATTGTAAAACATATCGTGAATGTCAAAATCTAAATTCGCCTAAGATTCTTCAGCTAGGAAAAAATTTTATATAATCGTTAAATATAAACTTTTATAATTGTTTGTAGTTAAAATCACAGATTTTATTAGTTTTTCACTTTTAAATTCACACAAATTTCTTGAAATTGCACTAAATCATACAACAAAATCTTCAGATTAAATGGGCGCGAAAAAGTTTGTAAACAAAAGAAAAAAAAATTTGACAGTCTCATTGGAAAAAACGCGAGAAGCAAAAAATATTCACTGTGCTGTTAAGTTCACCTAGTAATGAGTTCGCCTTGGCAGCAACATAAATTCATATTCAAAAAATTATACATATGTATTTCAGTGTGGCCAAATAAGAGTTTTTAGCTTCACAAAATTTGTTGATTTACAGAACAAGGTCTGTTTATGTCAAACTTTCATGAATAAGTTCTTCTGTCTAACAAATAAAGTCTTAAAAAGATAAAAAGGTTAACTGAAATTAAAAAAGTTTTCGTTTACTACACAGAAAAAAATAAATGAGTTAAACGCAATGTTCAGAAAAATGTGTCTGAATGTGTATAAGTAAATTAACAATATTCCCTTACATATGCGTTCAAAAATTTAACGACCGAACGTGTATTTCGCATTTTACAACACAGAGTTCAACAAATTTAATTCCTACTGAGCGTAAGAAGTAAGCTGTTCCATACTTGAACTAAACGTTTTATTCAGTTTTTTTTAGAAAAGGTATACTTTATTCTTGGCTAAACTGTCATTCAAAATACTTGAAAAATACAATATTTGGTAAATTTTTTCATAGAAAGTATAATATGGTTCTTTCAGCTCTCAAAGCAGATAAAAAACTAAACGCTACGTTAAAATAAATTTAAACGATAAATATATACATATAACGATAAAAATATTTTTAAGCAGCTTCGGCATTTTTCAGCAAGTATACATTTTTAAAACACAAATCTAACGGGACATCATAATTACCCAATAATCAATTTTAGAAGTAATGTTTTTTGATACAAGCTCTGTAATTAAATTTAATAAATAATTTAACATCAAACTTTTTACTTCAAATAAAAACAGTTTGTGAAATATATGAGCATAGATGTAATGAAAACAAACAAAAATTAGTAATAATCAGGCCTGTTCTAAAAATCACGTGATTTTAAAGCACATGCCGTTTCAAAAGCACAAATGTGATTTGTGCCTGTTCTGCAAATCACAATTTTTTATGATTTTCGATGTGATTTACTCTCTTCTAAAGCACTAAAAACTGCTGTTTTTTGGTCCAATTTACTGATATTTTTATTTTCAGGTTGAATTTTTTTATTTGCGGTATTATTTGCAAAATAAGGTTAATTCCTTCTAATAAATATAAAAGGTAAAACAAAATGAACCAATAAAGCAAATCACAAAATAATACAACAAATTTTGCAACAAAAGGAGCGTATCTAGTTTTTTCTTAATTTAATGAATTATTTCGTATAAAATAAATGATTTTACTTAAATAATCAATAGAAAACACATTAAGTTATTTATTAATGTAATAAATTATGAAATTCATCATAAAGTGCGTGCAAAAATTGGGATGTGATTTCAAATTGATTGCAAGTTAGCTAACCGATTTAAAATCACAAAAGTCAAAAATATTTTGTGTGCAGAACACCTTTTTTGTGATTTCAAATCACTTTCACAAAAAGTGATTTGCAGAACAGCCCTGAATATTTACGATTTCCGTCCGCACCTTCAATGTTCTTCTTTCGAAAATTGTTTGTTGGGTAATTCATTCAAGAAGCAAAATAAAAAGTGTTTTCTGTTAGTTGAAATACGTATATGAATTTATTTTATATTGTAAGTTGTCAGCGTGGAAGAATTTAAATTGCAGTTCTTTCCGGAGCTAAAAGGTAAGTTAATTGAACTTTGTTTTAAATAATGAGCTGTGTTGTGTTTTTATATTATTTTATAGTTGAAGAGTAATTAAACAAATGTTTTTTTAGAAGCGGGAATAGAATATGGACACCTAGAGTTTTTAAATGATCAAGATATTGCTGATGCAATAAAAAAAAAAAGTGGGGCCTAGAGCTGAATTTAGAGAAAAACGGCAAGTATTTCGAAAAAGTAAATACATACGTATATTAGAGATTCTTAATATTAATATTTCTAAACAGACTTCACAAAGGACAGCCGTAAACACAAATATATTTTCTGCAAAGGTAAGAATTTATTTCATGTAATACGCACATATGTACATAAATATACTATATATGTATATTTTTTTTATATGAGATTTTAGCAGAGTTCTTATCATCGACTGATGTCGGCATCAGCATTCAAAATTTGTATAAAACAAGTAAGAGTGTAGTATATTCGGCTGGGCCGAATCTAAAATACCCTTCACGATAGTCACGAATATGTATAGTATATTAAAAATGTGACCTGAATATGCTCGGTTATATATGAACCGATATCGGAATTTTCTATTTTCTGTATTTTAGTAACCTTCTTTTATAACGAGAATTGCTTTTCAGCAAAAAAAAAAAAAATGTTTAATGGAAAAATCGGTTTAGGCTATATCTCGGGTATATATGGACCGATATCGAAAATTTTAATTTTCCATATTTATATAACCTTATATCATTACCAGAACTGCTTTTGAGCACAACAAATTGTTTTCATGAAAAACCCGATTTGGGCTATATCTCGGGTATATATGGACCGATATCAGAAATTTAAATTTTCCATATTTATATAACCTTATATCATTACCAGAACTGCTTTTGAGCACAACAAATTGTTTTCATGAAAAACCCGATTTGGGCTATATCTCGGGTATATATGGACCGATATCAGAAATTTTAATTTTCCATATTTATATAACCTTATATCATTACCAGAACTGCTTTTGAGCACAACAAATTGTTTTCATGAAAAACCCGATTTGGGCTATATCTCGGGTATATATGGACCGATATCAGAAATTTTAATATTCTCTATTTTCGTAACCTTCTTTTATAACAAGAACTGCTTTTCAGAAAAAAAAATGTTTTTGGAAAAATCGGTTCAGGCTATATCTCGAGTATATATGGACCGATATCGAAAATTTTAATTTTCCATATTTATATAACCTTATATCATTACCAGAACTGCTTTTGAGCACAACAAATTGTTTTCATGAAAAACCCGATTTGGGCTATATCTCGGGTATATATGGACCGATATCAGAAATTTTAATATTCTCTATTTTCGTAACCTTCTTTTATAACAAGAACTGCTTTTCAGAAAAAAAAATGTTTTTGGAAAAATCGGTTCAGGCTATATCTCGAGTATATATGGACCGATATCGGATATTTTCTTTTTCAATATTTATATAACCTTATTTCATTACCAGAACTGCTTTTGAGCACAAAAAAGTTGTTTACTCGGCATTTTCATCAAAAAACCTGTTAAGCTATATATCGGGTATATATGAACCGATATCGGAAATTTTAATTTTCCATATTTATATAACCTTATTTTATTACCAGAACTGCTTTAAGGTGAAAAAAGTTGTTTAAGTTCGCTTACGCGGCATTTTCATGAAAACCACGGTTTAGGCTATATCTCTGGTATATATGGTCCGATATCGGAAATTTTCATTTTCCATATTTATATAACCTCATCTTATTACCAGAACTGTTTTAAGCAAAAAAAAGTTGTTTAAGTTCGCTTACGCGACATATTCATGAAAAACCCGGTTTGCGCTATATCTCGGGTATATATGGACCGATATCGGAAATTTTCATTTTTCATACCTATATAACCTTATTTCATTACCAGAACTGCTTTAAGGTGAAAAAAGTTGTTTAAGTTCGCTTACGCGACATTTTCATGCAAAACCCGGTTTGGGCTATATCTCAGGTATATATGGACCGATATCGGAAATTTTCATTTTCCATATTTATGTAACCTTATTTAATTACCAGAACTGCTTTAAGGCGAAAAAATTGTTTAAGTTCACTTACGCGGCATTTTCATGAAAACCCCGGTTTAGGCTATATCTCGGGTATATATGGACCGATATCGGAAATTTTTATCTTCCATATTTATATAAACTGATCTTATTACCAGAACTGTTTTTAATCAAAAAAAAGTTGTTAAAGTTCGCTTACGCGACATTTTAATGAAAAACCCGGTTTGGGCTATATCTCGGGTATATATGGACCGATATCGAAAATTTTCATTTTCCATACTTATACAACCTTATTTTATTACCAGAACTACTTTTAAGCAAAAAAAGTTGTTTAAGTTCGCTTACGCGGCAATTTCATGAAAACCCCGTTCCAGGCTATATCTGCGGTATATATGAACCGATATTGGAAATTTTCATTTTTCATATTTATCTAACCTTATTTTGTTACCAGAACCGCGTTTAAGCAAAAAAAGTTGTTTAATTTCGCTGACGCGGCATTTTCATGAAAATCCCGTTCTAGGCTATATCTCGGGTATATATGGACCGATATCGAAAATTTGCATTTTTCATATATATGTAACCTAATTTCATTACCAGAACTGCTTTTGAGCACAAAAAAGTTGTTTAAGTTCGCTTACGCGGCATTTTCATGAAAAACTTGGTTTGGGCTATATCTCGGGTATATATGGACCGATATCGAAAATTTTCATTTTTCATATTTATATGACCCTATTTCATTACCAGAACTGCTTTTGAGTACAAAAAAGTTGTTTAAGTTCGCTTACGCGACATTTTCATGAAAACCCCGAGTTGGGCTATATCTCGGGTATATATGGACCGATATCGGAAATTTTCATTTTCCATATTTATGTAACCTAATTTCATTACCAGAACTACTTTCGAGCACAAAAAAATTGTTTAAGTTCGCTTACGCGGCATTTTCATGAAAACCCCGGTCTAGGCTATATCTCGGGTATATATGGACCGATATCGAAAATTTTCTTTTTTCATATTTATATGACCCTATTTTATTACCAGAACTGCTTTTGAGCACAAAACAGTTGTTTAAGTTCGCTTACGCGACATTTTCATGAAAAACCCGGATTGGGCTATATCTCGGGTATATATGGACCGATATCGGAAATTTTCATTTTCCATATTTATGTAACCTAATTTTATTACCAGAACTGCTTTTGAGCAAAAAAAAGTTATTTAGCTTCGCCTATGCGACAATTTCATTAAAAATCCGATTTGGGCTATATCTCGGGTATATATGGACCGATATCTGAAAAAAAAATTTTTTGCCTTTTAGTCACCATGTTTAATAAGTGTGTGAAGTTTGAAGCAAAACGAACAACTTTTGTTTTCAAAAATTTTCATACAAAACTGCAAAAAAAAATGGCTTTTTTCGGAATTTTGAATATATCTCAGCTATACGTGGACCGATATTACTGAATTTCAATAGCAAACCCATGAATCGATGGGGTAAAAGAATGGTGAAAGAAAAAAGTTTCTAAGTCTAATGGTTTTCTCAGAAACGGTATTTCAACAGCGGACAGACGGACAGACGGACAGACGGACATCGCTTAATCGACTTTTCCATTAATTCTGATTCAGAATATATATACTTTATAGGGTCGCAGAAAAAAACTGTAGAAATTACAAACGGAATCACAAACTTATATATACCCTTTACATTTTTGTGAAGGGTATAAAGAACGATTTTTTAACATCCGAAGTAAGGGATAAATTAATAAACCTCATTTTGGAAAACATTTTCCTAAATGAAAATAACTTACTCCACCTGATTTTAAGCAAATAGTTGAAGAAATGTGCAAATTATTTCTTGAAGAAGAGAAGCCTCTGTGAGTAGTCAATTTAAAACAAGCTTTTAATTTATAAACATTAAAAAATTAAATTGTTTGGTTTGTACATTTGTACATTTGTACAACGGGTTATAGTTCAAGTTTTTTCCTTTCTTAAGTTTTTTTCTTAAGAAGGATTTTTTACAATACAAATCTGCTGTGATCAATAATTTTGATTGAAGAAGACAAAAAAAATAATAATCAAATCTTTAGCTGGGGTACAACTAGCTGTTTCGTAGTCGCTACACTACTCGATATAAAATAAATGTAAGTATGTATGCGTATATTTAACAATAGTGCAAATATTTATTAATTTATTTAAAACACCATTTAAATTTTATTGTTATTTTATGTTATATTAGAAAATAAAATATTTCCGAGAGCTAAATTGTTTTTGTACACATTGGTCACACTGTTTTTATTTTGTAGTCAAGAAAAATAGAAATTGGTTTAATTCGACTGCGGCAAAAAAATCAGTATGGACAACAACCGCATTAAATGCATGTATTTTATATTTGACATATTGAAGTCTGTTGTTTGATGGCTTCAATGTGTTTAATGCTTTAACTACAAAGTAAATTACAGTTCAGTCTGAAAAAAACGTTGGGATGGCATTCACTAGGGAATAACAGAATATTTTATATGTGTGGCATTGTAGTAAATAAATTCAGGATTACCTTCATTTTATTTGATGTTGCTGTCAACGGCTGAGCCCCCCGGGGAACAGGTTTTGCCTTGGCGTATTCCTAACTTGGGCACTTTGTTTTTCGGGTATAAAGGGGAGGGGGTCCCTCGTTTGTTGTAGCAAATAAAACTCTAGGAAACCGCATGACTTATGTTGTGTTGGCTTTCGAAACCCTTACCAAGGGTATAAATTTGCAGAACGGGGATCAGCATGGATGGTTCTGCTTGCAGTTCAACCCGGGCGGAATATGGTTGAGGTGCCTACTTTGGCTGAAACGTTCTGGCTGTGGTTGAAACCTAAAACGCAGGAAGGGAGTGTTAGTATCCTTGATATCGGAAAAAGCAGTATGTTTTCCAAAAACAAGTAAATCTAAATGATTTGAAAGCAAGCAGTGGCTGGCCGGATGGCTTTAAAAAACGGAATAATATAAATTTTTAATTTAAAAATTATAAAGTTCAACAAAAATTTAACAAAGGAATAATATAACCAGCCCAGGTATAAATAAAAATTCCGTAGGAGTTTTATCACTTTTCCCTTTCCTCCAATTATGAACAAAAATTAAGTATGAGGTTTTTTGTTTTTTCTTCTCTCCATTCGTTCAAAACACTAACGGGAGATCAACTCTTCAATTCTCACGGTCAAAAATTTTGATTTTTTCTTTAATATGAATTGAAAAAAGTATTTTTTTACATGAGAAATAAATTCCTTGAAGAATAAATTCCGAGAGAAATAAATTCCGTGAGAATATTTATAATTGGGCTGAACATTTATTTATTTTGTATTTTGTTTCTACCATTTTTTTGTTTGTTTTTTATCTTTTTAATAAATAAATTGAAACCCCCATTAAATCGGTTTTATTTTAAGCCTGTTAAATCGAAACCCCGCTAAACCGAAATTATCGGGAGTACACTGTATTTATTCAATCTACCAAATGTGATTTAACACTTTCCTATTCCTATCTTAATACTAAACACAAAAAACTATTAAAGTCCAGCGAATGCTAGACAAGAAGTTTTAAAGGGTGTCCGCCGGGAAGGTATTCTTTGTTTTGCCGCCATTTTGGTAAACATTAGTCTCGAGAGTTCATATTTGGCAGTCGTGAAGTATACAAGTGGTAAATTCATTATGGAAAAATATTCGATAAAGTCACGTGTTTTCATGGTTAAAAGAGTTCATCAAAATTAATCAGCGATTACTGTAGTGATGAGAAAGTTGCGTGAAATTTTTGGGAGTAACTACGTGCCAACAAAACGCAGTATTTATCGTATAGTGAATGATTTCGAAAAAAGGGTATGTAGATGATAGGCCCAAGCATGGACCAGACCATACTGCAGCATTGGCTGAAAAAAAAAAACTGATCAAGAAAGTGTTCAACACAATCACCTCAAACCGCAGTTCGACGCCGTGCTCACGAGCTTGGTATTCAAAAAATAACAACTTTAGCCACAATTTTGCACAGCGATTGGCATTTGTTTGCATTTAAGATTCAGTTGACACAAGAGCTTCTTTCACAAGATCGTTTACGCCACTATACATATCGCTCCTTTATTGCAACATAGTCATAACGCAAAAAAGCTTGTTTCGAGAAAAACACATTTCAAATTTTTCGTTTTCATACAAGTCTTTTTTAGAAAATATCTCCTAAAGGCATCAGTTTAAAGGTAATTTAAATAAAATTTTGGCACTATATAAAAGGTAGTACTGTTAACAATTCTGCATTGTTAACTCGAAAAGCTCATTTTTTGGGATATGACTATGCTGCAATAAAGGAGCGATATGCCAATAGGATATTACAGCTCGCCCATGACAACCCCGATTTCAATGAAAAAATCTTAATAAGTGATAAGGCACTTGGTTCTGGTCAATGGAAAATCCTCAATTTATTTATCAGTCACTATTGCATCCATTAAAAATGACAGTCTGATGTGCAATTTGGTCAGGAGGAATCATTGAACGTTAAAAATGAAACCTGTGAGTGGGGAGCGAAATCGTGTTATGATTCTAAGCTTTTTAACCCCACAACTGCATGCTTTGGGCTTGATTAACATGTGGTATTAACAAGACGGTGCCACATCGCTTACAGCCAGGACTACAATGGAATTAATTGAGGACCTCATTGCAGGACAACTTATTTCAAGAAATGGTGATATTGATTGGCCTTAATGTTCGCTTAATTTGACCACTCTGCACTTCTTTTTGTAAGGATATCTGGAAAGCAAGATGAAATTAATGAAATACCGCGTGAAATGTGTGAGAGTGTACTGTAAAATGCGCTCAAAAGGACTCACATTTGTGAGGCAAACAGAGACGGACATTTATCTGATATTGTATTCCATACAAAATTGCCGACATTTATCAATATACACAGAAAATGTATACTAGGTAAACAGAACACAAAATTATCGTCCAATATCAATTCTCTCTACAGTTGACAAAATTCTAGAAAAGATTATTCTTAAACAGCTATCTATTTATTTAGAAGAAACCCATATTTTATTTGATCGCCAATATGGGTTCAAGAAAGAAACTGGAACAGAAAAAAAATTTTTTCGTTTTCAATATTGTAATTCGTTGAATCAATTAATAAATTGTTTGAATGCGGACCTGTAAAAGAATTCGTGGATTCAAACAAAAGTTTAGTAAAAATAATTATTGATCGAAAACAACTACTTTTTAAAACAACAACAAAATACGATATCCAAGGTTATTTTTTTCATATATATGTATATGCATACAAATTATTTTTTCAGACAAAAATGTTGTTGATGTTATTTTTACCACAATTTTTTCTGTGTAAGATCCATGCTCTTTCATTTAAGCAAAAAGTATAAACAAACAAAGTAGTATACCTTACCGGGGAACACCCTATATTTTTTACGAACTACATCGGTAAAATTACCTATTTAACGCTGTGATGGTGGCAAGGGTATTCCTTCTTCTCAACCGATTGTGGCTGTCAAAATTAAGTATATTGCGTGCAAGAGGATTTGGATGAAGTTCAAGCTGATAATTAAGGTCAAGTTCCAACTGCTCCTAAAACTTGAACAGCAGCCGTATTCTGTAACTCGCTTAGCTAAAGCCAAAACTCGATCGCTAAAATGCTAAAAAAAACTTAGGGCAAATATTTCAGCGATGTCGCTAAATCTGTATTCTGTAAGCTAAATTGCTTAGCTAAATTTTTATATTTTCGCCGCAGCTAATTTGCTAACTGTATACTGTTTCTTTCTTTCTACTTGAATGAACTTCTGTTAAAAAGAGATAAACATGATGTAATAGTTTTTGGCAATTCATTATAGTCCCAGCGGCGAACATTGCCTACCACATTACTTCGCTTCAATGATGTGTGCAACACTTTGTAATCGATGACTGCTAACTTACAAAGTGCATGACAGTTGTATATGGAGTTCCCAAAAATGAATTACGTTCATCTTTTGTATCATATTTATATATATGTATTTTATTTTTTTTTTAGTTGTAAATCTAACGTTCGCCGTGTTTGTCAGACTACGTTACAAAAGTTTTAATTAACAAAATCAGTGCTAAAGGTAAGAGTGCCTAGAAAACATGATAAAAAAGCTAAAATAAATATGAAACATTCAGTGAAAAATAAAATAATGCAGTAAACAAAACACAGAACAAATTTATTTAATGGAATATTCCTAAAAAACTGAAATGCGCAGTACCTCTTCGACCTACTAACAAAGTAAGCGAGATTGCATTCGAGCTGCCTACTGCCGACTTACAAAGTATGCGAGATTGTATCTGAACTGCCTACTGCCGAATTACAAAATATGCGAGATTGCATTCGAGCTGCCTACTGCCGGCTTACAATGTATGCGAGATTGTATCCGAGCTGTCTACTTCCGACTTACAAAGTATGCGAGATTCTATTCGAGCTGCCTACTGATAGCTTACAATGTATGTTAAGAAGTAATGAGCTTTTGATGGATGAACACCTCACTAGCTCACTTACTTTGTGTGCAGGTGGTAGGCGTTCACTCTACAAATGCGGCAATGTATACGAAAATGTATACTAGGATCGTATATGAGATAGTGTGCATTACTGACTTACAAGTGTGCATCGGATCATCGCTTCTGTAAGCGAAACTTTGGCCGCTGGGGTGTTACCTTCCTTTATATTGTGCTTCCCGTAAATATTCTTAAAACTTCTCTTCAATAACGTTGTAAAATATGTTTTGAAATATATATTTTAAATAGTTATTGTGAAAGATCCATTCAAAATTTATTTTGTTTTTGACAAATATTACTTAAATAGCACTTAAGTCGATAAATTATAAGCAATATTTTTTCATAATACTACCAAATGTGGAATTTAAGGAAAATTTTTCAAAATACGGCATCACAAAAAAATATTTGTTTATTTACATTTTAAATAAACAAAAAAACGTTCATAAGGTTTAAAAAAAAATTGTCTGCATTTTATAATAATAAATATTTAAAAAAGTGACAATGAGCCGTTTTTATCGGCGTCGTAATATAATGAACTCATTCAGCCATGTCATAAAGTTTAATTCCGTTCGGAAACGGGATTGAATTATTTTTTTACTTCTTCAAAAAACGAAGAGCTGAACATTTTTCGGAATGAAATCATTTTTAATTGCAAGAATAAGACTAGTATTGTCGTATAGCATAGATTTCATTCCGAAATAACTTTTAGATTTTCGTTTTTTGAGAATTAAAAACCGATTCAATTCCATTTCCAAACGGAAGTGAATTCTGTGACATGGCCGATTAACTGCAGTTACTCGTAGTGAACGCAATAAGCTAAATGTGAACCAGAAACATTTGTGGAATTCACAAATCTTAAAAAAACGAGTTTTTGTGTTTTGCTTCACTTTAAGAAGTTAATTTTTTACCTATCATGGGCAAATTGTTTGTGCTCCTCCAAGTACTGAATAAGCATATATTTTTACTCCTATGTAATTCTTTTTGTTGTTTCTTCCATATACTGTAATAATATTTTTTTTTAACAAGAAACAATAGAAAAAAGAAAACATTTGTAATTTACTTAGATTTTAGCAGTTAAAAATTTGCGTTGCTAATATTTTAGCGTTTTAGCCAACAACAACTACTTATTTGGCGTTTGAGAATACAAAATTTAAACATTTTAGCGATGCCACTAATCGCTAAAATTGCGGCGAATTCAATCTTTTTGTCATTGCCAAATTTAGCTATGCACGTTACAGAATTGCATTTGTGGCCAAAAATCGCTAAATCATCTTTGTAGATTTTTAGCGATGGAGATTTAGCTTTAGCGAGTTACAGAATACGGCTGCAGAACAATTAAAATACGCACATTTTACTGATTGAAATTAGCTTAGTATTGGCAATGAATGAAACCAAGTCAATTAAAATGTCACATTTCAAACTTAGATATCTATCCTCACGAATACTTTTATTTAAAATTTTTAAAGTAAGGACTGTTGGATAAATCATATTTATACATATGTATGTACAAACTTATATTGAAACTCATAATATGTTTCCTTTCATAAGCAGCCAAACATTTAAGCGAATATTTAAAATATTACAAAATCTTAAACTTTTATGAAAATTGTTTCCAAAAACCACTTCAAAAGACAATTAATTGTCAAGCAAAACGCTCTCTCCTATTACACAAGACTGAGCTGGAAGCGGATTTCTTCTGTCATCCAACTGCAAAAGGATTTTTGACGCATCACAAAGGAATCGTATTACAAAAGAACTCGGCAGGCAACAACACACAATAATAATAATTCGAATAGCAAACTGCTATTAGCTGAAGAAAGCGAAGGAGAAGGATAAGGATTTATCAAAAGCATTCCACCTAAAAATACTCAAGTTGCTAATTGCCACCGTTTACATGAAAAGTTGAGTTGTTTTTGTAAATGTAGTATGTAGGTATGTGGTTGTTGTATTCGGTATGCGATGTTTTCTTTTATATGACAAATATGCGTTTTGTAATTAAATCACAGCAGGCTCTGGAAAATGTATTTTACATTTTACTAATTTATTTAATAAATAACAATTTAACAAGTACAAGGAATGTTGGCAAAGTGAAAGATGCAAGGGAAAAAAACCTGAAGGAAGATTGAGTAATGTCTTTTAAAGGGGTTAAAATTCTTTGGAATGAGGACAATTGGATAAGGTTTTTTTAAGGAAACAGTATTTATATTCAAAACATGTTTTTTTGCGTATTTGATATGAAAATTTGCACATTGGATACTAGTTTCTACGCTATTGATTGTAAATCAGAATATCTTACTTATTGATATGTTTTATTTAAAACAAATTTTATATAAACATTGTTTCTTGAGTTGTTTTTCACATATTCAAATGTCATGAATTTCGCTTGATTTCGAAAGCAAATCGTTAGTAGGCGCACTGTCCCGACAATGGTCAGCGGCAGAAAAGGTGTCAAGTAAGGAGGGTTATGAATTTAAAAGTAACTTAATATACTTTTAGTTATTTCTTGTACATGCCTTTAATAGGATGCATTCATGTTATGGCTAAAATAATGAATTTATGTCGTGATCCTGCTACAAAGTCCTAAATAGTTTGTCGTTGCCTATGTGGCAACCGTACACAGAAAAAATTATAGTAAAAATAAAATCAACAAAATTTTTGTCTGAAAAAATAATTTATATGCATATACATAAATATTAAAAAAGCAACCCTGGATATCGTATTTTGTTGTTGTTTAAAAAAATAGTTGTTTTCGATCAATAATTATTTTTACTAAACTTTTGTTTGAATCCATGAATTCCTTTACAGGCCCGCATTCAAACAATTTATTAATTAATTGATTCAACGAATTTTGTTATTGAACACGAAAAAAATTTTTTTCTATAATCGAGTTTAAAGAATGAAGGAATACATTTAATGTACATAATACCTTTTAGGGCCATTTTCACAATCTAAAATTAAGTTGCCATTAAAAAATTATTAACTAATTGCCGGTTTGCTTAACAGGCATTATTTAACCAACAGTTAGTAATTTGGATTGCACCATCTTTCGGTTGCTTAACAGAAAAAAATTTAAAAAGTATGGCAATGTTACTTGTATTTGTTTACGAAAAATTGTGTAATGACGAACACAATTTTTAGAAAGTTTTGTTTTATTTCTGCGGTTTTTCAAAAATTTCATACAATTCATTTGAAAAATATTTGGCATAAAATTTTATTAAAAAAATGATGAACGGATAAGTTTGCTAGGAAAATCAGCAAGTCCTCTTGCGAACTTGGCATTTTTATAGATTTTCTTGACAGCTTTGCAATTGGTTTTGAAACCTTTTTTACAACGCGGCTAGCTGCTGCAATTGAAACTCCACAATAATCACCTACAACCATCAGGAAGCTGCCTGTGGTGTAAACTGTCAAGGTCAATAATAACATTTGCCATGGAGATAAGGAATGATTTTTAAAAATCAATAATTATAAACACGATACGTACATACAGTCACTCACATTTAAAGTCGGGCAAACATTTTCGAAAATTTATGATCTTAATATTTATGTTTTGATGAAAGATGATGCGTTTAACTTTGTTTTGTTTTATCATAAAAACTCTTATTAATAGAAAAACCAAAGAAATTTAATTTTAAGTCCCGTTATAAAATACATAAGAATAACAAAATGAGAAAAAGTAAATTCTCTGTCTCACATTGAAAGTCGGGCACTTAATGTTTTGTACAGTGAAAAAGTGAAATATACCGTTATTTCCACTTCTTTCTTCTTTTGTCTCCAAAACAATTATTTCCTCTTACACAATCATTCGATCAGTGAAGATTATAAAAGTTTTTTGAAAAATGCCGCGCAAAATTAAACAATCCACCTTCGAAGAACGGAAAATAATAATTGAGTTGCACTTAGATGGAAAATTTGAAAGGGAAATATCCAATTTGATAAAAAAAAAGCAAATCTACAGTGCATGATATCATTTCTAGATATAAAGAAAGTGGTTTGGTAGCAAATAAAAAACGCGCAGCTCGAGCAAGAAAGCTTTCACCCAGAGATGAGAGCATGGTTTTAAAACAGGTGAAGAAAAATCCTTTTATTTCTGCCCAAAACTGACAGCAATGGTCAAGGAAGCTTCTGGGACGGAGGTAAACCCAGAAACAATAAGAAGACTTCTTCGCAAGAATGACTTTCATGGCCGAGTGGCACGGAAAAAACCTCTAATAGGTAAGAAAAACCAAAGCGAACGGCTTGTTTTTGCTCGTCAATATATGACCAAAGATTTTGATTTCTGGAGTACCGTAAGTTGGAACAAACATAAAAATTTAATTAGGCTTATTATTAATATTTAGGTATTGTTTACTGACGAAAGTAAATTTAACTTATTTGGGTGCGATGGAAGAGGCAAAGTATGGCGCAAACCAAACAAAGAGATGGAAGGCAAGAATTTAAGAAAAACAGTAGAGCACGGTGGTGGATCGGTTATGGTTTGGGGATGCATGGCAGCCTCAGGAGTTGGAAATTTGCATTTCATTGACGGTGTTATGAATAAGAATGTTTATTTAAATATTTTGAGAAAAAATTTAAAAGAAAGCGTAAAAAAACTCGTCATTGAAACTAATTTCCAATTTTACCAGGACAATGATGCTAAACATTCAGCATATGATGTAAAGAATTGGCTGCTCTATAACTGTCCGAAGGTTATTAAAACCCCTGCACAAAGTCCGGACCTCAATGTTATTGAACATTTGTGGGAAGAATTAGGCCGCCGGATGCAGGACAGGCAGTGTATGTCAATTCCACAACTAAAGAATGCCTTACAGGAAGAGTGGAATAATATAAGTCCTGAGGTTTGCAAAAAATTAGTGGAATCTTTGCCTAACCGCTTACAAGCTGTTGAAACCCAAAAAGGTGGATCTACAAAATATTAATTTTGCGTTATGTTCACATAATGCTAATTTTTTATTAATTGCCCGACTTTAAATGTGAGACTGAAAAGTGAGCTTATTTAAGTTAAGCCTTCGTATACATTTAATAAAAGAACTTGGAATAAATTGTTTTTGTTGTTTTTAAATAAAAGAACTTGTGTGATAAAATAAACAAAATTAAAACGACTTTTTCTTCCGTCAGCTTATAAATATTGGGACTTAAAGTTTTTTCATGCTTCTGCCCGACTTTAAATGTGAGTGACTGTATGTGGAAGTTTATATGATGTATCTCACCTAGTTGTTGCAGTCTTTACATTAGCATGTACGAGCTTGGTAATGTATAGTGTTGCAGGCTTTGACAATCTATGTCTTTGTCTAAATGCTTCATCACATAAAGAAAAATCATTTCGGTGCTTGTGAATATTTCTTTTTCTACCACAAGCATGTTTAGAAGTAAAAATATTGCAAAAATATAAACGTTGATTTCTATTTATGTATTTTTATATTTATATATTTTATTATTATTTGTGTTTTTTCTTTATTTGAGTTCTGATTAACTTCTTAAACGGCGAATTTGGATCGGTTAAATTTAACAGCAACTTTTCTGTTAAATAGTGCCGGTTAAGACTTAATTATACATTGTGAAATACATTTTTCTCTAACCAGCGGTTAAAGTCTCAATTAAAATATAATCAGACTTGGTGCAAATGGCCGTTACTCGTATTACAACTCAGAGCTTAAAGCCGTCAATAGTTAAAAAACTCACCATGATGTGTCCCACAAAGTAACATAAACAGAAAAAATCAATTGTAATTCAGTTAAAAGTCCTTAAAACATACAATATATATGTATATACATGTATACGTACATAAATATGTTTGTATGTTTTTATGGGCTCAGCTGTTTTCGAAAGATTTTTGTTTACTGCGCCTTTGTTTGTTGTATATCAAGTTTCAATCGCTTTGCAAATCTTTGTTTTCATTACAGCGATGGAGCATCAAATTAAATCATTCAACGCTGCAGAAAAAAAGTTGTATTTAATTTTTCAAATTTCTCGTATTGTTGCAACTCAATCGTCTATACAATCTCTGGTTTCCGTTTCGTTGGCTATTCATCAGTGGAGTCGTCTCCACCCTAAATTCATTTAGCAGAAAAAAAAGTTGAATTTGAGTAGTTGGCACAGCTTCTAACGAAGTTGACTTTTTTTTGTATTTCGAAGTCACATTTTTATGGTGATAGTCATTAATCACTAGTCGATGTTTTGCGTCAATTGTTGTTGCCAATTTAAATTGTGACTGGTTGTTTGTTTGACGAGTGACTGACTGTGTGTTTACCGCACAACAATTTCCCTTTTGTATGCCAATTTTCTGTTTCTCTATTTAATTTTTTTGTGTTTAAATCCTCTTGACATTGAAGTTTTCTATTGTTAGCAGTCATGTTGATTAATGACAATTCATATTTTTGTCAAATGAAAATGCCATGAATAAATAGTGTCCTTAAAATAGCTCGGGAATCGATTTACTTGGCACAAATGCCAGGGGGGGAGGAGTGTTGCTAGATTTTGTAAGAGCTTTTGGAGTCTACGATACTTGGGCATATAACATTAAACGTTTAATTTTCATAGAATAAATTCAAAAGAGTCACAACAATTGACTACAAAGTGGCGTCACAACTGACTCAGTATGATAATAAAAAGGTTAATGCAAAAAGTTTTTCGTTAAACCAAAAGAACGTCTTGTGTATTCTAATTATAATATTTCTAATCATTATTTCGTTAATACCATGAAAAGTTTCATTTCAGTTATGAAAGCTTCGTTATGGAATGAAAATTTGTGCATAGCAATACTTTTTTATTTCTTACAATTTCATTAAGGTTACGAAAATTGTTTCAAGCTTAAGCCTAATATTGAGATTGAATGTGCGAAAAATTTCAGTCATTACTTACTTCGTGCGGAAAAATTGAGATGTACTCAGTGTTGTCTATTTTTCTCTTATTCATGCTTTTTTTTAATTTTAAGTATACATGTTTGTAAAGGGTGGTTAAATTTCAAGGGCCGATGTTGATTTTGAATAAAACACAAACTATTTAGGAAACTATTGTAATTTTATTTTATTATGATATATTGGTATTATCCAATTATGTATAGAACAAAATATCGGCCAAATGGGCGCCGCGAGCACGGCGGCACACCTCCATCCGATGGTCCAAATTTTCGATGACTCTGAGGCATAATGGAGGTTCTATGCCGTTAATGTGCCAAATTATCTCATCCTTTAGCTGTTGAATTGTTGCTGGCTTATCGACGTACACCTTTTCTTTCAAATAACCCCAAACAAAAAAATCCAACGGTGTCAAATCACATGATCTTGGCGGCCAATTGACATTGCCATTGCGTGAGATAACACGGCCATTGAATTTGTTGCGCAAAAGAGCAATTGTTTCGTTAGCTGTGTGGCAAGTGGCACCGTCCTGCTGAAACCACATATCGTCTACATCCATATCTTCCAATTCGGGCCATAAAAAGTTCGTTATCATCTCACGATAGCGAACACCATTCACAGTAACTGCCTGACCGGCCTCATTTTGGAAAAAATACGGCCCGATGATGCCGCCAGCACATAAACCGCACCAAACAGTCACTCTTTGTGGGTGCATTGGTTTTTCGACAGTCACTCTTGGATTCTCATTCGCCCAAATGCGGCAATTCTGTTTATTGACGAATCCACTGAGGTGAAAATGTGCCTCATCACTGAAGATGATTTTCTTCGAAAATTTATCATCATTTTCATAATAAGTCTGGATAACTTTAACACGTTGTTGGGTTGTGTCCCTGTCGGAAACTGAGTTAATTTTAAACTGACTTTAAGTTAACTATTCCTCAACTAGTGCTGACTGACACTTGGATTACTTTTCAATGAAAGCAACTAACTATTTTAACATTGTGATGTCCTAGGAGGTAGTCAATTGTCGGATTTTACACTACTTTTCAGCTAACTTACAGTTGACTTTCTAAAAGTCAACTTTCAGTTAATTTTTTTAAGCTAGCAATATTTTAACTACTCTACCGTTTGCTAAAAGTACGATTTTTTTAAATCAACCATAAGTTAATTAATTTTAAGTCAACGAAAAGTTAATTGTTGACACTATAGCTGAAAAACTATTATCCAATTGCAATATTTTTTCGAAATAAAATAAAGTAGTCAAAATTTTTAAAACGTATTTATTTGTAATTTTTCAGAAATAATTTATTAAAAACTTAATTTTTATATTACATATTACAAACAAACAAAAAAAAAATACATTACATGTTGGAAAAAAAAACTTAAAAATGTCAGGAATGTAGAATATACATTTTTTTGTGTTGTTTCTTGGTACAGAATTTTTTCTGATAACACCTTTTGATCTGCCAAGGCTTGCATTATTATGTTGTTTTTTCACAGTAATTTCTGTAAATACATAATTAAAACAAATATCCCTGAACTCTGGATAAATTGTGGCAATATTTATTTGGAGGTCTGATATAATGAGAGAAATTTTTATTGAAAAATAATTACCTTGGAGATTGTATCTGTAAGTGCAAAATATTGGTTAATTTTAAGTTTGTCCCTTTTTAATAATTGAATGTTTATTTCATTGAAATTTTCTTGAAATTGGTTTGAGCAATTTGGGTACGACACCGTTTCCTTCTGATCTGTAACATAATTTATTAATAAAAATTAGAAACTAAATACCTATAATAATTATTAATTTTATTAATATTACTTACATGCTGAAATTGGTTGTAATGCAAATCCGCAACGGCTAATTTGTGAACGCGACATCTAGATATTGTTAGCTTTTTCTGCCCTGTAACCATTTCTTCATTTTGCACACGAATATGAAATTGTTGTAGAATCTTTGAAGGCTTTTTCACATACTTTTTAATTGCTTTAGATAATTCTCAAATGGGTAGCAGGAAAAATTTTGAAATGCTCCAAAAAATGTATTCACACATTCACTTATATGCTGAATACTGTTAACTTTATAAGACAAACTGTCTTCTCAAAAAATCACAATTATAGCACTTTAAATTAAAATTAAACAATCACATACAATAATATTAAAATCTTTATTATTTGTCTTACATAAAAAATTTTATTTTAGAAAACTTCCACAGAATTTAAAAATTTATATATGTATAAAAAAAACTTCAATACCACGCAGTAGTATTAATAATAAAAATTGAAATCTACGGCGCCTACTAGGTAGGTAGCCACATTGTAAATACATTTTTGTTAAGGACACTTTTGCGTTGTATACTAGATAGCTTAAAATTGGTTCCTAAAAATTAATTGAAAGTTAGCTATTTTTGTAGTTAGCTACTCATTATACGACAGGGGTATTTCTCCATGATTCAAATTGAGTAAGTCTGAAATAGAGAAATGTCAAATAAAATTCGGAAAAAAACTTGGCGTTTAGGTGTGGTTCACATTCAACATTGGCCCTTGAAATTTAACCACCCGATACTTCGAGCGAAAAAAGCTTTTCTTATGTTATTTCGCAGCTGAAAAAACAAATATTCCGAGAAACAGTTTTAATTGAAAACATGTTGCAGATACATATTGGTGTTTTTCGCTTTAAAAACTCAGTACTACATTTCTAAACTTTTTTCGCAGATATTTCCTACTAAACACTTTTGTCTGCAATTTGAAAGAATTTCGCACGAAATAATGAACTCAATATTGGCCTTTAGCATGAAAATGTAAGAATTCTATTACAACTACTATGTAAGTAGTACAATAAATGTAATGTAAAATATTTCATTGTATTAATGTCATACTTGCGTAACATCTACGAAATGTTTGGTTAAAATAATGGGGATATTTCATTATATTATATATAAGTATATGTAGAAGACTTTTGTTATATACTCAATGGCTAATTTGTTAAAGTGTTCAACAAACAGTCTCGAGGTGGCAGGTTGTAAAATAGCTTCACTGTTTTTATGTTTGTCAAAAAAAAATTATAATAATAATCATAATCTTTTCTTGTTTGCAATGAAAACTTTTTCTCGTAAACAAACCAATTTAGTTCCATTTACAATTGTTATTTCTTAAATGAAAGAATATTCATAGCCAGAATGAAGTTTCGCGTGGGTGCAAAAACAATAACAAAATCGTAATATTAATGTAAACAAGTAAGAGTGTAGTACACTCAGAATATTTTTACAGTAACTGACTGTAGTTTATTGAGGAAGTAGTCCGTGCAGTTATTTTTAAATGAATAATCTTTCAAAATACAAAGAAATTTTAATTTTAACTGATTTGCCCATTTATTTAAAAAAATAACTGCACAGAAATACTGATTTTCAGTTAAATTTAAAATTGTCAGTTGTTTAATAATATGTATGTATATGAATAAAGCAATCATTTCTTTACGAAACCAAGTGTTTTTTTGTTTAAATTTAAAAGTAGTCAACGTTGTTTAAAACGTCAGTTGTATAAAAAAAAAGTTGGTGAATAGTGTGGTAACAAATCAGAAAAAACCGTTTTTTTTTTTCAAAATATTTAGAAGCAATTAAAATAATAAAAAAAAGGCAGTATGGAACGATGCAAAGGACAAATGGTCAACATTAAATCAAAGTAAGTACGCAATGTAGATATTTTCAAATATATTAAAGGCTGGTTTTACAATAAAGAAATTAAATTTATGCGAAAAAACGCTTTCTTGTGAAACTGGCAGTAATATAAAAAAATTATTTCAAAGTTTTGTTCTTTTATCCCATTGAGTTTCATATTGTGATTTGTATTTAATAATATATGTAGTATGTGTTTATATTAGGGTAAATTAAAAACTCTTTGTATACAGAAAAATTGTGTTTTCACCGAAGTAATTCAATTGTATTATTTTTTTATTTTAAGATTCAAAAGATGCAATTTAATTTTATGTTTAATAAATATGAATTTATTATTTTTTGTTATTATACATAAATACGATTATTATTATATATATTTGTAAGTATGTATGTATATAAAAATACTTTTAAATAAAAGAAAAAATCATACCGTTTTACAAAATCTGTGTTTAATTTTAAAGGGTTAAAGGGAAAGTAAAATTAGGAAAAATAAAGGAAAAATCTCTTGCTTTTTACGGAATCTGCATTTAAAAATTCAATGATAGAATTCGGAGAAATAAGGGAAAAATCATTTGATTTTACGGAAATTCTATTTAAATATGTGATAGTAAAACTAAAACTGTAAATAAAGGAAAATCTTTTTGTTTTTACGGAATCTGCATTTAAATTTCGGACAGTTAAAATAAAATAATCAGTCTATTGTTTCTACAGAATCTGCAGTTAAATAAATTACAGTATGTGTCAGAGAAATAAAGGAAAAACTTTTGTTCTTATGGGATATGTAAATTGTTTTTTTGATAGTTAAATCAACCATTATAAAAGAAAAAATCCGTATTTTTTACGGTTTTAAATCAGTTATATTTTTACTGTTAAAAATTAAATGAATCTGCATTTAAATTTAAATGAAATGTTAGTAGACCGGTTTTTAACTGAACTTTCATTTCTTTTAAAATGCAATTTCAGTTAATTTTACGTACATACTTTTCTGAGTGTATATTTGGCTGGACCGAATCTAAAATACCATTCACAATAGTCACGTAAATGTACAGTACATATTACAAATTTGAATATGTATGGACCGATATCAGCGAAAAATATTTTTACCTTGTAATCATGGAAAATCGGTTTAGGCTATATCTTGGGTATGTATAGACCGATATCGAAGTTTTTCATTTTCTGTATTTAAGTAATCTCCTTATATAATCGAAACTGTTTTTAAACAAAAAAGAAATTTTTTTCTGGGAAAAATCGGTTTAGGCTATAACTCGGGTATATATGGACCGATATCAGAAATTTTAATTTTCTGTATTTTAGTTACCTCCTTTTATTACCAGAATTGCTTTTGAGCAAAAAAATTCGCTAACCGTAATTTTAATGAAAAAATCGGTTTAGGCTATATCTCGGGTATATATGAACCCAAGGCGAATTCATACCAGGTAAATGCAAGAGCAATAAATACAACACTACAAAAAATAAATATTTTTCAAATGTCAAGAGAAAAATATAAACACAAAAAGGAATTAAAAAATATACATATATATTAAAAAAATTACAATGAAAGACAAACATTTAATTATTTCGCGAAACTTTTAATTATTTCGGAAAAATTAAAGTCTCAGATCATAGAGCTTGAAAAGGGGAAAATGGCCAGCAAGATTGGGGTAGCCGGCGCTCAAGATGCAATATATAATTTTAAAAATTGTTTTGACATTTTTTTTTCAAATTTTTATACAAAAAAAATTTACAATAAAAGAAAAACTTAATTATATTGTGAAACTTTTAATTATTTTGTGAAACTTAAAGTCTCAGATCATAGAGCTTGAAAAGGTGAAAATGGCCATCCAGACTGCGGAGGGTTCTGGATGATATCTGGCGCTCAAGATAGATTACATAATTTAAAAAATTGTTTTAAAATTTTTTTTTTTTTTTCAATTTTGTTTTAATTATGCCATTGCCATCTGAAACAGATTAAAATTAAAAAAAAAGTTATCAGCTGAGCTGTCAATTTCACCTGTTATGAATTCGCCTTGTTTTCTGTTTTTCAAGTTTTTTTCCCCAAATTCTTCTTGACTCATTTGTTCTATTTTATATTGTTTTATTTACATTCAACTGGCAAGGTAACCACATCGATACTATCAAAAGGGTAAAAAGAGATAAACGATTATTTTTAACGACAACAATTAAAAAAACGACATGACTTAAAACTCATAGTAAAGATATAATTCTCTTTTAGGGTTTGGAAATTGAAAGACAGACATTTTTCTCATTTTGCTTTGAACTTGCCGAAACCTTTTAGAGTTGCGAAATTAATAGACAGACAGAAATTTTTTGTTTCTCTTTTCTTTCTTTTTTGTTATTGTTGCTTTTTAAGCACAGCTAGTGTGTTTATATAAAGTTGATGTTGATATGAGAATAATAATATGAAGCAACAACAAGAAAAAATGCGAAGAAAGGCAACTTCAATCGGAAAATGTCTTAAAATGTCCAGTACAGTAGAGGTTTACCTCACACTCTTCCTCTTTAAAACATCGCCCACAAACTTCGTCTGTCTGTCCATCAGTTTCTCAACTGTGAAAGGGGACTTACATGATTTTGGTAGGAGCTTTAAAAGAATATTATAAAAAAGGCATGACTTTAAATCACCGTTTAAATAGCCTTATAACACGCTTTTCTCTCGTAAGCCACTTCATTTCTATTAGTCGGGATAAACATATCCGACAACTGCCAAATTTTAGAAGTTCCAATTGTACAAAAAACAAAAGAATAATGAACCTATATTTAAATAGTATATTCTTACTGAGATACCCTATATTTCCAATTTTGAAAAGAAATTTGACTAAATCGCATTTTTGTTTTTACGTTCTTGTAATACTTTTTGTGATACTTAAAAATTTGGGACTAGAATATTCAAAAGCAAAACATTTTAAGATTTTTTACAAAAAATTAAGCCTGGCACCACTGTACGTGTGTCATTGATTTGTATTTGTGTCAAAAAAACACTCACGTGATCATCTCTCTACACAATTCTGTATATTGAAATATTCTCTAACCAATTATACATTTCTAAAGTTACAAACTTTAAATCTGTCTTTAACGAAAATTCCTAAAATATGATTTTGCTTAATCCAGAAACAATTTAAAAACTATTTTTACCTTTGAACTGTAGCAATTTGTGAAACAAAAGCAGGAGGAGGGTTGCTTCAACTGCATAAATTGTTTGCCTGAATAATGTAGACAACAAAAGAAAAAAGTCAGGGTGGTTTTTAAACAAAACATTTTTAATTTTTTAAATAAAATTATTGCTTGATTTGCTTACTATTGTTTGATTGCATAACTGGTGGAAAAAATTTTGAGTACGAGGTAATGAGGACACATAATACTAAAATTTCAAAGAGCATATTTTAAAACGAAATCGAGTATTTCTATTTCATTTGATTTGGACCAGTATTAAGGGGATGATCCGAGTATATGCAGTGTACCTATAAAAATAGGTTATGAGGTGGACTTGAACCTTCCAACGTTATGTGGCAGGAAACATGTCCGCTAGTAGTTTGCTCCACAGACGAACCGTATGACTAAAAAACAAATTCTCTCAGCAATGCTTTGTGCGATTCACTTGGTAATTGACCACAAATGGATGAGCTCTAGATGATGTACATCTAATATGTGGGTTTCGGGAATAATATCCCTAATCCGTTGTAGTTTCAATAAAATAGTGTAACGCATCCCACAGTGCGACAATGATCCAGTAAGTGAAGAGAGTAGGATAACCTACTGCCATGGATAAGCATCTTAGCACACGGTCTAGTAACCCCAAAATAGACTTTGAGGTAACGGCCCAAACATGAGAGTTGTATTCCATTTTCGGTTGGATATACAAATAATAAGGATATTGTATGGAGTGAACTATGTTTTTTTTAATTTGGACCTGTACTCAGGGAATAACCCCTACGTATGCAGTGCATTGTACCAGAACAAGGAAAATAGGTTGCGAGGAGGGAGTAGTGTTTGTGAACATTTGACTTGAACTTTCCAACGTTATAACAGACAGGAAACATGTCTGTAGGCAACTTATTCTATAGGCGAAGCATGCGGCTGAAAAACGAATTCTCTCTATAATGCGCTGTATGATTCCCTAGGCAATCGACCACAAATTAATGGGCCCTGGACGATAACCGTGTGTTACGTAAAAATGTGTTGGCTTCGTGAACAAGAACCCTAATCTCGTCAGAGCAAAATCTATTGTATTAACGATAGAACAGAGTAACGCACCCTACACTGCATCGATGCTCCGGTGAGTCAATAGAGCTGGATACCGTACTGTCGCCGATAAGCTTCTCCTACAAACGGTCGTGTAACCCCAAAATAGACTTTGAGGCACTGGCCCAAACATGACAGTTGTATTCCATTTTCGGTCGGATATAGGTGGTAAAAATAGTAAAGAGATCGGATGGAGTGAAATACATCTTACACCGTTTCAAAAACCCGGGGCACTTGAATGCTTCTTTAGAGGCCTGAAAAATGTGTACAGTCCAGCGAACATCACACTTCATCTTCATTTTCATCTTCATTCCAAGAACATCAAAAGCATCCGATTCTTCAATATATATACCATCCATGAGTACAGATAAAGCAGCCTCTGTGGTCGTTTGTTTGTGTGTTAATAAGCAATATTGGGTCTTACGGGCGTTAAATGCAGCGTTTCAAATAACCGAGACACTTGAATATCAATCACACTGAATTTTTATTCCACAAACATCAAGGACATCTGATTCCTCAATATTTGTATCACCTATGAGCAGAGATGAGAGACTAGGTTGTACGAGCGTTGAAGTCAACTGTGTTCTTTTGGCCCCATTCGGAGATTAAAACAGGATTATTATTTAATAAATCATTCATATTTTGCCTTTTGGCACCGCTCTCGGATAGGCTGGGCAACTAACAGCAGCAAATGCTGCTGTCTTCTGGTAAAGAGTAGATAGAGTTGAAAGTTCGACATAGAAGGTCATTAAGAAAAATAAGAAATAGAGTAGCAGAAAGAACCGAGATTTGCGGTACGCCTGAATTAATCTTCATATCGTTTGGTGGGGCCCGATCTATAATAACTCGTATGGAGCGGAATCTAAGAAAGCTCGATATAATCCAACCAAAATCACCACCTACACCAAAACCAGTAAATTTTGATAGCAATACACCATGCCACCAATGTTGCCATATTTGACTATTTGTCGTCATTTTGACGATTTTGGTAGCTGACAATAGTACTTTGACAATTTTACGATTTACGGTCTGTTTTTGACGATTTTTGTAGATCACATTTACAACTACATACATACTTCATTTTTTAAGATAATTTATGTAGGAAATCAACATAATATTATTTATAATATGTTTCTGTTAGAAAAAAACATGTTGTAATCGTTAGAAGGCACATGTTGGTAGCAGAATAAATTTGGTTTATATTACATGTTATTTTTTAAATGTTAATATTGTTAAGTATTTTTCTTTTAGTTAGCATTTTTTGTAAACCAAAAATTATTTGACAATTTTTTGTTTTCAAAAAAATGATTAGAACAATTTTAATATTTCCTGAAGATGCTAACAAATTGTTGGCGAAATATTGATAAATAAAAGATTAGAAAATTGTTAAATTTTTTATATAAAAAAAAACAAGATCTCAAGCAGCAAAAACTTTATATATAAAAATAATTTTATATATAAAGTTATGAAACATTACGTCAGTGTTATGAATAATTTTCGTTATGGTGTTGTTGTAAGTATAATCTTCAAAACGTAAAATAGAAAATATAATGAAACTTAAAATATATAAAACCAAGGTTGAAAAAAAACATTATATTGTGTTTTCCTAATACCGAAAAACTAACTTTTAATATTTTCATACTATTTTTACACTATTTCATACCTAAAAATTTTTCATAATATTAATGAAACAGTTTTCGTAATATTAATGACACCAAAAAATGTAATCAAATGTATTTAAAAAGTTTCATTATACTAATGTGAATTTCATCCCTTGAATGAAACGGTTCATAATATTAACTAAATTTTTCCTTCCATTAATGAAATGGAATTAACGAAATGGTCTCATTCCCGTTACGAAGCGTTTTTTTTCAGTGTATACATTAAATAAACGAAGATCAAAAAATATTAAGATAAAATTACATGAAATCTTATATTTTAAAAAATGTGTTATGTACAAAAATTAATGAATGTGTCTCATACATTTTGTATCTACATGAGGATTTTTGGCAGATAAATTACGCTTGACGTGCTAATTTAGGTTGCACAGTAACGCTCTTATTTAAGTTACTACAGCGTAAAATTTAGTTTGTGCTGTAACGCGCTGCTCAATTGTGTCAACCTCTGAAACAATGAAATGTCAAATTAAGTTGGTGAAAAAACTTGACATAATGGCGTGCATTATGGTTGGACTATCCTTTAGATCAGTGGTGCCCACAAGTTCCCACAAGGGCGAAAAAACTCCAATACATTTAAGGAAAAACTATTTTTAATTAATTAATATTTTCTTTTTTTTTTGTAAAAAGCAAAACAAAATTCACACTGATAATCGCTGTCGTCAATGTTTACCAGCAAAACATACGAAAGTGTTGTTGCTTTGATCTTGTGCGTGTGCAGTGAAGAACGACAAAAAATATATAAGACCAAGTTGTTTTGTGTATTTTTCATTGCTAATAAGTAAGCGCAGTATGTGTGTATTAAAGAGCACAGTCCTATAGCTAAGCGCTTTTACAAAAACAATTGAGCACCAAGCGCATAGGCCTGGGCACCTCTGCTTTAGATAAAAAGGGAACATAACATGAAACATAATAAGTCGTAAAAAGTACCATCGATGTTAAATTAAAACAATTTGATTTTATTTGACAAAAGAAAGTTTGAAATTTCTTTTAAACACATACACACATATATGTATGTATATAATAGATACATATGTATGATGTAGGTATAAACCATATTTAAGATAAGAAGCAGGAGACACACTCACAAGCAGACATTTATCGTTAGTATTTTACTGATTATGACACTCGCGACAGACAAACAAACGTTCGTTCAATAATATCTCGTGGTATCCTTGAGGGGAGTTTTTGGTATTGAAAAGCCTGGCGTCATTACACTCAAGTAAACGTCTTAATAAATACCAGCAAATAATATTTACCACAACAACAACAACAATAATAACAACAACAACAGAGTTTAGATAAAAACAAGTGTAATAAAACAAAAGCGTTTTTCTTTCGTTTTGTTTTTTCATTGATACTGATAAGAAAGTTTGTGAAGAAAAGCCAAAAAAGAAAACTCATATTTCGCTATGACATTCAAACCATTTCTCTTCGTCATTTTATTAGAGATTTGTATCAGCAAAATTGTTGTTTTCTTATACTTTTATTTACGTTATACGCGTTTAGCTGTAGGTTGTTTTTGTGGGAAAACTTTTTGCTATAACTTGTATTTATTAGTTTGCCTTCCAGCTTTATTTCTATACTCACATTCAAACTCATGCGTTGAACAAGAATTTTAATATCCCTCCATTGGTTACACTTCTGGTTACTAATACTGTTCAATGATTTTTATTAGCTGGCAACACGAGTTTACCATCGTTCGAGGGTGTTATTATGAGGGGGGATAGCCTTGTTTTATCTTGCTATTTCTAATGATAGTTTTCTAATATATTTTTATGGTTAGACTTAAAAGAGTATTAAATAAAGATTTCTTATCGTTTGTTTTAATAGAAATATTAGCAGTTGCCTGGCGCGGATTTAGGGGAGGGGGAAAAAATATATTTCTCAATATAAAAAAAATTGATAAAAATATATTTTATTAATGAGAAATAGTCGAACTTATTTTAATATTTCTAATATTATATGATGGTATCATTAGTCTGGCTCAAATTCAATCCTGGCCTTAACCAAGAAATATTTTTATTTTTAATTATAAAAATATTTGCCGCGATCAATAACTCTTGACTAAAGATGACAGGAAAAAATAATTGAATACACTAAAGCTGGGGGAAAACTAGTTGTTTCGCAGTCGCTCCACGGCTCATTAGCACCCACTAGGATTCGGAACTCAGTACCATGTAAACATGGGGGTTTTTCGTTTTATTAAAACCGGGTTTTTTTAAATGGCTTTTTCTCGAATATTCCATGTTTTTATGTCAAATGCGGCTAACCGGGAATTTTCTATATAAATTTAATAATATTAATTTTATTTCAATTACAAATATGTTCATAACTGAAGTATTTCTAAGAGAGTGTAGAGTAAGAATTTAGTTCACAATTATATAATCGTTTGTGCACTGACAAATTTGGCACCGTGTCAGATTTGGTTGAAGAGCTCAACTAGCATAGGAATGAAACGATGCGAGTAAATACAATTAAGTACCGGATACTTTTCCTGCATTACCAAGTACTTTTGGTATCGATGCTTTATTACCGAGTACCAAGTAAGTATCGGGCAAAAATACTCGAATCGGTCAGATAAAATAAGTATACTATCAAATAACCAAGCAACAAATATGTGTGTATTTGTGCTAGATGTGTTGAATGAGCTGAATCAATTTGAATATGATAATTATTTACCTGCAATTAGATTACTTATACTTATATGAGTATGAGTGCATACTCATTTAAGATCGTTGTCGCAGTCGCATTTATATTTATTGCAACGTTGTCGTGGCTATGAATATATCAGAGTAGATGAGTTTAAATGTTGCCTACTCATAATTATAACTTCATGAGCCAGTGTGAACAGCGATAAGATTTTCATGCCGATCACCGATAGAAGTCGGTTAAAATATGTATTAATCGAAATGGTCACGCACGTTTTACTGCACAACTTTAGAAAACGTAGCATACGTTAAGGCTTCACAATTAAAAAGTAATAGATTCCATAAATATTAAGAGAAATACATCAAACTACAAAATTATTGCTCACCTGCTGCTATAGAAATTGGCGCTCACCAAAATTTTAAATTAACAACACAACCAGCGTTGTCAACTTTCAAATTTCAAAACACACCAAAATAGGAGAAAAAACGTGTATTTCGTAAAAAAACGCAACAAAAAAAATTTTTTTGTTAGAAATTGTGTGAAACGGTAGAAAAGTACTCTCGTATATAAAATTTTGACATTTCTGAGGTGAACAAAATTTTACTAGCTCTAGGGGCTAATATAAATTTTGACAATAGGATAGAATTATCCATGATATAAAAAATACAAGGTAATTTTGTTCTCTCAATTTTCCTTAACAATCACCATCTGACAAGTATAAGGATTGTGACATTTTCCATAAAATTGTGCTACCGTATTAGTTTATACATTCCCTTGTTTTCAGTTTTTTTTTTTTTTTTTTTTTTTGAAGTTGTGTCTGAAAATAATAATAATTTGTGACTTCTAACAAAAAAAAAAAAAAAAAAATTAAAAATTAAAAAAAAAAAATACATATATATAAATAAAATACTAAAATATATAAAAATGGCCTGAAAAACATCCCCAGACTAAAATACCACCGACACCATGTTTCAATGTGCCTTTAGTGTAACGTGGATTAAGACGTTGGTTTTCGGTCATTTAACTAATCTTAATCTACCGGAACCTCTTAAATCAAATTTGGACTCATCGAAGAATAATATGGAACTCCTTTGTGTGGTGGTCAAATTTAATGTGTTCTCTTGCAAATTCCAACCTGGTCAGTCTGTTTTTCCATGATATAAAGATCTTTTTTACACTTTTGTATGGTATGCTTTTAGTCCGCCTTCTGCAGCCTGTCTTTGAATTCTTCTGGGGTAACATTTAATGACAATTGTATGGTGATGGACAAGACAAGAATTGGTATTTTTTATCAAACGTATTATTTCCTGGCCATCTCGTTTACTGGTTTTTCGTGAACGTCCACCTTTATGTTCTGTAACCAAAGTACCCGAACAACGAAAACGGCTTATAATTCTTGGTAAATGTAAATTTTTTTTGCAATTGTGGTCACTGATTAAAATCAGCTATTGTTTTTTCTGAATAATTATATCGCGCTATTTGTTAGAGAAGTTACAAGTCACGTCCAGAACAAGTTTGAAGGCACGGAAACGACGAAAACTATACGCAAATTTTCACTATACATGCTTATTTTGATATTTAAACAAATAATGACATCTTTTGGAAATAGGTTTTTCTTATTGTAAGTAATGTAGAATATTCAAGGATACCTGCATTAGTTTTGTCGCTACTTCTTGGGTCATTCTAGTAGAAATAATTATTTATATATTTTTAAACCACAAGCATCAAACTTTTCCCTTTGTTTTTAATATCTAAAGAGTATTTTCTTTTAAGTGTAATAATATTTTCTTTAAAATAGGCATTCTTTTGAATGCTTTCTGCGATAGCTGAATCCGTGCTGATAAGCAGAAGTCCGTGCTTTTAGTTTTTGGGGCCAAGTTGGACCCAAGCGGGCTGGCTTTACAATAGCTGGCAGCCTGTTAAACCTAACCTAACATGGGTTTCAAAACAACCACAGATAATTACCTACATCAGCTTATTATTTCTAGCTTTTTCTAATATGAACGATGCACTACACATTTCATAAAAAATCCATTCTGGGAGTAAATTCCCTTATTCAACTGTGTGGCAACGCCTTTTTATATTTCTCTCTAAAAATAAACTTCAAAAATCCTTATTAGAAATAATAAAAAGAGAATGAAACTACCTTGTATTTTTATATCATGGAATTATCTGAAATATAGGAATTTGACTGAAATAAATTATAATTGAAAATTATGTAGTTAAAAGTGTAAATAGCAAATAATACTAAATTTAAAAATGGCCCTGTTATAATTATTTCTTAATTGATTCATTTTTATGTATTTATTTATTAGTTTTGTTAATTTTTTTTTCTTTTTTGTCAAAATTTTATGTTTTCATATATAAAATTTTTTCGCACAACTATAACATGAAATTTCTTTACCACAGACAAATTATTTTTCACCATAGTACTTTGCTACCGTTTCGCACACGTCCTTAATTTAATAAGTTGTTCACAAAGTTGCCCTTTTACTTAATGTGCTGTTTAAAGAGCACACGGCCAACGACACGTTTAAAAATTTGTATGAAAATCATTAAAAAACTGACCAAATTTTCTAGGCAAGTTAAATATTATTATAAAATTATATTTTTATATTAAAACCACGATAAAAACAATTATGTTTTTGTTTTATGACCAAATTTTTATTGTTTAGATAAGTTGAAGTTGGCAAGACAAGTTCTGTGATATTAGCTTTAGGTTAAACTGTGATATTTTCTTTTGACTATTTTTTAGATTATAAAATAATGCTTCATGATGTCAATTTTCGTTTATTATATAAGTGCTGAGTGATGTAAAGAAAACTAAAATATTGACAATAAAAATTCTCCTGAGGAAGTCGGGGAAAACCAGACAAAACGTTGAGATAATAAATTTATTAAAAAAAATGTTTTTTTAATGGCCACTATTATCCAATTTAAAAGCAAGCATATCTGAAAAACACTTATGTTTGTACTTTAAAAAAACTAAAAGGGGCAGCGAATTTTAAAAATTATATATTCGTTTTTCTTTAGATAATACATATTACATTGTGTATATGATTTGGTGCATTTTATACATCATTACTCCATGTACTCTTACGAGTACACAATTCAATACAATTTTGTGTGGAAAATGTATCCTATTGGCATCTCATTTCAATTTTCATTCAAATTTCAAAATATAAAATTAAACCCAAGGTGCATTAATGTATACACGGTGGCAGCACTACGGCATGTGACAATTTTTTGCTACTAGCAATATAGGAAGCTATTTACGTCAAATGTATTGTTTACATTTTTGAAAGTGAATTTAGTGTTTTATTCTGAATTAAACATATACAAATTATTTTATTATCTCTCAAGAAGAGAGACGTCAAACTACATATAAAAAAAATGTTGTCCGGACAAAAATTTTGTTCGGAAACAATGGGTGAATCCAGCTTTATTGCGAATGCCGACGTCGTTACAAGCAGTGTTGCCAGGAAATTTTTTGTGAAATCCCTACCATAGCCCATAAAAATCGTTATTTTTCAATACAATCAAAAACATATTTCTCTACATTTTTCCATACGCAATTTTTCATTTAAATTTTGCGCAAATAAATTATTTTAATACGATTTTTATATTTATTGTAAGTTCAAACTAAAAAGTAGGTTAGTTCAAAAATATAACTTAATATAAATAAATTCTTTGGAGTGACTTGGTCTACATTCTAATTCAAACAGGTATATGAATTTTGTGGTGGAATAAGTAGGAATATCACAATGTTAAGATAAATGCAACTCCGTAGAAGTTGGAATGAATACAGCAGAAACTAATTTCACCAATATGCGACTTTTATTGTATAATTACGAGTAAAAGTTCATTATTTATTACATTTAATCTTAGCGAAGAGCTGTATTTATGTTAAATTTGTTCATATCATTAACAAATTCAGTGTCGGGAAAAATGCGTGTTAGGGTCTTTCAACTGAGACCAACGATATAAAGATATCGAATCATTTAATATGCTTAGTTAATAGATAATGCTTAGTTAATAATAATGTGCGTGGACGAGTACATATATAACATGCAGATCAACGGCTGCACATTGCGCTAGAAATGATACAAATGCGTAGCAATAATGTTTAAAACTAAACTTTAAATTTATAACTATACATTTTACGAGTACATACCTGATAATTTTATTATGCAGTTAAATAAAAACTAATAGTTTTTAAATTTTCTAATTTAATTTTATTGTTTATTTTTATGTTTTAATTATATTTTTTTACTTTATCTTTTTGTATTTTTTTTAATTTAAATTTATGTTGGTTTATATTTTTATATAGTAAGAATGTAATACAATATTTTGATTTGACAAGTATGTACGTAAAATTTAATTTATTAATACATTTACATACATATATTAATATATAGTTAATATTAATAACTTTGGTTGTTCTTCTTTAATGTTTTTCTTTTTCTTTTAATTTCAAAATTAATTTATTTTGTTCTATTTCAATTTATATTTGATTTAGATACTTTACTTATTTCTTTTTAAATAAATTTAAATACACATATAAAATATGTGTCTTTTAATATTTTCAAGTTTTATGGAGTTAATATTTTTGAGTTTTCAAAATAATTTTTTTGTGGAAATTATGAGTATTTAAAGAAAACTTTTTTTTTTTTTCTTAATTATTCAAAACTGTTGTTGTTGAAGTATTAAAATGAAAACAATTTAAAATTATTATATAAAAATTAGCCTCCAACTTAACTAAACTTAGGCATTAATCAACAATTAGATCATGTTTTAATATTTATTTAGTGATAAATTTTAAGATTGCATTTTTTAAATTATATTTTCTAAAACAAACTAAAACAAGGCAAAGAATAAATGAAATTCATTTGACCAAAATTGTTTTTCTGCCAGACGCAGTTTTAACTATTTACATATTTTAAACAGCGGTTTATTGTTTCGAACAAAACGGCTTAAAGCGCCCAAAAAACTAAACCATATGGCAGCTTTGTTATTGCATAAAAACTACTTTGGGGATGAATGCCACTTTCCCAACTTCCAGCTTGTCAACAATATGTCGTATTATAGGTAAACGGATATAATAAAAAGTTTCGCAAAACCCCAAAAGCTCTAAAATATTCGAATGTAGCTTACAGGCCGCGTCAGATTCAGATTCGTCGCTTTCTAACGGTGACAGAAAAGCGTAAAGCAAAAAGTGTGTGCCACAATGAAAACTTCGGCAACACTCCCGACGCATTGTTTGTTTATCTAAAAACGGTTGGTAGATTTTATTTATGATAATTAAGGAAAACAAATGTTAGTGGACGAGTTATTAGAATTTTTTCTAACTGTTTTTTTAATACTCGGCTACCAACTCTAATCCCATAGCACTGAAGAGCAGTTATTGCCTTGGCGTAACTCTGGTTCTCAGGACATAGAGAAATAGCTCTCGGAAGTCACAACATGACTTGAATTGTGTTGCAACTTCTGAAAATCCTCAATAAGGGTTAGTTGACAAATCGGAGCTCAGGACGCCCACAGTAGGTTCTGTTTTACAAACCGTCCTGGCTCTGGTTGTTTGGTTGAGTTGTCTACATCTTGATTGAAACTTTTGGATGTAGTTTAAACCTAAAATCGCAAGAGGTGTTATTAGTATTATAATTATGCTGAATGACCAATTTTTGGAGAACTGTTTGTAGTCCACAAGGTGCTGTTTTCTTGCAACATATACCAATAGTGTAAAGAAACTGAAATATAGTGTGTTAAGATCTGATGCTCTTTATGGACTTCGGGCCACCAATACGTAGCGACTTTTCTGGCAAATAGCATACAAGAGGGATAAAGACGCCATATACATATGTATTTGAAAAAGTTTTGAAGGAAATGTTGCGCCGCTTACCCAAAAAGCTTTTTAAGAATTTTCAATAACAGAATGAGGTAAACCTCATTCCAAGTAAAGTTTTCCGTGAGTCATGATTCGTTAAAACCCTTTGTGAGCACAAAAGTTTCAACAGGAAGTTGCCGCGTGGTTAACAACTAAATACCTCAAAAAAAACCTGTAAACTAATACAGTTAGTTGAATTAACCAATGAGAGTGAGATGCAAAACTCTCGAAGGCCAAGCAAAAACGACAAGCCTGACCGCACTTAAGAAATAACTACGATGACGCGAGAGCTGTTCTCCAGCCCAGAGCTGCTTTACGACTGTGAGCTCAATTATAAACTTGAAGAATACTTGCAAAAATTTTTTGTTATCTTTTTTTTAGTACGGAGAGAGAATTTCGTTATATTTTGCTTTTTTCACAAACATCTGTCACACAAAACTGAAATCTTCTGCGCATGTTGGTCAAATGACGTCACGAAATAATACAAACACAGCCCTAGATGATTTTTAAATACATAAGCTATGTACACACGGTTGTCAGATGTTGCAATATTGTAAGATCTGGCAACATGCTGACAATGAAAAATTGTCCCGAAGAAGTAAATTGTGTGTTTAGACGATCGTAAGAAAATCTTACAATTTCATTGTCAGACTATGTTCTGACAAATAATTCATCTGGCAACAAAAATTGTCAGTTCACACGGTTGTCAGATTGTTGGATGAAAAAAATTGCCAGACATGTTGTAAGGTATTGCCACTTATGTATAACAACAACCATCTGTTTAGCAGTGTTGCCCATCAAACTTTCTTCTGACAATGATGCCATTGTCAGGTGCATTAATTTTATACATCTGACAATTAAAACTGAGCTTACAATACCAGCCAATTATCTGGCAATGCCGACGAAGAGTGTTCTCACGATTGTCAGATGCCTGACAAGATTGTCGTCTTACAATTGATTGACAATGGTTTTTCTGACAACCTTGTAAGTTAAAAATTGGCAGTTCTCACGATTGTAATACATTTTCAGACAATTTTACTGGCAATATTGTAAGATCTGACAACCGTGTGTACGTAGCTATACTCTTGCATAGGTTAAACTACCCCATCGAACGGAAAACACCCAGGGTCTGAGGCAGGAATCGAACCTGCAGCACTGAGACTGTTGGTCGATAAACTCTACCAAATCAGCCATCGAGGAATGTAGGAATGCATGAAGCAAAATATGAGTCAAATGTTCGACTCAGCTTCGAAGGCATATCCATCCGGTCCATATTTTCAATGGCTCTGAGATATAATTCAATCAAAGGAATTATTTCACCATTTAGAGCTTGAATTATTCCTGGCTTATTGAAGTACACTTTTGCTTTTAACAGGCCTATTCTGAAAACTGTGAGCTTTCAAATCACGAACCGTTTTGAAAGCACGCAGACAATTTGAAGCTGTTCTGCAAATCACTTAATTTTACGGTTTTCGACGTGCTTCTTTTAATTTTTCGAAAGAACGAGAAAATAGCTGTTTATTTACATTTTTGCTTTGTTTGTTTATAGTTTTATATTCTTGACTACTATAAAAAGTGAAAATTAAATTAAAAAAATAACCAGCTGACTGTTAAAGAGAAAATGTAAATCACGACCATTGGTCAAACAATTTCTCATAAAACAAGCAGCGTCTATAATTTTATTAATATTTATATTTCTCTGCGAATAAAACTTAATTTTATTACAAAAATGAAAAAAGAACACATCATATTAAAGACATAAAACTAGTTTTATTAAATTTGTAATGAAAAACACAGAGAAAATGACCAAGTGGCAGCAAAAAGCCAGCCATTTGACTGACCGGTTTAAAATCACGTGATTTCAATATTTTCCGTGAGCAGAACACTTTTTGCGTAATTTGAAATCACTTTGACAAAAAGTGATTTGCAGAAAAGCCCTGTAAATATCTTAAAGGACTCCAACGCCGACCCATTATCATCGCCACGACGTAAGATAACACGGCCACTGAATTACTCGCACAAAAGAGCTATTCACCCGTATTCCAATAGGTGTCCACGTAGTCACATCAAAGTGACGTAAGGCATATGACATTTATTTACTCCCTGCCAACAACGTATTAGGTTTATGAAATAGCGAAGACCTATCAAAAAATAGATAATTGCTATTATAGACGAGTGTACAATGAAGAGCTTTTTCATGTTGTCTGGATGTGATGACGCTTTTTGGAATATGAGAGATTGTTTCATTGGATGTGTGGCAAGTGGCACCATCATGTCGGAACCACATATTCTCCAGGTCTATACCCTCAATTTCTGGCCACAATAAATCCGTTATCATCTCATGATAGCGAACACCATTCACGGTAAGTGATTAACGGCATTTCTGCCACACAATCCTGAAAAAAACCAATATGTTTCGTAGAACGAACTAGGTAAGCACGCAGATAGGTGTTTTCCAATTTTGTACAGACCGAGTTTGCTTAAATTATGCTTATCGAGCAAATATATCATTTGCTCGATTTTGCTGAAAGACAAAAAAAAAAAAAGAAATATGAAGCGCAAGAAATGCGCTGCTCAATTGTGTACCTCCCCAGAGTTGATTTTGTCCAGCACTGAAACAATGAAAAAAACTTGACTGCAAATTTTATCCAAAATTGCTGGAACGCAAAAACCACAATTGTACATCTTGCAATACTAGTGCTGCTTACTTTTTAGATTAAAGTATATTTTAGTGATTTTAGACGCTTAAAACGCATAACATCATATGAACAAAACATTCGCATTATTAACAACAGCTGTAAAATTAAAACCTATGTACAATTTTCAATAGATTTTTATAGCAAATATTTATAAAATGGAAAACCAAATAACAATAGTATTTTTTGTTTACAACTTCTCAACGTTATTTCTAGTTTGGGCAAACTTCCATTTTGCTTTTAAATAATTTTTAAACAAAATCTTTTTTCCAATTTGCAAATTTTCTGATTACGTTTTCAGTTTCATATGTATGTAAACATATAACAGCTGATTATTCAATTCTAGTCCGAACTTACCCAAAGAAAAAGTTCGGGCTAATTTGTACAGGAAATAAAAAAATTTACTCTCTCATTTTCTCTCAAAATTGCACAAAAATTGTTACATGGGACGCTTTTGGACTAGTTCGGACTGTTTCGTTATTCACATGGAACACACATAATGTTGCTGACATGTGATTCCAACAGTACGGAGCCACATGTTATACAGCGTGCGCCACAATTGATATACGTACAGAAAATTTTGTAAGAAGAATAATTTCACGTTATCGTCCAAGATCGTGTGATTTAACCCTATTGACTTAGTGGTGTAATTTATTTGCTCTGGGGCTATATAAAGCCAATGTACCATCGTACATGTCCAATCAATTGGCAGTCAAGATAGTGTGATTTAACCCTATTGACTTATTTTCTTTTGGGTTACATAAAGCCACTGTACCATCGTACATCATGGTTGAACCACCTTTTGGGGCAAATTTACACTGTGGCGATATATAGTGCTTATAAAAATTTGAACCCTAGCAGATTTTGATTAAAATTTCCATACAAAACAAAATGTATTACCTTACTAGCATTTAACAATATCTAGTAGATTTTAGCAAGTACTCCATAGGAAATAATACTTGCAAATACTAAATTGCAATAGCAAAAAACAAGATGAGTTGAAAGTGTGCTATAAATTTATTTTATCAAACATATTGTTGCATTCTGCAACAAGTCTACAAAGAAACATGTAAGCTCTAAAGATTTTGTGTAAAATTTTTATTCCAATCTACTAGTTTTGGTCATGGGCATAAATGAGCTATAAGAAGTTTTAGCTGCCGTTGTGTTTACACTATTTAACCGCTGCAGTTTAAAATGGTAACCTTTAAATTTTTTCTTTTAGCTTTTAAATTATATAACTTAAATGTTAAAATAAGCATTTACAAGTCTTTTTTAGTTTATGTTTAACAAAATAGAACAAAACTTAATTCAAATAATTTTTATTTAGTCATTTTGAAAACTGTACAGAAAAACTAAGAAAATTATGAAATAAAAAAATTACAAATTATCGGTGGGGGATGACTTCAAATTGGAAAATTTTCAAGTTTAATTTTTATCATTTTTGTTTTATTGCAAAAATATTTTCTTTTTTTTTGGCACAATTGTTTTTTAAGTGTTTTCTTTTTTTTTTTTTAATAAAAACATTGCAACATTTAGTGTTTACGTCAATTAAACTAAAAAGTCTAAAATATTGTCCCAAAGTAAATATTTAAAAATATTTTTTTCCAAAGAATCTTTTAATTAAGGAATCACAAAATAACACATTTTCACATTTTCTTTAAAAATGACATTGAAATGAAGCCTTTTTATAAAGAACGAAACACACACCCATACAATTTTTTGACTTTTTTTTGCAATAGTTTGGCTTGTTATTTATTTATATATTTTTTAATTTATTATTTTTCTTTTCAATCAGTCACTAGTTGAGAGTGTGCTGTTTTCTTGCCTTAAAACTTTCTTTGGTAATTACCACTATTTAACCAAAAATGCCTTCTATGATAATTGGCCATTTGCATAGTTGAGTTTTAGCTTGAGGCTCCCAGAGAATTCTTCATATGAGCTCCGGCCCCGGCACCGAAAGGAGAATTGCCCGGCCCCGTTTGAGGTCCATTATTATTAAGATCACCTGGTGTTCGAGGACTATTGCCACCAGCACCCATCATACCTTGGCCACTACCCGCACCAGCATTGCCATTTGGTGTATCCTGGGCAATTGAGTTGGCGTGGCGCTTCAGCATGGGATGATTGGCCATAGAGGCAAACACCAAACGTTCTTCGTAATCATATTCGCATAAAATCTTATTTTCGCACAAATAGAAACGGTCGCCCACACAAAATCTGTAAAAGAAGAATAAATAGCAAATATAGTAAACATATGTATTAACGTCTATTACTTATGTGCTAGAGATGGGAAACATATATCGATAAATCGAAATATCTATATTAAGTATTTCTTATTTTTGCAGCTAAAGACAGTTTTTTATTTTTTTTTTTTTTTTATAAAAAATTCAACAGTATCTATTTTCAATATTTCGATAACAATTTGTTATCATCGTCAGGAAAATTAATATGTTATTAAAAAATTTTTCTATTTTAAATAACATATTAATTTTCCTGACGATGATAACAAATTGTTATCGAAATATTGAAAATAAATACTGTTGAATTTTTTATAAAAAAATAAAAAACGATCAAAAATAAGAAATATTTACATAAACAAGATCAAATAATTAAATATAAAATATCTAGATTAAGGATAGAAAAAAATTAATAGGTTGTTTTTTATAGAGATATACTGGGTGCCCGCAGGGAAGGTATGCTACTCGCCATAATTCCATTGTAATCCTGGCTGTAAGCGCTGTGGCACCGACTTGTTGATACCACATGTTAATCAAGCCCAAAGCCTGCAGTTGTTTCAATCATGTCATTATAATGCTCCGCATTCACAGTTACCGTTACGCCGTTTTCATTTTCAAAGAAGTAAGGTAATGATTACTCCTGACCAAATTGTATACCAGACTGTCACTTTTAATGGATGCAAAGTGTGACTGATGAATAATTTGAGGGGTTTTCCATTGCCACGAACCGACTATTCTATTTATTCGCATATCCATTCAAATGAAAATGTGCCTAGTCATTCATTATGATTTTTTCATGAAAATCGAGCTGTAACATCCTATTGGCATATGTATGGTGGCGTAAATGGTCTTGTGGAAGAAGCGTTTGTGCCAATTGAATCTTAAGTGGAAATAAGCGCAAATCTCTGTGCAAACTTGTGGGCAAAGTTGTTCTTTGAAGACCAAGCTCTTGAGCACGGCGTCAGATTGAGGTTGTTGGATTGTTTTGAACAGTTTCTTGAGCTGCACTAATGTTTTTAGCCAATCTTACAGTACGTTATGGTCCATGTTTGGGCCTATCAACTACAGACGCTCTTTCTTCGAAATCATTCACTAAACGGATAAAAACTGCGCTCTGTTGTCATGTTGTTTCTCCCAAAAATCTTACGCAACTTTCTCATCGTCACGGTAATCGATAAAATGTTCTAAAAATTAAAACACACTGATAAAATGTTCTAAACACTATTTTGATAACATTTTCTAACGATTAAAACACTATTTTTCCATAATAAATTTGACATGTGTCTACTTCAAGGCTGCCAAATATGAACTGTGGAGGCTAATGTATACCAAAATGGCGGAAAAACAAAGTAGCATACCTTCCCGGCGGACACTCGGTAGAACTTTGAATGGAGTAAAACAAAGATGAATTTTATAAATTGATGTAAAATTTACTTTATTCGTCAGATAATATTTTGGCTTTATAATTTAAATATGATTGCTGACATATGATCGCTACGGCTGGCTCGGATGTAGTCAAATCTGGAGCTTCAATTTTTCGATGATTTTTTCCAACATTTTTGACCGTATTATGGCACAGAACGCGGCGCATGTTGTCGTCTAAGTGTTCAATCGTTTCGGGCTTCTCAGCATAGACTTCACATATCCCTACAGAAAATAGTCTAGCGGCGTCAAATCGCACAATTACAGAAGCCAATTTACGGGTCTGAACAAACGTGGAACTATGCGGTTACCAAGCGTTTGTGGCACATCATTGTGTGTCTCCTGCACATCGTTGTTGTTCAATTGATGAAATAAAAAAGTCAATAATCATCGTTCTATAGTGGCCACCACGTTCTGACCAACATCGTGTTTAAAGAAGTACAGATCAATAATTCTACCAGCCAATAAAGCAAAAAAAAAAAATTTTTTTTAATTGTTTTTTTGTATGGAGACCCTCTTAATGATTTCATATAGAAACTAGGTACTCGTATGCTCTACAAAAATTTTGGAAGATATCTGTCACTTTTAAGAGACCTCTAGGACTAGTTAGGGCGGATCACCTTAATATGTTAAAAAGTAATATTTTCTAACGAGGGAAGTTCGCGGTTAGAAATGTTCACAAGAAACGTAGAGTAAGAATTATTAGTAGGGGTCGGTATTACATTTTATTCCCTGAGAGCGACTCAGAGACAGTTGTGAAGCCTTTGGTGGATGTTCTACCATTTTGTCCTATCTTTGATCCCGATGCGAAGTCATTTACCTCCTTCTTATTGTCCTAATTTTTTGACCTAGGCATTTTTTACAAATTCTCAAAAAATACGAGATCTTAGCATATCCAAATCTTCTTCCTAAAATTTTCCATATAACACTAATTTGCCCTATTAGTATACAAGAAATTTTTCTGACAAAAAAAAAAGCGCAAAACTGTGAAAACCAAAATTTAAATTTTCTTAAATTTCCGGCTGCCGGAAGCTCTTCGATTTTCCAGCCAAATGCATTTAGTTGGAGAAAATGTTACTTTTTGTCATTTTCATTGGCTAAAAACAAAGCAGGTTTAAAAACGCACACATCAAGAAAATGTCCAACTTGTGTTCTGTTCTTTATCTTTATTTTATTTTTTGTAATAAGAATTTGCATATTTTTTCTAGTTCCTTTTTTTTCCTACTGAAAAGGAAGTTAAAAGTAGCACAGACAGTTTGTGATGAAGGTTCATGTTACAAAAAATGTCACTTTTGGATGTTTTCATTGTTTTTATGTTGCTTTGATTTGATAAATAAAAAACAAAAGCTGGATAATTCAATTTTTTTTTGTTTCCTTAAGTGTAAAGAGAGCACTAAAAAATAATGCTGCCAAAGTAATATGTTTAGAGATGGGATTTATACTCGCATTCCTAAAGATGCCACGGTTTGACTGAGTACAACTGTGGAAAAGATTTACATCAGCACCTGATCTAATCTGATGGTGGACCAATTCCACAAGTGAATTATGCACGATGCACCAGCGCCCCCCGTGTGGCTCACAAAGGTAGCAATTCTTGCCATATGTTTGCGGTCATATGAGCAACTTTTGTTTGAATGAGTACAAAAAATTCCAAATTAATAAAGTGAATATTATTCGAATGTACATTACATTCATTATATTACAAAGTGTGCTGCATAAAGGGCAGTACGCAGTTCCTACGGAAATTCAGGTTCCCATAAGAAATGTGTGTAAAAAAGTTCAGGTTGGTAAATTCCTTATGTAAATTTCACCATAACGGTACGGAGTTCTTAAAGAAAAGTAAACGGAATTTCTGATATTTTTTTATTATTACAGGTATATTAAAATTAAAAGTGGAGATTTTTTTCCGTTAACTGAAACAAAATTTAATATTCGAACAATATCGGTAAAATCACCTATATAACGCCCTGATGGTGGTAAGGGTATCCCTTCTTCTCAACAGTGAGTGACCGTAAAAATTTAGTACGTTGCGTGCAAGAGGATTTGGATGAAATTCCAGCTTATGATATACCTTGTCGCGTACTTGCAGAATTCATCTTTTATCAGCGGAACACACTGATCCTTGTTAATTCATGGGTTTCTTACGTACCATGGAACTGCAGTAATCGTTCGAAGAATTTGGATTTGTCGTCTTTAAATTTTTTATGTATATAAAAAAATTAAAAAGAGTTGCAGTGAAAAGACTTTTAAAGCAAAGAAGAGCAATGGGTTATTTTTACACATTATATCGTACATACACTCTCTTCCTGGCTTTTTTATTTCTATAATAAGTTTTTGAGCAATCAATTCATTTATTTCCATATTAAAATTATTACTTATTTTTTTAATAACTATTAAAACTATGGCAGCCACAATTGAAATTTCATGCGAATATAATTACTATGTAAATTTTTTATTCGATGGGGTAACTCAATACAATTTTGTATGAAAAAATGTATCCTATTGGCATCTCAGTTCAATTTTGTCCGCTCAAAATATAAAATTAAACCAATTCATGCTAGGAACACAACTGCGACGAACGACGAACTTCGCCCATCGCGACGAATTCGCCAGCAAATATTCGTTGTATAAATTCGTTGTGTGCAAAGAAAAAAAAAATAAATATAAATTCTAAGGTGGCCATATTAAAAGTAAACCATATAAATCCCATCCGAAAGAGGGATTTTTGAACAAATTATCTCAGGTATTTTATATTTTGAGAACATCTTCATAAATTTTTTACTACATGGATTAATATAAATGCAAAAAGTATGATTTCGTGAAAAATATTTTTTTTTATGTAAGAAACCTGACCACCTGATACTGTTTTGTTTGTCGTTCGCTGACGAAACAATTAGAAATAAATCTATTTCAATTCTCGCTGAGTATGACGAATTTCGACCAACGCCACGATTGTGTGCATTTTCATATACACCAATGTGTTTTATTTTTGGCGACGAATATTCGCGACCAAATATTCGTTGTTCGTCGCAGTTGTGTGCCTAGCATCAAGTTGGGAGTTGTTCGTAAAAAATATTTTCTCTCTCTCAAGAAGAGAAACGTCAAACTACATATAATAAAAATTTTATCCGGACAAAAATTTTGTTTGGAAACAATGGAGGAATCCAGCTTTAATGTTATCCATTACAGTTTATGCATTAATACAAAACAGCTTCAGCCATTTTGAAAGTTTTTATCGACATCAACTCGCAAATCAATGAATTATTAGCAATTAGCTTTTTTAATGGATTTTTTGTAATGACATTTTGAAATAGTTCTTCGTAGGCGAGAATGGCAAGTACTTGCCTCCAATGGCATCGCCACGTTAAATTAATGACTTAATATGCCAAATCAGAAGTATTGAAGAGTATTATGTTCATTAACATTTTACACATTTAGCAATAGAAGTTTTCGCTGGGATGTTTATTAACATTTTAACACAATACCTTGCAATAGAAGTTTTTCGCTGGGTGTATTTAATTATGGCTAAATTTCTGTATATCGTTGGTATCATGTAGAAAGGCCCTAACAAAAATAATTGCAATTTTACAGAAGAAGGAAAAATCGTAATGATAACTGTATTAATAGGTAAATTTTTTTAATTTTTTTTTTTTATTAAGTTTATTTGTACAAAAATTTATATACAATACAATTATGGCCTCAGCGCCATTTAGGCACTATTGAGGCAAGTTGGCAAATTATTCCATCTCTCATAGTACAAAATTAAAATTTTAAAAAGTTAAGTTTAAATAAATATTATAAAACAAGTATAAACAAATATATTTGCATTTTATAAGAAAAAAAATAAGATAAAATTAAATAAAAAATACTACTAAAAAAGCGTTTCCATATTATTGATCAAAAAAAAAGATGATTTAAATGTTGAAATTCTATTATTCGTTTTTATGTCGAAAGGTAAATTATTAAACTTAACAGCACCCATATAATCAATGCGTTGCTTTGTTGTATCCAATCTGCACCTTGGAGTTCTTAAATTTGCTCTATTTCGTGTATTAAAGTTAAATTGTTGTTGAGAGAACGCTACACTGTGGTGACCAATATGATTAATGCTTTTAAACACAAACATAAGGACCTGATACTCATGTAAACCGTAAATGGGTAGTATTGTTTTGCTTATATCTTTATATAATGTTACAGTTGAAAACAGTATTGGTAGTCTGTAGACGATTTTTAAAGCCTTATTTTGCATGCACTGTAAAGATTTTAGGGCATTGGCACTTTTCCTGTTTGCATAAATAATCGCTAAGTAATTCAGATGAGATTGAATCAAATATTGGAATATTAACAGCTTTGATCTAACACTTAGGTTGTTCGCAAATTTGTATAATATTCCAATTGCAAGCGCGATTTTTCTTCTCAAATCCGTCATATGTAAATCCCACAAGAAATTAATTTGCATAGTGATTCCCAAATACTTCACAGAATGTGACTCATAAATCGCTTTTCCATTAATAAATACGTTAAAGTTATTTTTCACACTCACTGCACGTGGCCTAAAGCGTATTAATTTTACTTTATCAGGGTTAAGAACTAAACGATTTAATCACGCAAACTCAAATAACAAAGCAGAGTCCCTTTCAATTCTCGTTTTCACAGATATATCATATTTGTAGGGATAGAACAAGCACATGTCATCTGCAAACATAAATATTTGTCCATCTAAATTTAGATTCTGCAGATCATTTAGATATAAAGAGAATACCTTGGGGTACACCAAAATTTACACTGCCAATAAAGCTATCTGCATCATTTAAATGGACAATACGTCCTGTTTGAGAAATAACTCTTGAACAATAAAAATTCTCTACCTTGAATTCCGTACCTCTTCAATTTTCGCAGCATTATTTCATGATCTACAAGATCAAAAGCTTTAGTAAAATCAAAAAATATTCCGGCAACTCCACTGGAAGCTTCATCAAGCCCACTACAAATGAACTGAACTACATTCAATACAGCATCTGCAGTACCGCATCCTTTTCGAAATCCAAATTGATTCTTGTATAAAAAATTATTTATCTCAATATAACGTAAAAGTTTATTATAAAGTATCTTCTCAAAAATTTTATCAATTATCGCAAGAACAGCTATGGGTCTATATTTGTCAAAAGTTGTTGCATTTACTTGCTTTGGAATAGGGACTATTTTGTGCAGCTTTAAGATATCATGGTACACCGAATCGTTAATCATTTTATTAAATATATTCGTTAATATTGGAACTACAATATTTCTACATTTTTTAACAAATTTAGGTGAAATACCATCTAATTCTGGGCTTTTGTTATCCTTTAAATTTAATATTATTTCGGAAATATCGATTTCGTTAGCATTATGAAGCGTAAAACGATGAGGTGATTGTGATAGTGTTCGCAGAGAATTAAGCGTTTCACCAGGAAAATTTTCTATATCTCTTTTAAGATCTGCCACACTCGTAATAAAATAATTATTTAAACAATCAACTTTGTCCCGGTCCTGTATTATCGGATGCCTTTGCTCAATTGCTTGTAAGAGCGATGTGTATGAAATCATATAATTAAATCTTTGTGACACTGTGTACTTGTGTGAAACGTACTAGAGTCCCTAAAAGAGCTCAATGCGAGTTAGGGCCTTTCTACGTGAGACTAATGATATAAAACATATAAAGCGAGCACTAAAAATTAGTGCTGCCAAATCAATACGTTTGGTGATGAGGTTATTTAGATGCATAAAGTTGCCATATTATGTTTGCGAATTTGAGAGAATTTAACATTTTAGCACCTTTTGACACATTCGTTTTTACTTGTTGACCCAGCAGTCCACAAGTTATTACAATTTGCAAAGCATCCGATTGTAGGCGATTGTGTCAACAGAAAAAATCAAAATAAACGTGTTAAGCACAATAAACAACTAGCATCCGATTCACATTAGTCTTTTTCTACTCATTTTGCTAAATTAAATGTACATAAGAAGCAAAGAAGAAAAGAAATGCTAATAATATAGTTTTGAACTCATCCAATCTTCGCTTACAATGTATACAGTGTTGGATGCATCGTACGGCCTAGGCCATCGCTGTGTAAATGTAAGTAGGAATTGTATACAGACTTCGGATGGGTCGCGCTTACATTGTCAATGGTCTTAGATCGAAGATGTATGTGACAAAAAGTTCACTGGGGATATATAACTTTTAAAGTTTAATTTCTTTGAACAAACCATTGCGAAATTTAAATTGCCTGAGCATATTTACATAAACTTTTTATTGCATACAAATTGTTATTTTGTTAAATTTTATTTTTTCTTTAATATTTTTTCCATGCAAAGAACTAATTAAAAATGCATTTTCAACTGCATTTAATATGCATGCATATTGTATAAGAGTTTTTGTGGCAATAAAGCAAAAAACAAAAAAAACACGGAAAATAAAAGAACTAAAAGAAAAACAAATATATAAAATAAAGAATTCAGTTGTGCTGGTGGCCCCAAGCTAACCAAGTATGTAACAATCATTTCATATTTTATGGAGGTTTTTAAAACGTCAGTTTTTCATTATAAAATGGTAAATAAATATGGCGTGCATTGTATTGTTGTCGAACTAATCAATTTTTAAAAAATTAATTCAATTGCCAAAAAATCATTCAGGCTTACACATGTGATTTTTGGACAAACGTATGAGATGGAGGGTGAGGCTTTTTCGGCTACCTGCTGCTATGATGGCAAGCATTAACAGTCTGTAACTTATTTTTTCTTTTTGGTATGCGAAAGACCTAAATGATTTATGTACCTCTACGTATATACATACATATATGTATGTATATTTAATCAAAATGTTGAGAGAGAGGTAGCGAGCACTCGTATGCAAAATATGTCGAGCGGAAATGTGACGTTTGTGTTTATTATTTCCACTTGTAACTGAAGGTAAAAAAAAAGCAACAGACTCGTATTTTTCAGTTTTGCATAATTTCCTGTTGATTTTGTCCCTTGTCGTCATCGTCAACATCTCCGTCATTGATATCGAAGTCAAGTGTTGATAGTATTTTCTGTGACTGTTGCTGTTGTTATTTTTTTTCTCCTGAATCGTTAAGTAACTGTTAAAAGGAAGTAAGGTGTTGGGTGTTGCCAGCCAAAAAATTGCTACAATCGTAAAGTTGGCCGGAGTAGAAAAAAAACGGAAGCACCCGCAGTTTTTTTATACCGCAAAGCAATTTTTACATGTGGTTGGTCTCTTGTTTAACACAACGTTTTACGCAGAAATATTTCCTTTCAACTCCCCCTTCCTTTAGACCGATATTTACACCGTCAGTATTTATTCGGTGGTATTGTAGTGCTGCTGGTTTGTTGATCTTTTGAAATTGTTTTTTACGTTTTCTGTCAATAGAACTATTTTTTAGCTACTTTTTTGCACTATCAATTTCTCCATGGGGCCACAGGTGCTGTTCACATAAACTTTTTTTTGAGTTTTAAAATGTTTAACATGTCGCTACTCCCTCTCTGTTTGTTGTTTTGTAAGATAAACAATTTTTTTTTGTGTTCGTTGCTTGTGCGGGAGTTTATATTACGGATTTTGTTTGTAAAGTTACTGTTTGCCTTTTTTTTTTTTTAATATAAAATGCATAAATCATGAGAGTCAAAAATAACAATTGAAATCCTTTTGTAAGTCCTTATAAAGCTGATATTTTGTTTTGTTCGCAAATATACACAAAGATGAAGAATTTGATAAATGCCAGTTGCAATTTGTTAAATATTGATCAAAATTTATAAAAGCTTTTAATTTTTTAATAAAGTAAATCAATACAATTAAGAGTTCAGAATTAAAAACTGGCTACAAAATTGTTCTTGCAAACAAGCTCCAACTCAAAAAGAAAAAAAAAAATTCATGTGTTAATCCTTTACACACAGCGATAATATCTAAAATGAGAACGTCACTTTAATTAAATTAAAAAGTAACCAGCGTTAGTAATTCAATATCCACAATTATGGTTTTTGCATTTCAGCTATCTTTCTATTTATTTATTGAATCTTCAAAATATAAACTAACAATAAGTATTCAAACCTCACTACTAACCATAAAAAACCTAATAAGTCCAGCCAATATTAGACTAAAGTTTTATTTTACGCGAATCAATATTCAATATCAGTAAAATCACCTATGGTGGCAAAGGTATCCCTTCTTCTTAACCGGGTTGTGGCCGCCAAAATCAAGTATGTTGCGTGCACGAGGATTTGAGTGAAGTTCCAGCTTGCTGATATACAATGCCGCATCACTTACCAGCGGAACACACAGATTCTTGTGAAGGTCGTTGCAGCGTGACTTCAAATTGTGTGCATATGCGGATGACTTGCTCATCTTGGTTGAAGGACAGTCTCGTGCTGATCTGGAAAGCCGGGAACACACAGATCCTTGTGAAAGTCGTTGCAGCGTGACTTCAAATTGTGTGCATATGCGGATGACTTGCTCATCTTGGTTGAACGACAGTCTCGTGCTGATCTGGAAAGCCGGGATGAGAGGGCCATACGTGTTGTGCGCGAGTGTAGCGATAATGTTGAAAGGCAGATGCTACTGAAAGGCAGATTGTCCCAGGATCGTCCACCTCTCGTTCGCTCTGGCGGCATTAGTCTCCGGTATACGACGGAATAATGGTGAGTGATAGGTTGAACTTTATGGTGCACCTCTTATATGTGAGGGACAGGCTGACTGCTGTAGTAGGTAAGGTTAAACGCATCCTTAGAAATGAATGGGGCCTCGGCAGGCGGGCTACTCGTACCATATATGGTGGACTTTTTGTTGCATGCGCAAGTTAGGGTGCACCTATGTGGTACGAGACAGCTATGACTGTTGTTGGCCGCAATAAGTTAGAATCTTCCCAGAGAACTGTGATACTTGCTTGCATGCCAGTTTTTAGGACGGTGTCAACTGATGCTCTACGGATCTTGCTGGGGGTGGCTCTCCTTGATTTGGAGGTGATTCACCGTGCGATCGCCTTCAAGGTCAAGAAGGGGCTACCACTATGTCCACATGATTGGATTTCTGCTCTCGATCTTATGGTGAATAGAGAAACCAGTCAGATCAACGCTTTCCTTTGGGAGCGTCTTGTGTCTGCCTGGCGGTCGCGATGGAGGAACAGTACAAAAGAGTGAGTAACGCACGAATTCATTTGCGCGCCTGATTTTGTTAAGGAAAGGCCAGAATTTGGCTTCAGTCTTAGTATGGGTTTCCTGCTCACGGGGCATGGTTCTCTCAATGCATTTTAGCATACGAGGGGCCTGCCCGAGACTGCGCTGCGCAGGTGTGGTCCTTGAGGACTGAAAGCACATTCTGGTCGAATGTCATCACTATGACGACAGGGCGGGATTTCAGTAGGGTCTTGGCGGACGGCGCGTTCATCGACGCTTTGGGCGCGTATGCCCGTGAAGTATTTAGGCGAAAACCAAGGTAGGGAGAGCAGCCACCCTGTTGTTGCCATTTTCGGAACCGTCGTTTGTTGCACCCCAGGTTCGTGCGGGACCGTGTGCGTCTCTTGTCGATGGAGTTGGTTGCGTTTGTGGTTGAAGTCTAAGTGTAGGTAACCATAATAAGCATAGAGCGCCGTTCATGGTGTTCCTGTTTGCAATGTGTTATCTTGCTGGTTGCTGTTGCTGGTTGCTGATTAGTGTTGCAGAGTTGTTTTTGTTGGTAGTCCCTCCGTCAGGGGGTAGTGTCTTCTGGTTGTTTTTTGTTTTGCTCGTTTTGAAAAAAGCTGGGCCTCAAGCGGGTGGCCAATGGACTCATCCGTGAGGATGAATGTTTGTGTTGTTTATTGTTATTGTGTTATGCACCTTGTGTGTGTTGTGTGTCTCGGGTGATGCAGTTTGGTCGTTGTATGACTGATGTTTGCTGTTGTTGCCGACGTTTCTGTTGTACCTGTTTACTTGTTGTTCCTCACGGGTCTTTTCTTTGTCGCTTTCTATAGCGAATGATCGGATTGAGGAGTACCATAAAGATTTTCCAGATAATTTTCAAACAAAAAATTTAATTCCATCAGGCTAAGTTTGACAAACCGAATTTTAACTATTACATGACTTTCATGGGTATGTGCACAAGAAATGAGGGACATTTTTTAGCGATCAGGCTAAGATTGACAAACTGAATGTGGGGGCATGCCATATGGGGATATTTCTTATATTTTAATCGCCTAACAGGTAATTATGAATTTTTTGTGAATTTTGAGCCGTTTTGTCCTGCCTTTGCTTTTGATGCGAAACCCTTTACCTCTTGTCGTACTAGATTTTATGCTTTTCTTTGCTCAAATAAAAGGTTTTGGCGGATGAAAGAAAACATTTTCTTTGTTAATATATACAAAAAATTTTACCGAATTTGTTAACTTTTGAAGGAGTTTAAAAATCACTACTGAAGCTGAATTCCCAGTTTATGCTAAAAAATCCAGAAATTTCTTGTGGCAAACTAGTTTGGTATAACAGAAAATGCTTGAAAGAATAATGAGGTTGAGTTCACTACAAAACAATCCTAAAACACTGGTATTAAGAGAAAACTTAAAGAAAGGTGATGTAAACATGTGTACCATTTATACAGTCTAACACAATAGAAATACACTTTTTGAAAAGAACTAAAGTTTCGACGCATTTTTTCTTCAGTCATTTGTATCTTAATTCATATGCATGGCATTTAAAACTTGTTTTCAAACAATAGACATTGCAGACTGACCTATTCCTGCATTGAATTCATTCCCATAGCACTTTTGGTATCTACCTATCATCAGCAAAAAATCTAAGCGCGCCACATGACTTCAACATAGAGAGAATAACTAAAAAATCCGTTTTCTTGTTCACTCAAAAATTACACATCCATATTAGGATTTTTATATTAAAAAATAAATCTTAAATACTTCTTATACTTTGTTCGACGTAACATTCAAAATACTTTCTTTTTTTAATTCTTGTTAGTTTTCATTTGTTAATAATTTGATATTTAAAATTGCCAATTTCAAAGCAACCTCAACTTAAACCAGTGAAGTAATACAATATTCAAAAAGCGTTTGGTTGTCAGAAAGTGGAGTCGTCTCTAACATGACCAAACTGAGTTGAATGAAGAACGACAATAGCGACATTCATCTTTGTTTTATTCCAGTTCAAAGTTCTATACTTCTATAAAACACTACTTACTAGCGATAATATTTTATCAAAATTAGAAATGAGAGAGGAATTTGTTTGGTTCGCAGCAAAATTCAAAATGGACCAAAACGGTTCGCTATCAAAATTTTGTTTCGAAAACACGTTGGATTGAGGCACGAATCATGCATAAGATGAGAGCTAGCTTCAAACAAATATAAGTATTTATATAAACATGCTATTATATTTTTCGAACTAGAAAGTCAAATGAAAATTCGTTGGTCATAAATTATTGATAAAGATTTGATTATTATTTTTCTTGTCTTCTTCGACCAAAAATTATTGATCACAGCAAATTTGTATTGTAAAAAATCTTTCTTAAGAAAAAAACTTAAGAAAGGAAAAAAACTTGAACTATAATTAATAACCCCTTGTATAGGGTGTTTTTTTAAGCTAGATAGAACTTTAAATTGTAAAAAGTAACACAAAAAATTAAATTTTGATGAAACATTTTTTTTATTTGTTTCAGTATACTCTGACAAATCATCATGAATAGACTCACGCTTGAACAACGCTACGAAATTATCCAAATAGAGCAGTTGGCAACTGACCCGTTGTTTTATCGCAAAATTGTGTTCAGCGATGAGGCGCATTTTTGGCTTAACGGGTTTGTTAATAAGCAAAATTGCCGCATATGGAGTGAGACAAATCCACAAGTGCGGTTTTCATGCTGGTGGCATCATCGGACCTTATTTCTTCAAAAATGAGGCCGGAGCTCGCGTTACGGTCAATGGAGATCGTTACCGCACCATGATCAATGATTTTTTGTTTGAAAATATGGATGACATTGATCCGGAGGAGATGTGGTTTCAACAGGATGGCGCTACGTGCCATACGGCGAACGCAACCATCGATTTACTGAAATCAAAATTTGGCGATAAGTTGATTTCGAGAAATGGACCTGTCAATTGGCCTCCAAGGTCGTGCGATTTGACACCTCTCGATTATTTCCTGTGGGGCTACGTGAAGTCACTGGTTTATGCTGATAAACCAGCAACAATTGACGCCTTGGAGGCCAGTATTGTTCGTGTTGTTCGTGACATACGGCCAGCAGTGCTCGAAAAAGTGGCCCAAAATTGGACGTCCAGAATGCGCTTCGTCAAGAACAGCCGCGGTGCCCATATGCCCGAAATCATTTTCAAATGTTAATGTCACGTATTGATCTTTCGAATAAAAAAAAATTTTGATTACAATTTAATTTTTTGTGTTATTTTTTACAATTTCAAGTTCTATCGGGCTTAAAAAAACACCCTATACAAATGCACAAACCAAAAATGTAATTTAAAAATTATAAAAAGTTCAACAAAAATTCAATAAATATTTACATCTCTGGGTACGGAGAATATGTTTATAACTAAAAAAGAAATACCGCTAGTTCTGAGACAGCAAACGCGGTACAAACAATGCGGGCAACTAACAAAATACATATGTGATTCAATATGAGATGAATATATATAGAGAATAATTAAATGCTCGGTGGCTGAGTGGTTAAAGCAGCAGATCATAATACGAGTTCAAATCCCAGTGGGTGCTGATGAGTAGTGTAGCGACTACGAAACAGCTGGTTGTCCCCCAGCTTAAAGATTTGATTATTTTGTTTTTTTTTGTGTTCTTCAATCAAAAATTATTGATCACAGCAAATTTGTATTGTAGAAAATCCTTCTTAAGAAAAAACTTTAAAAAAGGAAAAAACTTGAACTATAACCCGTTGTACAAATGTACAAACCAAAAATTTAATTTAAAAATTATAAAAAGTTCAACAAAAATTCAATACATTAATTGATCATTTTGTTCGTATTTATATTCGCTAGAATCTATTACTTTGTGCGATTAGATAAAAAAAAATCGATGAGCAAGAAAACTAGCTTCGCATCGAAGTCAAACTTGAAGTTGTCGGGGGCGACAACTAGAAGCAAAAATACTTTCTCTTCCTTGTTACACCACAATGTATTGCATCCTTCTATTAACTTTACTCTTCTTTTAGCAGCGTCATTAACAGCGTGTAATTTATGCTATATTCCTATCTTATTTCTGGTGTAGTCAAAATCTTCTCAGATTTCCTGGTCGGCAATCAGAAAAATCCTTTGATAGCCCAAAATGTAGGAAGAATTTGGTTGTTTCATAGTGACTCATTATTTAGCACATTTTTCTTTATATTTATTGAGTCCACATTCCTTTTACAATTTCCAATCACAAAATTTCTTATATACAATTTTCTTAAATGCACGAATTCCGTTCGCTATTTTATATTTGGTGTCGTAATAACATTTTTATCAAATAATGCGAGAGCACCAGCTTCACCGCCGAGATACCAAATATGCCCAGAGAAACTATTTCATCGTTTTTGCGATACAGCGTCATCAGTCAAGGCATAATCAGAAACCACTTTCAATAAATTAAAATCATTCTCCCATACTCCAAGAGGCGTCATCGTCGTCACATCAAGACGATATCAAAAAACATTCGGTAACTCATTCGGCTTCGGCAGCAAATATATATTATTTGATAGGCTTTCGGTATTTCCTAGACTTAAGCGATAGATGAAGCTGTCGACAACATTCAATTGTTTTTGGCAACGAGTAAATAAATGAAACAATGCTTGTGTCGACTTCATGTGACGACGATGACGCCTTATGGAATATGGAGGATTATTTAACGCTTCTATTGCACTTACGTAAACAACTTATTTCTTCTTTATTCAGGTCGAGATATTTTTTGGCATAAAAACATTTTTGAGCAGTATATAGTTTTCGTCCAGCAACTCCACATATTAGAAAATTGTTGTTAGTTTACCATCATACAGGAAGAAAAATACTCGTATACCTAGCAATTGCTGATATTTAATTTGAACAAACGTTACCTTAAAATTCTGTTAAGAATCTTAAATAAACATAAACACACATTTATATCACTAAAACACAAATAAAAGTAAATTGTACTGCCCACTTCCATTTACAACAGTATATTCCCCACACTACAATAAACAATAAAAAGGAAAACAAATTGAGAGAGAAAAGGTAACGGATTTCTCTACAGCAATAAAAATGTGAGGTATGCAAATGGTAAATAGAAAAGTGATGCCAAATTTAAAAAAAAAATTAACATTAAACATTCATTGTATTGGCAAAGAAAAGTAAAATAGAATAAGCAAATAAAAATTTTATTTGAAGTGTCGTTTGGGGTATTAACCCGAACTTTATACAAGAGATTATAAAACGCTTTTTTCTAGACGTTTATTTAACAAAGTAATAAAACCCTTTTTATAGAAACACAAAAAGGTCGAACTTGGCCATTAAAATAAATAAAACATATTATGTTTTCTTTATTAGCGTATCTTATCAATAGATATTGTTAACAATAATTGTCTTTTAGGGAAAAATTATAGTCAATAAAGCAAAAAAAGCAACAATATAAAAATAAATGTTTATGTATTTATTAATAATTTATATCGTTTGGGGTATTACCTGTGATTACATTGTTGACAGGCGAAACATTCTAAGTGATAAACATTTGTGCGGGCTCGCATTACCATTTCGAATGCTGGAATGACTTTACTGCAAGCAGCACAATAACCTGTATTACCAAATAACCTAAAAACGGAACGCATACAATACAAAATTTATTAATAAATTCATACAACTTTTGCTTGCCAAGAAAAATCAATTTTTATTTTTCTTTTTCTACTTACCTTAAATAATCTCTTTTGCATAACATTAGGTTGCCTTTCGTGTACAGCGTGGAACCCACTTCACCTAAACGACAGTCACAACAGCCACATTTTAAACAATCCTCGTGCCATAACATGTCCAAAGCTCGTAATAAATAGCGATCCTGTATGTGTTTTCCACATCCAGCACACAATTGGCTGGCATTGTTGTTATTGTTAGCCGCCGCCGTTATGCTACTACCATTGGCGTTGTTAGTGTTGCTGTTGGTGGAATTTTGCAAACTGTTTGGACCCACATTGGGTTCGGTTTTTGTTATATCCATAGTCATCATCTGCAAAAATAGAATAGGGGCACCATTATAATTTTTTTCCATACATACACATAAATTGTAAAATATAAATTTATTATTACATTGTATTATAATTATATTAAATGTATTATATTATTTTATGATTTGAAAACGGATAACTCTATCTACCAAATTATTTTACGATTGGTATTACTTTTCTATCACTAATATTCTATTTACAGAACACAGACGAGAGGAACTCGTCTAGAAACTCTGTAAAATAAAAATATAATTTTTCAAGTCCTTTCCACACTGCATGCTTAGACATTTTTTTATTTAGCTGCAATTCATCTTGCACCCATATAGCTTTAACAGGACGGAGTCATACCTAAATTGATTTACTCAAAGAAATTTTTAATAATCGAATAATGTTAAGTAATGTTAAAATAATGTGGCCACCAATATCATGTGGCTTAACCCCTATTGATTACTATTTTTTTGAAAACTATGTAAAGTCAGTTGATAAGCAAGAGGCAATTGAACAGATATGTAATTAATTTATATCAGCACCTGTCATTACGGTCTAATCTGGCGCTAGACCAATTCAACGGGGTGAACTAGTTCGTAAATCGGCAACGCTCTTATGTGGTTTGCAAGACTCGCACAAGTCGCAACTTGCCATACGTTTGTAGTCACATACGCAAACGCTTTGCTGAGAAGCTCTGTCCTTCTAGTCTAACCCGTATAAAATTTCCGAGACAGTCAGGGAAGGACTGGGCTTCGCGAGTTGGTGGCCTGAATTCCATAAAGAACGTCAACCCCTAGCCATCTCACCCGTCTTTTCACCTCTTCCAGTTCCTAACATTACAGGTACCTGTTGTACGATATAAGCACCAAGAGAGCACCATAGGGCTAAACCACAACCAGAACGTTTCAACCAAGCTGCAGGAACCCTATTCACCATCAGTAATAGGATGGTCTGCAAGAAAGAACCAGTTTGAAACGTGCTAGTCCGTGCTAGTTTGAAGCGTGCTAGTTCTGCGAACTATTGGTGACAATGGTTGGAAACCCCAATACAACCAAAGTCATGCTGGGGTTTTGAAATGTTACACCTATGCTAATTATAGTGGTTCAACACGTTCTTTTCTAAAAAAAAATGATGCACTATTAAAGGGTATCATGTTCTTTTCAAAACATGTTGCACTTAAAACTGGCAAAACATGTAGCATGTCCTACACTGTACTTCGAGTAAGGTGGAGATACTGCCCTTTTTTACATCTTTGTTTCATACGTGTTTTTGCAAATATGAAATTCTTTTGTTATTGTAGATGAGTAAACGGTGCTGCTGATGATAGCTTTTATAAGATAAAAATTGTGATTAAAACGTTGGTATGTTAAAAGTAGTCATGATATATTTGAAACGCTAAGTGTACATTATTATTAAATGGCACTTTGTTAGCATTTTTTCTTCTTTTGTGCTAATAACATATGTACAACATCTTAAGGGTGATGGTAATCGGAAAAAAATGATAAACATTTAAAGGGCAGCATTTTTTATCAGAAAAGAAAACACCATTAGAGTTAAATCGTGCTTATGAGTGAGCTTCTGTTTATGATTTGGAAATAAATCGAAATAAATCCATGGGTTTTATAATTAGCAAGAAATCAATAAATCATATTTGTAATCTTACTATTACTTTAAATAACCTTGATGTATTTTTTAACAATAATCTAACTTGATCAAATCACGTAAATTTTGCATCCAGCCGAACTTTCACACTGTTAAGAAATCTCTGGCAAACGTAGTACTGTACGCGGGTTCAAATTGGAACACCTCTTGCCAAATTTATTTAAGATCGTATTGTATAGCTGTAAATTGTATGCCAATTGCGATTGCGATAGTAAAAGGGAACTTAATATGAGTTTTAGAAGATTTGAGCAGATATCACCCTATATTACCGTGATTTATGGTATGAGCTTGGATAATTGTTTAAAAGTTCATATTTTGCAGTTTAAACACAAAATTGAACGCATAAGTTTCTCAATGCTTAGCAGAGGTAATTAATTGACTTCTTGCTTTTCGTCATCGAACTTTGATTTCAAAATACCATTTCTTTATTAATGTTGTCAGTCTCTGGAACAGAATCCCATATAGTCAGGGTTGTCAACTATTTATAACCAAAACGCGCCGTGAACCTACCCAAAAAGCGCTAAAAATCCCTAACAAACAAAGTTTGAAGATTAAGGCAAAATAACAGATATAAAAATTTTAAATTCAATTTTGGAAGCAATATTAATATTAAGTTTTTTTTATTTCTGAAATTGATCCATATAAAAGAGTCTATAAGGTAGGGCCACTTAAGCAATATGAAGTATTAAAACATGATCAATCTAAAGTTGCTAGTTTACAAATCATGTTTATCTTGTAGTCTTAAAACTGTTTGTCTATAATATTACGAAGTCTTATAAGTATTTTGATTTACATCAGATGGAGTATTATAATATCTTACTATAAGATTTATTCCGTTTTACGGAATAAATATTATATTTATATGAATTTATTATATTATATTTACCCGTAAACAATAAAACAATTGCAAATTTTTTTAAACTCGTTTTCAAAATCAATAAACTCTGTAAAAAATATAAGGACGCCCTTCTTGATCTTGTTAGATAAGAGCCCCTGTACAGCAACAAAAAAAAGTTGAATTAATTATTTTTCAGGACTTTTACTATTGGTTTCTCGGCAGATTTTTACATAAATATACCAAATAACAATATTCATTCAATACAGAGTCAATATCACCTTTTAAATTATTAAAATTCGCTACGGACTTTTGAAGAAATGCTAAAAGTAAGTGTATAAAAAGCGCTTTTTTAGCGTATTTAAAAAAAATGTCTGAGCCGAAACAATGTGGCTTTTAGGGCACTGAAAAGCGCTAAAACTAGCGCGAAAGGCGCTAAATTGGCAACCGTGCATATAGTTTTCAAGCTATTAGTAGGGTACATAACTCCAATAAGAATATTATTTGTCATTTCTCAAGGTGAATAATGTTCGGTGCTCGTTTTTGTTATTTATTACAATCTCTTTTTTAACTTGAATTTTAATTATTTCAAAATAATTTTACAAGATTTATTAAAATTATATAAATAAGTACACTACATTTTATTTTTGATTTATTAATTATGTACAAACTGTAATATAAGAGCTGATTTATACGGTGATTTAAAGTCAGGTATTTTTTTACAATACTCTGTTAAAGCTGCTACCAAAATCATGTTATATTTTTACGATGATTTTTAAGTCGCTTTTCTAATTGTTGTCGTTTAAAAAAATTATTTGGCTCCTTTTATCATTTTGCTAGTATCGATGTTGTTACCTTGACAGTCGAATGAAAATAAAACAATTTAAAATAATAATAAATGATGTAAATGGAGATTAAAAAAAAAAACGTGAAAAACAGAAATTATCGTTATTATTTGCTCTTGTGTAAGGGGCATCGAATATAAAAACAAACAAAAAATAAATAAAAATAATATTAAAATTTGCCCTGCCGGCAACACTGCAAATGATGGTTGATCCAAAAGAGATGAACTTGAATTAAATTAACATCACAACAGAAAAAATTTTTCAGTGTGGGATGATCGTAAATTATCCTCACACTCCAACTTGGGCTCGTCCGGGAATTGAACCCGGGACCTCTCGCACCCGAAGCGAGAATCATACCCCTAGACCAACGAGCCGGTACCGCTCTCTCTGTCTAATATTATATTTTAACCTAGGACAATAAAAACTGATACTAAATATTTAATTTTAAATATATTAATTAAATACAGAACCAACAACAAAAAGATTTTATAAAAAAAATCAAAAACAAAAGCAAATATACACACACACACACATTATTAAACAATTAACTCCACAAGGCATGCTCTATTGGCAAGTGAGATACAGAAAGTGAGAGAGAACAACAAAATACACATGACAAAACAAATATGTATGTATCTATATTTAGATATACAAACACTACAAAAAAATCAATTCTATAGATACACAAATACAGTAGACCAACCACAAGCATGTTTGGCATGAGCGAAGACAGAGACAACAAAAGATTAACTTGTAGCACTAACAATAAGGGAAAGGCTTTAAATAAATCAAAAGATAAGCAACAACAACCGCACATTTATTATTCTGCTAACAACAATTTGTTTACATTGATTTTATATGATTTAGTCAGCTTTTTATAGTAAAGTGCTTTTATTCCATATTTGCCCAAAATCCTCCAGAGCCCTTTTAGCTCAGTGGTAGAGCACTGGTCTCGTAAACCAGGGGTCGTGAGTTCAAACCTCACAGAGGGCAAGTCTAAAGCAAATATTTATTTTTTATATTTTTCAAATATAAGAATCACAAATCCTGCTGATATTTACCAATTTTAGAAGTAAAGCCTCAAATATGTGTTCACAATACGCATATATATGTATGTACTCATATGCAGTATGTATGGCTATAACCATGTATGTACTTTGTATGAACATATCTACCTATTTGGAGTTGTGAATGTATGTGCTGCAACTGAGCATTTAATAATTATATACATACGTAATAAATATTAGAACATTATATATGTAAATATTTTTACACTTTTTTTAGATAGTAAAGTGTGTACCTAGTACTTAAATACTGATTCGTAACACGTACATATGTATGTTTGCATGTATGTATGTTAAGCCTGGTTTATTTTATTTTTAAATTAGGGAGTTAAACATTAAAGCCATTGAAACCAACAGACAACGACTTCAATATGTCAAATTTAAAGTACTCATACATGCATTTCAATGCCAACGTTTATTTTGACAACAGCAAGATGACACGACTGAAGGTTGTTGTCCATGGTGGTTTCTTTATCGCACTGAAAATAAAGTAATTTCTATTTTTTGTTGGCTACAAAATAAAAACAGTGTGACCAGTGTATAAAAAAAATAATGTAATCTATCTACTTAGAATTGTGGATGTGTATGCTGCAACTGAGCATTTCATAATTATATAGATATTTTTACACTTTTTGGATAGTAAAGTGTATACCTAGTATTTAAATATTGATTGTATGTTTGTATGTATATTAAACCTGGTTTATTTTATTTTTAAATTAGGGAGTTAAACATTAAAGCCATTGAAACCAACAGACAACGACTTCAATATGTCAAATTTAAAGTACTCATACATGCATTTAAATGCCAACGTTTATTTTGACAACAGCAAGATGACACGACTGAAGGTTGTTGTCCATTGTGGTTTCTTTATCGCAGTGGAAATAAAGTAATTTTTTGTTGACTACAAAATAAAAACAATGTGACCAGTGTGTAAAAAAAAATTATGTAATAAATAAAATTTTGCTATTGGAAATATTTTTTTTTCTAATATAACATAGAACAAAATTTTAAAATGTGGGTTTGGTAAAAAGAATTTCTAATTTTATTAAATAACTAATTAAAAGCCATATAAACTACGCAAACTTCTTGGAAAACATGTCAAAATTTTACGTTTGTACAAACATTTTGCGTTGTTTATGGGTGTTTGCCTGCTTGTATAAATATTTGAAGTATGTTTGCACGAATATCGAAAATTTTGGATTTTCGTCCAAACATGTTGAATGTTTGTGTAATCTAGCGCAAAATTTTGCCATTTCAAAGAAAATTTAAAAAACTAGATTAGAAAATCAAGAAAAAGCTTCCGTGTTAGAATTTTTGAATTATATAAAAGTATACATTTTTTGTAGAAATTAAATAAACAAAGATTAAATAATGAAACAGAACAGACGTTTTTCTTCATACAATTTGGCACAAAATAACGCTAGAGAATGTGGTCGTAAAATAGAATCTATTTTATTTTCGCAGCGATTTTTCTTATGCTCTCACTTTGAAGCAGAAAAGTTACACCACACTTTTAGTAAATTTCATACATTTTGTAAACAAAACCAAAGCTTCAAAAGCTTTACTGCGAAGAAAAATAAGCAAAAAAGCTTATTTCACCTAATACAAAAAAAAAAAAAAAAAAAACATTAAATGACAGTTTGCGAAGTTGCAGCCGTCGTTTCAATTATGTGCCTGTTTTTTTCTGAGAGTCGTTTTTGCTTGAAGTTGCGCACGTATTCTGTTTCATCATTAAAGCAACAGAATCGAAAGAAATAAAGGATGCAACATTTATAAAACAATTTATGTCTTGTGAATTTCATCTGGAGACCAAATTGCCTCAACTCAAACGCCATCTACTCTCATTGAAAACAAAAAAAGCGATTAATTTGTGTTTGTAACGTTTATGTAAGCGCGTGTTTGCCAAACGATTTGCGTAGTTTATTTAGTGCTTTAGATATATCCTAGTTGATTTTACTTCCCTTAGAACAAATTTTCCCTATGATTTAAAGCCATGTGTAAAAGGAATGGCTTTTTTTGTACTGAAAAATTTTAAAAATGAAAAAAGGCATGTTTTCTGTATGTCATGTTTTTTTTCTAATTTCTTTTTGAATCGTTTTTTTTTTTTTTTGTTTCTTTTTGTTTTAGTTTCATTTGAATAAAAAAGTAACTACATCGATAGTAGTAAAAGGATGAAAAGGGATAGACGATTTTTTAGCGGCAACAATTAGAAAAACGACATGACTTAAAAATCATCATCAAAATGTAACATTATTTTGGTAGTGGCTTCAAAATAGTATTATAAAAAAGACGGCTTTAAATAAACGCATAAATCAGCCCTTAAGAGTATTTTTGTTTGCATATTTTTGCACGAAAATTTTTAAAAGAGACGGATATAAATTTTTGTTTCTCGAGACAAATAGTTTTGGTCCACATTTTGAAAAATTCGATGTTGTTGTAAAGTTTCTTTAATACTGTTCTCATCATACAATAGAAGATATATACTGAAGTATACTTTTGGGTAAATGAATTTATGTTGCTCCTCTGTGCAAAATAATTTAGTAGTCGTCTACATGACTACAATCGCCGGTTGCAGCATTTGAAGTTGTTAAGTCTGCTGTGGTCTGTGTTTAATACTTTACTGGGGGTCTCCATTAGCCATGAACATGGTATTAGCATAATGTCAAACATCGCAAATGGCTAATGTGGACCGCTCATGTAAATGTTTTGTTCATGCTCTGACATCGATGCTAAACATAACACTATTTGAAATTTTGTCAGATGACTTTTCTCATGTTTTCTCATTGTTGGGATATAAAGTTGAATGTTTGAGAATATCTTTCAAAAATTTCCAAATTCTACTGATGATTAGGGTAGTTCCTCTGAAATGTCCACATATAGATAGTTGGGAAACATAGAAAACAGGCTGTTTTTTTTAAGAAATAGTTATTAAAAATTTTTGTTTTTATTTTGTTATGTATTTATATCTTTATTATTGAAAAAACAAACTTAAGGAATTCAGAATTCAACAAAAAGTGGCCGCTTATATTTTAAAATTTTATTTCATTTATTTTTTTTTTATTAAATTCTGAATTCCTTAAGTTTTTTTTAGTAATAAAAATATTAAAAAAAAAAATTTTTTAATAATTTTTTCTTAAAAATAAAAAGTTATTTAAAAAATAAATCTTCTGAAGGGGTGGTTGCGTAGGTTTTGGGCCGATTTTATATGTCTACCTGTATTTGTATATTTTTTTATTATTCTAAATAGCTTATTATTTATAATCTAATAATTTTCATGAAAACCATCCATTTTCGTTTTGTAATATTTACGTTTTTATTTTTTACCGCCAATAAATGTTCAATTATATCTTGTTAAACAATGCAATTATTCAGTTATTTGAAACCCTTTTTTCCACATTTTTTTTTTTAACAATAGTTTTTATTACAATTTTGTGGTTTTTAACACAATATTGTATAAAATATAATTTCCCTACAAACATACAAAATTGCACAAATCATCATCATAAATATAAATAAATTTTATTGTAATCATAATAATAACAGTAGCAGGCAGAAAACTCTTATTGCATAAAAAATAAAAATTCAAATGAAGAAAAAATTTAGAAAACAATTACCAATAAATTGTGTTTGAATTTTTGCCATAAATTGCTATAAATCCAATTCATTACATAATTCACATAAATTTGCAAATAAATTTATGTGCACAATGGCACGGATGGTAATTGATTAAACTCTTCCCCCGCTGTTATTGTTGGTATTTTCAAAACAATGAAAAGAAAAGTACGGCAGCACAAACACTAACTTATGTGTGAGTGTGTGTGTGTGCGGATGTTATTGCAGGGGTGCTGTGAACTTTGCCGTTCATATGTAAATACAGTTACAATTATCAAATTTTAACACATTTCTAACCACAATATAATATGCTTAGTTGCAAAAGGTTTAAATGCACACACATACACACGTACATACATATGTACGAGTACATACTTTTCATTTTAATAACATTTTTACAAATGTACATATTTGCCTGCTTTTAGAGATTATGACAAATAAGTAAGCAAATAAATATACATACATATGTATATGATTGTAGATATACTCCGGTTCACTTACTTAAAGGCACCAAAAATTCCATATTCAAGAAGCCTGTATATTGTGCAATTTTTAACCGATTGCAGAATTTTAAAATAGAAGTGAAAGCTAGACATCTCGAGATAGGGAAAAATCATGCCAATGGTCTCTTAACTAAACAATTTTTTTGAGCAATTTATAGAAAAAAAAATCCAAAAAATGTGCTTTCTTTTTTGGTTAACTTGAATAAAGACATTTTATTATTCTTTTATTATTTTTAAAGAAAGCGATGATTTTTTTGTACGGAGCGATTGTTTATTACAATTTATTCCTATATATCGTTGGTCTCATGCAGAAAGGCCCTAACAAACATAATCGTAATTTTTGCCAGAGAAGGAAAAGCCATAATGGAAACTGTTTACCTAGGTTCATTTACAGGTAATTTTTTTGTTGAATTGCTTGTAAAAGCGATATTTATGAAGTTATATAATTAAGTTTTCGTAATGCTTTATATTTATGTGAAACGTAAAAGAATCTCTAAAAAAATTCGGTTGAGGGAAAATGCAAGTTAGGGCCTTTCTACATGAGACTAACGATATATTCCTCTTAATCAATATACGAAAAATTAAGGTTGTTACTAAAAGTACAAAGTATATGTGGTATATGTGGAAAAATTAACATAATTAAATGTAAATTAATTGTAGGATGTTTAAATTATTTGACGTAGACTGAATTGTGATACGTTTTTGTTTTTTTTAAGCTTTTGCATAATTTGTTATGCAGTTTTTTGCTCATTTATATATTTTAATTGTCAAGATATTTTTTTGAAATCAAGCTCACTTTAGGTGAGTGTCAAGCAGGCTGGCTTTTGGGATGTGGCAAGCCTAATTGGCAGCGTTGTCAACTCGGTGCGTCTCGCACCGTTTTTGGTGCTTTTTAAAATTATTTGTGTGAAAAACTCTTTAGTCGGTGCACTTTTTTACATTTTCGGTGAGCTTTTTAAATTTTGCTGGCACTAAATCAAATTCAACTCAACTTTTTATTTTAATATAAGAAAAAAGTTTATGCAAGTGTCCAAAATTTTTAGGTTTTTTTTTTTTGCAGACCACAATCAGAACACAGGGTTATATGTGGGAAAGCGTACCATATTATATGCACAAAGACAACCTAGCTGTATTATACATATACTCAAAAGAAAAAGAAACATTTCGTTTTATAAAATTTGCTGCCTTTAGAGCGTGTATTGCTGCTATTAAACGATTATGCAAACTTTGTCAAATATTACAATACAGAGATAGTGAAGTTCGTGCTTATGATGGCGCATGAGATCGTTACAGTTTGGTTTTCGAAAACGTTTGCATTAAATATTAGTTTTATCATCTTTTATTTGTTATAATTCTTGCGAATTTGCATATACTTCAATAATTCTTTTAAAGACAACTGATTTTCGCTGTTCGCTTCCGAGAACACAAATGAAATTTACATTGTGATTGATAGAATTGCTACTAGTCGATTTGAAGGCTTTTAATGCGATTCTGTAGCTTTTAATTATCCGATAATCGTAAATTTCCTCGATACATTTCATTCCTTGCAGTAACGATTATATGCTCCTGCAACGGTAAGCAGCGAATATAATTAAATAATGTTGCAGAATAAAAAATTTTATAAAATATTATTATAAAAACAAAGTCACAGAATGGTACTAGAGGTCAGGTTTGACAAACACGAATTCCAGCTATTGAATGATTTTGATGGCCTGCCATCAGACGGTGCTACCATACCCATTTTGATTGTATAACAGTCGCTTAAAAAGCTGTTTCGTTATCGTGTTTTATATATAAAAATATTATATACGAAACAGCTAGTTGTCCCCCCCAGCTATATGGTATTCAATTATTTTTTTCTGTTCTTCTTTGGTCTTACTGTTTCACAGCAAATAATATTATCATTGAAAATAATCCTTTTTCTTGACTGAAGTTGGACTCGAACCCACAACTGCTTAGTTAATATAGTACATATCGCTCCTTTATTGCAACATAGTCATAACTACAAAAAGCTTGTTTCGAGATAAACACATTTCAAATTTTTAGTTTCCATGCAAGTCTTAGAATTTTTTTTAGAAAATATCTCCTAAAGGAAAAAATTTAAAAAGTAATTTGAATAAATTTTTGCAGTACTGTCAACAATTCTGCATTCTTAATTCAAAATGCTCAGTTTTTGAGATATGACTATGTTGCAATAAAGGTGATATATGTATATAACTAAAAGTTCAATTATTAATGATTTACATAAAAATATTATAATTTTTATAATACAAAATAAATTTTTTTAAATAAAACAACAAATTCAAAATTCGTTGCATTTTTGTTGAAATAACGAACTTTTTTCTCCATTTTCGTGCGTTTTGAAATTTCAAAACTGACAACGCTGACTATTGGCATGATTTTTTCATATCTCAAGATGTCTAACTTTCACTTCTATTTTATAATTCTGCAATCGGTTAAAAATTGCAAAAGATACAGAGTTCTGCATATGGAATTTTTAACGCCTTTAAATAAGTGAACCAGAGTGTATATTGTTTGAATATCGATAAAAGGAAAAAATTGAAAAGAAATTACTTCTATACATAGACAACTTTTCTGCGGCTAACTAATTTTGATAAACATCTTTCGACCAAATACTGAAAATGCAATTATGAAGCTTTGAATAAATAAATATTCATTTATGGTTTTCAAAATTTTACTTTTGTTAGCAAAAAATAGAAATACTGTTGGACTTTTAAATGTGGTTTGGACTGGTACTTAAAAAAAACTGTGTTTTTTGTGTTAATTTATCTGAAGGAGAGGGTTATCATGTAAAAGGTGTTTTTATAGAGGTTGAAGTTGGCAGTTAATTTTTTTAACTGATGGCCGTTTCATCTGCACTTCAGAGTATAACAATTTGTATTAAGACTTGTTAAAAGTTCAACTAATAAGTGCAAGTGGGATAGTGTGAATGTAAAAAGTTATGAAAATGCCAAATAATACGGCAAGAGTTCTAACATTCCCATAAGGCTTCGCCATTTTGAAAAATTTGTTTAAACAATAAGCCTCTTCATTGGCTTAGGGTTGCATTTTTTACAAAAGCAACTAATAAAAATATCGGACGATTTTTTAAGGTCCGATGTTGAACGTGAATCACACATAAGCGTCAAGTTTTTTTCTGCATTTCATTTGGCATTTCTCAATTTAAGACTAACTCAATTTGAACCATGGAAACATACAGAACACGTTAAATTTATTCAGGCTTATTATGAAAATGGTCGTTCAAATTAATATGTATATTGTGCACTTCATGAGATTTTCGGTAAATTTAATCGTCTAAGTGTGGCTACAATTGGAAAAATCGTTTAAAAATTTGAGCAACCCAGGTGTATAAGGACTTGCATTTACACGCCGGCGCAATTGACGGAAGAACTAAAGCTTCTAAACCAGGTGTGCTTAGCCCTATGCGCTTGATACTCAATTGTTTTTGTAAATGCGCTTAGCTGTGCTCTTTAATACACAAATATTGAGCTCAGCATTAGCAATAAAAATACACAAACAACTTCGCCTTTTATATTTTTTTTTTCGTTCTTCACCACACACACACACACAAAAGCAAATCAAGAACACTTTCGCATGCTTTGTTGGTAAACATTGACGACAGCGATTATCAGTGTGAACTTTGTTTTTGTAAATGTTTAGCTTTTTACAACAAAAAATATTAAATAAAAATAGTTTTTCCTTAAATGTATTGGTGTTTACTCTTCCATATAGAACTTGTGGGAACCACTGCTCTAGACCATTCCAAGCATCGTCAATAATTATAATGGTGGCCAGAAATGGCAACAGTGGATGATCAATTTTCGATGAAAATCATCTTCAGTGATCTTCAGGCACATTTTTTCATCAGTGGATTCGTCAATAAGCAAAACTGCTTCATTTAGGCGAATGATAATCCCAATGCACCCACAAAAAGTGACTGTTTGGTGCGGTTTATGGGCTGGCGGCTTCATTAGGCCGTATTTTTTCTAAAATGAGGCCGGTCAGGCAGTTACTATGAATGGTGTTCGCTATCATGAGATGATAACGAAATTTTTATGGCCTGAATTGGAAGATATGTATGTGGACGATATATGGTTTTAAGAGGACGGTGCCACATAGCTAACGAAGCAACAATTTTTTTTGAGCCACAAATTCAATGGCCGTGTTATCTTACGTGGTGGCGATGTCAATTGGACGAAAAGATCGTGTGATTTAACACCGTTGGACTTTTTTCTTTAGGGATTTTTGAAGAAATAGTGTACGTCGATAAGCCAGCAATAATTTGAGAGCTAAACGATAAGTTAATTCGGCACATTCACGGCAAAGAATCTCAATTATGCCCCAGCGTCATCGAAAATTTGGACCAACAGATGGAAGTTTGCAAGGTCGTGGCGACATGGACCATTCCAATATTATCATAATAAAAAGAAATGACAATTAAAATTTAACTACCCTTTCAATCTGGGGCTGCGGCGCATTATTTTCTCATGTAAATATGAAAAACCTACGTACAAGTAAACCTACAACTTTGCTTCCGCCGTTTTTGCCGAAATTGGCGGCTTTATTGTAAAAAACTGATTATACATTTATGATTCAAAATATTGTCCATCGCTGGCCACTACTTTCTCCCATTTTCGTACAGCGTACGAATCCTGTGCTGAAAAAACTGGTCAGCTTCCACGAATCGATCCAATTGTTTACTTTTTCATAAAACCAGCTGTGGTGGTCAGCCACGCCGTGTGCCATTGGTCGAAGCAAGTGATAGTGCGAAGGAGCACCATCCATTTCAATCTTTCCATTTCAACTTTTCCAAGTCTGTCTTTACCACTTTTACAACATGGAGTGGAACATTGTCATGCTGTAAAATCACTTTATCATGTCTCTCGTTGTATAGCGGCCGATGCTCTTTCAATGCTCGGCTCAAAAACATTAATTGCCTTCGGTAAGAATGATTGTTTCAGTAGGTTTTAATAACTCATAATACACTTGGAACCATGAATATTCGGTTTGGCCGCCGACGTGGAAGCATGCCCGGGATATTCCCATGATTTCCTTGAGATTATCGTAATGAACACAGTTACAATGCGATGCAGAAATCTCTACCGTTTTAGCCTTGCAAACAGCTGTTCACAAGCAAACAAACATATCTCGGCTTCAACTCGTATGGCAACCAATCGCCTTGTTTCTGAATCATTCGCATGACTTTTTGGCTTTTTGAATTGGCTTGTTGCGTCACTACCAATGATCGGGCCAATTCTTACGTCTGGATCAAGTAATGCCTCTAATGCATCATCGAAAGCCTTCTTTCTTCCACAGCCATCCAGGTCTTCGACGTCAAAGTCACCGTTCTTGAAGCGTTGGAACCACTGTCGGCACGTTCTCTCACTTTCACCCGCCATAGGTATTTGAGAGCAGATTTCTTCTTAATAAAGCAGGAGATTCAAACTTCCCACAGATCACGAGAATTTTGGCTCGTATGCTGATATGTTTAATCGAGAATAACTTTATGATGCAGACACAAATCGACTAATATTTCGATGGCGGTATGTTAACAAATACCTAAGCTACCACTTACCGCTGCAGCCATCTATTCCAAAATCGCGGAAGCAAAGTTGTACGAGTATAGCTTTAAACACATAGACGACAGCAGACAACAAGCAGCAATCTGTCAAAAATAAAATACACGTGTTTAGATGCACACGATTATTTTAACGACATCACAGCAGCACGACTTCACAACTGCATTTGCTGCTGCCAACTTAGACTGATTTCTATTTTCGTAAGCAGCAAAAAGTAAATGCAGTGCTGCCACTATAAGTATAAATTGGCAGCAATAAGAACTAAAATTTGTCTGAAATATTTAATAGAAATAAACATTACATAAATAAAATAAACAAATAATTTGATGAGTTTTTAAAGTTTTACGTGATACGACTACGTTTTCAGTCAGTAATTTTAATTTTATTCATGTAAAATATATATGTGGCATCTCAGATTTTTGTATTGTTTAAATACACATAGCACGGTAGCATTTGAACCTAACTTCACTTGTACTCGTGAAGTTGTGAAGTCTGCTGTCGTCTAAAGCTTTAAACACATAGACCACAGCAGACTTCACAACTTTACGACAGCAAATGCTGCAACCGGCAATTGTAGTTGTGTAGGCGACTACTGAAATATTTTGAACACGGCAGCAACATAAATTCATTTGAATAAAAGTATACTTCAGTGTGGCCACCTTACATTTTTTAGCTTTACAAAATTCCATTGTTTTACAGAACGAGTTCTGTTTATATCAATCTTGCATGAAAAAAGTTCTCTTTAAAAAAAAGCTTTAAAATTTAAAAAAAAAAAACAACAAATCAATTCAAAAAACTTTCGTTTGCTACGCTTAATTCAGGTTAGGCGGGTCTTAAAAGTTGAAAATATAATCTTTTGATTTATAATGGGAAGAATATTAAAGAATTGAAAATTTATATCAAATTTTTCAATATTTGTACAAAAATTAGTCGACTCGAGGAAACAAAATGTATGTATATAAATTATAAAATTTTTCGTCGAAGATATGCAATTAAAAGTACTCAGAAATGAAGTAACTGGTATATAAACTAAAGAGACAAATAAACTGTGCAAACCTTTCGGCAAACACGCGCTTTCCGTTTGCTCATAACGATACACAAATTAATCAATTTTCTTTTGAATTGGAGTACACGGCGATTATGCTGCAGCAGTTTTCTCGCCATATGAAGTTTACAACACATAAATCATTTTATAATTTGTTTTAGCCTCTATTTCTTGATATCCTGTTTCTATAATCTTTGTTTGTTTTTTCAATTTCTGCAAAGAAGGTAAACTGCAATATAATACTAAACATTCTAACAAGAAATCTTTTTCATTACTTCATTGTGCAAAATTTTCTTTGAAATGACAAGACAACACAAACATTCAAGATTTTTACACAAAAATCGTGCAAACATGCTTCAAATATATGTACAAACAAATAAACATGCCCTTTAACATCGCGTAATGTTTGTGCAAATGTTTTGCATGTCTGCTAAGCTGTTTGTGTAGTTTGTTTGGCGCTTAACTAGTTCTTTTATAAAATTAGGCATTCTTATTTTGAGGATAAATATGTATGCACACATTTAACAGTAGAAAGAATAAATTTATTAATTTATTTAAAAACCCATAAAAATATTGTTCTTTTATTATGCTTTATTAGAAAATAAAATATTTCCAAGAGCAAAATTTTTTTATTACATATTGTTTTTTATACATTGGTCACACTGTTTTTATTTTGTAGTCAACAAAAATAGAAATTAGTTTAATTTGAGTGCGGCAAAACAATCAGTATGGACAACAACCTGCAGTCGTGTCGTATTGCTGTTGTCAAAATAAATGTTCGCATTTAAATGCATGTATTTTATATTTGACATATTGAAGTCGGTTGTCTGCTGGCTTCAATGTGTTTAATGCTTAAGTATTTACAGCTTATATCTAATATTGTAAGATCTTTTTTAAAATACGGGTAGATTTTCATAATGTTTTATTTCTGCTTTTATGTGCATACTTAAATTATTCCCGCTTTTAATGTGTGTAAACAGTTTCGACTATTTGAGTACCCTGTTCTTCAATTAAATTTCCAATTCTGTCACATGCAATTTAGAAAGTGTCTGTCAGGTTGATGTCGTTCTTGTGTGTGAGTTTGTGCAAAAGACTCTTCATAAAAATTCAATCAAATCAATTTATGCAAATTGAATGTGTTATTGAAAACCGCGTGTAACATAATACCAGTTGCTGCTGCTTGTTGACTTGGACATTGTCAATTCATTTTTGTTGGATAAATGCACATAAACGAACGCTTGGGGTAAGTAGCTGAATAGATGAGTTAGTTTATTTTATATGGCCATAAATATTTTTTATTTTAACAATATAGTTAGAATTCGTTTTGTGCTATACAAAAAAATTTTATTTTAAATTAAATGAATTGTAACAAAAATAATTTATGTATGGTGATTTTATAATTTGCATGTTAAAAGGAAGTTAGCAAATATATCTTTGTATGTATGTAAAGGATTGAAATAATCTAAATGGCTCTAAAGCAGGCAGATTAACTTTATAGGGTGGCTGCAGTGGTGCATTCAATTACCTAGCGTTCAGACAGGAAAGTAATTTCATGAAAATTGCCATACACTCCCATTTTTTTGCTAACACACTCGGATTTTGCTTACTTACTTTCGACTCAGCTTTCAGTAAAAATTTCATGAAACAAGTTTTCTGAAAGTAAAATGACAAATTCTAAGCACTGTTACCGCATACAACGAATTATACAAAGTTGCAGTATTGTAGTAAAATAATAATTACAAAATTAACTTCTTTTGCAGGTCTGAAATGCGAGTAATTATGATGATTTTTGCTTGTATTGTATATTTAACACATAAAGAAAACAATTAAAGTCTTTTTATAAAAATAATATCATAGAAAAATGAATAATGATAAGGTTTTTCACCTGTTGCCCCTTAAATTTGTATATGTAATAAGTTTGGCAACTCTGATTAGTAAGTAAACAAAATAAGAGTCTAGAGCAGTAGAGGCAAATTTTGCAACTCTTTGCCTCGACAACATTTTTAAAATGAAGTTTCATTTTCCTGTGTAAACGAACAAGAAATTTTCAGGAAAGTCGTCTATTTCATTGAAATTTTTATTCATAATACGTATACAGAAATTTCATGAAAGTACTTTCCTGTGTAAAGGCAACGTTAGGTGAATTTTGTCTTCATCTTGTTGTCAAAATGCTCGAATAAAAACTGTTTCGCTAGCTAGCTGATAAAAACAAAAAATTGCAGAAAATCCCTTATCGGTGTGATGCCAGATTAATTTCTAATGATGCCGTAATAAGTGAGGACATTAAATACAACATATATATAAATAAAGCTTTGATTTTTTTTTTCATAACTTTTTTTCTGTGCTATGGATATAAAAATAAGTTAGTAGGAAAAAAAAAGTTTTTTTCCGGTACCAGGAGGACATCCACAATATACATATGTAGAATGTTTTCTATGCGCATGAGCCTCTACTGGTAGCAGCAAAACAATATTATATTCTATATCAAATATTATATTCCATGCCAAACTCTTTTGCAGATAACAGCAGCATTTACCAATTGCACTCATTCAGTTATTGGCCCAGCGTATCCGAGATCAGTGCCAAGAGGCAAAATATGAATGACTCACTGAGTAATGATGTTCTTTCTCTTGAAATAGAATAGTAAGAAGAGAGTCGACTACAATGCCCGTAACACCCAGTTTTTGTTGTTAACACACAACATTCATTGAGGAATCGGCTGCTCTTGACTGAACACATTTATCATGTCTCCAAAGAAGCATTCTAGAGTCTCAGTTGTTTTATGTACTTCACACGTGGTAAGATGTACTGCGCTTTATCCGATCTCCTTCTATATCCGATTGAAAATAGAATACAACTCTTACGTTTGTGCCGTTACCTGTGCCTATGCGCTTGATGCCCAATTGTTTTTGTAAAAGCGTTTAGCTATAGGGCTGTGCTCTTTAATACACACATACTGCGCTCAGCACTAGCAATGAAAAATACACAAACAACTTCGTCTTATATATATTTTTGTCGTTCTTCACTGCACACACACAAAAGCTAAGCAACAACACTTCGCGTGTTTTGCTGGTAAACATTGACGACAGCGATTATCAGTGTGAATATTGGTTTTGTAAAATATTATATAAAAGTAGTTTTTCCTTAAATGTATTTGAGTTTACTCTTCCATATAGAACTTGTGGGCACCACTGCCTTAAAGCATCAAACACATATACTACGGCAGACTTCATAACTTCACGACAGTAAATGCTGCAACCGGCAATTGTAGCCACGTAGTCGACTACTGAATTATTTTGAACACGACGTAAAAGTATACATTTACATAAAAGCATACATCAGTCGAAATTTCGTTGCTTTATAGAACAAGTTCTGTTTAAATTAACCATCTATGAAAAAGTTTTTCTCTTTAAAAAAATGTCTTAAAAAGTGCAACAAAATGTTCGATTTGTTAAGCTTAATTCAGATTTAGGGACTTCAAAGTTGAAAATATCATGGAATATATCTTCTGATCTACAGTGAGGAACAGTATTAAAGAATTTACGACAATATATCTAATTTTTCAAAATGTGGACCAAAAATATTTGAGTCTAAATAAATTTGTACCCGTCTCTTTAAACATTTTTCTTCAAAGATATGCAATTAAAACCACTCGTAAGTGAAGTAAAATCAGCTGGTAGAGATATATGTATTTATAAAATTAAGATTTTTTATTCAAGTATGAGTGTATGCACATATTTAACAGTTGAACAAATCAATTTCTTAATTTATTTAAAATTCAATATAAATTTTGTTGCTTTTTTCTGTTATAGATATTAGAAAATAAGCTCAAATTTGTTCCACATATTTTTTTACACGCTGGTCACACTATTTTTATTTTGTGGTAAACAAAAATAGAAATTAGTTTAATTCGACTGCGGCAAAAATACCGATTCACCTCGAAGAAATCACTGTTTTGACTATTGTTCGGTCTCCGGAGTGTTGTGGTGGATTCTTGCTTATTCCACGGTTGCGAAACGATGCAAAGCTTGTCCATATTGCATTTGAACACTGCCAAATATCCTATCGAAATTGTCTCACGGTTGCAAACGCAAAAACCATCTTGTGGAAAGCTTTCTTATACCCAAGCAAGCATTAAAAATTGAAACCGCTGAGCCATGTGATGAATATGGCTTCCACAATCTTTCTTACTTTTAATTCGAGATCGCCTTCAGCATTTTTTCAATTGTTTCGGATGTAGAGACCTTAAATGGGCGTAAAGAACATTCGGCGTCTTCCTTAGTTGTACGGCCACATCAAACTTCAATATACCACTTCTTTACCATAGAAGTGGATGGTGCAGAGTATCCATTATATTTATGATGTCTTTTCGATAAAATAGGCACATTAAACTAATTTTTTATTTACGCTCTAAATCACGCAGCTTTTTCAAATTTAGACAGCAGTGCCAGTTGTCTGTTGACAGTGCCAATGTTACCATTGCAATAAGGAGGCCGGAAATTCAACAAGTAATGTACTTATTGAACCGACTTCGTACGTATGCAGCAAATGCATTAGACACTTGTGAAGCGCGTTTGGTGGTTTTTGCGCAAAATCCGCAGTTCAGGTGCATTATTTTACGACGCAAAACATTTGCAGCCTTGCCAACTATTATTTTCTAAAACATGCTGCGCAACAGATGCAGCGCAGAGTTGTATTTCCGCACTAGAACCTCCTATAATCTTTATATTTTAAATTACAAAAGAAAATTTAAGCAATTTTATTTTTATTTTTATTTATTTATATTATTAATTTATTTATATTATTTTGTTTATATATTTGAGAACGCTTGATTTCGAAGACGCAAATACATAACTATGTATATGTAAATCTCTTTCTTAGGAATCTTTTGCTATTTTAATTTTACTTTATTTTCCTTCCTTCGCCCTTGACCCTACTAGATCATGATATTTGTTTTATGAAAACTATGCCTTTGAAAATCGTAACGTTGCTTATATTTCACAAGTGTTTTGTTTTCGTTTTTCTTATATTTCGTTTAATAATAATTTTAACAAATTAATACCTGTTGTTAAGAAATAAAAATAAAATTATACTGTAATCCAAATCAGTTTTATTGAAAACAATTAATTAACATAAATAACAATTATTGCCAATTTAACACTAACTATTCATATTCATTGTCAAACTTGTTTGAAATGTCAATACCACCATCGATTTGCCATAAAATATAAAAAAATACATATAAATGTTTGTATATACATATACATATCTATGTAGTGACCGACTGAATTGTTCACTGCAAATTATTATGTTAACAACAATTCGAAAGTTCATTATACTTATACAGTATGTCCCAAAACTCAATGTCCACCCGAAACGAGGTGACAGAATTGATTGCAACTATCATGAAAAAAATCACAAGAAGAAAACCTATCCCATTAAGAAAAACCTAGAAATTTGGTCAAACTGTCACAATTTTTTGATTATTGCGACTAATATTTATTATTTTTGTTCATTTAAACTTTGGAACTGTAACCCTAAATAATAATTCTATTATTCATAATATTAACAATAATATTTCTATTATTCAAAAACCAAATTAATGTGTTTTGTGCTTTTTTTTTATAAACAAAGAATTTTGTAACCTCAAAGCATAGATGCCAGATAAATATATTTTACTACCGTTTTACTGTATACCATAGATATTATTAGAACATTCCCTACATAAATTAGCTTACAAAATAGGAAGCATGTATGTATATATTTGTAAGCCCTTAGCTGTTTGAAGGAAATGAAAGTAAAAAGGTGACCTACAAAAATCGTAAAAGACATATCAAAAATTGTTAAATCGTCAACATGCTATTTTCAGCACCCAAAAACGTCAAAATGACGATAAAGCGTGATATATGGCAACCATGCCTTAAAGGCATACGCATAGCTGTCAGATTTGATGATAAATCGTCATTTGACAATTTCCATGCTCAAATTTAGCAAAATACGATTTGACGATTTTCGTCCTAAAAACGACGATTTTTTGTGGGGTGAAACAGAAAGTAAGTAAGTTAACGATTTTGTGACACACCTTAACGATTTTTTTATGAAAGAGTGAACTTAAAACTGATGCTTTTTAAACTTGTATTATTTATTCATATTAAGAAGCAAATTTGAATTAACCTATTTTGAATTTAATAGTCTCAAGTCTGAACTGAATAACTATTGCGATTTTTTTTTGTTTAGTTAACGATTTTGTGACACACCTTAACGATTTTTTTATGATAGAGTGAACTTAAAACTGAAGTTTTCTATACTTGTATTTATTATTTATTCATATTAAGAAGCAAATTTAAATTAACCTATTTTGAATTTAATAGTCTCAAATCTGAATTGAACAACTATTGTGATTTTTTTGGTTAGTTAACGATTTTGTGACACACCTTAACGATTTTTTACGGAAGAGTGAACTTTAGGTTTTTGTACTTTTTTCCAGTCAAATTCGTATCGACAAGTTCCCAAGAAGGTCGTCAAAAAGCCGATAAGTATTTAACTATTTAACTTATATTTTGTAACTAAAATCATATGTAAGTACCCAAAACTAAAAAAAATAATAATAAGTATTTTGATTTGAAGTTGAGTGAAGTTTTCCAGTGTTCACTCAATTTGTACCTAAATCCCCTCAGGTTACTCCCAACTTTTAGTTCCCCACCCGGATTTAGTAGGTAATTAAACAATGTTCATTATTACCAATAAAAAATTATTAATAGCTTGTTTGCTATGTGTCCCAGCTTTCTATATGTCGACATTTCATAGGAACTACCCTAATCATCAGTAGACTTTGGAAATTTTTGAAAGATATTCTCAAACATTCAACTTTATATGCCAACAATCTAAATAAATTGCTGAGAATTTAAAAGAAAAATGCTCTAATAATACCTGTCAAAACACAAAAAACAAGCTTTTTCATTTATACACGTCTCTAACATTTCTTTACACAAGCTATTTATAATTTTTTATTGGTATAAATGTTTTTTAATCGGAGTAAATATCATTCAGGATTAAGTAGTATTTTGTCCTCCATCCTACGGACATGTGTTTTTTCGTATTTTCTTTATATCTTTGTTATTAATTTCAATGTCGTTCCCTACTTTGCAGCGTGGGAGGTGTTAGACTAATTTTTGCTAGTCTGAGCACTGTCGAAGGTATATACGAGTATGTGAATTGAAATACGAGCGTTTCCAATATATTAAATTTTATTGCAAAATACACGAGTAGTGAGACGTTGCAGAATATTCAGCCAAGTTAGTTAAAATAAGACAAAAATATGGAACTCTTTAGAGAATGAAACACTTGAAAGCATTTATTGATATACAGACTAATTAAAGTTAGTCCTTCAAACTTCTTTGATGTTGCAATTAAATCGAATTTGTTGGAATTATTCAGTTTGGAAATTTATAACTAAAATTATCGGAAAATACAATGTATCAAAATGTATTTGTTATTTTAATACCGTACTATAAGTACATACGTATTTAAGTGTAATTAATTAAAAACTAAATTCTTTAGTAAATTTATATATTTTTTGCGAATTCACAAATTTGAAATCATGAGCTTGCATTACAAATCTGTTATATTTTTAAATAAAAATTTTAAATATACTAAAAATTTGGTAGTTTTATAAGACCGATTTTTTGACGATATTTCAAAACTAAAATGACGATATTTTCAACAATTATCGGAAAATTTACGATTTCTTCCTAATTATAGCAATATATAGCAATATATGTATACCAATACATACAGCTTTTTGTTTTCTATTTCTTAGCCGTATATGCGCCTAAATTTCATAGAGGTTATCCTAATCAACAGCAAACTTGGACAACTTTAAAAAATATCTTCAAACGATTAACTATATATTCCATTATTATAAATAAACTAATGAGAATTCCAATAGAAAAATGCTCAAATAATACTTCGGAAGTGCAACAAAAACAGTTTTGGTAGAGAACCATTTATTCCTATCTCTCAACAATTCAATCACATGTACATATGTATTTGTGTCTTTGCTTTGGGTTTTATCGGTTCAAAAATTCTACACTTGATCCTAGCACTTTATACTTATATTAAGACATTGTAAGATTGCTTTTCTTAAACAATCCCGTTTTCAGTTTATTTTAAGTACACTTGTGTGTTATTCATACTTAAATTTTTAAGTACGACGCGTACTAAATAGAGCTGCAAAACTATCGATAGTTGTCCCCATCGATATTTTCGATAGCTTCAAGAAAAACTACCGATACTATCGTTAAGCGCTACTTTTGGCTATGAATCTGTAACTCAAGTGGAAGTTAGTAAACATAGTTGCATACATATTTATATAGGTATATATAAAATCTTTACGTATTTTTATTCCATGATAAGAAAATATTACGTTTAAATACTTTTCATTTTAGTTTTGCTAAACACTTTGAGCTGCAACGCCACCATTACATTTAGCCGCAGCCGCCAGATATAAATTGCCATATTTAACTAACATTTTTTATATAAAAACACTCTTTTTTTATTTGAGATAAAAGTTATAAATGATATAACACACTTTACTTTTATATATAATATGATTTATATAATATATTTTCATTTGTAAATTACTCTAGAACTATACAAATTTAAAGGCGGCTAAGAACTTGCCTGAATAGATAACCAGAAACGCCGCCTACATGTAACCGGCTTTGCAATGGGTGATTTTATAAGAACTATCGGAAATTAAAAAAAAAAAAAAAACACATAAAATTCAGAAAAATTCATGAAATATTTATTTGGATCGATAGTTGGGTCGATATAATTTAATGTTTGAAGATTATTTCATGCAAATGTTGGCCGCGGCTGCGCCTCAAATGGTCCATCCGCTTAGTCCAATTTTGGCATACTCTTTCCAACATTTCGGCCGGTATCTCACGAATAATGTTGGCAATGTTGGCTTCCAGTGCGTCAATCGAAGCGGGCTTGCCGCTATAGACATTAGCCTTAACATAGCCCCACAAAAAATAGTCTAGAGGTGTTAAATCGCACGATCTGGGCGGCCAATTGACTGGTCCCAAGTGTGAAATAAACTGTTCACCGAACTCGCCTCTCAATTGGTCCATTGTTTCGCGTGCTGTGTGGCATGTGGCACCGTCTTGTTGAAACCACATGTCATGCAAGTCAAGCTCTTCCATTTTGGGCAAAAAAAAGTTTGTTATCATCGCACGGTAGCGCTCACCATTCACAGTAACGTTGTGATTCGCATCATCTTTGAAGAAATACGGCCCAATGATGCCGCCAGCCCATAATCCGCACCAAACGGTTGTTTTTTGTGGGTGCATTGGTAGCTCTTGCAATGCTTCTGGCTGCTCTTCACTCCAAATACGGCAGTTTTGCTTGTTCACGTATCCATTCAACCAGAAATGAGCCTCGTCGCTGAACACAATTCTTCGATAAAAAAGTGGATCTTCATCTAACTTTTCAAGAGCCCATTCACCAAAAATTTGGCGTTGCGGTAGGTCATTTGGCTTCAATTCTTGCACCAGCTGTATCTTATAAGGCTTCACACCCAAATCCTTCCGCAAAATTTTCCACGTAGTGGAGTAACAGATGCCCAACTGCTGCGAACGGCGCCGAATCGATAATTCACGATCATCACCAACACTGGCCGATACGGCTGCGATATTTTCTTCAGTTCGCACTCTACGTAAGCGTGTTGGTGGTTTAATGTCCAACAATGTAAATTTGGTGCGAAATTTTTTTACAATATCCCGAATAGAAGCCTCAGTAGGTCGATTAATCTGACCATAAAATGGAAGAAGCGCTCGATGAACTTTCTTAACAGAGCACGCATTTTGGTACTAAAATTCAATAATTTGCAAGCGTTGTTCGTTTGTAAGACGATTCATGATTAAATTATAGACCAAACTGAAGATGTTTGACAATGACACAAGATACAAAACGTGCGTGAGCTGTCAAAACTAGTGTTGCCAAAAAGATAATAGCAAAAAAATCACTCGTTATATACGTTCAAAAATTTGCGATAACGAAAACAATCGATATTTAGCTAAAAATAAAACTATCGATAGCAAGTAAAAAATTCTTAAATTTAGCACGACTTTTTTCTTTCTGTGTAGTATTTATTGAATACGTTTAAATTTACAGTAAAAATCTAATATTATACAAAAAATTTACCTCTTATTACTATTCATAATAAAATTAACTAGTTTTCTTTTCAAACAATAATAATTTTTTTAACTTTTAACATTAACTTGGCAGGGAATTGTAAACGTTTAGTCCTTTGTAGGAAATAGATCTTCGAGTTGGTCCATAGAAAAAAAAATTTCGTGTTCAATAACGAAATTCGTTGAATCAGTTAATAAATTGTTCGAATGAGGACTTGTAAATGAATTCGTTTTTTTTTTTTTTTTTTTTTAAGCATTTTTTTATTTATTGAATCTTCAAAATGAACTAACAATAAGTATTCAAATCTTAATACTAAATTTAAAATTAAAAAATGTAATTCTTAAGTCCGGCCAATGCTAGACAAAAAGTTTTATTATGCGGGAGCTATTTCGGTAAAATCACCTATTGAGCAATCTGATGGTGGCAGCGGTATCCCTTCTTTTAAGCCGAGTGTGGCCACCAAAATTAAGTATATTGCGAGCAAGAGGGTTTGGATGAAGTTCCAGTTTACTGATATACCTTGTCGCGTACTTAGAAAATTCCTCTTTTACCAGCGGAACACTCAGATCGTTATGAATTCGTGAATTTTTTACGTACCATGGAGCTGCAGTAATCGTTCGTAGAATTTTGTTTTGTCGCCTTTGGATTTTTTCAATGTTTGACGCTGAGGCGGTGCCCCATAACTGAATTCCGTAGCACCATATAGGCTTTAGTATTGAGTTGTATAACAAAAGTTTGCAATCTAATTTCAGTGTCGAATTTCTGCCCATAAGCCAATTTAGCTGCGCTGCTTTTAGTTTTAACTGAGTGACCTTTGCTTCAATGTGAGACTTCCATGTTAGCCTACGGTCCAGGTGAATACCAAGGTACTTAACTTCGTTGTGCTGCGGAATAGGTGAGTTGTTAATTTGGATAGGCGGACATGTTTGCCTACACAGTGTGAATGTAACATGAGTACATTTCCGTTCATTAACTTTGATTTTCCAAAGTTTTAGCCATTTCTCTAATATTGAAGTATATTCCTGTAAATTTCGTGATGCTAAATGGTGGTTTTCATGAACACTCAAAAACGCTGTGTCATCTGCAAAGGTAGAAGTGTGGAGTCCAGATGTCGTTGGCATGTCAGAGGCGTAAATCAAATATAAAGTAGGCCCCAGTATGCTGCCTTGGGGAACTCCTGCCTTGATTGGCTGAGTTGGGCTAATAAAGTCGCCTTCTCTGATAACAAACTTCCGCCCGTATAAGTAGCTTTCCAGAAGCTTGTGTGTATTTGCAGGCAAATTTAGCTTTATTTTGTGCATTAAGCCGTCGTGCCACACTTTATCAAACGCTTGAGAAATATCAATGAAAAGAGCTGAGCAGTACTTCTTCGCCTCAAAGGTTTGTCTTATGACATTGACTAGTCTGTGCGTTTGTTCTATGGTGCTATGCTTAGCCCGAAAGCCAAATTGATGATCAGGGATGCATCCCACATTGTTCAATATTGGACTCAACTTCGCCATTAACAATTTTTCGAATAGTTTTGAAATTGTTGGTAAAAGACTTATTGGTCTATATGATTCTACCTTAGTCAGATCCTTCCCTGGCTTGGGTATCATAGTAATCATTGAGACCTTCCACTCTGCAGGATAATACTCAAGGCGTAAAATGGCGTTAAAAATAAAAAGTAGAACCCTTCTAGCTACACGAGGTAACTGTTCAAGCATTTTACCAGTAATTTGATCAATGCCTGGAGCTTTCCTGGGGTTTGTATTACCGATAACGTTTTCGACATCTTGAAAATTAAATCTCAAAGACACAGGAGGTCTAACAACATATGGTGGTAATTCCGCTGTATTATTCTCTGAATCATTTGTGATAAAAACGTTTCGCAAATGATCGACATACAACATTCCCTTTTCAGAATCGCTTCTTGCCCAGTCGCCAGTTGAATTTCGCAAAGGTGGCTTACCTATTACGGGTCTTTTTAAACCTTTTGTCGCTTTCCACAAAGAATAATCAGATTGAGGGGTACCATCAAGGCTTTCCAAATATGTTTTAAGGGAAGCCATTCTATGGACTTCAAGCAGATTTCTTAGCTGAGTTATGCATTCCCGTAGCCTAGCTTTAAGCTGGGGCGACCTGCGAAGTTGCCACTCTCTTCTGACTCTTCTTTTTTCTGACAGAAGTTGCTCAATTTCAGATGAATAAGTTCTATTGCTCTCATTTCTAGGTCTTAAATGACTAGTGGTAGCATGCTGTACGGCCAGTTTGAGGTTTTCAGAAAAATTGTTAATTGACCCATCAATATCCTCAGGCGTTCTCAAGGCGATATTTTCAGTACAATGTGTGCTCAAAAATTTTTTGTACTTTAACCAATTAACTCTATTGACAGTCAACGGTGAGCCAATCTCTTGGGGGAACGAAACAGAGATTATAGTGGGAGAGTGATCTGATGACAAATCTAATGAAGGCTCCACTTGCATCCACTCTAAAGGAAAATTTTTCGCAACTCCAAAATCTATAACGTCTGGGATCTTTCGTCGGTCTGTCGGCCAATAAGTGGGGTGTCCGCTTGAAACCACATCTAAGCCCATTTTGGAAACGGTGTCAAAAAGCACACGGCCTTTCGAGGTAATTAAGCGTGATCCCCAAAAAGTGTGTTTAGCGTTATAGTCGCCAGCCGCTAAAAATCGAGGCCCAAGTGATTTGAAAAAATTTGAATATTGGCTTTCTGTTATTGAAAATCGGGGCGGTGAGTAAATCGAGGAAATAACGATTTTTTCATGAAAATATTCAATGCATATATTAGTTGCTTGGAGATACTCCTCACATGTCTCGTTCATTAAATAATGCTTAATTCTGGATTTTATTAGAATTGCGGATCCTCCGCAAGATCTTCCGCGGGGATCTTTAGTGTCATATAATGCGTACCCATTAATTTTGAAATAACTGTTGGTTGTCAAATGGGTTTCAGCAATCAACATTATATCGATTTGCTTTTCCATAAGGAAGTGCTCAAGTTCAGTTTTTTGTTGGCGAATGCCGTTTGCGTTCCAGAAACATATTTTCAACCAATTCATTTTTTTAAAATTGCCTGCAAAATAGTGGATTGCATTTTCAGCATTTCCTGCATCATGTTCGTCATGGAAACCGTAAATGTATTTATAGATTGAACAAGAGTCTGCAGAGTTGCCTCAAGATTGCTAAAATTTTGGTCGGAGTTTTGAGGCTTGGGCTCCTGATTCAAGTTTGGTTTATCGGATTTTACCACATTCGCATAAGAAATTTGTTGGGGGTTTTGCACGTGTATATGGCTGGTTGGCTGGCGTACCTGAGGGAAATTGGTTGTAGAAATGGTGTTTGACTGCTGGGGTGGCATATTTAAAATTGATGGCCTATTTGTCATTGATCTCTTGAAGTGAGTATAGACAGGACAACCCCTGTAGTTTGCAGTGTGGTTACCTCCACAATTACTGCATTTTTTAACGCTCGCGTCAGTCTTAGGTTTTTTGCACTGTGATGTACCGTGAAGTTCACCACACACAACGCAAACTGCGGGCAACTTACAATAGGCCTTAGTATGGCCAAATTCTTGGCAGTTTAGGCATTGGACGGGCCCTAAACGCTTATGAGGCTCCTCAACGGTAACCTTACGATGCAAAAGATATTTGAGGTTATAAATTGGATGCACTTCATTCTTTTTCAGGAGAACATCTCTAGGTTCCAATTCAACCCTAAACATGGGTTGAGGAATTTTTTCACGGTTTCTAATATTAACCACATTTTTAATTTTGAAGCCATTGTCTTCTAGTCCGGTTTTGACCTCATTCGTGTCAACAAAAGGGTCAATACCTTTTATAACGACCTGAATACCTTTGGCACTTTTAAGCTGATATGTGTAAAATGATCGCTTCTCCTTCTCTAGAACGTCAGACAACTTTCGGTATTCATTTTCACTGTTTACCTGGATTTTTGTTTCATTTATGCCGCCGTGCTTAACCGATGTTACGTTAAAAGTGTCTTTGCCGATTGCCGCAATAAGTTGCTTTACCAGGTCACTAGAGGTAGGCTCTCGCAAATATATTGGTGGCGGCTTAAAGGTTTTTTTAGATATAGTTGGCTCATCTGTTTGCAGTATAGCAAACCTATTATTATCCGTTGCCGAAGTCCTATTATCATCTTTAGAAATTTTCGGTTTAGATGATATTTGAGCTGATTTGGGGCTTCGCTGTCTCTTAACCACGGTTATGTACCTGTCCATGCCTACTTGGGTTTTTGGCTTATTATCAACAATTAAACTGGAAGATGTTTTGTCTTCAGTTGTAACAACAATATTTGGCGAACACGATCGCGGGCGTTTCCTATCTCTTAGAGACAGGAAATTTTCCAATGATTTTTTCACCGATTCCTCTTCAGAAATCCAAAGATTTTTTCTACCGGAGCTAAGCTCTTTTTCAGAATTACATCTGATAGGTGCACTCATGCAATTAATTGTTTCTATTTTTTATTTACAATTTAAAACAGTATTTAAAAAATGTCACAAAATTTTTCTTTTAAACAAAAACACTCTGTTCACCTATTACGGTTTTTACTTAATCCCGTTATATTTTTTTTTTACTTTGCGATCAAAAAAACAAACACGTCCGTTCACTATCGAAGCTAAACAACGAATGAATTCGTGGATTCAAACAAAAGTTTAGTAAAAATAATTATTGATCGAAAACAACTATTTTTTTAAACAACAAGAAAATACGATATCCAAGGTTATTTTTTTTTTTTATATTTATATATATGCATATAAATTATTTTTTCAGGCAAAAATGTTGTTGATTTTATTTTTACTATAATTTTTTCTGTGCCCTAACAAAAATAATTGTTATTTTACAGGAGAAGGAAAAGTCGTAATGGAAACTATATAAATAGGTTCATCTAAAAGTAACTTTTTTTGTTCAAATGCTTGCAAGAGCGATATGTATGAAATTATATAAGTAAATCTTTGTGAGACTGTGGTCTTGTGTGAGACGTAGTAGAATCCCAAAAAGAGCTCAATTCAGGGAAAATTCGAGTTAGGGCTTTTCTACGTGAGACTAACGATATGCTCGTTGTAGCCTAAACTCGAAAGCATTGCTCAGGTTGTACATCTCCAACATATCTTAACTGTCCCACCATATAATCAGTTTAAGAGTAATATTTTTTAATTTAATTTTATCCTAATATTATTTGGTCTTCTTTTATGTTAAATTATTAAAATTTTTGCAGCTTAAGATCTTTTGTTGTTTTTTTTTATAAAAAAGTAAAGTATTTTTTATTTCAGTTTCGATATTTCGCTAACAGTTTGTTAGCATCGTCAGGAAAATTTATTTTTAAATTTATTTGAGCGCCAATTTGAAACCAAGCATTTTAGTTGCATTTCTGTATAGTATGTAAATAATTTAATGTTAATATTTTCCGGACAATTTTCTTAAAAATGATTTCATCTACGATCATGATCGATAGCTGGTTCACACAGACTCAAAATTCTGACGATCAAAGTCGTCTGTGTGTCCCTCACTTTATGTTCTGAAACGGTTTTTGTAGTGCATGCTTTAAAGTTTAATATAATTAAGGAGAAACAAAACAATGTTGGAATCCACACAAAAATATTTGAGGCCGAAATCTCCGGCATAACAGCCATAGTAAGCGGCAGATTGGCAAGACATACATACATACACACAAACACAATATAGTTCTTTACAATGTCTGCCACAAAATCATATGGATATGTTGGTAGTGGCATGGCGCTGTTGTTGGTGTAGTGACTGAAGCCACCGTGCGCTGAAAAATGCATATGGCATAACAATTGTTGCTGCTGCGCTTTCGCTGTGTTGCTGTTGTTGTGTGGTAATTGTCAGCAGATTTATAATTGAACAAACGCGATTTTGACAGATTTCAACGATAATAATGCCAAAAGCAGCACTGTCAGTGGCAGTAACTAAAGCTAAAAGTAGCTGGCTGCTTTTGAACATTAAACAGCAGACAACAAAAAAAGCCCACTCCACACTCACAGCAGTATTTTGTCTATCTATCCGCCACCAACTACCGCAATGTATGGATGTCGTCTATAGCTGGCACTCTAACACCGTTGACGGTTTGGAGTAAATCATAAAACAATTTTAAACAATATTTTTGCAATATAATGAGCAATTAACAAAACGGATAAATGGCAATTGAATAAATTGAATGGCAGCACAAGCTTTTTTGTTTTCTTTTTTAATTTTGATTGTGGCAAAATTGTTTTTGTGTTTATTGACTTTGCCATTTAGACTGCAAAGAATTAAATAAAAATATAAAAAAATAACAATTTGACTTATTGAGTGACTAACTGTTTTCATAGACATTTCAGTATTTTTTTTTTTTAAGATGGTTAGATATAATAACTTATTATTAAGATGAAACACATGTATGTACATATTACTGGTAACTTGATTAAGCTTGATTTTAAATTGAAAACCGTTTATTAAGAACACAAAGTTTTAACACACTTTTTAATGTTTAAAGAAAGATTTACGTGTTTGACAAATACGCAAAAGACTTAAAAGGACATCTTGCGAGTTCATATCCGGTTCTTTGCTAATTAATCAGACATTTTAATAAGGCATTTTGTCGATAAGGCATTTTTGTTCAATATATAGTCAATTTTGTGTTATGTTGCCTAGAAAAATTATCAAGATTTTTTTAAAACTCACAAAAACTCCTTTTATATAGATATAATGACTTATTTAGAGCACTCATTGGTTTCCCATAAAAAAAAATAAGTAAAAGAAAGTAGGAAAAAATACTACTGTCACATTGTTTAGTACTAATCTATAAATTATTAACAACGCCAAATCACATTCTCGAGCAATAAACAATAACAACGAAGTAAGCAACATGCCACACCAAACACTCTGTATGGCAGCAGAGAGGAGTTAGTTGCCTGAAAAATCCAATAAAATCAAAAACATTCACAATTTAGTTTCCAACAACAACATCGCAAACATACACACTCACACACACACACACACAAACACACACTTCAGGAATTTCAAATACTGAGGGTGGAGCACAGAACAGGATTTCAACAACTAGAATCTACTAAAACGGCACCTTTAAATACGATGTATGTACGTAAGTGCAAATAAATTTGTATCCATACATACATATGTATGGTTGTACGTAGAATAAATATGTTTGTATAAACAAACACACATGCGCACAAATGTATGTATGTATATGTGTCTTTAGATGGATGTTTGATACAAAAATTCTGGTAGCATTGTAATAAAGTTGTTAAAAGCATAGCATACTCCCATATGTGTTTTCCTTCTTCTTTTTTTATTTTTTTGTAATGAGAAAACGAAGGCAATCGCAAAAGGTATAAAACCATAAAGAAACCGTTCGATTTCCATAACTTCCTCCCCTTTCAAATATATTTTCACGTTATGTTTTAGGATACACTCGGTGGTGAGAGAATTTTTTTTAGAAAAATCTTAATTTTTCAAAAAACTTCTTAATTTTACATGAAAAATCTTAAAAATATTTTTACAAATCAAGCATTAAGCATTAAACACATTGAAGCCAGCAAACAGCCGACTTCAATATGTCAAATATAAAATACATGCATTTAAATGCGAACATTTATTTTGACAACAGCACTACGACACGACTGCAGGTTGTTGTCCATACTGATTTTTTTGCCGCAGTCGAATTAAACTAATTTCTATTTTTCTTGACTACAAAGTAAAAACAGTGTGAACAATGTGTATAAAAATAATTTAGCTCCTGGATATATTTTATTTTCTACTATACTCGTAACATTAAATAACAATAAAAGTTAAATGCTGTTTTAAATAAATTAATAAATATCTTGGTACTTTTGTTATATATATGCATACATACTTACGGCCGTATTCATAAAATATATTATATGTTTATTAAACACTTATTTGATAAATTTTCTCTGGAAATTTGTCAAATAACAGTTTTTCAATAAACAGACAATATTTTTTATGATTAAGGCTATTAGACTCAAAACAAGAAAACTTAATTTTGTTAAATAAGTAGGATGTGATTAGATACATATGTATATACCAGTTGATTTTGCATCACGTACAAGCAGTTCATTTCTTTAACGCTCTTCTCATTACAGATCAGAAGTTATATCCGATTATATTTTAAACTTTGAAGGCAGACCTAATCTGAGTTAATCGTAGTAAATGAAAACTGTTTTAAGTTAATTTACTCTTTTTATCTTTTAAAGACATTACTTTTTAGACAGAAGAACTTATTCATGAAAGTTTGATATAAGCAGATCTTGTTCTGTAAATCAAAAAATTTTGTGAAGCTAAAATCTCTTAGGTGGCCACACTGAAATATAATTTTTTGAAAACGAATTTATGTTGCTGCCGTGTTCAAAAGAATTCAGTAGTGCCCTACACGACTACAATTGCCGGTTGCAGCATTTGCTGTTGTGCAGTCGTGTAGTCTGCTGAGGTCTATGTGTTTAATACTTTTAACACGCCAACAAATGCCGCAACCGGCAATTGTAGTTGTGTAGATGACTACTGAAATATTTTGAACACGTCAGCAACATAAATTCGTTTGAATGAAAGTATACTTCAGCGTGACCACGTTAGAATTTTTAACTTTACGAAAATCCATCGTTTTACAGAAAGAGTTCTATTTATTATATCAATCCTTCATAAAAAAAGTTCTCTCTATAAAAAGGCCTTAACATCTAAAAAGAGCAACTTAGTTAAAAAAGTTTTTGTTTGCTACACTTAACTCAGGTTAGGCATGTCTTACAAGTTTAAAATATAATCGGACATATCTTCTGATCTATAATGAGCAAAATATTAAAGAATTCAAAATTTATATGGAATTTTACAAAATGTGAATAATTCGACTCGAGAAAGAAAAACTTATACAATTTTTCGTCAAAGATATGCAATTAAAACTACTCAAATGAAGTAACTGGTATACATATATCCAAAGGGACAAATAAATTATGCAAGATTTTCGGCAAACACGTGCTTTCCGCTTGCACATAAACGATACAAATACAAACACAAATTAATATTTTGTTTTTTTTTTTTCTAATGACAGTACACGGCGATTATGTTGCGGGAATTTACTCGCCATATGAAGTTTACAATACATATATAAGTCATTTTATAACTCGTTTAAGCCACTATTTCTTGAGATTTTGTTTTTTTTTAGTTTCTACAAAGAAGGTAAACTTTTATACACTACTAAAAATTCGAACAAGAAAACTTTTTCATGATTCATTTTGTTTTCTTCTTCAACCACTTCATTCTGCAAAAAATTCTTTGAAACGAAAACATGTAAAAACACAAGTATTCAAGATGTTGGCACAAAAACCGTGCAAACATGCTTCAAATATTTGTACAAACAAGCAAACACCCCCTTTAACAACGCTAAATGTTTGTACAAACGCTTTAGCAGGTTTGTGTAGTTTATTTGGCCCTTAACTAGTTCTTTTATAAAATTAGGAATACTTATTTTGAGGATAAGTATGTATACACACATTTAACAGTAGAACAAGTAAATCAGCATGGACAACAACCTGCAGCCGTGTCGTCTTGCATGTATTTTATGTTTGACATATTGAAGTCGGTTGTTTGCTGGCTTCAATGTGTTTAATTCTTCAAGCTTTAAAATGATTATTTTCATATTTGTCGGGCAGGGAAGCTAAATGTAATTTTCACAAACGTAGTTTCAAAAAATATACAATTACCTGCCGGTGTACCACAGGGGAGCCATATTGGACCACTGCTATTTTCGCTGTATATTAAAGATTTGCCGGATGTAATAAAGTTTTCAAATGTTTTAATGTATGCAGACGACGTAAAAATCTTCCTATGTTATAATAACTTTTTGGATGGAAATGGATTTAGATTCGTTTTATAATTGATGCAAAGTCAACCTAATGCAGCTTAATTTTAAAAAAATCAAGCAAATGCGTTTTTTTAGAAACAATCCAAACATCGTTAATTATTTGGTTATAAAATTGATAATCGATTCAGGTATTTTATTTGATAATCGATTCAGGTATTTTATTTGATCCAAACATAAGTTTTATTCCGCATATCACAGCTACAATAAATGAGGCCAGGGGTACACTGGGTTTTATAAAACGTTGGTCCCAAGAGTTCGCAGATCCGTACATTGCTAACACGTTATATACTGCACTGGTTCGTCCTATATTAGAATATAGATCGATTATTTGGGACCCTATCTATCAGATTCATTCAAAGGCAATTGAGTCAGTGCAAAAGCAGTTTTTGTTATTTTGCCTTCGAGGGTTACGTTTCAACCCTCAAAATTTGCCTTCGTATGCTGCCCTGTATAAAGCCGTATAACTAAGCTCAACGTTTCTTTTGCTCTGAAACTTATTAATGGTGATATCTGCTCTGGATTTTTGGTTAATGAAATTTCATTTAACATTCCTCAATGCTCATCCCGGTATTTATTTCCGTTGTTTGTGGAATTTTCCAGAGTTAATTATGTTGATGCTGACCCTCTCAGGAGAGTGTGTATGTAGTTCAACCAACTGTTTGGACTAATTGATTTTTCATTAAATCCAAATGTTGTAAAAAATTCAATTATTGTCTATTTAAATTCATAACTTTTCTCATTGTTGTTTATACCTGTTAATTATTTTGTTTTTTACATATTTTAATATTTATGTACACATGTACATATTAACATATTATTAATGTCTGTAAGGAATATTTCCATAGACAAATAAATAAATAAATACAAAAACGTAACAATGCTATCAAATTTCTTTACAAAATTAATAATATAGGGTGTCTCAGAATTACACTTTTGAAATAAATCATTTTTTTTTTTTTTTTTGATACTGTCAAAAATGTTTATTCCGGTTATGCAGTGTCTTACAAAAGCACACCGTGTTATCATTGTGAAAACATATTACAAAAATTTGTAGTCATGCTGATGAAGGGCATTTCCATCTAATTGGTTTCTTGAGTACACAAAATTGTCGAATTTGGGGCTTAAAATATACTAATGCAAACTTCTAGGGTATCAGCAAAGCTCCCGGGAGATTTTGCCTTGCAGACCATCTCGGAGCTGATCATGGTTGAGGTATAAACCTAGAATCGCAGGAAGCGGAATTAGTTTCCATGATAACTATGGTGCAATGCTAGTTTTTGGGAGATTGTCATGCAACAGATACCTGTAATGTAAGGAACCAGTAGTGATAGCTAGACGAGTGAGTTAGTTAAGTGCTGATGCTCTTAATGAGCTTCGGCCTGCGAAGTCATTAGGCCTTGACTTCCATTGATTGTGTGGGAAATTGCATGTAAGAGCGATTAGAAGGCCCGAAGTCTTTAGCAAGGATTATGTCCATTTGGCTACAAATTTATGACAAAAGTTGCGAACTGTGTAAGCCTTGAAAGCCACACGGGAGCGCGGTAAATAAACTTCACATATTTATTGAAATAGAATTTACAATACTAAACTTTACAAATCTTAATTTATAATAATAAAAAGGTTTTCAAGTCTTATTTTGCTTAAAAATCTTCAAAATAAAGGTAAAATCTTCATTTTGGCAACGCTGGATACACTAAACAAGACAATCGCATCGCTACAACAACATAGCACTACAACAACAGATATTTAGTTTGTGTAAAAGACGAATTCAAAACCTGAAAGACGAATTCAAAACCTGTCAGAAATAGCTAACGCGTGAATTTTTATTGTTTTATCTTTGTCGTTCCAGTGTATAAAATCATGTATGACCACGCTAGCGACAATTTCCTTCACTGTGTCGTCGACGACTGCCAATAGTCAATTGAATAGAGGTACCTGCTTAAATTTTTTATACTTTTATTTTTTTGAGGGTCTCGTATTTTCTTGTAGTAATATTTTACATGAACGATATGGAGACTACATTGAAGACATTGTCGCTCATCTTATTGCCCACATATAACTAAATTTGTATAAATTTGAAAATGATTTTTTTGGTAGATCGTGGTGGAACTTTTTTTATGCCAAAAGCTATTGAAAAATCGATGGCACAATATCGACAAATTTCAGTCCTTCCAAACCGACCCCACTCTTTTACAAATGGGTTTTCTATTTTAAAACATTGTTAAACTGCCCTCGTGGGTTCAATTCATATGAACATACATACTTACATATGTATGTATGTACATTTATATAAAGCATGCACATGTTTCTTGGCTGAAAAGCGTTAACAATTTTACACGGCGTTTTGTTGTGCTTTTGTATGTAATATTTACGCGTATATATGAACATATGTATGTCTTACCAATATCTCCGCTGTTTTTATGCCTTTGAAATCTTTCGTTAGATTTACAATTGACGTTTGGCTGTCAATTGCATAGAGAACACGTACGTAACACTTAAACAGCCATAAATACCAATCAACACCATAAGTTGAGCATGATTGCTTCTTCTATTATTGTACAACAAACTTGTTCATATTTTGTTCCTGTTACAATGTTTGCTGTGATTTTCAATAAAACATTTCAATAGAATTTATTGAGCAAAGTAAAAAAAAAAAACACAAATGAAATACCAATAGGAAATGATTTGTTTTTTCCTCATGCATTGAAAAAACAAGACTCCTTCTCTTGCACCCAATAAAGTGCTGAAATACTCAATCATTCTCATATAAACAACAAATATAATAATGGGCCATAAATCCCGTTATACACCGAGTGTTTATGAAATGTTATGAAGATGAAGTGGCAGCACTTGAACATAATAAAAACACTGATTTTTCTCTTTAGAGTCTTTATTTTTTGTGATTATATTCATACATACATACATACATACATACCCGTATGTACATTTTATATGTATCATCTTTAACTCATTTCGTTTTCAAGAGCACAAAGTGAAAAGAAATTATTTAAGTTGTCAAAGTGTTTACCAGTGAAAATAAAACAAATGTTAAGTAGTGTTAAAGGGCTTGTAAACATATGTTTTGAAGAGACATAAAAATGTGTCAATAATTGTTATAACAAAACGATTATTTAATGTTTTTGCTTTTAAATTTTTCAAAAAGATAAAGTAAAAGCGAAAACAAAGAAATAAGTATATCAAGGTTGTTTTTATTTGTTTAATTGTTGTTTTAGTTGTTATCTGGTTAACCAAATTTTATACGTATGTAAGTTTGTGCCTACATAAGTATGTATATACATTAAAGGTGAGTTAGTGCACGATATTTGCTTTTGGATTCGCTATAACCTCTTATTATTTAGGGTTTAGTAAAAAAAAATTCAAGAACTAATAAATTGGGAGGGTAGGATAAGAGTAAATCATTTCGCAGCGGGATCGAAGATAGGGCAAAACAGAAGAAAATCCACAATAAGGTTCAAAACTGTCTCTGAGTCGCTCTTAGGGAGTAAAATTTAATATTTCACTAATATTTCTCCCTCTACATTTCCTGTGAACATACATACTACCCAACTAACGCCCTACAAAATATTCGTTATTAATATTGAGGTCAACCGCCCTAATTAGCCCCAAAAGGCTGCTAGAGGTACCGAATATATGACCGACTTCCAATATTTTAAAAAATGCAGCATTTTTGTAGATACTACCTAGCTCTACCTTTAAACTTACATACATATCCCTTAATTACTTACATACATATCCAAGTAGGCATGGAATTAGAGAGGGGGAAAATATATTTATATATTTTGTCATTTCGCTAAAGGTATGTTCGGTTGCAATGTAATATTAAGATCTGTCAAACATTTGTGCCAGAATGAAGCAAATATTGCTGTGTAAAAGCAAAATTTAGGCCGACTTCCTACATGTAAGTTGCAATGCATATTTATAATGCAAACACTTCGTAAACGCATACGTAAACCTTCTGGCAACGTCCAACGTCAATAATCGTTTGGCAACTCATTTTAATGAGTATCAGCTGTCAGAATCGCACAACATTTTTACTTTTTACATTTTTATTTTTTATCACTTTTCTTCTCGGGATTTTTATTGTCCTTAATTTCCTCTTTTTTCCTTTTTAATAACTTTCTTTAGCAAATCAATATTTTTGAAGGTTTAGCCCAAGGTGCATTAACGTATACACGGTGGCAGCACTACGGCATGTGACAATTTTTTGCTACTGGCAATATAGTAAGCTATTTACGTCAAATATAATGTTTACATTTTTGAAAGTGGGTTTAGTGTTTTATTCCGAATTAAACATATACAAATTATTTTGTGAACATATAAATAATTCAAATAAATATAATTTATAATTATGAAAAGGTACATTCATAGTTTATAATTGTGAAAAAAGTTACAAATATTTTTGATAAACATAGCTTACCACATGCCGGTTTTTGTTGTATTGTTGTAATTTTGCTCTAGTGCTGCCACCGTGTATACGTTAATGCACCTTGGTTTAGCCTCAGCACTTGCCAACAAAATGGATAAATAATTTTGTGTTACCTCCGTTTTTCAAAAAAAAAAATTATTAAGTTTTATAACATGAGTTTGACGTTCTTAAATGCCGATCAAATGCAAAAAATTTCTCTGCAACGCAAAGTTGTACTCAAGAGTGGGAGAGAAATCTGAATGCTAAATTTAGCAGCGGTCGGTATATCTTCATTTTCTAAATCATTTCAGAAAAAGTAGTAATTTTTTCTCATCAGAGTTGTATATTTTATTACGCATTGGCAGCACTTTCAGTATATACTAGAGGTGGTGCAACATTTACAAAACTAACAAATTACAATCCAAGAGCAAGTTCTTTTAAATGTTGAATAACTGTAACCATTAGTAATTTTACAATACTTTTATATTATACAAGGTGTTTTTTTGGAGTTACACGAGTTTCAATCACAATAGAATACAGAAATATATATTTAATATTTATTGTAATAATAATGAACATATAAAGAGAACACAAACGACTTACAAAAAAACATGTGTGCGCAGTTATCACTTCAATGAAATTATAAAATTTCTTGTTCAGCTTATTTCCAGTAAGAATTCGGGTCTAAATCAACTTTCAAATTCTTGTATCAATTGCATTTTAAGATTGGTTCGATCTCGGTTTTCTTATTTTCGGCTTATTTCAAGTACGGATTCGGGATTAAGTATATCTAATATTCAGTGTTTAAGGCCCTGATTCACTATTCTACACGATCGTACGATTCATTCACAGGAAACTGTTTCAAAAGTCTGGCCGACTTGAAAAAATCGTTTCAAAATGGCGTTGTAGGCCATAGGTATGATTGAAATAATTTATATACACAATAAAACAATTAAAAACTCTTATTAACATAATAATTTTACATTACTTAAATTTTTTTCTTGAGGCACCAACAATATTCTTATATTTTTCACAATACATATCACACTGATCGCACAGAAACCATAATGTTTTGAAAAGTTTCATAAAATCTTTCAAATCACACGATTGGTCAAAAAGTCTGTTGCACAGTTGCATTTTTAGTACTTTTTCAGCACACATGCTTTATTTTGTAGATCGCACGATCGTGTACGATAGTGTAACATGGCCATTAGTGCTTGAATAATCCGTACATGAATCCGGTACGATGCTACTAGAATTAAGAAAATCCGTACTTACCGTACTTTTGACACCGTTTGGCATTGATTTAAGTACAGATGGACTGAATTTTCTGTTCAATGTAGAAGTATGCCACCGAAGCCGCGGCATCACTTTTGGCCTATATTTTGTTTCACACATAATGGCCATACATCCATATTATATATTAAAAAATATTAAGATAATTTAAAAAAATATTAAATTAATTTTGTGAAAACTTTTTATATTTCTAATATTATATGATGGGTTGTTATATGAAAACTTTTTGTTTCATTTACAATTAACAACGAGCATCCAACATTTAGGTTGGGTGCTTTATGATTCAATAAAAAGAAAATAACAATGAAAATACTAAAAATTATTTTTTTCAGCTATTTCAAATCTCTTTACATATAAGTTTTGGGCTTACGCTCAGAATTTATTATTTATAATGTAGAGAAATAATGGTAGATATCTTAAAGCTCCTGCAACTTTAATTTTCAGCCATTGGTTTGGATTTTTTTATCCAGCCAACTTTAAATTATCCATAAAAATATTTTTTAAGGTTATTACCAAATTAATTTTCTATTTCTTATGTAAAGTTTTCTGCATTTTTTCTGTTTCCTAGCATTTGCCGCACAATAGTTTTTCTTTATTTTTTTTTTTATTTCTTTAAATGAATTGTTTTTAGAACAAGCGGTGGGTGAAAAAAACAAACATTTTGCATTTAAACTTTGTTCACATTGTTTTAATAACAAGTTTGTTTGTTGTTTAACATTTTTTGTTTTATACATTTTTTATGGTCATAGAAGCCTTTTATGTGTTTAAACAAAAAATTAGTATTTTTTCAAATTGCTTTTAATGTTTCATAGGCCACATATTTCCATTATTGCTCTTAAAGAAAAAAAAATGTAAATCTTTTGTAATACAGCAAAAAAAATCAACATGACTACTTGCCGTGACGTTTCATAACTTTTACTTCAACAATAATAATTCAAAACAAAAAACAAACGTATTTTGTTTCATAACAAGTCCTTGCTTTTCTTATTCATCCTTTTAAAGTCCTAGTACAAACAAAATATACAAAGAATTCAATTTACATTTTTATATTATTCGTATTAATTAACGAAATAAAAAAGAGAAAAAAATCACAGTAAAATAAAATTATTTAATTTCAATTTCTTAGTAGAAAAGGTGTATGAATTTAAATAAATTTATACAATCGGACAGTCGAATATACTATTTTGTAGTGGTTGGCGCGTTGGGATTTCCGTTTCCGTTGCAACTTCCCTTGGCTGAGGACTAGAACTCATGGTCAGCAGGTAAGTCATTAAGGCTTAATCAATATTCTAGCATTACGTGGTCACTTTCAAAATAAATACTGAAAAATATTTATAGAAAATTGCTTAAGATTGTTGTTAAACCCTTTAACGTCAGTCAATCTTACTCGCGGATACAAGAAAAAAAATATGGCCAAGTGTAAAATTACATTTAGACACGCCATTTTTGGCGGATGTTTAGTAATAAGGGTTTGTTAGACACAACAAGAAAAAACATTTAAGTAACAGCATTTACATGTTACTCGTTTTTCACATTGCCTACTTAGTGAGAGGGGGGCAGGGAAAAAAGCCAGAGGTGGAGGGAGGTTTTGTATTAATATGGTAATTGTTGGTGTAAGCCTAACTCTTTGACACATGATCAGGAGGGCGTAGGTGTGTAATATGGCAACTTCTCACTACTGCTGCTATTCTCATCAACTTTTTCAATCTTTTTTTTTACTTTGTACTCATTTACTGAACTCCCGTGCTGTCTGCAACACATAAACAATAAACAAATCTGGTATGATGCATTTAATAACGGTTTCTGTTCTCATTTGCTGCTGGTTTGTTGTGCATAAAATTCCTTGCTCAGCTCCCTTTTGTTACGAAATATTTTCTTTGGGATTTTTCCTCTATTGTTGTGGATTTTATGTTTTGATTTTGGGGAATGAGCAGAACCATGTCATTATGTTGGGTTGCATAAACAAGTTGGTTTTTTTTTTTTTTTTTTGCATGTGAACATAAGTAAGTGTTGGTAATGACAGTTTGTCGCTTATGTCATATGGAGCATACGTAATGGCACTAATTAGTGAGAAACGTATTTTTTTTTCTTTGTCAACTAAATTCAGTTAAAATTACAACATACACGTTGTAGTGATTTGATGCTTTTGTCCAGCAAAATAACATCAAGGATTTTGAAAAATTCACCAAATAGAAATTAAGGTTACCAAATGTTTTTGCCTTTAGGAATTGGTTTAAACAATTTGATAATTCGTCATTTTTTCTACAGTGCGTCTGGTAGCAGATTTATATTTTCAAACTTAAATAAAAAACGTAATACTGGACACAAAGTTTTATTAAGAGTATTGAACGATAGAATGGAAATGCGGATTTTAGTTTTTTTTAAAGCGTATGTCAACCAGAAGTCTTCCATTGAGTTGAACACACTGTTCAAAACCGAGCCTTGTGTTCTATGTCACACGCTGCAGTAAACTTGGTTCAATTGAGCTGATTTCTAGACGAATATTTTTCTTTACTGTCACAAGTGATTGGAGATTATCACTATAAACTCGCTCTTTTTGAGGTCGCTCCATAAAAAATCCCTGGCAGTTACATTGGGTGACCTGGGTGGCCATAGGATGTCCCCAAAGCAAATTTATCAAAGCTTTGGCTGTGTGCTCCGCGTGTGTGAAGAGTAAGATGGAAAGGAGTTCCGGCTTACAAAGTATGCGACAATGTAACGAGTGATTTTTTTGCTATTATCTTTTTGGCAACACTAGTTTTGACAGCTCACGCACGTTTTGTATCTTGTGTCACTGTCAAACATCTTCAGTTTGGTCTATAATTTAATCATGAATCATCTTACAAACGAACAACGCTTGCAAATTATTGAATTTTATTACCAAAATGCGTGCTCTGTTAAGAAAGTTCATCGCGCGCTTCTTCCATTTTATGGTCAGTTTAATCGACCTACTGAGGCTTCTATTCGGTCTATTGTAAAAAAATTTCGCACCAAATTTACATTGTTGGACATTAAACCACCAACACGCTTACGTAGAGTGCGAACTGAAGAAAATATCGCAGCCGTATCGGCCAGTGTTGGTGATGACCGTGAATTATCGATTCGGCGCCGTTCGCAGCAATTGGGCCTCTGTTACTCCACTACGTGGAACATTTTGCGGACGGATTTGGGTGTGAAGCCTTATAAGATACAGCTGGTGCAAGAATTGAAGCCAAACGACCTACCACAACGGCAAATTTTTGGTGAATGGGCTCTTGAAAAGTTAGATGAAGATCCATTTTTTTATCGAAGAATTGTGTTCAGCGACGAGGCTCATTTCTGTTTGAATGGATACGTGAACAAGCAAAACTGCCGTATTTGGAGTGAAGAGCAGCCAGAAGCATTGCAAGAGCTACAAATGCATCCACAAAAAACAACCGTTTGGTGCGGATTATGGGCTGGCGGCATCATTGGGCCATATTTCTTCAAAGATGATGCGAATCACAACGTTACTGTGAATGGTGAGCGCTACCGTGTGATGATAACAAACTTTTTTTTGCCCAAAATGGAAGAGCTTGACTTGCATGGCATGTGGTTTCAACAAGACGGTGCCACATGCCACACAGCACGCGAAACAATGGACCAATTGAGAGGCGAGTTCGGTGAACAGTTTATTTCACACTTGGGACCAGTCAATTGGCCGCCCAGATCGTGCGATTTAACGCCTCTAGACTATTTTTTGTGGGGCTATGTTAAGGCTAATGTCTATAGCGACAAGCCCGCTTCGATTGACGCACTGGAAGCCAACATTGCCAACATTATTCGTGAGATACCGGCCGAAATGTTGGAAAGAGTATGGCAAAATTTTACTAAGCGGATGGACCATTTGAGGCGCAGCCGCGGCCAACATTTGCATCAAATAATCTTCAAACATTAAATTATATCGACCCAACTATCGATCCAAATAAATATTTCATGCATTTTTCTGAATTTTGTTTTTTTTTTTTTTTTAATTTCCGATAGTTCTTATAAAATCACCCATTATTTGAGCTGCCTACTGCCGGCTTACAAGATTGTATTTGAACTGCCTACTGATAACTTAAATGTATGTTAAGAAGTAATGAGCTTTTGTTGAATGAACACCTCGCTTACTTTGTGTGCAGGTGGTAGGCGTTCACTCTACAAATGCGGCAATGTGTATGAAAATGTATACTAGGTTCATATATGAGATGGTGTGCATTACTGACTTACAAGTGTGTACCGGATCATCGCTTCTGTAAGCGAAACTTTGTCCGCTGGGAAAAATTACTTTTAAAAGTTTCTGTTGTTGGGAGAAGTATCTATGAATTGTACCGTTTATTTTCATTCTGTGTTTCAAAGCAGCACGTGTAATTCGTAGTATGTTCTCACAGATATATGTTTATATGCATAGTGTAAATCGTAAATTAGTCTGGTCACTCTTAAAGTTTTTTCCAACAGCTGTTAAACAAACGTTGTATACACTGTCCTGTATCACTTGCCCACCATGAGGCAGTGGGTAAGTAGAGAGACAATTTCAACTCCACTTTGTTGTCTGTCGTATGCATTTGATGTTGAAATTTCGTGTTACTGCTGCTGTTGTTGTTGCTGCTGCTGTGTTTGATGACCATGCAACAGCATGCACAAAATAGGCTTAACAAACACGAAAACCCTTTCCTTAAGCTAAAAGAAAGAACACAACAAATTTAATTATTTCTGCACAATGTTGACGTGTCTCATGTCACATTTATGAATACCGAACAATCAAATGTATGGTGCATTTTCAATATATAGCCATGCATGTAAGAACATATCGCTGCCTTGAAATGAAAATGCCCTAAGTTACTTTTTTTTAAATATCAGTCTTTTAACTGTCTATTTAATAGCTTTTACATAACACGAAACTCTTTTGTTAGTAGAGTAAAGGTACTCTCCACAGAAGATATAGGCTACTACAAGCTTATATGTTAAGTGAATGTGACTCATTATCACTCCCTATGAAGGAGCTTGTCCGTTTTCTTGACATACTCAACCCATAATGGGACAAAGGGGACGCACAATAGATCAATATTGGTCGCTAATAATAATAATAATAAAGGTACTCTCTTTCCGCAATTCTAATATTTCAGAGTTAGAGGATTCTAATTTTTGAACATATTGCAATTTGACGGATTTAACCAAGAGGAAGCAATATTACAGAGCATGACGATACGTATGTACGAACATGTATTAGGTATATGTTGTGCAATTAGGGTTGTGTATTTACGGTTCTACAAAACTACAAACGTGGGAATCGGATGCAGTACCTAAAACTAAACCCAATCAGACTAGTTAAATGTAAAAATAAAAAGTAGCAAGAGTTTTTCTACATTAAGACAACGATATGTACATATGTATGTATGTTTATTAAAAATAAGTTATTTGACCTTGATTAGTAAAGGGCTTAAAAAAAGATTAAAATAATAATTCTACTTTTTTTCTATAAAAATAATATCGTAAAACTATTTTGTTTTAATTTTTAGATTAATATAAATGCATGACCAACTTACTCGTATTCTTTGACCATTTTATTTTTCTTGCTTATTCTTGCTGTTCCTTTGTTTTTTTTTTTTTATAAAATGTGTCAATAATGGTTATAAACGATTAAATGGCCATAAAATCTGACTTGGCAGCAAAATATTGTTGTATTTCACTTTGAGTTTACGTTAAATTAACGAACGTTTAAATTGACAATGCGTTAATGACATTTAAAAAAGAAAACAGCAACAATAACAACAACACAAAACGACAACGTTTACAAAAGCGCAGAAGAAGAAAAATTGAGAGAGTGGAGGAAACAGATTAAATAAAAATAGCGGTGGTAAAAAGGATAAGAAGAAATTGTTACACTGAGAGAAAAGCAAAAAGTAAATTCATTAATATGTCTGCCTTGCACATATGTTACTATTGTAATTAAAACTCAACGACGGACTTAATAAAACGCTGGAATTTTTGTTAATTAAAATCATATTAAGGTAAATATGTAATATATTGGATGTTTTTAGAAGTTGAGTTGGCAACACTGCTTTATTTGACAATAAACTGTGCGACATTAATTCACAATTTTATTTCTTAAAAAATTTTGTTGAGTAAAGATGACTGCAGATGCAACAGTTGTATATATAAAATAATATAGCTATCTAAGGACTAACTATGCGAGTATTGAACCTATTGCAAGATGCCTACATTTATGTAACAACGTATTCCCTTTGTTAAATTTTAATGTTAGTTTTAATTCGTTTAAATTTATGTTATTTAAATATTTTAACTAAAGTGTTTAGTAATCTGTGAGAATATAATTCGGACCATGAAATAGTTTTAAATAAATAAATAGCAAATCAAAATAAAGTTGTACAACATGCTCCTAAATTTTACAACCAGTCGATACAACTACCCAAAAAATCAAAACTTTTTAATCTTTCGTACAACGGAGACAAAAATTCATACGTCGACCCCACACACTTTACAATCTAATAACTAACATTGTCATGTTGTGCAACTAGTCGCATAGTCTGTGGCTTGCTTTACATCAGAGCAAAGTCTGCATATTATTCATATTTTTTTAACAGAATAATAGTTCTGTTCGGCATTTCGTCTATTTAATATTTTGTACTCTCTCCAATGAAGCCTTTATTTGTTTAAATGTGTGTCTAACGCACAAGCTTTTGTCGAAACACCATTACATCCATTAGAAAAATTACTGTTTGATGCGCTTTATGAGCTGGAACAGTCATTTTTCCACATGTCTTTAAAAACGCTGAAAATCAAAATTATCATGTCGAACGTTGTAGAAAATCGATTAGAAATTTTGTTTACCTAAATTAACTGGCATTAATCTAGCCGACATCTGGTTTAAACAGGACGGAGTCACAGACCATATAGCTCACTCTACAACTGATTTACTCAAAGACACTTTTGATCAAAGAATTAGCATTCTGTATCAAATTTCCAATCATATCCACTCTTTTGCATATGACAGCAGCATTTGGTCATCGTAATTACGCAGCTATAGGTGCATTCTATCTGAGATCGCTAAGAGGCAAACTATGAATGACTCATTCAGTAATGGTATTTTTTTAACCTCCAAATGCGATAGTAAGAACAGGGTAGTTCTTTAACCCAGATTATTCATTAACACATAAACATATGGCCGCGAATACTGCTTATCGGTGGCAGCAGGGTATCATGGATGGTAAAAAATATTGAAAAATATGATGCTCTTGATGTTCTTAGAAAGAAAATTCAGTGTGATTTTCGCTTGCCTGAACATATTTTTCATGTCTCTAAAGAAGCATTCAAAGGTCTTGGTTTTTTGAAACGGTTTAAGAAATACTTCACTTTATCCGATCTCCTTACTATTTATACCGCCTATATCTGACAAAAAATGGAATACAACGCTCATGTTTGAGCCGGTGGTTCAAAATCTATTTTGGAGTTACTCGACTGTGCGCAAGAGATATCAAAAAAGCTTATCGGTGGCAGTATGGCATCTAATTCTGTTGTGCGCTGAAGCATCGTCGCAATGTAGGTGTGTTACTCTTTATGCCGTTACGACAATGCAGTTTGCTCCGTCGAGGTTAGGGATCTTGTTCCCGTCAGGGCCCATATATTTCGATTGCCCAGTGAATCGCACAACACATTACAGAAAGAATTTATTTTTCAGCTGTACGGTTTGTCTGTGAAATAAGTTTCCTGCTGAAATATTTGCGGTTACATATAAAAAGTTCAAGTCAAACGTTCACAATCACTACTCCCTCTTTCCTCCTTCTCCACCTCATATTTTCCCTGTTCCAGCACAACGCACTGCATATGTAGTGGTCATACGCTGAGTACTAACACAAGATAAAAAGAAAGAAAAACAAATGTGAAACAATTTCCGTGGGTACCTGTCTGTGTGTCCTTACCCCATGATGATCTAATTACCAAGTGAACACAATACGACCACTAACTCCCCTTTCTTGAGTACTTATTCGATCACTGTAGAGCCGCAAGCGTTTTGGGAACTCCTGGCCCCTCAGACTTCACTTTACTTGAGTGCCTCGATGGCTGATTTATTAGAGTACTCGACCAACAGTCTCGAGGTCGCAGGTTCGATTCCTGCCAATGACTCTGGGTGTTACTGTAGACAAGCAAATAGCTTCGCAGTTTTTGTGCTTGTTTAAAACAAGAAAACTGACATAGATGTGTAATTGATTTGTGTCACCACCGACATTACGGCCTAATTTGACAGCTGGTCAATTACACGGTTCACCAGCGCCCCCATGTACTTTGCATGGCTCACATAGCTCGCAACTTCTTATCATATGAACTAACCTCTCGGACCTTCTAATCCCTTATGTATGTAATTCACATAATAGGGTAGACTGAAGTTCATAAAAAGCCTCAGCCCTTAGCCAACTTACCCATCTATCCATCACTTCTGGTTCCTTATATTACAAGTATCTGATGCAAACACAGAAGCACCACCATTATCAGAGAGAACTAATAACGCTTCCCTGGGGTTTAAGCTCTAAACAACAGCCGGGATATGCCAGGTTTTACAGATCTGTTTATGCCAATTAACCCTTGGGAAGCGTTTCGGAAGTCCCAGCAAAACTTTGCACCACCATTATCACAGAGAGCTATTAACCCTTTCCTGGGATTTAACAACAGACATATGTCAGCCAAGCTGCATTTCAACTACGATCAACACCAGGATAGTCTGTAATACAGAACCTCTTGAAGACTTTGCTGATTCTCGTTCTGCCAGTTAACCTTTGGGAAGCGTTTCGGAAGTCCCGGAACAACTAAGTCTTGCTGGGACTTCTTAGAGTTTTATTTGAGCGGCTCCTTTCTACTTCTCAGCAGAGCGCCCTGGTTAGTCATACGCCAACACAAAACCTGTGGAAGACAACCTAACATCTGGAAATCAACATTCCAAGAGTTATTAAAGAAATAAAGCCGTAAATGCTGCGAAAGGTTAGTGATGTGTATTTCAGATTACGCTTTGTATGAGCCAGTCATGGTAGCCACATGACCAAATTCATATTTAAACATTAGTGAAAACAAGCCCAATTGTATGAAGTTTTCAAAACAAAAATAAATTATTTGCAAATTGTTTTTGTTTTAGAGGCCTGTGTTTGAAATTGCCTCTCACGGTACAACTGGGCTTGAGAATTGCAGTCCAAGAAAACTGTCAACTAACGGCTGCGAAAATTTCAAATTAAAAAATTCTGCTCTTGATTTCTTTCAGTGCGTCAGATTAATTTTTACCATTGCTCATTGAACTCAAACACACACATTAAAACAAAATGCATCACTGGGTAATGATGTGCATATGATGGTCATATTTTTATCTAGCCATATCTTGTGGATGAATATTTTTTCTGTTTAATGTGGCTATAAATGAATCATTTTCATTATCAGTGGTTTACACTGTATTTACTTTATATACACATCATACAATTTTAATTTTGTTTTGTTTCTTTTTTTTTTTTTTTCTTGCAATTTTTTTTTAATATAACAAACTTTCATGAGTTTTTAAAGGTAATTTTTATTTTAATGTTAAACCGTGTGGAAACCACATACAGATTTTGCTTTTTTCTGTGTTGCTGCATAGCTATGGACAGTTTGGAAGCTGGCTGAATGTCGCTGCTGCTGCAACAGGAATCTCAATTTAATTCAATTTAAAATCTTGGTGATGGCGTACAGATTTATTTAAATGCATTTATGAAAAAGGGGAGTTTGCAAATGCACAAAAAGCCAGTGATATGGAAATTATTTAAAACGTATGCCGACAAACTCTTATTTTTTCAGATAAACTAGTTTCGTTGTAAAATACAACTCTGTTAATAATTGATACTTTCATGTATGTATGTATGTACTGTGAGCCTCAAATGAAAGTAAACACTACATAATATTTAAAGATTTCTCCGATTACACTTTACAACAGCGAAAGTGTCCTTTAAACGATACAGCTGTTGGACGTTAGCTATCTACTTATTTGTGAAACTAACTGCAGCTTTCGGCAAAAATTGCGATGTATCGCTGGCTCAATGTAGTCTGAAGTTTATCTCTTTACTTACCTTAAATATCCCTAGAACAATATCTGGATGAGCTTGCATTTTGTTCAAAAGAATTTCTAACTGTCTAATGTTTAGGACCACCAATGTTGATGGAAATGTTGTAAATATGGCGATTTTTATTTTTATCGGAGAAAATAAAATACTTACATCAAACAAAAACTTTCTAGCAAACTTTTCGCGGGCTATTCCCAAATTACGTGAACACATTCTTCTTATAAAGGCTCTTTTAGATGGTAATAGAAATATTTAGATCTGACAAAAATCCAAATACAAAAATTTACAAGCGATCGGTAAATCTTGATTTTCTAAACCATTTCAGAAAACTCCGTGTTCTCATCACATCAGAATTGTATTTTTAAACTTGCATTGGCAGCACTTTGGGCGGTGGTACAACATTTAGAAATCCAAAAAATTATCGGTCCAGAATATTGCATGTTGTTTTTGTAAATGTTGTAGAATTAATTGTAAAATAAAAAATACTTACAACATATTTTAAGTTCACTTTTTTTACGGAGAGAATTTCGTAATATTTTGCTCCCACAAAATCTTAATATCTCGTACTCCCATAATGATTGAAGATAGAAGCTAGGTATATTCCACAAAAATGCTGGATTCTCAAAAATTTTGGAAGTTGGTCCTACATTAGGTATTTAAGAGCGCTCTAAGGCTAGTGAGGACGGTTCACTCTAAAATATTAGAAACTAATGTTTTGTATGGAAGCCTCCTTTATGGAGGGCAGTGAGAGGGTAAATATACTCACAAGAAATGTACCCCCTTAAGAGCCACTCAGAGACAGTTAAGAAGCTGTTTGTAGATTTTCTGCTGTTTTGTTCGCCCTACCGCGATGCGAGGCCATGTACCCCAATAATACCGTCCAAATTTTACATACAGCATTTGTGGACTAATACAAAGACGAAAACCATAAACAACAACAACAAATTTTATAAACAAATCTGAAGAACTTCAATGCTTGAAGTTCTGCTTCAATTATGTTCTATTTCATTTGGTTCTACTTGTGTTTGGTTCTGTCTGTTCTAAATGCTTATAAGACAGTATTCGCTTAAGTGTTTAGAACATTTCGGCATTGAAGTGTTTGTTTTGAAATGTGAAAGATGGATAGTACTTGAAAATAATACGATATTTTATAAGAAATTTTGCTATTTACATAATATGAATGTCACAGTTCTGATGACTTGCCATCATCAATAGAATATTTATTTATAAATCACACCTCAAATTAGTTTTAAAATTCTTGTATCAATCGCATTTTAAGATTAAGATAACATTTTGCTTTTTAAATTCTCAATAATTTATTTACGTTGTTGGGAAATAAAAGTTTGATGTTTGAGAATATTTTTCAAAAATTTCCAAAATCTACTGATAATTAGGATAGCTCCTATGAATAGGGATGAAACGATACCAGTGGGGTATCGATACTTATACTCGATACGGTATCGACAGCAAAATATCCATACCTACTCGGTATCGAATAAAAAGCATCGATACATACGATTAGTAGCAGGGAAGAACACATCTTCGTTATGGGCTTGATCTTCTGATCCACTGGTTGAAATTGAGGTGTCCCGAAAGCAAAGATTTTTAAAACGCAGGAACTCTATCATAACAATTCTTCTACCACATTCACCCAATAGTTTGTCTTGTAACTGTCTGACACATTCAATGGAGGAAGAAAAACTTTGTAGCTTTGTAGGATGTAAGACAATTTATCATTAGTATAATCTTCGACAAAATCACATAATTCTGTTTTAGTAACTGGACTATTTATTTAAGTATATCAAGATCGTGACTGCAATCTTACCGTCATTTTTATGACATGCAATCATACACCCGATTTTCGTAATATCATTTGCATGCACGGGTTGCATGGATTCATTTTACTTTGAAAATAAATAAAATTATGGTCAAAATGGTGGCCAACTCAGTTTTTTGCCTGTCAATAGGAAAAAGAGTATTTCTGACCGATACTAGTAGTTTTGACCGATACTTACTTGGTACTTGATAGTAAAGCATCGATACCAAAAGTACTTAGTATCGAAAAAAAACTATCGAGTATTTACTTGTATTTACTCGTATCGTTTCATCCCTACCTATGAAATGTCGACATATAGACAGCTGGGAAAACCAGCTGGTTATAATTTTTTAATGGCATCAATGTAGAAGTTTATATAGTTAATAAAACTCAATAGTTCGTTCAATAATTATGTTTACTAAACGTTTGTTGGAATGCATGAATTTCTTTACAGGCCCGTATTCAAAGAATTTATTGATCGATTCAGTAAATTTTGTTATTGAACATGAAAAAAATTTGTTTTCTGTGATTGACTTAAGTACGGATGGATTTAATTTTATTCTGTGAATATAGTTACTACGTTTTCAAACAATATACAGTGTTTACTTACATTTGACACTCACAGTATGTGTAAATAAGAAAAACAGCGGAAAGAAACAAATGTACTGGCCATTAATATCCTGGTTTCTTGTTAGTTAAATATTATTAATAAAGTGGGTTGTTGTTAACGTCTACCTTAATAAAGCGTTAAAAGTGCACTCAAGTGCACTTGCGTTAATAAAAAACGTAAAAATGAGATATACTCGCATGTATTTGCTACAATTTAATTTCTTTAATTGTAACGGCAAATAATCTTTATTGACGCTTTGCCGGTGGACCGTTTGAGCAACAGCAAAATAATTGAATTTCAATATTATTATTTTGCACGCATGCTTTCCATATCAACAAATATTTTAAACACATTGCAACAAAACCAGCGGCTGCAGGCCGTTAAAACCATAAGAAAAAAAAAGCGAACAAAAAAAAAACGCTTTAACAAGTCCATGCCAAATAAGTGAAAAATAAATTAAAATGAGCAAAAAGTATAAATCACCACCACAAGTGGTAAAATACGATAATTACCCTCAGTAATGGTAAACAAAAAAATACCAGAACACTTGAAAAAGTATTGTGTTAAATACCAAATCACACAATTTGTGTTGTTTGCGTGAAGAATTTGTTTGTGCCAGTTAAAGCCAAAGAAATTTAATTAAACTTTAACGATTGTATAAGTTTAAAACAATTTATTTTTGTTGCAAATGCAAAGCTTGATAATTATGTATCTGTTTTAATTAGTTAATTAATTACATTTCTTTTCCTTTAAACTATGCATAAGACTTGCCCCAACTCACAGACGAGTACTTGCAAAGCAAATATAGCCATAATATTCAGCAGTCGACATGTTGGGAAAACACGATTAGATTTCTTTTAATCGCATTTTCTTTTTCACCGCAAACTGCATTTTTGCTGCACAACGTAAAAGGCCATTTTCCACACTTTGCGAGAAAAAAAACGTCAATTACAAGTTAATTAAAGACCGTTGAAGACGTTAGAAAGAAAAGAGAAGCCAGTTTCAAAATTATAGCCTAAACACATTAAAACGTGGAATTTTTATCAACCAGGTCGTGAGAAGAATTTCTCAAAATTCTTTCGTCTAACAATGCCTAACGTATAATAATGCCTTACCAAAAAAAAAAGAGTTAAATCGAAAAACTTTGAAAACGCACTCATTAAATAATAATTACTAACAGTTTAAATAGTCTCACATAGTTTGCCGAAATTCACTAGTATTTTAAATACAATCCTGAATGAAGATACCTACGACATTTTTCAATTAGATTTTTATTCAATCGAAACCAAACTATGACTCCAGGTGTAGCATGATGCAGGAATGCCGTTGTTTTGAGGAAATAAAATAAACGTGACTTAAAGCAAACGGTTATAAGAAGAAAACATATGGCAAGGATTTACTCACAGAAATCTGAAAAAATGCAATATATAAAAAACGGAAAATTAATTCCTTTAAAACTATGAAAAAATCATTTCATGGGATACGAGTATATGCACAAACACTGGCGAGCAAAAATGAGAGCATACGTAGAAGATCTACACAAAAAATTAATTAGGACTAAATTACTTGCATTGGCATAATACATCTGAAGGATTCAAGGAAAATGATGTTCAACAGGATGTCCCAAATTTAACGCAAGATTTGAATTTTCTGGCATTTGTGCAGTAAAGTGTTGGCAGCCCTAATAACCCTGATAGTTTAGGGTTATTGGAAATGGAGCGCTACACACAATATAATAAAGTGTCTTCATTATTGAACAATATTTAAAAAGGTATCAACAAACGGATGCTGATTTTGCTGGCAAAATCATCTTAAACGATAAAACATATTTTTAGCTTTAGGCTGGAGACATGATTGGACAACATTTTTTAGAAAATGAGGGTGGCTAAGCACTTTCGTAGCTAAGACTTTCGTAACAAATTTAAAAACTTTAGCTTTTCATGATGTATTTACTTGGTACCATGACCACTTTTTGTCTGATTATTCGCATCAAATTTAGAAAACTAAGCTTTACTCGTTCTCAAGATATACAAAATTCTATATTTACCTTATATGACAGGTACCATACCCACTTTCCCAACATCATCCACTTTTTGTCTGATAAATTATATCGACCATTATAGCATTTGTACAAAAGACAGAAAGTTAAACTTTAACCGTTCTCGAGATACTTTGTATAGGAGTTACCATTCCCTCTTTCCTAATCTTGCCCACTTTTTCATGTCATTCGTACTAAATTTAGAAACTTTTGCTTTAACCTTTCTTCAGATGTATAAAAATACGTATTTTCTTTGCATGGGAGGTACCACGCTGAATTATACGTTTCCACCTCTTTTTCGATCGATGATTTAATTCGCCTTTAAAGCAATATGGTCAGAGAATTTTACAATTACCGTGTTTATGATAATAATTTGTTTTCAAAGAGCGTGGCATTTTTATAAAAATATTTTTCTGGAGGGTCAAATAAACTATACAAACTACTAACATGGCAAAATTTTATGTTTGTGCAAACATTTTGCTTTATTTATGGGGACTTTTGCTGTTTGCACAAATATTAGAAGCGTGTTTACACGGAATTAAAACAGTTTTGATTTTCGCGCAAGCATGTGATTTTTGCAAACCGCTTTTGTTGTTTAGTGCTAAAAATTTGTCAAAGTGAAGTGGTAGAAGAGGAAGCACACAAAATTGAGCAAGAAAAAGTTTTCTTGTCAGAATTTGGTTTGCCAGAATACGTGGCGAGATTGTTTGCCTAGAACAGCAGCGTTAATATCGCCAAGAATAGATACAATGGTTATGCATAGATCATATGTGGTAAAAATATGTATATTGTGGAACGCTTTAATTCCATATAGTGAAATAAATTTTGCAGCGAGTTTATCTAAATTTAAAAAGATGGTATCAGAGTATGTTTGAGCTTTTAGATTATGTTTGTTAATAGGCTGTATTGGTTGGTTTTCGGGTGTGTAGTAGGTAGGGGAAAAGGTTGAAATTAGAAATTAAGATTTTATTCTATTACTTTTTTTTTACTTTTCTCTTTTAAATTAAGCATTATATATTTATATAATAGCTTATATGTTATAATATACATTAGATGAGATCTTACTCTCACGTTATCCATGTAATCATTTCGGTCTATGAGGGGCTTTTTGGTTATTGAAGAATAAATAACAAAAACAAAAATAAATTTATAGAAAATAAAAGTCACAGAACTTAAAGAAATAGAGTCTATAACATTTTTCTATAAAAGTTTAAAGAGAAATATCTTGATACCAACAAAGAAACGATGAATGAAAAAAAACTTCATATGGTGAGCAAATTGTCGCAAAACAGTCGCCGTTTACTCTCATTGAAAGCAAAAAGTGATTAATTTGTGTTTGTATCAATTATGTTCGTATTGTTTGTGTGCAAACGGAAAACGGCTGTTGGCGAAACGGGCTGAGTAGTCTATTTAGCCCTAAAAAAAACAACCTTCTTAGAATTTCATACCTTACAAAAAAAGATTTTAAATCACTCCAGCCATTCTCAAGTTATGCGATTACATACATTTGTTTTATATCTGTGGAGTTTTATGATAACAGCTAAAGTCAAGATAAGACCAAAAAAGCGTTGAAGGGTTGAAATTTAAGTGAAGAACTAAACTTAATAAAAACCAAATAAATGCACTAAATTTCATGAATTATAAGATAAATTATTTTGACAAACAATAATTTTATATTTATTCAAATGATCAAATTAGTACCAATTTTTTAAAAATCGACTTAAGCTGGGGCCAAATCACCGCATACGATATCGAGCAAAATTATCGAAATTTTTCATTTTGGAATCATGGCATACGATATCGAATAAATTGTATTGCAATAATATAAAAAAGTTAAAAGATTTGGTTTTTGTATTCGTACTTTTAAGAAATGTATGGTTGGTCTTCAATCTATTACGTTTTAAATTACGATCCGATATGCATCGTTGGCCATAATCTAGATGTATCGTAATGTTATTCGATACGATAGTTCATTCGATATCGTATGCGGTGATTTGACCCCTGTTCTGATAAAACGCCACAGATACATACACATAATAGATATGTAGTAATACTTTTCACTTATTTTCTAATTTTTTCACTTTATTGTTGGATTTTCAGCTACTGTAAGCCCGTATGAAAACTAACATTTAACACAAATTACTAGTTACACTAAACAATATAGCGATATAGAATTTCAATTTATTCAAAGCAGTACAGCCTTACACAAAAATCCAAAACTGAATAAATGATGTTGCCATAAAAATATTTTATGTTTTGTTTCTTTTTTATCACCACATTAATTACCAACATTTTTATGCATATAAGGAATAACAATTCTTAGACATTTCACAATATTTTCTTAATTATTTCGAATTTTATGACATTTTTATTTAAAAAAAAAATATGCACTAGCTTTTGCTCGCCAGTGTACATATTTGTATGTGCATATGTACGTACAGTAAGTAGGCAATCTTTTGTGTTTTCTATTAAATAAGCTGAATTATGTTTTTGACATTTCTGTTTACGCAAATTTAAACAAATCGTTTGTTTGTCTCAGTTGATGTTGTTACTAATGTAAATGAACATGTTCAGAACAATAACAAAATAACATTTCAATCGAATGCGTTTCCGTTATTCTCAAGAGCACATACAACCGCATACTCAAAAACTTGCATATATGCATGCAGCTGAGTAGAGGGAGTGAGGCCAGTCGTAAAATGGTAAACAAACATTAGAATACTATAAATGTTGCCAATTTGTCATAAATTTTTGTGTATGCTAACTTAATTTATCATTTAACAACAGAAAAAAAAATGTAACCAACTTTACATAATTTTTTTGTTTTAAAATGTAATTTGTATATAAAATTAAACTTCTTGTTGTATTTTATCGTTTTATTTACAAATTAATTATTTCCTTTATTGTACCGATAATTGTTTAAAACCATGGAATGTTGTTTTTCATCATCAACTTTAACTATTGTGTTGTTTAATTATATATAGGTATATATATGTATACATATTTTTTTTTTTTCTTTTCCACAATTCGTCCGCTGCTTTGTCTTTGTGGTTCTGTTTTTTTTTATATTTTATAAAACCCATTAATCGCTAATGGCTGGTTAATTGTAATTATTGCATTATAAACGTAAGAAAAATAACTGGGCAAAAGAAAAAAATTGCATTTGAAATGGCAAAACATCCATTATATGGATTAAAAAGCAAGCAACTTAACGAAACACTCAAAAAGAAAAACAATTAGCACGAAAAATGTAGACCCAAGCAGGAAAATACTAAAAACTCGTGCCGGTAATAGTTTTTTTTTTTGTTTGAGGAAACTCAAGAACAAACTAATAAAATGAAATTAACAGAAGAAAAAATAATAATGTACGTACAATATATTAACAAAACAATAATCTTGTGTATTTGTTTATTTTAATGATGGCATAAAAGCCACAATTAAGTTGTTGTTCCCTCTTTTTGAACGGCAACAACTTTGTTTTCCTTGTTTTTTATTTTTTATTATTCTAGAATTCAGCCTTCATAAGCCGGCTTTAATGGCAAAGCAAATAAACGAACATGTTCAATTTAAAAACAACTAAAAGCAAATAAAAATTAAAACAAGCTAAAATAACTAAATCCCTGGGAAAAGTTTTTGAATGTCCGCGACAAATAGAGTTACTTGTAGAAACAAGTGAGAAACATTAAAATAACCGCATTTCTAAAGGCAATAGCAAGAAAACAATATTAAATAACAAATATATAGGCTTCAAATAAGTATCGAATAATGCTAATTTCGCGATTAAATAAGGTTGCTATTACAACAAGGATTTAATACAAATAATATGAGACAATTCGTTCCTTTTATAAAAAGTCTAAGCGCTGGAAGTGAAAGATAAGACATCTGTTTGATTTTATGTATGTACATAGTACCCGTGACTTTCTGAATTTTCCGCCTCTTAATCGAAACAGCAACCACTGCTCCTTTCCACAGGAAGCTATCAGTTGACTCCAGTCTAAAGTTGAGCAAGCCGAATCGGGATGAATCGGCACCAAAGAAAGCAGCCAGTAAAGACATGGCAACCGTTTTTTGGGATGCACGCGATATGACTACCTTCGAAAGGGGAAAACAATCAATGGTGAATATTACACCCAACCCAAAAACAAGCAAAAAACGCATTTGGCCAAGAAAAGTTTTTTTAAGCCAAGATAATGTAAGGATGCATACATATGCAGTTTCCATGGCAAAAACCCATGAATTGGACTACAACTTTCACTCTCATACAATTTTTTAACCTGATTTAGTCCCGAGTGACTATTTCTTGTTCGCAAACACAGCTTTGTATTTATTAGTGTTTATATCTATTCGACGATACGATTGGCATGAGTTTGTATTGGTTTTTGCTGCTAATTTAGGATTGTAGCAGGTTAAAGAAAACCATTCTATTCGCCAATTTTATCAAGAAGCTGTCATTTTGGGCCAGAACAACTGTTATTATGTGTGAAGGCTTATAGACATGAAAATATTGTTATGAATTTGTATCTACTCTAACCACTGTGCGAAGCCGTTGCTGTTCTTGTTATAAATGTGCACATTTATCCACACATACAATATAAATCTAAGCACAAGACGAAATCATAACAGGTAAAATTGACAGCGCAGCTGATAACTTTTTTAAATTTTAATCTATTAATGGAATAATTAAAAGAAATTTGAAAAAAATTAACAATTTTTTAAATTATGTATTGTATTTTGAGCGCCAGGTATCATTCAGTGTTGTATTTATTGCTCTTGCATTTACCTGGTATAAACTCGCCTTGGCTAAACACATAATACACAAACAAACAACATACAGGATGTTCCAGAAAAAGCCATTTTACTCAGTTCAAATATTTTCTTATTCGCACAAACCCTTGCATATTTCTTTGTTGATTTTTGATTTTTCTTATGATGGTTACAATCAATATCGTCCCTCTGTATCCGTTTGACGTTGAGTTCTGTGATACTCTGTGTGATCTGAAAAACGCAAATTCCAAGTGAATCAACCGCCAATGATTTGATTGTTGTTGTATTTTTATTGTTTCGCAAGCATGTACGTAGCAATTATATTTGTACATGTAAGTCTGTTATTATCATTAGCGAAACACTAGAAATTTCATGATTATATTAGAAGGTAATACAGAGAAGTATAAATGGTAGACAGATATTCGGCAAAGTTTAATTTAAGTATGGTGAAAGAGTGTCTTCAGACAGAAAAAAAACTTCAACATTTTTCCTAAAAATACTAAATTCTTCCAGTTTCGAAAATTTTACTCCCATGGATTTACGCTAATTTTAATAATCAACCGGTGTTGCCAGCATTTTTTGTCAAAAAATATTCACTTTTCAAAAAAAATGTCTTAATTTTTAAGTAAATTTTAAAATGTTTTACTTTTAATACCGAATGGTTAATTGTAGTAAATAAAGAAATAATTATTATTGCAAGGTAAGAAGATAATAACAAAACCTCAATTGGATCAAATTTCTTCTCAAAATTAGAATTACACACATATATATGCATGTATGAGTTGTGCTTAAAACTAAAAATTATATCAAGATTCATCTTATTAAGAAAGTCCAAATTCAATGGATCCTATCAAATAATTCACACATTGTTTATTAGAATACAAAATCTCAAAAATTTTTATTTTGAAAAAACAACTCTTTTTCTACTAGTAAAAGTTAGATCTATTTCTGGCATCGTTGCTATTAACGATTTTCTTCCCACTTAACAACAAATATTTTACTCTTTGCTTATTTTGAAATCTCTTAAGTCGTTATTTTTTCACCGCTTACAATCTACGTTTTTCAACGCCTTCCACAATTGGCAGCACTTTTTTTTTGTAAAATCATCAACAACATGTGTTAATGCTTCGAGTAAATATTAAAGTTCTGATTCTCTCACTTAATTAACAACAAAAAGAATATTAACAGCAATAACAAACACAGAAAAAAATAGTTGAACTACAAAAACAACAACCTTTAAAAATTATTAAATGAAATGCAAGACATCATTAAACAGAAAACAATTACGAAACTCATTGAAGCCAATTATTGCATTGAGTAAAAGGATAGACAAACAAACAGACAAACGGACGGACAGGCAGACAAACACGCAACAACAAAAAAGAAAACTGCAAAAACAAAGCACAACTCTGGCACTGCTGTTGCTTGCTACTTGCAAAGCTGCTGCAGCCAGCAATAATTACATATGTTTGTCAGAACCAAAAAAAGTGCAAAACTCACGCACATGTTGCAAGTTCTTCATTATTTTTTTTTATTCTTTTTGTTTTTTCATACACCATACAATTTAGGCCTGAATAACATGAAAGCAAAAATTTCAACAAAAAAAAAAAAACTTCATTTAATGAAATAAGGGCAACAATTGCTACGTTAATGAAGCTAAAAATGTTAAAGCAAACACACGATGATGCCACATACATACATATGTACATATGAACATACTTAAAACTTAAAGAAGAAAAACCTCAAGAATTCTACTGACACTCAAATGGAGCAGAATTGCTTGAAAGCCACTATGAGATAAGTTCACATACTTTCATACTAAACAACCGGCAGCTTTTCCTTTTTTTTTTTTGGTGTTGTTGTTGTTGTTGTTGTTATACGAAGGAGTTCCCCTTTTCTGGCATCTTAGACAATTATTTTTATACGAGAGAAGTTTAAAAATTGTGATTAATAATGTTTGATTAGGGAAACTAAAAATGGGGAATCATGGAATGGGGAATTACTAGGTAGCAGCATTAGAAGTTGTTGCGCTACATTACAAAAGCCACGTAATGTTTGGTTGGCGTAAAATTTCATTTGCTGTTATAGACGTGGGAGCAAGAGTATGAAAACTTACAAGAAAGAACAAAAGAAAAACACCACATCGCTCCTTTATAGCAACATAGTCATAACTAAAAATAGCTTGTTTCGACAAAGACACATTTCAAATTTTTAGCTTCCATACAAGTCTTAGAAGAAATGTTTAGAAAATATCTTCTAAAGGAAACAGTTTAAAAGTAATTAAATTTTTGGCACAATATAAACGATTATTCTGCATTATTAACTCGAAAAGCTCATTTTTTGAGATATGACTATGTTGCAATATAGGAGCGACATGTAAGAACGTTTGTTTTTCATACAAAAACTTATTTTAAAACTTATTGATTTATTTTTAAACTCTTTTATGTATTTTTTTACCACTATTTTAATATACGCTTCTTTTTCACTTTTTTATATTATTTAAAATCTTGTTTGGGTTTTTCATTTCTCTTTATAGAATCATAAACAACTTATTGACATATACTACGTTTATACGCGGCCTATTCACAAATAAAAAGTATTTGCAAATAACTAACTCACTGCTTATGCGCCAATTTGTATATGGAAAAGCTTTATTTTTTTAGTATGGCATATGTTCAATATATAAGTAATTGGTAGCATTGTTAGTTTAAAAAGTATTTTGATTACTGAAATTATTATTACAGAAAAATCAAAAAAATTAAATGTTTTTTTATAATTCAATCAAAGCAAAAATTATTAAAAATTAAATATTTTTAATATTTACTTCTTTTTTACTATATTTTGTGTGTGCCACATCGGCGAAATCTTCGAAATTGTGAAATACTTTTTATTTTTTATTTGCAAAAAAGTCGCAAATAAATATTTTATTTACCGTTTATACAGCAATTTTTGTTATTTACAATATTTTTATTCGCAAATAACCTGCACGTATAAACGTAGTAATAGACCCGATCTAAAGTGCGCAAAGCAAAAAATTGTCACCTGCGCTAGCGCTGCGTACCTAGCTAAAAACGTCTTATAGGGCGCTTACAAAATAGGCCTGTTTTTTACTTTTAGGTTAAATTTCGTGCAAATGAGAGCAAGGCATAAATGCTATGTCATAGAATCCGTCGCACATCATCCGTTATATGCTGTTCACACATACACTTTTAATTAAAATATTGCAATTAACGCCTTAATTGTTTTTAACTACCCATACAACATTTTAATTAACTTAACGGCCAATTAACAGTTAATTGTTCTAGTAAAATTCAATATACAACCCGGTGGCAACCGTGTTTAGTTAGCACAATAATACCCAATGAACACACTTTGGTCAAATTTGGCAACAAAAATGTAAGTTTTGAATATAAAATTTTTAAAATAATTATAAATTAACAAATAATATCAATTTCTTCTTTGTATTCTTTATAAGGAAAATCTTTCCAAATGCCAAATTTTTTCTATTTTTGTACAAATATATATTCACAATCAAAATGTAAACAACTTTTCTGTCAGCTGTTGTCAAACGTTAATTGCATTAGAAATATTTAGTATGTATGCACAATTTCTAATTAATTGAATTAATTAAAAAGTGTATGTATTAACTTGAAACAATCTTTGAAAATGATTATGAATGAGCTTTGTCACATTCCATACACCTCGTCAACGCAAAGTACTAAAACTATCAGGTAACCAGTTGAAACCTATCAGTTGATTTTTGAATGTATGCTGTTTATTATTACAAACTTTTCTAAAGCATATTTTGGCGTATAATTCATAAAATCGGTGAATACAATCTGTTATGGCGAAATACATTACACGACTCAAATTTTGCGCAAAATAACTCGCTATTTTATACAGAAAAACTAAAAACAGATCTGAACTCAACACATCAAAATACATATAGACTATATTTTTATTTTAAAGACATTTTGGCTGTTGTACAGTGTAGTTTTTACCTTTGAAACACATAAAAATTTATATTTGAGTAAATATTTTGAAAGCTCTAATAGCCAAATCAGTCGACTATATTTATTATATTGTAAATTACATTTCTAATCTCTGGCCACAGTGCACGATAGGCTGAACAGAAAATAGGGATGTTAAATTTGCATCAAAATATCGGGCAGATGTTGAATGTGAACTATACCTAAACGCCAAGTTATTTTCTGCATTTCTTTTGATATTTCTCAAATTCAGACTAATTCAATTTAAACCATGTAAAGATACATAATCGAGCAATGGTCAGAATGGTGGCAAGAAATGGCAATAGTGGATGACCAATTTTCGAATAAAATCATCATCAGTGATGAGTCACATTTTCACCTCAGTGGATTCGTCAATAAGTTGAATTGTCGAATTTGGGCGAATGATAATCCAAGAGTGATTGTCGAAAAACCAATGCACCTACAAAGAATGACTGTTTGTGGGCTAGCGGCATTATCGGGCTGTATTTTTTCAAAAATGAGGGCGGTGAGGCAGTGTGAATGGTGTTCGCTATCGTGAGATGATAACGAACTTTTTGTGGCCCGATATATGGTTTCAACAGGACGGTGCCATTTGCCAAACAGCTATGCGACAAATTCAAAGTCATGTTATCTCACGTGGTGACAATGTCAAATACCCGCCAAGGTCATGTGATTTGACATCGTTGGACTTCCTTTTTTGAGGTTATTTGAAAGAAAAGGTGTACGTCGATAAGCCAGCAACAATTCAAGAGCTAAAAGATGAGATAATTCGGCACATTAACGGTATAGAACCTCAATTATGCCTCAGCGTCATGGAAAATTTAGTCCGCCGGATGGAGGTGTGCCGACGAAGTCGCGGCAGCCATTTGGCCGATATTTTATTGCATACATCATTGAACGATACCAATATTATCATAATAAAAAGAAATGACAATAAGTCTTAAATAATTTGTGTTTTAATCAAAATCAACATCGGCCCTTAAAATTTAAACACCGTTCATAACAATCATCATTAGAAATCATATTTGCAAATTTTTTTCTATTAATTTTGAACCATCCTCGCATTGCTTTTTTGTCTACGATATGCCTGTGAGATAAATTGTTGCTTACAACGATAAGTATTTCTTACTAATACATATTTTTCTCTACTTTGTTTTTATTTAGTTGTTTACTTACTCGTACATATCTACATACACGTACATAGTGGACAATTGGCAATTATGTCTTTATGTGGAGCATACATATTTGCAGCATTAACATTAACAAGCGATTCTAATGAATGCTAAACATACACATACATACATATGTAAGTATGTGTATGGATGTTTGTTTGCTTTTTATTAATTGAACCACTTATTTATTTATTCTTTTTTACGCGAGAAATAAAAATATGGAACATATCTATCAATTGGTTTTTAACTTCGTATATGGTTTAATTTTGATTTCTAATCTATTAAAACAGTTAATTATTTGCTTTTGTGTAGTATAATGTTTGTGGTATAATAAATATAACTGTTTTTGGTTGTGGGATTGATTTAATGAAATATGAACGTGAAAAGAACAAGGTAAAATTAACAACGATGACAAACAATAACAAGGTATCTTTGAGATGATGATTGGCAACTCTTATATGTATGTATGAGAGAAAAAGAAAAAACGATTGCATATCTTTGTGTTTATGTATGTAATTGCTTTAAAAGGAAAAGAGACTGTTATTTATTTATTTATGTATGTAGTTTATTTGGTATAGAGAGTTTTAAAGAAGCCGCTGCTTTCATATGGGATAAAAATTATAATTATCTTTTTTATCAAAATTTCGTTAATTATTAAATTATTGAAAAGTAGAAAAAAAGTGTACTCCGCTTTGAGAGAGAGGACATGGCGCGAGAGTTATGTTAGAATTCGCATATGATAAATGGCTTGAAAATTAACTTCGCATTAGCATAATATATTGAGTGATATAACGTGAGACTTGATTTTCAATAGGCTTGGCTTAGCCAAGTCATTATGAAAAGACGCACGCTACAAAAACGGGTGCATGTTGTTCAGCTATATTACAAAAACTGCATCCTGTGAGAAATGATTATCGTGCGATTCGAGCATCTTATGGTGCGCATAATTGAACTACTGAAACCAGTACTATTCGCATATTTGAGCCCTATTAGTGGATGGGAATCGGCCGGTTAAGCCACGTTTAGCATGTAGCGAAGAGAATATAGCCGTAGTAGCGGAGTTTGCACGCTAAGACCGTGGCTAATCAACTCGTCATCGTTTTCAGTATATTAACGAACTATGTGCTTTCTGAAATTTAAGCGTATGGTCTTCATGAGCTCTGGTTTCAACAAGACGGTGGAGAAATTATTTTTATACGGCAAATTGAGCATCCAGATTGTACGATATCAGAGTTTCGCATATCTTCTCTGAGGCCTTCAACAATAAGCCAGCATTATTCGCGAGATACCAGTAGTTTTGTTCGAAAAAGTCGCCCAAAACTGGAACTTGCAAATCAACACCTCACACGTAGTCAAGGCCAATATTTATGATATTATTTTCAAGCACTAAATGTCATAAATTGTGCTTTTAACTGATAATGAAAATTTTAAGTTTACATTATAAGCTAAACTTTACGGCGAATCACCCTATAAATTTGTTTACTCGACAGTAACAAAATTTTAGACTCATTTGCGGGAATTTTTAATTTACTTCATCCTTGAGGAAGAAAGAATATTATCACTGCTTTTAAAAGTTCAAAACCAGTAATTTTGACGTAGTAGACAATAATTGCAGTGGGGGTCAAATTGGAGGAATTTTTGGAGCTACTTTATATCGAAAGCAGTCTCAATTAAAAGTGTTGGTAATGAATTAACTCCGAGAGATGTTGAATGCAAGCTAGGCACAATAAATATTTTTTTTCTGAATGAAAGTTTTATTATCTTTTCAGTGGAAGATAAATAGCAACGAAATCGGATGGACTGAATCGTCACTGGTCAAGAAAAGTGAATACGATAATCCCAATAGAAAAAAAGCCTGTGAACTATCTTGACACGCGTCAACACCCACACCCAAAACTGAATATTCACAGAAAATCTGATACCGTGAGGGCCTAATCAGCGACCTCATGTGGCTTACAATCATAAGAATTATTAATTTCGTATGAAACCATATTGCACCGGAATAGGTAGCAAGCTGTGTTTCTTTTTCACCGTTTTCCGTATTTTCTTTATGTTCATTATTAATTAATTTTGAATGTACTTCATTGCCATGCAGTTTGGAAGGTGTTGGACTAAATTTTGTTAGTCTAAGCAGTGTCGAAGGTATAAACACTGGGCACTGATCAGTTTTAGCTAATTTAATTCCAACATTTTAAATGTAATAGAGTTTGATTTGGTCTTTCGTGTTGTTATTGTTCAAGTTAAAGCTCCGAAAACACTACTCCCTCTTTCATCCTCCTCATAACCTATTTTCTTAGTTCCGGTACAATGTACCGCATATAGTAAAAAAAACCAAGCCTTTGTTGAAGAGCTTAAGGCTTCTAACCCCACCGGTATGCAATTCGCCAGACAATCAGTGGAAGTCTAGATTCCACGAGTTGTTAGCCGGAGAACCATGAAAGGCATCACCCATCTTTCCACTACTAACGATACTTAATCTTACAGGTATCTGTTGCAAGACAACAGCATATCGGGGACTCTAATTAATCCATGAATATCGGCCATGCGCCTCCCTGCGACTTTAGATCTAAACTACAACGAGAACATTTCAGCCAAGATGCAGCACTTCAACTATGATCAGCACCAGGATGGTCGGCAAAACAGAACCACCTAAGGGCGTGTTGATTTCCGTTCTGCAAATTAAGCCTTCGTGAGGGTTTTCGAAAGTCCCAACACAACCCAAGTAGACGTTCTAACGTGCTATTTGCTACAACAAATACGAAATCACCACCCACTCTTCTATACTCCGCAAAGCAGAGTGTGCAAGTTAGGAATACGCCAAGGCAAAACTTGCTCGGCGGTCGGATTTTTGGTGCATTCAGCTGAATTTGGTGTATTACGAGTTGCTTAATCCAAGCGAAACAATCACTATAACTATCTACCGAAACACAGTTGATGAGGTTGAACCGAGCTCCCTGTACGGAATACGCCAAGGCAAAACTTGCTCGGCGGGCGGATTTTAGAATTTGGATTCAGCTGAATTTTGTGTATTACGAGTTACTTAATCCAAGCGAAACAATCACTGAAACTCTTTACCTGAACACAGTTGATGAGATTGAACCGAGCTTTCATTTCTCACATTTCCCACAAGACATTTTGTTTCTACATGATAGTACTCATTCGCAAGTTCTGCTTCCGCTAAGAAGCTATTTAAAAACAATTGTTTGAAAAGTACTGTGCCACCTGCTACATTGGGCTGTCCGGCTATGATTTCAGCGATACCAATCTCTAGCGTATTTGTAGCTCAAAACAGATAGTAGTCTTTTTGGGACTACGAAATCTGACGAGCGGCTTAATTACCGGTACCAGGAGAATCGAAATCCCCAGGAATTTGTTCCCGCTCAGTTATGGGCACCCCATAACCAGGTTTAAAACCAATTCGCGTGCAAAGTTCATTTGAGCTCGGTGTGGAGTTGCAGCTAAATACGATAAGCGTTTTCGCATCTTTCCGGCCATCGTATGTTCTGGTCAATGGCAAATGCTCTGTCGGAGCAGCGGTTCACATTATATCAAATATACTGAATACACCAAAAATAGGGTCGATTCGTGGATAGCTATAAAATATAGGGAGTTATTCATGCGTGGTATCCGAGCTCTGCTTGAGAGATGATCAAATGTAGTTGCTAGTGATCGGCCATACTTCGATTAAATTTAAACTACCACTCTTTCATAATAAATATTATTTCTTTAACAAAAATAATATAATAATTTTCCATGCTTTAAAAAATAAACCACAATAAATGAGTATTTTGCTCATTCAGTTAAATTAGATACATATATAGGGTGTTTTTTTAAGCCCGATAGAACTTGAAATTGTAAAAAATAACACAAAAAATTAAATTGTAATCAAAAATTTTTTTTTATTCGAAAAATCAATACGTGACATTAACATTTGAAAATGATTTCGGGCATATGGGCACCGCGGCTGTTCTTGACGAAGCGCATTCTGGACGTCCAATTTTGGGCCACTTTTTCGAGCACTGCTGGCCGTATGTCACGAACAACACGAACAATGCTGGCCTCCAAGGCGTCAATTGTTGCTGGTTTATCAGCATAAACCAGTGACTTCACGTAGCCCCACAGGAAATAATCGAGAGGTGTCAAATCGCACGACCTTGGAGGCCAATTGACAGGTCCATTTCTCGAAATCAACTTATCGCCAAATTTTGATTTCAGTAAGTCGATGGTTGCGTTCGCCGTATGGCACGTAGCGCCATCCTGTTGAAACCACATCTCCTCCGGATCAATGTCATCCATATTTTCAAACAAAAAATCATTGATCATGGTGCGGTAACGATCTCCATTGACCGTAACGCGAGCTCCGGCCTCATTTTTGAAGAAATAAGGTCCGATGATGCCACCAGCATGAAAACCGCACCAAACAGTGCATTTTTCTGGATGTAATGGAGTCTGTAGGGTCTCTTGTGGATTGGTCTCACTCCATATGCGGCAATTTTGCTTATTAACAAACCCGTTAAGCCAAAAATGCGCCTCATCGCTGAACACAATTTTTCGTCTATAAGTTGCGCGAATCGACGACTGATTTTCAAAGTAAATTTGGATAATTTCGTAGCGTTGTTCAAGCGTGAGTCTATTCATGATGATTTGTCAGAGTATACTGAAACAAATAAAAAAAATGTTTCATCAAAATTTAATTTTTTGTGTTACTTTTTACAATTTAAAGTTCTATCTAGCTTAAAAAAACACCCTATATATGTATATTCCCAATTAATTTTGTTTAATTTCATATGGTTGTATTAATTTTCTTGAAGCGAAATCATTAACAGCGCCTTTAGGTAAATCTTTCAGTTTGTCTTTTAATGTGACATTTCTCTTTGTTGTTGTGCCAACTGACACTAGAGTGGCAATTAATTTGAATCAAAACAACACAACCAGCAATCGTGGAAATCATTTATTTAATTTTTTAGCAAAAAAATAAAAATAATTTATTGAGAAATCAATTAAAAGCATTTAAATGACTTTCAATTAAAACTGATTGGCAAAGTTTGTATGTAAAAAATTGTAAATAATAAAAGAAAACAAAATACGAGTACATTTATGTAAAATTTCACCGTTTATGTAAAATAGAGTGTGAGATTTCGATTTAAAAAAAGGGAGTAAAAGGTGGAAAAGCAAGCAGACAATCCCACAAAAAAAAATTATTATAATTAATAATATTTGGTTTTCTAATTTTTCAATTAAATTGATTTAACATAATCATAATAAAACAAAGCAACATAAACGGTGCTTTTGTAAAGGTATAGAACTTTGAAGTGGAATAAAAGAATGATGAATTTTTTAAATTGACATGAAATTTACTTTACTCGAAAAATAATCGTCTGTGAATATAATTTATATGACTTTTGGCGTATGATTGCCAGGGCTAATTCGGACGTAGCCCAATCTATAGGTTCAATTTTCGATTCCTTTTTTCAACATTTGTAGCCGTATATAGGCAATAACGCGGCAAATGTGAGTGATCAATCGGTTCAGGCTTATCGACGTAGACCGGAAGCCCCCACCTCCCTTCACATCAAATGGTTTAGTGGCGTTAAATCGTATGATTTTGGTTCCGAAACATGAAACTATGCAGTTATCAAACGTTTCCTTCAATAAAATTGCGGCACATGCTGTGTAACAAGCGGAACCGTCTTGTGGAAACCACAGCTATGATATCAAACTAAAAAGTAATATATAGTTTTAAGAATACGCTTAAGCAATAGCGAATGAAAAATACTAGTATTATTGTGAATTAAGCGTTTTGTATCATATTTTTCCTATAAGGAACGCCTGACACTTAATTCACAATAATACTAATATTTTTCATTCACTATTGTTTATGCCTGACACTTAATTCACAATAATACTACTATTTGTCATTTTCTATTGTCTAAGTTACTTCTTAAAATTATTTCTTACTTTTTAGTTTGTTATCATAGCGTGTTTTTTTTTTTCCTTTTTTTAAACTACATTTATTTTTTACTTTTTAGTTCAATTTCGAACTGGTTAGCGGAGCGGCTGGAATTTTTTGGGAATTTTCAAAAATTTAATAGGGCCAAGTCCCCCAACTTCCTCGGAAGCAATACGGCAACCTCAGTTTTCGCTCCCAATCAAATGACGGTTAATAGGTCAGACACGCGTTTCACGCCACAAATACGCACCGAATATAAAAAACTGGTTAGAGAAGCGGTTTCGTGTTTTTTAGAAAGGAGGAAAAAGGGAAACCGAATATGAAAAACCGGTTTCGAACGGTTAGCGAAGCGATTCCGAGCTTTTTGGGAGTTCCTAACATCGGCTTCAGGATTATCAAAACCCCCATTTCCTCGGAAGCAATACGGCTACTTCAATTTTCGCATTAAAGTAGTCCAGATACACGCTTCACTACAAAAACACTCACCGCATATGAAAAGCTAGTTCCGAACTGATTAGCCAGCTTAAGTTCTTCTAAGTTATGTGTTAAGATGAAATTTTAGAAGAAAACAATAACGATCTTTACAGTTAATAATTTCAGATACTTCTTGTGGAATAGTTTTATAAAATTTAATCCCGAAATTAAAAAATCAAATCCCGAAATTAAAAAAAAAGAAAACTAAAATAGTTGACTGCAATTATTATATATTTATGTATGTACATATAAACAAAATGAGTGACTAAATTTTACATTTAAAAAAAAAAATATGTATATACATATATATATGGAATTTTTGGAACTTCGTTATAATTTACAGGCCATTCTCCAAAATAGACAACGTACAATGTTAATGATAACTGGCTGTTAATAAAAGAGTACAATTCATTATAAGTATATGAAATAAAAATGTCATGTTAATAAATGTTAAACGTTAAAAATGGATTTAAAATTTGTTTTTATATGTATTTTTTTGGGATAAATGTACCTGTTTGGAAACTAAAATGTATCTTTCTCGAAATTTTACTGGCAACACTGACTACAATATTCCTACCACTTTAACCATTTCTCTCCTCGGCATGCGATTTCTAGCCTGAAAATACATTCGAGTTCGTTCTTTGTTTTCCGTTTGAAGCCATTGTATCAACTTTGTTACGTGAAACCCGAATTGTAATAAATTTAAACCACCCTGTGGTTTTGAGTTAAAGTGGTTTAACAAGCACTTTAAATCAATCATTTTTCTCACTTTTAATTACAATTTAAATATTTTTCATAAATAAGATTAATTATTTAAATACCTCTGTACATATATATTGTCATTACAAAACAAAAACTTGTATTAAAAGTAAAAATATTAAGAAAAAAATATTAAATAAAATTTCCAGACAAGTTTGCTTGATTATTTTTGCTATTTTGTAATAAATCCAATTACAGAAATATTAAAGAAAACTAGTTTAAGCCAAGTTTTAATTAAAAAAAAATTGATAATTATTCTCAGCAAAGCAACACGGAATACGAGTTCAAATCCAACGTAAGTAATTCAATTTAATAGTAAAGCAAAAGCAAGTCTTTTTTTTTTTTAGTTTTTATTTACTATTTTTTTAACTTAATGACAAATTGCTGGTAATTTACGTGTTTTTGTTAATAAATTGCTTATAATTCATTTGTTAAACAAGTGTGAGCCCAAGTGCGTGTGTCTGTAAGCAAAAAATAGCATAACGTAATTAAAGTCTATTAACTACGAGTATTGTAGAATAAAATCAAATTAAATATAATTTTATTATTAAAAAAATTTTTTTTTAATTTTATTAAAAGTGTAACGGGCCGGCAAATATCGCAAAAGAAAATTTTATAAATTAAATTGTAACGACGGCGTCTTTTTATTTCACATTTCTTAAAGACACTGGTGCAACTAATTAAAACTTTACAACGATATCGACAACAAAACCAACATGATAATTACTGATTCTTTTTTAATTAACAGACCAAAAGTAAATGACTGAGTAAATGAGTGAATTGCAAAACAAGTGAAAAGAGAAATGAAATATATACAGCCAAAGTTCGGTATAACGAATCTCGATTTGACGAAAATCCAATAAGACATAGCGAGACATACAGCGAACAGTTTACATTCAATAAAACGAATGGCGAGAAAAAAAGATAAACTATCACCGAAAATTTTAACAAGTACCTCATAAAGGGTGTTTTTCTACAGGCATAAAACTTTACGTTGGCCACCCTTTATTAACCGGTCTTTTGTCAGCTGTTAAGTTATTTATGTTTAATTGTTAGAATTTCGTCTGAAATTGAACAACTGCTGTCAGAATAAAAAGAGTTAGAACAGAGTGGCAACTACGCAGGTCTCCCCAGTTTAAAATATGGCTACGGGAACATAACTCATTTAAGAAATCTATTTAAAACCCAAAAAACAGTTTTTTAAGACTTGAAAGTACTCCTCAATCGAAAAATTAGAACCAATCTTGAAAATCATTTGAGAAACGTTTTCATAACAAAATGATGCAACTGAATTAGCGCCATATGCTGTTGAACCACCTGCTTGAGACATAGGGCCATATCCAAAAAAATTTCTTACTTGATTTTTAACGCATACTTTAGTTACCAAACACATTAGCACTACCATACATTTGTTAAAAATTTTTATGCAAAAACAGTACGTTAACTTTTACATGTAGTAAGGAATTTAATTGTTTTGTTATGGCAACGCCGTTATGTTCAGTTGTAATTTGTTGAATAGTGATGAATAAAAACTAATATTCGAAAACCGGAAAACAAATTTAAAAAATAAAAAATTATTATTATTACATAAAATAACATATTTTTGACAAACAGTTTTTGGATTTACCTTCTTAATAAATAATGAATATGTAATATGTAGTATATTAATGAAATTGAGAAAAAGTAATAGGGGTACTTATCTAGAAAAATTGTTATTATTCGAATAACGATTTTCATTGTATTCGTTTGATTAAAAGTGCATCACTAACATAATTGTTATTTATATTTTTCTTTCAAAATTAATATGTATACAATGCAATGTGTAAATTTACTTAATTAATAAGCATAAAACATTACTTGCATTAAAATCTTTTACAAAATTGTAGAAGAAGTCAAATGTCATTTTAACGTACAGTTAAAGTGTACTCATATAAATTTTAAACGAATGGTAAGTAAATAACTGTTTTTGCATACAACGTTAAGGAATTTTTCTTAACAACTGCTTACCAAGCTTTGTTAAGTTTTTTTGGATACGGCCGATAGTTTTCAAGATCTCAAAAATATTGTAAATAAAATAAACTCCAGGAAGGCTCCAGGTATTGACAAAATTACTGATAAAATGGCCTGTACAGTTACCTCGTGTTGCTAGAAGAAGTCTTCTTTTCATTTTTAATGCTATTTTACGTCTCCAGTATTATTCTGCAGAGTGGAAAGTGTCTATCATTACTATGATACCCAAACCAGGAAAGGATCCCACAAAAATAGAGTAACATAGATCCATAATTATACTGCCAACAATTTCAAAACTGTTCAAAATATTGCTAATGGCAAGATTGACTGCACAAAATAAAGTTGAACTTGCCTGCAAACGGTCACAAGCTTCTTACTTGGTCGGAAATTTCACTTCAACTTTTGCAGATGAAACAGCATTCTGCAGCGTTCATGAAAACCATCAATTAGCTTCTCTAAATTTGCGGGAATATATTTCAATATTATAGAAAAATTTACTCATGTCACATTCATACTGTGTAAACAAACATGTGCGACTATCCAAATTATCAACTCAGTTATTCTGTAGCACAATGAAGGCAAGTACACCTCGACCGTGGGGTAACGTGAAAGTCTCGCATTGATGCGAATTTCACTCAGTTAAAAATAAAAGCAATACAACTAAATTGAGTTATGGACAGAAAGTTTGTTATACAGTGCAATTCTAAAACCTACATGGTGCTACGGAATTCATTTATGGGGCACCGCCTTAACAACAAACATTAAAAAAATTCAAAGGAGGCAAAACCAAAGTCTTCGCTGCGTGGTACGTAAGAAACTCACGAGTTCATATGGATCTGTGTGTTCATCTATTATAAGACGAATTCTCTAAGTAAAAGTTCTAAGGAAACTAGAACTTCATCCAAATCCTCTTGCACACAACATACTTAATTTTCGCGGCTATACTCGGTTGAGAAGCAGGGATACCATTGCCACCATCAGACCGTTTGATTTTACCGTTATAAGTAGTTCGCGCAAAATAAAACACACTGTCTAGCATTAGCTTGACTTAGTTCATTTTTGTGTTTAGTATTAAGAAGTGTATTTCATGCAATTTTAGCATCCTATCTAATGCTGTGTGAATCGGTGCGTTGTCATGAAGAAAGAGCAATTTTTTTTGTATTGTGGTCGTTTTTCTTGATTGCACCAGTCTATTGATCCAATAATGCAATAATGAAGAAATAGCACTTACTTCACTTAGTTCACATTATAGAGATTCAATATATAAATGAATGATAAAAAAAGTTTAATTTTAACAACGCTTCCAAACTGTGCAAATGGGCTCAAAATTTTGTTAAGTGATGAAGCTTATATTTCTTTGAATGGATACGTCAATATACAAAAGTTCCATATTTCGAGTGATGGCAATCAGAAAAACTACTGACTGTTTGGTGTACTTTATGGGCGGTTGGAATCATTGGCCCGTATTTTTCAAAAAAGAATGACTAAATAACCATGATATGCAGGAGCTGTGGTTTCAAATAGATAGCGCAAAATATCACACAGTTGGTGCCATTATTGGTTTATTAAAGGAAACGATTGGCAAGGGCATAGTTTTACCTTTTGGAGTCTTAAATTGGTCTCCAAGATCGTTGGAGGACAACATTCGCTCCGTTATTGTCGACATAACGTTATCAGAAATTGTACGGCCATATTAGACTACGTTCGAACCAGCCGTAGCAGTTATATGCCAGCAGTCATATTTAATTATAATGACAAAAGATTACCTTTCGAATTAAGTAAATTTCATGTCAATATACAACAAATTTAATGCCAACACTTTAAATGCTATGAAGTTTGTTGTATAGGTGCAAGTCGAACATCCATAATCGCTACACCCTCTTTCCTCCTCCTCCTCGTAATCTATCTTCCTGGTTCCAGTACAATGCACTGCATAAGTAGGTGTCATCCCCTGAGTACTGATACAAGATTAAAAAAGTCATATTTGTGTTAAACCATTTCTAAGTTATATACCTCTATAAAAACACCCTTTATATTACTTTATTTTATTATGACATAAATTTATGCAAATGTTTGAAAGCAAGTTGTATTTACATAAGAGTTTTTAGAGCAGGTCAGACCCGTGAATTGGCCTCCAAGACCGTGCGATTTAACGCCGTTCGATAATTTGCAGCCACTAGTCTATGCCGACAAGCGCGAAACGATTGGCCATTTGGAGGACAACATTCGCCGCGTTATTGCCGATATACGTCACAAATATTAAAAGTTATCGCAAATTGTACCTCCAGATTAGACTTGGTGCGAGCCAGCCATGGCGGTTGTATACTAGAAGTCATATTTATACTGCCAGAAGATTATCTTTTCATGTCAATATAAAAAAATCATCTTTGTTTTAAACAATTTCAAAGTTTTATGCCTCTATAAAAAACACCCTTTCCATTAAAATTAGTAATATTATTTTCATAATCTGTGTTAACAGCGCAATTTAACGAATCTTTCGCTATAACGTTGAGCCAGCCTGGGATATAATCGTTCGTTATTCTGGAGTTCTTCTGTACGTGCATATATAAAGCAAAAATAACATTAAAGTCGACATGCGACAAGGTTTTCGTATGATATTCTTTGATTTCAGTATTGTTGCGACTTGTTTTTTATTTTTATAATTACAAGCTTGTATCATGATTCCCTATTCTTGTTTTTTTTTTTTCATTGTTATTATTACATATTAATGATCAGTTGTTTTAATTATATTTTATTTTTAAGTTTTTCTTCAGATAAAAATCAGGGCTTTTTTCTTATTTAACTAAATGCCATTTAAGGTGTTATAAGTATATGTATTAAATTTGCCAATTAAAATTATTTGGGCGGCAAATAAATTGCAATTAAAACCTAATTTGTGGAGGCAATTTTTCTTATAAACAATTTTTAGTTCCTTTTCCTTTTTTTTTATTATCGAGCAAAAAAATTAGTTTGGTTCAAATTCAAATCTGGCTTTCGCCAAGAATTATTTTTATTTTTAATTATAACAATACAGTCAACTCGCGAAAACGTGAACTAATTTTTACCGAGGGTGTTCACGTTATTGATTTTGTTCACGTTATAGATTGGATTTTTTCACATGAATATACGTTGAAAATCATTATGCAGAACAATTTAATAGACTATTGGCCTCATTCATAAAAAATATTTTATGTTTATTAAACTGTTATTTGACAAATTTCTATGGGAAATTTTATTCAACATATTTACTGCAATATTTCAATTCAGTTGATGTAAAGCTATTATAGTGTTGAAACTTTGTTCCGACTTATTGAAATAAAATAAAGACTAAAGAATAAGAATTAATAACAACTAGAATAAAGACGCATTTGCACAGCACATAAATGTAAGCCTTTGTTTTCCAACGTTCGCCCTGGAGCAGTTTTTTCCAGACTTGAGTCATATGTTTGGTTTGGTAAATTTTTCCAACACAACCCAGACTCGTCGGCATTATATAGCTGGTCGATACATAATCCTAACACTTCAATTCTAGCCTTTTATTTCGCTTTAAAGGCATCAATCACCTGGGATTGTGCGCAAGTTTCTCACCTCAAATTTTTAACAGTCGAATGCCATATCTCTTCTTGAATTTTTGCAGCCACCCATCAGTAGCATTAAATGGCCATTTTCCTAAATTTGATTGTGAATTTCAATAGCCTTTGTTTTGATCATTAGTCCGCTTATTTTGAAGTTGAATAAACCATTTGAAAAGAGATTTTTCCATTTTTGGAAGTTCTGAGCTACGAATTGTCTTTCGTTTTGAAGGTCCTTAATAAGTGTTTAATATGTTTTTCCCCTTTTTTTTTAATTGCACAAACTGTCGATTTGGCTATATTGTACTTCTTTGACAACCCGGTTACTGATGTACCTTTCCTTAAATGTTCTATAATATCACACTTTTCTTAAAGAGTTAAAACTTTTGGTTTCTTGGAGGACATTTTTCTTTAAAACTAAGTTTAAGTCCAGTTGTTACTATGTACACTTTATTTATAAACCACTTAGCGATGTTTCCACCAAAAGCACCTCATAGAAACTGAAATTGACTTTTATGTATGTAGATATGTATGTGTGTGCACCTTTAAAAAAGATGTTTTTGTCACTAGGCTGCAAAGTAATTATAATACCGCTATTCCCAAAACTAATAAAAAGTACAGAACTTCAGAAATAAAAAAAAAATTAAAAAAAAGTTCAAGTTTTAGAGCCATCAGCTCTTGTTCACGTTTTAGAGTAGTCAATGTTAAAATAAAACAGTTCACGTTTTTGGATGTTCACGTTTTCGCGAGTCGACTGTAATTGCCACGATCAATAACTACTCTTGGTCAAAGAAGACGGCAGAAGATAATTGAATAAGCTGGGGGACAACTAGCCGTTTCGTGGTCGCAACACTGCTCATCAGCACCCAGTAGGATTGGAAGCCGGTATCATGTAAACATGATGTATTTTAATACGGCCGCTTAACCAATTCAGTCATCGAGTTCTTTTTTATTGTTTCGTCTATATTTGTGTCATTTTGATCACATACGTGATTTTGTTTTTACACTTCGGTCCATTTGTTTAAAGGCACTAAAAATTCCATATTCAGAAGCCTGTAGCTTTTGCAATTTTTAACCGATTGCAGAATTGTAAAACAGAAATCGAAGCTAGGCATCTTGAAATATATAAAAAGTCATGACAAGAGTCGTTTATTAACTTAAGAACTTTTTTTGAGCAATTTGTAAAAATAAGTCCAAAAATATGCTTTCTTTTTTGGTTCACTTGAATAAAGACATTTTATTATTTTCTTATAATTTTTAAAGTAAGCCATGATTTTTTTTATTACAATTTATTACATCTTAATCAATTTACGAGTCAAAATGGCAAAACAAAAAATTTTACATCTATCGGAAGAAACTAAAATCGATGTTTACTGGATATTCTAAAATAGCTAAAAAATTGTACAAAACCGAACAGTTGTCGACAACTACATCAAGGATACCGAGGGGTTATGGAAAAAATTTTGAAGGAAGGGGTTCACCATCTTTATCTGCGTATGAGATAAGAAAAATCATTTCAAATCAAATTCAAATAAAAATAATCAAAAACCAGAGTCGAAGTTTTTTTATCAAAACAAAAAAAAAGAGAGCCAAACACCACCGGATGACTTCTTTTGACCCACCTTGTATAAGGAGAAAATCACTTATTTAACACTCTAATGCTAGGAACACAACCGCGACGAACGACGAATTTTTGGTGGCGAATATTCGTCGCCAAAAATAAAACACATTGGTGTATACGAAAATGCACACAATCGTGGCGTTGGTCGTCACACTCAGCGAACGACGAACAGAGCAGTATCAGGTGACCAAGTTTCTTACATAAAAAAAATTATTTTTCACGACATAATCACCCTTATTGTGTTTGGCGTAGTCGTAAAACGACAGCTCTCGTAGTAGCTGTCGCACTTACACTCCTATGTTACCGTCTAAAATTTTCGACAAGCAAAATTTTGTAAATGAATCATAATGTAAAAGATCATGCTAAACTAAATGATTATGAAGCATCCTGTTAAAGAAGTGCCAAACAAATGTTTATAAATAACAAGGAGAATAAGAATAGAATTATATATTTTCTGATATTGTTCATTTAATTTGTGCAAATAAATTTTGTAAAAATGTTGTGTTGCATTTTACTCATCCTCTGAATATAAAGTGGAAATGCAAACATTTAACCAATTCTATAAAAAGTAACTGAAACAGCAGCAAGTGAAAAAATTTTTGCTTTCTAACAAAAAATATGTTAGAAAAGATTGTATTATAACTCCACGGAACAAGATGGTGGACCAATATAAATAAAATTTTCGCAAACGGTGTGGCCCGCCGATTTACTATTTATTTTTTTAAGTATACATATATAAATAAATAAATACTCATTTCAAATAAGTAAAAATAACAGCAATCATATGTCAAAAATGGAGAAAGTTCATATTTTTATTTTTGATATTTTTTTATTTTATCAGATTTTAGTTATCCGTCGTGAGCAAATACGTTGACGACAAATTTGCTCCCTTTTGAAAGATAAATACGTTAAGCACGGTAGCATTTTAATGGCGTTTTTGTAATAGATTTGAAATTTTTCGTACCTACTGGCGTTTTGCGTCAATCACGGTGCCATTTTTCAAAAACGCCCGCCTTTCGCCATAAAAACGCCAAACACAATAAGGCTGAATACTTTTTATAATTTATTTTAATCCATGTAGTAAAAAATTAATGAAGATGTTCTCAATATATAAAGTACCTCAGATAATTTGTTCAAAAATCCCTCTTTCGGATGGGATTTATTTAGATTTACTTGTAATATGGTCACCTTATGAGGTCGGTTCGGAAACTTCTTAGCGTAGCACAAAAAGCGCGGTATAAGCAGAAAAAAGTTAAGTGTTTTGGAAACTTCCATCTCTGCTATGAACACATGTTAAATTGTGTTTCGATCTGGTAACTCCTTCATATAGAAACAGGTGTTGACAAAAGATGCATGTGCGATTTTTTCACAATGGAAAAACTAGAAATGCGTGGTGTCATTAAATATTTGCATAAAAAAGGTTTATCGGGAAAAGAAGTTCATAATGATATGGTGAGTGTGTTAGGTGAAAGTGCTCCTTTATATGCAACAGTAAAAAATTGGGTTGCTGAATTTAAACGTGGTCGGTCGTACAAGCATTGAAGATGAACCACGTAGTGGACGTCCAAAAACAGCAACAACAACGGAAATTGTAGCCAAAGTGCATGATATGGTATTAAATGATCGAAGAATAAAAGTGCGTGAAATAGCTAATATCATGGGCATCTCAAATGATCGAATCCATTTAATTTTGCATGAAGAACTACAGATGAAAAAGCTCCCTGCAAGATGGGTGCCGCAGTTGTTAACAGTCCACCAAAAACGCATAAGAATGAAGATTTCTTAAGCTTGTTTGGATCGTTTTAAGCGAAATAAAATAACTGTTGATCCGCCACTATACTCCAGAGACAAAAGAACAATACAAACAATGGACTGAAGCTGGAGGAAGTGCCCCAAAGAAGGCAAAAACAATTCAATTCAATGGTAAGGTTATGGAAACGGTTTTTTTTGGGACTTCAAAGGTATTTTATTGATTGACTATCTGCAAAAGGGTAAAACAATAAATTCGGAGTACTATTGCAACCTTTTGGAGCAATTAAATGCACAAATTCCAGAAAAACATTCTGGCTTACAACATAAAAAAATAATTTTTCATCAAGACGCACCAGCGCACAAAAGTGTTTTGACAATGGCTAAAATCAACGAATTAAAGTACGAGTTGCTTGACCACCCACCTTATTCTCCTGATTTAGCTCCCAGTGACTTTTACCTGTTCTCAAATCTAAAACAAATTCTTGCTGGCAAACGTTTTACCTCAAATGAAGATGCAATTACAGTTGTAAACCACTATTTTGAAGACCTTGAGGAAAACTATTTTAATCAAGGGATAGAATTGCTGGAAAAGCGTTGGTCTAAGTGTATTGAAGTTTCAGGAGATTATATTGAAAAACTAACTATTCTCTTTCATTGATAGGCTAAGAAGTTTCCGAACCGCCTGTGTAGTATTTATATTCATTTTTTTCTTCTTTACACGAAATGTAAACAATGTTCGTTGATATTGTGCTGCACACGACGACTTTATACAACGAATATTTACCAACGAGTTCGTCACGATGAGCGAAGTACGTCGTTCGTCGCAATTGTGTTCCTAGCATTATGGTGGCAAGGATATCTCTTCTTTACAGCCAAATTTGGCCGCCAAAATTAAGACTGTTACGTGCAAGATGTGAATGAAGTTCCAGATTATTAATATGCCTTGTATTTATTATATGAATGTCATAAAACTTCTTATCCAATAAAACCAATGTCATTGTTATAAAAAAACATTTTCTTTTAATATTGCATTATAATTTCGTTCTATGTAACTTTAAAAACTCACCCTGTAATTCTCAAAAACGCAAAAAAAAAATATTTTAAAAGGGACTTTTATCCATTTATGCTTTCTCTAAAAGGTCCGTCCGTTGACTAAATAAGGCAAATAGTCTTTGAAAGCGCATGTTCAACTATTTTTTTCTATTGTTTTCCGAACGAATATTTCGCTTTTTCGCTTTGACTCTTAAGCAGAAATATTTGCTTTGCTTTGCTTTTCACACCGTGTTGCCAGCCAATCTATCTATAGCTTTCCCATATTATTGCCAACTTTTTTTTTTTTTTGTTCAAACTCACCACTTAATTTGACAGTTGTAACAAATAAATCATGCTGGAACACAGGCAAAAGAAAAACAATTTAAGCTATTTTAATTAAATTGGCTTTATCGTACATACAAGTCAATTCGCATTAAAATCGGCAAGAATTTTCATATGAAGCTTTTAAGTTTGAATTGAGTTTAAATCATCATATCCTGATCTCATTTATTTCACTTTGTTTTTTTTTCAATTTTCTTATTTTTAATTTGTGTTTCAGTTTTATTTGTAGCAACAATTTCCTTCTTTAAACTGACATTTACTGGTTTATTTTGTTTCATTATTACTTGTATTATTGGGCTGGTATGGATGGAAGGAAGGCATGGATGGTGTGGTTAAGGTGCGCGCAGCATTAAAAAAAACTAGCAATTTGCTATATTTTTTGTTAAGAAGATGAAGAACAAGAAACTCATACGCGAAATGAGCATTTTATATGTAATTAGTGAAGACACATTACTACTGACATTTTTTGTTTTGTTTTGCTTTGCGGCTACCAGTAAGTGAATGGTAGGCAGGCAGGCAGGCAGTCAGTCAGGCAGTTCCTCTTCTTTTAACATTAACATTATTATTATCGTCATCATTATCATCGCATGGTCATTATTATGTTCTGCTTCTTTTGGTTCGTTCGTTTATGTCACTTGAGGAATTTTAATGATCTCCAATTGTGTGCTTTGACTGCGGCTGCTGATGATGATGCTCTTCTCGGTGTTGTGTGTAGGAAGAAGCCATAATGACATTGATGTTTTGCTCGCTTTTTCCGCTTAATACGTTACGTTTGGTTTAGTTTTATAGATCTTGTTTAGTTTTGAAAATTACGAGCAAAAGAAAAAATTGCATATGTTTTGTATCCGCCAGCAAGGGAGAGTATTTAAGAATAAATAGCTTAAAAGCAATTTATGTTTGTAATTTTATGTGTTACGAAAACGGAACATACAATTGACACTATGGGGGATGTAAAAGCAGAAATTTAATATTTATTTAGTAAATTTTATTTATATTTTTTTAAACGTTAACTATTGAGATGGGGGTAAATTTTATGCAAGGATGAAAGAATATATGGTTACGACAACTCTCAGAAAAAACTGAATCTTCCGCGCATGTTGGTCAAATGACGTCACGCAACAATCTAAACACAGCCCTAGATGATCTTTAAATACATACTCTTGAACTACGTCATGTAAAGGGAAATCATGCGCATGGTGTTTTGTTTCTAGTTTTATTATTCTTGAATTTTATTCTCACTCGATTTTTTTTTAATTGATTACTTTCCTTTGGGCGCTATAAATTTAATTCTCTCAGTATCGCTGATCAGTAGTGAGATTCACTAACCTTTTTTAACGCTAAAGGCCGTTTCAGATAAAACTTTTCTTCGCTTTGTGTTGCAAATTCGCTTTGACATCTAGGATAAAATATATATACTTATATGAAACATGTCACATAGAGCACTTTTAACGCAACGCGAAGCGAAAAGTTCGGCAACTCTCATCTTTTTACGCGTTGAAGTTTTTTCTAATATTAATTTGTTAAATTTTTGTTTTTGTAAATGTTTTTTTTAATAGCTTTATGCACTAAGAAATAATTAGAACCAATTTCAGTAGTTCGTCTAATAATATTTCTAATTTCTGTTATCACGATATTTAATCATAAAATTAACAAAGATAAATAAACAAATCGTCAGCGTTGCCAAAGTTTTTATTGTAACTACCACTTTTGCTTTGCGCTTTTCTGCTAAAGTTTTAAACTTCACGCAAAGCTTCACAGCAACTTTAGTTGGGCAATTCTTGACTTTATAGAAGCTTTCGGTGAGGGGAATAAGAAGGAAAAAAGAATTGCCGGTACTCGGCAATCCTCAGCAATTCCTTACTTTTATCTCATGTATGTATGAGTATGTACATATACTCGTACAATGTAAATTGTAAGATATAAAAGCTAGAGAAAGCTGAAAAATTGCCGAAAAAAGTTTTTGTGTGTGGACAAGAAAACAAGTCCAAAGGAAAATTGCGAAAGAGTTGGGCAATTAAAATCGCCCTGTCTGATCTTACTCTAATAAAATTCGTTTAACACTATTTTCCTTCCTTTTAAATCAGCAGTTTTTATAACATGACTGAATAGCGTTAACTAAAGACCATCTATTTGTGTGGAGTTTATTTTAACAACAGTGTCGTTAAAATTTCCATTAGAATGGATTTAGAGTATTTGACATACGGTTTGTTGGAAGATCAATTTACTATAATCGATCCGTGAGGGAGACAAACCACTGAAATTAAATTCAACAGAATTCCAAAAACTGTATAGGTTAACTCTAGACTTAGTAACAAATATTTTAAATAATAAATTTATAATTAGCTTTCTAATGGAATTATTAGCAAATTTGTTTATTTTATTTTCTTCTAAATTTTCCAGCTTAAGATCTTGATTGATTTTTGTTTTTTATAAAAAACGTTTAACGGTATTTTATTTTCAATATTTCGATAACAATTTGTTATCATCATGAGGAAAATTAAAGTGTTATATAACATTTTAATTTAATTAATTGTTTTTGGACTCGAAGTTTGAAAAGTAACTTTGCTAAAGCCAGTTTGGCAAGCTTCTAGAAATTAATATGACCTTATTTATAGGATAATTCAAAGTATTTATTTATTATAAAAAATATTTTGAATTTTAAAGTTTCTAAAAAAATCATGTTACATTTTTACGACGATTTTAAAGCCATGTTTTATTTTAATTTTTTTTTTAATTGTCGATAACAAATTCGTTTGCCTCTTTTCAATCTGTTGCTAAAATCGATGCCGTTTAGACATGGATTTAAACCATCCTGTAAATCAGCTCTATCTAAAATTTTTATTTATTTAACTATACTCGTATAGTTGCAAATAAATTTGTAAAGTATAGGATGCGCAGCATGGGCGGAGTAACGATAGTAATAACAGTAATTTTCAGCGGTGCATTGACTAACTTCACATAAGAAATTGTCGCGTGGCTAACTAAGGAATACCTCAAAAAAACTGTAAACTAATACAATTAGTTGAGGCTAACAGTCAACCAGTGAGGGCGAGACGCAATACTCTCGAAGAAATTATTACGATAACACGAGAACTGTTCTCCAGCCCAGAGCTGTATTTAAAATAAAACCAGCTAATTCTGACATAATTTTCAAATTCTAACCGAGTTTATTAAATATATAATGATTTTACCACATTCATCAGCAAATGTGGAGAGAATATTCAGCTAGTTAAATTTTGACAACACAGAGGTCCGAATATACTCGTACATCGATATACGTGTTTAGGCATTAAATAATTTTAACAACTTGCATATATGTATGTTTGTTTTCTCCTTAAATCTATTTGCATTTTAATATTCTGAAATGCATAATTTTTATCAATGTTGTTAATATTTTTAAAATGATTATTTCGTTGATAAAAAAAAAATGCATATTAATAAGAGTTTGAAGATTTTTTGAAAATTTGGAAAATAAAGTGCAGATTTTGCAGATTTTTTCATGAGAAATTCTTGAGTTTTGCAGATTTTACCTCTTAAAATTCTGGCAACCCTGTCTGCGTGTTCCGCAGGTAAAAGACGAATTTTCAAAGTACGCGATAAGGTGTATTAGTAAACTGGAACTTCCACTTAATTTTGGTGGCCACACTCGGTAGAGAAGAACAGATATCCTTCACACCATCAGAACATTAAATAGGTGAATTTACCGATATTGTACGCATTGGCCGGACTTAAATAACTTTTTATATTTATTATTAAGATTTGAGTACTTATTGTTAGTTCATATTTTGAATATTCAATAAATAATTAGAGTCCAGATTTAACTCCTAGTGACTTTTTCCTGTTTCCAAACTAGAAAAAATGGCTAGCAGGAAAAAGATTCATCGCAAATGAAGAAGTGATTATCGAAAATAACGCGTATTTTGAGCGGTTGCCAAAATAGTATTATTAAGATGGTAGAAAAAATATGGAATACCGTCTTACTAAGTGTATTGAGCTAAAAGGAGACTATGTTGAGAAATGGTTTTCGAACAAAAATGTTTTTTCCTACTTAGGTAGCTTCAATATCAATCCGCCCTCGTAGATATAAACATTTGAAGATATTTTTCCAACATTAAGAACTTTTTTCTTCTTGCCAATGAAGATTTTATGACCAAAATTTCTGCCATCATTGAGCAGAAACATGAATTTGACGAAATGTCAAACAAAACTAAACAAAAAGCAGCTGCCAGAGTTGCCAAAGAAAGCAGCATTAACTACTTAATCCTGTAAAACTAAATTAAAAGATAATGAAGTTCATCTAAAGTAAATCAAAAGCACGTTGCCAATTAAAGCTGACTTTATCAGCGCAAATGTCAAATAAAACTAAACAAAAAGCAGCTGCCAGTGTTGCCAAAGGAAGCAGCATTAGCTACTTAATGCTGTGAAACTAAATAAAAAGATAATGAAGTTCATTTAAAGCAAATCAAAAGCACGTTGCCAATTAAAGCTGACTTTATGACCGCCTAAGTTTTTTTTATGATCATGATACAAAAAATTCAAAACATTTTCATTGTTTTATTTTAAGCCTTTTATTTTATTTTTCTTTTTTTGATGCAGTTTTTAGTGTAATAAATAATTTTATATTTTTCTATCGCTCTCATATAATAAATAGTTTTATATTTTTTAACGCTCTCATCCCATTGTGCATTGCAAAAAAAAAGGATTCTGATTAATTTTGTTTATTTTTTTATTCTTATAATCTTACTTACGCTTTAGTAAATCGTAAAACAACAAAGTTCTTAATGAGTTTAAAAATGTTTGTTTAGAGTCAGATTAGTTTCCTATTTAGTTAATGTCAACAGATTTAGCAGATTATTGTTGTTGTTGTTGCTGCTGCTGCTTCTGCTGCATGTTTTCTTCTAAACTCATTAAATCTTTCTATCCATGTTTAGTTTTTTTTCTTCGCTCTTTTAAATCTGAATGTGAATGTTTGATTTTGTGCTTTTTTAACTACAATACTGAATAATGATCAATTTTATGGCTATGAAAAAAACAATTAAAATATTTAATTTGCATCATTCTACATTGCAGCAACAACAAACAAACACAACAACAACAACAACAACAATTTGAATAGATAGAAAGAACTACAAACTTATAAATTAATTAAAAGATTTGCCATCGTTGGCAGTTGAGATTTTTAACATACTCTATGTCGTCGTACATATGTATATGCGAGTATTTTCTATTATACATTTATATATAAAAATATATTTTCGTATAATTAAAATAGAAAAACTAACTAATTAGCGTTTTTTTTTTCTGTAAAATGTTGTTAAAAAGCGCACGACTTGCAAACGATCGAGTAAGTCCAACCAACCACTCTGTCAAACACTACACATTGCATACACATGATTGAACGAACGGAGGAACGAACACACATCCATACGTACATATTCGGGGAGCACATTTGCACAATGGTTGCCGGTCGGTTTGTCTGTCTATTTGTCTCTGCTGTTGCCGCTTTTGTCTGCCGTTTTTAAGACTCTGCCTACGTACTTTTGGCGTTAAGTGTAGTATTTTTTCATTAAAATAATTTTAATTAAAATGTTTTTACATTTATTTTTTGCATTTGTTTCATATACGACAGTGTGTGTGTATGTGTATGTTTGTTCGTTTGAACGTTTATACAACTTAAGGCAGCAAATAAAACAAACTGCAACAACCACGGCAAGAGATTGATTTATTAATTCATCGAAGAAAAACACTACATTAGAGAAGGTTGCCATATTAATTTTTTATGATTTCTTAAGTCGGATTTTCATGTGTAAATTGAAATATTTTAATATCTATGGGATGTATCCTTAGTCGAATATAAAGTATACTTTTATGTGATGTTTTCAACTTCTCTAGATATTTTATATAAAATATACTCACGTTTTTAAGTGGTTTCAATACAAAATTTGAAGACAAATCGCTTGCTTGCGTTGTGGAAACATAGCATAATACAACTACAGTTGTGAAAAAGATTTACATCAGCACCTGCCTTGCGGCCTTATCTGATGATGGACAAGTTCCACGGAGTGAATTATTCACGATTCACCAGCGCCCCCATGTGGCTTGCTAGGCTCACACAGGTAGCAATTTATGCCATATATTAGTAAGGGTTTCGGAAGCCAACACAACATAAGTCATCTAGATTCCTAGAGTTTTATTTGTTAAGATAAACGAGGAACCCCTTCCCTTCTTTTCCTCGAAAAACAGAGCGCCCAAGTTAGGAATACGCCAAGGCAAACCCTGTTCCCCGGGGGGATAAGACAACTACAGTCAACTTCTTTAAAAGTCGACTCTAACTCATTTGAGGCGTTGATAATTTCGCCCGATTTATATCAAGCTTCCTCAGAGACCATGCTACACGAGTTGTTACAGATGGAGTCTCATCAAACAATTTCAAGATTAAGTCAGGGGTACCGCAAGGCTCGATTTTTTTCCTACTCTATTTCTGATCTTTTTTAATAACCTTCTATGTCAAACTTCCAGCCCAATCCACTCTTTTGCAGATAAGCAAAAGGGTGCCAAGACGCAAAATATGAATGGCTCACTGAATAATTATCTTTTTACATGATTCTAATGGAATCGCAAAAACGGTATCGATTTCAATGCTGGTATTACCTAGTGTTGTTCGCTAACACACCGACGAATCACTAATTCGTCATGGTGCTTCATCTTACTCATGGATGATATAGATATTGAGCAATCGAATGCTCTATGTGTTCTTGAAATGAAAATTCAGTACAATTTTCGGTAAACTGAACACATTTTGATATATCTAAAGAAGCATTCCAGAGTCTCGGTTTTCTAAAACGGTGTAAGTTATACTTCACTCCATTCGATCTCCTTGCTATTTATACCACCAATTCAATACAATTCTTATGTTTAGGGCGCTACATCAAAGACTATTTTGGAGTTGCGCGGCCTTGTGTAAAAGAGAGCAAAGTTGCTTATCGATGGCAATAGGGTATCCAACACTGGAGCATCAGCGCAATGCGCTTCATCGCTACTAAAATTGATTTTGCTCTTACAGTATTAGTGATCTTTTCGCCCAGGGTTCATCCATTTGTGGTCTAATGCCCAGCAAACTACACAACAATTTTCAGAGAGAATTCGTTTTTCAGTCATACGGTTCGTCTGTACAACAAGTTGCCTGCATACGTGTTTCCTATCACGTAGGTATTTCCCCGGGAAACAGGTTTTACCTTGGCGTGAACTAAGCTAGAGCGGTCTGTTTTCTAGGGCATAGAGGGGAAGGAATCGTTTGTTGTTACAAACCAAACTCTGGGAAGTCACACGACCGATATTATGCTGGACTTTCTAAACCCGTACCAAGGATTAAAATTGGCAGAACTGGGTTCAGTAAAGCTCCTGGGAGGTTCTTCCTTGCTGATAATGACTGTGGTACATGCCTTGGCTGAAATGTTCTCGCTATGGTTTAAACCTAAAATTGCAGTAATAAGGGGAATTAGTTTCCCTTGTAACTTTGGTGTATGATAGTTTTCGGGGGCTAACAACCCCCCGAGGTGTTGTTGTCTTGCAATAGATACATGCACTGTAAGAAACCTGTAGTGATGGTTAGACGGATGAGTTAGTTGATGTTTTTAATGGACTTCGGCCTACCAACACATTAAACCTTGTCTTCTGTTTACTTTTCGGAAATTGCATACAAGAGAGATTAGAAGGCCTAAAATCTAAAGCACAGAATTTATCTTATAGCAAAAAGTTACGACCTGTATGAACCTAGCAAGACACACGGGGGCGCTGTTGAATAATAATTCATCCCGTGGAGTTGGTCCGTAGATCAGATTAGGCCGTAAAGGCAAGTGGTGATGTATATCATTACAATCAAACACTACTCCCTCTTTCATCGTTCTGATACTAGGTTTGCTCCAACGAAACAAGATCCGTAGTGTTCCCAAAACCTATATATTTTAACGTAATATACGTTTATCGTACAGGCTTCCTCTATTTGTGGTTACGAAAAAAAAAGATCATGTGGCACCACATGAAAAAAGAGAGCAAGCAGCTGTTAGTTTTCTTATTGATTGAATTAATTTTATTTGTAGTTTTTTATGCCTTTCAAATAAGAAACATTCTTTTATTATTTAATTATATGTATGTGCTAATTAAAGCTTTTATTTTATTTAATGTTACCAGATTAATAAAAAACTCCCTGAAAATGTTGAAAAAATCCCAACGAAACGTCGGAGGAAAAAAATTAAAATAAACTTGCTTTTTATTTTTATTTAAATTCAGGAATAGATGAATTTTAAATATAATTAATAAAAAGAAGTCCTGACCTTAAAAGCCGGAGTAGTATATAAAAAATCTACAAGAAATCCATACAAATCAAAAAAGGTCGAATAGAAAATAAATACTGATTAAGAAACATTCTTATTGACAAATTTCCAAAAATAATCCTTATCTGGACTCCAGGCCATTACGGCATTGCTGAGAATGAATTCGCTGATAAGTCAGCTACGGAAACATTCAACTCTCTCCTTATACCAACACCCAATACTAACACAAAAGACATCAACAATTATGCAAAAATATTTTTTTATGAAAGGGATTTTTCAACTTGACGTCTTTTTGGTATAAGACAACCAAATTCAAAAGAGTAATCATCTACGAATACCTTAGGAATACTGCAGATAATTTAAGCAGAAGAGATACAATAAAATTTATAAGACTTCGTTTAGTACACACGAAACTCTCTCACGGTGCACAAATAAACGTAACAGAATCACAAGTATGTACGTGCAACATTGCTCCTCATCTTAGGATCACACACATACTCACTTCCTGTCCGAAATTTCAAAAACAACGCGAACAAATACTATTGAAACATTTAAACCTAACAACCCTGACACACCTAATTTCGAATCCACGTTCTGAATCCATAAGTACGATCACAATCTATTTAAAAGAATGTAATCTATATAATTCTATATTTGATATTTAATTATTGATCTTGTTTAAGTAAAGATCGTTTTATTTTATGTAAAAAATGCAATAGTACTTATTTTCAATATTTCGACAACAATTTATTATCATCGTCAGGATTTTTTATCATCCTGACGATGATAACAAATTGTTATCGAAATATTTATATAATTCTATTTAATAAATTATAAATGAACCTATTATATGAGTATTTTTGAGCCTACAAAGACCTTTTAACTATGGCCCATTATCATTAGTCTATAATTTTGTAATTATTTTATAATGCTTTATAAATAAATAAATAAATATTGTTAGTTTTTTATATTATCCTGTATTTTAATTAGCAAGTAATTTGTTCTACTTGTTGCAACTATTTAGTTATGTTAATTTTCTATCTAAATATCATATCATAGATGAGCTGAATATAAAACATTACAGATCAGCTGTTTATTATGCTGCTGCCGTTTGGAAAATATTTATGTAGTCGTTTACACGACGGCAATTGTTGCTAGCTTTAACTATGTAGTCTGTAGCTAGCAGTTTTGAATTTGTTCATATTTTTCGAAAGGGATAGAAAAATTTAAGAATCGGTGGTCAAGTGTATACAACTCAAGGGAGACTAGGTTGAGAAATAAAATAAACTAAGTTCCATCAAACAAGTCACAGATCAGCCCTCGTACTCGTATGTACCCTATTCGTGGTATCATGTGTATATCCAAACAGCTTCAGGGTAAAAATAACCCTGGCAACTCTATTCAAACCACGTCGTAAACACAATTTGAGAAGTGAAAACAAAAAATGAAAAAAAAAAATTAAAATCAAATACAACCCACCATGGCAACAACAATGCAAGAATGTATATTTGTTGTTGTTGTTGTTGTTGGTGTGTGTGATTAAAATTATGAATTTGCCGAGACGCAGGCAACAAGTGAGGTGTGATCACACCGAAAAAGATCATTCATATTTATACATAAAATATGATTTTCTCTGTTTTACTGCATCAAACTAAAAATAAAAAATCTTTTAAATAACTTATTAACAATAAAAAGCTAAATTAAAAATAAAAAAACAACTACATTTTGCTTACAAAAGAAATTAAAATAAAGAAAACACAATTTTAATAATTAACAAGAAAAATGCACTGTTAATAGCGAAATAAAGCTTAATTAAATGAGGTTTATAAATAAATAATTGTTTAATATTTGCAACGCTAGATCAAATAATGAATTAAAAACTCAGAAAAAAACTTTTAATAATAAGTAAACAAACTTGTATTAATGAGTTTTTTTATTTTTATTATTATTTTTCAATTTCGTAGCCTTATGGCTAAACGCCAGCCAGCCAGCCAGACGTCCGGCCGGCCAGACCTAGAGACGATAATTATTTTTTTAATTGCATTAAAATTTTTAAATTGAATATTTAATAATTTACGTTTATTGAGTATTTAAGTATTTGATTTTAGTTTCATTGATCACATTATGTGGTGCCCGCCACCAGTTGCAACTAATTAAACATCTTTTTTCTTTTCTTATAGATTTAATAAGGAAAAAATAAATATCACATTAAAAAACAAAAATAATTAAATTAGAAAATAAACATGTTTTTTCGCAGTGAATTTTGTTTATGCAAAATTTCTTAATTAAAATGTGTTTACAATTAACAATATTAAAAATATTAATTAAAAACGAAAGCAATGTTTAATTATTACATACGAGTATAAATCGCTTAAAATATATTAAATGAATTTTTATTATTGCGACTTGTTATTGAAAACAAATAAAAATAGTTGAACATATAAAAGTGAGGTTAATAACCCAGAAGTCTAGCTCGTGGCGCGAATTTTTGTGTTGTATCAAATATATCTTCACAAGAAAATATATCTAAAAATTGGATTTGATAAGAAATCACTTTTTGTACAGGATGTTTGGTGGCATATTTATATTTTTAAATACGATTATTTCAAAAAGTAATAAGCGGTGCGCACGAAGGAATTATGGATTGTGCGCATTTGTCAGTCACGAACTGGCAGTGGTCGAGTGAGCATTGCCACAAGGTCGCACTGTCAATAAGGAATAATACCTTGAAGGTATGCGCCGTTTGCGCGAAGCAATTCGTCAGAAATGCACAAAGTTGTGAAAAAAAAAACAATCATGGATTTTGCACCATGGTGATGCACCAACTCACACATCGATGCTTGTGCGTGATTTTTTGGCCAAAAACAAAACCGTTATCATGCCTCATACACCCTATTCACCGGACTTGGCCCTCGCTCACTTTTTCCTCTTCCCAAAACTGAAGACACCGTTGAAAGGAAAGCGTTTTGCTACACGCAAAGAAAAGGCAGTTTCATATATGGTTGCGATAACATTAATATATATCCTATAACATTGTGTATTACTGTTAAACACAGCATATTATCGGTTTAATTATAGTTTGTTCCTCTACAAATATGTTACTGTCTGCATTTATGTAATTCTATTGTTACTATCTATAAATTTCAAGATATGGTTGCATACAATAATAGCAATTGTGAAATTTTTTTTTTAAAACAACAATAGCTTTTATCGCATACAATATAAAAATGTTTGTATTTATAATATATATGATATGCCAATTCATATCCAACAAAAGAGTTTAAATAATAAATTTACTATTGTTGCCATTAACAATATTTTTCTTCCAGTCGCTGACACAAAATTTTTTCCATTCGACTAATTCTTTTGAAATAAAAATATGTTTTGTATACTTTTAATTTGAAAAATATATATATTTGTTCACCTTTATATAAAAAGCAGAAAAAAGAACATGAAATTGGCGAAAAATACATATTGAGTATTCGCGAAAATAAAAAGGTAAGTCTGTAATATTAAGATATAAACATATGCAACAATGCAACTACGTGCAACCATATAAATATGGTTAAATATATTACTTTTAAAATTGCAATCGCAGACAAAATTCTTAATAACTATTTTTGTTTTATTGCAGTAGATGGATAACTCAACATCAAAGAGGAGATGCAACGCGATTATTTTTTAAATTTATATTAAACATAGTATTAACATATGTTATACGTTGTTTTTTTTTTTTTTTTTTTTTTTGTTTTGTAAATAATTATAATATTTATGTGTTTGTGCTAATTATAACAAATATATGGTTCTACTACAATAAAGCTATTTCTGATATTAGTATGGTTATTTCATGAAACTGACATCGTTAGATATGAGAAAAGTATGAGTGGTTAGTATAATAATATGGTTGAGTATGATAACTAATTGGCAATTTTAATCACTATTGTGGTTACTTATTATTATAATAATGTTAAACCAAAATATAGTATGGTTACTTATAATATTTTTTTTACAATACTACGGTATGTCCTGTCAATGGTGTTTTAAATGTAACAATGTAGTATTATCAAGTGCAACCATATAATCCAACAATAATATGTTGCCCTTAGAATATTGTCGTATCCACCATATATTTTTTTCTACGTGTACGATTGATTTTGTTATGATTGTTGACGATACCAAAAAGCGCGTTTCAGAAGTGTTTAGAGGATTGGAAAAAACGCAGACATAAGCGTCTTATATCTGTGCGGGATTACTTTGACGGGGGCAAGGTAGTTACTGATGAATAAATAAATCGTTTTTGAAAAAATTAATAATAACGGTTATTTTTGATCAGACCTCGTATGAAATATGTATGCTATATATTGTCGAAATCGACATTATTAACTTGTATTTCTCTTAGTAAATCCTTTATATTTTTGAAAGAGTTTTTTAGGTTAATTAATAATTTGCTTATTAAAAAAAAATTACATAATTCGTATTGCTCATGTAAATGAAATGTAATCATTCATTTAAACACAAGTGGCTCTCAAAAATTCTTTTATGTTTTTAAAACAATTAAATGAAAAGCATTAAGCAATAATGAACTCCTAATCTATGAACATATGTAAGTATACAGAGTGTCCCAGAAATCAACGTCAAGACGAAACGGGGTGACAGCATTGACTGTAACCATGATGAGATAAATCGGAAAAAAAATTTCTATCAGGCAGTTTGAAAATTATGGGCATCTAGAAAAACCTAGAAATTTGGTCAAACTGTTGTAACCAGTTTTTATTGTGGTTAATTTTTATTATTTTTGTTTATTTATACTTTAGAACCGTAGCCCCTAATATTATTTCTAGAACCACAGTCAAAAATAATGACACAATTGCAAGTTTTCTAGAATTAAGACTATGAATTTAAAATAAAAAAACTATAAACAGCTTATTTTCTATGATTCCCAGCTGTCTATATGTCGACATTTCATAGGAGCTATAGAAGATATTCTCAAGCATTCAACTTTATATTCCAATATTCTAAATAAACTATTGAGAATTTAAAAAAGAAAAATGTGTTAATAATACCTGCCAAAACACAAAAAACAAGCTAATACATGGTAGTCAGTAGGGGCAAGGTTTGAACTATAAGGCGGATGAGCAAAAACTTTGCATCCGCTGTTTTCCACGCAGTTTTTGAGCGGTCTTGCAACATATGGCTCGTGTCAATTAAGTTTTGTAAACAATCAAATTACATAAAAAAATTTAATTAAAAATTTTTTGTTAAAAAACAGTTCCGGTTATAAAAAAATGTTACTAAAATACAGAAAATGAAAAATTCCGATATCAGCCCATATATACCCGAGATACAGCCTAAACAGGTTTTCCATGCAAATTTCCTTGAAAGATTCCCTTTTTGTCATGGCGATTACAAGGCAAAAAAAGTTTTCCCCGATATCGGTCCATATTTTTTTTTTTATCTTGGACCAACACTCTACATATGCAGTGCATTGTACTGGAACTAGGAAAATAGGTTATGCGGAGGAGGAAGAGGGAGTAGTGTTTGTGGAACAATAACAACACGAAAAACCAAAACAACCTCTATTATAGTATTTAAAATGTTAGAATTAAATTAGTTAAAACTGATCAGTGCCCAGTGTATATACCTTCGCCATTGCTCAGACTAACAAAATTTTGTACAACATCTTCCACACTACAAGATAATGAAGTACATTCAAAAGAAATTAATAATGAACATAAAAAGAAAATATGCAAAACGGTGAAAAAAAGAGAGAGAAAAAGCGTGTTCACATGTTGCTACCTATTCCGGCGTAATTTGCACCAGAATATAGAATACACGGACAACGGTAAAAAGATACAAAACAAAAAAAGACGTGTACACAGTTGGCTACCACCTATTCCGGTGCAAATTAGTTTGATACGAAATTAATAACGAATATAGAAAATACGGACAGTAGTAACAAAAGACGTGTGCACAAGACGGAAGACGAAACACTACTCACATATACATATATCCGAGCATATTCAGTTAAAATTTATATATTTACGTGACTATCGTGAAGGGTATTTTAGATTTAATCCAGCCGAATATACTGCACACTTGTTTATTGTTAGTTTGTTGTAGTTTCGCTTCTACCTTGTATTGGGTGGTTAAATTTCAAGGGCCGATGTTGAATGTGAACCACACCTAAACGCTAAGCTTTTTTCCGAATTTTATTTGACATTTCTCTATTTCAGACTTACTCAATTTGAACCATGGAGAGATACACAATCCAACAACGTGTTAAAGTTATCCAGACTTATTATGAAAATGATGATCAATTTTCGAAGAAAATCATCTTCAGTGATGAGGCACATTTTCACCTCAGAGGATTCGTCAATAAACAGAATTGCCGCATTTGGGCGAATGAGAATCCAAGAGTGACTGTCGAAAACCAATGCACCCACAAAGAGTGACTGTGTGGTGCGGTTTATGTGCTGGCGGCATCATCGGGCCGTATTTTTTCCAAAATGAGGCCGGTCAGGCAGTTACTGTGAATGGTGTTCGCTATCGTGAGATGAAAACGAACTTTTTATGACCCGAATTGGAAGATATGGATGTAGACGATATGTGGTTTCAGCAGGACGGTGCCACTTGCCACACAGCTAACGAAACAATTGCTCTTTTGCGCAACAAATTCAATGGCCGTGTTATCTTACGTAATGGCGATGTCAATTGGCCGCCAAGATCATGTGATTTGACACCGTTGGACTTTTTTCTTTGGGGTTATTTGAAAGAAAAGGTGTCCGTCGATAAGCCAGCAACAATTCAACAGCTAAAGGATGAGATAATTCGGCACAGTAACGGCATAGAACCTCCATTATGCCTCAGGGTCATCGAAAATTTGGACCATCGGATGGAGGTGTGCCGCCGTGGTCGCGGCGCCCATTTGGCCGATATTTTGTTCCATACATAATTGAGTAATATCATAATAAAATAAAATTACAATAATTTGCTAAATAGTTTGTGTTTTATTCAAAATCAACATCGGCCCTTGAAATTTAACCACCCTTTATATTGTCTTGCCACGCATGCTGTTTATTTACCTTTTTATTAAATTCCACACTTTCTAAAAAACACCTGTTTTTTTCTTTAAATCACAAATGCTACTAAAGTTTGTTTTAGCAAAGATATTGTTATGATCCTAAAGCTTTTGTTGTTTTGACAACGGGAGCTTTGCATTCACATAATTCCTCTCAGCGGCAAACATTAAATGCGCCGTAGAAAAATACTTGCGTTATGCATTACATAGTGATAGCGTATTAGCTATCGAATAGTGTGTAACAATTGTTACAACTACTGGTGAATAGGCACAGATATACTAGCTGAGTGGCATATCCTTTCGTTAGTGATTTTAATGCATAGACAGAACACACCTATCACTTCGCTAGCCACACTTGGCCCTTTGCCCTTAGAATATTGTCAAATCAACTATATTTTTACTTCTACGTGCACGTTTCCTAACAATATGTATACAAACTAAAAATTGTTTAACGTTTTTATATTATTACAGTATACGGTAATTTGGCCCCGGGATTGTAAAATGGTACAATACTTGTTAGTTTCACACTAAAAAACGTGTAAAAAATATAAGAAATAACCCGAATTTTGCTAACCCATTTTACTCGCACTATTCTTTTTTTTAGATTTTTTTCTGTTTTTCTCACGACGGTTCACAGTCAATCCTATCACTCTGTTTCGCCTTGACGTTGAGTTCTGAGACACCCTGTGCATATGTATATGTTGGTACATACATGTTTCTAATGATAATGAGCAGTAAGCTGTAATAGGCTGTAAACAAAACCCTTAAAGACAGGATAAACATATGTACGAGTACAATACTTATTTTCATTCATTAACATGTGTAAATTTTTAATGTCAAGAAATAAGTGCTGCATGTTGCGACGCTGTCGTTTGTCTTGTTTAGTGGTTAATTAATTCTTAAGATTTTTAATTAGACAAAATCTCACAAGTTCAAGTACAGTTACACCCCCTTCTGTTGCTAAAGATAACAATGTGAGGGAGAGAGATCGGGAGAAGGGGAACGGGAAAAAAGAATTTGTTTTATGCAGAAAACAAAAACAAATAAAAAAAAAACTTGTGTTGATTTGAAATTCTTGGTCTTTTGTTGACTTTTTCATACAGTATTTTTGGAATTTTAACAAGCTTGAGTTTGAGTCAAGCTTTTTTTCAACGGAATATTCCCACAAGAATTCATAAAAATCACCGTGATAACATGGACATCATTAAAACACATTCATACGTAATTAGCTTTGGGGAGTGGTACAGGCAGAATACCGAACAGAAAATCATAAAGAATACAAGGTAGATTTGTTTTTTTTTTTATTTTTTAAGTTTTAAATAAGGGCAAAATAAAATAACAAGAATTAAAAAATAAAAAAAAAGACGAAATAAACAAAGTCAAATAACCCACCAACTAAATCAGCAAACAACTTGAAAATAAAACAATTTCTAGAAGTGTATAAAAGATCATGTAGCCAAGGATCTGTTGGACGAAGAAGAGAAAAAAGCTCATTAAAAAATACCAACAACCTAAAACGAAAATGTGACAAAATTTTTAAATCATCATCATTTCATTATGTCGTCACTGGCATATAGCGGCCATAAAAGCAGCAGAATTTGCGAACAGCGACAACAAGGAACTCCATAGTGAGAGAATGAGTGAAAAAGTGCATATTAAAACACAATTCAACCTTCATCCTTTATACCTACATATGTATGTTCATGTGTGTAGCTGTTTTACAGCGTTTATTCATCCAACCATCCATCCATCTATCTATTCCTTTCTTTCCTTATTTTCTTTCATTGTTTATTTATATAAAGCGGCCTCAAAAGCTCGCCTGTTTCAAATTTTACTTTTTTTATTTTTTTGCTTAAGTTTCAGAGCAATTTCTGTTGATTGCAATGAGTAGTGTGCTTATGGTTTTAATGAGGCTCTAATTGACATCTGCATTTATTTGAGCGCGCGCGCACACTTTAACTTTAACATACTCCAATATATTTAAAAAGTATCAAGTAGAACCGAACCATTTTAACAGACTTAATACAACTGCATACGTACGTACATACATATGTACATGCATGCATACATATATGACACAAAAAAGTCAACCATGCAATAAAGCAAAGCTTAGTTAGTCCAAAAAAATAATCGAGAAAAAAACAACTTTGCAACCCAGCCAGCCACTCAGCCGGTCGGTCTAAGAATAATAATAATAATAACAACAACAACAACTACAAAAGAAGACAAATAAAAAACAGCCGACACGAAAAATACTCGTTGAATACAACAGCTCATCGATCACATAATACAACGGGTTGTTGAGTTCAGTTCAGTTGCCAAAACTCTTAAAAGAAAAACGAGCTGAGCTGACTTGAACTGAGCAGAGCAGAACTGAAACAATAACACTTGGCTAAGACTAATTGCAGTGAGTCCTACACCCAAATTGAAAATGTAAACTTTAACAGAATGTATGTTAAGTGTTAGTTTAAGGCTACACTTAAAACCCCTACAATTTTAATTCACTAATCAACAGAGGACCTCATTCTCAAAAAACTCTTCTGGCTGCGGGATTTACTGGAAAGATCAGGTACTTGCTTATACCTGTTATGGGGAATAACAACAAAACAATAGCATTAGTCGCCCCCGGTGAAAGGATGTGTCATTGATTTACATCAGCAGCTGCCTCGTCGGCCTTACATGATAATGGATCAGCTCCACGGGTTGAATTATTCACGATACAACCCCCGTGTGGCTTGCAAGGCTACGGTCGTCACAACTTTTGCCATTTTGGCAAAAGTTGTGACATGCAATTTTCCGGACAGCCAATGGAAGACAAGGTTTAATGAGTTTGTAGGCCGAGTCCCATTGAGAATATCACCCTAAATCAATTTACTCGTCTCGCCATCACTACTGGTTCCATACAATACAGGTATCAGTTGCAGGACAACAGCATTCGAAAACCGGAACGCAGAAAAGTCATCAGGCAATTCCCTTCCCTGCAATTTTAGGTTTAAGTCACTTCTCGAACGTTTCGGCCAAAATACAGGCATCTCAACCAAGAGCAGAGCCGGGATAGTTTGCAAAACAGAACCACCCGGGGGCATTGCCGATTCCCGCTCTGGCGGAAAGTCCAACACAACGTTTTATTTGCTACAACAAGCGACCAGCTCCAACACCTCTACACCCCAGAAAGCAGAGCGCCCTGATTAGGCGTACACCAAAGCAAAATCTGCACCCCGAAGGGAGCCCTCGGTAAAAGAAAAGATATTGTACCATGGATTCATAGTTGTCGGCAGTCAGCGACAGCTACAAGGCGGATGCATTCAACATATATCATAGCACCTTATTAGAATATTAGGCAAAACACCTTCTTACCAATAAGCATTTGGAGTGAGGATAATCCACAAGCTTTTTGTCGAAACACCATTACAGACTGTTACTGTTTGCTGCATTTTATGCGACAGAGAGACCGTTCAAAAGAAGAGCAAGGTCTTTCTATAATGTGTTGTGCGGTTTACTCTAATCTTTCATAAACGGATGAGCTCTGGACAATGAATACCTATTATGTATAAAGAAAACCTAAAATCGGTACGTAGACATGGGTCCAATAACGAATCGCTGGCGATTTAGCCAAAAAAGGGACAACCCTAGAGGATATCCATATCAGCGAGCTGGAAAAGAATAAAGCTCCACATGCTGGAATGTGTCCTGGAAAAGTAGTACACAGACCGCATATTAGCTTTAAGAGAACAAAGGAGCTCTTAAAACTGCCCAGATCTCAGTTGAGAGTCACTCAAATTTGGCGACCATGCTAGAAGACTGGGCTTACCTTATAACAATTTCTGCAAAAGTTGCCAAGACGAAGACGAGAAAGAGACAATCCTTCACCTCTTTGGAATATGCCTGGCATTGCAGCACCACCGCCTAAGATATCTAGTCGAGCCGAGCTTCAATAGCCTGTCATATCTGGCCTCGGTCAATCTGACCACGCTGGCCTCATTCCACCACCATAAAGACGAGCGGAGCTTCAATAGCCTATCATATCTGGCCTCGGTCAATCTAACCACGCTAGCCTCATTCTACCACCATAGTTTCTATTTCACCACTACCTTTTACATTTCTATTTTACAGGCAATCACTAAGGGAACGAATTTAGAATACAAGTGAGATGGAGAACCCAGGATATATTAGGGAATCCAGCGGTCTAATTACCTAACCTAACTTACGTAAAAAAATGTTTCATGAATGAGGTCCCTGGTCACATTAGAGCAAAATAAATTGTAGTAGCGGTAAAATAGTATAACTTACCCCAGACTACGACGTTGTTGCAATGACTCAATAAAGTTGGATACCTTAATGTCACCGGCGAGCTTCTTCGACCTCTCCTTCTCAGGTTCGAGTATACCCTAAATAGAGATTGTAACATTGGTGGCTCAAACATGAGAGTTGTATTCCATTTTCGATAGGATATAGGTGGTATAAATAGTAGGGGGATTGGATTGAGTGAAGTCTTGCAGTGCTTTACAAAAACCAGCCTCTTGAATGCTTCTTTTGAAACATGAAATGAATGGGTTTTCTTAGAGTTTTATAGGTAAGCGGAAGTAATGTATTCACAAATGATAATGGCCATAATGTTACTGTCCATATTGAACGATATAGCGACATGCTTACCAATATTTCTTTTTTATATAAATTAGATGACATTAACCTTGCGTAGTTCCAAAAGAGGTATATGTGAAAAGTTTGTGAAAATTTGTGTTCTAAAATACGACTTGTACGCGATTGCCATTTCGGCAGAAATCATATTTGAAACAATAATGTCATATATTATATTTTGGTATTGAATATTTTGGTCTTTTAATTCTCATTGGTTTACTTAAAAAATTGGGATAATTAAGTGTTTGAAAGGCTTCCAATTAATTTTCAAAGGCTTCCAAGTAAGTATAGCTCCTATGAAATGTCGATATATACACAATTTGTTTTCTGCCTCTCTATTGTCTTCTTTCATTTCTGTTTTATCAAGATAAATAATAAATCATAGAATCAAGAATATTCTTCTCAAGTTTCCCTGTATTTTTCTTTTTTTGAGGAGGTGCGAAAATTCAGGTGAATGATAGAAGTAAATAGTTTCGATGATGTGACATTTAGCTAATTCGCAGGCAAGACTGCAAATACCTGCAAATTGTCCAATATTGGAACAGGGCGGCATATACCTCACTCGGATATGATGTTTAAAGCCGTCAAGACGGGACTTACCGCCGTGACCTGTCTTATCAATTTGGATTTACGGCTGTGACATAAAAAATCACAGATAAAACTTGATTTTATATGATAGCGGTCTCTTTAGATTTTTTAGTTCTAGTTTAATTATCTTTAGTAAATTTAAAGAATCAGGAAAGGAAGAAAGCGAAAATGTAAATGTTAAAAGCTGCAATGTTTTATCTAAATATATAAATATGAATGTTTGTCTCTATGTACTTTATAGAATGCTAAACCATGCATTTAATCATGTGATGATCTTTAGCAAGGTTGTTGTGCATAAACCCACGAAGATTGCTGAGTTAGTACAACCAATTTTCGACAGATGACGCCACGTCATTCCAAGGAATTTTATACATTGTTGTGACAATTTATGCTAATTTGAATTGAGACGAAAACAGCGAAATAGTGATGACGTTTTGAATTGTAGATGACCTATGAATTTATGTAAATTGTGAAATTGATGTGCGGCTCATACTGAACAGACCACTGTGCGTATTTGTGCGAGTATAAGAGCTTTATTCGAATAATTTTCCGCATTTTATTGTGAGTTAAATCAATTTATTATATTTTATGGCGTAGCAAAGCTCGCGGGGTAAAACTATAATAGTTTCAAATAAATACCACATGCATACTCTCACTATTTGAATTTTCAAATGTTTGATTTGTATTTGTTTTTACTCGTATTCAAATAGCGTGTGACTTTATTTGACAGCAACCGAATGTCGCACATTTAACATGAACTTTAATATTTTCTTAAGGTTTGGTAGAGTACTTTCAAACTTCAAAAAAGGAAGAGCTGAGATGAGAAATAATATCGTTTGCTTTCTATTCTTTGGATTTAGACTGGAGCATATGAGAAGAGGGAGAATAAATACGTTCATCGTTGGCTGACGATGTTGACGATGATGCTGCCGTTGTTGTTCTTCACTTTTTTGTTTTTGTGGCACACAGAAATATTTTAATTGGCTTCTTAACTGAAAGTGTTTAGGCCGCAGTTAAAATCGTATAATGACGCGAATAAGCATCATTAGTAGTACGACTCGTCGTCGTTATTTTCAAGTAAATAGTGGTGGTAGTCCGTTAAAAACAAAAAGATCGTGTACGTTCAACCCAATTAACAGAAATGTTTATGCTACAATTTGCGGTTAGAATTAAGAAAAAATAAACTTAAGAAAAAAAAAAGAAATATATACTACATACTCTATATTATGTTAAAGGTTTATTTCTTTTTTTAGATGCCGTTCTCCAAAAATCAAAAAAAAAAAAACACTCACACACAGCCAAATGAATTACATTTAGAACGAGTGCTGATGAAGAGGGGTAAGAAGAGTGTTTGTATTGCGCCGCATTGCGTTGCTTAAAAATGCATACTTGCAATTCGGGTTCTTAAAGTTACGAAAACTAAAAGCAAAATATAATATGGGATTTTGTTTCAAGTTGAACGTACCACATAGTGTGGCAAATCAATTAAATAAAAGGTTGATTTTTATAACGGAGCGATGCAATTGATACGACACCAGGCAGCCACGTTTACTATTCAAAAAGCTCACTCACTTCCAGTCGCACACAAACACACACACACACACACACTCACAAAACATTTATACAAATGAAGAACAGAGAGCAAATAACAACGTCAAAGGTACAAGCAAGTATTTAGAGGGAAGGTAAGCCAAGGCCACATAAATATATTTTCGTAAAAAAAAATTTTTTTATATAATTTTTAACGATAATTTTAAACGATATCGCAATTTATTGCCGATTTGAATGGTGTATTTTAACTATTCGTTTTTAAAAATTCTAACACATAAATTTTTTCGCAACCTAATAATTATCCCAACGTTAATGGCATTCCACTTATTTATATATAGAGCTTAGGACTACAATTTTTGTGTCTTGTAACGAAGTGGTTTCCACTGCAAACTGGGATAGCTCAAGGTTAGGTTAGATTTAACGGGCTGCTAGCCATTAAAAAGCCCAATTGGTCCCGTTGTGTTGGCTGGCTGTGATATGTATCTCAGCAAATCTACATATCATTGGTTCAGAACCAACCCGAGTATAGGATAAAGCAGTCCAATCCATTTACATCCCATTCCGATATCTCCGCCAAATCATGCAGCATCGGTCTGCCTAGATACAAAGCCCTTGTATAAAAGAAGCAGCTGGACACTGACAGAGAAAGTGTTGATCACCCCGTACTTCCTCCTCGGCTCTTCAACCTCTACAGAAGTCATTAAAAGGAAGAGTTAACCTCTTCGCCTGATCAAGGCTATCCCAAAAATTTGTTGATATGACCAGTAGAAATAATACTATACTGGCATTCATTACAATCGGAGAAAAAACCAATAAAATTTCTGTTTGAAAAAAATATGTGTTTTATAAATAAGTTTGTTGAATCAACAAAAGCTTTCTTATAATATAGCATTAGTTTTTCTGGAAGCCAGTAAAATTTCTATACAGCTGTTCTACTAACTACTCTCCACTTACTTCTAAAGCGTATTTTTATAGTGGTATAGAACTTTAATTTGGCAACACTTTTTTCACGAGCCGATCGACAGCAAGAAGAGCGCTGTACTACATTATAACACTTCAGCTGTAAATAAACCTAAACCTGCGCTCTTAGATAAAAATATTAGGGCTGGTATAGAATTCGTCAGGCAACGCAAAAATTGGGCTGGTGATGACCGGAAGCTCGTAAAATGGTCAGACGAAGCTAATCTTTGCGTTGCCTGGCAAATATTTTTGTTTATTTTAAGGGACTCTTTTTCTTTGAAGTTAGGAAGAATATTTTTGCACATGACAGCAACATTTTACATTCGTACACATTCAGTTATAGGCCCAGCCTATGCGAGATTGGTACCAAGAGCCGAAATATGAAAGACTCACTAATGATCTTTTAATCTCCGAATGGAGTCGTGCTGTTTCTTAACTCGGGACTGAACACATTTTTCATATCTTCAAACAAGCAATCAAGTGTCTCGGTTCTATGATGTATAAGATGTACTTCATTCCATCTTCTTATTACTTATACCACCTTTATCCGACCAAAAGTTGAATACAACTCTTATGTTTGGGCAAGTGCCTCAAAGTCTACTTCGGGGTTACTCGACCGTGTGCAAGAGAGAGAGAGAGAGAGCGAAGAATCTTATCGGTGACAGTAGGATACCCAACTCTCGATTGGCTCACTGGAGCATCGACGCAATGTGGGGTTTTATCGATACTGAAATGGATTTTGCTCTGTCGAGATTAGGGATCCGAAACTCATATATTTTTAAGTAATACATATATATCGTCTAGCACTCATCAATTTGTGGTCGACTGCCCAGTGAAGGCATTTTCAACCGTACGGTTCATCTGTAGAACAAATTGCTTGCAGACGTGTTTCCCCTGAGTACTGGTCCAAGACAAAGAAAAAAGGACGAACTTTCATTTAATTACTTCTGTAGACGTTGCAGAGACGAGGAGGAAGTAGAGAGCGTTGAGCATTTCCACTGTCGGTGTCCAGCTCTTTCTTATATTAGGTCATTGTATCTAAGCAGACCGTTGCTGCATGATTTGGCGGAGATATCGCAATGTGATGTAAGTAGATTGGACTCCTTTATCCGATCCTCGGGTGGGTTCTAAACCAATCATATGTAGATCTATTGAGATACATATCACACCCAGGCAACACAACGGGATCAGACTGAGCGCAAGTGGGCTGGCTTTATTATAGCTGGCAATCTTACCGTAATTTTTATGAAATGCAACCATACACCCTATTTTGGTAGTCCCATTTTCTCGAATCACGTTTTAAGTTTTTTTTTATATAAACAAGTACTGAAATGAACCAATTTTAAAATTTTTAATCTAATGCTTATTATTTTATAAGAGTAAACTTTAGTTAGGTTTAGCAAATTCTCCCTCAACAACGATGATCGTAATTTTTTAAGTGCCATTTTATAAATTTGATATAACCGGTGGGGGTAAATTCAAGACATGAAGGTGATGACGATGATTCAGATGAGTTAGTGATTCCGTAACCGCTGTAATAACAGATGATATCGCCAATCGATTTTAGTTAATAAAATAACAATTATTAGTTTTTTATGTGATATTTTCCTTATTTCTCCTATAAATGTATGCACAATTGTATCTCAAATAAATATTTCGTCATCTAACCCTCTTATTTCAATGGGATTGTAATTATACTCAGTTTTTCTGTAAAAATTTTCATTTTCACAATGATATTATAAAGTGTTTTCAAGCTACAACTTTTTGTGTAAAAGTAGTTTCAAGAACCAGACAATTCACTACAAATTAATGTTCGAAAACAAAACACAAATGAAAAGTAAACAGTAGAATGTAGAATACAGAAGCTTGAAATTGAAGTGTTTTCAAACTATTTTCATTTCAAAGTAGAATCGAGAACATACCTTGTTTCCTTGCTTTGGAATTATAATGCTGTTTAACTATAAGATGGACATGTATTTTGTATCGATTATAATGCAACTTAAATTAAATGTAGGTATGTGTTTGCCAAATAGAAAAAAATTCATAGTAATTTTGGCAATTTTTTTGCCTATTTGGTACCTTTTTGAAAAATTTTGGTTGTAAATAACTTTTTAGTTGCGGCAGCACTGGGGTTTAATCACCGCATACGTTATCGAATTAACTATCGTATCGAATAACATAAAGTGCGGTCTCCACCTGACATGAAAACACTAACCTTAAAGTTAAATGTGGACCGCTCATGTTGAAGTTTGGTTAAAGTTATAACTTGGTTGTTAAAACATTTTATTTGGAAACTCTGTTATAACATAAATTGACAACAGCCTGCTATTTGTAATTGTTTTTCACCATTTTTATTTTTTTACTATAAGAAGTTATAACTCTAACTAACATCACTACGTGTACGCCGACTTAAACAGATAGATATTTAAATAACAAGTTTTAACTTTATTATGTTTTAACTGCGTTTGAAGTTAGGTGTAGACTGCATGTAAAATACATCTAGATTATGGCAAACGATGCATATTGGATCGTAATTTGAACAAAATGTAATCGATTGAAGATCATAAGTTTCCTAAAAGTACAAATACAAAAAATAAATCCTTTAACTGTTTTATATTATTGCAATACAATTTATTCGATATCGTACGAAAAATGTCGATAATTTTGCTCCATATCGTATGCGGTGATTTGGCCTTTGATTATGTGTAAATACTTTTTATGTCAAACTTGCGATCTTTGAGAGCACACCTTCCCCACACAGCATGAAGTCGTTCTGACAATCCATTAAAGAAAACGGCGATCCACGCAGTTTTGGCAGCAGTTACTAAAACTGAAGGAAACTCCAATTAAATTGTGCAATCGTGTAATTCGCAAATTAATTTCAACGCAATTATAAAATTGAACACAGCAACAATAAAAAAAAATATACAACAATAATAAAAACAGCAACAAAAAATGTTAAACGAAGTCGAAAGAAAAGAAGAAGCAAAAGAGAACCGCAGTACACGTACATACACACACACACACACACACACTCGTATAACAAAATTTAGAGGCAAAACATGAAATTGCATGTAAAATATTTCTTATTTGGAATGCCAGCTGATGATAAAAATGGTTTAAGGAAAAATATCACGTGTATTGTACTGAAAGAGAAACACTCGTAAAGTAGAGCAACTGCCTGCCTGCCAACAGCCACCAGCCACCACCATCGCCAAGTTTTTCGGAAAGTCAAAGCGCGTGATGAACGGAATCACGTAAAGAATTATATTTACTATATGATGCACAAGGATGTGTTTAATTTTGGTTTTTTTTTTCTTTTTTGTATGCAGTGCCTTAATGCGTATTAAAAATTAATTCCCTTCCCATATTGTTTACTGGTATAAATAATAAAATAAATACAAATTTGAACCACCATCAAATCAAAATCCAAAAAAAAACAACCCTGACCAAACGAATACGCATTTAAACAATTTTGTCAACACTGCACTACTGGAAATGACAACAGCCACCGCCACCACCACCATCGTCATCGTCATCTACAGATCACCACCACAATAATCAACTAAAAGATTTTAATTATTAAGATTAATAAAAAAAAGGAGTCTAGGCAAATAAAAAATATGATGATGCTGTTCATTTTATTGGAAAAATCATATGATGTTGTTAATTAAATTAAAATTCAAAGCTGAAAAAAAATATTCAGTAAGCAGAATTTAGTTTGTGTTAAACGATTTTGTTTTTTATGATTTAATTAAAATTCTTGTTTTTGTATTTAAGCATATGCAAAATGTGTACATATGTATGTACATATATGCTCGCACACACACACATATGCCTTTGTATGCATGTATGTTCTAAGCCCGTTAAAAAAATTCTTGACATTTTAAAGAACTGTGGGAAAACGCTTCATTTAATTCGTTAAACTGCATAAATTGCTCCCAAAAATGCCTACAGAATTCTTTTGGGGTGAAGCGAAAAGCAAGAGAACAACAATTAATGACAATGATTTTAAATGTTGCCTTAAGCCACTTTTACACACTATGCATTTCACAGTGTGCTTGCCAAATTTTGCACCGCCAAGTGCATACATTGTATGTAAACGCAAAAAAAAAATGTTGCTTCTGTAAATATCAGGTTGCATTAGCAGCGCTAATATTTTAAATTAGAGCATGTTCTATTTCGAATTGTAAAACCATCTGTTATCAGTGGTTTCATAAGATGATTTTCTCATTACGAGTATTGATATTAAGCTGCAAATTGCAATTATTGGGGACTATTCTGCGTTTCGATTCGGATGGAAATATTCTCCGTCTGGCAACTTGAGTATTCTGCGTTTCGATTCCGCTCAGTTTCCTTCGATTGTATGTATTCTGCATTACGATCGGAACTCAGTTTTTTTCAGTTGTTTTTTTGTTGATGGAGAAGTTTTCGTTATCTGTTTTTTAGTTAAAAAATTTAAAAAAATGTAAGTAGAAAATGATATAAAATGTTCAGTAACGATTAAAAAAATATTTAAAATTATTTTATTTAATTAAATTTATTTATTTTTGTGTTTTTTTTTTTTTTTTTTTTTAATTATTAATTTTTGTACCCGAAACTGATGTGTTTTTTATGTATTTTGGGTCAAAAACAACAACACCAGAGCAGTATGGAAAATTGGCAAATTTAATGTCATCTAATGCAGACATTGCATGTGGATATCACCAGCGATCAAATGAAGAAGTAGCAGTGTTCTGGGAGGATGTTGCAGGAATCATCAATGAACTTGGCCCTCCAACAAAAAATGTCAGCCTTATTATATCTCATATTGTTCTTCTCTCTGACCAACAATAATTTTAGTTTGTTTTTGTATATATTTCTTTTTTCTTATTAAACTTTATTAAGAACTTATTTTTAATTATGTATACAAACAACTTTTTGTATTAAATTTGACATTTTTTTATGAAAACGATAACAAACTTGCTTATTTTGCAATTTCATTTCCACATTCCACAGTGATGCTATTAACCTAAACATTGTTGTCTTCTTCTTTTTCTTTCGATTTCGTTTTTTATCAGAATACCAATTTTCGATTGCAACGGAACTGAATGCGGAGACTTAATCGAAACGCAGAATAGGGGTGATTATACTGTTTGATTTTGATTTTAGCAACTTTTTTTGGAAAAATACAAAACTCGATGGAAAATAAAACTTTTTAGTCTAACAAGAAAAAAAACAGTTTAAGAACAGGTGCCGTAAACTATTGTAGGTTATGCCAGATAAAACTAGAAACGCAAGTTTTTTTTAGCATTTTTTATTTATTAAATCTTCAAAATGAAGTAACAATATGTATTCAAATCTTCATACTAAATTTAAAATTTAAAAATGTGATTTTTACTTAAGTCCGGCCAATGCTAGACAAAAAGTTTTATTATGCGGGAGTTATTTCGGTAAAATCACCTATTGAGCAATCTGATGGTGGCAGCGGTATCCCTTCTTCTAAGCCGGGTGTGGCCACCAAGAGGGAGTTTGGAGGCAAAAATTATAAACCGTCATAAATTGTACAACTTTGCTTCCGCCATTGTTCTTTCCGAAATTCGAGGCTTTATTGTAAAAAAGTGGTTATATATTTATGATTCAACGCATTGTTCATCACTACTTTTTCCCATCATTCGAGCAGCTTACGAATTCCGCATTGAAAAAACTGGTGATCTTTAGAATCGATCAAATTTATTACTTCTTCATAAGATCGGAAGTGCTGGTCAGCCAGGCTGTGTGCCATTGATCGAAACAAGTAATAGTCCAAGGAAGCAATATCCTCCAATACAGGGGGTGGGGTAGGACTTCCCATTTCAACGTTTCCACGTCCGTCTTGACCAGTTTCACAATATCAAGGCGAGCACTGTTATGCTGTCAATGTTCGGCTGAAACGTATTAATTGCATTCGATAATGATCGCCTGTGATTATTTCAGTCTGTTTTAACCACTGGTAATACACAACGATGAGCTGGCCCCACCAAATGCTGAGCATGACCGTGGAGCCTTAGATATTCGGTTTGTCCGATGACTTGGTAGCATGGCCGGGATATTCCCGTTATTTTCTGCGCTTAGAATTATTGTAATGAACGCATTTTTCGTCCCCAGTCAGCGATGTAGTAATCTCTTTCGTCTTCGCCTTGCAGTCAGCTGTTCACAAGCAAATAAACGCCGTTGAACATCTCTCTGCTTCAACTCGTACGGCAACCAATTTATTTACTTTATCGCATGATTTTCAAACATTTTGAAGTGGCTTGTTGCGTCACTCTCAATGATGCTGCCGCTATTTGTTGCGTTTGACACGAGTCTTAATTAAATTAAATAATGCATTCAATTCTGCATCTCCGAGTACCGTCTCTCTTCCACCACTCTTGACTAGTTCTGTCACTAATAGCGGCATTACCATTGGTGTTGGAGAGCAGATTTCTTCACATTAAAGCAGAAAATTAAAATCTCGCGCAAATGACGAGAATTTGTCTCGAAGCTGACATGTTAATCGAGTATAAAGTTACACAAATCGACTAATACTTCGATGGGTTGACCTAACGCCGTACATAAGCTTGAATGTATAACTAAATAACGGTTATTTTTTTTATATCAAACCACACATCGGGTTGTTAAATTTTAAAGGCCGATGTTGAACGTGAACCACACCTAAACGTCAAGTTTTTTTCTACATTTCATTTAAATGCCAAGAGCTAAAGGAAGAGCTAAATCGGCACATTAACGACATAGGACCTCAATTATGTCTCAACATCATCGAAAACTTGGACCATCGGATGGAGGTATGCCGCCAAGGTCCCGGCAGCCATTTGGACGATATTTTGTTTCATACATAATTGAACCATACCAATATTATCATAATAAGAAGAAATTACAAGAATTCCTAAATAATTTGTGTTTTATTCAAAATAAAAAATTTTTTTTGTTAAAAATTCATATTTTTTGTTTATTTTTATAGAATTTTTTATTTATGTTTTTTTTTTTTATAGGATTCATTTAATGCTTGATTTTCCTCTTTGTATACAGAGGATGAGTAAAATGCAACACAACATTTTCACAAAATTTATTTGCACAATATCAAAAAATTATATTTTTATGTTCTTTTCGTTATTTATAAACATTTGTTTGGTACTTCTATAACAGGATGCCTCATAATCATTTACGTCCAATTTCACGATAACGAAGCTGTTCGTTCGTTCGCACAATTACATTTAAAACAATAATAAAATTTTGATTGTTGTTTTTGTTTTAAATGCAATTGTGCGAACGAACAGCTTCGTTATCGTGAAATTGGCACTTAGTTTGACACAATCTTTTACATTATGATTCTTTTACAAAACTTTGCTTGTCGAAAATTTTAGACCGTAACACACGAGAAAAGCTGGATTCAACCATTGTTTCCGAACAAAATTTTTGCCCAGACAAAAATATTTTTACTGAGAGTTTTCTGCAGCACGATTCACCCATTGCAAAAAAATGTTCCGGAAAATCAGAGCTGCCATATGTAAACAAAATCTATTAGTTTTACAAGGTGGTAGTACTGCTTGTTATTATTTTGGTTTATTTTCCTGGCGTATTTTACATATTCTCAATTATTTGTAAATATTGTGTGATAATAATGGAAAAAAGAAAACTGCTTTTGCTTATGGTCATTGAAATACATTAAGCATTATTATTAGGCAAGTACATAAGTATATATAAAAAAAATTTAGAAGAGTTGAACTGAAACGACTTTTAAAGCAAAGAAGAGCAATGGGTTATTTTTTATACATTATATCGTACATACACTCTCTTTCTGGCTTTTTCATTTCTTCAATAAGTTTTTGGGCAATAAATTCATTTATTTCCATATTAAAATTATTATTTATTAATAACTATTAAAACCATGTACATATATCCAATGGCAGCCACAATTGAAATTTCATCAGAATAAAATTACTATGTAAATTTTTTATTCGATGGGGCAACTCAATACAAATTTGTATGAAAAAATGTATCCTATTGGCATCTCAGTTCAATTTTGTCCGGACAAAATATAAAATTAAACCAATTCAAGTTGGGAGTTGTTCGTCAAAAATATTTTCTCTCTCTCAAGAAGCGAGACGTCAAACTACCCATAAAAAAATTTTTTTCCGGACAATTAGATTAATTTTTAGGCGGTCTAACTTTCCTTCTTTCATAAACGCACCACGAGTAGATTAATTCATCTGGCACATGCAAGGTTTGTGTTTGTATTAGTTTTCTGCTGCTTGTGCGGACATGAAAAATTATGCCAACCAAAAACGACTCTCTTCATCGAAAATGCCTACTAGCTGTCACGTTATGCCGGCATAATTAATCTAGTCCAAGGTGCATTAACATCTACAAGGTGGCAGCGCTACGGCATGTGACAATTTTTTGCTACTGGCAATATGGAGAGCCATTTACGTCAAGTGTATTGTTTACATTTTTTAAAGTGAATTTAATGGTTTATTCTGAATTAAACATTTAAAAATTGTTATGTGAACATAAAAATAGTTCATATAAAAATAATTTGTAACTGTGAAAAGGTACTTTCATAGTTTATAATTGTGGAAAAATTTACAAATAGTTTTAACAAACATAGCTTACCATATGCCTGTTTTTGTTGTAATTTTGCTCTAGTGCTGCCACCGTGTAGACGTTAATGCACCTTGATCTGGTCTAAATTGGCTGAATTACTCTCAATGTTGACGACGGTAATACAGTGAGCGTGCCGTCGATATCACTTGTAACGACGTCGCCATTATTCGCAACAATGGCGAATGTTACTGCAACCTTATTTCAAACTGTTTTTTCTTTGCGTATACTACTTTACTAACAAATTTGTTTTTAAATATTGTATTGTAGAATTCCCGGTTAACCGGTATTTTCTTTTCAATTGCCACAAATCGAATTATTCGTAAACCAGTTTTAGAAAAAAGTCGAATAATCGTTCACCCTACCAATACCCAAAATAGTATTTTTTATTTAGTAAAAGTTATTCAAAAACAAAATTGGATGATTAATTTGTTGCTACCTTTAAGTTTTTAATTTTGTTTCGTTTTAGCGTATTTAAGTGCTGCTAAGTAATAGTTTACATATGTATGTAAATTAACTGATATATTAAGCCTTCAGAAGCTTTTATTATTTTTCCAAAAACAAAAAACAAAAAAGTAGTAAAAATTCTATTACGAGTACTAAGTAAATTAACATCATATACGAGTAAAGTCTGTTTGAATGACTTTCGATACTTTTCAATTTGTGTATACAAATTATTTCCTAAGAAGCAACTAAATCATTATTCACTAATTAATTTTTATATTTTTTTATGAAACGAACACTTTTTTCCACAATTCACGTAAGATGTTTAGCAGCAGCAGTTGGTGTTGTTGTACATTTTCATTTTGGTTTATGAATAATTTAATTATTGTTAAAATGTTAATTAATACACCTCGTTGCAGTAGAAGTTGTTCATATTGCAGTTGTGTGCATGCAGTTAAAAAGCATGAGAACAACAACAGTTTAGAGACAGGGAGTGTAAGAGTGCCGCGCGTCCAGTCTCACCATAAAGAACATAAAGTCTGAAGGAATACAAACACAACAAACAAACAAAAACAAACATTGAGCAAATGGTTAGCAAAGCTGTTAAGCCAAAACGGTGGGGTAAAACAAGTGGTGAGTTGAGAGCAGTAAAGAAGAGAAAAAAAAAGTTTATACAGCAAAAGATACTTTATAACTTGACAGACACGCATTTGGCACTAATTGCATAAAAATATAATAAAAAATTAAATTAAAAAATAAATAAACAGCAAACACAATTTAAAGAAACGTGCATTGTTGGGGCCTCTACACATGGTTGAAAAAAAAGCAACAACTATTGAAACTTAATTTAGTATAAAAAAAAGTAATGTAATGTATCTTTGTTGTTGTTATTGCTGCTATTGTTGTTAATATGTGAATGTGTGTTTATTGTTGTTGTTTTTTTTTTGTTTTTGCAAGTTAAAGAAAAGTCGTTAATTAGTGGAAAAGGCATGCTTAAGCGTTAATTAAGTTTTGTTTCTTTTAGCAACAACATGTTGTTGTTATTGTTGTTGCTTTTGGTGCTGTTGCTGGTTTTGCTTGCAATTTCAGACGTACTTGCTAACAATTTATTTATTTGTTTGTTACCGGCCAAGAAAACGGAAAATACAAACTTTAATGCATGCAAGCAACAACAGCAAAAACGCAACAACAACCGCCACAGAAACATTTTAAAGAAAATAATTATAGTGCATAGAAATCGTTCATATTGTACAATATAAATACAGACATACACAGTTGTATGTACATATGCATCTATATATGTATGTACGTCTGATAAGTGGCGTCATTGTTAATTACCTTAATTGAATACACAGTCTCATTTCAATCAAGCGAATGGTAACATGTTTCGTACATACTTTTTTATACGTACATATAGACTTGGAAAACAGGTGCAATTGGGGGGGGGGGGGGGGGGGGCGCCATGGTTTAACCTTTTATTGTTTCCGTTATTATTTTAAGATCTTTGGTGTGACTCGGTAACTTTAAACGATCCGTTAATCATAACTTTTTTCTACATACATATGTATTTCATCGCTTGCAGTAGCGATTTTGTGAGGCTGTAATATAATGTTAACCACGATAAACAGTCGTATTGCTATATACATACATACATATTTATACTCGTATGGGCAAGAGCACAATTTTTGTTCTACACTGATAAAAAAAACTTTCGAAGATATAATGCTCTTTTGAATTAAGGTTACGATTTTGTTTTTGGGTCAATGTATAGCTTCATTCAGGTTATGAATATTGTTTCATTAAAAAGATAACAATCGTAAATAAAATGAAATTTGTGCGTTTATGAAAAAGAAGTTGCATCATGTTATTTGTTTTGGCTACGACTTCGATTCCTATTTCAGCCAAGAAAAACTTATAACTTTTGAGCAAAGACGACAAAAAAAATAACTGAATACTAAAGCTGTTTCGTTGCCGCTACATTACTCATCAGCACCCACCAGGATGTGAACTCCGCATCATGTAAACATGATGTATTTTTTAATACGACCGCCAAGTAAGCAATTCCGCCGGCGAGCTCTTTGATTTATTTTTTCGTCACTATACTTACTAGACTGTTTAATATCTATGACATAAATTTTACATTTTCGTGCAAAAGTTTTTCCAAACACAAATGAAAGAATTTTCTTAACAATAAGTTGTAAAATATCATAAAGTGATGCTACACATAATTTTCATCCCATTAATGAAGCTTTCATAACCGAAAAGAAACTTTTCAGGGTATTGCCGAAGAGGTACCATTCCCATTAACGAATCGTTTTCTTTTAGTATGGTTCATCCCATTGGTAAAAAGAAAGAGTAAGCAGGCTTTCTGAAATCCCTGATTTGGCAGACAGACATCATTCTTACTCCATTACACGTTCATTTATTTTTTACACACGATGTTTGACGCTGCCAAGGGCTTCCACACTCCCTTACGCGGTACTCGGTCTTATTGAAGGTCATGGAAGGCGAACTTTAGTAGGCCTTATTATAGCTAGGGATGAAACGACGCGAGTAAATACAAGTAAATACTCGATACTTTTCCTTCGATGCCAAGTACTTTTGGTACCGATGCCTTACCAAGTAGGTATCGGTCAAAAATACTCGAATCGGTCAGAAATACTATTTCCTTATTGATAAGCAAAAAATTGAGTTGGTCACCTTTTTTACCATAATTTTATTTGTTTTCAAAATTTTTATAAAATAAGTCCTTGCAACCCCTACATGCAAATGGGACTACCAAAATCCCTTGAAAGCTTGCATTTCATAAAACAGACGGTAAGATTGCAGTCAAGATCTTGAGATACTAAATTAAATAGTCCAGTTACTAAAACCATTAGAATTTGTCACTAAAAAATCTTTAGGTCAGAGTCAAAGATTATACCAGTGATAAATTGTCTAACATCCAAGCTACAAATTGTTATCATAGAATTCCTGCATTTTAAAAATCTTCGTTTCGGGGATCTTAATAAAGACACCTCAATTTCAGGCAATGGATCAGAAGATCATGTTCATAAAGATTTTGATTTTTTTCTCCATGTGTTCTTCTCTGCCGCTAATCGTTTGACAAATCGACCGATATAATTTATCGATGCTATTCCTTCGATAACGAGTACGTATCGATACTTTGCGATCGATACCGTATCGAGTATAACTATCGATACCCTAGTGGTATCGATATAATTATAGCCCTTCTACTAATTGAAGGCCCTCCTTAGAAGACTTCATTCAGGGATTTATTAGCAAACCTCATCTTAGGGATTTCTTTGGCAAAAAGGGGTGTCGGATCTAAAATAATGTCTTAGAAGGCCTTTAAGAAAGCTTTTCTGATGAAGACCAATACAAGTTTCCCGCTAGGATTACATACGAGACTACTTCATCTGGCATAGAATACTGTGTGTATATTAGTATTCTTGTATTCATTTGATTGCTTGGCATGTGTTGTTTGTATTGGTTTGGTGCTACTAAAGCAGGTCTGAGGCTAGTTGAAAATTAATGCCAACAAAATATCACTCCTTATACTTCCTTTGTCGACAAAATGTAATTTGACGCCAGTACAATTATTCTCGAGTATTAAAGACCTATGATAATAGGCAGCACAGAAAGGGCAAATTTTGGTCAACAACGAATATTGTTTGATAGTAAATTCGATCAAGTTCAGTTAAACTTGACGATACGATTATCGTAATTATCCAGAAAATTTTATATGAAAAGCACTAATATTTTTGAGTGCTTTCTATAAAAATATTTCAGAGAAGTCTCTTGCTTGTGTTATGGAAAAATTACATTAACTATTAAAAAGATCGCGCAGAAAAGCTGAGAGGAAACTTTAGCGAGATGGCAGTAGTCCTCTAGAACTGCCGAAGACAGTGTAAGTATCTCTATATACAGAAATAATTTCTATTTCTATTATTAGGCTAGACCAGAAGTACCCAGCCCTATGCGCTTGGTGCTCAATTGTTTTTGCAAAAGCGCTTAGTTATAGGGCTTTCTCTTTAATACAAACATAGTGCACTCAGCACTTATATATTTTTTGTCTTATATATTTTTTCTCGTTCCTAACTGTACACACACAAGAGCAAAGCAACAACACTTTCGCATGCTTTGCTGGTAAACAATGACGACAGCGATTACCAGCGTAGATTTTGTTTTTGTAAATATGTTTTTACAACAAAAAATATTATATAAAAGAATTTTTTTTTCTTAAATGTATTGGTGATTGCTCTTCCATAAAGAACTTTTGGGCACCCCTGGGCTAGAATGTTATATAAATGTTTAGATTGCTCCTCAAACATATTTTCTTTTCTATTCAACTTATGTAAAACCCCCCTCTTTTTAAACAAAAGCAGCATTAAAATGTAATTAATTACGTTTAGCCCCTCGTTGTTAAAAACTCCATTATGTATTACGTTACTGCATGCCTCAATCAAGGTAAGTGTAAAGAGTTCGCATAAATGATTTTTTTTTTTTTGCCACTTTTAATTAAAATGCAATTCTTTGTTAGTTGAAATATAGTTGTTGTGCATGTTCCAATATATCTCTTTTTTTCATAACAACAGACATAAATCCAGTTTAGTTAATTTGTTTTCTAATTAATCATTTATTTAAAAAAAATGTTTTTAATTTCTTAGACATCCTTTATTTAAACGACACGCATTAATTGTAACTACTTTACTGAGAAGTTTTTTGCTAAACATAAAAAATTTAAAAATCATAATATATAATTCAATTCAAAGTAACGGAAATACAGGGTGGCGCAGAACCACCTTTATGGTTTGAATGGTCAATAACTTTTATAGTTTATGTATATTTTTTATTATTATTTCAGAGCTTTGTGAAGAAGACTTAGGGAATTTAACATGGAACTACTACGCAACATAACAGCGATCAAATTTGCAAATTCTCGACAATATGGTAGAGTAAGACACTTTCCATATACCGGAACACCATGTACGGTTCACATGGAATAAAATATCCAACGTGTTGCGGATAGTGTACAGGATTATCCAGAAATAACAACTACCGGGGCTATCGCGGAGGTCCGTGTTTGGCCACATTGCACTTGTTCCCATATAAGGTTCAGCTTGTTCAAGAATTGAAGTCGATAGACTACGAACAGCGTCGTAATTATTCCGTCAAAAAGCAAAAGAAGATCGCAATTTTATTCAACAATTTGATAATGATCATTGAAGCCCATTTCCAATTGAATAGTTTGTAAACAAGCAAAGTTGTGTAATATGGGCTACGGAGAATCCAAGGATAGTTCATCAGAAGCAATTACACGCAGTTAAATATACTTTTTGATGCGGTGAAAGAGTCCTTGATCCATATCTCTTTGAAAATGCACATGAGCCCTAAGTTACCGTTAGTGGTGCTGAACATCGAACCATGCTGGACGATTTTTTGAGGCCAGCTATAGAAAACCATACACAGTTAAGGTTTTAACAAGAGCCCACACTACAATGGACACAATGGCTCTATTACGGTACTCTTTTTGCACAGAAGGGATTTGGCCTCCTCACTTTCACCGGATTTAACACCGCCAGACTTTTTCTTTCGGGTTATTTGAAGGAAATGGTATACATGAATAAGCTAGCTACCATATCACAACTAAAAGGAAACATACGCAATGAAATTCAAGCTATACACAGAGAAAATTATAGTAAAAATAAAATCAACAAAGTTTTTGTCTGAAATAATAACTTGTATGCATATATATATCAAAAAAAAAAAAATAATAATAAAATAACCTTGGATATCGTATTTTGTTGTTGTTTATAAAAATAGTTCTTTTCGATCAATAATTATCCTTACTAAACTTTTGTTTGAATCCACGAATTCCTTTACAGGTCCGCATTCAAACAATTTACTAACTGATTCAACGAATTCCGTTATTGAACACGAAAACAATTTTTTCTGTCTAGTCACGGCAATTTTACGAAAAGTTATGGAAAATGTGTTGAAAGAGCACGAATGTACGAAGTTGAAAATCGCCGCCATTTGCGGTACATATTTTTTATACCTAGGCCAAGAAAATAATAATAATTAACAATTACATAAAAAACTTATTAAACATTCAAACCATAAAGATAGCACTGCGGCCTCTGCCTCTGTAAGCGATCATATTTAAGGGCTTATGGGCAGGAATTCTACATTGAAGTTAGATTGCAAACTCTTGTTATACAATGCAATTCTAAAGCCTATATGATGCTATGGGATTCAATTATAGCGCACCGCCTCTACTAACATTGAAAAATTTGGAAGCCGAGAAAAACAAATGCTTCGAACGAATGCTGCTCCATGGTACGTAAAAAACTCACGAATTCTCAAGGATCTGTATGTAGTGATAGTAAAAGACGGATTTTCAAAGTATGCGAGATGGTATATTAGTAAGCTGAAAATTCACCCAAATCCTCTTGCGCGCAACATACTTAATTTTGGCGGTCATACTCTGTTGAGAAGAAGGGATACCCTTGCCACCAACAGAGCGTTTGATAGATTAAACGTTAAGAGAGTAATTGGCGCAAAATAAAACTTTTTCTCTAGCATTGTATTTAGTATTAAGATTTGAATACTTATTGTTAGTTCACATTGTGGAGATCCAATAAATAAATAAAAACCAAAAAAAAAAAAAAATAAGGAAGGAATGTGATTCAAAATACGATTTCAAACCGCAGATCAATGATTTTCGGATGTTATTAAAATGAAAAAAAATATATATTTCTGGAAAATGTGGGAAGCTCTCGTATGGGAAAGTACTCAAATTTATATTGCGTATGTCTTATGGTGCCAACGGTATTTAATTGTGTTGGATAGTTTTAACTAAAAATCTTCATTCAAGAGCTATTTTACTAGAAAAAAGCTATTTATCGAGAAATGGCATCCCCGACTAAAGACACTAAAAATGAAAAACATATAAATGTGAAGTATACTGACAAACTTAAAAAGAACTACCATTAACACGAATCTACGGATAATTGCACCACAGTTAAATACGTCTCGAGCTTATCTATCTTTAGTATAAAATCCGCGTTGAATATTGTATTTTTCTAGAAACTTCATACATTATCAACGCACGCGTAAATACCTTTTTTGATTATTAATGTACCTGTAATCCATAATCTGCGTTGTTCATTCCCCCTTCTTCTATTCGACTTCTGCTTAATTATCTCACGTTTATATGCTTTTCTCATTTATTTTTTCCTCCAAGTTTAATTAATCTACGCTTAGATACATTATTTAGCCTTGATCTAAAATTTCCATTATTCATTTCTTTTTTGCCCATTATACCCATGCTTTGTTTCTCCAGAAATAAATACTTGTCACGTTTATTTACCTATAATCTAAAATCCTCATTGTTCTTGCCTTTTTTCTATTAACTCTACGACCAATCAAATCATACTTAAATTCCTTTATATAACGTTAAAATAAAATCTCTGTTTTCCTCTTTTCCGACAAATTTCACGCTTAATTAACTCACGCTAAAGGACCAGTAGTGATGGTTAGACCGGTGAGTTGGTTAAAGGCTGATGCGCTTAGTCTGATTCGGTCTACTAGCTCATAAGTCGTGTCTTCTATTGGCTGTCTGGTAAATTGCATAAAGAACGAATTAGAAGGAGCGAGCTTTTCAATTAGTTTTCTGTCCATATGGCTTAAAAATTATGAAAAAAGTTGCGACCTATGTGAGCCGTGCAAGCCACGCGGGGGCGCTGGTAGATCATGAATAATTCTCAGGGGTAATTGGTACATCTCTAAAATCAATGACACATTCTATAGTCCCCGAGGAACTGTTGTCTTGCAACAGATACCTGTAGTGTAGGGAACCAAAACGGGGGGAAAGACATATGAGTTGCTTAAGGGCGTAGTCTAGATTTCAATTGACTGTCTGCAGAATTGCATACAGGATGGACTAGACACCACATATACGAAAAACACCTCTTCAGCAAAGAGTTTTTCGAAACTCAGCAAAGAGTTTACGAAAAACACCTCTTCAGCAAAGAGTTTTTCGTATAGCTACAAACATATGACAAATAGCTCCTCCTGTGTGTGCCGTGCAAGCCAAATGGATGCGCTGCGAGCAGTGAACTAGTTCACCCTTTGGAATTTGTCTACCGTGAGACTGACACAAACTCATCACATATCAATGCTCTTAATCTACTAGCAAAAAACGACAAAGCTAGAGTTCCAGAACTTTTTGCTTCACGGAAAGTTTACTTTAAAAGTCTTAAGTTTTGTGGGGGCGGGCAAGTGAAAAGAAAGCTACTAACGGAAAGTAAACTTTCCGCAGTGAAATCGATATAAATCACAAGTTCCGTTTGAATAAGTAAATTTTGTCTTAGATATCACAACGAATCTGTAACACAAGGCGAAAAAAAAATTTTATTTGTGTTGAGAAGGCAGAAAGCTACTAACGGAAAGTAAACTTTCCGCAGTGAAATCGATATAAATCACAAGTTCCGTTTGAATAAGTAAATTTTGTCTTAGATATCACAACGAATCTGTAACACAAGGCGAAAAAAAAATTTTATTTGTGTTGAGAAGGCAGAGGGGAAGTGAAAAAGGTGCTCATAGGATTGTACTCATGCAATTCGTTTTGTTTTTTCATGTGATCGAGTATGCTTTCGTATCGAACACAATTTCGTGACGTATCGAATACACTGATTCCTGCATTCGAAACCTCACGTATCGGAATTTCTAAAATAATATAATAGATTTTTGTTTACTTTGTAATAGAGCCAACATATGTTGTAGTAAAAGTAGCATACATATGTTTATAATCACAAGAAGAAGAAAATAACTTCGGCGCTTATTTGCAATAACTTAAAAGATAATTAATTAAAGATAATAAAAATGAATTAAAAAAAAAATAATGGCAACAATAATATTACTGTTCTTGTCGTCTGAAGTTGACACTAAACTGTATGCAAGTGCGTTACAAAAGTGATCCACTGTCATTACCGACTGCTGCATAAGTAAATTCCACCATCCGAATTCATTAATACAAATAATTAAAAATTAACGTACATATGTATATAAGAATCATTAAGCGGTATATGCTTTCAATGAATCCGTTCAATTCTGTTTTGTGAACTGGGTTTTGCGTGTAGCATTACCTGCAAAGATGCAACTGGCAGTAACTAACGCTTCTAGAAGTTCTCAGCAGACGCTTGAAATTGAATATGTGTTGAGGTTGTGTGAAAGCGCTATAAATTCTTGGCCAAGTTAAAAAATTCAGTCACATATTGTGCCATTGCATCCTTTTGCTTTTTTTTAATATTGCTTCAACAAATACTTTCTTTATAGAAATTATATGCTATTAATTTCAAATATGCACTTACATTATTTAACTTTTGTGCACTTTAACAACAAAAAACGTATTTTCGATCACTGTAGAGCTAACGAGTGCAATTTAAATAGTTCATACTCGATTACACACTCGTTATCGTATGCAGTAATCACAAATTACGATATCACCTGTACGATAACGACTGCAGTAAACCCAATAAAAAAAACTTACGAACAGTTTTACACGATCAGGCATGCGGTAATTCGACCCCTGAATTTTTCTTTTAACGTTTGTTTTTGTATACATGTTATATATTAAGGTCGTTCCAAAATTTATTTTTTCTTATATCAGTTTCTAATAGCGAAAATATGTTATATTGTTAATTCATTATTTTTCTAATTGCAAATAAAATACTGATTTCTTCTAAATTTTCCAGCTAAAGATCTTGATTGATTTTTGTTTTTATAAAAAAGGTTAAACGGTATTTTATTTTCAATATTTCGATAACAATTTGTTATCATCATCAGGAAAATTAATCGAAATATTGAAAATAAAATACCGTTAAACCTTTTTTATAAAAACAAAAATCAATCAAGATCTTTAGCTGGAAAATTTAGAAGAAATCAATATAAACAAGATCAAATAATACGAATATTTAAGCAAATAAAACACTTTAAAATTAAAAAAGAAATTTCGAAAAGAAGCAGTTTTTACACAGAGGGAAAAATGACGTTCTAAAATTATCCACGGCGTTCACAATTTGAAAACGAAGTGTGGACAAATAATTGACAACCATCGTTGACAATTCGAGAACGAAAAGTGCTTAAATACGAGACGGTGTCAAATCAAGAACACCTGTTGTCAAATTATGAACGATCGGTTGCCAAAATAAGAACACATGTTGCCACCTCCGAAATCAAGAACGATTCGTTCTCAAATTGAGAACAATCCGTTGTCAAAAGCAGAACATCAAATGCAAGTTCCGTTATTTGGTTTGTAAATTTTCTCATTGTGTTTTTAGTGTTTTTTAAGAGCGATCTATTATAAAAATTGGAAAAAGAACAAAATGAAAAAAATATTTTTAATGATGAATTCACAAGGATCTGTGTGTTCCACTGGTAAAAGATGAGTTTTCAAAGCATGCGACAAGGTAAATTGGAACTTCAGCCAAACCCTCTTGCACGAAACATACTTCATTTTAGTGATCACACTCGGTTGAGAAGAAGGGATACCGTTGCCACCATCAGAGGTGATTTTACCGATATAATATGCGCATAATAAAACTTTTTGTCTAGCATTGGCTGGACTTTGTTAATTTATCGTATTTAGTATTAAGATTTGAATACTTATTGTTAGTTCACATTGTGAAGATTCAATAAATAAATAAAAGCTACAAAAAAAATTATGAAACTAATTTTTTAAACATTAACATAGAAGTAAATACAGCTCGGTTGAGAAGAAGGGAGAAACTCAAAATTTTTTTAAAATCACTAGACATGGAATGCATTTATGATTTATTAAAAGGTAAGTTATTAACCCAAAAATATTTAAACATAAATACAAATGAATGTAAGCACGTATCTAAATTTTATTCCTTTTGTTCAAGCTGCGCATATCACCTTTAGAAATTTGCAGTATATCAAGAAGGAAGACCTAAAAGCAGCAGTGCCGCCCTTAGGCCTTCGCATTGAATTCACGGAAAAGTTGTTTGCTTGGAAAAAAAACGGAGGTTACAAATCTTTTGTTTATTACTTAAATTTTGTAATTAAAATTGTTTTTATATAGTTGGGAATCGATGACGAAACCATTTCAGTGCCATCCAAAGTAGAGCTATGGCTCAACAAAAACGATAACATATTTTATATTTAAGTATCTATAGTTTTTGAATTTATTAAATAAAACATATATATATTGCATCTGTTTTTTATTTATATACGGATCCGCAATATGTAAGAACGAATCGTTGTCAAACTGAGAATGGAACGTTCTTAAAACAAGAACGGTTCGTCATCAAATTGAGAACGAAGCGTTGTCAACACGAGAACGCTTCGTTATAAAAATGAGAACGAAGCGTGGCCAAGATAAGAACATTTGTTAACAAATTGTAAACGATCATGATCCGCCATGACCCGAGTTTAAATCCCAGTGGGTGCTGATGAGTAGTGTAGCGACTACGAAACAGCTAGTTGTCCCCCAGCTAAAGATTTGATTATTATTTTTCTTGTCTTCTTCAGTCAAAAATTATTGATCACAGCAAATTTGTATTGTAAAAAACAAAATACTTTAGAAAGGAAAAACATGAACTAAAACCCGATGTACATGTATGTATGTACAAACCAAAAATTTAATTTAATTTAAAAATTATAAAGTTCAACAAAAATTCAATAAATAAATGTAAACGAGTTGTTCTAAAAATGTTGACAATTTCGTTGTCAAAGTGAGAACAAACATGCTTAACTCACTTTTGTCAACGAATGGTATCATTTTTGCTGTTTTTCGAACGGGATTTTCTCTCTGTGTAGGAGCTTCAGCGCGGGCTTAAAATGTAAATTTTTGTGGTTGTGTGTTTTTAAAGCGTTTTATATTTGTTTTAATGTAAGGCAAAAAGAAAATTGCTATTAGAATTTGATTCCAGAACTTTTATTTTTTCTCATACATATTATTTATTTTAACACAGAAAGGACAAAAATTGTGACAACAAAAGTTGTACATTGTAAACTGGGACTAATCTGACCTTTCATTCAGACACCGAGCGCTGGATTTTACTTTCTGTCTCTATATACTTTATATTAATATCTTTCCCTTCTATTAGACATTACATTTTCTTAAAGCTCTAGAAATATTCAAGACCGATCAACAGACAGCCAAGTCAACATGCATTTTTAAATATATGTGTATTTATATAGAATCTCATTCATTAAATTAAAGTTTTATCACTATTTTTAAAATAAGTTAAACTCAAAGATGACAAAAAGAAATAATACACAAACATGATCACTGACTGCTCTTAACATGTAGAAAAACCAGTCCAGGTCATATCAAACAAGAATCGGCCATCTAACTGACAACATTCTGGCTTATTTTCTGTTACGAGTAGTCAGTCTTTAAACAAAACCTGAACACCACTTTCTATAGGGAAGTGTTTCAAATTCCTGAATTAAACCTTTTTTTTTATTCTCAATTGTAATTAATATATGAATTATGTATATACTTACATAGAAAACTTTGTTTAATATAAAGTTTTGAAGTCAAACGCTGAAACAGTTGAGGAATATTTTGCACTTTAATTAGGTTAAATGAACCGTTAGGTGTTTAATGTATCAGCTGTTTAAACTTTGTTGATGAATTTGAATAAACAATTCTATAAAGGTGTATTCAAACAATTTAGCACAATTACTAATTTATGTATGTGCGTGTGTATTTTAAAAATGATTATTTCTTTTTTATGTATGTAGGTATGTATTTTTCTATTAAACACTTTTTGCACACAATTCCGCCGTACCGTTTCCAAGCGATTGCAAATATTTTTAATTTTTTGCTTTTGTTTGGATGTTACTCGTTTTAGCGTTTATTTAGACGATAGACAAATCAATGAATGGATGGATAAATAAATGGAGGTACGAGTACGTACATATGTTAAGCATGAATGTGGTTGTGTGTTTCAAAGCGCGTTAATTGAGATGTTGTTTATTTGCTTTTTTATTAGCTTTGATTTGCAGACCATTTGAAAGAAACACTGATGATGTAGCGGCAACAGAAGCTGGCAACTACAAGATAAACAAAATTCAATATGGTAACGTCACTCATTCATTCGCCTCAACAGCAGCAGCCAATTAACGGAGAAAAGGAAATATCGTATATTTTAAACGTTTATTTATTTGTTTATCTATTCGTTTTGAGTGTTAATGGCCAAACAACACATCAGCACAAATTTAAAGAATTTTTCACGATTTTCATTTAATTTGTTGGTTTTCCAAATTTATATTGCTTAGAATGTTATTCAATTAATATTGTTGTTTTTCGAACAATTTGCAAAACACGTTTTGTTGTTTTTCTTTGCCACTAATCTTTTTACACTTTTTTTAGTGGGCACAAGCACACACAAACACACAGATACTCAACAAACACATTCACCTAAATTGAAAAACACTTTAAGCGATTTTATTAGGTGATGGATCACTAATGACTTTGAATTGTTGCTGTTTTGTATTTTTATTCGGATCAAGTGAATGAGATAATGACACTGACTGACTGACACTTTCGTAGCAACACTCAACAAAATGTCAATTTTAATTAATTTCTTTCGTTGTTACTTTTGTTTACACGAAATATAATGCATGGACTTGAGTTTACATGAATCACTTTTTTTATTTAATTTCTTATTGGTAGAAAAAGAATGCAAATTTGTTGATATTGTAGTTATGCACAAAATTATATTTAACCGTTATCCACCGTTCAAACGTCCGTTGGCGCCGACAATACTTCGACGAATGAATTGATTTTGTCTTATAAAAATATTTATGTTGCCAATGCAATTTTCATTCATTTCAGTGAAAAGAGAATGTGATAAACAAAAAAAAAACGCAAATAAATAAACAAATGCAAACGGAGATGTGGTCTCTCTGTTTGAGAGAAAATTTGTTCATGAGACCGGCTTTTCTATATGTGGTTGTTTTTGCTCTTTTTCTTTCTCTTCTTATTTTTCCCACAATTCTATTTAATGTATTGGTGTTAGCTGATTTTTTTTTATTACACCGGTTCATTTCCACAAGGGTTATTTTTGCCGTTTTTTTATGTTGGATATTGTTTCTGATTTCAAGAATATTTTTGTTAAACTAATTAATTTTGATAGACCACCTGTGATAAAAGATACCTAATCTTATATCACAGGTAAAAGAGCTTTAAGAAAATTTCTTCTGTAAAATTTTTTAATAAATTGCTTTATAGAAAACTTTTCTGATCACGTCATAGGTACATACATCATCTGGTAAAATAAATTACTGTTATTTTCAAATTTCTTGAGTTACTTATGTTAGATTTTAGTACTTTTTTCAGAATATAACAGTTTTTTTCCAGAATATAACAGTTTTTTATGATCATAATAAGTAACTACATATATTTTTTCTTCCACGGCAATGGCGTGGTGCATCATGAATTCTTGCCACAAGGTCGTACGGTCAATAAGGAATACTACCTTGAAGTTATGCGCCGTTTGCGCAAAGCAATTAGTCAGAAACGCACAGAATTGTGGGGGAAAAAATAATCATGGATTTTGCACGCTGATAACGCACCAGCTCACACATCGATGTTAGTGCGTGAGTTTTTGGCCAAAAACAAAACCGTTATCATGCTTCCACCACCGTATTCGAAAATAAAATAAAAATGTTTGTGTTGCCATTTAGCACTAGGTAGCTTCAATAACAATCCCCCCTTGTATGTACACTCCCAAATAAATACCACACAACATTTCAGTGTTACATGCATATTTAGTTCACATTTATTTTATTACCGGTTTTCTCTATACCATAGATATTACTTTCATTCCCTACATAAATTAATTTAAAAAGAAAAGTATGTATGTGGTTGTAAAATTAAGATTTTTTGAAATGTACTCGTATGAAGTTTAAATTTTGATCTACAAAAATCATCAAAAACAAGCTTTAAATCGTCAAATCGTCAACATTGCTTTTTCAGCCCCCAAAATAGCCGAAATGACGATAAATATGGCAACCTTAAAGTGAATTTGCTATAAGTGGACTTTTTTATATAACATAGTCCTAGCGCATAGCACGGTCACGAATGTATAGCAAAGCGTGATATTACATTGAAATAGTCTAAAAACTACATAGTATCACTGCATTAAAGACCTAAGAGTATAAAAATGCTTCACGTATTAAACTGCCTTGATGTTTTTCCAAAATATTTCCTTGTAACCAGTAGCATGACTTTTTTTCTTTCTGTAATTTGTTTAGCAAACTTTTTCTAAAGCTTTGCCCGATTTCCTTACTTCTACTTTTTTATTTGTGCTTACATGATTCGATCTTTGTCCGAGATACAATACTTACATACAACTATATCCCTACAACAGCAATTAACTTTCTTTTATTTTTAGTTTGTTCCTAAAGCATTTTCCGATTTTTTACCCATTTTTGTTTTTATTTCCATTTTCTATATGAAACTTAAATTTTAAGAAAATGAACTGTTAACACGTGTTAAATGAATTCTGTGTGTTCTCATTACAAACAGTTAGTACTCTGGGAATGTATTCAACTCATTCGCTCTCCTGCACTCTCATTCATCAAAATATATATTTCTGCGTAACTGTTTATTAGGGGTAGTTGTTGTTTATATTCAGTTAACCGTATTTGTGTATGTGTTATGGTTCTGTTATGCGGCAGAGTGTGAGTGAAAGGAAATTAAACTTCATTGGTTGATGATAAAAAGGAAAACAACAATAATTATATATTTGACAACAAAAGAGCCTACAACAGGAGCACACATACAGCTAACAACTGAGATGCGCAAATAAAACAGCACCTAATGTGTAGGAGGAGCAAACTGTTATCACATAGAAAGCGTGTATATAAACCGTTATTTGGTATGTATTTACTCTTATGTATGGGTTAAATTATGTACACGTATAAAATGTTTATACCTACCTACAATAGTGTTGGCTTCAGAGGTGACATGAAGCTAAAAATGGGTGACAAATAAACAGGTAGACATGGAATTAATGGTTTGGGTTTTATTTTTAATTTACTTTCAGTGTTTGTTTTTGGAATTGCCATTATATTGCTTTAATTAATCATTCATTTAAGCTTTTAATTAATAGCTCTTGTAAGTGCAACCCCCCTTTAAAAGAGAGACATGAAAAATAACAATTTCAAGTTTAACTAAAAAAAGGATTGTTTATGAATTTAGAATTTTTTAACCCTTTCATTAGAGAAATAAAAAATAAAAAAGTACAAAAAACACATAAAACGAAGGGTGGTTGTTCCATTTTTAAACAGCTTAACCTTTTATCAGTTCCAAAACAAAAAATAACAATCCCTGCTAGATTATGGATAAATAATAATAATTGCATTAAACGGATTTTTTTGTTTGTTTTGTTTTTGCATTTCTTGTTTTGCTGCAACTACCACTTTGTGGTCTGACTTGTCTAATGACCTGTCAAACTGATGTGAGCACAGTATTTTTGTGCAATTCACACCATGATTCGCAGGAAAGAAAGAAAAGAAGCATAAACAGTTTTCTAATTTTCATGTTTTGTATTCTCATTTTCTAAATTTTAGTTTACAGGGCAAATAGAGGGTGCCAAAGCTCGTACTTTAAATGTCATCTCACCTTGTGTGCATAATTATTGTGCAAATTTTAATTTATATTTTTAAATTTTAATTATTATTTAAAATAAATGTGAACTCATTACATGTGTAGTTTTACACATTAAAATTTTACTGTGTGCTGTTTGTTTGCTTGTATTCCGTATTTAAAAAAAAAAAACATTTCTTTTGATTGCTCTGCTGGTTGGCTGGCTGGTTGGTTGGTTCGTTGGATAAGCGAAATAAAAGAACGTGTAGCTTATAAATAAATGAATGAATAGGATGGATGGATGGTTGGATGGTTGGCCAAAAGAGCTGTGGTGGTATCCCATCATTTTTATAAACCATCATTTATCTTACTAATTTGCCACAATCTAATGCATTAAATGATCATCATCATTATAAAGAACATTTCAATTAAAATAATTAGCAAAAGAAACAAGGAACATACACAAACGTCTAAATAGACGTGTACGTGAAATGCACAATGGGCGTATGGTGAATAAAACTAGCGCATAATAATGCAGAATTTTTTATTTTATTTTTATTTTTTTTGTTACTAAACATATTTAAAGATTTACTATGCTTGAAGTATTCTTAAAACTTTCCACTTTTTTAACACGTTTATATTAATTTAAATTCTATGTTTATTTATATATTTATTTTATTTTATTTTATTTTATTTTATTTTATTTTATTTTATTTTATTTTATTTTATTTTATTTTATTTTATTTTATTTTATTTTATTTTATTTTATTTTATTTTATTTTATTTTATTTTATTTTATTTTATTTTATTTTATTTTATTTTATTTTATTTTATTTTAAAATTGTTTGGTTTGTACATATGTACAACAGGTTTTTAGTTCAAGTTTTTCCTTTCTTAATTTTTTTCTTAAGAAGGATTTTTTGCAATACAAATTTGCTGTGATCAATAATTATTGATTGAAGAAGACAAGAAAAATAATAATCAAATCTTTAGCTGGGGGACAACTAGCTGTTTCGTAGTCCCTACACTACTCATCAGCACCCACTTCCTTGTTCCATTGTTTTAGCAAGTATTCTAATTTTAATCTGAGTGCAGTACTACGTTAGCCTGAATTTTCTTAACAATGAAAATGTTCGGGCGCATGTAAAATTTATGTGTTTTGACCAAGTTAGTTCACAATATTTATGGGCTGATTATTTAGAGTAATAGTAGGATTATAACTACGATTTATAGATTTGTTGCTAATTATCAAACACTTGGACTTAAAATATGTTTGTTTGTATATTTGCAACACTCGAAATTAATGCTATATGAGTGATTATTACATATCGCTCCTTTATTGCAACATAGTCATAACTAAAAAAAAGCTTGTTTTGAGAAAAACATTTGAAATTTTTAGTTCCATACAAGTCTTTTTTAGAAAATATCTTCTAAAAAGTAATTTTTAAATAAATTTTTGGTATAATATAAAAGGTAGTACTGTTAACAATTCTGCATTGTTAGCTGGAAAACTTCATTTTTTGAGATATGACTATGTACGTATATAAAACTGTACATACAGTGTTGCTGCTTTAGTGCAAAAATTGGAGTTACTGTATTGCTTTCGGGAAAGTGAGGGGGGGTTTTGGGGATAATAAAATTCAAAACCACTTCGCTAAACGGCTTTAAACCAGTTTTCCATATTCGGTGCGCGTTTTTGCCGTGGAACATGCATATGAAATATGAGTTGCCGTATTGCTTTTAAAGAAGTCGGAAGATTTTGACATTTCCCGAAGCCTACTTTGAGAATTCCCAAAAAACTCGGCCCCGCTTCGCTAACCGAATCGGAATTGGTTTTTCATATTCGACGCGCGTTTTGGTTGTGGAACGTGTTTCTGAACTATTAACGATCACTCGATTTAGTGTGAAAATTGAAGTTGCAATATTGTTTCCGGGGAAGTGGGAGATTTTGCCGATTTCTGAAGATGATTTTGGGAATTCCAAAAAGAACTCAGAACGCGTTTTACGGATAATTGTCTCGTTATATGGATAATTAGTGTAGTTTGATACCGGAGCGTGTTTTTTAGTTTTTTAAACTACGTAGTTATTTTTACTATGTCTGAAGTATTCTTTACACTGTTCACTTTTTTATTAATAGGTGTATTAAGTAACTTAAATAAGAGCGTTAACGTTGTGCCATTAACATTAATGCTCACTAACTAAATTACTAAATAGATATAAGAAATAGTGATAAAGTCGCTAAATTAGTATAAAAGCACTTAGAGTGTGATTACTAATTGCCACAAGAAATGAGTAACGTTTGTTTTGAATCTAACTTTACTGAGAGAAATAGAGAGAGTAAGGTTTACTCTCTAACGGTCTATCAAAATTGGATTTCCCAATGGCAAAGCGTTGATCTCATACATTTTGTATGTGCATGAGGATTTTTGACAGATAAATTATGCTTGACGCGCTAATTTAGATCACGCTGCTAGATACTTTCGATGCTGATTTAGTGGAAAATACGGCCACATTACACGAAAAAAGGTGCTGCTCCATCAATGCAATGTGCGAGCGTACACCTACGTGTGTATTAACAATGGCAAAAATCCATAAATAGGATTACTTGTTCAAACTAAAGTTGTACAAGTAAAGGTCGTTAACATGATAACCCTAATTTTAATTTTAAAAAAGAAATGTAGTTAAAAAAATGGCGATTTGGTGTCGCTGAATCGCAGCTAAAGTTGCCCAAGCTTTTAAACCTTTTTTTATAATTATTACTCTGGGTCCCAAATCTCAACAAACATCTTTTTTTCTTAACATAATTCTACCTAATTCAACCTTGCATTACATTGAATTAATAAACATCTTTTCTCTTAATATAATTTTACTTAATTTAACTTTACATTATATTGAACAATAAACTGGATTAAAGAAAAAACTCTCTGTATGGTCAATTGGGTACCCTAAATCGGAAGAAAACCAAAGTAAATGCTCCAAAAGTATTCAAGGACAATGAACTGTTATCTAATCTAGCTAATTCTCCAGATTTAACCTCCTGCAACTATTTACCTTTTCCAAAACTGAAGAAATGGCTGGAAAGTAAGATATTAGGGTCGAATAAAGCTGTCCTTACCGAAACAAACGCCTACTTTGAGAGCTTTCAGGAAACCAATTATTTGGACAGAATAAAAAACTAGAAAAGTGCAAGTGCTGGACTACATATATTGATCTAAAAGGAGTTTATGGTAAAAAACTAATCGCTTATTTGCCGAAAACATAAATAAGAGCGTATTCAATAGTCACATATGTAGTTATCAAACAACCTTCCTATGTTGAGTCAAGAGCGCCGTTAATAGTCCCAGTGTGCGAGTTGCTCAACAACCATTTTAAATGAAGCCTTTTCATTCAAAACAAAAGTGCAAGTGCTGGACTTAATGTACTGATCTACAAGGAGTTTATGGTAAAAAACTAATCGCTTATTTGCCGAAACCATAAATAAAAGCGTATTCAATAGTCACATACGTAGTTATCAAACAACCTTCCTATGTTGAGTCAAGAGCGCCGTTAATGGTCCCAGTGTGCGAGTTGCTCAACAACCATTTTAAATGAAGCCTTTTCATTCAAAACAAACGCATTTGAGCACTCAATTAAGCGCAATATACAATTATCTTTTAACCCAAAGTAACAAACAACAGCTCACACATACACACACACACACACACACCCATTGCGTTTCAGTCACAATTGCAGAACAAGAAATTTATGCCTGATACTCGCCTTAATAATATATACAATTTATTTACAAGTAAACGAAAATGATGATAATTTGAGTCGCAATGATGCTGACGATGATGATGACGATGTGGCTGATGGTGTTGGTGGTGGCGGTGATGGTGATGGTGGTTGGTGAAAAGAACAAAAAGAAATTACATATAAACAGAGGAATAAAATCTTTTCTAATTATAATTAAACATGCGAACAAATAAGCTTGGAAAATTTATCAAACAAAAAAACGAGAAAATAAATTCGTGAAAGCAACAACTTTTATATAGAAAAAAAAACGCATTATAATTATTCAGCCGCGTGCAAAGAAAAAAATGCAGAAAAAGTTTAGACGTTGAGGCCGCAATCAAATTTCCTTCAGCAAAAAAGCAAATGCTCACAAATAAAGACAACAAATTCAGAGTTCCCAGATTTCTTCCAAATCGCATCCCCAACTTGAAAATTTCATTCTCGAAATTCCCCAAAATCCAATATAAAAGTTGGGGTAACCGGTAACCCTCAACATTAGTTGCAAATAAAACAAAAAGTTTTCAGAGAATTATATTAATATTTTTAATTATGATAGAAAGAAATATCTATGACAACTATGATTGAAAGAAAATATCAGCCAAAAGCTCGTCACGGAAGCAGCGGCTGGCAGCAACTGTTACTTATGCGCGATATCGCGACATGATAACTTGATGATCATGTGGTTTTATCACATACCATACAGCCTGTGAAACAATTCAATTATTGCATGAGACATTTTCAGCTCATGTACTCTTGTTTCGGTGATCAGAATTGGCCCCTTCAAATCTGTGAGATATCCTTTTATGGGGTTATATGAAATCACAGGTATACGAGGTCTGATAAAAAAACCGTTATTTTCAGTTTTTTTTTTTCAAAAAGTTAAACAATTGAGTTTTATTCGCTATATTAGCGTCTAATATTGATACCAATCATAAATTTTTTTCGCAGCTGTCTATATGTCGACATTTCATAGGAGCTACCATAATCAAAAAGTATTTACATTAAGTTCAAGAATTTATGACCACACTCTATTTTTATATTTAAAAATAATTGGCCCGTGGAAAACCCACTGTTTTTTAAATACAAAAAGTATTTATTTATTCATCAATAACTATATTGTTCCCTCCAAAGTAATTCCCATCAGATATAATACACTTATGCCAGCTATTTTTCCAATCTTCGAAACTCTTCTGAAATGCGCTTTTTGATATCGCCAACAGCTCCTGTTTCAATTTTTCTCTTATCTCCTCAATCGTAGCAAAACACTTTCCTTTCATCGGTGTCTGCAGTTTTTGGAAGAGAAAAAATTCGGCGGGCGACAAGTGCGGTGAATACGGTGGTTGAGGCATGATAACGGTTTTGTATTTGGCCACAACCTCACGCACAAGCATCGATGTGGAGACTGGTGCGTTATCATGGAGTAAAATCCATTAGAGCTTTTTCCACAATTCTGTGCGCTTCCGAACAATTGCGCATAACTTCAAGGTAGTATTCGTTATTGACCGTACAACCTTGTGGCAAGAATTCATGATGCACCATGAAATTGTGGTCGAAGAAACCAGTGGGAAAAACCTTCACATTTGACCGAACTTGACGTCATTTTTTCGGTCTGGTCTTGGCTCTTCTGGACGCTTTCATTGCGACGATTTTGCTTTGGGTTCAATGTCATAGCCATACACCCATGATTCGTCACCAGTTATGACCTTTTGGAGGAAATCAGGATCGTCGTTAAAGATGTTCAACAGCTCCTGAGCGATGTCCATGCGACGTTGTTTCTGCTCAAATTTTGCAATTTTGGAACAAGCTTCGCTGCCGCACGTTTCATGCCTAAAACATCCGTAAAAACTGCTTGGCATGAGCCGAACGATATGCCAACATCTTCAGCAACCTGTCTGATAGCGATACGACGACTATCCAAAATCATTTTCTTAACAGCTTCAATGTTTTCATCGGTTGTTGACGTGCTCGGGCGACCGGGACGAGCATCGTCATTGATAACTTCTCGGCCTTCCTTAAACCGGTTATACTACAATTGAACTTGTGTTCTGCTCATAGTAGACTCGCCAAATGCCACAGGAACATTTCAAATACCTTTGCACATTTAATTTCATTTTTTACACAAAACTTAATGCAGTTTCTTTGATCCATTTTTTCGAATAGTAAAAAATCGAAGACCTCACCGAAACATGACTAACCTTTTAATCTATCAAAAAGAAACTGACAATCCGAAATGGCAGATATTGCCAACATATAACAGACATGTGTGCCAACATAACAGAAAAAGATGCGAAAATCGAACATACGTAACTCACGAAATTTGAAAATAACGGTTATTTTTTTGATCAGACCTCGTATGTCAACAAACCTACAGCAACGCGTGCATTTTAGGGAATTCAACACTGCATTAAAGAAATTCAGATACATTTATGCGAAATGGTCGGGGAGAATTTTGTTAAACGCGTGCGCGTGCGTAATTTTACGAACGTAATTTGGACACGCTAGAATCCAGAGGTTCAATTCGTGTGGCTGACAGCCGGCTTTGAGCCGCCGCCGGTCTTGTTGTACTTTGTCCAGCCGCCGCCGTAATGGCGGTTGAAATCGGCTTAATTTCAGCCGCCGTATTTACATAATCGACAGATTGAGCCGATTTTTTTCCGAACTTTTTAGCAATTTTCTTTTGGAATTGCGTTCTTGTCCACACAAAAAAACTTTTTTCGGCAATTCTTGAGCTTTCTCTACCTTTTATTTCATACAATTTACATTGTATATGCACATACACACAAGAGAGAAAAATAAGGAACTGCTGAGTACCGGCAATTATTTTTCCCTTCTTATTCCCCTCACCGAAAGCTTCTATAAAGTCAAGAATTGCCCAACTAAAGTTGCTGTGTTTGACCTGGCACTTAGCTATACAAGTTTCAGTCATATTCGTAGCAGCATAATGACTTTTTGTCACTGTCAAAATCTATGACCTCAAACTTTTCTTTAAGTACTTTATACAATTTTTTATATTGCATGTAAGAGTTTGACAGTACAATCATACCACAAGCTATTCCTTGTCACAACATATTTAGTGTCACCTTGGAAATTATTTGCTTTTAAGGTATTATATTAGAAAAGATCCGATATTTTTCAGGTGACAGATTGCTATAACCTTACCTTTTCTAAAATCTTAATTAATTTGAGCCACATATTGTTATTTAAAATCAGTTTTGTCTAAATAAATTGAGCCACGTAATGTTATTTATTTCTTTTCCAAAATATTTGTTTCTTAATAAGTGAAAAAACCCCATAACTCAAAAACCATAGTTTCAAATAAAAGAAACACATTTTACATTTTTAATTTCCATACTCGTCTTAGAAAATATGTATATTTACAAAATAGCTCCTAAAGGTTTGAATGAGTTTATGGAACACTACAAAGGATAGTATTGTTAACAAATTTGCATTGTTGACTCGAAATAATTATGTTTATATATTGAATTATGACGTTGTTTGAGTAAATCAGCGATATTTAGTAAATTTGTACAACAAGTTTTTTTATATAATTAGCTTAACATTTTTATGAATTTAGATGAAAAATAGTGAAGAAGGTATTTGTCTAAATGCGTACTTTTTTAAACAATATTTTGACATAAAAAATTAAAATATTACCACATGTATGCAAAAAAAAGCACATATGTCGGCTATAGCCGGCTTTTAGCCGTCGCCGACCTTTTCTTGCCCAGCCGCCGCCGCCGACAACTATGCGACGAATTGAACCTCTGCTAGAATCTCTTATTTTATGGGGTTTGGTAAAAAAAAACGTGCATGAGCCAAAAAGTAGAACGATATAAGACCGAACCCCACTAATATTTATCACTCTACATTTCTTGTGGACACATCTTCCTTAACTGGCATTCTTAGGGGGCTTCAATACAAAATAAGAGTTTTTAAGATTTTAGGGTCAATCACCCTGACTAGCCCCAGAGGGCTCTTAAAGCTGCTGAATGTACGGCTGACTTCTAATATTTTTGTGAACCCAGCATAGGGTTGCAGTGGGAAAAATTACATATACATTGCTAAAAACATATCGTGCGTTATCTACTTAATGAACATAATAAATTGCTGTTAATAACAATATTAATTTATTGAATTAACAATTTTCACAAAATTGATTTGTCAAATGTCATTTTAACGTACAGCTAAAGTGTGCCCATTTCAACTTTAAACGAATGGTAAAGCTAACATTTGTTTTTCCATACAACATTAGGTAATTTTTCTAAACAATTGCTTACCAAACTTAATTAAGCTGTTTTGCATGCGGCCGTAAAAACTTTGTTTTCTATTTAAATCAAATCCGGTGTTAGTTTTGGGACAACCTTTACGATATAAAACGAAAATCACCAAAAAATATCTACGATTCTTAATGAGTGGCACAATCTACAAACTAAATTTGTTTATTCCCATTTCGGAAAAAAAATCCCCGATTTGTGGATAAACCCGTTAGTCTGACTACACAAAGAAAATGAGGAGAGACACCATAGAAATCTATATGAAAATTGAAACATTTAAAAATTAATTCCAACTCAACTCAAATACGAGTGTGATTTTTGCAATAGCATGTACACGTGCCAGCATGTAATCAAGCTCATCACATGATTGAATTTTGCTTTTGCTGCTGCCAAAAAAAAAAAAAAAAAAAAACTCGCTTATTTATGAATATTATTCGGTGTGCATTAAAATACTTATTCTTTTTTTAATTAAGAACAGCATCCCCCTTTTGAAAGCAAATATTAACAAGAAGCAATTAATTTGGAAACTAATTGTAAATGCCAAGATTTCAGTGTTTTTTTTTTTTTTTTTTTTTTTTTTTTTTTTTTGCTGCCGTACTTATGTAATTTGCTTGGGAAGATGCACGTGTACTCGTACATTTGGAATTTATTATTAGATTATATTAAGAAATTAATTAACTTGTAATTCATTTAAATAAAATATACAATTATGTTTAATTATGATTAGCTTTACTATTATGTATGTGGTACCTATGAAGTCAGCTTTGAAAAATATGGTTAGTCACCAAGAGAGAGAGAGAGAGAAGTACAGACTACGCCATGCACATGATTTCCCGTTAGATGACGTAGTTTAACCCATTGCCTATTATTTGTATTTCCAAATCATCTAGGACTATGTGTGTGTTGAAAAGTTTTATTTGCATGTTTAATATTAATTATCCAAAATGAGTAAATTTTACATTTATGAGAGGAATATAAATGCATATATGCAGGGCTGGGCAGTATTTGAAATACTTATATTTGAAATACGTATTTGAAATACAAATACGTATTTTGTATCTGTATTTCAAATACACGACCTGAAAGTATTTAGTATTTTGTATTTCAAATACATAACTTAATAGTATTTTGTATTTCAAATACATGTGGCTCAAAAATACATTTTTACAAAATACATTTATTTATTATAATAAATTGAAAACAAGTTATTTCACAAAAGCTAAAACCGCTAGAAACTACAACCATTAAAATGTTTATCATTTTGCAATACTGCAATGTAGCTTTCATTTATACAGAGCTAATACATTTTACACTAATCGGGTGATATCAGTAAGAATTTCTATATATTTGCCACCAGCTTTTTATATACAGGGAAATAATTTTTATTATGGAAAACTTTAGGCTGCGAGAACCAGATTAGATCCAATAATACTTTGAGGCATTTAAGTTGTATTTTAACAAAATTAATGGAGGGCTTGGAAATAAGATTTAATGAGTTTCTCATGCTGACACCTGGAGGAAATAGAGCCATGTCGGTGTCATGTTTCCATCCTAGTTTCAAAATTAGCTGATTGCCAGAAAGCATCTCAGTAAAAGAGAGGCAAAAAATTCAAAATCTTGCAATAGATACCATGGAGAAAAATTGCAAAAAAACCTGAAACCATGACTGGATGCAGAAGAAGTAGTAGTTGAGGTAAAGATAATGAAGATTTTATTGTTGTTTTGGGCAATACAGTGATCAACCTCGTAAATCAAATTTGGAACTTGAGCTTATCAGTTTTCAAAATGATAAAAGCAAGGAGCTTGCTATTCTGGAAAACTATCCAAGTATCAAAAATAAATGCATTTATAGAATTTGACAGCAGCTTGTGTTCCTCAGGACCTGCAGAAAGATGTTTGTCGGATGACTGATTGAAATATCTAGTTTTTATTAAAGGAAATACTTGTTTTGCCGAATGAATTTTTTATTTACTATCTATCAAATGCTAAATATTAGGTTTGTTCCTTTAATTTCTTAGCAAGTTTAGAACAATCATATGAATATACAACTTAGTTTAATTGTATATGTAAAATAAAATATGTATCTAAAGCCAGACGGGTACATTTTTCTGAGACCAAATTACAAAAATTTATTTGTATTTTGTAGTTGTATTTTAAAAGTATTTTGTATCTTGTATTTAAAATACACTACTGTAAAGTATTTTGTATCTTGCATTTGAAATACACTCATGGAAAGTATTTTGTATCTTGTATTTGAAATACATAATCTGTGTATTTTGCCCAGCCCTGCATATATGTATAACATGTAGTTAAATTTGAACGAACCATGTATATATGTATGTATGCATATAGATGCAATGAATAGAAAAAATTTCCAACCAATAGAGCTCTCAGATTTTTTTTAGCAGACATAAAATTGAGAAAGAGAAATAAGAAAAGAATTTAATATGCTGGAAGTCTTGAGTATAACAGCTTGCCAGTAAGGCTAAAACCGATTAACGCTATTTCAACATTAAAGAAAGATTCAAAAGAATATTTATTTGAAAAATTTGAATTACTTTTGCGTATATAACCTACATTTTATTGTAATCCTATGTTTTCAGTTTTAAATTTTAGTATGAAACTAATTTTCTTTTTTTTTTGGTGGGACAACAATAATGAATTGTATTCTATATGAAATGAAAAAAAAAACTATCTAAAAAAGAAAAATGCATTAGCAATATTAAGTATGTATGAACACTTAAAACAATTTTAATTAACTGATAATTGAATTAATTAAAAAGTGTATGTATGAATAGCAATTAGTTTAGCAGCTTCAAACCTCTCAGTTAAAACGCAAATATCTTCCTTTTTGTGTAATAAATCTAGATGAAATGCGTATGAACACCAAATGAATGTACTATCAAATACCTTTTATATGATATGTATGTATGTAAAGGGTGGTTAAATTTTAAGGGCCGATGTTGATTTTATATAAAATAATTAAAGTATGTTGCGACATAGTAACACTTTTGGTAAAAGTTCTGTTTTCTCCAAGGTGCATTAAGGTCTACAAGGTACCAGCGCTACGGCATCAAACAGTTTTTTGCTACTGGCAATATAGTAAGTTATTTGCGTCAAATATATTGTTTACATTTTTTAAAGTCAATTTAGTGGTTTAAGGCCGGGGCTCATAGAATCCGTTGTACGTTATACGTTGCCTTTTTCAACTGACAACTAAGTTGAAATACATGTTTTCTTATGAGCTTTGTCACATTCCGTACTTCTCCGTCAACGTTAAAGGCCTAACTATAATGTGCATAGATTGGCTTAAGCTTTTACTAAAATTAAACGAAAAGTCTGTCAAATGCATAAGTGAATGAAAAACGACTTTTAGTTGGCCATAATGTACTTATATGAACTTAGTGTATGGTCACACACAGCAACTTTAGTTGGGCAATTCTTGACTTTATAGAAGCTTTCGGTGAGGGGAATAAGAAGGGAAAAAGAATTGCCGGTACTCGGCAATTCTCAGCAATTCCTTACTTTTCTCTCATGTGTGTATGTGTATGTGCATATACAATGTAAATTGCATAAAGCAAAAGGTAGAGAATTGCTCAAGAATTGCCGAAAAAAGTTTTTGTGTGTGGACAAGAAAGCAATTCCAAAAGAAAATTGCTAAAAAGTTCGGCAATTAAAATCGTTCTGTCTGACCACAGACTTAATGATTTTAAACCCATTGTTGCACAACTGCGTAGTACTTGTGTAATTACTAAGTAGATTATATAAAAACTACTAAAAATGACAACAAAGTATTTGTATGCAATAATTTCCAAACAAAAACTAAAAACAAATTTGTGGTAATTTGTGTAATTAAAAATTGAAAAAAGCTAAAATACATTTCTATTAAATGAAATACAATATTATTTGTTTAAATTTTTCTTTATTTTAATAATTTTTGTAAACACACACACAAACTCCTGAAAACAAATGATTCCGCACAGAAAGTGCGTTCAGTTTCGTACTTTGCTTAGCGTATGGTCACACACAGCAACTTTAGTTGGGCAATTCTTGACTTTATAGAAGCTTTCGGTGAGGGGAATAAGAAGGGAAAAAGAATTGCCGGTACTCGGCAATTCTCAGCAATTCCTTACTTTTCTCTCATATGTGTATGTGTATGTGCATATACAATGTAAATTGCATAAAGCAAAAGGTAGAGAATTGCTCAAGAATTGCCGAAAAAAGTTTTTGTGTGTGGACAAGAAAGCAATTCCAAAAGAAAATTGCTAAAAAGTTCGGCAATTAAAATCGTTCTGTCTGACCACAGACTTAAGCAACTGACATTAGACGAAACTTAACGAAAAGTTTCATTAAGCACATTATAGTTGTACACATTTGATTATACGTATTCGCACAGTTGCTTAAGCTGGCTTAAATTAGTTTATGCACATTATAGTTAGGCCTTAAGTATTAAAGTTGAGCAACTTTTAGCGTACGTTGAGAACTTTGACAACTATCTGGTAACATTTTTTGTATTTAATTTTCGTTAAAGAAAAAATTAAAATTAAATTGTGTTAGATTTTCTGTGCTGTATCTATAATAATAAATAAAAAGATTTCATTCAAATTAAAATAAAATAATAGTGGAATTTACAGCCGTTAACAAAGTGCCAACTTCATACTTGATGTCAGTTTAAAAAGGAGACGGACAAAGAACAACGGATTCTATATGCCTCGGCCTTTATTCTGAATTAAACATTTAAAAATTATTTTGTGACCATAAAAATAATTTATAATTGTGAAAAGGTATTTTCATTTTTTATAATTGTGAAAAGAGTTACAAAGATTTTTAACAAGCATAGCTTTCCACATGCCTGTTTTTGTCATATTGTTGTAACTTTTCTCTAGTGCTGCCACCTTGTAGACATTAATGCACCTTGGGTTTCTCATATTTGATATATAAATTAAATAATTGTTTCCAAATTTTATCGTAATACGAATATTAAACACAAAAACAACAAATCAAAACAAACAGAAATTTATAATTGCTAAAGTAATATTGGCGGTTTGAAATTTAGCACCACACCTACAGCAGAAATTCATGATACGTAGGTGCCTACACAGGGGAAATAAGATCTAAACGATGTGCATGAGTGCGTACGTAATCAAACTAAAATTAACAGTGATAAGATGAAAGCAAAGTATGACGGAGGTGCAAATTCTACTGGTTTCCAGGAAAGGCAATTAGTTCTACTTGTTAACCCACAAAGGAAGACGGGAATTTCTCCCAAACTGCAAACCCGTTGGTGTAAGGTGATTAAAAGAATTAACGATGTGGTCGACAGGATACAAAAGGACAACAGCTCTGGAACGCTTTTGAAGAACCTTGGACTAGTTTACTTAGTTATTCACTTGGAACACAGCTTATATGTATTAAAAAAAAAAAGTATAGAAAAAGAAGCATGCTGTTCTCTCATAATCGCTCTCTTTCTCTCTCACTCTCTCTCTCCCTTGATAATTTTAAAGTACGGCTACAATTTCGTGCAAATTGGGATTCCACAGAGTCTCAAAAGAGGGTAAAGAACCACACCCAATATATATATTTTTTTTATTGGACCAGTACTCAGGGAATGATCCCTACATATGCAGTGAATTGTACCAGAACTAGGAAAATAGGTTGTATAATATATAACTGAAAGATGTAGTTTTTATATATTGAAAACTTTATAGGCAATTACTCAAATTACGTAAAATTTTTGTTAGTCGACTATTGTTTTTTTAGTCATATGTATGCACGGCGAATTCATAACAGGTGATTTAAATGGCATAATTAAGTGAAATTTGAAAAAAAAAAATATTTTTTCAATATTAATCCAAACAGAATAACTGGAAATAACAAAATATCCGAAAATTTGATATAGTGTGCTGCTCAAAAGGAACATCAATATACAGGGCTGTTCTGCAAATCACTTTTTGTGAAAGTGATTTGAAATCACAAAAAAGGTGTTCTGCACACAAAATATTATTGATTTTTGTGATTTTAAATCGGTTAGCTAACTTGCAATCAATTTGAAATCACATCCCAATTTTTGCACGCACTTTATGATGAATTTTATAATTTATTACATTAATAAATAACTTAATGTGTTTTCTATTGATTATTTAAGTAAAATCATTTATTTTATACGAAATAATTAATTAAATTAAGAAAAAACTAGATACGCTCATTTTGTTGCAAAATTTTTTGTATTATTTTGTGATTTGCTTTATTGGTTTATTTTATTTTACCTTTTATATTTATTAGAAGGAATTAACCTTATTTTGCAAATAATTCCGCGAATAAAAAAAATTCAACCTGAAAATAAAAATATCAGTAAATTGGACCAAAAAACAGAATTTTTTTGTGCTTTAGAAGAGAGTAAATCACATCGAAAATCACAAAAAGTTGTGATTTGCAGAACAGGCACAAATCACATTTGTGCTTTTGAAACGGCATGTGCTTTGAAATCACGTGATTTTTAGAACAGGCCTGATAATAACAAATAAAGCAAAAAAAAATGTCTTCTCCGAACTGTCTGATTTGATTTGGATTGCCTCATATACAGTATAGTATGTATATGCGTAAGATATGAAGCTCTGAGCCTAAGAAGTTAATCGCAGCAACAACTGCAAATATACCCATAGAACATTTTGGAGCTCAATGTGTGTTGGTCAAAAGACAAATGAAGAATGAATGAAGACATTTCTACAAAAACGAAATTTGTAAATAAGACAAGTTTAAATCTTAATGTTACAGAATTTATTTGACTTAAAAATAATAACAAACATTGAAACATGTCTCTATTAACAATTCTTTCCTTTCATTAACAATTCTTGAGCGCTTTAGGCTTGATTTATAATCTCATTTTATTCTCAAACAAACCAATCACTAGCAACCTAATCGTCATCCTCATCCATGGCATCATCGTCACCATCATCATCAGTGTCTGCATTATCGGTATCTCCGTTATCGGTATCACCATTATCGGAGCCTTCAATTAGCAGCTGAAGGAATTCTTCTTGATGTTCAGTGACCAAGTCTAAAAATATTGGGCTTGTTTGTCTAACTGCGCAAAGCGCACGGTCTATAACACTAGGATTTTGTTGTACAGCACTTCGTATTCTTTCAAACGCTGGATCATCCCGAAACAGTGTGAACGGCGACACTAACACGTCAGTGTCGTCAGTGACATAGCTAGAATTAGCAGGAGTAGATGGTGATGATGGAATGCCGTCAAGGAGGTATTGGATAGCAAGCTCAGAATTATAAAAGCTGGCGTCTAAAGCTGTTCGGGCATCATCTTCTGGATAGCCCATGTCAACAATTTGAGAAACTAGTTTTTCCTTTTCCTTCGAATCCGATGGAACCGTAGGAGACTTGAATTCAAATTCTGTTGGTAGAGTTTTTGCAGCGGTTGGAGTAGTTTCCGCTTCCATAGCGATTGTTTCTGTACCATTCCCCAGCTTTTCCAATGGTTGCTTTATTGCCATCATAACTAAAAATTTTTTCCAATTAATATTATAAGCGCTCAATTTTTCTTCATTTACAAGTATTTTGCCGGCATACTTAATATCCTGAAGCTCTGGTTCAACGCCCACGTCTGGATACAATGATAATTCTTTTTTTAAATCATAAACGGTTTTTGTTTCCTCAATATCAATTACTAGAGATTTGTGGTTTAATGTTTTTATTTGTAATTTCATTTTGTTTATCTTCTTTGGATTAAATCAATCTACTTCAATAATTTCACAGCAAAACAACGAATAAATGAACGAAAAACATGCGCGTTATGTTTGACACACACACACACACACATACAAATGTTGTTTTGACAGTTTAGCACTTTTTGTTATTTTTTAGGGTTGCTTCACTTTTGTTTATAACAACGATTACTCAAGTATTCAGGCTGCTAGTGTGGTGAATAAGTGAATCAATATGATAAATTAAACGTAACGGAACTTGACCGTTATTTTATATCTTGATGAATTATCAGCCAGTCTACCAATTTCGAAAGAAAATGAATGCGAAAGAAAGCCAGTCACTCACATTCGAATCAATTTGGGTTTGTCTATCTCACTACTATTCGTTCGCATATTCTTATGTATTTTGATTGAGTTTTGACACATCGTTCGCATAGAAAAAAGTTAGACGAACCCAAATCAATTTTCTTTCGCTTAGATTGCGAACGCAATCAGGCTGTCGAAATTGGTAAACAGGCTGTGAGTTTCAAGCAAGGCGAATTCATTACTGGGTAAACTTGACAGCTCACGCGATTATTTTTTGCTTGCCGCGTTTTTTCCAATGAGGCTGTCAAATTGTTTTTCTTTTGTTTAAAAACATGTTCGCGCCATTTTAATTTGAATTTTTTTTTTTTTTTTTTTTTTTTTTGTATGAACCGATATCGGAAATTTTTACTTCGTGTATTTGAGAAACCTTTTTTTATAACCAGAACTGCCTTTAAACAAAAAGAAAAAAAAACCAAAAAATTCGTGAAAAAATAGGTTTCGGCTATATCTCTGGTATGTATGGACCGATACCGGAAATTTTGATTTTCTCTATTTGGTAACCTCTTTATATTACCAGAACTGCTTTTAAACAAAAAACGTTGTTTAAATTCACTTATGCGGCATTTTCTTGAAAAATCGGTTTAGGCTATATATGGACCGATACCCAAATTATTCATTTTCTTTATTTTCTTTTATAACCAGAATTGCTTTTAAGCAAAAAAAATTTCCATGGAAAAATCGGTTGAAATATCGGAAATTTTCATTTTCTTTATATTACGAGAGCTGCTTTTAAGCAAAAAACGTTGTTTAGGTTCGCTTACGTGACATTTTCATTAAAAACCCGGTTTAGGCTATATCTCGGGTATATATGGACCCATATCAGAAATGTTCATTTTTGGTATTTTAGTAACCTCCATGATACAAAAAACAAGGTAGCCGCTTCGCTACAACAAATACAACAATAAAAAACAACAGGTATTTTGTTTGTGTAAAAAGGGGAATTCACACTTTAGCTGTCAAAAGTAGTTAATAACCCCCCGTCTAGATTAGCAATAAATTGTTAACACATGGTACAATAATATATAGGTAGTGTCGCAACTGTGGCCGACATTTTTTTTTTTTTTTCTGTGATGATAACTATCAAAAGTGCACACATAACACACATTTTTTATTATTGTTTACAAACTGAAAAAGTTTTTGAAAAAAAAAATGTTCCAATAATAATTTTGAAAAAAAAAACAGCACACAGCTTTTTCTTGATCTTTATTTATATATTTAATTTATTGCACCAGTTTTAAATGCAAAAACTAATTGAAAAATTATTTGTAAAATAAAAACACGAATAAAAATATACGTTTGTTTTTTTATTTTCTTTTGTTTTCTTTGACAGTTATCAACACAAAGCAGCAATAAAAAGCCATGTTGTTTTTTTTTTTATTGTTGGCTTGTTGTAGTTCCGCTTTTACCTGTTATATTATTGTACCATGTGTTAACATTTATTGCAGCAAACGTCAAAATTGTGTTATTGCCAGTGAAGACAGCTTATTGCTAGTGGTTGCAATTATTGCTGCAATAATTGTCAATGGATTTTCGTTAACAATTTCTTTATAAAATAGACGAATCCCCTGAAGAAGTGAACATAAAATTCACGAAACGTTGGGAAAAGATGTAATAAAAATTCTGCCTTTTTATTGACATAAAGAATGTTAGGCCTCACCAGCTAAGTATATACAAAAAGCAAATTATTGCAGACCTCAAATGTCAAAATTTATTGTCATTTGAGTTTAATATTAAAGTATTTTTGAAACATTCTGCTTGCGAATAATTTTAGTAAATTTTTCTTTTGCAAAAATTAATAATTTAATTTTTATTACTTAAAATAAAGTGTTTTCTTTTAATGGATTCGTGCATTGAGGGTGTTTGCAAAGTAATCACGCCGTACAAACAGTTTTCTTGTCTTTAGGACTTTAAAAGTCCAGATAAAATAAAATTTTAAGTTATTTTGCAAATTTTTTTGCAATAAAATTTGGCTTTTGCGCTGAACTTTCCTATTCGTTTTTTTATAATTATGAGTTGTCATCATACCTTTGACATAAGCAAAGCAATAAGCAATTGTGTACTGTTGATATGCCGGCGTTATTGCTTTATTGCGAACATATTTATTGCTAATATAGCCGGGGGGTTACGAGTACTTCACGCCTGTTTTTATTGTGTTTTTGTAGACGTTAATTCATCTTGTTCCGTTACATGTTATTTTGGTTTCACTAAACTACATACATCGCTATAAACAAGTATTTTTCCGTGTTTTTAAATTAAATGAATTATGAAAACTTTGTTTACAAAAAAACAAAAAGGAAAAGGATTTTCTTTAACTAGAAAATATAATCAACTTTGATTTATACACACAAAAAAATATTGTAAGAATTTTCTTTTTTAACTCAAATTTTTCGTAATAAAACTAAAGAAAAATATTCATTAATGGGACGGGAATTTCATTTCAGCTGCTTACAATTTTAACTTATCACTCCGTTGGGAAATCCTTAACAATACCCTTTTTACTATGCTTACAATGGAGTGTTTACGAAAATTTTAAATCAAAACATAAACGCAAACACTGATTTATAGCAGTTGGTCACTTTCTAAAACCGTAATGACTATGTATCAAACGTGACTTACGATGTCGGTGTATTTTTGTATACACACATACATTAAGGACAACCCTTTTTTATATACATATAATGCATACATATGTATGTATATATACTCGTACATAAGTAGCTATGGAAGAAAATGCAATAGTTTTGTTCTTTGGGAATACGCAACTCGTTCATTAATTACCATATTAGTTAGACCCTAGTCGAGGAGAAATTGAGAAAATTAGAAAAGGGTCTAATACTTCACGAAGACAAATGGTTTCATTCTCTTGATAAATTAAAAACTTTTGTTATTAGCCTTTTCAAATATTTTCTACCACTGAACGATTTTTTTCCTTCACCAAAATAAAGAAAACGGAAATTAGTTAAGCATTCAGAAAAAGAAATCTTTTAAAACTTTAAAACGGAAATCAAAAGCAGTTTATAAAGCACGTGTTTTATTGAATTCCTGATTAAATTTTTTTAGTAGTATGAATGTATGTGTGTGATAGCCAATATTTTTCATTGCACGAGTAATAATCATGTGCAACGTATGAACAAACGTGTTGAAGATTTTTATCTAAAAACACTTTAGGATGAATGCTTCAACACCCATTTTCGATGCTTATAATGAAAATGTGGTATTAAATTCAATTAATTCAATGACTTTTTTCTCATATCTAATTCACAGTAATAGAAATACATATTTAATACTTAATGCACATTAGAAACTTTTCAATATTGAACTTGTGTTTGTTCATCCCCTGAAGAATCACAATAAAGCAATACCGCAGAGCATTGAAAATATACACTATCGGACAAAATAAAGTGTAAAAGAGCAAAGTCTTCAAAAATGTATCTAAAATTATATTAATAAAAAGATTTACAGCCAGAGCTGGGCAGTATTTGAAATACTTGTATTTGAAATACAAATACGTATTTTGTATCTGCATTTCAAATACATAACTTAATAGTATTTTGTATTTCAAATACATGTGGCTCAAAAATACATTTTTACAAAATCCATTTATTTATTATAATAAATTGAAAATAAGTTATTTCATTTCCATTAAAATGTTTATCATTTTGCAATACTGCAATTCAGCTTTCATTTTTTTTATTTTTTATCTTGGACCAGTACTCAGGGGATAGCCCCTACATATGCAGTACATTGTACTGGAACTAGGAAAATAGATTATGAGAAGGAGGAAAGGGGGAGTAATGTTTGTGAATTTAACACACGGAACGACCAAAATAAAAGTTATCACAGCACTTAAAGTGTTGAAGTTAAATTAGTTAAAAAAAATGATAAGTGCCCAGTGTATAGACCTTCGACACTGCTCAGAATAACAAAAATTAGTTCAACACCGCGCACACCGTGAGGTAATAAATACATTGGAGTAACATTAAAAAGAAATTAGTAATAACAAATAGAGAAAAAACAAACGGCAATAAAAAAATAAAATAATATAAAAAACAACAATAAAAACACGTGCACACATGATGCAAAACAAAACTCTACCTATTCCGTTATAATTTCGTTTTTTCTCCCAATTAATAATAAGCATAGAAAACACGGAGGACAATGAAAAACACGTGTGTACAGAACGAAAGACAAAACACTGTTTTGTCTAGAGCAAATATCAGTAAGAATTTCCTCAAATTTGCCACCAGCTTTTTCCCAAGGCTTTGAATTATATACAGGGAAATAATTTTTATTATGGAAAACTTTAGGCCGTGAGAACCAGGTCAGATCCACTGCAACATAATACTTTGAGGCATTTCAGTTGTATTTTAACAAAATTAGTGGAGAGCTTGGAAAGAAGATTTAATGAGTTTCTCATGCTGACACCTGGGGCCAAATTCCGCAACGATGAATTTTGAAATGTTCACCAATTTCAGTGTTCAATTTTGATTTTTGAGCCGGAAATGGTGAGAATGAATAATTTTGATATTTAAAGTGTACACTTAATAATAATTTGTTGACCCAAAAATCTTCGGTGAATTTTAGTCTTTTGTAAAATATTTTGAACTTGAAAAAAATAAGCGAAAGGATTATATATGTATATTAAAATTATCTATTCAACAACTTGTGTGACACAGTTAATTTGACAAATCAGCATATCATTTAGACTGAAGAAACACATTCAGCGTAATAAAATTTATTGTTTTTTACGGAATCGCTTTTTAATAAAAAGTGAACACTGTGTCTGTCAGTGAATTTTATTTTGAGTGTTCACTGGCAAAAAAAAAAAATCATAGTTGCGGAATCTGGCCCCTGGAGCAAATAGAGCCGTATTGGTGTCATGTTTCAACCCCAGTTTAAAAATGAGCTGATTGCCAGAAAGCATATCAACGTAAGAGAGGCAAAATAATTTTTCTCCAATAGATACCTTGGAGAAAAATTACAAAAAACGTGAAACCATGACTGGATGCAGAAGAAGAAGTAATAGTTGAAGTAAAAGTGAAGATTTTATTGTTATTTTGCACAATACAGTGATCAACCTCGTAAATCAAATTTGGAACTTGATTTTATCAGTTTTCTAAATGATAAAAGCAAGCAGCTTGCCATTCTTGAAAGCCATGATATAAAAAATACAAGGTAATTGCATTCTCTCTTCATTATTTTTAATAAGGATTTTTGAAGTTTATTATTGAAGAGAAATATAAAAAAAGCGTTGCCACACTATGAATAAGAAAATAAACTGCTAAATGAGTTTTTTTTTTCAGAAATTTGTAATGGTGTTGTGTATACTAGAAGAAACTGTAAACTAATAAAAGTAGGTCGTTTTGTTAGCTATATTAAAATATTAAGCATATGTACCATTAAAGTATTGAATAAACTTTTTTGTAATAATATGCAATAGACAACTAAATTTAAACGTTAATTTTTACATTTCATTTGCCAAAACTTATAACCGCCCTCAAGTATGTTTTACGTTCTTCAACATATTCATTAGTGGATTTTTCATCTGTACAATTTTCATTTATCCTACTGAAATTACTTACTAAATATCATTAACACCATCTTTATCTTTGGATTGTGTAATAAAACAAATTTTTCATCAATAGAAATGAATACAAATAAATTAAGTACTGCAATATATAAGAACAAATAAATATAAGTAACGCTTACATTTGTCTGACTACTATTGTAGTCATACTATACCTTGTGCTTACTGGTATTACATTTCTTTGTAGCCTTGTTCGCTCTTTTGGTAACTCAATTTTCGATATTATCGGTTTTCGATATTGTCGTCACGGTATTCGAATCCATTCGGAAGTGGCTTTTGTTTATTCGGAAAACGAAAAATCAAAAAATATTTCAGAATAAATTTTTATTTTTGCTTCCAAGAATGAATATAATATTTTCTGTTAAAAATTATTTCATTTAAAAAAACTTTTTATTGTTTCGTTTTCTAATGAACTAAAAGACGGATTGAAATCCGTTTCCGAACGATATTGAATTCTGCGAAAAGTCTGATTGCAAGCTCTTAACCAATGCTGCCGAATACCAGAAAGAAAAGCATCTTCAAAAAAAGTGATATTTGTATTTTTGCACAAATATTTTGTGCTTTTGCAATTTTGAAATATGCAGCTCATTATTTGAGTCTGGAAAGCAACAAACAAAAGTAATTAATATTGCACTGTAATTTTCAAGCAGAATTTCAACCAAACTGAAAACAGGGAAATATACAAACAGATACGGTAGCACAATTTAATGAAAAATATCACAATCCTCCTTATACTTGTCAGATGGTGATTGATAAGGAAAATTGAGAGAATGAAACTACCTTGTATTTTTTATATCAAGTGGAAAACTATTTAAATATCAAAAACGCATTTATAGAATTTGACAGCAGCTTGTGCTGCTCAGGACCTGTATAAAGATTATTGTTTGTCGGATGATTCATTGAAATGTCTAGTTTTTATTAAGGGAAATACTTGTTTTGCCGAATGAATCTTATTTATTATCTATCAAATGCTAAATCTTAGGTTTGTTCTTTTAATTTCCTAGCAAGTTCAGAACAATCATATGAATATATACATACGTATACCGTACGTGTAAGTATGTAAAATGTATGTACATATGTATGTATATATATTAAATGTATATAATAAAAGAAATTTTGTTATAATATTAGACAAGTTTATTTCTAATATTTGAATACAAAGATAAATAAGCAGTTGTAAGTATGATATAAAACGATCACGCCAGGTTTGCAAACACAGATATGGAAGTTCGTATTTATTATGGCGCGTGAATTTGTTACTGTTTTGGCAATTGATAAATGACTAAATTATTAATAAAATTATAAATTGTTTCCAAAACGTTCACATATTGATTTTGGTAAACTTCATCTTTTATTTGTTATAATTCTGGCAAATTTTCGTATACTCGTGTTTCAATAAATTATTTTAAAGACATCCACTCAAGTGGACTGATTTTCACTGTTTGCTTGCGAAAACACAAATGAAATTCGCATTCCGTTGTGATAGAATAGCTATTATATATAGAGTTTGATGGCTTGTAGTGCCATTCTGTAACTTTTAATGATCCGATAATCGTCAATTTCTTCGACATATTTCATCCCCTGCAGTAACGATTGTATGATCCTGCAATATAACTTTAACGACGGTAAGTAGCTGTATTTTGGTGTACCGGATAATAAGCAGTAAAACTAATATCTGATTTCGGTCGACAGCGAATATAATTAAATAATATCGCTGAATAACCAATTTGATAAAATATCGTTATAATTATTGTAAAGATAACATTGTCTGTATAATAGTAATAGAATCGCACTAGAGGCCAAGTTTAACAAACACGCATTCTAGCTATTGAACGAAAAGACAGTTTCATTTTTGTATTTTTTAATATAAAAATATATTTTTTTATAATATAAAAGGTTTTAAGAAATGAAAAGAAAAATTCAAAATGTGGTGCATTTTTGTTGAGATAACGCGCTTATTTTCCCCATTTTGGTGCGTTTTGAAATTTCAAATTTGACAACGCTGATATACACATACTCACATATGCGTGAGAGGAGAGTGTGGAATTATTTTTTTTCCCTTCTTGTTCGTCTCTCACAAGGTGCATTAACGTCTACACGGTGGCAGCACTGGAGCAAAAGTACAACAAAAACAGGCATCAGGTAAGCTATGTTTGTCAAAAATATTTGTAACTTTTCACAATTATAAACTATAAATGTACCTTTTTATAATCATAAATTATTTTTATTTGAATTATTCTTATCTTCACAAAATAGTTTTTATATGTTTAATTCAGAATAAAACACTAAATTCACTTTACGAAATATAAACAATACACTTGACGTAAATGGCTTACTATATTGCCAGTAGCAAAATATTGTCACATGCAGTAACGCTGCCACCTTGTATATGTTAATGCACATTGGTCTCTCCGAAGCACTGTCTGATCTTGCACATAGCGTCAATTTAAAATCAAGCACATACATTTACGCGCAAAAACAGGATACATATTAATGTTTATTATTCTAGCTGTTCATAAAGCTTATGGTATTGTTTTTGTGTGATTTTTTTTTACCACCCTTAACGGAAAAAGGTCGAAAACATTAGATATTCTTCATTTAGAACAGGATAAATTGTTATACAGTAAAGTGGTTTGTCAACGACAAACTGTTAAAAAAAATATTTTGCTTGTTGGTTCTACAACTTTTGCACACTACATGCATACATATGTATAGGGTGTTTTTTTTAAGCTAGATAGAACTTTAAATTGTAAAAAGTAACACAAAAAATTAAATTTTGATGAAACATTTTTTTTATTTGTTTCAGTATACTCTGACAAATCATCATAAATAGACTCACGCTTGAACAACGCTACGAAATTATCCAAATTTACTTTGAAAATCAGTCGTCGATTCGCGCGTTGTTTTATCGCAAAATTGTGTTCAGCGATGAGGCGCATTTTTGGCTTAACGGGTTTGTTAATAAGCAAAATTGCCGCATATGGAGTGAGACCAATCCACAAGAGACCCTACAGACTCCATTACATCCAGAAAAATGCACTGTTTGGTGCGGTTTTCATGCTGGTGGCATCATCGGACCTTATTTCTTCAAAAATGACGCCGGAGCTCGCGTTACGGTCAATGGAGATCGTTACCGCACCATGATCAATGATTTTTTGTTTGAAAATATGGATGACATTGATCCGGAGCAGATGTGGTTTCAACAGGATGGCGCTACGTGCCATACGGCGAACGCAACCATCGACTTACTGAAATCAAAATTTGGCGATAAGTTGATTTCGAGAAATGGACCTGTCAATTGGCCTCCAAGGTCGAGCGATTTGACACCTCTCGATTATTTCCTGTGGGGCTACGTGAAGTCACTGGTTTATGCTGATAAACCAGCAACAATTGACGCCTTGGAGGCCAGCATTGTTCGTGTTGTTCGTGACATACGGCCAGCAGTGCTCGAAAAAGTGGCCCAAAATTGGACGTCCAGAATGCGCTTCGTCAAGAACAGCCGCGGTGCCCATATGCCCGAAATCATTTTCAAATGTTAATGTCACGTATTGATCTTTCGAATAAAAAAAAATTTTGATTACAATTTAATTTTTTGTGTTATTTTTTACAATTTCAAGTTCTATCGGGCTTAAAAAAACACCCTGTAAATAGGGAAGGGTCAAATACCCTACGCAAACAGTTTGGCAAACACACGTTTCCCGTTTGCACTCCAACGACACAAACATAACTCATACAAATTAGTCACTTTTTTTGTTTTTAACAAGATTATATGACGATTGTTTTGCGGCAAATTTACTCGCCATATGCAGTCCGCCAAATATAAATTGTTTTTATTGCCATTTCTTTCTTGGCCTCAAGATATTTCTCTTTGAACTTCTCTACAAAAATGATCTACTTCTTGAGACTATTTCTAGAGACTTTAATTCTTCTACAAAGAAATCAGAATTTTATGCAATTCTATAAATTCTAACAAATTAAGTTTTTGTGCTTCTTCTTCTGCTACCACTTCACTCTGCATCTAAAGGAAAATACAACATTTAACGCTAAACAACACAAGCGGTTTGACAAACATTCACATGTTTGCACAGAAAACAAAAATGTTTGATTTTCGTATAAACATGATTCAAATATTTATGGAAACGGGCAAATACTGTCAGAAATAATGTGAAATGTTTGTACAAATGCACAAGCTAAGCAGTTTGCATAATTTATTATTATAATTATTCCATTTCATATTTATACTGCTAATTTTAAGGACAGAAATTTTATTGAAATGAATTTTTGCTTTACAGTTTTTGTGTCTTTTGTTAGAATAGTCAATAACAATCATTTTTGTGTTCAGACATAAAAAAATATTTTAAGATTTTTTCCCTAAAATTAAAATTTTATGTTTGGGTAATGAATTTTTTTCGACAAAAATTTCTGCTTACGAGTACTTTGCTATTGTTTTGCACACATCCTTAGTGTTTGATTAATTAAAGTATTTCTGTTTCTTAAAAATAATGTACGAAAGGCATGCAATTATTGCTTAATTTTTTTCTCACTGAGTTTAAAGTTGAAAATAACATCCAACATAAAAAGTTACTTATTTCCAATATCATTAAAGTATAATTCACTGGCTTATACCTCTGACCAGTATTAAAAATTCACCATCAACTAGTTTTTGAAGATGGCAATGATTTTTTACGAAAAAACAACACTATTGTTTATCATTATTTGTTATTGTATTCAAGTAAAAATCGATAGCCACATGTAAGTGTTGTAAAGCGTTCAAGCATTTCTTTCAATTGCGCTGTGCTATGTGCAAAGGCACTAACAAAACAACAAATTTGTCAAAACCATATGTTCTAAAACATTTGCTGACACATCGTCCCTATTTTGAGCTGCCGTCATTTTTTTTGTGAAAATTCATTTGGAAAAAATCGTTGTTGTGAAAATATCGGATAATAATTTATGATAAAGGACGACGACGATATTATTTTTGTTAAGTACTATTTATATGCGAAAGTAAAGTTGTGTTATTTGAACAAAGAAAATCTTACCTATTACAAAGTATACAGCAATCATGAAGTTGACTATCAAAACACTCGACCAGAAGACATTTTATGTTGAATTCGATGACTCTAAAACAGTATGGGATCTTAAAGCGCATTTGCAGAAAATGCCAGAAGTTGCTGTGCAGCCGGAACTACAGCAATTAATTTATGCTGGACGTGTGCTAGATAATGACAATGTCCTAAAAACATACAGTATAGATGAGAGGAAATTCTTAGTGGTTATGGCGAAAAAAATTGCAACAGCAGCCCCATCTCCATCGCCACCAGTAGCAACAGCACAGCCGGCTGCAGAACCAGACGTAGCAAAAACAACTACATCGTCTAGCTCAAAATCAAGTGAAAATAGTACAGTAACAGCTACGGGCGACTCACAACCAAAGACTGAAGTAAAATCACAAGAGAAGGAGAAAGAAGCTACACCCGTTGCTGCTAGCACTGGCTCCACAACCGATAGTGGTGCCCCTCAGCCTCCACAAGGAATAGGGAATGTTTTGGATATTTCACCTACGGCAGCTGCTAATGAAGATATGGTACGTGAAATTATGAGTATGGGTTATCCAGAATCCGAAGTTCGGCGTGCTTTAATGGCTAGTTTTAATAACCCTGATCGCGCCATTGAATATCTAATTGAGGGCATACCCGATATACCAGATATGGTAGGTATTCCTCAACCAACTGCACAGCCGGCTGCAGCCGCACCAGCAGCAGGAACGCCCACAGGTGGTACAAACCCCCTTAACTTTTTACGTGAAGATCCACGTTTTAATCAAATGCGTCGCGTTATTCGACAACGTCCTGAATTATTAAGCAGCGTTTTAGCACGGATTGAGGAAACCAATCCCGCTTTGTTGGCCGTTATACGTGAACACCAAGATGAGTTCGTTGCCATGATTAATGAAGAAGCTGGCGTAGAAGCCACAGAAGGGGGTGGTACAGAACCTCGAGAAGATCTTGTGGAAATTGTATTAAACGAAAACGAAAGACAAGCTGTAGATCGTTTAGTGGCCTTAGGTTTTCCGCGTGAACTTGTTCTGCAAGCTTATATTGCCTGCGAAAAAAACGAAGAACAGACCGCTGACTTTTTGTGTCGACACATGGAAGATTAAGGTGTTATTGGATCACCGGAGAGAGATAGAGCGAGATAATTTAAAAATGTAAAACCGCAAAGAAAACTCATCAACATTTGTTGCTTTTACGAAATATTCTTACATACGTTGTAAAAATAGTATCTACATACATGTTAAAAATATTGAAGAATTAATAAAAATCAAACATAAAATTCTTAACACTTCTTAAAATTCGAATCAGAAATTCAATGTCTTTTTATTATCTGTTATTGCTTTGTTAGCAACAGTCTATTCCTGTTTTGAATAAATAAATCTGAGGCTTACCTTTGTAATGCCGGCTATATCTTCGTATCCTAAACTATATTGCGTAGCTATTTGATATGGTATATGTTGTTGTTGCTGTTGATATTCGTTAACATAGTCGTTGTAAAGTTGTGGTGGCGGCGCTGGTAATTGCGTTTGATTAACAGCAGTTTGTGGTCCAGGATCATACATTACCGTTGTAGATTGTTTTTTAACTTTAGGTTTTCTGCCTCTAGGTTTACCACGCTTTTTGGGCGGGTTTAAAAGCCTTGAAGCATTTACAAAAGTATTTACAAATAAGTCAGGCATTTTTTGCTCTTGGTAAATTCTAAATGGCGAACTAAATTAATCAACTAAAAGTAGAAAAAAAGAAAAGCATTTTTATTTTAAAACATTCTGCTCAATTCACTAAACACTTATTAGAAATATAAGATTTTTCAGATTTTTGTTTTCCAAAACTCAAAGAAAAATGAAAGAGCATATATTTTTTCAAGCTTTTATCTTCATACAAATATTTGTATGCAAGTCAATTTTTCAAAAGCATATTTTAACATATTTTTGAAGCTACCTACACATACATAATTAAATAAAACTCTATAAGCTTTTGGCTTTTTTTTAATTTATTAATATTTGAGTTTTAAGCTTTAACTTTCAAAGAAGTTTTTATAAATTAAGCAAAAATAAATATACTCGTAGTAAAAAAAACATTTTGTCGAAGTTCTAAATTAATTTCTCAATCTCTTTTTAATTTCATCAGCCAAGTTGGCCAATGGAATGTCTTCTTCTTTGCGGCTGCTTACTTCACGTAACTTTACAATGCCTTTGGCCAGTTCAGAATCACCAAATACTACGGCAAGAGGAATTTGCTGTTCTTCGCAGTGCTGCAATTGCGCCAGCAGTTTGGGATTCAATTTGTAAGAATGTTCAGCCTAAAAAGAAAGATTTTAAAATTTATTTTTACAATCGAAAACGTAAACGGAATCTAACCTTAACACCTTGATTCCATAAGTCATTTAAAATACTTAAGCGTTTTTCATGCAACCCTTTATGTGCCGAAGCAACATAAACTTCAATGTCATTTGTACGTTGCTTAATGCCAGATGTTGCTGCTTTAGCTTCTAGCACAGAAAATATACGTTCCACGCCAATAGATACACCCACACAAGGCACTTGTTTGCCTTTGGCATCGAACATGCCAACCAAATTATCATAGCGACCACCTCCGGCAACAGAACCAACTGTACCCTGTTCTTCCGTTTCGCCATTCGCTTGAATTTTGGGTTCAGCCTTAAGAACGCATTCATAAATAACTCCCGTATAATAGTCTAAGCCACGTGCCAAACTAAGATCAAAACTAAGTTTGTCCGAAAGCCCCATAGCGTTGCAGTATTTCAACAAAAGTTGCATGCCTTCAAGACCTTTTAGGGCAGGCGAAACAGCCTTCAATTTAGGATCAGCCAAAAGTTTTTCTACCAAATCGCTGCCACCACTCAACTGTACGTACTCGCCAATTTGATCGGCAACAGCTTCATCTAAACCCTTTTCATCAATCATTTCACGACGAACCTCGGCCCAAGGAGACTGTTAATAGTTTTAAAATAAGTATAAAAAATGGATTTGTTCCGTTTATATACATACATAAACATATGTTTATTTATTTATTTTGTTTTTTGTTGGTTACCTTATCTAATTTGTCTACAGCAGAGCAAATTGAACGGAATTTGGCGGCTGGTACACCACAAGCTTCGAACATGCCATCCAATAGTTGCCGGTGATTAACCTTTATCACATAATCGCCAATATCTAAAGTATCCAGAACTTCGGATACAATTTTGACACATTCAGCATCGGGTAACATTGCATCAAAAGAGCCGGCAATATCGAAATCCTAAACAAGAGTAATAGTTTTATATTAAAACATAAAAATAAATATTTTACTCGAACATCATGTTAGATAAAAAAAATTTAATATTCTAGCAGTATTACTTTGAAAACCTCTTTGATTTTTTAACCTGTTAGTGACCGGAAAAGATATTAATAATGTTAGCTGTATAAAAAAAATAGTATGAATTATAGCAACGCCATAGCTCTTAGTTTTAGTATTGCTTAATATAACACTACTTTTTGGGTTAAAAAGTTTTCAACAGGCAGAAAAAATTATAACTGTGTTCCATTAATTTATATTCCAAGATATTAAATTAGCTTTGAAGTCTTAACATAGTGAGCTGTGAATCAGAGAGTCAACATTCCGCTGCAAATTCTAAGTGTCGCCTTATGAAAGTTGACTTACAAAAGGTACATATGTATGTATCAATGCAAATTCGTGTACAGTTCTGCTTCAGTATTAAAATTATGCAACCGAAAAATTTCCAACACAGTGGCAACCATATGCGTTGAAATGCTGCGATAAATGTTCTATCACATATGGGAGCAATTGTTTTAACAGCTTGATAGCAAAGAGGGTGAGTGAGTGATATTTTGTCGGCATAGTTTTTTCAACCAACTTCATGCCCGCAAAAGCAGTATAAACCAATAGAAAGACCCACTAAGCAATCAAATGAATTCATACACACTAATACACACACATAATGCTGTGTACACGTATACATGTGACGGTCAAGGCGAATTCATTACTAGGTGAACTTGGCAGCTCAGGTGATTATTTTTTGCTTGCCGCGTTTTTTCCAATGAGAATGTGACTTTTTTTCTTTTGTTTACATTTTCGCGCCATTTTAGTCTGAAGATTATTTTTGTATGATTTAGCGAAGTTTCAAAAAATTTTTGTGTATTTAAAAGCGAAAACCATTATAATCTGTGATTTTAATTGCAAACAATTATAAAAATTTGTATTTAACGTTTATGTAACAATTTTTCTTAGCTGAACAATCTTAGGCGAATTTAAATTTTGACATTCTCAGTAAGTTTTACAATAACAAAATACATAGTATTGAATTCGCTTTCCCGCTGGCATTCATCTGTTCAAATTCGTCTCGGTTACGGCAGATCAAGGCGAATTCATTGCAAGGTGAACTTAACAGCACGGGTGAATATTTTTTGCTTCTCGCGTTTTTTCCAATGAGACTGTCAAATTTTTTTTCTCTTGTTTACAAACTTTTTGCGCGATTTTAATCTGAAGATTTTTTTGTATGATTTAGCGAAGTTTCAAAAAATGTTTGTGTATTTAAAAGTGAAAAACTAATATAATCTGTGATTTTACAGTCTCATTGGAAAAAACGCGAGAAGAAAAAAAAAATCACCTGAGCTGTCAAGCTCACCTAGTAATGAATTTGTCTTGGGTCTGTCACAAGGTGCATTAACGTCTACAAGATGGCGGCGCTACGGCATATAACAGTTTCTTGCTACTGGTAACATAGTGAGTCATTTACGTCAAATGTATTGTTTACATTTTTGAAAGCGAATTTAGAACTAGCTGCAAGTTTTCTTGTGTCTAAATTCCCATAAGGAAAAGATAGCAGCTAGTTATTTAGCACAAAGTTTTTTATTATACATAAGGCCATTAAAGATTATTCTGTTAACATAATAATTCAAATAAAAATAATTTATAATTATGAAGTGTTACTTTCATAGTTTATAATTGCGCTAAAAGTTACAATTATTTTTGAAAGGCATAGCTTACCACTTGCCTGTTTTTGTTGTATTGTTGTACGTTTCCTCCAGTGCTGCTACCTTATAGACGTTAATGCACCTTATTGGTCGGTCACATACGAGAACAATTGTTGTGACAGCTTGATAAAGAAGGGAGTGATATTTTTTTATTTATTTAGGGTCATTATTACAACCTAACGATAAAGTTCTTGATAGTTAACCTTAACATGGAAAAATCGGTTCAGGCTATATCTCGGGTATATATGGACCGATTCGGAAATTTTCATTTTTCATATTTATATAACCTTATTTTATTACCAGAACTGCTTTTAAGCAAAAAAAAGTTGTTTAAGTTCGCCTACGCTACATTTTCATTAAAAACCCGCTCTAAGCTGTCTGGGGTATATATGGACCGATAGCAAAAAATTTTATTTTCCATATTTATATAACTTCATTTCATTACCAGAACTGCTTTTGAGCACAAAAAAGTTGTTTAAGTTCCCTTACGCGACATTTTCATGAATAACCCGGTTTAGGCTATATCTCGGGTATATATGGATCGATATCGGAAATTTTCATTTTTCATATTTATATAACCTTATTTCATTACCAGATCTGCTTTTGAGCACAAAAAGTCGTTTAAGTTCGCTAACGCGACATTTCCATGAAAACCCCGGTTTAGGCTATATCTCGGGTGTATATGGACCAATATCAGAAATTTTCATTTTCCATATTTATATAACCTTATTTCATTACCAAAACTACTTTTGAGCAAAAAAATTTGTTTCAGTTCACTTACGCGACATTTTCATGAAAACCCCGATTTGGGATATATCTCGGGTATATATGTACCGATATCTGAAATGTTTCTTGTTCCTTTAAGTCACCATGTTAATAATTGTGTGAAGTTTGAAGCAAAACAAAAGATTTTTTTTTTTAATTTCCATACAAATATGGAAAAAAAATGGGTTTTTTCGGAATTTTGGATATATCTCAGCTATATGTGAACCGATATTACTGAATTTCAATAGCAAACCCATGAATCGATGGGGTAAAAGAATGGTGAAAGAAAAAAGTTTCTAATGGTTTTCTCAGAAACGGTATTTCAACGGCGGACAGACGGACATCACTTAATCGACTTTTCCATTAATTCTGATTCAGAATATATATACTTTATAGGATCGCAAATGAAAATTTTAGAAATTACAAACGGAATCACAAACTTACATATATATACCCTTTACATTTTTGTGAAGGGTATAAAAATAAAATTTATCCGTACGACGCTACACCATCTTGGGCATTATGGTCTTTGTCACCCCGCCCATGCTGTGCATCCTATACATTGCAAATTTACTTTGCAACTGTATAGTTACTAAATAAATAAATTAATTTATCCGTACGATAAAATCTTAATGTTAACTAATCGTCAATTGTAATAATGGCCCTAAATACAACATCAAAAAACATCACATGTATTTTGTTAGGAGAAATTACGAAAAGTTGTAAAAATTGTGGTTTTCTTTTGCTTGAAAATGCAAAATAGACTTCTATGTATTTTTTCAGAATTATATGTCTTGTAAACAAAATTTTGACAAATTTACGCAAAGGAGACGAAAGATAGCTGGGGTATAATCACCGCATACGATATCGAATTAATATCGTATCGAATAACATTACGATACATCTTGATTATGGCAAACGATGCATATCGGAATGTAATTTAAACAAAATATATTAGATTGAAGACCATAGACTTCCTAAAATATAAATACGAATAAATACGAATATAAAAAATAAGTCCTTTAACTTGTCTATATTATTGCAATACAATTTATTTGATATCGCATGTCATGATACTAAAATGAAAAATTTTGATAATTTTGCTCGATATCGTATGCGGTGATTTGGCCCCTGTATTTATACCGCTACTCTGGTAAAGATGGCATGGTTATAAAGTGACAACTATTAGAAAAAGAATTCCCCTAAAAATCATCGTGAAAATGTATCATGATATTAGTAGAAATTTTGAAAGAAAATACAAAAAGGACATGACTTAAATCAGTAGCTGTTAGATATTTTAAGTTAAAAAAAACCAAACAATCTAATAATATATGTGGGCGCCTAAATTTAAATGACCTTTAAATAGAACTGTAAAAGTGTTGTGACAGCTGTGTATACAATCAATTTGATCAATTTGTTATTTCTTAATTCCATACTTACACATTGATAAAATTCCCTATAACGTCCGCGTGTCATGGATGGATTATCCCGACGATAAACCTTGGCAATATGATAACGTTTGATATTCGATATCTTATTCATGGCCAAATATCTGGCTAAAGGAACTGTAAGATCGTAACGCAAAGAAAGTATTTCACCCCCTTGATCTTTGAGATCATAAATCAACTTAGAGTCTTCGCCATATTTGCCAGTTAAAACTTCCTACCGAAACAAATTAAATACAATGAAATTTAATTTCAAATTAAAAAAAAAATACACATTTTACCTTTAACTCAAACACTGGAGTATCTATCGCTTCACCACCATGCTTTTTAAATACAGCAATAATTTTGTCCAAAACATTTTGGCGTAGCATCATTTGTTGGGGTCCATAATCACGTGTACCCTTTGGCGTCTTTAAGGTGATTTTTTGATTTTGTGCAGGTTCATCGCCCAATTTAGCCTTAAGAGCCAACAAACGTGCCACTTCCTCATCAATCTGTAAGAAGAAATTTGTAAAGAAATAACCTTGCTTTACAGAGTTCTTTAGTGTAGAAAATTGTGTTAAAATGAATTTAATGCTAACCTTGTCCAATTCCAGTAGCCGATGTTTTATGACATCACTTACACCTCTACCAAATCCGTCATCAGTATCATTATTATTGTTTTTGGTTATTAAATCAACTTTCGAGGTTAACGGTCGACAATTTAATGGAATTTGTAAAATATTTTTAACGGCGCTAAAGTGCGTTATCTTTTTTGCAAATATACAAATCATTTCATCGATATTCTTTTTTTAACTTAAAGATTTAAAAAGTATATACGTGTGTTGATTTTTGCATTTATTTATTTATTTTGATTTAACTCTTGTTGCTGTACACCTAAACAACGACAACAACAATAATGAAACTGAATTAGAATTGGTTTGAACTTTTTTTTAAAGGGAATATTTGATTTTTATTTTTTTAATGTTAGTAGAAAATGTCTATAATGTTCTTTTTAAATCATAATACTATGAACACAACACTATTAACAAATGCACAAATAATTTTGATTAAGGCTATTTATTACTGATGCCGTTCAATTTTTGTTTAATATAAAAATGCAAATTGAAAATGTTAGTAAATACTTGAAAAATATGTATGTATACATGTAGTTCCAAATTTTTAAATGTTATGGAAAAGATGTTAAAAGCTTAAGCGTTATTTTTTACATAAAATGAAATTGCTATACATATTTACAAATTTATTGAAAAAAACTTTAGAAGTAAGGCCTAACCCACGATATCGAACATTAACGTTGGCCAACTTTTTGAATTACAAAAAACTGATTAGGAGCCATAGGTGCGCTTTTCAACACAATGCTCATAATTAGCCTCTCTACATCAGTTTTCTGCTTCAGAAAATACTAGCGAATATTAACTTTCAATATAGTGGGATGAGCGCAATGCGCATATGTAATACCAAATGATAAGTAAAACCAGCGTTGTCAACACGGTGCGTTTTATAACATTATTTGTGCGCAAAAATCTTTAGGCGGTGCGCGACGCGATTTTTTTTTTTTTTAATTTTCGGTGCGCTTTTTAAATTTTGGTCGCGCCATTCCATAAACACACTTTTGGTTTTTAATCTAGGAAAAAATTTAATCAAGTATGTAAAATTTTTACATTTCATTTCGCAGAGCACAATCAAAACAGGGAGTAAATATGTGGAAAATGCGTCATATCATATCGCTCCTTTATTGCAACATAGTCATAACGCAAAAAAGCTTGTTTCGAGATAAACACATTTCAAATTTTTAGTTTTCATATAAGTCTTAGAAAAATTTTTAGAAAATATATCCTAAAGGAAACAGTTAAAAGGTAATTTAAATAAAATTTGGGTACAATATAAAAGGTAGTACTGTTAACAATTCTGCATTATTAACTAGAAAAGCTCATTTTTTTTAGATATGACTATGTTGCAAAAAAGGAGCGATATGTGTAAAGTAAGAAAATATTACTGTTGTGCAATTATATATCGCTCCTTTATTGCAACATAGTCATATTTAAAAAAATTAGTTTTTCGAGTTAACAATGCAGAATTGTTTACAGTACTCCCTTTTATATTGTGCCAAATTTTTATTTAAATTACCTTTAAACTGTTTCCTTTAGGAAATATTTTCTAAAAAAATTTTCTAAGACTTGTATGGAAACCAAAAATTTGAAATGTGTCTTTCTCGAAACAAGCTTTTTTGCGTTATGACTATGTTGCAATAAAGGAGCGATATATTCTCTAGAGAAAAACAACTATTTCGTTTTATAAAATTTGCTGCTTTGAGAGAGTGTTTAGCTATTTATTTATTGTGTCTGCAATACCATAAAAAATATAATAAATAAAATATAATAAAAATATATATGTATATGTATGTATATACATAGTCGGATCAAAAATGTTATTTTTTCAAATTTCTTGAGATACGTATGTTTGATTATCGTGCCTTTTTTTTTTTTTTTTTGTTTTTTTACGTTGGTACACATGTCTGTTATATATGTTGGCAATATCAGCCATTTCGGATAGTCAGTTTGTTTTTGGCAGATAAAAAGGTTTGTCGTGTTTTGGTGTGCTCTTCGATTTTTTTTTATTAAATTTTTAACAAAAACAACGTCGCATGGGCATCGCTCAGGAGCTGTTGAACATCAATTGAGCTAGACTTAATAGAATTTAGTGCTTTAAAAAGCTCTAATATGGAAACATTTCTGAAAGAGAATTGCTTTTCATCATGTGTGTAATCAACACAAAATTACCTTTCAGCAGCACTGCAACAAACTGATTGTTGATCTAGTTTACATCTGGGTTCTTACTCTCTATTGCGATGCGAAAGCAAGTTCGATGCGAAAGGTAGTTGCGATAAGAGTATAATTTGGTATTCTGTGCTGTCTGCGCTAACTTTTTCACGAAATAGTTTAAAAATTAAGTAACACTGGTATCACAAAATAAACAATAGCGAAGAATGATAAAATAAAATATGCGAAAGGGAGAATTAAATGCGAAAATAAAATACGAAAACGCAATACAGGGTACCAATTATTTGATTTTTCTTTCGCATCGCAATAGAGAGTAACCCCCCTGCTTGTTTTAAACAGCCCGCCCTCCAACGATCGCCATACATTTTTATTCGAGTTTCCAAAAAGTTTTGACCCATTTGGTATCTTTTTACTTTATTTCTATATTTACAATATATTCGCAAATTATTTTATTTATTTATTTATTGAAATTTTGATGAACTTTTATAATTTATTAAATTAAATTTTTTGGTTTGTACATTTGTACAACGGGTTATAGTTCAGGTTTTTTCTTTCTTAAGTTTTTTTTCCTTAAGAAGGATTTTTTACAATACAAATCTGCTGTGATCAATAATTTTGATTGAAGAAGACAAGAAAAATAATAATCAAATCTTTAGCTGGGGGACAACTAGCTGTTTCGTAGTCGCTACACTACTCATCAGTACTTATTACTTATCCATTTAATGCAAGAAGCCTAAAAGGCCGAGTTGCACTTATATTCTATTAATATCATTGTCCTTATAAATATTTTGTTAGAACTAAAATACTACTATAATTACAACATATTGCATATTGATTTGTGGCACAGTGCACACAAAAGATAAAAAAAGAGGTAACAAAAAGTTGTTAACAGGGGTCGATACTATGGTTCCGGGTTATAATTTTGTACTACGATCGTTGCTCACGAATATAAACTAGATGATTCTTTTTGAAGGTAGACGGTGTAATCGAAAATTTTTTAAGCCGATTTGGCAGACAATTCCAATTATCTGCTCTACGATCTTTATTATAATTTGCCTAGCTATCTTCCAATATTCTTTGTTCATGCAGGTTTTTCGTTTGGGGATTGGAACAAAATAATCATCATTTAAAAAGTTATTAAAGACAGATAACTGAAGATTAACATCATTCGTCTCAGCGTTGCCAACTTTAAAATTTAAAAACGCATCAAAATGGGAGAAAAAGCACTTTACAAGGGCTGATAAAAAAATAACAGCTATTTTCAATTTTTTCAAAAAGTATTCTTTTATTTAGAAGTGTAAGTCTCGTGGGCTGCACTTCTCCCTCAGGCTGGTTTCATGAAACTGTCGGCCTGTACAACCTAACTATTCTTTTATTTATCAATAACAATCTTGCTCCCTTTAAAGTAATCTTTGTCAGATATAATACTCTTATGCAAGCGATTTTTCCAATCCTCGAAACACTTCTAACGCGCTTTTTGGTACCGGGAACAGGTCCTGTTTCGATTTTTCTTTTCTCTTCAATTCTAGCAAATCGCTTTCCTTTTATCGGTGCCTTCAGTTTTGGGAAGAGAAAAAAGTCAGCGGCGGCCAAGTCCTGTGAATACGGTGGTTGAGGCATGATAACGGTTTTGCTCACGCACAAGCATCGATGTGTGAAGTGGTCCGTTACCATGGTGCAAATTTTGTGAACAAAACAAACACATTTGACCGATCTTCAAGTGCTTTATTCGGTCGTTGACGATGTCAAAGCGACATTGTTTTTTCGATTAATCTTTTTATCAGTCAAAAACAAACTGACAATCCAAAATGGCTTATATTGCCAACATATATGACATGGGTACCAACATAACAGAAAATAATGCGAAAATCGAACATACTACGTAACTCACGAAATTTGCAACTAATGGTTATTTTTTGATCAGACCATGTACAAACGGTGTTGTCAGACCGTAAGATCTATCTAATTTAATTAGTACTGACATGAACCACATTCACATTTTCACAATTTACATATCGTTGGTCTCATTTAGAAAGGCCCTAACAAAAATAAATGCAATTTTACAGGAGAAGGAAAAATCGTAATGGAAACTGTATAAATAGGTACATCTAAAAGTAACTTTTTCTGCTCAATTGCTTGTAAGAACGATATGTATGTAATTATATAATTAAATCTTTGTGACACTGTTTACTTGTGTGAAACGTAGAATCCCTAAAAGAGCTCAATTCATGGAAAATGCGAGTTAGGGCCTTTCTACGTGAGACTAACGATATGTATGTAGGTCTGAATTAATTGAATATTAACTTGTTGGATTTTTTTCTTCGGGAGAAATTTACATTTCTGGAAAACATTGTTCACAAAATATATTTTTTTGTTTTGTCTTAAATATATATTACAGACCGTGACTACTGACAAAAAAAGGTACATTTACAGGATGTTTTTTAGAGTTACATAAGTTTAAATCATAATAAAGCGAATAGTTTTTTGATATTATAATAATAAAAATAACTTCATTGGCTAGAAAATGTTATGACAAGGCAGCTTTATACAGGTAGTGGCAGAATTACAATAAATACAACACCAACAAAATACATGTTGATGTTTGTTGGTGTTGTATTTATTGTATTTCTGCCACTACCTGTATAAAGCTGCCTTGTGTTATGACATTAATGTTCAAATATGAATCCAGCATGTACAAGGCAAACTCTGAAACATTACTTTCACAGTTTTCGTATCAACTGGATAATTTCATATTTTTTATTTTAACGTTGCTTTCTCTACCAATGTCACAACTCTTACAGCCAGTTTACCAATCTCGACAGCGAGCTTGCGTTCGCAATCGAAGCGAAAGAAATTTGATTTGCGTTGGAGGCATTCTTTATTATAGAGACTAATTAAAATTAAATCCTTCAAACTTCTTTAATATTGCAATTTATTAGAATTATTCAATTTAGATATTTAATCCTAATTTTTTTTTTTAATTCAATATATCAAAACGTACCTATATGTTTTTTAATACCATACTATAAATACATACCTATGTAGGTATGTTTTATTAATGAAAAATTAAATTCTCTAATAAATTTCACAAATTTTTTCGAATGTACAAATTTGCATAAAAAATCTGCTATATTTTAAAATAAAAATTTAAAATTCACTAAAAATTTGGTAGTTTTATAAAAGTCTGATTTTTTTTTTAAATATTTCAAAACAAAAATTTAAATACTTTCAAAAATTATCGGGATATTGCCGATTTCTTCCATATTTTTTGTGACAGCCCTGATTTAAAGAGGAAACATAGCAATAAACAAAATTAAATTATTTGAAAGACAATATAATGGTAAGTTTCCAAAACATTTTGTAAATCACTGGCTTGCCCTAAAGTAAAAAACACCGTTCCTAATTAGTTGTTAATAGTATGTATTACGTATGTACACGTGTGCAGCCTTTTTCATCAAACAAAGATGTTAAAATGGAACGCATTGGTTTTTCACATTCGTACGTATGTTTAAAAGGTATTACCACGGTCATTTTCATTTTCCCTTAAAGGAGAAAAATATCCAAATGTATGCAAATATTAATTATATTAATTTCAAGTATAAATGTCAAGACCATCTACGGATATAAGTACATAAAAATTATGATAAGATCGACCCTTCCATGTACGTAATAGGAATACAACAAACAAACTAGAGCCATCATCACTAGTCAGAACTTATGTCCTTATATTTTGTTATGTAAGGTGGAACAGCTGACTGTTACAAAAATAATTTGCAAATAGCGGTTATAACAAATAAATACGGCAGACTCATAGAGACTAGCTCCAATAATACACATACATTCCTACTTATATTAAATAATATATTAAGTTTACCTAAATTTATAACGATACGAATAAATAGTTGTATAAAACCAAAACAGCAGAATGTTGCTAATCAACTTCAAATAAAATATGAAAGTTAAAATTTTAAATAAAATATGTGCATTAATACATAAGCACGTAAGTATATATGTACATGGATATATATGTATTTCATTTTTTAACTGCAGTCTTATGCCCATTAAAATAAAACAACAATGCTTTTCATAATAAGAAACTAAAATTAATCTATTTAAATGTTATAGATTCGTGAAGGAATATAATAATAATACTGAAAAAAAGGGTGCAAGCAACTTTGATGTGTGGTTATTGAATGAAGATGTTAGTTTTACGATGATGAAATCGTTTGACGATGTTGCAATTTTCCCTAAACTTTGTGATACACACATTTTTCTTTTAAATCAACATACAATTGCACAAAAACAAGCCTTATGTTGGCCGGGTAAAAGGTGAAAGGGTTAGTTTGTACACATAAATACTTGAAAAATCTTTTACCACTCTAACACCCCTTGCGATAAATATTTTATTTAAAACCTTTGCATGCATTTCATTTCAAAGGTGTCTTTTACTTTAAAACTTCCAAGACAGAAACAAACCTTTTCCTTTGGTGCTTTGACAGCTTTCAACTTTCGTACCAAATCACCTTGTATTTTAATTTCTTCCAAAATTTGTTCACGCGTTTCACTCATTCCTATAATATAAAAAACCTACAATGAAGCTTCACTTTTTATAATTCAAACACTAAGCTTTAGAGTTGAAGTTTTTTTATTTATTGATATAAAATTTTTTCAATGTTTTTAAGTTTTTTTTGTGGTTTTTACAACTCCAGAAGAAAAACTTTACACGCGGCGCACTCAACAAAAAAATTGCCTCAAATTGACAGCTATGAAGAAGTTTTATTTACGTCCACAAGGTGGCAGCGCTGCGACATGTGACAGTTTTTTGCTTCTTTTAAAATCGTGAACGCTGAACGTCGTATTTATTGTTTACATTTTTGAAAGTGAGCTTAGTGGTTTATTCTTACTGAAATATATAAAAATAATTTTTTCAAATTATATACATATGTTTGAAAGCAATATATATTTGTAAAAAAGTACTTTTATAATATATTGTTGTAGTAATAGTGTAAAATATTTTTGACGAGAACAGCTCCCTATACTCGTGATTTTGTTGTAATTTTGCTCTAGCACTGCCACCTTTTATACGGTTATACACCATGAATAACATAAAGCGTTGCCAGATATTTAATTATACTTTACATAGATGCAATTTTGAGTATTAAACAATATAGTAGCGGTAAATTATCCAAAAGCATATGGAGCAAAACAGTGTAACAAAGAAAAAAACAAATCAGCATAATATCACATATATATGAATATATACGATAAAAATCTAGTTACGCCGACGCACCTACGGAAAAATTTTACAATTTTCAACTCGATTGATGCTCTGTTTACTTTCAACAATTATTCTGGTTACTAAACTGCAAAAAAATAATTATTTATTATTTTTGGAGCTAAAGATCATTTTGGTTTTGTATAAAAAATTCAACAGTATTTATTTTCGATAACAATTTGTTTCCATCGTAATGTGATTTCAATTTTGCTGACGATTACAACAAATTATCGAAAAATACTGTTGAATTTTTTATATAAAACTAAAACAATCTTTAGCTGCAAAATTAAGAATTAATTACTTAAACAAGATCAAAAAACGAAATATGAAACTACAAAACAATAGTAATAATTTAAATATATATATGTACATGTATAGTTTTTGCTATAAAATATATTCTTAAATATTGTTTAAACAATTGATACTATATAACACTATAATAGTGTTTTAATGCACAATGTGCGAAAAGCATTGACCCACGTAAATCCGCAACTTAAAGGGTAACATTTTAATATTTAAATAAGGAGATTTCAATTCAAACGGCGCTTTTTCATCATCATCTTCCGTTTCTTTTCCATGGCTTCCATTTTCATATCTTCTAAATCTTCTTTTATACCTAAAAACATAAAAATTAAATATCACCTAGCGTTAAAAGCTCACCTCAAAACTAATTTTCTATCTTACCTATCTTTTTACTAATATACTCCTCTCTCTGAACTTGAGCAAAATTTGATTCCATGGTCCGGTCATCGAAATCTTCATCCCGATATCTAAAAAGAAAACAACAGGCAAATTATGTTGTTAGTCTATCATAATAGAACAGCAATTAGAATAGCATACTTCGATTTATCGTAACCGAAGATTGCTTTAATATGCGAAGAGTAATCTTCCTCTTCTTCCCCATCATCAATGAAATCATCTAGTTCAGAATCATATTCTGAGTCATCATCATCCAAAATTCGTCCTGTTCAAAATAAAAATAAACAATTAAAGCTTTTCCAGGTAAAGTTTAGATTCGATTACATACTCTTAGGAGCAGATTTTTTACTATCACCATATTTATTGGAAGAGGGTCCAGCACCTCTGCGTACATCTGGTGGTGGAAACTGTCTCGTCTTTTGCACATCTCGTGGAGGAAATTCCCTTGATTTCACAGAACTTGCATCGCATCGTGGTGGAAATTCTCTCGTTGGACCATTGTAAGCGTGTTTGTTTGAGCTGCTATTGCTTGCAGCAGTTTTACTAGATACTGAGCTACTGGTATGGCCTAAAGGTAATTTACTACTGGATGCGGAAGAGGCAGCTAATTTAGTTGCAGGTTTAGCATTAGATGATTGTGAAGAGCTTGATGAAGAGCTTTTATTACTTATTGAAGAAGGTTTGGCAAAGTTAGCTGAGGAAGACGATGAAAGTTTTCTATCCAATAAGTTGACTGTTGATTTTTTCTCTAAGGATGAGTGTGTAATAGATTTATTACTTGCACTATTACTAACATTATTTGAATGATTAATTTTTGGTATTCTGCCATTTGGCTCCATGCGTTGAGTCGTCGAAGAATTACTTGCAGGTGCTTTATCTTTGTCCACCTTTTTGCCTTTTGCAAGCTCCTCGCTACGTTCTCTGTCTCGGCGTTCCCTTGCTTCTTTAGCTCTTTGACGTTCTTCCATTTCCTGTTTTTCCTTCAAAGTCATTAATCTTTCAGGTTCCTTCTTCTTTTTGATTTCTACCGGAACATCGACGGGCTCATGCTGTTTCTTCTCAGCCAACTTTAATAAAGCTTGAAAGTCCATTGGTGGTGGTGGTGGTTTTCTGTGCTTCTTTTTTTCAGCTTCACGTTTCTTACGTTCTTCTTCTTCCTGTCGTTTCTCTAACTCTGGATCATATATCGGCTTTGATGAGGTATGATGTGACCGTGCAACACTAGGGCTACTGGAAACCGAAGTTGTTTCCTTTACATGACTTACTCGATGTCGAGTATGACTATTCTTTTCTTCAATCTCCCGAGTAATGGCGGCTTTGACACGTTCTTTTGTACCACTAAGATCTTTAAGTGATTGTGGTCTACTTGGAGCAAAGCCTTTGTCTTCTTTTACATCTTTAACCTTAAAAAATTAATTTACCCTTAAGTTGAAATTTTTAAATTTAATAGAAACAACTATTCTACCTTATCTATATATTTCTGATAAAATGAATTGGCCTCGGTAGACACATAACCATAATCATCTTGATCCGGTTGTTCTGGACCTTGCATAGTTACGGCCGTATGTTCGGTATTAACAGCATCCTCCAAAACAGAACGATTTGCCGACTTTGTTACCTTTAACATTTTGCGAATTTTGTTTTTAGATTTTTCATCTCTCATTGATAAGAGCTGATTAAGTTTTTCTTGTTGTTCTTGTTGTTTTCTTTTTTCTTCTTGTTCTTTTTTCCTTAAAAACTTCTGTATGTTTTCGGATAATTTTTTTTCCTTCGATTCCTTTTTCGGAGGAGCAAATTTTGTGCTGTAATATTTGCCCTATAAAATTAATTTAGAAAAAATATATCAGAAAGTAAACAACTCAACTGGTTTCAACATATGTACTTATGTGTAATGTATTAGTTCAATGCCTCTTACTACAAGTCTGTGAAATTACACAGACTTCAAAAGAAAATTTTGTGAATTGATCTTTTCTACTTACATCATTTTTAATGTCTTGGCAATTTTTGTTAGCCATATGCAATAGAGCTCCGAAGTCCATTTTTATATATTTTACTTAAAGTTAAATAATGGTGAAAAATATATCTTTTTATTATATTTGTCCGTAAATAAAAGCACTATTCTGGATATTTCAGCAAAATTAAATACACGCAGCCATATTGAAAAATTAATAAAGACTGAACGCAGCTGATAGACAGTGTTGACAATTTAACAGTTACCGTGAAAATTTTATCGATATTACATCGGATGGTTTTTAATACACGAGAACAATTGCTCTGGCATAAAATGAAAGGTAAGCGAATGATATTTTTGGGATAAATTCCAACCAGCTCCAAAAACGCATTAACAACATAAAACCTATATTGGCAAGGAATCGAATAAAAACAAAAAACACTAAAACACATAAACTGTGTAGACGTAAATATGTCATGCTTGATGAAATAGAACAGATGGAATGATGGAATAGAACAGAAATTGTGCGCTTAAAAATTGCTCTCGTGTACTAGAAGCCAATGTGGTTTGCAATTCCCAGTTTCCACTATGCAAGTCTTACTGCTGAACTGATTAACTTTTAGAGAACGGGGTGAGGCAAAGAAAGTTCAAAGAAGAAAATAAAAAATTGCAATCTTATTTTCTTGTATAGAGAAAAGTCCCCTTTCACAGTTGAGAAATTGATGGGCAGACAGACGAAGTTTGTAAGCGATGAATTTAAGAGGAAGAGTGTGCGGTAAACCTCTACTGTACTGGACATTGTAAGACATGTTTCGTTTGAAGTTGCCTCTCTTCGCATTTTTTCTTGTTTTTGCTTCATATTATTATTCTCATATCAACATCAACTTCATATAAACACACTATCTGTGCTTAAAAAACAACAACGAAAAAAAAGAAAGAAAAGAGAAACGGAAAATGTCTGTCTGTCTATTAATTTCGCAACTCTAAAAGGTTTCGGCAAGTTCAAAGCAGAATGAGAAAAATGTCTATCTTTCAATTTCTAAACCCTAAAAGCGGACGGATGGGCACCAATATTCACAGTCTTGTGCAAATGCGCCATAACAGACGAGAACAATTGTTTTGCAGCTTATTGGCGAACGGGGGTTGAAAGTGATATTTTTTAACCAGCTGATAATTTGTTCAATCAGCTTTATGCCGGCACAAGTAGATGAAACCAATACAAATACAAGTCAAGCAATCAAATGTATACAAAAATACGAGTACATACACAATGCTGTGTATACTTACACATGTTATGCCGGATTAATTAGTCTCATCTGTTCTCAAAAGAACAAAAAATTTTACTGCAAATTGTTCTCGTCTGTTGTCCATTGACTTGCACGATAGCGATATGAAGATTTTTTTATTTACACTTAAGTCACCCAAATACGGCATGTTTTTACATTTGACTTTCTAAGAGTCCAGCTAGGTCACAAACGCATATCTAGATCTAATCATATCTCACATTGAAGCAAAAGTCACTCAGTTGAAACTAAAAGCAGCGCAACTAAATTGGCTTATTGGCAGAATCTTGACATTGAAGTTGGATTGCAAACTTCTGCTATACAATGCAATTCTAAAGCCTATATGGTGCTACGGAATTCAATTATGGGGCACCGCCTCAGCATCAAATATTGAAAAAAAGGTGACAAAACCAAGTTCTTCGGACTAGTACTGCAGCTCCATGGAACGTAAAAAATTCACGAATTCATAAAGATCTGAGTATTCCGGCGGTAAAAAGAGAAATTTTCTAAGTACGCGACGAGGTATATCAGTAAACTGGAACTTTATCCAACCCCTCTTGCGCGCAATTTACTTTATTTTGGCGGCCACACTCGGCTTAGAAGAAGGGATACCGTTGCCACCATCAGATTGCTCAATAGGTTTTTGTCTAGCATTGGCCGGACTTAAGTATAAAGCTAATTTTTTTAATATTAAAGCACATTTTTTTAATCTTAAATTTAGTATTAAGATTTGAATACTTATTGTTAATTCATTTTGAAGATTCAATAAATAAAAAATGCTAAAAAAAACGGTTCGAGGAACTGCTAGCCCCCAAAGTACTGGAGACAGTTAAGAGTTATCTTCTTTCTTTCCAATATGTTAAGCTTGTATTTATACATTGTTAAAAAAAATTCATTTTTTAATATTCCTTAAAGCCAGCTTATGATCTCGATGGTGGGCAAAGTATACATAACACACGTTAGTTTATGAGCAAGAATGATGCATTTAAAAACTTTGGCAATGAAAAATTCGTCGTTGTAAAAGTCTTTTTCTGGCAGCATTTTTTTTCTGATTTTTCTTCTACAATACTAAATTTTTGTAAGCTTTTCAAAAAGGTTTTCTCGATTATTCGTAAATTAATCAAAACTGCGTAGAGCATTGAAAAGTTCAAGATTAATCATTTTTCTGCTCGAAAGACGTCAAGATACCTTTAAGTACTTTGTTCCATGAAAAGCACGAATTTAGTTTTGTCCACAGAAGCCTACAGCAAGTTCGTGCACTAATGTGTAATATGTACTTTTAACTTAGTCACTGAAAGTAGACGTTTTCCACAGAGTAAACAGAGATGAAGCAATACAAAAAAGACACAATCCAAATCATTAAACTATATATGCTCCTTTTTTATCTTTGTGATTTTATTCGTAAACAAATAATATTATCACTGATAGTATTATATTCAAACATAATTTTTTTCATCGCTGTCTACTTTAAGCTATGTTTTGATCACTTTTATTTAATATTCATGTAACTTAATCTTTTTATGTTTATTATTAATTCTAAAGATCTTTATATGCTTTATAAAAAGCATTTTCAGAAACTAACAAAAATAAATAAAGAGTTACAGCCAATTCAGTAATCTCGGCAGAGTGATTGCATTTGCAATCTAAACGAGAAAAAATTGATTTGACTTATTCTAAATTTATTATATGCAAACGACATGTCAAAACTCAGTTATAATATATAAATACTCGTCCTACGAAAGAACTATAGAACAAATTGATTCGAACGTGAGTGGCTCGAGATCGGTAAACTGAGTGTTAATGATCATTTTAATTTTAGTCGATTATTTTTCTGTCATTCTAAATAATCCTCAATATTTTTAGTCTATTGATTCATAATTAATTACTTGCCAAAAAATTGTCTACTAGGAAGATAAGGAATCATATACATATATGTAAATTACAATTGATTATTAGCCGTGATTGAAATTTATTTATATTTATTTTAATCATACTTTGCAAAATAACGGCCGAATTCATAAAAAATATTGCATGTTTATCAAACATTTATTTGACAAATTTTCTATAGAAATTTGTCAAATAACAGTATAATAATCATACAATATTTCTTATGAATAAGGCCATAAATCTAAACGGTCTTATTAATAAAAAATTTTTCATGTTTATTAAGCTCTTATTACACAAATTTTGTAGAGAAATTAGCACAATAAAAGACATGATTTTTTTATAAATAAGGCAGATTAGATATGGCCACACAACATGAGCGGGTATCATTGCCATATCGCCGAAACGGTATTAATGGGGCTTAGTGTCTCCATTGCTTTCCTTGCAACATTTTTTGAAATAGAATTAATAACACTTCATTATAAAAAGAAGAAGAATAAATGTTGTCAAAATTTTATTATTAAACCTCTTTAATTTTAATTAATAAATTAGTTCATATTTTAATTACACCATGGTAAATTTATTTTGATACTTTATAATTAAAAAATGTTCAGCTAGGTTTTGATAAATGACAAAGAACGAATGTTGTATATACTTGTCATTACCTGCGATAAAATCGCTTTATTATCAACACTAGTACTTTGTTTGGTGGTATTTTTTTTTTTTTTATTTGCATTTAGGTGGATTGACGAATTTTTCAGAAAAAGAGGACAATTAAAGTCATTAAACTTTCATACCCCACACAAAGGGCGTTGCTCATAAAAAAGAATTTTGAAATTATCGTGTTTTTGTGAATTGATAATATTAGTTTTTCAAACCAAAAGAATAATGGCTTTAAGATCAAACGCAGCAAATGAGTCGGATTATGAGGCTTTAATGCAACGTTTGCACATAAGTGGCAACAGTAATGGAAATAGTATGGCAACTAGTTCGGCATCTCCGACAACACTTAATGACTCCAGACAAAGAATTCAAAGGCAACAAACCGCACAACAACAGCAAATGGGTGAGGAATATCGGATGTATGAGCGTAACAATATAATAGCAGCTTCAAAATATGCCACACCTAAACAGATCGAACAATTGCATTTACAACAGCACCAACAAGCACTTTTGTCCCGTTCCAATACGGAAATGCCTTTGAATGGTATAAGTTGTAGCGCTCATGATCTTTACGAAGTAACAGCGGGAAAACGACGTTCACCAGTTTATGAAAATCTAGATTTTTATCATAGTTCTTCTTCTGCCGCACTGGGTATCTCTGCTAAACATTTTGACTCCATTAATAGACGGGCTCAGCCGCAGTGCCCGGCAACAATGGGACAGCCCACACCCATACAACGTGGTCATTATATGGTAATGCAATCTCAGCTGCCATCAGCTAATGTCCTTTCTGGAAGTGGCCATGTTTTAAGATATGCTCACACGCCTGTGCCTGAACCAGAGTCAGCGCCAATATACGAGAATATGCGTGTTATTCCTAATTCGGGCCAGAGAGCTCAACCACAGGCATCTCCAGCCACAGCCACTATTTATCAACATCATAATATTGATGTTCTATCCTCACCACAACATCACAGCAATCTTACAGCACGTGCTTTACAACAACAGCAAAAATCTCAGTTGAATTCTGAACATTCCAGTGATATACATAGTAATAGCCCCAACATGGACTTGTTAGCTTCGCCTATGCATCGACGTAGCACTTCGAATTCGTCTTTGAGAAGTGCTGCTAGTACTGGGGTTGGCTCAAGCGGTTTAAATACTGTGGCTGAACCAAAATCGCCTGTACAACGTTATCGCAATATATCACAAACTTGTCAATTGGCTAACGTTCCACTGTCGCCATCAAAATCGTATTCAAGTTCCATATCTAGTAATGATTATAAACTGCATCAACATACTCCACTTAAAACGATGGTAAGTAGTTTTCTATATGGCAACCTGCAAACGAACGTTTTTATTTATTTATATCGATCGCTCTTGACTTTTTTCCAGCAACATACAGCCGGTATTAATGTTTCAGTCAATCCAAATTATATTGAGGAAATTAATAGCTCTGATTATGTTTGCATGACAGCTAATTTAAACAGCACGTCCATGAGTAAACCACAAAAACCACTGCCATCTTATTGTGTAGAAAATTCGCAACAAAAATCAAGTTTAGCCGCCGCTATTGAAGCACGTAGAATATCACCAACTGGTTCTACAAGCAATAAATTATTTGCACCCATACAGCAGGTCAATAACAATAATAATGCAACAGGAAATAACAATGCCATATCTCCAACACCTTCCCAAACAAGTAGCACTGGTGAGTTTTTGTGGAATTTTTGTTATTAATTTTGAATTAAAAAATTTGTTTTAGGAGGTTTGGCAAAAAATCTGTTGCCCTATAGTGTAACACCTCCTCGTCCTGCTGGTCCATCTGAGGCACAGCGAAAAATCGAAGAATTGACACGGCAGCTTGAGGAAGAAATTGAACAAAGTGAAGAACAGGGTGAATACTTTGGTAAGCTATAATACACTATCATAATGATTCTGTGAGTTAATAATATGTTTCTTTATTTTTTAAGGTATTTGTCATACTTGTGGTGAGAAAGTCAAAGGCGCTGGTCAAGCTTGTCAGGCTATGGGTAATTTATACCACACCAATTGTTTTATTTGTTGTTCCTGTGGCAGGGCTTTACGCGGCAAGGCATTTTATAACGTACATGGACGGGTTTATTGCGAGGAGGATTATATGGTAAGTAGTTTCTTAGGGGATGACACTACTAATTTATAGCACATACATACATATTAATAATTACAGCTTTTTTTCTCTTGTATTTGTTTTTGAAACAATTATCGATAAATTTTAAAAACTAGAATAATTACTTTCACATAAAATATAAATATAGGTCAGTATATGTCAGCATACAGAGTAGTAAAAATAGGACAATATCTCAACCTGTACTGTAAACTATGTTTCATATATTATAGTTTTTAATGCAGCATATTTAGAAGATAACATAAAAACGGACAAAGAATAATTATAATATTTTTGTTAGAAAGGAGAACGCCATAATACATTTAAATTTGAAAGTTAAAAGAGCAATCGTTTTCTTTGAAAAATATGCGTGAAGTGCTCATTTAAAGTAAAAACAAAATGTTAAATGTTGTTTGTGGGTTAGATATAATCGTGCAAATGAACAAACACATCGAAAATTTTGAACGTAAACCACATACCTACTATATTAACATATCTGTATTAATACAGTATTATATATACATGTTTTAATTATGCATTACATATGCGTTTGAAATTAATCATTTCAACGAAATTATATATAACGATAATAAACATATCCGATTATCTTGATTCTACTTTGAAGTGAAAATAATTTGAAATCACTTAAATTTCAAACCCTAGTTTTCAAAATTCTACTCTTTACTACTCACTTATGTTTTGTTTCGAACATTAATTCGTAGTAAATTGCCTGGTTCTTAAAACTACTTTTACATAAAAAAATGGTTTGAAAATACTTTTAAATTTCATTGTGAAATTGAAAGGCTTTACGGAAAAAAGTGAATATAATTTCAATTACATTGAAATAAATTGGTTAGATGCCGAAATACTTATTTCAGATAAAATTGTGTATATTCATAGGGAAAAACAAGGAAAATATTGTATAAAAAATTACTTATTATTTTGTAACCTAAATGCGATTGGCGATATCATCTCCTGTTGCAGCAGTTGCGGCATCTCTTAGAAACTCATTCCATTCATCGTTAGCACTTTTATGTCATGAGTTAACACCAGAGTTTTACATAAAACTGTGCCCACCGTTCAGGGCGAATTTGATACAATTAGTTCAATTCTTCTCTAATAAAGATATTTATTAGACCAGAATAATAAACGTCAGGCTTTTCATGTCGTTTTTCAGATCAAGATTTTCCACAAAAAATAAAAGTAAAAGTGTGGTTCATTTCAGTAGTAGTTTATAAAAAATAATAATAATGATAAAATGTAAAATGTGGTTCATGTCAGTACCAGTAATTTTTAAATTTATTTGACTACCTGGCTCACGATGCCGTTTCGTTAACGTTCGCTAACGTTTTATATTAAAAATCAGTGACTTATAGTCAACTTTTATTCAACTAACAGATATACCAGAGGTAGACAAGGTAAATGAAGCAAGATCAGGGATAAATAAAGCTTATAAACGGCATCGGAATATGGTTTTTGACCTTAAAAATTATGACGAACGTTTACGAAACGACATCGTGAGTAAGTTTTATTTTCGAAGTTCATTTCGAATGAAAAAAATACAACACACAAACTACTCGATACTTTTACAGAAATAATTAGAATGAAAAGTTAACTATTGACATTAGTTTTTAGTTTCATTGTACTACTTTTCTGGAACATTACTGAATATTTTTGAATCGAAATTTTATAAAACTAAAGTCACAAAAATATAAAATAAATAATAGAAAAAATTATGTTCACATTATGTTGAAATTTGTATGTTTAACGCTGCCATGTTACTGCATTAACAGAAGCATGTTGATATAACAGATTTGTGTCTGGGACTAAAACTTAAACGTCACGTATGAGTGATACGTTTTGAGTGTTTTTCATATAAATTTTCCAGACGTAAATATAACTCATTCGTGTCACATAAATAACACATTAATTTTGGCAGCTTCAGATCTTTTATGCTTTTTTATAAAAAAGTAATTCTAATTTCGATATTTCGCTAACAATTTGTTAGTATCTTCAGAAAATTTAAAAATATATTTATTTAACGGCAGAGATCAAATAATATTAAGATAAAACGCAAAACTTATCCTCGCAAAAATAAAAACGCTTAATATATTTTTATTTCTATTTACCAGTATTCCGGATTCCAACAAACTGCCGAAAAATGTGCCATTTGTGGGCATTTGATAATGGAAATGGTGAGTTGTATAACTAAATAATTTATATTAATGTAGAGTATAACAAGGAAAGGTTAGATAAGGTTGAACAGTCTGTCAGCTACTGAAAAAGCCACATCAATTGAGTCTTATTCGGTCCCATTTAGATGCCTAAGGAGGATACATACATATCCCAGTTTGGAATCAGAGAATCGTATAAAAGAACCCAAATTGCCTATAAAGCACAGAGGAAGGGTTCAACACCCACTTCCTCCTCTTCATCCCTACAACATTACAAAAATAATTAAATTGAAAATTTAAACTCGTCATTTTTTTTTTTTTTTTATCTATGACCAGTACTCAGGGGATGGTCCCTACATATGCAGCGCATGGTACTGGAACTAGGAAAATAGGTTATGATAAGGAGAAAAGAGGGAGTAGTGTTCGTAGAGGTTTAACTTTAACAATAACAAAACGAAAGACTAAAACAAACTCTATTGCAGCATTTAAAATGTTGGAATAAAATTAGTTAAAACTGATCAGTGCCCAGTGTATATACCTTCGACACTGCTCAGATTAGTAAAATTTAGTCCAACACCTTTCACACTACAAGGTAATGAAATGTCATCATTATCAGTATCTGCATTTGATGATAGATCAACTCAACGATGTGACTTATTCACGAATCACCAGCGCCCCCATTTAGCTTGCAAGGTATTGTTGGATTTTGTGGCCAAAAGCAATTCTGGCTCAATTTCTATTCAGTGCAGGCAACTAACTTGAAACAAACAATTTGATCGTGTAAACACCTGATAGTAACATTGTCTTTGTTAAAAAATCTCGTAACCTTAACAACGTTCTCTTTTTGTAAATCGTTAATATCTTAACGGGGAAATCATCCGACATTCGAATGCTTGAGAAGAGAAAAAAGACAGAAGGAAAAAGTGAAGCAGCATTTGATTAAAAGGTTTTGTCGAGGTGTGACGTCCGTCATGTGCCCCTATGAGACAATGTCCCGTGGAAACTGCCACCATAGTAAGCAACCTTTGTCGGGTAAGACCCTCAAGACCATAGTTCTCTTACAATCATACACAGTCTAAATTAACCTCACTATCCGACGTGTAACCCCACCAGACTACCTATTCATGCACAGACCCTAAAAATTGACGCTGTACCTGACTTTCGCAGTTAAGAGATATTGCTGCCATCCCGCCTATATCTCCTTGTTGCAACAAAATCCCGGTCTTACCAATTCGTCCACTACAATATACGGAGCACTTCCCTGTTATTCTATACCCAGAAAAGCGAATGTCTCGCCTAGCATTAAGACATGCAACGTATCCTTACTATCAGTACAAATTCGAATATTCTCTCCATATACCCTATAGTACTTCGGCCAGTTAGCTGCCTTCATTATATCCGTGATTTCCATCTGCTCGCACTACACGCACTGTGCAGGGTAAAACTAATCCTCTGCAATGCAGGGGGGTAAAGATTACCCAAGAGCAATTTAAGAGCTAAAAGATATGAAAAATCCTTCTTTCATAGTAAAAAATATTATGGTAATTCTCTGAAAATAGTTTATTTACGAGTACAATTAACATCGTGTGCTTTCGTTGTGTTGTGAATAACAATTGAACTCAAAACGATCGTAATATGAGGGGACAGCAACTAGTGAACCTCGTCCAAAGCGCCCGAAAGCACAACAATCGGCTGGAAAGTTTATGGACTCGGTATTTTGGGATGTGCGTGGTGTAATATTCATCGACTATCTTGAGAAAGGAAATACCATTAACAGTGAGCGTTGTTGGAGCGTTTGAAGTCCGAAATTGCAAGGAAACGACAGCATATGGCAACTCTGAAAATGATTTACATCAGTACCTGCCTTGACGGCCTAACCTGATGGTGGACCAATTCCACGGAGTGAATTTTTCACGATTCACCACCGCCCCGTGTGGCTTGCTAGGCTCACACAGGTAGCAATTCTTGTCATATGATTGCGGTCATATGAACAACATCTTGTTGAAGAGTTCGGGCTTTCTAATCCCTCATGTATGCAATTTCCCAGCAACCAATGGAGGACAAGGCTTAATGAGTTGGTATGCCGAAGCCCATTAAGAGCATCAGCCCTTAAACCAACTCACCCGTCAATCATCACCACTGGTTTCTTACAGTACACGTATCTGCTGTATAGGCAACAGATCCTCGGGAGATTGTTAGCCCTCGAAAAAAGCCACCACCAAACAATTATCAAGGATACTAACACTCCCTTCCTGCGTTTTAGGTTTCAACCACAGCCAGAACGTTTCAGCCAAGGTAGGCACCTCAACCATGATCAGCCCGGGTCGAACCGCCATGCTGATCCCCGTTCTGCCAATTTATACCTTTGGTAAGGGTTTCGGAAGCCACCACAACATAAGTAATGTGGCTTCCTAGAGTTTTGTTTGCCGCACCAAACGAGGGACCCCTTCCCCTCTTTTCCCCGAAAAACAGAGCGCCTAAGTTAGGAATACGCCAAGGCAAAACCTGTTCCGCGGGGGGACAGCATATGGCAATGAACAAATTTTGTTTCACCAAGACAACGCACCGTGTTACAAGTCAATCAAAATAATGGCAAAACTACATGAATTGAACTTCCGCCGTAATCGCCAGGTTTGGCTCCCGGCGACTACTGGCTGAAAAAATTGCTTGTCGGTAAGAAATTTCGCACGAATGAAGAGGTTAATGCTGAAACTGAGGCTTATTTTGAGGCAAAAGATAATCGTCCTACAAACGTTGATAAATAAAGCTAATTTTGAAAAAAAATTTTTTTTTTTTTGTTAGGCCCTGGACTTTTCAGCCCATGTGTTATTAGACGAGTGTCAAGCTTTTCACAATACCAGAATAAAACCATTCAAATCCACTCAGACATTAAATTCATATTAAACTGTGATCTATTTCACAATTTGTAAATGAAATACATATTTTTTCTATTCAGGTAGCTTCAATATCAATACGCCCTCGTAAATGTAAAGTAAGATATTTAACATTGATTAGTCGGTATATTTAATTTACTATAAATAATAATACCAAAATATAAGAAGGGGGTTCTAAGTTCTTAAAGTAGTTCTTGCTAAGTGCAGTTCGTAAAGACAACTAATAGTTTTAAGCTTAAATATTTAATTTAATTGGGTTTGAGTTACCACAACATACATATTTGGCGCAGGTGGTACTAGCAAAACAATTTTCTATTTTTTGCTTTCATCTTATTGTTTTTTTTTATTTCCTTCTTCTATTCATCTTTTTCAGATACTTCAAGCTATGGGAAAATCGTATCATCCTGGCTGTTTCCGTTGTTGTATTTGCAATGAATGTTTGGATGGTGTTCCTTTTACTGTAGATGTTGATCATAAAATTTACTGTGTCAATGATTACCACCGTATGTTTGCTCCAAAATGTGCCAGCTGCGGCAAAGGTGAATTTAAATCATATTTTCTACAAACGCATAATTTTACTTATCTTTTTCAACAGGTATAACTCCGGTTGAAGGTACCGATGAAACTGTGCGTGTTGTTTCGATGGACAAAGATTTTCATGTCGATTGTTATATTTGTGAAGACTGTGGTATGCAATTAACCGACGAGCCGGATAAACGATGTTATCCATTAGATGGACGTCTTTTATGCCGTTCCTGTCATTTGCAGTGCTTATCGTTACAAACATCACCGCATTCTGGTCACCAGGAGCCTGTATGTGCCTCCTACCAATATATGGGTTAAATATTTGGCTAATATCTTATAATACGTTATATATACAAAAACACACGCAAACATTCGCAATATACACATATTTATCATCGCTGAAGAGTTAATACGAGTAATTATATAATATTCATACTCTACGATAACCAGGAACAATTAAAAAGCAGCTTAAATATACCATTGGAATAAATTGGTGGTATAAAACTTATTTGTAATTGCTTTCAAGTAATATTATTAAAAAATTATACAAGTGCTAAGTGCGTATACATAGATACATACATATTTGTTGCAATAAGCTAAAAATTAATATTTAGTTTTCATGTTAATATTAAGCTTTAAGTCTATCGGACGCTCACGAACAACTATATAAGAAAATTCTGCATTTATTGAATGCATTTTGAAAAACAAAAAGACACTAGTATTTAATTTTTTCCCCTTTTACATTAAATCTGTTTTATATTGCTTTATTGAAGAGTAATAGACTTCTTTCTTATATAAATTTTTTTTTATACATACGTAAATCTCTTAGCAGAAAATTGCAATATTTTGCTATACTGTAAAAGTGCTGTTGCTTACAAATAAAAGATCTTTACTTAGGAAAAACAAAGTGCTTTTTTGTTTACACCCCAAAATGGTATAAATTGGTCTGTGTTGGACAAAAACATATTTTTTCACAAATTTTATTTAAAAATAGCTTTTTCAAATAATTAAAAAATTGGGATGAGTGGCAGTGAAACTTATTATGGCTCTCGAAATCTTCGAGAGTTTGTAATATATCAAAGAAAATTCGAGTATTTCACCTTCATGCTATTGCGAAATTCTGTCATTCGCTTACGAGCGAGTTTTTACTCGAATGTGCGAGTTTTTACACTTTTGGGATTATCTCATTCGATATCGAGTAAAAGGTTTCATAATTTCTAATGATGGCATTCGATAGCGAGTAACGATTCGAATGCAACCGTGCAACTTTTTACTCGTAAGCAAAAGTACTATCGAAAACCAGCCAAACAGAAAAACACAAAAGAAATGTAAATTAAAATTTGAATAGTAATAGTAAATCAAATTGAGAATTTTTGGTTCTTAAGGATTTTTTCAATTCATATGATGATATAAAGATGAGTATTGCTAAGAACACAAAAAACTTATATTTGAAGTCACATGTTATTATATTCAAGAATTTATTTTTGTTTTTTACTTTAGAAATGCATATATACATATGCTTATACATAGTTAAATGGTTGATTTTACATACATATTTATTGAACTGTTATTTCTACTCACTTCCTTAATGTACAAACACACATACATGACTGATTTAAATGAATTGTTATTGTGAACGTATGTGTGTCTATTTATTTTTTAATGTACAACAAAGTATGCAAATACATACAACTTTCGGCAGTGTTATAAAACACATTTTGTCAGTATTTTGCAACACTGAAGTGATAACTCGAATGACAGAATTAGCCCCCTGTTTAATTCATGGACACTGATCGTTTAGAAAAATATCGTTTTCAGATGTAATGGAATTGAAAATATTTTATTTTTTTTATAATTCTAGTTTAAAAACCACACTATTATATAAAATACAATTGCAATTAGATTAGTGATCAAAAATATTAAATTATAAACATATTGTTTTCTATGTTTCCCAGCTATCTATATGTCGACATTTCATAGGAGCTACCCTAATCATCAGTAGACTTTGAAAATTTTTGAAATTCAGTTTATATCCCAACAATCTCAATAAATTGTTGAGAATTTAAAAAGAAAAATGCACTAATAATACTTGTCAAAACACAAAAAACAAGCTTTTTGAATTACAATTTATTTAGATTGTTGGGATATAAAGTTGAAAGTTTGAGAATATCTCTCAAAAATTTCCAAAGTCTACTGATCAAGGCAACTTTATGCAGGTAGTGGCAGAATTACAATAAATACAACACCAATTCTACCAACAAAATACATGTTGATGTTTGTTGGTGTATTTATTGTAATTCTGCCACTACCTGTATAAAGCTGCCTTGCTACTGATGATTAGGGTAGCTCCTATGAAATGTCGACATATAGATAGCTGGGAAACAAGGCTGATTTATACGGTGATTTAAAGCCATGCCTTTTTTCATAATACTCTTTTAAACCTCCCACCAAAATCATGTTACATCTTTACGATGATTTTTAAGTCATGTCGTTTTTTTAACTGTTGTCGTTCAAAATAATCGTTTCTCTTTTTACGCTGTTGGTAGTATCGATGTGGTTACCTTACCAGCCGAATGAAAATAAAACAATTTAAAAAATAACAAACGAGTCAAAAATAAATTTGAGAAAAAAACTTGAAAAACAGAAAACATGGCTTTTTAATTAAAAAAAAAGAAAAGACATGGCTTTAAATAAATCATCGTGAAAATTTGATTGAAAATTTTCAATGTTAGAAGCCAAAATAGTGAATAAAAAACTTAATTGTCTGATGAAAAATATTTGTAGAAATTTTTATTATTTACTATTTAAACATTTCTGAAAAAGATAAAATATGTTCACTGCGCCTTTATCTGTTTTAAAACAAAACTTTAAATACTGATTTATATCACACACCTGAATAACTAGAAAATGTTTATAATATGTGTGCTTTTTACTCTACTTTCTGTTCCCAATTTGAACGAAAAGTGTTCCCGTAATTTAAAATTAGACAAATAAGAGCGATTTCGAGGGCAGCAGTATGCACAAAAGAACTGGTAATTTTTCTTCGAGCTATTTCGGCCAGCAGTTAATCAATTAGTTTTTTGAAAAATAAATAGTGCAGAAAAAGGAAATGCATTTGAATCAGAGGATATCGCAACATACGAGTGTGCAGGGGAGAAAACATGGAGTAGTGTTTGTGACTGACTAACCTTCCGGCTGAAAACCCAATTCCACTGCGCAATCGACCACAAATTGATAAGCCCTGTTAAGTATGTATATGTCGGTTTCTTGAAAAAGATTCCTAATATCGTCGGAGCGAAAAACGTTGTAGTAACTATAATACAGAGCAATGCTCTAATGAGTCAAAAGAGTAACCGCACGGTCGCTGCATGCATAGTATTGGTCATTGCAGGTATGGTCTTGCCTCAGACCCTGGGTGTTACTGCAGACAAGCAAAAAAGCTTAGCAGTTTTTGTTTGCTAAAAAAAAAAAAAAAAAAAAAAAATTGATTTGCGTTTATTCGAGAGAGAGAGTCACTCTACCGATGTGACAGTAAAGATGGAACACTGACACAAGCGCAAGATGGACGTGAAGGCTTATCATGAATATTGAGAAATGGAAAGATGTTAATTATACCTCACGCAAATATTATCCGATCACGGATATTTTTGCAAATTCATTCGTAGAGAAGTGTAGTAGTCCCGTTTGTTTATATGAGGAATATTGCTAAATAAATGACGCTGAGCTGGGATGTAGATCGGCAGGAGCGTGAGCAAGAAACGGATGTACTGTAACGGCACGTTTCCGCTGGTTGCTGGGGTAGAGCTCTGCGGAGTCCAGGGTTGTGTTTTCTACTGAAATTTATGAAAGAGACAAACAATTTCTTATCACGTTATAATCTTTATTTTTAGATTTTCTTCTACAGCGGATGTCTTCTGGGCTTGCAAATTATATGGCACGAATACTTTAGGGCGACGTAGTAATGACACGAACAGAGTGCCTAGCCGTGGTCTACTCGGGAATGGGCAGCATGATGTCTGATGCGATGTAGCCACCACCACAAACAGGACGCTCCACTAGTCCCTTAATAGGCGTTTGTCTTGCTCGATATTTACGACAATGTTGTAGCCAACACCGCCGTAACTATCAGGGCAAACGCCGCGGCGAACGGTAGCAGCAGCGACTTCACTTCAGGAGTATGCAGCGATTTTGCCACCACTCTATTAAACGCACCTCACTCTAACAGTGCAACCTAAATTTAGGCGAAAAGCGCAAAACGCGTGAGTCATAGGAAACCTAAAAATAAATTTGGCGTTTTCAAGTCGCCAGGCGAGTTTGAAAACTTGCGAGTGTGAGAACATACCTGTATGTCGCGGTCGGTCAAAATAGAAAATAGAGGGAAAACAGTGACTAATGCGAGGCGAAAGGTGGGAAACCGCTTAGTGTGGCGCTACATGCTACTCTTTATGAACGAGGCTTGCGCGGTCAGATTGACCGATGCCAGACAAGATAGGCTACTGGAGCTCCGTTCTCCTATGTATCTTAGGCGGTAGTGCACCAATACCGGGTATAATCCGAAGAGGTGAAGGATCGTTCGCTTCTCGCATTCTTCTGCAGAAATCGTTATAAGGTAAGCACAGCCTCCGGGCATGGTTCCCAAACAGGCAGTATCCAGTGATGACTGCTACACTGACTCTAAATTGAAATCTGGGAAGGTTTAAGAGCTCTTATGTTCTCTGGGATTACTCCTTACTCTCTTCACAAATGACCAAAAGCTCTCACCGCCCGGTAAGAGCAGTTAACACTTTTCACGCCTAAATCTAGCAAATATGTATCTGGAAGCACGTTTCAAAACGAAGCAATTTTGAAAGAAATTAGTTTGGAACTACTTACAAATACGCTGGGTAGTAATATTAAAAAAATAACAGAAAATTTTACCATAAAGAATTTTGGTAAAAAGAAAAAGGTTTACCAGTACTTCGCTTCCTCACCAATGTAAAATAAACCAATTGACTTCTAAGATCAAGTAATAAAGCAAAAATATAGATAGAAAAAATCGTATATATATTAACAGAAACTTGATTTATTAATGCATTAAAATTTCAGTTTGCACCAGTCGTTTATTTGTATCGCCTGGCATACGATATGGTACAGTGGCAGCCATATTTGTTAAAGCTTTAGCTTTTTGTCTCAAATGTTGCAATTGCTACAAAGAAATTCGCAAAAAAAATGTATTCAAACCATGTTAGTTAAATTTAAAATTTTCAACTTACGCTATCTCTGCCGGTATCCAACATTCCTGTATCCTTACTCTTAATGGCTTTATACTGTGAATACAAAATATCCATGGCTGCTAATAGAATATCAGGGTAAACTTTGCAAATTTCTCCACCTAAGCGTTTAAAATTATTAATACACTCCTCTAAATCATTCGTAGACATGGGTACAAGTTTGGTATTTGCCAAAACTTCTAGAGCAATTTGAAATTTACGCTCATGGTAATAATCAAAAAATGCCACCAGTTCAGTTAACAGATTGAAATTGGCTAAAATTTGAGGTTCACAATCAATTCGACTGCCCCTTAAACGTTCCGCAAAATCACTAGCTAAAATGGAGAGTCGTTCACGTAAAGAACCTTTTTTAGAACTTTGATGTACCACTTGGGAAAGCAGCAGGGAGAGATAACGCAAGGATTGACTTTGCATCTAAAATTATAAAAAAAAATTATATAAAGAAATGTATCTTTGTATTTGTAGTCTCAAATTTACATTGGCAATATCAAACAGTTTGATAGCGTCCTCAAACATTCCTTTTCTTACTAATTCTTCGGCTACCATTCCAGCCGCAGTTCTAGTATCAAAGTCAACACAATAAAATTGTTGAAACAGGCCCCTTATTTGATAATATATAAAAAAGGTTACTATGAAAAAATATTAAAATGAAAAAATAAAGAACTTACCCACAAAGCATGCCGGTAGGCATCATTTTGCCAAATATTAAATCATAATCTCTACATTCAACCGCTAAATCACTGACACACACTAGGAATAGATTACGGCCTGCAGGATCTTTAAGATTGCGCAAAAAGAAGAAATATTGTAGAGCTTCAGCTGGATCGGTAATTTCAAACTTTTTCACATACAACATAACCAAGCGGGCTATATTAAGGCGTCGCATTGGAACAGGATCTTCAATATCAACAGAAACTGGAAAAATTTAGGCTACATTTGATACACATTTCTTTTGATATTATGCTTAATAATTTGACTTACTCAATGGTTCCTGGACATTGCGAGGCCCTGCAATTAAACACATTTCATTTAGGGCCAAAGCTATATGAACCGCGTGAACACGATATTTTTCGGTACGTGAGAGAAATTCTATAGCCGCCTCAAATTGTCCAGTTAAGGCCAAGACTTGGAAATATAGATGCTGTTGTTCACCAGCATTAAAATGTTTTTCTCCATATTTTTCTAAAATCATTGTCTGAAGACCAGAGTACGTTAAAGCTTCAGAACTATCAGCAACATCAGTGCGTAAAATGGACAATTGGATCCATAAGAAATCGTCGGTTGTTTTAGCCACTTCTAAATGTTGTTCGTTGGGATCACAGCCAGCAATAATACAATAAACCTTAAAATAAATATTAGGTTAGGTTGGGTTGTACAGGCCGCCAGTTTCATGAAACCAGCCCACTTGGGTCCTTTTGGTTCCGTTGTTAAAATAAATATTAGTTAAAGCAAATTTTTTTTAATTCAAATTTTCAAAGCTCAAATTTTTTAATTAAAAAATTCGAACTTTTATTTATATAAAAGCACTTCTAGGTAAATACAATTAAACGAACTTTCCGTATAGGTGCATATGTAAATAGTTAAACTTGGCTTCAAGATTTTAAAATCAGTCTCTTACCGCTTTTTTATATGGATCCGTAGAGTTTTTAATTTTATTGCAGTAGTGCAATTTAAGTTGGCCCTCCAATTTCGAATTTATTCTTTGTTCGGGTTTGTTCACTTTGTCTTCCAAAACCTGGATAAAGTCCTCATGCCCAGCACTGCAATTTTCTTTATTAACTTTAATTTGACAACACTTATTTTAGTTTTTTATTTACCCTCCCATTTGCATGCACTTAAGAGCAGATTGCAAGTCTCCGCATCTTAGACAATAATAAACCATCGGCCACAATGGTTTACCTTCGATGGTGGCATCTTGTAGACCAAAGCAATTGCCCTGATTGAAAGTTAAGTTTACAAATGAGGACACTAAATTGAATATGCTAGGGACACCTCCTCTTTGGGCTTCTCTTAAATGTCCACTAATAATTGTACTCATATAGACTTTGTAACGATTTTCCAAATACTTTTTAGCTTGTTCCACGAATTGAGCAACATGCTGACGGCTTTGCATGGGGTCGCGATTTCTCGAAACTGGTGTAACATCCACCATATATTTCATTATTTCCCAGATTTCGTTTACTTTTGGCTCATCAAAAGTTTTGGCAACTTTGGCAAATTTTTGCACTAAATTTGGTCGGAAAGCTCCTTTGATGACAATGGCGTTGTAATCATACACTTCACGGGCATAAGCCATTTCCTATAGATAAAATTATTACATTGGCTTTTTTTAATCTAACATTTCAAAATAAATTACAATGCGATTGAGACAAGAACGTGTTCCAAATCTTTCATTGATCACAGTTTGTTCCGGCAACTTTTGTATGTCAATCCAATTTTGTGAAGGACCTACTAAAGCATTCATTAGTTTCATTTTCTCTTGGCGCCACTCCGACTTAATGTGTTCCCATTTGCGCTTTTGAGCATTCATGAACGACTAACAAAAAAGTAATGAGAATCAGGCTTTATATTTTTTATACCCTTCACAATCTAAACTCACATTTTTATGAACCTCCTCAATAACCGAGAGTATGGCATTTTCTTTTTCATTCTTTAAAAAACTTTGTATATCTGTATCAGCTATCGGATCCAAAGGCTCAAAAGTTTTCCGTGCGCTTAATGACTCAAGCTTTTGTGATATTTTAGGCAAATCAATGCCTTTGGAACCCAATAAAATATGACTGAAACAAATATTTAATAGGTATTTATCTGATAAAAAAAAAAAATCAAGTGACTTACGCTTGTATATCTTGCGCACCTGTTTGTGTTACACGAGTGTGCAGTTCCTTGGTGGCCTCTAATACCTGTGAAATTGTACGCTCCACACGAGGTAGTTCTTCAGAATTTTGAGTTTCATTTGTTAAGCGTTGTGCCTGCTGAAGTAATGTGTTAAAATCCATTTTTGACACGTTGGTATCAAGTACTTAGCTAATTATTTAACGTAAACTCGTTAAAAATGTGTATTATTATTACTTATTTTTGATATATACAAACTATTGTAATACGGCTTATTTAGCTGTCTGTTTTGGCGGCTTTTTAGTGTTGTCAAAATGTAAAGTAGTCGATGTTCTTGTAGTGTAATAACGACTTTAAATATTGCCAGCAATAGAAAAATATGAAAGCAATGAAACAACTTTCAGGTAAGTTCTTTGCAAGTGAATCAGATTTTATTCCTTGAAAACTCTTTTAAGATACGTTAAAAGTAATGTACATATTTATATCGGTAAAAAATATTAATGGCATTGTTCATAAATAGTATTGTATGTCTATTCAACGGTTATTTGACAAATGTCTATATCTATTTAATCAGCATACAATATTTGTTAAGCGGCCCATACACGTTTCAATTCAATTGTAAATTGAGTCTTTCAACTGAATTGATTATTGGCCACACACTTCATAAACTGAATTGAAAGATTTTCTTTCAACTATTAAATTCAAGGAAATTAGACAATTTTAAGAATATATAACATTCTCTTTGCAAAAACACCATAAATATAAATTTTGAGACCAGATCAAGAGACTCGAACACACACAACACAATTGAAAGACTTGCTAGTCAACTTGAAAAAATTAAAACATTTTAATTTTTCTTCAACCAACTCGACAACTGCCAAAGGCATACACGCTTTGATTTGGACAACAACCGACTCAGTTGTCAACTGAGTTGAAACGTGTATGGGGTGCTTTATGAAAACGGCCGTAAGTTTAGTTTTAAAATCAATATATTTGTTTCACCACAGAAAAAATGTATAAATAATTGCAAATTAAAAGATAAAATTTTATTACAACAGCAGAAATCATTTTTGTTTATCCAGTCCCTACTGTTCTTACGTTAAATCACATCGACTGAGATGCATGAATTCGGTTTCGTGAACATATAAAAATTATGTTCTTACAGCCAATATATTTCCTATCAAAGATATAAAGCTAGTTTTACTCTAGATTTTAAGTTATACATACGTATGTATATTATACTTAATATTGTTGTGTACTTGGTGTACAGTGGTTTCTTTAAATAGTGTTGTTACAATATTCCCGAATCATGTTAAATTGCAAAAATACTTAAAAATAGCTTACATTTAAGATATCATCTGATGAACACAATTTTACAACAGAATTGAATTTTATGGAAAAATAAAGACAATCAACTTCATTGGACTAGTTTGAAAAGTTTTTGTTTAAAACCTAATAAAAATAAGCTATGACTATATAGGTATGTAAATAACTAAATGTAGGTTCAATTGCAGCAAAAAAAAAATATTCAGGTTTTAAAGGATCTATCTATAATACTAGCAAATTCCTTTTGCTTTTCTTCACAATCTTTTGAACAGTAAAACTTATTCCCTTCCGAACTTAGATAAGTTGCTTCAGACTCACAATAACGACACCACTTTTTCCGTTTTATGTTAATTTTCTCGTTCTGCATTTGATGGTAGATCTTCTTAATCTGAAGAATTTCTTCTTTATTTTTGCGTTCTCTTTCTTGTTCTGCCACTAAACATGAGTTATAAATTAAAGCCAGACGTTTATAATCTTTTTTCAATGTTTTCATAAACTGAAGAGCCTTTTCATGATAAAAACTGATTTCATTTTGATCACTTTTTCTGTTTGAATGTCCTTGATCGATATCAATCGCTTCTGTATCATCACGCTTACTTTCATCTTTGCTTCCTTTTTCAATAAAATTATTTTTATGGTTCATGACGATGATTTTCTGAAAAGTATAGAAACAATAATATAACTCAAGATTGTTTGATTTCTCTCCAACTTCAATCTTACCAAAAAATAATTTATTTACTTAAAAGGATGCCACATAGAATACAATTTTTCAAACATGGCGCTACATTTTTTGCAAACAATAAGTTGCCAGATGTTTTTGTTAAGTAGGTGGGTTATTCGGAACACAGAATACAATTCGGAGCAGCAGTAAGTGCGCTTTTACATTTAGACAGACGATGGGTAGGCAGCCGAAATTTGTTGGTGCTGTAACGAGAATTGTCGGTGGGGGGAGTGTGTAGTACACGACTCTCTGTACAAGACATTTGTGAAAATTTTTTCTTTCTCTTTTTAACTTTTTGCATATTCTATGTTGTAGCTTCATATCATTATTCTCATCTCAACATCAACTGCATATAAACACACTAGCTTTGCTAAAAAAACAACAACAACAAAAAAAAGAAAAGAGAAACGAAAAGTTTCTGTCTGTCTATTAATTTCTTAAATGTAAAAGGTTTAGGCAAGACCAAAAGAGAAATGAAAAAATGTCTGCCCATCGTCTATCTAAATGTAAAAGCAAACTAACAGAAATTTTTGTAGAAAAATCTTAAAAGTTAATTTAAGGGCCAAATAAACTACACAAACTGTTACATAACACACGCAATCGCAATTACTAATAGCAAACACAAATTAATCACTTTTCTGTTGTTTTCAATGAGAATAGGTGGCCATTCTGTTGCGGCAATGTGCTCGCCATATGAAATTCACAAGATACAAATTGTTTTGCCCTTAAACTTAAGGTAAACTTTTATACAATTCTAACAGCCAGTTTACCAATTTCGAAAGAAAATGAATGCGAATGAAAGCTAGTCACACACATTCGAATTAATTTGGTTTTGCCTATCTCAATATTATTTGTTCGCATTTTCTTGTGTATTTTGATCGAGTTTTGACACATCGTTCGCATAGAAAAAAGCTGGACGAACCCAAATCAATTTTCTTTCGCTTAGATTGCGAACGCAAGCACGCTGTCGACATTGGTAAACTGGCTGTAAGCATTATTATAAAAAAACATTTTCTTTATTCACTTTGTATGCTTCTTCTTCCACCACCTCATTCTTCGAAAATTTCGTTGAAATGACAAAATTTACACAACCATTCACAATTTTTGCGCTTCAAATCAAAAATGTATGATTTTTGGCAAGCAGCTTGTGTAGTTTGGTGTAGTTTATTTGACTCTTTCTCTCTATGGTTTTCCCACTATAAGTAAATAAATAAGTAAATGTCTCATTATTTCTTTCATTTATTGACAACACTAGCAGACGAAATTAAACAACAAATTTGTGCTTTGAGTGTTTAGTACATACACGTCTATAGTTACACAACGAGTTTATCATCATAGTTTTTTTAAACTTATCACTTGTCGTAATTTTACTCTGGCTTAATGTGTTCAAATATCACAAATTGACTTATTTGCCTTGTTGCTTGTTGACAAAGTGTGTGCATAATAATAATTTGTACTAGTTTGCTGGATCAAAAACGTTTGGTGGGAAACCATTAAGTGGCATGCCAATGCTAGCTTGCATATTAACTCGCTTTGGTATTCAAAAATTTCTTCGATCTCATGAGAGCTCTCCTTTTTACATTATAATTTTTAGCAAAAAGTTGGTGTATTCTATAGAAAATTTTATTTATAGAATATTTATATTGATTTTCATTTATAAATTGCTAGGTAAATTTAGAATACTCTGATATTTGAAAATATCACGTTGTATTCAAATGCAAGCTGTACTCTTTATGCCATATATGTTTTTTCAAACACTTGCCATAAGCAAATTTTATGAAAATTGTCTGTTGAAATATAGTAAAAAATTTAAGAGTATTAAATTTTGTTAAAGATTTGTATTCATATCTACCAGAGTTTTGTCAGGTGTAAATTTGCTTTTGGTAATGTAACATCCCCATATTTGATGAAAATTCCTTTGTGTGGCAACTCTTGTACAATTATCCTATTCAAAAAATTCGGTCGGCCAGTTTGTTTACAGCGGTAGTTGTTGTAAGCTGTATTTTTTCATTCATAAATCCGATTTATCGATTAGGGGTTGTTGTATAATAACGAAAATTTTCGTTGCAGGAACTCTTTGTGAAAAAGTGTGCTTGAATAAAAATTAAAAAATAAAATTATCTAAAGCAATATAAAAAAAAAATTATAAAATAGAAATGTAAAAATAGTTATTTATATAAATGAAAAAATAAAAATATTGATATAAATGTGAAACATTTTTGCCTTTTGAAAATTGGGTTTTAACGACAGACGGCTTGGTCTGAGAAAAATAAGAAAATAATGGTTGGATTACTAAATCCTGTAAAATATGGGGGAAATTTTTATGATTTATATACTCTTAATACAAGAAGGTAATTTGACAATAATAGATAATTTAATTTTCAAAATAAAACTAATTTTTATTAAAATTATTCATAAAATCCAAGAAAAAAATTTCAAGGTATACAGAAGTCCTTAAATGTGTCTGGCAGCAGACAGTATTGATTTTTCCTATTGCATTTTTTCTTTTTGCAATTTTATTTAACTTTTAAACTAAAGCAATTTTACGGAATAATGTAACTACGTTTTTGAATACATACATTACTAAAATATTTTAATATTAAAAAAAAAACGAAAAAACGTGAAATAAAAAGAATATTTATTTGAAAGTATGTATGTACATATGTAGTTTTAAAGGATGTTTAATATACATATCTACATGAATCCATACAAACACAAATGGAAGCACACACACAACTATTTTTTCATTTTGCTTATGCTTAGCTATTCGGTGGTGACTGTTTACGGTTTCGGTATTTTATCAGCTGTATTTTACAGCTGATAAATTGCATGCATGTGTATGTGGCAATTAATGTTTTTGTTATTTTGAAATATTTTAGGTGAATGAACTCGTTTCATTGATAAATTTGCAGGTTTAAAAACTTGCGTACTAAAATTGTGTCAAAACCTGTAGCTCGTAGGTACTTGCATATCAACATATGTAAATATATAGGTACATATACATAGTTTATTTGTATATAGTATACGTATAAGAAAAAATTAATTAAAAACAAAAATTAATAGAATTAAATATTAAAAAAAAATTATGGATCAAGTCTAGTTTAAGTACACTTCTCTAAATTGAAAAAAAATATATAGGGGGGTAGAAAATTGAAAAATAAGAAGAAAAGGTCAAGTGAGAAAGTTGGCGGAAATGCATAATTTCCGAATTATGGACCTCAGCAGTTTTAATACATGTATGTGTGCGCGACCATGATCACACCATTTTAGCACATTATACCATGTTGGTGAGTTTCCTTTGTGCTGGAAAGTTGCTAATGTAACACCAAAACCCTGAAAATTGCCACCCAATTGCAATTTGCTCGGCACTTTCGAAAGTAATGGAAAGTGTGCTTAACTACCATCTTGCGAGGTATCTAGAGGCGTACAATTTGCTTTGTTTTTCATTCATTTATTTATTGAATCTTCAAAATATGAACTAACAATAAGTATTCAAATCTTACAGCCAGTTCGCCAATGTCGAAACGATAAGTTTATTCGGATTCAGGGCGAAAGAAAATTGATTTGGGTTTTTTCTAACTTTATTCTATGCGAACGATGTTTCATAATTCAATTAAAATACATAAGTTCATGCGAACGAACATAGACGAACCCAAATTTATTCGAATGTGAGTCACTAGCTTTCTTTCGCATACATTTTCATTCGATATCGTCGAACAGGCTGTTAATACTAAATATAAAAAGTTATTTAAATACAGCCAATGCTATACAAAAAAGTATTATTTTGCGCGAATAATATCGGTAGAATCACCTATTTAACGTTCTGATGGTGGCAAGGGTAGCCCTTCTTTTCAACCGGCAGTGGCCGCCAAAATTAAGTATATTGCGTCCAAGAGGATTTGGGTGAAGTTCCAGTTTACTGATATACCTCGCATACTTAGAGAATTCGTCTTACGTACTATAGAGCTGCAATAATCGTTTGAAGAATTTAGTTTTGTCGTATTTGAATTTTTTCAAAAGCAGTGAATTTAACTTTTAGTGCAGACTTTTTACATCAATTTACTTTGTGACCGTCAATATGGGTTTCGCAGCAGTCACTCTAGTGGCATAACTTTCGGAGAAATAGTGCCACTCGATTCGTCATTTCGGTGGAAGTAAACTGGTGGCAGTTGATAAAGTGTGGCATGTCGCATTATTGTCAAAACTGATGGATTTTAGTGTCCGTGATGGGTTTTCTCTGTTTATATCGAACGTTTTCAAAGACGCACTATACGAGTTGTCTCATCAAACGAGTGCTCGATTATTTTAGGGGTACCTCAAAACTCCGTTCTTTCTCCTACTCTATTTCTTACTTATCTTAATGACCTCCTATACCAAACGCTAAACCCTCTCCAGTCTTTTGCAGATGACAGCAGCCTTTGCCATTTGTACTCATTCAGTTGAGAGATTGGTGTCAAGAGGCAGAATATGAATGACTCACAGGGTTGATTTCAACGCTCGTAAGACCGAGTGCCGTCTATTAACACACAAACTTGTGACTATGAATGATGCTTCATCTGTACGTATGTATGATATAAATATTCAGCAATCGGATGCTGTTCATGTTCTTGGAATCAAAATTCAGTAGGATGTTCATTGGAGTGAACACATTTTTCATGTCTTGAAAGAAGCATTCGAGTATCTCGGTTTTTGGACCGGTGTAAGAAGTACTTCGCTCCATCTGATCTCCTTACTATTTATACCACCTTCATCCGACCGAAAATGGAATACAGCTCTCTTGTTTGTGCCGGTGCCTCAAAGTCTATTTTTGGGGGTACTTGACCGCGTACAGGAGAGGGCGAAGAAGCTCCAACTCTATTGACTTCTTGGAGCACCGCTGGCAGCGTGAGATGCGTTTGCCCGTTTTATCGATACTTTAATGGATTTGCTCTGACGAGATTAGGAATCATGTTCCCTAAACCCCCACATTTTTATGTAACACGTAGTCATCGTCCAGGGCTAATCCATTTGTGGCTGGTTGCCAGTGAATCACACAACACATTACAGAGAGAATTGTTTTTCAACCGTACGGTTCGGCTGTGGAACATTTCTGTGGTGTTCTCAGCGACTGTATTTCAACGACTGACAGACGGACATCGCTTAATCAACTTTTCTATTAATTCTGATTCAGAATATACTTATAAACTTTATAAGGTCACAAATGAAAATTCTAGAAATTACAAACGGAATCACAAACTTATATATACCCTTTACATTTTTGTGGAGGTTAAAAAACAAGATTTCTTGGAGACAAATTTAATAAACACATAATATCAGGTAAATATGTGTGGAGCTTAGTAAAGTAACACTATGAATGTAATTAGTGCAAAACAAAATTCAGAATTACAAAGTGTCTCGATAGGAGAGATGGTGGAGTGGTCGACTAAGAATTTCCAAGTTTTTTTTTTTGGTTTTTGTAATAAAAGAATGGCATAGCCAATCGCAAAGTGCCAGGGTATCCCACACAAGATTAAAAAGCAAAAAACGACCTATGCCTTGACATAGGAAGTTTCCACGTGGTTAATAAAGAATAACATCTAACAAAACAGTAAACCAATACAGTTAGTTGAGGCAAACCATTAACCAGTGCGAGTGAGACGCAAAACTCTCGAAGACCGAACAACAAACACAAGCTTGACCGCACTTAAGAAATAATTACGATGACGCGAGAACTGTTCTTCAGCCCCGAGCTGCTTTACGACTCGAATTTCCAAGTTGCAGGTTCGACAGCTGGGTGGTTCTGCAGTTGGGTAGAAAGCTTTGCAGTTCATTTAAAATTCGCTTTGGCATTAGATAATTATAAAGCTGTCTCTTCGTTGGAATGCGTCTTTTGTTTTTAGTTTTCAATTGAGATTTTGTTGTGAGAGAGAGAGGCACTTCCTTTCAAATAATCGGATTTAAAAAAAAAAATTAGCTCCAAAGACATCTGCCCATTCTAATAATAATATTACAAAACTAGTCTACCGTAATATGATATTTCAGAATGACAACTTTAAATCCCGTTTGTCTACGACTTCAGCATCAAGTGCAGCATAGAAACAAACAACTGTATGCTGTGTATTTCTTATTCATCTTTATAACTTTTAAACCATAAATATAAATCATTATTCAGTCGTAAAGCAGCTCTGGGCTGAAGAACAGCTCTCGCCTTATTGTAATTATTTCTTAAGTGCGGTCAGGCTTGTTGTTTTTGTAGTTCTCAACTAACCGTATTGGAGTACAGTTTTTTTTTTTAGAAGTATTTCTTTGTTAACCACGCTGCAACTTCTTATATGAAGGCATAGGTTAGGTTAGGTTAGGTAGGCAGGCCGCTGGGTTCTCCAAAGAGTACCCGGATACTCCAGTTCACTTGGGTCCTGAAGGTCGTTCCCTTTGTGATTGCCTGAACAGTTAGGGTATGATAGATGGAAAAATAAAAGTTGTAAGATGTGAACGCATAGGTCGCTATAGTTAGTCACAGCGACGCTACAAGCGTACTGTTAATACCATCTTGGGTCTTTGTCACCCCGCCCATGCTGTGCATCCTATACTTTGCTACTATATAGTTACTAAATAAATAAATAAGAAAACATTATTGCAGATATCGGAAAATTTTTCAACATGTTTCATACAATTCTTGGTATTATTATACTTTTTAGGAAAGTGCAAGCGGATCGAAAGACAATTGTTAAAAGGAAAAATAAAGAAAAAAAGGCACCCATTGCCATTTTAGAGGGTAATCCAGATTTGCGCATTGTTAATCCGCTAGATCCTCCTCTAGTAAAGGAACAACTACTCTTATGCCCAGCATTTCCTTTGGCACATATAGAACTGCAGTCAAATGCTTCACAGTTTGCAGTTTTCTCCGCCATACGCTCCACAGTGTTGGAAGCGGAAACCAGACGTTTACTATTTTATGAGCTTAGTGGGCATGTACGAAATTTGCCGCACATCAACTCAACATGTTGTCTTCTCTGTGTGAGCACTTGTTTGACGGGCAATCAAATGGACTGTTCCTGTCATGCAGTCAATGCTTTACAGCAGGCCAATGCAGTAGCTGCAGCAGCACAGCCTGGACCTGCTGGTGAGAAAAGATCTCGACATGATTCGGCCAATAGTGATGTAGAATCTGAATCGGAGGAATGCAGTGAAAAGGAATGTAAAATTATTGCAGTGCCTCTAATTGTTGGCGCTGGCTTACGCAGTTTGTTTGAGTTGATATCGGAAGCTAGAAACATACAGCCAATGTTGTGTTCAAAAGCGTTAAAAGCATTACTGGATGTCATACAAGGACAACAGCCTGAATCCTTTAAAAATGAACCAGAGGAATTGGTAAATCCTTTATATGATTTGTTGCTGGACTTGGCAACAGTATCAACGGCTGAAGGTGCGGTTACTTCAGCGGAAGGGGACTGGTCTTCAGTAGCCTGTTCAGCTTTAGTTGGTCTCTGCATTGCCAAGGGAGATACAGGTAAAATGCTTAAAGCAATTGCAGCCTTAATTATGTCGCCTCGCCATTTGTCCTCGCAACGCATACAAATGCCAGCTGTTTTGGGCATGCTTCAGCGTACAGTTATAAGTGCCGCTTTGGCTAAGCCTACATGCCCGGAATTCTACACAAAGGGAGTACCACTAAATTCTTTAGTGGATGAGGTAAACTTTTTAAACATATGTTTATATTTTTGCAATAGAATCAAAATTATTTTCTTTTCATTTCAGTTTACTATAAAAGCTCCTATGGGCGGCTTAACTGAACCTGCTTTAGCTTCGGATGGCACTTATTTATATCTACTACTTGATGGTGTGCTATTGAAAATTGGTACAGGTTATAATGGCTCGTATAAAGGTCATATTTATATTAAAAATGAGGAGTTCACGAAAGAGAAAACTGGTTGGCTGGGCTTCAGTAATGGTCAACTTTATTATAGACGTAATTCCAAACGTAATGCTGATCATCTTCACTTGGTTAATACCGAATCTCTGACTATAAAAAGTATGAATCCTGTTAATATGTTGCCCATAAGGGAGGGCTTTAATTACACACTTTTTACGGATGAAGACTCTTTGAATGCTATTTGCACTAATCGTGATGTAAGTTAACAGTATTGTATGAGGGTTTCTTAATAGCTCTGTGACTTTTTCAACTTCTCGTGCAGCAACTTCTACGGCTACAAAATTTTGACCAAGCTTGTCACGTAATTTGTGTTTGACGGTCATTAAAAGCTGCAATCTCGTGAATTTTTCGTGTGTTGATTAAGTGTTAATTTTTTGTGGAAAAACATATCATTGAACCCGTGGAAAGACTTGATAAATACTATGAGGTAAAAATATGAATGACTCACTGAATAGTGATCTTCTATTAATCTCCGAATGGGGTCGCAAGAACAGGGTCGCCTGTAATGCTCGTAAGAGTTGTTGCTGTTTTTTAACACACAAATACACGACCACAGATGCTGCTTCAACTTTACTTATGGATGGTATAAATATTGAGGAACTGGATGGTCTTGATGTCTTTGGAATGAAAATGATGTTCGCTGAAAGGAACACGTGTTTCATGTCTCTAAAGAAGCATTCAAGTGCCTCGGTTTTTTGAAACGGTGTAAGATGTACTTCACTCTATCCGATCTCCTTACTATTTATACCACCTATATACTTTTTTGGGGTTTGCGTGTACAGGAGAGAGCGAATAAGCTTATCAATGGCAATAGAGTGTCCAACACTATTGACTCACTGGAGCATCGACGCAGTGTAGGGTGCGTTACTCCTTTCTATCGCTACTACAATGGATTTTGCTCTGAAGCGATTAGGGATCTAGTTCCTGAAACTCGCACAGAGCTCATTCATTTGTGGGCGATTGCCCAGGGAATCCTACAAAGCATTAGAGGCAAAATTCGTTTTTTCAGCCGTACGTTTCGTCTGTGGAATAAGTTGCCTGCAGACGTGTTTCCTGTCTGTTATAGCGTTGGAAAGTTCAAGTCAAATGTTGACAAACACTATTCCCTTTTTCTCCCTCCTCACAACCTATTTTCGTAGTTCCGGTAGAGTGCTCTGCATATGTAGGGATTATCCCCTGAGTACTGGTGCAAGATAAAAAATAAAAATGGGAACTCTGCACCATAAATTTCAGTAGTTAAGTAGTGGGGGTGAGTTCCATTGTGGAGTTCGCCCAAAAGAGGTCGTCAAGTCGGAAATCGTCAATAACATTCATGAAATAATATTAGACGATTGGAGAATCAAAGTATGTGAGGTGGCTAAGACTGTAGTTTTCTCAACTGAGCGCATACTTCATACGAATATTATCTGCAAGATGGGTGGTAGCTCTCGACTGCAAGCGCAACCGTGTGACCACTCCAAAGGAGTGTTTGGTAACATCAACCGTAATTGGGATTAGTTTATGAGCCGTTATATAACCGCAGCTATATCACAATACCCAAAAGATCAAGAAACAATCAAAACAGGGGAATTCATCGGATGACTATGCCAAAAGAAGACCAAAGGCGACTCTGTCAGCCAACAAGGTTATAACCATAGTTTTTTGAAATGTGTCATTAACATAGATTATCTGGGGTAGACTGTCAAGACAATACACGAGTTCACACTTATCTAGTCGCTACAAGAAAAATCCACCACTACAATTTGCTTTTTCGAAAACTGGAGAAATGACTGGGTAGTAAAAAATTTAGAAAAACGCAGAATTAAATAAATTGATCTAAAAGCAGATTTTCGCTTTCTGCTCAAACTCACATTTTTTAAAAAAACTGTGATTATGTTTTGAAGTCACAAAATTGGTGTGCTGGAGGACGGAATAACAAACTCGCAAGCAAGGGATAAAGGGAAAACTGGGTGAACTTGAGTATATTAAAAAAAATTCAGTGTCTTCAAAAATAACACACTATTTTCACCAAGTATAACAAATTTTTAATTAAATATACACTGTTTTTATTTCACCACAGTATTTCATTTAGGAATGAAACGGTACGAGTAAATACTCGAGACTTTTCGTTCGATACCAAGTATTTTTGGTAGGGATGTTTTCTATCGAGTACCAAGCAGGTATCGGTTAAAACTATTAGTATCAGTCAAAAATACTTTTTCTTGTTGACAGGTAAAAAAACTGAGTTGGTCACCATTTTTACCACAATTTCATTTGTTTTCAAAGTTTTTAAAAATAAATTCAGGCAATCCGTGCGTGTAAACGGGGCTACCATACACCCGGTAGAATTTCATAAAAATGGTCGGTAAGATTGTGGATATGATTTTGAGATACTAAAATAAATAGTCCAGTCTTCGGGCCGGAATTATGTGACTTTGTCGAAGATTATACTAATTTTACAACCATCCACATTGAATGTGTCAGACAGTTACAAGACAAACTATTGGGTGAATGTAGCATAGGAATTGCTATGATAGAATTCCTGTGTTTTAAAAATCTTCGCTTCCGGGATTCTAAGTAAGACATCTCAATTTCAGCCAGTGGATCAGAAGATCAAGCCCATAATGAAGATTTTGATTTTTGGCTCCATGTGTTCTTCCCTGCCACTAATTTTAAGAAAAAATCGACCGATACTAGTATCGATGCTTTTTATTCGATATCGAGTAGGTATTGATACCTTGCGCTCGATACCATATTGGGTGAAAGTATCGATACCTTACTGGTATCGTTTTATCCCTAATTTCATTTATTATTTCAAATTTTTCATTCACTATTGTTTAAGCCGTATAATGCGTTTCGAGTTTTTTCTGGAATTTGCAAAATTGGTTTCAGGAATCGTCGAAATCCCCAACGTCCTCGGAAAACATAACGGAAACTTCAATTTCCGCAGTAAATCGAATTACCGTCAATAGTTCAGATACACGTTAATATGAAAAACTGGTTCCGATTCGGTTGGCAAAGTGTTTTCGAAATTTTTTAGGAATTCCCAAAACCGGCTTCATGTATCCCCAAAACCCCCCACTATCATGGAAGCAATACGGCAACTTGAAATTTCGCACTTAAGAGGCAACAGTTTTATATACCTACATACAAGGCGAATTCATAACAGGTATATGCAAGAGCAATAAATACAACACTACAAAAAATAAATCTTTTTCAAATGTCAAGGAAAAAATATAAACACAAAAAAGGAATTAAAAAAATATATAAGAAAAAAAATTTATAAGAAAAGACAAACTTTTAATTATTTCGTGAAAATTCAAGTCTGAGATCATAAAGCTTGGAAAAGTGAAAATGGCCAGCCAGATTGGGGAGGATTCTGCACAATATCTGGCGCTCAAGATACAATACATAATATAAAAAATTGTTTTAAATTGTTTTCCATTTTGTTTTAATTATGCCGTTGACATCTGAAACAGATTAAAATTAAAAAAAAAGTTATTAGCTGCGCTGTCAATTTCACCTGTTGTGAATTCGCCTTGCCTACATATATAATAATCACTTATATGACATGGGTTTCCAGTGTTGCAAACATACAAACCAACAAACCAGCAAACCAACTGGTATACAAGTGAAACTAATATAAGCTACAAATTAAACGCTTATTTGCCAAAAATATGTTTATATTCAAGTAGTCACAAAGTTATCAAGCAGTCCCTGTAATTTTTTAATATTTAAACGTTACTTTTGCTTAAAGTAAGAACATTTTACTGAAGGAGATCGTGGTAGTACTTTAATTAAAGATTAGCTTATCCATAATTGAATTAAAATCTCTTTGAAATTTGTTTTTCTTTTTAAATTTCTTTATTGTAGGACACTTTGGTTGTACGCCGCTTAAATATTAGCCATCAAAACAGATCTACTGATCGTGATAATTCCATTCCCGTAGAATTGCCTCTGCAGCTGTCACGCAAACGCTTTCGCACTTTAGGTTATGCTACTTTTGAAGAAGAAGTTTTAAATCAAAATCAAATCTTGAAAATTCAATCTTCTTATAACATTTTTGAGCCTAAAATACTTAACGAAGTTGATTTGCAAGAAATCGCTTGCGGCAAAGAATTTGGTTTGGTGAGTGCATCTAATGGCAAGGTCTTTTATTATGGAAAAGCAGCTGCTTTGGGCTTAAAATCAGTGGGACGAACACCTATAATGAAATTAACCGAACTGATTATCTCAAAAGTATCACGCATCGTTCATATTGCTGTGGGTCATGATGGCATACACGCATTGCTGGTAAATGATGATGGTACTGTGTACTTTGCCGGCACAGCCAGAAGGGGCGAAGATGGTGATATTTCCAAAAATCGACGACAACCTAAAGCGGTTAAACCTAAAAAGATGACAAAAATCGAGGGTCATGTTATTGTACAAGCGGCCTGTAATAACGGTACTTCTGCATTTGTTACAAAAACCGGCAAATTAATTATGTTTGGCAAGGATACGATACATTGTGATGCTCAAGGTTTTGTAAGCGATTTTTCAGACCAACATATTCAGAAGGTGGCCCTAGGCAAAGCACATTGTGTGGCCTTGAACGCCAAGGGTCAAGTATTTACTTTCGGTCTCAACAACAAGGGACAATGTGGCCACGTTTATAGTAAATCAAAGGATTCTAGCGCTTTCAACTCTGCTGACAGCGGCTCGGGAAAATCCTCCATAAATTTGAAAAAATTAAAATTTGATTTTTCTAATCTTTGTGATTTTGACGATCACAATGTTATACAGGGACAATGTCGTGTTTGTGTGGTGTGTCGCGAATGCACGGGCTATAATGTGTCCTGTGTATCGTCACTAAATGTGCCCTTGGAGGACAGGCTGGCTGGAGCGTGAGTTTTTCAAAGTTTTAATATATAAATAGATGTGTACTAATTGTAAATAATTTAATCAATCTTGTTTTAAAAGACCTTGTGCTTGTGGCCATGGTGATGCTGGCTGTTCCAAATGTGGTCTATGTGCTTCATGTATTGCTGTACAGGAGGCGGAAAATGGTATGACTAAATTTTACTTTTAATAGATTACTGCTTACTTATCGAAATAACAAAATTTATTTGAAAATTAATACCGCAAATTTTTGCTTTCAAACGAAATTTATTAACTATTTCCCGCAAAGCAGCTTTACCAGTTTATCAGCCATGTTCCGAGAACCGCAATGCGTTTTGAAAAACGCCTAATTGATTTTTAGGTGCTCTGAGGAACGCGTGTTTTACTGGCGTTTAGGAGTTTTTTCCGAAAAAATACAACATGTGTTTTACATACGTATATATGTATGTGGTAGTAATATAAAAGGAAACAAGTAAGAGTGTAGTATATTCGGCTGGGCCGAATCTAAAATACCCTTCACGATAGTCACGAATATGTATAGTATATTAAAAATGTGACCTAAATATGCTCGGTTATATATGAACCGATATGGGAATTTTCTATTTTCTGTATTTTAGTAACCTTCTTTTATAACGAGAATTGCTTTTCAGCAAAAAAAAAAAAAAAAATTTTTTAATGGAAAAATCGGTTCAGGCTATATCTTGGGTATATATGGCCCGATATCGAAAATTTTAATTTTCCATATTTATATAACCTTATATCATTACCAGAACTGCTTTTGAGTACAACAAATTGTTTAAGTTCGCTTACGCGATATTTTCATGAAAACCCCGGTCTAGGCTATATCTCGGGTATATATGGACCGATATCGGAAATTTTCATTTTCCATATTTATGTAACCTTATTTCATTATGAGAACTGCTTTGAGCACAAAAAAGTTGTTTAAGTTCGCTTGCGCGGCATTTTCATGAAAAACCCGATTTGGGCTATATCTCGGGTATATATGGACCGATATCGAAAATTTTAATTTTTCATATTTATATGACCCTATTTCATTACCAGAACTGATTTTGAGAACAAAAAAGTTGTTTAAGTTCGCTTACGCGACATTTTCATGGAAAACCCGATTTGGGCTATATCTCGAGTATATATGGACCGACATCGAAAATTTTCATTTTCCATATTTATGTAACCTAATTTCAATACCAGAACTGCTTTTGACCACAAAAAAGTTGTTTAAGTTCGCTTACGCGGCATTTTCATGAAAACCCCGTTCTAGGCTATATCTCGGGTATATATGGACCGATATCGGAAATTTTTTTCCGTTATTTATGTAACCTTATATAATTATCAGAACTGCTTTTGAGCAAAAAAAAGTTATTTAGCTTCACCTATGCGACATTTTCATTAAAAATCCGATTTGGGCTATATCTCGGGTATATATGGACCGATATCTGAAAAAAAAAAATTTTTTGTCTTTTAGTCACCATGCTTAATAAGTGTGTGAAGTTTGAAGCAAAACGAACAACTTTTGTTTTCAAAAATTTTCATACAAAACTGCAAAAAAAAATGGCTTTTTTCGGAATTTTGAATATATCTCAGCTATACGTGGACCGATATTACTGAATTTCAATAGCAAACCCATGAATCGATGGGGTAAAAGAATGGTGAAAGAAAAAAGTTTCTAAGTCTAATGGTTTTCTCAGAAACGGTATTTCAACAGCGGACAGACGGACAGACGGACATCGCTTAATCGACTTTTCCATTAATTCTGATTCAGAATATATATACTTTATAGGGTCGCAAAAAAAAAAAACTGTAGAAATTACAAACGGAATCACAAACTTATATATACCCTTTACATTTTTGTGAAGGGTATAAAAAGAAAAATTTTTCAATTTAGTTTTCTTAATGAAAATGTGTAAAATTCATCAAACTTTTTATTGAAATAAAAAGAAAACATATTAAATTTTAATTGTGAATATTTTTATTGCCTTTTGCAAGTTCAGTTTTAGCAAATTCAATCAGTTCACTTCAATATATACATGCGAGTTGAAGTCGCCAATTTTAAGCGATATGCGTTTTCCAGAACACCTTTTTGGCGATTTGAAAACGCAAAACCATTTTTCTTGCCTTTCTCAGAACACCTGTTTGGCGTTTTGAAATCGAAAACGCTAGATTTAAGCGATTTGTGTTTCTCAGAACATGCATGTATGTTAGAACTACGTTAAATACAACACTAAAAACCTCGTACGTATTTTTTTTGGGTGGAAATCATAAATCAAAAATAGTAATTTAAACTCTAATGTGCATATTCATAAAAAATTAAAACGTATTTGAAATGAATTTTAGAAAAATTTTGTATGGAATTTTTGTACTAAAACACATTTCAAATTCATTTAAATTTTTATGAATATGCCCATAAAGGAGTGATGACCACCCATGGTTAAATTTCAAGGGCCGATGTTGATTTTGAATAAAACACAAACTATTTAGGAAATTATTGTAATTTTATTTTATTATGATATATTGGTATTACTAAATTATGTATGGAACAAAATATCGGCCAAATGGGCGCCGAGACCACGGCGGCACACCTCCATCCGATGGTCAAAATTTTCGATGACCCTGAGGCATAATGGAGGTTCTATGCCGTTAATGTGCCGAATTATCTCATCCTTTAGCTGTTGAATTGTTGCTGGTTTATCGACGTACACCTTTTCTTTCAAATAACCCCAAAGAAAAAAGTCCAACGGTGCCAAATTACATGATCTTGGCGGCCAATTGACATCGCCATTACGTGAGATAACACGGCCATTGAATTTGTTGCGCAAAAGAGCAATTGTTTCGTTAGCTGTGTGGCAAGTGGCACCGTCCTGCTGAAACCACATATCGTCTACATCCATATCTTCCAATTCGGGCCATAAAAAGTTCGTTATCATCTCACGATAGCGAACACCATTCACAGTAACTGCCTGACCGGCCTCTTTTTGGAAAAAATACGGCCCGATGATGCCGCCAGCACATAAACCGCACCAAACAGTCACTCTTTGTGGGTGCATTGGTTTTTCGACAGTCACTCTTGGATTCTCATTCGCCCAAATACGGCAATTCTGTTTATTGACGAATCCACTGAGGTGAAAATGTGCCTCATCACTGAAGATGATTTTCTTCGAAAATTAATCATCATTTTCATAATAAGTCTGGATAACTTTAACACGTTGTTGGATTGTGTATCTCTCCATGGTTCAAATTGAGTAAGTCTGAAATAGAGAAATGTCAAATAAAATTTGGAAAAAAACTTGGCGTTTAGGTGTGGTTCACATTCAACATCGGCCCTTGAAATTTAACCACCCGATATTTAAGTGGTAAATAAAAGCATTAATTTGGTCGTCAATCATGCAGCGACGAGTCATACAGCGTGAGGGTGTATAAATCCATTCTTTCTGGTTTTTGCGTATTTATAACTTTTCATATTAAATGCAAATATAAATTGTTGTATTATTATTAAATAAATTGTACAAATATTTCTTCTAATTCCTCACTTTTTCTCCCAGTGCAATTTCATTTTTACTCAGAGCGCAACTATATTTTCCTTTTTTTGAGCATCAGCATTGTCAACTTTGAGCACATTTTCACAATGATTTAAAGCCACTTCTAAAAGGCATGTATTTTCTTTTGTACTGAAAAATGTTTAAAATTAAAAAAAGCCATGTTTTCTGTTTTTCAAGTTTTTTTTTTCTCTAATCTCTTTTTGACTCGTTTGTTATTTTTTGAATTCTTTTATTTTCATTCGGCTGCCAAAGTAACCACATCGATACTACCAAAAGGGTAAAGAGACAAACGGTTATTTTTAACGACAACAATTAAAAAAACGACATGACTTAAAAATCATCGTAATGATGTATCATGATTTTGGTAAGAGCTTTAAAAAACTATTTTATAAAAAGGCATGGCTTTAAATCAGCGTATAAATCAGCCTTTTGAAATTTCAAAACGTACCGAAATTGAGAAAAAAGCGCGTTATTTCAACAAAAACGCCCCGAATTTTGAATATTTCTTTTCATTTTTAAAAAACCATTTTTTATTATAAAACTTATAATATTTTTTATATTAAAAACACGATAATGAAATAGTCTCTTAAGCGACTATTAAACAATCAAACTGTGTCTGGTAGCACCACCACATGATGGAATGCCATCAAATTAGTTCAATAGCTAGAATTCGTGTTTGTCAAACTTGGCCTCTAGTGCGATTCTGTTACTATTATTAAGACTATGTTGGCTTTACAAAATTAAAACGATATTTTATCAAATTTATTCAGCAATACTATATAATTACGATTATATTCGCTGTAGATATACAAAAATACAGCTCCTTACCGACGTTAAAATTATATTGCAGGAGTATACAATCATTACTGCAGGGCATGAAATATGTCGAAGAAATTTACGATTATTGGATCATTTCAAGTTACAGAATCACACTACAAGCCCTCAAACTCTATTAACAGGAATTCTATCAAACATTGTTGAATTTGATTTGGTGCCACCGAAATTTAAAATGCACACCGAAAATATAAAAAAAACGCACCACTCACCGACTAAAGAATTTTTCGCACAAATAATTTTAAAAAGCACCAAAAACGGTGCGAAGCGTACCGAGTTGACAATTTGGGCATCATTCCTAAAATAGTGATGCCAAATAGAAAACCGCAGTTAAGTGCCCTGGAGACGATAAAAAACACGTTAATCAGTGCATATGTATGAGTGGCGTGTTTTTGTATTTTAAAAGGAGACGTAGAAATAAAATCGTCAATCATCATTTATATTTTGACTTCGCTGCGTTCGTTTCTAAACATGTCATCATCGGATGATGAGTTATTGTTATCTTGTGCAATTTTGTTAAGAAAAGAAAAGATTATATTCGCTGTAGATATACAAAAATACAGCTCCTTACCGACGTTAAAATTATATTGCAGGAGTATACAATCATTACTGCAGGGCATGAAATATGTCGAAGAAATTTACGATTATTGTGCAATTTTGAAAAGAAGAAAAAAAAACCTTGGGATGAAAAGTAGTTATAAATGAAAAATAGTAATATATTCTACATTAATATATTATACTATATAAGCACTTAAAATTCAATAATCATAATATATCTGGATGTAGTTTTTTATTTTACCTATTATTGTCCCTTTCGATAACAAAACTGACATTTTCTATCGTCAATCATAATTGGAGACTATGAAAATATTTACACGTCAAAATAAAATACCAAAAGTTTTTGATGTTCATCAATCAGAGCCGACAACCTATATGTAGGTGTACCCGAAAAAGCACGACTGCACGCACACACTTAGAACGTTGCTATGTTTTTTTGCTCGTCTCTAGGGCACTTTAGGCTCTGAGTGAAAATAAATTTGCACTGGAAGAAAAACTGCACAATTCAAAAAAATCGTTTTACTTACTGTTGGTTTAAAATTAAAGTAAAAATTAAGAATAAATACATGAATTTAATTTTTATACCAAAAAAGTTAAAAATACGTAAAGAAACGGAGAGAAAACAAGTAATAAATTTAAGCACACATGCAGATGTTCATTCGTCGCTGTATTGACGATTAAAGTTATGAGCATAGCTAATAAATTTAGTCGTCATTTTAACGATTTTCGTGCCCAAATTTAGCAAAATGACGTTTTGACGATTCTTGTCTTAAAATGACGATTTTTGCTATACAAAAAGCATGGCAACAATAATTGTTTTATAGATGAGACACAAAGTGTATCTAAAGGCTCAGATCCTACACGATCATACGATTCATTCACAGGAAAATGTTCCAGAAGAACTGGAGTTGTAGCGGCACACTTTTTTACAAAAATGATTGTAATAAATTATATACATAGTAAAATAATTAGAAACTATTATTACCATAATAATTTTATAAATTAAATTTTTGGTTTGTAAAGGGTGTTTTTTTAAGCCCGATAGAACTTGAAATTGTAAAAAATAACACAAAAAATTAAATTGTAATCAAAATTTTTTTTTATTCGAAAGATCAATACGTGACATTAACATTTGAAAATGATTTCGGGCATATGGGCACCGCGGCTGTTCTTGACGAAGCGCATTCTGGACGTCCAATTTTGGGCCACTTTTACGAGCACTGCTGGCCGTATGTCACGAACAACACGAACAATGCTGGCCTCCAAGGCGTCAATTGTTGCTGGTTTATCAGCATAAACCAGTGACTTCACGTAGCCCCACAGGAAATAATCGAGAGGTGTCAAATCGCACGACCTTGAAGGCCAATTGACAGGTCCATTTCTCGAAATCAACTTCTCGCCAAATTTTGATTTCAGTAAGTCGATGGTTGCGTTCGCCGTATGGCACGTAGCGCCATCCTGTTGAAACCACATCTCCTCCGGATCAATGTCATCCATATTTTCAAACAAAAAATCATTGATCATGGTGCGGTAACGATCTCCATTGACCGTAACGCGAGCTCCGGCCTCATTTTTGAAGAAATAAGGTCCGATGATGCCACCAGCATGAAAACCGCACCAAACAGTGCATTTTTCTGGATGTAATGGAGTCTGTAGGGTCTCTTGTGGATTGGTCTCACCCCATATGCGGCAATTTTGCTTATTAACAAACCCGTTAAGCCAAAAATGCGCCTCATCGCTGAACACAATTTTGCGATAAAACAACGGGACTGATTTTCAAAGTAAATTTGGATAATTTCGTAGCGTTGTTCAAGCGTGAGTCTATTCACGATGATTTGTCAGAGTATACTGAAACAAATAAAAAAAATGTTTCATCAAAATTTAATTTTTTGTGTTACTTTTTACAATTTAAAGTTCTATCTAGCTTAAAAAAACACCCTTTATAACGTACGACGGATTCTAATTGCCTTGGCCTTAAGTCTAGAATATTTTAAAAATAGGATAAGTTTCGAAATAGTTTTAAAATGTAAACTTTTGAAATGACCAAAAATAGAGATTTTAAAATTGGTGAAATTTTCGAATCCTATAACTTGACTTCTACTGTTGAAATCCGATTTATATTTATGATGTGTACTATTTTATATAAAACTTATATTAAAATTTTTAAATTTGGTGATAAGTTAAACTAAATAGTTGAATTAGTTTCTGATGGCCTTATGTATAATAAAAAACCTTGTGCTAACTAACTAGCTGCTATCTTTCCCTTATCGGAGCTTAAGGCTAATATTGAGATCATTATTTCGTGCGAAATTCTTTCAAATTGCATACAAAAGTGTTTAGTATGAAATATCTGCGAAATAAATTTAGAAATGTAGTACTGAGTTCTTAAAGCGAAAAACATACAATATGTATCTGCAACATGTTTTCATTAAAAATTGTTTCTGGAAATATTTGTTTTTTCAGCTGCGAAATAACATAAGCAAAGCTTTTTTCGCACGAAGTACAAACATGTATACTTAAAATTAAAAAAGAAACATTAATAAGAGAAAAAATAGACAACACTGAGTACATCTCAAATTTTCCGTACGAAATAAGTAATGTTGCTGAAAATTTTTCGCACATTCAGTATCAATACTAGGCTTAACACACAAAAAACTTAGCAGCTAGTTAGTAAGCATAAGGATTTTGATTATACATAAGGCCGTGCAATTTTATATTAACATGTATGTATGTATATAAAATTTGTATAAAAATTTTTAGCATTCTCTCTTCATTTATTTTGAAAAAGAATAATTCAAATTTTTGCGAATTCGAGTTCGAATAATAAATTTCTTAATAACAAGATAGTTCGTTCTTGTTTAGTATCAAGATATGAAGTTCTTGCTTGATAGTCTCAGTTTGAGAATATTTAACAAAATTTATATATTTCCGAATTTTCCTCGCTTCAACATATACACCCCAATTACAAACAAAAATTCCGTGGGAGTTTTTTTCATTTTTCTCTTTTCTCCTATTATGAACAAAAATCGAATATGATGTTTTTTATTTTTTCGTTCTCTCGTTAACTGAAAACACTAAAAAGAAAAAAACTTCAATTCCTAGGGTCAAGTTAAGAAAAATTGTGCTTTTCTATTTAATTAGAATTAAGAAAAATACTTTAATTTAGAAATAATTTCCGAGGAAAAAATTCCGTGAGAATATTCATAATTGGGCTGATATTCGAAGTTACAGAAATAAAAGATTCCAAAATTAGTGCTATACCTCATATATCTACGCACTCGTATAGAATGTTGATAGACTGAGAACTTTTTCTTATTAATTTGAAGCCCACTCACTAGTGGCATATATGTACTTGTATATATATAAAAAACTTCTTGTGCAGGAATATTTCAACCAGCTTATTTCTAACAACATTTCTTCTTGATGAAATAGACAAAACCTTATACGATTTTTATTTGTGTCCAGTTCCAGATACCAAGGACTCTACAAAACAACTTAATCGCCAACGCTCCAAAAGTATTATACTGAGGCGCAAAGACAAGAAGACTGCTGATGAGAATTCTAGCCATGCCGAAGAAAACCCTCCAAGAGTAGCACCACTGGCACCGCAATTACTTAGTATGCCATCGACATCACCCGTTGTACAGGTATCATGTGGCCTGCATCATACCGTAGTATTGACTCTATCCGGAGAAGTATACGCCTTCGGCAGTAATCAATTCGGGCAATTGGGCACCGGTGATATGCAACCTGTTAGCGGCCCTGTACGTATACATGTAGCAGGAAATGTTTGCCAAGTTGCTGCCGGCAGCAATCATACCGTGCTGTTGACATATAAAGGTTTAGTCTATACTTTCGGTAACTTTCAAAAAGGCCAACTTGGTCGCTTGCCACACGATTTTCAACAAAAAGGTGCTAACACAGAAAGAGAAAAAGTGAATCATACAGTTGGCTTAAGAGAGTCTATTAGTAACATTGATCCACCACTAGAGAAGCCCACAGTGGCTCAGCTAATAGCACAAAGGCAAAAGATATTATGGCATTGTACACCGGGAGCAGTGTTGTAAGTTTTTTTTAATTTTTTATACATGTACGCGTACTTTCCTTTTAATACAATATTTGTTTTATTTTTTTATAGTGGCATTGGTCCCAGTTTTGGTAAAAAGGCCACTTGGATAGGAGCTAGTGGAGATCAAACATTTATCAAAATAGATGAATCACTCATAACTACACAAATGTTGCCCAAAATGAATGTGGCCGCTAATAAGAAAACTATTTGTGAGTATTTTTTAGGGTCTTCGTATTTTTTTTTTTTAAATAAATTTCTGTATATGAATTTTCAGTGATGATACCCACCATTCCTCTAACATTCCATGCAATTTCCATTAATCGCCGTGATGGCAATTGTACTGCACACTACTACAATCAAGTGGATTTCGTTAAAATGGAACATGCTAGCAAACCGAAAGTTTTGCCCGAAGTCAATCAAAATATTGATCAGAATATGGTGCAAATGGGGCCCTCTTCATCTTCGAATACAATTAATGAACAAATGTCTCGCAGCATGCACGAGGCGAGAAACCAATTATTCGACCTGCAAGACAATCACATGCATAACGCCTCTTCATCGCCACGCAAAGAAAGACAACGCAGCTCCTTAAATACCATCTCAGCAGGCTCGCTAAATACTGCCGCCGCTTCAGTGGCTATAGGCGATAAAAACTATTCCAAACTGGCATTCGCCATGGATCCGATGTACAATGTTTTGTGGGTATATGACAGTAATCAAAAGAAAATTTTAAGCTATAATGTTCTGGCCAGTGAGATTTTGTCAACAGGACAGGTAAAACTTATTGCAAAGTTAATGTTTTCTAAAATAATATCCTTTCCTTTTCATAGCTATCTTCCAATTATCATGCTTTGTTAACTCCCGAGATGTCTTTGCCCAATAAGTTAGATTCAAATATCTCACGTTTACATGCCGCCTTAAATCTTTTGGCCTGTCTGGATATACTGACTTCAGCACAGGACGTAATGTATGTAAAACAAATTTCTAACGCTGTCTGTATATAATGAATGTACATTTGTATGTTATTCTTTTTTTTTAGACCTGGCTGCTTTGAAGATATAACACCCAAGGAGGACAATCAAAACAAGGATACCAAAGATAATCAGTATCAAATTGTAAATCGGTTTGATAATTTTGGTGGTGGTTGGGGCTATTCTGGTCATAGTGTAGAAGCTATACGTTTTTCAGCTGATACCGATATTATGTTGTGTAAGTAAAACTTTAAAAGCCTGTTTCACGACTTCGATCGATAACGTTCGCGTGCGTTTTAAAAAAGAAGTAAATATACTTATAGTTCAATACCAGTATTTTCATACAATCTTGTCTCATTCACATTGATTTTCTGAACTTGTTACGGTTAAGATAATAAAAATCAGTTGGTTTGGCTAACGCTTTACGTTTGAGAATATGATTTATATCACATAATACAAACAACTAAGTTTACTATTATTTACTTTACTAATTATTAATATATATACTAAGTATTAGTATATATACCAATCAAAGTGAACCGGAATAGGTAGCAGTATGTGTACATGTGTTTTTTTCACCGTTGTCCGTGTTTTCTTTATATGTTCAATATTAATATTATTTTCAATACATTTCATTACCTTGTAGTGTGGAAGGACTAAATTTTGTTAATCTGATCAGTGTCGAAGGTATATACACTGGGCACTGATCAGTTTTAACTAATTTCATTCCAACATTTTAAATGCTGCAATAGAGTATGTTTTAGTCTTTCGTGTTATTATTGTTAACACTCCACGAACACTACTCCCTCTTTCCTCCTCATCATAACCTATCTTTTCAGTTCCAGCACAACAATGCGCTGCATATGTAGGGGTCATCTCCTGAGTACTAGTCCCAGATAAAAAAACAATTTACAACAATTTTGCAATTTGTTAAAAGTTTTGGACTGAAGTAATATAGTTGAAAACAGCTGCCTGCAAGCTTAGTATATGATGTCAAGGTGCAATAACAGACGAGAACAATTGTTCTGTAGCTTGTAGGCAAACCGGGGGATGAAAGTGATATTTGGTCGCATACTTTCTTCAACCACCTTTATTTTATATTTTTTTAAACACAAAAACTGCGAAGCTTTTTTGCTTGTCTGCAGTAACACCCAGGGTCTGTGGCAGAAATCGGACCTACAACCTCGAGACTGTTGGTCGAGTGCTCTACCAAATCAGCCATCGAGGCACCCAAACTGCCCGCACAAGCAGCACAAAACCAATAAAAATACAAGCCAGCAATCAAATGTATACAAAAATACTAATACATACACAATGCTGTGTATACGTATACATGTTATGCCGGATTAATTAGTCGCGTCTGTTATTTGGTTTATTCGTTTACATTACAGTAAAATACAGTAAATGAGTAATTTTTCAGCAAGATGTAAAAATTATTCTCTGAAAAGTCTCTTATCCAAAAAAGTACTCTAACAGAAAAAACGTGAAAATTCGTAAACTGCTGATAAAATTGCGCCCATATGTAACAGCGCACACAGGGGTAATTGCAGATGTGACCAGCCAAATGTTAAATTTGTTAAACACACTTTAGTCACCTTCCCGTAATCAGCCATGCTTATAGTAACCAATCAAAACTTTACCCTCTTTTACTGTGCATACGTCGATTATCGTAATTGTGATCGTAAAATTTGTGATCAAATAAAGTTTTTCAAAAACCTCTCTTGTCTATAAGTGCAGAAAAATAATAAAACTTCGTAAACACAAATTAATTTTTTGAATAGAGTCATTTATGTGATATTTCGACAATACAAACTAGTCTTCGACAACACAGACTAATCTTTAATATTTGTATAGAATTCACACAAAATTTCAGTGCTTTCATATCAAATTTCTTGACAAATTACTCGCTTGTGGTGTGGAAACATCATATTAAACTTTATTCAAACAATTAAGTTTTTTATTCGCTATTTAAGCTTCTAACATTTATACCAATAAAAAATTATAAATAGCTTGTTTTCTATGTTTCCCAGCTATCTATATGTCGATATTTCATAGGAACTACCCTAATCATCAGTAGACTTTGGAAATTTTTGAAAGATATTCTCAAACATTCAACTTTATATCCCAACAATCCAAATAAATTGCTGAGAATTTAAAAAGAAAAAAGTGCTCTAATAATGTCCGTCAAAACACAAAAAACAAGCTTTTCTATTTATAAACGTCTCTAACATTTCTTTACACCTTTCAAACAAATGAACAACCAAACAAATCGTAGCAACCAACGGTTGTTCATTTGTTCGAAAGGTGTAGAGAAATGTTAGAGAGGTGTATAAATGAAAAAGCTTGTTTTTTGTGTTTTGACAGGTATTATTAGAGCATTTTTTAATTTTAAATTCTCAACAATTTATTTAGACTGTTGGGATATAAAGTTGAATGTTTGAGAATATCTTTCAAAAATTTCCAAAGTCTACTGATGATTAGGGTAGTTCCTATGAAATGTCGACATATAGATAGCTGGGAAACATAGAAAACAAGCTATTTATAATTTTTTACTGGTATTAAGCTTTATTTATAAATAAACAAAATATTCGATAGTTTTGTTTTTAATAATTGCGACTGACAATAAATTGCTTATCTTAATAAAAATCAAAACACAATTTAAATAACACAAAACTTAAATAAATTTTGGGCTACTAGATTTGCGATATACCCCTATGTGCTGCGTCACAATCTTTAACTCAATACACTAACATATTTATACTACTACACTCACATTTTCCGCACTCGCAGGTCTACTCGCAGCTAAATTTGCTTGCGAGTGATTGTTTGGCATTTCTATGCAATCAGACGTCAAACAAACAGTGTTACCGTGTAAATAATTTTAAGCAAATCAACTGGATCATTACAAAATTAAAACTTAAGTTTTAGCTAGTTTGTTCGTTTATATGTATGTTAATTTATGAAAATTAATACTAGAAATGAAAATGTTTATAACTATTATAAAACGTTAATATCAATGTAATAATGATAATGAAAATTATTGCCAACTATTCCTTAAAAATATTCTCATGTGAAGAACACGGCAACTTCAATTTGTAAAGAGAAGATACATTTAAAATAGCAACAAAATACATGAAAGAAACAAATTGTTTGAAGTTTACCTGCTGACGGCATATTTAAAATGAACTCACACTCGCATGTGTAAACAAAAAAGAAAATTGCAAGAGATTCGAGTTTTTCGAAAAAATTTTCGTTGATAATACATATTCAGCACTCGCATGTCTAACAGCAGGGTTAGCCTTGTCATAGATCTTAATTCCTTTCAGAAATGGAATTGAATTCCTTTTTTTGTTTTTGAAAAAACTAAAAAAAACTTTTCGGAATGAACCATTTCTAATTTCTAGAATGATACTATTACAGGCTTTTTACACTGATCAGTATCTTCATGGAACGCGTGGAAGATGGTGAAAATGTGAAACACCGTTTAGATTGCTCACATCTAACATCTACTATCAATCAAAAATATTATTATTTCAATTTTCAAACAATTTAACAAAAGCAAGCAAAATTGTTTCGAAAAAAATTAATTTGAAAGACAAAAGAGGATTAATTATAAATATACGTACTTATGTCTATAAACAAAATGTAGGACACGTAAAAAAAATTTGGCAAAAACGGAGAAAAAAGTATTTCAGAAAAAAATTAAGGAAGAAAACACACGCAAATAATTGACACATGATAAATAAATTATGATTTTTTAAAATGCTGTTCAAAACAAATGACGTTTTTTCAGTGATGCCACAAGAATAATCGCAATTATTGCCACTTTTCTAGTGGTGACACTGAAATAAGAATAAAATAAAAGAATAAGAATAAAATGAGATAGGAACATTTTATAAAAAAATGTTGAATGTATTTCTTATGGGAAGATGTTATTATCTTCAAAAACTGATGGTAGATGTTAGATGTTGTTCAGTGGAAAAAGCCTATTAATGTCTCATAGATATGATTTCATTCTAAAAAGATTTTTAGGTTTTCGTTTTTTGAAGAATCAAAAACCGGATTCAATTCCGTTTCCGAACAGAATTGCATGCTGTGACATGGCTGAATATATTGAACAAATAATCTCATATATATTTATGTTTCTATTCTATGTTTAAAGATGGCTTTGGAATGTATGGTGGCCGTGGAGAATACTCTTGCAAACTAAAGCTATATGATATGGGCTCTGATGGCGGTGGCTATGAAAAAGAAGGCATTCTTATAAGTGAAACCAAGGAAATACCCTTCGAATGTCCAGCTCGAAGTAAATTTCATATAATGCTGCCGAAACCTGTTAACATTTCGGCCGGGAGATGGTATTTAGTATGGGCACGTATTGCTGGGCCCTCCTCTGATTGTGGTTCTTGCGGCCAGGCCACTGTGACCACCGAAGATCAAGTCGTGTTCACATTTAAATCATCAAAGAAAGCAAATAATGGTACTGATGTTAATTCGGGACAAATACCCGCTATCCTGTATCGCTTAATAACACAAGAGACTAAACCTTCCACTGCTCCGATTGATGTTGATCCCGTCAAAAGGGTAACTAAGGAATTTGCCAATTCTGTGACTAAGGAGTGTTTTGAGAGCTTAGTTTTAATGCTCAATTGGTCCTGGGAAGCATTTAAAGGGTATTTGCGTGAGCAGCGTGACATGTCGGACCAATTGCAAGTCAAACAATCTTTGGTATATTTAATTCATGTCAATAAGTCCTGCTTAAGACTATTACGAAAGTACACTAATGAAATATATCCACAATATGGACAAAATGATGAAATAGCTGAATACTTAGCCTCAGGCTCTCAGAAGTTCTACAATAACCGAGCCGACAAAGATATCAGTAAACTAAGCAAGCCCAATAACTCTGCAATTACGAAATATTTTAATGACATTAATGTGGGTGGCAATCAAAACAATATGAGAAAATCCAATATGGAAAATATACAACTGGCCGAATGTATTGGAAATGTTAGAGCCATGTTAATTGGCATTTTTTGTGATGATTTGTTTCAGGATATCAGCAGCGAGGAAGCTTTAAGTATGGCTTTAGAAATACTCGAAGAATGTCACATAAGTTTTGTGGCTTGTTTTGGTGTGTTTTATCCCACATCTACGCTGAAATGGAACTGTCTGTGTGATTTATTATCAGAAATGGATAAGGTAAGTACTTATGTACAATATATGTACATATTTTGGTCTTATGTATGAAAATTACAAAATAATACATATATTTTTATTGGTTAACTTGTAGCAAGGCACTTTGCAATCGCGTCTGTTAAGTGCCATCTTAGCGGGTTTGTGCTCACCGTCTGTTAAACTACGTTCAACATTTGCTTTGCTAAGCCAGGGTGGTGATCGCCAATCGATAATCAGCCCTAGTGACAATTCTGGCTTACCCATGCTCTCGTCGACCGACTCCCACCAATATCCCATTTTAGTGGAACAAATGATATATCGTACTCAGCAGGAGAAACGAGACTTTCTTTCCAATTCTTGGACCTTTAAAGATGTTTTAATGCGTTTATTGGATATAATAGCAAATCCAATAAGAGATCGCTTAGAAAACATTTACAATCGTAGTTCGCATTACAATTACTCTACCAGCAGTTTTTGCCTGAAGGATTTTAATCAAGGCCTTATAGATAATTGCTGTCATTTGTTGGCTCGAGTGTTGGCGGAAATTGTGTATCAGACGGCTATAGGAGATGTAAGTAAATAATATATTACTTTTAATTCTTTGCTAATTTCGCTTGAACTGCAAAAAGAATTAGTGCCTTATTACTACAATTAAGGAGACATTGATACGATGGTAGGAGTCCCGCTTAATGGCTGCAAAAACCCAGTGCAGCGTCAACTTGTAGGGACTGCACAGGACAGATGGTCTGGTGAGGTCACCTGCCGAGTAGCAAGGCTAACATGGCCTGCGTATGATCGTAGAAGAACTGCGGTCCTAAAGGGTTTTCGCCGTCATAGGTTGCGTACCTTGGTGGCAGTTCTGACAGGACATTGTCTCATAGGGACGCATGATAGGAGGTTAAATCTTCCATTTAATGATTTCTGTAGAAGATGCGGGGATGAGGAAGAGGAGGAAAGTGTTGAGCATTTCCTCTGTCGATGGCCGACTCTCTGTTCTATGAAAGCGCTGTATCTAGGCGGACCGATGCTGCACGGGTTGGCAGATATATCGGAATGCCGAGTGAACGGACTGGATTCATTTATCCGGCTCTTGGGTTGGTTTGGATCTGAACCGTCGGGGGAAGTGTAAGTCTCATAGGCTGCACTTCTCCCTCAGGCAACACAACGGGACCAAAAGGACCCAAGTGGGCTGGTTTCATGACACTGGCGGTCTGTACAACCTAACCTAACCTTACTACAATTTTGATGGTAACTGTCGAAAACATACTTTTTTTCTTTAAACTTCGGCAGTTTCTACTTACTTATCCATTACGTATATTGGCAAACAAAAGAGTGTTAACATATGTATGTAGATTGGACTAAATATTAGGTGTGTTCCACGTGAATAACGAAACAGTCCGAACTAGTCCAAAGTAGTCCAAAAGCATTCCATGTAACAATTTTTGTGTAATTTTGAGAGAAAATGAGAGAGTAAATTTTTTCATTTCGTGCACAAATTAGCCCGAACTTTTTCTTTGGGTAAGTTCGGACTAAAATTGAATAATCAGCTGTTTTATGTTTACATACATACGAAACTGAAAATGCAATCAGAAAATTTGCAAAGTGAAAAAAAGTTTTTGTTTAAAAATTATTTAAAAGCAAAATGAAAGGTTGACCAAACTAAAAATAACGTTGTGAAGTTGTAAACAGAATATGCTGAATTGTTATTTGGCTTTTCATTTTAGAAATATGTACTATAAAAATCTATTGAAAATTTTACATTGCTTTTAATTTTACAGCTGTTGCCAATAATGCAAATGTTTTGTTTATGTGATGTTATCTATTTTAAGCGCCTACAATTACTAAAATATACTTTAATCTAAAAAGTAAGCCGCACTTTTATTGCAAGCTGTACAATTGTGGTTTTTTACATTCCAGCAATTTTGGGTAAAATTTACAAATCTAGAGAGTAATTTGCTATTTACTCTCATTAGACTGAGATTTCGTGAGACACACCTATTAAGTGTGTTTCTTTATTGTTTTGGGCAAATTTCGTGTAAATGAGAATTTATTTTCAAAAGAGACAAAATTTTCTAAAAGTACAGAAACACACAAAATCTTTGAAATCAATCAGATAAATTTTTTATTCGTCATTGTTTTATTTATAAAACTACTTTACTATTTCTCCAAACTTACCCGAATAAAAAGTACTAGCTGCTTCATAAAGCAAGGGTAAGCATACTGTTCTCTTAAAATTACTCTCATTTGCCCAATTTTCGACTACGGGAATGCTTATGTAAATTGGGTGTGTTTGCTTACTTTTTGAGTAAACTCCATGCAAATGAGAGCAAGCCTAAGTTTTCTTCAAAAAGAAATACAATTTACTATAAGTAGGGGAACGCAGAAAGCCTCATATCTGGTCACAAATATACATATGCACTGTTTTGATGCTGTAAAAGTTGGCATATACTCGTATTTGAATTCGTTTTGTGGTTCTTCAAATCTTTTGCGAATATTTAGGCGTCATACTAGATAGCATACCAGCATGGAAAGAAAACATGCAGGCCATGACTACAACAGATATCTATCTATGTAAAAGAGCAATAAGCTTAGTATAGGGCCTACGACCAAAAAGAACTATGTGGCTATACGAAACTAATAGACTACAGGTTGAGAAAGTCAGTCGAAACATGGCAATGCCGACCGCAGGGACCAGGAAAACGAAACGAACCAAAGCACGTCTTGCACTTATGACCTGGAAGCCATGTGGATACCAAGACCATAGGGTTACGCTAATATATTTAAGATCGTAAAGGAACGAGTTTTCGTTCTACTTTGCTAGCGAATCCCAAAACCATTCCTCTCAAGGAGCTTTGGCTACCAAATTGAGGAATCTCCTTTAGAATCTGGTCTTCTATGTTTACACGGATGGAAGGGGAGAAAGAGTTGGGGGAGGCTCCTCACTATATTTTATTATCGGCGCTGATAGGCCAAACTTTTTTCTCTTTTTAATATTTAGATCTACCATCAATGATTTTCGCTAATGTTTAATCATGTTTAGTATGGTAATAACTTAATTGCTTTCTTCTTTGGTAGTACGATAAAATGTTCATACCGCCACGAACGTTACATTCGTCAGGCTCTCGATTTGCCCGTTGTGATCAAAGTCGCACTTGGAATACTGGCAGTTTTGGACCAGATGCAATAGCTTTTTCTGTGGATAGGTCTGGCATAGCTGTAGCTGGTTGCATGGTCTATTCGGGGTCAGGCAGCTACGAATATCAATTGGAACTTTTATACGATAATTCGGGAGATATACAACAACCTTTGCAACAGCAACAACATAAATGGGAAACCTTGGAGTCGGCTTCGGGTACTTATGATCAAGTGGTAGTACAAAATGATATGGCTGAAATTAAATTTGAGAGATCAGTATTAATTAAGGTAGATATCTGCTGCAAAATGTTTACTTATTATTAAATTTTAATCTTGTACTTAGGAAAATGCACGCTATGCTTTGCGATTTTGCTCTCAGGGTCATCGCACTTGTTCGGGTGATGGTGGAATGCCTAGTATACGTGGACCCTGTGGCACAACTTTTCATTTTTATGCCTGCGATTTAAGTTTCAATGGCACTAATGCTCACCGTGGCCAAATACCCAGCATTCTCTATTATAGTACACCTATTAAACAGGACTCAAACGCTTCTGCCAATGCTGCCGGCTCAATATGCCCCATAAATGGTGTAAATGATAGTAGCCTGTCAAATGAAATAACAATGCGCGATACAGCTTTACAAATTGCTTCTGATATAACCAAAAAATGCTCTGAACTTTTGGTGTTGGCACGAAACACTCTGGCCGCTTCACTGTCACCCTCTGATAATTCCTCAAATCATTCACAAACTATCGATTCGGAACACAATATAACCCCAATCGAAGAACACATGGATATAAATTGGGCAAATAACTCTAGGACAGCCCATTTGCCAGCAGAAGCTGGTGGAATCTCAACTGCCCGAGACTTATCCAAGCGTTTTGAATCATTTTCGAAAGGCATAATTGAGACGCTTAAGTTTGAAAAAAGATCCACAAATCCTTTCGAAATGGAAATTGAAATTGGCGCCACAGAAATACATCCCAAGGACATTATGATTGAAGAAAGTTCCGCCATACATGATTTGAATTTCCGCAATGGCCAAATTACCAAATTTAATGGAAATGAGCGAGTGGGTGCAGAGGCCGTGGAAGGTTTATTGGGTGCTTCTCAGTACAATCCTGCAGCCATAGGTCGAGCTGATTCTGAGGAAACACCCGTACAGATGGCAGCTACACAAATATTAGATGTTTTCAACATGGTATCGTCCAATTTGTTTCACACTCTTTTGCCTTTGGTGTATGCTCATATTGCAAATTTGGCCTGTAGTGATGCAAAGGTGAGTTTGTTCAAGACTTTGATTTTCCTTTGAGCCTCATCAGTTCAAAACTAAAACAATTTTTCATTTAATTTATTTATTCTTTTGTGGTTTTCTTTCAGAGCTCTGTTCAAATATTGGGTCTTATTAAAGATATTTTGCCGCATGTTGCTGCTCTCAACCAATTAAGTTTGACAAAAGATGGCGTTGGCCAGGCAAACATTAGTGTGCCGCGATTGCGACCAATATTCGAATCATTTAATAAGAAACTGGAACAAATTAGTAATGAAGAACGTGGCAATGCTGTTACTGGCGTTGGCAACCAACAACAACAAACTTTAAGTGATAATTCGCCCAATGAAACGCCTACAACCAGCAGTCATTACTGTGTCGTGGAGAGTGAACACCCCTATAGGAGTGCCACTATAAATTGTTATCGTGTGGAGTTTCCTGCTTGTGTACAGTGGTTGACAATTGAATTTGATACACAATGTGGCACAGCTCAACTTGAAGATTATCTTTTAGTCTCATTGCCCATCCGACCTATGACAAGTATTGAAACAACTCCAGGCAGTGAAGACTATTATGACATATTAGACAATAATGTTAAGACAAATAGAGGTTTACAAAGTAAAAGTGCTACTTTAATGAGTGCTTGTTACAAAATATCCAACCAAAAGGAGAGTTTAAGTAAAAGCGAACCCGACTGGTTTGTCGTGAAGAAATTCAACACGTAAGTTTTTGGAGAAATTTATGCTGACATGTTTTTGCTAAATGCTGAATTTATGAAAACAGGCCCTCCAATTGGTTACAAAATGTTATGATATTGCCTGGAAATTGTGTGGAGTTTTCTTTGGAAACATCTTCCTTGTATGCCCAAGATCCGCATGTTAATCGCTATGGCTTTAAATGTTTGGTAGTGGGCTATGATAATCCCACTTTGGTAAGATTTTAAGTGTATACATAATACTTTAAATGATTTTGTAATCAATTCTCGTATTTCTTTTTAGTTAAATGACAATAACTCGTGCTTGGTGCGCATCGAACAAGAATTGTCCTATTTGGGTGGCATGTGCAGTGCTAATTTAATGAAGAAGAATTTAAGCTTGCCAGGTAATTATTATTTGCATATGTATAAGTTCTATTTGGAGAAACCTTTTAGCATGGAGATTAGACCAGTTACAATAAGTCTATCAAACTAGCTAGGGATTAAACTCTTGTTTAGTAAATCCCTTCACGCCTGTTAATACAGCCACTTTCGCATATTATGTGTTTCACAGGAGGGTTTTCAGTTTTCGATTCGTATGCAATTGTTAGTCAAAAATTACAATTTACAGAGGGTTTAAAATTATTGCATTCACATACGCGCTTTCACTTTTATCTAACATAAAAAGTGTGTTTCTTTGCTCTTCTTTTTTTTTTGTATCCCGCGGTGTAACTAACGAGTGATTTTTTTGCTATTATCTTTTTGGCAACACTAGTTTTGACAGCTCACGCACGTTTTGTATCTTGTGTCACGGTCAAACATCTTCAGTTTGGTTTATAATTTAATCATGAATCGTCTTACAAACGAACAACGCTTGCAAATTATTGAATTTTATTACCAAAATGCATGCTCTGTTAAGAAAGTTCATCGCGCGCTTCTTCCATTTTATGGTCAGTTTAATCGACCTACTGAGGCTTCTATTCGGGCTATTGTAAAAAAATTTCGCACCAAATTGACATTGTTGGACATTAAACCACCAACACGCTTGCGTAGAGTGCGAACTGAAGAAAATATCGCAGCCGTATCGGCCAGTGTTGGTGATGACCGTGAATTATCGATTCGGCGCCGTTCGCAGCAATTGGGCCTCTGTTACTCCACTACGTGGAAAATTTTGCGGAAGGATTTGGGTGTGAAGCCTTATAAGATACAGCTGGTGCAAGAATTGAAGCCAAACGACCTACCACAACGCCAAATTTTTGGTGAATGGGCTCTTGAAAAGTTAGATAAAGATCCACTTTTTTTTATCGAAGAATTGTGTTCAGCGACGAGGCTCATTTCTGGTTGAATGGATACGTGAACAAGCAAAACTGCCGTATTTGGAGTGAAGAGCAGCCAGAAGCGTTGCAAGAGCTACCAATGCATCCACAAAAAACAACCGTTTGGAGCAGATTATGGGCTGGCGGCATCATTGGGCCGTATTTCTTCAAAAATGGTGCGAATCACAACGTTACTGTGAATGGTGAGCGCTACCGTGCGATGATAACAAACTTTTTTTTGCCCAAAATGGAAGAGCTTGATTTGCATGACATGTGGTTTCAACAAGACGGTGCCACATGCCACACAGCACGCAAAACAATGAACCAATTGAGAGGCGAGTTCGGTGAACAGTTTATTTCACGATTGGGACCAGTCAATTGGCCGCTAAGTTAAGGCTAATGTCTATAGCGACAAGCCCGCTTCGATTGACGCACTGGAAGCCAACATTGCCAACATTATTCGTGAGATACCGGCCGAAATGTTGGAAAGAGTATGTCAAAATTGGACTAAGCGGATGGACCATTTGAGGCGCAGCCGCGGCCAACATTTGCATGAAATAATCTTCAAACATTAAATTATATCGACCCAACTATCGATCCAAATAAATATTTCATGCATTTTTTTGAATTTTATGTGTTTTTTTTTAAATTTCCAAATGTTCTTATAAAATCACCCATTATTTGGATTCCCCAGTATGTCCTTCTCCAGCTCACTTGGGTCCTAAAAAAAACTTTTGCATGTGCAAATTGCCTTAAAAACCCAAATGTGACAAAATCATATTATTTAGGAACGTCGCTATGCAACTCATACATAAAACAAATGTCAAACACATGTTATAAATTGAATAAATTTATTGTGGAAAAATGGAAGTAACACAGGAATTATCTCAGGCTAAACCATCAAAAAATATTGATTTGCTAAAGAAACTTATTAAAAACACAAAAAGAGGAGACAACTTTTATTAAGGGCAATAAAAATCCCGAGAAAAAAAGTAATCAAAAGTAAAAATGTTTGCATAAAAAATAAAAATGATGCACGATTCTGACAACTGATACTCATTAAACTGAGTTGCCAAACGATTAGGAACATTTGACGTTGCCAGAAAGTTTACGAAGGGTATGAATTGTAAATATGCTTTGCAACTTGCATTTAGGAAGTCGGCCTTTTTCTGCGTTCCTGTACGAGGGCGTTTCGAAAACTAAATGCTAGGCTAAGAAGTTTCCGAACCGCCCTCGTAATTTTGGTAAACTTTATCTCTTTTTGAGAGAAACTTGTGCTTGCTCATGTGCGTATGTATTGCTTCGCAAGCATGTGCGTACACATAAGCAATAATAACGCAATAACAATAAACAAATCATTAGTTGTTTTATTTGCAATTTTGCGTTCTTTAGATCATGTATGTTTGTTTGTGCATTATGTTTTTAGTCTTATGTTGTTTGTGTGGATGTTCATGTACATTTATAACAAGCAGTTAACAGCTTCACAGTGGGTTAGAATAAGGTATATGTTTGTCAGATCTGCAATATATTCCTATGTGTGCTGTTAAATATGTGTATAGTTTTATCAGCGGCATACTAAAGTTCGCGAATTATTACTATTTTTCCGTGCAAATGATTTTTCGAAAATAATTATTGCAATTTACTCAACAATTACTCACATAACTGTAAAAATAATCGAATAAATCTTATTTTTTATTGGATAAGAGAGTTTTTTGAGGGTAGTTTTCGTAATATGCTGTACATCTACCAATTTACAGTCAGGGCTGGGCAGTATTTGAAATACTTGTATTTGAAATACCTAGTTGAAATACAAAACGTGTATTTCAAATACACGACCGGAATGTATTTAGTATTTTGTATTTCAAACACATGTGGCTCAAAAATACATTTTTACAAAATACCTTTATTTATTATAATAAATTGAAAACAAGTTATTTCACAAAAGCTAAAACCGCTAGAAACTACAACCATTAAAATGTTTATCATTTTGCAATACTGCAATTTGGCTTTCATTTATACAGAGCTAACACATTTTACACTAATCGGGCGATATCAGTAAGAATTTCTATATATTTGCCACCAGCTTTTAATATATAGGGAAATAATTTTTATTATGGAAAACTTTAGGCCGTGAGAACCAGGTTAGATCCACTGCAATATAAAACTTTGAGGCATTTAAGTTGTATTTTAGCAAAATTAATGGAGAGCTTGGAAATAAGATTTAATGAGTTTCTCATGCTGACACCTGGAGCAAATAGAGCCATATCGGTGTCATGTTTCCATCCTAGTTTCAAAATTAGCTGATTGCCAGAAAGCATCTCAGTAAAAGAGAGGCAAAAAATTTAAAATCATGCAATATATACCATGGAGAAAAATTGCAAAAAAACCTGAAACCATGACTGGATGGAGAAGACGTAGTAGTTGAGGTAAAGATAATGAAGATTTTATTGTTGTTTTGGGCAATACAGTGATCAACCTCGTAAATCAAATTTGGAACTTGAGCTTATCAGTTTTCAAAATGATAAAAGCAAGGAGCTTGCTATTCTGGAAAACTATCCAAGAATCAAAAATAAATGCATTTATAGAATTTGACAGCAGCTTGTGCTCCTCAGGACCTGTAGAAAGATTATTGTTTGTCAGATAACTGATTGAAATATCTAGTTTTTATTAAAGGAAATACTTGTTTTGCCGAATGAATTTTTTATTTACTATCTATCAAATGCTAAATATTAGGTTTGTTCCTTTAATTTCTTAGCAAGTTTAGAACAATAATATGAATATACAACTTAGTTTAAGTGAATATGTAAAATAAAATATGTATCTAAAGCCAGAAGGGTACATTTTGTATTGTATTTGTATTTTGTAGTTGTATTTTGTATTTAAAATACACAACTTGAAAGTATTTTGTATCTTGTATTTAAAATACACTACTGTAAAGTATTTTGTATCTTGTATTTGAAATACACTCCTGGAAAGTATTTTGTATCTTGCATTTGAAATACATAATCTGTGTATTTTGCCCAGCCCTGTTTACAGTACATATTTTGCTGTAAAAATAAACGAATTAACTTATTGTCAAACTTTCAAAATTTATTTTTATCATATGTCCTAATTTCAGATGACAAAGAAGTTGAAGATTTAACCAGTATTAGTGAAACCATAACAACACATTTTGCGTTACTTTCGAAAGGTTTGGCTTTAGCTGAACCAGAACTCAGCATACATCAAGCTTTGGAATCGTATTTACCAATTGGGTAAGTTAGAAAAAAACGACTAATTCAAATGCCAATATCTTCAGTATAATACTCGTCATTTAGAATAATAAACGTTTTATGCGAGTACTTACGAGTAAGAGTGAAAAAAACTAAATTTGATAATTTTAATAACATATTTTGTTTTAAATATATACATTTCATAAATATTAAACTTAATAACTAAAAACAAAACAATTTGGCTCAAATGTTTTAAATATTTTAAAAATATTTTTAAAACTATTATTACATATAAACAATACATTTTTCGTTTTACTATTATTTGGCGGAAGTTCGGTGTGTTCTGTTTAGCATCTTCTGTTGAGGGAAAATCTTGAGGATTTTATTTTCCCTTTTCTACTTTTGTGTTCTTTTGTTATTTTGTGCTTTAAAAGTCAGTCTTTAAAAGTCCAGCATTTTCTATTTGATATACAATTTGTGTTTCTTTATATGTTCTGGGTTCCGGTGTAACGATATCCATTTTTCTTTGAGCTTTGCGTTTCTTGGCCATGTGCCAACACGCAATGGTAACAATTATGGCTAGTAATATCAAAAGACTTGCCACGCCAATTGCAATATACAGCCAACTCGAATGCTGCTGACAGTCGGCGTCAATAATTTTGCTTAAAATTCTGTAATTTGAATTTTGGTTCGTATTCGAGCTTTGCTTGAAATAAATAAAATCTTTAAAGTGATTAAAGAATTCTTCTTTTGCTTGCGGTGGTTTTTGATTGTAGTCGATTTCGTGGCAGGAATATGAATTATCATAGTATAATTGTTTAAGATTAAGCGTAAATTTGTCATTGAAATCTAGCGGTTGCACAACGTGAGGACAGTGCACAATATTGTTGCTAAAACGCAACTCTAGTTTTTCGCTGCCAACATAATCCCGGTGGACTGTAATACCTGCACAAGAGTAAAGGAAATTATTGTTGAACTCTACCAAAATTTTATGTTACTCGTTAACTTACCTTTAAATGCTATTTGACTTGTGTTGCCAAAGTAATTATCTCTGATAACTGAACTCTCTTTGAGAGCCACCTCCAGCCATTCGGCATCGACACTTAGGAAATAATTATTTGCTACTATTAATTTGGAGATCACTGAAAATAGGACAATTTACATGCATATACATATGTATATAATTTTAAGATTATATTAAAGATTTTACAGCCAGTTTACCAATCTCGACAGCGTGCTGCGTTCGCAATCTAAGCAAAAGGAAATTGATTTGGGTTCGTCTAACTTTTTTCTTTCTTTAATGTTACGGTCCGATGCTAACCGACTGACGAGATTACCGGCTATCTCAATTTGTCTATACTATTTAACATTTAACAACTTAACTTCGACATATAAATTCCAAAAGAAAGAGATGTTATTCTCTAGTGAATGCCCTCCAAACCGGAACCGGAACTATATTTGCTTACGACCCAACAATAATTCTCAGCTTACCACTCTACCATTGCCAACGACGTGTCAAAACTCAATGAAAATACATAACTCAATGTTTACACACGCAAGTGCAAGTGTAAAAAACTCAATACATTACCATTTTTTCCTAATACATTTACACAGCTGCAAGTAAGGTGGTGGCTCTAGATATTTCCAAAGCGTTTGATAGAATGTGGCATGCTACACTACTGGCAAAACTTACTGCTTTTGGAGTCGGTGATGACTTCTCTCGGTTTATATCGAGCTTTCTCAGAGACCGCACTATACGGGTTCTTATAGAATGGGGCCTCATCAAACGAGTTCAAGATTAATTCAGGGGTACCTCAAGGTTCCGTTCTTTTTCCTACCCTATAATTTATTTTCCTCAACGACCTTCTCTATCAAACTTAAAACCCTATCCACTCTTTCGCGGATGACAGCAGCATTTGTCACTCGTACTCTTTTAGTTATAGGCCCAGCCGATCAGAAATCACTGCCACAAGGCTAAATATGAATGATTCACTGAATAGTGATCGCCTTTAACGCTCGTAAGACCCAATGTTGCTTATTAACACACAAACAAACGACCGCAAATGCTGCTTCATCTGTACTCATGGAAGGAATCGGATGTTCTTGATGTTCTTGGAATGAAGTCGCATTTAAGTGGCTCGGGTTTTTGAAACGGTGTAAGATGTACTTCACTCCATCCGATCTTATTACTATTTATATCACCTACATCCGACCGAAAATGGAATACAACTCTCATGTTTGGGCCGGTCCCTCAAGTCTATTTTGGACGTGTGCAGGAGAGGGCGAAGAAGCTTATCGGTGACAGTAGGGTATCCAACTCTATTGACTCACTGGATCATCGACGCAGTGTGGGGTGCGTTACTCTGTTCTATCATTACTACAATAGAGTTTGCTCTGTCGAGATTAGAGATCTTGTTCCTGAAACTGGTCCAAGTGAAAAAAAGTAGTGGTCTCACTTGCAAGTGATTTTGGTTGGAAGTGATTTTTTCACTTGCATGCAAGTAGCAACAAACAGTGTTGCCCATAGAAATTTCATTTTAACTTTAAAATATTAATATTTTTAGTTATATGCCGACAACATAGTATAAAAAAACATCTGTCACTTAATTTTTATTTGGCAGCACAGACATTAAAAGCGCATGTAGTACAAAGACGTACAACGTTTGTCTTCGACGACATTTTGAAAATGAACTTGCACTTGCGTGTGTAAACAATTATGCAAGTGTTTTTATTATTATTTTCGATGTATTGGTTGTTAATATGTATACGCAACTTGTAACAATTTACTTGCACGTGTAAACTCAGTGTAAGAATATGCGAACGAATAATAGTGAGATAGACAAACCCAAATTGGTTCGAATGTGAGTGATTAGTTTTCTTTCGCATTCATTTACTCTCAAAATTTGTAAACTGGCTGTTAGTATATGTAAATACTCACATTTAAATGAAAAAGCCCTCGAATGGACTTCTGTAAATCTAAGATTATTAAATAATAATGTATGCGAAACTTCCACATCATAAAAGGCTTTTGATGGCACATCCGAAAAAAAGTCACAGTTTTGTAACTCAATTTTTTCCACCACAAACTTTTTGAAAGCCTGAAAGTAAAAATATAATTAAATTTATTATAATATGTTTTAAAATAACTATCTTCAGCGTAAATAAAATATATTTATAAACATGTATGGTCATTATTCCTGCTAGTTAAACTGAACGTTATCTAACGTGAACACTAAAAGTGACTATTAAATTTTTCCTATTATTACAACAGAAGTTACCGTATTTTCAAATGTTTAAAGTTCACTTTTTCTATTACCTTGGGAATAAACCTGCTGTTAAGTTATCACTAACTTTTCAGATTAAAGTTAACTTCTAATGGCAAAAAAAAGGTCTGCAATAGTTGTAACAATGGGTTGTATTCATAGTTGAAAATAAAGCATTCTTTAAGACAACTTTTCAAAGAATCGACTCTAACTCATTCATAGACAGCTTAGAATATAGTTTTGACGTTAAAGCCAGCTCTAAATTTAAAATAAGCTGAACCTATGTTTAACTCATTTAAAAACACAGCGCCACTCCAATTTGCCTCTCTGTATCTTGGTTTTTTCACTTGCTGAATATAAATCATTGATTGACTGCCTAATCATATACATATATTTTATTATTTATTTTCCATAGTTTTTTCGGAAATCAACTTATAATTTATTAGAAACTAAACATAAGTTTTTACTATATTCTTAAAGAAATGTAAACAAAAGAAAAGCAGCTGTTCAAGGTTGCCACTTTCCAATGTTTGATTAGAAATTGTAACAATTGAGTTTTTTATTCACTATTCTAGATTCTAAGATTGATACAAATAAAAAGTTATAAATAGCTTGTTTCCTATGTTTCCCAGCTATTTATATGTCGACATTTCATAGAAGCTATCCTAATTATCAGTAGACTTTGGAAATTTTTGAAAGATATTCTCCAACATTCAACTTTATATCCCAATAATCTAAATAAATTGTGGAGAGTTTAAAAATAAGTAATGTTGCTGAAATATTTTCGCATATTCAATCTCAATACTAGGCTTTAGTGTCAAATTTTGAAAACAATGAGAACAAATTGTAAAATACCTGCATTTCTTAACTCTGCCAAGCATGTAATGCATTTTAAGATTTCTTTCACCGGACTATTGATGTTGATAGCATTTTCTTCGATATCTTTTGTTTCTAAAACGCTTTCTTCTCCAATATCTTTTTTTTTATTTAATAATCTTTACTACTTTGCATTGCTTGATTACTTATAAAGTAACTATGAATATAAAGGGAAGTATAATAATATAAAGGACAAACAATTTGATTTATCTGGTAAGCAATCAAATGAAAGAAAATTGTTTTATGTATTGATAGTAACATTAAAAATATCAGATACTGATATACATATGTATGCCCAATGTCCAATTGCTGATCAAGTTTTTGGATTTGATAATCTTTATTACTTTGCATTGCTTGATCATTGCATAAAGGAAGTATGAAGGAAAAATCGGCGACGATTTTTCCTTCGTACTTTTTGGAGAAAGGCACTCTGGAACAATAGCATAGTAAAAGAAAAACTTGTTAAAAAAAATTAAGACAGTCTTTTGAAAAAAGTACAATGCTTAAAAAACTTTTTGATAGAGTGTACAGTGCTTGGAAGTTTACCTGTTAGAAAAAAGTGCTTTCTAAAAAGCACATTTTAAAAGAGTAGCTGTAAAATGCAGCAGCAGCTTTTAGAAATTAAAAAAAAGATCTCTTGAAAAAAGTATTAGGTGTACAACTTTGCTTCTGCCGTTTTGCAATAGGTGGCTGTAGCGATAACTGTTAGTAGAAATAAATAGATCGTAGATGTTATACAATAAGTTAAGTTATTTTTAATTTTAACCATTGTAATTTTTTGAAAATAATTTTTGTAATAATAATAATTTTTTAGTGGCAATTTCTTTAAAAAGTACTTTTTTGTAAAAGAAATTTTTCATTTTATTACAAAAGTACCCCAATCCTTACTTTTACGCTCAAAAAGGACTTTTTCTTTAGAGTTGCATTTAGGAAAGGTAATTTTTCGAAAAGGTACTTTTGTGAAAGTGCTTTTTGACAATATAATATTATGGAAAGTTGCTTTTTAAAATAAAGTATTTTTAAAAGTAAATGTTTTATTATCTTTTTCAAAACTAATCTTTTTAAGGCCGGTACGGACTTCTTACGGAAATTCACGTTTGGGAATATACACAGAAAAAATTAAAGTAAAAATAAAATCAACAAAATTTTTCTCTGAAAAAATATCAAAAAATACCCTTGGTTATCGTATTTTGTTGTTGTTTCAAAAAATTGTTGTTTTTGATCAATAATTATTTTCACTAAACTTTTGTTTGAATCCACGAATTCTTTTACAGGTCCGCATTCAAACAATATATTAATTGATTTAACGAATTTCGTTATTGAACACGAAAAAAAATTTTTTTTGTGTACATTTATTTCTACGCGGAAAAATAATTTTGTAGATTTGTATAAACAAAAAACTACAAATATACGGCAAATTAATTCTTCCTCCGTTTTTTAATAAAAAAATTTTTTTTTAATCTATTTTATTAATAATAATAATAGTCAATTGCCAACAATTCCGTAGGCAAATAAATGTATAAACAATAATTTTTATTTCAGTTAACGGAAAAAGGTCTCCACTTTTACTTTTAACATACCTGTAATAATAAACAAATATCAAAAATTCTGTTTACTTTTCTTTAAGACCTTCGTACCGGTATGCGGAAATTTACATAACCTGAAATTCCGTAACTTTTTTACACACAGTTTTTATGGGAACCTGAATTTCCGTAAGAACTCCGTATTACCCTTTAAATGGTAATTTTTTATTATAATTTTTTTTTTAAAGGTACTTATTGCAAAAAGAACTTTCTCTTAGAATGTAAGTTTACAACTTTGACGGCTGTTGAAATACCGTTACTGAGAAGTTACCGTGCTTATTTACAAAGCACATTTTATAAAGCTTCTAAAGTGCTTTAAAAAACTTCTTTTTTTATAATAACATGCAATAAAAAAATATTTTGTAAACTTATTTCTTTAGCACGAAATGTTTGCGAATATTTTGGAAAATTCATTGCATATTAATCGACTAAATATATAAAAATTAAAAAAATTTTCCTTTATCCTAATTTTTCGAACTTTTTCTTAAATTAAGATGTAATGATCGTCAAGCTTGAGGTCTTTTTTATAAAAATTAAAAAAAAAATTCTTTATTTAATTCAATAGTTCGTCTTCCTTCGGAAGACTTCTTCAGCAAATTTGTTTTGAAAAAAATTTCCTGAAGAAGTCTTCCGAAGGAAGACGAAATATTGAATTAAATAAACAATTTTTTTTAAATTTTTATAAAAAAGACCTCAAGTTTGACGATCATTACATCTAAAAAATAAAAAAGAAAAAAATAAAAATAACATTACCTGTGATTCAATTCTGTTTATTTTCACGTTTTCCATTTTAAGCAAAAGAGCATTTGATTTCAATATGGTGAAACCGAATGGATTTATTGTATCGATAGAGCTGTCAACAAACGTGATTTCTTCAATCTGACCACTTATGGCATGTGAGTCAATTAGTTTAACTTCGACCTGGAACAGACAAAACCACACAATTAATAAATTAAGAAAAAAACATAAAATTGCATTGCATAATAAAAGACATGGAAAAAAATCAAGTAAAATTCAATTAAGATGCTCTTATAACTTGCAAATTGAACCCACGCTAGTTGATTATGAAATTTACTTTATTTAATCTGAAGAATTTCTTTTAAATAATATTTTTAGTCTTAATTAAAGCTACACCATTTTTCATTGAATTTGAGAAAATTCCAAATTATCGGCCATGTCACAGAATTCACTTCCGTTCGGAAATGGAATTTAATCGGTTTGTTAATTCTTCAAAAAATGAAAATTTAAAACTTTTTCGGAATGAAATCAATTTTATAAGATAATACTAGTTTCATTCTTGCAATTAGAAATGATTTCATTCCGAAAAATTTTTTAGTTTTTCGTTTTTTGAAGAAGTAAAAAGAGAATTCAATTCCGTTTCCGAACGGAATTAAGCTCTGTGACATGGCTGTATATTGAAAAATTTAATTTGGAATTGAGAAACTTCCAAATAAATTTGGGAATTTAGTACAAAAAATGAAAAAATACTAAATGAATTCGAGAATTTCAAACAAGTTTGAGGAGTTTCAAATATATCTTTCCATGACCAGCATCTTGGAGATATTTGTAAAACAGTATAAAAATTGGAACAAGTAGGTTTTCTGAATAACAAATTTACATATCTTATCTTGTTAAACGAGCAATTCTTGTTTATATATTTTTATATAAATATATATATTTGCTATTGGGTTCTCGAAAACGGCTCTAACGATTTTGATGAAAATCGGTATCCAGCGGTTTTTGGGGACGAGAAATTATTTTAAGTTCGTCTCGGGTCCGGGAAAATCCATTTTCTCCCGGTTTTGACATATTTTAAGTTATTAACCACTTGTAATATTTTCATTGTTTCTCGAAAACGGCTTCAATGATTTTAATGAAAATTAGTATCTAGGGGGTTTTAAGGATGAAAAATCGATCTAGAGTGTCCCTAGCCCCGGGCAGACCCATTTTGTCCCGGTTTTTACCCATATCGCTCCTTTATTGCAACATAGTCATATCTCAAAAAATGTGCTTTTCGAGTTAATAATGCAGAATTGTTAACAGTATCACCTTTTATATTGTGACAAAAATTTATTCAAATTACTCCGTAGAATTACAGACGCTCCATGGTACGTTAAAAACTCACGAATCCACGCAGATCTGAACGTACCTTTTGTGAAATCTGAATTTGTGAAGTACGCGACAAGATATATTAACAAACTTGAATTCCATCCAAATCCTCTTGCAGTTAATATTCTTAACTTTGGTGGTCATACCCGTCTGAGAAGGAGGGATACTTTGGCTACCATTCGAGCTCTAAACAGATGACTGAACTCTGAAATAATATTCGCATAAAAATAAATTTTTGTCCAGCACTGGCAGGGCTTTAATCACAATTTTTTTCTTAGTATTAAGAATTGAATACTTATTGTCATAACATTTCGTATATAGATTCAATAAATAAAATAATAAAGGTAAAAAAAAATTTACTTTTAAACTGTTTCCATTAGATATTTTCTCAAAAGTTTTTCTAAGACTTGTATCGAAGCTAAAATTTTGAAATGTGTTTTTCCCGAAACAAGTTTTTTTGAGTTATGACTATGTTGCAATAAAGGAGCGATATGTAATACTTTTATTGGTTCTCTCTAACGTTTTTAATGAAAATCAGTATCTAGGAGTTTTAAGGTCAAGAGTATTGCCGGTCCAGGAAAGACCCATTTTGTACCGGTTTTTACCCATATGTAATACTTTTATTGGTTCTCGAAAACGGCTCTAATGATTTTAACGAAAATTAGTAACTATTGTGTTTTAAGGTAAAAAAACCGATCTAATGATTTTATAAAAGTCGGCATCTAGGAGTTTTAAGATTGAAAAAGCGAGTAGGTCTCTAAAATGACTAAAAAAAAGTTTGATTATTTTAGCGATCAAGATTTCATCACAATTTTTTTACTGGTTTTACTAACATTTGACATTATGGCATATGAAATGTTTTCGAAAACGGTTTCAAAGAGTCAGTTTTTGGAAACAAAAATCTATATTCGTTTGTCGCGTTTCTAAACTTTATTTTTTTTCGCGGTTTTCACATACATATATGGTGAAATTTTGATATGGATATCAAACTAAGAATTTTTAATGAGAACACAGAGGTTGATTTTTTTGGTGAGAAACGAAATAAAAATAAGCGAATTGCTATATTGCCCTCACTCCACAAAATATTAAAGAAAAAATAAAAAAGGTAGTCAAAGCACAATTTTAACGTGACTTTTGCAAACAGCGTAAAAATGGAAAAATCTTGTGAATTAAGTTTTACTAAAGTAAATATATTTCAGTATGTATACAATTTGAAAGCTCCGAGTAACGCTAGGTGCCCCAAGTACTGTATATATAAAATACAGAGAAAAATCAGAAAAAAGAATTAATCTTATCATCCTTGCAATTGCAGTTTTTTTCAATATAAAATTGAAGCTATCACTTACATTTGAACTTTTCTTTCAAATTAATCCCTTTATAATCCCAAAGGGAATCGAGACTTTAATACTAAAATTTCAAATTTCATTTGGAGTTTTCTCAATTTGAAATTCAAATTTTCATTTTGATTTTGAATAATTTTTATTTCAATGGAAAATGGCGTATTGTTCTTATAGTATTAGGATGGTGCCAAAATGTAACAATAGAAAATTTAACGTTTAAAATTTTCACTGTATTAATAAAAACTTTTTCGAAATCAAAACTTGAAGCTAATTGTCTAGAAAATTTGTAGAGAAAATACTCCAAAAATTTTGCAGCCTTAAAATCAAAGAAAAAACAAAGATACAGTTTTTAACTTGACATAAAATTTGCTTTATTCGAAAGATAATATTCTGGCATATGACTAAGAGGGCTTGGATTTAATCTAATCTGTAGGTCCAATTTTCGATAACTTCTTCCAACACTGTGGTCGTATATCGGCAATAACGCAGCGAATGTTGTTCTCCAAATATTCAATTGTTTCGCGCTTATCGGCGTGGACTAGCATATCCCCACAGAAAATGGTCAATCGGCGTTAAGTCGCACGAATTTGGAGGCCAGTTCACGGTTCCGAAAATCACAACAAAGTTAGTTTCTCTGGATGTAACGGTGTCTCAACCTACACTTGAGGATTATCATCGTTCCAAATAGGTCAGTTTGGTTTATTGATGTACATATGCATTCAAAGAAAAATGAGTTTTAGCTCTGAGCAAAATTCGCTTATGTAAATCGTGATCAAACATTTGCAGAATTTGGAAGCGTTGCTTAGGCGTCAGTCTATTCACTTAACAGCTGATAAAATGGCTGTTAGTGACAATGGTCTGGTCAATTTAAAGTTGTATGTATATCTCCATAAAAAACACCCTTTATATCTCTAAAGCGTGATAATTAAAAAATCTCGTTCATGATATGAGCCGAAATATATTCACGCACAACCCTCTTCTCCGGAGTCAAAATCACTATGATCGTAATCTGTGATACCTAGTAAAAAGAGGTCCAACTTATGCACTCGATATTAATTGTAAAGAAAACAAAAAGTTTTGAGGGAATTATCTTCATATCTTTAACACGCTTACATTAGTTTCACTTGTATGTTTGCAACACTCGATAGCCATGCCATATAAGTGATTATTACATATGTAGGTACTCGTATATAAAACTGTATATACAGTGTTGCTGCTTTCGTGCAAAAAAATTGGAGTTGCCGCATTGCTCCTGAGAAAGTGGGGGATTTTAGGGATTCATGAAGCCGATTTAGGAATTCCCAACAAATTCGTAACCACTTCGCTAATCGGTTTGGAACCGAGTTTTCAATTCTGTAAGCGGTTTTGCCGTGGAACATGCATCTGAACTATAAACGGTCATTTGCTTCAATTCGAAAATTGAAGCTGCCGTATTGCTTCTGAGAAAGTGGGGGGATTTTGACATTTCCTGAAGCCGACTTTGGGAATTCCCAAAGCGGGGTTTTAGTTTTTCTAAACTATATTTATGTTTTAAGATCAGAACGATCTCTGATAATTATGGTTAAAACAAAATATCGGTCAAATGCTTACCACGGCTTGGGTGAAATACCCCCATTCTCTGTCCATATCTTCAATGATTCTGAGTAATAATTGAGGTTCAATCATGGGAATGTACCAAATTATCTCATCCTTTAGCTCTTGAATTATTTTTGGCTTATCGACATATACTTTTTATTTTAAATATCCCCCAGCGGCGTTAAATCACATGATTGCTGCGGTCAATTAACATCACCAGGACATGAATTGAATTTCTTGCAGAAAAGAGCCATTGTTTCTTTGTCTGTGTGGCCAGTTCACGGTTCTGAAAAGCACACCAAAGTTAGTTTCTCCGAATGTAACGGTGTCTTAACCTACACTTGAGGATTATCATCGTTCCAAATAGGTCAGTTTGTTTTATTGATGTACATATGCATCCAAATAAAAATGAGTTGCAACCACATATCTTCCAGGTCCATATCCTGAATTTCTGGCCATCAGTGATGTTCGTTAGATGTTCATTTGTTGGGTACGACTACGAGTCGATGTTGACGGTTCTTCCACATTTTGCTATCGCAAACAATAGAAACGTTTTTCGGAAAAAGAACTGCACGAGCATGCATAGTCCTACGGACCCGGTTTGCTGGAATATCCTCAAAGTTTTTCCGGCTGTCGACACATTTTTGCGGATTACGCTGACCGCAAAAATCAGGAAATGTATTTTGATTTGAAAGCCCATTTTCGTGAAAGGTTTCAACAATATTAACGCGCTGCTTAATCATGTAACTATTCATGGTTGAATTTGTCAAACAATCAACTTGACATTTAGGTTGACTCACAATTAACATATTGCATTATGGTTAGACCATCCTTTATGATTAAGCGGACACTTACTTATGTGATGTTTGCACAACACAAGCGTGTACTGAAAATTATCGTAGAAATCGCTCAAAAAATTAGTGCTTTGCACATTAATTTCTTGACAATTCGATCATTTATGTGTCAAAAAGCTTGAATGGTACAGTCGCAGATCCAGTTAGGGTTGGGGGTAAATTTTTTTTAGAAAAAAATTAAACTAAAATTTTTGCATTGGGAATTCGCTTATTGGTGCGATCTGAAACCGCAAAGCTGTCTGAAAAACGCCTAATTAAACTTCTGGTGTTCAAGAGAACGCGTGTTTTACTGGCACTTCGGAGATTTTTGGAAAACATACAACATGTGCTTTACATACGTTCATATGTATGTATGTTGTAGTTATATAAAACGAAAAAAGTTTGACAACAAATAGAGAAATGCTTTAATTTGGGCTTTTTAATTGAAAATGTGTAAAATTCTTTCAACTTTTTATTGAAATTAAAAGAAAACATATAAAATTTTAGTTGTGAATAATTTTATTTCCTTTTGCGAGTTCAGTTCTAGCAAATTCAATCACTTCACTTCAATATGGACATGCGAGTTGAAGTCGCCAATTTTTAGCGATGTGCGTTTACCAGAATACCTATTTGGCGATTTCAAATCCCAAAACCAAACTTCTTGTGTTATACGTTTGTCAGAACTTCTATTTGGCGTTTTCAAATCGAAATCGCTAAATTTAAGCGATTTGCGTTTCTTGGAAAATGCCTGTATATTATTTAGAAAGAGGCTAGGGAATATCCTTTAATGTCTTTCCCGGAATTCGCGCTTGGTGTAGTGTTTCCATTTTAATAAAACTTAATTCAGAAATACTTCGAAAACTTCTATTTTTGTTTTGTTTGCTATAATATTTGGAAAACTTTGAAAAAAGCAGTCCCAATTTAGATCAAAAAATTTTACTTACCTTTTCAAATGATACAATCAATGGCGTATTGCTGGTATGACGGGAAAACGAAAGAGCATACTTATTTAAAATCAAATTTTTTAGATTTTTAAATGTTATTTTACGCAATCCCTGTGTCTCTTCCAAAGCGTATGAATTGATGGTCAGCGACTTGCAGTTGCGTATTTCTATTTGAAAGGCTGCACCAATTAAATGAGGCAATACCATGTCCTGCCAGGAGATATGTGAAATATAATAAACATAAATATTATTTATATTTTGTTAAAACTGTTTATTTATTAGGAAAGTAATTGAAATAGGGGTTTATTTTTTCAAAATTACATCTCTTAAACGCGTCCCTAGTTCACTCTGGCACTAATGCAACCTAGACCGGAAATTTACCATGCCCCTTCTACAAGTATCGGTTGAATTGTTTTGCATTTATCCCCTATATTTTCCTTTAGTTATCGGGTTGCCACTGACAACTTTGCTTTGTAGATATCCATTGGAGACAAATGCGTTACTCTGTTCTATCGTTACTACTATGGATTTCCGAAATCGCACATTTTTACGTAGCACACGTCCATCGTCCACAGCTCATCCTGTTGTGGTCGATTGCCCGGGGAGTCGTACTACGCATTACGGAGAGAGCTCATTTTTCAGCCGTACGCTTCGCCTGTGGAATAAGTTACCTGCAGACGTGTTTCCTGGCTGTTATAACGTTGGAAGGCTCAAGTCAAGTGTTCACAAACACTACTCCCTCTTTCCCCCTCATAACCTATTTTCCTAGTTCTGGTACAATGCACTGCATATGTAGGGGTCATCCCCTGAGTACTGGTCCACGATAAAAAAATAAAAAAATCGGAGATACGGGGTGACTAGTTAATGTTGACTGTTTTCGATTTGATTTTCTAGCCAAAAATTTTACGAACTGCAGCCAACGAATCATTTAATGTATGGCATGTTTCCCCATTTTGTTGTAAAATGCGATTTAGAGATGATCGAGGCATATTTAAAACTGCAGCCCGCTTACAATTAGGCAGATTGGGTTCTCGAACAGACGAACGTAGCTACTCTACGTTTTCCGGTTGCCTCAATGTTTAAGATGCCCTATGCTCTGATTCTATATTCTGATAATGTTGACCCTTTCATATCGAACTTCTGAACCCATTGCTTAATGGTTTGAATCATTGAAGGATGATTTCTATCGCGAATATTAAAACTATAAAAAAATTTGCATTTAGCTTCGGTGGCATAATCGTTGTTGCGATAGTATACGCGTACGTTGTGCTTCGCTAAACGACGCCATAGCACTAAGTCCCTAAGGCCGATCTCCAGTTTGGTAGTCCCCCGTTCCGACCCCAGCCCGTGCTGATGCTTCCGTCTGTTCAAATTTTAAGAGGCTTATGGTCTACTCACTATATTCAAAATGATTATTAGGCATGGGTTTTTAGACGAAGCGTTAAAGAAATTTAGTCATTTTTCTTTTTCGTTTTTAATATCATGCAAGTACAGTAGTAACTTCATCCTTGCAGGCAATGAAAACCATGTTTGGTGCAATTCTTAAGGTGTTGCAAATATCGAAGTTTTTTTTATAAAGAGGTATCCAAAGAGTAACGAAAGATTTGAATTATTATAGAAAACATAGTTTTTAGTCTTTTGACAATTTTTTTTATTGAATCATAGAATAGGATTAATTATGGAATAAAACATCGGGCAAACACCGGTATTTTTCATGACCTTTTTATATACGAGTAAGTTTGGTTGAATTTCTTTGGTTGGCTTATTGACATAGATCCGTGATTTCAAATAAGCCCATAAAAATAAATCTAATGGTGGTAAGTCATACGATCTTGGGGGCAAGAGAGTACACGACCTGGAAATGCATCATACAGTAATTAAATTGTTTCATGGAATGTATGTCATGTGGATCCGTCATATTGAAACCACATATTGGCCACTTTGATATCAGACTATTTCGGCAGAAAGAATTGAGCTATAAATTTTTAGATAAATAAATTCTAACCATATATCGAAATTTTAAAGACAATAAATCGATACTCTTCCAAAATATCAATAAAAATTTTTTCATTTGCTCATCACTATTTCAATATAGTGCCTGATCTGTACTCGTATGTGAAAAGTGTGCGGCACTTTTTAGATATTCATGTCGCAATATCGAGCATCAGTAATAGCACCAGCCTCATTTGCAAAAAAATGTGGTCTCATTAATGTTCCAGTCTAAAATATACACCACAATTGGCAACAATTGTAATGCATCAAGGTGAAAATGTGCTTCTTTGCTTAGAATTGGTTTGCGCGAAAAATCAGCATCCATTAGTTGATGTCCCATAATCTATTCAACGAGCTCTCTTCTCTATGCACGGGCATGGGTTTCAGTTGTTAATTAAATTTTATAAGCAAATAAACAATGATATTTAGTGAGTACCTATACGTTCCTTATTCTTTTTAAAACTTGAGATTCTTGTTCACAATCTTGAATTGAGATTTCTGGATTGTTACTGAAACTTTGGCGACCAGTATGTGTGGTATCTATCGGAGTTTTTCAATTAATCTTTTCACAGTCGGCGAAATTAGAACATATTGTTTAGAGCTGTATTATTATGTCGTTATATCATTCTCTTTACAGTTAACAAAGTTGTGTACCTTCATTATTGAATAATATGAAATATTGTTTAATAATGAAGATACACATCATTTTTACTAACTGTTAGCAGTCAAATTATTTTTTAAGGTTGGTTTAGTGTTGCCAACGTATTACTACACAAACAGCGAAAAATCAAAATCTTGTGTTAATTTTGGAACATCCTTTACAATTGCATTAGAAAATGCATGTGTACATAGAAATTTTACATTTGATAAAGGTTATAGCAAACTTAATCACCTATTGTAAGATGTAACAGCTTTGGCAAACGGCGTTTTGTGCCAATCATATTGGATATTTCTGAACTAGACAGCTGCAGAATACAAAGGGACAAATAATGGAGCATGAGCGTAAAATAATTGTGTTGGTTTTTTAACCATGAACGACGAGGCGCATTACCATTTAAAAGGTTACGTCAATAAATCACTAAACAAAACCTTCGTTACTGGGGCACTGAAAATCAGCATACGATGCATGAAGTCATAACATCCACTATTGTGTGGTAGGGTGTTCATGCGGAAGGAGAGATTGGACCGTATTTTTTTTCAAGACGCCATCGACAATACAGTTGCTATTATCCGCGAATGTTACAGGGCCATGATACTGCTTCTACTGCCGGAATTAACTCACAGACGATATGTTTTTGCGTCTGTTTTTTTAATATGTATTTTCTCATGTATTTTTTCATGTCTGTCAAATTTATAATTTTTACAGACGGTTTTTAAAATTTGCTCACAAGCGTACATATACATTTATGTCTGACATTGTCTATGCTTTTTATTATTATAAAAAATAATTATTTAAAAGATATTAAAATATTAATTCGTTAAAATTTCCTGACTAAAATTTCATACCGCCCAATGTTAACCGCTGCTGACTTGTTCGTAAGTCATAAAGTTTTAATGGCAGATGTTTAAACATAACAAAATAAAAAACATTCTATTTGAAATTTTGTCATATGACTTTGCCCATGTTTTTTACAGACGCTATGTTTTTGAGGTAACAGACGATATGTAGGCATTTTACATTGTGAAAAATGACATCTACATTGTTAAAAACATATCTTGTGTTACCTACTTTAGACTTTTTGGCAGTCGCAAGAAATGTGTTTAGACTTTTATCTTACAAAATCGAATGAAAGTATTTATACTTGTATAATAGTCTGATCAGGCCTTTACCAGCTACTTACGTAGTGCTTACACGCGCAGGTGCAAGTTCGAAAAACCCAAAACATTCAAACTTTTTTACTAACACACGCACAACCTCTGCACTTGCAACCAACTTTCAACTGAACTGACAAGCAATTTCAGTAGGCAGTGATTTTTTGGCACTTACTGAAAGTCAAATGACAACTGAAATAACAGTGTTGCCTTACAACAAGTTTTGCGGAGATTACCTGATTTTAATATAATGTTCTTGTCATATTTAAATATTTCAAAACATATTTTTAAAATAATACACATTTTTTTTATTGAAAATATATAAATTAAGCAGTCTTTGCCGTTTTGAGTGAAAAAAAGTTAAAATTATTCTATTTCATTTATTTATTTTATTCCTACTATTCATTTCCCCGAAAAATAAAATTATGGTTTTCTATGGTAATGCTGTTTTAGGAGCTGTTGTCTCTCCACTCACATTTTAAAACTGAACTTCCATGTTATTCTTTAAATACTAATGCAACTTGCATGAAAGTCGAGTATTTTTTCGACATTTTCGTTGATAATACGTACAGAGGACTTGCATGCAAGTACTTGTACGTGTAAACGCAGTGTTACGACAGTTGAGGTATCATGTTTATTGTATCATGAATTATGTCATCTAGTTTGCAACTAAGAAGTTTTGCACATTAATTAGTGGCACACCGTCGGTGTTGTATAACAATAAACTTCTTAATTGAAATTAGAGTTATTTTTTTAACCTGATTATTAAATCCATAGAAGTTGATAAAGATGACATATTTACGCTAAAATGTACGTGCGATTTTTTTTTATCTTATATCATTAGCTTTATCTTATATCACAAATGTATACATACATACATATATTGATCTCTTCCACTATGAACTTACCCGGTCAACATTATTACAGTCACATGTAAACTGTGTATCAAATGGAATACATGTAACATTAACTTCTTGCGAGTCCTCTGCGCCGGCTACTGCTGCTTCCACTGTCACAAGATGGCAACCTTGTATCAGTATTAGTAACAAGGCAATTATGGAAATCGTGTAGAACTTAGTGGACGTTGTGCTCTTAACATTTTCAAAGTAGCGCTTTAATGTTGACATTTTTTATTATTTAAACAATCCATGCAATATTTCATACATTTCCAAAGTTGAAAATTTTTATTCAAATACACTGTCACTGTAAATGGCAAAGGCAACAATAATAAAAGATTTTAGTTTCTGTAAATTATTTTTAATTAAATTTAAACACAAACAATTGTTGTTTTATTACAACACTTATTATATTAATAAAATGAATTTTCTTCATATAAACACTCATTTACAAAACGAGACATAGCGACACTCAGACTGACAAAGTTGTTTTATTAAATTAAATTTATTTAATTTAAATACAAAAAAAAAAATAAGAAAAACAAAGCGAGCGTGATTAATATGCGAGTTCTCGTGCGTTCATTCGCCTACATTTGGAAACTCGATTACATTTATTTTAATTTCTTTTATCACAGAGTTTTGTAACTTTTCTAGGTATTCGGTCGTGTCACTCCCCTGTCTTCGCTTTATTCGTCTTTTTCCCGGGTTTTGAATATGTGTAACAGATGTTTATTTATCTTATCAGTTGAGGTGCTGTGTGTGAGTATTTCAACGTTCGAGTGCTGAATTCTTTATCTAATTTCTAGATAAGAAATTAAGAACATACATATATAAATAGTTTTATTATTATTTTTTTCAAGTTTTGCTTATAAATATGTGTAACATACATACATGCTCGTATGTACATATGTGTATACAAGTTATGATTAATTTTTGTTCCTATTTTCTGACAAACAATTTAAATATTTTGGAATCAAATTACTTCAAATAGACTGAGTATATTATAGAAATATTTCTTATGACAAAATTAGTCATTTTTTCCAGCATTTCATTTGTTTTTTAACGGCCTTATGTATAATAAAAAACTTTGTGCTAACTAACTAGCTGCTATCTTTCCCGTATGGGAATTTATACACAAAAAACTTAGCAGCTAGTTAATTAGCATAAGGATTTTGATTATACAAGGTGGCGCAAAAGTAATCCTCCTATCTGAAAATGCTATAAATTTTGCGATTGACCCCTAATATCAGTTCTGTTTTGACATTTGTCTAGTAAACACATGCGAAATACACGTTAGTAAACAATATTAGGCTACACTGCTCCAGAACGCGGAATATTGGTGACTATTTATTTGACCCCAAGAGGAAGATGATTTTTCATCAAAACTAATCATGAGTGATGAGGCTCATTTCCATCTTAGCGGGTACAAAAATAAGCAAAATTTACGCTTCTGGGGCACTGAAAATCCGCGTGTAACCCATGAAGAGCATTACACCCGCTCAAAGTCACTGTATAGTGTGCTGTTTTCGTTGGAGGAGTCATCGGACCTTTTTTCTACGAAGACGTCGCGGGCCAAACGGTTAATGTGAATGGTGAGCGCTACAGAGCAATGATCAACGAGTTCTTTTTGCCGCAACTTGATGCATTGGGATTGGAAAATATGTAGTTCCAACAGGACGCTGCTACGGCACACACTGCACGTGCCACAACCGATATTTCCCGGGCGCCTAATCTCCCGTTTTGACGATTTGCACTGACCAGCAAGATCGCCTGATTTGACCGCTGCAGACTTTTTGTGGGGATTTTTGAAGTCGCGGGTTTATGTCAACAAGCCTCAGACTCTTGCAGCTCTTAATATCCGTTAAGAATCTGAGGACCTAAAGCCGGAAGTTTTGGCCCATGTGATGGAAAATGCTATAAAAAGAGCTCAAATGACAATCAACTGTGGCGGCGGCCATCATATTCTCGACTTGATGTAAAAAAATTAAAAGACCAAATAACAATAATCCACAAGAAGAATCAAAGTTTTTCATTTTTTTTAATTACAGCCAAAAACATCGGAAGGTTATTTTTGCGCCACCCTGTACATACGAGTAAGGCCGTAAATCTTTAAAACGAATTAGAAGTAGTAAGTAGGCAAATCTTAACACGAAGACTGTTTGATAGCTTTGTGTTTTTTTTAATTTTCCATGTAGAAGCTTTAAATACAACGGTGCCGCCGCTATCTAATGAGTTCACGATTAATTTAGGGATGTTGCAAGGCTTTGTTCTTTTTCCTATCTTATTTCTTACTATAATTCTCTTAATGTCAAACTTCCAAACCTATCCACTCCTGTAGATGACAGCAGCATTTGCCATTCGTACTCATTCAGCTATATGCCCAGTCTATCCGAGATCCCTGCCAAAAGGCAAAGTCTGAATGACACTCAATGCTCTTTTTCCAATTACCGAATTGGTCGTAAGACCCAGTTTTGTTCCTAACACACAGACCCGTGACCGTGAATACTGCTTAATTTGTACTCATCGATGGTATAAATATTCAGGAATCGAATGGTCTTGATGTTGTTGGAACGAAAATTTATTGTGATATTCGTTCGAGTGAATATATTTTTTATAAATAAAAAGTAGCTTTTTTTATTGTAATATTCGTTGGAGTGAATATGTTTTTCATAATTAAAAAGTAGCTTTTTTGAAACGGTGTAAGATCCGATCGAAAATGGTGCCTCTATTGTCTATTTCGGAGTCAACCGACCATGCACTAGAGAGAACGAAGACGCTTATCGGTGACGGTGTGGCATCCAATTCTATTGACTCACTGGAGCATCGCTGCAGTGTGGGGTGTGTTATTCTGTTGTATCATTACTATGATGGATTTTATTCTGATGAGACTAGCGATATTTTCTCCTAAGCCTAAATATTTTTACATAATACACGTTCATTGTCCTAAGTTCATCTATTTGTGGTCGATTGCCCAGAAAATCGCACAAAGCATTAAATATAAATTTTGTTCTTTGTTAAGTCTGTGGAAGAAGTTCCTTGAATATTAAACACGTTTGCACGCAACAAACACTACTCACTCATTCCTCCTTCATATAACCTCTTTTCCTAGTTTCGGTACCATGCACTCCATATGTATCGGTCATCCCATGAGCACACTGCGACAATCATTCGCCAATCAGAATGTCACTTGCCTAAAGTGAGTTACTTTAGCATCTTTCTTTCTCATTTACGGGCATTCACTAATCGATTTTATAAAGGCTGTGAAATTAAGGTAATTTGAATTGCCGCCATTTGTGCAGTAATGCGTTGGCAACCTTAAAAAAAACACAATTAGATGATTGAAGTTTTAAGGATAGTAAAAATGGAGTATTACACGGTTGTACAACGTCTCTGCATTATAGAACAATATTTTAAAAATAATGAAAACTTGGCAGCCACTGTTCGAAAATTTAATGCAAAATATGATTTCGAAAAATTCAAGCTGAGTGGGTCCGTTGTTCATGCTAAGCAGGCAACGAATCTCCAAAGACAATTCGTTAAAATGTCAATATTGAAGCATTACGTGAGAGTGTCATTGACAATCCTGGCAATACTGGTTTACGATATCACAACATGTTCTTTCTGAGGAAATTAGATAAAATTGATGTGGCCAATATGTGGTTTCAACAAAACGGTGTCTCTCGTTTCGGCGATCACAATTGGGTTCCTAGATCGTGTGATTTAAAATCACTAGGTTTCATTTGATATTTAATTATTTGATCTTGTTTAAGTAAATATTTCTTATTTTTGCAGCTAAAGATCGTTTTATGTTGTATAAAAAATTTTAACAGTATTTATTTTCAATATTTCGATAACAATTTGTTATCATCGTTACTAGGTTTCTTTATATGGGGTTATTATCACCGGTCTCTGTCAAAAGGCTAACAACCACCCGTGCTTTAAAGGAAGAGATTCAATGCTACACTAACGAAATTAAGTCACTTTTATCCACAATGGTCATATTGAAAGTAAGGTGGTGGCTCTGGATATTTCCAAGGCATTTGGTAGAGTGTGGCATGGCAGATTGCTGCCAGTCAAAATGTATTGTTTTTGGTGCCGGCGATAATTTTTGTCGAATTGTATAGAGCTTTGTCAGGGACCCCACTATACAAGTTGTTGAGTATCATCATTTAAATTAAGATTATTCAAATTATTTCAGGGGTACCTCAAGGTTCCATACTTTCTCCCACTCTATTAGTCAATTTTCTTAATGATCTCCTATACCAAACTTTAAATCTTTTCCGATTTTTGGCAGATGACTGCGGCATTTGTCATTCGTACTCATTCAGTTATAGGCCCAGTCTATTAGAGATCGGTGCCAAGGAGCAAATTATGAATGATTCACTGAATAATAATCTTATTATCTTCTAATAGGGTTGTAAGAACAGGGTTGATTTCAGCGCTCGTAAGTCCCAGTGCTGTCTATCTCAACCGAGTGTGACCGCAAAAAATTAAGTAAGTTGCGTGCAACAGGATTTTTGTGAAGTTCCAGCTTACTGATATACCTTGTCGCATACTTTGAAAATTCGTCTTTTACTAGTTGAACACACAGACCCTTTGAATTCGTGAGTTTTTTTGCGTACCATGTAGCTGCAGTAATCGTTCGAAGAATAAGGTTTTGTCGCCTTTGAGTTTTCTCAATGTTTGCCGTTGAGGCGGTGTTCCAAAATTGAATTCTATAGCACCATATAGGCTTAAGAATTGCGTTGTATAACAAAAGTTTGCAATCAAGCTACAATGTAGAATTTCTGTCCATAAGCCAATTTAGTTGCGCAGCTTTTAGTTTCAACTGAATGACTTTCGCATCAATGTGAGACTTTCACGTTAGCCTATGGTCGAGGTGAATACCATGTTACTTCACTTCATTATACTGCGGAATAGGTGAGTTGTTAACCTGGATAGGCGAACATGTTTGTTTACAAAGTATGAATGTACATTTTGTTCATTAACTTTGATTTTCCAAAGTTTTTGTCATTTCTCTAATATTGAAATAAATTCTTATAAATTTCTTGAAGCCAATTGAAGGTTTTCATGAACACTGCAGATTACTGTGTCATCTGCAAAAGTTGAAGTGTGGATTCCAAATCTCGTTGGCATGTCGGGGGCATAAATCAAATATAAAGTAGGTCCCAGAATGCTACCTTGTGGAACTCCTGCTTCGATTAGCTGAGTGATGCTTATAAAATAGCCTTCTCTGATAACATATTTTCGGCCATATAAGTAGCTTTCCAGGAACTTGTGAGTGTTTGCAGGCAAGTTTAACTTAATGTTTTATCATACTTTACCAAAAGCTTCAGGAACGCCAATGAATAGAGCTGAACAATACTTTTTGCCTTCAAAAGCCTTTCCTATGACATTTACTAGTCTGTGTGTTTGTTCTATGGTGCTGTCACCGCTTTCACACACGAAAAGTTTACTTTGCAATGTCTTGAGTTTGGTGGTGGCAAGGGAAAAGACAGTGGCTCTCTTACACTCTTTATCTTCCCTTGCCACCACCAAACTCAAGACTTTGCAAAGTAAACTTTCCGTGTGTGAAAGCCGTGTGTGTTTAGCTCGAAAGCCGAATTGATGATTAGGGATACATCATACAGCGTTTAATATTGGAGTCAACTTCGCCATTAACAATTTTTCGAACAGTTTTCAAATTGTTGGCGGTAGACTTATAGGTCTATATGAGTCTACTTTAGTGCGATCCTTCCCTGGCTTGGAAATCATAGTAATCACAGACACATCCTAATAATAGTAATCAAGACGTAAAATAGCATTGAAAATAAAATGAAGAATTCTTCTTGCTACACGAGGTAACTGCTCAAGCATTTTACCAGGGATTTTATCAATACCTGGTGCTTTTCTGGGATTTGTGTTATTGATGACGTTTTCGACGTTTTGAAATTTAAATCTCAAAGGCACAGTCGATCGAATAGAATATGGCGGTAATTAAGCTGCATCATCTGCTGCGTAATTTGTAATAAAAACGTTTTCATCTCTTTTTCGAAAACGGTTTTTGTCCAGTCACCAGTTAAAGTTCGCAAAGATGGCTTACCTCTAGCGGGTCTTTTGTATCCTTTTGTCACCTTCCACAAGGAATAGTCAGATTGAGGAGTACCATCAAGGCTTTCAAGTCAAATGTCTATAAACACTACTCCCTTTTCTCCCCTCCTCAAAACCTATTTTCATAGTCCCGGTACAATGTACTGCATAAATAGGGATCATCCCCTGAGAACTGGTCCAAGATAAAAAAAATGGACTATTTTGACAAAGAGTGTGTATTTGCATGTAAAGCCACCCGATTTATCCGATGTGTTATTTCATAAATAAATCTACTTTGGGATTCAATAAAATAATAATCAAAAGACTAATTTAAATCTTGCGACATTCTTTATTAAAGGCCTTGTTACACTATCATATACGATCGTGCGATCTACTAAATAAAGCATGTGTGCTGAAAAAGTACTAAAAATGCAACCGTGCAACAGAGTTTTTGACAAATCGTGCGATTTGAAAAATTTTATGAAACTTTTCAAAACATTATGATTTCTGTGCGATCAGTGTGGTGGTATATATTGTGAAAAATATAAGAATATTGTTTGCTCCTCAAGAAAAAATTTAAGTAATGTAAAATTATTATGTTAATAAAAGTTTTTGGTTGTTTTATTTTGTAAATAAATTATTGCAATCATACTTGTATAATAACGCCATTTTGAAGCGATTTTTTCAAGTCGGTCAGACTTTTGAAACAGTTTCCTGTGAATGAATCGTACGATCGTGTAGGATAGTGAATCAGGGCCTTAAGTTTTTGCCACCTGAACTTGATTTTTCTGCTTGATTTTTCTACTGATTTTTCAACCTGCAAATCTATTTTATAATACAAGATGCTACGGGAGGGGGGCAAATGGTAAATGAAAAGAAATTATAATATAGTACATTTTGCTTTTTATCCATTCATATGCAAAATTGTCTATTGCATTCATATTTATAATTAAAGCGATAAAGTTGCGACATCTGGGCGACTGCTTAGCACTTTAGAGTGCAAATGCATGCAATTGTTTACTTGAATCTGAAGATGTATTTGTTGATCAATTCGTCCAAGTGACTGTTTGGTACTCCGTTGTCGTTGCCGTTTGAGGGGCGGAATTTATTCACTGTTACGAAAGTTTTCCATAAACAGTTTCATTAACGGTCATATGCATAACTGGCACCAGTCTCCACATCCACTACTTTTATCTGTCATTTTGAGATATTTCATTATATTATTACTTATGATCGTAATGTTAAAAGTAAATAAATCTTATTTTTCCTGCTTATTCAACTAAAATTTGTTTATTTTTCCATTATTTTGTTTGTTTTTTTCTTTGTTTTTTTTTTTTTGTTATCTGACGTTTAACTAACAAACTTGACCTTCTCGCCAGTAGTGTTTGGAGAAGAGTTTACTTTTCATTCATATTTGTTTTCGTCATCATTCCGTATGAATAAAAAAGAAAAAAAATTAAACATCCGAGTGGCCTGTTCTTCTCTTTTAAGACATTAATTGATCAAATAAAAATGTCATTGAAGTTGATCTTGCTCTTGATGGGTGTCTTTTGTTGCTTGGCATTTTTGTTGAAAATCTTGCCAAGATTTTTGTCATTCAAAAACAAAAAAAGGGAAAGAAAAATTGATTGAGAAGTTAAAAAAAAAATCATAATCATACCCAAAACCAAAGCACAAAAATCTGTATTTTAATCTTAAACTAACTACAAAATTTTTACTATGCAAACAATAACCATAAATAAAGTGAAAAAAAGCAATAAAAACAATTGCATTCAAGCGTTAAAATAATAAAATAGCAAAAATAAAAAAAAATTATAATAAAAAAACTATAATATAAGCATCCATACAAACATATTTCATAAATTCGTACTAATTTTTAAAAATACAAATCAGCAAATATTTAGTATACGTGGATGGTTTGATAACTCAATGATTATCTGAATCAAAAAATTTTTTTTCGACAAAAGTATTATTAGAAGATTTTTAATTCTCATTGATTTCTTTAAGATGGTAGAATATAAAGTTATGTGTTTGAACATATTTTTGAAATCAGAAAATATAGCTGGAGGTTAATGTTGATGATGTCGTCATGAAATTTACTTCCAAATCAATCCGATTTATAATTGGTCTGATGTTAGTGCGCCATTATACTGATGATGTTTTGTCATTACATTCATACATCATTTAGTAATTTCCTGTTTTTTGGAGTTTCCTTGCATTGATTACATGCTCTCATCAAACGTATCCCGATAAAGCATCCCCATGATGTCCGTGTGACATTTCATTGATGAAATATTTGTCATAATTGCCGCTGTTGATAGTTAGAGCAACTGATGTAATGGTTGACATCACAGCGATGACAAGTGTCATGGGGTCAAAAATGATGACATTTGGCATTGCATTGATGTTAAAATACATCATAGTTATGACAGGTTTTCTATGAGTGTAGAAATCGTGTTTATCAAACTTGGCCTCTAGTACACCTCTGTTAGTTTTATTAAGATAATGCTACCTTTACAATAATTTTAACCATATTTGATCAAATTTATTATTAAGCAATATCATTTAATTGTATTTGGTGTCGACCGAAATCAGCTGTTACTAAAAAATCAGGGACACAAAAATACAGCTGCTTACCGTCGTCAGAAAGATATTGCAGGAGCATACAACCATTACAGTCAAAAGATTTACGATTATCGGATCATTAAAAGTTACAAAATCGCACTGTAAGCCTTCAAATTCGATTAATAGCAACTTCACCGTTTAGAGACTACATTCATTGCAATATTTGACAAAACTTAGCATGATCGTCTAATAGCAAAACACCTTCTAAAAACAGCATATTTTATAAAATGAAATGTTTCTTTTTCTTGCGAGAGTGTGTATAATATACAACAGCAAGATTGTCTTACTTTGTGCATATAACATAGTACGTTTTTGGACACTATTAAACTTTTTGTTTACATAAAAACAAAAAGTTTAATTGAACTAGATTTTGTGCCACCCAAATTCAAAAAACGCACCGAATATTTAAATAAAAGCGCACACCGCACCGACTAGAGAATTTTTCGTACAAATAATTTCAAAATGCATCAAAAACGGTGCGAAACGCACCGAGTTGACAACGCTAACGCAGCAGTCTTGTCAGCCATCATCATATTTAAACATTAATGTTATAAAATTTTCTATCCAACAAAGCCTGTTTCATTGATATTAAAAATATATGTATATCTTTGTTTTTCTATGATTTCAACTTGTGTAGCTCTAAAAAATACTCCCTGTATTTACCATTCGCTTATAAGCTGTGCACTTGAAATAAAATATTTACAGATATTTCTTATTTCGCTTGTTTTGTTTTTCTTTTGTTAAATTTTTTTTCCAAACACTTGTGAAAAAACACTCCAGTTTTTATCGGTTGAAATATTGCAAAAAATAAAAAATAAAAAAATTAATTTGCAATTTATTTAAATACAATATTCACACGCACACTTATTTAAAAACAAATAACAACTGAATAAATTAAACCAATGACAAATTGTTGTTTCTAAAGTATACATTTTTGTATTTTAATTAAAAAAATATGTATATAAATAAAAAGAAACCGCTGATTATGTATTAATGAAAAAAAAAAAAAAAAAAAAAAAAACAAAAAAGTAATATAAAAAGTAATATATAAAATAAAATTATTAATTAGAAAAAAGTTTGACATTTAAATTCGATTACGAGACGGCACAGCGGCAACAACAACGACAACCACCAAAACGGTATTTAGCGATTACGTATTCGCATTCAAAGATTTTTTGTTTGTTTTAAAACAAACATGCAAAATTAATTAAAAATGCAAACAAACATATGGACATATATATGAGCATAAATAGATATTTACTTGCTACCACCCAGCAAACATTTGCTTTGAGGTCAATAAGATGTGCAAAACTATCATATATGGTAATCGGTTTCTTAAGCGGCATACGAGTAGGCTAGTGTTGGGAAAAATCTTTCATTTGTGCGAATCTTTCATTCTCTTTCAGAAAGGTTAAATGAATTAATTCATTCTTTTCTTTCATCTTTCTGCTTGCCAAAAATATATAAATTAATATTCATTTTTAAAATTGATTTAAATTTAAAGTACAAAATATAATTAATTTGTTAAATTTTTTGTTGAACTTTTATAATTTTTTAAATTAAAAATTGTTTGGTTTGTACATATGTACAACATGTTTTTAGTTCAGGTTTTTTCTTTCTTAAGTTATTTTTTCTTAAGAAGGATTTTTTACAATACAAATCTGCTGTGATCAATAATTATTGATTGAAGAAAACAAGAAATATAATAATCAAATCTTTATCTGGGGGACAACTAGCTGTTTCGTAGTCGCTACACTACTCATCAGCACCCACTGTGATTTGAACTCGGGTCATGACGTATCATGATCTACTGCTTTAACCACTAAGCCACCGAGCATTTAATTATTTTCTATCTACATTAATCTCATATTGAATCACATATGCATTTTGTTAATTGCCCACATTGTTTGTACAGTGTACAAAATATAATTAATAATTGGTTTTTAATGTTTACGAGGAAATATGAAACGAAAGAGTATGATGAAAGAAATAGAGAAAGAATACAGAAATATTTCATTCTTTCACTTGAGAGAATTATTCAATTGAATTAATTCATTCATGGTTCCCCGAAATCCCTCAATTCCCTGGAAACAATACGGCAACTCCAATTTTCGCACTGAAGCAGCAACACTGTATATACTGTTTTATATACCTACATACGTAATATACGGCAACTCCAATTTTCGCATTAAAGCAAAAACACTGTATATACTGTTTTATATACCTAGATATGTAATAATCACTCATACGGCAAGGACTTCGAATGTTGCAAACAAACACACTAGTGAAACTAATATAAGCGTGTGAAAATATGACGAATTCTGAAACAAAAACTATACTTGCAATTATTTTTTTCCTAAAAAATAATGGAATATCTTTCGCAATTTAATTTTTATTGACAATTATTTAATAGTGCCTGAAGTTTAAAACAAAATTGTAACTATTAAAGAAGGTGGAAACAAGTCAAACTTTATACGCAATTCAAGTTATTCAAGACACACTTTTGTGAGTTTGAGTTACGAGTATTAACTTAAAATAAAAAAACTATACGGCAATATTTTACTTTCTAATTTGCAAATAAGACGTACGTTTGTTGATATTGTCATATTTTTTGACATTTTATTTTAAACCTGACGGTACCGTCAAATCTGCAACCTTTCACACATTCTCCCACAACCTCAAGACTTGTCGAGGCAAACTTGATGCATGTAAACTGGCACAAAAAAACTTAAACTTGACGACACACAATTTTTTATGTGTGAACGTAAATGCAAGTTCGAAAGGGAACTGAAGCAGAATTGACCAAAAACAAGTAAGAGTGTGGTATATTCGGCTGGGCCGAATCTAAAATACCCTTCACGATAGTCGCGGATATGTATAGTATATTTAAGAATGTGAACAAAATATGCACGGTTACATATGAACAGATATCGGAATTTTCTATTTTCTGTATTTTAGTAACCTTCTTTTATAACGAGAACTGCTTTTCAGCAAAAAAAAAAAAAAATGTTAATGGAAAAATCGGTTTAGGCTATATCTCGGGTATATATGAACCAACATCGGACATTTTTATTTTCCCTATTTATATAACCTTATTTCATTACCATAGCTGCTTTTGAGCAAAAAAAGTTGTTTCAGTTCGCTTACACGACATTTTAATGAAAACGCCGGTCTAGGCTATATCTCGGGTATATATGGACCGATATCGAAAATTTTCATTTTTCATATTTATAGAACCTTAGTTCATTACCAGAACTGCTTTTGAGCACAAAAAAATTGTTTAAGTTCGCTTACGCGACAATTTCATGAAAACCCCGATTTGGGCTATATCTCGGGTATGTATGGACCGATATCGGAAATTTTCACTTTCCATATTTATATAACCTTATTTCATTACCAAAGCTGCTTTTGAGCAAAAAAAGTTGTTTCAGCTCGCTTACGCGACATTTTTATGAAAAACCCGATTTGGGCTATATCTCGGGTATATATGGACCGATATCTGAAAAAAAATTTTTTGCCTTTAAGTCACCATGCTTAATGAGTGTGTGAAGTTTGAAGCAAAACAAACAACTTTTTTTGTCAAAAAATTCCATACAAAATTTCAAAAATTCATGGCTTTTTTCGGAATTTTGAATATATTTCAGCTATACTTGAACCGATATTACTGAATTTCAAGAGCAAACACATGGCAATATGGAGTAATAGAATGGTGAAAGAAAAAAGTTTCTATGTCTAATGGTTTTCTCAGAAACGGTATTTCAATGACCGACAGACGGACAGACGGACATCGCTTAATAGACTTTTCCATTAATTCTGAATCAGAATAAATATACTTTATAGGGTCGCAAAAAAACTGTAGAAATTACAAACGGAATCACAAACTTATATATACTCTTAACATTTTTGTGAAGGGTATAAAAATTGATGTGTGTAAACTGGAATTTATATGTTTAAAAATGTAGTTCATATATAGATATTCAGCCATGTTCCGAGAACGCGCGCTCTGAAACCGCAATGCGTTTTGAAAAACGCTTAATTGATTTTTAGGTGTTCTGAGGAACGCGCGTTTTACTGGCGCTTAGGAGTTTTTTCCGAAAAAATAAACTAGTGTTTTACATACATATATATGTATGTGGTAGTAATATAAAACGAAAAAAAAATTTAACAACAAATAGAAAAATGAAAATGTGTAAAATTCTTTGAACTTTTTATTGAAATAAAAAGAAAACATATTAAATTTTAATAGTGAATAGTTTTATTGCCTTTTGCAAGTTCAGTTTTATTAAATTCAATCAGTTCACTTCAATATATACATGCGAGTTGAAGTCACCAATTTTAAGCGTTTATACGTTTTCCAGAACACCTATTTGGCGATTTCAAATCGCAAAACCACATTTCTTGCGTTATACATTTCTCAGAACACCTATTTGGCGTTTTCAAATCGAAAACGCTAAATTTAAGCTATTTACTTAAAAAAGAAAGCTTAAGAAAGAAAAAACCTGAACTATAACCCGTTGTACAAATGTACAAACCAAAAATTTAATTTAAAAAATTATAAAAGTTCATCAAAAATTCAATAAATTTAAGCTATTTGCGTTTCTCAGAACATGCATGATTATTTGTGTGTTGTGAAATTGGCAAAAGCTTACGAAGGGGAGCCAAAGAAGTCACTTTTTGGATAAGTTCATTCAAATTTTATATCCATATGTTTGCAGGGAACACCGTATATGCACATACATAATATGTACATTAGGGTGGATCGATTTGTCATTTTCGAAATTTCAACTTTGAAATTTTTTTCAACTTTTATTTGTAAGGATTTTTTTTTAATATTACTTACCAAGGTGAAAGTTATTTTTGTACAATTATTATTTTGAATTATTTCTGATGAAATTGAATTATTTATTAACGACGGTTTGAATTATTTGGGCGTCTCGAAAATATTTGTTTGCTATTTCGTAGCGGAATTTTTTTCCTCATGCCAAAAGCTATAAAAAAAATCTATGGCACCATCAAGGCGAATTCATTACTAGATGAACTTAAGGCCCAATCAGACTATTATACAAGTATAAATACTTTCATTAGATTTTGTGAGATAAAAGTCTAAACACATTTCTTGCGACTGTCAAAAAGTCTAACGTAGATTAGATTTTGCATTCACACCATCACTTGATATAAACCAACATAGATGTGCCATCATAAAACTTTTCACGGCGGCAGGAGCGCTATTCGTCGTTGGCGAGAGACGAGCCGGCGCCTGAAATTCTTGAACAGTTGAAATACTAATTATGTATAACACATCGAAATTCAATAGCACAAATATATTTTATGTTCTAAATATAGCATGAGCAAAATACATACATTTATAAATGACAGCTAAATTCCAAATTTCGAGCTTTTTTATAACGACAAAAAATACTATCAGTGACGGCACCCCATCGGCTACGAAATAGCCGACTACTCAATTTTTAATTGGCTGGTTTCCTAAAAAACACAACCCTGATCCAATGTAAAGTGTTATCGTTTTGAAAAGTTACAAAAAACAACAAAGTCGTATGGGATGTCAAATTTTTATCGTATTATTTTTCGTGTGTATGACTGATTACATTCAGACTATCAGACTTGCACGTATTATTTGAATTTTTGACAAGTATTAATACAAAGTATAATAGTCTGAACTAGGCTTTAACAGCACAGGTGATTATTTTTTGTTTCTCGCGTTTTTTTCAATGAGACTGTCAAATTTTTTTTCTTTAATTTACACATTTTTTCGCGCCATTTTAATCTGAAGATTTTTTGTATGATTTAGTGCAATTTCAAGAAATTTGTGTAAATTTAAAAGTGAAAAAGTAATATAATCTGTGATTTTAATTGCAAACAATCATAAAAGTTTATATTTAACGTTTATATAAAATTTTTTCATAGCTGAACAATTTTAGGCGAATTTAGATTTTGACATTCACAATATGTTTTACAATAACAAAATACATAGTACTGAATTCGCCTTTCCGCTTGCATTCACCTGTATAATTTCGCCTTGGGCACCATATAGACAAATTTTTGTCCTTTCAAATCACACCCACCCTAATGTACAATACATGCAAAATTCAAAAATTGCGGGTTTGACAACAACAACAGAAAACGTCGTCAATATTTTATTTTTAGCTTATGTTTATATTATTTATTAAAATAAAAATATTTCAAAATCAAAATAATGAACAAATAAAAATCACAAATTTTGGAAATTTTAAACAATCTACAGACTCACTCACATTCACATTCGAAATAGTTATACGAATTTATTTCTTTTAGCATAAATGTGTGTGTGTGTATGAGGTGGTTCTTGTTATTATATATATATTCTTGTTTAATTTTTGTTTTGCAGGCACATTCGCATTGACTTGTTCGGAGACAGCTTGACCGCAAGTTAAACTGAAACTGACAGACACAGTAGGGGAATCTCTGCGTAAATATTTTTTATATTTTAAAACCACTCTATGATTTTTTTTTTATTTGAAATAAAAATTGCCACTGTATATTTGTTTTTCTTTTGATCTACCGCCGTTTTTCTTTTTGCACACTTTTTGTCCAAAATCGTTTATTAATAACAAAAATTCAGACGCTTTTTTTCTCAAATATTTTCTATTTTTATTCTTCGCTTCTTTTATCGCAAATGACTGAATCTATACTGATCACTTGTTTAGAGGTTCTCGTTTGTTGTACTTGTTGTCGCAAAGTTAAAAAGCGCTGATTATATCGGAATGGCTGTGTATATGTGAAGGGGGGTTTTGCCTGCCCACCACATTTACATACGAGTACAAGTTCATAAAATAAAAGCTCTCTTTCAACAATATTGCAAATTTAGCTGTTAAAAAACGCTGTATACTAGTTAAAGAAAATAAAATTTATAAGGCGTGTTTTTAAGAGGCATAGAAATTGTTTTTTTTTTTTCAATAAAACACCACAAATTCAATGGAATAACCAAAGTTTTGGCGTTCCTGTTATTACTTTTTTGAGCACATCCAAACTTATTTTGCCAATAGTGTCTTGAATATTGGTTTCCAAATTATCAGTCGTTGCTGGTTTATCAGCAGTCTAGATGTTTGACCTATCTGTACTAAAAATAAACCAGAAGTTTCACATCACACGAACAAGGCAGCCATCTCATAGTGCCATTCCTTGAAATAATTCCTTTACCAAATGTTGGGTTCAACTAATTATGGTTTTACGCATTGTTGCGCATCTTGTTGCCACAAATGATTTGAAATTATATGGGAGGAAAAACTTATGAATTATTTGCCCGAGTTGCTAGGAGTGGCGCTGTATCGATGGATTTGAATCCTTGAACAACGAAAAAAGAGTAGAGTTGAAGAATAGACGTTGAATAGTCAACACGTAGAGTCATTTTGTGTCGCCGAATCGTGAAGATTAAAAAACCCATTTTTGTTCTATTTTGTTATTTGACAAATATAACCATTATATAATTAAAAAACAAATTAAACAACTGAATTTAAACATTGAATAAAAACACATGTGTTTAATTAAAAGTGTATGAAAACTGGTAAGCTGTTCATTATAACGCCGCTCCAGTTTCCCACAATAAACTCACATCTATATGGGCGATGATTTCTTCTGCACACGTGGAAGAAAATATATCTTGGATACAACAATATTCTAATAATAATATGTTTGTCGCTGATATGACTTACCATAGTTTTGTAAAATGTTATAAATAACTATACTATATATATATTCTGGTTCAACGCTTTCGGTGTTGTTTTTGTGTCAACGTAAAGCTTCATTCAGGTTATTGTTTCATTAAATAAGTCGTAAATAGAATGAAATTTGTTCGTTTATAAAACAAAAAATCTGTGGCGGCAATCGAACCTGCGACCTCGAGACTGTTTATCGAACACTCTACCAAATCAGCCATCGACTACACAATCAAAGTTTAACATTTACATTTAATATCGGGTGGTTAAATTTTGAGGGCCGAAGTTGAATATGAACCACACCTAAATGTCTGGTTTTTTTTTGCATTTTATTTAACATTTCTCAACTTTTTTTGTTGTTTTTTTATCTTGGACCAGTACTCAGGGGAAAACCCCTTCATATGCAGAGCATTGCACCACAATTAAAAAAATAGCTTGCGAGGAGGGGAAAGACGGAATAGTGTTTGTGAAGAAAGGAAAAGAAGGAGTAGTGTTCATGAACATTTGATTTGAACTTTCCAACGTTATAACAGATTGGAAATACATCTGCAGGCAACTCATTCCACAGACGAACCGTGCGGCTGAATAACAAATTCTCTCAATAATGCGTTATACGATTCCCCGGGCAATCGACTACAAGAGGATGAGCCCTGGACGATGCACGCGTGTTACGTAGAAATGTGCTAGTTTCGGGAACTAGATCCCTAATCCCGTCACAGCAAAACCCATTGTAGTAGCGATAGAACGGAGTAACGCACCCTACACTGCGTCGATGCTCCAGTGAATCAATAGTGTTGAATACAATACTGTCACCGAAAAGCTTCTTCGTGCTCTCCTGTGCACGGTCGAGAAACCCCAAAATAGACTTTGAAGCACCTGTCCAAACATGTGGGATGTATTCTATACGCGGTCGGCTATTGGTTGCATAAATAGTAAGGAGATCGGATGGAGTGACGTACATCTTACACCGTTTCAAAAAACCGAGGCACTTGAATACTTCTTTAGAGACATGAAAAATGTGTTCAGTCCAGCGAATATCACACTGTATCTTCATTCCAAGAACATCAAGAGCATCCGATTCCTCAATATTTATACCATCCATGAGTACAGATGAAGTAGCATTTGCGGTCGTTTGCTTGTGTGTTAATAAGCAACATTGGGTCTTACGAGCGTTGAAGGCGACTCTGTTTTTACGACCCCTTTCGGAGATTAATAGAAGATCACTATTCAGTGAATCATTCATATTTAGCCTCTTAGCGATCTCGGATAGGCTGGGCCTATAGCTAAAAGAGTACGAGTGGCAAATGCTGCTGTCATCTGCGAAAGAGTGGATAGGGTTGGAAGTTTGGTAGAGATCATTTAGAAAAATAAGGAATAGGGTAGGAGGAAGAACGGAGCCTTGCGGAACCCCTGAATTAATCTTGAACTCGTTTGATGAGGCCCCATCTATTATTATGAAAATGGGCGTTAAAATCAAAATGCATATCGTGCACTTCGTATTTTTTCGGTGAATTTAATCGTACAAACGTGCGTACAATTGGAAAATTTGTGCAAAAATTTGAGTAAACTAGGTGTGTAAGAGATATGAAAGTACCAGTGCATACTCGTACTACACAAAATATTGCTGCTGTTTGCGATAGTGGGGCTGAAGAGCCGTCAACGCATCATTGTGCGCCTAACAATTGCACCTTTCACGCTCATCGTTGATGAACATTATGCATAAAGACTTCCGTTTACATGCTTACAAAGAGCAATTGACTCAAAAACTAAAGTCTTCTGACCATTTCAAGCATCGTCAATGGTCAAAATGGTGGAAAGAGACGGCAGCAGTGAATGATAAATTAAAAAAAAAAAAAAAAGTAAAATTCAGTGATGAGCCACATTTTCGCCTCAGTGGATTCGTCAGTAAGCAAAATCGCCGCATTTGGGCGAATGATAAACCAAGATTGATTGTCGAAAAACCAATGCACCCACAAAGAGTGACTGTTTATTTTTGTCTTATGCAGGGGATGACCCCTACATATGCAGTGTGTTGTATTGGAAAATAGCGGTTTATGGGCTGGCGGTGTGATCGGTCTATATCTTCGAAAATGAGGCCGGCCAAGGAGTTACCGTGAATGGTGTTCGCCATTGCGATCTGATAACAAACTTCTTGTGGGCAGAAATTTAGGGCACGGACCTGGGGCCAAATCACCGCATACGATATCGAGCAAAATTATCGAAATTTTACATTTTGGTATCATGTCATACGATATCGAATAAATTGTATTGCAATAATATAAAAAAGTTAAAGGATTTGTTTTTTGTATTCGTACTTTTAAGAAACGTATGGTCTTCAATCTGTTACATTTTATTTAAATTACGATCCGATATGCATTGTTTGCCATAATCTAGATGTATCGTAATGTTATTCGATACGATAGTTAATTCGATATCGTATGCGGTGATTAGGCCTCTGAACGATATGCAATACAACCGAGTAAACAATGGCTCTTTTACGCGAGAAATTCAGGGGCAGTTTTATCTTATTTCGTGGTGATGTTAATTGGCCGTCACAATCAAGAGATTTGACACCGTTGCACTTCTTTATTGGGGGATTGTGGGCGATTCTGGAGCTAAAGAATGAGATGATTCGTATATTAATGACGTTGAACCTCAATTATATCTCAGAATCTTTGAAGATATGGACAGAGGATAGAGGAATGTCACCGAAGCCGTGGCGAGCATTTGGCCGATATTTTGTTTCACACATAATTATGAAAGTTCAATCATATGATAAGAACACGCATTTGTATGAAAATACCAGCAGCAAAAAAACTATACCTACTATATAAGTAGACGATTAAACTATCTAATAGACGTTAATAACGAGTGATTTTTTTCCTATTATCTTTTTGGCAACACTAGTTTTGACAGCTCACGCACGTTTTGTATCTTCTGTCACTGCCAAACATCTTCAGTTTGGTCTATAATTTAATCATGAATCGTCTTACAAACGAATAACGCTTGCAAATTATTGAATTTTATTACCAAAATGCGTGCTCTGTTAAGAAAGTTCATCGCGTGCTTCTTCCATTTTATGATCAGTTTAATCGACCTACTGAGGCTTCTATTCGGGCTATTGTAAAAAAATTTCGCACCAAATTTACATTGTTGGACATTAAACTACCAACACGCTTACGTAGAGTGCGAACTGAAGAAAATATCGCAGCCGTATCGGCCAGTGTTGGTGATGACCGTGAATTATCGATTCGGCGCCGTTCGCAGCAATTGGGCCTCTGTTACTCCACTACGTGGAAAATTTTGCGGAAGGATTTGGGTGTGAAGCCTTATAAGATACAGCTGGTGCAAGAATTGAAGCCAAACGACCTACCACAACGCCAAATTTTTGGAGAATGGGCTCTTGAAAAGTTAAATGAAGATCCACTTTTTTATCGAAGAATTGTGTTCAGCGACGAGGCTCATTTCTGGTTGAATGGATACGTGAACGTAAGCGACAAGCCCGCTTCGATTGACGCACTGGAAGCCAACATTATTCGTGAGATACCGGCCGAAATGTTGGAAAGAGTATGCCAAAATTGGACTAAGCGGATGGACCATTTGAGGCGCAGCCGCGGCCAACATTTGCATGAAATAATCTTCAAACATTAAATTATATCGACCCAACTATCGATCCAAATAAATATTTCATGCATTTTTCTGAATTTTATGTGTTTTTTTTTTTTTGTTTAAATTTCCGATAGTTCTTATAAAATCACCCATTATAAGACGTTAATACAAGCTTGTAAAATGATCAAATGAGATTTTTTTTTTTTTTTTTTTTTGAAATTGGCAACACTTGAAATATAAATAAAGCTCTTCTCTTTGCGGTTATTTGAACCCCACGGGATAGTGATCAAGAATTTTTATTAATACTACAGTAAAGCCTTTAGCTTAAATTCTCTGTATGCATCCATACTCGTATATGTAAGTATTTATGGCTTAGAGAGTCTGGTTTTGCATGTGCGATCCGAACGTGTATTTTAAAGATTATTTATTTTATTTTTTTTTTAATTCTTATTATTTTCTCTCGCCTTTGTCACATTGTTTTTATTGTTCTCTGTTTTCGGTAGTGTTTTTTATTCAAAAGTTTTGTTTACATTTTGTGATTTCTTTTAATGTTATTGTGAGTTTTGTTTTCAAGACGTTTCTGTAAAAGCTGGGCACAAAAGTGATGCCGGAATTCGAAAGTACTAGTATTTAACTGCTTTTGTTGCGGTTTTATTTCTATTTTGTATTGTGTGTAATGGATGGGTGCTGTTGACAAGGGCTTGTGTGTGTGTCTTTCAGCATGTTTTTATTGCAGTTCGTTGAATTACAATAAAAAACAAGAGACTGAAGGAAACAAATCTAATGCTTTGAAATTTGAAATTAGATGAATGGGAAAATGTGAAAACTGTTTAAATTGTATAAATCTGTAAATTATTAATGTTAATTTAATTATGATACGGCTTAAATTTCTATAAAACGTGTGCATGTGTGGATTGCTTGTGCTACCTTTTAGTCAATCCAAGAATTAGGGTCAATAGGTAATATATAATTTCTATTGTTAATCTGCGTTAACATTTATGTGTTTCGTGGAATTAGTAAATAAAAAAAGCAAAACAAATCAAAAAATTAGCTTGCAACTTGTGCGCACAGATTTTATTTAATGCAGAGAACTGCAAAATCATGGTTTTTCTTGATTTTATTCAGCACAAAAACTTGTGTTCATATTAATGAATAACATCTTGATCCTAATTATTTGACCTTTTTTTATACATTAAATTGAAATGTTTTTTAAGCTTGAGGTCGGTTTTGTTTTTTATATAAAAAATGTTTTAGTTAGTGAATTAAACAATAGAATTGCATATTTAGATACATTAGTTATGAGAAAAGGTAATAATTTATTAATAGATTGGTATCAGAAACCAACATCTTCTGGAAGAATAATAAATTATTTCTCAAAACAAGCAAAGAAAGTGATAACAAATACAGCTAAAAATCTTATAGACAGAGTATTTAATATAAGCGATATTAGATTCCATAAGAAGAATAAAAACATTTTGAAGGGTATATTATATGATAATAGTTTTCCTAAAAACCTTGTTTGCAAATTAATTAGACAGCATGATAGTAGTAATAGATTAGATGTTAGTATGGAAGCAAAAGTATATAAATGGTTAGCTTATGTACCTGAATTGTCCGAAAGCTTACAAAGGACTAGTATATTTGATAAAAGAAAGTATAAAATAGCACATAGGATTTATAAAACAGTGGGTGGATTATTTAGTAAAACAAAAGATACATTGAATAAATTAGATAAGTCAAATTTAGTATACAAAATATCTTGCGGCGGTATTGATAACGAACGATGTGATAAGGTTTATGTGGGAACAACAAAGAATAAATTGAAGACTAGATTAGCAGGACATAAGTCTGATCAGAAATATAGAAATATTAATTCATCACAGAAGACAGCTTTGTCGATACATTGTCGTGATTTAAATCACAATCCCGATTTTAATAAAGTTTCTATATTAAATACAGAAAATAGTTATAGAAAACGGTATATGTTGGAGATGCTGCAGATAATTGATGTACCAATAGCTAATAGAAACAATTAAGTTTTTTATTCACTATTCTAGATTCTAACATTGATACAAATAAAAAGTTATAAATAGCTTGTTTTCTATGTTTCCCAGCTATCTATATGTCGACATTTCATAGGAACTACCCTAATCATCAGTAGACTTTGGAAATTTTTGAAAGATATTCTCAAACATTCAACTTTATATCCCAACAATATAAATATATTGTTGAGAATTTAAAAGAAAAATGCTCTAATAATACCTGTCAAAACACAAAAAACAAGCCTTTTCATTTATACACCTCTCGTTTTAGCGAAATAAAATGGATTTTAAGCATCGTTTCATAACTGTTGATGAGACATGGATCCACTACTATACTCTAGAGACAAAAGAACAATCCAAACAATAAAGGAAGCGACCCAAAGAAGGCAAAAACAATTCAAACCTAACAAACATAACCTTACAAAAGTAAGGTTATGACAACGGTTTTTTTGGACTTCAACGGTATTTTATTGGTTGACTATCTACAAAAGGATAAAACAATAAATTAATAGTACTATTGCAACCTTTTGTACAAATTCGAGAAAAACTTCCTGGCTTACAACCCAAAAAAAAAAAAATAATAATTTTCCATTAAGACAACGCACAAGAGTGTTTTAACAATGGCTAAAATCAACGAATTAAAGTACGAGTTGGTTGACCACCCCCTTATTCTCCTGATTTAGCTCCCAGTAACTTTTACCTGTTCCCAAATCTAAAAAAAAATCCTTGCTGGCAAGCGTTTTACCTCAAATGAAGATGCAATTACAGTTGTAAACCTCTATTTTGAAGACCTTAAGGAAAACTATTTTAATCAAGTGATAGAATTGCTAGAAAAACGTTGGACTAAGTGTATTGAAGTTTCAGGAGATTATATTGAAAAATAAAAATATTTTTGAAAAACTAACTATTCTCTTTCATTGATAGTTTCATTAAAGTTTCCGAACCGCCTGTGTACAAAAAATTATAACCGTTACTAAATATATGGTATACTAATTATATGGTATAATTTGGCTTTTGGCTGTGCTAGGTTTTGTAAATAAATATTTTATTGAAACCATATTATGTAGTTTATAATTTAATGCCCTTAAAATATTGTCATATCAAGCATATTTTTTTTCTACGTACACTAATCCGTAAAATTAAGTCTCATTCCAAAATGGACTTTTTTTTTTTGTGTGAGAAAAATTTCCCAGGAGGAAAATTTTCTGGTAAGTTTAGAATTTGGCCGAAACTTTTAACTTCTCTTCAATTTTCAAAACATACATTTTTCAGCAAGGGAAATTTTTAGTTTAAGGTCAATACCAAAATGTTATATAAAATTTTATATAAATATACGTAGAAGAAAAAATATGGTTGGTTTAACAATATTTTAAGGGCAAAATACTATTGTTGAATATGGTTGAACACAACGACAGAATATGGTTTCAATTTGAAATTTATTTACACAACTAAGTACAGCCAAGAATCAACTTTTTATTATTTAACCATATATTGGGTAAGAGTTTTATTAATTATATCATGACTAAAGCACCCCATACACGTTTCAGCTCAGTTGGCAACTGAGTCGGTTGTTCTCCAAATCAAAGCGTGTATGGGTTTGTCAGTTGATTAGTTTGGCAGTTGTCGAGTTGGTTGAAGAAAAATTAAAACGTTTTGGTTTTTTCAAGTTGACTAGCAGGCCTTTCAATTCGATTGTGTTGTGTGTGTTCGAGTCTCTTGATCAGGTCTCAGAATTTATATTTATAGTGTTTTTGCAAAGAGAACGTTATATATTTTGAAAGTTGTCTATAATTTCATTGCATTTAATAGTTGAATGAAAATCTTTCAATTCAGTTTATGAAGTACGTGAACATTAATCAATTCAGTTGAAAGACTCACGGCCGTATGCAAAAAAACTTAACAAAGCTTGGTGAGCAATTGTTAAGAAAAATTTCCTAACGTTGTATCCAAAAACAATTATTAGCTTACCATACGTTTAAAGTTGAAATGAGCCACTTTAACTGTACGTTAAAATGATTTGCCTTGAAATTCACAATTTTATGAAAAATATTAAGAACAACAATATATTATAATTGTTAGATAAATAAATTAGCGCTTTACATTTTATATGAATTGAAAATATTAATTTTGAAAGGGAAACATAAATAAAGAATATGTTAGTGATGCACTTTCATTCGAACGATTACAACTAAAAACGTTATTCGAATAGTACAAATATGTGTAGTATGTATAAGAAGTCCTATTAATTTTTCTCAATTTCATTAATACACTACAATTTAAATATTCATTATTTATTAAAAAGGTAAATCCAGGAGGCTTATTCTGAATTGCGATGCGAAAGATATTTGGTATTCTGTAAGTCTTTCGCATTCGCAACTAATTTCGAAATGTGGCAATACTCTTCCAAAGTAAATACATAAACCTCAAATTTATTTCTTATTCGACAAGTTTTACAAGTTCAAAAATTGTTTGGTGGCTTTGAGTATAAAAAATTAATAGTTTAATTAAAAAAAATTGTGAACAACTGAGTTTTATTCGCCATATCAGCCTTTAATATTGATAACAATCAAGAAATAAAATTAGAGACATGTGTAGAAGAAAACTCAAAATTGTCGATAATTTATTTAGATTGTTATATATATAATATAAAGGATATAAAGTTGCATGTTTGATTAGGGTAGCTCCTATGGAATGTGGGCATAAGACAGCTGGGAAACGTAAAAACATGGTAAAAAAAATTGTGTGATGACGAAGATGGAAATAAAAAGAAGCAAATCCGACATTCTAAATTTGAGTCAAAAGTTATTTTATTTTGTCTGACGAGTATTTGGTGTTTTTAAGTGGCCTTTCGCCAAATCACTATGCTTTTTCATTAATTCCATTATTACTTCAAACTGTCGCATCTTAGTAGTCTTGTTGTTAGTTTCCCTGAGTAAAATTTCATTATTAAAAGCAATTAATCTATCAGCTACCACAATAAGTTATTATTTGGTTTAATAATTTTTTGTGTTATTTTAACAAATCAAATAGGTGAATAAACAAAAAATAATATAATACTTCCATTTTCATGCTTTGCTAATGCTGTGTTGCTATCGAATGAATTTTGCGAGTATGACATTTGTTTTCGCAATTAAGAATGCCGACCTTTTCGCATTTTAAATGCGAATAAAAAAGTAAAGCGAATGGTAATCCTACTCGAATATGCATATATGCATATTCGAGTAGAATTACCATTCGCATCGCAATTCAGAATAAGCCTTCAGGAAATGTTTTCCAAAACTGTGTTATTTTATGTAATAATAAAAATTATTTTATTTTTTAAAATTGGGTGCCTCGATGGCTGATTTGGTAGAGTACTCGACCAACAGTCTCGAGGTCGCAGGTTCAATTCCTGCCACAGACCCTGGGTGTTACTGCAGACAAGCAAAGAAGCTTCGCAGTTTTTGTCTTTGTTCATTAAAAAAAATAAATTTTCGATTTTCGAATATTAGTTTTCATACATCACTATTCAAAAAATTACAACTGACCATAACGACATTGCCAGAATAAAACAATTAAATTCCTTACTATATACATTTAATAGTTAACGTACTGTTTTTGCATAAAATTTTTTAACAAATGTATTGTAGTGTTAATATGTTTGGTAACTAACAAAAACAATACGTTAACTAATGGGTGATTTTATAAGAACTATCGGAAATTTAAAAAAAAAAACACATAAAATTCAGAAAAATGCATGAAATATTTCTTTGGATCGATAGTTGGGTCGATATAATTTAATGTTTGAAGATTATTTCATGCAAATGTTGGCCGCGGCTGCACCTCAAATGGTCCATCCGCTTAGTCCAATTTTGGCATACTCTTTCCAACATTTCGGCCGGTATCTATCGAATAATGTTGGCAATGTTGGCTTCCAGTGCGTCAATCGAAGTGGGCTTGTCGCTATAGACATTAGCCTTAACATAGCCCCACAAAAAATAGTCTAGAGGCGTTAAATCGCACGATCTGGGCGGCCAATTGACTGGTCCCAAGCGTGAAATAAACTGTTCACCGAACTCGCCTCTCAATTGGTCCATTGTTTCGCGTGCTGTGTGGCATGTGGCACCGTCTTGTTGAAACCACATGTCGTGCAAGTCAAGCTCTTCCATTTTGGGCAAAAAAAAAAGTTTGTTATCATCGCACGGTAGCGCCCACCATTCACAGTAACGTTGTGATTCGCATCATCTTTGAAGAAATACGGCCCAATGATGCCGCCAGCGCATAATCCGCACCAAACGGTTGTTTTTTGTGGATGCATTGGTAGCTCTTGCAACGCTTCTGGCTGCTCTTCACTCCAAATACGGCAGTTTTGCTTGTTCACGTATCCATTCAACCAGAAATGAGCCTCGTCGCTGAACACAATTCTTCGATAAAAAAGTGGATCTTCATCTAGCTTTTCAAGAGTCCATTCACCAAAAATTTGGCGTTGTGGTAGGTCGTTTGGCTTCAATTCTTGCACCATCTGTATCTTATAACCAACACTGGCCGATACGGCTGCGATATTTTCTTCAGTTCGCACTCTACGTAAGCGTGTTGGTGGTTTAATGTCCAACAATGTAAATTTGGTGCGAAATTTTTTTACAATAGTCCGAATAGAAGCCTCAGTAGGTCGATTAAACTGACCATAAAATGGAAGAAGCGCGCGATGAACTTTCTTAACAGAGCACGCATTTTGGTAATAAAATTCAATAATTTGCAAGCGTTGTTCGTTTGTAAGACGATTCATGATTAAATTATAGACCAAACTGAAGATGTTTGACAGTGACACAATATACAAAACGTGCGTGAGCTGTCAAAACTAGTGTTGCCAAAAAGATAATAGCAAAAAAATCACTCGTTATTAAATGTAGTAAGGAATTTAATTGTTTTATTCTGGCAATGACGTTATGTTCAGTTGTAATTTTTTGAATAGTGATGCATGAAAACTAATATTCGAAAATCGTTTAAAATAAATAAAAAAAAAAAAAGAATTATTATTATTACCTTAAATCACACATTTTTGACAAACCTTTAATCGATTTAGCTTTTTAATAAATGACGAATGTACAATATTTGGTATATTAATAAAACTGAGAAAAATTAACAGGATTACTTATACCGCAAATATTTGTATAATTCGAATACCGTTTTTCTTCGTATTCGTTTAATGGAAAGTGCATCACTAACATATTTCTTATTTATATTTCCTTTTCAAAATTATTATTTTCAATTCATATAAAATAATTTAGTTATCACCAAGCATAATCCATTGATTTTGTTAATATTTTCATTATAATTGTGAATTTAAAGAAAAATCATAGTCAACAAATCAAATGTCATTTTAACGTACAGTTAAAGTGGCTTATATCAACTTTAAACATATGGTAAGCTAATAATTGTTTTTGGATAGAACATTAGGTAAATTTTCCTAACAAATGCTTACCAAGCTTTGTTAAGTTTTTTTTGCATACGGCCATTAATCTTTAATATGTGGACTCACAATTAACGTCATGCATTATACTTGGACCAGCCTTTGATATTCATGAAAAGCCACAAAAACGTAAAGGAATACATGAAATTGCGATATTTAATCTCAAGTGCTATAAACCCAGTGAACCAATGAACAAATGAACTTTTTCCCAGTAAAAGCATTTTAATTTATTTATATCTTTTTATTTCTTCGAGAATTGTTTCGTTTTATTTTGAATTCTTCTTTTTGTTTTATCTCAGTTTTTTGTCTACAGTTTATATTCTTTCAAACCATATACATATCTTAAATTACATTTCTGCATAAAAAAAGACAATAATACAAACGAATGACTGATTAAAAAAGACAAGTAATTGTATAAAATAAAGAGTAAAATTACTGAGTCTTCAAACTTTTTCCGTATTTACAGTTGACAATAACATTAAAGAACGATAGTAAAAACTTAGGAATATAAATGAATACATTTGAAAGATACATTTATTTATCTTAATTGCACATACATAAATGTATTTTATTTCAGAGTTATCTTAGGACTACAATATTAAAGGCTAAAGTACGTTTTCTTTAAAGTTAAGCAAATAAAAACAATTTAGAATTTAGATTTATAATTTATTGTTTCTTATTGTTGGATATTATCATATCGAAAGCTATTTACACTTAAATTAAACAACGCAAAATAATGAGTTTGCTTTAAAAAAAAAACACACTTTAAATACATTTTAATGTGTTTTAGGTTTTTAGTAACAAAAAATTCAGGAAGTTCGTTAATTAATTTACAATACAATATATAAATAATTTTGGTTTAATTACAAACTACAATGACTAACTAAATGTATACGAAATAATTTATAATAAACTAATTAAACCATTGATAACATTGTTTTTACAAATATTTGTTTAAAGCGGCTATGAGTCGGTCTGCCACCAAGCCGTGCAGTTTTTTCCGCTTAAAATGGTATCGTTTTCGTTTTATTATAATTTTAATCACAAGCCTGTTTTAGTTTTACTCAAATATGTATTAAAAAGAACATTCTCCAAAGTTACCAAAGACTGGCCAAAAACACACTGGAAGGGATTTACCACCCCCGTTAAAGATTTAAGAGTCTACATATTCAATGACGTCATCGATTTGCACGGTTTCATTGCTCCCACCCGAATGATTTGAACCTGAATCAGCTGGTGCTATGGGCGGCAAGGCTGTGGCTCCTCTCATGTCCATTTCAAAGTTGTCGCTGGACGAGGCTGCATTTAAATTGATATTTCTAGTTAATAATTGCTTATGACTTTTATCGGGGGCTGTGTAAGTGGGCGGTGTCACTAAATGCATGTTGCGTGGTTTGGCAATGGGATTAAAATTTGATTTGCCCTGTAAATCTTGGGCTATTCTGCGTACATTTGAGACTGCGGCCGCTGCCGATGATGATGAGGTGGATGGCGATGATGCTGTGTTTGTTGGGTTATTGTGATGTTGGGCTAAAACATCTGGCAGTTGGCGTTGGTGATGGTGGTGGCGCATGGGTGTGGCATATTGTAGGGGCCGGTAGGGACTTTGGTAAGTTCGTGCTACAGAGCTAGTTACAGCATAGGGTGTAGTAGAGTTAAGATTTAATTCTAGAAGAAAAGTGAAATGTATGGTAAAAAGCTTTTTCTTGTTTAGATTAGTTAAAGTGAGGTTAGGATTTTAGAAAATTAAAACTAAGCAGCAGGGTTGTAGGAATGCAATTAGATTTTTAATTTTAGGATTTGTTGGGCAAGCTAATCTTCGAAAGGGTGGGATTTAAAAATTTAATAACACAGAATAAAAAATTTTTTTCGTGTTCAATAACGAAATTCGTTGAATCAATTAATAAATTGTAAAGGAATTCGTGGATTCAAACATAAGTTTAGTAAAAATAATTATTGATCGAAAACAAAATTTTTTCAAACAACAACAAAATACGATATCCAAAAATATTTTTTTGATATTTTTGTATATGCATACGAATTATTTTTTCAGACAAAAATTTTGTTGATTTTATTTTTGCTCATGTTAAAACAATTTTTAGTCATGTTAAAACAGTTCTATTCCGTTCAGAATCGACTACATTTTTGATTTCTTCAAAAACTAAAAAGTTTGGCGGAATGAAATCATTTTTAAGAACATACACGAGTATAAATTTAATTCTTGATATTAGAAATGATGTCATTTAGAAACATTTTTTAGTTTTTTGTAGAATTAAAAAAAATGGTTTCAATTCCGTTTTCGATCGGACATAAAGTCTGCGGCATAGCTGTATATATTTATTGCTTGATTATGGATAGCAACCGAACTTTAGTTTCGTTGTATGTGGCCAACCCAACTAAGAAAAAAAAAATGATATTATGAGTGGCAACTATTTTAAGATACTGAAAAGTTATCGATAGTGATATTTTGCAAATTAGCAGCCATAATTTTTGTAATCAATGAAATTTTTTTTGTGAAAAACAATTAAATAAAAAATGTTTTATATTTATAAAGGTTTATTTGAGAAACTTTGTATAGAAAAAATATTTTGAGCACACTTATACGAGTACTAGTTTTACTTGTATGTTAGTTTGTAAGTTTGCAACACTCGCAACTCATGTCATATGAGTGATTTTTACATATGTAGGTCTACCCAACTGTATACATGGTGTTGCCACTTTAGTGTTGCCGTATTACTTCTGAAGATGTGGGGAGATTTTTGGGGATTCAAGAAGCCGATTTTACGAATTCCCAAAAAAACTTGGAATCACTTATCTAAAGCAGCTCTTACACGTTTCATTTCAATTGTGAATTGAGTCTTTCAATTTCATAAACTGAATTGAAAGATTTTCATTCAAATATTAAATTCAATGAAGTTATAGACAATTTTAATTTAAATTTATTTCTCTTTGCAAAAACACTACAAATAACGAGTGATTTTTTTGCTATTATCTTTTTGGCAACACTAGTTTTGACAGCTCACGCACATTTTGTATCTTATGTCACTGTCAAACATCTTCAGTTTGGTCTATAATTTAATCATGAATCGTCTTACAAACGAACAACGCTTGCAAATTATTGAATTTTATTACCAAAATGCGTGCTCTGTTAAGAAAGTTCATCGCGCGCTTCTTCCATTTTATGGTCAGTTTAATCGACCTACTGAGGCTTCTATTCGGACTATTGTAAAAAAATTTCGCACCAAATTTACATTGTTGGACATTAAACCACCAACACGCTTACGTAGAGTGCGAATTGAAGAAAATATCGCAGCCGTATCGGCCAGTGTTGGTGATGACCGTGAATTATCGATTCGGCGCCGTTCGCAGCAATTGGGCCTCTGTTACTCCACTACGTGGAAAATTTTGCGGAAGGATTTGGGTGTGAAGCCTTATAAGATACAGCTGGTGCAAGAATTGAAGCCAAACGACCTACCACAACGCCAAATTTCTTGAAAAGTTAGATGAAGATCCACTTTTTTATCGAAGAATTGTGTTCAGCGACGAGGCTCATTTCTGGTTGAATGGATACGTGAACAAGCAAAACTGCCGTATTTGGAGTGAAGAGCAGCCAGAAGCATTGCAAGAGCTACCAATGCATCCACAAAAAACAACCGTTTGGTGCGGATTATGGGCTGGCGGCATCATTGGGCCGTATTTCTTCAAAGATGATGCGAATCACAACGTTACTGTGAATGGTGAGCGCTACCATGCGATGATAACAAACTTGTTTTTGCCCAAAATGGAAGAGCTTGATTTGCATGACATGTGGTTTCAACAAGAACACAGCACGCGAAACAATGGACGAATTGAGATGCGAGTTCGGTGTACAGTTTATTTCACGCTTGGGACCAGTCAATTGGCCGCCCAGATCGTGCGATTTAACGCCTCCAGACTATTTTTTGTGGGGCTATGTCTATAGCGACAAGCCCGCTTCGATTGACGCACTGGAAGCCAACATTGCCAACATTATTCGTGAGATACCGGCCGAAATGTTGGAAAGAGTATGCCAAAATTGGACTAAGCGGATGGACCATTTGAGGCGCAGCCGCGGCTAACATTTGCATGAAATAATCTTCAAACATTAAATTATATCGACTCAACTATCGATCCAAATAAATACTTCATGCATTTTTCTGAATTTTGTGTTTTTTTTTTTTTTAATATCCGATAGTTCTTATAAAATCACCCATTATAAATTTTGAGACCTAATCAAGAGAGTCGAACACACACAACACAATCGCCAAACTAATCAACTGACAAAGCCATACACGCTTTGATTTGGACAACCATCGACTCAGTTGCCAACTGAGTTGAAACGTGTATGGGGTGCTTAACCTGTTTGGAACCGGGTTTTCACATTGCGTGCGCGTTATTGCCGTAGAACATGTATCTGAACTATAAACGGTCATTCTCTTTAGTATGAAAACTGAAGAAGTGGGCGGACTTTGACGTTTCCTAAAGCCGACTTTGGGGATTCGAAAAAAAACTCTAAACCAGTGTTTAAAAAACGTAACTTACAAAAGCAAAAGTTTGAAAATTTGACTGTTGCTTCGCAGCAGAAGTTTTTTGTGCATTTCGGAATGTTTTTGCTTTTTCTTAAACTTTTCATACAAAGAGAAACTTTGAAAAGTCTTTCGATATTTTAAATAGAGTGGGAAGTTTTATTTTCTTTTAGCTTTTTCCTTTTGAAAGTTAATAATTAAGCAACAGTTTGTAAACCAAAATCAAACTTCTTGCTTGGAAGTAACTGCGCAGTTGTTTTAAAGAACTTATTTGAATATGTTATTCTCTTTTGTTTTCTGCTCAAAAGAGGCAATATACTGCCCAGTTAACATAAGAGTTGCATTTCAAAAGTATTTTATGGTTATTGTTAAAAATTAAAGCTGAAAGAACATGTAAAGTAAATTATATTTTTTACATGCAACAGAAAAGCAAACAATTTTAACCAACATACGATTATTTTAACGAGAAGCAATTTTTTAAATATATTATCTTGGTAGTGATAATATATTTAAAATATATTATCACTACCAACTAAAATGCCACGCTGTTTATAATATTAATATTGATTCTAAGTCCCAGAAAAACAAACTATTTACTGTACTATTGCTTTCCAGTTAAAATAGTTTCCCCTTATTTTATTTCCAAAGAAAACTTTTTTAAATCATGTGTTGGTATATGCATATAAGATTCTAGTCGTTATATTAAACAAATTTTGTGTTTGCTGGTTAGCTCTTTCACTAACGCAAACCCAATTAATGCTCACTATACATATAAATTAAAAGTTAAAACAAATCTGAATGAGCGCAAAGAACCTAAAAACTGTTTAAAGAAACTTTTTATTTTAAAAGTCTATGAATAAGCAAAAGTTTTATTTGAAAAGCGAAAAGTTTTTATTCAAATCAACGGTTTATTGTTTCAAACTTTTGATTTCTCTCGCTTCATAATTTGAACACTGTAAACTGTTGCGTTCAGTTTTCTTTATAGAAATACGAAGTCAAAAAATGCAAAACTGTGCAAAAGCAAAAGTTGAAAAGACTTTTGAACACTGCTCTAAACCCATTAGCTAACCGAATTGGAACCGGTTTTTCATACTCGGCGAGCGTTTTGGCCGTGGTACGTAAATCTGAACTATTAACGGTAATTCGATTTAGTGCGAAAGTTGTCATATTGTTTCGGAGTTTTGGCGATTCCTGAAACCGATTTTCGGAATTTAAAAAAAACCCGGAACGCGTTATACGGATAATTATTTGGTTACACGGCTAATTTAAGAAAAAGCTTAAACAATAGTGAAAAATTTGAAATTTTGACATCGAAGCATGTTTTTTAGTTTTTTAAACAATATTTATTATTTATGAATCTGGTTGTAAAGTTCTAACATAAAAGCAAAGAAATGAAATCGAATATGATTTCATCAATAGAAAAACATGCATAATGTAATATCTATTAGTAGGCGGTTAAAGAATGTTTAATATCCTTTAGATCCGCGCTCTTTGATGTAAGCAAATACCATTTTTGGGATATGTTTGGTGTTTTCTTTCAACTTTAAGGATTTTTTTTTGTTTTCTTAGAGATGCTGTGGTGTATTTCGTGGGAATTTTAAAGGATGCCCTCCTCCAGTTATACACAGATTACATTTACATTTACATACATCTACTTTTTCAACTCTGCCCTTAAATGAACCCATACTCTTTTCGGATGTAAAAACTGGTGGACCAATACTATATAATTTTTGTGAAATATTGCAGTTGCTTTACATTTTGCAAATGCCCGAACATTTCGAACATCGTGAGGGTTAGCTTCCATTTCTTCCACAAAGGTGTCGAACTGATGCTTAGTAGTTATTTCAACCAGTTTCAGATGTGTTTATAAGAAATAAATGTTCAGTTTATTAATATTAATATAATTAATTTGATTCGCTATTTTATTTATTTTTCATTATATTTCGCTTTCAAAAACCATACAGCAACTAAAAAATTGTAGTTGCCAACTCAGGCAACTTTGGTTGCCTGATTTAGTTGCCAGTGGCCATTTATAATACTTTTTTTTAGCAACTGGCAACACAAAATAAAGTTCGGTGGCTATCGATAATCCAGCCAGTAATTTACGTTTCTTCTCTCAAAATATTACAAAAATATATCTCGTACACTGAAAAATATTTGCTTCATATTTCTAATGAACCCAATTCATTAGATAATTTTCATTAACGGAATGAAAAATTACGTTACATCAATGAAGATTCATAGCATTAATGAAAATATTCATTCAAATTGATTTATTAGGTTTCATAATTTCATTAGAAAATTTCATTGGATTTGTAATAAAAAAGGCTGGGTGCAAAATTTTAGAGATTTAGTAAAAGTGAGATGATAAATATATTACAACTATTAACTAAATGATAAAGTATATTATTTTACACATTAATTACTGTGTAAAAAATTGTTTAATAAAATAAAATTTCAATAGTGTGTTAAAACAATAAAAAATTATTTTATGCTTAATATAAAAAAAATTGTTTAGTTTCTCTTCAGTAGCACAATTCTAATAAAAAAAGGTCATTAGAATAATGCAACTCTTCCTTAAACTAATGATTTTATTTCGTTAGAATGAAGAATATTTTTCACCAAATTAGTGAACATTTTCATTGGTTTAACAAATATATTCATTACACTAGTGAAAATATTTCATAAAAATAATGTAACACATTCATTGGCCTAATGAAAAAATTACGTTTGAATGATGAAGAAGTTTAAAGTACCAAATTCATAAAACTAATGAAATTGAGTCGTTAACTTAATGAATATTTTCATGGTTTTAATGTAAACTATTCATAAATATTATGATTCATGCTTCATTAACTTAATGAAGTTATTATTAATCTAACGAATATATTCATTACATAATTTTTAATGAAACAAGATTCATTAGTCCAATGAAGGCCATCATTGGCCGAAAAATAATGAAAATTTTCATTAGATTAATGTCAAAATTCATTATATTAATGAAGGAATTCTTTTCAGTGTATATAAAATGGAAATTTTTTTACACAAAGTATGGAAAATAATTCAACAAGTTTTCAGCGTCGCAATGCTGATCTCATTGTATTAGTAGCAGTGGCGCTTGAATTTCTACAACAATTGAAAATTGTTGAATTGAGCTTGCTCACACACATTTGCTTCTTCAAATAACCGCAAAGAAAGGGTCGGTCGCTGGCAAATCTGGTGATTGCTCTGGCTGATTAATTTCCGAATTTCTGGAAATTAATCGCTCTCGGCTAAGACCCGAGGTCATTTGACTAACATTTTCCATATTTTAGGCCGGTACACATAATTTGTCGTAGATTATTCCTCGTTTCGACTGGTAATTAATATGGAGGCTAGCAGTTTCTCAGGCCGTTTGGGGTTCAAAACTCTAGTAGTCCTTTTCAGGGCTATGATAGTCTGACTAGGTAGTTGCCCGGGAGCATCGTGGTGTTTATGGTTTAATACTCAAATACAGAGAGAGTTCAATTGAGCTCAATGTGGGTTTGCACTGCAAACGGGTGTCACGACCCTGAAATCGGCAGGAGTGTTAGAATATCTACGCTCCAAACAATGGGGGGAGGGAGTATGTACCATTCATAATATGATAAAAAATAGTGCTCATGCACGCCAGTTTGCCGTGAATTAGGACGTTTGGTAACTTTTACCCATTCATCCGTGAGGTTTGGCCCACAATGCAGGCACCCACGCTAAATATCTGCAGAGATAACATGTATTTCTGTTGAAATATATGTTATCTTATGAGATTTGTCAAATTTCGCACGTCTCCGTCAACGCAACATTCAAAAATTGAGCAACTTTTAACGTAAGTTGTACACTTTGACGCCATCAGGTGATATTTCGGAATGTTTTGATTTAGCTTCATCAGCAATATACTTCAACTTCCTGCAGAGTTACGTTAATGTTAAAGTCTTAAAGGTAGCTGTGGGGAGAGTTCGGTAACTCTGATATTGTTTCTGTGTATGTGTCTTGTATCAGCTGTTTAAGGTTATGTCAATACTAATCGTCTGCCAAATATTGCTATAGTCATAGTCACGTCTAACTGAACCTTAAAAAGAGTTTTGGAAGCTGTGAAATTAGAATAAAAAAAATTTCTTTAGGCTTAACTTTTGAAAGTTGTTACTGTTATAAATCTACTATTTAAAGAAATAACTAAAAATTCTACATCAAATTCTACTCAACTTGTATCGAATCGCTACTTTGATGAGCTGAACTTACTTGGATTTGGATTTGGTAGTGAAATTTCGGATGGACTGCATTTGTATTTTGGGAAAAGGAAACATGGTTTCGGAAATTTGTTGGATATTGTTGCCCATTTAAATTAGCTAAAAATTTACCTCTTTCACTAATAGGCTCTGTATAGAGATCCATGGAAGATAAATGGCCATCGGCTGGCGAAGCGTACTCGTTGGGCAGCAACGGCTGTTGGGCACAGCTAGGTTCGGCGTAAATATGCTCTGGACCCGAACCGGCCGTGTCCGTTGAACCTTCCATTTGAGAAAACGTTGTTGAAGTATAAAAACCCTCATCCATGCCCGTTAAACTGGGCTCGGAATAAATGGGCGTCTGATCAGCTGGTGGCGCTGTAGGCAGCGGGGACTGCAAATGCTCTGTCAAAACACGGTTAAAGGCCATGAAATCATTGCCAGGATTTCCAATTTTATTTAATAGATTTACTATTTGACTGGTAGTTTTAACACACTTCTCTTCTGTGAGATTTTGTAACATTAAAATTTGTACTCTTTCATTGACTTTTTTGTAAATCTCTGGATATTTCTTTTGTATCAGTTGCAAAGTCTGATCGATGACACAACGTTCTTCATGAGAAAACTCGTGAACATGATTGCGTCCGCCGGCAGTGTCACCACGATGAAGTTTAGGATTTCGGTGACGAAAATGACAAATCAAAAATATCATCACTGCCAAGAGCAGCATTAGTAGGAGTATAGTGCCTGCTAGAATCATAATCAGTTGCGGCAGATGTTGATTTTTTCTCTCCAACTCCTCAGCTGTATAAAAGCGGCCTTCGATTTTTTTCAAATTTTGATTCGCCACACAATCCAATACCGTCTTCGACTCATCGCATACTTCATTTAAATATTTCATAAAATTGAAAGTGCTGGCATTGAAACAGTTGCCCAATTTGTCATCAATGGTGCAATAAATTTCAGTGCGCAAATCTTTATCCGTCAACTTTTCCACCCACTTGAGATCACAGCGACACGGCAGGTTAACAGACACTTCACGTATCTTGCAATACGGTTTGGTAAAGTTCAGGGAACCATCTTGTGGTTCCGTTAATGAATTACCCTCGAAACTGCACGAGGTGGTGTTTTGTTCGTTGTCCAACAGCATGCGCCCAAAGACACCGAACTGATTATTTTCCACCACAAATTTAGACCATTTCTCAACATGCAACCAATTGTTGCCCAGGTGTTTGACTTTGTTGCCGGTTATGGTGACAAAAGCGGAAATCACGTGTATGGCGTTGTCGTAAATGGTATCGATTCTGCAAAAGAAATGACAAATTTGAAAAACAAAGTTATTGTAATCAATATGCAAAATGCTTAAGCAATTTATAATTACACTATTAATTAATTATAAACTTTATTTGTGTACAGAAAATGTGTTATGTTTAATAAACTTATAAATAAATATTTGTTGGCATTTTTACAAATGAACAATAAATAAAAAAAAGTAATTTAAAATGCCATGAATTTCAAGGAGATCGTTAAATGTGTAAATAGCATTCAAAAGATTTTATGGTCGGTCGATTTGAAATCTGAAATATTAATAAAAATATATAATTTTGCTAATATTTATTCAAGCAAGCTAGAGTTTTGATTTTTTAATGGCGTTTGTTTTTAGTTTTCCTTTTTTGTGTGTGGGCGTTTTTATGAGGTTTATAACTTTGAGTTGGCAACACTGTTTTATATGACAACCCATTTAACAGCTGATAGACATTAAGGGCTGCACAGAATGTTCAGAACATTGCTCACTACTGTGTAGTAGTTCCAAGCACTGTATTTCAAAACAGTTCTTAAAACAAAACAAACAAGCTATAGAGCATTTAGAAACAGAACAAACACTTCATAGTTTTGAAACGCCTTCACGACAGTGCTTGACTGTACTTGAATTCCATATCACAGCAAAATCCAAAAGAAAACATAACAATAAAGCAAATAAACGATGACTTACAGCAATCACATTGACATTTGAGCATACAGCGTCTTAAATATTTGTGCTTAATACAAAGACAAAAACTATGAACAACAACAACACATACACATGAGCTTACTGTGCATACAGCACTTGTGCACTAATACAAGGACAGAAACCTTGAAGAACAACAACAAATTTTATAACCAAAACTGAAGTAGAACATTACTTCGATGCTTCAAAGTTCTATTTCAATTTTGTTCTATTTCATTTGGTTTTACTTGTGTTTGGTTCTGTTTGTTCTAAATGCTTATAAGACAGTATTTGTTTATGTGTTTAGAACATTTCGGCACTAAATTGTTCGTTTTAAAATGTGAAAGAAGGCGATGGATAGTACTATGATGTTTTGTAAGACTTCAATTTTGTTCTATTTCAATTGGTTCTACTTGTGTTTGGTTCTGTTTGTTCTAAATGCTTATAAGACAGTATTCGTTTATGTGTTTAGAACATTTCGGCACTGAAGTGTTTGTTTTGAAATGTGAGAAAAGGCGATTGATAGTACTTGAAAATACTACGATGTTTTGTGAGACATTTTTATTGTGCTTGAGTTGCCCTCTAATAGACATACACTATAGCAAATTGTTGAAAATTTTTTTTATCAAAATAATGGCTTCGTGCGTCAATTTATAAGTTGAGTAAATAGCACCATTTGTATGACAGCGCCGTCTAGCGCCAATTTTATCTACTTTCCAGGTTAATAAAAATAAATAAGCATTATTTTTATAAAATTTTCAATGATCTTTCCCTGTTAGACAGCGTTCCTAAATCATCAACCTGATATGCGTATAAACAAATTTCTCACTGAACTAAAAAACCCTTGAAGATTTTGTTGTAGGTAATGTCAACTATCATTTGGATTTGGTCTCATCCCATTCCCATTTGGAAAGTTCGATTTGATAATACTGTGTAATTATAGTTTAGTTCATACGCTGCTAGATTCATTGGCTTTGAAAACGATGCCGGCTGGAATGTGTTACTATCAGTAGTGAACGGTATAGGGACATGATTAGGAATTATTTTGTACCTCAGTTAGCTGCCGTTAATCTAACTGGTATGTGGTTCTAACAGAACGGAGCTACAAGCCGCATAGCACGCGCTACAACACTAAGAAATTTTTGATGAAATAATTCTGCCCAATGGTCTAATTAAATGGCCATCAACATCGTATGATTCATCCCTACAAATATGTAATTGATTTACTGCGCCATCTGCTTAATCTGAGGGTGGACCAATTTTACAGAGCGACCGATCTCACAGCTCATCAGCTTTCCCATGTGGCTTGCAAGACCCATACAGTTGGCAACGTCTTGTAATATGTTTTTAGTCATATGATCAACAAACCACTTGCTGAAGAGCTCGAGCCTTCAAATTTCTCCTGTATACATTCCCAGGCATTTAGAATAAATCACTCACAAATTTGAGTAACTTTCATACAAATTTTCTACACAAGCTGCTTGTCTGTGTTGTATGAACAACACATTAATTTTATTTAGAGTTTTCTCATGCTTAAATTGATATTCTCAATTCCATTTGATATTTGCTCGATTTTCATTTGAGATTCTCGTTTTCATTTGAAATTTTCTCAATTTTTTTTTTACTGAGTTGTCGATTTTATTTATAATTTTTTTGAATTTTATATTGAATCTCTCAATGTCATTTAGTGTTTTATCAATTTCACTTTTTATTTTCTCAATTTCAATGAAAAACGGTATATTGCTCAAGTGTCCCTAAAGGAAACAAATGTTGAAGGGTCAAACATATGTGATCTCACTTAATAAACCTCAGACAGACTAAAACTAATGCATATAAAATTTGTATAAAAATGTTATATATGCATTTTAGTTGCGTTAATTTTCACCTAAAATTGAATTTTATTTCGCTTACAAGTATTTCAAGGTAAAAATAATTAAAGTTCAATTTTAACAACCCACCCACCCATTTTTGTTTAACGAAATATTTTTATACATTTTCTTTCTTCTCTAGCTTATAATAAAAAAAAAATTATAAGAAAGTTAATAAAACAACTCACTTGTTATTGGCAATTTTAAGTTCATTAATGCCGCTACCAAAAATGGCATCACTTTCAATCAAACCAATGCTGGCGCCAGTTATGGAAACATGCTGGCTAAAGAACTGCAACAGAAATTTAATGCAACGAAAAAATAATATTAAATACAATATTTAAAAAAAATTATAATTATTATTTAACTGACCTTCTCGGTAATCGCTCTAGATTTGATGGCATCAATACGACATGATTCGAATGTCAATAATTTTATGTCATAGACATCGAAGGCTCCCGGGTTAATGGTCCCAATAGTGCAATTAACAAATTTTATTTCCTGCATAGATGCTTCAAATCTAAATATATTATCTATATTTGAAGATTCAATGTGTAGCTAAAATCGCAAAGTTTTATTTGAGTGAATATTTAACAAATAAATTTCAATATACGAGGGCTGTTTCATAACTCTGTACTAATTTAATATTCAAAAAACTTTAATTGCTACACTGCTGCTGTCAGCCAATATCTTTTAATAACATGTTGAGATATTTAATTTGGGTTTGACAGCAATTAAAAGCAGGCAAACAGGTGAATTTTAGCAAAAATGGGAAAATGTAAATTTCTTGTGTAAAATTAGTATTAGTACTGGACCGAGCTTTACTCGGAGTTTTCACAGTATATACATACTTAAGTATATTTAATTTGTTAAACTTAATTCACAGGATTTTTCTATTCTTACGCTTTTTTCTTAGATATTGTTAAGAACTTTTATCACATCTAATTCAGTGTGCAGCCGTTGACCTGCTTTTTATAAATGTCCCGCAAACAAGCTAAAACTAAAAACATAATACACAATCAAATAAACATACATGATTTAAAGTAAATCACTGATGTCCACTTCATAGCACAATTGTGCTAAACAACTCACACGTATTTGTTATGCTCTTTCATTTAGTCATCGTTGAGTTAGCGATGAAAACACATGCGACGGATGATTATAACTTTTTTTCAGGAATTCATGTCCAACAAACACGAGCATTTCATTTGAAAACAACGAAGCAAAGTAAAAAATTGTGTGTGTTTACATTGTTGTAAATTTTACAACAAACAAAAACACATATTCTTAGCGGAATTTTTTTTATTAAAATAAAATGAGATGCGAGAAGTATTTTATGATAAGCAATGCTTTTAATAATGTTCAATGCCTTTTATGTTACAAAACATTTAAGGAAGAAAATGAATATGTTTTAAAAAGACATTTTAATTTATTTCATTATGAAGTTAATAAAATTAATGATAGAGAAAGGGAAGAGCTGTTTAATGAAAAAAAAGTTCTTTTCTTTCAATATTAAAAACATGGCAGTCAAGACTTTATAAGATCTGTCCCCTTGTCTCGCAATAGTGTAGCTCGGCGCACTGCACAATTAGGAATTAATTTAGAGTGTGCTATCATTGAAAAATTGAAAAATTGCGAGTTCTTTTCCATCTGCTTAGATGAAAGTACTTATGTGAACAAATTTTTTCAGACTTGAAATTTATTTGCTCAAAGCAGCGGAATAAAATCAGTTCTTCGCATTTAAAAAGTATTTTATTAATTCGAAATTCTCATGAAAGCATCAATATGGAAGATATAATTAAAGACAAACAAAGTTCACAGCCTACATAAAACAGCTCAGCTTATGTTTCTTTTTTTGTATTTTAAAAGAGAACTTCATAAGAACGTCTTATATTAATTCTTATATTACGATTAATTTAATTTTGATCTACTGAACTCTGTTTTTTTTATTTTCATTTCAAAACTAAAATACATATCCTCCATTTCTTTAAATTTATCAGTTTGAGAATGAACAAACTTTCAAATTAATTTTTAAAATATATTATAGGATTTTCTTTTTTACACGTTTAACGTTATGTTTGCTGGGTAGCTCTCGCACCAACACAACTATATTTTCATTTTTGGACACCAATGAAGTAAATCAACTACAAATGATGTTGTTGTTCTTGCATTCTTGATATTTTGTTTCTAATTGTTTGTTGTTGCTATTTGTTTATTGTTCGCAAGCATGTGTGTGAATGTGTATATGGGTAAGAATTATATTTGTACATTTGCATCCACAATTATGAATCAAATCAAAGAAATATCATGTTGATTCTAGAAGGTGATAAAGAAGCATTAATAGCAGGCAGGTCTACGGCAGAAAAACAGTTTAATTTTCAATTTTGGGCAAGATACTCCTAAGTCAAAAAAGTAAGCAAGTCTAGTGTTTTAATAGACAGCGGTATTAAGTGCAAGTTGTGAAGTATTTTACTACTGTATCACGAACAAGTGTGTATGACATTATTTTATTTGCAATTGAAGAATTCCTAAGGCGTTTTAAACGCAGAAACGTAACAATATGTTTTTGCTTGAACGGGGCAAGAAAGATATATGTACATATATATGTATCAAAATCCATAAATACTGGTTTTTATCAAAATATATGTCTACACTGATATATAAAAATTGATAAAAACTTTATAGATCCTGATACCGGATGTCTCCGGTACCAGGATCAATCGTCTCTCCAGATTCTGATTTTGTTCAAAATCGTTAGAATCGTTAAAAGCCTTTTTATAAAGGCTTCTTTCATAAGAAGTAGCGCATGGCCAATAAATCAGCAAGTAATGCCACATTAAGCAGTTTCCCACCTCTCCTCACTCCTTCTATATCCCTATAACCTATTATTTTTCCTCTAATTCTTTTCAGGCAATCACAAATTGCCTGATTTCAGGCAATCACAAAGGGAACGACCTACAGAACCCAAGTGGGCTGGAGTATCCGGGTACTTTTTGGAGAATCTAGCGGCCTGCCTACCTAACCTAACCATCATAACAAAAAATATTAAGATTATTTTATAAAAACTTTTTGTTTTATTTACAATTAAAATCGTGCATTTTGGTTGCACCACCCTTTATACGAAATGTGGTTAAATCATGATAGTCGAGACATCACAGAACAATTAAAATAGTGGATATCACCGGTCAAACGTGCACCAAACAAGGAAAACGAACGTGTCAGCCAACAAGGTCATAGCTAAAGTTTTTTGGGATGCACGATGTCATTTACATAGAGTAGAAAAGCTATTATTTGTAAAGAATATTAAAAAAAAAACGCTGGACTAAATAAATTAAGCTAAATAAAAAAGAGATTATGTTGAAAAGTAAAATGCTTATTTGCCGAAAAATTGTTTATTGAAGTAGCTTCAGAGTTATCTAACAGCCCTTGTATTAGAAAAAAAAAACTCACCCGTGCTTGAGCTGACTTAAAGGCTTTTTCATTAATTCTTAAATCCTTAATCGCTACAAACTGGCCACGTATATTGGTTTTCTCAAAGGCATTTTCCAAGAGCAAAACATCATTACTGTTGGTTATATTTATTTTATAACTGGCTAATTATTTTGAGAGAAATTTAAGCGTTAAGAAAAGTTCAAGCGTCTTAAGGATCAACAATAATTACCTGGTCCTTTTTGCTGGAACGCTTTATTCCTTATAACTATAGCAAACACATTTGAGAAACCTATTTCCGGATATGGTCCATAATTTTCGCTAAATGCATTACTATTTATTTCCACCTGTTCGCCTTCTTTCATATTGCCTTCGACAATAAAACGATTTATCGTATTGTTGTTGAGGAAACCATCATTCAGACGAAATTGTGTTCTTGCCGCCAGTTTGACGATTATAACGCGTGCGTTAGACGGCACTTTGTAGGTACTATCAAAAATTGGACTTAGCTGAAAAGACAAGAACATTTTATTAATACACATACACACATATATTAGGTAAAACAAAAAAATGTAAAAATTTATTTTCTAACAATTGAGTTTTATTCACTATATTAGCTTCTAACATTGAGAATATCTTTCAAAAAAATTCCAAAGTCTACTGGTGATTAGGGTAGCTCCTACGAAATATCGACATATAGACAGCTGGGACACATAGAAAACAAGCTGTTGATAATTTTTCTCTTAATTTATTTTAAGCCGATAGCCATTGATGCTAGTGCTTTTAGCTTTAAGATTTATTGTTATTTTAATTATAATAAATATGTGAATAAATAGATAAACAAATAAAATATGTTTAAATTATAATGCATCCTTAAAAGTGAGGCACCAGCAACAAAAGTTATCGGCTGGTTAATAATGAATCCACTCATGCATATATAAATAATTAATAGCCCCATTCACAATCGTGTGCAAATGCCCTTGCATCATTGCATTTGCAAGATAGTATAGTATATTTTTAATTTACACTAACAAAATTCACCAAAAAATGTCACTTTTGCAATTGCAAAAATATGCAACCTTAACTGCACAGGATTATGAATCGAGCTATTATAATTTTGAAATTTTCAAACAAATTTACACAGAAAAAAATAGATGCCATATTTATAAAAAAAAATTGCACTATTTTTATCAAATTTCCTGTGAAAAAGATTTTTTGCCGGATTGATAATTCAAATTATAAAATAGAAATAGCTTTTTCACTTAAAAGCAAAAATTATTGAGTTGAAAAAAATTGTTGTTAATATGGAAAATATACTTAACAAAAAAATTTTTTAAAGAAAAACACTTCACTGTTATATGACAACCTTTTAAATTTATTTATTGAATAACAATCAATAATTCGGAAAACTTTTTATTAATTGAATTTTACTAAGAGATATTTCCAAAAATTCATTATTAATAATAATTTAATTAAGTCAATGCAAATTTTATTAAATTGATGGTTTTTTATTAATAACATAACTTGATTGAAAAAAATCGCATCTATTTTTTTCTGTGTAGTGATAAATATTTGAAATTACACAGGCAAGGCTTGGGGTCAGCTTGAATTGGTATAACAGGTGCACTTAGAGTTAGTTCTTTAGAAGCATTGGTTCTAAACCGTTGACCTTCATAAATGGCTATCTCTGCCTGCAGTACAGCGAGGCATAATGTAGCAGGATGTTAGAGATCTAAATAAAAAAAAATCGTCGGCTAAAATGCAAAAAATATATTATAACTGACAAAAAATTAAGAATCGATAAAAATTTGTTGGTAGTTGCAATATTAATTATTATATATCATTCAGTCGAATGGTATCCTACAACCAGGGTCGACATCAACGCTCGTAAGAAACAGTGTTGCCTAAAAACACTAAACGTGAGCATAAAACGTCTTGTTGGACTAACTTCATAATGTTCAATGGCGAATTGTTCTCTTTTTATTGCACATGATTTCATGAGTACACAAATATTACTGTTCTCTTAAATAAAAACACAATAGCATTTATTCGTCTTCTAACCAATGCAATATTTATTGTTGTTTTAAATAAAATTTCAGTATTGAATTTTATGTTTCAATAGTGTCTCATGATATGAAATACTGTTATAGGAGACAATATGTATGTAAATGTATGATGTTAATAAAAGCAACGGTTTGTACTTTGTATTTGCATTATTTTATAATAATTCCATCGTTGGTGGTTGAAATAGAAATAATTTAATGACTAGAAAGTACATGTATATCTTAATTTCTTTATAGATATAGAGGTATGTAATTAATGTATTATGTATGTATTAATTTTGTCTTTGCTGATCTACAGGTTGGAACTCCTTAAGCCCAGTTCAGACTATTATATTTTGTATTAATACTTGTCAAAAATTCAAATATACGTACAAGTCTGATAGTCTGAATGTAATCCGTCATACATACGAAAAATAATACGATAAAAATTTGACATCCCATACGACTTTGTTGTTTTTTGAAACTTTTCAAAACTATACTACTTTACATTGGATCAGGCTTGTGTTTTTTAGGAAACCAGCCAATTAAAAATTGAGTAGTCGGCTATTTCGTAGCCGATGGGGTGCCGTCACTAATAGTATTTTTTGTCGTTATAAAAAAGCTCGAAATTTGGAATTTAGCTGTCATTTATAAATGTATTTTGCTCATGCTATATTTAGAACATAAAATATGTTTGTGCTATTGAATTTGGATGTGTTATACATAATTATTATTTTAACTGTTGAAGAATCTATCGCCTACAACGAATAGCGCACCTGCCGCCGTGAAAAGTTTTATGATGGCACATGTATGTTCGTTTATATCAAGTGTGATGGTGTGAATGCAAAATCTAATTTACGTTAGACTTTTTGACAGTCGCAAGAAATGTGTTTAGACTTTTATCTCACAAAATCTAATGAAAGTATTTATACTTGTATAATAGTCTGATTGGGCCTTTATTAGCAGTTGTTGGTTCCTATTAGAGCTAAAAATTAATTTTTAACTCTAATAGGAACCAACAATTGTTAGTATGGCGTTGCAACCCGTAGATCAGCAAAGACAAAATTAATACTGGAGGGTTTACCGTAGTTAAGTTTACGGGAAAAAGATTTGGGAAATATTTTACAAAATACAAGACGCTCACGCAAACATTATTTCTAGTGTGGTATCATGCAAAATATGTTAAAGTATTTATATTATAGATTTAGTATTTGGTTTTTATTCGACCTCTATTTCTTAATTAAGTAGTATTTCGTTGAGTTTAAGGTCCTTTTTAGCTTATTTATTTTTTTAAACAATAACAAATATTATTGCCCTGAAGAAGCTATCCGAAGGAAAGCGAAATATTGGCAGAGATATTGAAATAAATAAGCTAAAAAGGACCTTAAACTCAACGAAATACTACTTATTTATATTATATTTTTTATTATCCTTAAATTTTTATTTCATTTGTTCTCATTCTAGAAACTGTAGTAGCTTGACTATTTTACGTTTATTGATGAATAAAAATAATCTAATTTAAATTTTTCTCTAAAAAATAAAAGATTTTACTCTCAAAAAAAGTGTGAGTAAAATGAACTATTGAACAATATGAAGTGCACAACATATTTATTGCACACTTGATAAAACTGTCCACTCAATGAGATGCAATGATATTTGCATTGTTTGCTCTCTTGTTCTCTATATTTACTGTTTAGTAATATTCCCATACAAATACAATCAATATTTACGCTTCAAAAATATGAAATATTAAACACTTTTTAACATCTTGCGCTCAAATTTAATAAACACACAACTCATGGCCATATATGCTGCTTGATCTGTACTCATGAATGATATAAATATTGAGGAGTCGCATGCTCTTGATGTTCTTAGAATGAAAATACAGTGTGCTGTTCACTGGACTGAACACATTTTTCATGCTCCAAAACAGCATTCAAGTATCTCCGTTTTTTGGAACGGCGTAAGAGGTACTGCACTCCATCCTATCTTCTCACTATTTATACCACCTGCATCCGAACGAAAATTGAATACAATTCTCATTTTTGGGCCTCAAAGTCTATTTTTGGGTTAACTGACTCGACTGTGTGCAAGAAAGAGCAAAGAAGCTTATCGGTGACAGTAGTGTATCTATCTAAATGGATTTATTGGAGTATCGCCACAGTGTGGGATTTGGTTTTATAGTCACTACAATTGATTTTGTTTCAACGCTATTAAGGATCTTGTGCCCGTGAACATTTCCAGAGCTGTGTTTGAAATTTCCAAATAATGAAATAGTCTTTTGGATTTCGACAAGATTTGTTGCTTTACTAGCAATTTTACCTGTTATGAATTCACCTCTATTTCAAAATGAAAATTATTAAATTTTGTATTTTAATTAAAAGAATATTTGTAATTTCAGTCAGTTTCACATGCAGAACAGAGCATATTAAATTTTGAAGCTCCTTAAAATAAAATATGTATCTAAAGCCAGACGGGTACATTTTTCTGAGACCAAATTACAAAAATGTATTTGTATTTTGTAGTTGTATTTTGTATTTGAAATACACAACTTGAAAGTATTTTGTATCTTGTATTTAAAATGCACTACTGTAAAGTATTTTGTATCTTGTATTTGAAATACACTCATGGAAAGTATTTTGTATCTTGTATTTGAAATACATAATCTGTGTATTTTGTCCAGCCCTGCATGTACATATATGTGATTTTGAGTATATCTAAAGTGAAAGATTGTCTGTTTTCAATACTACAAAAGAGGATTAAGCCAGTAAGCTGGTAACTCAATTATATAAATTCATTGAAGAAAATAAAATTAAGTACAGTGGACGCTCGCATGTATGTAACACATTGCGTGTTCTGTTTTCGGAGCGTTTTTATTTTGCGTATACTTTTAAAACTGAAAAATTGCCTGTGATTGGCCGCCACATGGCAAAAAAGGGGAATTCCATGTGTTTATAGAGCAAAAGATATGAATATAAAATATACATACATATGTATGTATTTTTAAAAAGTATTTGTTTCCATAAATGAATTACAATCAAATAATATGATCTTTGTTTGTTTTTGTTAATCTGAAATCCACTTTGTTTGTTTTTGTTAAAAACAACCTTTGCTAATCAGAACTTCTCCTGAACTAGAACTACTCCAGCCACAAAGTGGTTCTATTTACGAGTGTCTATTGTATACCGGAGCTGGAAATAATTATTTTTTTTTGCTTTGACGTTGCTACTTTTTAACTCATTTAAATAAACGACCGTGTCGTCTCGTCTTGACATTAGTATATAAACTGTATCTCTATTCACATTTTGGAATAGTACAAGGCTGAAATTGACAGCGCAGATGATACCTTTTTTACCGGAATCTGGCTGGCCATTTTCAACTTTTCAAGCTCTATGATCTGAGACTTTAAGTTTCACGAGAAAATTAAAAGTTTCACAATATAATTAAGTTTTTTTTTTTTGGAAATTTGAAAAAAAAAAATTCAAAACAATTTTTTAATTTATGTATTGCATCTATCATTCAGAATCCTCCCCAAACTTGCTGACCATTTTCACCTTTCCAAGTTCTATGATCTGTGGCTTTAATTTTCAAGAAATAACTAAAAGTTTCACGAAACAATTAAATGTTTGTCTTTTATTGTAAATTTTTTTATTATATATTTTTTTTAAATTCCTTTTTGTGTTTATGTTTTTCCTTTGACATTTGAAAAAGACTTATTTTTTGTAGTGTTGTATTTATTGCTCTTGCATTTATCTGGTATGAATGCGCCTTGGAATAGTAGGTTTACTTACTAGGTTGTATAAATTAATTGTAATTAATAGAGTTATATTTTAAAGTAATGATTATAGAATATCTTAAGTCAGGGTTCGGCACTATAACTTAAACTTAGCCACCCACATAACTACCGTGGTGTTACAATGCAACCACATGAACACTGATAAAGAGAATATTTTTCGACCTGCTGAAAATATGTCGCAGTTCTGTTTTATTTGAGTTATTTATTGGAATTTTTCACCAGTCTTAAATTTGTCGATTGAAACCTTCTGATATAAAAACTACTCGAAAATGCAAAATTCTATACAAAAAATTAGAAAATCCAAAAAAAATCTAAAATTATGTTAAGTAAGAAAATAAGACAAAAAATGCCGCCCTCGAAACGAAACTGTTGCCAGCTCATTTACGTTTAGAAAATTCAAACTCTAACCTCTTGGATGACACTTTTTCTAAGTAGCCAATATTGCCATTAGAAAAATATTCCAAAATTCAACACATGTTTATCATAATATATGTAAAAGTATAATAGAAACGAATAACTATAAAAAAATACTTTCAAATCAACGAAAAGTACTCATTATTTTGAAATCAAAACGAAACATTTTTAACTGTCAAATTTGATGTATGAAGTCTTTAAAATTTTATCCTCAAATACCTATAAAACAAAACAAAAATTTATAAGCATACATAAAGGGTGTCTCAGTAAGAGCGCACATTTTCATTTTAAAACAAAAACGTTTTTTTTTTTTTTTGAGAGATGCACATTTTTTTTATTGGATTGTAAAGAAGACACGTTCCTATTAAATAAGGTATAAAATATCCGGTAAATGGCCTTGACGACAAGCCGTTAGTTACTCTTTTTATAAATTGTTTATGACTTTTTCCTATCGATGTGGTTGTATGCCACAAATGCCGTGTTGGATATCGGATTTGAGCTTGGGAATTGTGTCTGGTTTATTCACATAAGCCCTATATTTCGTAAAACTCTCAAGGAAAAATCGAAGGGAATTAAGTTACACAAACCTAATGACGAGTTGAGTAATTAATTTATGTCAACACCTGCCATGACGGTGAAATATATGGGTTGAACAATTCACGGTTCACCAGCGCTCCCATGTGGCTTGCAAGGTTCACACAAGTCGCAACTTATTGTCATACGTTTGTAGTCGTCTGAACAAACCCCTTACCGAAGAGCTCGGGCTTTCTGATCCTTTCTTTATGCAATTCCCCAGACATTTAATGGAAGATAGGCTCCACCTGTTGGTGGCATCAGAGTTTAAGCTGGGGGCTACTCTCTATTGCGATGCGAAAGAAAAATCGAAGAAATGGTACCCTGTATTGCGTTTTCGTATTTTCTTTTGGCATTTAAATTTTCCCTTTTGCATATTTTATTTGATCATTCTTCGCTATTGTTTATTTTGTGATACCAGTGTTACATCATTTTTAAACTATTTCGCGAAAAAGTTTGTGCAAACAGCGCAGAATACCAAATTATACTCTTATCGCATCGAACTTGCTTTCGCATCGAAATTTAAATGCCAAAAGAAAATACGAAAACGCAATACAGGGTACCAATTCTTCCATTTTTCTTTCGCATCACAATAGAGAGTAACCCCCCTGGTTCTTTACATTAGAGGTATCGGTTGCAAGACATCAGCATCTCGGAGATTGTAAATAGTTCCCCGAAAATCGGCGTGCATCATAATTATTCCATTCATAGAAAAAAACATCTTCATATTGCTGACGGTGAGTCATCAGAATTGTGACATCAATATTATGTAAATAGTCAGCAGTAATGTGAAACTGACATCAATCTCAATGACAAAAGTCATCAGAGAATATTTGTCATATATTGAATATCATCAATGCTACAACTGTGATAGCATCAATTCAATGATTGATATTATTAATAATTATAAAACCGCTAATTTGTTAAAAATTTATATAAAATAGGTGTAAATAAATATTGTGCTAATATTTTCTATTTATTGTTGAAAAAAAATTTTGTTGTTTTAAACTAATTTTTAAGAAGTCTAAGAAAAAAATGCATCATGTTACTGCAAATTTACAAACCAAGTATTGTTTAAGCAAAGGCAAATAAGTATAACTAATAAGATAATATATAAAAGAACGATATTATACATCATATTGATGACACTTAGTCATCATATGCGGCGTTGGTTAAATAACAAATATAATGACCTCGTAAAATAAAAAACGAACTAAGAGGCAAATAAAGAGAATATTTTCTCATACACAGCATACATATGACAGTAAGTCATCAAAAACATTAGTAGAACATTTTTAATTCTCATTGTTTTCTTGAAAATAGTAGAACATAAAGTTACATGTTTGAACATATTTTTGAAATAATTAAATTGAATTAGAACTGAAGTTTGGTTGATGATATTTTGTCATAAATTTTAGTCCACTTAGTAATTTGTCTGATATTAATGAGCCATGATATCAATTAGATTTTTACATTAAATTCAATCTAAATTACAGTTGGTCTGATGTTACTGTGTCATTATCTTGATGATATTTTGTTATTACATTGACTTCATTTGGTAATTTCTTCCATATTCTTCCGACAAATCATTCCCATGATGTTAGTATGACAGTTCATTGATGAAATAATAATTCCATAATTGTCGCTAATGATCATTAGAGCCGCTTTCATCACAGCGATGAAAAGTGGCATGGGATCATTAACGAAGACATTTGGCATTGTATTGATGTCAAAATCCATAAAGTTTTTGACGGGTCTTGCAATTTTAGGTCTAAAATACAGCTAGATAGTTTCAGCCAAGATGCAAGCACTTCAAACATAATCAATAAGAGGATGGTCTGCAAAACAGAACCTCCTGTGGGTTTTACTGATCCCCCGTTCTGTCAATTAACTGTTGTGTCTTAACACAATCTAAATCATGCTCGCACTTTTTATAGTTTTATTCGCAACAACAAATGATTGACCCCTACTCCCCCATTCTCCAGAAAGAACCGTGTCCATATTAGGAATATATCAAGGTAAAACCTGCTCGTTGGAAGGGGGGGGGGGGGGGGGGGGGGGGGGGGCGGAGATATTTTAGTATCCATTTGACCTTTGGCTTTAGGTAATTTGTTCTGGAAATAGTTGCTGAAATAAATGGATTGCTTTAGGTGGTGTAGGGTAGGCGGGACTGTCTTGCTGAAACCACGAATAGCGAATGACATTCACACTCACTGCAATTTCGACCTCATCTTCAAAAAAAAAAAAAAAAAAAAATAATAATGCTCAACCGCTTCGTCTAACCTAAATCGGGACAGTTGTTCGTTGTGGGTGTATTTCTTAATCATGGATGGAATGAAGATTTTCTGAGCTCTAAGTTCAACAATTTTGTGCATTCTCTAGAAGAAAATGTTTTTTTTTTCACAAAAAATGACACTGACTTTGTTCTATTACCTATTGAACGAATTGCCGTCGCTTTCCATGGGCTAGTGGTTGGAGCTTCTGAATATGCCGAACTTTATATGCATGAAGGTTTCAATCTTTTGTTAAGTGCTTTCTGAAAGTTGTTTAGAACGATGCTAAACTGATATTTTCGGATTTTCAGCGATACTTTAATTTACAGCTGCAACATTTTCCAGAGACCGATCGGCCCATCTTACTGTCCATAACCGTTCCACCAAGTGTATTGGTGAAGAAGATTTTTTTTCTTATGACTTTCTCGACTGGAAATTTCTCAAAGTTTGAAAACTTTCAAAATTTTTGTAATAAGTTTTCAAAATTATAATGCGTTAAGGCCGTGTCAGATAAAACTTTTGCTTTGCGTTGCAAATTCGCTTTGACATCTAAGATCAAATATGCATACTTATATGAAACAAGTCATAACGCAACGGGAAGCGAAAAGTTCGGCAACTCTCACATTTTTATGCGTTGAAGTTTTCTTCTAATAGCTCCAAAGCTTTATGCACTAAGAAAACAAATAAAACTAATTTCAGTAGTTCGTTCAATAATATTTCTAGTTTCTATTATCATAAGAAATAATTAAATATAAAAATTAACAACCATTTTTTTAGATAAATAAACAAATCGTGAGCGTTGCCACAGTTTTTATTGTGACATACACCTTTTGCTTTGCGCTTTTCTGTTAAAGCTTTAAACGTCACGCAAAGCGACAAAGTTTTATATGACATGACCTTTATTCCTTCGTAAAGCACACCATTTTTAATCCGCCAAATTTCGAAAAGCGTCATTGTCGACACATCAAGACCGCATCCAGAAACACTTGGTTACATATTCGTCATCAACAACAGTTATGTATTGTTCTATAGGCCTTTTATATTTGCTAGACATAAGTGATAGATAGAGGCTATGGAGAACATTCAATTGTTGTTAGCAACTAGTAAATAAATGGCAAAATTGTTGTGTCGACTTTTTGCGACGATGATAACGCCTCTTGAAATATGAGCGAATGTAACATAAGTGACAGCTGGCAAATTTCCGAGTTGCAAAAAAAAATTTAATTAAATTTAAAAAGAGATCTCTAACTGGAACACCCTTTACATACTTATGAACATAAAAAATTTTTAAATTTAGAAAAAAATTGAAGAAAAATCTTGAGATGTGTTTTCTAAGAGAACCGGAAATACTCGTACAAACAGGCATTTAGAAGCAGCGCACAAATACACGCACAGTTGCATATGTATGCGTGTATGTAGGAGACACTCAATGAAATGGTTCGAATTAGAAGTATTTTATTTTGATTAGTTGTAGTCGTAGGACTTGTTTTCTTTTTTTCCATCTAAATTAATACTTGATGTTGTATGCATTAGATTTTAAGTTTTTAACAAATGATATAGAGCACATCATGATGTTTTTTTTCTCTCCGTTATTTTGGCTTAAAAATGCACGTACCACGCATCAGCCACTCTGATAATTAAGTATAAATTATGGTTCCACTTTCGACGTTTGAATGAGTGGTGGGATTCCATGTGTAAAACGCATCATAATGACAATAAATTCTTCTTTTGCAACGCGTGCCTTTTACAATTTCTTCTTAAAGAAATTTCTATCTATCTTTCTTTCTTTCTATTTAAATAATGTTTCTAAAATTAAAATATTTCTTATTTTCCACTAAAAATTTCTTTTACATAATTTTAGTTTAGTAGACTGTAAAATTTTAATCTTAAAATAAAGGAAACAAATTTGTTTCTAGAGTTTATTGTCGCCAATTTAAATAAGATTTCCATTTCCTTATACACGTTTCTTAAAAAGAAATTTTTAAGCTATTACCATTTTTATAGCTCAAATTTTAAAGAGATTTTCCAATATTTCGTTGATAACTTTTAAATATTTTTCTGCTTTTATATTGATTTTAATTCAACAAAAAGAAGATTTTCGTTCTATTTTCATTTGTATTGTCTCGTTTTTGTTCTTTTGTTAAGTTTGGATCGCCTTTTAAAAAAGACAATTTTTAATTTCCATAAATTTAAAATTAAATGATTATTTAAATTGAAATTCATTTTAAGTGCGTTTTTTTTTTATTTCTGGCTTTCGTTCCTTCTTTTTCTCAAGTGGCCGTGCAAGTGTCTTCTGCTGATCACTTGAAATGTGTGCAGTTCTTAAAATGATCAGTTCTTCTGAGCTGTTGAGCCGGATCATTTCAACTGAGTAATAAGAAAACTGCGAATTATACTTTAATTATGATTTTCTTTCTTAAATAAAAACAAAAGATTCTGACTATTCTGTTATTTTTGGCAACTTCGAACTTTCGAACTTTTACAGAACTTATTAAGAAAAAAGCATTGCAAATAAAACATAAAGCTTAACTAGAAAAATTTAAAAAAATAATAATTTCTCACACATAAAGGCCCTGATACACTATCCTACACGATCGTACTATTCATTCACAGAAAAATGTTTCAAACGTCTGGCCCACTTTCTCGATTTCGCTTCAAAATGTTGTTGTGGGCCACACTATTATACAAGTATGATTGCAATAATTTATATATATAGTAACATAATTCTAAACTATTATTACCACAATAATTTTACATTATTTCAATTTCCCCATTTTTCGCAATACATAACACATGGGCTGAAAAGTCCCGGGCCTAACAAAGAAAACACAGTTATTTTTTGGTTCAAAATTAGATTTATTCATCAGTGTAATCTCCATCAATCATTCCAGCGCCGCTCCAACATTTCAATACCACCTTTGTTGAACGATGTATTTTTTGCCTCAAAATAGGCCTCAATTTCAGCGAAAACCTCTTCGGAAATTTCTTTCCGACGACCATTTTTACAGGTCTGCGAACAGCCAGTAATCGCGGGGGCAAATCTGGCGAATACGGTGGATAAGGGAGCAATTCGTAGTTCAATTCATGTAATTTTGCCATTGTTTTGATTGACTTGTGACACAAAATTTTTTCTTTGCCATATGCGGTCGTTGCTTTGCAATTTTGGCCTTCAAACGCTCCAACAACGCTATATAATTTTCCTTTCTCGATGAATATTGCCCCACGCACATCCCAAAATACCGAGGCCATAACCTTTCCAGCCGATTGTTGTACTTTCAGGCGCTTTGGACGAGGTTCACCAGTTGCTGTCCACTCAAATGACGAACGTATTGGTTCTGGAATGAAGTGATGGATCCATGTTTCCTCCATTGTCACATATCGACGCGAAAATTCTGGTTTGTTACGTTTAAACATGGCCAAACACTGCTCAAAATCATCAACATATTCTCGTTTTTGGTCAACATTGAGCAAACGCGGCACTTTGAACAAAGCTCTCTCATAGTCAAATGGTCATGCAATATATAGCCAACACATTAGCTCTATTCACAATCTTGTGCATTTGTGATTGCAAATTTATGCAATTGCAAATATATGCTGTCAATTGTGAACCACCTCTGTTGGTTTAGTTTGCACTACTTTTTGCAAAGCACGGAACTCACAGCTGATTGATAATTAGAGTAGAAAATAATTTGCTTAAAATTTAAGTAAAAAATATATATGCCGAAAAAAAGCTTTAAGAACCAGTTAATGGACTTTTTAATAGAAAAAGCAATTTTAAGTTAGATAAAGACTTCGATTGGTGTTATTTGAATGCGGGATGAGCGACTAAGCGGCGAATACGAACTAATTAACTTGGATCGCTGATTGTCAGCTGTCGATTTGCAATTAACTTGTGCATAAGCAGAGCAAATAAAAACAAAAGTTATATTCACAATCTTATGCATTTCTGCAATTGCAAAAGTGACATTTATGGGTGTATATTGTTAGTGTAAAGCAAGAATATACTCCATTATTTTACAAATGCAATGATGCAAGGCCATTGGCACAATATTGTGAATAGGGCTATTCTTTTGATATCTTTACGATATCAGCTAACTCACGCAACTTCACTTTTCGATCATTCCAAACGATTTTGTGGATTTCTTATATGTTATCTGGTGTTATCACCTCACTTGAACGTCCACTACGTTCTTCATCATCGGTGTCTCTACGACCACGTTTGAAGTCAGCAAACCAGCATTTTATTGTTGTTTCTGATGGAGCGGAGTCCCCACAACACTTTTCAAGCCATTGCTTCGCTTGAACGTTATTTTTCCCATGAAGAAACAGTGTAAGATTAAAACACGAAATTTGAAAATAACAAAAGTAGAGTAACTCTTAGCACAATAACTCGCAAACTATTGAATAGAATATCATGAAGTTTTAACAGCTGTCTTTTGAAGGTTAGTATTGACTGGAAAAGGAGACTGCAATAAAACTAGCTCCATCTATATGTTAGGCCCGGGACTTTTCAGCCGGCCGGAATAAGTCTACATAAGGGTTACTTAACCGTGTGCAAGAGAAAGCGAAGAACCTTATCGCTGACAGTATCCAGTGGTATCCTACTCTATTGACTCATTGGAACACTGTCGCTGGTTTATCGCTAATAAAATGGATTTTGCTTTGACGAGATTAGCGGTCTTGTTCCCGAAACCCACGTATTTTTAGGCAACACTCGTTCATCGTACATTTGTCGATTGCACAGTGAATTGCAGTACACATTACAAAGGCAATTCGTTTTTCACACCGAAGGTTCGCCTGTGGAACAAATTGTCTGCAGTCGTGTTTCCTGTTACATATAACGTTGGAATGTCAAGTCAAACATCCTTAAACACTACTCCCTCTCTCCTCCTCATCCTCATAACATATTTTCCTAGTTACAGTAGAATACACTGCATATGTAACCCCTACATATGCAGTGTATTATTCCCACATTCATGTTTATACGAGAACATTGTATAACAGCAAAAAACGAAGGTGTATTTTTGAAAAACTACGCAGTAAGACCTTACTTCAGTAAAGTTTAATTTCATGATTTCTACTAAATGTAAACAAAGCATCAATCGAATGTACGCCTCTGTAGTTATCACGCAGATTTTTATAGTGTACATGAGAAGACGTCGCAACAGCTGTGTCCTATACTCGGCAGTATAGGAAACTGAGATTTTGGTCTTCGCTAATCTAGAAAATGAAACAGCCATGTTAGGCTGTTCACTACTTTGCGACAGTTTAAACAAATTTCCAAATTGCTTTTATACCTAAGTAAAATTCGATTTTGAAGTTACAGCTTTTATATTGTAGTTTCAGCAGCGGTTTTTTTTTTTTTTTAATATTTTAGTGTCACTTTTATTTTTTATAAGAGCTCGTGTTCATTAAACTTTTAGAAAAAGCTGTTTGTCTAACCCAGAAGCACTCAAGCCCTATGCGTTTGATGCTCAATGGTTTTTGTAAAAGCGCTTTGCTGTACGGCTGTGCTCTTTGATACACACATACTGCACTCAGCACTAGCAATGAAAAATACACAAACAACTTTGTTTTATATATTTTTTATCGCTTTTACTGTACACACACAAGAGCAAAGTAACAATACTTTGGTGGTAAACATTGACGACAGCAATTATCAGTGTAAATTTTGTTTTTGTAAATATGTTTTGCTTTTTACAACAAAAACTATTAAATAAAAGTAGTTTTTCCTTATATGTACTGGTGTTTGCTCTTCCATACAGAACTTTTGGGCACCCCTGGTCCAACCTATTATATTGCACCCTATTAACACATATTAGAGAACAAAAAATGTTTGTGATAGTATGCATTTATTTAAAAACACCAGCTAACTAAACACACTCACACAGTTCAAAAATAGTTTTAAACGTGAGATATTTTAAAACAGACAATTTACATATGGAACACGAATTTACACATTATTTCGAAATCAAATCATCGTTAAAATATCAATTTTATAGATAAGTGAATAAGTAAAAGTATATTTTGTTTTCTCTTATCAAATAAACAAATACAAGCTGTTGATTTGACGTGACTGGTATATTTTTTTTTTTTTTTTTTTTTTTGAGGAAATCAAATCACATTTTAATTAGTCATAAAAATGAATCACTAGATTTAACTATTTTATGATAGACTAAAACTAACAGACTGTTTCACAGTCTCGAAGAAGAATGTTCATTGGCATTCTAAACGGAAGAAAACTAATTTCCGTTTCTTTGTCTGAGTTCTATACGACACACTGAACCAAAAATTTACCTAAATACTGCAAAATGGGATGTAAACTTGAAGAAATGTAGGTTATTTACAACCTACAAAATATAGGGTGTTTTTTTAAGCCCGATAGAACTTGAAATTGTAAAAAATAACACAAAAAATTAAATTGTAATCAAAATTTTTTTTTATTCGAAAGATCAATACGTGACATTAACATTTGAAAATGATTTCGGGCATATGGGCACCGCGGCTGTTCTTGACGAAGCGCATTCTGGACGTCCAATTTTGGGCCACTTTTTCGAGCACTGCTGGCCGTATGTCACGAACAACACGAACAATGCTGGCCTCCAAGGCGTCAATTGTTGCTGGTTTATCAGCATAAACCAGTGACTTCACGTAGCCCCACAGGAAATAATCGAGAGGTGTCAAATCGCACGACCTTGGAGGCCAATTGACAGGTCCATTTCTCGAAATCAACTTATCGCCAAATTTTGATTTCAGTAAGTCGATGGTTGCGTTCGCCGTATGGCACGTAGCGCCATCCTGTTGAAACCACATCTCCTCCGGATCAATGTCATCCATATTTTCAAACAAAAAATCATTGATCATAGTGCGGTAACGATCTCCATTGACCGTAACGCGAGCTCCGGCCTCATTTTTGAAGAAATAAGGTCCGATGATGCCACCAGCATGAAAACCGCACCAAACAGTGCACCAAACAGTGCATTTTTCTGGATGTAATGGAGTCTGTAGGGTCTCTTGTGGATTGGTCTCACTCCATATGCGGCAATTTTGCTTATTAACAAACCCGTTAAGCCAAAAATGCACCTCATCGCTGAACACAATTTTTCGTCTATAAGTTGCGCGAATCGACGACTGATTTTCAAAGTAAATTTGGATAATTTCGTAGCGTTGTTCAAGCGTGAGTCTATTCATGATGATTTGTCAGAGTATACTGAAACAAATAAAAAAAATGTTTCATCAAAATTTAATTTTTTGTGTTACTTTTTACAATTTAAAGTTCTATCTAGCTTAAAAAAACACCCTATATTTTATCCAAATTAACTCGAATTTTCATCTATTGCAATTTATTTATTTATTGTAATTTATTTTACGATATTTATTCATCATATGTATTATACATAAAAGGAAAAATACTATTCAGGTTTAATAAAAAAAATTAATTGAATATAGGAAAAATTTATTCAAATCTACAGGGTAAATTTCATTAACAAAAATTTTGTCAAATAAACGAATGTTGTTATTAAACTAACATTCTTTTAGAATGTTAATTTGAATATTTGTGTGTGGTTTTGTCTTACTATTAGTTACTACTGTTTTAGCAAAATTTTTACTGATTAAACTAAGTTTTGCATACATTTTTAACTAATGTTTTTTGAAGTGTACGAATATATACTTTTAGCAAAAACCATTGAAGTTAAAGCAAAGAATATTTGTTTATTTATATAAATTCGGTTTCGATTTGAAAAATAATAATTTGATTTGAATATGGTTTTATTAAATTCTTTAATTGATAATACTTTTAATTTTAAGCTCTTTCTTGATGGGGAAAAACACCGTTTTAGCGAGGCAATGGCTTGAAAAGTGTTATGGGGTCTCCGCTGCATCAAAAGCAACAATAAAACGTTAGTTTGCTGAGGCGGTAATACCCGAAAACTTAAAAAAAAAATCCTCAAAATCGTTTTGAATGATCGAATAGTGAAGTTGCGTGAGTTAGCTGACATCGTAAAGATATCAAAAGCATAGCCCTATTCACAATCTTGTGCCAATGGCCTTGCATCATTGCATTTGCAAAATAACGGAGTATATTCTTGCTTTACACAAACAATATACACCCATAAATGTCACTTTTGCAATTGCAGAAATATGCAAGCTCAAATCCTCAAGATTGTGAATCGAACTTTTGTTTTTATTTGCTCTGCTTATGCACAAGTTAATTGCAAATCGACAGCTGACAATCAGCGATCCTAGCCAATTAGTTCGTAATCGCCGCTTAGTTGCCGTCGCTCATCCCGCATTCTAATAACACCAATCGAAGTCTTTATCTAACTTAAAATCGCTTTTTCTATTAAAAAGTCCATTAACTGGTTCTTAAAGCTTTTTTTCGGCATATATATTTTTGACTTAAATTTTAGCAAATTATTTTCTACTCTAATTATCAATCAGCCGTGAGTTCCGTGCTTTGCAAAAAGTAGTGCAAACTAAATCAACAGAGGTGGTTCACAATTGATAGCATATATTTGCAATTGCATAAATTTGCAATCACAAATGCACAGGATTGTGAATAGAGCTAATGTGTTGGCTATATATTGCATGAGCATTTGACTATGAGAAAGCTTTGTTCAAAGTGGGTGCCGCGTTTGCTCAATGTTGACCAAAAACGAGAACGTGTTGATGACTCTGAGCAGTGTTTGGCCATGTTTAAACGTAACAAACCGGACTTTTTGCGTCGATATGTGACAGCAGAGGAAACATGGATCCATCACTTCATTCCACAACCAAAACGTTCGTCATTTGAGTGGACAGCAACTGGTGAACCTCGTCCAAAGCGCCTGAAAGTACAACAATCGGCTGGAAAGGTTATGGCCTCGGTATTTTGGGATGTGCGTGGTGTAATATTCATCGACTATCTTGAGAAAGGAAATACCATTAATAGTGAAAATTATACAGCGTTGTTGGAGCATTTGAAGGCCAGATTTCAAAGAAACGACCGCATATGGCAATAAAAAAATGTTGTTTCATCAAGGCAACGCACCATGTCACAAGTTAATCAAAATAATGGCAAACCTACATGAATTGAACTTCGAATTGTTCCTACATCCACCGTATTTTGTTTATTTTTATCTTGGACCAGTACTCAGGGGATGACCCCTACATATGCAGCGCATTGTACCAGAACTAGGAAAATAGGTTATGAGGAGGGGGAAAGAGGGAGTAGTGTTTGTGAACATTTGACTTGAACTTTCCAACGTTATAACGGACAGGAAACACGTCTGCAGGCAACCGATTAACCGCGATTTTTACAATACAGTAATTGAATACAGTTATTAGAAATAGTACTTGAAAAAAAAACAAAGTAATTCTCAAAAAGAACAAAATGAAAAAAAATTATTCGGAAGCCAGGTTTGTTTAAATTTTCACTGCCTTTAGAAAAAAGTCGAATAATGGATCACCCTAACTGCAGTGTAATCTACATTTTTAACTTTTGCGAAAGTTAAATAAAATCAATAAGTATCATTAAGTAAAACAACGTAACTAATGTGCAAACTCCATATTTACAAATTGAAAACGGAAGTGCTACAGTTTACAAAATCCTTTTACACGGACTTCAGTCTGCTGAGCTGAATGAAAAATAATCTTACTTTCTTAATAAATACTTAATATATAGCAGGCATTGAAATATCTTTTGTGTTTAAAATGTAGATAAAGTAGGGACGTGATGTTTAGTTAGGAATATTCAATAAAACACGCGTGACTTTTAAACAATCACTTCGCCACAGCACCGTTTCGAACGTGTGTAATTACGTGTTGCTATTGCTGTTTATCTGTGAATCTTTTGTTGAAAATAATTTTAAAGAGAAACAACAAATATAAACACATGTATGCAGACATTTGCTTAGAACGTTTAGAAAAACACCAACAACAACAGTGTGAACAACAAAAATGTTAAAAAGTACATTGTACTGTTGGTTTTAGTACTTATGTTTATCACGTGTTGATAAACTGTGGGAAAATGCAGGGAAAACTCATAAACGAACAAACAAACGAATTCGAACAGTGAAGGAAAAATCACACATTCCGTTTTATGGTGTAGATACGAGTAGTTCTTGCCACAACGTGCCGCAAACACACACGGAACTGCAGCACAGAATGAGACCCGAAAGTGTTCTTTCTGTTGGTCTGTGAACTTCTTATTGCAGGTAGTTTGTGTTAAAAGATATTCAAATCATTTGGCAAGAGCATAATCAAGGTAGCCAGCCGTCTTAAGGTCATAAAATTTAATCAAATGTATAGAACTCAAACATGTTCGAAATATTTAATTTCAATCGACGAATGTAACCAGTTTTATACATACAAACTACATACATAAGTATGTAAAATATGTATACTTAAAAGAAAATTAAGGCAATTTTATTACTTATTTATAGCTTAAATTTATCAAGCTTGAGCTCCGGCTTCACACAAAAAATGCGATAGTACGACGGCTGCATGATAACTCCGCGATTGTTTGAGTATATAAATTATTTAGGCAAAAAAGCGTTTTATATTTCAACATAATCGTCTTTTAGATCAGTATGGTTGGTCTCGCATTTTCCAATATTTTCAATCCTTCAGAATAATGTTTTCTCAAAGACCTCAAAATAGACGTTTGTCTCGGAAATGATCACTTCATTCGACTAAAATCTCTTAACATTTTGCTACTTTTTCAAGTTCGGAAAAGTGAAATGCTGGATGAGGCAACAGTTTGCAGATCATGGATTTTTGTGGTAGTATCTATATTCTTGTGCAGTCGTACATTGCATTAATGAATCTACAATTTTTTTCCACGCCGAAAGTGATTGTTTGATCCAAATAAGTATCGAATCTGCCTGAAATATTCGCTGGTGATCGTTCTTTTTTTTTCTAGCTAATCTCTCTGACACCGTGTGCATCCCCGTTTTGGAATCCGCTTTTTGGTGTCCCGTTAAAACATTGTTCCTTGGTCTCTGGGATGTTGTGATGGATCCATGTTTTGTCTACGCTAATTATATAACAGTGTAAAAATTCTTCCAGATTGCAATTGAACATCGTCCAACGCTCCTTTGAAGTAGTGACTCGGTTGCACTAATAGTCGAGTGTGAACGATAGCTGTACCTAAATCGATAATACCTTCTTTATGTTTCTTTATGTCCAAATGTTTCTTTATTTATGAGGAAAGGAAATTAAAGCATTTTTAGTAGTTATTTATAGCTTAAATTTATCAAGCTTGAGATCCGTCGTCATACAAAATAGGCCATAATTCCGCGACTGTTTAAGTAAATAAATTATTTAGCCTCAACCACCTCACGTACTTCCATACTCCGATCGTCCAATATTATTCCATGAAGTTTATCGACAATTTCTCTCGTGATGGCCTGTTTTGGGTGAACTAAACATTTGGCGTCATACGACTACAACCGAACTCAGTAAACCAGTTTTTAAATTGATGGTGCAGAGTTTTCTTAGTTTGTGTCAAGTCTTTCTTTGTTTCCGCTGATAGTTATTTTTACGCAAAAATAATAATTAACACCCAAAATTCACTATTTTTCAATTCTGTTAATTCTCACGAGGATGTTCATTTTTACTGGCTGTCATACACTAACCGAATGTAACCGTTTGCTCACAATTTGGTAGCTATTACAAGATGGTGATTGACGGAATTTTTTTTTTCTAGGACCAGTACTTAGGGGATCACCCCTACACATGCAGCGCATTGTACTGGAACTAGGAAAATAGGTTATGATGATGAGGAAAGAGGGAGTAGTGTTCGTGGAGGTTTAAATTTAACAATAACAACACGAAAGACTAAAACAGCATTTAAAATGTTGGTATAAAATTGACTAAAACTAATCAGTGCCCAGTGTATATACCTTCGACACTGCTCAGATTAGCAAAATTTAGTCCAACACCTTCCACACTACAAACTAATGATATACTTTCATTGGTTGCATTTGTAGCACTGCGCGGGAAATCCAAAATGGCATGAAATAATCAGTTTGCATGAATTCTTTGGTTTAAAATGTGGGGAGGGCATTAGAAATATTGCACTTAAATTTGCTTGTACTAAATTTTTAAAATAAAAATTTTAGATTTAGAATTTAAAAACCTGTGGAATGGCGCTTTTGCCCTCTTATGTGCTTTATTTTCATAAACAAATTGTTTTAAAAGTTGTTTTGAATTAGGTTTTGTTTAATTCCATTTACAAAACTATTTCAGTAGTAAAAAGTTTTAAAATCCAAATTTATAATAATTATTTTAGATGTGTTTTTAAACAAGTGAAACTACATTCTTGTATTATTTCGCTTTATTTTCATTAATTAAAAAACAGTTTTAAAGTTCTTTTTATATTGGCAGAGATTTATTCTGGTTATGTTAATATGTACCACTTTTAAAATTGTTTCTCTAATAGTTTTCCAAAACCTCAATTAGATTTTTTTATTTTCGAGCAAGAAAAGTATGTTTATTGGCTGCACAAGCATGCATGCAAATGCTTACTTTTGTGTGTATTATTTAGCTTTTACGGGAAGTTTTACAGCGCTTGGTAATTATGGAGTTTAATTAAACTATACGACATTGACCGGTTTCTTAATTAATTAATTAATTTGTATTTTTTATGATAATTGTTGTTATTATTAAAAAGTACTCTTTCGGTATCTTTGTTGTTTAAGCAAGAGTTTATACTTGAATTGTTATATCCTTGCATTTGTTCTTTGTTAAAAGCGTATTTAAATAATTTTTGGATCATTATCTGGTTATTTAAAAATAAAAAAACCGGTTTTGTATTTTCTAAAGACTATTTTATTAACAGCAGATAAGTTTGTTTTAAATACGACAATTAAAATAATATAATTGAACTAAATTGTTTGATAAATTGATCAATTGCGTTCAATATGGCCGAAGTTATATTAATACTAAATTGCCACCAAACAAATGAACCCACATCAAGAGAAATTGACACTATAGTTTAATTAAACACACCCTGTCCAAACACAATGTGTGTCCTCTTCTTATTTCCTTCCAAAAAAAAAAGAAAAAAAAAAACTGAAACTGTAATAAACATTCGCGCCGAGATTTAATGTTTTATTTGTTTGATGCTTCATCATCAGCTACAACAACATGATCGGATCATGATCATCAACAGCAACATACTACCCCTTGGGTTCAATTAAATTAAATTTTAAGTTTCTTTTCTTCAATACACCGATTTTACACTTTCATTGAAAGTTTTTAATGTGTGCATGAGAAAACACACACATCCATACATACCGACACATCTGTAAGTGTAACGAAGTAATAATAATAATGAATATAAATTGTTTGGTTCCTCTTCGCAATACGGAAAATGTTTTCTTCATATGTATGTATGTATGTACATTTACTCGTAATTTGTCTTCTTAACTCCAATAAGGAAATCTGCTCATTGAACAAATTTATTTATTTGTCTTTTTATTTTGTTTCGGGGTTTTGTGGTTGTTGTAAATTTTGTATTTGAATATTTTGGTTTTTTTTCGTATGTAAAATAATATAAAAAAAGCGGATGCTGACAAAAAAAATCCAATTATATGTACATAGGTATATACATACATACATACACAAATAGTATATACATTCGAGCTAGAGAGCTACTCATAATATGTACACATATGCATCTATGCATGTGCTTATGCATGTTCATACATGCACTTCTAAATTTGTGTTGTATCTTTTGAAAAGTAAGCGAAGAAACACTCCACCTCCCATTTTATTTTATTTTACTTTTTTTGTGAAGGTTCCGTTCACTTGGTGCTCTTAAACATTAATCATAAAGTCTTGGAGGAGAGAGTATGAACGCGCCAAGTTGTTATTTTTGTTTCATATGCAAAAAAATTAACAAATATAAACGAAAACAGAACAATGTTGTTTTTGTTGAAATTTCAATTTTAAAAACAAAGAGCAACAATTAATTCTCAGTAAAGAAAATCTATATTTACTCAAGATATTTATTGTTTTTATCTACATACATACATACTTATGTATATACACAAATAAATAAGTACATACATATGTGTAAAAGTAGAGTTAAGCAAAATTTTGGTTACGGGTATGGGGAGAACTTAAAATAATGATATCTTTTTTTTAATAATACTCTATACAGTAAACCCCGCTTAATCACCTCACTCAAGTTGCTGTAATTTTTGGGTAATGGAGCGATTAAGGTATTAAAGCGGAGACGTTTAATTACCTAATAAAGGTAATTATGCGAAGACGCTTAAGTGCCTCTACAAAGGCATTTATCCAAACGGAGTTAAATTAAATCAAAGTCACATACGTCAAAATAAAATGTAAACCCAAAAGAAGTTTTCAAAATAAAATAAATTCAATAAAAACAAACAAAAACAATTTCATATATGTACATATGCATACATATGTATGTATGTATATGTACACATATAAAACAAAAATAACAGGAGTACATGCATGTATGTACGTATGTACATGTATATAATAAAAGCGTATAAACGATAAAAAACACATATTGGCTGAAATCACAAAAATTTACGCTTTATGTTTAACAAGTGGCAAATTTGTCCACAGAGTTGAGTGAATTGGTAGGCAGTGTTGGGTAAATAAATGAAGGGATTTTTAGAGAATTTTTGGGCACTTTCCAATTTAGAAACAACACTTTTTAAGAAAAAAAAAAGTTGGATGTTAGTAATTAACTTATTTATTTTTGTTTTTTTTTTAAAGAAATTGTGTGAAAGAAAATTTTTATTGAATAAGATATAAATAAAACTCTAACCTAGCATTAAGACATGCAAGTAAGAGTTCGAAAAGCTTAATACACGCACGCTTTCTTACTAATGCATTCACATTTTTCGCACTTGCAGGTCTACTCGCAGCAAAATTTGCTTGCGATTAATTTTTTCGGCATTCCCATGCAATCAAATGTCAAACAAATATAGTGCAAGCTTGATAACCGTAAGCCAGAAAAATCTGTTCTGTTGCAATTACCCAAAAAATGAGTGCTCTTAGCTGAATTTGTTATCTGCTTCAAGCACAGATGTCTTTCCTTGAAAAATTAAAAATAAGAGAAAATAAAATGGAAAAATATCAAATTTTTAAATTTCTAAATTAGTTTGAGTTTTGCCTTGTTTTTCGCATTGAATGTCTTAAGTTTAATAAAGTTATTAACTGAATTTGCTAGTTGTTGTTTAAACTGCAATTATATTGCGTGGAATATTAAAAACTAATGCCGCTTTTTTTTCTGAAAAGTTTTGCATTTATGCTGCACTTTTTTTTCTTAAAATTCAAATTTTAAAATTTAAGTTTTATTAAGATGAAAAGAAGATGTCGCAATAACTATAAATATCTGAAAAAAAGTTGAGAAAACTGTATACTTCTGTATTTTTTTTTTTTGGCAAAACAATATTGAAAATGTTACACTTTTTCTAGAAAAGAAAACAGCACGCTACTCTTCAAGTTTATCAAATTATTCCTTTCCAGCCTGATAATTTCGTTTTTCTTTCAAAACACTTCGCATAAATTTTTTCTCTATAACCATACTATTTGTCGCCTAGTAAGAAATATTGCGCTTTTTATATGCATTTGGGTTTGTCATCAGCATATTTGTTTGCTTTTGTTGTTGTCTGGATGTCTGACTGTTTGTTGGTTGTGTTTTTTTTGTTCTCGGGGGGTAAAAATTATAGAGACAAGTAGTGAGTGAGTGCTTGCGTACTGAATGCTCCCAGTAGAAAAATGCAAAAACTTAAAAAATGAACAAAGAATTCAAACAAAAATCAATCAGCTGCAAAAGTATCTTACTTGATAAAACAAAAAACAATAATTTATATAAAAAGTAATACTAGGTTTTTCCTCTGCTGGCCTTTTTATTTGGACTGATCGAAGAATGAAAAGCATTTGAAAAAAAAGAAACAAATTGTGAAAAATAAAGAGAAACATGTCTCGTTTTTGTTGAGAGTGGCAACATTTTGCGTTCGGTTAAGAAAATTTATGAAAAACATGCAATAAAAAAAATGTTGATTATTTTTAGTTACCATGTAAAGACAAGTGTACATTTTAATGGAAAAATATTGCAAAATTTAAATGTAAAACATAAATTCCAAAATTAATAGACCCCAGAGAGATGTGGAGAAAAATACGTGACCTGATATTTTAAAACAGTTCAGGGATGGAAAGATATTAATTTTGAATTGAAATGCTAAATCAGTGATGTATACAAAGAGAACACTCAGTGTATAAATACACGAGGTCTGATTAAAAAATACCCTTTATTATCAAATTTCGTGATTTCCGTATGTTAAATTTTTGCATTTTTTTTTGTGTTATGTTGGTACATGTCTGCAATATTAGCCGTCTGGGCAATATGTTGGCAATATCAGCCGTTTTGGATTGTCAGTTTGTTCGATTTTTTACTATTCGAAAAAATGGATCAAAGAAACTGTATTAAGATTTGTGTAAAAAATGAAATTAAATGCGCAAGGATATTTGAAATGTTACTGTGACGTTTGGCGAGTCTACTATGAGCAGAACACTAGTTCAATTGTGGTATAACCGGTTTACGGAAGGCCGAGAAGATGTCATCGTCATTGACCCCGACCTGGTCGCCCGACCTCATCAACAACAGATGAAAACAATGAAGCAGTGAAGAAAACTATTTTTTATAATCGCCGAATCACTACAAGAGAGGTTGCTGATGATGTTGGCATATTGTTCGGCTCATGCCAAGCAAGTTTTACGGATGTTTTAGGCATGAAACGAGTTGCAGCGAAGGTTGTTCTAAAATTGCTAAATTTTGAGTAAAAGCAACGTCGCTCAGGAGCTGTTAAAAATCGTCAACGACGATCCAAACTTTCTCAAAAAGGTCATAACGGGTGGCAAATCATGGGTGTATGGCTATGACGTTGAAACCAAAGCCCAATCATCCCAATGGGAGCGTTCACAGGAGCCAGGACCGAAAAAACAACATGTCAAGTTCGGTCAAATGTGATGGTTTAAAAGAAAAATCAAAACAGACGCCGTTGGCGCCACCAAAAGCACGTTAACGGTTATTTGTTAACAGACCTAGTATAAGCGCAATTACCTTAAAAGTATTGCATAGCGATCAATGTTCTAAATTCCATTTAAATCATCAGCCCTTCGCCAACTCACCCGCCTAGAGGGGAATTGCATACGGGAAGAATTAGAAGGCCCGTGTTATTTTGCAGGGTTTTTGCTGGTGAGCCGTAAACTAGTTTATCCCGTGGAATTGATTCGCCGTCAGATTAGGCTATTGTAGCAGGTTGTGAAACAAATCAATTACACAGCTAATCAATTGTCTCTGTTATATCGACGTGTACAAATGAGTTTACATAATTGCAAAGAAGATAATCCACACGCTCATCTTGGTGACTAATTAATTCGACCATTATATGAAATTCATTCAATAAAAAATCCTTTGAATCGTAGAACTCGCTGAATGGCATATGGCCACAAGATAATAATTGTGGTACGAAAAAATTCTTAATCATGACAGTAACAAAATTTTGAAAATTTAATATGGATATTCAATATTAATTTGTGCTTCACCCTAAAAAGCATTGCCCTGATCTAAATATATGCATTAACAAATGTAAAAAACACCAAGTATTTTTGAAAAAAATTTGTATAGAAAGAGTTTTAGTTTTAATATTTATTTTATTTGATCTTGTTTATGTAATCGATTTTTATTTTTGCAGCTAAAAAAAAACTAATAAAGATCTTTAGCTGCAAAAATAAGAATCGATTATAAATGTTTTACTTTAGCCCCGTGTTAAGTTTTCCATCCCTGTTTATTATTTAAATGTCCTTCCATTCCTCTGGGATGAAATAAATAGCTTTCCATTTATTCAACGCTCAATTTATGTTAGAAATTTTAGCCATAAATTACTGACTTTTTTTTAATTTTCCATTTAAATTGAATTTGTTTACAGTTTGAAGGCTTTTTGCTTGATTTGTTTTTGATTTTTTTCTTTTGATTCTTTTTTGATTGATTTTTTGTATATATTTTTTTTTTGCCATAATTTATAGAAACCACAAAAAACTCTATTATACAAGTTTAACTAAAAATACAAAAAAATTTCTCAATATTTATTTGCCTCTTTTTTTGGAAAAATGTTTTTGTTGTGCATTTACCAGCGGATCGATCGATCGATCGTGTATGTTAATTGTTTGCCATTAGTGTTGTTGTTATACATGTTGTCTATCTGAATTGGTTAAAACACAAACACAAAATACTCTATTGATTTTGCGGTGGCCGGCGCGCGGTGTAGTTGTGTCCGTCCGCGTGCAGTTGCTCGGTAGGGTGTTGTTTGACTTAAATTTATTTGTTGTGAAATATAAATAAAATTAACGAAAGACAACAAAATTTACGTTTAAAAGTTGAAACAAAAAACAAACAAAAATTGTATAATAATTTGCATGACTGAAAAATTAAAATTTTGTCAGACTGATTCTGAATTTAGGCATGAAAGTGATTTTATTTTACAACTACAGAGAAAAACAATTTTATATATTTGATTAAAGAAATACTAAAAAACAAAAACAAATTCCAATAGGAAATTGTAGAAAAAATTCAATGAACTTTACTGTGCTATTCGTTTTGAATTTTAAGTTTCCAATAAATTTGCTCACACATTTTGCTTAATTATTTACAATTCTTATTAAATTAAAAATAATGAGTCTTTTTTAGATTTGCTTGAAAAGCAGTTATACAATACATTTCAGATTTTATATAAATGTTAAAGATTTTTAATTAGGCAGGTTTAGTTTCTATCAATAACTAAACAGCGCTGCAATTGAAAATGCTAAAAATTCATTACTTTACATATTCATCACTATTTATTTCCGAGAATCGCATTGGAAAAAATGAGTAAAAAGTGTTTTTGAAACAATAATGCTGGTTTTTTTGGATAATAAATTATGCTATTCAAGAAAGTTGTACTAGTAATAAAGCTGATTCAACACCACAAGATTTGAGTTATTCATTATATGTTCTTTAATCATTCGATATTCAGCTAACGTAATTCTTTGAAAACTGGCAGAAACTCAATTCAGCTGTATCAGATATAATTAAAGATATTTTAATCCTCAAATTAAATTTATAATAGAGCCTAATATTGTATTTTCAGCTAAGTAAATTCTTCACAAGCTTACAAAAAATTAATTCAGCAAAACCAACTTTTTAGTACAGATATTTATTTTACATAAAAACTTTATTATCATTCAAAGGCAACGCTTACACCATAATTCAGCTAAATTATGTTTTAATTCAGCTTTAGTTTACATTACACTTCTGACGAAAAAAATGTGATATTGAAAAATTTTTTATTCAGTAAACAAAATTTATAATAAAGCTAACTGAAACCCTCGCAGTTTTTTTAATCATCATATTATTTTTGAATATTTGATATTCAGCTAAATAAAATTTTTGGAAGCTTAGAAAATTTAAAATCAGATAGATCAATTATTTAATTAAGTTAACAGACAAAACATTATATATAATGAAAAGCAATAAGGAAATTTAAATTCAGTTAAGTTATTATTTAAATAACTTTTAATTTGTATAATGTTTGTAACAAAAAATAGTCTTAAAAATCTGTTATTCAGCAAGCTGAATTTATATAAAAAAGTTTATACAAATAACTATAATTATCAGAACAATATTTTTTAATAAAATATGATATGCTTCGAAATATATTCTTCTAAAACTTTAAAAAAATTCGCTCTGCTGAATTAATTATTTAGTTAGGCTAATCTTTTCTTAGAGAAACTTTATTTTTAAAGAAAGGCAATGCAGAAAACTTAATTCAGCTAAGTTATTATTTTATTCAGCTTAAACTTGCATTGGAAAAGTAAATATAAAAAATGTTTTATTCAGCAAACTGATTTATATATTATGATGTCCATTAAAATCGACTCTTTGAAAAATTACAAAATATAAATTCAGCTGACCGAATTCTTTAATTAAGCTAATTTTTCTATATAGAAACTTTATTTTTTATAAAAGGCAATGAAATGTATGTGTATTATATATGTTAGGTATTGAACTCAATTCTAATTTTTGACAAAAACCTAATTCAGCTGAGTTAACTATTAAGTTAAGCTAACTGTTTTGTATAAAAACTATATTTTTGATGAAAAGCAATGCTTAAAACTCAATTCAGCTAATTCATTTTTTAGTTTAGATTTGATTTGTTTGTTAAAAAATTTAAAATATAGTAGTATAAAAATGTATATTCAGCAAACTGAATTCATAATAGAGCTAATTTTAATTATTCATCAATATATTTTTAAATATAGAATATTCAGCAAAATCAATTTTTCGGAAACTTACTAAAATCAATTAAGCAGAGCCAATTGTTGAGTTAAGTTATTTGTTTCATTTGAAAACTCTATTTTCATTCAATGGCAATGCCCAAAACTTAATTCAGCTTAGTTACTGTTTAATTCAGCTCTAGTTTATACTAAAACTGTTACAAAAATGGAAATCTTAAATTATGTTTTATTCAACAAACTAAATTTATATATAGTGTAGCTAATTCTAGCCCCAAATTTATTTACTTGTGTTATTATTTTTTAATTTATTTTTAAATATTAGATATTCGTACAATAAATTAATTGGAAACTTGTAATACAAGTCTTTGGAAATTGCCAAGTATCTAGAGTCACACAAATTACTTTGTGACCGTCAGTATAGATTTCGCAAGGGTCGTTCTACTGGTGATCTTATGGCACATCTTTCAGAGAAATGGTGCCACTCAATCTATCATTTCGGTGAAAGTAGGATGGTGGCTCTGGATATTTCCAAAGCGTTTGACAGAGTATGGCATGGTGCACTACTGGCAAAGCTTACTGCTTTTGGAGTCGGTGATGACTTCTCTCGGTTTATATCGAGCTTTTTCAGAGACCGCACTATACGAGTTATTATAGACGGGATCTCATCAAACGAGTCCAAGATTAATTCAGGGGTACCGCAAGGCTCCGTTCTTTTTCCTATCCTATTTCTTATTTTCCTCAACGACCTTCTCTATCATGCTTCCACCCTATCCACCCTTTCGCGGATGACAGCAGTATTTGCCATTCGCACTTTTTTTAGCCATAGGCCCAGTCTATCGGAGATCGCTGCTAAGAGGCTAAATATGAACGATTCACTGAATAGTGATCTATTAATCTCCGAATGGCACCGTAAAAACAGGGTCTCCTTTAATTCTCGTAAGACCCAATGCGGTTTATTAACACACAAATAAACGACGATAAAGTTGCCTGCAGACTTGTTTCCTATCTGTTATAACGTTGGAAAGTTCAAGTCAAATGTCCACAAACCCTCTTTCCCCCTCCTCACAACCTATTTTCCTAGTTCTGGTACAATGCACTGCATATGTAGGGGTCATCCCCTGAGTACTGGTCCAAGATAAAAAAAACACAATGCAGCTGAAGCAACTATTTAGTAACTATTTGAAAACTTTGTTTTTATTCAAAGACAATACTTAAACTTATTTCTAAATTCATCATATATTAAAATTATATCTGTTAAAAAAAAGGATAATATAAAAAAATTATTTATTCAGCAAAATTACTTTATAATAAGCTATTCATTATATTATAAAATAAAAAAATTTTTTTTAATTATTATGATTAGTTAATTAATTAAAAAAATTATTATGATTAGTTAAAACTTAATTCAGTTAAGTTACTTCTAAATACAGCGCAAATTTGTATTATTTATTTATTTGTGTTTATTAAGTTTCATCTTAATTCTTAATTAAGCTTAATTTAATTTTCTGACGTGATAAAAAATACTTAAACGCATTTGGCTAAAGCTTATCTCGAATATTTTTTCAGAAAAAGTTGTAAACCTCTAATGTTTATATAAAATTTCTCAGAAACTTAATTTTGATTAAAAGTTTTATAAAAAAAAATATATATATATAAATATTCATATTATATATACATATGTTTCGTTTTTCTTGTTATTATACTTTTGGTAGCTATAAAACAAAGATTAACTGTATAAAAGCTGAAAAGCAAAGCAAATAAGTTGGGTTGAGCTACTTTATGGTTTTTTTAGCTTTTTTATGATGAAAGTTTCTTTAGAAAATTTAATTCAGCTACAAAATATCCAATTCAGCTATAGCGACAGGCTTGGAACTCAAAAATAAAATTTTTTAATCCTGGATTTTAATGCTTTTAGGCTAAATTGCCTAAAAATGGATAAATCAAAAGCAAAATAAAAATCGTTATATATTTTAATGAGTTTTTTTTTTTTATTGAATGTCTTATTCAGCAAAGTTTTATTTACTATTCAGCCAAGCTGTTAAGAGAAAAGTATATTGCTGAAAAAGTATCATATTTGAAAACTTGGTGTATTAATATTGTAAGCAATTCAGCAGGGCTTGCTTTTAGCTGACTTTAATGATATGTATCATATAAAACAATTTTATTGTATCATATTCAGCTGGGTTGTTTTGCAAATAAGTTTATGGAAGACAAAATGCCATAAAAACTATAAAAGTTGTATAACGCTGTGGTTAGTCTTAATTTGGACTTTTAGCATAAAATTAATTTGTATTAAAACCAAAATGTAGAAATATGAACTGATTTTTACAATATTTTTAAAATCGTTGAACTTTTGCTTAATCTTTGGACAAACATTTATTTCTTATAATATTTAAAACTGGTTCTATTACAAAAATAACGAAAAAAAAGAAGAAAAACAATGATTCTATAAGTAATTAAGTTATTGATAGTAGGCCAACCGTTTCATTATAAAATTTACATAGTTTGTGTTTGTAAATACAAATATTTTACGAGGGCTGTTTCATAACTCCGTAAAATCTTGTTAATAATGTTCTTAACGCTCTCAGGAACATATATACACTATAATATTACCAACTATAATATTACCAATTCAATAAATTTTCTTCAAAGTTTCCGGGACCGCAGTACTAATGTCAGCTGACATGGTCCTTATGGGTAATTGAGAAGAACTCGACATCGAATTCATTGTCAGTGGAGGCGGTGAAACAGCCAATAATGGAAAGCTGGCAGACTCGGTGGAAAAGCGAAAAGGTGGACGTTTAGACAGACCGAATATTAGGATTTTTGTTGGAAGATCATATGGCGACGTAAATCATTGCCTTACTTAGATATTATCTGCTCGCGATTACGTAGTCAATACCAGACGGGCAACAGCCAACTTCAAAATCATGGTTATTCTTGATTTTATTCTGCACAAAATGTTTGTTAATTTTAAAGAATAACGAAAAATTCAATGATGATTAAAAATCATATTCATTCTGCTGCAAACATCAAATTCGGATTGTGAGTAAAATTAACGAAAGCTTGCAGTAAATTTCAGCGTTGTCAACTTTGAAATTTCAAAACGCACCAAAATGGCGAAAAAAGCGCGTTATTTCAACAAAAACGCATAGAATTTTCAATTTTTCTTTTTATTTTTAAAACCGCTTTTTATATTGTAAAAACTATAATATTTTTATACTAAAAACTGGGTTTGGTACCACCGCCTGATGGCATGCCATCAAATTCGTTCAATAGCAAAATTCGTGGTAGTCAATCTTAGCCACTAGTTCGATTCTCTAACTTTCATTGTATCTTTACAATAATTATAACGAAATGTTATTATTCAGCAATATTATTTATTTATATCCGCTCTCGACCGAATAAGCTGTTACTTTTAGCTTTTACAAAGCTACAGCTGCTTACCGTCGTTAAAATCGAAGAAATTTACGATTATCTGATCATTAAAAGTTATAGAATCGCACTACAAGCCATCAAACTCTATTAATAGCCATTCTGTCATATACAGTGTAAATTTCATTTGCGTTTTCTTAAGCGAACGGCGGAAATCAGTATTGTGTCTTTAAAAGAATTTGCCAGAATTATAACAAATAAAAGATGAATTTTACCAGAATCAATATTTAATGCAAACGTTTTGGAAAAACTTTATAATTTAATTAATTATATATCAATTACCAAAACAGTAACGAATTCACGTGCCATCATAAATACGAAATTCTCTGTTCAGAGATTGCATTTATTGAAATATTTCTCTTTCGAGAATATTTATAATTTAGCAAGATTATCTTACTTTGCGCATATAATATGGTGCGTTTTTCATATTATAGCTCCGTGTCCTGATTGTGCTCTGCAAAATGACACCTAAAAATATTCTTATATTAAAACAAAAAGTTCAGTTGAATTTGATTAGGTGCCACCAAAATTGAAAAAGCGTACCGAAAATTTAAAAAAAGCGCACCACGCACCGATTAAAGAATTTTTCGCACAGACGATAGTAAAAAGCATCAAAAACGGTGCGAAACGCCCCGAGTTGACAACGCTGGTAAATTCATCGTCTCCAAACGCGTTTATTCTCATTAACTCATACAACATGTTCTAACCGAACTTCTGTGTGGCAGTATGATATACAACAATTCAAAGAAAATGGAAGTTCAACTCTCATGTTTGGGCCGGTGCCTCAAAGTCTATTTTAGGGTTACTCGACCTTGTGCAGGAGAGAGCGAAGAAGCTCATCAGTGACAGTAGGGTATCCAACTCTATTGATTCACTGGAGCATCGACGCAGTGTGGGGTGCGTTACTCTGTTCTATCGTTACTACAATGGATTCTGCTCTGACGAGATTAGGGATCTTGTTCCCGAAACTCGCACATTTTTACGTTGCACGCGTTCATCGTCTAGAACTCATCCATTTGTGGTTGATTGCCCGGGGAATCGTACTACGCATTACAGAGAGAATTCGTTTTTCAGCCGCACGCTTCGTCTGTGGAACAAGTTGCCTACAGAAGTATTTCCTGTCTGTTATAACGTTGGAAAATTCAAGTCAAATGTTCACAAACACTACTCCCGCTCTCCCCCTCCTCACAACCTATTTTCCTAGTTCTGGTACAATGCACTGCATATGTAGGGGTCATCCCCTGAGTACTGGTCCAATATAAAAAAAAAAAAAAGAACATGGACAAGTTTGATCACTAGTAAAAAACAAAATTAATATTTCCTATTTTTCCAATAGAACCAATGTAAATTAAAATGAAAAAAGCGTGCCTTTGTTGTTAAGAATGTACGAATTCATACACAATGATTTCTTGCTCTAAAAAATGTTTGACTGTTGAGTGGAAAATACAAGTGCACGAGTTGACAAGTTTCATTAGACCTATGATAAAAGTAAGCAAGTGTTCAACCTGCATGTGGTTCGAATGAATGAAAAGTTCGGACAAGTTTGACTAATTCCTTCATTCCCACTCTAAAGAAGATTATTTTTTGATTATTTGAACAATAGAAAAAGTGTGTGGGCAAGTGCCTTTATTTGCAAATAAAAAACAATTGTTTTGTACCTTTTGAACGATGTTTTAATCAACAAGTGAAGTTCTCTGATGGGCAAGTGCGGTGCACCCTACTTCATGTATGGCAACGCGGAACATACTTTTTCCCACCGCGAACGCTGGAATGGGATTCGTAGCGAATTTTTTAGACGGCTATGCACTATCGCAGTTAAGAGCATTTCTGAAAAGATGTCGGCGAATGATTTCAACTATTCAATTTGTCCAAGTAGAGAAGTTTGACCTGGACAGTATGCTAGGTCCACAAGTAGCTGTATAGAAGGAGCGAACGTAGAGCATGGCCATGGGCATTACATTGACTTGACAGTTGAATAAGCAAATACGGGGAGCCACCTTGAAATAAGGCGAAAGCGTTTCAAAAGTGAGCATTTCATTCAAAACCGGCAAAGAATAAAAATCTCCAGATGTTAACAGAATGCTCATGTCAAATATTAAGTAGGCTGTGTCATTGTGTACGTATTTGACAGCTGACAACCTCGTGAATTTTAGAAAATTGGAAAAAAAAACTAATGTGCGTTGATTAAGCATTATTTTTTTGCGTAAAAAACATCGCTGTAACTAAAGCAAGGCTTGGTAAATACAATGGCAACTCTTCGCCATCAATTTCAAAGGTTAACTGAGTTCGGTTGTAGTCGTACCAGCACGAGTGACGTATTATTGGGCGACCTAAAGAAGTCAACAAGACAGAATTTGTCGATAAAATTTATGGAATAGTATAGAACGATCAGAAAATGAAAGTAAGCGAGGTGGCTCAGACTGTGCATGACATTTCAGATAAGTATATGTACTACGGCAATGTCATGGTCACAGGTTTTTGAGATGCATGTAGTTTTAGTCACATAGATTATCTAGAGAAAGGAAGAACGATCTCCAGGAAATATTTTTTAAAGCTTTTAGTCAAATTCGATATTGATTTAAAGCAAAACAGCCGACTTTGCAGAAAAGAAAGTGCAGCTGGATTAAGTGCACACGTCTGTAGACACATTTGCAGAAATCCATAAATTGCTACCCCATATATCATATTCTCCATATTTAGCAACTTGCGAATATGTTCATTCTCCAAACCTGAGGGAATAGTTGGATGATTAGAGATTTGGTTGGAATGATATCATCAATGAAACGTCTATTTTCCGGGGTTTGAAAAAACTTATTGTTTAGAAGGAATAAAAAAAGTTGGAAAACGTTCGACTGAATGTAAATTTTATTGAAAAATAAAATGTGTAAATACCAAAAAGAAATTTTTTTTATTAATATATTATATAACAGCCCTCGTAACTACACTGAGAAAACTTACATGCTGCATACATACATACGTACGAGTACATACATACATGCATGTTTTGTGGTTATAAATAATGTATTCAATAAAATGTGGTTTTATGTTTACATGTACTTAAACATACATACATATGTATTTATGTATGTCAATAACTATATGACACCATTTTCTTATTCTATATTGCTATAGAAGTTTCTAAACGAAAAGCACAAGTTGATCAAGTTTTGAATAAGATCATTGTCAAAATATATGCATTTAACAAAAAAAAAAAAAAAAAAAAAAAAAAAAAAAAAAAAAAAAAAAAAAAAAAAAACGGGGAGCGATTTTTGTAGAACTACATTTTTATGATAATTTATATTGAAATTTTTTCTTACATGTAATTAAGACAGAAAACTTAGACTTTAATGAATTGGCTAGAAAATATTACCCAGAACATTTCATATTTTGAATGTGAGCTAAACAGAAGCAACCTACTTCCGTACGTAAAATTTTGACAGTTCTGCGGTGGCATATGGTACCCCCAGCACTAGTGATCTCAGCTGACTCAAATTTAAAATAGCACACTAAATTATGCCAGCATGGTCACAGTAATCATATTTTGTTCATGTGCTTTTGACATTCTTATTCGCTGTTAAAACGAATAAGGATGTCAAACACTTTCATTAAAAATGTGTCACGTACATTAAAAATATGTTACCCCATTAAGTTCACAACTGTTTACTTTGAACCGTTTCCATGTTGAGGCCGTGATTCGCTATCGTCATCTGTACTCATGGATGGTATAAATATTGAGGAATCGGATGCTCTTGATATTCTTGGAATGAAGATACAGTGTGATGTTCGCTGGAGTGAACACATTTTTCATGTCTCTAAAGAAGCATTCAAGTGCCTCGCTTTTTTGAAACGGTGTAAGATGTACTTCACTCCCTCCGACCTCCTTACTTTTTATACCACCTACATCCGACCGAAAATGGAATAAAACTCTCATGTTTGGGCCGCTGCCTCAAAGTCTATTTTGGGGTTACTCGACCGTGTGCAGGAAAGGGCAAAGAAGCTCAGCAGTAACAGTAGGGTATCCAACTCTATTGATTCACTGGAGCATCAACGCAGTGTGGGGTGCGTTACTCTGTTCTATCGTTACTTACTACAATGGATTCTGCTCTGACGAGATTAGGGATCTTGTTCCCGAAACGCGCATATTTTTACGTAGCACGCGTACATCGTCCAGAGCTCATCCATTTGTGGTTGACTGCCCGGGGAGTCGTACTACGCATTACAGAGAGAATTCGTTTTTCAGCCGTACGCTTCGTCTGTGGAACAAATTGCCTGCAGACGTATTTCTGGAAAATACTAAAAATGCAACTGTGTCAAAGATTTTTTGACAAATCGTGCAATTTGAAGAATTGTATAAAAATGTTCGCCCCAAGAAATAAATTGAAATAATGTAAAATTATTTTACTATATATATAAAAATTATTACAATCATTCCTGTATAATAATATGGCACTACAACGTCATTTTGAAACAATTTTTAAATTCGGCTAGATTTTTAGAACGTGTTCCTGTGAATGAATCGTGTGATCGCGTAGAATAGTGATTAAGGGCCTTTAACTTGTATTTTATATATTACAGTACCTTGCATTGTGATAACATTTTTGGTATTGGCCGTAAAAGATGTTTCTTTTTCTATTAAATACCTAATTAAGTTTTAATATTGCGCAATAAATTTTGCTACATTTTAGTTTGATTTGTCGCAATACGCCCTTTCAACTTTTTGCAAATCTCTAGTTTTTCAGTTCTTGTTTTTGGAAATAATTCAAATTGTTTTATTTACTTTATTTTTTAATTTTTGATATAATTGCTTTCTTTACAACTTTTAAATCAGCTCATTTTACTTTCTAATATCCAAACACAGATTTTTTACTTTAATGCGGCTTATTAGCAACATGAGCTGAGAATAAGTTAATTAATTTAAATTAAATTCGAAATTAAAACTGTTACCAGCATTAAATTAAAAAGCATTTTAACATGCAATAAATGATTTTTTTTATTTCTAAAACAAACGTAGCGAAATATAACACCCCAATAATTTAATTATACTTGATTAATTTTATTCTCAATTCAGTCAGCTTTCTCACTTTTCGAGAAAAATGTTTCTCTATTTGTATCGTAAAAACTAGAATGTTTGTTTATCAGACTTAATAAAAGTAATATGATAGAAAACTTTTTAACGCCACAAATGCATGCTTTGGGTTTGATTAATGCTAGGAACACAATTGCGACGAACAACGAACTTCGCCTATTGCGACGAATTCGCCGGGAAATATTCGTAGTATAAATTCGTCGTGTCAAGCACAATACCAACGAACTTTTGTGTAGATAACATTGTTTACATATTAATAAATCCCATCCGAAAGATGGATTTTTGAACAAATTATGTGAGGTAATTTATATTTTGAAAACATCTTCATAAATTTTTTGTACTACAAGGATTAATATAAATATAAAAAGTATGATTTCGCGAAAAATATTTTTTTATATAAGAAACCTGGCCACCTGATACTGTTTTGTTCGTCGTTCGCTTACGAAACAATTAGAAATAAATATGTTTCAACATTCGCTGAGTATCAGCGTTGTCAACTTTGAAATTTCGAAACGCACCAAAATGGGGAAAAAATCGCGTTATTTCAATGAAAACGCTCCGAATTTTTAATTTTTTCTTTCGTTTTTAAAAACCTGTTTTATATTTTACGAAGTACATTTATTATTATATTAAAAAAAACATGAAAATGAAACAGTCAATATTATACAATCAAACTAGGTCTGATAGCACCGCCTGATGGAATGCCATCAAATTCATTCAGTAGCTAGAACTCGTATCAAACTTGGCTTCTAGTACGACTCCGTTAATTTTATTAAGATAATGTTACGTTTACAATAATTATAAAGATATATTATCAAATTATGCAATGTCATTTAATTATATTTGCTGTGAACCGAAATCAGCTGTGACTTTTACAGTTTATTTTCATTAACCCAAAATACCTGCTTACCGTCGTCAAAATTATATTTCAGGAGCATACAACCATTACTGTCGAACGAATTTACGATTATCAATCATTAAAAGTAACAGAAGCGTACTATAAGCCTTTAATTTCGATTAATAGCAATTCTATCAAACACAGTGTAAGCGGTGTCTTTAAAAGAATTTATTGAAATATACGAAAATTTGCCAGAATTACAACTAATAAAAGACGAAGTTTACCATAATCAATATTTAATGCAATTTAGGAAAAACTTTTTAATTTATGTAAGAATTTGATAATTTCTCAATTACCAAAACCGTAACAAATTCATGTACCATCATAAATACGAACTTCTCTCTTCAGAGACTGCATTTATTGCAATATTTGACAAACTTGAATTGATCGTTTAATAGCAAAACACTCTCTAAAAGCAGCAAATTTTATAAAACAAAATGTTTCGTTTTCTTTCGAGAGTGTGTATAATATACAGCAGCAACATTGTATTATTTTGTTCATATAAACATTAAAACAAAAAGTTGAATTTAATTTTGTGCCACCAAAATTTTAAAAACGCACCGAAAATTTAAAAAAAATCGCACCTCGCACCGACTAAAGAATTTTTTGCACAAATAATTTTAGAAAGCACCAAAAACGGTGCGAAACGCACCGAGTTGACAACACTGCTGAGTATGACGAATTTCGACTAACGCCACGATTGTGTGCATTTTCATATACACCAATGTGCTTTATTTTTGGCGACGAATATTCGCGACCAAATTCTTCGTTCGTTGCACTTGTGTTCCTAGCATAACATGTGGTATCTACAAGACGATTACAATGGAATTACTGCGAGTCCTCTCGCAAGAAATGGTGATGTTGATTGGCCACTTTTGCCTGATTTGGCTGCAGCAAGCACGATATTAATAATGAAATTAATGAAATACCGCGTGAAATGTGTGAGAATGTAATGAAAAATGTGCTCAAAAGGGCTCGCATTTCTGAGGCTAACAGAGGCGGCAATTTATCTGCTATCGTATTCCATACATAATTGCCGACATTAAGTAAAACCTTTATCAATACTCGCATCAGGTCCATTCTCTTTTATTTAATCAAAAATTATAAATAAAGTGGTATACCTTCCAGCGGACACCCTGTATATATTTTATTCAAAAACGATTAATTTTACTAGCTGACGATTTGCGATAACCAAATTGACAACTTTGACGATTTTAAACCAGATTTATCTGGCAACTATTCGTATGTATCGGGTGGTTAAATTTCAAGGGCCGATGTTGAATGTGAACCACACCTAAACGCCAAGTTTTTTTCCGAATTTTATTTGACATTACTCTATTTCAGACTTACTCAATTTGAACCATGGAGAGATACACAATCCAACAACGTGTTAAAGTTATCCAGACTTATTATGAAAATGATGATCAATTTTCGAAGAAAATCATCTTGAGTGATGAGGCACATTTTCACCTCAGTGGATTCGTCAATAAACAGAATTGCCGCATTTGGACGAATGAGAATCCAAGAGTGACTGTCGAAAAACCAATGCACCCACAAAGAGTGACTGTTTGGTGCGGTTTATGTGCTGGCGGCATCATCGGGCCGTATTTTTTCCAAAATGAGGCCGGTCAGGCAGTTACTGTGAATGGTGTTCGCTATCGTGAGATGATAACGAACTTTTTATGGCCCAAATTGGAAGATATGGATGTAGACGATATGTGGTTTCAGCAGGACGGTGCCACTTGCCACACAGCTAACGAAACAATTGCTCTTTTGCGCAACAAATTCAATGGCCGTGTTATCTCACGTAATGGCGATGTCAATTGGCCGCCAAGATCATGTGATTTGACACCGTTGGACTTTTTTCTTTGGGGTTATTTGAAAGAAAAGGTATACGTCGATAAGCCAGCAACAATTCAACAGCTAAAGGATGAGATAATTCGGCACATTAACGGCATAGAACCTCCATTATGCCTCAGGGTCATCGAAAATTTGGACCCTCGGATGGAGGTGTGCCGTCGTGGTCGCGGCGCCCATTTGGCCGATATTTTGTTCCATACATAATTGAGTGATACCAGTATATCATAATAAAATAAAATTACAATAATTTCCTAAATAGTTTGTGTTTTATTCAAAATCAACATCAACTTTATATATGCACTCTTCACTTATGGCATTTTCTTTTCTAATAAAAATGTTACAATTATTGTGCCTTTTGTTCTTTTCTAAAAAGAAGGCAACAGTATAAACAAAAAAAGCGTTCTCTTCTAAATATGCTGCATGAAAAAGGGCAATATATGAAGCATATTTTGCCCTTTGCTTCAAGCACGGGGTGAGATATTGCCCTTTTTTACTAACCTGCATGCTGACCTATATTTATGTTTTATGTAAAAAATAATTATTCTAGTTTTCATAACTTATTGACATCTATTTAAAAAACAAACATATAAGAGAAAAAAAGGGCGTAAAATTATGAATATGTTTGTGTTTTCAATTAGTAATGCCAACGTTTTTTTTTTCTACACAGCAAGTTTTGGTATAAAAGCACTTCAAAACTGAAACACTAATTGCTCTTTATTGTTTTATGCAATATTTTGTGTTCTTTTGTAAACGTAATATATGTAACACTTCTTACAAATCAGGTTAGCATTTAAAAATTTTGCCTAATCACTTTGCTTAATAAATAAACTTCAAGTGAAAAAATAGTTTTCTCTTACCCTGGCATTCTTTTGATAGTCACATGTCACCGTTATGAAAGCATTTTTGCGCTCGCAATTGCAATAACCATTACAGATGTCTTTCGGTGGCTCTGTGGATAGATTCAAACTAATCATATTTTGCTTTTGGCCCTTGGCCGGCGAAGTACGTTCTTTTTTCGAGTAAAATTTTTGCGGTTGGAAACGGGTGCGTAAACCATAGGAAGCCATATAATTGGCCGCATTCTGCAAATGAGCATCGTTACCCAGACTGCTGCTTCTTAGACTATCATTGCTGCTAGTATAACCCTTTAACTCTGCCAATTGATCGGTTTTGGTTAAGCGAGCCACACGATGCAAGAGTTTATGACCGTTGAGCGAACGTCTGTAATGTGTGTTGGGTGAAGTTTCAGTCGACAATGATAATGTTGGGGGCATTTGTTTATCACAGCTGGCAGGGGGGACTAAAGTCGCCAAGATTTGTATTACAAGAAAACAAAGCTGGACAATGACCCATATTGTAGATCTTGTCGCTCGGGCTGTTGTTGTTTTTGTAAAACTGGCTAAGTGTGTTGTTGGTATTGGTGATGTTTTTGTGTTCTTAGGACGGATCATTTTATTATCAAACATTTTTCGTTTTTAATATTTTAACTAACTTCTGGTTAAAAATAAATTTAATTTTATGATGAAATTGTGACTGGCTTTAAAGTGATAATTATTATTATTTTCTTTGGTTGAATTTTAAATTAATATTTATAAAATTTATTTAAATATTTTATTTTACTTTAAAGATAAGGAGTTGAAAATTATTTTTTATTAAACACTAAAATAAAACTTCTTCTTTAAAAAAAAAAAACCTGCAGCTTTCACACCAATTTTATAAGTAACTTTTGAGTTTCAACAACATTCTGCTCAAATTTTTAATTTTTGTTTCACTTAATTTAAAATGTACATTAATTTCTTAATGGATTTCAAATTTCCGCTCACTTTTAAAGTGAGTAAATATTTTTAAATTAAAATTTTATTTTTCTTCATTTTTAATTTCCATACAACGCACTTTAATTACATATTTATTATTCATATATATTTTTTTATTAAGAAAATCGACTTGCTCCTCCGGTTTTTCTTTCTTTATCGGCCACTCCTCCCGATACATGCCCTAGCGAATTTAAGTCAATACTGAATAAATTTTCATAAAATCTTTAAACATTAGCCGTTTTATCTTAGGCCGTTTTGTATCTCTAGTTTTCTATTAAATATCACTCTCTTTAACAACGTGAGAGAGCAATAAGAGCTCTCTTAGTAGTGCTCTTTATTTCAACATTTCACTTTATTGATTCAAAACAATTTTTATCACGTACAAGCATAAAACACACGTTCGTGTGTCAATAAGATTTCTTCTCATAAGAATGATTGCTTAAACAGGGATGTTAAGTTCACTACAAATGTAATTTTTGGGGAATGTATAAAAAAATGTATGTGCTGCCGTATTCCACTTGTATGTAAATCAATGGTTAAAAAACTGCAGTTATATGATTGTGATTTTTCTTCGACGTTTTCACTTTTCGTTCGTTCATATAGTCCCCGTGAGTCTGACCAGATCCAATAAATTTTTGGAACTAAATTGGCACCAAAATAGTGCTAAAAAAATTTTTCAAGTTGCGAAAATGTAGTGTTAAAATTTAAATGTCTTTTTTTTAAGCAAATATTTTTTTACGAGTTCATAGTTTTATCATTTCTGCTTATGTTGCCTTACAAATTTTTATTTCCATTAAATAAAACTGAATTTCTTAAAACAAAAAACATTTTTTTTGAACAAAAAAAGTTTTAAAAACACAGCGAAAATAATAATTCAGTCTTTAAATTAAATATCACATACTCATACATACGTCTCTATTGATGTTATATTCTCTACCGTATAGTCTAGCATTTCTTCCTTAAAATGTTCGTGTAACTTATGTGCTGTTCATAGAACAGACGAGCAACTCGTCAAGAAAATTTATATGAAAGTTGTTAAATTTTTTGAGTGATTTCCATATAAAATACAAATATCGCTCACAAAAGTCGCTAGTCTGTGTTCTATGAACAGCACATTACTCTTATCAACCTGTACGGCCGTATGCAAAAAAACTTAACAAAGCTTGGTAAGCAATTGTTAAGAAAAATTTCCTAACGTTGTGTCTAAAACCAATTATTATCTTACCATACGTTTAAAGTTCAAATGGGCCACTTTAACTGTACGTTAAAATGACATTTGATTTCTTGATTTTGATTTGTCTTGAAATTCAAAATGTTATGGAAAATATTAAGAACAAAAGTGTATTATGTTTGTTAGATGAATAAATTAGCACTTTACATTTAATATGAATTAAAAATATTATTTTTGAAAGGGAAACATAAATAAGAAATAAGTTAGTGATGCACTTTCAATCGAACTAATACAACTAAAAAAGTTATTCGAATAATAAACACATTTGTAGTATAAGAAATGCTATTAATTTTTCTCAATTTCATTAATACACTACATATTATATATTCATTATTTATTAAAAAGGTAAATCCAGGAAATAATTGTCAAAAAAAGTGTTAATTTATGTCATAATAATAATTTTTTATTTTTTTAATTTGCTTTTCAGTTTTCGAATACTAATTTTTATACATCAAGAAATTACAACTGAACATAATGGCATTGCCAGAATAAAACGACTAAATTCCTTACTACATTAAAAAAGTTAACGTACTTTTTTTGCATTAACTTTTTAACAAATGTATGGTAGTGTTAACGTGTTTGGTAACTAACGTAAATTTTTTTTTTTTTTTTTTTTTTGGGTACGGCCCTTAAACTATTTTTCTATAGGAAAAATGTGCATTTTGAAGCTTAGGGAATTTTTTGGCAAACGTTGTCGTAACTGATAATTAAATTGTGCAATAAAACTGCGACCTACATTTCATATTTGTGAGCAAATTTAAAAATAAAAATATTCAAAATACGATTTTTGCAGCAGAACCAAAAATATATTAACCTATAACATACATACCAGGCTTATCAGAAAGGTTAGTAAGGTCTAACATTTTTAATAAAGAGGGATATAGAATGGCTTACAAAGGTTATAATACTTCAGGTAAGTTACTTAACAAGACGTAACAAATGGGATATTTTAAATTTAGTTTATAAAATTAAAAAGGAAATAACCACGAAAATTGCAATAAAGTGTACACAGGAACTACTAAGAACAAATATAACAAGACATTAGCCAGGCCAAAGATACAGGGATATTAACTCACAGAAGACAGTTTTATCTTTTCATTGCTCAAGATATAATCACTATCCTCATTTGAAAAATGTTTCAATTTTAAGAGCAGAAGAGAAAATATTTATAAAAAGCGTTACAAATTGGAAATGTTAGATATCATAAATAAGCAAGAATTAAGCACAGAAAATAATTTTAAGAGAAATTAACACAGTGTTTTAGATATTTAGTTAGTAAAAAATTGTAGTTTTGAATTTATATACGTAAAAGAAATTATGTTAATAATTGTTCATATTATTTTGCGAAGAACAATTGTTTTGTTAACAAGTTCAAAGTTGAAATACAGGATGTTGTGCATCTTAGCAATGCATCTGTTGGTTCTAGGATTAGTTTAATTTAGTTTCTGTTATTTTTTTAAGCTTGTTATTATTGTTATAAACATTTTTTCTTTTCTGAATTTTTAGAATTCAAATATTTTTTAGCAATGTTTCTTGTATCGAACAATTTTTATAATAATATTTTTTACTGAGGGTGCGAAATATTGAGAAGAAATTAAATAAAATTATTGAATGTATTTTATAAAAAATTATTTTTTCTGAAGATCTGGGGCTGCAAAAATTAAACTTTATGATATATGTAGATATTATTTCCAACATACATAAGTAAGTTGACCATTTCAGTGTACTTATTTTATTTCTTTTTGATAAAAGACACTTTATACTATTCTAAAAACTTTTAGAAAACCTATCACTAAGGGCCATTATTACAATCTAACGATTAAGTTCTTGATAGTTAACCTGAACATTAGTTAACGTGAACGATAAAGTCACCATTAAATTTTTCCTATTTCTCCAACTAAAGTTACAATATTTTCAGTATATTTTCTACTGAAGCTTTAAATACTTAAATTTTGAAATTTACCATGAGTATAAACCTGCTGTTAATTTTTCAGTAATTTTTTAGGTTAATGATAACTTGTAATAACCAAAAAAAAATTATCAATTAGATAAAATCCTAATGTTAACTATTCGTCAGTTGTAATAATGGCCCTAAAGGGATCAGCAAAAACTCTAATGCTTATTATTTTCATAAAGCTATAATTTATTATTTAATAATCGACTCATTTATTTGGTATTGCTGTATTTCAATTGTTTTTCTGTTTAAATCTGCAATGTTGAAATTTCTTTGAATATATTTTTTTATTACAGAGCACTTACCATCCCTGTACTAGAGTGAATTGGTAGTCAAGTTTTGCAGGTTGAATTGTTTCATAGTCGCTGTTGTTGTTGGTTGATCTCATAGTTTAAGCAATAGTTTGACTGTGTGACTTTTTGTTGCGTTTTTCTTTTATTATTCGTGTTGTCGTTGTTCTCCCTCTTGTTTGGTGTATGTTTTCCATTTCATGTTGTTGTGGAAAAATTATAAAGTGTATCTTATCGTCTTAACCAACCATTCGTTACATGACTGCAGTCAAACTTATGGATGAATACATAAAAACTTGTATTGTAAATGAGTTTATTTAAAAAAAGATAACCCAGTTGGAAATGTATTATTAAGACAATGTGCGAGCGTTCAATTGTTGTTGGTAAATGTTTTTTTGTATTAGGCATGATTAAAAACAATCGTCTTTGCTGCTATTGAATATAAAACAATGTTATAAAAATAAAAGGGGGAAAATCACATAAAAACTAAAGGAAGGATGTAGACACCTTGAATAAGTTCAGCGCATGAGATGTTTGAGTACTTAATTCCCTGTTGTTGTACACATTATTATTAGCAATAAAACAAGGTTTCATTACCATGGATTGCAACTGGCCTCGTAGTAACTTGTCCTGCTAGTAATTTTTTTTTTTTTAATACATTTGTTTTTATTTATTGAATCTTCAAAATGAACTAACAATAAATATTAAAACTCTAAAATAAAAAAAACTCTGTTAAAGAAAAATATCAAGATCGGATATGAAACCTGTTCATTCATTCGCATATTACCAATCGAAACGACACAAAGTGTTATTTTTTTTAACGAAACTAGGTGAACAGAAAACTGACTCTATATCTGTAAACTGGCACCAAAAATTTTTTTTTATCAAAACTACATATTTACGAATGTTGTGTTAAAATAAGCAATTTGTTTCATAGACGAAACATACAGCTGAAGAACGAATTTTTTCTGTAATGCGATGAAGTGTGATTCCCTGAGCAATCGACCTCATCTCGTCAGAGAAAAATCCATTGTGGTACCGATAGAACAGACCTCACAATGTTGCGATTCTTTAGAGAGTCAACAGAGTTGAATATCATACTGTCACCGATAAGCTTCTTCGCTTTCTTTTGCGTGCCGTCGAGAAACTCCGAAATAAACTTAAGAGACTCCGGCCCAAATATGTGAGTTGTCGCCCTACTGGCCAAAAGATCGCCAGTAGGGCGACCTCTGCGGAACCCATCACCGGTCACAAAGAAAAAATTCACGACATAGTAGTTAACTAAACATTTCATTACTTTCGAAAGCGCAGAGCTATTTGCAAATAGGTGGTAATTTCAGGGTTATTTGCGCTCCCTTTTTGGGGATTGGCATTACATTAACAAGCTTCAAACACAATGTGCTAAGAAGACGTGCTAATAAAGCGTAGAAGAACACTGCCTCAAGACCAGTGCTGGAATGCCATCGGGTGCGGGGAACTTATTTATGAAAAAGTCAGCCAAAACCTTTTTAATTCTTCTAACTCGAAAAAATATATTTAGCATAACATAAGTAGGAATTGCTTGCAAAAATTTCAGTCAGCAAGTTAGCCCTGTCAATCGGATCGGCAAATGCTTAGTCATTCTTTAAAATGTAGAATTTCCAATAGCGTTAATCAAGTCGCTTCTACCGAATAATCTGCTCCGTATGTCTACAAATTTATGCTTACACCCAATATCATTGCGGGGTACTTTAACGCGATTATACGGGTTGGTTAGCAAAATAGATTTTTATGTTTTATACATTTTATTATTTTTTAAATCTTCTTGGCTACGTTTAGCTCATTTCAGTTTTGAAGTTGCATTCACTCAATGCCCAATTAAATATGAGAGTGTGTACGTGACTTAATTGTGAATATATGTATGTATTTTCATATTATCAAAATAAAACTCTTTGTTTTCTTTATTATTTATAAATATAATAAAAGTCTAATTCGCTCTTAAGTTTCAATACTCCCATTCTCTTTTGATATGGTTTGTTTACTTCTTTTTGTTGTTGAACTCCCCCTTTGGCTACAAACACAAACATACATTCTTGCTGTTGTAACTTGTTGTTGGGTTCGATTGCCTTTTTCCAGCTGATCTTGTTTATTTTTATATTTTCTGGCTGTTCTTTTGAATAGTTTAGCTCGGGAGCAATGCATTCTCGTATATATACGTTGTGTTGTTTTTGTTGTTGTTGCCAGTGGTTGGCAGGGTTGTCAACTATTTGTAACCAAAACTCACCGTGAACCTACCAAAAAACCGCTAAACAATACATATTCGCAAAAAAATAACAAACAGTCAAAATTTGAAGATTTAGGCAAAATAACAGATAAAAAATTTTTAAATTTATTTAATGAAATTTTCTTTTTCATTTCTAAAGTTGACCCACAAAAATACATGGTAGGCCCACTTAAGCAATATTTTAGAATATAAAGTATTCAAACATGATCAATCTCAAGTTGCTAGCATTTAAATCATGTTTATCTTCTAGCCATAAAACTGTTTGGATATAGTATTTCGAATTCTTATAAGTATTTTGGCTTACATCAGATGGAATATTATAATATTTTGTCATAATATCTATTCCGTTCTACGCCCTTATTTTATATGAATTTATTATATTACATTATATTGATCCGTAAACATAAAACCACTTGTAAATTTTTCCCATTTCGTTTCCAAAATGAATAAACTCTGTAAAAAAAATATAAGGAAGCCCTTTTTGATCTTGTAAAAATTTTTTGATTAATTCTTTTTCAGAACTTTTAATATTGATTTCTTGGCAGAGTTTTACATAAATATACCACATAACTATTAAGTTTTTTATTCACTATTCTAGCTTCTAACATTGATACCAATAAAAATTGAAATTTTTGAAAGATATTCTCAAACATTCAACTTTATATCCCAACAATCTAAATAAATTGTGGAGAATTTAAAAAGAAAAATGCTCTAATAATACCTGTCAAAACGCAAAAGAAAGCTTTTTCCTTTATGCACGTTTCTCAAATGAAAGGTGTAAAGAAATGATAGAGACGTGTATAAATGAAAAGGCTTGTTTTTTGCGTTTTGACAGGTATTATTAGAGCATTTTTTTTTAATTCTCCACAATTTATTTAGATTGTTGGGATATAAAGTTGAATGTTTGAGAATATCTTTCAAAAATTTCCAAAGTCTACTGATGATTAGGGTAGTACCTATGAAATGTCGACATATAGATAGCTGGAAAACATAGGAAACAAGCTATTTATAATTTTTTATTTATATCAAATAACAATATTCATTTAATACAGAGTCAATATCACCTTCTAAATTATTAAAATTCACTACAGACTTTTGAAGATATGCTAAAAGTAAGTGTATAAAAAGCGCCATTTTAGCGGATTAAAAAAAACGCTGACGCGAAAAATGAGGCGTTTAAGCTGGATTCACCCCCCCCGCAATGATATTGGGTGCATTAACGTATACACGATGGCAGCACTACGGCATATGACAGTTTTTTGATACTGGCCATATAGTAAGCTATTTACGTCAAATGTATTGTTTACATTTTTGAAAGAGAATGTAGTGTTTTATTCTGAATTAAACATATACAAATTATTTTCTGAACATAAAAATAATTCAAATAAAAATAATTTATAATTATGAAAAGGTACATTCATAGTTTACAATTGTGAAAATGGTTACAAATATTTTTGAGAAACATAGCTTATCACATGCCTGTTTTTCTTGTAATTTTGCTCTAGTGCTGCCACCGTGTATATGTTAATGCACCTTGGATTCACCCATGGTTTCGGAACAAAACAATGTTTTTTATACATATGTAGTTTGACATTTCTCTTTTTTTTAGAGCGAAAGAGAGCGTAACCTTTTCAGCTGCAATTACTTCAATTTTATTTTTTGTTCCGAACAAATTGCGCTGCCAGCTTTTTTTTGAAGCAAAATTGAACTGAGATGCCACATCATATCATATGTAGACACATACATATGTATAGTTAAATACAGTGTATACGTAAATGTTGATTATTATAAAAAATTTAAGTAAACAACTTTAAAACATTTCTCATGAATTTCAACGCATCGAATGCACTGAAGTTTATTTCAGAAATGAAAAAGCTTCCAAGACGCCTCGTTTAAATTTTTATTTCATATTTATGATAACTTTGGTTGTCCAGAACAAATGTTCGAAGTGGGTGAATCGTTTCAGAACAAACCCTCAAAAGCTAAAATTGGTTTGGAGCAAAATTTTTGTGAATCCAGTTTTTGGGTACTGAAAAGCGCTGAAACTAACGCGAAAGACGCTAAAATGGCAACCGTGGCGGTTGGTTTTAAACTCCCCACAACTTCCTTCGATTGAAAAACCCAGTTTATAAAAACACCGATAACAACAATTGCAGTTTTAAAATAACTAAACTTGTTTTTGTTACGATTTATATTTTGTTATTCTTTTTGGGCGATTTTGCTGCAATTTTGATGAGAGACTTTGTTTTCATTGTAAAAACACGTGTGTGTATGTATGCATTCATACTTTTATATTCGTACAATGCATGCATAAACACATCTCGCTCATTATGTGGACATGTACACACATATAAAACACGCATATATTGAAATTGGTTGGGGGCGTTGAAAATTTCTCATCCGAAATATTTCATATTTACCCAGCGGCGAACACGGCCTACCACATTACTTCTCTTCGATGATGTGTGCAACACTTTGTAATCAATGAATGATAACTTACAAAGTGTATGACAGTATTATATGGAGTTTCCAAAAATGAATTAATTTCATCTTTTGTAACACATTTATAAGTGCGTATTTTATTGCTTAGTTGCAAACCAAATGTTCGCCGTCTTTGTTAGACTACGTTGCAAAAATTTTAATTAGCAAAATTAGGTAAAAGTGCTTAGAAAACAATTAAAAAAAAGTACAAGAAAGATAAAACATTTAGTGAAAAAATAAAAGAATGCAGTAGACAAAAAACGGAACAAATTTATTTAATGGAATAGTCCCAAAAAACTGAAGTGCGCAGTACGTACGAGCTGCCTACTTCCGGCTTACAATGTAGGCGAGATTGTATCCGAGCTGCCTACTTCCGACTTACAAAGTATGCGAGATTGTATTCGAGCTGCCTACTTATAGCTTACAATGTATGTTAGGAAGTAATGAGCTTTTGTTGGATGAACACCACACTAGCTCGTTTACTTTGTGTGCAGGTGGTAGGCGTTCACTCTACAAATGCGGCAATGTATATGAAAAAGTATACTGGGTTCGTATATGAGATGGTGTGCATTACTGACTTACAAGTGTGCATCGGATCATCGCTTCTGTAAGCGAAACTTTGGCCGCTGGGTACATTCTTATAGATATAGTATGTATGCACATTAGAGCGGCTCACCAAAAAAGTGCTCGATGTACCCTCTTAAAAATGAACCTTGGACTTTTTTAAGATGACATCTAAAATAATTCGGCTTCAGCTCTGACCTCTCGTGAGCTGGACCATTTGAAAAAGGCTCTGTTTTTGCATATTTTGTCAATTTGAGAATCTGTTTCTTTACCAAGATATACGATATCGGCATTGTGTAAAAAAGAACGGGGTTTGAATTTTTTGTTGGGGATTGTTTGCAATAAAAATTCCAAATTAACTGATTTTAATCTTTAGTCGATTTAATTAAATACGGGTCTCAGGTTTTTTTTTGAAATGCGTGCTAGTTCGCGTTTTCACAAAAATGCAATGGGGTGGTAACCCTTCATTGTAAATAGGGCAATATGTATATCAATTTTTTTCTTTTGCCACGTACATCATCTTTGTAGATACATAATTTAGATTTTTGCAAATTAGATGCTCTTTACAAGGTGATCTGGAATACATAGGAATGCAATTTTATGGTAACTCTATACATATCTGTAGCGGATCTAGTTTCTAGATCATGTATGGATGAACATATTTTCATTCAAAAATGATGTACTTAGCAAGAGAAAAAATTTACAGTCAGTTCGCCGATGTCGAAAGAATAAGTTTGTTCGCATTCTGGGTGCAAGAAAATTGATTTGGGATTTTTCTAACTTTATTCTATGCGAAAGATGTGTCAAAAATCAATTAAAATACATGAGTACATGCGAACGAATAATAGTGACATAGACAAACCCAAATTGATTATACTGTAAAACGAAGGGCTACCACCCTATTTTTTTTTTTTTTATCTTGGATCAGTACTCAGGGGATGACCCCATTGTATTTTTGTGAAAGCGCGAACTAACACGAGTTTTATACATTTTGGGTTCTGATAAATTCTGTACATTTCTATTTTTAAACTGACTTACAAATGTAGAAGCAAATTCAGCTGGAAAATTGTTATCTTCTAATATGTTTTTTATCTTTATAATGTTCTTTCTATGGAACTCCTAATCACTTATTGTAAGAACCCTTTCCACAAAATTTTTCGCTGTGTTTATTATTATATTTCTGCTATGCTTTGAAAAATAGTTAATTACTCTCCCTGATGCAGTTGGGTTTTGGTACGAATCAATACCAAGTTTGTTATCACCCCTAATTATCAAAGTATCCAAATATGGATACTTTGATAATTATTGATTGAACTATATTCCTTTTCAATCGTAAACTTGATGCTTGAGTTAAAACTATTCAAAGTTGAAAACATATTATCAATTGCTAAGTCTGGAATAATACAAAATATGTAGATGATCTATACTTTCCATAAAAAAATTTGCGTGTTACATATTTTATATTGTAATGTGAAAAAAAAAAAAACGGAATAACACATAAACGAAGAAGTAATTGCAAGATTTCATATTGTGCAGTAAAGTGTTGCGTTACGCTTAACATGACAATTAGCCCGCTGACAGCTTAGGGATAGCAAAAAGAAACGCTATATGATAGACCAATGTATCGCGACTATTGAACAATATTTCAAAAATAATGAAAGCTTGAAAGCAGTTTATAGCAAAATCTTCCTAGGCAGCGAAGCACTTTTTCATCTTGACGCCTTCGTTAAAGGCCAAAATTGCCATTTTTGGGGGTCTGTGAAACCATTATATAATACTAGGTAAATAAAATATTAATGGAAATGTCGTACGAAAATGCCTTTTTCCTTGCCCTAATAACACTCGTAAAGTTCTCCCAAAGCAGCACTTGCTTCCACTTGAAGTGCTAATTTTTCACTTGCCCTTTTTTATTTGTTACTTCGTCTTGTTTTCTGTATCTTTTGTTCGTTTTATTATTGTTGTTCTTCTTGCACAACATATGCTTTTTCTTATTGTTGTGGATTTGTTATTTTTTTCGCATTCGATTTAGCCGATAAAATGGGGTGTTTACAAATTAACAATAATATAAAAATTGTCTGTCAGATTGTTTATCAGATTTAACTTGACTTTGTCAATCTGTCGCAGAAGTTATATGTATGTATCTATATTTATATATTTATGTTTTATGGTGGATTAAAATTTTTATGTTTTTATCATAGTTTTGAAATTACTTATGTAGACATCTTCAGCTACTTTTGAATAAATATCTATTTTCAATTAGTTTATATGTTAGGGGCCAAATAAACTACGCAAACTGCTTGCCAAACAGACGCTTTCCGCTTGCAACCAAACCATACAAATACAACACATGCAAACGTAATTTAATCACACAAACAAATACAAATTAATCACTTTCTCTTTGTTTTCAATGTGAGTAGCCGGCCATTGCGTTGCGGCAATTTGCTCGCCATATGAAGTTTGCAAGATAGAAATTGTTTTACCCACTATTTCTTGATATTATTCTGTTTTTTAATTTTTTTAAATTTCCACAATTAAGGTACACTTTTACGCCATTCTAAACATAATTACAAGAAAACAGTTTTTTGATTCACTCCGTATGCTTCTTCTTCCACCACCTCATTCTGCAAAAATTTCATTGGAATGACAAAATTTACACACACACTCACAATTTTTGCATGAAAATCAAAACTTTTTGATGTGCTTCAAATATTTGTACAAACTAGCAAACACCCCACAAACGAACAAAAATGTTTACACGAACCTAAAATTTTGACATGTTTGGCAAAAAATTTGTGTGGTTTATTTGGCCCTTTAGACAGCCTGCCTACGCATTGCATTTTTATTTCAGATTAATTTCAAAAAGTAAAATATCGAGTAGTTTGGTATTCACGATAATTACAATACTAGAAATAACACCTTCTGTGTAAAAATTAAAGAAATAGAAAACAAAAACATTTCATAGATTAAAACTAGAAAAATATTATAATAATTAAAAATGGAAGAATCTAAGTGTCAATTTAATTGCTCCCCTAAAAGTTTTAAACTCATACGAGCAAGTAAATTTGCCGGAACATCCTTTGCCACTGATCAAGGTGCATTAACGTATACACAGTGGCAGCACTACGGCATGTGACAATTTTTTGCTACTGGCAATATAGTAAGCTATTTACGTCAAATGTATTGTTTACATTTTTGAAAGTGAATTTAGTGTTTTATTCTGAATTAAACATATACAAATTACTTTGTGAACATATAAATAATTCAAATAAATATAATTTATAATTATGAAAAGGTACATTCATAGTTTATAATTGTGAAAATAGTTACAAATATTTTTGATAAACATAGCTTACCACATGCCTGTTTTTGTTGTATTGTTATAATTTTGCTCTAGTGCTGCCACCGTGTATACGTTAATGCACCTTGCCACTGATGCTGCCAGGGACTGTGTTGCTTATTAGTTCATTTCCATTAGACATTTTATTTTACTTCTGTTGTTAATAAGTTACAAAAATAAATTTGTAATCCTTTTAATACTTCTTATCGTTTTAAGCTTACATACATATACAATTTCTCACATTTTGCAAAATATTTTGATTTTTAACTTAATTTAGAAATATTATTTTGTAAACAAAAACACAAAACAGCTGTTTAAATAATTATTAGGTGTGTTCCACATGAATAACGAAACAGTCCGAACTAGTCAAAAGCAGTCCGAAAGCGTTCCACGTAACAATTTTTGTGTAATTTTGAGAGAAAATGAGAGAGTAATATTTTTCATTTCCTGTACAAATTAGCCCGAACTTTTTTTTTGGGAAACTTCACACTCGAATTTAATAATCAGCTGTTTTATGTTTACATACATATGAAACTGAAAATGTAATTAGAAAATTTGCAAATTGGAGAACAATTTTATTTAAAAGTTAGTTAAAAGCAAAATGGAAGGTCGCCCAAACTAAAAATAACTTTGTGAAGTTGTAAGGAGAACATGCAATAGTTATTTGGCTGTTCATTTAATAAATATATGCTATAAAAATGTACCGAAAATTTTACATTGCTTTTAATTTTACAGCTGTTGCCAATAATACAAATCTTTTATTATGCGTTTGAAGCGCCTAAAATCACTAAAACATACTTTAATCTAAAAAGTAAGCAGCACTAGTATTGCAAGATGTACAATTGTGGTTTTTTGCGTTCCAGCAGTTTTGGGTAAAATTTGAAAATTTAGAGAGTAATTTGCTGTTTACGGCCCTGATTCACTATCCTACACAATCGTACGATTCATTCACAGGAAACTGTTTCAAAAGTCTGGCGGACTTGAAAAAATCGTTTCAAAATGGCGTTGTAGGCCACACTAATACACAAGTATGATTGAAATAATTTATATACACAATAAAACAATTAAAAACTTATATTAACATAATAATTTTACATTACTTAAATTTTTTCCTCGAGGCACCAACAATATTTTCATATTTTTCACAATATATACAACACTGATTGCACAGAAACCATAATGTTTTGAAAAGTTTCATAAAATTGTTCAAATTGCACGATTTGTCGCACGGTTGAATTTTTAGTATTTTTCCAGCACACATGCTTTATTTAGTAGATCGCACGATCGTGTATGATAGTGTAGCAAGGCCTTTACTCTCATTAGCCCAAACTAGTCCGCGATCACGTGGAACACACCTATTTTCAAGTAAAAATTTTACTTGTAAAAACTTGCAAAAGTTTTTGACGATCTCAAGTTGCAAATTTTTTGGGGGAATGAACGCTTTCTAGTAACAATTGTTACAAATTTGTAAAAAATTTTAGTAATCGAACACAACTATAATGATAGCAGTGTATAAATCAAGCTATAGTATGTATGCCTTTTTTCTAGGCGTTTGGAATTTGGCTAAGTGTAGCTAATTATTTAGTATCTATTATTTAAAGGTCTCTCAGTCCAAAGCTGATCTAGATGTTAACTATTCAATACATAAAAAATATTGTATGTGGCACTAAATGGATTCATTTAGTAAGTATTTTCCACGTTGCTGGTTTCTTCCCGAAAATGTTCAGTTTTATGATAAAAATTGACGTCGACTTTGCCATAAAAAGATCCAAAATATATTGGCAAAGGTTTGATCTTTTTCGTTTTTTTTTCACGATACAGTCTGGAAAAGGTGCTCGAGTTAGCACCCCGTTTCCTTTTATGTTGACCCTGTCAAAATAGTTCATAACACACAGAATCATTTTTCCATTGTACCTACCTAATTTATAATGGTTTTAGCAAACTTCTTTCTTTTTTAATGTTTATTCAAATTTTTTGACTGTTTGTTTTACTTTTTCCCACTTTGCCAGTCAGCTGATCAGAGATGCCACTCATTTATATATTATACTAGATTGTATACAAATGTTTAATGAATTTCACTTGTCACCCATTTAGAGCCAGTTCAACTTAGGATCAATTTTAGTTTTGACTATAATTGAAAAAAAAGTTAGCAGCAGATGCTAAAATTTAAGTTGTTTTTAAAAAGAACCGACTTTATTAGTGGTTGACTATAGTTATAGCCCATTGTGTTTGCCTTGTAAAAAAATTGAAACTGGGTACAAAAATTGTTAATTTGAAAGTGAAAACCTATATATACATACATATATCATTCATGATCAAATATATTTTGAATGTCTCGTCTTTTAATAATTTCAAAATATTTACAACATTTTAACATGCCCTCATATGCATTGGTACGTATTCATGTGTTGTAAATAGTCCCTATGTATGAAAGTAGTATATGTTTTTTATACATACCTAAAAATGGAGATAAATTATGTTATTGTTGAAATTTATGTTCCTTATACCATTGTTGTTGTAGTTAAGTGCAGTGCATTATGTCCAACATTTGACTTAATTGTATTTAAATCGTGCCTCTTTTTTTCCTCCATTCTTATCGGTGGCTGTTAATAAATATGCTGAAAGTGGATGAATATAATTTAATAAATAGTAAAAATTAAAATCACTGCCTTTGAAAATTTGAAGTATGTAGGTAATAAAAATGATGGTACTCGTATAGTGAGTGCAAAAGCGTCGCTATTAAACCTTTAAATTGGGAATGCCCAAAGAGAAAACCATAGTTATGCTCTGAGTGCACATAAATTTGCACTCCGAGAAAATTAATTTAAAAATACCGTTTTACTTACAATTTACTTAAACTTGAAGTAAAAGTAAATAATTTATATATGAATTTATGTTTCTTGTATTTTTAATAAATTTTATATGAAAAGAAGTAAAAAATACGCAAAATAAATTCATACACACATTCATCGCTGTCTCATTTCGAAAGAAAATGAATGCGAAAGACCGCTAGTCACTCACATTTGAATCAATTTGGGTTTGCCTATCTCACTATTATTCGTTCGCATATTCTTGTGTATTTGGCTCGAGTTCTGACACATCGCTCGCATAGAAAAGCTCACTGTTGACCAAAAACGAGAACGTGTTGATGATTCTGAGCAGTGTTTGGCCATGTTTAAACGTAGCAAACCGGAATTTTTGTGTCGATATGTGACAATGGATGAAAAATGGATCCCTTACTTCTCTATGGAATCAAAACCATCGTCATATGAGCGGATACTGGTGAACCTCGTCCAAAGCGCCCGACAGCAAAAGAATCGGCTGGAAAGGTTATGGCCTCGGTATTTTGGGATGTGCGTGGTGCAATATTCGTCGACTGTCTTGAGAAAGGAAATACCATTAACAGTGAATATTACGTAGCGTTGTTGGAGCGTTTGAAGGCCGAAATTGCAAAGAAATGACCGCATATGGAAAGAAAAGAAAATTTGTTTCATCAAGACAACGCACCGTGTGACAAGTCAATCAAAACAATTTTTTTTTTTTTTATAATTCAATTATTTATTGTATCTTCTAAAAGAACTAACAATAAGTATGCAAATCTTAAAAATAAAAATTAATTAATCAAAATAATGGCAAAACTATATGAATTGAACTTCGAATTGCTTCCACATCCACCGTATTCACCAGACTTGGCTCGCAGACCTGAAAAAAATGTTCGCTAAAACAGAAGCCTATTTTGAGGCAAAAGATAAATCGTTCTACAAAAGTGGTATTGAAATGTTAGAGCTGCGCAGGAATGATTGCGTTGCTCTTAATGGAGATTACGTTGATGAATAACGCTAATTTTGAACCAAAAAAACTGTACTTTCTTTGTTAGGCCCGGGACTTTTCAGCCCATGTTAACCTAACCATTGTATTGCAACAGCAACTTTAAAGACAATAATACACAAAAGCTCAAGTAGGTGAATGCTTGATCATTATTTTAAAAAATTTAGATTTATTGGATTAGCACTATTCCTTACTCTCTTAACGAATGACCAAAAGGTTTTGCTGGCCAGGGAGCAGTAAGAACTTTCGTAGAACACAATGCTTTTGATGAAACTTTTCAAGCCTAAAGGGCCAAATAAACTACGCAAACAGCTTGCCAAACAAACGCTTTCCGCTTGCACCCAAACCATACAAATACAACACATGCAAATGTAATTTAATCACAGGCACAAATACAAATTAATCACTTTTTCTTTATTGCAAGATGCAAATGGTTTAATAAATTGTTTTGCCTTCTATTCCTTGATATTCTGTTTTTTTAATCTTTTTTGTTAATTTCTACAATAAAAATAAACTTTTACGCTATTCTAAGCATTATTACAAAAAACAACATTTTCTCTGTATGCTTCTTCTTCAACCACTTCTTTCTGCAAGAATTTAATTGAAATGACAAAATTTACACACACATTTACAATGTTTGTACGAAATTAAAAAATTTTTGATTTTCGTGCAAACATGCTTCAAGTATTTGTACAAACTAGCAAACACCCCCACAAACAAACAAAATTTTTTGCACAAACCTAAGATTTTGACATGTTTGGCAAACAATTTGTGTGGTTTATTTGGCCCTTAGGTACTTTGGTACACGAGGACCTTGCATTTTTACGTAGCAAATCGGTATCTGGATTTTTGTTTCAACTCCAGATACTAAATTGTTTATTTCTCAAACAGATGATTGATGAACTACTTGCCCAAACTAGGTACGTTTCGTGCCAGAAAAGAAAGCACACTGTTCTCCCAAAAGCGTATTCGTTGGCCCAATTTTAAAGTCCGGGAACGTTTATCCATGGGATGCCCTCATGTTCCCAAAGTAGAGTAAAGAAACACAAATATTATTTTCAAAATAAAAAAGTAGTTGGGTGTGGAGAAAAGCTCTTTTTTTTAAATTCGGAAACAAGTATTTGAAAGGTTTTTCTGAGAAACTAAATTATGAGGCGAGTTGTGGTGTCCAAAATATTATCATTTTTTATCAACAACTTGTTTGTTTGCTTTAAATATGGAAATATTTCCTATAGTTTCTTGGCTTAAGTAATTTTTCTTGTTATTTATTCATAGATAAATATGTATGTATGTATATATAAATACACATTCATGTAACTATGCGCATATGTACATATCTGTCAGCTTTATTCTATTGTATTCTATCATATTCTATTATATTCTTTATCATCAATGTTTTATTTATTTATTGACGTCTGTTAGAATTCTACAAATACATAACAAGTATCGCCGTAGTTATGAATTGATTGGAATTTTGTTTTTGTTTTTCATGAATCAAAGAAAATATTTGTTCATTTTCCACAACTGGTTTTATTTACTCGCTGTCTAACACTTATTCGTTATTTTGAGCTTGAACCACACTTCAAACATTTTTTGTCGGCTATTGAGAATTAATAGTTAAGTTTATTTTCTTAAAGGCTCGTAATTGATTGATTTTGTTGTTATTGTGTTGGTGATTGAGATCATACCGTTGGCGTTGTGTGGCGATTGAAACATTTTATTATTTGTTCCGGATGTGCTAGAAAAAAAATGTTATATTATGAACTTTGTTTATTAACCTTTTATAGAGTGTGAGAGAGAGACAAAGATAGAAAGAGAGCGGAAAACTGAAATAAATACAGTAGTGTGAATTGAAAGTGATTTAGATTCAATTTTTAAGTAAAACTTTGTTTCTAATACTGACAGGTGTCTTCCATATACCGCGGATTCGTGAAAGCTAAGACGCGCAAAAGTTAAATAAAGGATATTTTTATATAGGTATATAAACAACTAGTTGTCCCCCGGGTTAGTGTATTCAATTATTTTTTCCTGTTTTCTTTAATCAAGAGTTGTTGATTGCGGTAATTGTTGTTATAATTAAAAATGAAAATAATTCTTGGCGAAAGCCAGATTTGATTGAACTTGAGCCAGAAAAATACCATAATATATTATTAGAGAGTTATATAACTTTAAGTTGGTAACCCTTTTTTAACTGACGGTCTTTTTGTCAGCTGTCAAAAGATTTATGTTTAGTTTGACATTTTGATAGAAAATTTTATAACATTTATTTTTAAATGTAATTTCGGGCATGTGGTCCTAACCGCCGGCAAGTAAAAGAAGTTTTAATGGAGCTGCAAACTTGGAGCTGGCAGCTATTTTTTCAGTTGTTAAGTGATTAATATTTAGCTTGGTTTGCATTTCAACATGAATAGATTAACGTTTGAGCAACGTTTCCAAAGTGCCCAAAACAACATTGCCATTGGTTCCCATTTTCATAAGCGAAATTCGCTTAGTGAAGAAGCTCGATTTTTGTTGAATGGATACGGCAATAAACAAAACTGTCGTTTTTGAAGTAATGAGAGTCCTCAATTGTATGTCGAAACACTGTTACATCCAGAAAATCTGACTACGAGTATTATGCTTTATGGGCAGGTAGTAGAATCATTGGTCAGAACGTTACAGTCAAATGTGATTTCTATAGAGCCAAGATTATGGACTTTTCGCTTATGAGTTGAACAACTATAATATGCTGGAGCATGGTTCCAACAAGGTGACGTAACCTGTCACTCAGCCTGTGCCACAATTGAAATGTTTGGTAACGTCATAATTTCAGGTTGTGGATCCGTGAAATGACCTGATAAGGTCATGCGAAGTAACGCCGCTAGACTATTTTCTGTGAGGATATGTGAAGTTTATAGTCTTCGCCGACAAGCCTGAAACGATTAATCACTTGTATGAGAAAATTTGCTGCGTTATTGCCTACATATGGCCACAAATGTTGAAAAACAGTCTTCAAAAATTGGACCGGCCAGAATTCACAGCCGTGGCTGTAAATCATATCTTTCGAGTAAAGTAAATGTCATTTCAATTTAACAACTCCATTTTTATTTTATTCCATTTCAAAGTTCTATACACAAATTTTCAGAGCTTTTTTTTTGTATTTGATAGATATTATTAGAATATTTGACTTTTAAATTATCATTGTTGTATTTAAAATAACGGGGATATATAGTTAAATGTTGGAAAATATTTTTAAAAGTTTCCAAGTCTACTAACAATTAAGGTAGCTCCTATGACATGACATAGATGTATATATGAGACATAAAGTACAAGCTGTATATATTTTTTTATTAAAATTGAAATGATACTTCAATTTGATTACACAATAATTAAAGTCTCACCAGCGTCCCTATGTGACCTGCAGGCCTCATGGTAATTTTTTGTCAGTAGCTATATGAGTGAACCATCTGCTGAAGAGCTCGAACCGTTTAATAACTCCTGTTTCCACTTCCTCACACGATTAGAGGAAGACTAGGTTTTGCGAATTGGTGGCCCGAAGTAACAGCTGATCTGTCTTTTCTCCACTACTAGTTCCTTACACTACAGGTATCTGTTGCATGACAGCAGCACCTCGGGGACAATAGTTACTTCTCCAAAAATCTTTCAGACACTATAACTAATAGACAATACTAAAGACCCTTCTCTGCAATTTTAGGTCTAAGTTATAGCCAGAATGTTTCAACTAAGATGTAGGCACCTCAATCACAATCAGCGCCAAAATAGTTTGCAAAACAAAACCTAGTTACGTCACGCTGAACAACGTTCTTCCCCTGTAAGGGTTTTCGAAAATGCTAATACCACTTAAGTTATGCAGGGGATTTCTATAGTTTTATTTGCTACATCTCCATACCTCAAAAAGCAGAGTGCCCTAGTTAGGAGTAAGTCAAAGCAAAAGTAATTTTTGACAACTAGGCAACCCTTTACAAGATCATTTAAATTCGGCTCTTGATTAATACGCTTCAAAACTATTTGTTATTTAATATCTGTGAGCGTCCCTACTAGTTGGGGCAAAATATTTTTCAAAAGGTAAAAAAAAAAGACTCTACACACTGCTCGAAAAAACCCACACACACGCTTCAAATGCAAAAGCAGTTTTTAAAATGCGCAGTGTTTATTTTGTGGTTGGTGGTTGTTGTTGTGGTCGTTAGGGTTACAACGGAAAAAGCGCTCGCTTGTTCAGCCAGTCAGTCATAATAGCACCATTCTACTTAAGCTCAAAAATGCTCAATTTGTTTAAATTTATATGTTTGTCAAGTTATTATTAGGAAAGAGCATATTAAAAATAATTTTTATATAATTATGTTAAAGTTTGCCATGCTACCTATTACCACTCACTAACATAAAGGGTGGTCCAACCGTAATACATGATGTTAACGTCAAGTTTTTGACCAACTTAATTCGATATTTTTTTGTTTCAATGTTTGACAATATTTATTGTGAAAAAGTATGTAATTTACCATCACGTTAAGATCGTTGAAGCCTTTTATGAAAATGTGCGTTTAAAGCAAAATGCATTTTGTGCACGACGAGGCATACTTTCACGTCAATGGATTCATTAACAACCGGAATTGCCGCATTTGGGAAATGAGAATGCACGAGTGATTGTTTAATTGTTTAGGCGATGCACTCACAAAGAGTGGCTGTTTGGTGTGTTTTATGGGCTGGCGAGATAATAATGAACATTTTGTAGCCAGGAATTGAGGGTATGGATGTGGACGATATTGATGATGTTACTTGCCACACAGCGAAAAATTTCTTTGGCTCTGTTTATTTAAGTTGAGATTATGTTAATTCATCACCACGATCATGTGATTTAACACCGTTGGACTTCTTTCTTTGGGGATATTTAAACGAAAAAGTGTTCGCCAATAAGTCAAGAATAATTCAGGAGGTAAAGGATGAGATGATTCGGCACATTAACGACATGTAACCTCAATTATATATCAGAGTCAATGGACCATCGGCTAGATGTAATCCATCGAAGCTGTGGCGAGTAGTAGACCGATATTTTGTTTCACACATAATTCTCATATGTTCTATCATAATAAAAAAATATTTAAATAATTCTCAAAAGACTTTTTGTTTTATTTATAATTAACATTGTGCGTTTTTGTTGGACCACCCTTAATAAGTTACTGCTTAAGGCGCCCACAGATGACATATTTTTACATCTGTTTTTCTAATATATATTTTATCATGTATTTTTTTATGTCTGCCAAAATTGTAATTTTTACAGACAGTTTGTAAAATTTGCTCATAAACGACATTGTCTGTATTTGTTATTATTACAAACAAAAATTATTTAAAACATAAAATATTAATGCGGTAAAATTTCCTTAAGGCGACTACTTATATCGCCCAAAGGCAACTGCCGCTGAATTGCTCGCAAGGCATGGAGTTCTAATGTCAGATGTTTAAACATAACCAAGGTGCATTAACATCTAAAAGGTGGCAGCGCTATTTACGTCAAATGTATTGTTTACATTTGTGAAAGTGAATTTAGTGTTCTATTCTGAATTAAACATTCAAAAATTAAACAATTAAGTTTTTTATTCGCTATTTTTAGCTTCTACCATTTATACCAATAAAAATTATAAATAGCTAGTTTTTTATGTTTCCCAGCTATCTATATGTCGACATTTCATAGGAACTACCCTAATCATCAGTAGACTTTGGAAATTTTTTTTTGCTTTTCGATACTTTCAAAAAGCAAATCGTAGCAACCGACGGTTGTTCATTTGTTTGAAAGGTGTAAAGAAATGTTAGAGAGGTGTATAAATGAAAAGGCTTGTTTTTTGTGGTTTGACAGGTATTATTAGAGCATTTTTCTTTTAAATTCTCAACAATTTATTTATATTGTTGGGATATAAAGTTGAATGTTTGAGAATATCTTTCAAAAATTTCCAAAGTTTTACAATTAAAAATCTTTTATTTCTCGATATTTCGATAACAATTTGTTATCATCGTCAGAAGAAATTAAATGTTATAAATTTAAATTGAAAAATTATTTTGTGAACATAAGAATAATTAAAATAAAAATAATTTATAATTATCAAAAGTTATATTCATAGTTTATAGTTGTGAAAAAAGTTACAAATATTTTTGACAAAAATAGCTTACCAGTGCCTCGTTTCTGTATTACTCGCATCGCGAAATTTCTCACAAGACACAACGGAATTGACAGAGAAACTATGCGAATAGAAACAACAAATGGAGTTTCTCACACAAATGTTTCTGTATCTTTGAGAAGCGAGAAATATCTGTCAAAATAGCTTTTTTGACGTAATTCATTGGAAGCTTGTGAGTAAACCTGTTTCTGTATTAAAATTTTGTGAGAAGTTTCTCGCTAGAGCTGTCGAAACTTTTCACAAATAAAAGAGTTGCGGAAGTTATAAATTTAAAAAATATATAATTGACATAATGAATGCAAAAAGTGTAGACAAGGTAAAAAAGTTTTTAGATATTTATACACATATTGTCGTATTCATAAAAAATAATTTGCAATTAGTAAAAGTTTACTTGACATACATATTTTTACACAAAATTTGTCAATTAAACCTTTGTTATGTATAAATTATTTATTATGAATACGGCAGATATTGAATGTAGTTCATTATCCATTTCTTCTTTTTATTTTAGAAAATTGAAAGAATTTCCACGGTGATATAATATAATAAATATATAAAAATTCTGAATTAAATTTTTTTGCTTTTTTCTTTATTTCTTAATATTTATGTACATACATACAATATGATAAATTAAAAATTTAATGGCAAAATCTTAATTTTAGCCTGTCTCGAATGCAAGAAGCTTCCCTCATCGGTTCAGGAACTAAAAAAGGGTCGGTTGCAGCCCTTAATCTCTGGCTGTAAATGCGCAACATGTTTCGCCGGTTATATTGGTCAGCAACCATCACCACAAAATTATACCTTATTGAAAGTTTTTATGAAATTTATTTATGATTTGAATGTGTTTTTATTTATGTACACGTGTTATTGGTTGGCACAATTTTATTTTATTTACAACACTAAATTCAACTTAAAACACTAAATAAACTTAAATTTTCTTTTTGTTTGATAAATTTTTCCTATATTCGTCTTCTTATTTGTTTACTTTTTGCATTTTGACAGCTGCTTAATGGAAATATTCCAATAAAGATTGTATTGCCTCTTTTCGATTTAAAATACAGAAACGCTGTTTTTCTCGATAGTCGAGAAACGATGGAATTTTATGTTTCGTAGTTTTCGATGCGAGAAACTTTTCACCAATCTTACAGAAACGAGGCACAGATGCCTGTTTTTGTTGTATTCTTGTAATTTTTCTGTGCTGCCACAGTGTAGACGTTCATGCGCCTTGAACATAACAAAATAGAACACACTCTATTTGATATTTTGTCAGATGACTTTACTCATATTTTTTTACAGAAGCAATGTTATTGAAATAACGGACGACATGTAGGTACTTTACATTGGGAAAAATTACATCTACATTGTTAAAAACATGTCATGCAATATGTACTTTACTATCGCAATCGAGTACAAATTTCAGTATTTTCTTTAAGTTTTAATAAAACTTAACGATTTATTAAAATATGCAATATAAAGAATTTATTTATTTGTTTACAAACTTTGTACGTACATATGTATGTACAGATGTAAATAAATAATATAAAATCGAAACAATAAAAGCTTTTTCCTGTAAAATAAATAATTATGAATATAAATGCCTTTATTCTAAAAAAAGAAATACTCTGCTGTAATTCTTATCTTAGTAAGCAAACAGTAGCAAAATATTAATTATTTTTCTTTAAACTCGTTATACAAACGATTAATTTACATATTTTCTTATAATTTGTGGTTCTGAAAGTTAATGACATTTTATTTATTACATTGTGGTCTGTCTTTATGCGGCATTTAAAGCTGCGTCCGCAATTGCCTCTACTCACAATCAGTGTTTTGGTTCAAAAACAAACAAAAAAATTGTTTGATAATTATATGTGTAAGCTTATGTATTGTGTGCATGTTTGTGTAGATGTAAAGTAAATCTATATATATGTAAAATCATTTAATGTTCACTAATAGCTTGACAAAAGTATAAATTTAAACAAATTTAGCATTTTTGAGCTTAAGTAGAATGTTGTTGTTATGACTGACTGACTGATCAAGCGAGCGCCCTTCCCGTTGTAACCCTAACGACCACAACAACAACCGCCAACCACAAAATCAACACTGTGCATTTTAAAAACTGCGTTTGCATTTGAAGTGTGTGTGTGTGTGCGAGTGTTTTTTTTGAGCACTATGTAGAGTTTTCTTTTAACTTTTTTGAAAAATATTTTGCCCCAAATAGTAGGGAAGTTCACAGCTATAAAGTAACAAATAGTTTTGAAGCGTATTAGCCATGATATAGCAAATACAAGGTGTTTCATTCTCTTAATTTTCTTTAACAATCACCATTTGAGAAGTATAAGGATTTTTCATTAAATTGTGCTACCGTATTAGCTGAAACATTTCCCTGTTTTCAGCTTTGTTTCTATTTGAAAATAATTTTAAAATTGTGACTTCTAACAAAAAAAACTGAAAAATAAATGCTTCGCTCATAAAATTTTGTATGGCGAATATAGATGCCAGATAAATCTGGTTTAAAATCGTCAAATTCGCCGGAAAAAATCGTCATAATTGTAAATATGGATATTGCAAATGGTCAAAAAATCGTCATTTAGTAAAATTAATTGTTTTTGAATAACTATAGTTTTCAGCGTAGTCAACATTGAAATTTCAAAACGCATCAAAATAAGAGAAAAACGCGTTATTTCCGAAAAAACGCACCAATTTTTTCTTATTCATTTTGTAAGTTCTTTTTAAAATTTACAAAAAAAAAAAAAAGAAAAAAAACTGAAATGTTTTCAATATGGGTTGATTTATATGATGATTTAAAGGCATGTCTTTTTTATAATACTCTTTTAAAGCTCCTACCAAAATCATGTTACATATTTATGATGATTTTTAAGTCATGTCGTTTTTCCAATTGTTGTCGTTAAAAATAATCGTTTGTCTCTTTTTATCGTAAATATTTGCTCTATGTAGTTTAGCAAAACTGAGTGCTTTTCAAACAAATTTTCTAAACGCGTCGCTGGTATGTGTTGTTACTAGTGATGCAAACTTTAATTTTTAAAGTACTGTGTGACCTTAAAAATATTACTGGTTTTTGAGCAAAATTATTGTACAGAAAGTATTAAGCCGAAGTACTATTAAACCAACGAAAAAATTGAGTATTTCAAAAATTTATTAAGAGAAATGAACAACTGTCACAAAAGTAGTAAGGAAATTAAATATATATGTATGTTTATATTGGTATTATTCAGGTTTTCTCAATAAAAATCTAATCTGCAATAATTTATTAAGTAAAACTAAAAATACTTTTTTATACTTTGAGATAATTCATAGTAATCTTTCTCCTACCTAAAAGTACCTTTACTTGTTATTACTAGTAACGGGTGGTTAAATTTCAAGGGCCGATGTTGATTTTGAATAAAACACAAACTATTTAGGAAATTATTGTAATTTTATTTTATTATGATATATTGGTATTACTCAATTATGTATGGAACAAAATATCGGCCAAATGGGCGCCGCGACCACGACGGCACACCTCCATGCAATGGTCCAAATTTTCGATGACCCTGAGGCATAATGGAGGTTCTATGCCGTTAATGTGCCGAATTATCTCATCCTTTAGCTTTTGAATTGTTGCTGGCTTATCGACGTACACCTTTTCTTTCAAATAACCCCAAAGAAAAAAATCCAACGGTGTCAAATCACATGATCTTGGCGGCCAATTGACATCGCCATTACGTGAGATAGCACGGCCATTGAATTTGTTGCGCAAAAGAGCAATTGTTTCGTTAGCTGTGTGGCAAGTGGCACCGTCCTGCTGAAACCACATATCGTCTACATCCATATCTTCCAATTCGGGCCATAAAAAGTTCGTTATCATCTCACGATAGCGAACACCATTCACAACAACTGCCTGACCGACCTCATTTTGGAAAAAATACGGCCCGATGATGCCGCCAGCACATAAACCGCACCAAACAATCACTCTTTGTGGGTGCATTGGTTTTTCGACAGTCACTCTTGGATTCTCATTCGACCAAATGCGGCAATTCTGTTTATTGACGTATCCACTGAGGTGAAAATGTGCCTCATCACTGAAGATGATTTTCTTCGAAAATTTTCATTATAAGTCTGGATAACTTTAACACGTTGTTGGATTGTGTATCTCTCCATGGTTCAAATTGAGTAAGTCTGAAATAGAGAAATGTCAAATAAAATTCGGAAAAAAACTTGGCGTTTAGGTGTGGTTCACATTCAACATCGGCCCTTGAAATTTTACCACCCGATACTTGGATCTGTCAAAAAGTTGTGCAGAAAGAAGCAATTCTTACCATGTAAATGTAAAAAGAAATCAGTGAGCGAGAAATCCGAAGGCAAAGTTTGAAGAGTGGTTGGTAAATCTATATTTTCTAAAGCATATTAGAAACGGTGCATTCACGCGACACCATAGTTGTGTTTTCAAATTTACAAATAGATAGGTAGCATTTTCAGCGTCAGCTGAAGGAGGTGCTTGTTTAAATAGATGTATTCTGTTAATCATTATTGGTTTTTACTTTTAGAAAATAAAATTTTTAACAATTTACCTTTGGCCATTCTTACAAAATTGTAAGTTATTGTTTTTTATAACAAAGCAACTATGATTTTAGAAATATTAGAAATGATACCAAAAAATTTATATTTTTTTAAAATTACCGTACAAATAATAAAATTACTGTGCTACTGTTTGAAGATCGAAATTAATATTATATGGTAACTACCGTACAGTTAGCATCACTGGTTGTTACTCCTTTTTCTTACGCCACTTTCACGCAGGGAAAGTTTACTTTGCAAAGAGAGTGACGCTCTTTTCCTTTGCTAGCTGAAGACTTTGCCAAATCCACTTTCTCTCCATGTATTGACCACTGTAAAATAAAATGTGCAAATATTGCACACTTGTTTAAAATGTTATTGAATGTATTGCAGACATAGATGCCAGATAAAACTGGCTCAAAATCGACAAATTGGGCGAAAAAAGCGTCAAAATCGTCAATATGATTATTGCAAATCGTCAGCTAGTAAAATTAACTATTTTTGAATTAAAGATTTATTTCAACGCGGTAAAGTAGAGTAAAATAAGTCATGATTGCCTTTGATTAGCAACTACAGCATTTAAAGCTATAACAAATATATACTCCTACGAACATGAAGTTAATTTCAAAAGTATAACATTCATTAATTTTTGTGATATACATTTTTAAAATAAAATTGAATTTAGTAAAAGGTACAATTATTAGAGAAAACACTTGGTTTAAATTAGGCATATCTAAGTGAAAACAACTACAGTTGCAAAGTTTTAAGTAGTCTTTAGTATATAATATTTCTTCTTAAAATGTTTTCTTCAACTAATTTCTCATTTTGATTCTTACATTTGCAGAAGACATTAGGACTAATATTTTCCCTATAAACTTAGTCATTGAAGGATGCATTGTTCCAAAATATCTAGCATTTTCATATCTGTAGCATAAAACAAGTTTTCCAAATTTAATAGGCTTCCTTGCTTTAATTAGGATTAAATTTTTCGTTTTTCGAGTTCTACGATGCGATAAAAAATCTCATTGATCTATCAAATAATTATCATTGATTTATCAATAATACAGTTTCTTCTTTTATAATATTGTAACAGTCATATCAAGACTTCGCAAGGTTCAGAGACTCGCATGCCTATGTATCACAGGGGCGATGAAATCCACCCCAACGATAGGCATGGAAGTTCTTTTGAACCTAACACCGCTTAACGTAGCTGTACAAAAAGAGGCGGCCGTTCAGGCCATCTCAATTTACAAAAGGGAAAAACTTAAGGAAGGAAACCTTATTGGACATCTTGCAATCCTAAAGGATTTTAGAGACGTAATCGATCTGTCTCAAACAAGTGACTCTATAGATCCGTCTAACCCCTTTGCCAGGAAGTTTAAGATCATCTTTCCTACAAGGAAGGAATGGATCATGAATCCAAGATGGTTGCGGGATGGTTCACAAAAGTGGTACACGGATGGATCCAAAACGCTCCAAGGTGTTGGAGCGGGAATAGTGGGGCCTAGAGCACGCAAATGTATGACTCTTAGCAAAGACACCACAATCTTTCAAGCGAAACTATACGCAATAAGGGAAGCGGTTGAAATACTCTCCGATAGGAGGCACAAGGGAGTGCTGATAAGAATACTCTCTGATAGCCAATCACTGCTGAAGGCCCTGAGCAGTTGTGTCTTCACGTCCAAGTTAGTACTGGAATGTCACAACAGGCTAAACGAACTGGCAAGCCATAACCAGGTCACACTGATCTGGGTGTCAGGACACGAAGGGCATCACGGCAATGAAATGGCTGACATATATGCCAAGAAAGGAGCTGAGGGGAATTTATTGGACCCACTCCAACTTTTGGCTTCAACAAGAGTCTCCTGAATGAGGAGATAAAAAATGGACAGTGTCCATCGTTGAACAACAGTGGAACGACACAGCTGGTCTCGAACACTCCAAGAAATTTCTAAACTTTAATAAAAAGAAGGCCGAACGTGCTCTAAAACTGGACAGAAAAAGTCTCAGAACATTGACAGGTACACTTACAGGTCATTATAACTGCTATAAGCACCTGCACAGGATGGGAATATCCAACACAGACATTTGCAGATTCTGCGGTGAAGAAGAGGAGTCAATGGATCACTTAATCACCCACTGTGGAGCACTGGGACACAGAAGATATAGGCTACTACAAGCTTATATGTTAAGTGAATGTGACTTAATATCACTCCCTATGAAAGAGCTTGTCCGTTTTCTTGACATACTCAACCCATAATGGGGCAAGGGGACGCACAACAGATCAATATTGAGCGCAGTGCAATGGCCACTAATAATAATAATAATAATTTATAATATTGTACTGATTCATAAAAGTTAGAGTTTTGAACTCATCTTCAAATCAAGTAAAATTTGTCCAATTTTTAGCCTGTAATTTTTAAAGCTCTATTCACGTGTAATATTTTAAATACATCTTTAACATATACAATATATGTATGCTCTCAAATATCTTTCACATAACATTTCAGTATTATATATACATACATGTTTAGGTACACATATATTTTACTACCGTTTTTTTTTCTATACCATAAATATTACTTTTATTTCCTATATAAATGAACTTACACAAAGGAAGTATGTACGTGGTTGTAAAATAAAATTGGTGGAAAGATATGTGATCTACAAAAAACGTCAAAAATAGACCTTAAATCGTCAAAGTGCTATTTTCAGCACCCAAAATCGTCAATAGGGCAATAAATCGTCAAATATGGCAACCGTGATTACAGATGTCAACGCTGCTAGTTTCGCAATCGTGGTTCAGAGAGCGAACCAAGTGTTTCATATTACCGTCTGAGCATGGTATAAAAACGTTATTTACTCAAAAGGTACTAAAAACCTTGGAGTGACTTTCGCATCAATATGAGGCTTCCACATTAGCCTACGGTCGAGGTAAATACCAAGGTATTTGACTTCATTATGTAGCGGAATAGGTGAACTGTTATACATAATTGAATCAATATTATCATACTACAGTAAAAATCGTTTATAAGCCACGCCGCTATAGTAGAATTAGCGATTTAGTACAAATTGTGCGATTTTTTGGCATCAATAAATAAAATACCTGCAAAATATTTGTTACATAGTCCATTAGCGCTATAGTCCATTTTCACTTATATTCCACCTAGATGCGGTGTGAAAAAACTTAATTCCATGCAAGTAAAAGCTCCAGAGCTTTTTATATTAAAATTTCAAGATGGAGTTTAAATTAAATAAAAGTTAACGTCTTTATTGTTAAATGGTCGTTGAAAAACTCAAAACGGGTTCGTCGCCTTGTGGAGTAGCATCTCCTTTTAAATTGCACCCATTTGGAGAAACATCTATTGAATCCGAATCTTCAAAAGCATCTTCATCATTATCGCCAATCTCGTCTGACCCAATGTAAGTGGAAAGTCGTTGAATTAGTTCAGCTTTCCTTCCCATACTCGGTAGCTCTCGCTCACGTAATAATTGCTTCAACACATCGACCTTTAATGTTGGTAGTTTCCTCATTTTAATAAAGGTCTATTGTTTCCAGGAAATATTCGTAATACACGTTGATACAGATCCCACTTCTGATCTAAACGCTCCAGTAATCGTCTAGAGCTTTTTATATTAAAATTTCACGATGGAGTTTAAATTAAATAAAAGTTAACGTCTTTATTGTTAAATGGTCGTTGAAAAACTAAAAACTAATTTGCATCATACTAGAATGAAAATTATATGACATCAAACTCAGAGTAAAGAAACAGTATTATTAATATTCCAAAGATATGTAACTAGATTAATAGTTAATATAGGAGAACAGAGGTTCCCAACACAAGTTATTAAAGATATAATCCAAAATGTAAATTTAATAAAAATTTTCCTAGACAAAAACAGATAAACTATTATTAAAAATAAAAAATGAAGGGGATTTGTTCAACAAGTTTATTTCTTTGAGCCGCCCTAATATTTTCAAATAGAAAAATCAACAAAGTTTTAAAATTGTTATTGTGAAGAAATTACAAATGCGGATGCATTGTAATACTGTCTGTCATAACAAATAATTTGTTGTTATTGTAGTTATTTGTTATTATGGTCTTCTACAAAAAAAAGAGGTAAAAATTTTACGTTTAATAATTGTTACTATTGTCTAGTGATTCAGCCAATCAATGACAATAAAAAAAATTATAATGATAATTATGAAATTCTCTCCTGTCTGTAGTTATCAATTGCTTTGATTTTTTTCTACTTTTTAAGTTTTATTATTGAAAAAGAGTTGCACCTCTTTCTATACACTTTTAATTTAATTTTGAAAATATGATTATTTTTTTTTTTAATTTGTATAAAAAGTATATCGCATTAGTTATGTAATTTTCTTTATTTTAAAATATGAAATAATATATTATTCTTGAAAATTTACACATAGGAAAAAATTATACAAATTTACGATTTTTAAATAAGAGAGATGTCTATTTCTACGTAACTATACAGTTGCAAAGTAAACGGAGACCATATGCCCAAGATGGTATTAACAGGACGTTTGTAGTGTCGCTATGACTAACTATATCGACCTATGACTTCACATAGGAAGTAGCAGCGTGGTTAACAATGAAATACCTCTAGAAAAAACTGTAAACAAATACAGTTAGGCAAACCGTTAACCAGTGCGAGTGAGACGCAAAACTCTCGAAGTAAAAATAATTACGATGACGCGAGAGCTGTTCTTCAGCCCAGAGTTAGAGCTGTGTCGTTCATGAATGAACGGGTTAAATTGAACGGATCACCTCATTAAACGAAGTGAGCCGGTCATTAAACCGACTATTTTTCGTTCAATAGTGAGTCGTTCAATTTGGACAGTTTTCGTTCAATTATCTCTGATTCTTTTTATGTCATGTTCTTTTGTTTTTGTTGTTTTGTTTAACAATAGTGGGGTTCTTTTTTTTATTATTATATTAATTTATATTATCTGAAATAAAACAGAAATTTGATAAGAAACTAATCAAAATTGATCCCACCTAAACTGTTTTTATTTAAAATTATTTTCTCTTTTTAATACCCCAGCGGCCAAAGTTTCGCTTACAGAAGCGATGTTCCGATGCACACTTGTAAGTCAGTAATGCACACTATCTCATATACAAACCTAGTGTACTTTTTCATATACATTGCCGCATTTGTAGAGTGAACGCCTACCACCTGCACACAAAGTAAGCGAGGTAGTGAGGTCAAAAGTTCATTACTTCCTAACATACATTGTAAGTTATTAGTAGGCAGCTCGAATACAATCCCGCATACTTTGTAATTCGGCAGTAGGCAGCTCGGATAAAATCTCACATACTTTGTAAGCTGATAGTAGGCAGCTCGAATATAATCTCGCTCACTTTGTAAGTAGGTCGAAAATGTACTGCGCACTTTAGTTTTTAGGGAATATTCCGTTAAATAAATTTGTTCTGTTTTTTTATTTACTGCATTCTATCCTTTTTTCACTAAATGTTTTATCCTCCTGGTCCTTTTTTTATAATGTCTTCTAGGCACTCTTACCTTTAGCACTGATTTTGTGAATTAAAATTTTTGCAACGTAGTCTAGCAAAGACGACGAAAGTTTGATTTGCAACTAAAAAATTAAACACGTTCATATAAATGTGATACAAAAGATGAACGTAATTCATTTTGGGAACTCCATATACTTCTTTCATATACTTTGTAAGTTATCATTCATTGATTACAAAGTGTTGCACACATCATCGAAGAGAAGTATTGTGGTAGGAAGTGTTCGCCGCTGGGAAGTTTTGAATTTGAAAGAGAGAATTTTCTCACTTAAAATTTCCTAGTGTGGGAAATTCGCATTTAAATAAAGTAATTTCAGTAGAGTTCAGTTCCGAGCCAGATACTGAGAAACATTTTAGGAGATGAGCTACTTTTAAATCGGCAGTCCTTAACTTATATAAGTTAATAACTTTTAACTTATTACAATTTTCTCACCTTAAGAAATTTTTATCTTAAAAATCATTTGACAAAGTTTTAAGTAATTTTTAGTTAAACTTCAATAAAATACAATTTTTCACATTTTTTCTGAAAAATTTCAGATGAATGATTCAATATGAGATGAATATAGACGGAGTATAATTCAATGGCTCGGTGGCTGAGTGGTTAAGGCAGCCATTCATCATGCGTCATGACCCAAGTTCAAATCCGAAAATGGGTGCTGATGAGTAGTGTTTGCGACTACGACTAGTTGTCGTTTGACTCTTTTTCTTGTCCTCTTCATTCAAAAATTATTGATCACAACAAATTCGTATGGTAAAAAATAGTTCTTAAGAAAACTTAAGAAAGCAAAAACTTGAACTAAAACGTGATGTACAAATGTACAAAAACCAAAAGTCTAATTTAACAATTTCTCTTGCTGAAAGATTATTTTACTTAAAAACTTATTATTTTTTTATGGTGTTAATTTTTTTATAGTGTTAAATTTTTAAAAGTTTGCAACGAGGGAACTTTACGTGGCCTTTAGAACAAAAATTTTCCAGGAGAAACATTTTAGTTCAAAAGCCGGAAAATAATGTTTATTTCTATAAATTTGATATTAAACCTGCTCTTTACCATTAAATTTCCCATCAAGGGAAATTTTTATTTTGAATTAATTTTAATATGATCTTTGAATGAAAAGTAGAGACGTGTGCAGAGGGGAAAATATTTTTTTTTTCAGAGATGGTAAACTTTTCCCAGCAGTGGAAATATTAAAATTGCAAATGTCTTGTGTTTAGTTTGTTTTTCCATAGACTTATATATCCATAGCCAAGTAAATAGCCACAAGTATATATTGCTCCTTTATTGGAACATAGTCATATCTCAAAAAATTAGCTTTTCGAGTTAAAAATGCAGAATTTTATATTGTGGCAAAAATTTATTCAAATTACTTTTAAACTGTTTTCTTTAGTAGATATTTTCTAAAAAAAATCTCGAAGACTTGTATGGAAACTAAAAATTTTTTTTTCTCGAAACAAGCTTTTTTGAGTTATGACTATGTTGCACTAAAAAAGCGATATAATTATATTCATATTTGCATTTAAATCTTATATGGAGTGAATAAAAACATTCCAAATGAATTGGTTGTTTATAACCAAGAGCTTATTGAAGACCGTTCAAATAACCAGGACCGGAGGGAATCGTGCCCGCAGATTTACAGAAAATCTGAATCTAATCACATCTTGGCTCTTCGAAATTTATAGAGCTGCCCTAAGTTAGTCATACATTCCAACGGAATGGAACAAAAGTGATCTTCTACCAGAAGTAGGGAATACACACACTAAAGGAGTATAGGTCAACACATCCTTTCTTTTGAAAACGCTAGAGAGGATCATAGATATCCAGACTTAGACAACCAATTGTCGCCATCTCAACACACCTATACAAAGTGCAGATCAGTTGATACGGCGCTACATAGTTTGGTCAGTCATATCGAACTGTCCAACCAATACAAAAATTACACCTTAGTATCCTTCAAAGACACATAGTACCCTAGTCCTATCAAAGCCATCAGAAACTCCCTGATTGGAATATGCACTAATTCCAGTGTATTCCAGAAATACCGGACATCTTTAAACAAGATAGCGAGACATTCTAACCTAAGCGTAAAATGTGTATGTGGGCACGGCAACAACATCGCTGACGATTTAGCCAAAAAAGGGATAACCATAGGGCATAGGGATATCGATCTCTACTGCGCGCAACCTTTATCAGCGTGTTGGAAAAGAATCACTGGGCATTGCCTGTTTGGGAACCATGCCAGGAGACTGGGTTTACCCTACAACAACTTCTGTAGAAGTTGCCAAGACTAGGAGTAGACGATACTTTTCCGATGCAGGGCATGTTCTCGGAACATTCCCTGCATTGGAGTACTACCGCCTAAGGAATTTAGGCGAGCGGAGCTTCAAAGCCTATCATGTCTGGCCTCGGTCAACTATCCTCATTCATAAGAAGCAGCGGATGGCTAGTACAATAGCATCAAATACCAAACAGAATAATTTCCCCCCTAACTATATACCAATATATCCCCTTAGTCTCCCTTTTCACCTCTCCATTCTACAGGAAACACAAAAAAACCAAATTTAGGATCCAAGTGTGTTGGAGAACCATAGAATATATTGGAGTCCAGCGTATTCTTCATAGTAGCAGAGCTTTGTAGAAATCTTACAGCTTTTTTTTTTAACTGCTTTGCATTCTTCACTGTTGCTTCGGCGTTATCCTTTGACTGCTGACGATACGGACTGGACGTCTTGTGGGTGAACTCCAATTCAGTAGAGAATTATCCGTTCTTACCTTTGCTGGTATAACGCATCCTCAGAATTTTTTTTCCTTGTGTTGGCCTTAGCTCTATTCTATAAAGGTTGTTTCTTTGTTGTGTAACTGTAATAAAACACCCAGTATATACATATATCATTGCAGTTAAACGGAAGCCAGAGAAGGAAAGGCGGATATTTTGCCCTTTTGCTGCAACAGGCAACAAATGTTGGACTGCAATTGTTGATAAACGAATTGATATCGAAACTGTTAAACAAGGGTTAATAACTGATAACATAAACATATTTATTTGCCTGAGAGTGTTTGTGCGTCATGTTCACAAATGGATATTGCCAATAATCTATTTCTTTTCATTACAAAACACATTGCTCACAAATGTTTTGCTTTAAGTAAGAAGGTTTTATTGCTCATATCCACCTTAACAGGCATTTCAAGCATCAGTACTTTATCAGTAAAAAAATATGTTTGTGTTAATGTTTCTTTTTTTATCTTGGACCAGTAGACAGGGGATGACCCCTACATATGCAGTGCATTGTACGGGAACTAGGAAAACAGATTGATAAGGTGAAAAGAGGGTGTAGTGTTTGTGGAGGTTAAACTTTAACAATAACAACGTGAAAGACTAAAAAAAAACTCTATTAGTGAAAGGCCAATGAAAGCGGCATGCGGCAGCGGGCGGCAACAATGTGACCCACTTACAAAAAATTATATTTTTTATAAAAATATTCGTACATAAATTTCAACATATTGAACTTAATTTAATTTGGCAATGCCATTAAAGGCGGCCGAGCGGCAATGTTGAATTCAGTTTAACTTCTTGTTTTGCCGCTTCAATTTGTCAAATCAAAAAGTAAAGGAAAAAAATAGAAGCCAGAAATTAACTTTCGGTTTTGAAATTTCAACAATTGAATATATTTATTTATTTTGGCTTTAAAAAAAAATCAAAATGTTTTTTTGTTTAATCTTCGAAGCACAAATTTTTCTTCAATTAGCCGCGTTCATTTGCCCACAACAAATAAACTCAAGCGGCAAATAGAACAGGTGGTTGTCGCTCGTTGCCGCAAGTCGCTTACATTGGCCTTTCACTACATTACAGCATTTAAAATGTTGGAGTTAAATTAGTTAAAACTGATCAGTGCCCAGTGTATATACCTTCGACACTGCGCAAATTTTAGTCCAACACCTTCCACACTACAAGGTAATGAAATGCGTTGAAAAGAAATTAATAATGAACATATGTACATATATAGAGAAAAACGGTGAAAAACGAAAAAAAATATGTACACATTTTGCTACCTATCTGCCATCCCTAAACAAGAGCAACAAGCGGAACGTTTTTTTCCGCCGGGCTTTAACGCTGAAACACCATCCCTAAACACAAGCGGCAACGTTATGTCAAAACGATAAAAGCAGGGTTATCAAACATATAAATAAAACAAACCTGTGGCTGTGTTCTGTAACTTTGGCGAGAAGTTCTCGCGTCGAAAACTTGTGAAACAAATTATTCCATCGTTTCTCGAAAAGTGAGAAAAAACTGCGTCTGTAACTCATGTCGAAAACTATCCAAAGTGATTACGTCGTTACGTTAGAAATGCCTAAAAATATAAAACGAAGCCGACATGTAATTTTAAAAATGAAAGCGCCAGCCACAATTAGTACCGCCGCCGACCAAAAATTACTGAAGCTAAGAAATTTTGTTCGACGGCGTCATATTATAACCGCCGGCTATTCTAGAAAATGTATGGTATGGCTCTAATGTTTACATTTTATTTAGAAATACATACATACATATTTATGCACAAAATTTTGTAAAATTAAAAAACAATTGCAATTTGTGAATTCTGAAAAAAAAACATTATAAAAGTGTTACAATATACTTTGTTGGATCGGAAATAAAATTGTAGATATTACAAACTTATATAAGTATTGCCTTAAAACTTGTTGTGTGAAGGGTATACAAATTAAATAAAAAGTTAAAATAAAAAAACAATCATTCTAAACAGTGTAAATATACATGTGAAACTCAATTTAACTGCAAAATACTTATTTGTTCAGCATACTTATTCATTTAATGATGATTATTGTTATTTGAAATACTATCTCACAGCCTTTTTATTTGCGAGAAATAATGACAGTTGAAAGCGGGAAATTTTTTCGCAAAAGTTTTACAGACACAGTTTTTCTGTAAAATGACGAGTAATTTCCTTACGTGACAGCTATTACTCACCAGGAAAGTTATAGCTACAGTTTAGTGAGAAAAGCAGGTATTTGCTTCAATTTTGTTTCATTTTACACGTTCCAGTCGAAAAGTTTCTCGTGGCGAGAGTTACAGAACACAGCCACTGATTATCTTAACAGGTGGACGGACGGCATTACTGTTTGTGACTTTTTTTTATATTAAAATAAAATTATTAAAGTTTTAAAAATGAGATAAGTTGAAAATCGTTTTCCAATAAGAAATACAAAAATTTTTTATTTGCTTATTTATTTTGCTTTCTTATATTTTTTCTTCACTCTTTTGCTTACAACTTACTTCACCGTGAAACGCATTGTCAAAATTGGAATTTCCAATTGCAAAGCGTTGCCGCGGCGTTGTTTCGGTATGCTCCATACAAAATGTACGGACATGAGAACTTTTGACAGCTAAAAAACGCTTGCCGCTCTTGTTTAGGGATGGGTGTATTTCGATGCACTTTGGTTTCATGAACATATATAAAGAAAATACGGATAACGGTGAAAAAAGAGAGGAAAAACAGAAGCAAACAGAATAGGTAGCAAGCTGTATATACGGCCTGCTACCTATTCCGGTGCAATTTGGTTGCATACGAATTTAGTTAATGAACAAACATACATATATAGAAAATACGGACAGCGGCAACAAAAGACGTTTGTACAGAATGAGAGACAAAACACTACTTCTTATTAATTGTTGTTTGTTATCTACTCATTTAAAATAAAACCACTTTAAATTTAGTAACTAATACGAGTAATACAAATAAATTTGTAATACGAGTACTTTAAATTTGTTTTTACTTTTTAATTTTAGTTCTCAATCAAATGAACGACAATTTTTAAAGGACTTTATAAGCGGTGCTCCTGGTTCTTCTGGTGCCCGTTTGGCTGCTTGGTTGCAACCAGAACCTCGTTTGGATCCAAATAAGTATGTCGTTTAATTATCATTTATTTTATTAAACAACATGTTGAGATTAAAATTTATTTTTTCCCCACCAAATCCAGATGCGAACTGAACACAATTACCGAACCGTTACGTTACGGTTGGCCAACACAAATTACGGTAACCATACGTGACCAGTATGGAGATGCAATTATTGTGCCCGAGTTAAAGGTATGCCGATTTTTAAATATTAAGAATTATAAAATGGTGTAGTAACGCAGACAAAATTAGTATAAAATATATTAAAAACAAAAAAAGTTTGTTTTTAATATAATTTTTTCGCGGATTCTATTTAGTTTTCTTCTTTCAACTCAATTTGGTCGTGTTTGAGACAACTCAAATTTCGCACAACCCAACTCTTGACAAATTCCCACCTGTGTGAATCTTGTTACATGGGGCACTGGTGAGCCGTGAGGTAGTTTACCTCAAGATTAGGCCATAATGGCTGTTGCGGACACAAATCAATTACACATTTATACAGTTTCATTCAGTTTCAGCTCCAAAATAATCATGCACTTTATACAGATATCTACGTAGAGCTACTTCGTAAGCAAATATTGCGTCATATATGCTTACGAATTCAGACAAAAGAAATCATTCAATTTGAAAACCTTTAACATGTAATTCTTTTCTTTTGCTCAACAGGTTGAAATAAAGGCCATACCGACCGGTTGCTCTGGCAATGGCAACATCAAAGTTCGTCGTGCCTCGCAAACTGAAACGCATTATGGTGGTATTGCTCCGCCGCCTCGCCAAAACTATGAGCCCACTATTAAAGAAAAAATGTGTTTTAAAGCTATAACATTTATGAAGTCATACAATAACTATTCCTTTGAGGAGCTACGGTATAGCAGTCCCATACAAACAAGAGTAACTGAATCGTTGTATGCTCAAGATATGGAAGATGGTACATTCAGTGTACACTGGACGCCGAATGCAGTGGGCAGTTATTGCTTAACCGTAATCATAGATGGTATTCTGTTGGAGGAGGTGTACCGTGTAGAGGTGAAAGAGGGCAGTATACCACCACCGGCCCACAAACGAGTAATGAAAAACCCTCATACTCCCAATAAGTTGAGAAAATTCTATACCAAAAATACAGCAGGTTTGCGTATTCGTTCTCATCCTACTCTCCAGTCGGAACAGGTGGGCATAGTGAAGCTGAATGGCATTATTTCGTTTATCGACGAAATTGAAAATGATGATGGTGTGTGGTTGCGCTTATCTACGGAGTCTATTAGACAACATTGTACCATGGGCTGGTATCCTACGGAGGCCTGGTGCTTACAATACAATCAACATTTGGCGAAAACTTTGTTACATCCAGTAGTCGAGCAAAATACCCAAGAGGCGGCTGCTTCAAACAATGAAAATATCTTGGCTGATTCTAATGCTGACAGCCAAGCCATGCCACTCTTAGCGGCCAATGTAGGAGAAAATAGGCCCAAGGCCAGAGACATATTAGATAACATAGAACCGTTAACAGCTGCTTTAGAGTCACCGCCAATAACTAAAGACAAATTGGAATCACCCACTAAAAATGTTTTTGATTTTTCTATTTCCTCTACCTCCACAAAACCAGACGATTTTCCACATGTTTCTACAAATCCCTTTATATGTGCTGATACTGAAACAAAAGCCGAAGAACGTCCTCTTAGCGCTACATTAGAGAATAAGACTGAAGAATCTCTCAATCCGGGTAACTCTGCAGGAGTCAATCAAATCGGTTCGGCTATAGCTGGTGTGGTGGGAGGAGGTGCCATTAAGTTACAAGCTTTACAAAAATGGTTCAAGGGTGATAACGAGCCCAGTTCACCGAGAGATTATTCGTTTAAGCCTTCGGACATGAGTGAAATTGCATCAGTTTCGGTAAGAGAATTGGTCAGAGTAATGGGTGGTCAAGACTCCCGTTCTAGTAACGGCAACAGTTCTCAGCGCTCGGGGAGTCCCATTAAAATACCGACGGAGGATAAAATGCTTGAAACGCCTAGCAATAGCGTACTTTCTATGGAAACTTCAGATGTTTCAATGACCCAGGACTCTAGTAACTCCGCACGTAGTACTAAAGACGATACTTCCCAATCAGAGGCAGGCCAGTTCGATATTTCAAGCTTAAGGAAAACACATTTTACACCCAGTCAAACGGCTGCTTTACTATCCACACCCAAACATTCTGCACGAAAAGCGGGAGCCAATCGAAAGACGTCTGTCCATAACGTAGGAGTGGGACCGCCATCATCCTCCTCTGATACGGGAGGTTTAAAAGAATCGGATATCTCAAATTTGGAAGAAGAAATGAATTTATTGCAAATAACCACTACAACTCCAGGTGGTGGCAGCACCACACAAGACCAAATACTCTTTGGAGAAGTCAGAACTACTTGTTCAACCAGCAGCACTGACAACTCAAGTCCGCCAGTATGGCCTGAGCCCATTGCATCAGCTGGTGTCAATGGTTCACAAAACAGTGCTTTCAAAACAGCAACAACTCAAACTAAGAAAAATCCTATGGGACCGATTAAAAGAGCAATGCCACCCTCCTTTGCCGAAAGCATAAGAGCTGTATTTGCCGCTTTTCTATGGCATGAAGGTGTGGTTCATGATGCCATGGCTTGTGCTAGTTTTTTGAAATTCCATCCCAATCTACCCAAGGAAGGGGCCACTGTTATCACCAGGCGAGATCACAGTGAAGGGAAACAACAACTGTCCAAAGAACAAAAGGCCCAACAAAGACATTCAGTAGAGGTGGCCAATGCCGGTAACTATTTAAATATTAGGCCTTCTACTTTGGAAACTTTAACCAAATGTGGCAATTTTTCTGTGAACAATCGTAAATACCGCAAAGGTCAATCAAGTGATAATGCGGACGAAACGGGTGAGAAACAAAAGCTTCATTCTTTACCCGAAGTTGTAACAGTTCTGCCTCCTGCTTTGCGTAGCTTAGTTTATCTTTGGGAACATATTTGCTCCAATTGCGTACACATTGTGCAATCGAACTCTTTAAGTCAAGAAAGGTTCCATTCACGCGAGTCCACTGCGGATAGTGGCAAAGAAAAACCCACTGCCAAAGATAGGGAAAACAAAAAGTTGCGAAAGAAAAAGGACGATGGTTCGTGGTGTGAAATATGTCAAACCTTTTTACCCATACCAGTTACATATCACATGCGTATTGTCCATCCCGGTTGTGGAAAGTCTGCCAAAGGCAAAGGCTACAATAGTGTGGGTATATTCTGTGAGGGCTGGGCCGGAAATTGTGGGGAAGGCGGCAAAGGAGCTTCCAGTTGGTTTTTGATGTGTGATGCTTGTCGTGAAAAATACATATCGACCAATAAAAACACCAACAATCTAAATAACACTCATTCAGGTGGCCCTGGTGCAGAGTTGAATTTATTTGGCATCCGAACTACAACCTTAATAGCAAATTCAGAGATTTACACAACCATGAGAGAAAACGCTACATTTTTATTGGAACTGTCTTCGAATCTAACGAGTTTACCTACGGACTCACAACACACCGCTGGAGCTACGGCCACCACGACCACTAAACGCTCGCCCCAACAAATGCCAGTTGTAGTGGAGCATCAGCATTTCAATATGAGTGAGATGAATAAGCCCAGTACCAGCAGGGCGGATACACAGAGACACAGTCGGGTAGGCTTGAAGATAACCAATAAATTTGGAGGTAAGTGTATGTTAATATAGAAATAAAATAAAGGAATAAGAGTAGTAGATGTCAGAATAGAAATACGGAGCGGACCTACTCGGCAATGCATAACCAGGCTGCATTGATGCGCAGTAGGTTGTAGACGGCAAAAGTTGGCAAGATTGCAATTGCCTTAGAACTTTAGTTGTTCATATTATGCGCAAAAAAAAAAAACATCTAAAGCGCATTGTAAAAATTTCTGGTGCTATTAATGAATGGTTATTAAATTCGTTGTCTATGCATTTTTTGAGTAGAGATCTATGGAAAACTGTCAAAGCTTCTGAGATGGTTCAAATAAAAAAGAGAAACAAGCTTTGATCAGAAAGAAAGGGTACTTATCCACTCACTTTGCTCTCACATATTTATTTTGTCTTTGCATCAGCAATGCATACTCATTACAGATGCGCATGAGATGCAGTGCAGTGATACTGGGTTGCGCAGAACTACCTTTATGGTCGGAATGATATGGCGTAATTAAGACGTAGTCTTTCGGCTTCAATTCTTGAACAAGATGAACCCTATACGGGAACATTCGTAATGTGGCCATAATCCTCTGAATGGACCTCCGCGATAGCCTCAGTTGCGCCGGCCGTCTATCTTGTTGTTGCTGTTTCTGGACTGTCCTGTACACTATCCGCAACTCGTTGGATATTTTCCTCCATGTGCACCGCACGTAGTTTTCTGGTATATGGATGGTGTCTTACTGTACCATGTTATCAAAAATTTGCAACCATGCCGTTTATTGTAGGTGCTGAAGGTCCAGTACTTACATTAAAAAACAACTGTAAGCACATTGCGTCTAATTAATTTATCTACTACAATTTTTGATCGCTGTTCTGTTGTGTAGTGTTTCATGTTAAATTCCTTAAGTCCGCTTTTAGGGTTTGGAAATTGAAAGACAGACATTTTTCTCATTCTGCTTTGAAATTGGCGAAATCTTTTAGAGTTGCGAAATTAATAGACAGACAGAAATTTTTCGTTTCTCTTTCCTATTTTTTTTGTTGTTGTTGTTTTTTAAGCACAGCTAGCGTGTTTATATGAAGTTGAGAATAATAATATAAAGCAACAACTTGAAAAAATGCTTCAAACTTCAAACGAAAAGTGTCCAGTACAGTAGAGGTTTACCGCACACTCTTCCTCTTTAATACATCGCCTACAAACTTCGTCTGTCTGTCCATCAGTTTCTCAACTGTGAAAGGGGACTAAAGCTGCGTACACACGATTGTCAGATCTTACAATATTGCTAGTAAAATTGTCTGAAAATGTATTACAATCGTGTGAACTGCCAATTTTTAACTTACAACGTTGTCAGAAAAACTCTTCGTCGGCATTGCCAGATAATTGGCTGGTATTGTAAGCTCAGTTTTAATTGTCAGATGTATAAAATTAATGCACCTGACAATTGCATCATTGTCAGAAAAAACTTTGATGGGCAACACTGTCAAACAGATGGTTGTTGATATACGTAAGTGGCAGTGCCTTGCAACATGCCTGGCAATTTTTTTCATCTAACAACCGTGTGAACTGACAATTTTTGTTGTCAGATGAATTAATTGTCAGACCATAGTCTGACAATGAAATTGTAAGATTTTCTTACGATCGTCTGAACACACAATTTACTTCTAAGGGACAATTTTCCATTGTCTTTACATTGCCAGCATGTTGCCAGATCTTACAATATTGTTACATCTGACAACCGTGTGTACATAGCTTAAGTCTTCTTCACAAAGTTCTGAAACAAACATAAAAACTAGAGATAATCTAAAAAAGTTATTGAACATTCAAATCATAAAGGTACTTTTGCGCCACCCTACATCTGCGAACAGATCTTACATTAGGTGATATGAGAAAAAGTAAGAGGATTTGAAAACAAAAGAGCATTAAACTATTTAAGTATAATGAATTAAACACATTAAAACCAGCAGACTACCGACTTCCATATATGCATTTAAATGAAAATGTTTATTTTGAAAATAGTAAGACGTCATGCAGGTTGTTGTCCATGCTATTTTTTTTGCCGGAGTCGAAGTAAACCACTATCTATTTTTGCTGACTACAAAATACAAAAAATAGTGTTGTCAATTACAAAATATGGGACACAAATTAGCGCTTGGAAACCGCTGTTTTATTGCAACATAGTCATATCTCAAAAAAAAGCTTTTGAGTTAACAATGCAGAGTTGTTAACACTACTACCTTTTATATTGTGGCAAAAATTTATTCAAATTATTTTTAAACTATTTCCTTTAGGAGATATTTTCTAAAAAAACATTTACTAAGACTTGTACGGAAACTAAAAATTTTAAACGCGGTTTTCTCGAAACGAGCTTTTTTTAGTTATGACTATGTTGCAATAAAGGAGCGAAACATTTTATTTTCTACTAACAGGTGTACAAGTATGACAAATTTTTGAAATTGAGATGCATTTGTTAAATTTATTTAATTTATTCGAAAGATAATATTCTGGCATTATAATTTAAATATCACTTCTGGTATATGATCACGTAATCTAATCTGGAGATCTAATTTTCGATGATTTTCCAGCATTTGTGCTATATCGGCAATAACGCGGTGAATGTTGTCCTCCTAGTGATAAATCGTTTTAGGCTTATTGGCGAAGACTAGCGTCCTCATATATATGGTTAGCAGCGTTAAATCGTACGGTTTTGGAGGCTAATTTACAGGTCCGTAACGTGCAACTATGTGGTTATTAAAAGTTTCCTTCAATAAAAATTAGTTTAGTTTCGCAACAACTGCAAATGTAGTCATGTAGTGGTATAGCCAAGTCGTCGTTAAAATAATCAGTTTTATATAAATACATTTATTCTATTTTTCACAGATTGTAGTCGGTGATCTAGGACAGGTTTAACTTTAGAGAATTGGAATAGAAAAGATTAGGACTACATAAGAATTTTAGTTTATTCTTAGAAACAAATAAAAATGTCTCAAAATACAAATTTATATTCATAAAATAATATAATAATGGTACATAGTCGGAAAGCAGCTCTGACCTGAAGAACAGCTCTCGCGTCGTCGTAATTTCTTATAGTGCAACCTAAATTCGGGAGTAAAGCGCAACGTAATTTAACTCTTTGATTTTACGCTGTAGTAAGTAACTTAAATAAGGGCGTTAAAGTTGTGCCACGAACAGTATTGCTCAATGAACTTGTTTGATAAAACTCACTACATATTTTCTCCGTCTGGCAACTTGGGTATTCTGCGTTTCGATTCCGCTCAGTTTCTTTCGATTGAATGTATTCTCCATTACGATCGGAACTCCGTTTTTTTCAGTTGTTTTTTTTTTTGTTGACGGAGAAGTTTTCGTTATATATTCGTATTCGTGATATAAAATGTTTAGTAACGATTAAAAAAACATTTAAAATTATTTTATTTAATGAAATTTATTTATTTATTATTATTATTATTATTTTTTTTTTTTTTTTAAATTATTAATTTTTGTACCCGAATCTGATGTGTTTTTTATGTATTTTGGGTCAAAAACAACAACACCAGAGCAGTATGAAAAATTGGCAAATTTAATGTCATCTAATGCAGACATTGCATGTGGATATCACCAGCGATCAAAGGAAGAAGTAGCAGTGTTCTGGGAGGAAGTTGCATGAATCATCAATGCACTTGGCCCTCCAACAAAAAAAATGCCAGCCTCATTATATCTCATATTGTTCTCCTCTCTGACCAACAACAATGCAGCTGTTATAGAAATTAAAAAATTAAATTATTGATGTTAAAAAAAAAATAATAATAATTGCAGCACAGTGAATTAATCCCCTACAATTTTTATTAAAGTTTTATTTTGGCCTTTCCATATTTAATCACAACACTATTAATTTTTTTTTATTATGTACCTTTATCTTCACAAGATTCTTTGCACTGTAATATATTTATGAACAATTAATTTTAGTTTGTTTTTGCATATATTTCTTTTTTCTTATTAAACTTTATTAAGAACTTATTTTTAATTATGTATACAAACAACTTTTTCTATTAAATTTGACATTTGTTTATGAAAACGATAACAAACTGGCTTATTTTGCAATTTAATTTCCACATTCCACAGTGATGCTATTAATTTTATAAACATTGTTGTCTTCTTCTTTTTCTTTCGATTCCGTTTTTTATCAGAATACCAATTTTCGATCGCAACGGAACTGAATGCGGAGACTTAATCGAAACGCAGAATAGGGGTGATTAATATTAAAAAGTAATAAAGTCGCTAAATTAGTCTAAAATCTCCTAAAGTGTGATTACTAATGGCCGCAAAAAATGAGCAATATTTGTTTTCAAGCGAACTTTACGGGTACTGAGAAAGCTTTCTCTTTTATGCTCGGGCAAAATTGGATTTTTCAATTGCAAAACGTTGACGCCGCGCTATTTGGGTTGGTCTCACACATTTTGTATGTGCATGGGAATATTTGGCAGATAAATTACGCTTGACGCGCTAATTTAGGTTGCACAGTTAAGTGCTGTTAGTCTGGTTGTTTTTGTTATTCGGTCTTGGTGAGTTTTGCGTCTCACTCGCTCTGGTTAACGGTTTGCCTCAACTATCTGTATTGGTTTACAGCTTTTCTAGAGGTGTTTCGTTGATAACCACGCTGCAACTTCCTATGTGAAAGCATAGGTTGATACAGTTAGTCACAGCCATTTTGGGATTATGGTCTATGTCGCCCCGCCAATGCTGTACACCAATGTAATGACAATATATCATTAATAGTGCACTAACATCAGACTAATATAATTTGGATTCAATCTCATTGATGTTATAGCTCATTGACATCAGAAAAATGGCACGTGAAGTAAAATTGATGACGAAATATCATCAATACCATGCTAGGCTATCATCAACATTAAACTTTGGTTCAATTTAATGATTTCAAAATTATGTTCAAACATGTGACTTTATATTGTACCATTTTCAAGAAATCAATGAGAATTAAAAATGTTCTAATAATACTTTTGATGACTTCCTGCCATCAACACAATGTCTGTGTGGCGCATAATCATATTTCAATTGTATACATACAATGTGAACGAGAAAATATGCTCTTTCTTTGCAACGTAGTTCTTCTTTCTGTTTTACTCTCTACGATGCCATCATATTCATGTAACTAACGTCGCATATGACGATTAAATGTCATTAATATGATGCATTTTTTTCTACTTCTTAAAAATCAATTTAAATTTAAAAATAATAATTTTAACAACCAAATTCCTTTTCATCAATAAATAGAAAACATTATAAAGCTATTTAGGCTTTTTTATAATAAATTTTGACAAATTGGATGTATTATAACTATTAATAAAATGTATCATTGAATTGATGTCACCACAGTTGTAGCATTGATGATATTCAATATATGGCAAAATTGTCTGATAACTTTCGTCGTTGAGATTGATGTCAGGTTTCATATCACTGATGACTATTTACATACAATTGATGTCACAAGTCTGATGAACCGCCGTCTTGAATATGAAGATGCTTTTTTCTATGAGTGTTTGATTGTTGAAAGTTGATGACAGGTTCAAGGAAGCCTTAAACCTTAAAACCTTTTTGGTTTTTCTGCCGCATTATTGTTTAAGATAAAATAAACATGGAATGTTCTGCTTACTATATTTATAGGCAATGTTACATTTCGCAAAAGTTTTGGTGGTTCATGTTCGCCAGAACAGGCTTGGCTGGCTCCGGAGACGTTTGCCTGCTTGGAAAGCTTTGGTCTAGCAAACAAAGAAGATTTGCCATACGAAATTTTCGGCATGGGAGCAAACGAAAATGGTTTTGATAGAGTAAGTTGCATGCCAGACATAAGAAATTAATTAATTACCCTTATTTACACCTACACATTTCATTAAATAATTTCAGCCTCTATCGGAAATATCGTATGAATCTTCGGAGCCCACTAATTACGACAACCCCAATCAGCCGAACTGTATGTCTACTAGCGGTACGCTATCACGTTTTCATCGCAGCTATTCTATGGGCCAGGGTTGGAGTTTGGCGGCACAACAACAAACGACCAGCAATCAACGAGAAGAATCCTTTTATCCCAAAGTAGTATTTCGTAAGCGCAATAATTCTACTTCAGAAAGTGATGGTTCTCTATTGATCTGCTATCCTTCCGAAAACTTGCGACGTTTGGTACCAGAACACATGCTTTTGGCCACTTCGGTGGTTCAGAAATCTTCAAATACCGAACCAGAGAACCAAGAATCTTTGAACAAAGACCAAAAATTAGATTTTGAAGTCAGCAAACAGCAGAACCAAAGAAACAATTCAGATGCAGAGGCTGCTGCTCAAGTTAACGTTATTCTCCAAAGGCCAGCCATGGCCTTTATAACACAGAAACATGATTTGAAAAAATTACGTAGTGCCATGAAAAGAAGTCTACGCATTGCTACCTGTCGCAATTATTCTTTACAAGCTTTGAACTGGTTATTGCGATCGGTGACGCAAAGTATTTGTCTTCACGATCTTATGTGGTGGTTTGTGTCTTCACTTAGCATCACCCCAACTGTCACTTCAGATCATGTTGATAATAAGTACGATGAACTGGAACCAGCTCTGGAACATCCTGTATCATATACTCAAATAAGTGGTCGTTTGTCCCACATGATTACCGAAAGTCTGCATACATTTTTGCAGTCTGTGGCTGATTTGACATTGTATTTGCCTTTGGGCTCCCCTCTGCAACGCATTGCTATACAATGTTTTGGCATAAGATTTCGTCAAACGGATCATCAGTTTTTGCACAGCTCTCATGTGTTTGGAAACATCTCAAAAATTCTGTCCAAGTCCGATGAACAAAATGAAAATCCTGGTGTATTTGGTTTAAATGAGGACTTAGAACTTAAAGAAGGCAAGATTAGCAAAGAGATCTTTGCACTACCAGAAGCTGGTGGGAAAATTATTTACTACAGTGATCTCAATGGCCATTTCGATGTTACCGTTTCTTCGCGCCAAGCCATGGCCGAATCGCTGACCGACAATTCCACTGAAACTTTTTGGGAAAGTGATGAAGAAGATCGTAATAAAAGTAAAATTATTGAAATTTCCATGAACAAATTGACTTATTGTTGCAAAGTGCTGCTTATACATATTGACAACAGTCGCGATATACAAAATAAAGTTTCCTCGGTGGTATTTTATGGCGGTCAGTCTTTGGGCGATACAAGTCTCATTAAATCACTTGAGGTGGATGCTAAAGCCTGTACCTGGCTATCGGCCAGAATCAATGATGACAATTTCACTCACTTTCGTCTAGAATTTACTGGACCTGAGAATACATTACGTGTGCGTCAAATAAAGATTTTGGGCTTACCAGCAGCCATGTGTGGTTCTGGTGATCAGTTGGTGAATCCTTATGAGCTGGTGGCCAACAATTCGTCTCAAGTGCAGGCTTTTAAATTTAATTTGAAGCTGACAAATGCAATCAGAATCCAGCAACAGATTTGTGAGAGTGAAACCTTACGTGTATTCCGCTTAATAACAGGCAAGTATTGAGTAATTTTATTTACAGTCTTGTTATGTATTTTATCGCAAACTTACTATTATGAACTCCGTCGTAACTACGAAGCTGTCGCAGAAATATTGAAACTCTACAAACACTTTTGTTTGTCGAAGGAATACAAAAAAGCAAATAGATTGTAATAAGTTGCTGAACTAAATTGAAACCAATTTTCACTAGCTTTTTTTACACGTCATACATCCCCCCGAGGAGCAGGTTTTATCTTAATGTATGACTAATCAAAACACTTTCTGAAGCATAGAGCCAATAAAACTCTAGCAAGTCACATGATTTATATTCTGTGCAACTTCCGCAACCCTTGCCAAAAGTTAAACGGGGATTGAAAAGTTCCCGGGAGGTTCTGCTAGCAGATCATCCCGGCGCTAATCACGATTGAGATGCTTACCTTGGCTGAAACGTTCTGGCTGTGGTTTAAACCTAAACCGCAGGTAGGGGAATGAGTTTCCCTAATAATTGCTATGCAATTCCATGCTGTTGTCTTGCAACGGACACCTGTAATATAAAAATCAAGTGGTGATGGTTAGTCGGGTGAGTTGGTTTCGGGCTGATGCTCTTAAATGGGCTTCGGCAAACCAACTTACACATCTTTTTACTTTTACATTGACTGCCTGGAAAATTGCATACAGGATCGTGCATTCTAGCACAATCTCTTCAGCAAGGGAGTTGTCCACACAAAAGTATACAAATTTATAGCGAAAGTTGCAACCTGTGTCAGCCTTGCAAGCCATATGGAGGCGCTGGTGAACCTTGGATTTGCCCATCATCAGATAAGGCCGTCAATGCAGGCGCTAATGTAAATCAATGCCACATTCAGTACTTTAGTTAACTTTGCGCTTCAACTTTTTTTTTTAATTAGGAAACACAAACTTTTTTAATTACGAGGGCGGTTCGGCAACTTCTTAGCCTATCAATGAAAGAGAATAGTTAGATTTTCAAAAATATTTTTATTTTTCAGTATAATCTCCTGAAACTTCAATACACTTAGTCCAACGCTTTTTTAACAATTCTATCCCTTGATTAAAATAGTTTTCCTCAAGGTCTTCAAAATAGTGATTTACAACTGTAATTGCATCTGCATTTGAGGTAAATCGCTTGTCAGCAAAGATTTTTTTAGATTTGGGAACAGGTAAAAGTCACTGGGAGCTAAATCAGGAGAATAAGGTGGAGGGTCAAGCAACTCGTACTTTAATTCGTTGATTTTAGTCATTGTTAAAACACTCTTGTACGCTGGTGCGTTGTCTTGATGAAAAATAATTTTTTTGTGTTGTAAGCCAGGACGTTTTTCTCGAATTTTTACAATTGATCCAAAATGTTGCAGTAGCACTCTGAATTTATTGTTTTACCCTTTCGCAGATAGTCAATCAATAAAATACCTTTCAAGTCCCAAAAAAAAATCGTTGCCATAACCTTACCAGCCGATCGAATTGTTTTTGCCTTCTGTGGGGCACTTTCTCCAGCTTCAGTTCATTGTTTGGATTGTTCTTTTGTCTCTGGAGTGTAGTGGTGGATCCATGTCTCATCAACAGTTATGAAACGATGCTTAAAATCCATTTTATTTCGCTTAAAACGATCCAAACAAGCTTGATAAATGTTCATTCTTATGCGTTTTTGGCCGACTGTTAACAAATGCCGCACCCATCTTGCAGAAAGCTTTTTCATCTGTACGAGTAGTTCTTCATGCAAAATTAAATGGACTCGATCATTTGAGATGCCCATGATGTTAGCTATTTCACGCACTTTTATTCTTCGATCATCCAATACCATATCATGCACTTTGGCTACAATTTCTGTTGTTGTTGCTGTTTTCGGACGTCCACTACGCGGTTCATCTTCAGTGGTTATACGACCACGTTTAAATTCAGCAACCCAATTTTTTACTGTTGCATATGAAGGAGCACTTTCACCTAACACATTCACCATATCATTATGAATTTCTTGTCCCGATAACCCTTTTGTATGTAAATATTTAATGACACCACGCATTTCTAATTTTTCCATTGTAAAAAAATCGCGCATGCGTCTTGTGAACACCTGTTTCTATATGAAGGAGTTACCAGATCGAAACAAAATTTAACATGTGTTCATAGCAGAGATGGAAGTTTCCAAAACACTTAACTTAAGTTTCCGAACCGCACTCGTAGGAAGCACAAACTGCCTTCTGATAGCCTGCAGTAACAGTTGGTCTTTGGCAGGAAAGAAAGATGTTACCTCGGCACTGTTAGTCGATCATTCTTGGCACTGATCTATGAAAGCATTGTTGCCTTAAAATTCACTATTGTTGTAAGATTTTAGATACTTTGCTAATAGTTTATAGTGAAAAGTTTATAATTTTTAAATCATTATTATTTTCTTTAATTTCCAGGTCAAGTTTTTGGAAAATTAATAACATTGGATTCTGGCAACGATGACAATGCTGGTGGCATTTCGGTGATTGGGAAAAGTGGTTCACAAAATGCTTTGGGCATGGACAGCAGTGCAAATTCTATGTTGGCCGATTCCCTTGATTTAAGAGAGCACATGGTGGGCATACTGTTTTCACGTAGCAAACTCTCCCATTTACAAAAACAGGTCATAGTGCACATAGTGCATGCCATTAAGAAGGAGGCCAGGCGAGCTAAAGAAGACTGGGATGCTGTTAATTTAACTAACAATCTGAGAGATCCAAACGGTACCGGCTCCAATAACGACAAAGATTCGAAAGGAGATGCCACATCAGAACGAAGTCGTACTGCAGATACTTATTGTTTTGAAATGCTGAGTATGGTGCTGGCGTTATCGGGCAGTGTAGTGGGCCGATCGTATCTATCGCATCAACATGGTCTGATTAAAGATCTTTTAAGTCTCCTGCATACTGGCAGCGATAGAGTGCAGAGGCAAGTAACCGCTCTGCTAAGACGTATTTTACCTGAGATTTCGCCCGGCACATTTGCCGATATTTTGGGTGTACAGCGATTGCCTCCTCTGGATTACAATATAGCACATCAAATTGCTGTAGATTTTGATATGGATAGTTTGGGCTTATTGGACATATTTTTGGCTGTAATTGCCAAATCTCTGCAACTGCAAGTGAAAATAAAAAATGCTGGTGGCAAATCAACAATGGAGAAAATACCGTCATTCATCAGGCTCTACAATGCTTTAGATTTGTCGGTACATCTGCTCAAACCATCTAAACTATATATTAGTGAGCAACGTAATGCAGCGGAGAAAGATGATAACTTTTCGCGTTCAGAGTACGCTTTTGAATATGACTGTAGGAAACATGTCTGCGGCTTAAATAAGGAGATGGGTAAAAAAGAGACTCCTAAAAATCTAAATCATAGATGGTTTTTAAATGGTATGATACCCACAAAACAGGCCGAAAGTATTATTGGTTTAATAAGGGACTTGGCAACGGTATAGTGGAACAAATAACGATCAAGTTCTTTTTGCCTGATTCTATATAATATAATCTTCTTCTTTTGTAGGGTAAATTGGGCGACAAATGGTCTCAAATGACTAAAGCGGCCATAGCAGAAGCTGTTTTAAATCTAACACGTTTGGATGAGGTGTTCCGCTGCCCTGAAAACTGCGTTAAAACTGCCACACTATGGCTAGCTTTGGCAAGTCTTTGTGTTCTGGATAATGATCATGTCGAAAAGTTATCCTCTGGACAGTGGGCCATTTCAGATACCCGTCCCATGTGCAATAATCACGATGATGGTGAAACTTCGGCCATAATACAATGTGAAAGTTGTGGTTCTCTGTGTGGCGACTGCGATCGATTTTTGCACTTGAACCGTAAAACAAGGACCCACAAAAGAACTGTAAGTGCTGCGAAGTTAAGGGCAGCTATTAAATAAAATGTTATCGAGAATTTTGTTTCCAATGTGGATCAATTAATTTTTAAAGAAACCGCTCGTATGAAATTGTCGCAAGTTTTCTTCGGCAATCGAAGGTTAAATAACTTTTCTTTTTTACAAAAGTGAAGTATTGTTAGAGGGTTTCACACGGTAAAGGAAAGCTATCGATAATTGGCTTTAAAAAAACAAATAGTAAAGGTTACATTTTTATGGAAGTAGAAGGTATTGGACAACTTTCTACGAGAAATGCTCGTAGAAGTTTATCGAAAACTTGGCGTTTAGGTGTGGTTCACATTCAACATCGGTCCTTGAAATTTAACCACCCGATATAAGAAACCTGGTCACCTGTCGTTGACGAAATCTTCGTCGTTGGTTGACGAAACAATTAGAAATAAATGTATGTATTTCAACTTTTGCTGTGTGTGACGAATTTCGTCCAACGCCACGATTGTGTGCTTTTTCATACACACCAATGTGTTTTATTTTTGATGACGAATATTCGCGATCAAAAATTCGACGTTTGTCGCAGTTGCGTTCCTAGCATTATACTCAATATAGAGTGTAGGCAATGAAAATTAAAATATTGTCGTTCCACAAAATCCTAAATAAAAACTTTATTTTTCATTAAACTATTCGTTCAAAAACAAAAAAAAAAAACACGGAATAAAAAAAGTCGATAGGACTTTTTGGTTGGGCTCCACAAGGGGTTGAGTGCGGCCATACACCAAAAAACACAAATGTTCCGTTATATGAAAAACGGTACTTAGAAAAAAGAAATTACAGTGTTTTTCGTACTCATTAGATCCCAATTAACTTATCTAGGCATGTAGCGTTCTTCTTTGTATTTTTCCAAATTAAGAACTTGTAAAGCTGTGTTATATACTCGTACGTGTTTAAGTAGAATCCATTGTATTTTATCGATATTTTGTAATGGATAGATTGTTTGCCTTTTGTAGGTTTGCAAAGAAGAGGAAGAAGCAATACGTGTTGAACTGCATGAATCGTGTGGACGTACTAAATTATTTTGGTTACTGGCATTGGCTGACTCCAAAACACTCAAAGCCATGGTGGAGTTCCGGGACGGAAGCCATACTATTATCTCAGGCTCGCAAGATTGTGTGGGACGTTGTCGTTTCTGTGGCATAACCGGCAACTCCGGGTTGTTAGAAATAGGGAATGTTTGTGCGGATGCCCAGTGTCAGGAATACGCTGCGAATTCATGCATGAAGACCAAACAATGTGGTCATGTGTGCGGCGGAGTGGTTAATGAAAAGAAATGTCTGCCCTGCTTACAGCATGTGTGTCATGCTAGGGAAAATAATGCAGCCGATGGAATAAATGAACCCAAGCTGACACAAGATGCTGACGACATGTGCATGATATGCTTTGTGGAAGCCCTGGCTTGTGCTCCTTCCATACAAGTAAGTTTAAGGCGTATGCATTGTGTAGTGTTTCCATTTTAATCTTGAATAACATTCTAGTTGGAATGCGGTCATGTGTTTCATTATCATTGCTGTAGAGCTGTTTTGGAAAAACGTTGGAGTGGCCCTCGTATAACGTTTGGCTTTTCTTTATGTCCCATATGTAAAGCAGATATCAAGCATGCAACGCTGGCGGAAATTTTGGAACCCATCAATGTTCTCAAGCAGGATGTCAAGCGCAAGGCTTTGATACGGTTTGTCATCATTAGGCATTGCTTTTTATTTCGAAACATCTAATTTTTTTTTGTTTTGTTCTAGTATTAAATATGAGGGCATGATCAAGGATAGCGAGAGCCGTGATTTGACTGGATTAGCCATGGATCGCTACGCTTACTATGTTTGTTTTAAATGCCAAAAAGCCTATTATGGTGGCGAGGCCAGATGTGATGCCGAAATTGGTGAAAAATTCAACCCCGAGGAGCTGGTTTGTGGTGGCTGCTCAGATGTTGCGCGTGCTCAAATGTGTCCCAAACATGGTACTGATTTTTTGGAATACAAATGCCGCTATTGCTGTTCGGTAGCGGTATTCTTTTGTTTCGGCACTACACATTTCTGTGACACCTGCCACGATGATTTTCAACGTTTGACCAATATACCTAAAAATAAATTACCCCAATGTCCGGCTGGACCCAAAGCCAAGCAGCTTATGGGTGAGGAATGCCCCTTGCATGTTATACATCCACCTACTGGTGAAGAGTTTGCTTTGGGGTGTGGCGTGTGTCGCAATGCACAAACATTTTAGCATCATGTTGCCAATTCATTCGGTCGTAACAGTGGCAATGATTATAATGAAGTGCAATTGGAAGAGTTAGATAATCGTCATTGTCTGAATTTGATGGCAGCGGCAGCAGAAATGGAAGAGGGAGAGCCAGAGGCCAGTGATGATGAATATAACTAGTCATTTATGATAATTATTTTATATGGTTTAGTGTAAGACTTGGCCCTCGATTATACATAACTTGTTTCTTATGTCTGCAATATAACTTTTTAGATATAACATAAGGAAGTTTTATGAAACGGAGGGTTAATACGGTATTTATAACACGATTATAACAAATATAGTCACCAAATTATGGTGAACACTTTTTTAAATCTCAATGTTTTTAGCAATTATTTTATTCATCAAATTATACTTGCATCTACTTAGCAATAAATGTGACAAATATGATCGTAATAAAAATGGTTTTAAGTTTTTTTTTATTCTATTGTAAACGACAAAACGATTGTGTTTGTATGCAGTTTACAGAACACGAATGAAAGTTGTGTTTAGATTGTCTGTATGAAGCGATTTAAAAAAAATTTAGAGCTTTTATACACCTAAATTGTGTATTTATGTACATTGTGGTGTATGTAGCGATAATACCCAAGACAGCTTTACCTGCTTACTGCCCATTTAGCACAGCTGTATTTCTTTTCAAACGTTTTGCGTTTGATTTCTTAGACACCAGACAGTATTGTGCTTTGCAAGGGATTAATAAAACATTTTTTTTTTTAATTCTCAATAATCTATTTAGATTGTTGGGATATAAAGTTGAATGTTTGACAATATCTTTCAAAAATTTCCAAAGTCTACTGATGATTAGGGTGGCTCCTATGAAATGTCGACATATAGATAGCTGGGAAACATAGAAAACAAGCTATTTATAATTTTTTATAAATGTTAGAAGCTTAAATAGCGAATAAAAAACTTAATTGTATGAACAGTCATGTGATAAAAAATGATTGTTTGAAAACGAAAAACAATTTTAAAAATCATTTAGTTGTGAATTTTTATTAAGTTTATTTTTTGTAAAAACTGTTCAATTTTAAAAAAGACACAAACTGTTGAAAACCAATTTAACAAAATGATTTTTGGCATTAATTTTTTTTTTTTTTATTTTTATAAGAAAGTTTAACTTAAAGTTTAAATTTTCATTCGCGTAAAAACATTTGAAACAAAAACAAAATTGGAAAATTTGTTTTTGTTTTAAATGTATTTATGCGAATGAAAATATTTATTCGAAATAGAGGAAGTGGCAGTAAATTTGAACAAAAAAAATTTATTTAAAAATAAACATATCACGGCATACTACAGCGATACGGAATTAATGTACTACGTATGCTTTAAAAGTTACTTTTCCTAAGTCAGCTTTTACATTTGTACAGACGACGGGCAGACAGACGAAATTTGACGGTGCGGTAACGAAAATTTTCGGTGGGGGAGAGTGTGTAGTACACGACTCTCTGTACTAGACATTTGTGGACATTCTTTGTTTCTCTTTTTAACTTTTCGTATTTCTTATGTTGTTGCTTCATATCATTATTCTCATATCAACATCAACTTCATATAAACACACTAGCTGTGCTTAAAAAAACAACAACAACAAAAGAAAAACGAAAAGTTTCTGTCTGTCTATTAATTTCTTAAATGTAAAAGGTTTAGGCAAGACCAAAAGAGAATTGAAAAAATGTCTGCCCATCGTCTGTACAAATGTAAAAGCAGACTAATAAATAAAATATCAACTGAAACAAAGAACATGAAAGAACGAAAGAAATTTGAACGAAAGCTACTCAAATTGAACGGTTCACTACTGTACGAAAAGTGGTCAGTTTGTCTGAATTTAGACGAGCGAACATTTGGAAGAAAAACATTTGGAATTCGCTTTTGATTTTTCTTTCGTATTCACACAGTCGAACATGTTGCCGGCAACACTCCATTATCATTTGTTTTTTACATTTTTCGCTATGATATCTGTTAATTTTTTGACATATGATTAATTTAAATTATAAAAAATAATGAAATGGAAGTTTTTCATAAATAAATTTATTTTTAATGTCTGCTACAGTCACACCAAACATTTCCTTTCATTTGCCTGTGCTTTTTTATTCGGTCCATATATTCTTTGGATCGCATACTGTACCGATAATCTATTTCCTGTACAAATATTTATATTCCATATTTATTGAAATGTCCAGAAAATGTAAATTAAATTAAAATGTCAAAAAGTAAATTATAAGGGCCGTATCCAAAAAAAAATCTTACTTGAGTTTTAACGCATACGTTAGTTACCAAACATATTAACACTACTATACATTTGTTAAAAAAGTTTATGCAAAAACAGTACGTTAACTATTAAATGTAGTAAAGAATTTAATTCTTTTATTCTGGCAATGTCGTTATGTTCAGTTGTAATTTTTTGAATAGTGATGTATGAAAACTAATATTCGAAAATCGAAAAACAAATTTAAAAATAAAAAATTTTTATTATTACATAAAATAACACTTTTTGGACAACTATTTCCTGGATTTACCTTTTTAATAAATAATGGATATATAATATGTAGTGTATTAATGAAATTGAGAATAATTACTAGGACTTCTTATACTTCAAATATTTGTACTATTCGAATAACGTTTTTAGTTGTATTCGTTCGATTGAAAGTGCATCACTAACATATTTTTTCTTTATGTTTCCCTTTCAAAATTAATATTTTCTATTCATATAAAATGTAAAGCGTTAATTTATTTTTCTAACAATTATAATATATTGCTCTTCTTAATATTTTTCATAAAATTGTGAATTTCAACACAAATCAACATCAAGAAACCAAATGTCATTTTAACGTACAGTTAAAGTGGCCCATTTCAACTTTAAACGAATGGCAAGTTAATGATTGTTTTTGGATACATCGTTAGGAAATTTTTCTTAACAATTGCTTACCAAGCTTTGTTAAGTTTTTTTGCATACGGCCGTAAGTCAATAGAGTAAATGTCAACAAAGCGTGTTGCCAAGTACCGAACACAAAATCGACTCTCCCTTCCCTACCGGTAATTTGCTACCAAACTAAATGTTTCCCTTCCAAATGTTTTCGTGTCTAAAGACAGACTTTAGTGACCGGCTCACTACGTTCACTGAGATGCTCCGTTCAATTTAAACCGTTCGTTCATGAACGATACAGCTGTTTTATTTATACATATATGTATTTACATATTTCAGCATCATATTTACATATTACAGCATCAAAGTATGTTAATAGGTTGTTGACATTTTTACTGTTAAAGGCCCTGATTCACTATCCTACACGATCGTACGATTCATTCACAGGAAACTGTTTCAAAAGTCTGGCCGACTTGAAAGAATCGTTTCAAAATGGCGTTGTAGGCCACACTATTACAAAAGTATGATTGAAATAATTTATATACACAATAAAAAAATTAAAAACTCTTATTAACATAATAATTTTACATTACTTAAATTTTTTTCTTGAGTCACCAACAATATTCTTACATTTTTCACAATATATATCACACTGATCGCACAGAAGCCATAATGTTTTGAAAAGTTTCATAAAATTTTTCAAATCGTACGATTTGTCAAAAAGTCTGTTGCACGGTTGCATTTTTAGTACTTTTTCAGCATACATGCTTTATTTTGTAGATCGCACGATCGTGTATGATAGTGTAACATGGCCTTAAGTGCCAATTTCGCGATAACGAAGTTGTTCATTCGTTCGCACAATTACATTTAAAACAATAACAAATTTTTGAATGTTGTTTTTGTTTCGTTATCGTGAAATTGCCACTAATTATATATAACATTTCTATTTGTGAGCCTCTTTTTGTAATTATTTTCTTGTTGTAGTATTGTTGTATCGGTGATGTAGGGAGAGTGTCCGCTTCTTGCACAGTGGGTTGCTAATACTGTTTTTTGGTCTGTTTTTGTTTTACATGTTCTATAGTCAGACTTATGCACGGCTAATCTAGTACGTAATTTTGCTTTCGTAGTTCCAACATATATTTTGCTGCATGTATTTGGTTCATCTTCGTTACAAGGTATCTTATATATTACGTTTGCTTTATCTAACTTATCCTTATAACTTGGATTTGGTGTTTGAAAATAACAAAATAACTTGTTTTTTTTTAAGCAATCTTAATATATTGATTGTCATATACATCGGAATGTATAATTCTTTCAGTAAACCCGGGTATGTAAGTTATAGTTTTATATATCTTCGTATCTGTTTGTACAGGAGTGTGATTAAAATTATTCATCGCGTTTTTTATAATGTTTGTTGCCATAATACTGAAAAAACTATTTGTTTTTGTAAAATTCGTTTAATCTTTCTTGTATTCTCCTTATGAAATTGCTTGTCAGTTATTTGTAGTAGTATAAGGTGTGTTCCACGTGAATAACGAAACAGTCCGAACTAGTTCAAAAGCGTTCCACGTAACAATTTTTGTGCATTTTTGAGAGAAAATGAGAGAGTAAATTTTTTCATTTCCCAAACTTTTTCTTTGGGTAAGTTCGGACTAGAATTGCATACATATGAAACTGAAAATGTAATTTGGAAAAAAGTTATTGCTTAAAAATTAGTTAAAAGCAAAATGGAAGTTTGCCCAAACTAGAAATAACGTTGAGAAATTGTAAACAGAAAATGCAATTGTTATTTGGCTTTGGGTTTTATAAATATGTACAATAAAAACCTATTGAAATTTTTACATTGCTTTTAATTGTACAGCCGTTGCCAATAATGCAAATCTTTCGTGTATATGATGATACGCGCTTTAAGCGTCTAAAATCGCTAAAATAAACTTTAATGTAAAAAGTAAACAGTACTTGTATTGCGAGATGTACAATTGTGGTTTTTTGCGTTCCAGCAGTTTTGGGTAAAATATGCAAGTTTAGAGAGTAATTTGCTTTTTACTCTCATTTGTCCGAACTAGTCCGCGATCTTGTGGAACACATATATAAGGTGTGTTTCTTTACTTTCCGGGCAAGTTTCGGGCAAAAGAGAGCATGCATAAGTTACTCTCAAATACAGATAAAATTTACCTAAAGTACGGGAACGCAAAATGCCAAATTTCTAGCCCAAAAAGAAACATATGCTGTGTTTTGATATGGCAAAAAAAATTGTCACTTAGTTTTACGAAAAAATACTGTGATATTTTTCACTTTTTAGCTTTTAAGGTCTTTTGTACATTCCTGTTTATTTAATTTTTATATAAAAACACTGAAATGATTTGTATACGAGTTGATTCAAATGTACTTTGTTTCTTTGCTATTGTTTATTTTTCGAACAGCTGATTGCTTAATTACTTGCCCAAACTAGCCCGAAGAAAAAGTACGGGCTGTTTAGTGCAAGAAGAGGAAGCATACTATTCTCTCAAAACCGCTCTCGTTTGCCCAATTTTAAAGTACGGGAACGCTTTTCGTGCAAATTGGGATCCCGCGGGATCCCAAAGTAGAGTAAAGAAACACACCTATAATTAACAGATATACAAGATTATCGATAAATTGTCTACAGAAATACCAAATTATGTACAAAGACATAAAGAAAAAAAAAACTTTATTAACTACTTCTTCTTTCAGAAAAACATATAAGTATGTTGCAAAACTTTTTTTTTATAAATAGAAAAGTTGGCAATAACTTTCCAATAGAAAGTTTACAATAAATTTCTATAAAATGGAAAATAATCGAAAGAAGTTAACCGTTTAGTTTATTTCAAAGCTACTTGACCCAAATTTCGCAACCATGAATTCTTCACTTTTAATTTATGTGGTCGCATGAGCTTTTCGCTCAAAAATCTACTGTGAGTTTTTTTAATATTGTGTAGTTGAAAAAAAAATAAATAAAAATACCTATTATGTAAATTAAAACTACTATTAGACATCTTGTGCGACAAAGTAGATTTAACAGCTAGCACCTCAATCAGCTTGAACTAGCACATTCAGCGCAATAAAATGCATTAATTCTTACGGAATCAGTTTTACCGAAAAGTAAACACTATCATGAATGTTCCCACACTCGCAAGTTTTCAAAGTCGCCAGGCGACTTGAAAATGAGAAATTTATATTTAGGTGCACTGTGACTCACTGGGGGTCTCCATTACCTAGCGTCTCCACATAGCAATATTCATTGCGGCAATTGTCAAATTTAATTGCGTCCATAAAATTTGCGATGTGTAGACCGCAAATTGCTATAGGTAGCAATCTATTGCGCAATGATTGCTCTACTGATTGCTTGAGCAATTATTGCCAAGCAATGAGCTGTCAGTTGTTGTAATTTGGTATACAAATATAACAAACACAGTGATGTGCATACAACAAACACAGTGTTGTTCATACAACTTCCCATGTTGAATTTTGTTACCCATACCATAGACTATGCGACCGTTGCTACAACACGTTGGCTTGCCGAGTTGTGTGTTTTGCGCACAAACTGTGCGACATTAACTAACAATTTCATTTCTTAAAAAATTCTGTTGAGTAAAGACCACCGCAGATGCAACAATTGTATATAAAAATAAGAGCAAATCGAAATAAAGTTGTACAACATGCTCCTAAATTTTACAACCAGTCGATACAACTACCCAAAAAATCAAAACTTTTTAATCTTTCGTACAACCGAGACACAACTTCATACGACGACCCCATACACTTTGCAATTTAATAACCAACATCGTCATGTTGTACAACTAGTCGCATAGTCTGTGGCTTGCTTTAGTATTTGTGATGAAGCAGTAATACGTTTACGCCACCTAGAGCAATTAGCAATCGCTATACTTGAGCTTAGCAATAAAAATTGCTATGTGGAGACGCTAGGTTAGCCATGAACATGGTATGAGCATCATGGCGAACATCGCAAATGGCAAATGTGGACCGCTCATGGCCATGTTTCGTTCATGCTCTGACATCGATGCTCGAACATATGGCTGAGCATCAATGTTGGCCATCACGTACAAAATACACAAAATGGCGCCGAATTGAACACTTTGATAAGGTAAATACGAACATACGTATTCTCCACATACAGAACATGAATTTTTTTACACTCGCTCTGTCGACGCATGAACATATGCCATGTTCAAGTCGATGGCATGTGAAGACACGGCGTTACGTGTTTTGCCTGCGAGTTGACATAATTTGAATGCTAATAAAAACACATATTTTACCAAAGCAAATAAACTAAAAAATAAATTGAAAATGCCATTCATATTGTGTATTTTGGGTTAAAACTGTAATAAAAACATTGATTATAAACAAGTTTACTTCCAGATATACATAAAAAGTTTTGCTCGCGTTAAAGACCATTTTTTAAATTTCATATATGTAGCAAAAATTATATGAAAACTCGTCTAGCTTTTATTTTAAATTCAAATTTAATTTAAAATATACGTCATTTTATTATTTGTTTAAGGTTTAGTTTACTGTTAATTCATCAGTTCACTTTGGTATACTCTTGAGACTTGAACTCGCCAAGAGTCGGGCGCTTGCGATTTACAGAACACCTTTCTTGCGAGTTCAAGTCACAATCGCAAATGACATGCGAGTGTCAAAACATGCCCGTATGCCTGTCTCGCTGAATTTTACTTTGAGTATTCGCTGCTAAAATATTAATCGTTGCGGGATTCTGCTCTTGCGGCGACCAAAAGCCGTAGTTGTCACTTTTCTTTAAAAAGAGATTTTGTTTATTTTTTCAACTTCAATATGTTTTACAAAAAATCCCAAAACTCCTGAGATTTTTGAGTGCAAAAAATATTCCTTAAGTAATGACTGTCACTGCCAAGATTGTAAATTTTCCTCATGCGGACACAAAAATCAATATGAACACTTGGATACTTACATAAATATATAAATAAAAATTGAAAAAAAAGTAGTGAATCGTTTGCACAAAATATGTGAACATCTGTGTGAAACAAAAACCACCGTCTGAACACCTAGTTTTGCAATCGTTTGACCATGGTATAAAATTAGTCAACATTTCAAAATTTCTGGTTGCGCAATTGGGTCTCTGAAATAGAATATTTTCGATAACTTTTCTTTAGAAATGGAAAGTTATCTAATTGCTTTTTTTTTTTTTTTTTTTTTTTTTTGAAGAAAGCAAGCCATGACTGTTTAAATAAGTTCTTGTACTTCACATCCATAAATAGGAAACTGTCGTTTGTTTTTTAGTAAATATTGAAAGAATTGGAAACAAGATCTCCAAAGTAGGAGAGAAAATAAACAGTTGCCGGCATTTTGTAACAGACTGTTAAGTTTTTTGTAGGTCTGCATAGAAAAGAAAGAAGCCACGAATCGTTTGGCGTTCTAAATTATTGTGGTTGCTAGCATTGGCTGACTGAAATATTCAAAGCAATGGAAGAATACTTCAAAAGTCTTACTATTAGTTCAGGCTCGCAAGATTGTGTAGGACTTTGCCGTTTCTGTGGTAAAACCGGCAATTCGCGGTTCATAAAAATAGGCAACGTTTGCGCAGATCCCCAGTGTGAGGAATACGCTGCGAATTCATGCACGAAAACCAAACAATGTGGTCATGTGTGCTGCGGTGTGGTTAATGAAAAGAAATGTCTGCCCTGCTTGCAGCAAGAGTGCCAAGCGCGGAAAAATTATGCAGCCGATGGAATAAATGCACGCAAGCTCACTCAAAATGCCGACGACATGTGCATGATATGCTTTGTGGAGGCCTTGGCTTGTGCGCCTTCTATACAAGTGAGTTAAAATCGGATGTAAAATATGTTTATTTTTAACCGCGAGTGGAATTTCAGTTGGAATGCGGTCATGTGTTTCACTATCATTGCTGTAGAGCCGTTTTGGAAAAACGTTGGAGTGGCCCTCGTATAACGTTTGGTTTTTCTTTGTGCCCAATTTGTAAAGCAGATATCAAGCATGCAGCACTGGCGGAAATTTTGGAACCAATCAATGTTCTCAAGCAGGATGTTCAGCGCAAGGCACTGATACGGTTTGTCATCATTAAAAAGCCAATGCTTTCTATTATGCAATATTATTTTTTTTTTGGTTTTGTCCTAGTATTGAATATGAGGGCATGATCAAGAATAGGAAGAGCCATAATTTGACTGGATTAGCCATGGATCGCTATGCTTACTATGTATGTTTTAAATGTCAAAAAGCCTATTACGGTGGCGAGGCCAGATGTGATGCCGAAATTGATGGAAAATTCAACCCCCAGGAGTTGGTTTGTTACGGCTGCTTAGATGTTGGACGGTCTCAAATGTGCTCCAAGCATGGTACTGATTATCTGGGATATAAATGCCGCTATTGCTGCTCGGTAGCGGTATTCTTTTGTTTCGGCCATACACATTTCTGTAACAGCTGCCACAATGACTTTCACCGTTTGACCACTATACCTAAAAATCAACTACCACAATGTCCGGCTGGACCCAAAGCCAAGCAGCTTACGGGCAAAGAATGCCCCTTACATGTTGCACATCCTCCTACTGGTGAAGAGTTTGCTTTGGGGTGTGCCATGTGTCACAATGCCCAAACATTTTAGCAACAAGTTGGCATCGCTTTCAGGTGTAACAGTGGCAATGACTATAACAAAGTGAAATTAGAAGAGTTAGATAATCGTCATCATGATACAAAAAACAAGGTAGCCGCTTCGCTACAACAATAATAAAAACAACAGGTATTTTGTTTGTGTAAAATGGCGAATTCACACTTAAGCTGTCAAAAGTAGTTGATAAAGAACATGTAAAAAATTTAAATGGCGCCGAAAAAGGTAAACAAAACATGACAACGAAAGTGCCGCCATATTAACCGAATTCGCCTGAATTCGCCGATGCATCCACCTAATAATTAATTCGCCTTGATCGTCATTGTTTAAACCAAGGCGAATTAATTATTAGGTGGATGCATCGGCGAATTCAGGCGAATTCGGTTAATATGGCGGCACTTTCGCTGTCAAGTTTTGTTTACCTTTTTCGGCGCCATTTAAATTTTTTTACATGTTCGTTATCAACTACTTTTGACAGCTTAAGTGTGAATTCGCCTTTTACACAAACAAAATACCTGTTGTTTTTTTTATTGTTGTATTGTTGTAGCGAAGCGGCTACCTTGTTTTTTGTATCATGGTTTAAACTTTATGGGGACGGTAACAGAAATGGAAGAGGCTCTCTCTCTCTCTCCCAAATCTTTTGAACATAACTAGTCCGTTATGGTAATTATTTTACCTAGTTTAGTGTAATACCTCAGTTTATATAACTTTTTTCTTATGTCTGAGATCTTCATTTTTGCAATATAACTTTTTTTAGATATACCGTAAGTAAGTTTTGCAACAAAGGGTCAATACGGTATTTTACCGTATTTTTATTAGAAAAACTCACCACATTATGGTGAGCATTTCTTAAGTCTCAATGTTTTTAGCAATTATTTTACTTATCAAATAATACTTACACCTACTTAGCAATAAATGTGAAAAATATGAAATTGTTTTAAGTTTGTTTTTATTAAAGATCATTTTGATTTTATTTAAAAAATAACAGTATTTTCGATATTTCGATAGCGATTTGTTGTTCATTTTATTGACGATGATAACAAATTGTTATCGAAAATAAATTCTGTTGAATTTTTAAATAAAATCAAAACGATGTTTAGCCCAAGGCGACTTTATACAGGTGAGTGCAAGCGAAAAGGCGAATTCAGCACAATGTATTTTGTTATTGTAAAACACATCGTGAATGTCATAATCTAAATTCGCCTAAGATTGCTCAGCAGAGAAAATATATTATATAAACGTTAAATATAAGCTTTTATAATTGTTTCTAATTAAAATCACATATTATATTAGTTTTTCACTTTTAAATTCACACAAATTTCTTGGAATTGCACTAAATCATGCAAAAAAACCTTCAGATTAAAATGGCGCGAAAAAGTTTGTAAACAAAAGAAACAAAATTTGACAGTCTCATTGGAAAAAACGCGAGAAGCAAAAAATAATCACCTGTGCTGATAAGTTCACCTGGTAATGAATTCGCCTTGGTTTAGCCGCAAAAATAAGTAATAATTATGTGTATATCATGATACAAAAAACAAGGTAGCCGCTTTGCTACAACAATACAACAATAAGAAAAACAGCAGGTATTTTGTTTGTGTAAAAAGGCGAATTCACATTTAAGCTGTCAAAAGTAGTTGATAAAGAACATGTACAAAAATTTAAATGGCGCCGAAAAAGGTAAACAAAACTTGACAGCGAAAGTGCCGCCATATTAACCGAATTCGCCTGAATTCGCCAATGCATCCACCTAATAATTAATTCGCCTTGGTGTATATGTACATGCAAGGCGAATTCATATCAGGTGTATGCAAGAGCAATAAATAGAACACACAAAAAATAAATCTTTCAAATGTCAAAGGAAATATATAAACACAAAAAGGAATTTAAAAAAAATTCAAACAATTGAGTTTTTTATTCGCTATTTTGGCTTCTAACATTGATACCAATAAAAAATTATAAATAGCTTGTTTTCTATGTTTCCCAGCTATCTAAATGTCTACATTTCATAGAAACTACCCTAATCATCAGTAGACTTTGGAAATTTTTGAAAGATATTCTCAAAACTTCAATTTTATATTCCAACAATCTAAAATTGCTTAGAATTTATAAAAAATGCTCTAATAATATCTGTCGAAACACAAAATACCAGATTTTTCATTTATACACGTCTCTAACATTCTTTACACCTTTCAAACAAATTAACAACCGTTGGTTGCTACGATTTGCTTTTTGAAAGTATCGAAAAGCAGAGAACAAAAATTCAAACAATTGAGTTTTTTTTTCGCTATTTTAGCTTCTAACATTGATACCCAAGACGAATTAATTATTAGGTGGATGCATCGGCGAATTCAGGCGAATTCAATTAATATGGCGGCACTTTCGCTGTCAAGTTTTGTTTACCTTTTCGGCGCCATTTAAATTTTTGTACATGTTCTTTATCAACTACTTTTGACAGCTTAAGTTTGAATTCGCCTTTTACACAAACAAAATACCTGTTGTTTTTTTTATTGTTGTATTGTTGTAGCGAAGCGGCTACCTTGTTTTTTGTATCATGATTGATACCAATAGAACAAAACAACAACAACAAAAAAAAAGAAAGAAAAGAGAAACGAAAAGTTTCTGTCTGTCTATTGATTTCTTAAATGTAAAAGGTTTAGGCAAAACCAAGAGCGAAATGAAAAAATGTCTGTCCATCGTCTGTCTAAATGTAAAAGCAAACCAAGGCGACTTTATACAGGTCATGATACAAAAAACAAGGTAGCCGCTTCGCTACAACAATACAACAATAATAAAAACAACAGGTATTTTGTTTGTGTAAAATGGCGAATTCACACTTAAGCTGTCAAAAGTAGTTGATAAAGAACATGTAAAAAATTTAAATGGCGCCGAAAAAGGTAAACAAAACTTGACAACGAAAGTGCCGCCATATTAACCGAATTCGCCTGAATTCGCCGATGCATCCACCTAATAATTAATTCGCCTTGATACAGGTGAGTGCAAGCGGAAAGGCGAATTCAGTACAATGTATTTTGTTATTGTAAAACACATCGTGAATGTCATAATCTAAATTCGCCTGAGATTGCTCAGCAGAGAAAATATTTTATATAAACGTTAAATATAAGCTTTTATAAATGTTTGTAATTAAAATCACATATTATACTAGTTTTTCACTTTTAAATTCACACAAATTTCTTGAAATTGCACTAAATCATGCAAAAAAAACCTTCAGATTAAAATGGCGCGAAAAAGTTTGTAAACAAAAGAAACAAAATTTGACAGTCTCATTGGAAAAAACGCGAGAAGCAAAAAATAATCACCTGTGCTGTTAAGTTCACCTGTTAATGAATTCGCCTTGAAGCAAACTTACCACAGCGTAAAATCAAAGCGCTAAATTACTTAGTGTCGACACCTGCGATAACATCCGTGATGAGAACGTCAAATTCAATCGTAGAGAGAATTCTGTTACGTGTAGACTTAAAATCAGTGTTATCGCAGTCTTATAATAATTTTTATGACAGCGTTCTTATGAGAAATCTCATGGCAACGATCTTATAAGAAGAGCTGTCAAAAAAACGATTGCGTATGTGTTTGTGTACAATAAGATGCCATTACAATTTATCCGATTATTAGTTTTGCAAATTTTCTTTTAAAAAACCCTTTTTAAATGGAAATTAATTTATTTTTATGCATTAAATATATACCATAAGTGATTAATTTTGTACAAAATGTGTGCATATACAAAATTCATATAAGATTTTATTCATCGCAAAGATGTGTTCTCTTCTCGGCTTTTATTGATTTATGAATTCTTATAAGATTAACAAAAATACGTGTACTCCTTGTCAGACATTAAAATGTACATAAAGAAATTCGTTCTCTCATTCTGCCGTCGTTTTGTCAGATATCATCTCAGAGTTAATCGCAGTTGTAGACACTAGGTTACGTGGTGCTTTTCGCATTACTACCTGTCCACACGGGCAATCTGATTGGCAATTATTGCTGTCGCAACTGCCAAAATCGATTGCCGACACAAGATATTTGCGTATGGACCGCACGAATATGTGCTCAAACACATGTTCAGCAATTATTGCTAGAAGATACTGCTGAGCAATTATCTTTGAACATAAGGTATCAAAATTCACTTATAATCACTGATGTTTATGAACATACATACAAACATATGCTTCAATATATAAACAAATGTACAAATGATTATAAGAAGTGATTTTATCAACAGAAAAAATTTAATTATTTACATTTTTGAGTTCATAAAAAAGAAGAATTGGAGTGCTCGGAGATTGATGCATTTAAAGCACTCATTTTAAAAAGTATAAAAAAATTATAATCAATTAAAACATGCGCAACCTTCTTTGCCAAAATATCTAAAATTATGTTTTAAGATATTTACATTTTCGCCAACTAAAAGTACAGCGTTGAATATTAGCAATTTGATACGTAATTCTGCCGGCGTTATTGCTAGTATTAAGACCAAGGCAAATTCATTACTAGGTGAACTTAACAGCGCAGGTGATTATATTGTGCCTCTCGCGTTTTTTCCAATGAGACTGTCAAATTTCTTTTCTTTTGTTTACAAACTTTTTCGCGCCATTTTAATCTGAAGATTTCTTTGTGTGATTTAGTGCAATTTCAAGAAATTTGTATGAATTTAAAAGTTAGAAACTAATATAATCTGTGATTTTAATTACAAACAATTATAAAAGCTTATATTTAACGTTTATATAAAATTTTTTCTCTGCTGAGCAATCTTAGGCGAATTTAGATTATGACATTCACGATATGTTTTATAGCCTATTTACACCAAAGCGAAATCTGCTCATTCGAGATTTCAAGCCAAATCTAGTAGATTTTGAGAAGATTTCCCATACAAAATGAAATCTACTTTATGAGTTATATCTGTGCTTTATGAGTAGATTTCGACGAAATCTCCTGAAATCTCCTCAGTACTAAGCGATGCAACTGTGATTTCTTGCAAAAAGTACTTAAAAATACTACGCTGCACCAAAAAATACACTATAATGTGGTGTATGCAGTCTCTGGGCACAAAAAATATACACTTTAATGCTGGTGTATTCAGTCTCTAATAATATTGTATTGTCAAACCCACATGCATAAATTATTTTTGAGCAAATGCAATCTTGCTAGATGTCAAAAAACGGTGGTGTAAACGATATAGATTTCGTTGTAGATTTCAATTCAAATCTACTAGATTTTGAGTTGGTGTAAATGCGCTATTACAATAACAAAATACATAGTACTGAATTCGCCTTTCCGCTTGCATTCACCTGTATAAAGTCGCCTTGCATTTACCTGTATAAATTCGCCTTGATTAAGACACAACCATGATACAAAAAACAAGGTAGCCGCTTCGCTACAACAATACAACAATAAAAAAAACAACAGGTATTTTGTTTGTGTAAAACGGCGAATTCACACTTAAGCTGTTAAAAGTAGTTGATAAAGAACATGTACAAAAATTTAAATGGCGCCGAAAAGGTAAACAAAACTTGACAGCGAAAGTGCCGCCATATTAAACGAATTCGCCTGAATTCGCCGATGCATCCAGCTAATAATTAATTCGCCTTGGACACAACCAATGCGAATATATACAGCTGAATTGCATTCACCCAAAGCGAATTAATTATTACGTGGATGCATCGACGAATTCAGGCGAATTCGGTTAATATGGCGGCACTTTTGTTGTCAAGTTTTGTTTACCTTTTTCGGCGCCATTTAAATTTTTTACATGTTCTTTATCAAATACTTTTGACAGCTTAAGTGTGAATTCGCCTTTTACACAAACAAAATACCTGTTGCTTTTTTTATTGTTGTATTGTTGTAGCGAAGCGGCTACCTTGTTTTTTGTATCATGCAAGGCGAATTAATTATTAGGTGGATGCATCGGCGAATTCAGGCGAATTCGGTTAATATGGCGGCACTTTCCCTGTCAAGTTTTGTTTACTTTTTCGGCGCCATTTAAATTTTTTTACATGTTCTTTATCAAATACTTTTGAAAACTTAAGTGTGAATTCGCCTTTTACACAAACAAAATACCTGTTGTTTTTTTATTGTTGTATGGAAGCAAGGCGAATTAATTATTAGGTGGATGCATCGGCGAATTCGGTTTATATGGCGGCACTTTTGTTGTCAAGTTTTGTTTACCTTTTTCGGCGCCATTTAAATTTTTTTACATTTTCTTTATCAAATACTTTTGATAGCTTAAGTGTGAATTCGCCTTTTACACAAACAAAATACCTGTTGTTTTTTTTATTGTTGTATTGTTGTAGCGAAGCGGCTACCTTGTTTTTTGTATCATGTATGGAAGCGGCTACCTTGTTTTTTGTATCATGCATTCACCCATGATACAAAAAACAAGGTAACCGCTTCGCTACAACAATACAACAATAAAAAAAACAACAGGTATTTTGTTTGTGTAAAATGGCGAATTCACACTTAAGCTGTCAAAAGTAGTTGATAACGAACATGTAAAAAATTTAAATGGCGCCGAAACAGGTAAACAAAACTTGACAGCGAAAGTGCCGCCATATTAATCGAATTCGCCTGAATTCGCCGATGCATCCACCTAACAATTAATTCGCCTTGCATTCACCTGTATAAATTCGCCTTGGTTCAGAGAGCGAAATATATCATATTACCGTTTGAGCATGGTCAACATTTCAAAATTTCGGGTTGCGGAAGAGGGTCTCTGAAACAGAATATTTTCGATAACTTTTCTTTAAAAATGGAAAGTTATCTAAATTTTTTTTATGGAAGAAAGCAAGCCATGACTTTTTACATAAATTCTTGCATTTCACATAAATAAGAAGCCGTCGTTTTTTTTTCAGAAAATATTAAAGAATTGGAGTCAAGATCGCTAAAACAGGACAGAAAGTAAAAAGTTGCCGATATTTTGTAACAGACTGTTTAGTTTTTTGTAGGTCTGCATAGAAAAGATAAAACCCACAAGTATTGAAGTGCACCAATCGTTTGGACGTGCTAAATTATTTTCTGGCATTGGCAGACTTTGAAATATACAAAGCAATGGAGGAATACTTTAAAAGTCTTACTATTACTTCAGGCTCGCAAGATTGTGTAGGACGTTGTCGTTTCTGTGGCATAACTGGTCATTCCGGGCTGTTAGAAATAGGCAATGTTTGTGAGGATGCCCAGTGTCAGAAATATGCTGCGAATTCATGCATGAAAACCAAACAATGTGGTCATGTGTGCGGTGGAGTACTTAATGAAAAGAAATGTCTGCCCTGTTTGCAGCAAGTGTGTCAAGATCGGGAAAATAATGCAGCCGATGAAATAAATGAAGCCAAACTTACACAAAATGCTGACGACATATGCGTAATATGTTTTGTGGAGGCATTGGCTTGTGCGCCTTCTATACAAGTGAGTTAAAATCGGATGTACTATATGTTTATTTTTAACCGCGAGTGGAATTTCAGTTGGAATGCGGTCATGTGTTTCATTATCATTGCTGTAGAGCTGTTTTGGAAAAACGTTGGTGTGGCCGTCGTATAACGTTTGGTTTTTCTTTGTGCCCCATTTGTAAGGAAGATATCAGACATGCAACGCTGGCGGAAATTTTGGAACCAATTAATGTTCTCAAGCAGGATGTCAAGTGCAAGGCTCTGATACGGTTTGTCATTATTAGACATTGCTGTTTATTTAGAAACAATTTGTTTTTGTTTTGTCCTAGTATTAAATATGAGGGCATGATCGAGGATAGCGAGAACCATAATTTGAGTGTATTAGCCTTGGACCTCTACGCCTATTATTTGTGTTTTAAATGTCAAAAAGCCTATTATGGTGGTGAGGCCAGATGTGATACCGAAATTGGTGAAAAACTCAACCCCGAGGAATTGGTTTGCGATGGCTGCTTAGATGTTGGACGGTCTCAAATGTGCTCCAAGCATGGTACTGATTTTCTGGGATATAAATGCCGCTATTGCTGTTCGGTAGCGGTATTCTTTTGTTTCGGCACTACACATTTCTGTAACAGCTGCCACGATGACTTTCACCGTTTGACCACTATACCTAAAAATCAACTACCACAATGTCCGGCTGGACCCAAAGCAAAGCAGCTTACGGGCAAAGAATGCCCCTTACATGTTGCACATCCTCCTACTGGTGAAGAGTTTGCTTTGGGTTGTGCCATGTGTCTCAATGCCCAAACATTTTAGCAAAAATTTCCCAACGCATTCAGTTGTAAAAGTGGCAATGACTTAAGTGCAATTTGAAGAGTTAGATAATCGTCATTCTTTGAATTTGTTGGCGGCGGCCAGTGACGATGAATAGTAACCAGTCATTTATGGTAATTATTTATCTAGTTTAGTGTAAGCCTTGACCCTTGACATATATAATCGATTATTACAAATATACTCACCAAATTGTGGTGTACATTTTCTAAATCTCAATGTAAATCAAATGATACTGCATCTACGTGGCAATAAATGTGACAATAGTTATCGTAATAAAAGTTATTTCAAGTTTATTTTTTATTCTATTATAATGCCCATGATTATAACAATTTACTGGTGAGCTGAAGTGATCGGTAAAACCGACCGTTAACCATTTTTCACTATTTTTTTATTACGGTTTTTTTTGTTCTTTTATTTTTAGCTTTTTTTACTAGCTTTTTTTTTTTTAATAGTTTTAACATACATAGAAAAACAAGAAAATTTTCTTTTTATAATTTTATTTAAAAAAAAAAGTCAACGTGGAAGCAAACATTTTGTGGTGTTACCAATAAACGTAACGAGTGAGGAAATGAACGAACGATAAAAATTTGTATGAAAAATGAAAAAGTAATGAAAAGGTCTCCAAAACCGCACGGGTCGAGTTTTTTTTAATTTTATACTTTTGAATCACCTTGTGCAACAAAAAAAAGTATAGTCTACCTTTAGGAGGTAAAAATCGCCAAATCATGCTAAATTATGTAAAAAAGTTAATTTATGTAGGAAATGAAAATAAGGGGCTGTATTCATAATCGATCATTAAATTCGACTCTTGCTAAAGTAAACCTTTAAGCAAAAAGTTGTAGATATGTTTTTTGTATTCATAGTTGAAAAAAAGTATACTTTAAGTTGAACTGGCATTAAATGGGTGCTAACTTTTATTTGCTGAATGTTTAATCACAATTCCTAGTCGAACATTAGAAAGTGGCAACCTTGAACAACTGCTTTTCTTTTCTTTACATTTCTTTAAGAATATAGTAAGAATTTATACGCTTCTTTTTTACCTAGTGTCTACAACTGTGATTAACTCTGAGATAACATCTGACAAAACGTCGGCAGAATGAGAGAACGAATTTCTTTATGTCCATTTTAATATCTAACAAGGAGTACACGTATTTTTGTTAATCTCATAAGAATTCATAAATCAATGAAAGCCGAGAAGAAAACACATCTTTGCGATGAAAGAAATCTTATATGAATTTTGTAAATGCACACAATTTGTACGAAAGTAATCATTTACGCTGCCATTACACGGGAAAGTACTTTCATGAAATTTTTGTATACGTATTACAAATAAAAATTTCAATGAAATAGACAACTTTCATGAAAATTTCTTGTTCGTCTACACAGGAAAGTGAAAGTTCATTTTAAAAATGTCACCGAGGCAGAGAGTTGCAAAATTTGCCTCTGCTTCTCTCCACTCTTATTTTGTTTGCTTACTAATCAGAGTTGCCGAACTTATTGCATATACAAATTTATGAGGCAATAGTTGAAAAAACTTACCATTATAAATTTTTCTATGATATTATTTTTATAAAAATACTTTAATTATTTTCTTTATGTGTTAAATATACAATATAATGACAAATGATCATAATTATTTTCATAGACTTGTAAAAGAAGTTAATTTTATAATTATTATTTTATTACAATACTGCAACTTTGTATAATTGTCTGTATGTGGCAACAATGTTTAGCAATTTGTCATTTTACTTTCAGAAAACGTCAAAAAATTTGTTTCATGAAATTTTTGATGAAAGCTGAGTGGAAAGTAAACAAAATGTGAGTGTGTTAGTGAAAAAGTGTGAGTGTATTGCAACTTTCATGAAATTACTTTCCCGTCTAAACGCTAGGTTATATTGTTTATTTAATGCATAAAAACAACCTATTTTCCATTTAAAATGGGTTTTTGAAATATATTTTGCAAAACTGTTAATCGGTAAAATTGCAATGGCGCCTTTCTGTAAACAAACACACACACGCAATCGCTTTTTTGACAGCTCTTATTATAAGATTGAATTTGACATTCTCATCTCAGATATTATCGCAGGTGTGGACACTAAGTTAATATTTTAATTCATTTACGAAAAAAATTTGGAGAATGGAAAAAGTAGAATTAGTAATACACCCTTCACAAAAATGTTAAGGGTATACATATATAAGTTTGTGATTCCATTTGTAATTTTTACATTTTTTTGCGACCCTATAAAGTATATATATTCTGATTCAGAATTAATGGAAAAGTCGATTAAGCGGTGTTCGTCTGTCGGTCGTTGTAATAACGTGTATGAAAAAAACATTAGACATAGGTAGAAACTTTTTTCTTTCACCATTCTATTACTCCATATTGCCATGTGTTCGCTATTAAAATTTAGTAATATTGGTTCATGTATAGATGAGATATATTCAAAATTCCGAAAAAAGCCATGAATTATTGCAACTCTGCATGGAAATTTTTGAAAAAAAGTTATTTGTTTTGCTTCAAACTTCACACACTCATTAAGCATGGTGACTAAAACCAAAAAAAAAAAAAAAAAAATTCAGATATCGGTCCATATATACCCGAGATATAGCCTAGACCGGGTTTTCAATGAAAATGTCGCGTGAGCGAACTTAAACAACTTTTTTTTGCTCAAAAGCAGTTTTGGTAATGAAATAAGGTAATATAAATATGGAAAATTAAAATTCCCGATATCGGTTCATATATATCCCAGATATACTCTAGACCGGGGTTTTCATGAAAATGTCGCGTAAGCCAACTTAAACACATTTTTTGTGCTCAAAAGCAGTTCTGGTAATGAAACAAGGTTATATAAATATGGAAAATGAAAATTTCCGATACCGGTCCATATATACCCGAGACATAGACTATACCGGGCTTTTCTTGAAAATGTCGCGTAAGCCAACTTAAACACCTTTCTTATGCTCAAAAGCAGTTCTGGTAATAAAATAAGGTTATATAAATATGGAAAATGAAAATTTCCGATATCGGTCCATATATACCCGAGATATAGCCTGAATTGATTTTTCCATTAACATTTTTTTTTGCTGAAAAGCTATTCTCGTTTTAAAAAACAAGGTTACTAAAATACAGAAAATTCCGATATCGGTTCATATATAACCGAGATATAGCTTAAACAAACTTTTCCATGAAAATGTCCATGAAAGATTTCTTTTTTGGAATAGTGATTATAAAGTAAACATATTTTTTCCCCGATTTCGGTCGATATATATCCGAGCATATTTAGTTCAAATTTGTAATATATTCTATACATGTATTCGGCGGCGTATAAAGCTTATGGCCTGTGCAGATGAGCGATCAGCAATGTTGCTTAAACAGGCAGTCGGTCATGTGGGCAAGCCATGGGAAGGTGCCAAGCTCGATGTGATTCCTCTCTCAGAGGTTCCACGTCGTCCTAGAGCTGTTGCCAAGATACCAGACATCTCTGGGTCTGCAGAGGAAATCTTGGAGGTCCTGAGAGGCGGAAATCCTGATATACCTACCCATGATTGGAAGGTAGTCAGGGTCTCCGAACCGAAGGGCAATTCGAGAAATGTCACCATCCTGCTGACTCAGGAGTCACTGGCGCCACTCCGCGCTAGAAAGGGGAAAATGTATTTCTGCTTCGATGCAGTCCTTCTCCGAGTATACCAGGGTGACGACAAGGGCGGCCTGATTCGGGAGGATGTGGATCCTGGTGTGGAAAGCATGTCCGTTGAGGAGACTGCTAGCTTAACATCGTGCGAGGACGCCCTTTCCAACTCTGAGTTGGTAGGGGAGTTCTTCGGGCATGTTGACGAAGCAGTTGACGAGGACGCCCTCTTGGTATCTGATCAGGATGACCAAGAGGACGTCGACGTCACAATCGTGGATAATGAGGGGAAAAATGGTGAAGGATTGGGTGTGGAATATGATAACCATGCTATTGAATTGGCTTATTTCCTAAAAACAAAAAACAAACCAGAGAATGGAAGGAGAAATGTTGTTGTTAAATTTGCTTCCGAATCTTATAAGGATATGTTGATGTCTTCTAAACAAAAACTTAAAGCAACTGAAAGCATGAAAGGTGTTTATGTCAACGATTTTCAAAGTAAAGAAACTATGAGCCTGTTCCACTATGCAAAATCACTTAAATCAATTGGCTATCAACATGTTTATGTTAGAAATGCAAACGTGTTTTGTAAAAAGACAGATTCTTCCAAGCCAACTATAATTAGAGATGAAGTACAAGTTGATGAAATATTACTGGCAGCTACAATTAATAGTAAGCGGAGTACGAGGATATCGATGGGCACTTATCGTAATTTTGAAGAAGAACATCTAATCGGAGACGGGGATGATGGAGCTGCTTCAGCATTTCTTTAAAACAAAATACACATAGGTACCTATAGTTTAAAAATATTGTAATTGTTTACGGTTAAGTAGTTAGTTGTATATTAGAATGATTAAAAATCAATATCATACGCAGCTTTCAAATTTTAATTCATACATGAATAACTTAAACATAAATTGCTTGAACATAAATAATTAGTGTAAATATCAGAAGTGTTTCATCAGTTGATAAATTCAATCGTTTTAAATCATTACTTGCAAGTTTTTCAAGTTTACCTGATGTGATTGCTCTTCAGGAAACTTGGTTCCAGAAAAATATTTCTCAAATATATAAATTACCTGGGTATAACTCTGTGCATTGTTGTAGAGAAGATGGTTATGGTGGCACCTCTATGTATGTTAAGCAAAGTATTCCGTTTGAAGTTTTGGCAAATGACAGTTATAATTTTGTTGAGTATATAGTTATTGGTTTGGGGAGGGTAAGATTTGAATGTAAGCCAATGAGATTAGTTTCGTTTTATAGATCGCAAAAATGTAATGTGGATGATTTTTTTCGAATTATGGGTGTGATTTTAGATAGGCATGCTTTGAATCCAATCATTTTGTTTGGAGATTCTAATATTGATTTAATATCTAGCCCTCGTGCTTCTGATTTGATAACTTTTTTCCAAAACTATGATTGTGAGAAAGGACATAACTTGATAACTAGGCCGCAAAGTGGAGTTTGTATTGATCATGTATTTAGTAACATTGTTGAGAGAATTTGTGTTGACTCAATTGAGTGCAGTCTGTCGGATCATAATATGATTTCTTGTAAGTTTGAAATGGAGATAAAATTTCCAGATTTCTTTGAAATATCTTATTCGTTTTGTGATTATGCAAAGGCGAGGCAATATCTGAGAGAAAATATACCGCCTGTTGTTGATTCCTCAGATCCATCTGTACTAATGGATGATTTACTTCAATGTATAAAAGGTGCTATGAACAACTCAACTGTTATAACAAAACGCAAGAATCAGTTACGATATCAACTTACACCGTGGGTGAACAAGAATATTCAATCCTTGATTTTACTAAAGAAAAAGCTTCTTAGCAAGCGACGTAGATTGGGAAACTGTGAATATATTGAAAGGAATATTAAACGTATTAGTAGGGTAATAAAAATTGCCATCAGGGACTCCAGGGATAATTATTATAGTGAAAATCTATCGGGATTGGGAAATGATCCAAGGAAAATTTGGAAGTTTATCAATAATACGCTGGGAAGAACAAAGAGTACAAAAATTGTTGTGAATGATGCTCAGGGAGAAACCATCACGTGTGACTTTAGAAAGGCAAACAGTCTAAATGATTACTTTTTGACAAGTGTATCGCATCTCAGGAAGGGAATTGAAACTCAATCTGGGGACCATTTCAATCTTTTGAGAACCTTACGTGCAACGACCGATTCCTTTGTGTTGGACAATGTTAGTGAGAATGATATTGGTGAGGTTATTTTGAATATGGATGTTAATAAGGCCCGAGGTTATGATAATATATCGCCTAGATTTGTTAGGGAATGTAGAGAGGAGATAGTACCAATTTTGACTGTTATTTTCAACAAAATGGTTCAGAATTCAGTGTATCCAGATTCTCTGAAGGTGCATAGAATAATTCCGATACCAAAAGAAGTCAATGTCTCGAGTGTTGACAAATATAGACCAATTTCGATTCTTTCTGCAATTGATAAAATTTTTGAGAAGATCCTATTTGATAAGCTTTCATTGTATATTGAGGGGAATGGGTACTTATTTGACTATCAGTTTGGCTTTAGAAAGGGATGTGGTACGGCTGATGCAATTGTAAATGTGGTAAATTATATTTGCAGTGGTCTTGATGATGGCTATTATGGAGTAGCAGGAGTATTTCTTGATTTTTCCAAGGCTTTTGATCTAGTTGATCATAATATATTATTGGGGAAATTAATGACTTACGGTATACGAGGTAGAGAGCTCCTACTCTTCAAGGACTATTTTAGTAATAGGAAACAGTATGTTGATGTGAATGGTGCCAAGAGTTTTATTGGACCTGTAAAGTATGGTGTTCCACAGGGAAGTGGACTAGGCCCCTTATTGTTTTCCATTTATATTAATGGCCTGAGGAATTTGGGTTTGAATGGTCAGCTTTTTATGTTTGCTGATGATGTTTCTATTTTTTACCCATATAAGTTTGATCAGATATTAAAGGTTAATATAGAGAGGGATGCTTCCTTATTAATTGAGTTTGCACGACTTTATCGATTAATTATTAACCCATCAAAGACAAAGTTAATTCGTTTTAGGCCACATGCTTCGACTATTAATAATGATTTCAGAGTTTATATTGATGGGAAAACCATTTGTGAGACTAACATAATAAAATACTTAGGCATTACTTTGCAGAATAATATGTCATGGGATATTCACATTAATGATCTAAAAAGAAAAATAGCACCGGCTCTAGGAATTTTGTACAAATTTAAATATAAGCTTGGTGTTGAATCGAAACTTCTTATATACAATTCTTTGATTCAATCCCATTTAAACTATATTTCAATTGTTTATGCCTATAATAGAAGTAACTCGCTGAAATCATTACAAAGAATGCAAAATAAAGCGTTAAAGACTGTTTATAAACTTCCAATTGCGTTTTCGACTGTTGCATTGTATAGGGATATAAGCAAGACGATTTTACCAATATATGGGTTGCACGAATATCAAGTTTTGGTATTTGTTTTCAAATGTATTAAGAATATTGGACATCGTGTCATAACCTTTTATCATAATCAACAAAATTTTAATACAAGATATGGAATGAATCTAAGAACTCCCAGGTGTAGATTGGAAACCACTAAACAGAGAATTGATTTTACTGGAAGTACAAAATTTAATAACTTACCTATAAACATCAAGCAAATTGAGAGAATTTCTTTGTTTAAAATTGCGTGTAAACAGGAATTATTTCATAGATTTGAAACGCTCTTGTAATATATTGTATTCAAAGCCTATTGTATATATGTATATAAGTATGTATATATTCTGTAATATTTTTCTTTCGTTTATTTATTTTATTGTTTTTTTTTTTTCTTCTTTTTGAATACTATTTAATAACTAAATTAGTTAATAGTTGAATTTTTAGTATATTATTTACAATGCCAACTTGTCCCAATAATGCCTTAAAGGCGCTGGGATCTAGAATAAAAGTGTAAATATTGAAGTATGTATCTATAAAAAATAAAATAAAAAAAAAAAAAAAAAAAAAACTCAAATTAACCTTCACCATTCGAAGGCAGCTTCGGCTGCATTGCTTCTCCGGATGGCGGAGAAAGCGGATGATGTTGTCTTGGTTCAGGAACCCTGGCTGTGTAAGGGAAGGGTTTGTGGACTAAGAAGGGAAGGCTACAAGCTACTACATGTGGGCCAAGGTAGGATTAGGTCCTGTATAGTAGCGAGGAGCAATTTGAATATCTTTATCCTGTCTGATTTCAGTGATGAAGATACAGTGACGGCAGCCTGGGAGACAAGTGTAGGCACCTGCCTGCTTGTCTCAAGTTATATGGCATATGAGAGCGAACCACCACCAACTAAAGTTCGCGATGTTGTTCGGATGGCTGTTGAGAGAAGCCTGCCAGTAATAATAGGAGCCGATGCAAACGCACATCACATGGTGTGGGGCAGCTCCGACACAAATGCAAGAGGTGAGTCGATTTTTGATTTCATACTATGCGCAAATTTTGACGTTGTGAACGTTGGGTCGGAACCTACTTTTGTTGTGGTAAATAGAAGAGAGGTTCTGGATATTACGCTAGTTAGTACTAGGCATGCTGATATGATCAAGGGATGGAAGGTGTCGAATGACTGTTCATTTTCTAATCACAGGTATATTGAGTTTGAAATAGGAATTCAGGAAATAGGGTTAGTCCCAAGAAGAAACAGGAAGAGGACGAATTGGGAGGAACAGGGTAGAGTTCTCTCGAACCTTCTTCCGGATCCTCCTACTATAAGAGGTTGTGAGGATATTGAGAGAGCTGTAGACTTACTAACTGAGTCTTTCGATACAGCTATCTCGGAATCGTGCAGACCTAGCGTGTGCCGAGGTAAGAGTAAACCACCATGGTGGAACTTAGAGATAGCGAGAGCTCGAAAAGAGTCTCGCAGACTTTTCAATGAGGCAAAAAGACTGGGAGACTGGTCGGAGTACAAAGCCTCCGTAAACAGGTTTAAAAATATGATAAGAAATGTAAAGCGGAGGTCTTGGAGATCCTTCTGCAGTGGCGTAGAAGGAGCCTCTGAGACAAGTAGGCTTCGCAAAATCATATCGACCACGCAGTCCATACCAGGTTTCATAAAGAAACAATGTGGTAATTGGACAACCAGCGGCCAGGAGACCCTTGAGGTACTCATGGATACGCATTTTCCAGGCTGTACACCCTACACGGGGGCAGGTATGGCCGTTGAACGAAACAGACAAGGAGAAGTATGTTTCTCTGCCGATAGGAACCGGGTCCTTTGGGCGTTGAAGAGCTTTGGCCCATATAAATCACCGGGTCCGGATGGTATTATACCAGCAGACTTGCAAAATAATGCGGAACTGATCATGCCATGGTTGATTCGGATTTTTACGGCCTGCCTTAAATGGTCCTACATACCGTAGATGTGTAGTGGTCTTTATTCCTAAAGGTGGAAAGACTTCACACACAGCTCCGAAGGATTACAGGCCGATAAGCCTGACATCCTTTCTCCTAAAGACGTTGGAGCGGATGGTTGATCTACATCTTAGAATGTCAATAAATCCGTGCCGTTTATCTGCATCTCAACATGCCTATACTAAAGGAAAATCCGTTGAGACTGCGTTGCATTCGCTCGTGGGGTACATAGAAAATTCTCTAGAGCAAGGGGAGTATACATTGGTGGCCTTCCTTGACATAGAGGGAGCCTTTAATAATATTGCGCCAAAAATCATTACTATGGCTTTGGAAAGGCTGAACATTCGTCAGCCGATTATAAGTCTCATATGGAGTCTACTGACTGAAAGGGTCATAACATCTAGTATGGGACGGGCCACCATATGCAGAGTGGCAAACAGGGGTACTCCGCAGGGGGGAGTTTTATCTCGCTTCCTATGGAATCTTGCCCTAAACTCATTACTGGTGGAGTTAGACTCCATGCGTTTCAAGACTGTGGCATATGCCGATGATATTGCTGTGGCGGTGTCAGGTAAATATCCGGACACCCTCTCACAGTGTTTGAATTCCGCACTGAGGATCATAGATGGGTGGAGCACCCATAGTGGTCTCAGTGTGAATCCACAAAAAACGGAGCTTGTACTTTTCACCCGAAAATACAAGACTCCTCCTTTCGATCTGCCAACCCTAAAGGGCGTTGAGCTTAGTTTGGCAGATAGTGCCAAATACCTGGGAATCTATCTTGATTCAAAACTGTCTTGGAAGAAGAATGTCCAATTTAGAGCGGACAAGGCGGCTGTTGCCTTGTACCTGTGTCGTAAGGCCATTGGGAAGACCTGGGGTATAAATCCTTGGAATTCTTGCTGGCTATTTAACATGGTAATAAAGCCCATATTAATGTATGGGGCGCTTGTTTGGTGGACGGCTTTAGAGAAAACCACCTATTGCAGATTCATAGAAAGGATACTGCGGTCATCTGCTTTGATGGTAACTGGTGCTTCTTGTACTACGCCAACTAAAGCACTAATTACGATGATGCATTGGCTGCCAGCTGATCTCATGGCGAAGGAAGTGGCCATGTGCTCGGCAATTAGGCTAAAAGCCAGTGAGATGTGGAAAGAAGCGACAGAAGGTCACGCTTCGATAATAGAAAGAATAACGGACCTCCCGGAGTATATTGATTACTGTGCACCAGCTCTAATGCCCGACAAGAGATTTGACGTGATCTCATCAAGGACGGCCTCGGCAGCGAACCAAATGGGTCGCCAAGAGGACGTGCTTGAAGTTTTCACAGATGGATCCAAGTCGGACATGGGAGTTGGTGGTGGTATCTTTATGCCCCAGTATCAGAGGAGGATCAGTTTTAAGCTATACGATGAGTGTAGCGTAATGCAGGCTGAAATTACAGCTATTTTGAGAGCAGCTAACTGGCTGAGGTACTATAGGGTATACGGGGTATATATCCGAATCTGTACTGATAGTAAGGCTGCGTTAAATGCGCTTGTGGGTGTCTATACGACGTCCAGGTTGGTTCAGGAATGCCAGATATCTCTTAATGAGATAGCGAGACATTCGAGCCTGGAGCTTTTCTGGGTACCGGGGCACAGTGGAGTGCCCGGAAATATTGTGGCGGATGAGCTGGCGAAAGCCGGAGCTCGTCTACAGAGAGGGGACATTGACACGATGGTTGGATTCCCGCTTAACAGCTGTAAAAACCAAGTGCAGCGTCAACTTGTAGGGACTGCGCAGGACAGATGGTCTGGTGAGGTCACCTGCCGAGTAGCAAGGCTGACATGGCCTGCGTATGATCGTAGTAGAACTGCGGTCTAAAAGGGTCTTCCCCGTCAAAGGTTGCGTACCTTGGTGGCAGTTCTGACAGGACATTGTCTCATAGGGACGCATGCTAGGAGGTTAAATCTTCCATTTAATGATTTCTGCAGAAGTTGCGGGGATGAGGACGAGGAGGAAAGTGTTGAGCATTTCCTCTGTCGATGCCCGGCTCTCAGTTCTATGAGAGCGCTGTACTTAGGCGGACCGATGCTGCACGGGTTAGCAGATATATCGGAATGCCGAGTGAACGGACTGGATTCCTTTATCCGGTTTTCGGGTTGGTTTGAATCTGAACCGTCGGGGGAAGTGTAAGTCTCACGGGCTGCACTTCTCCCTCAGGCAACACAACGGGACCAAAAGGACCCAAGTGGGCTGGTTTCATGAAACTGGCGGCCTGTACAACCTAACCTAAACCTAACCTTCTACACATGTACTTGACTATCGTGAAGGGTATTTTAGATTCGGCCCAGTCGAATATACCACACTCTTACTTGTTAAATTTTGTTTTGTATCTTGAGCAAATTTGTCGTTAACGAAGAAGAGGTGTGATTACATTTCTTTACAGAAATAAATTCACTTTAATAATTCCTTATCTTTGTAGATCTTTCGAAGTGTCTAAGAATTGATAACGCCATCAGTAACAGGATATTGCAGTAACATTTTGTTTACGTAAAGGACATAATTGAGAGACGAATAAGAAAAGTTGTTTTAAAATTAATATATTTTTTATAAATCTATATTGTACATATGTATATGTTTACATCATTTTCATGTTAATAATTTTTTTGATAATACAAAAACTCTGTAACTAAATATTAATTAGCCAATTGACAAAATCTTGCATGAGTTACAAGTAAGCTTTGCTGGTGTATCTATCTTTAAAAACAAATTTTTATACCAACAATCTTTTTCATGCTTTAATAATTGATTTACATATCGCTTGATTTATATGAAACTCATGCAACATTTTGTGAATTAGCCAATTGTTTTTTAATGTCTATAAATTCTAAAATGAAATGTCTAGCGAGTATTATACGAATCATTAATGTTTCATTTAATCAGTCTTTTTAGATTCTCGGTGTGAATTATACAAAGGTTACACGGCCGAGTAGTTCAGGAGTTGTTAGATAATATCTACACGAGTCTCAGACGATTCCTGTACGATTAACGTAAGCGGATTTTGCTGAGTTGCCTTAGAGTCTCATAGAAGAATCAGCTTTTGTAACAGTTACCTCCGTGCGAGGAATCGTCTGCGATTAATAAATGCGCTCGTAGACGATCAAAAACACTCGTCATGAGATTTCCAATAGAGTTGTCTACAATTGAAAATGCTAGCTGGGTGGTTTTTTTTTCTATGAAAACCTTTTGTTTCTATGTATGTGTGTTTTAAGTAGATAGCACACGATATGTTTTTAACAATGTAAAACGCGTACATGTCGTATGTTACCTCAAAAACATTGCGTCTGTAAAAATCATGAGCAAAGTCATCTGACAAAATTTCGAATAGTGTGTTCTATTTTGTTATGTTTAAACATCTAATTCAGTGGCAGTTGACTTTGGACGATATAAGTAGTCGGCTTGAGTAAATTTTAACGCATTAATATTTCAATCATGTATGTTCTGAGAAACGCAAATTGCCTAAATTTAGCGTTTTCGATTTCAAATCGCCAAATAGGTGTTCTGAGAAACGTATAACGCAAGAAATATGGTTTTGCGATTTGAAATCGCCAAATAGGTGTTCTGGAAAACGCATATCGCTTAAAATTGGCGACTTCAACTCGCATGTATATATTGAAGTGAACTGATTGAATTTGCTGAAACTGAACTTGCAAAAGGCAATCAAATTATTCACAATTAAAATTTATTATGTTTTCTTTTTATTTCAATAAAAAGTTCAAAGAATTTTACACATTTTCATTAAGAAAACTAAATTGAAAAAATTTTCTATTTGTTGTCAAATTTTTTTTCGTTTTATATTACTACCACATACATATATACGTATGTAAAACACATGTTGTATTTTTTCGGAAAAAACTCCTAAACGCCAGTAAAACGCGCGTTCCTCAGAACACCTAAAAATCAATTAAGCGTTTTTCAAAACGCATTGCGGTTTCAGAACGCGCGTTCTCGGAACATGGCTGAATATGTTTTAAATAATTATTTTTTATAACAATAGAAAGCATAGACAATGCCAGATGTACATGCACGTTTGTGGGCAAATTTTACTAACTGTCCGTAAAAATTTAAAATTTTGAGAGACATAAAGAAATACATGAGGAAAAACATGTTAAAAAAATAGACTTACTCAATGTTTACACACGCAAGTGCAAGTGCAAAAAACCCAATACATACCCATATTTTTACTAATACATTCACACACCTGCAAGTAATAGCCTCACTTGCAACTGATTTTGGTTGGCAGTGATTTTTTCACTTGCATGCAAGCAGAAACAAACAGTGTTGCCAATAGATATTTCATTTTAACCTTAATGGGTATTTTTCAAGGAAATTTTTTTAAAATATTAAAATTTTTAATTGTATGCCGAAAACATAATATAAAAAAACGAAAATAAATAAACATCTATAACTTATTTTTTATTTGGAATACAAATTTATTATTTAAATTGTGAAAAAATTGTGTGCATAATATAATTCCCCTGTAATATTGCTATGCTAAAACTTTGGCAGCACAGACATTAAAAGCGCATGTAGTACAAAGGCGTACAACGTTTGTCTTCGACGACATTTTGAAAATGAACTTGCACTTGAGTGTGTAAACAATCGTGCAAATTGCAAGTGTTTTTATTATTTTTTTCGATGTATTGGTTGTTAATATGTACACACAACTTGTAACAAGTTACTTGTATGTCTAAACGCAGTGTTAAAAACATTGATTTTTTTTTCAAAAGAAGCATACAGAAAACCTGTTGAATACAGCACTGCCTTGATTTTTGTTAATTTTTTTTTCTTCCAAAACAAAAATTCAAACACAAGAAATAAATGCCGAACTATATGCAATGAATGCACACACAGAGAGCGAAGTTGTCGCTCATTGTGTTTACTGATTAAAAATCAATTGTGCATTTGTGCGGCTGAATACAAATTCATATTTGAACGAAATGAAATGGTTTTCATGTTGTTGAGCAAGTATGATTTTTTGCAATCGCTGAAAGTTGTTCTCTGCTGTACATTTCATATGTATAGTACGTTTTGTGACTGTACATCCAAACACATGCATACATATGAGCAATCAAAAACAGAGGACTCCAAGTCTGGGTACATTCCACATAAGTTGTTTACATATTTTCAAAATACGTGACGCGGGAATTTTCATAGAAACTGATAATATACTATATATCGTATATTTATTAAAATGTATATAGCTTTTATGTAGCACTAATTTGTAGGATATAATGTTCTTGCATAGCTTTTTCTCTGGTAGGACGAAGTGCTACGGTTCGTCGATACACTAAGCAATTTTTTTTTAATTCACTATAATTCGTGGACATTAACTTAATTCGGGGTATATTAAACGATCAATACGGTCTGAGTTGGTTAAATACATGCTACTATCCACCGTTAGGATTTGTGGAGCAGGAAGTCGCCTGCGTAAACAGCATGTTTATGTTTCAAAAATTCAAGGTTCCAATAGAGGGTAAATATTTTATTACTTTTTTTTGTTTTCTTTCTTTTTCAATTTTTTGTTTAATATAGATAGATTTAAGTCTAGTTTTAAGCACACCTGTAATAAATTTTCAGAAATGCTGTGTAGGGAGCAAGCATTACCGCTCATGGCCATGTTTCGTTCATGCTCTGACATCGATGCTCGAGCGTATGGCTGAGCATCAATGTTCGCCATGAAGTTGGCTATCACGTACAAAAATACACAAAATGACGACGAATTGAACACTTTGATAAGGTAAATCCGAACATACGTATTCGCCACATACAGAACATGAACTTTTTTTTACATTCGCTCTGCCGATGTTACACTAAGAGAAAAAACTTCATGTATGAATTTCGTTATTAAATTAATAATTTTTATCATTAATAACGAGCTAATGAAGCAATTCATGTCATTAATGAAAAAAGTTTCTCTGTACTATGAATATTAAGCAGAATGAAAATATTTCATTAAATTTATGAAGTTAATTCTTAATTCAATGAAAATATATCATTAATAGCCTGACACATATTCATTGCAATAATGAAACATTTTCATTAGAGATATGAAAATAAATCGTTGGTTTAATGTGTTTTGTTCAGTAATTCTATGGCAAAACTTCATTATTATTATGAACACTTTTCATATATCTATGAAACAAAATCACTGATTTAATGCCTCATTTCATGTATTAAATGACAATCCATCGTTGAAGCAACGAAACAATTATCATTCAGTTAATGAAATAATATCATAATCACCCCTATCGTGAAAAAAATTTGAAACTTTTATTCCCATAAAATTTTCATTTCCCAAGTAGGGGAATTTGCTATCATGAATATCATGGGAACGTTTGTATTGCTATCAATATGTAGTGAAAACATAAATACAAAGTAAAAATTATTGAAAATTTACATTAAACTTTTACCATTTGGAAATTTAGTAATCAAACAATAAAATGAAAAACAACTGGTAACCTGTAAAACTCTCTGCTTAATAATCTCTTTCTTCTTCAACCCTATTTTATGCTTAAGCAAATTTGTATGTATGCACATGAGCTTCTATTTAAAGAGAGTGAGAAGTTGCACTCGCACAAATTATGTAAGTACAGGTGTAGGTGTATGGATATAACAATGCGTTCATTGCTTAAACTTAAGCTCACTGCTCTAAAATTAAAAAAAAGAGAATGAATTTGCCATGGCAACGAGTAAGAAATGAATGAAGAATGTTCATGTTATTCATTTTGCCATGTCATAGGATTTTTCATTATTTACAAAAATTGTATAAATAATTGCTTTTTATGATTTAACTCATATTGCTTAACGTGGTTATATATTTAAATGCAATATATGTATAATGACATCCGATATTGTTAAATCTCGTGTATCAAAATATATGCGAAAAATGAAATTTCATAAAATAAATGTATAGTTCTTCATCCATGAAATGAACACATCAAAATGAAATAAATTTTGAAGAGAGCGAATTCATTCAGGAATTGAAATTTTTCATTCCATTAATGAAAAAAATCATTTATACAATGAAAAATTATCAATGAACCAGTTTCATAGCCATAACGAATAACCTTTCTTTTAGTGTATGTTCATGCCATGTTCAAGTCGATGGCACGTGAAGACACAGCGTTACGTTCACACACAAAAGCTTTGTGTCGTCTCATTTAAGTTTTTTCCTTCAAGTTATCATATGTTTTGACATTTTATTCTAAGCTTGACGGTACCGTCAATCTGTACCCATTCTCTTCTCCCCGTTCTACCACAAACTCAAGACTTGACGAGTCCAAGGCAGCTTTAATATGTAGTGGCAGAATTACAACACCAACAAACATCAACACGTATTTTGTTGGTGTTGTATTTATTGTAATTCTGCCACTACCTATATAAAGCTGCCTTGGACGAGTCGAACTTGACGCGTGTAATCTGGCACAAAGTTATCTAAAATTTTTTTTTTGTTTTATTGAAATACGAGTAGAAAGCAATCCATGACTTTGTTTTAATAAATTCTTCTCAAGGCAGTTTTACCTTGATTCTTCTATTTCATAAAAATAGGAAATTGTCATTTAGTTTTTAGTAAATATTGAAAGAGTTGGAAAGAAGATAACCAAATCTGAACAGAAAATAAAAAAGTTGCCGGTATTTTGTAACAGTTTTTTTTATAGGTTTTTATAGGTCTGTACAGAAAATAAATATAATAATAATAATAAATGCTTCTGCTTCCAAATTATATATGTAAATAGAATGCATTGCATGTAACCTGTCATCGAAATCAAAAAAGTTGCTGATATTTTGTAACCGATTGTTTGTCTTTTGTAGGTCTGCATAGAAAAGGAAGAATTCGTTTGCATGTACTAAATTATTTTGATTGCTAGCATTGTCTGTCTGTAAAACATTTAAAGCAATGGAGGAAGAAAGTCATACTATTATTTCTGGCTCTCAAGATTGTGTAGGACTTTGCCGTTTCTGTGGTAAAACCGGCAATTCAGGGTTCTTAAAAATAGGCAACGTTTGCGCAGATTCCCAGTGTCAGGAATACGCTGCGAATTCATGCACGAAAACCAAACAATGTGGTCATGTGTGCTGCGGTGTGGTTAATGAAAAGAAATGTCTGCCCTGCTTGCAGCAAGCGTGCCAAGCGCGGAAAAATTATGCAGCCGATGAAATAAATGAAGCCAAACTTACACAAAATGCTGACGACATGTGCATGATATGCTTTGTGGAGGCCTTGGCTTGTGCGCCTTCTATACAAGTGAGTTGAAATCGGATGTATAATATGTTACCATTTTAACCGGGAATGGAGTTTTAGTTGGAATGCGGTCACGTGTTTCATTATCATTGCTGTAGAGCAGTTTTGGAAAAGCGTTGGAGAGGTAATCGTATAACATTTAATTTCTGTTTGTGCCCCATCTGTAAAGTAGATATCAAGCACGAAATACTGGCGGAAATTTTGGAACCAATCGAGGTTCTCAAGCAGGATGTTAAGCACAAGGCTCTGATACGGTTTGTCATCATTAGGCATTGCTGTTTATTTCATAATTTTTGTTTTGTCCTAGTATTGAATATGAAGGCATTAAGGGTAGCAAGAGCCGTGATTTGCCTAGATTAGCCATGGACCGATACGCCTACTATGTGTGTTTTAAATGTAAAAAAGCTTATTATGGTGGCAAGGCCAGATGTGATGACGAAATTGGTGAAAATCTCAACCCCGAGGAGTTGGTTTGTGATGGCTGCTTAGATGTTGGACGATCTCAGTTCTGCTCTAAACATGGTACCAATTTTCTGGGATATAAATGCCGCTATTGCTGCTCGGTAGCGGTAGTCTTTTGTTTCGGCACTACACATTTCTGTGACAGCTGCCACGATGATTTTCAACGTTTGACCAATATACCTAAAAATAAATTACCCCGATGTCCGGCTGGACCCAGAGCCAAGCAGCTTATGGGCAAGGAATGTCCATTACATGTTATACATCCACCCACTGGTGAAGAGTTTGCTTTGGGGTGTGCTATGTGTCTCAATGCCGAAACATTTTAGCAACAAGTTTTCAGTTCAGTTGTAACATGCGGCAATGAAATAACAAAGTGCAATTTGAGAGTTATGGCAATTATTTGATCTAGTTTAGTGTAAGACTTGGATACTTATTCCATAGAATCCTTATACTTTTTATATGCGGGAAGGAATACTGAGTTTTTATTTTTGAAATATACTCTTAACTTTTTGGATATAACGTAAAGGAATTTTATTAAATCGGGGGATTAATATGGTACTGATATCATTACTATTACAAATTTACTCACGTGACTATTTTCAGAGATCAATATTTTGTTTAGCAATTAATTTATTTATCACGTTTTTAAAAAACATTAAAAGCTAATAAAAATTCTTCAAAAGTAAATGTATTTGAATGAAAATATAATGTAATAATTACATTTAGAAAAATTATTCAAATATAATTAATAATATGTAAAATGATATTCACAGTCGTAAAGCAGCTCTGAGCTGGGGTACAGCTCTCGCGTCATCGTAATTATTTCTTAAGTGCGGTCAGGCTTGTTGTTGTTGTTTGGCCTTCGAGAGTTTTGCTTCTCACTCTCATTGGTTAACTGTCTACCTCAACTAACTGTATTAGTTTACAGTTTTTGTGAGGTATTTCGTTGTTAACCACGCGGCAACTTCCTATGCGAAGGAATAGGTCGGTACAGTTAGTCACAGCGCCGCAAAAAAATACTGTTAATACCATCGTGGGCATAAGGTCTACGTTACTCCGCCCATGCTATGCATCGTATACTTTGCAAATTTATTTGCAACTGTATAGTTACCAATACAAATATAAAATGATATTAATATTAATCAGTTCCTTTTTTTTGACTTCGTATTTAAATACAAAATTAATTAATTTTAATTTAAAGCTAAGTTATATTTAAAGACAAGTTAAATTTGTTCAGTCTTAAGCAATTTCTCATATATACGAGTAAATGCGATGAAAGTGTGATAGATTCACTTATGTGCTGTTCACAGAATACAGACGAGCACTCGTCTAACAAATTTTATATGGAAATCTCTCAAAAAATTGAGTAACTTTCATACAAATTTTCTACACGAGTTGCTCGTCTGTGTTCTATGAACAGCATGTTAAATTTCATATATTATGGAAAGTATTCCATAGAAAGAATAGAAAAATACTTAAAGAAAAATATTAAATTTATCAATCAAACTTAAATGCCTAATCTTCTTCATTTAAGTCATGATACAAAAAACAAGGTAGCCGCTTCGCTACAACAATACAACAATAAAAAAAACAACAGGTATTTTGTTTGTGTAAAAAGGCGAATTCACACTTACGCTGTCAAAAGTAGTTGATAACGAGCATGTACAGAAATTTAAATGGCGCTGAAAAAGGTAAACAAAACTTGACAAAAAAAGTGCCGCCATATTAATCGAATTCGCCTGAATTCGCCGATGCATCCACCTAATAATTAATTCGCCTTGCTTATGTGTATCCATATTTGCTTTTAATTTCATCAAAGTACGTTGGACAGTTCAGTAGAAGAAGAAAATGTCTCGCCAAGTGCCTTTTGGCTTAGCTTTGAAAATTTATTGAGCCTGTGTGCTTTTAGATGCGTTTATCTCAACATATCGCTCCTTTATTGCAATATAGTCATATCTCAAAAAATGAGCTTTTTGAGTTAACAATGCAGAATTGTTAACTGTACTAGCTTTTATATTGTGGCAAAAATTTATTCAAATTACTTTTGAGCTGTTTACTTTAGGAGATATTTTCTAAAAAAAAAACTTGTAAAAATTTGAAATGTGCTTTTCTCTAAACAAGCTTTTTTTAGTTATAACTATGTTGCAATAAAGGAACGATATGTTTTGAAATCGATAATAGTGAGTTTAGATAATTTTTCATGGTCATAATTTTGCAACAATATAAACTTGCTGTATTCCATTGTACTCTGATAAATCTATGTTTCAAATTTCATCGACATGGATTCAACCAAGGCGAATTCATAACAGGTGAAATTGACAGCGCAGCTGATAAGTTTTTTTTAATTTTAATCTCTTTCAGATGTCAATGACATAATAAAAACAAAATTGGAAAAAAATTAAAACTATTTTTTAAATTATGGATTCTATCTTGGGCGCCAGATATGAGTCCGTTCCAAAACGGTATCCACCAATAAGACCAGGTAAAGTATTACATTTTATTTTAATATACAAATCTTATGCACATATTTATTGATTTTAAAATATATATTTTGAACAGCGGTGTTATTTATTTTAAAACAAATATTAACGAACTACTTCCACAAAGAACTATAAAGAAATTTGTAGATCGTGAACCCACTCCATTGTATACTCAGAGAATTAAAATATCGAAGAAAAAGTGGTAAAATGTCCAAGACTTAAAACCTTTAGTACCAGCCGATTATCATAATTTTTCTGACAATATTCCCTTCGAAAATTGACTACATAGTCGACTTCTTTTAAATGATTTTTTTTTATAAAATGTATTGAAGTTTTTATATAAAATATCTCACATATCTGTAGTTTTTACTTTAAGAATTAATTATATAATTACATTTTATTTTATAATAAAATATGTATAAAAATTTAATAAAAAAGTTAAAAAAAGGAAACATATTTTTATTCAAAAGTATAAACAATTTAAAGTGGTGAAATTTAAAACAATAGGTAAGGATTTTGGTGGACTTCTCGTAAACTATAAAATATGAAATAAATAATAAAGTTAAATATCTCTTAAACTAGAGACTAGAATACTAGTATACAGTGAGCATGTGTTTTCTTCAAATTTTCAAGTAGTTTTCGAAAATTCAAAATTATTTTTAATCAGAAAGTTATACGGACCAATAGATTTTACATACTCGATTGTCAAATACACAAGTACTGAAACATCGCTTTGAAAGTCTAACATCTCTTCTGCTGACTCTCCAAATTTCGTCCGTCCAGTAGTTTAGAAGTAAATGAATTCATACCAAGAAGAAAACCTTTCAGCCACTACTGTGATTTTTTGTAGCTACGTCTTTTTGTTTAACAAAAGGGGAAAGTCAAAAGAACGTAACTAACATAAAAAGTTAAATACTCGAAAAAAATTAAAAATATCATGACAAATAACTGTCAAAGAAAAAAAAAAAAACAAGCGTATATTTTTCTTCGTGGTTTTATTTTACAAAAAAAATTTCAATAAGTTTTTGCATTTAAAACTCGTGCAATAAATTAAATAAAGATCAAGAAAAAGCTGTCTGTTGTGTTTGAAGCTGTTTTGTGTTTGAAAAATATTATTGGAACCAAGATGAATTCATAACAGGTGAAATTGACAGCGTAGCTGATAACTTTTATTTTAAATTTTAGTCTGTTTCAGATGTCAATGACATAATTAAAACAAAGTTGGAAAACAAATTTTAAAACAATTTTTTTAATTTTTTATTGTATCTTGAGCGCCAGATATCATCCAGAATCCTCCCCAACTTTCAAAGCTCTATGATCTGCGACTTAAATTTTTACGATATAATTAAAACTTTCACGAAATATTTAAAAGTTTTCCTTTTCTTGTAAATTTTTTTTTGTATACTTTTTTTTTTCCTTTTTGCGCATATATTTTTCCTTTGACATTTGAAAAAGATTTATTTTTTATAGTGTTGTATTTATTGCTTTTGCATATACCTGTTACAACGCTACCTTGCCCGGTATGAATTCGCCTTGATTGGAACATTTGTTTTTTCAAAAACTTTTTCAATTTGTAAACAATAATATAAAGTGTGTGTGGCTGTGTGCACAATATAAACATTTATTAGAACAACAATACAACAACACAAAAAACAACATTCAGTTCGCCCTTTCCAACATTACCCATCCATCAAAAACATATTGAATTCGCCTTTAATTCTATTGAACAAATCAGTATTGCCGGGAACGTAAATTAATTTTCCACAGCCAAGAGCTCGATATTACACAAAATCCGAAAAATTCTTTTCGTTTTTTGAGAATATAAAAATTAAGGAAGAAACAATTTTTAAATTGTAATAATAATTAATTGTCTTTAAATTTTTCCACTTTTGAATATATTAAGTGGAAATTTTTTTAGCAAACTTAAAAGATTAAAAACTGAAAATTAGAAATATATAATAACTCTTGTACGATTTCTTCATTGTTTTTTGCTAGAGAAGGTATAAGAAATTATCAATGATGATTTGGACCTATCAAGGAAACAATTAAACAAAATATTGGAATTAGGAACTTATTAAAAGTATTTTTAATGTAAAATATAAATACATTTTGGATATATTATACGTGTGGAAAATTATTTTTTGGTTAGATTTTTTTGCAACGAAATGCAGATTATTTTTAGTTGAATAAAATTTTCACTATAATAAATTTTAAATTTACATGTGCAAATACATATTTATGTCTAATAGCAAAATGTTTAAATTCTTCAGAACAATTTGTGTCAGATTAAGAAAATGAGTTTCGAAAACGTAAATGTTATTAACAACAATGAAGTATTTTCAATTGATAAATATATTTCCGTAACAATTTTGAATAAAAATACGAAGCAAAATATGATGATGCTGTAATATACAAAGAAATTATAAAAAATTCAATAACACAAAATTATCAGAAATTTTTTATTTTGTTCCAATATTTGATAGTTACGAGTACTTGCTAAAGCCCAGTTCAGACTATTATACTTTGTATTAATACTTGTCAAAAATTCAAATAATACGTGCAAGTCTAATAGTCTGAATATAATCCGTCATACATACGAAAAATAATACGATAAAAATTTGACATCCCATACGACTTTGTTGTTTTTTGAAACTTTTCAAAACGATAATACTTTACTTTGGATCAGGGTTGTGTTTTTTAGCAAACCAGCTAATTAAAAATTGAGTAGTCGGCTATTTCGTAGCCGATGGGGTGCCGTCACTGATAGTACTTTTTGTCGTTATAAAAAAGCTCGAAATTTGGAATTTAGCTGTCATTTATAAATGTATTTTGCTCATGCTATATTTAGAACATAAAATATGTGTGTGCTATTGAATTTGGATGTGTTATACATAATTATTATTTTAACTGCTGAAGAATTTCACGCGCCGGCACGTCTATCGCCTACGACGAATAGCGCACCTGCCGCCGTGAAAAGTTTTATGATGGCACATCTATGTTAGTTTATGTCAAGTGTGATGGTGTGAATGCAAAATCTAATTTACGTTAGACTTTTTGACAGTCGCAAGAAATGTGTTTAGACTTTTATCTCACAAAATCTAATGAAAGTATTTATACTTGCATAATAGTCTGATTGGGCCTTAAGCGACAACGCTGAAATAAAAAGTATTGAAATTGCGTATCTATTTTCAAAAACACGATTAACTCATTACTGTGGAAATAAAACTGGAAGTAATTATTAACAAAAAAGTTTATTTTTTTTTATTCATTGTATATAAAATGTACATATATAAAAGCATTAAAGAAATAATAAAAGGGTAGATCAGGGTGGTGGTAATTAAGTGAAAATTTCGAAAGCAAATGTTTTCAATACATATTGGTTTTAAAAATTGTTTGCATTGGCAGCGAAGTATTTTATTTCATTTTTCACTTCATTTATTTAAATTTTTTTAATCGAGCCATATTTGATTTGATGAACAGCTAGCTGGTGAAAATAATATACAATTTTCATATTTTTTAATTTTCCTATATTATCTATGCCGCCAATATTTTACTATGACTATATCTATTAAAAATATCGATACAGAACAATAAATTAGACTGGTCCATTTCATCTACTAAGCTCCCTAAGTTGTGTGCGTATTGTAAAATCAATTTTAAAATTGTTGCCTAATGTTTAACTGTACCTAAATTAAGTATAGCCGCACCAAATGGGTTAAGATTTGTATACAGGAAATATGAAATGGCGCGCATGATAATGTGTGAAAAAAATATGAAAATATAAACAAATTTTGATAGTTGGGTAATGAGCACCTAAAACAGCTGTCGATCAGCTACGCTAACGAGGCCACCTAGAACTAAATTCGCCTTCGTTATCACCACAGAAAAAAGATGTCGGCCACCGTTTCGACACTACCTGTTTATTATTGCTCCATGGTTTGAGGAATACAAATGTCTAAATTTTTATTTCAAAAATTCTTTTATTATACATAAATAATTTAATTTACAAAATGAAAAGCTTAAAAAAAACGACAAAATATAATTTTGCTTTTAATTTACAGCAGAACCAACAACTTTTTATTTTGTTGTACGAGTATGTGATTTTTGTTTTTTTGGTTTTTGTAATAGATAATTTAAAAGAAAATCGTTATATGTAACTGCAAATTAGGCTGGTGTTTCAGGAGCGTGTTCCTATAAAAGATAAAATATAAAAATAAATAAATGTGCCAAATTTTAACGCTTTAAAGGAAAAGCCTGTGGGAAACATTCAACACTTTGGTGGTGCATATTTACAAAGGATGAATGGGATGTCCTTAAAAAGCGGTGCTTATTTCAGCCGTTTCCAAAGATTTATAAAAAATACGTCAAAATTTGTTTTTTTTAAACAATTAAAAAATATTCACATTTTAAAATATATATTTTTGTTGTTGTTGAGTTTGTGTCTAAATGATAGAGCAATTTTGTTTCCAATTAAATAAACATGTTTTTAGATACTTTTTTTTATAGTTTTTTTTTTGTTACTTTTTCTGTCATATAATTTAGATATACATATTATTTTGTTCTTTCTTTTGTTTGCAAAACAAGTTATAAATAATAAATGATTTATTTAAAAATAGGGCGGGAAACGGTCATATACATAAATATATATATAAAATCGGAACACTTAGGCTTCAACTTCAGCTTCCTCCTTTACCTTGTCAGCAGGTTTGCCCTTGGACCAGTCGGGTTTCTTCTGCAAGTTGGTGAAAACAAAACGAAAAGGAAAAATGTTAATAAAATGTTATTGTCTTTTTATAATTAAACAAAAAATGAATAAGACAAAATTAACACTGAAAAGGACTGGGTAAAAGTGGGGGAGTATATTTTTCTACAGCTGTTTTATATTCTTTAAATAAAACAGGTGTTCAAAATCGAAATAATGTGAAAAAATAAAACTCAAAGTGCTGTGTAGTTGCTGCTAACTACTGTGATTCTAAATTTTGTGTGCAAAATGTTTTCAAGTTTTTGTTTTTCTATTGCTAGACATTTGAATACAAATAGTGAAAATTTTTGTTTATTTTAACAGACGCCAACACACACACACACACACATTTATTTTTTACATAAATATCTTACACTTTTTGGATTTTAGTATTGAATCTTTAATCTTTTTCTAAAAGTTGTTGTTTGAGGGAATAAGAAAGAAAAGCATTAGTATCATTGAAGACTTTAATCAATTTTGTGTTTAAGAAAACTTAATTTTTTTTGCTATTGTTGCATTTTGTGTTTGTAATTGTGCAGTGGTAGTGAGTTTTTATATAAATTTTTGTTTTATTTTAATTCTAAATATCTTAAATATTATGTGAAATTTTTCTTAAATTGTTGGCGCATATTCAGTAATCAAGACCAAACTATGAGCTAATAAAACTGAATCCAAAATATAGTTCATAAATAGTAGTTCTGCTAGAGCAGTAACTGCTTTTAGCCACTAAACAAATACAATCCAGCATATTCTCATGGGAAGTAAAGGTATGAAATCGATTTACGTCAGCTCCTGCCTGCTGATGAATCAACTCCACGGGGTGAATTATTCACCATCGCCCCCGTGTGCTTTGCTAGAATCACACAGGTGTAACCCTATAGATGAACCACTAAGAATTCGGATCTTCTGATCCCTCCTGTATGCAATTTCCCAACAGTCACTGGAAGACAAGGCTCAATGAGTTGTTAGATCGAAGCCCATTAAGAGCATCCAGCGCTTAAACCAACTCACCCCTCCAACCATCACTACTTGGTCCACAAAGAGTTAAAGAACGCAAAATTCCAAGTAAATCAACCACACATGATTTTATTGTTGTTCTTGCGTTTTTGATATTGCATTTCTTACTGTTTGTTGTTGTTGTGCTCGTATTACTCAGCAAGCAAGTGCGTGATATTGTATAGGATTATATTTGAAGAATTGATTAATTTGCACAACTGATTTGAGCTACGTGCAATATGCGAATACCCCAATGTGCACTCTGCTTGAACAACTTGGGGTATAGTTATCTCTTGCAGGGGTGACGAGAATTGGTCATCAACATTGTACAACCTGACTCCACTAGACTTTTTGTATGAAATTGAGGATATAGACGTTATGTGGTACCACTTGACAGACAGCCAATGGAACTATTGGCTCTTTTGTGCGAAGTATATCAAAGTACAGGTATCTGTTGCTAGACAACAGTATCTCGGGAGATTGTTAGCCCCTAAAAACTAGCATGCACCAAAGCCGTAAGTGAAACTATTTTCCCTTCAGCCAAGGCACGCCTCACAGCCATGATCAGCACCGAGAGATCTGCAAAGCAGAATCCCCTGTGGGATTTGCTGATACCTGTTCTGCCATTGTAACTTTTGGCACGGGTTTCGGAAGTTCAGCCTAGCATAAGTCATACGGCTTCCTACAGTTTTTTTGCTACAAAAAACGAGGGACTTCTTTCCCTGAATGCTCCAAAAAATAGAGTGCCCTGGTTTGGTCTGCGCCAAGGCAAAACCTTTTCGCCAGGGGGCATGGGAAGTACAGCTGTGAAAAGATTAACATCAGCATCTACTTTTACGGCCTTATATGATGATGGACCAATTCCACGGAGTGAATTATTAAGCGCCTCCGTGTGGCTTGCTATGAGCAACTTCTTGTTGAGGAGTTCGAGCCTTATAGTCCCTCCTGTGTGGATTTTCCCAGCAATCAATGGAAGACAAGGCTTACTGAGTTGGTAAGCCGAAGCCCACTAAGAGCTTCGGCCCTTAAACCAACTCACTCTTCAACCATCACCACTGGTTCCTTATAGTACAGGTATCTGTTGTATAGGCAACAGATCCCTGGGAGGTTGTTAGTCCCCGAAGAAAGCCACAAACCAAATAATCATCAAGGATACTAACATCCTGCGTTTTAGGTTTCAACCATAGCCAGAACGTTGCAGCCAAGGTAAACACATCAACCACGATCAGCCAGGGTTGAACTGCAAGCAGAACCACCCGGGGGCCATGTTGATCCCCGTTCCGCCAATTTATACCCTTGGTAAGGGTTTCAGAAGCTGACACAATATAAGTCTTGCAGCTTAATAGAGTTTTATTTGCTACAACAAACGGGCAGCTTCCCCTCTTTACCCGAAAAAAACAGAGTGCCCTGGTTAGGAATACTACAAGGCAAAACCTGTTCCCCGGGGGGCAAAGGCAAGTACACCTGGAAATCGACAATCGAAAATTTATAGGCGATATAGGAACGCATGTCTTGCTAAAATTTGAAAAATTTGGTGTTCCAGATTGCGCCTTACTAGCTGTGACGGCCTCATGGCCGAAATCAGATTTGAAACCCGTTTTATGGATATTAAGACACATTTCTTTGTTTTATTATGATTTAAACTAATGCAACTCTGTCTGTGAACAGAAATATTTACATTTTTATATATTGATTTTAATTAAATTTTTTCCTTCAATATTTTGAGTTTGCATTCCATTTGCTTAGACAATTTGAATTCGATCAGTTAGTCCCACACATAATCCACATATTGTGACTTATAATTTGTACTAAGCGAAACCAAAATCGAACGAAACCGTTAGTCTAATTGGGATTTTTGTATTTTGTAATTCGCCATAAAATATAAATTTAATAAAACTGTACAAACAATAGCAAGAAGAATTCGCTGCTTAGAGTTCCTCCTTCAAACAAAAAAAAAAAAAAAAAAAAAAAATGCAACAGATTGTTTGCTGCTCAATTATTTATTTATTTATTTGTTTAGTTAATCAACAGAATGAATTCTGAGACTAAATGAAAAAAAGGAGCATTGGCGGAGTAGGCCATCAGCTCAATTAATTTCAGTTTGTTGCTTAAGTTTTTTCTGTTGTTCAACTTCAACCATTTCAGGTATGTGACTTTAGTCTTTGACTTTTCATCAGGAGTTTAGTTCTTAAGTCTTTCCCGTTGTGGCCAAGGCTCAAAATAGGTTTGTGTCTTAAGTCTTTAAAATTGGTATTGCAGTTAGAGATTAACTTCACGTTCGTCACTTCAGTCTTTATAATGGGTTTGTAGCTAAAGTCTTTTGATAACAGGGGGTTTCTTTGAGTTATTACATTCTTGTTTTAGAAATTCTTTATTAAAAACTTTATAAAAATTAAAATGTATCTGAGTTGACTTTTAGCAAAATTTTTGAACTAAAACTTCCTTAAACCGGTTTTAATATTTATGAATTAATACGTTCATTTTGTTTATAATTTTAAGTAGTGTGTTGACTTGCAAATTCTTTCAAGTGTTGACTTGAGTGAACTGTGATATCAATCGGTGTAAAAGGTGAAGTTGTTTTTTAAGTGTTAAAGTGTTTTTAAGTGTTAAAGTGGTATTTAGTTAAAATAAACTTAAACATCCCAAACAAAGTACACTCGTATATTTCTTTTTGCCAAAGTTATACCATGTTTCCACTGCAAAGAAAAACATGTGTTTTAACGAAAACATGTCGAAGTGTTTCCACTAAGATATGAAGTGTTTTTAATTTCAAATTTTCGAAATTAGTTTGACGTATATTTTGTTCAAACAGAACAAAATCTAACTAACAAAAAATTATGTTAGACCTTCCTATTTAAAAGAAAAGGTTAAAAAGTCCCCATAGCGAAATTATTTTGGATGATACTGGAGGGGATGGTAAGGATGCAAGAGTATTGTCAAATGGCGAAGACTGATGTACTCGTATAATTTGCATGCATTTCAAGCTCAAGTGTTTTTGGTGCGACACACGTTTTAACGTTTAATAGTTATCAGTAGATAGATTTAAGTTAAGATTAAGTAAAAAGTGAAAATTAAAAAAAATAAACTAAAATAACTGATATTTATTTAAATAAAATAACTGATATTTATTTCAAATCATGGTTTTTTTTCTGGTAAACAAGGAGAACAATGCTTTGAAACCACATATATATTTTTAAGCTACTAGAGGTGTATGTATAGCAAGCCAAAGAATTGACCTCATTATTATTGAGATGCATAGATATATTGCGTAGTTCAGCACTCTCAAATAAAGGGAAGTAGTACATGTCGTTTTTGTTATGCAAAACTTTATTGACAAAAAGGGATTGCTGAGTCTCCAGAACGATTTTCCAATCATCCAAAACTGATTAAAGTCGAGGTGCCTCGTTTGTATAAGACCTTTTTTAGTCTCAGGGAAGTTTCAACATCAGGAATAAAATGTTGAAGGCGCCAGTAGTTCCATTTTCGAGAGCCGAAATATTGCTGTAGGTTTTCTAGGGCGTCTCGGAACTGAGCGGAGACGATTTGAAAATTTTATGTTTTATTATGTCGACTATTTGGGTTTGTTTTTTTTATTTTTGAGTGACAAATTAATTTTTTTTTTCGAAATTGTAAAGGCCGAGGCACATAGAATCCGTCGTACGTTATACGTTGCCTTTTTCAACTGACAACTAAGTTGAAGTGCATGAATTCTTATGAGCTTTGTCACATTCCGTACTTCTCCGTCAACGTAAAGTATTAAAGTTGAGCAACTTTCAACTTTTAACGTACGTTCAGAACTTTGACAACTATCTGGTAATATTTTTTGTATATTTTGAAATAATTTTCCGTTCAAAAATTAAATAAATTGGAAAAAAATTGTTTTAAATTTTTTGTGCTGTGTCTTAAATATAAATTCAAAGATTTTAATCAAATTAAAGTAAAATGCAGTTGATTTTATATCCGCTAACAAAGTACTGATTGTGCCAGCTTCATACTTCATATACGTTGATGTCAGTTGAAAAAGTAGACGGACAAAGTACGACGGATTCTATGTGCCCCGGCCTTTACTCACTTTTAATGGGTAGCCCAGTGTTGTATATTTTATTATTGAGTAAGAGCAGTGTTGTATAGAATATTTTCGAAGTGTTTTGCTCCAAAACACGTAGTTTGAGGTGTTTTGCTCTTTACAAAAATGTATGGGAAAACATGTTTATTTCAACATGTTTTGCCCAAAACACTTGTTTTCGAGCAAAACACCTATATGGAAACACACTATTAAAAATCTCAAAAAAATTACAATATACATACGTAAATGTATTTCCTTAAATTATACTCTTACAAGTTATTCAAATGATTTGTTGTTTGACTGAACTTCAAAGCAATTTACAAAAGATAGTTAATTATATATGAGTAACAAATGGTAAATATGTTATTGCAAGTTATTAAAATTTTGCAGATCATAATAAATAATAATAATAAAATATTTAATGCAAATTTAATTATTCGAAAAATAATTCGTTTTATTCAAGGCAGCTTTACCAAGGTAGAAGTCTAAGCACAGCTGTCTTTCGTTTCCTTTGCGTAAATTTGTCAAAATTTTGTATACAAAATACATAGTTCTGAAATAACATATAGTGATGAAGCAGAATACGTTCGCAACTTCAAGCAAAAACGACTTTCAGAGAAAACAGACACATAATTGAAACGACGGCTGCAACTTCACAAACTGTCATTTAATGTTCTTTCTTGTTAGGTAAAAAAGCTATTTTATTATTTTTACTTTTCTTCGCGCTAAAGCTTTGGTTTTGTTTACAAGATGTATGAAATTTACTAAAAGCATGGTAATATTGTTGAAAGCTTTTCTGCCTCAAATTGAGAGCATAAGAAAAATCGCTGCCAAAATAAAATAGATTCTATTCTGCGACCGCATTCTCTGGCGTTATTTTATGCCAAATTGTATGGAGTAAATCGTTATGCCCTAGTTCTGTTTCATCATATAGACTTCTTTGCTTTTTCAAACAAAAGGAAAAATATTTTTTGACAAATTTTGGTAATTTCTACTAACAAAATTCAGGGGATGGTTGTTGGTGTTGTATCGGGTGGTTAAATTTCAAGGGCCCATATTGAATGTGAACCACACCTAAACGCCAAGTTTTTTTCCAAATTTTATTTGACATTTCTCTATTTCAGACTTATTCAATTTGAACCATGGAGAGATACACAATCCAACAACGTGTGAAAGTTATCCAGACTTATTATGAAAATGAAGATGATTTTCGAAGAAAATCATCTTCAGTGATGAGGCACATTTTCACCTCAGTGGATTCGTCAATAAACAGAATTGCCACATTTGGGCGAATGAGAATCCAAGAGTGACTGTCGAAAAACCAATGCACCCACAAAGAGTGACTGTTTAGTGCGGTTTATGTGCTGGCGGCATCATTGGGCCGTATTTTTTCCAAAAAGAGGCCGGTCAGGCAGTTACTGTGAATGGTGTTCGCTATCGTGAGATGATAACGAACTTTTTATGGCCCGAATTGGAAGATATGGATGTAGACGATATGTGGTTTCAGCAGGACGGTGCCACTTGCCACACAGCTAACGAAACAATTGCTCTTTTGCGCAACAAATTCAATGGCCTTGTTATCTCACGTAATGGCGATGTCAATTGGCCGCCAAGATCATGTGATTTGACACCGTTGGACTTTTTCTTTGGGGTTATTCGAAAGAAAAGGTGTACGTCGATAAGCCAGCAACAATTCAACAGCTAAAGGATGAGATAATTCGGCACATTAACGGCATAGAGCCTCCATTATGCCTCAGGGTCATCGAAAATTTGGACCATCGGATGAAGGTGTGCCGCCGTGGTGGCGGCGCCCATTTGGCCGATATTTTGTTCCATACATAATTGAATAATACCAATATATCATAATAAAATAAAATTACAATAATTTCCTAAATAGTTTGTGTTTTATTCAAAATCAACATCGGCCCTTGAAACTTAACCACCCTTTATTTATTGTAATTCCTATTAAAGCTGCCTTCGTTTTATTTACGTAATTAGCAACCGTTTCTGCTTGATATTTGTGCCAAAACTCTTAAATAACTGGTGAAAAATTGCTGTTAAAACAATAAAATTACTTATTTTGTATAAAAATTTTAATGGATATATTTACAAAACGCAATTTTTAAACTAAAATTAAGAGCCGTGGCTTATAGAATCAGCCGTATGTTTTCCTTATGAGCTTTGTCACATTTTGTATATGAACATAAAGTATTCAAGTTGAGCAAGTTTTAACGTACGTTGAGAGCTTTGACTGGGAGAATCAGTTAATTTGTTTTGTAAGGGGTGGTTCAATTTTAAAGGTCGATGATAATTTTGAATAAAACGCAAATGGTTTATTGTGATAACATTTGTATAGTTCAATTACACAGAAAATTTGTTTTTTCGTGTTCAATAACGAGATTCGTTGAATCAATTAATAAATTGTTTGAATACGGACCTGTAAAGGAATTCGTGGATTCAAACAAAAGTTTGGAAATAACAATTTTTTTAAACAACAACAAAAATTACGATATCCAAGGTTATTTTTTTTTTTTTTATTTATGTATTATTTTTATTATTTTCTCAGACAAAAATTTTGTTGATTTTATTTTTACTACAATTTTTTCTGTGCATGTGTGAAATAAAACCAAATGGCCGCTGCGATCTCGTTAGCGCACCCCCTTCCGATGGTCCAGATTTTCTATTACGCTAAGGCATATTTGAGGTTCTATGCCATTAAGGTCCTGATTTTTTCTATCCTTTAGCTCTTGCATTGTTGCAGCTTTTCTTTTAAATACCCCCAAAGAGAGAAGTCCAACGGTGTCAAATCACATGATCACTGCCATTGAATTTGTCGCGCAAAATAGCTTTTGTCTCATTTGCTGTACGGCAAGTGACCATTCTTGGCAGTCCTGGTTAAACCGCATATCGTCCACATCCATATCTTGCAATTTGGGCTATAAAGAGTTCGTTTTTATCTCACGATAGCGAACACCATTCACAACAGCTGACTGATCGGCCTCATTTTGAAAATATTTGGCACGATGATGCCACCAGTTCATAAACCATACCAAACAGTCACACTTCGTGGCCACATTGGTGTTACGTCAATCACTCATGGATTATCATTCGCACAAATGCGGCAATTCTGCTCATTGACGAATCCACAGAGGGGGAAAATGTGCCTCTTCACTGAAGATGATTTTCTTTGAAAATTTGTCATCCACGGTTGCTATTATACAAGTATAATGTTCTTCAACGACGAGTATGAGAGGTGTAATTGTTGGGCAGGAGGATAAATTGAGATGGACGGCTGTTCAGCAACACTATCGCAAAGAGCAGCGGTATTTCAAAGTCAAATAGCCCCTAAGAGAGAAGTCCAACGGTGTCAAATCACATGATCACTGCCATTGAATTTGTCGCGCAAAATAGCTTTTGTCTCATTTGCTGTACAGCAAGTGACCATTCTTGGCAGTCCTGGTTAAACCACATATCATTAACATCCATACCTTGCAATTTGGGCCATAAAAAGTTTGTTCTCATCTCACGATGAATTGAGGTGGACGACTCTTCAGCAATATTATCGCAAAGAGCAGCGATATTTTCTGCAGAACGAATTATACTAGCATGCAGTGGTGTTTTCGCATCTCCTACAAACTTATATTTTAACAACGGATTTATCAAACTGTCCTTGTATGAAACTTATATACAAATTTTTATATCTCGCTAGCGTTTTACAGCAATATTTTGCATGCGAGTTTTCATGCTCCCCCTATTTACACATGATAGAAAAATTGCATGTAGCCAGCTGGCAACTTTTAACTATTTTTAAAATCAATTTTTGTATTTTTTTTTTAACTTTGTTTGAGTTTCGATTTTAGTTTAAGTTTATTTTTTACTAATTCATAATTAACACCATCTGTTCTTAAACTTACCTCTTTTTCTTCTTCTTCCAATGTGAATTCCTTCTTCTTTACAACTTTAAGTTGGTTACGGAAGTTGAATTCGGCAGCCTTCTTTTGGAGCTTGGCGAATTTGTTTTCGTATTTGGAAACCTTCTTCAAAGCAGGCTTAACGCTAAAAGAAAAACAAAATGCTGCTTAAAGACTGTTTATGAGTTGTAGGATGGCAATAATTTAGCTTACAATTTGCCACGAAGATCGTTGACTTGGGCATTGAGATCGTTGATCTGTTGAAAATTGTGTGAAAAGTAAAATAGGGAAAAAATGCTTCATTAATAATTTAAGTTATTGCCAATATTTTTGATAACAACAATTTAACTTAAAAGAGTTCAACTAAAAAAAAGCTCAAATTTAAATACGATATAAAGAAATAGGTCTTTTATTTATATAGATGAACTAAAGGGTTAATTTTCAATTTTATCACGCAAAAGTAAAAAGGAGCTCTAAAATAGCCTAATATTATAGGGAGTTAATTTTTGATCTGCCGAGAGTTTCGAATTTTTGGATTCTAATATCTTTGAATTTGAGCTTCTTTTTTTTTAAACGTAAATAACAAAATTACTTTTCTATTACATAAAACAGTTATTTATACATATATTAAGCTTTAAAGTTATCAAACATGCTTAGCAATCATTTAGTCAAAGCTTTTTTATTTACAATATAGATACAACAGATCTAAGGAAAGAAAATTATTACAATTAGTTAATAAAGATTCACATAAAGACAAAGAGAGAGATAGAGACAGATAACGGGATTATGTGAGTTGGCGTAGAGTCCGGAAAGTTTAAAGAGCTTTTTTGTTGTTATTATTTTGTGTTTTGGAGCTTCATTTAAAAGAGAAAGAGAAATTATTGAGATCGGGATGGAGTATTAGGTATGTATATGTACATTTATTGTTTGTAATAAAACTTAAATATAAAGATAAATACTGGTACGAGTATATTAAACTCACAGTGGTAAATTACAAACAAACAAAAAATAAAAAATTTAGATACATATATAAAAATTATTTACTTATAAAAAAGAGCAAAAAGATTTAAAGTAAAATCAATATAGTAGCAACATTAGAAAAACTATTCTTTCCTTATACTCGTACTCTTATATGAAATTATTAAGAATAATTCAACAGTCAATTTTCAAAATCAAATTTCATTGAACTTTTGATCGAACAGTAGTTGTTGGAATAAATTGTTTTGAATCTTATTAAAATTAAATATCTCTCGAAATGTAAAAACAATATAAATTCTGTTGATATAAGTCCATGAATTTGTCGATTTTTTAATGAACGGTTTTGTTGTTTCAGTTTTTAACGAAAACATTATTCGAAGCATTATTCGCTGATTTACTTATTACATAGTAGTATTTTTTTTTTTATCATAAATACTAAATTGTAACTTTTATTAAAAAATTTTTTTTTTCAATAATTGATCATAAAATGGCTTTATCAAAAATATAATTTAATTAATGTTGTTATTATTTAATGTTTAAAATTAATCGAATAAAGTTACTAAAAAATTTTATTTATTAACTTAAAATTATTTAAATAGAATAATTCTTTTATAATTATTCGAATAAAACTATTCGAAAATAATTATGAAACACAAATATTTAAATAAAATTTTTCTAATATAATTATTCGAATATTATTTATCAAATAATATTATTTGAATGTTGCTTATGGAGTAAGCTTATGCGATTATAATTGTTGAAAACAAAATTATTCATATGACATAACTCACATAAAATTGTGGGAACAAAATTATTCGAATAAAATTATTCCAATTAAGTTATCCGTATAATATTATTCGAATAAAATTGTTCGAATATAAGTCTTCAAATAAAATCATTCGAATATAAATTTCCAAATTTTAATTCTAATTCGCATACTGTTTGTCGTATAAAATCAAATATCGAATAAAAATATTCGAATAAGACGAGTGAAAACAAATTTTTCGAATATAGTGCTTGAAACTATGTAATTTGGTATATAAAACTTATTTGAGAAAAATTAGTTGTTGACTTAGAATTATTCGAATAAAATTATAGTTGTTTAAATAAAATTATTGAACCAAAATTATTCGAACCCAATTATTCTATCACAAAATTATCCGAGTATAATTACTCGAACAAATTTGTTCAAATATAGTTCATAAAAAAAACCTAAATATATTATCCAATATTATTATTCGAATACGTTTTATTCGAATAAAATTCTAAACATATTTATTTTTCGAGAGTAATTATTTGAATAAAGCTGTTCAAACATAATTCTTTAAATAAAATGATTCGAATATATATGTTGGAATATTTTGATTCTAATACTGTTTCTCGTATTAGCCTATTCGAATATAAATGCTTAAATAAAGGGGAAAACCACTGAGAAATAAAATTATCCTAACAACATTATCAAAGTGTAGTTGTTCGAATAAAGTTGTTCAAAAATAATTCTTCAAAGAAAATGAGTCCAATATAAATTTTGGAGCATTATTATTTTAATACTGTTTGTCGTATGAACTTATTCGAATATAATTGCTTGAATAAAGGAGGAAAACTGCTGTGAAAAGCTGTTTCTTACCTTATCTAAATGTTCTCCGGAGTGATCATAGGTTTGAAAAAAGTAACGAATTTATAAGTTTTTAATAAATTATTTTAAAAGAAGTTTTTTTTTCTAAAACATTAAAGTTTTAATTTTTTTGCTGAATATCTTTATATTACTTGAATATCTATATATCTTTTAAAACTACATATTCGAATATAGTTGCTTGCATAAAGTTATTTAAAAACATTATAATTATTTCAGTAAAATATAAAAATATAAAAAAATCTTTCAAGAAAGTTACGATCATAAAAATATTCGAACAAAATTATCCGTTTGCCAATATTCAAGGAAAATTATTCGAGAATACTTATTCAAATAAAACTAATTGAGTCAAAATTGTCAAACATATCTATACGAATATTGTTTATGGTAGCTATAAAATTATTGGAAATTATCCGTTTGCCAAAATTCAAGGAACATTATTCGACAATACTTATTCAAATAAAGCTAATTGAGTCAAAATTTTCAAACATATCTATACGAATATTGTTTATGGTAGCTATAAAATTATTGGAATATAATTATTATAGTACAATTATTCGAATATAATATTTCGAAAATTATTTATAAAATAAAATTATTCGAAATCAATTGTTTGAATAAAATTATTCAAATAATTATATTATATGAAATTATTCGCATATAGGAGGAAACTGCTGTGAAAAGCTGTTTCTTACCTTATCTAAATGTTCTCCGGAGTGATCATAGGTTTGAAAAAAGTAACGAATTTATAAGTTTTTAATAAATTATTTTAAAAGAAGTTTTTTTTTCTAAAACATTAAAGTTTTAATTTTTTGCTGAATATCTTTATATTACTTGAATATCTATATATCTTTTAAAACTACATATTCGAATATAGTTGCTTGCATAAAGTTATTTAAAAACATTATAATTATTTCAGTAAAATATAAAAATATAAAAAAATCTTTCAAGAAAGTTACGATCATAAAAATATTCGAACAAAATTATCCGTTTGCCAATATTCAAGGAAAATTATTCGAGAATACTTATTCAAATAAAACTAACTGAGTCAAAATTGTCAAACATATCTATACGAATATTGTTTATGGTAGCTATAAAATTATTGGAAATTATCCGTTTGCCAAAATTCAAGGAACATTATTCGACAATACTTATTCAAATAAAGCTAATTGAGTCAAAATTTTCAAACATATCTATACGAATATTGTTTATGGTAGCTATAAAATTATTGGAATATAATTATTATAGTACAATTATTCGAATATAATATTTCGAAAATTATTTATAAAATAAAATTATTCGAAATCAATTGTTTGAATAAAATTATTCAAATAATTATATTATATGAAATTATTCGCATTAAATTGTCGGATTAAAATTATTCGAATAAAATTATTCGAGTAAAATTATTCGATTAAAAGTACAGATAAATAAAACAAATTTAAAAATTATATAAATGGTTTTTTTGGTTTCTTTATATAATTATCTGGCAATATTTCGCTCTCTTTTGTATAACTTCTTCAGGCCAAAAAAAAAAAAATGTTTTTTTACCATAAAATTTAATTTTATACATCTAAAGCAAACATTTGGCGAATAAAATGTAAAACAGGAAAACGGATTTTTGATTATTTTGAAATTTGTTTTTGTTTACGGTATAAATTCCGGCATTGCTTAGGGATTCCCTTCTTTTTCAACTTTTTTATAGAAAATTTGCTTTTAATAATATTAACGATTTTAAATTGTTTTGTTTTTTTGGGATTTTTTCTATAAAATTAAATTTTAGACTTTTAAAATAAGCATAAGAAAAATAGATTTTCGAGTACTTTCAACATTCGTTTATATAAACTATATGAATTCTAGCGTTGCTTAGGGATTCCCTTATTTTTCACTCTTTTTTATAGAAAATTTGCTATTAGGAATTGCTTAGATCATCTTTATATTTAAGTTTTATATAGAATTTGCCAATTTGGTTTGTGTTTTATTTATTTTTTTAACTTAGAACAGCATAACATTTTGATGTTTGTTTTTATTTTGTAAATCATTTGTGGTGAAACTACTTTTGATTGCTTTTAAACGGTGAGATACTACGAGTACGTGAAAACATGAACACAATTTCATTAAAAAAGGTGTAACATAGAACACAAAAAAAAAATGTTTGAAGGCGTGTTTGACCATCTCGAACGTTGACGTTCGCCAACATTTGAAACGGCAAAGAAATATAAATGTGGCATAAAAATGATTTTTTTATGTTGAAATAGTTTACACTTTTCTTCTGTCTTTTACATATAAAATGCTTAAAAACTTAAAAATAGTTTCTTTGCTTCGAACGTTTGCGAACGTTAATATTCGATATCGTGAAACAGGCCTTACGCATAAACAAAATGAAACGAAACGAGGTACTGCACACAGTATGGCACATACAAAAAAAATGTTTCAATTAAATTTTTTCAAAACTCAATTAATTCTTCCCAGTTAAAGTAAAATGAATTTAAAAAAAAATAATAATAAATAATTTTTGTAGCTGACAATGATGTAGAACATTTTAATAATGATTTGTGTTTTTATTCGTTTGTGTTAGAACTAGAAGAATTATATGTAAATATAAATAAATAAAAAAAAATTTTTTGAATAATAAAAAGAAACGGGGAAAGGACTATTTAAGGATTTTTATTTACCATTTAATTTCATTTTGAAAAAAGAACTAATTAAAAATTGATTTAATAAAATGAAAGGAAACGCACAAACAAAATACATTTTTTCTCCACACATAGATTTTTTTTATATATAAATTGGTTTTGTAAAAAATATATATTTTTTTTAATATCTTCACAAAAAGTGCCATACTGTTGCTGATTTTTTACCTTTTTTTTGTTATTTTGCTTTAAAATTAAATGGTTATGCCATAGATTTAAAACTAAATGATATTTTGTTTATTAAATTTGATAATTTTTATTTTTTATATTCTATGTATGCATGTTCTAAATGAAAAAAATTATTAATTATAAAATATTATTATTTTATTTCTGTTTGTGCAGTTAAAAAAAAAACAGTGAATTTACTTTTAAATAAAATGGCAAAAATTTTTTGGTGGTTGTTGGTTGGTGGGGGTTTAAATTAAGTTTTTAGACAAAAAAAATTTAAAGCTTTTTTAAAGTTTAGTGTGCAGGACGTTTTGCAGTGGTTCTTGATTAATATAATTTTTTTTTTCTTTTGTCTATTTTTTGGCATTATGAAAATGATTTTTTTTTTATATAACATTTAAGTATATATATTTTTTCCACAAAATATATTGTTAAGCCATAAATTTAACAAATAAAAACACAAAACATTTCTCATCTTAAATGAAAAAAAAAAATGTCATCACATCATTACAGTGTCAAACCAAATACTAAAATACAAGTAAAGTAAATGTAATAACAAACACTGTGACTTATATTTGAATAGTTCAAGTGAATGGTGTAGTTTTTTTTGTTTGTTGAAATGGTGTCAGTGTAGTTTTTAAACGGGTAGTTTAGATAATTTAATGGTGAATTTTGGGAGGAGGACATAAGGACGAGAATAGGAATTACAAGTTCATACTTGTAAAATAGGAAACGGTATTAAGTGATGTTTCTATCAATTTCAACAATCGATAATTTATATACTAATAAAAGCTAAATACTAGCATGTAAAGGAGGACAAAATATCCTGCAAATGTTTGCTGGGTTAGAGGAAAACTAATCAATTTTAATACAATCATGTGAATGAAATTTTTCCAATAAAATTATTCGAATATAATTTTTCGAAGCTAATTATTTTTACTCATAGTTGTATATTTATATGCATATTATTTTATTGAAAAATTTAAACTGTAGACTTGGAAATACTCAAAAAAAAAGGCTCAAATATAAATATATTAATATTAATTTATGAAAATGGAAAATAAAAAAAAATTTTGCTACAATTGTTAAAGAATTTTGGTTAAAAAATTAAGTGATTGTTTTGGAATCAAACGAATAAAATTATTCGAACAAAATTATTCGATTAAAATTATTCGAATAAAATTATTCGATTAAAATTAATTGAATTATAACAAGTTTTAACGATCAAAAATTTATATATATATATATATATATATATATATATATATATATATATATATATATATATATTAATTAAAGCTCAAAACTTTTATCTAAGAACAGACAAAATGTTCTGCAAATAGTTGCTGGGTGGGAAGATAACTAATCAATTTTAATACAATTACTTGAATGAAGTTTTTCCAATAAAATTATTGGCATACAATTTTTTAAAACTAATTAATTTTACTCATAATTGTATATTAATTATTTGATTGAAAAATCAAGCTGTAGACTTGGAATTATTGAAATAAAACGGCTCAAAGGTAATTATATTAATTTTTGAAAATTGAAAATAAAAAAAATAAAAACTATAAGAAAATTTTATTGGAAAAATTAAGTTACTGATTTAGAATCAAACAAATAAAGTCATTCGAATAAAATTATTCAATTAAAATTATTCGCATATAATCATTTGATTAAAATTATTCGGATAATAATACGTTTCAACGATGGAGAATTTATATATTAATAAAAGCTAAAAACTTTTATCTGAAGGCAGGTAAAATGTTCAGCAAATGTTTGCTGGGCTAGAGGAAAACTTATCAACATTAATACAATCACTCAAATGAAAATTTTCCAATAAAATTATTTGAATATAATATTTTGAAATTAATTATTTGTACTTGTAATTGTATATTTATTATTTTATTGAAAAAATTGAGCTGCAGACTTAGAATTAATCAAATAAAATGGCTCAAATGTAATTATATTAAAATTTTAATTACAATTGTAAAAGAATTTTTGCTAAAAAAATTAAGTGATTGTTGTGGAATCAAACCAGTGATATGTAAATCTACTGAGATACGTAACACATCCAGGCAACACAACGGGACCAGACTGGACCCAAGTGGGCTTGCTTTACAATAGCTGGCAGACTGTTAAACCTAACCTAACCTTTGGAATCAAACGATGAAAATTATTCGAATAAAATATTTCAAATAAAATAAATAAATAATAAAAAATAAAAAAGATAAAAATAAAAATGCTCGTATAATTTTATAAATTAAATTGTATTTAGAGCCACAATAAAAACGTTCTTGAAGAAGTTGGGCTTATCCAACGAAACGTAGGATGTAAAACTCAATAAAACAAATCAGTAGTAGCATAAAATTTATTATGTTTCCTTTTAATTTCAATATAGGTAAAATAATTTTACACATTTTCAATTAACAATTCCAAATTAAAAACTTTCTTTATATCTTTTTTTTTTTAACTGCCACATACATAACTACCGAATATCCACCGGGAAGGTATACTAGTTTGTTCGCCGCCATTTTGGCAAATATCAGTCTTGACAGTTTATATTTGGCAGTCATGAAGTAGACGCGTTCCAAATTTATTATGGAAAAATATTCGATAAAACAACGTGTTTTAAACAACGTGTTTAATCGATGAGAAAGTCACGTGAAATTTTTGGCAGAAACAACGTGTCAACAAAAAGCACTATTTATCGTGTAGTGAATGATCTCGAAGAAAGAGGGCCTGCAGGTGATAGGCCCAAGTATGGACCACAACGTGCTGCAAGCTCGGCTGAAAAATTTACTACTGCTCAAGAAAGTATTCAAAACAATCCATCAACATCAATTCGACGCCGCACTCAGGAGCTTGGTCTTTAAAGAGCGCAATTATGCACATTTAAGATTCAGTTGACACTAGAGCTTCTCCCATAAGACCATTTACGCAACCGTACATATGCTAATATAATGTTACAGCTCGCCTATGACAACCCTGATTTTAATGAAAAAATCACAACGAGTGACGAGGCACATTTTCATTTGAATGTATCTGTGGATAAACAGAATAGTCGGTTCTGGGCAATGGAAAACCCTCAAGTTATTCTTCAGACGCCTTTTCATCCATTAAAAGTGTGTTATTCTGTTCTATCGTTACTACAATAGACCTTCGAGATTAGGGATCTTGTTTCCGAAACTCGCACATTTTTACGTAGCACGCCTTCATCGTCCAGAGCTCATCGATTTGTGGAGAATTGCCCGGGGAATCGTATTGCGCATTACAGAGAGAATTCGTTTTTCAGCCGCACGCTTCGCCTGTGGAATAAGTTGTCTGCAGACGTGTTTTCTGTCTGTTATAACGTTGGAAAGTTCAAGTCAAATATTCACGAGCACTACTCCCTCTTTCCACCTCCTCACAGCCTATTTTCCTTAATTCTGGTACAATGCACTACATATGTGGGGGATCACCCTTCTGAGTACTGGTCTAAGTTAAAAAAAGTGACAATCTGGTGTGCAATTTGGTCAGGAGGAATCATTAGACGGTAACTGTGAATGGGGATCGATATCGTGATATGACTCAAAACTTGATTAACATGTGGTATCAACAAGACGGTGCCACATTGCATACAGGCAATATTACTATGGAGTTATTGCGAGTAGTATACCTTACCGGTGGCCAATCTATACATATTGCTCGTTTACTGCAGCATAGTCATAACTAAAAAAAGCTCGTTTTGAGAAAAATGCATTTCAAATTTTTAGTCTCCATTTTTTTAAAAGAAAATATCTCCTAAAGGAAAGAGTTTAAAAGTAATTTTAATAAATGTTGCGTACAACAATAGTGCTAGGTATGTCTTTGCCATTAAAAGAAATCACAGTATTTCACATTTTTCAAAGCAGATATATAATGTCACTTTTGATAATTTGCTCAAGTGCCGAACGCTTATATTTTTGTATAAAATTATATTCACTCGAAAGTTTAAGTTTTCTCGATCGAATAGAGGAAAGAAGATAAATAACTTTATATTTTACAAAGCAATATCGGAACAACATTTTTTTATAAATTCGATCCGTCTCTGGAGCCAACTACCCCCTCATATGCAAACAATAGACAAAGCAAGCCATTTTAAAATTGCCACATTTAAGCACTTTGCGTGGTGATTTCCACAATAAATAAATTTTTATGGTAAATACAACCTTTGGTTTCCTTTATATAATCTCTTTTTTTCTATTCTTTTACTCTAATAGTGTTCCATTAATGTTATTATAGGCCATGCTCCAACTTTTCGAGTGGAAGCTTATCAATACACTATTGTGACTAATTAATTTGTAATGCTAATCTCTGGCACACTCAAAACTTGTAACATGGCTTGTAACTAAAATATAGTTTTTATATAAGACTAAAGGCAGAATTAAGGCCTCATTAGGTTCAGTTGCCGTTCTGTGACGTTCTTTTCTGTAGCAAATATTTTACAATTACTTTTTCTGTGAAAAAGTTCAGCTGTTTTTTTACAGTAAAGCAAAAAAGCAAAATATTTGAATTAAGATTTTTCGTAAAAATTGGTTTGTTTGAAAAAACAAAAAAGAAACAATTTAATTACTTAGAAATGGTGGCAAAACAGCCAACTTTTCTCTCACGATCTGCTGAATTTACAACATTTCTTATACAAAATATAATGTTTATTCGCTAAAATTATATTATTTTGATCACTCATAGTGGCTTCATTGATTGATATATATTAAATTTGAAAAATTTTTAATTAAAACAAATTATTTTAGCTTTCAATAAAAAAAATTTGTATTCATATGACTAAAAAATTAGTTTTTCCATACCAGAAAAAAGTAAAACATACACATATCTGGCTGTCACTTAACGTTGAATTCTATTTTCAACAGATTAGTCCGTAACAGAACAAAACGTAAAAGTGAAAACAAACCAGGCACATACAGTTTATATCATGATATAAAAAATACAAGGTAGTTGCATTCTCTTTTTATTATTTGTAATAAGGATTTTTGAAGTTTATTTTTAGAGAGAAATATAAAAAGGCGTTGCCACACAGTTGAATACAGGAATATACTCCTAGAATGGATTTTTTCTGAAATTTGTAGTGCATTGTTCATATTAGAAAAAGCTAGAAATAATAAGCTGATGTAAGTAGGTATCAGTGGTTGTTTTGAAACTCATGTTAGGTTAGATTTAACAGGCTGCCAGCTATAATAAAGCCAGCCCACTTGGGTCCAATTTGGTCCCAAAAACTAAAAGCTCGGACGAAACGAATGCCTATTTTAAAGAAAATGTTATATTTAAAAGAAAATACTCTTTAGATATTAAAAACAAAGGGAAAAATTTGATGCTTGTGGTTTAAAAATATATAAATAATTATTTCTACTAGAATGACCCAGGATACAGCGACAAAACTAATGCACGTAACCTTGAATATTCTTCATTACTTACAATCAGAAAAAACTACTTCCAAAAGATGTCATTATATGTTAAAATATCAAAGTAAGAATGTATAGCGAAAGTTTGCATATAGTTTTCCGTCGTTACCGTGCCTTCAAAATTGTTCTGGACGTGACTTGTAACTTCTCTAACAAATGCCCCGATATAATTATTCAGTGCATTTAAAAGAAAAAAAATTATTGCTGATTTTAATAACGGCCAATCAGTGACCACAATAGCAAAAAAATTTGATATTCACCAAGAATTATAAGCCGCTTTCGTTGTTCGGGTACTTTGGTTACAGAACATAAAGGTGGACGTTCCCGAAAAACTAGTAAACGAGATGGCCAGGCAATAATACGTTTGATAAAAATAAAAAACCCAATTCGTGTCGTCAAGAACCATCGCCACACAATTGTCATTAAATGTTACTCCCAGAAGGATTCAAAGGCAGGCTGCAGAAGGCGGACTAAAAGCATACCAAACAAAAGTGTAAAAAATATATTTATATCAGGGAAAAATAGACTGGACAGGTTGGAATTTGCAAGGGAACATATTAATTTGACTACCAAATAAAGATTCCGATATATTAAGACTGGTTAGATGACCGAAAAGCCAACGTCTTCATCCACGTTATACTGAAGGCACATTGAAACATGGTGTCGGTAGCATTTTAGTCTGGGGATGTTTTTCAGGCCATTTTTATATCTTTTAGATTTATGTATGTATTTTATTTTAAAATTTTCATTTATTTTTGTTAGAAGTCACAATTTTATTATTATTTTTAGACACAACTTCAAACAAAACTGAAAACAAGCGAATGTATAAACTAATACGGTAGCACAATTTTATGAAAAATGTCACAATCCTTATACTTGTCAGATATTGATTGTTAAGGAAAATTGAGAGAATAGAACTACCTTGTATTTTTTATATCATGGTTTATATTGAACAGAAACAAAACAGCTGATTCAGAACGGAAGAGAACGTACAAACTAATTCTGCCTTAAGTATTGGATTGACAAAATAAAATAAAATAAATAAATAAAATAAATAAATAAAAGGTAGTACTGTTAACTATTCTGCAAAGCTCGTTTTTTTTTGAGATATGACTATGTTGCAATAAAGGAGCGATATGTACACCACACTAAATCGCTTGCTTCTCAGAACATGGCTGTATGTTCAAATTTCGATTTTTAGCGAAATTTGCAAATTTCTATTTAAAACATTTTAAGGGGCATTTATATATAAAATATTAAATAAATTATATACAATATCGTAAAGTTTTCAAAATGTTTTCTGAGCCGAATTTTTGCATAACTTTATTTTAAAGTGGTCTATCTTAACAGCTCCTTTATTTCGGTATTCAACAAAATTTGCAAATTTATATTTTAAATTATTTTAAGGAATATTCACATTTTCACAGAAGGGATGTGGATGTTGAAAAAAAACTGGAGGTAATAGGATTATATAGGATGAAATTGGCAAATGGATTTTGGATGTGTGTTTTAAGGAATCATATTCAAAAAAAAAAAAGAGTTATACTTTGTAATAAGTGTTTTTTTGTTGGTGTGTTTGTATATTCAAAAATCAAAACAAAAAAAATTTTTTTCAAAGTTTTCCATATTGAATATGGTTTAAGTTCTTTTTCCCCTTTTTGGGGGAGGGCGGAAAAAGAAGAAAATTCAAAGCAATACTAATTTGAATTTAGCAATTAATACCCAAAAATAAAAACTTTAAAGTAAAAGAAAAACAACTAACAATTTTACAACAATGAAAATTGTAGATGTATGTGTTTATGATCAACTTGCAAGAAGATGATTTATACCTCCCAGTCTTTTTTCCTGACTTCATATTCAAGATCCCATTTCTGGCCTTCACAGAGATACATACGGTCGTAGTACTCTTGGCAAATCTTTTGTAATTGAGCTGAAACATTGGACACATGGTATACATTTGATGGCACAGTGTAACATAAAAGACAAATTTATATTAAAAATAAACAAAATGGGGGGTTTTTTTTTGTATGTATTGAGGTGTAACGGTAACGAAAAAATGAAATTGAATTGAATTGAAACGTCTATTTGAAGATATAAACATAGAAGTTTCTTTCCCAGACATTTAAACATTTAACATAAATATTGTTTTTGGTTTTATTAAGATAACTCATTGTGGCAGTACCTCCCAATCTTTTTTTCTGACTTCATATTCCAAATCGAATTTGGAACTTTCACAATAATATATACGTTCATGGTATTCTTCACAGATTTCTTGTAATTCACCTGCAAATTGATTTGCTTGTTTAATATTGTTTCAAGTTTATTAAAAAATAATGTTGATATAAAGTAAAATTTTGTTTTCTAATTTTTTCAGTGTTTTTTTTCTGGGTGGTTTCATAACGAGTCTTTAATTGATGTTATGTGTTCTAGTGTTTTCGGGGATTAATTTTTTTTATTTTTTGGGTTCAGTTCTTTAATTTGTTTTTAAACATAAGATTTTTTTTTTATCAAAGGCAAGTTTTTGTAATTATTTTGTTAATTTTTACATAAAAAGCTTTCAGGCTTTCCTTGTTTTTATTTTTATGAGCAAATTAAAATAATTAATATATTCTCATCATTTGTTGCTTTAAGAAGTATTTATGGAGTTTTCGTTTTCAAAAGAATTTGGTTCGATTATAAAATAAATAAAACTAAAATAATAAAAAGAAAGAAAACAACATATAAAATATTCTTTCTTTATGCAGTTTATGCCAGCAAATTAAAAAAAAACATTATTTGTTTCCCAATCTAGAACGATAACATTCGCTAGCATTCTCTTCATCGAAAAAAAACTTACTTGTGGCTCATTAACAGAATATCTTTTGTTAAAATATGGCAACAATTGCTGTGCTTCATGTGGCATCATTTATTTTCGATTCGTTTAAAGCGTATAAAATAGCCGCCAATTCAGTTCTTTTTGACATTGAAGAATCAAGCGAATGCTAACGTTCGAAATCGTGAAACAGGATCTATATTTTCATAGTCTTAGTGGATATATGTATGTATTTATATATATAAAAATCTTTTTAAAATACAAATCTTATAACCATTTACCTCACATTGTTTACATTTTTCAATATGTTCTAAATCAAATTTATCACCCTCCAAAGTGAAAACCCGTTGCCAATATTCTTTGCAAATAGTTTGTAGTTCGGCTGTATTTCATTTAATAATTAAATTATTATATATCTTTTATTAAATGTGTTGTAGTAATTTTTAGAACATAAGAAATAATAAAAAGTGTGATTTAATGTGTGGAGTAAACATAAAACTCGGGGACAAGAATAGAATCGCAGCTCTTAAAATCACTCGATATTTTTCAATATTTTTTTTTTTTATGGCAAAAAATTCCATTTTTGTGTTTGAAGTGTATAAAGTACTATTTGCAAAAATCAGTTGCTGTGTAGAAAATATTTTTCGTTTAAATTTCTTTGGTTTTGGTTTTTTTTCGAATTTTTTCGTGTACAAAATCCTGCTAATTAAGAAGAGATTCAGATTAAGAAAAGTTTCAGTTTGAAGGCTAGCCATTCTTTGTCATGATTTTTGCTAAAAATTGATTTCATAATTAATTTATAATTGCTAAAAATAAATTTTTTATTCATTGATTTGTCTAATAACTACACTTTTCTGCAAAAAAAAGACATTTTTGGGTGCTTTTTATACAAAAGTAAAAGGATAAAAAAAAAATTTTGATGTGTTTAATTCGATTTTCCATATTTTTCTACCACTTGGAGATTTTTTACGGGCGAAGGAGATTGCTATTTCACTATTCACTGGTCGTCTACCTGAAATAACATGGCTCCTACGTGATGCATTCATCTTCAACGCCAACCGCGTATTAAATCGCAAGCATTTTATCCCTGTCCGCCACCCACTGAACAAGGACGCGATTCGGATTCATCGTCTGATGATGATGATCCCTTCGGCTACATCGATACTTTTGTAAGTTATTTAAAGAATAAAATAATAGTTTTTAGTTTTACAAGTTAAAGCTTTCGATTGTAATATTGCTAATTTCGCAGTAATTGTCTTCGTAATATACAAAAATGTCTGAAAACGCAGTCTTGTTCTACACGAGATTAGTAGGCAAATAATATTTTCCATTAAAATTTGTTCCTTATCCAAAAGTTTTTTTTTTTTGTAGAAAAAACAATTATCGGTAACAAAATTGTCTAAAGAAAAGTTAACGTTAAAATAGTTTTTTTTTATGATAAATTTGCTATGTTTAATGTTCTATAATCATTCTATAAAAATTTGTTGATAAGTTATCGATAACAAAAATGTTCTATACAAATTTTATCGATAGCAAAAACTTTTAATAGAAAATTAAGTGTTAAGAAATATTTTCTATTTTATAGCTAACAATCATTTTTATAGTAATATATCGATAACAAATATTTTCTATTGAAGTTCTATAACAAATTCCCTGGTAAAATCTGGTTAAGCAGGAACACTTTCACAAGGCCATTTACGACGCCATACAATGCCAATAGGCTGTTACAGCTCGCCCATGACAACCCAGATTTTCAGGAAAAAATCATAATGAGAGACGAATCACATTTTCTTTTGATTGGATATATGAATAAAGTGAAGAGTCGGTTCTGGGCAATGGAACACCCTCAAGTTATTCATCATTCACCTTTGCATGTATTAAAAGTAACAGTCTGGTGTGCAATTTGATCAACTGTACCGGAATTGTATTGTACACGTGTTTTTTTCGTTCTTTGTTTTTTTGTTGTCCATGTTTTCTGTATAGGTTCATTCTTAATTTCTTTTGAATGTATTTCGTTTTCTTGCAGTGTGAAAGATGCTGGTCTAAAATTTGTTAGTCTGAGCAGTGTCGAAGGTATGTACACTGGGCACTGATCAGTTTTAACTAATTTAATTCCAATTCTTTAAATCCTGTTATAACGTTTGTTTTAGTCTTTCCGTGTTGTTATTGTTCAAGCCAAATGTCCATAAACACTACTCCCTCTTTCATCCTTATAACCTTTCCTAGTATAATGCACTGCATAAAAAAAGGAGGAATCATTTGACCCTCATGCTTTGAAAATGAAAACGGCGTAACGGTAACTGTGAATGGGGAGCGATAACGTGTAAACCGCAGTTCACTTCAACATACACATGCGAGTTGAAGTCGCCAATTTTAAGCGATATGCGTTTTCCAGAACACCTATTTAGCGATTTCAAATCGCAAAGCCAAATTTATTGCGTTATACGTTTCTCAGAGCACCTATTGGGCGTTTTCAAATCGAAAACGCTAAATTTAAGCGATTTGCTAGCAAAATTTACTTCAAAGATATAAATTAGATCTTCATGAAAGAGGCTATTCTCCAGCTAAAATCCATAATGCACAAATAAATGCACAAATATCATATGTATTTTATTATTCCATAAAAATGAACAATAAAATACTAAAAACTGTGTTTTCTGACTAATTCAATTCTTGCATTAATTTTTCCTGTCTCTGTTCCATATTATCAGTGTGTTCAATAAATTTGCTGCTTATGTTTAGAAATCTTCTTATTTTCCTTTAAAAGCCCGGCGAATAAAACGCTTTTTAACTTTTCTACCGCCGTTACTAGCTTTGTTAAAATTTTACTTCTAATTTATTATTAAATTATACCTTTTTAATTCACAAATAATTATAAAATTTTCACCGTTTTTTTTATTTGTTTATGCACTTAAGGCAAAAAATAGGGTGGTTTTCTTCAACTGAATGAAAATATGTATATCGAAAAATGCAAACAAATATCATTTTTATCAATTTGGCAACGATCATATTTCTTAACTATTTGACGTATACACGAACTAACGTAAGTTGCATTAATCGATTAAGCCGCGTTATTAAGAACCAATTTCTTTACGTAGTCGTTTACAAATCGAATCGTAGTGAGTGGGCTTAGTCGTTTTCTATGAACTGGCTGTATGTCACATAAACTCGACAATAAAACATTGATTTAGTCAAAGCTTTAGGTTATTATGTACAACAGGTAAACAAGCCTGGAATTTTTAACACGCGTTGAAGAGACTGCGACTTTGATTATGGAAAAATGACTAATAATACGAAATTGCATTCCAAAAAGTTTGAAACATGATAGCATTCCACTTGCTTCACTTTCGAATGTAAAAAAACGTTGTTTAAAGCATACTTTTGGGATTGCACAAACACGACGTCCATGGTCGTTTTTCTATCCTTTATCTTGAATTTCTTTTCACGAATTAATGTAAGCTGCATGATTTGATTAAGCTGCGTTATTGAAAACCCATTTTTTATATAGTTGTCTACAAATCGAATCGCAGCTAGTGGGCTTAGTCGTTTTCTAAGAACTGGCTGTATGTCACATAAACTCGACAATAAAACATTGATTTAAGAATGGGACAGAATAAAGAAGTTGTAGTAGTAGCGGAAGCTCAAGACGTAATTAGAAGCGCTGCAAGGAAAAAATGCGAACACAATGTAGAAATACAACATATCATTTTTTTAAATAATTCTAAAAAAACTTCAGCCTGTTTGACAAACAACACTCTGTCGTGCTACAAAGTTCAAAATTTTAAAACTTGCGCTTCAACTACCACTGCAGCGACTGCTACAACTACACATTCTGTGCACTCTCATTTAAAAAGCTCAATTTTAACTTTTGACAGCTTGCAGTGCTACTCGTTACGTTGTAATACAGCGACAATTCCGTTCCCCACTTTAGTCTAAGCTTTAGGTTATTATGTACAACAAGTAAACAAGCCTGGAATTTTTAACACGCGTTGATGTGACTGCGACTTTGATTGTGGGAAAATTACTAAATAATACGAAACTGCATTCCAAAAACTTTGAAACATAATGGCAGTTCCCATTGCTTCACTTTTGAATGAAAAAAAAAAAATCGTTTTTAAAGCATACTTTAAGGCTTGCACAAAAACAACCTCTATAGTCGTTTTCAATCCTTTATCTTAAAAAATTATTTTTCATAATATTTGTTTGCCAAAAAACAAAAGCATTTTTAGTCAAAGCTTATCAAAAATTAAATTAAGCTTAAACTTAAAGTTAAAAAAAGGCAAAACACAAAAAGCAAAAAGTATCAACATGTTTTTATAGAAAAATCAAAAAGCGTAAATAAGGAAAATTTGTTATCTTAAAAAAAAAAAGAACTAAAGGAAGAAAGAAAATAAATTAAGTCCTTGAAGGCTCTACTATGAAAAAATAAAGAACTATTTTTTTTTTTTTTTGAGGTAGAAAATTTTGAGAATATAACAACTCTATAACTTGGGAAAGTTTCACATTGATTTAAAAAATTAAGGGGGTTTCTTTAAGAAAAATCGCTTTTAGAATAAATAATTTTAGCGATTTCGAAAGGTCGGCTTTCAATATACAAAAATTGTTAAACTATTTTGAAAAAAAACATGTTATAAATTTCTACAAATGTTGTGAGCATTAATTTAAATATACTACACATGTATGTTTAACAAAAATGAAAAAGCAGTTGAAAACTGTTTGTTAAAAATAAAAAAAAAATAAAATAATCAAAACAGTTTTCTTAAAATCTACAGTTTTTTGCTTTTAGCTAAAAAAAAAAGAAAACAAAAGATAAAACGAGGATTTTGAAAAATGCTTGCCTCCATATCCTTGCGGGCAACTTGATATTCAACATCATATTTTTGATCTTCCAATACAAGAATTTTATCGTAATAAGTTTTACAAATTTTACGTAGAGCATCTAAATGCAACAAATAACATGATCAATAAAGCCAATTGAGTAAAAAGGTTGTAATTTGTAAATAGAGAATTAAACAGAAATATTTATACCCATAACAATTTTTTTTTTTTTCAAGTGTAAGTATGTGTTGTGTGTAGTTGTTTTTATAATTATATCTAAAAAGAAGCCTCAATTTTCTATTGAAGTAAGGACTTTTTAGGTGTTTAATTTCCTTCTACCTTAAGAAAATAATTGATTTCTTGGTTGTAAATATTATAATCTATTGTTTTTAGTGAAAAAGCTGAAAAGATGCTCGTATATTGAAAAAAGGGGCTTTTGCCCCTTGAAAGATACAACATCATAACCAAGCGTTAGCTTAAAAAAAAAAATTGAAATTAAAAAAAAAGAAAAACTCAATTTTTGTTGTTACGAAGAAAGAGAGAAAAAGTTTAAATAACAACTAAAAAACTGCGCTAAATTTATGCTCAAACTATTCGTATATTTTATGCTACAAGATAAAAGTGTTTAAACCCATAAAACTGTAAAATGCAAAATATAGAAAAACACTCCCGCAACGTCTAAAAGTTCAATTTTACATGTACATTGTACACTAAAGAAAAATCTAAAATCTACGGGACTTTAAGCATACAAACTGAAATGACTTTGCGGCTACTTTACTTATTTTAACGAAACCCAGAAAACATTTCATAGGAGCTACCCTAATCATCAGTAGACTTTGGAAATTTTTGAAAGATATTCTCAAACATTCAACTTTATATCCCAACAATCTAAATAAATTGAAAATAATAAATTAAATCTTGCTAAATGTGAAAAAAACGGTGGTGTAAACTTTTAATTCAAATCTACTAGATTTTGGGTTGATGTAAATGCAGTATGAGAGAATTGATTGTAACCATCATGAGACAAATCAAAAAAATCTCAAAAAATACAACGGCTTGAGCAAGGTGCATTAATGTATACACGGTGGCAGCACTACGGCATGTGATAATTTTTTGCTACTGGCAATATAGGAAGCTATTTACGTCAAATGTATTGTTTACATTTTTGAAAGTGAATTTAGTGTTTTATTCTGAATTAAACATGTACAAATTATTTTGTGAAAATATAAATAATTCAAATAAATATATAATTTATAATTATGAAAAGGTACATTCATAGTTTATAATTGTGAAAATAGTTACAAATACTTTTGATAAACATAGCTTACCAGATGTCTGTTTTTGTTGTATTGTTGCAATTTTGCTCTAGTGCTGTATACGTTAATGCACCTTGGGCTTGAGCAAATAAAAAACATTTAAACTGAGTAAAATATTTTTTCTCTTGATTTTTTACATCATGGTTAGAATGAATCTTCGTCTGTCCTTGATCGTATACTGAGGGAAAAGTTGAAAGCAAGTTTTTCTCAATTTAAAAAGGGAAAAAATGAGAAGGAATTAGAAATTGAAAACAAAACTAAAAGAAAACTTGCGCGTTACGCCCAAGCTACTCGTATCAAGACAAATTCATTGTTTATTCATGTGCTGACATCAGTAAGTCTGGAATAAACTGTTGGCACAGGAGGTGAAGGGAATAATTCTTTTTGTTGGCATAATTATTTAACCAGCCTTAAGCTTTGGATTAGCAGCACAAAACCAAAAACAAACACATGTCAAACTACGCACTGGTAAAGAAGGAGTAAGCAAACCATCTGAAGAAAGCCCAGAATGAGGTCTTTTTAAGAAAGCCTCTAATTAGACCTGCTAAGAAGGTCTTCAATAACGCCTACTAAAGTACGCCTTCCATGAGAACTGCTAAATACATATCGCGTAAAAGAGTGTGGAAGGTCTTGGCTGCCTAGGACATGGTTGGTGTGTAAAAACGAAATCAATGTGTAATCCAGTAAGAAGGACTTTGCCTGCCAAGTCAGGCATTTCAGAAGGCCTGATTACTCCTTCTTTTTAACAGTAGGAGTGAAATTTTTTCGTGTGTGATGGATTAGAACACATATTGTTCGCCTAAAAAGTGTTCTCGTGTGCTAAAGCCCACTGTGATATAATTTGCGCTGTCCAACTCTTTGCGAAACTTAATTTTGTGAAAATGAAATCTTGCAGGAGGTAAACAAACAGAAGTACAAACACATGATTTTGTTGAAGATTTCAACCGTTGGTTGCTACGCTTTGTTTGTTTTTCATTTGTTTGAAAGGTGTAAATAAATGTTAGAGACGTGTATAAAGGAAAAATCTGTTTTTTGTGTTTTGACGGATATTATTAGAGCATTTTTCTTTTTAAATTCTCAGTAATTTATATAGATTGTTGGGATATAAAATTGAATGTTTGAGAATATCTTTCAAAAATTTCCAAAGTCTGCTGATGATTAGGGTAGCTCCTATGAAATATCACCATATAGATAGCTGGAAATATAGAAAACAAGCTATTTATAATTTTTTATTGGTAATTTTTAAATGATAAACCATACGACAGAGCTTCTGAGTAGAACTTGTATTACAGTATAGACGTTATATTAAAGTGATGCTATCTTAAAATGAACAACGAAATTGACAGCTGCCAAGAAGAATAAGGGTGATTAATACAATCCTTCCCTGTCAGTTTTTGAGTTCGCCTATCATAAAATTTTTAAGGAATTTTTTTTTTTTCAAAATATTTTTTTCATATTTTTTTCTTACATTCGATTACAAATTATGATTTGTAATTTCGCTTCTTTACAAAAATTTTAATTCTATACAGTTTTTTGTTTTGTTATTTATTTTTTCCCTCTTCCTCTCTCTCTTTCTTCGCTTTCGTTGAGTAGATCGCTTAAATTAAGTTTAATTTCAGTAAAAACAAAATATTTTTTTAGTGTAAAATTTTGTAAGTGCAACTTGTTGTAGAATATAGAGAATAGAGAAGAGAAAATAGAGCGAGTTTTTTGTTTAGAAAGTAGTGAGAGTAATTTTGTAAAAAGAGAAATATAAAACAAATTGTGTTAAGTGGTGTTGTTGTTGTTGTTGTTTGAAAGAATTTGTGTACCTCAACATCCTTGCGTTTAACAACGTATTCAAGGTCGTATTTTTGATCCTCCAATTTGCAAATTCTATCGTAGTGTTGCTTGATAAGGGTTTTAAGTTGTTCTGTGATAAATTTGGAGCCAAATAGTTAAAATAAAATGTTTATTTGTTTGTTTTGTTAAGAAGAGTCAAGAACTTAAGCGTAAAATAATAATCAATGATTTTCAATCTAAACCCCAGCTAAATATTATACAATAGTGGTGCAATTGCAAAAATAATATTCTCTTTTTTTTTTCTTTTGGTTTTTGCTTGGTTGGGCAAAATGTGTTTGAGTGTTGTTTTCTAATGTGTGTGTGTTTTTTTTTTTTTTTTTTTTTGGTTTAAAAGGTGCTTGAAAATGTTTGTGATGGAGAATGAAGCAAAATTGAATCTGAATGAACATACCTTCGCTGGCATCACTAAGATTTCTGGGACTACCGCAACGTTCTTCAATGATACGTCTACGTTCGGCGGCTTTGCGTTCTTGTTCTTTCTTCAATTCTTCAGCGGCTTTTTTGCGCAGCAACAACCTGAGTTTCTTCTTTCTTTCTGGAGTCATGAAACCTTTCTTGGCCTTCTTGGCTTTGGAGGCTTCTTCCATACGCTTACGCACTTCAGCACGTTTGCGTTCGATTTCGGCTTGTTTAGCCTTCTTTGCCTTTAGGAGAAATAAATTGTTTTAATTTTTTGCTTGAACTCTAGCAGTGAGAACACACAAAGACACATTGTGATGAAAAAGTAGTGGAAAGACAGACACAGCTAGCAGGTTTCCCAACACACACACATTTAAGGTAACAAGAATTTGTTTGAACAGTCTGTACCTCTTCTGCAGGTGTTAAGGCTTTGCCAGCTTTACCATTGGCTGCTGGTGCAGCAGCTCCAGCTGCTGGTGCTTTACCATTGGCCGCTGGTGCAGCTGCTGGAGCTCCAGCAGCTGGCGCTGCAGCAGGTGCGGCTGCTGGAGCCGCTGCCGGCGCTGCTGCTGGTGCAGGTGCTGGTGCCGGTGCCGGTGCTGCCGCCTTTTTCTTTAAATAAAAAATTGGAAAAGATTAATTATAATTAAAGTTTAATATATATAATTAAAGTCTAATATATATAAAAAAGCTTTATAGTTTTTGTTTAGCTTTTAAGCTCATGCATTTCGAAAGCTTGCAGTTGTTAGCGACAAAGCATCTTGGCCAAAATGTATTTATTTATTTTTTTTTCGTTTAACTATATTTTCTTTTATATCATCTAGGAAAAAGGAAAAAGATAGAAGAAGCTTTAGTAAACTATTTGCAATATGTGTTCAGCATTATAAATAAGAAAATTATGTAAAAGCTCTTAAGTTTATTTAATATTTACCTTCACAATGTTTCCTTGTAGCCGGACAAAACTCTTTACATAAATTGATGTTTTTGTTCAACTGAAATTTTAGAAAAAGACAAAATAACATGTTAATAAAATGTTATCTTAAAAAAATGTTTTTTTTTTTTTTTAAATTTTACATCTCAAAAGAGAAACGATACTTACCTCACCTCATCATCAGCCATATTTGTTTTGTGGTTTTAAGGTTAAAGTCTCTGCAAAAGAGAGCAATAAAGAAAAAAATATTTTTGTTAATACTATTATAATTTTTAATATTTGATATTTGAATATTTAAAAAGAAATCATGCTTATAACCACTCTTGAATTTTTCGGGATTTTGTATTAGACTAAAGAAGAAATACTCGAATTTCTTTTAATGTATTATGTTTTTTAATCTGTTACTATACTATTACTTTCGAAGATTTCTAGAACCAATGAGCATCAATAAACAAATAAATTATTGATAACCTAATTGGAAACTCTAAATATGTATTTTGCGATTCTACACTTTTCCACCCTGAAGTAATCACTAGTGATTTAAAAACACATCACAGAAAAACTTTCTATATGCACTCTCTTGAATTTATGTTAAAGCAAAGAATTATTTTCGTCCGTTATTGTTGTTTTTCATATTAATTCAACGAGGAACTTTTGTGTGTTTAAGAAAATAGGACCGTTTACCAAATCTAAAAAAGTAAAAAAAAAAAGTAAAAGTCTATGCATCCACAAAGATGCTGGCGGTTAGAGCTGTGTCGTTCATGAACGAACGGGTTAAATTGAACGGAACATCTCGTTGAACGTAGTGAGCCGGTCATTAAACTGACCACTTTTCTTTCAATAGTGAGCCGTTCAATTTGGGTAGCTTTCGTCCAAATATCTTTCGTTCTTTTTGTGTCATGTTTGTTTTTGTTGTGTAGTTTAACTTAAGTGGGGGTTGTTTTTTCTTTGTATTATTTTAAATTATCTGAAATAAAACAAAAATCGATTATGAAACTAATCAAAATTTATCACACCAAAATGGTTTTTATTTAAAATTATTTCTTCTTTTTAAAACAATTTTTTATCACTTAATAATTTTTTATTTTGCTATCTTGTTTTGTTCATTTTCCAGTGCTGTGTTGATAACTGACCGGAAAATTTTAATGTTGGCAGCGTGCCGTTGGTTCAAAGTGACCGATTGAACGAAATGAATGAACGGATCAGTCTTTTGTAACTGAACGAAAGTGACCGGTCACTAAAATGAACGACCCGGCACAGCTCTACTGGCGGTATCTTGAGGTTATCATGACTGGGTTCGTTATTGCGACTCGATAACAGTAATTGAAGGTATTATAGTTCCAACAGGAAGGGTCCACTTGCCTTATATCCAACAATGCAATGATACCTTTCCACGAGAAATTCAATGGTTGTGTTATCTCAGGTCATGGTGCTATTAATTTACCATCAATATCATGTGATGTGATTTTTTTTTTCTTTGAGAATATGTAAAAGAAAAATTGTACAACAATAAGTCAAGAATAGCTTAAGAGCCAAAGCATGATTTAATTCCGGACGTTAACTATATTGAACATCAATAATGTCGCAGAGTCATTGGAAATTTAACAGCCTGTTCGACGATATCGAATGAAAATGTATGCGAAAGAAAGCTAGTCACTCACATTCGAAAAAATTTGGGTTTGTCTATATCACTATTGTTCGTTCGCATGAACTTATGTATTTTAATTGAATTTTGACACATCGTTCGCATAGAATAAATATAGAAAAAACTCAAATCAATTTTCTTTCGCCTAGAATGCGAATGAACTTATCCTTTCGACATCGGCCAACTGGCTGTAAAACATCGGCTGGCCGAAGTCGTGCCTAGTATTTGACTGATATTTTGTTTCATATATAATTATCATAGATCCTTCAATCATGATAAAAAAATACTCAAATAGTTCTCGGAAAACTTTAAGTTTTGTTTATAGACAAGTAAGTAAGTCATTGCTTGTAAACCCTGGTTGCTAGCGGAACCAAGTGTAAATTTCAGTGTATTTTTCGCATTTTTATCAACACTTAATAAAATATGCGATATAAATAATATCAATTATTTATAATTAACCCTTTACTTATGATCAATCAAAAAATTTCATTGTTTCTTTTTCAGCGTTTTATAAGAATTCCTTGCCAAAAACAATTGTAAACAAACATCTAATGGGTGATTTTATAAGAACTATCGGAAATTTAAAAAAAAAAACATAAAATTCAGAAAAATGCATGAAGTATTTATTTGGATCGATAGTTTGGTCGATATAATTTAATGTTTGAAGATTATTTCATGCAAATGTTGGCCGCGGCTGCGCCGCAAATGGTCCATCCGCTTAGTCCAATTTTGGTATACTCTTTCCAAAATTTCGGCCGGTATCTCACGAATAATGTTGGCAATGTTGGCTTCCAGTGCGTCAATCGAAGCGGGCTTGTCGCTATAGACATTAGCCTTAACATAGCCCCACAAAAAAGAGTCTAGAGGCGTTAAATCGCACGATCTGGGCGGCCAATTGACTGGTCCCAAGCGTGAAATAAACTGTTCACCGAACTTGCCTCTCAATTGGTCCATTGTTTCGCGTGCTGTGTGGCATGTGGCACCGTCTTGTTGAAACCACATGTCATGTAAGTCAAGCTCTTCCATTTTCGGCAAAAAAAAGTTTGTTATCATCGCACGGTAGCGCTCACCATTCACAGTAACGTTGTGATTCGCATCATCTTTGAAGAAATATGGCCCAATGATGCCGCCAGCCCATAATCCGCACCAAACGGTTGTTTTTTGTGGATGCATTGGTAGCTCTTGCAATGCTTCTGGCTGCTCTTCACTCCAAATACGGCAGTTTTGCTTGTTCACGTATCCATTCAACCAGAAATGAGCCTCGTCGCTGAACACAATTCTTCGATAAAAAAGTGGATCTTTATCTAACTTTTCAAGAGCCCATTCACCAAAAATTTGGCGTTGTGGTAGGTCGTTTGGCTTCAATTCTTGCACCAGCTGTATCTTATAAGGCTTCACACCCAAATCCTTCCGCAAAATTTTCCACGTAGTGGAGTAACAGAGGCCCAATTGCTGCGAACGGCGCCGAATCGGTAATTCACGGTCATCACCAACACTGGCCGATACGGCTGCGATATTTTCTTCAGTTCGTACTCTACGTAAGCGTGTTGGTGGCTTAATGTCCAACAATGTAAATTTGGTGCGAAATTTTTTTACAATAGCCCGAATAGAAGCCTCAGTAGGTCGATTAAACTGACCATAAAATGGAAGAAGCGCGCGATGAACTTTCTTATCAGAGCACGCATTTTGGTAATAAAATTCAATAATTTGCAAGCGTTGTTCGTTTGTAAGACGATTTATGATTAAATTATAGACCAAACTGAAGATGTTTGACAGTGACACAAGATACAAAACGTGCGTGACCTGTCAAAACTAGTGTTGCCAAAAAGATAATAGCAAAAAAATCACTCTTTATATATAGACTTTTTATTATGTGCATACATATGTGTATACACATTGTTTAGCTTCGATAGTGAACGGACGTGTTTGTTTTTTGATCGCAAGTAAAAAAAAAAAAAAATAAAAAAAAAATAAAACGGGATTAAGTAAAAACCGTAATAGGTGAACAGAGTGTTTTTGTTTAAAAAAAAACTTTGTGACATTTTTTTTTTAAATACCATTTAAAATTGTAAATAAAAAATAGAAGCAATTAATTGCATGAGTGTACCTATCAGATGTAATTCTGAAAAAGAGCTTAGCTCCGGTAGAAAAAACCTTTGGATTTCTGAAGAGGAATCGGTGAAAAAATCATTGGAAAATTTCCTGTCTCTAAGAGATAGGAAACGCCCGCGATCGTGTTCGCCAAATATTGTTGTTACAACTGAAGACAAAACATCTTCCAGTTTAATTGTTGATGATAAGGTAAAAATCCAAGTAGGCATGGACAGGTACATAACCGTGGTTAAAAGGCAGCGAAGCCCCAAATCAGCTCAAATATCATCTCAACCGAAATTTTCTAAAGATGATAATAGGACTTCGGCAACCGATAGCAATAGGTTTGCTATACTGCAAACAGATGAGCCAACAATTTCTAAAAAAACCTTTAAGCCGCCACCAATATATTTGCGAGAACCTACCTCTAGTGAGCTGGTAAAACAACTTATTGCGGCAATCGGCAAAGATACTTTTAACGTAACATCGGTTAAGCACGGCGGCATCAATGAAACGAAAATCCAGGTAAACAGTGAAAATGAATACCGAAAGCTGTCTGACGTTCTAGAGAAGGAGAAGCGATCATTTTACACATATCAGCTTAAAAGTGCCAAAGGTATTCAGGTCGTTATAAAAGGGATTGACCCTTTTGTTGACACGAATGAGGTCAAAACCGGACTAGAAGACAATGGCTTCAAAATTAAAAATGTGGTTAATATTAGAAACCGTGAAAAAATTCCTCAACCCATGTTTAGGGTTGAATTGGAACCTAGAGATGTTGCCTTAAAAAAGAATGAAGTGCATCCTATTTATAACCTCAAGTATCTTTTGCATCGCAAGGTTACCGTTGAGGAGCCTCATAAGCGTTTAGGGCCCGTTCAATGCCTAAACTGCCAAGAATTTGGCCATACTAAGGCCTATTGCAAGCTGCCCGCAGTTTGCGTTGTGTGTGGTGAACTTCACGGTACATCACAGTGCAAAAAACCTAAGACTGACGCGAGCGTTAAGAAATGCAGTAACTGTGGAGGTAACCATACTGCAAACTACAGGGGTTGCCCTGTCTACACTCACTTCAAGAGGTCAATGACAAATAGGTCACCAATTTCAAATATGCCACCCCAGCAGTCAAACACCACTTCTACAAACAATTTTCCCCAGGTACGCCAGTCAACCAGCCATGTAAACTTGCAAAACCCCAAACAAATTTCTTATGCAAATGTGGTAAAATCTGATAAACCAAACTTGGATCAAGAGCCCAAGCCTCCAAAATCCGATCCAAATTTTAGCAATCTTGAGGCAACTCTGCAGACTCTTGTTCAGTCCATAAACACTTTTACCGTTTCTATGACAAACATGATGCAGGAAATGCTAAAAATGCAATCCACTATTTTGCAGGCAATTTTAAACAAATGAATTGGTTAAAAATATGTTTCTGGAACGCAAACGGCATCCGCCATCACAAAAATGAACTTGAGCACTTCCTTATGGAAAAGCAAATCGATATAATGTTGATTGCTGAAACTCATTTGACAACCAACAGTTTTTTCAAAATTAATGGCTACATACTGTACGACACAAAAGATCCCCGTGGAAGATCTTGCGGAGGATCGGCAATTCTAATAAAATCCAGAATTAAGCATTATTTAATGAACGAGACACGTGAGGAGTATCTCCAAGCAACTAATATATGCATTGAATATTTTCATGAAAAAATCGTTATTTCCTCGATTTACTCACCGCCCCGATTTTCAATAACAGAAAGCCAATATTCAAATTTTTTCAAATCACTTGGGCCTCGATTTTTAGCGGCTGGCGACTATAACGCTAAACACACTTTTTGGGGATCACGTTTAATTACCTCGAAAGGCCGTGTGCTTTTTGACACCGTTTCCAAAATGGGCTTAGATGTGGTTTCAAGCGGACACCCCACTTATTGGCCGACAGACCGACGAAAGATCCCAGACGTTATAGATTTTGGAGTTGCGAAAAATTTTCCTTTAGAGTGGATGCAAGTGGAGCCTTCATTAGATTTGTCATCAGATCACTCTCCCTCTATAATCTCTATTTCGTTCCCTCAAGAAATTGGCTCACCGTTGACTGTCAATAGAGTTAATTGGTTAAAGTACAAAAAATTTTTGAGCACACATTGTACTGAAAATATCGCCTTGAGAACGCCTGAGGATATTGATGTGTCAATTAACAATTTTTCTGAAAACCTCAAACTGGCCGTACAGCATGCTACCACTAGTCATTTAAGACCTAGGAATGAGAGCAATAGAACTTATTCATCTGAAATTGAGCAACTTCTGTCCGAAAAAAGAAGAGTCAGAAGAGAGTGGCAACTTCGCAGGTCTCCCCAGCTTAAAACTAGGCTACGGGAATGCATAACTCAGCTAAGAAATCTGCTTGAAGTCCATAGAATGGCTTCCCTTAAAACATATTTGGAAAGCCTTGATGGTACCCCTCAATCTGATTATTCCTTGTGGAAAGCGACAAAAGGTTTAAAAAGACCCGTAATAGGTAAGCCACCTTTGCGAAATTCAACTGGCGACTGGGCAAGAAGCGATTCTGAAAAGGGAATGTTGTATGTCGATCATTTGCGAAACGTTTTTATCACAAATGATTCAGAGAATAATACAGCGGAATTACCACCATATGTTGTTAGACCTCCTGTGTCTTTGAGATTTAATTTTCAAGATGTCGAAAACGTTATCGGTAATACAAACCCCAGGAAAGCTCCAGGCATTGATCAAATTACTGGTAAAATGCTTGAACAGTTACCTCGTGTAGCTAGAAGGGTTCTACTTTTTATTTTTAACGCCATTTTACGCCTTGAGTATTACCCTGCAGAGTGGAAGGTCTCAATGATTACTATGATACCCAAGCCAGGGAAGGATCTAACTAAGGTAGAATCATATAGACCAATAAGTCTTTTACCAACAATTTCAAAACTATTCGAAAAATTGTTAATGGCGAAGTTGAGTCCAATATTGAACAATGTGGGATGCATCCCTGATCATCAATTTGGCTTTCGGGCTAAACATAGCACCATAGAACAAACGCACAGACTAGTCAATGTCATAAGACAAACCTTTGAGGCGAAGAAGTACTGCTCAGCTCTTTTCATTGATATTTCTCAAGCATTTGATAAAGTGTGGCACGACGGCTTGATGCACAAAATAAAGCTAAATTTGCCTGCAAATACACACAAGCTTCTGGAAAGCTACTTATATGGGCGGAAGTTTGTTATCAGAGAAGGCGACTTTATTAGCCCAACTCAGCCAATCAAGGCAGGAGTTCCCCAAGGCAGCATACTGGGGCCTACTTTATATTTGATTTATGCCTCTGACATGCCAACGACATCTGGAATCCACACTTCTACCTTTGCAGATGACACAGCGTTTTTGAGTGTTCATGAAAACCACCATTTAGCATCACGAAATTTACAGGAATACATTTCAATATTAGAGAAATGGCTAAAACTTTGGAAAATCAAAGTTAATGAACAGAAATGTACTCATGTTACATTCACACTGTGTAGGCAAACATGTCCGCCTATCCAAATTAACAACTCACCTATTCCGCAGCACAACGAAGTCAAGTACCTTGGTATTCACCTGGACCGTAGGCTAACATGGAAGTCTCACATTGAAGCAAAGGTCACTCAGTTAAAACTAAAAGCAGCGCAGCTAAATTGGCTTATGGGCAGAAATTCGACACTGAAATTAGATTGCAAACTTTTGTTATACAACTCAATACTAAAGCCTATATGGTGCTACGGAATTCAGTTATGGGGCACCGCCTCAGCGTCAAACATTGAAAAAATCCAAAGGCGACAAAACAAAATTCTACGAACGATTACTGCAGCTCCATGGTACGTAAAAAATTCACGAATTCATAACGATCTGAGTGTTCCGCTGGTAAAAGAGGAATTTTCTAAGTACGCGACAAGGTATATCAGTAAACTGGAGCTTCATCCAAACCCTCTTGCTCGCAATATACTTAATTTTGGCGGCCACACTCGGCTTAAAAGAAGGGATACCGCTGCCACCATCAGATTGCTCAATAGGTGATTTTACCGAAATAGCTCCCGCATAATAAAACTTTTTGTCTAGCATTGGCCGGACTTTAGAATCACATTTTTTTTAATTTTAAATTTAGTATTAAGATTTGAATACTTATTGTTAGTTCATTTTGAAGATTCAATAAATAAAAAACGCTCAAAAAAAAAAAAAAAAAATATGTGTATACAATCTTATGTCATATACAAAAATGTACATACATATATATTTCACCTACTTTAGTAGGTGATTGTGTCAGTGTATGCAGCATAACTATGTGTTCAAGTAACAATATCTCTTATGGAGATCATTGATCAAAACCATCTGTATTTTCCAAAAATCTTTTTTTTTTTTTTTTTTTGATAATTTTCCTTATTTATATATGTAAATTTATTCATATTAAAAAAAAATTAACCGTATAAGGCTGAGGCAAATGAGAGCAAGAGCTAAGTTATGCAATGCGCAGGTCCAAACAACAGAAGCGTACGATCATTAACACCTACATACAGATTTCTTTTTAGTGCTGCACAGAAATATGTATTTGTATCGTTGTATGGGTGTAGTATATATTACCATATGCGTGGGTATGAATGTCGTATGATCGTATCTAAAATATTTTATAAATAAAATTGAAAATATGAAATTTTGTGTAGGTGTTGGAATTAAAGGAAATTAATTTTTGTATTCTTATATACATAAGTATAAATAAAATCTTCAAATATAAGAGGTATGAATATAAGAGATAGCGTTATAAGATTAAATAAAAATTTTATATAGATATGAAATGTTTTAGCAAATTATGTTGGGATCTGATATCAAATATTTAAGAGCTGATGTATTTCTATAAGTTGCAGAAAAAAGATTTAAAATATTTGTTTTTATTTTCGTATATATATTAATGATAAATAGTTGAATTTATTTGGGGGATTCAAACAGTATCATATCACGCATAATATCATAATATTTTATATTGTGCTTCGAGCAAAAAACTCAGAAAGTACTATTAAAAAGACTTTTTGAAGGGAGTTTGCCGTTTACTAAACCATAAGCATCTTTGCTGACTCAAATTTAAAATAATTTATGTCAGAACGCTCACAGTATTCACATTTTTTCATACTAATATTTTAAGACTTATGACGTTATGACAACCCTTTGAATACCGTAATTGAATATTTTTAATACTATATGATGGTATTTGCCTGGCTCAAGTGCAAACCTGGCTTTCGCCAAGAATTATTTTTATTTTTAATTACAACAATAATGGTCGCGACCACGCCTTCTAAGCGTCTGTCAAAAAAGTAGAATCAGTGCAATTGTATGAAACAAGTTACACATCAGAATGCATAGGAAGCGTAGGACACGTACGTATGTTTACTTTCTACTTTTGTACTCGTCATTACGGATGAAACCATCCGAGTAAATACAAGTAAATACTCGATAATTTTCTTTCGATACCAAGTACTTTTGGCATCTATGCTTTACTACCGAGTACCAAGTAGGTATCGGTCAAAAATACTCGGTATCGGTTAGAAACAAATTTTGTTCTTTTCATCATACACGAGGCTAATTTATCTGCCATAATATGTATACATATACACAGCATTTTGTATCTATTAGTTAGTCATTTGATTGGTTGACCTGTATTCCTATTAGTTTTGTGCTGCTTGTGCGGGTATAAAGCTGGTTGAAAAAATTATGCCGACAAAATATTACTCCCTTCATCCCATTCGCCTACAAGCTGTCAGAACAATTATTCTCGTGTGTGACACGCAAAAATATGTGTTGAACACCATTTTTACCATAATTTATTTCTTTTCAAAATGATTACAAAATAAATCCGTGCATCCAAATGGGACCACCAAAATATAAAAAGGCGATAATATTGCGGTCACAATCTTGAGATACTAAAACAAATAATCCAGTTATAAAAGCCATTTGAATTTATCACTAAAGAATCTTCCGGCCAGAACTATGTGATAAATTATTAATTAAATAATTAACAAGTAAGAGTGTGGTATATTCGACTGCGCCGAATCTAAAATACCCTTCACGATAGTCAAGTACATGTATAGAATATATTACAAATTTGAACTAAATCTGCTCGGATATAAGTATAACGACCGATATCGGGGAAATAATATTTTTGCCTTGCAATCACTATTCCTAAAAAGAAATCTTTCATGGACATTTTCATGGAAAAGCTTGTTTAAGCTATATCTCGGTTATATATGAACCGATATGGGAATTTTCTATTTTCTGTATTTTAGTAACCTTCTTTTATAACGAGAATTGCTTTTCAGCAAAAAAAGAATTAATGGAAAAATCGGTTCAGGCTATATCTCGGGTATATATGGACTGATATTGGAAATTTTCAATATTTATATAACCACATTTTATGATCAAAATTGCTTTTAAACAAAAAAAAGTTGTTTAAGTTCGCTTACGAGACACTTTCATGTAAAACCCGGTCTAGGCTATATCTTGGGTATATATGGACTGATATCGAAAATTTTCATTTTCCATATTTATATAACCTTATTTTATTACAAAAAAACCTTATTTTATTATTTACGTTCGCTTACGCGGCATTTAAATGAAAAACCCGGTCTAAGCTATATCTCGGGACCGATATCTGATTTTTTTTTTTCACCGTGCTTAATCAGTGTGTGAAGTTTGAAGCAAAACAAACAACTTTTTTTCAAAAATTTCCATACAAAATTGCAACAATTCATGGCTTTTTTCGGAATTTTGAATATATCTCAGCTATACGTGAACCGATATTACTGAATTTCAATAGCAAACCCATGAATCGATGGGATAAAAGAATGGTGAAAGAAAAAAGTTTATATGTCTAATGGTTTTCTCAGAAACGGTATTTCAACAACCGACAGACGGACAGACGGACATCGCTTAATCGACTTTTCCATTAATTCTGAATCAGAATATATATACTTTATAGAGTCGCAAAAAAACTGTAGAAATTACAAACGGAATCACAAACTTATATATACCCTTAACATTTTTGTGAAGGGTATAAAAATTATTTAATTAACAATTAATTAAAGTGTCTTAATAAATTAAGACACTTTAATTTCGGCTAGTGGATAAGAAGATGAAGTCCATAACGAAGATTTTGGTTTTTGGCTCGATTTTTGCCACTATCGTATGGAGAAATCGACTGATACAAGTATGTATCGATGCTTTTTCTTCGATACCGAGTGGGTATCGATACTTTGCGATTGATACCGCATCGAGTATAATTATCGATACCCTGGTGGTATCGTTTCATCCTTACGTGTCATAAGCGTAATAAAAATTGTCACTTGTTTCTCCTAAAATCAGATCACAATTCATTTTATTTTTTCAGTGTTATCGCCAAGAATATTTCTGGCGCGGAGTGTTATTCTTTCTCTTTTTTATCTAGGACCAGTACTCAGGGGATGGCCCCTACATATGCAGCGCATTGTACTGGAACTAGGAAAATAGGCTATGATGAGGAGAAAAGAAGGAGTAGGGCTTGTGTAGGTTTAACTTTAACAATAACAACACGAAAGAATAAAAGAAACTTTATTGCAGCATTTACAATGTTGGAATTAAATTAGTTCTCAGTGCTTATACATACCTCAGTGCCCAGTGTATATACCTTCTTATTTTACATTTTTGTGTTAAAAAAAAGTTTGTATTTACAAAATACTTCAAACGCAACAAAAAACCTATAGCATTAAAAGCGTTGAATGTAAATTGAGTTTGGAAAAGTCAAGTACGCGTAGAAGGTTTGAAACGCGTGAAAAGCGACAACCTATATAATGCGTGTTATGGACCTTCAGCTTTAATTTGTAAAAAACGCTTCAAAATGTAAAAAAATTATCTCTCGATACTAGGAATCTAGATATTGTTTTTCATATTTATTTGTAAAATGAGAATTTTTCAGAAGAATTTCTGCTGGACTGTTGCAGTTTGTTGACAATATTATCAGGAGTTTTTCAAAATTGAATATCTTCAAAATTTGATTGCACAATTCAATGTAAAAATTTACAAAAGTTTCTTACATTTTTACACCGCTCTTGATATCAGTTTATGAGTACTTTTTTATTTCTGTTGGCAATTGCCAACAAGCAAATTTTTTACACAAACAAAATAATGTTTTTTATATTGTTGTCGAGTTGGATTTAATTATATAGAAATACTTTTTGTCTCACCTACAAAATAATTAATGTTGCTATGCTTTTCGTATAGCAAAAATCGTCACTTTGCTAAATTTGAGTATTGAAATCGTTAAAATGAGGGTTTATAGAGTCAAATCTGGCAGCTATGAGTCATATATTAGATGTTTTTTATTGAATAGAATTTTACAAAACCTTAAGTGCCAATTTCACGATATCAAAGCTGTTCGTTCGTTCGCACAATTACATTTAAATCGAAAACAACATTCAGAATTTTGTTATTGTTTTAAATGTAATTGTGCGAACGAACGAACAGCTTCGTTATCGTGAAATTGACACTAAGTTGTTGGCTTTTTTTGCTTGTTGTTGTCCCGCAGACTTTGTTGTAATTTCCCTTCTAATACTATGTTCAGACGGCAATATGAAACATTTCTGAACCACGAAACTAGGTGTTTTTGTCGTTTTTCTTCCACACTGATGTTTACATATTTTGTATAAACTTTTCCCTATTTCTTTTTTAAATTTTTATTGAAATCTTTATGTAAATATTCAATTTTTATATGTTCAATGTGTTTCGGTTTTACACGCATTATACTGTGTTCAGACGGTAATATGAAACACTTGGTTTGCTCTCTGAACTTCGCAATCGTGGTTCAGACGATCGTTTTTGTTCTACACTGATGTTAACATAAGGTGTGTTCCACGTGAATAACGAAACAGTCCGAACTAGTCCAAAAGCGTTCCACGTAACAATTTTTGTGCAGTTTTGAGAGAAAATGAGAGAGTAATTTGTTTCATTTCCTGTACAAATTAGCCCGAACTTTTTCTTTGGCCTAGTTCGCACTAGAATTGAAAAACCAGCTGTTTTATGTTTACATACATATGAAACTGAAAATGTAATCAGAAAATTTGGAAAAGTTTTTGTTTAAAAATTAGTTAAACGCAAAATGGAAAGTTGCCCAAACTAAACATAACATTGTGAAGTTGTAAACAGAGCATGCAATTGTTGTTTGGCTATTAATTTTATAAATATGATTATAAATATCTATTTACATTGCATTTAATTTTACAGCTGTTGCCAATAATGAAAACCTTTTGTTTATATTATATGTTATAAGGGTCTAAAATCAGTAAAATATACTATAATCTAAAAAGTAAGCAGTACTACTAATGCAAGATGTACAATTGTGTTTTTTGCATTCCAGCAGATTTGGGTAAAATTTGCAAATTTAGAGAGTAATTTCCTTTTTACTCTCTTTAGTCCGAACTAGTCCGAGATCTCATGGAACACACCTATATTTTTTGCACGTGTTTCACTACTTATTTTTTCTATTTTTATTCAAGTCTTTATATAAATATCCAATCAACTCAATACAATTTTGTATGAAAAAATGTATCCTATTGGCATCTCATTTCAATTTTGTCCGGACAAAATATAAAATTAAACCAATTCAAGTTGGGAGTTGTTCGTAAAAAATACTTTCTCTCTCTCAAGAAGAGAGACATCAAACTACATTTAAAAAAAATTTTGTCCGGACAAAAATTTTGTTCGGAAACAATGGGTGAATCCAGCTTAATTATATATTTTTTCTTTGTTAATATGTGTAATTGTTCGAGCTTAAGGTCTTTTCTGGAATCTTCAGTTTTTTTTGGTTTTTATTTATTTGGCAATAGTTCGCTTTCCTTTGGATAGCTTCTTCAGGCCAAATATTGCCAAATAATTAAAAACCAAACAAACTGAAGATTCCAGAAAATACCTTAAGCTCGAACAATTACACATATTAAGAAAGAAAAAAACGGTCGAAATAAAAAATAATAATCATATTTTTTCTTTGTTTACATTTTTTTGAGATCTAGTTCAGATAAACTAGCGATAATTTATTATCGAATTTGGAGAAGATAGTCGTTTTTGCATGGTTTGCAACAAGATTTAAAACGAGCCAAGTTGGTTTGTATGGCGAATCATGTTGGTTTGTATGGCGAATCATGTTGGTTCAATCAAGATTGGGCCGTGAACCACGATTAAGAGAGCGAACTCCGAATATAAGCCTTCTGTGTGAACATGCTATAAAATAGGATTTTTAATTGAATTATTTTCATTAAATTAAATACATCATGATATCGAATTTGAGTCGTAGTAAATGCTGATAAGTAGCTGGAGAGAGCCTACAACAGAGCATACAACAGAAAATAAATAAAACAACGAATAAGAAGGAAGACAAAGATAACACAAAACTACAATACAATAATTCTACAATTGCAATAATTCTGTGATAATTTGACAAGGTTGGCGCACTATTTAATGTAATGTCCAGTTTTTTATTTATTTATTTAATGTTTTTTATTTAATTTACAAAGGAAAACCATGAAATAATTGTAAGTTCAGCATTGAGAAAATTCTATATTATTTATTTATAAACAAATTAATGTTGTATTATTTGTATATGTTTCAAATGCTTACCAGATACCATTTATACCCCTGATGATGTTAGAATAAAGCTAACGAAACGTTGGGAAAAAATATAAAAAATTATTTTAATTTCATCTGACTATATTGAAGCCCGAAGGTAACCCCTTTTTAAACAATAAAGATGTTTAGTAAATGGTTATAAAAAGCAAACTTAATGTCTATTATTGTTTAAAGTTAAAGTAAAAAGTTGTTTGCTGACAAAAATTTAAGTTAATTGGCATCACTGGGAAAACATATTTTAAATAGCGAAAACATCAAAAGCAAACTAAACAAAAACTTTGCCATCGAAATAAGAACAAAATCTTCTTTAAATTTAATATAGTTTAATTTTTGAAAGGTAAGTAGAAATTAATGTCGTATAATTAATGAGAAATGTAGAATTATATATTTAATATAGATATTTTTTTATAGAATATTGTTTTGAAAACTAAACAACTTAAAAACCACTGTTGTTTGTTTGTCAAGAACAGCTGACTTAAACAATAACAAGTATTGTCAAAAGCACTGCATTATAGCAAAATCGCTTGTTTAATTTTTTAACAAAAACAACTTTTGTTATAAAACGATAGCACTACAGATGGCAACACTAGTATTTCCCATACAAAAAGCAAGTGCTGCCAAATTTTACACATAGTTTCGCTCAAAAACGCGCAAATTTGAGCACACAGAAACATGGTATTTGCGATTTTGACCTCCCAAATGATTTAAAGATTTTGCGTTTCTCAGCACATGGCAGAGAATCTATTTTATTTTGACAGATATTTTCTTATGCTCTCACTTTAAAATCAAAAAGCTTTCAACAATGTTACCTTGATTTTAGTAAATTTTATAAACAAAGCCAAAGCTTCAAAAGCTTTGGCGCGAAGAATAATAAGAATAAAAAAACCTTCTTTTATTATTATTAGTGGATGGGATATGGCCCTCATCGGCTATTTGCACTGCGACCAATATTGATCTATTGTGCATCCCCTTGCCCCATTATGGGTTGAATATGTCAAGAAAACGGACAAGCTCCTTCATATGTTGGAAGTTCCCATTCTGTGCAGGTGCTTGCAGCAGTTATAATGAGCTGTAAGTGCACCTGTCAATGTTCTGAGACTTTTCTGTCCAGTTTTAGAGCACGTTCGGCCCTATTTTTATCAAAGTTTAGAAAGTTTCATTGCCGTGTTGCCCTTCATGTCCTGGCACCGAGATCAGGGTAACCTGGTTCTGGCTTGCCAGTTTATTTAGCCTGTTGTGACATTCCAGTACTAACTTAGACGTAAAGACACAACTGCTCAGGGCCTTCAGCACTGATTGGCTATCAGAGAGTATTTTTATCAGCACTTCCTTGTGTCCCCTCTAGGAGAGTATTTCAACCGCTTCCCTTATTGCGTATAGTTCCGCTTGGAAGATTGTGGTGTCTTTGCTAAGAGTTATATATTTGCGTGCTCTAGGCCCCACTATTCCCGCTTCAACACCTTGGAGCGTTTTGGATCCATCCGTGTGAAGTAAAAATTAATAAATGGAAATGTTTTGTTGTTTTTAAAAAAAAAAAACGTAAAACAAAAAATTTTTCTAGCTGGTGGCATTTTTAAAAGAAACTATTAATTTTATTTTTGAAATTATCGTCCATGTCACAGAAATGAAACTTAATCCATTTTATGAAACTGAATTTCATATAATTCTGAAATTCAGAAAACGAAAAACTAAAAAGTTGTCTGACATAAAATCACTTTTAATAGAAAATATTAATAAAAATAAAATCGTTTCTTATCTCTTTTTGGTTTATTACTGCTCTATAATTATTATTTGTTCAATAACTAATGTATTTTATACATGTACAAATTTTGTTTTTTCGTTTTTTAATGATGGAGTCATAATAATTAAATCATTAATGTATGAAACAAATCCCCTGACGATGTGAACATATAATTCACAAGACGTCGGGATAAAACATGTAATAAAAAAACTGAATTTTTATTGACATGGAGTTATTTTAGGCCTCACTAGCTAATGATAACATACATTAACGAAAATATTAATCGTTTTCTTGAAGTTCAAAATGATTTCGCTTCGAAAAGCAATAAACGGATTTTATTCCGTTTTCAAATTGAATTCTTAATAACATGGCTGTATAAATGATATCATTTCGAAAAAATGTTTACAGCCAGTTTACCAATCTCGACAACATGCTGGCGTTCGCAATCTAAGCGAAAGAAAATTTATTTGGGTTCGTCTAACTTTTTTCTATGCGAACGATGTGTCAAAACTCAATGAAAATCCATAAGAACATGCTAACGAATAATAAAGAGATAAACAAACTCAAATTGATTCCAATGTGAGTGACTAGCTTTCGTTCGCATTCATTTTCATTCGAAAGTGGTTGGCCTGTTAGTGTTTCATTTTCCGAAGAATGAAAAATTGGTCTAATTTTTTAAAAGAAAATATTAATTTGATTTTTCATATTGTAAACGATTTTATTCAGAAAAAAAGCCTTTAGTCTTGCGTTTTCAATTCCGTGTTCGATCAAAATTTAACTCTGAAACATGGCTGATAAAATCATTTTTATTCTTCACCAATCAGATATATGATATATCTTAATTTTGAAAGTGATTCGTTCAAAAAAAGAGGAGGAATGAAACAATTATATTTGTAATCACGGTCTCTTGCACTTTGATGTATTTTTTTATTTTTTATTAACTAATATTCTGGTTGAGCTTTTAAAGGCTTGCGGCAAGAAACGTTTCCTCAATAATGCCTAAAAGGCGCTGAGGTCAAATTTATAGATGTAATTGAATTTTAGTACAAATAAATATTTGCAAAAAAAAAAAACAAATTGTTTACAAAAACTGTGTTTAAATCATTTTTTCTATCACCCTTTTTGTAAACGACATTTTTTAAAAAACGGGTGGTTTCAAATCACATACCTGATTGTTTGAAATTAATATATGAATACTATAAAGTTTAGCCCATATTCTATATATAATAAAATGGTTTTCTATGAATTTTTTTTTTCTAAATTCATAAATATTTTTCTTTTTTCATTTTTAAGAGTATTATTACAAAGTTTTTTTTAGAAAAATAAATAAAATATTCAGATAAATAATTTAAGCCAAAAATGATTATTTATTAATTAATTTAATTATTATTTTTTTAAACATATGTATGTATGTATAAACATATACATATGTATGTATGTATACGATATGTAATTTATATTATTTTGTTTTAAAAATATACTTCAAAATGTTAGTTTTCGTTTTGAAAATTCTTGGTGGCTGCAAATAAAATTTTGCATTGAAATGTTTTCAATACAAATTTGTGTTCGTTCAGCTGGCAGCGAATATTTTTTGTCGCATTTTATTTTTAATTTTATTTAGTATGCCCGTACACACACAGTATTTGAAAAGATTTTAAAAAATATATGTATGTATATATCTAGAATCAAGTGTGTATACTATAATTAAAAGAACAACAGCAACAACAATAACTAATGGCTGGTATAACAGTTTCATATTGAAAATGTAGACACTTGAAAATTATGCAATCACTTTGAAAAATATTTTTCTTTAACTTTTCTTTTTTCAAAAATATATGTATATATAAATGTAAAGAAAAAAAGTTTCAGTCATATTAAAATTGTTGTTTTTTTTATATTAACACATTTCTTTAAAACATTTAAATTGGCAAAATTTGCCTTCTACAAATGCCACGCCTTTTTATTTTTGAAAAATATTTTGAACGTAATACTCCATTTGCTTTAACCTTTTTCTTTTTTATTTTACAGCAACAGTTTTTGCTTGTGTTTAGTTTCTTTGACACTTTCTTTCTTTAAAGTAATTTTTGAATTTATTTTAGTTTTTCTTTTTGGCTCCTTTTTTTGCAGTTTTATCTTCAACTGGAGCTGATTCATTTTTCATCATTTTCACACACTCACCTTTAAAGGAAAATAATTTAAAAAAAGGGGTGCGATCTACCACACAACTCGTTAAGCACTGTTCCGAACAAAAAGACTGAACGGTCCGACGACTAACGGCAGACTATATTTCTAACAAAAACTCACTACAGATCAGTTTTCCTGATTATCATTATGCCACCTCTTGCTGTTTACCACTTCACCCCCTCCCCCTTTCTGCGTGGCCGTTAATGCTCACTAGCTCATTAGGTCTAGCAACAACAAATTACAGCGAGTTCTCTGCTTTAGTGCGCCTGCTCTTTGCCAACCAAAAGAGTGGTCATTTCTAAGCAAACATTGATTCAATACATAATTTTTTAAGCCCACTGTAATTTGTTTTCCTCAATCGTTTTTACTGCTTTAAATATATATTTGTATATAAATATGTCTTTTTTTTAATTCCATTTTTCACACTCTTGTTCTTGTTCATTTAAAACGTTTTGAGTTTTTAGGAAAATGCAAAATTTAAACGAAAATCTTTTCAAAAACACAAAACAGAAAAACAAAACTTTTATCATCGTATGTATCTGGGCACATGATCTAAAAATAATTTTTCAATAATCAGAAATAGATACAAGAAGCAAAGAAATGCTTTTTGTGTGTGGAAATTTTAAGTTTTTATGCTCCGAGAGCAACATTTTTTTAATAAAAATTTTTTAAGCAATTTTTTTTATAAAAAAAAAAAATTGTTAGGTAGGAGTTGAGAAGCAAAAAAAAAAAAAAATAAAAAATATATATATCTAAAGACATAGAAATTGATTTGATATATACATGCGTATGTTTGCATGTATTAGATACATACATTTATACACATGTAAGTGGGCTGAACTGCTGAAATGTTTTGGATTGTGTGTTCCATTTGCGATTCGTCTTTAGAAATAATTTGCTATGAATCGAATATATAAAATGCAATCTGTTCTAAATAATCGAAAAAATTGATTTCGTCAAGTTTGTATTGAATGTCCAAGTGTTTAAATTTTAACAAAAAAATACACGTATCAACAAAATTAAAATGTTCAAAACAACACCCCAAATCTTTTGCAGGAATCGTACCTGTGATCTTGAGGCTGTGGCCTACAGCCAGCGTTGTCAACTTTGAAATTTCAAAACGCACCGAAATGGGGAAAAAAGCGCGTGATTTCAACAAAAACGCACCAAATTTTGAATTTTTCTTTTCATTTTTAAAAACCTATTTTATATTATAAAAAATACAAATTTTTAATAAAAACACAATAATGAAACAGCCTTTTCGTACAATAGCTAGAATTCGTGTTTGTCAAACTTGTCCACTAGTGCGATTCTGTTATCAAGACAATGACTATTATTACGACAATGTTATCTTTACAATAATTTAACGATATTTTATCATATTTATTATTCAGCAATATTATTTAATTATATTCGCTGTCGAACGAAATCTGATGTTAGTTTTACTGCTTATTATCCGGTACACAAAAAATACAGCTGCTTACTATTGTTAAAATTATATTGCAGGAGCAGAAAAAATATGTCGTAGAAATTTACGATTATCGAATGATTAAAAGTTACAGAATCGCACAACAAGCCATCAAACTATATTAATAGCAATTTTATCAAGCACAATGAGAATTTCATTTATGTTTTCGTAAGCGAACAGTGAAAATAAATTGGCTAGATTGGGTGAATTTATTGATATATGCGAAAATTTGCCAGAATTGTAACATGTAAAAGATGAAGTTTACCATAAACACTATTTAATGCAAACCTTCTGGAAACAATTTATAATTTTATTAATAGTTAAGTAAATTATATCTGTGTTTGCATTTATTGTAGTATTTGACAAACCTGGCTTGGTCGTTTAATATCAAAACACGTTCTAAAAGCAGTAAATTTTATAAATCGAAATAATAATTATTTTTTCGAGATATGTATAATACAGCAAAATTGTCTTACTTGGTGCATATAATAAGGTGCGTTTTTCACATTATAATTCCCTATTCTGGTTGAGCTCTGCAAAGTTAAACGTACAAATTTTGGGCACTTGAATAAACTTTTTTCTTGTATTAAAACGATAACTTGACTTGAATTGGCTTTGGTGCCACCGAAATTTAAAAAGCGCACCGAAAATGTAGAAAAAGCGCACCACGCACTGACTAAAGAATTTTTCGCACAAATAATTTTAAAAAACAGCAAAAAAACAACGCTGCCTCAAAGTTGTTTGAAGATAAGAGTACTCGTATAAGTTTATTAAAGTTATCAAATATAGGACTTAAATCACCATCATGCTGTTTTCAATACAGTTCTTGACATTAATTGAATTCTGTTTCATAATAAAAAAACAAAACATCAGAATGAATCAAATAAATGGTGAATCATAGCAAGCATAGCAAGTGCACTACCCCATTAACATAGCCAATGTGAAGGTCATATAATATACATACGTACAATAATATTAAATAAAACCATTTATTATAGAAAATCTTGATGAAATTAAATAATTAATAACAATTGAGTTTTTATACCCTTCACAAAAATGTTAAGGGTATATATAAGTTTGTGATTCCGTTTGTAATTTCTACAGTTTTTTTTTTGCGACCCTATAAAGTATATATATTCTGATTCAGAATTAATGGAAAAGTCGATTAAGCGATGTCCGTCTGTCGGTCTGAGAAAACCATTAGACATAGAAACTTTTTTCTCTCACCATTCTATTACTCCATATTGCATATTGTGTTTGCTATTGAAATTCAGCAATATCGGTTCACGTATAGCTGAGATATATTTAAAATTCCGAAAAGAGCCATCTTTTTTTTTGCAATTTTGTATGAAAATTAAAAAAAAAAGTTGTTTGTTGTGCTTCAAACTTCACACACTCATTAAGCATGGTGACTAAAAGGCAAAAAAAAAAAAAAAATGTCAGATATCGGTCTGTATATACCCGAGATATAGCCCAAATCGGGTTTGTTATGAAAATGTCGCGTAAGCGAACTTAAACAACTTTTTTGTGCTCAAAAGCAGTTCTGGTAATGGAATAAGGTTATATAAATATGGACAATGAAAATTTCCGATATCGGTGCATATATACTCGAGATATAGCCTAGACCGGGTTTTACATAAAAGTGTCGCGTAAGCGAACTTAAACAACTTTGTTTGGCTCAAAAGCAGTTCTGGTAATGAAATAAAGTTATATAAATATGGAAAATGAAAATTTCCACTATCGGTCTATATACCCGAGATATAGCCTGGAACGTGGTTTTCATGAAAATGCCGCGGCAGCGAAATTAAACAACTTTTTTTGCTTCAAAGCAGTTCTGGTAAAAAAATAAGGTTATATAAATATGAAAAAAGAAAATTTCCGATATCGGTCCATATATACCCGATACATCGGCCTGAACCGATTTTTCCATTAACATTTTTTTTTTGCTGAAAAGCAATTCTCGTTATAAAAGAAGGTTACTAAAATACAGAAAATAGAAAGTTCGATATGGGGTTATATACAACCGAGCATATTTAGGTCACATTTTTTATAGTATATATACGTGACTATCGTGAATATACTACACTCTTACTTGTTTATTCACTATTTTAGTTTCTAACATTCATAACATTTTTCTTTTTAAACTCTTAACAATTTATTTATATTGTTGGGATATAAAGTTGAATGTTTGAGAATATCTTTCAAAAATTTCCAAAGTCTACTGATGATTAGGGTAGCTCCTATAAAATGTCGACATATAGATAGCTGGACAACATAGAAAACAAGCTATTTATAATTTTTTGATCGGTACCAATGTTAGAAGCTGATATAGTGAATTTTTGTTCTCTGCTTTTCGGTACTTTCAAAAAACGGTTATCCATTTGCTTGAAAGGTGTAAAGAAATGTTAGAGACGTGTATAAATGAAAAAGCTTTGTTTTTGTGTTTTGGCAGGTATTGTTAGAGCATTTTTCTTTTTAAATTCTCAACAGTTTATTGAGATTGTTGGGATATAGAGTTGAATGTTTGAGAATATCTTTCAAAAATGTCCAAAGTCTACTGATGATTAGGGTAGCTCCTATGAAATGTCGACATATAGATAGCTGTGGAACATAGAAAACAAGCTGTTTATAAATAATTAATATTAGTTTGCAATAGGTTCCAGTATTTATTCGATTAAATAAAAAATAAATGAGTATTTATTCAATAATAGAATATTTAAAAATCTTATGCATATAATCATACTAATATGGTTGTATGTAATATAGTGTGGCAGTTAATAACAGTAGAATACATGGTAATTAAAATATTACAGCTGACACAATAAAATCGTTGGGCGTAAACTTAATATGGTTGGCTGAAAATATGATTGACTATGTAATAGAATTGCTAATTACGACACATATATTTTTTATTATTATTACACGCAAAGAAAAGGCAGTTTAAAATAATGTTACAGGAACATTAGAGTATCCACCATAATATTGAATATAGTCGTTAAAAACTGCGTATTATTGATTTAATTATAGTTTGCTTCCCCATAAATATGTTTTCGTTTGCATTTCTCTAAATCTACTGTTACCGTCTATCAGTTTCAGGATATGGTTGCATGTTAGTATTGTGCATAATTTTCTTCTAAATTACAATAATTTTTATTGCCTTTAATACTAAAATATTTGTTTTTGTCATATCTATGACACACTCACATATAACATATTTAAGTTCACAGAATAAACTTACTATTGTCAACATTAACGAATTAGTTGTTATATTATATCTTTCCATTAGTTTTGTGATTTTATTATAAAGAGGAATTTTTTTGTTTTAAATTGAAAAAAAAAAACTTTTTGTTGATCTAAAAACCAAAGCAAAAAAAAAAAGCTGAAAATTAGAACTGCGCAAATATGTATATAAAGCGTATAATATTTGTATGTATGTTTTAATCAACAATGCTATGAAGAAGTCAACCATATTGTCCGCCAACCATATTATGCCCAACATAACATTTGTTACAGGCAAAAGAATTTTAATGATTAGCCATACTATTGTTGATAAAAACCATACTATATTACATCCAACCATATTGATATGGTTATATACGGTTGTATAATTGTAGATTAATATGGTTATATAATTGTTATCAAAATATTTAACAAATTTATTTTTATTCTAGCCAGAGGATGCTAAAACTAGTTGTGAAAAATTGTGAAATCTGATTACATTTTGCGAATTATTCTTAATTACTTAAAAACTTAAAAATATTTTATAATCATTTATAATTTTATTTTATATTATTATACATATGTGTATTGTGTGACATAGTAGTTGTAAATAAACACACTAGTATGGTTTATCGAGGAATGTCGTTTGTTGAATTAATATGGTGAAGGATGACAAAAATATGATTCTATGTCAATAAAGCTATTTATGACATTAGTATGGTTATTTAATGCAGTTAATATGGTTCTATGATATAATGGTTAGCATAATAATATGATTGGGTACGACATTATTATGGTAAACCAATATATATGTTTAAACCAGAATATATTGTGCTTATTTATAATATATTTTTTTATAAAACTATAGTGAAGCATGTCAATGGCGTTTCAAATATAAAAATTATCAGAGTCAGTTATATAATTTAACAATAGAGTATACAACATGTGTTTAAGCATAAATAATATTGTTCAAGGCAGATCTTGAATTTGCCGGTTTTTGAAATAGTGTGTCCCAATCTTTTGCAGATAAGTACATATTGTGAATGAAGTTATTTTTAACGAAACTGCAACTGAACGAAACTGCTGTTTCGATGATGATTTTTGAATTTTTGACATTGATTGTTTTTTGAACTCTCAACCAAAACTGATCAACACCACCAGCTTCCTCCCGCTAATTGAAGTCAAAGGTTCCAGCTCGTTAATAAAGATACTGAATCTAAAGTAAGTTGTAAATTATCTCTTTTATTATCTGGAATACCCGCCTGCAAACAAAGTTCAGTGATTTTACAACCAGTCATATCATATATTTGAACCTAAAGCTACGTACACACGGTTGTCAGATCTTACAACATTGCCAGTAAAATTGTCTGAAAATGTATTACAATCGTGTGAACTGACAATTTTTAACTTACAATGTTGTCAGAAAAACCATTGTCAATCAAGTGTAAGACGACAATGTTGTCAGGCATCTGACAATCGTGAGAACACTCTTTGTCGGTATTGCCAGATAATTGGCTGGTAAGTTCAGTTTTAATTGTCAGATGTATAAAATTAATGCACCTGACTATCGCATCATTGTCAGAAATAAGTTTGATGGGCAACACTGCCAAACAGTTGGTTGTTGATATACGTAAGTGGCAATGCCTTACGACATGTCTGGCAATTTTTTTCATCTAACAATCTGACAACCGTGTGAACTGACAATTTTGGTTGTCAGACGAATTATTTGTCAGACCATAGTCTGACAATGAAATTGTATGATTTTCTTGCGATCGTCTGAACACACGATTTACTTTTGCGGGACAATTTTTAATTGTCACAATTGTCAATTGTCAGCATGTTGCCACATCTTACAATATTGTAACATCTGACAACCGTGTGTGCATAGCTTAATCACAAAACTGTACATAGTTCTTTTCAACCAAAAAAATACTAGATTGACTCTATCACTTATACAGTCCTTCATCCTGAACATAATCCCTCTTATTTCGAGTTAATGTAAAAAGTTTCTAATTTATTTACTCGTTGTCAGCAACAACTTAGTGTTGTCGACAGAGTCTAACTATCGCCTAGGTCTAGATCTCTTAGCCAAGGTAGCTTTACCAGTAGTAGTAGCAATTGTGGTATAAGCATATCATCTGTCTTATGTTTTCATTCCGTATGATTATCAAAATTCTTTTTACACACATAGAGTTTGTTGTTTTAAAGCAGCCACAGAGAACTTGTTTTGCTCTTGTTTTTTCGACAAGTATTTCCTCATGTAACTCTCCATGTCTGTCAAAAGTATAATTTTTACAGAAGGTTTATAAGATTTGTTCTCAAATGTTCGTGTATATTTACATCTGACCATTGTCTCTGCTTGTTTAATTTGCTTTTTCACTTGAATATCAAAGTCAAGCTGATCGAAAATAGCTTGCTGACGTCGAAAAATGTTTGTCTGTGGCACAGAGGATCTGATGTTTCAGCGGTGTTTTCTTCTCTCAGTGTGATAATATTAAAATTATATAGCAATATGATAAGCGAATTAAAAATTGTTAACAAATATTGTTATTATTATAAAAAAAATTATTTTAATATATAATAAAATATTACTGCGGTAAAAAGTTTCCTTTAGCCAATTAATTATACCGCCCAAAATCAACCGCCGCTGAGTTTTTCTCAAGGCTCAGATGTCTAATGTCAGATTTGTTACGCTGCCATTACACAGGAAAGTATTTTCATGAAATTTTTCTATACGTATTACAAATAAAAATTTCAATGAAATAGACGACTTTCATGAAAATTTCTTGTTCATCTACACAGGAAAGTGAAAGTTCATTTTACAAATGTCGCCGAGGCAAAGAGTTGCAAAATTTGGCTCTACTTCTCTCCACTCTTATTTTCTTTGCTTACTAATCAGAGTTGCTGAACTTATTACATATACAAATTTATGGGGCAACAGTTGAAAAAACTTATCATTATAAACTTTTCTATGATAGTATTTTTATAAAAAGACTTAAATTGTTTTCTTTATGTATTAAATATACAATACAATGATAAATGACCATAATTATTTTCATAGACTTGCAAAAGAAGTTTTTTTCCATTCATTTATTTATTGAATCTTCACAAAGTGAACTAACAATAAGTATTTAAATCTTAAAACTAAATACATAAAATTAATTAAGTCCAGCCAATGCTAGACAAAAATTTTTTTATTTTGCACGGCCAGTATCGGTAAAATCACATATTGAACGTTCTGATGGTGGCAAGGGTATCCCTCCTTCTCAACCGAGAGTAACCTTCAAAATTAAGTATATTGCGTGCAAGAGGATTTGGGTGAAGCTCCAATTTACTGATATACCTTGTTGCGTACTTTGAAAATTCGTCTTTTACAAGAGGAACAAAGAGATCCTTATGAATTCGGGAGTTTTTTACGCAAAAGAAGTTAATTTTATAATTATTATTTTACTACAATACTGCAACTTTGTATAATTCTTTGTATGTGGCAACAATGTTTAGCAATTTGTCATTTTACTTTCAGAAAACGTCAAAAAATTTGTTTCATGAAATTTTTGATGAAAGCTGAGTGGAGAGTAAGCAAAATGAGAGTGTGTTAGTAAAAGAGTGTGAGTGTATTGCAACTTTCATGAAATTACTTTCCTGTCTAAACTATAGGTAAATATAACAGAATATAATACGCTCTGCTCGAAATTTTGCCAGGCGACATTGTTCTTGTTTTTTATAGAAGCAATCAAGGTGCATTAACTTATACACGGTGGCAGCACTAGAGCAAAATTACAACAAAAACAGGCATGTGGTAAGCTATGTTTATCAAAAATATTTGTAACTATTTTCACAATTATAGACTATGAATGTACCTTTTCATAATAATTTTTTTTTTTTTTTTTTTTAAGCATTTTTTTATTTATTGAATCTTCAAAATGAACTAACAATAAGTATTCAAATCTTAATACTAAATTTAAAATTAAAAAATGTAATTCTTAAGTCCGGCCAATGCTAGACAAAAAAGTTTTATTATGCGGGAGCTATTTCGGTAAAATCACCTATTGAGCAATCTGATGGTGGCAGCGGTATCCCTTCTTTTAAGCCGAGTGTGGCCGCCAAAATTAAGTATATTGCGCGCAAGAGGGTTTGGATGAAGTTCCAGTTTACTGACATACCTTGTCGCGTACTTGGAAAATTCCTCTTTTACCAGCGGAACACTCAGATCGTTATGAATTCGTGAATTTTTTACGTACCATGGAGCTGCAGTAATCGTTCGTAGAATTTTGTTTTGTCGCCTTTGGATTTTTTCAATGTTTGACGCTGAGGCGGTGCCCCATAACTGAATTCCGTAGCACCATATAGGCTTTAGTATTGCGTTGTATAACAAAAGTTTGCAATCTAATTTCAGTGTCGAATTTCTGCCCATAAGCCAATTTAGCTGCGCTGCTTTTAGTTTTAACTGAGTGACCTTTGTTTCAATGTGAGACTTCCATGTTAGCCTACGGTCCAGGTGAATACCAAGGTACTTGACTTCGTTGTGCTGCGGAATAGGTGAGTTGTTAATTTGCCTACACAGTGTGAATGTAACATGAGTACATTTCTGTTCATTAGCTTTGATTTTCCAAAGTTTTAGCCATTTCTCTAATATTGAAGTATATTCTTGTAAATTTCGTGATGCTAAATGGTGGTTTTCATGAACACTCAAAAACGCTGTGTCATCTGCAAAGGTAGAAGTGTGGATTCCAGATGTCGTTGGCATGTCAGAGGCGTAAATCAAATATAAAGTAGGCCCCAGTATGCTGCCTTGGGGAACTCCTGCCTTGATTGCCTGAATTGGGCTAATAAAGTCGCCTTCTCTGATAACAAACTTCCGCCCGTATAAGTAGCTTTCCAGAAGCTTGTGTGTATTTGCAGGCAAATTTAGCTTTATTTTGTGCATCAAGCCGTCGTGCCACACTTTATCAAACGCTTGAGAAATATCAATGAAAAGAGCTGAGCAGTACTTCTTCGCCTCAAAGGTTTGTCTTATGACATTGACTAGTCTGTGCGTTTGTTCTATGGTGCTATGCTTAGCCCGAAAGCCAAATTGATGATCAGGGATGCATCCCACATTGTTCAATATTGGACTCAACTTCGCCATTAACAATTTTTCGAATAGTTTTGAAATTGTTGGTAAAAGACTTATTGGTCTATATGATTCTACCTTAGTCAGATCCTTCCCTGGCTTGGGTATCATAGTAATCATTGAGACCTTCCACTCTGCAGGATAATACTCAAGGCGTAAAATGGCGTTAAAAATAAAAAGTAGAACCCTTCTAGCTACACGAGGTAACTGTTCAAGCATTTTACCAGTAATTTGATCAATGCCTGGAGCTTTCCTGGGGTTTGTATTACCGATAACGTTTTCGACATCTTGAAAATTAAATCTCAAAGACACAGGAGGTCTAACAACATATGGTGGTAATTCCGCTGTATTATTCTCTGAATCATTTGTGATAAAAACGTTTCGCAAATGATCGACATACAACATTCCCTTTTCAGAATCGCTTCTTGCCCAGTCGCCAGTTGAATTTCGCAAAGGTGGCTTACCTATTACGGGTCTTTTTAAACCTTTTGTCGCTTTCCACAAGGAATAATGAGATTGAGGGGTACCATCAAGGCTTTCCAAATATGTTTTAAGGGAAGCCATTCTATGGACTTCAAGCAGATTTCTTAGCTGAGTTATGCATTCCCGTAGCCTAGCTTTAAGCTGGGGCGACCTGCGAAGTTGCCACTCTCTTCTGACTCTTCTTTTTTCTGACAGAAGTTGCTCAATTTCAGATGAATAAGTTCTATTGCTCTCATTTCTAGGTCTTAAATGACTAGTGGTAGCATGCTGTACGGCCAGTTTGAGGTTTTCAGAAAAATTGTTAATTGACACATCAATATCCTCAGGCGTTCTCAAGGCGATATTTTCAGTACAATGTGTGCTCAAAAATTTTTTGTACTTTAACCAATTAACTCTATTGACAGTCAACGGTGAGCCAATCTCTTGGGGGAACGAAACAGAGATTATAGTGGGAGAGTGATCTGATGACAAATCTAATGAAGGCTCCACTTGCATCCACTCTAAAGGAAAATTTTTCGCAACTCCAAAATCTATAACGTCTGGGATCTTTCGTCGGTCTGTCGGCCAATAAGTGGGGTGTCCGCTTGAAACCACATCTAAGCCCATTTTGGAAACGGTGTCAAAAAGCACACGGCCTTTCGAGGTAATTAAGCGTGATCCCCAAAAGGTGTGCTTAGCGTTATAGTCGCCAGCCGCTAAAAATCGAGGCCCAAGTGATTTGAAAAAATTTGAATATTGGCTTTCTGTTATTGAAAATCGGGGCGGTGAGTAAATCGAGGAAATAACGATTTTTTCATGAAAATATTCAATGCATATATTAGTTGCTTGGATATACTCCTCACGTGTCTCGTTCATTAAATAGTGCTTAATTCTGGATTTTATTAGAATTGCCGATCCTCCGCAAGATCTTCCGCGGGGATCTTTAGTGTCATATAATGCGTACCCATTAATTTTGAAATAACTGTTGGTTGTCAAATGGGTTTCAGCAATCAACATTATATCGATTTGCTTTTCCATAAGGAAGTGCTCAAGTTCATTTTTTTGTTGGCGAATGCCGTTTGCGTTCCAGAAACATATTTTCAACCAATTCATTTTTTTAAAATTGCCTGCAAAATAGTGGATTGCATTTTCAGCATTTCCTGCATCATGTTCGTCATGGAAACCGTAAATGTATTTATAGATTGAACAAGAGTCTGCAGAGTTTCATAATTATAAATTATATTTATTTGAATTATTTATATGTTCACAAAATAATTTGTATATGTTTAATTCAGAATAAAACACTAAATTCACTTTCAAAAATGTAAACAATACATTTGACGTAAATGTGCCGTAGTGCTGCCACCGTGTATACGTTAATGCTCCTTGGAAGCAATGCTTTTGGGATAACAGACAACATGTAGGCATTTTGTAGTGATTATCTACTTTAAGTGGCAAAAGAGAGGCAAATTTTGACAACATGACGTAGTGTCTACCACTTTTGGTGTTGTATTTATTGCAATTCTAACATTACATAGCAAAACTGGTTTGCTTTTAACAGTAAAACTTCAGTGCTAAAAAATCTTTAAAACTATTTTAAAAACCTTCAAAATTATTTGAACTTATTATTGGAGCATATTTCTAAAACGTAGTTTAATAACAATTGAAAGACGTAGATTTATGAAAATACAAATAAAATATTTCAATGTCCCAAAACGAAATAATTAAATGCTTCTCTGCAAATTTTAGTTCCTCGAAGCATTTCTGGTTAAAAGAAAAAATTATTTTAAGGTGTTAAAATTTACCCCAAATAAATGTTAGCAAAATCTTTGATAATGAAATGCACGCCTTAAGGTCTTGCGGACGGACATTTAAACAAATTTTTATTAAAAGAAATTATAAAAAAATATATTAAATAAAAATGTCTGCCAAAATTTTAATTTTTATACACTTTTTTAATTTGCATCATTGCACAGTGGCAGATTTCAACAAAAATATCTATAAAAAAGATTAAGGTTTTGAGGTATTATATAGTTAAACAAAGAATTTAAAGCAGTTAGCTAGATGACGGTTGCAGATTTTGGGGAGGAAAGACAACCGCTCAAATAATAAAAATATATTTTGTTGTTTCGTTTCTAAGCGATTTGTCAGAGCCAAAATTTTTAGTTTACGTATCTCCCTGCGAGATTTCTTGTAAATTTCTCGCCCGAGTTTACGGCTGGTACGAGTATATGCCAGTAGTTTCATACTTTGAGTTAGAAAAATACATTTTTCGCCTAAATCGCCCAATGTACAATGACATTTTTTATCTGAGTACAAATGCAAATTTTTAACTTAGAAACAATATTTGAAATTATGTAGAACAAAAATATATGTTTAGTTATTGAAGCCTTAATGGCTTTACTCGTATTGTTTCCGACCGAATGCAGACCGTTTGCAAAAATGTTATTCAAAAACAGAAAAATAGCATATTCAAAGGTTTATAGGAGAAAAGAATTTAAAATAGGGAAATGAATAACTTATGAATACACATTCTTTTTACATAAAAAAACCATGATATAAAAAATATAATTCTCTTTTTATTATTTTTAATAAGGATTTTTGAAGAATTTTATGGAGAGATACACAATCCAACAACGTGTTAAAGTTATCCAGACTTATTATGAAAATGATGATCAATTTTCGAAGAAAATCATTTTCAGTGATGAGGCACATTTTCACCTCAGTGGATTCGTCAATAAACAGAATTGCCGCATTTGGGCGAATGAGAATCCAAGAGTGACTGTCGAAAAACCAATGCACCCACAAAGAGTGACTGTTTGGTGCGGTTTATGTGCTGGCGGCATCATCGGGCCGTATTTTTTCCAAAATAAGGCCGGTCAGGCAGTTACTGTGAATGGTGTTCGCTATCGTGAGATGATAACGAACTTTTTATGGCCCGAATTGGAAGATATGGATGTAGACGATATGTGGTTCCAGCAGGACGATGCCACTTGCCACACAGCTAACGAAACAATTGCTATTTTGCGCAACAAATTCAATGGCCGTGTTATCTCACGTAATGGCGATGTCAATTGGCCGCCAAGATCATGTGATTTGACACCGTTGGACTTTTTTCTTTGGGGTTATTTGAAAGAAAAGGTGTACGTCGATTAGGCAGCAACAATTCAACAGCTAAAGGATGAGATAATTCGGCACATTAACGGCATAGAACCTCCATTATGCCTCAGGGTCATCGAAAATTTGGACCATCGGATGGAGGTGTGCCGCCGTGGTCGCGGCGCTCATTAGGCCGATATTTTGTTCCATACATAATTGAATAATACCAATATATCATAATAAAATAAAATTACAATAATTTCCTAAATAGTTTGTGTTTTATTCAAAATCTACATCGGCCCTTGAAATTTAACCACCCTTTATAAGTATTCAAAAAACTTTTTGGTAATAAAATGAAATAAACAACTAAAGGCCTTGTTACACTATCATACACGATCGTTCGATCTACTAAATAAAGCATATGTGCTGAAAAAGTACTAAAAATGCAACCGTGCAACAGAGTTTTTGACAAATCGTGCTATTTGAAAAATTTTATGAAACTTTTCAAAACATTATGGTTTCTGTGCAATCAGTGTGGTATATATTGTGAAAAATATAAGAATATTGTTTGTTCCTGAAGAAAAAAATTTAAGTAATGTAAAATTATTATGTTAATAAAAGTTTTTAGTTGTTTTATTGTGTATATAAATTATTGCAGTCATACTTGTATAATAGTGTGGCCTACAACACCATTTTGAAGCGATTTTTTAAGTCGGCCAGACTTTTGAAACAGTTTCCTGTGAATGAATCGTACGAACGTGTAGGATAGTGAATCAGGGCCTTAACTTGAGACGTTAATTTTCACATTTCATTTGCCAATAGCCAATTAGCCTTTCAAGTATGTTTTACGTTCTTCAACATATTCTTTAGTGGATTTTTCATTTGTACAATTGTCATTTATCCTACTGAAATTACTTACTAAAGATCGTTAGCACCATGTTTATGTTTGGATTGTGTAATAAAACAAATTGTTCATCAATAGAAATGAATACAAATAAATATAAGTACTGCACTAACGCCACCATTTGTCTGGCTACTATTGTAGTCATAGTACTCGTATACCTTGAGCCAAGGCGAATTCATACAGGTGAATGCAAGCGGAAAGGCGAATTCAGTACTACGTATTTTGTTATTGTAAAACATATCGTGAATGTCAAAATCTAAATTCGCCTAAGATTGTTCAGCTATGAAAAAATTTTATATAAACGTTAAATATAAACTTTTATAATTATTTGTAATTAAAATCACAGATTATATTAGTTTTACACTTTTAAATTCACACAAATTTCTTGAAACTGCACTAAATCATACAAAAAATCTTCAGATTAATATGGCGCGAAAAAGTTTGTAAACAAAAGAAAAAAAATTTGACAGTCTCATTGTAAAAAATGAGAGAAGCAAAAAATAATCACCTGTGCTGTCATGATACAAAAAACAAGGTAGCCGCTTCGCTACAACAATACAACAATAAAAAAACAACAGGTATTTTGTTTGTGTAAAAAGGCGAATTCACACTTAAGCTGCCAAAATTAGTTGATAGCGAACATGTACAAAAATTTAAATGGCGCCGAAAAAGGCAAACAAAACTTGACAGAGAAAGTGCCGCCATATTAATCGAATTCGCCTGAGTTCACCTAATAATTAATTCGCCTTGTGTGCTGTTATGTTCACCTAGTAATGAATTCGCCTTGCCTTGAGCTTACTGATATTAAATTTCTATGTAGCCTTGTTCTTTTGTTATTAATTTATATTTCCGTCTCTTTTGGTAACTCAAATTTCCATATTATCAGTTGTTGATATTATCGTCACAGAATTCAAATCCGCTTTTGTGGCTTTTGTTTATTCGGAAAACGAAAAATTAAAAACTATTTCAGAATAAAATTTCGATTTACAGCCTGTTCGACGATATCGAATGAAAATGTATGCAAAAGAAGGCTAGTCACTGACATTTGAATCAATTTGGGTTTGTCTATGTCACTATTGTTCGTTCGCATGAACTTATGTATTTGAATTGAATTTTGACACATCGTTCGCACAGAATAAAGTTGGAAAAAACCCAAATCAATTTTCTTTCGCCTAGAGTGCGAATGAACTTATCCTTTCGACATCGGCGAACTCAAAAAACCTTTTATTGTTTCGTTTTCTAATGAGCCAAAAAACGGATTGGAATCCGTTTCCGAACGACATTGAATTCTGCGAAAAGTCTGATTACAAGCTCTTAACCAATGCTGCCGAATACCAGGTGATATTTGTATTTTTGCACAAGTATTTTGTGCTTTTGCAATAGTGATAATGAAAAATTGTCCCGCAGAAGTAAATTGTGTGTTCAGACGATCGTAAGAAAATCTTACAATTTCATTGTCAGACTATGGTCTGACAAATAATTCATCTGACAACAAAAATTGTCAGTTCACACGGTTGTCAGATTGTACGTGATTCACACGATTGTAATACATTTTCAGACAATTTTACTGGCAATATTGTAAGATCTGACAACCGTGTGTACGTAGCTTAAGTATCCATATTTAAGCTATATTTTTTTTTAGCAAAATATAAGACTCATATTGAGAGTCAATACGAAAGACATCACGAATATATCAGCAATTTTAAGCAGAAGTTAAATAATTATAAAAAATATTTTATTAAGTATAAATGTTTGTTCTAAGATATACATATGTATTTTGCTGAAAAGAAAAACGAAACTAAAATAAAATAAATATGTAAATATTAAACGGATACATTCGCTTCGAATGCGGAGGTGAGAAAAAGAGCAAAACTGCAGGCAGAAAGCAAAGAAATATTATTTCGCTCGCAAAATTTTTCGTGTGGGAGGTTTTTATTTTTATTCACTTTTTTTACTTTATAGAAAATACAAAACTAATTTTCCAAAGTTATTGAGTAAAATGAAAAGAATTTTTTTTCAAGTTTTATTTAAAAACAATAAATAAATGCAATTAAAGGAAAAATATAAATTTAGAGGCAACAAATTTGTGCGTCATTTGACCCAATTTCGGAAAAAATAAAGAAAAGCCGAAAGAGTCCTGAACGGTGTACGAGATACACCGATATACATATGTAACTGAAACAAAAGCACATGCCAACAAACAAGCTCACATGCACAGACTACATACATAATATGCATGTATGCATCTTTACATATTATACATACATATGTATGTATGTACACACATACATACCTACTTCACGTCAACTTGTGTATGCAGTTTTCAATCCATCTACTATATAAAACTTGTTGTTTATATACATACATATGTATCTATGTATGTACATCTAGTACGTCACCTATAAAACGATGACGTCATTGACCCTGTACCAAATTTCATTAAATTTCTCTTTTTAATTTTTTTTTCTTAGCTTTTTGTTTTTTTTTTCATTAAAAATGTTCACTGTTGAAATGCAAACATTTCGCCCGTTTGTATTCCACTTTTCTGTTGTTGTTGTTGTTGTTTGTGCATGTTGTTTTCTTTGTCTGTAAATTGATTTTATTTTATAAAGAAAAAATTTTTTAAATTGTGTAAAAAAAATTGAAAATTATTTGTTTAAATATGATTTTATGTAAAAATATTTATGAGTTTTGGCAAGATTTTAGATTTTTTTGCCATTTTACGGGCTTCGACATAATTAACATTTGTTAATATGATCGCATTTAATAAAATTTGAAATGTAATTAAACGTTTGAAGAAACAAATATATTGCATGTATGTACATACATACATATGTATGTATGTTATGTGTGTATTGGCAAAAAATAAAATTGTATCTCAATATTATTTGATATTCGTTTGTTAAATAAATTTAATTTTTGCAGCTTCAGATCTTTGTTTTTTTTTCTTTTATAAAAAATTTACAATTTAAAATCTTTAATTTCTCAATATGTCGATAACAATTTGTTATCATCGTCAGGAGAAATTAAATGTTATAAATTTAAATTGAAAAATTATTTTCAAAAAATTCCTATACATAAAAAATTTCATACACTAAGAAAAATTTTTAGTTCATACACAAAGAAAAATTCTTAACAATATTAACAAATTCAAAAACTAAAATATAACATAATTTAAATTAAACTTATTCTGCAACCAACACATGCCTTGTTAAAGATTAGACCTTAGACTTAAGCAAATCAACATGGCAAATGTTGCTCACAGAATACCATTAACATTAACATTAACATTAACATTAACATTAACATTAACATTAACATTAACATTAACATTAACATTAACATTAACATTAACATTAACATTAACATTAACATTAACATTAACATTAACATTAACATTAACATTAACATTAACATTAACATTAACATTAACATTAACATTAACATTAACATTAACATTAACATTAACATTAACATTAACATTAACATTAACATTAACATTAACATTAACATTAACATTAACATTAACATTAACATTAACATTAACATTAACATTAACATTAACATTAACATTAACATTAACATTAACATTAACATTAACATTAACATTAACATTAACATTAACATTAACATTAACATTAACATTAACATTAACATTAACATTAACATTAACATTAACATTAACATTAACATTAACATTAACATTAACATTAACATTAACATTAACATTAACATTAACATTAACATTAACATTAACATTAACATTAACATTAACATTAACATTAACATTAACATTAACATTAACATTAACATTAACATTAACATTAACATTAACATTAACATTAACATTAACATTAACATTAACATTAACATTAACATTAACATTAACATTAACATTAACATTAACATTAACATTAACATTAACATTAACATTAACATTAACATTAACATTAACATTAACATTAACATTAACATTAACATTAACATTAACATTAACATTAACATTAACATTAACATTAACATTAACATTAACATTAACATTAACATTAACATTAACATTAACATTAACATTAACATTAACATTAACATTAACATTAACATTAACATTAACATTAACATTAACATTAACATTAACATTAACATTAACATTAACATTAACATTAACATTAACATTAACATTAACATTAACATTAACATTAACATTAACATTAACATTAACATTAACATTAACATTAACATTAACATTAACATTAACATTAACATTAACATTAATTAACATTAACATTAACATTAACATTAACATTAACATTAACATTAACATTAACATTAACATTAACATTAACATTAACATTAACATTAACATTAACATTAACATTAACATTAACATCAACATCAACATTAACATTAACATTAACATTAACATTAACATTAACATTAATTTTATATATATTTTTTTTATGTTCATCAACACGGCTAAGAATTTTGTTGAAAGGGTACTTAGTATAAGTGATGAAGAATTTCATAGGGGAAACATTATTAAAATTAGGAACTTGCTGGAAGACAATGATTTTCCATCTGAGCTAATTTATAAATTTATAAATCAATTTGGAAGGAGAAATACTCATAATGCAGTTAATTTAACAGACCCAAAAACTTATAGACCACTAACGTATATACCGGGTTTGACAGAAAGGTTAGCACGATCTAATATATTTAATAGGGAAAAATATAGAATGGCTCATAAGAATTATAATACGTTAGATACTTATTTTTTTTTTTTTTTTTTTTTTTATCTTGGACTAGTACTCAGGGGATGACCCCTACATATGCAGCGCATTGTACCAGAACTAGGAAAATAGGTTATGAGGAGGGGGAAAGAGGGAGTAGTGTTTGTGAACATTGGACTTGAACTTTCCAATGCTATAACAGACAGGAAACACGTCAGCAGGCAAATTGTTCCACAGACGAAGCGTACGGCTGAAAAACGAATTCTCTCTGTAATGCGTAGTACGATTCCCTGGACAATCGACCACAAATGGATGAGCTCTGGACAATGAACGCGTGCTACGTAAAAATGTACGAGTTTCGGGAACAAGACCCCTGATCTCGTCAGAGCAAAATCCATTGTAGTAACGATAGAACAGAGTAATGCACCCTACACTGCGTCGATGCTCCAGTGAGTCAATAGAGTTGGATACCCTACTGTCACCGATAAGCTTCTTCGCCCTCTTCTGCACATGGTCGAGCAACCCCAAAATAGACTTTGGGGCATCGGCTCAAACATGAGAGTTGTATTCCATTTTCGGTCGGATATAGGTGGTATAAATAGTATGGAGGTCGGATGGAGTGAAGTACATCTTACACCGTTTCAAAAAACCGAGGCACTTGAATGCTTCTTTAGAGACATGAAAAATGTGATCATTCCAACGAACATCACGCTGTATTTTCATTCCAAGAACATCGAGAGCATCCGATTCCTCAATATTTATACCATCCATGTGTACAGATGAAGCAGCACCTGCCATCGTATGTTTGTGTGTTAATAAACAACACTGGGTCTTACGAGCGTTAAAAGCGACTTATTTAGTAAAACTAAGGATAGACTTAGTAAAATGGATACTGCTAATATAGTCTATAAAATTCCATGTAAGGGAAATAATCAGGAGAATTGTAATAAAGTATACATAGGAACAACGAAAAACAAATTAAGGACACGGATTGCAGGACATAAATCAAATATATAGGCATATTAATTCACAGAAAACAGCGTTATCTTCTCATTGCTCTAGATTAAATCATTATCCTAATTTTGAAAATGTTTCAATAATAAAAACTGAGATTAATTATAAGAAACGTTATATGTTAGAAATGCTAGAGATTATTAACACACCTGTAGAAAAAAGCATTAATTTTAAAATGGACACAGATTATTTAGCGCATAGTTATAGGCATTTAGTTAGCAAAAAATTAGCACGTTGAATGTATATATAAGTTTTATTTGTTAGACTATTTTTTACATTGCTTTTTATTACAAAAAAATTATGTTAATGTTAATGGTATTCTGTGAGCAACATGTGCCATCTTGATTTGCTTAAGTCTGAGGTACAACATGTTCTAATCTTTAACAAGGCATGTGTTGGTTGCAGAATAAGTTTAAATTGTGTTATATTTTGATTTTTGAATTTGTTAATATTGTTAAGAATTTTTCTTTGTGTATGAACTAAAAATTTTTCTTAGTGTATGAAATTTTTTATGTGTAGGAATTTTTTGAAAATAATTTTTCAATTTAAATTTATAACATTTAATTTCTCCTGACGATGATAACAAACTGTTATCGAAATATTCAGAAATAAAAGATTTTAAATTGTAAATTTTTTATAAAAGAACAAAAAACAAAGATCTGAAGCTGCAAAAATTAAATTTATTCAAAAAATAAAATACTTAAATAATAATTTTTTTGACTAAAGACCTCATCCACACGCGAAGAAAAAGCAATTTGGAATATAGTTGTGGCAACATAAGTATTTACTCTGTCATATTATGTATTGTTGCCAATAGCAGTAATTATAATTTTTAATATAAAACAAACAAATGAACAATCGTTGTTGGAAGGGTGTAAAGAAATGTTAGAGACGTGTATAAATGAAAAAGCTTGTTTTTTGTGTTTTGACGGGTATTATTAGAGCATTTTTCTTTTTAAATTCTGAACAATTTATTCAGATTGCTGGGATACAAAGTTGAATGTTTGAGAATATCTTTCAAAAATGTCCAAAGTCTATTAATGATTAGGGTAGCTCCTATGAAATGTCGACCTTTAAATAGCTGGGAAACATAGAAAACAAGCCATTTATAATTTTTTATTGGTATCAATTTTAAAATATGGTTACATGCAATAATAATGTTTATAAAGATAATGAACACAACGATAGCTTTTGTTATGTACAATAATATAATGTTTTTTTTTATGAAATATATGTATCTGCAGCACATTTCGATTAAACTAACTATTGTTGTCGAACATATTCATACAATTATACATTTTTTATTTCGTTTTTTTTCTTTTTAATTTTGAAGCAATCAGTTTATTTTCATGTGTGTGTGTGTTTTTCAATATTAGTAATATTATAAAAATAATGAAGACTACCGGCCGTATTCATAAAAAATATTGTACTTTTATTAAACACTTATTTGACAAATATTCTTTACAAGTTTGTCAAATAACAGTTTAATAAACATACAATATTTTTTATGAATAAGGCCGTATATGTACATACATTTATTAATTGGAGAAAATCGCCATAAAAATAACATTTGGAAGTAAGAAGGTTCGTATACGATAATGTGTTTGAGTTTTATATGTATTTTGACAGCTTTTTGCCCCCGAGGAAAAATATGACTTCAGTCTTTCTAGAGAATCAAGATTTTGCCAAATTTTATAAGTTTCAATCATTTTTTTAAAATATTAAGTAGAAAAAATATATTTAATAATTTACAAAAGTATTGTTTTAATTATAGAAGTTATTTGTATGGTTCTATGTATGTGTTTACATTACGTAATCATATAATATTGTGACGTTCAACACCAGTAAGATTGATCATGACAATAGAATTTACAATTTTTCAAAAATATGGTCGGTAATGATAATATAATATGGTGAAACACGACAATAATAGTATTACTCATGATACGAGGGCGGTTCTCAAACTTCTTAGCCTAGCACAAAAAACGCGGTATAAACAGAAAAAAGTTAAGTGTTTTGGAAACTTCCATTTCTGCTATGAACACATGTTAAATTTCGTTTCGATCTGGTAACTCCTTCATATAGAAACAGAAGACGCATCAGCGATTTTTTTACAATGGAAAAATTAGAAATGCGTGGTGTCATTAAAGATTTACATAAAAAAGGTTTATCGGGACCAGAAATTCATAATGATATGATATGGCATATGAAAATGCTCCTTCATATGCAACAGTAATAAAGTTGGGTTGCTGAATTTAAACGTGGTCGTACAAGCATTGAAGATGAACCACGTGGTGGACGTCCAAAAACAGCAACAAAAACAGAAATTGTAGCCAAAGTGCATAATATGGTATTAAATGATCGACGAATAAAAGTGCGTGAAATAGCTAATATCATGATCAATGATCAATGATCAAGTCCATTTAATTTTGCATGAAGAACTACTCGTACAGATGAAAAAGCTTTCTGCAAGATGGGTGCCGCATTTGTTAACAGTCGACCGAAAACGCATAAGAATGAACATTTCTCAAGCTTGTTTGGATCGTTTTAAGCGAAATAAAATGGATTTTAAGCGCCGTTTCATAACTGTTGCTGAGACATGGATCCACCACTATACTCCAGAGACAAAAGAACAATCCAAACAATGGAGGATGTGACCCAAAGAAGTCAACAACAATTCAATCGGCTGGTAAGGTTATGGCAATGGTTTTTTGGGACTTCAAAGGTATTTTAAAGGATAAAACAATAAACTGAGAGTACTATTGCAAACTTTTGGATCAATTAAATGTACAAATTCGAGAAAAACTTTCTGGCTTACAACACAAAAAAATTATTTTTCATCACGACAACGCTCCAGCGCACAAGAGTGTTTTAACAATGACTAAAATCAACGAATTAAAATACGAGTTGCTTGACCACCCACCTTATTCTTATGATTTAGCTCCCAGTAACTTTTACTTGTTCCCAAATCTAAAAAAATATTCCTTGCTGGCAAGCATTTTACCTCAAATGAAGATGCAACTACAGTTGTAAACCACTATTTTGAAGACCTTGAGGAAAACTTTTTTAATCAAGTGATAGAATTGCTAGAAAAGCGTAGGACTAAGTGTATTGAAGTTTCAGGAGATTATATTGAAAAATAAAAATATTTTAGAAAAACTAACTATTCTCTTTCATTGATAGGCTAAGAAGTTTCCGAACCGCCTATGTACAAAAAATTATAACCGTTACTAACAGGGCTGTTCTGCAAATCACTTTTTGTGATTTGAAATCACAAAAATGGGTGTTCTGCACACAAAATATTTTTGGTTTTTGTGATTTTAAATCGGTTAGCTAACTTGCAATCAATTTAAAATCACATCCCAATTTTTGCAAGTACTTTATTATGAATTTTATAATTTATTACATTAATAAATAACTTAATGTGTTTTCTATTGATTATTTAAGTAAAATTATTTATTTTATGCGAAATAAGTCACTAAATTAAGAAAAAACTAGATACACTTATTTGGTTGAAAGATTTGTTTTATTATTTTTTGATTATTTTATTTGAACTTCTATATTCGTTAGAAGAAATTAACCTTATTTTACAAATAATACCGCGAATTAAAAAAATTCAACCTGAAAATAAGAATATCAATAAATTGAAGCAAAAAACAGCTGTTTTTTTGTGTTTCAGAAGAGTAAAAATAACATGGAAAGTAACAAAAAATTGTGATTTGCAGAACATGCACATATCACATTTGTGCTTTTGAAACGGCATGTGTTTTGAAATCATGTGATTTTTAGAACAGGCCTGTAAATATATGGTTATATGATATAATTTGGCTCTTGGCTGTGCTAGGTTTTGTAAATAAATTTTTTATTGAAACCATATTATGTGGTTTCTAATTTAATCATTTAATGCCCTTAAAATATTGTCATATCAACCATATTTTTTTTCTACGTGCTCTAATCCGTAAAATTAAGTCTCATTCCAAAATGGACTTTTTTTTTGTGTGAGAAAAATTTCCCAGGAGGAAAATTTTCTGGTAAGTTTAGAATTTGGCCGAAACTTTTAACTTCTCTTCAATTTTCAAAACATACATTTTTCAGCAAGGGAAATTTTTAGTTTAAGGTCAGTACCAAAATGTTGTATAAAATTTTATATAAATATACGTAGAAGAAAACATATGGTTGGTTTAACAATATTTTAAGGGCAAAATACTATTGTTGAATAATATGGTTGAACACAACGACATGATATTGTTTCAATTTGAAATTTATTTACACAACTAAGTACAGCCAAGAACCAACTTTTTATTATTAAACTATATATTGGGTAAGAGTTTTATTAATTATATCATGACTAAAACACCCCATACACGTTCCAACTCAGTTGGCAACTGAATCGGTTGTTGTCCAAATCAAAGCGTGTATGGCTTTGTCAGTTGATTAGTTTGGCAGTTATGGAGTTGGTTGGGAAAAATCAATAATCTCTCACACACATCCAATTGGTATCAAACTGTAAACAATCAAAAATATAACACCAGTCTCTATATCAAACATCATACAAGCCAAGTAAATAGGCTGGAGATAGTAAAATTTTTAAAAATCCGTCTCGGACATACTAAATATACTCATGGTACTCTATTATACATACATAACATACTGAAATGCACTTGCAATATAGCTCGGCCCACAACCCCCGAACATTTTCTATCACACTGTCCAGATTTAAACTTCTTTAGACAAAAGATTTTCTGTAACAAATATCCACTTTCTGTTATTTCAAATCCAACGGTAGAAAATATCCAGCTTATTATCCAATTTCTTAGGGAATCTAATATTTATAACTTTATTTAAACAGCCTTAACAAAATAACAATACTCAAATCGAGCTTAAGGCCTGAGTCGCTATAGCTCTTCTTCCTAACAATTAGCTTATAAATTTTAATTTTAAGTTAATTTATAATAAATAAATAAATAATACCATTATTATAAAAATTTAAATTCAACTGGACATGACCAACCATAATATATTATTTATATTATATTTTATATCATATTATTGGAAAGTTAAAGTTCACACTGCTATATGATTACGTAACAAATGCCCATACATAAAAACTTCGATAATTAAAATCACATTTTTCTAATTCGCGTAACATAAATATATTTTTCAATTAATATTTTGCCACAAAATCGATTAAAATTGATTTTGAGAACGAAAGATACATCAAATTTTTGATGTGGCCCATTTATGTAAAATGTAGAATTTAAATACATTGAAATATATGTATGTATATGCATTTGTCCATATATAATCTTATACAAATCTTTTTGCTTAAAGTTTTATTTGTATGATGCTGCTATTTCCACCAAAAAGAAAATATTTATAATTTTTTTTTTTATATTTTTACTATTAAAATAAAAAAATAAAAAAAAAACACAAATAAACCAACAAACTACTCGTAAATGAAAACTATATATGAAAATAAGTATTTAGCAACGTGTGTAAAACCAACAATAGCTAGTTTATACTGTAAACAAACATATGTTGTAGGTAAATGCTTTAACCACACTGAAATAAATATGCTTCATATATTTAATGAAACTGTTTCATTAAATTTTTTTCATTAATCCAAGGCAAACTTTTTGCAATATGCATGAAAAATTATATTTATTATGAAACAGTTCCATCAGAATTGTTTCATTAAGTTTACACTGAAAGAAAAATGTTGCATTATGGGAATGAAAACGTTTCGTTCACTATTCTTTCGTTAATATTAAAAGTTTCTTTTCGGTTATGAAAACTTCATGAATGAATGAAAATTTTGCGTAGCAACCCTGTATTATTTTTTACAATTTGATTAATGTAACGAAAAATTTTTCATGAAAATTTACAAATTTTGTTATAGCTACATACTAAGCAGTAAATATAACGAACATATTTCATTGTATTAATATAAGCCTTTCGTAAGAGTAGTGTTTTGTCTTTCGTTCTGTATACACGTGTTTTTCATTGTCGTCCGTGTTTTCTATACTTATACTTATGTTTATTAATAATTTGTAAAAAACGAAATTATACCGTATCAGGTAGAGTTCTTTTTTTCATAATGTGTGCACGTGTTTTTTTATTATTTTATTTTTTTGTTTTTTCTCTATTTATTATTATTAATTTCTTTTTATTTTCTTCTTATGTATTTTATTGCCTTACGGTGTGCGCGGTGTTGAACTAATTTTTATTATTCTGAGCAGTGTCAAAGTTTTTTACACTGGGCACTGATCAGTTTTAACTAATTTAATTTCAACACTTTAAATGCTGTGATAACGTTTGTTTTGGTCGTTCCGTGTGTGTGATCCTTCATCCTCATAATCTATTTTCTTAGTTCTAGTACAATGCACTGCATATGTAGGGGCTATCCCCTGAGTACGGGTCCAAGATAAAAAAAAAAACGAACTATGAAACAAAGAATATTTTTTATATCGAACGTCACAGGTTCGATTCCTACCACAGATTCTAAGTGTTATAGTACTGCAGACAAGCAAAATAACTTCATAGATTTTGTGTAGGTTAAAAAAATTATATTGATGAATTCATTTCATTCATACCTCGAATGCAGCTTTACGTTGGCCCAAAAACAACGACAAAATTGTAAAATTAGTGCAAAAAATCTTTACATCTACGAAAGTTTTTCTGTCGGTGTAAGAAATTTATTTCAACTCTATTCTTTTGAACTTACTTTTTACTTTGACACTTTTCCTTTCATTAAGTAAAAAGTTTATTTTTTAACTTAAACCGAATTCTTTTCTTTAATTTAAACAGGTTTCCTTGTACAATGAAATGCTTAAAAAACTAACCTCCTTTTGCCATAAAAATCAAAGCTAAAAATAGAAAAATATTACAGAAACCTTGTTCAAAAATAGAAAAACGGCAACAGCAGCAAAAAACAAAATGAAATTTACTTTATTTTACTTCAACTCAATGAAAAGTAAAATAAGCCATAAAGTGAAAAGAGAGTGAAAAAATATCATTTCCTTTGACCCTTGATTGTTGCTGACGTACTAGTGCTGCAAACAACAATAACTGTAGCAGCAGACGGCAACAGCAGCAGCAGCAGCAGCAGCAGCAACAACAACAGTAACAGCAACTAGACCAGCAACACTTATTTCCCAAAATGAACTTGGGAAATGTTGCATTTTGTCGTTGTTATGCAAACCGACATACATTCATACATACGCGTATGTGGGTATGTGTGAGTGAGTGAGTGAGTGAGTGTTGTTTATGGCAGCCAGCATTTTTGACGTACATTTTACGCGACAATAAACTTTGATAAATATGCCTGTATCCAAAGCAAAGTTTCCAAATAGAAAAAGGTTGCTGTTGCTGTTGCATTTATGCACTCCTGTTGCATGCCTTCACATACAAACACACAACTGAATGAATGATTGAATGAATGAATGTTTGTGTTTAGCAAGTTTAATTTGATTTGAGTCTGCCTCACAGTGGCAAGTAATCAAAGCAATTGTCATATATTTTGCATTGCCATTTTTTTTTCATTTTTTGCTTACCAAACAACAGGTTTCCTTGAACTGTTGCTTGGGCTAGTGTAAAAAGATATGTATGCATACACATACAAGTTGAAATATTGGCAATAGCAACATAAATGTGTGTGTGTTAAAAGTGTAGTTTGGATAAAAGCTTTTCTCTTCTCTACAAAATTATGTTGTTAAACTGTCGTTTACACATATATGTACATATGTTTAGAGTTGTATATAGCTTGAGTTTATATACAAACCGCTTCCATATATTTATACAATATACGCATTTGCTATTTAAAACTATATATAATTTCTAAAAATAAATGACACTTAAAAATATTTATGTGTTTATTTGTGTATTTTTTTTTTACACCAAAAAATAAAAAAACATTTATTTATAACAATTTAGTTCAAACTAGCAGGCGTATAAAATTGTATTTAATATGGAAACAAAAATTTTTTCATATTAAAAGTGAGAATAAATTTGAACACTGGTGAGCAACTAATAGTGTTTTCGATTCTACAAATATGTGTCTTTATAGCCTTCACAAAAATGTTAAGGGTATATATAAGTTTGTGATTCCGTTTGTAATTTCTACAGTTTTTTTTTGCGACCCTATAAAGTATATATATTCTGATTCAGAATTAATGGAAAAGTCGATTAAGCGATGTCCGTCTGTCCGTCTGTCGGTCGTTGAAATACCGTTTCTGAGAAAACCATTAGACATAGAAACTTTTTTCTTTCCCCATTCTATTACTCCATATTGCCATGTGTTTGCTATTGAAATTCAATAATATCGGTTTACGTATAGCTGAGATATATTCAAAATTCCGAAAAAAGCAATTTTTTTGCAATTTTGTATGGAAATGTTTGAAAAAAAATTGTTTATTTTGCTTCAAACTTCACACACTCATTAAGTATACCATATATGGTGACTAAAAGGCCAAAAAACAATTTTTTTCCGTTATCGGTCCTTATATACCCGAGATCGGGTTTTTCATAAAAATGTCGCGTAAGCGAACATAAACAAATTTTTTTGCTTAAAAACAGTTCTCGTAATAAGATGAGGTTATATAAAAATGGAAAATGAAAATTTCCGATATCGGTCCATATATACCCGAGATATAGCCTAAGCCGGGCTTTTCATGAAAATGTCACATAAGCGAACTTAAACAACTTTTTTTGCTCAAAAGCAGTTCTGGTAATGAAATAAGGTTATATAAATATGGAAAATGAAAATTTCCATATCGATCCATATATACCCGAGATATAGCCTACACCGGGGTTTTCATTAAGATGTGGCGTAAGCGAACGTGACCAACTTTTTTTGCTTAAAAACAGTTCTGGTAATAAGATGAGGTTATATTAATATGGAAAATGAAAATTTCCGATAGCGGTCCATATATACCCGATACATCGGTCTGAACCGATTTTTCCATTAACATTTTTTTTTTTTTTTTTTTTGCTGAAAAGCAATTCTCATTATAAAAGAAGGTTACTAAAATACAGAAAATAGAAAATTCCGATATCGGTTCATATACAACCGAGCATATTTAGGTCACATTTTTAAATATAGTATATATATATATATACGTGACTATCGTGAAATGTATTTTAGATTCGGCTCAGCCGAATATACTACACTCTTACTTGTTTTATTTTAAACTCTTCTTTTCTTCAACCCTTTTTTTGGAATGAGAACTTAAAAAATGAAAGTTTCTTCTTTTTATATAAATTGTGTTTTGTTGTGGGCAGACAACAAATTGCATTATTATAGTTATTGCAGAATATTTGCCATTTTTACCTTTGAACAAGGCGACATTTTTTGCATAGAAATTCTAAATGGCTGCTCTAATGATAACTTCGCTCTGAAGGTTTGATTATATAGAATTACTTAAAATGATTATTTATTTCCATATTTATTATAATATGACGAGCAAAACAGTATCAGGTTACCAGGTTTCTTATATAAAAATGTTATCTACACAAAAGTATTTTGTGCTTCATTCGTCGCGATGGGTGAAATTCTTTGTGCGTCGCAGTTATGTTCCTAGCATTAAATATTGTAATAAAATATTTTTTGATTTTAATACTTAAAAAAAAGTTTTTTGTAAAGCAGCAAGTTATTTGTTAAAAATAATACAAATAAGTGATGAACATGTTAATGGAATCCTAATGGAATATTTATCGGTTTTCTACCTGTATTTTTGACAACCGTGTACGTTTGGCTATACGCAAACTTTCACGCAAGCAGTTACATTTGGTAGCACGAACAAATTTGTTTAAAATGTTATTTTCGTGTTGTGTAGATTGCAAAACTTCTTCTACAGACTCCTTGTCCGCTGAAACACTGTGACTACTGGCACAAAAGCATGTTGATGTTGACAGCCCGTTCACTAATTCTTATGATGCATTATTATGACAGACAGCTTGCTTGAAATGCTTACTTTGTTCTTGTGCATCTTAACCTTTGCTCATATGCACACATTTACATACTTTGCATATTACGTTAGTTTCATATTTTACATAAAAAGTATTATAATACATTACCAATATTAAAAAAAATACTCAAATATTCCTTACAAGCGATCAACTAGAATTATGGTCATCCACCAGTTTTGTCTGCAAATTGTTACCGAGTTGTTTGGCATATTCGCACTGCACTGCAACTTCCCTTTGGCCAACTCGCTCAGATTTAGATCTGCCGTTGCTGAGCCAGTAACTTTTTCGGCTTTTTCCTAAAAAAAAACTATTTAGATAAAAATATAAAAATTTATTTGTACTTAGTTACAGGATTCGTTTCCAATCCAATTGTTATTTGGTTAGCGCAAGATATGTGACCTTAACGAGCGTTTTTGTATTACAGAGTAAGTGATGCTAGATTTGCAAAAACGAAAAAAAACTTAAATATGAAAGAAAAATAAGGAAACGCAATACAATATACCAATTATTCGATTACGTACAATCACGATCACATCACAATAGAGAGTAAACCTCCTCGATATTAACGATTTCATCTGGTAGCCCTGCTTGCAACTCAGCTAATAAAGATCTGCGTAGCCGAGAGTTAGCTTTAGTTGCAAACTCAATTTTTAAAATTTCGTTTAAAGACAGTTATTTTGTGTTTGTATTTAATTTTTTCTATCTCCTTAAAAAATTATATTAAAAATTCCGGGTTATCATTTACTTATTTTATAACCAGCACGTATGAGTAATAAATTGTTCAATGATGCTAAAAACATTGAAGAAAAAAATCATAATACGTATGGATGCTGCCAATATTGAAAATTTATTATATGTAAATATCTTTAGAAGTATGTATGTATACATATACATTTGTACATGTACGAGTATATGTAACACCGTTTATACATTTCGCCATTCAACTTTGTTATCAATGAAATTTTTTCAACACAAAATTTCACCAGTATGAGTGCTTTTCTCATACTGCGTGAATGTGTGCATTTGTGTCAATGTGCGAACGTATTGACATATACGATTATAATAGTTTTCCTTAAACAACCGAATAACGTCGTTATGACGTCTTTAGGGACCTTACTCTTTGAAAATTTTGTTAAATGTTTTGGTATTCAAATGAAATTTTAAGTTTCATTGATATTTTGGTGCAGCTAAGAGGAAAGAGTAGAGATTGATTTTGAAAACTTCTTTCGGCGGATGATATTAAAATAAACATGACATGAGTTAGTAAACTTTTTCATTAAAAAAAATATATAAGGTCTTTAAAATAAATATTAGACCTGAGCGCAATTTACAATTGCATACATACAAGGTGGCGCAAAATTAATCACCCTATCGCAATATGTAATAGCTTTTGCAAATAGCGTTTTAGGTCAATTATATTTGATGTTTGTAAGCTAGACAGCTGCAGAATATAAACAATGGAGCGGTATACTCCACATAAAGACCCATTATTGATCTAAACAATGAAGATTTCTTACTGCCGGAATTGAATGACCGGGGTTTGGTGAGCATGTGATTTCAACAAGGCAGTGCAACCGCCTCACAAGTGAAGCCACAATGCATACAGTGAAAAAAGCATTTCCTGGTCGCGTAATCTTCCGTTTTGGTATAGCCAGAAAATTCGCACCACTTAACTATCCCAGACTGATTTTTTTTGGTTAACTTGCACCTCATGCCGACAATCCTTAGACTATCGCAGCCCTTAAGGAGAATCTTGAACGGAAAGGCGAACAGTTATCATCAGATATTTTGCATAAAGTTATGGAAAATACAACAAATCGGCCACAAATGTGTAACAACAGTGGTGGCAGCCACTTATCTGATTTCATATTTTACAATTAATAAAAAAAAAGTAATCGTAAGTCTGATTGAATTATTTTTCTATTCTCCTATAATATTTCCCACAATACTTCATCCCAATATTATAGTTTGCAACCGTGTGGCGTCGCAGAGTCTTACACTGAAAAATATTTGCTTCATATTTCCAATGAACCCCATTCATTAGATAATTTTCATTAACGGAATGAAAAATTACGTTCCATGAATGAAAATTCATAGCATTAATGAAAATATTCATTAAAATTGATTCATTAGTTTTCATAATTTCATTAGAAAATTTCATTGGATTTGTTATAAAAAATTTTTGAAGGCTGTGTGCAAAATTTTAGAGATTTATTAAAAGTGAGAAAATAAATATATTATAACTACTAACTAAATGACAAAGTAAATTATTTTATACACTAATTACTGTGTAAAAAATTATTTTAATAAAAATTTCAATAGTTTTTTAGTTCTTATGAAAATTTTCATTATATTAACTAAACTTTTCATTAGAATTCATAAACTACCCTCATTTTAAATACCTATGTACATAGTTGAAATCAAAAGCAAAGAGATGGGCTTTTCTCTCGTTTTTTGGTTAAAAGAATATTTATTCCGTTACAAATGCAACAACAAAGTCACACTTAATTTTTTCCTTAGCGTTCGTTGTGAACAATTATGTATCTATACCCAAAGCAAACGTTTTGTTTTTGCACGCAACGGGACTTTTTTTTTGTTCTTCAAAAAGCAAAACATCACAAGTTTCCAAAAGCAGAAGCAAACGTTTAAAAAAAGAAATGAGTTTGCCGAAGTTAATTTTTTAAAGTGAAGGTTGCTGAAGTTCATTGTTTAAAGGAAAATTAATATTTTATATGTTTTCCTGACGATGATAACAAATTGTTATCGAAATATTGAAAATAAATACTGTTGAATTTTTTATAAAAAATAAAACGATCTTTAGCTGAAAATAAGAAATATTGACTTAAACAAGATCAAATAATTAAATGTCAAATAACCATTGTTTAAACTTATTTAATTATCCAAAATGTTTACATATGTAACATTACATATTATTTTTTAAGTTATTTTGTGTTGAATTAAAATGTTTTGATTTCCTTTTTAATGTATTAATATTATTAATTTTATTTTGCATTATAATTAAAACAATAAAAAATTATTTTATGCTTAATATAAAAAAAATTGTTTAGTTTATTTTCAGTAGCACAATGCTAATGAAAAAAGGTCATTAGAATAATGAAACTCCTCCTTAAACTAATGATTTTATTTCATTAGAATGAAGAAAATTTTTCACCAAATTAGTGAAGATTATCATTGGTTCAACGAATGTATTCATTAAAATAGTGAAAATATTTCATAAAAATAATGTTACACATTCATTGGCCTAATGAACAAATAGCGTTTGAATAATGAAAAAGATTCATTAAAGAAATGAAAGTTTTACTTAATGTTAATGTACCAAATTCATAAAACTAATGAAATTGAGTCGTTAGCCTAATGAATTTTTTCATTGTTTTAATGAAAAGTATTCATAAATGTAATGATTTATTCTTCATTAACTTAATGACGTTTTCATTAATCTAACGAATGTATTCATTAAATAATTTTTAATGAAAGAAGATTCATTAGTCCAATGAAGGCCATCATTGGCCGAAAAATAATGAAAATTTTCATTAGATTAATGTCAAAATTCATTATATTAATGAAGGAATTCTTTTCAGTGTAGAGCAATAAGAGTTCGGGCTGATAGAACCAGAACGCCAAGTTACAGTTTCAATTTATAGGAAGGTAGTCCTGTTAGCTCTTAAGAATTGCGAAACTATACACTTTAGTGTCTATGAAATTGCTTACAGAGATATTCGACATCACCACCAACGATATCTAATGACATTTTTTTTATCTGCCCCAAAATTTCGAGGTTGGGATTTTAAATTTATCTGAGTCTTGAATAATATTACAGAATTCATATCATCTTTCACGATTGTAGAAGAAGAGCAGCACCGAATATACATCATAGTGCAGTTGAATTCAGATTTGTAGCAAGAAGTATTTTTTCCACGCATTTACAGCGAAGGCGCCATTAGGCATGCATCTAGTTTCGCTGTTTGAGTACCTCTAGCGATAACCGGTAGAGTCTGTCTGAAATCATCAACCAAAGCTACCACCGTCCGTTGTCTTATAAAGTCTGATCTAAAGCTTCAACGACTCTTTTGTAGGCCATCTTGCATCATCTCAACACAATAACCTACATTGCTGCAGCGTTCACCGCAATAAAATCATCGCATACATGAATGGCTGCATAGTTCGAAAAAAACAACATATTTTTCTGATTTCCAATATAAAAAAGAACTTTCAAGTTATTTCGCCTTATGTCCAAATCTTTTTGCATTTTCAGCCAGTTCATAAACCATTTCAAAAGAAAAACATAATAAATATAATTGGGGTTTTTCGTACGGGAATTTTCATTAAACATAAGTAATGGAATCAAAGTGAGAGCGGTACTTTTCAAACAATAAAAGAATTTTGAACATCAGAGTTATACGAGTACAAAAATTATTCTTTTGGACAGACGTTTTGTCTGTGCGATTTCCAGTTTTGTTGTATTTTTTTGAAAAACTCTTTCATTATTGCGGAGTGTTTTATTTTAATTATTTTTTTGGGGCGGACATTTTATGTGTCCAAAAAAAATTTTTTAGGTCGTTGACAAACTGCTAAAGGTGGTATGACACTTCATTTTTATTTCATTGAACAGTTATAGAATTGTTAGAAAAAAATACCAAATGTTAGAAATAATAAACTATATAAAACGTAGTCAAAACGTTTTTTTTTTTAAATTGACGTTTCAAAATTTACCAAAAAATAAAACGTAAATTTATGAAAAAAGTGATTTAAAAGAATAAAATGGTAAAAGTTTGGTTAGAAGAAAAAGTTTTATATATAAAATATGGGATGTGAAGTCGGTGCAATACCGCAACAAATTTAAGAAAGTTAAGTTTTGGGAGGAGCTGGCCACAAAACTTAATAGTAATTTTCCTTCATATACCCCTTTTGATGCCGGTATGTAGTAATAAATTAATTTTTGTTTATTTACAATAATACATGCGTTCATATTAATTAGGTGATGTTGCGAGAAAATGAAATAATTTAAGGTCTTACTACAACTCGGATATTTTCTTTAAAAATATTGAATAAAATCCGCAAAATTAGTTTTTAGATCTCAGTTATATTAATAAAATTAGATAAATGAATTGATTTTTTTTTTCATAAAATTTGTTGTAACAATTTCAAATTAAAATTTTCGCCAAAGGTCTAATGCAACGGAATACTATTGCCTCTCACATTGTGGAAAGAGCATAAATTCTTCATTTAAAGCTCTGTATATAGCGGGAACTGTTGTTTTTAGAATTTTACAGATTCTTGTTTGATGAATTCTGAAAAAAAGTTGAAGTGACATTTGTGCTTCTCCTAGTATATTTCAAGAGATGATATTTGTGAAAGCATAATCTTTGCATATTTTTGTTTACCTGTAGCTAGCTATCTCATCGTAACAATCAGTCTTTCTTCAGGTCCAATACAATTTCGGAAAGTAGTATCTTGCTTTGTTATATATGGCCTTAATTTTGCTAAAATTTTCGCAAATTGATGTGGAGTCATCCTCAAAATGAGTCTTCACATTCAATTTCTTTGAATAGTTTATGTTTAAATCGTTCGTCTTCTCTGAGAAGGTATCATCAGGAAGAACATTTTTTTGCCTTTTTTGCTCCTGCTTGTCATTAATATGCTTATTGTATTTAAGGTATTTAATGCAATGGAATCTATAATAGTATCATCCATTTTATAAACGTTTATCTGTTAGAAACTTTTGTGTTTTATTATGAGTTTTTTATACAAATATTAGATATATTTTAGTTTTCTCACGGTAGTAACATTATGATATGTCTAAGTGTCGTTAATTTCTTATTCATGTAACAAAAGCGCTTTCTTCGAAAATAAATTGCTGAGTTAGCAGCAATTTAAAATTTCCAAGCTAATCCAGTCAATTTTAATGTGAACATTTTTACATTTTTTTTGACATTTATTCATTTTTTATCGATACAATTTTTGACATTCTAACATTTTGTTCAAAATATCTGAACTCTTCGAACTTATTGAATTTTTCTATTACATTATGTTTTTACTACTTTCCAATAGTAGAAAAATGAAGTGTCATACCACCTTAAACTAAAACAGAATATTGATTGTTAACTTGTTTATAAATAGCAAAGTACATCAAACATATAATTTTCGGTTTCGTTGGTGGGATGTCCAAAAACTTTTTTTCAGGAAGAATTTTTTTTTTTCAGGAATTAATTTTTCGGAGCGGATATTATATTAATCCGATATCCAAACATTTTTTTTATTTTTTTATTTTGATGCCTTTGGTATATTCTTCCAAAAGAGGCAAAAATTTTTGAAAATTGATTCATATATTGAGGAGTGACTTAAATTTTTTCAGAAGTACATTTTGTCTGCCTGATGTCCAAATACTTTTTTCCAGATCGGTTACAAACTCTTTTAAGGAAAGAATATTAAAATCGTTTCATAAATGCCAGACGCACATGTCATCTGTCCGGTGCCGAAATTTGTATTTTTATTATTTGTATTTTTATTATGAAATTTTTAGCCTATTGGCAAACTCTTTTAAACGAAAACCTCAGATCTTATTATTAATTTTGAAATTGTCATTTTGCACCCCTTTTCTATCGTTCGTGGGTGAAATTTCAGAAAAAAAACTGTTCTATTAAGTTTGCTTTTTATGACCATTTACTATAAATATATAAAAAAGGATTTTAATTTCATCTGACCATATTGAAGCCCGAAGGTAACCCCCTCTTAAACAATAAAAACTATTCTATGTTGATTCTCAGACCTCAAAATATCTGCAAATCGAATTCCATTTTTTTTTTTTTGAGTTGAGTTTCTTGAGTTGTGAGGAGGGGGAAAGATTAAGAAGTTGGGTCTGCGGTTTAGGCATGAAAATCTAAAAATATGTTCATACTCCGTACTACAAATTAATCTAACGAAATGTCTGTCCGAAGTCCAAACAATTTTTTTTATTTTTTTTTCCTTTGACACACCCTTTTTAAATAAGAAAGAGTATTGGAAAGCGGTTCATAAATGGCGGAATTTCTCAAAAATATATTTTTCGGGCAGATAGCTTGTCTGTTCGATGCCCATAAATTTGTTTATTAGCAAAAGAAAATTGCTAAAAAGTTCAAAAATTGCGGAAATATAAAAAAAAAATTATACAATAATTTTGCCCTTTTTGATCCCTTTGTGTCTCAAATTTCAGAACAAAAGCCATCCTATAATGAGTCTAGGACTATAAGGTATCTGTATGCCGAATTTCATCAAATAGGTTCAGCGGTTTCGGCGTAAAAAGGTAACAGGCAGACGGAGTTACTTTCACATTTATAATATTATTAACGATATATCAATAATTATTGATCGAAAGAAACTATTTTTTAAACAATAACAAAGTACGATATCTAAGGATATTTTTTTGATACGAATATACATGTATGTATGTATATACATACAAACATTTTTTTCAGACAAAACTTTTGTTGATTCTATTTTTACTATAATTTTTTTGTGTATTGTTTTTTTTTATATTCGTAAGTTTTATTTTGGTTCTTCCATTTTACTTTATATCATTTTTGTTTATTTTATCCATTTTGCTTCATTTCATATTTCTTTATTTTATTAAAATTATTTTTTATTAGACTTTATTATATTTTGTTTTATTTTCTTATTATCCTTTTTTAAATTAAATTTCTTTTATTATATTTCATCCGTTCTACTTTATTTCGTTTTATTTTATTTTATTTTATTTTATTTTATTTTATTTTATTTTATTTTATTTTATTTTATTTTATTTTATTTTATTTTATTTTATTTTATTTTATTTTATTTTATTTTATTTTATTTTATTTTATTTTATTTTATTTTATTTTATTTTATTTTATTTTATTTTATTTTATTTTATTTTATTTTATTTTATTTTATTTTATTTTATTTTATTTTATTTTATTTTATTTTATTTTATTTTATTTTATTTTATTTTATTTTATTTTATTTTATTTTATTTTATTTTATTTTATTTTATTTTATTTTATTTTATTTTATTTTATTTTATTTTATTTTATTTTATTTTATTTTATTTTATTTTATTTTATTTTATTTTATTTTATTTTATTTTATTTTATTTTATTTTATTTTATTTTATTTTATTTTATTTTATTTTATTTTATTTTATTTTATTTTATTTTATTTTATTTTATTTTATTTTATTTTATTTTATTTTATTTTATTTTATTTTATTTTATTTTATTTTATTTTATTTTATTTTATTTTATTTTATTTTATTTTATTTTATTTTGTTTTATTTTATTTTATTTTATTTTATTTTATTTTATTTTATTTTATTTTATTTTATTTTATTTTATTTTATTTTATTTTGTTTTACTTTATTTTATTTTATTTTATTTTATTTTATTTTATTTTATTTTATTTTATTTTATTTTATTTTATTTTATTTTATTTTATTTTATTTTATTTTATTTTATTTTATTTTATTTTATTTTATTTTATTTTATTTTATTTTATTTTATTTTATTTTATTTTATTTTATTTTATTTTATTTTATTTTATTTTATTTTATTTTATTTTATTTTATTTTATTTTATTTTATTTTTTTTTTATTTTATTTTATTTTATTTTATTTTATTTTATTTTATTTTATTTTATTTTATTTTATTTTATTTCATTTTATTTTTATGTAACATAAATAACTTTATTAAATTTTGTATATTGCAACTTTTTTTATATATTTTTTTATTCAGTTTCTATCTGCCGTGATTAACATATCCAACCCTGCCTTATAAATATTCCAAAAACACATACACATATAATAATATTTAATAAAAAAGGAGCTTTCGTCCAATAAAAAAAAGCACACATTTCATAAAAGTGCATTGAACTTTGCAATGAAATTGAAGTGAAAGCCAAAGAGAAATTTTCAATCCGCAACTATAGAAAACAATTGGCGTATATATATATGTGTGTGTGTGCGTACGAAAATTGATGCAATGCACCTTTAACTGTAATTGATGACGTACTTTTATTTGCTCACACAAACATACAACTCTTTCAATCCGACCAAAAGTGAAGTAGATATAATTTACATACAAGACAATAACAAAAGCTCTATTTTTAGAATTGCTCTAAATAGAAACTGTCTCTTGGCCATCGTGGCTGCATTCGTTATTTACACGAAGACATGTATGTATGTGTGTATGTACATGTACATGTATAGTTTCCAAAAGCTCATGTTGGTTTTTGCTTCTGAGTGTAGTTTGCTTGTTTGTGCTGCTTTTATTTTTTTAACAAAAGGATGCTGCAATAAGTATGTGTTCACACACACACACACGCAAACACGATTTTTGCTTGAATTTAAATGAATGGAAAGGAAATATGAATCACCAGCAAGAAAAACAATGAATTAAAGACAATTTTTTCTATAAAATTGTTTCTTCCAATTGCTTAAGTGTGTGAATGTATATGTGTAAATAATACATATTTAAAAAAGCTCAAGTTGTTTACTTATGTGAATTTAAAACATCTGAGTTCTTTTTCTCAATATGCATATGTACTGTATATCAGAGGTTGAGAAAATGTCAAAGAAAAATGAAACACACAATATTTATTGTTTTCTAAAAAAGGACCTTGTTTTTATAAAACATCTGTAATATTTGATCCTACCTGAAGCCGTAAGATATCGGAATAGGTTACAGAGCTCACTGCAGTTGAACAAGTTGCCTGCAGACGTGTTGGAAAGTTCAAGGCAAATGTTCACAAACACTACTTCCTCTTTTCCCCTCCTCACAATCTATTTTCCTAATTCTGGTACAATGCACTGCATATATAGGAGTCATCCCCTGAGTATTGGTCCAATAAAAAAAAATATATATATATATAGTTTCCCAAAAAGGCGTTTCTCTTGACACTGAAAGCTGGGCACTCTCAGGCAACTACGACAAAATGCAATACAGGGGAGTCTAAGTCAACTTGAATGTCTTCCTAGCACTCAGTGTCCAACCTCGGTACATAAGATGGATATCTCTGAAGCATTAGAAAGGGAGTGTCATAGTAAACTATTGTCAAAAGTTGCTGGTTCTGTTGCCGGCAAGAGGTTGTCCTAATTTTTGTATCTTAATTTGTATTGCGGTTTTTTTCAAAAACTGCACAGATCGCTCCGAAGAATTCAAGACACACGGCAGCAGTGAGGTTAACTGTACAGTAATTACCGTATTGTATGGTAATTTTGATCTTCAAACGGCAGCACGGTAATTTTATTACTTGTACGGTAATTTTCAAAAAAAATATTTAATCATTTGGTTTCATGTTTAATAAAATCATAGTTGCTTTATTATACTTATCTTAGTACACCTTCGCAAGAATTGTCAAAGCTAATTGGAGTGGTCACTCCAGCTATGAATTGTTAAAAATTTCATCGTCTAAGAGCAGAACACATCTTTAGTTGTGTTATAAGTAAAATCAGGAGTTAATATAATGATAAAACAACATGTAGAAAAAATATATGGTTGATATGACAATATTCTAGGGGCAACATAGTATTGTTGAATTTATGGTTGTGCCTGATAGCACTATATTGTTAATTTAAAACGCCATTGATATGGCTCTCCTTAGCCTTGTAAAAAAAATATATAAATAACTATGCTATATTTTACTTCCATGTTATTATAATAACATTAATTGGAGTTACCATATTAGTGTCATAATCCACCATATTCTGCTGCTAAGAAACCATATTTTTCTCATATATAACCACATAACTTTCATTAAAGAACTATACTAATGTTGCAAATAACTTTATTTTAATAGAACTATGTTTCTGTCATAATTTAATATACATATGATAATAAATTAATGCTAAAATGTAAATTTTCATGATATAAAATAATTAGAAATAATTCGGAACAATTATCCGAGTTGTTTCTTGATGGGATGAAACCACATATGTCCTCTGTAATGTTGAGTTATCTATTAGCTGTAATAAATCGAAAATAGTTATTAAGCACAATTGCTATATTAAGAGAAATACATATCAATATGGTTGGATGTAACATAGTATGGTTGATCACAACAACAATATGGTTGGCCATAGAAATTTTACTGATATTATGGTTGAGTAAAATCATAATATGGTCAGCTGGAAGTATTGTTGGCTACGTCATAGTGTTGTTGGGTATCAGACGTATACATATGTTTACATCTTAATAAACAAACTTTTTGACTTACACTATCACTTAAAACGTGGTTTGTTGTACAATGTTCATCTTTTTTGTTTACGTCAACATTTGTACATTTATTAAGATATTTTTCGTTAAATGAAACGACACAACAATGTGAAATATTCTTGACCTATTGTTGGTTGGGTTTGTAAATGCTATAATACCTTCAGTGGATACTCAAATTACTGCCAATGTAATTTTAAATTATTGCGCTGAGACTGAAGAGTTTTCTGAAATACTTTAGAAAACTTAGATATACAGACCACTTGTCAGATTTTGCATTTAGATTTCTCTCATACTGAATGCACAAATTTTTGACGAACCTAATAAACTATCGCAGATGAGATTTTTTATTGAAAAGAGCAGAATTAGGTTAAAATTTTTATATATATATTATATTTGTGACCTTCGTTCATTTAGTTCTTTTAATAAATTTTATTCAGTTTCAGCTAAATACGGTAATTTTGCTAAAATACGGTAATTTCTTTAAAGTCGCACAGTACTTTAAAAATGAAAGTTAACATCACTGCACGGCAAGGCTGTGTTCTTTTTCCAACTCTATTTCTTATTTTTCTTTATGACGTCTTATGAGAACCTTCGCAACCCTGCCACTCCTATTTGTCATTTATATCTATTCTGAAACCATACCATACCATACCATGCCATACCATACCATACCATACCATACCATACCATACCATACCATACCATACCATACCATACCATACCATACCATACCATACCATACCATACCATACCATACCATACCATACCATACCATACCATACCATACCATACCATACCATACCATACCATACCATACCATACCATACCATACCATACCATACCATACCATACCATACCATACCATACCATACCATACCATACCATACCATACCATACCATACCATACCATACCATACCATACCATACCATACCATACCATACCATACCATACCATACCATACCATACCATACCATACCATACCATACCATACCATACCATACCATACCATACCATACCATACCATACCATACCATACCATACCATACCATACCATACCATACCATACCATACCATACCATACCATACCATACCATACCATACCATACCATACCATACCATACCATACCATACCATACCATACCATACCATACCATACCATACCATACCATACCATACCATACCATACCATACCATACCATACCATACCATACCATACCATACCATACCATACCATACCATACCATACCATACCATACCATACCATACCATACCATACCATACCATACCATACCATACCATACCATACCATACCATACCATACCATACCATACCATACCATACCATACCATACCATACCATACCATACCATACCATACCATACCATACCATACCATACCATACCATACCATACCATACCATACCATACCATACCATACCATACCATACCATACCATACCATACCATACCATACCATACCATACCATACCATACCATACCATACCATACCATACCATACCATACCATACCATACCATACCATACCATACCATACCATACCATACCATACCATACCATACCATACCATACCATACCATACCATACATACATACAATACCATACATACCCATACAAACATTCAAATGTGCTTGTGGTCGTCACGGATGTCATTGATACAAAAGCTTAAATTTTTAAAGCAAGAAGAAAAAAAGAACAGCAACAACTTCGTAAAGTTCATGCGACATCGTTTGTTATACTAGTTTAGTTGTTGTTATTGTTGGTACGAAAGGGGTCACATTACTAACACACTGACCTACTGACGATGTTCACGAATATGGAAAAACGAAAACGATTTACGAAGCCAACAATGAGTTGCGACAGCAGCATACATTCGACATGACGTCACGGATGGCATTCATTCACAGTTTTGCAAAATTGGCAGCAGCATAAAACACACAAACAAGCAACGATTGCCATGTGGCCAAAACAACAACAATAGCAACAGTATTTGCTTTAAAAGAATAAAAGTGCATTTTGAATGAAAAGGAAAAAAGTTTCTTTGGCGCAAAATAAAATTAAAAAAATAACAAAAACAACAAGTTATAAAATTATAAAAAGAATTTCGAGGACAAATAGTTCAAAGTATGGAACTTTTTTATATATTTACAAGTATATATGCATACGTAGATATGTATGTGTCACATACCTTTACATAAGGGATGTGTGCAAGCGTGTATTGAAATTTATGAATCTGAGTGTGATGGTTTATGGTTGCATCAGCGGCTTCTAGCAGGATTTCATTGAGCAAAATTTTCCTCAAACGTTAGCGGTAGCAAAAAACTGATGACGACAACAACAACTAAGGGTCTGGGGGGAGAGAGAGAGAGAGAGAGACGTTAATGTGTCGGTATGATATACCAACGATGCCAGGACGATGTACAAAAAGGGTTTCAATACTGCAATCGCTTTTATACATACATACATATATTATGTATTTTGATGTACATACCTACATGTGTATATATGTATGTGTTATTGGTGTTTGTGTGTGTGTAAGGTTGTATGTTCTTTTTAGTCTACGTGCATCTATTGTAACTGTCGTCGGTTGAGGCAGAGGAGGACATTCTTTTCGCAAGCGGTAACCTTTACATGGTCGTTGTATTTGTGAATGGATTTTGGTTTCGTTCTGTTCGGTTCAGTTCTGTTTCGTTTGGGGGCTTTGATTATTATCGTCAGTCACTTGGCCAATGTTATTGGGCCTGCACTTCTCTTCAGTGCCATCATCGCCATCGTCCTCAATATCGTCATCAGTTTTTCAGCTGCAACAGCAGCAGCAACAATAACAAAACTTTTCAGTTCATATATTTTAAAGCTTACATATGAAGCATCCAGTACTTCTGAAATTAGTTGAAAATCTTATTTCAAACTATGAAGTCGGTCGAGAAGTTCCTTTGAAAAAGCGCACACACAAACAACAAATATTTCAAATAATATATAAAACCAAAAAATAATATATTAAACTTAGAGTTTTCTAAATGTAATAATAAACTATTAATTATTAAAACAAAGATTATTCAAGCCTCAAAGATATGTGGCAAAGTTTCTATATGTACAAATAAATTGAAAATAAAAAAAATAGAAAAATAGAAAATGTATAAAAAAAAATGTTTTACAATTACATAAAAAGTGTGAAACCAGGCAAGAAACCAAAAAAACCTTCGTTGGCTTGAGAAGTTCATACCCAACTCCAAAAGTGGTCATATGCTATTGCAGTTGACAAGATGTAAAATTGAAACACATACATACATATAATAGGAGATTGAAAATCATAAGGAGTAAAATTCAAAAATAAAGAACAAAATTATCACCATTATAATATTTTCTTTGAAAAATAACATCTCTAAAATTATATGCAAAAAACTTGGAACTTTGGCTTCACATACATATTTGTTATTAGCTTGAGTTCAATTTAAACTAAGCATAACAATTAAATATTTACAGTATTCAAAGTGTCGTCATAAAGTTATAAGTCTCAAAATAACAGCAAAAAAATATGGCTGGTGTGAGCACTCTGTTATAATTTAAAGTGATGTTTGAAATTTGAGTCAGCTGATATAAAAAATAAACCAATTACAATTATCAAAAATATATGAAAACCTTAAAATAATAACCAGTTTGTAGTAAATAACGTTTCTGCCATTTTAATGACTGAATTAAGTAAGTATTATGTCGTTTATCAGGCCTGTCACAGAAATTATTCGGAATGGTTTTGATTACGAATTTTCATTTCGATCGATTTTGTTTTGCCTTCTTCAGACTTTGATCGATTTACTTCATTCCAACGAAGTGTATCTTTGGTATTTTTATGGTAAGTGTGGCCATATTTTGCATTAAACGTGGTAATAAGGTGTAAATCAAAACAAAAACATATGTTTAAAACAATAAAGTGCAAAAGCGCAACACTTTGTTCAAACTAATTTCAACAAAATTTAAAACATTTAAGCAAAATGCCTGGAATTTCAGTTGTCGCAGTGTTAAACGCACAAAAACGAGATCAATCCACCGAAATATTGCGGCGAAAGAGTTCAAGGGATTGTTGTGAGTTATTTGAAAAATATCAACAAGAACAACAACATGCGGAAATAATTCAACCAATTAGGTCAACAGCACAATTGGTTGATATTGCGAAATATGAAATTCAGCAGTTGCGAAACAATTATGTCGCAACAACCAACAAAGTTATAACTGCTGACAACACGGTATGCTGGCAAAAATTGGCAGCAACAATTAGAACAGCAGCAGCAGCAAAATAATTGTATAAAATAATAAATGTATATAAGCTAGAAGTTAGTGAACAAGATGATAACTCATAATTAATAATCAATGAACAAGCTACAAAAATCAAAAAAAAAAAAAAGTTCGACTGTTTGCTGGGATCAGCAAACCAACTTTGTAAGAAATGACGTTAATTTGAATTAAATAAACTTGTACTCCCCAGAAAAGTTCCAATGTTTGCTGGGATTAGCAAACCGACTTTGTAAGAATTGAATTTTAATTGAATTCTAGTTCACAGTGAGTTGTGAACTTAGTTTAAACTCGAGCAACAAAAAATCTAAAAAAAATAAGTTCGAATGGTTGCTGGGATTAGCAAACCGACTTTGTAAGAATTGAATTTAACTTCAACTGATGTCTAGTTCACAGTGAGTTGTGAACTTAGTTTAAACTCGAGCAACAAAAAATCCAAAAATAAGTTCGATTGTTTGCTGGGATTAGCAAACCGACTTTGTGAGAATTGAATTTAACTTCAATTGATTTCTAGTTCACAGTGAGTTGTGAACTTAGTTTAAAACTCGAGCAACAAAAAATCCAAAAAAAAAGCTCGACTGTTTGTTGGGATTAGCAAATCGACTTTGTAAAAAATTGAGTTTAATTTCAAATGATTTCTAGTTCACAGTGAGTTGTGAACTTAGTTTAAACTCGAGCAACAAAAAATCCAAAAATAAGTTCGATTGTTTGCTGGGATTAGCAAACCGACTTTGTGAGAATTGAATTTAACTTCAATTGATTTCTAGTTCACAGTGAGTTGTGAACTTAGTTTAAAACTCGAGCAACAAAAAATCCAAAAAAAAAGCTCGACTGTTTGTTGGGATTAGCAAATCGACTTTGTAAAAAATTGAGTTTAATTTCAAATGATTTCTAGTTCACAGTGAGTTGTGAACTTAGTTTAAACTCGAGCAACAAAAAATCCAAAAATAAGTTCGATTGTTTGCTGGGATTATCAAACCGACTTTGTAAGAATTGAATTTAACTTCAATTGATTTCTAGTTCACAGTGAGTTGTGAACTTAGTTTAAAACTCGAGCAACAAAAATCCAAAAAAAGCTCGACTGTTTGCTGGGATTAGCAAACCGACTTTGCAAGAAATGACGTTAATTTGAATTCAATAAACTTGTACTGCACGGAAAAGTTCCAATGTCTGCTGGGATTAGCAAGCGGATTAGTAAACCGACTTTGTAAGAATTGAATTTGACTTCAATTGATTTCTAGTTCACAGTGAGTTGTGAACTTAGTTTAAAACTCGAGCAACAAAAAATCCAAAAAAAAGTTCGACTGTTTGCTGGGATCAGCAAACCGACTTTGTAAAAAATTGAGTTTAATTTCAAATGATTTCTAGTTCACAGTGAGTTGTGAACTTATTTTAAAACTAGAGCAGCAAAAAATCCAAAAAAAAAAAATTTCGACTGTTTGCTGGGATTAGCAAACCGACTTTGTAAGAAATGACGTTAATTTGAATTCAATAAACTTGTACTGCACGGAAAAGTTCCAATGTCTGCTGGGATTAGCAAGCGGATTAGTAAACCGACTTTGTAAGAATTGAATTTGACTTCAATTGATTTCTAGTTCACAGTGAGTTGTGAACTTATTTTAAAACTCGAGGAACAAATAATCAAAAAAAAAAAGTTCGACTGTTTGCTGGGATCAGCAAACCGACTTTGTAAGAATTTAATTTAACTTCAACTGATTTCCAGTTCACAGTGAGTTGTGAACTTATTTTAAAACTCGAGGAACAAAAAATCCAAAAAAAAAGTTCGACTGTTTGCTGGGATCAGCAAAACGACTTTGTAAGAATTGAATTTAATTTCAATTGATTTCTAGTTCACAGTGAGTTGTGAACTTATTTTAAAACTAGAGCAGCAAAAAATCCAAAAAAAAAAATTTCGACTGTTTGCTGCGATTAGCAAACTCACTTTGTAATTTGAATTCAATAAACTTGTACTTCCCAGAAAAGTTCCAATGTTTGCTGGGATTAGCAAACCGACTTTGTAAGAATTGAACTTAACAGCCAGTTCGCCGATGTCGAAAGGATAAGTTCATTCGCACTCTAGGCGAAAGAAAATTGATTTGGGTTTTTCTAACTTTATTCTATGCGAACGATGTGTCAAAATTCAATTAAAATAGATAAGTTCATACGAACGAACAATAGTAACATAGACGAACCCAAATTTATTTCAATGTGAGTGACTAGCTTTCTTTCGCATACATTTTCATTCGATATCGTCGAACAGGCTGTTAATTGATTTCTAGTTCACGGTGGGTTGTGAACTAATTTTTCAAAAAATTAGGATGGAAAATCAAAAGACAATTTTGTAAGCGTTTTCTACGATAAATTAAACTAAACTTAAGTGAAACAATAAGAGCAAAGAAGAGCAGAAAAAATAATTGAATACCATTACCGGGGGGACAACTAGCTGTTTTGTAGTCGCTACACTACTCAAGTCAAGTAATCGCGTATTTGCGTTCTTTTGAATTTGCAAATTGAATAAATGAATATTAGAAATAAAAGGAGTACAGAAAAAAATTTATTTACTACGATCACCTTTAAAATACTATTCATTCTCTCTTCTGTTTTCACTCTTTTTACTCTGTACTCAATTTTTGAATACTCGATATTTGATTGAATATTGTGTTTTCAGTGTGTGTATAAAGGAATGAATATATTCGTTCAGCCTATTAGTATTTATTAACTCTTTCCTTGGCTTCAGTAAGTTTACGCTAAAAAGGGTTCGTGATGAACTCACGAAACTGTTTTTTTTTCCTTTTTGTTAAAACTGTCTGCTTTTGATGACTGCCAAACAAAAACTAAACAATACAGCTTGCTCAAAGTTTGATATTAGTCTATTAAAAGATGGTGGTTACGTGGCGGAATTAGGCATAAAACCACCTGAATGTGATTACTAACTACTAAAACAAAAGAAGATTAGTAACGATTAAGCGATACGTCTAGAAAATTTGCCTGAAATATACTCAAAGTTTTGAAGTCATTTCATTCAAATTTTTTAACCCAATCAGTCATTAGTCCCCCATAAACACCACATTACTCAATTAGAATTTGACAGCTGGTAACAGAAATATTTTTTTGAGCATAAAAATTTGAGTTTGTAAGTTTACAAAAATGGAGAAAATTCCTCTTTTAATTAGAGATTGCCATCACATTTAGTAGTCACAGTTAGTACGATTTTTACGAATTTTATTTTTAAAATAGCTTTACATAAAAAAGAGAAACATAAGAGTCCTAAAAATCTATAAAATAATAAAAGTTGCGACCTTTGTGAGCTCTGCAAGCTACACGGAGGCACTCGTGGAATTGGTCCACCATCAGATAAGGCCGACAAGGGAGGTGCTGATGTAAATAAATTTTCACAATCTCCACAGCGTTGAATCGCACAAGCTTGGAGATCAATGAAAAGTGAAACTACCAGTTTTCTTCGGTAAATCAATTGTGAAACAAGCTACATATGTGATATATTGCGCTGTCTTGTTGAACCACAGCTCCTGCATATGATGGCTTTTGAATTGATGAACGAAAAAGTCAGTAATCATGGCTCTTTAGCGGTCAACATTAACTGTAACGTTCTGGCCAACATCGGTTTTAATGAAGTACGGACCAATTATTCCACCAGCCCATAAAGCACATCAAACAGCCATCAATAGTGTTTTGTATTCCATCAATGGTTTTTTTTATTCCATCTGTACACTTGATTTTTCACTGGCGTCCGTATTTCCTGCATATGTTCATTATTAATTTCTTTTGAATATTCCTGATATGTAACTCATTACCTTGTGTGGAAGGAGCTGGATTAATTTTTTGTTAGTCTGAGCACTGATTAGTTTTAACTAATTTAATTCCAACACTCTAATTGCTGTGATAACGTTTGTTTTGTTGTTTCCGTATTGTTATTGATATCTTCAAGTCAAACGTCCACAAACTCCACTACCTCTTTCCTACTGTTCCTCATAACCCCCCCGGGGAACAGGTTTTTATTTGGGTATTCCTAACTTGGGCGCTCTGTTTTTTGGGGGAAACAGGGGAAGAGGTCCCTCGTTTGGTGCGCCAAACAAAACTCTAGGAAGCCACATGACTTATGTTGTGTTGGCTTCCGAAGCCCTTACCAAGGGTATAAATTGGCAGAACGGGGATCAGCATGGCTCCCGGGTAGTTCTGCTGGCAGTTCAACCTGTTCTGATCATGGTTGAGGTGCCTACCTTGGCTGAAACGTTGTGGCTGTGGTTGAAACCTAAAGCGCAGGAAGGGAGTGTTAGTATCCTTGATAATTGTTTGGTGTGTGGCATTTTTCGGGGACTAACAATCTCCCGAGGATCTGTTGCCTATACAACAGATACCTGTATTGTAAGGAACCAATGATGATGGTTGACGGGTGAGTTGGCTTAAGGGCTGATGATCTTAGTGGGCTTCGGCCTACCAAGGTTGGTGGATGATTGGTTTAAGGGCTGATGCTCTTAGTGGGCTTCGCCCTACCAACTCATTAAGCCTTGTCCTCCATTGATTGCTGGGAAATTGCATACAGGAGGGATAAGAAGTCCCGAACTCCTCAACAAGAAGTTGCTCATATGACCGCAATCATATGGCAAGAATTGCTACCTGTGTGCGCCTGGTAAGCCACACGGGGGCGCTGGTGAATCGTGAATAATTCACTCCGTGGAACTGGTCCATCACCAGATAAGGCCGCAAGGCAAGTGCTAATGTAAATCTTTTTCACAACTGCTCCTCATAACCTATTTTCCTAGTTACAGTGCAATGCATTGCACTCTTCTCCTGAGTATGGGTCCAAAACAACAAAGGTCAATTACATACAAGTACTCATATTGCACTCTTACTTAAAAAGTCATTAGAAACACACGTTTGGAAAAGGAGTTTTACTATAATTTTGCTATAACATCCACTCTTTTGCAGATGACAGCAGCATTTGTCACTCGTACTCTTTTGGTCATAAGCCCAGCCTATCAGAGATCACTGCCAAGAGGCTAAATATGAACGATTCACTGAATAGTGATCTTCTATTAATCTCCGAATGGGGTCGTAAAAACAGGGTCACCTTTAACGCTTGTAAGACCCAATGTTGCTTATTAAAGCACAAACAAACGGCCGCAAATGCTGCTTCATCTGTACACATGGATGGTATAAATATTGAGCAATCGGATGCTCTTGATGTTCTCGGAATGAAGATACAGTGTGGTGTTCGCTGGACTGAAGACATTTTTCATGTCTCTAAAGAAGCATTCAAGTGTCTCGGTTTTTTGAAACGGTGTAGGATGTACTTCACTCCATCCGATCTACTTACTATTTATACCACCTACATCCGACCGAAAATGGAATACAACTCTCATGTTTGGGCCGGTGCCTCAAAGTCTATTTTGGAGTTACTCGACCGTGTGCAGGAGAGGGCGAAGAAGCTCATCGGTGACAGTAGGGTATCCAACTCTATTGTCCCACTGGAGCATCGATGCAGTGTGGGGTGCGTTACTTTGTTCTATCGTTACTACAATGGATTTTGCTCTGACGAGATTAGGGATCTTGTTCCCGAAACTCGCACATTTTTACGTAGCACGCGTTCATCGTCTAGAGCTCATCCATTTGTGGTATTTGCCCGGGGAATCGTACTACACATTACAGAGAGAATTCATTTTTCAGCCGCACGCTTCGTCTGTGGAACAAGTTGCCTGCAGAAGTGTTTCCTGTCTGTTATAACGTTGGAAGGTTCAAGTCAAATGTTCGCAAACACTACTCCCTCTTTCCCCCTCCTCACAACCTATTTTCCTAGTTCTGGTACAATGCACTGCATATGTAGGGGTCATCCCCTGAGTACTGGTCCAATATATAAAAAAAAAATGTCAAAAGATTGGCATTTGAGACACGATCTTATTTTATACTTTTTAAACAATTGTATTAAATCCGGATAGTTATTGAAAGAACATTAAAACAGAAAATTAAGAATACAACTAAAGCAATTATATTTTTCCTGTCAATAAATATTTCTAGTCACATATACTTACATACATACATGAGAGCATTTAAGATATTTTTTAAAATTGATTTTTTTTTTTTTTTTTTTTTAATTTCAAAGTCATGTGCAACAGGCGAATGACGAATGTAAACTTACAGTTTTATCCTTCTATTCCATTCAGTATATATATGTATGTATATATATTCGTTCAAAAATTTGTTTGCGTGTGTATGTGGCTATGTGTATATGTGACTTGTAAAAGTATATGTAGCAAAAAGAAGGTCATAGCAGTTCTATGCAAGCAACATACATATTTATACATACAGGTTGGTACAGTTTGTATGTACCCGTATTATGTACATATATAAACCGTGACGCACTTTCTTTTCATTCATTATTATTTGAACCAAAAAAAATTTTTGAATTGAAAAAATTCAACACACACATACACATATTGCATATACTCGTATGCAACATACGCACATAATAATCAAAGAATATATTATAGTATATAGGGTGGTTAAATTTCAAGGGCCGATGTTGATTTTGAATAAAACACAAACTATTTAGGAAATTATTGTAATTTTATTTTATTATGATATATTGGTATTACTCAATTATGTATGGAACAAAATATCGGCCAAATGGGCGCCGCAACCACGGCGGCACACCTCCATCCGATGGTCCAAATTTTCGATGACCCTGAGGCATAATGGAGGTTCTATGCTGTTAATGTGCCGAATTATCTCATCCTTTAGTTGTTGAATTGTTGCTGGCTTATCGATGTACACCTTTTCTTTCAAATAACCCCAAAGAAGAAAGTCCAACGGGATCAAATCACATGATCTTGGCGGCCAATTGACATCGCCATTACGTGAGATAACACGGCCATTGAATTTGTTGCGCAAAAGAGCAATTGTTTCGTTAGCTGTGTGGCAAGTAGCACCGTCCTGCTGAAACCACATATCGTCTACATCCATATCTTCCAATTCGGGCCATAAAAAGTTCGTTATCATCTCACGATAGCGAACACCATTCACAGTAACTGCCTGACCGGCCTCATTTTGGAAAAAATACGGCCCGATGATGCCGCCAGCACATAAACCGCACCAAACAGTCACTCTTTGTGGGTGCATTGGTTTTTCGACAGTCACTCTTGGATTCTCATTCGCCCAAATGCGGCAATTCTGTTTATTGACGAATTCACTGAAGATGATTTTCTTCGAAAATTGATCATCATTTTCATAATAAGTCTGGATAACTTTCACACGTTGTTGGATTGTGTATCTCTCCATGGTTCAAATTGAGTAAGTCTGAAATAGAGAAATGTCAAATAAAATTCGGAAAAAAACTTGGCGTTTAGGTGTGGTTCACATTCAACATCGGCCCTTGAAATTTAACCACCCGATATTACTCTTACATATCGCTCCTTTATTGCAACATAGCCATATCTCAAAAAATGAGCTTTTCGAGTTAACAATGCAGAATTACTAACAGTACTACCTTTTATATTGGGCCAAAAATTTATTTAAATTACTTTTAAACTGACTGTTTTCTTTAGGATATATTTTCTAAAAAAAATTTCTAAGACTTGTATTGAAACCAAAAATTTGAATTGTGTTTTTCTCCAAACAAGCTTTTTTTTAGTTATGACTATGTTGCAACAAAGGAGCGATATATCTTTTCACTTAAGGTAAAAAAAAACCTATTTAAGTTTAAAAGATGGAAGTTTTTTTTAACTAAAAATCCTTTTCTAAGAAATGGAATAATATCTGTGGTGTTGCATCATAACAACTTAATTCAAATTTTAAAAATTTAAAAAATGGTATCTAATTTAATTAGTTTATTATATATAAAACTTTTATTTGTTAAAATATTTTTTCGTATTATTAATGAAATTTTGTTGCAATTTAGGTTTATTTTCATTTGTTCTAAGAAATAGTTTATTCATTGAAATTTCTCCTAAAAACTTTTTTTTAATCTTATCTCGACTTGAGTTCTTATTGTATAATGCCACAGATATAAGCTAACAAAAAATTATAAACAGCTTGTTTTTTATGCTTCCCAGCTGTCTATGTGTCGACATTTCATAGGAGCTACCCTAGTCAACATTAGAAAGATATTATCAAATATTAAACTTTATATCCCAACAAACTAAATAAATTATTGAGAATTTAAAAAGAAAAACACACTGTGTAGGCAAACATGTCCGCCTATCCAAATTAACAACTCACCTATTCCGCAGCACAACGAAGTCAACTACCTTGGTATTCACCTGGACCGTAGGCTAACGTGGAAGTCTCACATTGAAGCAAAGGTCACTCAGTTAAAACTAAAAGCAGCGCAGCTAAATTGGCTTATGGGCAGAAATTCGACACTGAAATTAGATTGCAAACTTTTGTTATACAACTCAATACTAAAGCCTATATGGTGCTACGGAGTTCAGTTATGGGGCACCGCCTCAGCGTCAAACATTGAAAAAATCCAAAGGCGACAAAACAAAATTCTTCGAACGATTACTGCAGCTCCATGGTACGTAAAAAACTCACGAATTCATAAAGATCTGAGTGTTCCGCTGGTAAAAAAGGAGTTTTCGAAGTACGCGACAAGGTATGTCAGTAAACTGGAACTTCATCCAAACCCTCTTGCGCGCAATATACTTAATTTTGGCGGCCACACTCGGCTTAAAAGAAGGGATACCGCTGCCACCATCAGATTGCTCAATAGGTGATTTTACCGAAATAGCTCCCGCATAATAAAACTTTTTGTCTAGCATTGGCCGGACTTAAGAATCACATTTTTTAATTTTTAAATTTAGTATTAAGATTTGAATACTTATTGTTAGTTCATTTTGAAGATTCAATAAATAAAAAAATGCTTAAAAAAAAAAAAAAGAAAAAAGCAAGCATTTTCTTTTGCACAACTTGAAGCTGTAGGTCATTATGTGGCATTTGCGTTAAGTAGAATGAGTTCAGGGTCTTTATCGGATAGTTAACAACATTACCGTTATACGAAGGTAAGGCAGACGCACATCGAGGCAAAACTAACGCAAATGAAATTGAAAGCAGTGCAAATTAACTGGCTAATAGACAGAAATTTGACCTTGAAGCTTGATTGTAAACTTTTGCTTTACAACTCGATTCTAAAGCCAATATGGTGCTATGGGATTCAATTATGGGTCACGGCCTCTCCGTAGAATTACAGACGCTCCATGGTACGTTAAAAACTCACGAATCGACGCAGATCTGAACGACCTTTTGTGAAATCTGAATTTGTGAAGTACGCGACAAGATATATTAACAAACTTGAATTCCATCCAAATCCTCTTGCAGTTAATATTCTTAACTTTGGTGGTCATACCCGTCTGAGAAGGAGGGATACTTTGGCTACCATTAGAGCTCTAAACAGATGACTGAATTGTGAAATAATATTCGCATAAAAATAAATTTTTGTCCAGCACTGGCAGGACTTTAATCACAATTTTTTTTTAGTATTAAGAATTGAATACTTATTGTCATTACATTTCTTATGTAGATTCAATAAATAAAATAATTAAGTTAAAAAAAAATATAAATAAAAATACGAAAGTATTACTTATAAGAAGGTAATTCGCCATTACTTACGTTTTGGATATTTAAGTTTATGTCATCGACGTTCTCCATTAGCCATGAACATGGTATGAGCATCATGGCGAACATCGCAAATGGCTAATGTGGACCGCTCATGTCCATGTCTCGTTCATGCTCTGACATCGATGCTCGAGCATATGGCTGAGCATCAACGTTCGCCATGAAGTTGGCCATCACGTACAAAAATACACAAAATGGCGCCGAATTAAACACTTTGATAAGGTAAATCCGAACATAAGTACGTATTCGCCACATACAGAACATGAACTTTTTTTATACCCTTCACAAAAATGTAAAGGGTATATATAAGTTTGTGATTCCGTTTGTAATTTCTATAGTTTTGTTTTGCGACCCTATAAAGTATATATATTCTGAATCAGAATTAATGGAAAAGTCGATTAAGCGATGTCCGTCTGTCCGTCTGTCCGCTGTTGAAATACCGTTTCTGAGAAAACCATTAGACTTAGAAACTTTTTTCTTTCACCATTCTTTTACCCCATCGATTCATGGGTTTGCTATTGAAATTCAGTAATATCGGTCCACGTATAGCTGAGATATATTCAAAATTCCGAAAAAAGTCATTTTTTTTTGCAGTTTTGTATGAAAATTTTTGAAAACAAAAGTTGTTCGTTTTGCTTCAAACTTCACACACTTATTTTTTCAGATATCGGTCCATATATACCCGAGATATAGCCCAAATCGGATTTTTAATGAAAATGTCGCATAGGTGAAGCTAAATAACTTTTTTTTGCTCAAAAGCAGTTCTGGTAATTATATAAGGTTACATAAATATGGAAAATGAAAATTTCCGATATCGGTCCTTATGTACCCGAGATATAGCCCAAACCTGGTTTTTCATGAAAATGTCGCGTAAGCGAACCTAAACAACTTTTTGGTGCTCAAAAGCAGTTCTGGTAAGGAAATAGGGTCATATGAATATGAAAAATGAAAATTTTCGATATCGGTCCATATATACCCGAGATATAGCCCAGACCGGGGTTTTCATGAAAATGCCGCGTAAGCGAACTTAAACAACTTTTTTTGTGGTCAAAAGCAGTTCTGCTATTGAAATTAGGATACATAAATATGGAAAATGAAAATTTCCGATATCGGTCCATATATACCCGAGATATAGCCTAGACCGGGGTTTTCATGAAAATGCCGCGTAAGCGAACTTAAACAACTTTTTTGTGCTCAAAAGCAATTCTGGTAATGAAATTAGGTTACATAAATATGGAAAATGAAAATTTCCGATATCGGTCCATATATACCCGAGATATAGCCTAGACCGGGGTTTTCATGAAAATGCCGCGTAAGCGAACTTAAACAACTTTTTTGTGCTCAAAAGCAGTTCTGGTAATGAAATTAGGTTACATAAATATGAAAAATGAAAATTTCCGATATCGGTCCGTATATACCCGAGATATAGCCCAAATCGGGTTTTTCATGAAAATGTCGTGTAAGCGAACTTAAACAGCTTTTTTGTGCTCAAAGCAGTTCTGGTAATGAAAAAGGGTTATATAAATATGAAAAATGAAAATTTTCGATGTCGGTCCATATACACCCGAGATATAGCCCAAATCGGGTTTTTCATGAAAATATCGCGTAAGCGAACTTAAACAGTTTTTTTGTGCTCAAAAGCAGTTCTGGTAATGAAATAGGGTCATATAAATATGAAAAATAAAAATTTTCGATATCGGGCCATATATACCCGAGATATAGCATAGACCGGGGTTTTCATGAAAATGCAGCGTAAGCGAACTTAAACAACTTTTTGTGCTCAAAAGCAGTTCTGCTAATGAAATTAGGTTACATAAATATGGAAAATGAAAATTTCCGATATCGGTTCATATATACCCGGTGTATAGCCTAACAGGTTTTTTGATGAAAATGCCGACTAAACAATTTTTTGTGCTCAAAAGCAGTTCTGGTAATGAAATAAGGTTATATAAATATGGAAAAAGAAAATATCCGATATCGGTCCATATATACTCGAGATATAGCCTGAACCGATTTTTCCAATAACATTTTTTTTTTTTTGCTGAAAAGCAGTTCTTGTCATAAAAGAAGGTTACGAAAATAGAGAAAATTTAAATTTCTGATATCGGTCCAGATATACCCGAGATATAGCCTAAATCGGGTTTTTCATGAAAATATCGCGCAAGCGAACTTAAACAATTTGTTGTACTCAAAGCAGTTCTGGTAATGATATAAGGTTATATAAATATGGAAAATTTTCGATATCGGGCCATATATACCCGAGATATAGCCTGAACCGATTTTTCCATTAAAATTTTTTTTTTTTTTTTTTTGCTGAAAAGCAATTCTTGTTATAAAAGAAGGTTACTAAAATACAGAAAATAGAAAATGCCCATATCGGTTCATATATAACCGAGCATATTTAGGTCACATTTTTAATATACTATACAGCCCAGCCGAATATACTACACTCTTACTTGTTTACATTCGCTCTGCCGACGTTATGTTCATGCCATGTCCAAGTCGATGGCACGTGAAGATATGGTGTAATGACACTTACTTTTTTTAAACTTTTTTTAACCTAAGATTAAAAGTGTGAAATAGCCAATAATAGAAAGAGGCGATTATATAAGTTACAATAAAATAACATAACATAAATACGGTATTTGTAAACAAAGCGATAATACAAGCAATTTTTTTCAAAAAACAAACTTTTTCGTGTATTTGGTTGAATTAAATTAGTGAAAATTTAATATAAAAAAAAAAACAAGAGTGTAAGGACAAAAGCCTCTTGTTAATTATTGAAGTGAAACATTGGTGTCAAGGCGAATTCATAACATGCGAAATTGACAGCGCAGCTGATATCTTTTTTTATGTCAATGGAATAATTAAAACAAATTTGAAAAAAAAAAATTTTTTAAATATTATTGTATCTTGAGCTCCAGGTATCATCCAGAATTCTCCCCAATCTGGCTGGCTATTTTCACCTTTTCAAGCTGTATCATCTGAGACTTTAAGTTTCACGAAATAATTAAAACTTTCACAAAATAATTAAGTTTTTCTTTTGTTGTAAATTTTTTTTGAAAGAAATTTGAAAATAAAATTTTTTTTTAAATAATTTTTTAGTTTTGTATTGCAACTATCATTCAGAATTCTCCGCAATCTGGCTGGAATTTTTCACTTTTCCGAGCTCTATGATCCGAGACTTTAATTTTCACGAAATAGTTGAAAGTTTCACGAAATAATTAAAAGTTTATCTTTTCTTGTAATTTTTTTTATTATAGTTTTTTGAATTCCTTTTTGTGTTTATATTTTTCCCTTGACGTTTAAAAAAGATTTATTTTTTGTAGTGTTGTATTTATTGCTCTTGCATATACCTGTTATGAATTCGCCTTGATTGGTGTCGTCTATAATTTTTAATTTATAATTATTTTTAATTAAATTGCAAAATATTTTTTGTTGTTTTTGTTTTGCTTATATTTTTAACATTCGGTGATGCGTCATTATTATATGCATGAAAAAATCATTTAGTTGAGAAAAAATCTCTGCATTCAAGCATTGAACTAAAAAGTTAACAGCACAGTAACAGTACTTTTAAAGCACCCCATAAGCGGCCCATACACGTTTCCATTCAATTGTAAATTGAGTCTTTCAACTGAATTGATTATTGTCCACACACTTCATAAACTGAATTGAAAGATTTTCTTTCAACTATTAAATGCAAGAAAATTATAGACAATTTTAAGAATATATAGCATTCTCTTTGCAAAAACACCACAAATATAAATTTTGAGACCTGATCAAGAGACTCGAACACACACAACACAATCGAATTAAAAGACTTGCTAGTCAACTTGAAAAAATCAAAACATTTTAATTTTTCTTCAACCAACTCGACAACTGCCAAACTAATCAACTGACAAAGCCATACACGCTTTGATTTGGACAACAACCGACTCAGTTGTCAACTGAGTTGAAACGTGTATGGGGTGCTTTACACGTTCCAACTCAGTTGGCAACTGAAACGGTTGTTGTCCAAATCAAAGCGTATATGGCTTTGTCAGTTGATTTGTTTGGCAGTTGTCGATTTGGTTGAAGACAAATCACAACGTTTTCATTTTTTCAAGTTGACTAGTAAGTCTTTCAGGTCGATTGTATTGTGTGTGTTCGAGTCTCTTGATCAGGTCTCAAAATTTATATTTGTAGTGTTTTTGCAAAGAGAACGATATATATTTTTAATTTCATTGAATTTCAGTTTATGAAGTGTGTGGGCAATAATCAATTCAGTTTGCAAGACTCAATTCACAATTGAATTGAAATGTGTATCGGCTGCTTAAGCAAACATTTTTTGAATTTTTCCTCACTTTTTATCGATAATATTTTGAAAAAATTTAACGTTTTTAAATTTTTTTCAATATAGCCAAACTGTTGGCTCTCAATAATAATTTCAATGGTAATATATCTATACTCTTCAACAAAATCTTAAACAGTTGAAAAAAAGTAAGTGTCATTACAGCTTTAGAGTTGCAAATGATGACCGAGAAATGAACTCATTGTCAATTCTCTAAGTGTACAGACAAATGGATTACAGCAGAGTACAAAATACAATATTTAATCCATAAATTTCTGTAGATAAAAGTTTAGTTTTTAAATGATTTCTGATGTAATTGTTGCGTTGTGAAGCAAATTCAATTCAATTGTGAACTGAGTTTTTCAACTGAATTCATTATTGTCCACATACTTTATTAACTGAATTGAAAGATTTTCATTCAACTATTAAATTCAATGAAATTGTAGACAATTTTAAAAATATATAACGTTCTCTTTGCAAAAACACTACAAATATAAATCTCGAGACCTGATCAAGCGACTTGAACACACACAACACAATCGAGTTGAAAGACATGCTAGTCAACTTGAAAAAATCAAAACATTTTAATTTTTCTTCAATCAACTCGACAACTGACAAAGCCATACACGCTTTGATTTGGACTACAACCGACTCGGTTGCCAACTGAGTAGAAACGTGTATGCGGTGCTTTAACAAATAATAAAAAAACTGAGGGCATGTATTATTTGTATGAGGGCTGATCAAAAAATAACCGTTACTTTCAATTTGATCAAAAAATATTTATTTATTCACTAGTAACTATCTTTTCCCCTTTAAAGTAATCCCCCTCAGATATAATACACTTTTGCCAGGGGTTTTTCCAATCCTCGACACACTGCTGAAACGTGCTTTTTGGTATCGCCAGCAGCTCCTGTTTCGATTTTTCTTTTTTCTCTTCAACCGTAGCAAAACGCTTTCTTTTCATCGGTGTCGTCAGTTTTGGGAAGAGGAAAAAATCGGCGAGGCCAAGTCCGATGAATACGGAGGTTGAGGCATGGTAACGCGTTTCTTTTTGGCCATAAACTCACGCACAATCATCGATGTGTGAGCATACGTAGCACCCACATGTATTGATAATTTTACGTAGTTATGTAATCTATTCTAGATCTTTTGTTAAACTAGTTTTTGCAACGTTAGTATATAATGCTCGTCATTTGCTTACAAATTGCAGGACACACGAGTATTGCTTTTTCCTGAAACCTGCTTCAGGAAATATCAAAATCCCCCACTTTCTCGAAAGCAATATGGCAATTTCACCGAATATGAAAACCCGGTTCCAAACTGGTTTGGGAAGTGGCTCCGAATTTTTGTTTTTTGGGAATTTCCAAAACCTATTTCGTGAATCCTCTAAATCTCACCACTTTCTCGGAAACAATATGGCAAATTTCAAAACACAAAAAACAAGATTTTTCATTTAAACACTTCTCTAATATTATTAATATAATATATTATTAATATAAGGTATTATAAAATCATTTTTATTTTTAAATTCTCAATAATTTATTTCCAAAAGTCCACTGATGATTAGTGTAGCTCCTATGAAATGTCAACATGGCAGCTGGGAACCATAGAAAACAAGCAATTTTTTTGATTGGTATCAATGTTAGAAGAAGAATTTTTCAAATAAATTAATTTTATTTTTAAGGTAATCATGGCCAACGGTAACAACCGTCTTCAGACATATAATATGTCTGTATGCTCACACTGTTTTTTTTATTTTCTATTTCAAGTAAAATTAACAGTTCGCTGTACATGGTGTATTGTTGAATGTGCTTTTCGGGAAATTCAGTGAATTCCTTCAGTCTGGAGAGTACGACTTTTTCAAACAATTTATCGAGACATACTAAATGAACTTATTGGACGATAACTACTTGGTGACCTTGTATCTCTTTTGTGCTTTAATATTGGGAATAACTTTACTGTTTTGAAAAATAACCATTTGCTGAAGATTTTTGCTAATGTTAATTTAAATTAAGACAGAATGAAGATTTTACCTTAATTTTGAAGATTTTTAAAATAAAATAAGATTTGAAGATTGATGAGACTTAGTGCCAATTTCACGATAACTAAGCTGTTCGTTCGTTCGCACAATTACATTTAAAACAATAACAAAAATTTGAATGTTGTTTTTGTTTTAAATGTAATTGTGCGAACGAACGAACAGCTTCGCTATCGTGAAATTGGCACTTAGTATTCTAATAATTAATTATTCAACGTAATTTAACTTCTGAAATAATTTTTTAACTCTTGGTTCCAATTGTTTTGTACACTACATACATACGAGTACATATGCACATGGCTAATTGCCAAATAATTAACGCAAGCCGTTTGGAAAACACACGCGCTTCGTTTGCACTAAAACTACAAAACAGAATTCATACAAACACAAATTAATATTTTTTTTATCTTGGATCAGTACTCAGGGGATGACCCCTACATATGCAGCGTATTGTACTGGAACTAGGAAACCAGGTTAAGATGAGGAGGAAAGAGGGAGTAGTGTTCATGGAGGTTTATCTTTAACAATAACAACACGAATGTTGGAGTTAAATTAGTTAAAACTGATCAGTGCCCAGTGTATATGCCTTCGACACTGCTCAGATTAGTAAAATTTAGCCCAACACCTTCCACACTACAAGGTAATGAAATCATTTTTGTTTTCAACGAGAACAGGCGGCGATTATATTGCGACAACTTTGCTCGCCATATGAAGTCCACAAAATATAAATTATTCTTATGTATGTATAATTATTAAGCAGTTGAGTATTGTTTATTAAATATTTTCTGGCATGTATTAAATGTTGTAATTGTTTTCTGGTGAAAGTTCAAATCTGGCTTTCCCTAAGAACGATTTTTATTTTCCAATTATAACAATAATTAATTTATTGATTTTTTGTTGAACTTTACAATTTTTATATTAAATTTTTTGGTTCGTACATTTGTACATCGGGGTTTAGTTCAAGTTTTTTCCTTTCTTAAGCTTTTTTCTTAAGAAGGATTTTTTTTACAATACAAATTTGCTGTGATCAATAATTATTGATTGAAGAAAAATAATAATCAAATCTTTAGCTGGGGGACAACTAGCTGTTTCGTAGTCGCTACACTACTCATCAGCACCCACTGGGATTCGAACTCAGGACATGACGTATCATGATCTACTGCTTTAACCACTAAGCCACCGAGCATTTAATTATTTTCTATCTATATTCATCTCATATTGAATTACATATGCATTTTGTTAATTGCCCACATTGTTTGTACAGCGTTTGCTGTCTCAGAAGTAGCGGTATTTCTTTTTAGTTATTAACATACATATTTTTGTATTTTAATAATCTCCGTACCCAGAGATGTAAATATTAATTTATTGATTTTTTGTTGAACTTTATAATTTTTAAATTAAATATTTGGTTTGTACATTTGTACATCGGGGTTTAGTTCAAGTTTTTTCCTTTCTTAAGATTTTCCCTTAATAAAGATTTTTTACAATACAAATCTGCTGTGATCAATAATTTTGATTGTAGGGACTTCCGAAACCATTTTCAAAGCTCAATTGAGAGAACGGGGATCAACACGCTCACTGGGGGTGTTCTGTTTTGCAGACCATTCAAATGCTGATCGATACTGAGAAAACTGCATCTTGGCTGCAACGTTCTGATTGTGGTTTAGACCTAAAAACCGTTATTCATGCGATGTCAAGTTTTATTAATCAAAATTATTTATGTTTAATGTCAAACCTATAAGAATTCGAATTTTTTTAATATTTAAGTATTTAAATAAATTTAGTTTTTGCAGCTTCAGATCTTTGTTTTTTATAAAAAAGTTTACAATTAAAAATCTTTTATTTCTCAATATTTCGATAACAATTTGTTATCGTCGTTGAATTTAAATTTTATAACATTTAATTTCTCCTGACGATGATAACAAATTGTTATCGAAATATCGAGAAATAAAAGATTTTTAATTGTAAACTTTTTATAAAAAACAAAGATCTGAAGCTGCAGAAATTAAATTTATTTAACAAACGAGGATCAAATAATATTGAGATAAAATAATTTAAGTATTTAAATAACTTAATTTTCCAATAATATTTTAACTAGCAAACGAACAAGAAAACAAACAACAATAATTTGCTTTCGCTGTGACGTCCCTGTATGAAAACGATTTTGATGCCATACAAGTGATTTTTTATTTTTATTGCTTCTGTTGTCTTGAAGACTTCTGTTATTTAACGCAGACACACGCCTTTAAATAGGCTTCAGTAAAAATTAAAAAAGTGCATTCAAAAAATGTGTTGTTGTTGTGTTGCACATGCCTTATAAACGCTCATAGTTGTTGGGGTAGTTCGTCTATAGTTTTGTTTGCTGTGTTGGCTAACAACATACACACACACACACGCGCGCGACCTAATGGCCAACTACATACCCATATACTCGAATAAACGTTAATGATTTAAAATGTGACAAAAGAGGGAGAGAGAATATTGAATGTTGTTAACGAATGATAAACCACTGTATTGCATTCTACAAAGACGGGTTGTAATGTGTAAATAAAAAAGCGATTAAATTACAACATTCAAGTGAGAAACGGATAATAAATGATAAGTAAAACTAAAAATTAAAGGGCCTTTTTAACTAGTAAAAAAAATTTTTATTTTTATTTTATTTTATTTTTTAAATGACAAGCACGCTTTTATAGAAGATTTTTTTTTCTTTTTTTTTCATTCAATTATTTATTGAATCTTCACAAAGTGAACTAACAATAAGTATTCAAATCTTAATACTAAATACATAAAATTAATTAAGTCCAGCCAATGCTAGACAAAAAAGTTTTATTTTGCGCGAATAATATCGGTAAAATCACCTATTTAACGTTCTGATGGTGGCAAGGTTGTCCCTCCTTCTCAACCGAGAGTGGCCTTCAAAATTAAGTATATTGCGTGCAAGACGGTTTGGATGAAGTTCCAATTTACTGATATACCTTGTTGCGTACTTTGAAAATTCGTCTTTTACAAGAGGAACACAGAGATCCTTATGAATTCGTTAGTTTTTTACGTACCATGGAGCTGCGGTAATTGTTCGAAGAATTTTGTTTTGCCGCCTTTGAATTTTTTCGATGTTTGAAGTGGAGGCGGTGCCCCATAGTTGAATTCCATAGCACCATATAGGCTTTAGAATTGCGTTGTATAATAAAAGTTTGCAATCCAGCTTCAATGTCGAATTTCTGCCCATAAGACAATTCAGTTGCGCTGCTTTTAACTTCAACTGAGTAACTTTCGCATCGATGTGAGACTTCCACGTTAACCTACGGTCGAGATGAATACCAAGGTACCTGACTTCATTTTGCTGCGGAATAGGTGAATTGTTAATTTGGAGAGCCGAACATGTTTGTTTACGCAGTGTGAATGTAACGTGAGTACACTTTTGTTCATTAACTTTAATTTTCCAACGTTTTAACCACATCCCTAATATTGAAATATACTCCTGCAAATTTCTCGAAGCTACTTGATGGTTTTCATGTACGCTGCAGAATGCTGTGTCATCCGCAAAAGTTGAAGTGTGGATTCCGGATCTCGTTGGCATGTCTGAGGCGTAAATCAAATATAAAGTAGGTCCTAAAATGCTACCTTGAGGAACTCCTGCCTCGATTGGCTGTAAGGGGCTTATAAAATTGCCTTCTCTGATAACAAACTTCCGGCCGCATAAGTAGCTTTCCAGAAGCTTGTGAGTGTTTGCAGGCAAGTTTAACTTTATTTTGTGCATCAAGCCGTCGTGCCACACTTCATCAAAAGCTTGGAAAATGTCAATGAATAAAGTTGAACAATACTTTTTGTCTTCAAAAGTCTGTCTTATGACGTTGACTAGTCTGTGCGTTTGTTCTGTGGTGCTGTGTTTAGCCCGAAAGCCAAATTGATGATCAGGAATGCATCCCACATTGTTCAACATTGGACTCAACTTTGCCATTAACAATTTTTCGAACAATTTTGAAATTGTTGGCAGTAGACTTATTGGTCTGTATGATTCTACCTTAGTGGGATCCTTCCCTGGTTTGGGTATCATAGTAATCATGGACACCTTCCACTCTGCAGGATAATACTCGAGCCGTAAAATAGCCTTAAAAATAAAAAGAAGAATTCTACGAGCTACACGAGGTAGCTGCTCAAGCATTTTACCAGTAATCTGATCAATACCTGGAGTTTTCCTGGGGTTTGTGTTACGAATAACATTTTCAACATCTTGAAAACTAAGTCTCAAAGGCATAGGCGGTCTAACAGCGTATGACGGTAGTTCAGCTGAATTATTCGCTGTATCATTTGTGGTAAAAACATTTCTCAAATGATCTACATACAACATTCCCTTTTCATAATAGCTTCTTGCCCAATCTCCAGTTGAAGTTCGCAAAGGTGGCTTACCTATTACGGGTCTTTTCAGACCTTTTGTCGTTTTCTATAGCGAATAATCGGATTGAGGAGTACCATCAAGATCTTCCAGATAATTTTTGAGGGAAGATACGGCCAAATACAAATATTCTTTACCTATTATTTTTATTTATTTTTTTTATTTATTAATTTATATCTATGGAGAATAACTCCTTACAGGCAGATACCATTTATGTACACGCATATGAGTTAAAAAATAATTACAAAAATTAATATAAAAAAATAGAAAAAAGCTAATTACTGAAAAAAAATTTATAAGCAATAAAAAAAATTTGTTAATTACTGGAATTTAATACTAAAATTATACTACGCTTGACAAAATTTAAGTTCATCGAAAAGTCAATAACGTGGTACAGTTCATTAAAACAACAACATAATCTACGGAAGGGATCTGCATTCGCATAATTCTGACGGTAATAAAGCTCTGACAAAGGTTGACATTGACGAAGACTACGCTGGGGAACATCAAAATTTAGTTTGGACACCAGATACTCCGAGCAGATATTGCCGTTAATCAATTTGAAGACAAAAATGACATTTAACATTTTTCTGCGACTTGTCAAAGAAGGCAGCTTTATTTGTTGCAGTCTGAACTCATAGGATGGTAAGTTGGCTACAGTGTTCGGGTAGATATTGCGCAGGATGAAAAGAAGGATAGACTCAATTCGATCTCTATGAACATTATAAAAAGGGTCCCATATAATCGAGCCATATTCCAGTATTGGCCTGACTAAAGATGTATACAATTGCTTCACAACAGTGGAGTCAGCAAATTCTTTATACCAGCGCTTTTCAAAGCCAAGCACCCCCCTTGCTTTACTTGAGCAAAAGCTAATGTGTTGGTTGAATGTAAGTTTTCTATCAAATAAAACACCCAGATCCAGAAATTCTTCAACTGTGTCTAAAGCACCCCATACACGTTTCAACTCAATTGACAACTGAGTCGGTTGTTGTCCAAATCAAGCCGTGTGTGGCTTTGTCAACTGATTTGTTTGGCAGTTGTCGAGTTGATTGAAGAAAAATTAATAGATTTTGAGTTTTTCAAGTTGGCCACTGGGTCTTTCAATTCGATTATGCTGTGTGTGTTCGATTCTCCTGATCAGCTGTCAAAATTTATATTTTTAGTTTCTTTGCAAAGAAAACGTTAAATATTTTTAAAATTGTCTATAATTTCATTGAATTTGATAATTAAATGAAAATCGTTCAATTCAGTTGAATAAGTGTATGGCCAATTATCAGTTCAATTGAAAGACTACATTGACAATTGAATTTTTTAATTTTAGGTATACATGTTTGTACTTCGTGCGAAAATAGCTTTGCTTATGTTATTTCGCAGTGGGAAAAAACAAATATTCCCAGAAACAATTTTAAATGAAAACATGTTGCAAATACATATTGTGTGTTGTTTTTTTCGCTTTAAAAAGTCAGTATTACATTTCTAAACTTATTTCGCCGATATTTCATACTAAATACTTTTGTATGCAATTTGAAAGAATTTCGCACGAAATAATGAACTCAATATTAGCCTTAACAGGTTGTTGTGTTGGTTGCAGAATAAATTTAATTTAAATTATGTTATATATTAATTTTTCAATTTGTTAATATTGCTAAGAATTTTTCTTTGTGTATGAATTTTTTGTATATAGGAATTTTTTGATAATAATTTTTCAGTTTAAATTTATAATAACATTTTAATTTCTCCTGAAGATGATAGCAAATTGTTATCGAAATATCGAGAAGTAAAAGATTTTTAATAGTTAAGTTTTCATAAAACAAAAAACAAAGATCTTAAGCTGCAAAAATAAAATTTATGTAATTTCATAAGTACATACTAACATATCGCTCATTTTATGAAAAAACATTATAACTCAAAAACTATAGTTTCGGAAAAATTTTAAATTTTTAGTTTCTATACTCATCTTAGTAACTATGTATGCTTATTATTTCTTAATTTCGACTTTTTTTTTCTTCTTAATATTGTGTAATTGTTTGAGCTTAACGTCTTTTTGGAATGTTTTGGTTTTTAATTATCTGGCAATATTTCGCTTTCCTTTGAATATCTTCTTCAGGCCAAATAATATGGGCCGTACCCAAAAAAAATTCTTACTTGAGTTTTAACGCACACGTTAGTTACCAAACACATTAACACTACCATACATTTGTTAAAACAATTTATGCAAAAACAGTACGTTAACTTTTAAATATAGTAAGGAATTTAATTGTTTTATTCTGGCAATGTCGTTATGTTCAGTTGTAATTTTTGAATAGTGATGTATGAAAACTAATATTCGAAAACTGAAAAACAAATTAAAAATAAAAACTTATTATTATGACTTAACGTTAACACTTTTTTGACAATTATATCCTGGATTTACCTTCTTAATAAGTAATGAATATATAATATTTAGTGTATTAATGAAATTGAGAAAAATTATTAGGATTTCTTATACTACAAATATTTTTATTATTCGAATAACGTTTTAAGTTGTATTCGTTGGATTGAAAGTGCTGACATATCACTTATTTATGTTTCGCTTTCAAAATTAATATTTTCAATTCATACGAAATGTATCGTTTTAATTTATTTATCTAGCAATCATAATATATTGCTTTTGTTAGCATTTTTCGCGAAATTGGCAATTTTAAGAAAAATCAATAACAACAAATTAAATGTCAATTTAACGTACAGTTAAAGTGGCCTATTTCAACTTTAAACGTATGGTAAGCAAATAATTGTTTTTGGATACAACATTAGGAAGATTTTCTTAACAATTGCTTGCAAAGCTTGGTTAAGTTTTTTTTGCATAACTTGAAATAAAAATATTTTCTTTTCCTTTCATATTTTTCTATATGTTCGAAAAGAAAATATTTTAATTTCATATAAATTCATATACACAAACACAAATAGCAACATAATACAAACTAATTTTTACTAAGTATTTATATATTTGGGCTATATTCTCAATATCTGACTTAAAATTAATTCTCCTATCCTCTGGTGTGTTAATAGTCTGTAACATCTGTAGCGTAGGTCTACAAGATCAAATCATTTCCCAAAGTTTGAAGACACAAAAATTTTGGATAGAGAGAGTAATTATAAACGTAGACAAAACCTCTTACCGGGTCTGCTCAGCACACTCCACAAAACTTATAAAATCGAAACAGAAAATCACCAAGCCGTCACCTCGCTTATACATATGGTTTATTTTCAGTTAAAATATAGCTTTAGAGCGGTTTCACATTAGGCAACTTAGTTGTGTAAGGTAGATTTGGAAACCCTTGACACTCAACTTTACATCCCATTATTCTAAATAAATTATTGAGAATTAAAAAAAGAAAATTGTTTTAATAATAACTGACCCAAAAAACAAGTTTTTCTCTTGCACACGTCTCTATTTGTTTTCATTTGTTTGAAAGCAGCAATGCCAATATTTTCAAAACAAAAAATGCTTTTCGAAGCGGGGAAAAATCTAAGTTATACTAGCGGAAATTACTCTTCGTTGCAAATCTGCAATCTTAGCAGGCAAAGCATGATTTTTTTGCTTGAGAGAGCGTGAGAGTCTTTTACAAGTGTTTAGCAAATAAGTTATAACTGCTAATTTTAGAGTAACGAAAAAAATTAATATTTTTGGATTGCAAACTGAGAAGGAAGCTTAGAAAAGAAATTGCAAAAATTTCATTATTCAGTGAGTGTAATGGCAACAGAAAAAACAAAACATAAATTTTTTTATTCAAACGCTGTTGATGAAACTGAATTTGTAGAGATTTTCTAGCACAGAGGTAACTTACACACCGGAGACTAATATTCTGTTCGCACAAATTCAAATTAAGGTGAATTGGTGGAGAATATAATTGGTGGAGAATATTTTGGATGATAGATACTATTGACGATATAATTTTTATTGTGCCATACCGTCGTGGCTTTTGAAATTTGGTTGTTAAATCAATGACGTGGTCCTTGAAGCAGTTATACAACAACAGATTTTTGCAAATGTTTTGTGTAAATCGACTAGAATCGTAAGTGTTTACATGTTTTGATTGTAAAACTAGTCGACAGTTTAGTATTGAGAACATTTGCAAATACGAATCTGCAATGGTTTTCGGTTATGCATATTTGTTCAAGTGTAGCAAATCTCAGTCTCATATATTTTGTTGTTGTAGTCTTGTAGACTATAACACGTATGCTACATTTGCAATATCTGCAAGATGTTCAATGGTAGTTTGCAACGAAGAGTGATTTCCGCTACTCATATATATATATATATATATATATATATATATATATATATATATATATATATATATATATATATATATATATATATATATATATATATATATATATATATATATATATATATATATATATATATATATATATATATATATATATATATATATATATATATATATATATATATATATATATATATATATATATATATATATATATATATATATATCCAAAATACGCTAAATTGCAAGTATTCCAAAAATGCTAAAAAGAGCTAAACAATGATAAAACCCAAATACAATAGTCTACACAAACAAACAAAAAAGTATTCTCTCTCACACCAGTTCTCTCACTATCTCACAACATTTTCTTTTTATTAATTGTACGAGTATATTCATTCCATAATGTAAAATCGAAAATAGAAACTTTGCTGAGAAAATGTACAAAGGTACATATCAGTGAGCACCAAAAATCATGTTTTACTTGATTAACTCATAAACTAAAATTTGTAGTCAACAAAAATAAGGCAACAAAGTTCAACGCTGAGTAAAATCAACTCGTCTTGCAGAGATTCTAAATTTGTAATCAACAAAAATTAGGCAACAAAGTTCAATGCTGAGTAAAATCAACTCGTCTTGTAAGCATTGCGCATTCATCTTTGTGACGAATACGAGTAAAATCGGCTTCATGTTTATTGTTGCGTTGATAATGAGTTGTATGAACACATTTGAAATATATTTACATTTTTCTTTTCTTAAATTCAATTTTAAGTTTCACGTACATACAAATGTACCTAATAATATCATTTTATGTCTATATAAATTCATCTTATTGAATTTATTACTTATTTATTTATTTTTTGTTATGTAGGTATTTTAAGTCTAATTTAATTTATTTTCAGCAGCTCTGGGCTGGAGAAAAGCTCTCGCAGCATCGTAATTATTTCTTAAGCGCGAGCAGGCTTGCATTTGTGGTTTGGCCTTCGAGAGTTTTGCGTCTCGCTCTCGCGATTAACTGTTTGCCTCAACTAACTTTACTGTTTTTTGAAGTCTTTCTTTGTAATATTTACATACATGGTCTAATAAAAAAATAACCGTTATTTTCAAATTTCGTGAGTAACGTATGTTCGATTTTCGCATTTTTTTCTGTTATGTTGGCATGCATGTCTGTTATATATGTTGAGAATATCAGCAATTTCGGATTGTCAGATAAAAAGGTTAGTCGTGTTATGGTGTGCTCTTCGATTTTTTACTAAATTTTAAGCAAAAGCAACGTCGAATGGATATCGCTATTATCAACGGCGATCCAGATTTCTTCAAAAAGGTCATAACTGGTGACGAATCATGGGTGTATAGCGATGACATTGAAACAAACACTTTATCACCCGAATGGAAGCGTCCCGAAGAGTCGAGACTGGAAAAAGCACGTCAAGCTCGGTCAAATGTGAAGGTTTTGCTCACTGTTTTCGTCGACTGCAATGGCGTGGTGCATCACGAATTCTTGCCACAAGGTCGTGGCAATAAGAAATACTACCTTGAAGCTATGCGCCGTTTGCGCAAATGAATTCATCAGAAACGCACAAAATTATGGAAAAAATAACCACGGATTTTGCACCATGATAAATCACCAGCTCACGCATCGATGCTTGTGCGTGACTTTTTTCCCAAAAATAAAACAGTTATCATGCCTCAACCACTGTTTTCATCGGACGCCGATTTTTTTCTCTTCCCAAAACTGAAGACACCGATGAAAGGGTTTTGCTACGATTGAAGAGATAAAAGAAAAATCGAAACAGATACTGTTGGCTATACCAAAAAGCGTGTTTGAGAAATGTTTTGAGGATAGGAAAAAACACTGGCATAAGTGTATTATACGTAGTTATTGATAAATAAATAAATACTTTTTGAAAAATTGGAATATAACGGCTATTTTTTATCAGCCCTCATACATACATATGCATGTTTTATTTTTATTTATTTTTTCAAAAAAGCATACAGAAATACTCTAGAATACATCACAGCATTGATTTTTTTCGCTCTTTTACTTCCAAAACAAAAATTCAAACGCAAAAAATCATTACGCCGTGTCTTCACGTGCCATCGACTTGAACATGGCATGAACATAACGTCGGCAGAGCGAATGTAAAAAAAAAGTTCATGTTCTGTATGTGGCGAATACGTATGTTCGGATTTACCTTATCAAAGTATTCAATTCGGCGCCATTTTGTGTATTTTTGTACGTGATGGCCAACTTCATGGCGAACATTGATGCTCAGCCATATGCTCGAGCATCAATGTCAGAGCATGAACGAGACATGGACATGAGCGGTCCACATTAGCCATTTCCGATGTTCGCCATGATGCTCATACCATGTTCATGGCTAATGGAGACCCCCAGTTACCAAACTACATGCGCATTCATTTATATTCAAACACAAACACCTTAACGATGATTAATTACACTCTCATAGCAAAGATGTTGCTCATTGTGTTACTGATTAAAAGTCAACTGCCCATATGTGCGGCTGAACATAAAATTAAATTTGAACGAAATGTTGTTGAGTAAGTTTGACTTTTTTGCAATCGCTCAAAGTTGTTCTCTGGCACATATATTTATATATGTAAATAGACACCTAGTTCGAAGAAAAAGTTCGGTGCCCAAGTTAGAGTTAACAGTAATCAGTCTTTATTACATTTACTTGTTGTCTAATGGCATTTGATTTGTCATTAATAAGATCATGAGGGCCTTTTTAATTTAATTTTTCCGTTCCATCACACCTGCTTTTAGAAAAATTTCAAAAACAGTGCGAAAACTTAAGCGAAACAAGAATTTTATTCTATTAGAATTGAGTTGTAGGTGATGCTTTAAAGCCCCCTCGAAATAATGGCATACAACACGTTTACTTACATACTTACATACGAACTTGTGGCTGAATACGAGTATGTACTTGTACTCGTATGTAGTTTTAAAGGCATGTTAGTGGACAAGCAAAACAAGTGCAATTTGTATTTTGGGTCATATTTCAATTGGCTGGCTTCACATTGTATGGGTTTTTTCTCTATACAAATTATCAAATCCTCAACAGTCAGTCGTCTACAACATAACTGGGGGAAATGGAACATAGATATATACATTTAATACACAAAATTTACGATCGAGTTAATAAAAACTTTTTAAAATCAATTTTGTGGACTTTCCGATTGCCGACCTGAAAATCTGAGGAAAATTCGACAGCTACCAGGAAGCGATTGGAATATTGCATAAATTACACGCTGTTAATGACGCTGCTGAAAGAAGGTCTGAAATTAAACAAATTCTTTCAGAAAAAAGAAGAGTTAGAAAAAAGTGGCAACTCTGTAGGTCTCCTCAGCTTAAGAGTTAGGTTACGGGAATGCATAACTCATGTTTTTTTATTTTTTAACAAAAATATTACACCTATGCAACATATAGTGGTTCAACACATTTTTTTTTCTAAAAGAAATAAAAGAATGATACACTACTAAAGGGTATCATACACTTTTAAAAACATGCAGCACATAAAACTGGTTAAGCCCAGTTCAGACTATTATACTTTGTATTAATACTTGTCAAAAATTTAAATAATACGTGCAAGTCTGATAGTCTGAATGTAATCCGTCATACATACGAAAAATAATACGATAAAAATTTGACATCCCATACGACTTTGTTGTTTTTTGAAACTTTTTTTGGATCAGGGTTGTGTTTTTTAGCAAACCAGCTAATTAAAAATTGAGTAGTCGGCTATTTCGTAGCCGATGGGGTGCCGTCAAGGAAATGAATTGTCCTTACTAAAAAGTTATCTAACTGACCGAAAACAATTTGCACAGATTGGCGGTGCCAAAAGCTCATTACGTGCGGTTTTATGCGGAGTACCTCAGGGCAGTGTTCTAGGGCCTTTGTTGTTTTCTATTTTTCTAAATGATTTACACAACCTTAACCTTACTGGGAAAATATTCATGTATGCAGATGATATCTGTTTATTTTATCCATATAAAAATGAAACGGTCGTTAAAGCCTATATACAGCGCGATGCAGCTTTGATAGCGGAGTTTGCTCGAGTAAACAAACTTGTTTTAAATGCAAATAAAACGAAATTACTGCGATTTAAGCCTAGCTCCCACAGCAATGACTTTTCGGTATTTGTTGATGGTGCGGAAATTTTTGAGGACAGCTCTATAAAGTACTTGGGCATAATTTTACAAAACAATCTCGTTTGGAGTGAACATATACGATCCTTAAAAGGCAAAGTTGCACAAGCTGTCGGAATTTTATATAAATTTAAAAATAAATTTGATAAGGATACTAAGCTCTCAATTTATAATGCTTTAATACAAAGCATGTTATAATTATAAATAAAAATATTTCTTGGCTTTAGCCAGGATTGAACTCGAGCTAGACGAATGATACCCACCCATCATCATATAATATTAGAAATATTAAAAATAAAAGTTCGACTATTTAACATTAATACATACATATATTTGGTATCTACAAAATGCAACTATTATTGTATGTATTCAAGTGTTTGCGCAATATTGGACATCACACGATCCATTTCATGAGGAATAATCATGCAATACATACCAGAAGTATTGGAAATTTACGAGTAGCCTTTTGTAGGCTGGAAATAACTAAACAGCGAATAGAGTTTATCGGTAGTCGCGAGTATAATAACTTGCCTCAAATTTTGAAAAATGAAAGTAGAATTTCAGTATTTAACAGACTTTTAAAACAACACATTCTGCAGCATATAAATGAACTTTTATAATGGTTTCAAAATCGAATTTTGTACTGTCATATCATACCATATTTATTTTTTTAGTATTTTTTGTCGTTATAAAAAACCTCGAAATTTGGAATTTAGCTGTCATATATAAATGTATTTTGCCCATGCTATATTTAGAACATAAAATATGTTTGTGCTATTGAATTTGGATGTGTTGTACATAATTATTATTTTAAGTGTTGAAGAATTTCACGCGCCGGCACGTCTATCGCCTACGACGAATAGCGCACCTGACGCCGTGAAAAGTTTTATGATGGCACATCTATGTTAGTTTATATCAAGTGTGATGGTGTGAATGCAAAATCTAATTTACGTTAGACTGTTTGACAGTCGCAAGAAATGTGTTTAGACTTTTATCTCACAAAATCTAATGAAAGTATTTATACTTGTATAATAGTCTCATTGGGCCTTTAGGGATATATTCTACTGCATTTAATATTGGGGCCAACTTCGTCATTTACAATTTTTTGTAATTGTTGGTAAAAGGCTAATTGGTCTATATGATGCTATTTTAGCCAGATCCTTTCCTGGCTTGGGTATCATAGTAATCATAAACACCTTCTACTCTACAGGATAATACTCAAGATGTAAAATAGGGCTAAAAATAGAGTGGAGAATAGTTCTATAGAAGTATATGTATACAAGACATTTTTTTTTATTTATTTTCAAAAACAATATTTACAATATTTATAGTTCGGTCCGAGATATAACCTAAACCGGGTTTTTCATGAAAATGTCTCATAGGGGAACTTAAACAACTTTTTTTTTGCTTAAAAGCAGTTCTGTTAATAAAATAATTTTATATAAATATGGAAAATAAAAATTTCCGATATCGGTCCATATATACCCAAGATATAGCCTTAAACGACTTTTCCATTAAATTTTTTTTGCTGAAAAGCAATTCTCGTTATAAAAGAAGGTTACTAAAATGCAGAAAATAGAAATGTCCGATATCGGTTGATATATAACCGAGATATAGCTTAAACAAACTTTTCCATGAAAATGTCCATGAAAAATTTATTTTTTTGGAATGGTGATTACAAGGCAAAAATATTTTTCCCCGATATCGGTCCATATATATCCCAGCATATTTAGTTCAAATTTGTAATATATACTATACATATACGTGACTATCGTGAAGGGTATTTTAGATTGTTTTTATATACTTTTAAAGCAACAAAAATATAAATAAAAAAAAAATTGCATGAGTATACCCAGTAGGTGCAATTCTGAGAGAGAGCTTAGCTCCACTAGAAAAAACCTCTGGATTTCTGAAGAGGAATCATTGAAAAAATGATTGGACAATCTCCTGTCTCTAAGAGATAAAAAACGCACGCGTTCGTGTTCGCCAAACATTGTTGTTACAACAGAAGACAAACCATCTTCCAGTTTAGCTATTGTTGATAAACCGAAAACGCAAGTAGGAATGGATAGGTATATAACCGTGGTTAAACGTCAGCGAAGCCCTAAATCCGCGCAAATATCAAAATCAAAAATGTCTAAAGACGATAAACCCACTGCGATAACGGATAGTAATAGGTTTGCTATCCTTCAGACAGATGTGCCAATAACATCCAAAAAAACATATAAGCCTCCACCAATATATTTGAGAGAGCCGACTTCTAGTGAACTGGTAAGCAAACTTATTACGCCAATCGGTAAAGATACTTTCAACGTCACATCAGTGAAGCACGGCAGCATCAGTGAAACTAAAATACAGGTAAACCATGAACACGATTACCGAAAGTTTTCTGATGTTTTAGAATAAGAGACAAGATCATTTTACACTTACCAGCTCAAAAGTGCTAAAGGTCTTCAGGTCGTTATTAAAGGTATTGACGTGGAAGCCTCACATTGATGCGAAAGTCACTCAGTTGAAATTAAAAGCAGCGCAACTAAATTGGCTTATGGGCAGAAATTCGACATTGAAGTTGGATTGCAAACTTTTGTTACATAACGCAATTTTAAAACCTATATGGTGCTACGGAATTCAATTCCGTAGCACCATATATCCACTCTTTCGCGGATGACAGCAGCATTTGTCACTCGTACTTTTTTAGTTATAGACCCAGCCTATCAGAGATCACTGCCAAGAGACTAAATATGAATGATTCACTGAATAGTGATCTTCAATTAGTCTCTGAATGGGGTCGTAAAAACAGGGTCGCCTTTAATGCTCGTAAGACCCAATGTTGCTTATTGACGCACAAACAAACGACCGCAAATGCTGCTTCATCTGTACTCATGGATGGTATAAATATTGAAGAATCGGATGCTCTTGATGTTCTTGGAATGAAGATACAGTGTGATGTTCGCTGGACTGATCATATTTTTCATGTCTCTAAAGAAGCATTCAAGTGCCTCGGCTTTTTGAAACGGTATAAGATGTACTTCACTCCATCCGATCTCCTTACTATTTATACCACCTACATCCGACCGAAAATGGAATACAACTCTCATGTTTGGGCCGGTGCCTCAAAGTCTATTTTGGGGTTACTCGACCGTGTGCAGGAGAGGGCGAAGAAGCTCATTGGTGACAGTAGGGTATCCAACTCTATTGACTCACTGGAGCATCGACGCAGTGTGGGATGCGTTACTCTGTTCTATCGATACTACAATGGATTTTGCTCTGACGAGATTAGGGATCTTGTTCCGGAAACGCGCACATTTTTATGTAGCACGCGTTCATCGTCTAGAGCTCACCCATTTATGGTCGATTGCCCGGGGAATCGTACTACGCATTACAGAGAGAATTCGTTTTTCAGCCGTACTCTTCGTCTGTGGAATAAGTTGCCTGCAGACGTGTTTCTTGGAAAGTTCAAGTCAAATGTTCACAAACACCCCCTCCTCACAACCTATTTTCCTAGTTCTGGTACAATGCACTGCGTATGTAGGGGTCATCCCCTGAGTACTGCTCCAATTAAAAAAAAAAAAAAAAATTATGGGGAACCGCCTCTACATCTAACATTGAAAAAATCCAAAGACGACAAAACCAAATTCTTCGTACGATTACTGCAGCTCCATGGTACGTAAGAAACTCACGAATTCACAATGATCTGTGTGTTCCGCTGGTAAAAGACGAATTTTCTAAGTATGCGACAAGGTAAACTGGAACTTCACCCAAATCCTCTTGCACGCAATATTCTTAATTTTGGCGGCCACTCTCGGTTGAGAAGAAGGGATACCCTTGCCACCATTAGAACGTTAAATAGGTGATTCTACCGATATTATTCGCGAAAAAATAAAACTTTTTTGTCAAGCAGTGGCTAGACTTAAATAACTTTTATATTTAGTATTAAGATTTGAATACTTAGTGTTAGTTCATATTTTGAAGATTCAATAAATAAATGAATGAAAAAAAGGTATATCAGCAAACTGGAGCTTGACCCAAATCCTTTTGCACGCAACATACTTAATTTTGGCGGTCACACTCGGTTAAGAAGAAGGGATAGTCTTGCCACCATCAGAGCGTTAAATTAGTGATTTTACCGATATATTTCATACAAAATAAAACTTTTCGTCTAGCATTGGCTGGACTTAAGTAAAAAGCACATCTTTTCTTTAGTAAATTTTTTATGTTTAGTATTAAGATTTGAATACTTATTGCTAGTTCGTTTTGACAATTCAATAAATAAATAAAAGCTAAAAAAATGTTTGTACTCGTATATGCTTCGTACTTTTTAGCTTTTTTAGTTGAATAGTTTATACATAATTTTCGTGTTATAAATTTTAAAATAAAAGAAGACCCTTAAAATTCTTCAATCATACGTATTCAAACATTACGGATTTCATAGACTTATGGCTTTTTTTAATTTCGAGAATTTCTCTTGTCGCCTAATTTTTACAACACGACTATTTTATAATGTCAGAGACGCCGTTGTTATTGATATGCTTGTATCGGTTTTATTCACTCAAATATAAGTATGCAATTATTTAAGTATATATACAAACACATATACATATTTACATTCAAGTGAATGAAGGCTTGTGTAATGTAATTGTGTAAGTGGTCTCCTTTAAAAGAACCGGCAACATTTAGCATGTGTTGGTTACTCATATATTGTCCGCTACACGGAAAGGCAAAACACCTGATAGGTGTCCGTCATTATCGTTAAGCAGGAGCGTAGAAAATGTATACACATGTATGTATACCACCAGTAAATGAGTAACGACAAAAATAATTACGTAAATATTTTTTGGCTTTTCACATAAAAACTTTTTGAGTAAATTTATGAGTGTTAATATCATAAATTTATATGGGCTGTTTTTGTAGGTTCGTATCTTTGAACTGGAAGCGCTGCTCTATTAGATGACCTATTCAACAGATGATAAAGTGTGGTCCAACCAAAATGCACTATGTTAATTATCAATAAAACAAAATGTTTTCAGAGTATTATATGCTTATGCCGAACGTGCTCTAAAACTGGACAGGAAAAGTCTCAGAATTGGTTTTGAATTGATCAGAATTGAGTTGCATTGACAGGTGCACTTACAGGTCATTATAACAGCTACAAGCACCTGCACAGGATGGGATTTTCCAACACAGATATTTGCAGATTCTGCGGTGATGAAGAGGAGTCAATGGAGCACTTAATAACCCACTGTGGAGCACTGGGACACAGAAGATATAGGCTACTACAAGCTTATATGTTAAGTGAATGGCTATGAAGGAGCTTGTCCGTTTTTTTGACATACTCAACCCATAATGGGTCAATATCAATATGGGTCGCAGTGCAAATGGCCGATGAGGCTATATCCCATCCACTAATAATAATAATAATTATATGCTTATGTGGTATTTATGAGACAGGAATGTGTTATTCATGGTTTTTTTATGAAAAACCCTCCAAATATTGAGTATATTTCATACAAATTTTCTAGACGTATCATTCATTCGTGTGCCATATTATGGTAGACCGATCTACGGCAATTATGAGCGGAATATAATTTTGGGCCGATTTACCTCATTCTTCCTTTAGCTCTTAAATTGTTCTTGCTTATTGGCGTGCACTTTTTGTTTTAAATGTGATCGTGACGGCCAATTAATGACGCCATAATATGAACTAACACTGCCGCTGAATTTGCTGCGCAAAAGAGCTGCGTGGCAAGTGGCACCATCCTGTTGGAACCACATATCGTCCAGGTACATTTTCTCAACAACTTGGCGAACACTATTTTTTAAAAAGTCCGGCCCGAGGAAGCCTTCAGCCCATAAACAAACTAGGCGAGTATGCATTTGCTGAAGATTCGATTTGCGGAAATTTGCGTGCAAAGTGGACACATTTGGTCCATTGTGCATACAAAAAATCACTAACTGCACGAAATGTATTTTGATTTGAACTCCTATTTTCAAAAGGCTTCAAAAATCTTAACTTACTGCTCAATTCTGCACCTCAAATGTCAAATTAAGTTCGGCAAATAAAAACTTGACGTGAAGGTGTGACTCATAATTAACATCGAGCATTATGCTTTTGGTTTAGTTTGGTTTCACTTGTCATTACGGATATGCAGATATGCAGCACCAATTTGGCGAATAAGCTAAAGCACAAATTGATTGAATTCGCATTCAAAAATTTGTTCTGTGATGAAATCCATTTTTGGTTAAAATTAGCTGATTTGTCGCATTTGGAATGAAAGTGGTCCACAGGATTTTATCTACTCCCAGTACTTTCTTAGAAAAATTGCTGTTTGTTATGCCTTATATGCTAGCGGAGTGATTATTTCATGTGTCTGATGATCAGAATGTCACTGTTAAACGCCCGTATTAGCAAGTTTTTGTATCCCAGACTTACAGTACTCCGAAACTAATCTTGAACTCGATCATAAAGACACACTCGATGTTAAAGATACAAAAAATAACCTGCATGTTACCAAAATATTTATGCAATCATTTAAATATTCGGCTTTTTTAAGGTAACTTTATGGCTGGTACTCGGCACCGATGGCTATGAGTTTGCAATAAATGCTGAACTCAGTTATCAAAATAGCCGATCGTTGGTTCATAACATTTTTTTTAAGAACGTGACAATAAAGATGAAAAATATTGTCACAAAACTATATAAATACATCACGGTTCTTTACAGCAGAAGTACGAAAATAATTCAGTATACAATTTCTAGGCTACATCTGGTGTATATATGGACCGATATCGGAAACGCTCATTTTCTCATTTCATTTTCTATTTTAGTAACCTCCTTTTAATATCAGAACTGCTTGTAAGCAAAAAAAAAAAGGTTAATGAAAAAATCGGTTTAGGCTATATCATGGTATATTTAACCAGGTGGCATCACTAGCGCAGGTGATAATTTTGGTGGCATGCCATAACGTCCAGTGACATAAAGTCCATGGACGTTATGACACACTTAAAAGTGTCATAAGGTCCATGGACATTAAGACACTTTTGAAAGTGACATAATGGCCATCACGGAGGTGTCGTAAAGTCCGTGGACACTATGGCACTTTGCGGAGTGTCATAACGTCCATAACTTTAGAAGTTTTTAGAAGTTGAAAATTTTGTTTTTAATACCTTTATCATAACTATATACGAGTATATGAACGTATAGGTACACAAAGGAAAAAACGACGTTATTTAATTTTTGTCATCGAATACATATCTCGTTAAATTGTGGACACATCGTTGTCAAACTGTGAACATACCGCCGTCAAATTGCGAATAGATGGCACAAAAATACCGGTATTTAGTTGAGAATGTCTTGTTGTCAAGATGAGATCGCTTTATTCAATTATGAACGAATGTTGTCAAAACGACAACATCTTTTGTCACCTGATATGATTTGTTTATAATGTTGCCATTACGATTTCTGTGTTTTCTAAGTGTACATACATATATAATAATATAAAGGACGAGCAATTTGATTTGGCTGATAAGCAATCAAATGAAAAAAAAAAAACTGTTTTATGTATTGATAGTAATATTAAAAACCTCAGATACTGATATATGTATGTCTAGTGTCCAATTGCTGATCAAGTTTTTGGATTTGATAATCTTTATTACTTTGCATTGGTTGATCACTCATAAAGGAAGTATGAAGGATAAATCAGCAATTGGACACTAGACATACATACTTTTTTTTTGTATCTGAGGTTTTTAGTATTATTATCAATACATAAAACAATTTTCTTTCATTTGATTGCTTATCAGATAAATCAAATTACTTGTCCTTTATATTATTATAATTTCCTTTATATTCATAGTTCCTTTGTAAGTAATCAATCAATGCAAAGACATAGAGACTATTAAATAATAAAAAAAGATATTGGAGAAGAAAGCGATTCAGAAACAAAAGATATCGAAGAAAATGCTATCAAGATCAATAGTCAGGTGACAGAAATCTTAAAATGCGTTTTATGCTTAGCAGAGCTAAGAAATGCAGATATTTTACAATTTGTTCTCCTGGTTTTCAAAATTTGGAGACTAAATCTAAGAAACTTAATTCAACTTTGCCTTTACTATAGACAAATTTTTGAACGTGATATACTCCTAAATATATCTTAATAAGCGATTATTTATTTTGATAATAAAGTACTTCTTACTTCTGTGAAAACTTATTTCTGTAAAAATTCAAATTTTGGTTTAATTTTTCAAGACAATATTAATTCGTAGATTTAAAGAGAATATAAACAAATTCTGTATTGAAATAATTACTTCTTTAATCAAAAAGACTGAAAGTGTTAATTTCTTTTAGGCGATATAAGCAAGAGTTATGTGTCCAAGTTTTGCCAACGAAAATGTGGGCCAATTTAGTAATGGGAACGGCTTTTATTGGTTCACATTATCACTGAAATATACGGCTATCTTCATATATAAACTCTTTTCTAATTATGGATCCTATGACATTTTTAAAAATGACATAATGTCCATTTGCAAAGTGTCACTATGCCCATGGACACTATAACATTTTCAAAAGTGTCTTAACGTCCATGGACCTTATGACACTTTTAAGTGTGTCCATGGACATTATGACACTGGACCTTATGACATGCCGCCATAATTTTTTGTTTCATAAACTTGTGGGTATCAAAAGTTGTTTATGTTTACACAAACTGAAATGAAAAAATAAACAAACTTTAAAACAGTTTGAAAAACTGAAAAAGAAACAAAATAACACAGTTTTCAAATATATTTTAATTGCTTAAAATGCGTTGAATTATGTTAATTTTCTTCATACAAACTTATCTTTCTTTACAGCCGTTAAGACATACTGTTAAAACATACCTTTGACGGCTCGATTGTTATATGGTGGAGTACCCATATGTCTTGATTTTTCATTATTTCAACTCCGGCAACAAAAACACACTTCACTTTTTATGCCCTTTGTATAGTTTGTGGAAAAAATATGTTTTTATTGCAAAATTTGCAATAAGAATTTTAACTTTTTTTTTGGCAATTTCTCTTAATTTGAAACTACTTTTACTTTTTTCATATTAAAATGTCATTTTCTGTTAAGACAGAGCTTTTAAAACGGACGTCTTAACAGATTTGTCAAGATGGCAAGAAAACAATAACATTTGCAGTCTACACCTGACAGTAACAGTATTTTGCTGTTCCTTTTAGTGCTCTCGTGTCAGGTGTGGACAGCTCTTTATCTCATTTTTTTGACGGTGTGCGTGATTTTTACACAAACAAAATATTATGTATGTAGTACAACAACTCTAATGCTGCCACCTAATATACACCATATACATATATGGGCTGATATCGGGGAAATTTTTTTATTTTCTGCTTTGTAAACGTCTTACGAAATAATGATATTAAGTTTGAAGCAAAATAAACATTTTGTTTTCAAAAATGTTCATACAAAATTGCAAAAAATAAAAATATTTTTTGGGAATTTTGGATATACTCGTATGTCAGTTATATGTGAACCGATTTTATTGAATTTCAATAGCAAACCCATGACTCGATTGAGTAACACAATAATGAAAGAAAAAATATATTTATAGATTTTTCATTCTGATTTAAGAAACGCCTCTGTCGAAGAATGTTTATTTTTTTTTCATAAATAGAGCTTCTTCAAAATTAGTATAAGTAAAAACAAAAGAAAATTCAATGCTAACAGCGGTATTAGGGTGGTAGCTGTTATAAACAAGATGTCATTTTCATCCAAATAATATTTGTGCAAAACAAAAAAGTAAAAACAATATTATGATTGGTAGATATACTAATTATTTCTTGCCCCAAATATATATTTATGCAGTGTTATTTTCTGAAAAAAATGTTATACTTACGCTACACTTAGCTCACATTTTTTCTAAGTTTTGTTGTGCACTTACGAGTGTTATCACTTTCCTACCCAAATACCAATACAGCAGGTCAGCAAGTCCGTGGCTTTTTGAATCAAACACAGGAAAATGTGTTAGGAAGGGTAAGAATGTACGAAACAGAAAATGTCCTTAGACAAGCTGCATATAATTTACAATAATTAAATTTCATCTGTGCTCCACTGTACTCCAAAATTTTAATAATTAAAGGCCGGGGCACATAGAATCCGTCGTACGTTATACGTTCATTTTTCAACTGATATCAACGAGTATGAAGTTGACACAATCAGTACTTCGTTAACGGATATTAATTCAACTCCTTTTTACTTTAATTTGATGAAATTATTTTGATGTATTTTTTGGTTACTGCACAGGAAATCTAACAACAATTTCTTTTTAATTTAATTTATTTTATTTAATTTTTTTTTGTAGCATTTTTTATTTATTGAATCTTCAAAATGAACTAACAATAAGTATTCAAATCTTAATACTAAATTTAAAATTAAAAAAGATGTGCTTTAAAATTAAGAAAATGTGCTTTATACTTAAGTCCGGCCAATGCTAGACAAAAAGTTTTATTTGGTGGGAGCTATTTCGGTAAAATCACCTATTGAGCAATCTGATGGTGATGGACGGTATCCCTTCTTCTAAGCCGAGTGTGGTTGCCAAAATTAAGTACATTGCGCGCAAAAGGGTTTGGATGAAGCTCCAGTTTACTGACATAGCTTGTCGCATACTTAGAAAACTCCTCTTTTACCAGCGGAACACTCAGATCTTTATGAATTCGTGAATTTTTTACGTACCATGGAGCCGCAGTAATCGTTCGAAGAACTTGGTTTTGTCGCCTTTGAATTTTTTCAATATTTGACGCTGAGGCGGTGCCCCATAATTGAATCCCGTAGCACCATATAAGTTTTAGCAGCAGTTTGCAATCCAACTTCAAAGTAGAGTTTCTGCCCATAAGCCAATTTAGTTGCGCTGCTTTTAGTTTCAACTGAGTGACTTTTGCTTCAATGTGAGACTTCCACGTTAGCCTACGGTCGAGGTGTATACCAAGGTACTTGACTTCATTGTGCTGCGGAATAGGAGAGTTGTTTATTAGGATAGGTGCACATGTTTGCTTACACAGTGTGAATGTGACATCAGTACATTTTTGTTCATTAACTTTAATTTTCCAAAGTTTTAGCCATTTCTCTAATATTGAAATATACTCCTGCAAATTTCGCGAAGCTACTTGATGGTTTTCATGTACGCTACAGAATGCTGTATCGTTTGCAAAAGTTGAAGTGTGGATTCCGAATGACGTTGGCATGTCAGAGGCGTAAATCAAGTATAAAGTAGGCCCCAGTATGCTGCCTTGGGGAACACCTTGGCTGAGTTGGGCTTATAAAATCGCCTTCTCTGATAACAAATTTCCGCCCATGTAATTAGCTTTCCAGAAGCTTGTGAGTATTTACAGGCAAGTTTAACTTTATTTTGTGCATTAACCCGTCGTGCCACACTTTATCGAAAGCTTGAGAAATGTCAAAGAATAGAGCTGAGCAATACTTTTTCTCCTCAAAGGTCTGTCTTATGACATTGACTAGTCTGTGCGTTTGTTCTATGGTGCTATGTTTAGCCCGAAAACCAAATTGATGATCAGGGATGCATCCCACATTGTTCAATATTGGACTCAACTTCGCCATTAACAATTTTTCGAATAGTTTTGAAATTGTTGGTAAAAGACTTATTGGTCTATATGATTCTACTTTAGTGGGATCCTTCCCTGGCTTGGGTACCATAGTAATCATTGAGACCTTCCATTCTGTAGGATAATACTCAAGGCGTAAAATAGTGTTAAAAAGTAGAAGCCTTCTAGCTGCACGAGGTAACTGTTCTAGCATTTTACCAGTAATTTGATCAATGCCTGGAGCATTCCTGGGGTTTGTATTACCGATAACATTTTCGACATCTTGAAAATTAAGTCTCAAAGGCACAGGCGGTCTAGTAGCATAGGACGGTAATTCCGCTGTAATATTCGCTGAATCATTTGTAATAAAAACGTTTCTCAAATGATCGACATACAACATCTCCTTTTCAGAATCGCTTCTTGCCCAGTCGCCAGTTGAAGTTTGCAAAGTTGGCTTACCTATTACGGGTCTTTTTAAACCTTTTGTCGCTTTCCACAAGGAATAAACAGATTGAGGGGTACCATCAAGGCTTTCCAAATATGTTTTAACGGAAGCCATTCTATGGACTTCAAGCAGATTTCTTAACTGAGTTATGCATTCCCGTAGCCTAGTTTTAAGCTGGGGAGATCAGCGAAATTGCCACTCTCTTCTTACTTCTTTTTTCTGGCAGAAGTTGCTCAATTTCAGATGAATAAGTTCTTATATGACTAGTGGTTGCCTGATGTACGGCCAGGTTTTCAGAAAAATCGTTAATTGCGTTAAAAGTTGCTCAACTTTAATACTTTGCGTTGAAGGTGAAGTACGGAAGGTGACAAAACTCATAAGACTATATGTATTTCAACTTAGTTGTCAGCTGAAAACGGCAACGTATAATGTATGACGGATTAATGTGCTCCGGTTTTAAGTCCTAAATTAAAAATTTTAATGTACTCCAATTCCATTGGTAATTTTAAGCCTCTCTGTAGAAATGCGGAGCGCTCTCTTGTTTTAGATTTCTAGTAAACAAAAAAAAAAAAAAAAATCGCGCAGCAAAAACGTCCATGGAAGTCCACTTAGAGAAAACGAAGAAATTTTTTAATTTGCAGCAATAGTTATCACCCTAATTTCAATTCACGCACATATGTACATATAAACGATTTAGAAAAGAATACCAATAACATGAGTGTTCATGAGTGTTGTTAATGTAATTGTACTCGTATGTGCTGTTTTGGCTTGTGTTCAATACTTTGGAAGGGATGGATGTATGGATGGATGGATGGATATTTAAACTTGTTATACATTCATTCTTTATTTCGTTTTGTACAAATTCTTCAAAATTAAAAAAGAAAAAACAAAATAACTGAAACTAATAAGGTTTATTAGTTGGCTATAAAAGTCAGGTAACTGGGTGGTTAAAGCCTCAGTTAATTATTGTCAATACTACGTGGGTCAACGTGACCGCCACTGACGCGGCAATTTGAAAATAAAATCGTTTTGAAAAAATGTCAGGAATATAAAATTGTGTTTGCGAATTGAAACCAGGATAACAATAAGAAACAAAGTCTTTAATAAAAAATTTAAAAATTAATATATTTAAATTTTAAAAAGGATTAATTTGTTTTTTGGTTCATTGAAAGAAAAAAAATATTAAAATTGTTAAAAAATTGATTTAAAATTTTCTCTAACAATCAAGCCAACCAATCAAGGACTTTCTTTTTATAGCTGCTATAAAAACGTTTAAAAACCGAATGAAATTGAAAAAGGTGAAAAGCAAAGCATAGAAAAACAATACTATACAAAAACAAAAATAAAAGTATTTTTAAACACCGTTACAAACACTTATATGAATATACTTGCATGCATATGTGTGTGTATGTATCCTTCTAAGCCGAAGAAAAACTATTACGGTCATCAAGAAGCGTTTGGGAATTTTCAACATGTGTTGCCGTTATTATTTATTCAAATACAAATTAATAAAACAAAAACAAGTTTAGAAATCACATGCACTGTGTATTTAAAGGTTTTTTAAATACTTTGATTTTTATACAACAATTTGTCAATTGTCGGCAAAGTACTCGCTCTTGTTGTTGTGGATGTGGCTATTGCCAGTGCTGCACTGGCAAAGGAGTTATTAAAAATTCTACTCGTTCTAGGTTTGTTAAAGTAATTTGAAATTAATTTAAATAATTAAGTGTTTGTCGTTATGAGTAATTAAAATTTAAACGAACTTGTAGTTCTTATTGCAGCTGCTGGCCACTGCACAAGATTAGATTAGATGACTCTTGTGCGTGTGACAGCGGCTATTGTGAGATACTAAAATCAACAGGCTGCTGGGGCTTTGAAATTTTTGAAGAAAAATTTGCAAGATTTCTTCAAAACTAGTTTATATGTGAACTCACTGGTGAGCCATTCATTCATGCCTTCTGTAGCTGTACATATCGCTTTGAAACAACTTAGATACTTTTCCTTTTCAACTTACTACATCTAATCAATCATTTTATATCCTTTTTTTTTTGCAACATATTCTAAACTATTAACGGCTTAAAGCTGTTAGCAATAGGATTTTTCTTTTTTAAACTTTATTATTTTATTTATTGAATCTACATAAAAAATGTAATGACAATAAGTATTCAAATCTTAATACAAAAAAAAATGTGATTAAAGTCCTGCCAGTGATGGACAAAAATTTATTTTTATGCGAATATTATGTCAGAATTCAGTCATCTGTTGGGATGACCCTTCTCAGACGGGTATGACCACCAAAGTTAAGAATATTAACTGCAAGACGATTTGGATGGAATTCAAGTTTGTTAATATATCTTGTCGCGTACTTCACAAATTCAGATTTCACAAAAGGTACATTCAGATCTGCGTGGATTCGTGAGTTTTTAACGTACCATGGAGCGTCTGTAATTCTACGGAGTATTCTATTTTGACTTCTTTGAATTTTTTCAATGTTGGATGCCGAGGCTGTGCCCCATAATTGAATCCCATAGCACCATATTGGCTTTAGAATCGAGTTGTAAAGCAAAAGTTTACAATCAAGCTTTAAGGTCGAATTTCTGTCTATTTGCAATAGGATTAAATTTAAAAAATTCAAACTTTCAGCTAGTTTTCCAATTCATAAAAGGACTTTAAATGGAAATCTTGTTAATAATAGGTGTGTTCCACAAAGTCTGGGACAAGTTGGGAGTAATGAGAGTAAAAAGCTACTTATTCGTTAAATTTGCCAGTTTTACACAAAACTACTGGAACGCAAAAAAACCAAAATTGTACATCATGATAAAATAATATTGCTTACTTTTTAAATTAAAATAAATTTTAGTGATTTAAGGCGCTTAAAACGCATATAAACAAAACATTTGAATTATTGGTAGCAGCTGTAAAAGCAAATACCGCTTTCACACTAGGAAAGTAAAGTCTTGAGATTGACGGTGGCAAGAGGGAAAAAAGCGATTCTCAGCAACTCTTTATTTTCTCTTGCCACCTTCAAACTCAAGACTGTGCAAAATAAACTTTCCGTTGTGTAAGTAAATTTTTATAACTTAAGGCCGTGTCAAATAAAACTTTTGCTTCGCTATGCGTTGCAAATTCGCTTTGACTTCTAAGATAAAATATATACAGCCACTCACATTTAAAGTCGGGCAAACATTGTCGAAAATTTATGATCTTAATATTTATGTTTTGATGAAAGATGATGCGTTTAACTTTTTTTTGTTTTATCATAAAAACTCTTATTAATAGAAAAACCATAGAAATTTTATTTTAAGTACCGTTATAAAATGCATACGAATAACAAAATGAGAAAAAGTAAATTCTCTGTCTCACATTGAAAGTCGGGCACTTAGGGCCATATTCATAAAAAATTAAAATGTATTTGAAATGAATTTTAGTAAAATTTTGTATGGAATTTTTTAACTAAAACACATTTCAAATTCCTTTAAATTTTTATGAATATGCCCATTAATGTTTTGTACAGTGAAAAAGTGAAATTTTTTATTTCCACTTTTTTCTTCTTTTGTTTCCAAAACAATTATTTCTTCTTACACAATCATTCGATCAGTAAAGATTATAAAAGTTTTTTGAAAAATGCCGCGCAAAATTAAACAATCCACCTTCGAAGAACGGAAAATAATAATTGAGTTGCACTTAGATGGAAAATCTGAAAGGGAAATATCTAATTTGATAAAAAAGAAAGCAAATCTACAGTGCATGATATCATTTCTAGATATAAAGAAAGTGGTTTGGTAGCAAATAAAAAACGCGGAGCCCGAGCAAGAAAGCTTTCACCCAGAGATGAGAGCATGATTTTAAAACAGGTGAAGAAAAATTCTTTTATTTCTGCTCCAAAACTGACAGCAATGGTCAAGGAAGCTTCTGGGACGGAGGTAAACCCAGAAACAATAAGAAGACTTCTTCGCAAGAATGACTTTCATGGCCGAGTGGCACGGAAAAAACCTCTTATAAGTAAGAAAAACCAAAGCGAACGGCTTGTTTTTGCTCGTCAATATATGACCAAAGATTTTGATTTCTGGAGTACCGTAAGTTGGAACAAACATAAAAATTTAATTGATATTTAGGTATTGTTTACTGACGAAAGTAAATTTAACTTATTTGGGTGCGATGGAAGAGGCAAAGTATGACGCAAACCAAACAAAGAGATGGAAGGCAAGAATTTAAGACAAACAGTAAAGCACGGTGGTGGATCGGTTATGGTTTGGGAATGCATGGCAGCCTCAGGCGTTGGAAATTTGCATTTCATTGACGGTGTTATGAATAAGAATGTTTATTTAAATATTTTGAGAAAAAATTTAAAAGAAAGCGTAAAAAAACTCGGCATTGAAACTAATTTCCAATTTTACCAGGACAATGATCCTAAACATTCAGCATATGATGTGAAGAATTGGCTCCTCTATAACTGTCCGAAGGTTATTAAAACCCCTGCACAAAGTCCGGACCTCAATGTTATTGAACATTTGTGGGACGAATTAGGCCGCCGGATGCAGGACAGGCAGTGTACGTCAATTCCACAACTAAAGAATGCCTTACAGGAAGAGTGGAATAATATAAGTCCTCAGGTTTGCAAAAAATTAGTGGAATCTTTGCCTTACCGCTTACAAGCTGTTGAAACCCAAAAAGGTGGATCTACAAAATATTAATTTTGCGTTATGTTCACATAATGCTAATTTTTTATTAATTGCCCGACTTTAAATGTGAGACTGAAAAGTGACCTTATTTAAGTTAAGCCTTCGTATACATTTAATAAAAGAACTTGGAATAAATTGTTTTTGTTGTTTTTAAATAAAAGAACTTTTGTGATAAAATAAACAAAATTAAAACGACTTTTTCTTCCGTCAGCTTATAAATATTGGGACTTAAAGTTTTTTCATGCGTCTGCCCGACTTTAAATGTGAGTGACTGTATACTTATATGAAACATGTCACATAAAGCACTTTTAACGCAACGCGAAGCGAAAAGTTGGCAACTTTCATCTTTTTGCGCGTTGAGGGTTTTTCTAATAGCTTTATGCACTAAGAAAACAATTAGAACCAATTTCAGTAGTTCGTCTAATAATATTTCTAACTTCTGTTATCATAAGATATGATTAAATGTAAAAATTAACAACAATTTTTTTAGATAAATAAACAAATCGTGAGCTTTGCCAAAGTTTTTATTGTAACATACACCGTTTGCTTTGCGCTTTTCTGCTAAAGTTTTAAACTTCACGCAAAGCGACAAAGTTTTATCTGGCAAGGCCTTTAATGTCTATAACTGCGATTAACTTTGACATAATATATTAGAAAACGTCAGCAGAATGAGAGAACGAATTCATAAATCATTGAAAACCGAGAAGAAAATACTTCTTTGCAACCAATAGCAACCCATATGAATACTATCTATGAGCACATTTTGTACAAAAGTGATCAATTACTGTATGAATTTAATGCTTAAAAACAAATTATTTTCTCTTTGCAAGATATTTTGTAAAACTAATAATCGGGAAAATTTTTGTAAAGAAACATATGTATATAACAGTCGCTTATTTGACAGCTATGTACAGACGGTTGTTAGATCTGACAACATTGTAAGGTCTGACAATGTACTGGCAAAATACTGAAAATCAAAAATTTATAGTAATAGGTATGTTTTCAGTGCAGACGATTGTAAGAGAAACTTCCAATTTTATTGCCAGACAATTGTCTGACCATAAATTCGTCTGTCAATAAAAATTGCCAGTTCAAACGATTTTCAGACTGTTGTCTGGCAAAAATTGTCAGAACAATTGTAAGAACTTTCAAAGCATAGAAATTAAAAAATAACTACAGTCGACACGCGAAAGCGTGAACATTCAGTTACGTGAACATCCAAAAACGTCAACACTTTTATTTTAACACTAGCTGACCAGGCAAACGATGTTTTGCCTTCAAATTTTATTTACATGATAGGAATGACTTTAAATTTTAAATTGTCATTGCCAGTGCAAGCCGTATATTCACAACTGCAAATGTTTAAAATGGAGTGTTATGCCTCTCGCAACCGTTAGGACTCATGGTATCAAAACGTCCTCACCTCCTAAACTATCCTTTAAGTACTCTTTTTTTAAAGCGTTGATCATAAATATTTTCACCTGAAGCCAAATAACATTACAAAGACATAGGTGCTGATGTTACTTCATAATATTATGTTTACCGATCTGACTTTATCTAATTCTAGCGAGTTGAAAAACTGGGTTGTAGAGTTGACGACCACATCTTGGGAAGTAAAGAGAGCCATCAACTTCTACATCATTTATTCGCAAGCACTTTAACTTTGAATCCGAATATTTAAATAGACAACACGTTCGGTCAACTAAACATGATTTTTGTAAAATGTTGAGTATATTGCTGATGAGCTCAGATTTTGATTCGGTAAAATAACAGAAAGGGACGGGTAATCGAATATTGCCAGCGTATTGATGGAATAGACGGCGATATTTCAAGATGTGATTGTCCTTATTTTCAGAAACTGTCTGTCCGATATGAATAATAATAACCTGAACTTACTTTTTTGTTAACGTCAGTATTTAGAACACCGCGTATATGAAATGAATGCATCCATTGTTTGTATTGTACATTATGCATTCGCGTTCACAGAAAATAAATTTTACGTGATTCTTTAATTCTTCTTTAATAAGAAAAATTCTCAAGTATCCGCCAGACAAACGTGAAACACAGGAACATGATTTATGGCCTATGAAAGTTACATAACAATATTCGTCGGCTTATATTTATCTCTAATCGTTGTTATCACACCGAAGGAAGTCATTTTAAACGTCATGAATATAACCAAAAATATTTGGAACGTTCCAAAACCCAACGAATGGAGTGGATCAGATGAAGATTAAAATTGTAACAATTTCACTTTACGTTAGCACAACACAGGCCAGTGGTTCCTTCTGGAAATGTGAACATCTCAACGTCATTCTACCGATACATTCATGTTCACTGCAACCAACTTCACAATCATAAGTAAAAGCAGCATATTCCATGTACTGTACAACACGACGTGGAAGTCGTGTTAATTGGCCCGATGTCCGATTTCTTGGACTTCTATCCGCAGATGTAGTTTGAAATCGTGCATCGCATTGCAATTGATTTTGATGTAATCGTTCAGCTTGCCATCTCATGGCGTTACCTTTGATACAATAATCGTATGTAGCAAGTGAAAAATCGAATGGTCAGCGTAGAAATAAAATGGCGATCGAAACAACGCCTGAAAAGTATCAGCTCAGGAGTCCAAATGTCGTTGTCTAGATAAGATATTACAATACACGGTTTGGTATTTTTTCAAGTGACAATAAAATATCATAATATGAAAAATCAAAGCCATTTTGTTGATATTTCTATGGGAATATATAGGAAAATCTTAATGAAATATCTTTGGAACCACTAAACCGATTTTGTAGAAACTTGACATAAACCATCTACAGTTCATGGCCAACGTACCTTTAAGTTTTGGTCGAAATCGGTCGGCCCGTTTGGCCAGTTAGTGGTGATATCAAAGTATACACTTCTTTTTATATATATAGATTGACTACTCTAAAACGTGAACAAGTCCTGATGGCTCTAAAACGTGAGCTTTTCTTTTAAAGACTTTTTATTTCTAACAAGTTCTGTAGTTTTATTAGTTTTGGGAATTATTATTTTATTATTATTAGTGGATGGGATATGGCCTCATCGGCCATTTGCACTGCGACCAATATTGATCTATTGTGCATCCCCTTGCCCCATTATGGGTTGAGTATGTCAAGAAAACGAACAAGCTCCTTCATAGGGAGTGATATTAAGTCACATTCACTTAACATATAAGCTTGTAGTAGCCTATATCTTCTGTGTCCCAGTGCTCCACAGTGGGTGATTAAGTGCTCCATTGGCTCCTCTTCATCACCGCAGAATCTGCAAATATTTGTGTTGGAAATTCCCATCCTGTGCAGGTGCTTGTAGCAGTTGTAATGACCTGTAAGTGCACCTGTCAATGTTCTGAGACTTTTCCTGTCCAGAGCACGTTCGGCTCTCTGTTTATCAAAGCTTAGAAATTTCTTGGAGTATTCAAGACCAGCTGTCTCGTTCCGATGTTGTTCAATGATGGACACCGTCCATTTTTTTATCTCCTCATTCAGGAGACCCTTATTGAAGCCAAAAGTTGGAGTGGCTCCAATAAAAGTCCCCTCTACTCCTTTCTTGGCATAAGTGTCAGCCATTTCATTGCCGTGATGCCCTTCATGTCCTGGCACCCAGATCAGGGTAACCTGGTTCTGGCTTGCCAGTTCGTTTAGCCTGTTGTGACATTCCAGTACTAATTTGGACGTAAAGACACAACTGCTCAGGGCCTTCAGCACTGATTGGCTATCGGAGAGTATTTTCATCAGCACTCCCTTGTGTCCCCTATCGGAGAGTATTTCAACCGCTTCCCCTATTGCGTATAGTTCCGCTTGGAAGATTGTGGTGTGATGGCAGCAGCCAAACAATCAGTCTTAAATAATTGATCTTATTTAAATGCGATGAAAGTGTGTTCACTTAAATTCCAAATATTATGGCAAGTGTTCCATAGAACAGCTGTTTGTTGGTGGAAGAATAGAAAAATTAAAAAAATATATATTAGATTTATTAACAGCATAAAGGATATGTATGTGTGTTTTGTATATATTTTTTGCACTTATACAAAAACAATCACACAAAAACCATATGACCAGCGTTGTCAACTCGTTGCGTTTCGCAACGTTTTTGGTGCTTTTTAAAATTATTAGTGCGAAAAATTCTTTAGTCGGTGCGGGGTGCGCTTTTTTACATTTTCGGTGCGTTTTTTTAATATCGGTGGCACATACCCAAATTAAACTCAACTTTTTGTTTTAATGTAAAAAACAAGTTTAATCTAGTGTCCAAAATTCTAACGTTTCATTTTGTTATACTCGTATGCACACAGTAAGATAATCTTGCTGTTGTATATTGTATTTGTTATTAAACGATCAAACCAAGTTTGTCAAATATTACAATTAATGCATTGTCTGAACAGTGTAGTTCGTAGTTATGATTGCACGTGAATTCGTTACGGTTTTGGTAATTGAGAAATTACCAAATTATTAAATAAATTATAAAATTTTTTTCAAAACGTTTGCATTAAACATTGATTATGTTAAACTTCATCTTTTATTTGTTGTAATTATTCTGGCAAATTTTCGTATATATTAATAAAAAAAATATGCTTACGAAAACACAAATGAAATATTCGATAGAATCAATATTAATCGAATTTGAAGGCTTGTAGAGCGATTGTGTAACTTTTTATGATCCGATAATCGTAAATTCTTTCCACAGTAATGGTTGTATGCTCCTGCAATATAATTTTGACGGCGTTAAGCAGCTGTGTTTTTGTGTCCCTGATAATAGGCAGTAAAAGTAACAGCTGATTTCATTCGACAGCAAATATAATTAAATAATATTGCTATATAATAAATTTGATAATATATCTTTATAATTATTGTAAAGGAAACATTTTCTTAATAAAACTAACAGAGACGTACTAGAGGCCAAATTTGTCATTTGAATTGAACGAATTTGATGGCCGTCAGCCTGTTTGATTGTATAATAGTCGCTTAAAAGTCTGTTTTGTTATATGATTATTACAAGATATGTATAAAAACGCGGAAAGTAAAATTTTTATGGTAACACGTACTCAAACTCATTTCCTGTCGAAGATGGTGTAAAGCATGGGTGTACCTGAGCCCAGTTTTATTCTTGTTGTATACAAATGATTTAGTCGATGAACTTCCTGGTGGCGTTAATGTTGCTGGCCTTAATATAAAAATATTGCTAAATGCTTATGATATTGTTATACTGTCAGACACGCCGGATGGTCTACAAGATATGATTAATAAACTCCATTGTTACTGTTTAACATGGTCTCTAAAAGTTAACCTTGAAAAATCAAAAGTAATTGTGTTTCGTACGTGCACAAGAATTTCTGTAAATTTAAGCTGGAAATATGGCGAAAATCAAATTGAATCAATGCCTACAAGTATCTGGGGGTGGAAATCACATACAACATGTCCTTTAAGAAATATTTAATAAATAAATCGTCGTCTGCCAAGCTGGCTATAAATTCAACTTGATCAAAATATATAGCAAACCCTCATATCTACAATTACAATAAACTTAAAATATTTGAGGCTGCTTCTAAATCAATAATGTTATATGCTACACAGATCTGGGGATTTCAAAAATACGATGAGGTTGAAAAGCTATTCAGATATTTTATCAAAAGAATGCTCTGTTTGACCACAGAGGCCATGAGGACAACAGCAACCAAAGCACTTTTGAGCTGGATGCCATGCGACTTAGAAGCGAGGCAGCATATCATATCCTTCAGACTATCAGACGGATGCAGTGTACTTCAGGCTGAAATATTGCCTATAAATAAAGCGGCCAGATGGCTGACGTATCACAGGATATTCGGATAGTAACGGACAGCAAGGCCGCCATCAATTCCCTGATTGGAATATACGCCAATCCTAGTCTAGTCCAGAAATGCCGGACATCTTTAAATAATATGGCGAGACACTCTAACATAACCCTAAAATAGTCCACGTAGGACATGGGTCCAACAATGGCAACAACATCGTTGACGAATTAGCCAAAAAAGGGACAGCTCTAGAGAATAAAGATAATGGGTCTATCTTTTGCGGACAACCCATATCAGCGTGTTGGAAAAGAATAAAACTCCACACGCTGGAACATGCCCAAAGAAAGTGGCTTACAGAGCGAGCCCACATGCCTTATATCAAGGAACCTGTGGCCGCACATTAACTCTAAGAGAATGGGGGAGCTATTAAAACTTCCCAGATCTCTCTTAAGAATGACGGTAGCAGTCATCACTGGACATTGCCTGTTTGGGAACCATGCCAAGAGACTAGGCCTAATCTATAACGACTATGGGAATATATAAGGCAAGACTTACATATTAATACTGTACCAAATACATTAATTAGCAGCAACTGGAAAAGCATACTGCAACAGCTAATAAATGAGGAGAGAGAGAGAGAGAGAGAGGAATTTATCAGTGATGCACGTAGATCTCAATTTCACGATCTATACCCTAAGATTAATTTATACACGTTACCAATTTTGCAACAAAATTATTCGTCAAGGATGACTGGATTTATAATACGAGCCAGATATAAATAGTAGAGCATTTCAGAACAACACTACTGGTATATGCACAGTATGCAACCTTGACGAATCTGAAAATGTCCTGCATGTAATTGGTGAATGCCTCATATATAATGCTTTTAGACAACAGTACTTTCAAACAAGTATACTGAATGAAAATGAGGTCATTAGCGTACTGACTGGTTCTAATTTTAAAAGCTTATATAAATACCTTGAATCCTGTTTAAAGTATAGAAGACTGATACTTAGTTTATGCTCACTGTTTATGCTCCAACTTGTATAGTATGGCATATGTTCAAAATATAAATAATTGGTAGCTAAATTATTAAAATTTTTGCAGCTTAAGATCTTTTGTTGTTTTTTATAAAAAAGTAACGTATTTTTTATTTAAAAAATACGTTAAAAAATTAATTTTCCTGACGATGCTAACAAACTGTTAGCGAAATATCGAAACAAATAAAAAATACGTTACTTTTTTATAAAAAAAACAACAAAAGATCTTAAGCTGCAAAAAAAAAAATTTTAATAATTTAACATAAAAGAAGATCAAATAATATTAGAATAAAATTTAATAATTGGTAGCATTATTAGTTTAAAAAGCATTTTGATTACTGAAATTATAGCAGAAAAATAAACAAATTAAATGCTTTTTTAATTCAATTAATGCAAAGACTATTAGAAATGAAAATTTTTGAATATTTGCGTCTGTACGTAGTTTTCATTATATTTCATGTGTGCCACATCGACGTAATCTTTGAAATTGTGAAATAAAGTGGCAACTTTTTCTTGTCTTATTTGCAAATAAGTTTTTAATCAGTAATTGTTTTCGTGAGTTAGCTAATCGCAAATTTTTGTTATTTGCAATATTTTTATTCGCAAATAACCTGCACGTAGTAATAGTTAACTTTCTTTTTTATTTTTTATATACAGCCATGTTCCAGAGCTTAATTCCGTTCGAAAACGGAATTGAATTATTTTTTTACTTCTTCAAAAAACGAAAAACTAAAAAACTTTTGTTAATGAAATCATTTCTAATTGCAAGAACGAAATTAGTATTATCTTATAAAGTTAATTTCATTTCGAAAAAGTTTGAAATTTTCGTTTTTTGAAGAATTAAAAAAACGATTCAATTCCATTTCCGAACGGAAGTGAATTCTGTGACACGGCCGATAATTTATGTTTGCCAACTCAATCAAACAAGGTGCATTAACGTATACACGGTGGCAGCACTAGAGCAAAATTACAACAATACAACAAAAACAGCCATCTGGTAAGCTATGTTTATCAAAAATATTTGCAACTATTTTCACAATTTAAACTATGAATGTACCTTTTCATAATTATAAATTATATTTATTTGAATTATTTATATGTTCACAAAATATTTGTATATGTTTAATTCAGAATAAAACACTAAATTCACTTTCAAAAATGTAAACAATATATTTGACGTAAATAGCTTACCATATTGCCAGTAGCAAAAAATTGTCACATACCGTAGTGCTGCCACCGTGTATACATTAATGCACCTTGCAATCTAATATACATAAATAAACATTTGTACTCTATGTTTAGTAACATGCCAATCTGGCACACAACAATTATGTTTTGCCATATATAGATAAAGAATCTTGTATAATTATTTTATATACAAAATTTTATATCTATTAATAAATAATAATTTTTTTTCCATTCATTTATTTATTGAATCTTCACAAATTGAACCAACAATAAGTATTCAAATCTTAAAATTAAATACATAAAATTAATTAAGTCCAGCCAATGCTAAACAAAAATTTTTTTATTTTGCACGGCCAGTATCGGTAAAATCACATATTGAACGTTCTGATGGTGGCAAGGGTATCCCTCCTTCTCAACCGAGAGTGGCCTTCAAAATTAAGTATATTGCGTGCAAGAGGATTTGGGTGTAGCTTTTTGATTTACTGATATACCTTGTTGCACACTTTGAAAATTCGTCTTTTACAAGAGGAACACAGAGATCCTTATGAATTCGGCTGTTTTTTACGTACCATGGAGCTGCAGTAATCATCCGAAGAATTTGATTTTGTCGCCTTTGAATTTTCTCAATGTTAGAAGTGGAGGCGGTGCCCCATAATTGAATTCTATAGCACCATATAGGTTTTAAAATTGCGTTGTATAATAAAAGTTTGCAATCCAGCTTCAATGTAGAATTTCTGCCCATAAGCCAATTTAGTTGCGCTGCTTTTAACTTTAACTGAGTAACTTTCGCATCATGCGAAGTTTCCGTACAATGTGTATTAATAATATTAATAAATTAATTATAGTTATGTAGTTATATTAATAATCCAATTTAGAAGAATTGTTTAAGCAATAAAATATATCATTTTACTGGAATATTTGTGCTATTGTATAATTTTAAGCCATTCTGTATAATCATTAGTAAACACCTTCCGAGCGAAGTCGGGGTGGTCACCTTGTAATATATAATTTTAACTCATAAATGTATTTAAGCACACCCATACTTACAAACATTAAAATATAATTATAACAAAATGGAATATAAAATATTTATTTATAATTAAATCTAATATTCGCACACTTTTTACTCATACAAATGAATAAACAAATCAAAATTTTTGTTTTTGCAGATTATTTGGAAACAAAAGGAAACCAAGAGAAGACGTACATACGAAAATCACCTCGTTACCCTGTTTTTAAGCCGATTTCGAAATAAGCAAAAATAAAATAGAAAGAAATGAGAACTACATACACATATACATAGAACTAACTTGTTTTAAATTACAATTAACACCCTCAACGAAGACCACTTTACAGGCTTCTAATCAACAAGAGCCCTCAAAACGGAACACCTTGTTTTATTTTTGGCTTGAGAAAAAAAAAGTATATATATATAGCACTAAATGTTAGTGTCACTCATTTCCACACAGAAAACATACAAAAAATTAAACAAAACCTAAAACATGAACATAACAGAATAACATTCACAATAAAATAAAAATGTATAAGTATATGCATATGTAACAAAGCATAGAAAACATAAAAAAAAAACAATCGAATATGAGAAAAGTATTATTTATTGAAATAAATACTTCCGGTTGCAAAAGTGCGTTGAAGTGCAATAATAGGAGGAGTAAAACCGCAGTTTCAATAGCAAAGGATGGTCCAACCAAAACGTGCGATGTTACTTGTATTTTTTTTTTTTTTTTAGCTTTTATTTATTTATTGAATCTCCACAATGCGAACTACGAGTAACAATAACAGCCGTATTCATAAAAAACAACTTTTTTAGTTAAAACAGAGTTTTCAGCAAAAAAAAAAAAAAACACACATTTTATAAAAACGTATTCATAAATAGCATTTTAGCTAAAAATCATTTTATAGCCTATTTACACCAAAGCGAAATCTGTTCAATCGAGATTTCAAGCCAAGTCTAGTAGATTTTGAGAAGATTTCCCATACAAAATGAAATCTACTTTATGAAATCTACTCAATACTAAGCGATGCAACTGTGATTTCTTGCAAAAAGTACTTAAAAATACTACGCTGCAACAAAAATTGCACTATAATGTGGTGTATGCAGTCTCTGGGCACAAAAAATATGCACTTTAATGCTGGTGTATTCAGTCTCCGATAATATTGTATTGTCAAACCCGTATGCATAAATTATTTTTGAGCATATGAAATCTTGCTATATGTCAAAAACGGTAGTGTAAACTATATAGATTTTGTTGTAGATTTCAATTCAAATCTACTAGATTTTCAGCCAGTTTACCAATCTCGACAGCATGCTTGCGTTCGCAATCTAAGCGAAAGAAAATTGATTTGGGTTCGTCTTTTTTCTATGCAAACGATGTGTCAAACCTCAATCAAAATACATAAGAATATGCTAACGAATAGTAGTGAGTTAGACAAACCCAAATTGATTCGAATGTGAGTGACTGGCTTTCTTTCGCATTCATTTTCTTTCGAAATTGGTAAACTGGCTGTTTGAGTTGGTGTAAATGCGCTATTATTGAAATTTTCTATTTGTGATTGGCAACGCCATCATATCCAATTCTCATCTGATAATCGTGCTGCGATAAAAACGATTTTTTGTTCACATAGTAGTCATGTAAAGAAATGTCTTGTATTGTTTTTTTATGAAAATCGACTTTAAAACAAATAAATAAATGTTAACTTCATTTAGTCTTTCAATTAAATAGCAAAAAAATACTGAGTCAGAAAAGTTTTACTTTGATTACTTTTGCTTACGCGTAGGAAAAAATATGAATAACGAGCTTTTTTATTTATTATTTCGTTTTTTTACACATCACTGATCTACATGGTATTTTATTAACGTATATTATTTTAAATAAAAAAAATGTTAGTAATAACTAAAATAAGAAGACTGGAAAAAATGTAAAGCGTAATTGCTTATCTGGAATCCAGAATAAAATAGATTACTTCTTTCCCTGAAAGTTTTCTGTTGCCAGCTATTCAAAGCTTGATTCATATTTTCTATTAAAAACACACATCACATAACAATTATCAATATCATGGGATTTCTGATAAATATGCAATAAAAATTTTTGCAGCATGTAAATAAACAATAACTAAAAAACACAAATATCACCTTAAAATTGGGTGCAATCAGTTTTTAAAATGGTTGACTTAAAAAACTGCTAAAAAGAACATTTTAACGTAAAATTCGTTTATGAATACAGGAGGCTTATTCTGAATTGCGATGCGAAAGTCATAGCCATACGCAAATGAATTGCGATGCGAAAGATATTTGGTATTCTGTAAGTCTTTCGTATTCGCATTCGCAACTAATTTCATAATGTGGCAATATTCCTCCAAAATAAACGTCAAATTTATTTCTTATCCGACAAGTTTTACAAATTCAAAAAGTATAAAAAAAATAAATAGTTTAATAAAAAAAAAATTGTAACGAACTGAGTTTTATTCTCCATATCAGCCTCTAATATTGATACCAATCAAAAAATAAAATTAGAGACGTAGACGTAGAAGAAAAAGCTTGTTTTTATTGTTTTCACATTTTTCTTTTTAAATTCTCAATAATTTATTTAGATTATTGGGATATAAAGTTGAATGTTTGAGAATATCTTCCAAAAATTTCCAAAGTCTACTGATGATTAGAGTAATTCCTATGAAATATAGACAGCTAGCAAACGTAAAAAACAAGTTGTTTATAATTTTTTGGTTGGTAAAAAATTATTATTTTCAAAAATTAACTGTGATGACGAAAATGGAAAAGAAGCTAAGCCAACATTCTAAATTTGAGTGAAAAAAGTTATTTTATTTTGTCTGACGAGTATTCAGTGTTTTTAGGTGGCCTTTCGCCAAATGACTGTGCTTTTTCATGAATCCCATAATTACTTCGAATTATCGCATCTTAATGCTCTTGTTGTTAGTTTGCCTGAGTACAACTTCATTATTAAAATCAGTTAATCTCTCATCTACCACAATAAGTTATTATTTACTTTAATAATTTTTTGTGTTATTTTAACAAATCAAATAGGTGAATAGAAAAAAATAATATAATACTTCCTTTTACATGCCTTGCTAATGCTGTGTTGCTATCGAATGAATTTTGCGAGTATGACATTTGTTTTCGCAATTAAGAATGCCGACTTGCCACCTTTTCGCATTTTAAATGCGAATAAAAACGTACTATGCGAACATCGCAATAGAGAATAGCAACTCTTCGCATATATGCATATTCGAGTAGCATTACCATTCGCATCGCAATTCAGAATAAGCCTCCAATTTTATCGAATTTTCCCTAAAAATGGTTTGAACGGCTGTTTAACTTTTTATGAATACGGCCGTAAATACACAAAATTAATTAAGTCCTGCCAATGCGAGACAAAAATGTTTTATTTTTGCACAATCAATATCGGTAAAATCTCCTATTTAACGCTCCGATGGTGGCAAGGGTATCCCTCCTTCTCAACCGAGAGTGACCTTCAAAATTAAGTATATTTACTGATATACCTTGTCGCATACTTTGAAAATTCGTCTTTTATAAGAGGTGAGTTTTTTTTACGTACCATGGAGCTGCAGTAATCGTTCGAAGAATTTGAGTTTGTTGCCTTTGAATTTTTTCAATGTTAGATGTTGAGGCGGTGCCCCATAATTGAATTCCATAACAACATATAGGCTTTAGAATTGCGGTGTATAACAAAAGTTTGCAAGCCAACTTCAATGTCGAATTTCTGTCCATAAGCCTTTAACTTTAACTGAGTAACTTTCGCATCAATGTGGAACTACCACGTTAACCTACGGTCGAGATAAATACCAAGGTACTTGACTTCATTTTGCTGCGGAATAGGTGAATTGTTAATTTGGATAGCCGAATATGTTTGTTTACGCAGTGTGAATGTAACGTGAGTACACTTTTGTTCTTGATGGTGTCCATGTACACTTAAATGTTAAATTCTTCTCCTTTTCGGTTAGGCAAATTTTTTATCAAAACGTGATCAAGTTTGCAAAGTATTATATATATACTCATATGTATTATATTAAAAAAGTTGGATGATATTTAATTTCTTTTATGGACAGTTCATTTGTGTTACTATTCGCCAATTTAACTGGCAAGCCAGAACCGGGTTACTCTGAGCTGGGTGCCAGGAGATGAGGGGCACTATGGCAATTAGATGGCAGACATGTACGACAAAAAAGGGCCCATTCTAACATTTGGCTTCAACAAGAGTCTCCTTAATGAGGGTATGAAGAAATGAACTGAGCTCATCGTGGGGCAATATTGGAACGAGACAACCGGTCTTGAACATTCTAAGAAATTATTAAGCTCTGATGCAAAGAGTGAGAAATGCGCTATTAAACTGGATAGGAACAGCCTCACAACACTGACAGGTCATTATACCTGATTTAAGCACCTGTATAAGATAGGAATTTCTAATACAGACATATGCAGATTCTGCGGCAAGGAAGAGGAGTCAATGGTGCACTTGACTTGCACTACTGTGGAGCATTGGCACACGGGAGATATAGATATACAAGTGCATACTATTACCCGCAAGTACATACTCTTACTCCCAATGAAAGAGCTTGTTCTGTTTTTTGACATACTTAACCCGTAATAGGTCAACAATGGTCGCAGTGCAAGTGGCCGATGAGCGCCATTTCCCATCCAAATAATAACAATAATAATTCGCCACTCTTGTTTTTAATTATGATATAAGCAGAACTCAATATTATCAGCTGTCATTCAACATATTTGAATTTTTTTTTTAAGTTATCATTCGCCAAAAAGTTACCTAAAACTTCCCTTTTGTTTTTTCTTTAAACATGTTTTTCAATATATGTATCCTTTTTAAGTAAATTTTTATATATTTTCTCTCAGGATCTTCAACATCCTAATGAATTTCTTCGTGGATCCACGCTACCTTTTTTATGCAAACTTAAGGAACCAGAACTTTTGGAGCCCTTAGTGCCGTCTATTCGTGCCTATCTAGAGCACCGCCACTCCTATGTCCGTCGTAATGCAGTTCTTGTTTTGTCCTTCTTTCTGTACAAACGTGTTTTTCATAGTCGTCCATGTTTTATATACTTATATTATATTATACCGGAATAGATAGAGTTTTGTTTTGCATCATGTTTGCACGTGTTATTTTTTATTATTTTATGTTTTTACTGCCATTTGTTTTTTCTCTATTTGTTATTATTAATTTCTTTTTCATGTTCCTCCTATGTATTTATTACCTTACTGGGGGTCTCCATTAGCCATGAACATGGTATGAGCATCATGGCGAACATCGCAAATGGCTAATGTGGACCGCTCATGACCATGTTTCGTTCATGCTCTGACATCGATGCTCGAGCATCAATGTTCGCCATGAAGTTGGCCATCACGTACAAAAATACACAAAATGGCGCCGAATTGAACACTTTGATAAGGTAAATCCGAACATACGTATTCGCCACATACAGAACATGAACTTTTTTTTTACATTCGCTCTGCCGACGTTATGTTCATGCCATGTCCAAGTCGATGACACGTGAAGACACGGCGTTAAGGTGTGCGCGGTGTTGAACTAATTTTTGTTATTCTGAGTAGTGTCGAAAGTATATACACTGATCAGTTGTAACTAATTTAATTTCAATACTTTAAATGCTGTGATAACGTTTGTTTTGGTCGTTCCGTGTGTTAAGTTCACAAACATTACTTTCCCTTTCCTCCTCCTCATAATCTATTTTCCCAGTTCCAGTACAATGCAATGCATATGTAGGGGCTATCCCCTGAGTACTAGTCCAAGATAAAAAAAAAAATACAAAAACTTCGACTGGCTGGTATCCGATGGTCCTGAATTAATTGCAAACTTTTTAGATACGCAACCGGATATGTCTGGCATATCTTATGTTATTGCATGCTGATCAGGAAAGAGCTCTCAACTATCTAGCACTTTTGATCAAGTAAATAATTTTAATATTTCAAGTAAATAATTTTAGTATATGGAGTTCCCAAAAATGAATGACGTCATCTTTTGTATTATATTTATATTTTATTTTTTAGTTGTAAATCAATCGTTTGCCGTCTTTGCCAGACTACGCTGCAAAAATTGAAATAAACAAGAAACAAAAAACATTTAGTGAAAAAAATGAATGCGGTAAACAATAAACAGAATAAATTTATTTAATTGAAGATTCCCAAAAAACTAAAGTGCGCAGTACGTCTTCGACTTACTTACAAAGTAAAGGTTCAGTTAGACGTGGGTTATCCATAACCATAGAAAACAGCTGTTCCAACCAACCTTATGAGCGGCAGTGTAATCGATTATTATTGCCTTAACCATAACGCCATAATCGTAGCAACCAATTGAATTTTGGTTTTCTGTCGTAACCGTAAACAGCTGGCATCTGATTTGTTGTGTACACATTTTTCAGTGTTGCCGGCTTAGATTTTTTAATCCTAATGGAATCTTATTAAAAATATTCTTCAGAGGAGAAAATTTTGTAAAACAAATATACGCGTGTGTGTGTGTGTATATATATTTACGTATATATTTGTTATTTAACAAATAATCATTTTTAGCTGCAAAAATAAGTATTGATTACATAAACAATATCAATTAAATATAGAACATATATTCATTTTTGGCTATGGCGTTATGGCCAAGTCACGTCTAACTGAAACTTAAGCAAGATTGTATCCGAGCTGCCTACTGCCAACTTACAAAGTGTGCGAGGTTGTATTCAAGCTGCCTACTTACAATGCAAATATGTTAGAAACTAGAAACGTCACTATCTCGCTTACTTTTTGTACAGGTGGTAGACGCGTGTGTGTATGAAAATGTATACTATGTTCGTATATGCATTACTGACTTACAAGTGTGTATCGGATCATCGCTTCTGTAAGCAAAACTTTGGCCGCTGGGTTATAGCGTGAAAAACTACCTAAAATTATTAAACTAAACTAAAATTTTCTGATGACTTTTGTTATTGACAGTGGTGGCGTATTTCTTTAAGTGCAACCTATATTAGCACGTCAAGTGTAATTTATCTGTCAAAACCCCTTATGTACATAAAAAATTTATGAAACCAACCTAAATAACGCGGCGTCTACGCTTTGCTATTGGAAAATCCAATTTTGACAGCCCGTAAGACAACTTTACTGTCTTTCAGTAATGTTCGCTTCAAAAAAATGTTACTTCTTTTTGGCGGCCATTAGTAATCACACATTAGGTGGTTTCACTTTTTATTATATCTATTTAGTGATTTTTTAAATAAGGTGGTGAGCACTACTGTACATGGCACAACGTTAACGCTCTTATCTAAGTCACTTATTGCAGTGCAAAATCAAATTACTTTGCGCTTTACGCCTTAATTTAGGTTGCACTATTTGAGTATATTCCCACCAAATTAATAAATGTTTTAATGGTGTAACTGGAAATTACATATTGTAATTGCCACACCTGTCACACATGAAGAATATGTGTTCTGTCTGCAACATTCACGCAGCTGTCCCCATAGATACAGATCGGTGTAACTACATATCTTCCCTATTCTGTGAAGATATTCCTGTAAATATCCATGTCCAAAAAGCATCTGTACTCGTAGGTGCATGATAATTTATCTCAACATAGCTTCTGTCTACCCACTTCTTAATGTCCATGATCATTCTCACTGTCCATCTGCGGAAACCAAATAAAATAATTCAGTCCGCTCACTCCGCATTTTTCCAAACGGTGCAGTATCGGTTTGCCCACATACAACTCTCTAGTAGAGAAAGGAGCCAGAAACCATCAGAGGAAGTGCTGAACACTCTATTCTTCCTCCTCATCCTTGCAACTTCTACAGAAATAGTATTTTCTTCCTTCTCTCTCCTACAACTTCTACAGAAATAAATGAAAGACAATGTCCAGTCAAAACCGCCACCAATGCATGCAAACTTCGCCGGGGAAGACTCCTTAGTATCATAGTCCTCCTACAATCAAATTCAGTTCATGTTAGTCTCGCTATTCGACAGACAGACTTACCAGACCATCTCTCCTGTGCAGCCCCTGCAAGTTGACGCTGCACCTGGTTCTTACAGTTTTTAAGCGCTATTCAAACCAGCCTGTTAATGGCTTCTTGCTTTAAAGGAACTCTGATTTTTGCTAGTTTATTTAACTTATTAAGATATATGCAGCATTCATGTCCAAAATTGGATGTCGTATAGAGACCCGCAAGTCCATTTAACACTGCCTCACAATCAGTACAAATCCGTATATTCACCCAGTATGCCATATAGTATACTGTGATTTCAGCCTGCGTCATGCTACACTTATATACTCGTATGGCACCAACAACTCCCAAGTCCGTCTTGGATTCATCTGTGAAGATCTTTAGCAAATCCTCTTGGAAACCTATTTGGATGGCTTCCAAGAGCGTGGTCAGCTAAATTACGCCAAATCTCTTATCGAGCAGTAGAATTGATAAACAGTAATTAATATTTCCTGAAAGGTCAACTATCCTTCCCATTATCGAAGCATGACTTTTGGACGCCTCTTTTCACAACCTTTAGCTTGATCGTCGCTTCCTTCACCATAAGATCGGTCGGCAGCCAATACATCATCGTAAACAGCGCCTCCGTTTGCATGATGCAAGAAGCAGTATCCTTTCTATAACTGCAACGAATGATTTTTTTTACAACAGAAAAAGCCAGCTCTCTTAGAAAACGGTGAAGGTGCGTCTAAAGTTCTGCAAGAAGCACAAAAATTGGACCGTAGAAGATTGGAAGCGGATATTGTGGTCAAACGGAACCAAAATGGTTTTCAGTCGGATGGTAAGGAGTACTGTTAACACCAGCCTCACGAAATGTTGAATAAACACTAAGTGAAAGAAACGATAAAGCTGGAGGTGGTATCTTAATGATTTTACTTGGTGGTATCTAGGTCCATTGGTAAAAATCATGGGTATATTGAAGAAAGAAGATTATCTTCGTATCTGTGATCAATCTGACTGTCCATCTGCATGTTATTCGCAGTTCGTTTGGTTTCCGCTCATGCTGATCTTACCGTTACCGATCCACGGCCAAGAGGCCAATCAGGATAGTTGTGCTTATTAAAAGAAAGCAGGCTCGGACATTGTGCGATATCCCGAAGCTACTCTGAGGGTAGCAGTATGCTGTAACATTGCCAACAACTACTGAGCTAATCAGGACACCATATTGGAACTCATCAATACAAATCATAAATAAACAAGTAAGTTCCAAAATAATATTTAAGGGTAATTTTTACAACTTAGCAGTAAGGCTGGCGTTAGTTAAAAGAACTATCAGCAGAAGTGAGCGATAACAATTTACCTGTAAAATTAAACTTATCTTTTACAAATTAAATTAAATCAAAGACAGATAAAAATTGTAGTTGCTAGTAAATTTAAATTTTATTGTAATTTATAGAGTAGAAAGTATGGTAACTTGTGCGAATAAGATTACATTACATACAAAACCTCCTATTAAAACTTGTAAGTAAAATTGGCTTTCCGGTAACTTAACGCACACTTTTAGGTTAAAGCGAAGTTTAGTTAAAAAAAGATTAGCTGATAAAATGCTACCTTTAACTAACGCCAAGTTGTAACAGTGGACCTAAATATGTTATTTGACTTTCAAGCTGCTGTCGGTCAAAGGTTAACATTCGTTAACAAGCAAACAATCGATAAGCTACACAAAATGTTTGCGCAAACGTAATATTTTCGCTTGTTTGCCATATCGGGTTTGTAGTCTTAAATTAGATATTTGGGACACCAGTCGAAGGGTTAAAGATGGAATATTTTTGTTTGTTTGCAAATCAATTTAATAACTTTAAGCACTACATAATATTATAGGTATTATATTGTTGTTTAATTACACAAATCAAAGGTTAACATTCGTTTTTACTATTACTATGAAACTTAATTTTAAGAAGTCAACAAAACATGATATTTCTTTTCAGGATCTGCTAGTAGAATAACTTTGTGTGCTAAATTTAAAAGGACTTTGTGAAAATATATCAACAGCAATAGCAGACATTAAATGGTACTTATTGCAGCTGCTGACCACTGCACAAGATTAGATGCAATGACTCTTGTGCGTGTGACAATGGCTATTGTAAGATGCTTAACTCAACTAAAGTGTGTAAATTTGATCAGTTCAATGAAATTTTTACAAAAAAAAAAAAAATGTGTGGAAAAAAGTAGCTGATAGAGTTTTTAATATATGTAGTTAACATCACCAGGAAGTGAGACAACACGGCTATTGAATTTCTCGCGTAAAAGGGGCATTGTGTTGATGGCTATGTGACAAGTAGCACCATTTATTATATTGACTGTCATTTTATTTTTTTGCTAGTGGCAACACTGAAGTTCAGCAGCTGCCACTTATTTTTAATCCGAGAGCTTTACGAAAAAACAATGCATTAAAATTGCAAAAATTTATTACATATGTAAATTTAAAAAGTTGTGCTGAGACCGAGAGAGCACAATTTTGTAAACATGAAAACATTCATGCGCACATGCGTAAATATATAAACATTGTATGTATGCATGTTCTATTTGAGTTTTGTTGATGGGAGTTATTAAGAACAAGTGAAGCAACAAACATACATATAAATATGTATTGGTGCATGCTAAAATTTTTTTTGGGAATTATAATTCTCATTTCAAACATACATCTACGTACATATGTATACTAAGCGCACATATGATATGCATGAATGTGTATTATTTTCTGGGATGTTGCTTTTTTTTTTTTTGTTTTTATAGAAGTACCTATGTAAGTATATGTACATATGTACTTACTTATTTTAAAAGTATTGGATAAAATTAAATTTCGTGTTTTCGTATCTTACGTACTACATGGTTATAAGAGCCACTAATAAACGAAATTACCATATATGATTATTTTTATAATTGTAGGGTACATATAGATTTTTATTGTTGTATGAATAAAAATATGCATGTTCGCACCGAAATGATGATGCTGTATGTACCAAGATGCTTTTTGAGAACGAATTCTGGTAGATATCTACTATACTTGTAATGAAATGCAACACACTGGTAACAGAATAAAAGACATATTTGTATTTGCATTTAATTTGTATACCCTTCACAAAAATTTAAAGGGTATATATATGTAAGTTTGTGATTCCGTTTGTAATTTCTACAGTTTTTATTTGTAAGCCTATTAAGTATATACATATATTCTGATTCAGAATTAATGCAAAACTCGATTAAGCGATGTCCGCTGTTGAAATACCGTTTCTAAGAAAACCATTAGACTTAGACACTTTTCTCTTTCACCATTCTTTTATTCCATCGATTCATGGGTTTACTATTAAAATTCAGTAATATCGGTTCACATATAGCTGAGATATATTCAAAATTCCGAAAAAAAAACATTTTTTTTGCAATTTTGTATGAAAATTTTTGGAAACAAAAGTTGTTTGTTTTGCTTCAAACTCCACACAATTATTAAGCATGGTGACTAACAGGCAAAACATTTTTTTTTTCAGATATCGGTCCATATATACCCGAGATATAGCCCAAATCGGATTTTTAATGAAAATGTCACATAGGCGACGCTAAACAATTTTTTTTGCTTAAAAGTAGTTCTGGTAATAAAATTAGGTTATGTAAATATGAAAAATGAAAATTTCCGATATCGGTCCATATATACCCGAGATATAGCCTAAAACGGGTTTTTCATGAAAATGTCGCGTAAGCAAACCTAAACAACTTTTTTTGCTTAAAAGCAGTTCTGGTAATTAAATCAGGTTATATAAATATCGAAAATGAAAATTTCCGATATCGGTCCATATATACCCTGAACCGGGTTTTTCATAAAAATGCCGCGAAGGCGAACTTAAACAACTTTTTTTGCTTAGAAGCAGTTCTGGTAATGAAATAAGGTTATATAAATATCGAAAATGAAAATGTCCGATATCGGTCCATATGTACCCGAGATATAGCCTAAACCGCGGTTTTTATGAAAATGTCACGTAAGTGAACTTAAACATCTTATTTTGCTTAAAAGTAGTTCTGGTAATAAAATCAGCTTAGATAAATATGGAAAATGAAAATGCCCGATATCGGTCTATATATACCTGAGATATAGCCTAAACCGGGGTTTTCATAAAAAATGCCGCGTAAGCGAACTTAAACAATTTTTTTTTGCTTAAAGCAATTCTTGTAATAAAATAAGGTTATATAAATAAGGAAAATAAAAATTTCTGATATCGATCTAAATATACCCGAGATATAGCCTAAACCGATTTTTCCATGAAAATGTCACGTAAGCCACTTAAACAATTTTTTTTCTTAGAAGCAGTTCTGATAGTAAAACTAGGCTACTAAAATACAGGAAATGAAAAATATAGGATAACCGATTTTACACGATTTTTTTATACCCTTCACAAAAATGTAAAGGGTGTATATAATTTTTATATTAAAGCAGTTCTGATTATAAAAGGGGGTTACTAAAATACCAAAAAGTGTACATTTTTGATATCGGTCTACACATCGCCCAAATGAAAATGACGCGTGTGAAAATACAATAATTTTTCACGCCGCCTTAAATAAATGTACACATCCCTAGCATATATTATGAAAATTATTAGTTCGTATCAAAGATTTTAATGAACTATCATTATTATAAATTAAAACAGCATATTTAGTTCAAATTTGTAATATGTACTATACATTTACGTGACTATCGTGAAGGCTATTTTAGATTCGGCCCAGCCGAATACACCACACACTCTTACTTGTTTTTTTTTTTTTTTTTTTTGTAAATTTTTATTTTGTATGATATAAATATTCAAAAAACCTAAAAAGGTTATAAACCAAAACCAGGAACTCAAATAAATAGTTAGTTTTATAATTCAAAATGGAAAAACAAATTAAATAACTGGTGCTTTAAATTTCTGACTTTTTCAGCATTTGAAGCTTTGCAGTCATGTGTCTGCCAAGAGGAATATTTTCTTAGTAATACAAGTATAAGCAAATTAAGAATTTCCAACCCGTGTTTGTGACAAACGTTGTTCTCGTTAAACCAGAAGGAGCAAATTGAATTTTTAGTGCATTCTACGCATTGCTCAATAATAACTTTTGATTGCTCTGATTTAACAAAATAGCTTTTCGAAAATTTTTATGTGAAGTTCATATAAATGAATGATTATACTATATAAGGAAAACATCTTCTTCATCAAATGAATATATTTCCGAAAAGTGTGAAAAATAACACTAACATACCGCAATATATGCCAGAGTTACATGCATACATATACATGAGGTTTCTCACAAATTATTTACAATAGACATTAGTTTTCTCGCATGTAGAAAACTTGCTTGAAAAAAAATCTTTACCTACAAATATTAAATTTTATTCTATTTGTATTATTTAATTAAAACTTAGATGCACACAAAAAATTTTCTTTAATTAAGGCATCTAAAATTCGATCAGAATTGATGCAGTTTAATTCGTACAATAACAAATGTATGCATACTTTCGCTACTGCGACAAATTAGATCTATTCGTTTTAAATATAATATGTGCTCAGATCATTATATTAACATGCAAAACCCAGCAAACACGATGCAAAATCATTGAAATATGTTCACGGCTTAGTAACAACTTTGCATTAGACAAACGTTTGCTTGCAAACAAATGCTGTTATATAAAAATCAGCCCCTTTTTGCTGCGAAGGTAGTTCCAGTAAAATGATACTCAATCGTAAGTCGTCTACGAAAGAATTTTATTGCTGCGAAGGTAGTTCCAGTAAAATGATACTCAATCGTAAGTCGTCTACGAAAGAATTTTATTGCATATTATCATTATTACTAATTTTAATTCAAATCTGCGTGTTTGCTGGGCAGTATATTGGATGTTACCAACACACATGCACACATAAACAATACACATACGTAATTATTTTTGCAGAGAATTTGTTCTCCCCATTAATTGAAAGTTTGTTTTTGCAAAAACACCAAGGGATTTTCAGAAAATCCCTACAAGAATTTAGCACGGGAACAACAACATAAATGATGAAACAGAATACGTCCGCAACTTCAAGCAAAATCGACTCTCAGAGAAAACAGGCACATAATTGAAACGACGGCTGTAACTTCACAAACTGTCATTTAATCTTCTTTTTTGTTAGGTAAAAAAAGCTTTTTCTTTTATTTTAATTTTTCCTCACAGTAAAGCTTTTGAAGCTTTGGTTTTGTTTACAAAATAGGTGTGTTTCTTTACTCTACTTTGGGATCCCGCGGGATCCCAATTTGCACGAAAAGCGTTCCCGTACTTTAAAATTGGGCAAATGAGAGCGCTTTTGAGAGAATAGTATGCTTCCTCTTCTTGCACTAAACAGCCCGTACTTTTTCTTCGGGCTAGTTTGGGCAAGTAATTAAGCAATCAGCTGTTCGAAAAATAAACAATAGCAAAGAAACAAAGTTCATTTGAATCAACTCGTATACAAATCATTTCAGTGTTTTTATATAAAAATTAAATACACAGGAATGTACAAAAGACCTTAAAAGCTAAAAAGTGAAAAATATCACAGTATTTTTTCGTAAAACTAAGTGACAATTTTTTTTGCCATATCAAAACACAGCATATGTTTCTTTTTGGGCTAGAAATTTGGCTTTTTGCGTTCCCGTACTTTAGGTAAATTTTATCTGTATTTGAGAGTAACTCATGCATGCTCTCTTTTGCCCGAAACTTGCCCGGAAAGTAAAGAAACACACCTAATGTATGAAATTTACTAAAAGTGTGGTAATATTGTTGAAAGCTTTTCTGCTTCAAAGTGAGAGCATAAGAAAAATCGCTGCCAAAATAAAATAGATTCTATTTTACGACCGCATTCTCTGGCGTTATTTTATGCCATATTGTATGGAGAAAAACGTCATGCCCTAGTTCTGTTTCATCATTAAGACAGTAAAATATCTTTATATATATATTTATTGTCTTTGCTTTATCATTTGCAATTTTTAACCGGTTGCAGAATTTTTAAATAGAAATCGAAGCTAGACATCTTGAGATATAATAAAAAAATCATGACAAAAGTGGCTTCTTAACCAAAGAACTGTTTTTGAGCAATTTATAAAAATATGTCCAAAAATGTGCTTTCTTTTTTGGTTCACTCGAATAAAGGCATTTTCTTTATTTTTTATTATATGTATGAACATATGTATTAATGGCAAATAGTCGAACTTACTTTTAATATTTCTAATATTATATGTAATATCGTCTGGCTCAAGTTCAATCCTGGCTACAACCAAGAAATATTTTTATTTTTAACTATAGCAATAATTGCCGCGATCAATAACTCTTGGTCAAAGAAGACAGGAAAAAATAATTGTATACACTAAAGCTGGGGGACAACTAGCTGTTTCGCAGCCGCTACACTACTCATCAGTGCCCACTTGGATTCGAACTCAGTACCATGTAAACATGATGTATTTTTAAGGCGGCCGCTTAACCCACTTAGCCACCGAGCTCTTATTTATTTTTTCGTCTATATTTGTCTCATATTGATCACATATGCAATTTGTAATAATATGAGACAAATATAGACGAAAAAATAAATAAGAACTAGGTGGCTGATTGGAACTTTTCCAAAGTTACACAAATTTATTAAAATGTGTTACGCTCTATATGTTTAATTTTTTGCACTGCGTATTTTGTTTTTTCACATCCTACCAACGTATCGCGATTTAAGAGGTGTGTTTCTTTACTCTATTTTGGGATCCCGCGGGATCCCAATTTGCACGAAAAGTGTTCCCGTACTTTAAAACTGGGCAAATGCGAGTGCTTTTGAGAGCACGAAACAGCCCGTACTTTTCCTTCGGGATAGTTTGAGAAAGTAGTTAAGCAATCAGCTGTTCGAAAAATAAACAAATGACAAATAAACAAAGTTCATTTGAATCAACTCGTATACAAATCATTACAGTGTTTTTTTATAAATATTAAATGAAAAGGAATGTGCTTTAAAAGCACAAAAGTGTAAAATATCATAGTATTTTTTCGTAAAACTAAATGCAATTTTTTGTTGCTACATCAAAACACAGCATATGTTTCTTTTTGGGCTAGAAATTTGGCTTTTTACGTTCCTGAGGCCAAATCACCGCATACGATATCGAGCAATATTATCGAAATTTTTCATTTTGGTATCATGGCACACGATATCGAATGAATTGTTTTGCAATAATGTGAAAAATTTAAAAAAATTCTTTTTTGTATTCGTACTTTTAGGGAACATATGGTCTTGAATCTATTACATTTTGTTTAAATTACGATCCGAGTTGCATCGTTTGCCATAATCTAGATGTATAGTAATGTTATTCGATACGATAGTTAATTCGATATCGTATGCGGTGATTAGACCCCTGTACTTTAGGTAAATTTTAGGTGTGTTCCACGAGATCTCGGACCGGTTCGGACTAATGAGACTAAAAAGCAAATTACTCTCTAATTTTGCAAATTGTATCGAAAACTGCTGGAACGCAAAAAACCACAATTGTACATCTTGCAATACTAGTGCTGCTTACTTTTTAGATTAAAGTATATTTTAGTGATTTTAGACGCTTAAAACGCATAAGATCATATAAACAAAAGATTTGCATTATTGGCAACAGTTGTAAATATAAGAGACTGTTCCTCTAAGGAGATTTCGGAAAAACGTTGAAATGAGTTTTCTCAACAAAGAAGATATTAAAGTAGCAGTTAACTTGAGAGACCTTTCTTTTAAAGCTTATAAGGAGAATAGCAATGAAATCAATTGGAAGATTTATTGTAGGTATAGGAATCGAGTCAAAAAACTTTTAAGGAAACACAAAAAAACTTTTTGGGAAGCTAAGTTTAAGGACGCTGGTAGCAAAGCACTGTGGAATGTGATAAACAGCCAAAAGAGAACTATGTCTAACTGCTTTGATAATCACGACCCAGAGACCTTTAACCAGTATTTTATATCATCTCAGTCTGCGACTCCAAGTAATGTTCCAAATTTTAATGAGATGACTAGTACTGGGTTTAACTTCAAATATGTTTGTAGGAATCATGTCTATTTAGTTCTTATGAAGGCAAAATCTAATTCACTAGGCTCTGATGAAATATCGAATTGTGGAAAACCAGTAGAATAGTTCCTATTGAGAAGCAGAGATCGTGTACTAGCTTACAAAATTATAGACCAATAAGTATATTACCTAGCCTTTCAAAGATTTTTGAAGCAATAGTGAAACAGCAAATGTTGGATTATTTGACACCACATAAGCTTCTCAGCGACTGTCACTTTGGCTTTCAATCCGGGGAAAGTACTTCTCATTTACTGCTGAACCTAACGGAAGATATTAGGCACAACTGTAACGAAAAGAAAATTACAACCTTAATATCACTTGACTTGAGTAAGGCCTTTGATACGGTTGATCATGGTGTTTTAGTAAACAAACTTGCTCTTGAGTTTGGGTTTTCAAAATTATCTTGTAAATTGCTGTATTCATACTTAGCAGATCGGAAACAATATGTAGGCATGAGGTGTTACAGGTCTACTGTTTCATCCTGCTCAAGTGGGGTACCCCCAGGGTCCATTCTTGGACCACTACTGTTTGTGTGCTACATGAATGATTTTGTGAGTTTAGTTCAATCACCGCAAAGTAAAATTTTTCTCTTCGCCGATGATATATATATCCTACTTAAAGGAGATGCTCAGTTTATTGATTGTCACAAGGCTGCTATATGCTACACTTTATCCCTTGCAGAAAATTGGGCATGTGTCAATAAGCTCAATTTCAACCCGTCGAAAACCAAAGTGATATTTTTTGGGAATCAACAATACACACCCATAGGAATTAAATTTGGTGGGTTTGATGTCTCTTTTGTTGAATCTATGAAATGTCTTAGTTTGGTGATTGATAATAAATTGAATTTTGATTATCATATAAATAGTATTTCGGTTAAGGTGAACAGCACGTTAAGAACGCTGTATGCTACTTGCCACTGAACACAAAAATTAAACTAGCTCATTCCTTACTTATGTCACATGTTACTTACTGTGTGGAGGTGTATAGTGGATGCACGGCTATGAATATGGGCCGAGCAAAACTTATATTCAATAGAATTATTAGATATATCTACAATATTCGAATATTTCAGCATTTAACGCGCCATATAAAACTATATCTTAATTGTTCTTTTCTAGACTTTGTTAAAATAAGGATACTAAATGCCTTCTATCAATATTTAAAAGGTCGTATAAATTTTCCCTTTAAGGGGGTGTTTCGATTTTCAAGATCAAGACGGAACCCTCAGTTAATATTGCCTAAGATAAATAATTCTGTATTCGAAAGATCATTCTTAGTAAGAGTGTGCAGGCTTTATAACCAACTTCCCACAAACCTTGGAAGTTTTGAGTCTACAATGCCATGTTTCAAAAGAAAATTGTTTGATTATTATGCAGGAGCATAGAGAATTGTATAATAAAGGTGTTAATTCTCGGCTTCAAGGATTAATTTTACATATGGGCAAATCCTGCGTGACGAACGCCACATTCGTACGAGTTTTCGGATTAAAATAAGAAAATTTTTTGGTCTTCCCAGAGAGATATCTTTAACAAATACATGGTGTTTAGTGGTGATTTGAGTGTACTTTAGAATGCCATAAAAAAATTTTTTCAACAGGTATAAGTTGCGAAAAAATTGATCACAAATTTTCGTGACGCACGCTACAAAAAATGGAAGTAGCTTCGAACGTTGTGGTATGTTTTCGTAATTTTTAGCAAATTTTGAATAATAAAGTACACAGAATGAAATGTCTAAAAAAAAATAAGAATATAAGAGAATTCTAAAATAAGTTATTTTCAGGCAAAACATTTTTTAGTTTTTTCTCAAAAGCCGTGAACATTATGTGACGCACGCTCGTTACGCACGCTACATTTTTTCGAGTAGTATATAGTAAATAAAAACCATTGTATTTATCTTAACGAAACAATTTATATTCTTTATAAATAACATTATTTAATTCATATATTAGGTTTATTCATTAAAATATTATTGTTTATAAGTATGTTTATAAATAAATTTTATGTTTTGATGAATATGCCGTAAGTGATATTTCGAACACATTTTCATTAAGTGATTTAAAGTAATGGCTGCTTTTAATTCCGGGAATGCTCTTAACGTTAGCCCATCTCTCGGAAAGAAATCCAATTGTATTTTTTATATACGCACTGCTTACATATAAAATAAAAATACCGTTTATATTATTTTTGCGAATTTAAAGAAATCATGGGCGTTATTAAGAACAATATTCTGAGATTTCACCATTTGCCAAATTTTTCTCTTTACGACAGCTCCAATTCCACCCTTTCCGTGAGCAGTTGCAAAAAAATTCAACTCGAAGTGTTTCAAATCTAATTGTTCTTTAAGCAACGGTATAGTATTCAAAATGAACTTGTTTTTAAAGTGACTTGCACAGCCATCAGAAAATAAAAATAGCTTTGAAATAGCATTTTCTTCTTTAAGTTTCTTTACAATTAGCTGAAGAAAGCAATAAACATCATATTTATTGTGTGACAGTTCATCGCTCGTAATAGCAAATGATCTTGTACAATTGTGCAACCAGGCAACACAAGTAAATATGGTTACTTGGGAGTAACTAAAATGAACTGACTGAATTTCATTTTGAGTGAGGATAATTTCGATAATTTCGAGCACGCTCTGCACACGTCTTCATTTTTTCAATATTATACGGTAAGCAAACAATTTTGTGTGGTGCAAAATGCCGATAATAAAAACTAACTAATAATTGCAAATGATTCAAAAGAATTGCCTTTGGTTTCTTTTGAATGACAATCTGAAATTTACCGTTTGAAAAAGTAAACGAAATTGTTGTTGCTCTGCTCACTGTAATAGGCGAAGAATAGATTAAAGAAGCGAAGTGATAAGAAAACAGAATAAAAATTGCAAAGGTTTTTATTGTAATTTTTGGGAGAACTCAAATAGTGACGCACGCTACAGAAATTAATAAGCTGAAATTTTTTTTTTTTATATATAGAATTTTATTATTTTATTTACTTAAAAAAAGGATATTAATTTAATTTAAATTTATAGAAGAATTGTAAAAAAAAAAATTTCTGCCCACAATATAAAAAAAACCTAATTTTCCGTGACGCACGCTACAACGCATGAACCTGGCATTTCATACCTAATTTTACTGTTTCCAAAACAGTAAAAGACAATTTTTTTTCCAAAATCTAAGAGAATTGTGTGAATAACAATATGGCTTTCGAGTTGATCACTTATGTATGTTAAAACTAAGGTAATGAAATGAACATGTAAAAAAATGTTAACTTTTTGTATAACATTAAGAGACCGGAGGTAGGGTAGGATTTGGTAATATTTTTTGTATTAATGATCATCAAATAGATATTTTTTATACATATTTATTGATTTAGATATCGAGTCTAATGTTGCGTTAAAAAAAAAATTATTTAAATTAATTTCAAAAATGTTTGGCTGGTAGACTGTTTTGGGGATTTGCCCATATTTAAATTTAATGGAATTTATAATTTTTAAAAATTGTGATATAGATAACCCAATGTATAGTTGTAATATAGCTAACCTAATGTATAAGAGTATATTAATAACTCAACGTTATATAAGTTACATAGATATAGAGTTAAACTATGGAAATTGTATTTATTATCCCCATGAACTAGCTATTTAATCAAATATGGCCCCATGGGCTCGATTAAGAGAACTGAAAAAAAATAAAGAAATAAAAATCAATGTAATATGTTCCATTGATTTTTGTAGTACATATTTATAAAATGAAAGGCCAAATAGCAATAGCATGTTCTGTTTACAACTCCACAACGTTATTTTTAGTTTGTACAATTGCTTTTAACTAGTTTTTAAAGAAAAATTATTTTCCAATTTGCAAATTTTCTGATAACATTTGCAGTTTCATACATATGTAAACATAAAACAGCTGGTTATTTAATTCTAGTCCGAACTTACCCAAAGAAAAAGCTCGGGCTAATTTGTACAGGAAATGAAAAAAACTACTCTCATTTTCTCGCAAAATTGCACAAAAATTGTTACGTGGAACGCTTTTGGACTACTTTGGACTAGTTCGGACTGTTTTGTTATTCACGTGGAACACACCTTTTATATGTATTGCACGAAACTCCCCCGGAAAGTAAAGAAACACACCTAATATCACGAAAAATGCTACACGTCATTATTTATCTCGCGATCCGCGTTCTGGATTTCGGAACATTAGGCTATTCTGTGATATGGACTGAGATCCATTAATACTTCAAGCAACACGTTCAGTAAATATTGCTTTCAATAAAAATTTAACGTGTAGCACTATCCTAAAACATATTTTAAAAAATGCAAAAGATAACAGCTTTACTTTAACTATTTCGAAATTCAGTTGATTAAATTAAATATATTGAAAACAGTACACTACTGATGTCGTAACACTTGGGCCCTTGTGAGTGCACGCACGTAATCTGGACAACTACAGATATGTGATACTTCGCCAGCTGCCTATTTACCTGAATTTGGTTCCAAATATCATCACACATCTACCAGTTCCTGAAAAATTCATCCACCATTGAAAAAGCAGCATTACATAAATTATTATTTGTAAATATGTACGATGTTCCTTTTTAATTTAAATATGTAATTTCATATGCAGTACAATTACATACCTATATAACTGTTATAATAACAATAATTCTTGCATTTGTTTAAATTCTTAATATTAAGCGTTTGAAATAAAGAAATTATAAAAGAGAAGAAAACAACTCCAGTAGCTAATAATGTCTCGATTTTGAAAATTGTATTTGGAATGAGAATATTTTTTACGAAGCCTGAATACAAAGTTTTTGGGATGAACTGATCTTATCGCCCAAGCTGAGAGCCATACCCTGAAAAAGAGATTAAAAATTAAATATTAAAACTTATTGTACTCTATAAGAAATATAATGGAATAATTATTGCATGCATGTTTTAGAATTATAAGGATGGATTACTTTAAAAACTATTTAGCTTTGAGCGAATTTTCGCCGCTCACTTTATACTAAAATTAATTTTTGGTACAGAATAATTCGAAACAAAAACACGTAATATTAAGAAATTGTTTTAGCACTACAATAATAAAAACAAAAAGAGTTTTATGCTCAGAATTGTGTCCGAAATTATTTGAAAAAAGTTGTGGATGTACTAGTTAGCGTACATAGCGTAGGATGGGTCGACGTGAAAGGAAAAAAGTTTACCAATATTGTGTCATTGATTTTTCGATAGCTTTTGGTGTGTCTACATAAATATTAAAAAAAAATCGTTTTGGAGGCGCATACCTCATCCGATATTTTATTACTTATAAAAATAAAAGTTGAGAATATCGCAAAATTTAAATTAATTAGGAACTTGTATCTACACACCTCCCGACAGTTCAGATCTAAACACCCCATTTTTCCAAACAATACAGTATCGGTATGCCTAGGTACAATTTTCTTATAGAGAAGAGCCGGAAACCGACGGAGGCAGTGAAAAAGATTTACATCAGCACCTGCCTTTACGGCCTTATCTGATGATGGATCAATTCCACGGAGTGAATTATTCACGATTCACCAGCGGCCAAGTGTGGCTTACCAGACACACAATGGTCGCAGTTCTTGCTATACGTTTGTAGCCATATAGGCAACCTTTTGTTTAGGAGATCGGGACTTCTAGTCCCCTCTGTATAAAATTTCCCAGCAATCAATGGAAGACAAGGCGTATTGAGTAGGCTAAAGCCCACTAAGAGCATCAGCCCTTAAACCAACTCACCCATCTAACCACCACCACTGGTACCTTACAGTACAGGTATCTGATACAAGGCAACAGCACATCGGGGTGTTGTTAGCCCCCGAAAAAAACCATGCAACAACAATTATCAGTGATACCAACTCACTCTTTGTGCGTCTTTAGGTTTGAAATACAGCCAGAACGTTTCAGCCAATTATTATTATTATTATTATTGGATGGGATATGGCCCTCATCGGCCATTTGCACTGCGACCAATGGTGATCTATTGTGCGTCCCTTGCCCCATTATGGGTTGAGTATGTCAAGAAAACGGACAAGCTCCATCATAGGGAGTGATATTAAGTCACATTCGCTTAACATATAAGCTTGTAGTAGCCTATATCTTATGTGTCCCAGTGCTCCACATTGGGTGATTAAGTGCTCCATTGACTCCTCTTCATCACCGCAGAATCTGCAAATGTCTGTGTTGGAAGTTCCCATCTTATGCAGGTGCTTGTAGCAGTTATAATGACCTGTAAGTGCACCTGTCAATGTTCTGAGACTTTTCCTGTCCAGTTTTAGAGCACGTTCGGCTCTCTTTTTATCAAAGTTTAGAAATTTCTTGGAGTGTTCAAGACCAGCTGTCTCGTTCCAATATTGTTCAACGATGGACACCGTCCATTTATTTATCTGTTCATTCAGGAGACCCTCATTGAAGCCAAAAGTTGGAGTGGGTCCAATAAAAGTCCCCTCTGCTCCTTTCTTGGCATAAATGTCAGCCATTTCATTGCCATGATGCCCTTCATGTCCTGGCACCCAGATCAGGGTTACCTGGTTCTGGCTTGCCAGTTCATTTAGCCTGTTGTACCATTCCAGTACTAACTTGGATGTGAAGACACAACTGCTCAGGGCCTTCAGCACTGATTGCCTATCGGAGAGTATTTTTATCAGCACTCCCTTGTGTCCCCTGTGGGAAAGTATTTCAACCGCTTCCCTTATTGCGTATAGTTCCGCTTGGAAGACGTTTCAGCCAAGGTAGCACCTAAACCATGATCAGCCCAGGCTGAACTGCCAGCAGAACCATCCCGGGGCATGCTGATCCCCGTTCTGCTAATTTATATCCTTGATAAGGGGTTCGGCAGCCAACACAACATAAGTCGTGCGGCTTCCTAGTTTTATTTGCTATAACAAACGAGGGATTTGGAATACGTCAAGGTAAAACCTCTTCCCCGGGGGCCGGAAACCGACAAAGGAAGATCACAGCACTCTTTTCTTCCTCCTCAGCCCTACAAAAAGTAGTGTTTTTAGTTGGGTACCGTTAATTTTGTTTGTAACATTATGTGCGTCTATTTCTTAAATGTATGTATACTAGTTATAGTTTAATAATAAAACGTTTCCTTTAAATTCGGTGTAACCCCAAAACAGGCTACAGAAAATACTTAATCTGCACAAAAAACTCGCGTTCACAAGCTGTTGCAAAATACGAGTATGTTGAAATATAAATATTAATAGCCGAATGTTAAAAAGCACGAGCAGACTTGAAGTTAAAATTTCATGAGTAGAATATTAAGAATGCTTACCTGGCTTTTGGCGCGTATTCTAATATGGCCAGTGACTTTGGAGTCTGGATCATCTACAGGTTTCTCAATACTCAAATTGGCCAAGGCATTTTCACCAAAAATTGATCTGAGAAAAGTGTGTTTAATCAGCTAAAAACCGCAATAAATTAATAACATTTTCAACTTACTTTGCATACATATTTGCCGCCATAAAACCACATTGACCCGACAAAGCCTTTTCGGGTGTTAAGCATTTCATATTTGTGCTCTTGAGCAAGTGTCTCAGATATTCATGTAAATCAGTAAATGTTGTATTAACTGTGACCTTAAAGAAAGAATTTCCTTTAGACTTAAAGCTAAGTTTTTCACAATGCAAACTTACTTTATTTTCCCATTCGAAATCTTGCCACATTTGTCTAAATTCGGTATCAGTGCAAGTGGCTGGTATGATGTAGTCCATAATGTCAATATGTATGGTGTTTAATACTACAACATTGGTGTTAATAGATGTATCGTAAACTAGAAGTGGAATATTGAGAATTTATGAAAAAACAAATTAAATATAAATAAATATTTAAATTGGATTTTTGGATTGTACATTTGTACAGTGGGTTATAGTTCAACCCGCTGTACAAATGTACAAACCAAAAATCTAATTTAAAAGTTGTAAAGTTTAACAAAAATTCAATAAATTAATATATAAATAAATACATTAGTCCAGATTAAAATTTTTATTATAATTTACATTTTTCCACTATCTTTGTTAGTATTGTATTATTTTTTAATGGTTTTAAAAACTCACCTATGTTACCAAATATGATGCCATTTTCTGTGGAGGACACTTTAACGTTGGCTTTGATATTGCAAAAATCATGTGGAGCCAAAACTACGGGGTGAGGACGTTCTACCAATTTCAGATCGCCTAAAGTAGCCAATTCCAAAGTACAATTTTGCAAAGTATCGTCTAAAAATAAACGCAAACAAATAAAGCACAAAATGTATGCTAGCAAAACGGGCAAAAACTTACTGGTTTGATTTACAATCAATACATCCAAAACAATATCATATTGGTTGACATTAACGTAGGCCTCTGCATAAACGGGATCGGAGAAACCAGTCAATTGTGTAACCTTGTTCAATTTATTATTGGGTGATGTTATATCGCTTAAATTGGTGGATTTGGTACCAGCCAAAGCTTGATTCAGACTGGATTCAAATACATTTTCACCTAATTGATTTTCTCGGCCATTCGAAAGTTGCGAGAATACAACTGGATCGTCTGGTTGCACTTTAGCAGCAGCTTTTTGTTTCTCCTTCAGAACACGTTGATCTTCTTCATGCTGTGCATCTAACATTTTACCCAAAGCTTCACGACAATAACGTTTGAAAACTTGAACGGCTTCGTCTGTACGTTCGCTTAATGTGCGCAAACAGATGAAAATACGATCGGTGTCATCGTTGGTAATGGGTTTGGTAGGGAAACCGGATTTGCCCAAGTGTAAAATAGAGCTCATGATCAACATAACACGAGTTGTTAAGCGATTTTGTGCATGCTTTTGAGGAATAAAAAATTTATAAAACAGATGTTAATCAACGGAATTACTGACAACTGAAATATGCAACTATATACGATATTAAAATAAAATAGTGTTCGAGTTTCACATACAAAAAATTCTTTTTTTTTTTTTTGCTTAAAAACTTTTCTATAGTGGCAGATTTGGAGAAATACAAATATTTTTTACTCCTTTACTTCACGTCTCTCCCAAAATATTGCATACTCAGCAAAAATATCGCGCACACTTTGGCACGATGCATACAATCGAAAATTAGGAAAATCATAAAAAAAAGATTTTCAAGATAACTTTTGTACAGCCTTTTATTGAGAACAAAAATTGAAAGCTTTTTGATAAATAAATTTATGAGTATGTTAAAGCTTACCACGTCTTGTTCCAAATCACCATAGCGTAATACCAGTTTAGTTAAGGTAGCGGATAAAGCAGCACCAATGAAAAAATCTCCATCCATAAGATATTGACGCAATGGTGGGCGCTTCTCTTTTTTAACAATGCTAAAAAAAGGACACCAAGTGAACTATTAATAAACAAATTCTCTAGTAGTGAGACAACTTACGGGGCCAAACTGAAAGCACTTTGTGTGGCATAAGTGCCATCAGAAGTGACTTTGTTATTAGTGGCTTGAGTTGCTGGAGCTGTATTGCTGGCAGAATTCATAACTTCTTCCGGTTGATCTCCCGCTAAACGTCTTTGTTCGGCCTCAACCATAGGAATTTCGCCTAAAGTCTGACAGATAACATCAATTACCTCTAATATTTGCTTTTTGTCATCAACATATTCGCCTAAAATCCAAACAGCAGCACGATGTATTTTTGATGATTTTATTTGAGGGAAAGCCTCTAATAAATGACCAATAATCAAACTTCTCAAAGAAGGAAATTTCTGTATAGCTTCTCGAATGAAAATTAGTACATCAGCAGCAGCCAATTCATTGGTATCCGAAAGAAATTCTACCAATACTGGTATAACGCTAGCTGCTACATCAGGGAATTTAATAGAACAAGAATGTAAAGTACGCACTAATAGCTGGCGATATTTTCCGGTATCCTCATGTTCTACATTGTGTGTTTTCGACACCTCCTTCTTCAATACCAAAACCATTTCATTAATATTTCTTGATGACACTAAGTCCATGGCTAATGCTAAAGTTTTGCGGCGTACTTCAATATCAGGTGCTGCCAAAACACGTAGTATATCCATTACCAAATCTTGCATTACTTTTTCCATATTTTCATTCTCCTTCATAGCAATCAAGCGATCCAACACAATCAATTTGACATTGTTATCGCTCTCTTTCACTATCAATTCGATGTAACAACCGGCAGCAGCCTTTATGGCCGTTGGTGCTGATGATAATGTTATTAAAGTGCCAGCAGCCTCATAACGTACTGCATTAGAAGATGAATTTAAAAGGTTGTAAATACAACGTATAAAACGCGAACGTTCTGATGGATTTGCATGACACACTTTATAGATTAATTCAACTATTACCAATTGTAGGATGTCGCTAAAATTATTTACTTGATCAATACAAGACGCTAGATAGTTGAGAGCTCTTTCCTGATCAGCATGCAACAACATAAGAAAAGCATTGCGTTTACAAGACATATCCGGTTGCGTATCTAAAAAGTTTGCAATTAATTCAGGACCATCGGGTACCAGCCAATCAAAGTTTTTGTATATGGTAAATATAGCAAGAACTGCATTACGACGGACATAGGAGTGGCGGTGCTCTAAACAGGCACGAATAGACGGCATTAAGGGCTCCAAAAGTTCTGGTTCCTTAAGTTTGCATAAGAAACGTAGCGTGGATCCTCGAAGAAATTCATTAGGATGTTGAAGATCCTGAGAGAAAATATATAAAAATTTACTTAAAAAGGATATATTGAAAAACATGTTTAAAGAAAAAACAAAAGGGAACTTATAGGTAACTTTTTGGCGAATGATAACTTTAAAAAAAAATTCAAATATGTTGAATGACAGGCGATAATATTGAGCACTACTTGCATGGGATGTGGCTCTGATCGGCCAATTACACTGCGAACTTTGTTGACCTATTGTGAGTTCTCTTGACCTATCACGGGTTAAGTACTTCAAGAAACCGAACAAGCTCTTTCATTGGAGGTGATAGTATGTCCCTTTCACTCAACGTATGCACTTGTGCCAATGCTCAGCAGTAGTGCAAGTCAAGTGCTCCATTGATTCCTCTTCCTCGACGCAGAATCTACAAATGTCTTTATTAAAAATTCCTACCTTGTACAGGTGCTTAAATTAGATATAATGATCTGCTAGTGCACTTGTCAGCGTTGCGAGGCTGTTCCTATCCAGTTCAATAGCAAATTTCTCACTCTTTGCTTCAAGCTTAAAAATTTCTTACAATGTTCAAAACCGGTTGTCTCGTTCCAATATTGCCCCCACGATGGGCTCAGTACATTTACTCATACCCTCATTAAGGAGACTCTTGTTGATGTCAAATGTTAGAATGGGACTTTTTTTGTCGTAGATGTCTGCCATCTGATTGACATAGTGCCCCTCATGTCCTGGCACCCAGATCAGAGAAACCTGGTTCTGGCTTGCCAGTTAAAGAGGCGAAGAGTAACGTAAATGGACTGCCCATAACAGAAAGATGTAGAATTGTCCATTTAAGTAAAAGTACGTATTGGGTACCCAAAATTGAGGTATTATTTTAATTTTGAGGTCAATTTTGTCTTATATTTAAATTATTGTTTGTTTGTTATTATTTGAAGTTCAATGTCGTTAATGACCCGAATTATTTCATCCTCAAACTCTTGAATTACTCTTGTTTCATTGACGTATACCTTTTCTTTTGAAAAATATGTTTTTGAAGAAGACATACAACGGAATGTCGAAATAGTGAATCAAATAACAATAATTTGTATAAATGACCACTGACAATAATTCAAATGATTTCAGTTTAATGACAAACAATAATTCGAAATGTTGCTTTTAAGATTTTAAATACATTCCTGCAAAGTGAATTCGCCTTGGAACTTGTTATTACTGTCAGCAGCACAAATAAATTTATTATATTCCACATTTAATATATTGGTACTTAAATTTAATCTAGAATCCAGATCAAGTCCCAAGTTATTCCACTCACACACAATTGTTTCTTTCGATTATTCAGTATGACCAACCTTTCTATAAGCATCGCACACTAAAATCATTTCTTGCAATAATTTGCCGTCCGGTGATGTCTTAGGTACAATTTCCCAGAAGATGAGCAGCAGTTTTTTTATTGTATGATTTTGAACGGGCAACACAAAACGTATGATTGTCATTATTAAACCAGACAATCGTTCACCATTCAATAATAATTGTATCACTTTCTTCAAAGTATCAATCTTTACATTGGTATCTCCTTTTTCCAAGTCCTGTTTCAATTGCATTTCATTCGGCACCTCCAAGTCCGTAGAATTGATAATGGTGTAACAGGGCACAGTGGTAGACAAAGACATTTTTATTACAGTTCAAGCAACTTTATTTTCACTTAAAGAACGAGCAATTATAACAATGGGAGGTTTTTGACAAAGTCTTGCGAATTTATTAATTAATTAATTTAATGTATTAAAAAAAACTTATATTTTCACAAGTATATTAGTTAAAATAAAATTGACGTGTCAGATCTTAAGTGAACACAGTTGTTCAAAATAGTATTAGCTTTAGGTATGTAAGGTTAAAATGGTGATAAAGGTACTACATTTATACACAAAATCGATTTTAGTAGTACTTTTTATCGTATAAATGCTTGCTCTAGCCACTAAGCATAAACAATAAACTACCTGTTCTAATAACAATAACAAAGTGGAATGAATTGTTTCTACGATGTCAGCCAAGTGTCTGCACGTAATAAAATTATTAAATGTACAAGATAAAGACAATATTACACACCAAATTTTGTTGATAAAAGGAAAAGTGGAAAATTTCAACTGTCTAAATAAACAAGATATAGAAATACATGCGAAAGACACGGAGATTTTGTCAACCGGTTTATCACAGGTCACAGGACGATTTAAATGTTTGATAAATTTAGGAACTGAAAATAGAAATGTTGAATTAAAATTCCAGTATTGTAAAGCCGAATTGTTCATAAATATTTTTTATAAAAGAAAGGAAAGTCTTTACAAGTTACAACCTTTATTGATACTCGCTGCAGACGAAGAACATGATACTGCGGAAGTAAAATTAAACCAAAAAATAATTGACTTGAATATGTTTTTAATACAGTCAGTATATGCAGAAAAGCTAAAGGAAAGTGTACAGGAAAGATTACATTTTGTATTTAATGATAAGTGCAAAATATATTTTACCAAACTCAAGCGGGATGATATTTATGACTTTGATGAGGAAGAATTGTGGCTGCAATTTGCTAAAGAGCTGTTAGAGACGGATTGGGGCAGAAAAGAGGAGCTGAAGTTTGTAGCATTTATAAACTGCAGTAAATATTTAGGAAATGAAGTAGTAAAATCCAAAGATTTCTCTTATCAAAATATAAAAAAACATATAAAAGGACATGCTGCCTTGGGAGCAGGCGGTTTGGCTTTATTTAGTACCACTTACTTTTACAGTTGGCCAAGTGAGTTTAAAAATATTTTAACTTGTTTTGAAAACACACAGATTATAAATTTGGCTGTAGAACCTGATGATAGCAATTACCGCAAAACAAAAGCTGGAGTTTATGCTTCAAGTTTGGGAGCAGTTTGTCATGAAATAGGTCACATATTTGACTTGGGACACGACTTACAAGGCATCATGGGCTCTAATTTTGATTACATAAATAAAGTTTTTATATTACAAGTTAAAACTGAACATTTACCAGAGAGAATAGTGGAACGAAAACCCGCACGGCACATTGAAGAGCAAACAAATTTACGTTTTACCCGTCTTAAAGATCCAACAAAAGGATTTTTACAACGATATCGTGAACAACTAGAAAATGATTCATTTTATTTTTCAAATAACTCAGCAGAAATATTATCTCATCATGCTTGGTTAAGAATTGATAACGAAGAATTTCGTAAAAAGACTTTCGATGTTCAACTTGACTCAACTTTGGATACAATTAAAAGCCTGAGTGTGCCCTTAAAAATAATTGAAATACGTGAATGTGCTAACAGTTTGATAAAAGAATGGTTTAACTTGCAAAAACCTAAGCAGCAAGAAGAAATGTTCGAATTTAATCTGAAAAATGTTGAAAGTTATCTAAACAAGAATTATTATATTTTTGTAATGAGCATTTATGGGCACACAAAAAAGATTGAAGTACCATGAATGGATACATTTGACTCAAGTACTAAAATATCAAAATTCAAAGTCCTACAAGAATTAAAAAAATGATTTTACTGCCCAGAAAGTAGTTTGCCAATGCATATATTGAAAGCTTTTAAGTAGGTTTAACAAATTTGTATAGCTGATGTCTATATAGATACCCCGACTTCGTGATTTTTTTATAGGAATATATAAAAAAAGAATCCCCTAAACTTATAAAGGTATTTAGAACGAATCGTATTTGCAATTTCATCAACCAAAATCCCCACTGGTTAATAGCTACCAACACACTGTTAAAATTTTAAATTATTACTCATCGCCACTGTCTCATAAGTAAAAGGGTTGTTGTTCTTTTAAAGTAAAGAAGTCGTCAAATTAAAGCATTGAATTTTCACACAAACAAACACTACTTTAAAAATGCTTACATTGCAAAGAAGCCAAAGAAAAAACATGATGTTGTTTAAACTTTTGTTTCCCCCCCTGCCAAACATAAACATGCGAATATTCAAATTATCAGCTGCTATACCGTCACCTTATCTATGAATTTAATCAAGAAAACAAATAGCAACAACTAATACATATTAGTGATCATAAATTTTTAATTCCGCCAATGAAGTTCACGCGTCTTATTCATTTATTTTGTTGTTAAACACAACTATCTATTCAGTAAGTGCCAACCAAACAAATTATCTTTAAAAACTCAACTCAATTGCATTAATTTTGTTTTAAATCTAAAAAAAATAATATACCTAGAAAAACAAAAACATAATTTAAGTGATAAGATATGAGAAACCCCAAATAAGTATCGAGTGATAAAAAAGCTTTAATTTTACTTTATTAATTGAACTAGTATTGATTGGACTTAAAATAAATTAATTTTGCTAGTCAGTTAGAAAATATTTTTTTCAACACTCACAATCGTATCTATATAATTAGAAAGCAAAAAGTTATAGAATAATGACGGAAGCTCGCATACAATTTGTCAAATTGAAAGGTTTTCCAGCTGGGAATCAGGATAAAATTGAAACGGAAAAATTTTTAGCTGCCTCCAATGAAATAGTGGATGTAATACGTAAGTTTTGCTTTAAATGTTCTGATAGTTGTAATTTTGTATTTTAAATAGGTACGTATTCTATTATTTGTTTATTGATAAAATAAATATTTAAAGTAATAAGAAAGTATATACATACATATTTATATACATATGTATTTAGGTATGTATATAAAGTAACACCATTTCCAAATGAATCTCTAAAAATATTTATATATCTCTAATATAAACAACTGAGTTTCATTCACTATACTAGCCTCTAATATTGATACCAATCAAAAATTATAAACAGCTTGTTTTCGGATCCCATAGGAACTACTCTTCCAAACATCAGTAGACTTGGAAATATTTGAAAGAAACTCTCAAACATTCAACTTTATGTCCCAACAATCTAAACAGATTATTGAGACTTTAAAAAGAAAAATGTTTTAATAATACCTGTCAAAACATATGTATATAAATATTGTTAAGAGTTTTTTGTCACGTGTAACCCGGTGTGCAGCTGTTGATCTGCTTAATATAAATGTACGACACATTCATACAAACAAGATAAAACTAAAAACATTATACACAAACAAACATACATAATTTTAAGTACGTAAAATGCCAAGTAAAGCAACTACAAATGATGTTGTTGTTTTTCTTGTATTCTTGGTATTCGTTTTAATATTGTTTGTTGTTGTGACTTGCATATTGTTCGCAAGCATGTGTATGAATGTGTATATGCGTAAGAAATTCATTTGTACATTTGATTCTAAAATTATGAATAGCTAGAAAATTCATGTCGATTGTAGAAACTAATAATGATGTACATATAAATAGCAGGCAGGTAGACGGCAATGAGTCAGTTTATTTTTAAGCTTTGTGCAAGACCGTCATAAATCAAAGTAAGCAAGTCTAGTGTTTTGGTATACACTGATATCAAGCGTAAATAAAGTTGTGAATATTTAATATTTTAAAAGTTTTATTGTTTGTTCCCACTAAACGCATTCAAGTGCCTTGGTTTTTTGAAACGGTGTAAGATGTACTTCACTCCATCCGATTTCCTTACTATTTATACTACCTATATCCGACCGAAAATGGAATACAACTCTCATGTTTGGGCCGGTGCCTCAAAGTCTATTTTGGGTTTACCCGACCGTGTGCAGGAGAGGGTGAAGAAGCTCATCGGTGACAGTAGGTTACCCAACTCTATTGACTCACTAGAGCATTGACGTGCGTGGGGTGCGCTACTCTGTTCTATCGTCACTACAATGGATTTTGCTCTGACGAGATTAGGGATCTTGTTCCCGAAACTCGCACATTTTTACGTACCACGCGTTCTTCGTCCAGAGCTCATCAATTTGTGGTCGATTGCCCAGGGAATCGCACTACGCATTACAGAGAGAGTTCGTTTTTCAGCCGTACGCTTCGTCTGGGGAATAAGTTGCCTGCAGCCGTGTTTCCTGTCTGTTATAACATTGGAAAGTTCAAGTCAAATGTTCACAAACACTACTCCCTCTTTCCCCCTCCTCGTAACCTATTTTCCTAGTTCTGGTACAATGCACTGCATATGTAGGGGTCATCCCCTGAGTACTAGTCCAAGTTCAAAAAAAAAATACGTGCTTCCTACTGATTAGTAAAAATTGGGTAGGGCCCAATTTAAAATACCCTTCACAATAGTCGCGTAAATATACAGTATATATTACAAATTTGGACTAAATATGCTCGGATATATGTATATGGACCGATATCGGGCAAAAATTGTTTTTGCCTTATAATCGCCATGCCAAAAATGTAATCTCTCATGGAAAAATCGGTTTAGGCTATATCTCGTGTATATATTGACCGATATTGGAAATTTTTATTTTCTATATTTTAGTAACCTTTTTTATTACCGGAATTGCTTTTAAGCAAAAAAAAAATGTTTTTTTTCTGTTTCTGGAATTTACTAACTTCCTAACTAATTTATTAACTTTATATACTTTTTGTTGGAAATACTTATATGATGTTGTTAGTTTCAATGTAAATTGTTTGTATGGTTATTTTTATACCTGGTTTTTAATATTAGTTTTAAATCCAGTAGTTTGTGATTTTATATGTAATTATAATAATCATGTGTGTTTGTTAGTCTTGTCAGAGTTTTTTACCAGGATACTACATCCTATATAAATATATGTACACAATTATTTTTGTAGAAAAATAAGTCGTTTTATTTCACATTGGTTATGGGACCAGAATTACGCTGAATTTTCACAAAAGGAAGTTAAATAAATAAGACGGTGCTGATAAAGCTTGAAAAGAAGATGGCAGGCTCAAATTATTATATTGAAAAATTGAATCCCGAGAATTATGTATCGTGGTGCGTTCAGATGCGGAGTTATCTCATTACTCAAGATTTATGGGACGTTCTAGAAACAACGTTGGATGCTGAGAGAGCTACCGAAGCTGAAAAAACTGCTTGGAAACTTAGAGATAGTAAGGCCCTAGCGACTATGACATTGGCAGTGAGAACTTCTGAGCTTATACATATAAGAGGTTGCAAGTCTGCAAAGGACGCTTGGAACAAACTGGAGAATGTATATAGAGCCAAGAATCCTGCAAGGAAAGTACATTTGTTTAAGCAATTTGTTCGGTTTAAATTTGTATCGAATGAAAACTTTGGACAGCAAATTAATAAGTTTTGTTCTTTAGCTGAAAATTTAGAAAGGGTTGATATCAATTTTCCAGATGAGTTACTGTCGATATTTCTGTTATGCAGCTTACCTCAAGAGTTGGAAAATTTTATAGTAGCAATTGAGAGTAGAGACACGTTACCTAAATTTGAACAACTGAAGAATAAAATAATAGAAGAAGAACAACGCAGAGGTGAGAACGAGAAAAATAGTAAAGAACAGGTGTTTGCAGTAAAAGACAAAAGCAAGAACTAGAGCAAATATACGCAGAATGCAAGTGTTCAAAGTAAGGCAAAAAAATTTGAGGTGCTTTGAGTGTGGAAGAAAGGGGCATATTAAGTCTCAGTGCTATATGAAGAATAAATCGAATAATGTAAACAGTGCCATGCTTGTATTGAATTCTTGTGAGAATGGAGGAAATCAGAATGAATGGATTCTGGATAGTGGTGCTTCTTCGCATGTTTGTGGGAATAAGAATTATTTCTCATTTATTAAAGAGTACGATAGCAGTGTTATTCTTGCATCAGGTGACAGTTTCACGGTTGATGGGATTGGCGAAGTGAAGGTGAAGTTTTATACAAATTATTATTCTTTAAAAGATGTTCTATATGTACCTGGTATGAAGGCAAATTTCCTTTCAATAAGTAAGATGACAGAAAAAGGGTATTCGGTGATGTTTTCAAACAACAAGGTAGAGGTTTTTAAGCACAAAAATTTTTTTCATGGAAACAGCGGTTTAGACTATATCTCCTACCAATATGGATGGACCAATATCAGAAATTTTCATTTTATATATTTTAGTAACCTCCTTTTATTATCAAACCAAAACTGCTTTCAAGCAACGAAAATTTTTTTCATGGGAAAATCGGTTTAAGCTATATCTCGGGTATAAATATATGGACCGGTAACGGAAATTTTTATTTTCTGTGTTTTAGTAACCTTTTTGTATTACCAGAACTATTTTTAAGAAAAAACTTTGTGACTCGATGGCTGATTTGGTCGAGTACTTGAGGTCACAGATCCGATTCCTGCCTCAGACCCTGGGTGTTTCTGCAGGTAAGAAAAATAGCTTCGCAGTTTTTGTGTTTGCTCTATAAAAAAAGAAAAAAAAATTTCTCTTATGCGCCATTTTCATAGAAAAATCGGTTTAGACTAAATCTCAGCAATATATGGACCGATATCGAAAATGTTCATTTTCTGCGCTTTAGTAACCTCCTTTTATTATCAAAACTGCTTTTAAGCAAAGAAAGTTTTTTTTTCATAGAAAAATCGGTTTAGACTATATCTCGGGTATATATGGACCGATATCGGAAATTTTAATTTTCTGTATTTGGTAAACTGCGTTTATTACCAGAACTAATTTTTAGCAAAAAAAAAAAATTGTTTAAGTTTGCTTACGCGCCATTTTCATAGAAAACCGGCTTAGGCTATATATCGGGTATATGTATGTACGTATAGACCGATATGGGAAATTTTCATTTTCTGTATTTAAGCAACACCCTTTTATATATGGAACTGCTTTTGCAGAAAAAAAAATTGTTTAAGTTCGCTTAGGCGACTTTTTCATTAAAAAATCAGTTTAGGCTATATATCGACTATATATGGACCGATATCGAAAATTTTCATTTTTTGTTTTTAAATATCCTTCTTTTATTATCCGAACTGTTTTAAGCAACAAAAGTTATTTAAATTCGCTTACGCGATATTTTCATGGAAAAATCGTTTTAGGCTATAACTCGGATAACAGTACTCATATATGGACCGATATTGGGGAAAAATTTTATTTTGCCTTTTGATCTACATGCCAAATAATTGTGTCAAGTTTGAAGGCAAAGAAACAATTTTTTTTCAAAAATTTTCATACAAAATTGCCAAAAATAAAATTGATTTTTTCGGTCTTTTAGATATACATATCTCAGCTAAATATGAATTGATGGAGTAATAGAATAATGAAAGGAGTTACTAAGTTTCTAAGTCTAATAGTTTTCTCAGAAACGGTATTGGACATGGCTTAATTAACTTTTCTATAAATACTGATTCAGAATATGTATACTTTATAGGGTCGGAAATGAAACTTGTGGAAATCACTAACGGAATCACAAACTTATAAATACCCTTTACATTTTTGTGAATGATATAAAAAACATGGCTAGATGCAAAATTTCGATCTCTTTCAAGAATCTTCTTGAGTTTAATTACACTGGAAATGGTGTTATTTTATATTAAAGTAATTGCATTATTTATTAAGTTGACTCAATATGCTCACAGAGAATCTATTGAATCACTACTTGTTGTCGTAGTGCTTATAAATTGCATTTAGTTTTCAAATAATGTTTATGTTTATGAAAATGTGCACGTGTATATACATACATATCGCTCCTTTAATGCAACACAGTCATATCTCAAAAAATGAGCTTTTCGAGTTAAAAATGACGAATTGTTAACAGTACTAGCATTTATATTGCGCCAAAAATTTATCCAAATTGGTTTTAAACTGTTTACTTTAGGAGATATATTCTCAAAAAATTTGCTAAGACTTGTATGGAAACTAAAAATTTTAAATGCGTTTTTCTCGAAACGAGCTTTTTTACGATGTGACTATGTTGCAATAAAGGAGCGATATGTACAGACCAAAGTATACATATATGTAAATTATACATACTGATGGCGAGTTAACAAGACCTATTTGTATTTGTATATCAAAAATTAAAATTGTATATTTTTTCTTATCTATTTCTACAAGTATGTAGATATATGACTTAACTTTATAACAAGTCATTGTCTTATTAATCCAACATTATGTACGTAGATATTATTTAAACATTAAACAACATTTAAAGTTAAGTAACATTTATACTACGCTCTAAATAATTTCAGGTTCTTTTGGTACCCTTTTCACACCTGTTGTTAGTGACATGAGCGGCAATATAACCGTAAGATAATTAATCAGCCAAATTATGAATAATCTCACGACATTCCTTTCTCATGGAATGTACTTTTCTCAATTTCAATCAAAGGGAGAAGTATAGTTTTTCGATTCTATATACGAGGGCGGCTGGATATTGGAACTACCTAGCGCTAGATGGCAGCCCAAACAAAACTTTTTTTTGTTTTTGAAATTGCGATCTGTCCCCTGACAGCTGTTAAAATTTCAGCCAAATTTATAGATTATTTTATTTCTTGTATTCGTTTGAAGTAAGCAACTGTTGTATTTATCGAAAAATGGAAAAAAGTGAATTTCGTGCAGTGATTAAAAACGCCAAAAGGGGCAAAAGAAAAGCTTGATAAACGTTACGGTGAGTCTGCTTCGTCAGATTGAAGAATCAGGAAGAATATTGAGTTGTTGAATTTAAATGCGGCCGAACAAGCACTACAACGATACCATCAACAGGAAGGCCAAAAGAGGTGGTTACTGAAGAAACTATCAGTAAAGTTACGTGAGATTGTCCAGATCTCAACTAAGAGTGACTGTAGCAGTCATCGCTGGCCATTGCCCGTTTGGGAACCATGCCAGGAGACTAGGACTACCCCATAACGACTTCTGTAGAAGCTGCCAAGACGAGGAGGAGGAGGAGACGATCCTTCACCTCCTCGGCACATGCCCGGCATTGGAGCATCTTCGTCTAAGACACTTAGGTGAGCAGAGCTTCAATAGCCTATCTTGTCTGGCCTCGATCAAACCGACCGCGAGCCTCTTTCATAAGAAGCAGCGGATGGCTAGTATAGCAGCATGTAACGCTACACTAAAAGGTTCCCGCCTCTCCCTTCCACCACCGCCCATCCTTTCCTCTCACTATATTCCTATAACTTCTTTTCTTCACTCCACTATCCTATTTTTTCAGGCAATCACAAAGGGAACGACTACAGGACCCAAGTGAGCTGGACAACCTAGATTATTCCGAGGTACCCAGCGGCCTGCCCACCTAATCTAACCTACGTTAGATTGTTGAAATGGTTACGTGGGATTGTTGAAATGGTAAGCAATCATATGAACGTGTGTTCAACATTTTCCATAAACATTTGCGTTTGTACAGTGTCGAACAAAAACGAGTTCGACGGACCATATCATAGTGGTGTTTGGACATGATAAAGCGTAATCCTGTTGATTTTTGGCGTCGATTAATAACTGTTAATTAAACGTGGATCCACCACTACGCATCTGAAACCAAAAATCAATCAAAAGCCGGTGGAAGTACTCCGAAGAAGGCAGAGACAGTGAAATCAACTGGCAAGGTTATGGCCACTGTATTTTGGGATACACGCGGAATATTGCTTATCGATTATCTTGAAAAGAATCCGCAATCACAGAAAAGTATTATCGTGCATTATTGAAGCAATTGATAGATGCAATCAAGAAAAAACGACCACATTTAAAGAAGAAAAAAGTGGTCTTTCTTCAAGCCAACGCACGCGTTCACACAGCATTAGATACGATACTAAGATCACGAGAAATACATTTCAAATTGGATGATAATCCGTCTTATAGACCAGATTTAGCTCCTAGTGACTTTTTCCTGTTTCCAAAGTTGAAAAAATGGGTTTGCAGGAAAAAGATTCATCTCAAATGAAGAATTGATTACTGCTACTAACGCGTATTTTGAGGAGTTCCCAAAATCGTATTACTCAGATGGTATACAAAAGTGGAAATATCGCCTTACTAACTGTATGGACCAAAAAGCAGACTATGTTAAGAAATAAATGGTTTTTGGAAAAACGGGTTTTTTTCTACTACCTAAGCTAAGCTTCAATATCACTCCGCCCTTGTATTTTCAGTAAATTGAGAGAAGGGGAAAAAATAAAAACTTCACACTTAATTTGTGTTCATAATTAGAAGAAAGGGAAAAGTGAAAAAATTCCCGCGGATTTTTCATTTTTAATTGGGCTGAACTACCTCTCTGTTTATAACAATTTTACATTTAAAATGTTATTTTCTTGCAGAAAATCCGTAAAACATATGATAAGGACCCCATTAAATACACATATTTAGAAGATTTAATTATACTTAATGTAAATGTAGACAACTATGCTGCCAATGCCTTGTTGTGGTTGAAGCGGGGCCTGCAATTAATTTGTACATTTTTTGAAAATATTTTAAACGATAAAGAGCATACAGAAGCTGTTAAGAAACATCTTCAAGCTGCATATGAAAAGACACTTAAGCCTTACCATGGTTTCATTGTGCAAAGCACAATAAAAGTAAGTATATAATAAGCGGCATATGAAAGAAAGATAAAAGATTTTTCAAAACATCTAAATACTGCAAAGATCCTCATAGATGAGCATTTAATACAAGTGGTGTTAGATTCTATAAAGAAAATGCAAAAATGGTTAAAAGTATATTAATTGAAAATAGATTTTCCTAGAGACCTTATTTGCAAATTAGTTAGACAATTGTGGTATTCAAAAGGTGGTCATAAAGTCAAAAGTCTTAAAATATGACTGCTGTGGACATGTTGTCATAATTTCGTGTGCTATTTTAAATTTGAGTCAGCTGAGATGTTTACGGTTTAGTTATGACAAATCAAAAAACATTAAAAAAAGTTAAACAAAAGTTAATTAAAGTTTAAACAGTCCTATTATTTTAAGACTTTTCTGTTCAGATCACAACAACAAGATTTTTATGCCGTGATAAAATGTTAGAACATTATGCGTGATATTTTGAGTCGCTCAATCATAATAGTTGACATAGATTAGATGTTAGTTTAGAAACAAGAATATATAAAACGTTAGTTTATGTACGTTAATGTACATATAGAATAGAACACAGCCGAGCAACTCGTCTAGAAAATTTGTATGAAAGCTATTCAAATTTTTGAGTGACTTCCAAATAAAATTTTTTAGACGGGTGCTCGTCTGTGTACTATGAATAGCACATTAATATATTTGCTGCTGCACAAAAAAAAAAAGTTTAAAAAAAACATTTGTGTAAAGGTTGTGCCAAGGCGAATTCATAACAGGTGAAATTGACAGCGCAGCTAATAACTTTTTTTATTTTAATCTGTTTCAGATGTCAATGGCATAATTAAAACAAAGTTAGAAAAAAAATGTTAAAACAATTTTTCAAATTTTGTATTGCATTTTGAGCGCCAGATATCATGCAGAATCCTTCCCAATCTGGCTGACCATTTTCACCTTTTCAAGCTCTATGCTCTGAGACTTTAAATTTCACGAAATAATTAAAGGTTTTACCAAATAATTAAGTTTTTCTTTTATTGAAAAATTTTTTTAATAGAAATTTGAAAAAAAATTTTTTTTTTTAATTTTGTATTGTATCTTGAGCGCCAGATATCATCCAGAATCCTCCCTAATCTGGCCGGCCACATACACCTTTCCAAGCTCTATAATCTGAGACTTTAATTTTCACAATCACCCCTATTCTACGTTTCGATTAAGTCTCCGCATTCAGTTCCGTTGCGATCGAAAATTGGTATTCTGATAAAAAACGGAATCGAAAGAAAAAGAAGAAGACAACAATGTTTATAAAATTAATAGCATCACTGTGGAATGTGGAAATGAAATAGCAAAATAAGCAAGTTTTTTATCGTTTTCATAAACAAATGTTAAATTTAATACAAAAAGTTGTTTGTATACATAATTAAAAATAAGTTCTTAATAAAGTTTAATAAGAAAAAATAAATATATACAAAAACAAACTAAAATTAATTGTTCATAAATATATTACAGTGCAAAGAATCTTGTGAAGATAAAGGTACATAATAAAAAAAAAATTAATAGTGTTGTGATTAAATATGGAAAGACCGAAATAAAACTTTAATAAAAATTGTAGGGGATTAATTCACTGTGTTACATTTTTTTTACATAATAAAAAATTAACAGTGTTGTGATTAAATATGGAAAGACCGAAATAAAACTTTAATAAAAATTGTAGGGGATTAATTCACTGTGTTACATTTTTTTTCTCAATAATTTAATTTTTTAATTTCTATAACAGCTGCATTATTGTTGGTCAGAGAGAACAATATGAGGTATAATGAGGCTGGCACTTTTTATTGGAGGGCCAAGTGCATTGATGATTCCTGCAACTTCCTCCCAGAACACTGCTACTTCTTCCTTTGATCGCTGGTGATATCCACATGCAATGTCTGCATTAGATGACATTAAATTTGCCAATTTTTCATACTGCTCTGGTCTTGTTGTTTTTGGCCCAAAATACATAAAAACACATCAGATTCGGGTACAAAAATTAATAATTTAAAATAAATAAATAAATTTACATAAATAAAATAATTTTAAATGCTTTTTTTAATCGTTACTAAACATTTTATATCATTTTCTACTTACATTTTTTTTAATTTTTTAACTAAAAAACAGATAACGAAAACTTCTCCGTTAACAAAAAAAACAACTGAAAAAAACGGAGTTCCGATCGTAATGCAGAATACATACAATCGAAAGAAACTGAGCGGAATCGAAACGCAGAATACTCAAGTTGCCAGACGGAGAAAATTTCGGTCAGAATCGAAACGCAGAATAGCCCCCAATATAATTAAAGCTTTCACGAAGTTTTTCTTTTCTTGTAAATTTTTTTATTATATTTTTTTAATTCCTTTTTGTGTTTATATTTTTCCCTTGACATTTGAAAAACATTTATTTTTTGTAGTGTTGTATTTATTGCTCTTGCATATACCTGATATGAATTCGCCTTGGGTTTTGCTGTTTAAAAAATATTAGACAATCTTACGTATTGTTTTATTTTAAAACTAAATTCGATTTTATACTTCTTTCAGATTATATATGGCTGGGTACCCACTAGATCACAATTAATAGGAAAAGGCGCACAACATGATGAAAACATTAAAGTTCTGGAAACATTCTTGCCTCCCATGAAAAATCATCTTGATCGTATAGACAATTTACTTAAACAATTCAAATTAGATGATGAAAGTAAGGTTTAATTATCTAAATTGATACATACATTCATACATAGTTTCTTTAAGATATTTATGTTTAAAGTTTTCAATAAACAATACGAAAAAAGAAAAAGATATTTAGGCATGTTGCCACACTCACAAGTTCTCAAATTCGCCAGATGACTTGAAAACGCTATATCTAATTTTAGGTGTTCTGTGACTCACGCGTTTTGCTTGCGAGTTGACATAATTTGAATGATAAGAACACATGTTTTAGCAAAGCAAATAAACTAAAAAATAAATTGAAAATGCCAGCAGCCTTCATATTATGCATTTTGGGTTGAAAATGTAATCAAGAATTAAATGTATAAAAGTTTATTTCCAGAAATAGATAATGAGTTTGGCTCGCGTTTTAAGAACATTTTTTAATTTGCATGTATTTAGCAAAAATTATATGAAAACTCGTCTAGTTCTTATTCTAGTACAAAGAAACCAAATTTAATATATACGTCATTTTATTATTTGTTTAATGTTTAGTTTAGTGTTAAATCATCGGTTCACTTTAGTATACTCTTGTGATTAGAACTCGCCAAGAGTCTGGCGAATGCGATTTACAGAACACCTTTCTTGCGAGTTCAAGTCACAATCGCAAATGTCATGCGAGTGTCAGAACATGCCCGTTATTTTATTAGTCATGTAAACTTTGATTCATATATAGTTGCATGATATAAAAAATACAAGGTAGTTTCATTCTCTTTTTATTATTTGTAATAAGGATTTTTGAAGTTTATTTTTAGAGAGAAATATAAAAAGGCGTTGCCACACAGTTGAATAAGGGAATTTACTCCTAGAATGGATTTTTTCTGAAATGTGTAGTGCATTGTTCATATTAGAAAAAGCTGGAAATAATAAGCATTCAAACGAATGCCCATTTTAAAGAAAATATTATTACATTTAAAAGAAAATAATCTTTAGATATTAAAAACAAAGGGAAAAGTTTGATGCTTGTGGTTTAAAAATATATAAATAATTATTTCTACTAGAATGGCCGCGGATGCAGCGACAAAACTAATGCACGTAACCTTGAATATTCTTCATTACATACAATAAGAAAAACCTACGTCCAAAAGATGTCATTATTCGTTTAAATATCAAAGTAAGCATGTAAAGCGAAAATTTGCATATAGTTTTCCGTCGTTTCCGTGCCCTCAAACTTGTTCTGGCGCGATATAATTATTCAGTGCATTTAAAAGAAAAAATAATAGCTGATTTTAATAACGGCCAATCACTGACCACAATTGCAAAAAAAAAATTGACATTCACCACAGCGTTATATTAAGAATTAAAAGCCGTTTTCGTTCCCGAAAAATCAGTAAACGAGATGGTCAGGCAATAATACGTTTGATAAAAAAGACCGATTCGTGCCGTCAAGAACCATCGCCACACAATTGTTATTAAATGTTACCTCCAGAAGGATTCAAAAGCAGGCTGCAGAAGGCGGACCAGAAGCATACCATACAAAAGTGTAAAAAAGATCTTTATATCACGGAAAAATAGACTGGCCAGGTTGGAATTTGCAAGGGAACACATTAATTTGACCACCACACAAAGGAATTCCATACTATTCTCCGATGAGTCCAAACTTAATTTAAAAGATTCTGATAGATTAAGACTGGTTAGATGACCGAAAAGCCAACGTCTTAATCCACGTTATACTAAAGGCACATTGAAACATAGTGTCGCTGGCATTTTAGTCTGGAGATGTTTTTCAGGACATTTTTATATATTTTAGATTTATGTATGTATGTATTTTATTTTAAAATTTTTTATTTATGTTTGTTTGAAGTCACAATTTTATTATTGAAAACAAGGGAATGTACAAAATAAAAAAAATATTCTCAAACATTCAACTTTATATCCCAACAATCCAAATAAATTGCTGAGAATTTATTTGGATTGTTGGGATATAAAGTTGAATTTTTGAGAATATCTTTTAAAAATTTCCAAAGTCTACTGATGATTAGGGTAGTTCCTATGAAATGTCGACATATAGATAGCTGGGAAACATAGAAAACAAGCTATTTATAATTTTTTACTGGTATAAATGTTAGAAGCTTAAATAGCGAATAAAAAACTTAATTGTTTGAAATGTAGGTTATAGTTAAAATAAAGGTCGAATTTGCGTTTCAAAACACTTTATTTTTTATTATATAAAAAACTGAATTGTGATAGGGCTTTTCTCTGTAGTAGGGTGTCTCGATGGCTGATTTGGTAAAGAACTTGACCAACAGTCTCAAGGTCGCAGGTTCGATTCCTGTCTCAGACCCTGGGTGTTACTGCAGGCAAGCAAAAAAGCTTCGCCGTTTTTAGGTTTGTTATAAAAAAAGTCAAAACAAATTATATTGAAGAAAATTCATTATTAAAATTACCCGAAAATATTGTCATTGCTTAGAAATATTAAGTTCGAAAATAAAAATAGTGTTTTTTTTTATCTTGGACCAGTACTTAGGGGATGACACAGTGCATTGTACCAGAACTAGAAAAATAGATTGTGAGGAGGCGGAAAGAAGGTGTAGTGTTTGTAAACATTTGACTTGAAACACGTCTGCAGGCACACTGAACCAAAAATGTACCAAAATACTGCAAAATGGGGTAGTTTTATAAGTCCGATCTTTTTGACTATATTTCAAAACTAAAATGAGGATATTTTCAAAAATTATCGGAATTTTGACGATCTGTTCCATATTTTTTCTGGCAGCCCTGCTGCGCGAAAGTCCCCTTTCACAGTTGAGAAACTAATGGACAGGCAGACGAAGTTTGTGGGCGATGTTTTAAAGAGGAAGAGTGTGCGGTAAACCTCTACTGTACTGGACATTTTAAGACATTTTTCGTTTGAAGTTGCCTCTCTTCGCATTTTTTCATGTTGTTGCTTCATATTATTATTCTCAACTTCATATAAACACGCTAGCTGTGCTTAAAAAACAACAACATCAAAAAAGATAGGAAAGAGAAACGAAAAATTTCTGTCTGTCTACTAATTTCGCAACTCTAAAAACATGGTGCAATTATTAGGTGGCAGCATAAGAGTTGTTGTACTACATACATAATATTTTGTTTGTGTAAAATTTCCGGACGCTGTCAAAAACATGTTTACAAAACAGAAGAAAATGAAAAAGAAACGTTTATATAAAAAAAACGAATAGAGAAAATTAATCACCCCTATTCTGCGTTTCGATTAAGTCTCCGCATTCAGTTCCGTTACGATCGAAAATTGGTATTCTGAAAAAAAAACGGAATCGAAAGAAAAAGAAGAAGACAACAATGTTTATAAAATTAATAGCATCACTGTGGAATGTGGAAATGAAATAGCAAAATAAGCAAGTTTGTTATCATTTTCATAAACAAATATCAAATTTAATACAAAAAGTTGTTTGTATACATAATTAAAAATAAGTTCTTGAAAAAGTTTGATAAGAAAAACCAAAAAATATAAATATACAAAAACAAAGTATAATTAATTATCTGTTTTTTGAGGTGGTTGGTATGTCTTCTGAACGCGCCGAAATATCTATTTCTGAATTTTCTTCTTCCTGAACCTCACAGGCAACACCAAAATCTACTATACCGCATATACCAGACGTACTGGTTACTAGTCCCGCTACTTTTTCTTCCAATGGGCTAATACGCTGCAAGCGGCAGCTCATCATTTCCCTTTTGTTTGCTGACATCTTCTTTATGTAGCACTTCCAGTCAGTCCACACCTATAAATTGATATTAATTTCTGCAATAATTATACACACAAACCATACATACTTTTTTCCATGCACTGGCATTTTTTGTTGGAGGGCCTAGTGCATTCATGAATCCTGCAACTTCTTCACAGAATGCTACTACTTCTTCCTTGGGCCGCTGGTGATACCCACATGTAATGTCTGGATTAGATGACATTAAATTTGCCAATTTTTCGTATTGTTCTGGTGTTTTTGTTTTTGACCTGTAATACATAAAAACACATTGGATTCGGGTACAAAAAATACAACTTTAAAACAAAATTAATTTAATTAAATAAATTAATTAAAATAATTTTAATGTTTTTAATCGTTTCTGAAAATTTTTTTACCATTTTCTACTTACATTTTTTTAATTTTAAATTTTTTACTAAAAAACACAGATCAATGCAACTTCTCCGTTAACAAAAAAACAACTGAGAAAAACGGAGCTCCGATCGTAATGCAGAATACGTACAATCGAAAGAAACTGAGCGGAATCGAAACGCAGAATACCAAAGTTGCCAGACGGAGAAAATTTCGATTCGGATCGAAACGCAGAATAGCCCCCAATATAATTTTTTTTATAAATTGTTTTCAACACATTTTAAGCAATTAAAATATTTTTGAAAACTTTTTTATTGTGTTCTTGCCCTTTTTCAAACTGTTTAAAATATTTTTATTTTTTCACCCACAATTTTATGAAACAAAAAATTATCACCTGCGCTAGTGATGCCACCTGGTTAATTGCACCATGTCTAAAAGGTTTCGGCAACTTCAAAGCAGAATGAGAAAAATGTCTGTCTTTCAATATCCAAACCCTAAAAGCGGACAAAGATAGATGCGATTAGAGTATAATTTCGTGCTGTTTCGCAAACTTTCTCACGAAATATTTTGAAAATGAAGCACCACTGGTACCACAAAACAAACAATAGCGAAGAATGATAAAATAAAATATGCGAAAGGGGAAATTAAATGCGAAAAGAAACTACGAAAACGCAATACAGGGTACCAATTCTTCGATTACGAACTATTTATATTTACTTATATTATTTACTTACCTTGTGTAGGCAAAAACACGATGCGTTTTATCGGTTCGATAGTCAATTTTTAATAATCCTTTTTTCAACTAGACTTTCAGAATAGTTGTCAAAATTTTGGCAACTATTCGTAAATTCTACACAACAAAATACATGTTGTAGTTTGTTGGTGTTGGTGTTGCCACTACCTATTAATATTGAATATTCCAGAACAACTATGCTAACGAATCAAAACAGTTACTCTAGAATACAATTTATAAGATATCCATATACATATGTGTGTACTTATATACTACTTTCTACTACATACTACTACACTTGGCTGGTGAACTGAAACATCTCGCGACCGTTTTGTAACAGATTAACAATGTTCAATTGTACTTATTTAAATAAGTTGTTGTTCTTGTTCTATTTAATAAAGTATAAAATTATAGTAGACGATTTCCATCCAAATCAAGTATACAAACACCTCTTTTGCTTAACAGATCATGTGGAAGAACTGTAATTATTTATTTACATTTATTGGGGTTTCGGACTTGGGCCATACAACAGCTAAGCCGAAAATAAATTCTAAGGCCATAACAGTAATTACACAAAACGTCATAGTTGTTATTAAGCTAGAGAAACATTTGGCCGACAATAGCAAGAACACTAAAACTGGCATTTGCACAAACGGAGACAGAATCAAAAAAGTGCACAAATCACCAGGCTGTAAAGGAACAAATAAATTGTTATTACTTAATTTCGTATACTCTCACGTGCATATTTAATTAATTAAAGGTAATGTTTGACATTTAATTATTTGATCTCGTTTTGGTAAATATTTCCTATTTTTGCAGCAAATATAATAACTCAACATACAAGAATAGAGAAAAGTCTATTTTTGCGCATTTTAAAATTTTGTATAGAAGATAACAGGTATTTTCAGTATGATGGTAAGATATATCAATGGACTTCCTATGGGATCTCCAGCTTCTCCAATTATTGCTGATATAGTAATGGAAAGGCTATTGGATAGTACAATAGAGAGATTAGATATAAAACCAAGATTAATGACAAAATATGTAGATGACTTATTTTGTATTATTCCGGACTTAGCAATTGATAATATGTTTTCAGCTTTGAATAGTTTTAACTATAGTTCAAGATTACCATATTTGGATACGTTGATAATTAGAAGAGATAACAAACTTGTAATTGATTGGTACCAAAAACCAACTGCATCAGGGAGAGTAATTAACTATTTTTCAAAGCATAGCAAAAATATAATAATAAGCACAGCAAAAAATTTTGTGGAAAGGGTTCTTACAATAAGTGATGAGAAGTTCCATAGAAAGAACATTATAAAGATTAAAAACATATTGGAAGACAACAGTTTTCCAGCTGAATTTGCTTCTAGATTTGTAAGTCAATTTAAAAATAGAAATGTACAGAATTTAGGTAGCTCATCAGAACCCAAAATGTATAAATCTTTAACATATATACCAGGTTTATCAGAAAGATTAGCAAGGTCTAATATATATAATAAAGGATATAGAATGGCTCATAAAAGCTATACTACGTTAGGTAAATTATTTAGTAAGACTAAAGATAGACTTAATAAATGGGAATCACTCAGTGATTCTTCAACCGCACAGTCGTGTTTTTAAAAAGTGAAAAAAAAACAAACCAAAAATCATTGTGCTAACATATTTTTAAACTTAAATACAAAAACAATAATATATTGTATTAAATTGCAAAAACAATAACAAATTATTTAAAAAAAAAACAACGGGAAAATAAATTCCTTACATTTCATTAACTAAACAATAAAATAAATTTCAATAAAACAAGTGCGGTGGCAGTGCATTGTTGTTGTTGTTATTGTGCGTGAAGATTACCTACCCAGTGGGAAAAAAACTTGCAAAACCGAAAATCTTTATGACAATTATTTTTATATACTTTTAAATTTAAAAAAATATAAATAAAAAAAAATTGCATGAGTGTACCTAGTAGATGCAATTCTGAGAGGGAGCTTAGCTCCACTAGAAAAAACCTCTGGATTTCTGAAGAGGAATCATTGAAAAAATCGTTGGACAATCTCCTGTCTCTAAGAGATAAAAAACGCACGCGTTCGTGTTCGCCAAACATTGTTGTTACAACAGAAGACCAACCATCTACCAGTTCAGTTATTGCAGATAAGCCGAAAACACAAGTAGGCATGGACAGGTATGTAACCGTGGTTAAACGTCAGCGAAGCCCGAAATCCGCTCAGATATCATCACAACCAAAGATATCCAAAGAGGATAATACCGCTACAGCAACGCAAAGTAATAGATTTGCAATCCTCCAGACTGATGAGCCAAATACAGCAAAAAAAACATTTAAACCACCACCAATATATTTGAGAGAATCTACTTCTAATGAGCTGGTAAAACAACTTATTACGGTAATCGGTAAGGACAATTTCAACGTGACATCAGTTAAGCGCGGAAACATCAATGAAACAAAAATTCAGGTAAACCATGAAAACGACTACCGAAAATTGTCTGATGTCTTAGAAAAACAGAAAAGATCATTTTACACTTACCAGCTCAAAAGTGCCAAAGGTCTTCAGGTCGTTATTAAAGGGATTGACCCATGCGTAGATACTGATGATGTAAAAACCGGATTGGAAGATAAGGGTTTTAAAATAAAAACAGTAGTAAACATTAGGAACCGTGAAAAGACCCCTCAACCCATGTTTAGGGTTGAACTAGAACCAGGGGATGTTCTGCTAAAAAAGAGTGAAATTCACCCAATATACAACCTCAAATATCTTTTGCATCGTAAGGTTACCGTTGAGGAGCCACATAAGCGTTCAGGACCCGTTCAGTGCCTAAACTGCCAAGAATTTGGCCACACTAAGGCTTACTGCAAGTTGCCCGCTGTTTGTGTTGTATGTGGCGAACTTCACGGCACAACTCAGTGCAATAAGCCAAAGGCCGACGCAAGTGTTAAAAAATGCAGTAACTGTGGAGGTAACCACACTGCAAATTATAGAGGTTGCCCTGTCTATACTCATTTTAAGCGTTCAATGACAAATAAGTCATCGGTTTCTCCAGCAGCCCAGCAGCCAAATGTCATTGGCAAAAACAATTTTCCCCAGGTAGGCTATCCAACCAACTTCACAAACACGCAGAATACCAAACAATTTTCATATGCTAATGTGGTTAAATCCGACCAAAACTTGAACCAGCAACCCAAGCCCCAAATTTCCGATCCAAATTTTAGTAACCTAGAGGCAACTCTGCAGACTCTTGTTCAATCCATTAACACTTTTACCGTCTCTATGACCAACATGATGCAGGAAATGCTAAAAATGCAATTGGTTAAAAATATGTTTCTGGAACGCAAACGGCATTCGCCAACACAAAAATGAACTTGAGCACTTCCTTATGGAAAAGCAGATCGATATAATGATGATTGCTGAAACCCATTTGACAACTAACAGTTTTTTCAAAATTAATGGCTACATACTGTACGACACAAAAGATCCCCGTGGAAGATCTTGCGGAGGATCGGCAATTCTAATAAAATCCAGAATTAAACACTTTTTAATGAACGAGACATGTGAGGAATATCTCCAAGCTACAAATATATGCCTTAATTATTTTCATGAAAAAATTGTTATATCCTCGATTTACTCACCACCACGATTTTCAATAACAGAAAGACAATATTCAATTTTTTTCAAATCACTTGGTCCTCGATTTTTAGCGGCTGGCGACTATAACGCTAAACACACTTTTTGGGGATCACGTTTAATTACCCCGAAAGGCCGTGTGCTTTTTGACACCGTTACCAAAATGGGCTTAGGTGTGATTTCAAGTGGACACCCCACTTATTGGCCGTCAGACCAACGCAAGATCCCAGACGTTATAGACTTTGGAGTTACAAAAAATTTTCCCTCAGAATGGATGCAAGTTGAGCCTTCATTGGACTTGTCCTCAGATCACTCACCAACTATAGTTTCTGTTTCGTTCCCCCAGGGGCTTGGTTCCCCGTTTTGTGACTTGGCGTTGACCGTCACTCGAGTTAATTGGATAAAATATAAGAAATATTTGAGTACACATTGTACGGAAAACATTGCCTTGAGAACGCCTGAGGATATTGATGTGTCGATTAACGAATTTTCTGAACACCTTAATCTAGCCGTACAACATGCCACCACTAGCCATATAAGATCCAGAAATGTGAGCAACAGAACGTATTCGTTTGAAATTGAACAACTTCTAACAGAAAAAAGAAGAGTTAGAAGAGAGTGGCAACTTCGCAGGTCTCCCCAGCTTAAAAGCAGGCTACGAGAGTGCGTAGCTCAGTTAAGAAATCTGCTCAAAATCCAAAGAATGGCTTCTCTTAAAAATTATCTGGAAGGTCTTGATGGTACCCCTCAAACCGACTATTCTCTATGGAAAGCGACAAAAGGTCTGAAAAGACCCGTAGTAGGTAAGCCACCTCTGCGAACTTCAACTGGAGATTGGGCAAGAAGCGATTCTGAAAAGGGAATGTTGTATGTCAATCATTTGAGAAATGTTTTTACCACAAATGATACAGCGAATAATTCAGCTGAGCTACCGTCATACGCTGTTAGACCGCCCATGCCGTTGAGACTTAGTTTTCAAGATGTTGAAAATGTTATTCGTAACACAAACCCCAGGAAAGCTCCAGGTATTGATAAAATTACTGGTAAAATGCTTGAGCAGCTACCTCGTGTAGCTCGTAGAATTCTTCTTTTTATTTTTAACGCTATTTTACGTCTCGAGTATTATCCTGCAGAGTGGAAGGTGTCCATGATTACTATGATACCCAAACCAGGGAAGGATCCCACTAAAGTAGAATCATACAGACCAATAAGTCTACTGCCAACAATTTCAAAACTGTTCGAAAAATTGTTAATGGCAAAGTTGAGTCCAATGTTGAACACTGTGGGATGCATCCCTGATCATCAATTTGGCTTTCGGGCTAAACACAGCACAATAGAACAAACGCACAGACTAGTCAATGTCATAAGACAGACCTTTGAGGAGAAGAAGTATTGCTCAGCTCTATTCATTGACATTTCTCAAGCTTTTGATAAAGTGTGGCACGAGGGCTTGATACACAAAATAAAGTTGAACTTGCCTGCAAATACACACAAGCTTCTGGAAAGCTACTTATGTGGGCGGAAGTTTGTTATCAGAGAAGGCGACTTTATAAGCCCAACTCAGCCAATCGAGGCAGGAGTTCCCCAAGGCAGCATACTGGGGCCTACATTATATTTGATTTACGCCTCTGACATGCCAACGACACCCGGAATCCACACTTCAACTTTTGCAGACGATACAGCATTCTGCAGCGTACATGAAAGCCATCAAGTAGCTTCGCGAAATTTGCAGGAGTATATTTCAATATTAGAGATGTGGTTAAAACTTTGGAAAATTAAAGTTAATGAACAAAAGTGTACTCATGTTACATTCACACTGCGTAAACAAACATGTTCAGCCATCCAAATCAACAATTCACCTATTCCGCAGCAAAATGAAGTCAAGTACCTTGGTATTTACCTGGACCGTAGGTTAACGTGGAAGTCTCACATAGATGCGAAAGTTACTCAGTTAAAGTTAAAAGCAGCTCAACTGAATTGGCTTATGGGCAGAAATTCTACATTGAAGCTGGATTGCAAACTTTTATTATACAACGCAATTCTAAAGCCTATATGGTGCTATGGAATTCAACTATGGGGCACCGCCTCCGCTTCAAACGTTGAAAAAATTCAAAGGCGACAAAACAAAATTCTTCGAACAATTACCGCAGCTCCATGGTACGTAAAAAACTCACGAATTCATAAGGATCTCTGTGTTCCTCTTGTAAAAGACGAATTTTCAAAGTACGCAACAAGGCATATCAATAAATTGGAACTTCATCCAAATCGTCTTGCACGCAATATACTTAATTTCGAAGGACACTCTCGGTTGAGAAGGAGGGACACCCTTGCCACCATCAGAACGTTAAATAGGTGATTTCACCGATATTGATCGTGCAAAATAAAACATTTTTGTCTAGCATTGGCTGGACTCAATTAATTTTATGTATTTAGTTTTAAGATTTGAATACTTATTGTTAGTTCACTTTGTGAAGATTCAATAAACAAATGAATGAGAAAAAAAAAAAAAAAAAAAAAAAAAAAAAAAAAAAAAAATAAATGGGACGTTTCAAATTCGGTTCATAGAATTCCTTGTCAGGGTAATGACCAAGAAAATTGTAGTAAATTTTACGTCGGAACTACAAAAAACAAATTGAGAACTAGAATTGCAGGACATAAGTCAGATCAAAGATATACTGATACATATTAATTCACAAAAAACAGCTTTATCTTCTCATTGTTCAAAATTTAATCATTCTCCAAACTTTGAAAATGTTTCAAACAGAAAATAATTGTAAGAAGCGTTACATGTTAGAAATGTTAGAGATTATAAACACACCAACAACACAGAGAATTAACTTCAAGGAAGACACAGAAAAATTAGCACAGAATTATAGATATTTAGTTAATAAGAAATTCTAGATTTGAATTGTTTAAGAATGAATGTTAGGATAAAATTTTTTAAATTATGTTAATAGTATTTCCATGTTATTCTGTAATTTGTTTTGCTAGTTGAGAAAAAATATGAGGCAAAACATGTGTTGGTTGCAGAATTAGGTTATTTTGGTTTTTATGTTATTTTTTACGTTTGTCATTATTGTTATTAATATTATATTTTTTCTTTTTTGATTTTTTTTTTTTTAATAACCCAAAAATGTTTCTGTCAGTATATTAAATAGATATTTTTTAAGTTTTCAATTTAAAATTTTTCAATTTGATAATATTGTTAAGAATTTTTTCCTTGTGTATGAATTAATAATTTTTCTTGGTGTATAGATTTTTTGTATATAGGAATTTTTTTTTGACAATAATTTTTCAAATTGAAAACTCTTTTAATACTTAATTTTCTAAATATTAATTTTCCTGACGATGACAACAAATTGTTATCGAAATATTGAAAATAAATACTGTTAAATTTTTTAACATAAAACGATCTTTTGCTGCAAAAATAAGAAATATTTAATTAAAGATAATGTTACTCACTCTGGAGAGTAAATTTCCTTTATAGCCCATATGCAAACGATAGAATTCTGATATGAAACCAACCAAATACGCCACTATCACACAAACGCCATGCAAATCGTAAAGGTTTGAAAACTAATATTGGAAATGCTTTGTTAGAAAAATAATAGTAATATGTTACTTTAACTTACATTATATAGTATGTAAAATCCGTAAACCACATTCCAGGCTATTGAGAAATAAACATTACAGAACATTAGAATCTGTAGAATCAGACTTGGTTTGTAAGGTACATCTGGAAATAATCTTCTTTTATAATCATTACAAATGTAATTAATTTAGTTACCCCTGAGCGCATTATTCATTGTTTAAAAAGCTAAAAGTTGTCAAATTAAATAAAATTACATTAAACAAGTGGTTGCTAAGGGCAACCATAAACAAAACGCAATGTGATACAATAGGTGTGTTCCACGTGAATAACGAAACAGTCCAAAAGCGTTCCACGTAACAATTTTTGTGCAATTTTGAGAGAAAATGAGAGAGTAATATTTTTCATTTCCTGGAGGCTTATTCTGAATTGCGATGCAAATGGTAATGCTACTCGAAAATATATATGTGTACGCGAAGAGTTGCTATTCTCTATTGCGATATTCGCATAGTACTTTTTTATTCGCATTTAAAATGCGAAAAGGTGGCAATTCGGCATTCTTAATTGCGAAAACAAATGTCAAACTCGCAAAATTTATTCGATAGCAAAACAGCATTAGCAAAGCACGAAAATGTAAGTATTATATTACTGTTTGTTCATTCATCTATTTTATATATAAATGAAATAATAATTCGTTGCGGTAGCTGATAGATTAATTGCTTTTAATAATATTTCACTTAGGGAAACTAACAAGTAGACTACTAAGGCGCGACAATTCGTAGTAATGGTGGAAGTCATGAAAAAACATAGTCATTTGGCGAAAAGCTACTTGAAAACACCAAATGCTCGACAGTGCTTTGTGTGATACATTAGCCGAAGAACTAAGTGCAAGCAATAAGAGATGCTGCAGGATGGTGTTGGTATCCACCTTGACCCAGAAATTTTAAAGCAGCTGCTAATTTGATAATGGGCGGAATCGTATTTGATTTCGCTGCCGAGCTAATGTAATGCTCCATTTTTGAAAATAACACAATTTTTTTTAATAAACTTTTTTTATTTTTTATAAACAAACAATTTTTACTTGTAAAACTTATCGAATAAGAAATAGATTTGACATTTATTTGTTTACTTTGGAAGAGTATTGCCACATTTTGAAATTAATTGCGAATGCGAAAAACTTACAGAATACCAAATATCTTTCGCATCGCAATGACTTTCACATCGCAATTCAGAATAAGCCTCCTGTACATATTAGCCCGAACTTTTTCTTTGGGTAACTTCGTACTAGGATTTAATAATCAGCTGTTTTATGTTTACATACATATGACACTGAAAATGTAATCAGAAAATTAGCAAATTGGAAAAAAGTTTTTATTTAAAAGTTAGTTAAAAGCAAAATGGAAGGTTGCCCAAACTAAAAATAACCTTGTGAAGTTGTAAGGAGAACATGCAATAGTTATTTGGCTGTTCATTTAATAAATATGTGCTATAAAAATGTACTGAAGATTTTACATTAGGTGTGTTCATCTACTTTACTAGTAAATATTAGCAACGAGAGAGTAACAAGCAATTTTTCAAAATTACTCTCAAAAATGTAAAAAAGTAAATGAACACTTTACTAGCTAAAATTTGCAAGTTAGAGTAGTGTTGTTATGTATAGATATATATGAGTACTTAATACACTTATATTTTTGGACATATTATACATATGTATGTTATTATAAAAAGAGTGTGGCTGTAGTCATTTATATTCAGCATTGTCGTGACTGGCATTTTTCGAGTACGGCTTGTAATAGAATAAGGAAACGTTTTACAATTTTATTTAATCTAGTGCTAGACGTAGTCGAAATACGCTAAATACAGGGGTGATTAGCTACTTTGAATCAAATATCTATTTTTAATTAGGGGCGCTTACCCCATACACGTTTCAACTCAATTGGTTAGGTAGGCAGGCCGCTGGATTCTCAAAAAAATTCCTGGATTCTCCAGCTCACTTGGGTTCTGAAAGATCGTTCCCTTTGCGATAAACTTAATTGGCTACTGAGTCGGTTGTTGTACAAATCAAGACGTTTAAATTGATTCGTTTGGAAGTTGTCGAGTTGGTTGAAGAGAAATCAAACCAGTTTGATTTTTTTTCAAGTTGGCTAGTAAGTCTCTCAATTCGATTGTGCTTTGTATGTTCGAGTCTCCTGATCAGTTGTCCAAAAAACTTAAGAAAGGAAAAAGCTTGCAAATGTACAAACCAAAAATTTAATTTAAAAATTTTAAAGTTCAACAAAATATTAATAAATTATTGTCCAAATTTATATTTGTAATTTTTTGTAAAGAAAATGTTAAATAATTTTAAAATTGTCTTTAATTTCATTGAATCTGATAGTTGGATGAAAATCTTTCAATTCAGTTTATGAAGTGTGTTGCCAAGAACCAATTCAATTGAAAGACTCAATTCACAATTGAATTGAAACGTGTATTTATACGTTATAACTGCCTGCATAGCATAGCATAATTTCAAAGTGTAAAGTACCGAGTAACTAGGTAATCATAATATTTACAATACTAAAAATGACATCTGGTTTGTAAAAAATAAAGAAACAAAAAACAGAAATATTTTAGAGGTTAAAATTAGATAAATGTTAATATAATTATAAATGGAAGGATCCAAGTGTGAATTTAATTGCTTCCCTAGAAGCTTTAAACACATTCAAGCAAGTAAATTTGCCAGAACATCCTTTGCCACTGATGTGCCAGATACTGTGTTGCTTAGTTTACTTCCCTTAGACTTCTTATTTTATTAAAAAGACTACAAAAATACATTTGTAATCTTTTTAATACTTTTAATCGGCTTAAAAGTTTACATACAATTATAATTTCTTAAATTTTCCAAAATGTTTTAATGTTTAACTTAATTTAGAAATACTGTTTTGTAAACACAAAAGCAAAACAGCTGTTTGAATAATTATTGCAAGTAAAAATTTTACTTGTAAAAACTTGCGAGAATTTTTATGGCTCTCAATTTTTTACGCTCTTTTGACGCTCTCTCGTTGCAAATTTTTTGGGTTAATGAACGCTTTCTAGTAACAATTATTACAAATTTGTAAAAGTTTTTAGTAAATGAACACAACTATTGCTTTTAATTTTACAGCTGTTGCCAATATTGCAAATCTTTTATTATGCATTTTAAGCGTCTAAAATCACTAAAATATACTTTAATCTAAAAAGTAAACAGCACTAGTATTGCAAGATATACAATTGTGGTTTTCTGCGTTCCGGCAGTTTTAGGTAAAATTTGCAAATTTAAAGAGTAATTTGCTTTTTACTCTCATTAGCCCAAACTAGTCCGAGATCTCGTGGAACACACCTAATATAGAACAATATACAGCCATGTGCTGAAACTCAATTTCGCAACAAAAAAAAAATGTGAGTACGATTTGGCACAAAATTGGTGTGCTGAAAGCCGCAATCACAAAAGATTTTTCTATTTCAACTCGTAAGCAAATGGTGAAGTGAACGTGCTTATAATATAAAAATTAAGTATCATGGATGGAACAGGAAGCGTCTGAATAAAATTTGACTTGTTTTTATGTATTTTCACTAAAAAAAATTAAGAATTTTAATCTATTTAATCTTGGTTCGTTTAACGATGATTTCACTCACATAGCGAAGTTGTCGCTCATTGTGTTTACTAATTAAAAATCAACTGGGAACTTGTGCGGCTGAATACAAAATCATATTTGAACGAAATGAAATGGTTTTCATGTTGTTGAGGCAAGTAGGATTTTGTTGCAATCACTTAAAGTTGTTCTCTGATAAGCACAGCTGTCGTTCGTTCCCTTTGCGTAAATTTATCAAAAGCTTGTTTACAATATACATACATAATTTAGAAAAAACACATAGACTTTCTTGCTTTTTCAAACAAAAGAATAACGACATTTTGAAAACTTTTCGTAGTTTCTACCAACAAAATACATGTGATGTTTTCTGGTGTTGTATTTATTGTAATTCTGCCAGTTATTGAAATATATTTCGCGATTTTTTCATAAACAAGTTATTAACAACAGTTAATAAGTATTATATTTTTGTAATAAAAATTATATTTAAATCAAAACAATAAGTTAAACTATTTTCAATGAGGCAAACTGGTGTTAAAGGCAGCTCTTAGACCAGATACTGGAAATAAAATTAAAAAATACTCGTTAACTGAGAAGCTGGGAAAAAAATCCTTGCCAAAATACTTACAAAATTTCTTCTTCTGCAAATACACCTGATCATTGAGCGCATTAGCCAAATATTGATGACAACAAATATAAGTAAATTCCATGGCATCTATTTGAGAATTAGTTACAAAATCTGTGTCCTCATAATCGTCCCCGCTGTCATCTAAGCAAATTGCCAAAGGACTATTGCTCTCAATATATTTGACACAACTTAACCACTCAGCACGTAGAATGGAAACCAAACTTAATAGTTGTTCTACGCCCGTCTTTATTGCACTTATACTTTCCGTCAGAAAGCAGTGTTCGCATACTGTGCTCAAATAAGATTTATGCACCATTTCCATTTCTTTGAGATTTACACATTTGACGATTTTTTCATTTAATTGTTCGCCCATCGAGTGCAGGACATGAGTCATCAAATGAAAATGAACACTTTGTATGGCGTACATCATCCAAAAACGTAACTGTTCCAAGCGACGCATTATCAAATCGATCATTTCGAATTTGCAATATGGTATACGACGTTTATGGCTGCGGGCAAATTGTAGTTTCTCGAGTGTGGTTATGCCCCATTTGACTTTCAGTAGAAAACAGAAAACTTTATTGTATGATTGCATATTATCGGGCGTGATTATGTGGACCAATTCACGGCTTAAGTTATAAGTAACGCGTAGCTCTTCAACGGCTTCAACTACTTTGGTGGTCTGACAACGAAATACTGAGTTAATTTCCAAGTGAAACAGTGAACCCAATTCTGGGAATTTGGCACTTATGATACCATCTAGTTGCATGGTTAAAATGGAGGGATTTGCCCAGTTTTCACCAGATTCGATCTGAAAAAGTAAACAATTCTCATTAAAAAGCTAATAATGGGTTGTCTTTGATTTCAGTCTTTTTTGTCAAAAAAAATCTTTTACTTTCTGAAAAAAAAAAAAAAATATTTTTAATTTGTTAAAATTTTTTTGTTGAACTTTTATAATTTTTTAAATTAAAAATTGTTTGGTTTGTACATATGTACAACAGGTTTTTAGTTCAAGTTTTTCCTTTCTTAATTTTTTCTTAAGAAGGATTTTTTACAATACAAATTTGCTGTGATCAATAATTATTGATTGAAGAAGACAAGAAAAATAATAATCAAATCTTTAGCTGGGGGACAACTAGCTGTTTCGTAGTCGCTACACTACTCATCAGCACCCACTGGGATTCGAACTCGGGACATGACGTATCATGATCTACTGCTTTAACTACTAAGCCACCGAGCATTTAATTATTTTCTATCTATATTCATCTCATATTGAATCACATATGCATTTTGTTAATTGCCCACACTGTTTGTACAGCGTTTGCTGTCTCAGAACTAGCGGTATTTCTTTTTAGTTATTGACATACATATTTTTGTATTTTAATATTCTCCGTAGCCAGAGATGTAAATATAAATTTATTGAACTTTTGATGAACTTTTATAATTTTTTAAATTAAATTTTTGGTTTGTACATTTGTACAACGGGCTATACGGGTTTGATACTTTTGGAAAAGGTGCTCTAGTTAGCCTGGGAAAAGGTGCTCCCGTTCGCTTTTTTGTTGACTCTGTCAATAAAAGCACAAATTTATTGAGTCAAAATAGTTTATAACACAGAGAACCATTTTTCCATTGTAACTAATTTATAATAATTTTTAAAAAAATCTTTCTTTTTTAATTTTCCTCCAAATTTTTTGTCTGTTTTACTTTTTCCCACTTTGCCTGTCAGCTGATCAGAGATGCCACTCGTTTATACTAGATTATATGCAAATGTTTAATGAATTTGACTGGTCACCCATTTAGAGCTAGTTCGACTTAAAACAAACTTTAATTTTGCAAATATTGAATAAAAATAAGCTGCACAAATTGTGAAAAAAACTTTTTTCATAGGAAAATCGTAAGATAAATCTTACGATTTGACAACACTACCTTGAACAAAGCTAGTTTTTTACAGGAAATGAAAAAGTTACTCCCTCATTTTTTTACAAAAATTGTTATACAGGTGATAGGCGTTACTAATTTTCGTACCTGATGAAGTATGAGTTGTGGTACGGTTTTCAATTACTACTTACACAACTAATACTATTTCATTTGAAAGAATGATTTTAAAGGCAATACACACGCCGGCAAATGAATATTACAGCCATGTTCTGAGAAACGCGAGTTCTGAAACCGCAAGGCGTTCTGAAAAACGCTTAATTGATTTTTAGGTGTTCTCAGGAACCTGCGTTTTACTGGCGTGTCGGAGTTTTTTCCGAAAAAGTACTACATGTGTTTTACATACGTATATATGTATGTGGTAGTTATATAAATAAAAAAAATTTACATTTAAATAGACAAAATTTTTAATTTAGTTTTTTTTTTTAATTGAAAATGTGTAAAATTCTTTCAACTTTTAATTGAAATAAAAAGAAAACATATTGAATTTTAATTGTGAATAATTTTATTGCCTTTTACAAGTTTAGTTTTAGCAAATTCAATCAGTTCACTTCAATACTCACATGCGAGTTGAAGTCGCCAATTTTAAGCGATAAGCGTTTTCCAGAACACCTATTTGGTGATTTCAAATCGCAAAACCATATTTCTTGCATTATACGTTTCTCAGAACATCTATTTGGCGTTTTCAAATCGAAAACGCTAAATTTAAGCGATTTGCGTTTTTCAGAACATGCCTGTTAGTATTATTTGATCTTGTTTATATTTTTATCTTCTAAGTTTTTCCAGCTAAAGATTGCTGTTTTGTTATTCTTTTTATTAAAAAGGTTTAGCAATTTTATATGTACGATATTTCGCTAATAATTTGTTAGCATCTTTAGGCAAAATTAATATATTATTAAATCAAATTAAAAAACCGCTCTATATAAATCTGCTGTTCATAAAACAAATTTTGCTGTACTACAGCACGATACACAATACTTTTTTCATACTTATGAAAGCTCCGCCCACCAAAATCAAAATTTGTTGATATTCGTATTACAAAGTATACTTCACAAGTACGACAGCATGATACACGTTACTAATTTCATACTTGCACGATTTGCCGTACGACGTCTATACCCCGCATTACGTCGCACGTTTTTGGACAACTTTGTACTAGTTCGGACTGTTTCCTTATATTCGTACACGCGGAACACACCTGTGATAACGCAAAACCTGTTCTTCAGCTCAGAGGTGCTTTACGACTGATTTATGTTTTTATATTTTTTTTTTTTTTCGAAAATCAAAAACGAAAAGTCGATTTTGTTTGATTTTGAATTTTGGTTGTTACAATATTGTTTTTAATTTAAAAAATTTTCCAACAGTTGCTTTTCAGTTTCATTCCAACTTACCTGCTGAAATAGTTTATCATAAAATTGATGCATCAAATCGCTGGCTTCCATCAACAAAACTCTTCGTATGTTTTGCAAATGTTTCAAAATCGCAAACTCTTCACGATATAAACGCATAACAAAAGAATTGGCAAAGGCAATCCGTATTTTTAATATTCTGGTTAAAGAATTGATTATGACTTCTTCCAAAGGCAAATAACAGTTTGATTTTTGCAATTCATCATAAATTGTACGTGCGGTGATAACTCTGCTTTCTGCTCTATGCTCTTCTAATTTGTTGTTGTCTGTTAGATCTTCTTGACTTGTATTTAAGGCAAAAGCCATAATAAGAAAATCATCTTGTGTGGTTAAATTAGTTAAAATGCTATTTCCAAGTGGTGTTCCAGAGTTTGCAACCGCTTCATTAGAGCAGCTACTATCTAGAGATTTATCCTCTGCGGATGTTAAGTCGCCAGATTCATTTTCTTGTCCTGTTTGCAAGCTTTGGACGTGCTGCAAAAAGTCTTCTACAAAAACATCATACAATTTTCCCTGCATGGCATCGCAGTTGTAACGTAAGTCTCCGATACGATTTATTTCATAAAGAAGATTGAGTGTACGACCGGCTTCGAGTGAATGTTCTTTCATGATGTGAAATAAACTATTTTCTTGAATCATTTTGCTGACATGAGCTGGCACAAAAAATGCTTTACGTTTATTTTTGCAAAATTCACGCAAATGTATCGTATGGTCGGCGTTACTAACTCTGCAAAAAAAATAAAATAAAATTAATTTTTAATAGGGAACAAAACAGTGACTTATATGACTACAGTTGATTGTTGTTATGACATGAATACAATTGTTTGGAATTATAATTTGTATTGAACAAAAATAAATCCCCCATATTCCAAGCGACGTCAATCATCATCGTCACTTCATGGCAACATCAATAAACTCTTGTACTTGTGTACTACTCGTTTTCGAAAGCAATTTTCTATTCTTTTACGGGACCAAATTGGGCCCAAGTGGGCTGGCTTTTCAATGCCTGGAAGCCTGTTAAACCTATACTTAAGTATATATATTGTCGACAATGTCATATTTTTAGGTCGAGCTTTAATTATTACTAGTGGGAATCAACGGTCGACGCAATCGACCGCATTCTTTTTTTCCGCTCTCACATAAAATCTAAAGTCGTAAAAAACAAAACTGTGAAACCCCACAAATATATTCTGTACCCATATTTGGCCACACTGTACTTGTATTTAAGTCAAGCAAACCCAACAAACACGAAATCAAATATTTGGTATGAAGTTACTTTTATCAATTATGTTTGATAGTTTTCAAACATTTTACAATGGTTTGATTTTAACATTTGAATTTAAATTAAGAATCAATTGAATATAAACATTTGATACTCAATGTCAAGGCAGCTTTATACAGGTAGTAGCAGAATTACAAAAAATATAACACCAACAAAATACATGTTGATGTTTGTTGGTGTTGTATTTATTGTAATTCTGCCACTACCTGTATAAAGCTGCCTTGCTCAATGTTGTATCAATTTGATTTTGAGTGTAACTGCTGCTGTCATCCACTCTTTTGCGGATGACAGCAGCATTTGCCACTCGTACTCTTTTAGTTATAGACCCAGCCTATCAGAGATTGCTGCTAAGAGGCTAAATATGAATGATTCACTGAATAGTGATCTTCTATTTATCTGCGAGTGGGGTTGTAAAAATAGGGTCGCCTTTAACGCTCGTAAGACCCAATGTTGCTTATTAACATACAAACAAACGACCGCAGATGCTGCTTCATCCGTACACATGGATGGTATAAATATTGGGATGCTCTTGATGTTCTTGGTATGAAGATACAGTGTGATGTTCGCTGGAATGATCACATTTTTCATGTCTCTAAAGAAGCATTCAAGTGCCTAGGTTTTTTGAAACGGTGTAAGATGTACTTCACTCCATATGATCTCCTTACTATTTATACCACCTACATCCGACCGAAAATGGAATACAACTCTCATGTTTGGGCCGGTGCCTCAAAGTCTATTTTGGGGTTACTCGACCGTGTGCAGGAGAGGGCGAAGAAGTTCATCGGTGACAGTAGGTTATCCAACTCTATTGACTCACTGGAGCATCGACGCAGTGTGGGGTGCGTTACTCTGTTCTATCGTTGCTACAATGGATTTTGCTCTGACGAGATCAGGGATCCTGTTCCCGAAACGCGCACATTTTTACGTAGCACGCGCTCATCGTCCAGAACTCATCCATTTGTGGTTGATTGTCCGAGGAATCGTACTACGCATTACAGAGAGAATTCTGTTTTTTGACCGTACGCTTCGTCTGTGGAACAAGTTGCCTGCAGACGTGTTTCCTGTCTGTTATAACGTTGGAAGGTTCAAGCCAAATGTTCACAAACACTACTCCCTCTTTCCCCCTCCTCACAACCTATTTTCCTAGTTCTGAAAAAAATATCAACATTTTAAATTGATTAACAAAAAAATTTTAAGAATTCTGGAAAAGATTAATAAATGCGACTTGTTTGTGAGCAACATGCAATTAACTGTGAGCAAAAATTAGTGTTAATATACAAAAACGCATGAAGAAAAATATAAAGTGAAATATTAAGAAATAATGAGATTGATTTGTGCGCGATTTAGAACCCAGAGGATCCAACTATTTCGTCATTTCGAGAATATCAAGACTAAGAAAAATAATAATAGAAAATTCAAATAAAAAATCGCAAATAAATCAAAAGAAATATGAATTTGTAAAACAAAATGTACAGTCATGTTCCGAGAACGCGCGTTCTGAAACCGCAATGTGTTTTGAAAAACGCTTAATTGGTTTTTAGGTGTTCTGAGAAACGCGCGTTTTACTGGCGTTTAGGAGTTTTTTCCGAAGAAATACATCATGTGTTTTACAAACGCATATATGTATGTGGTAGTAATATAAAACGAAAAAAAATTTGACAACAAATAAAAAAAAATTTCAATTTAGTTTTCTTAATGAAAATGTGTATAAGACCCAGCTGTATAGAAAAGAAAGAAACTGAATTGTTTGGTATTCTTAAAGGCATCATTATATATGATAACATGCAGAAAATTAATAAATTCAAAACAACAATCATTAGAAATGGAAATTCACGGTTTTGGTGAAAAAAGACCAAAAATATCATAGCTCGTCCCACGATATAGATCGCAAACTTTCGCCAATATTTTGCAGATGAGAAACTGAATTGTAAACTATTTGTAATATTAAAGGACTTTGGTTAATTATGATCAAGTAAGTTAGGAAAAATTTTACTAGTCTTAAACGAAATAGACAAACAAAATTTAAAAATTGTGGTTGCCATACTATACAAAATGAAATGTAAAATTAATGTGGGTTTATGGGATACGAATATATTCAATATTTTGAGTGTATTTCGTTCAAATTTTTTAGGCGTATCACTTATTCGCGTCCCATAAACACCACATAAGTTATTTTAGTTCAAAGAATTTAAAATGGAAAGAATTTAAAACTATATAAAAAAGTTATATACAAAAACTACATTTTATGTAATAGTTGAAATTTTTTCTATATAAGATTCTACCTTTCAACAATATATTCATGCTGCCAATCATCCAAACGCCCCTCTGTCCACCAGGTATCAATAATTTCGCAAAACACTTTAATTGAAGCCAACAGTAAAGAAACAAATAGATTTGCTTTTTTAACATCACTTTCTATTTTATAGCAATTCATTAAGCTGGCCAAAAGAAATGAGGCTGAGATATGAGCAGGATACTGGCGCCAATTTAAAATGACCTGCTGATGACACTCGTGCAAAGATTCCAAGTGACGGAAGGAACCAGTTAAAGTCAGACTCATATTGATTAGCGTATTTATTTCAAAGTCTTTTTGATGAAGCAAACGTTTTTCATAGTCCAATATTTCCTGCCAAATGGGTGTTAAATGTAAATTTAAATTGGCTGCATAACACTCTAAAGTTCTGGGTGGCAGATTGCCATCAGCACTGTATATTGATTTCAGGAAATTTCTTAGAGTTTGCATCATATTTATGTAGGGCAGAAAGTTATCTGCTATGAACGACTGAAAGGAACTCTAGAAAAATGTTTTAGTTCTTAATTAAATACAAAACGGTTAAAAATTTCATTTACCACTTACCACACTGCATGAAGGCATGGTTACATTTTCTCTTATTTCTAATTGTTTATCTTGATTTTGGTTAAAAATACTACACTCCTGCGGTGTATGAAACATCCACAGCAATTCACGCATTACATGTTGTTCGGTTATAGTCGCGGGTAAGGTAAAACGTATTAAATTGTTTGAAGTTTCATTTAAAAACTTGCAATAGTTTATGGCAAAATTGGCTCCTTGATGTTTGCTTTCTATGATGGCATTATGGTGTTCACTTTTTTTGGTTTGCCACCAAGAATGTTGTATAACTTTTTGCAGTTTTTCATTTGCGTTGATGACATTAAATTTGTGATAAGGTATAATTTTTTCTGGTGGTTTCAATTCACCTAATATGGATTGATTAAATGATGTAGCACTTTTTGTTTCATCTAAGGTAAGATTTTCAGCAACCGTTACTAAATTATTTGTGGCACTTTGGCTTTCTTCATCATCCGACCACTCCTAAAAATATTATAATAACAAATCTTTATATTTTAGTAGATATTTTTTAAGTTTTAATAGCTACTTCTTCTAAAGTATGACATTTTAAATATTTTTTCTGAAAAAAAGTTGTTTTAGAGACCTTTAAAATTATACCAGCGTTGCCAGAATGAAGATATTACTTTAATGTTGAAGATTTTTGAAGCAAAATAAGATTTCAACATCTTTTTCGCAATATTAAGATTTTTGAAATTTAGTATTGTAATTAATGTGTGAAGTTTTTCAAATATCTAATAAATTCTTAATAACATGAATCTTGGAATACAAGTACATAGTTATACAAATATAAAGAGTGTCTCAGCAAAAGTACACTTCTTAATTCTAACTTTTTTGAAAGTTTTTTTTCGATTGTAAAGAAGATTATGTATGGAATAAAATATATATTAAATAGCTTCCTATCCTCTGATGATAGGCCGTTACTCTTTTCATGAAATTTTCTAGCACTCTTGCCAGTGACGCGTTGGATTTTGGATTTGAGTTCAGAAACTGTTTTTGGCTTATTTATATAAGCCTGAAACTTCAGAAACTTTCAGGAAAAAAGTACATGGCGTTAAATCGTATGATCTTGGTGGCCAGTTGGCATTAGAATTTCTTGAGAAAATTTGTTCTGAAAATCGTAGCTGCAATAAATACGTATTTCATACGTATTCCACGTGAGCAGATGACGCTGAAACCACATGTATTGATACCGCATGTATTGCTGAAATCACATGTATTCCACATCCATGTTATACAGTTTATACCACAAGAAATCTGTTACTATGTTCTTATAACGAATGTCATTCATAATCAATGCGGTTTCAATCTCAACTTCGAAAATGTGAAGCCCAATCACTAAGTCTACCCAAAATCTTTTCTAGACAACTGCTCGTTGCTGGTGCATTCTTATCTCTTTCATTGCATGAGTATATATTCTGAGCCCGAAATACGACAATTTTGTGTACTCACGAAGCCATTCACATAGAAATGCACTTCGTCAGAGAATATGACTTTTCTCTACAAAAATTTCCAAATTTTTGCATCAAATAAATTTTCACAATTAAAACTCGTTGTACTCCATTTATAATAATCGAAATAAACATTTACGACAGCTGTAAAATTTCAGAACTCCCACTTGCCGAAAAGTATTACACTATATTTATAAATTGCATTCCTACTGAGCTACCCTTTATTTTTAATCGCTGAAAGAAATTTGATTGCATTTTTATTCCTATTTTCTTGTTAAAGTAATATTTTTTTTTTTGAAAAAATTCAGTATGTCAGGAAAGTTAGAAGTAAAACATTTGTGGTTTTTTAACAAAAATTTTTTTTTTAAAGTGAAGAGTTTTATACAAACAACACATTCAACCCTTATCATGTACTAGAAAAATAAAATGCATATGACAATAGTGGGTCAGTTTTGCCCAATACAACTATTTAAATATTTACTCATTGTTAGTTTTTACACCACACTCGCAACATTTATTAGAATATTATATTGTACTGTTGAAGCGAATGAAATATTCAATGTATAACAGTTTTACCAACTATTTTACCTTTTTAATTTTGTAGCTATTTGTAATACCGCTGTAAAACAAGAATACAAACACTTGTATTGTTTTCAAATAGCTAGATTTTATTTTAGCTTTTGGTTATATTTTTGCTGCTTATATGTCTTAGACACAAAACATTTATTGCATTAACCAATTTTGACTCAAGAGTACCAAATGAGTAAGTTTTTTGACACACGCTTTGTAAGTATACCAAAGTTTCAAACAAATCACCCAAATATTTATAAAATAAATGAGAAATAAAAACAATTTTTTTGCCGTATTAAAAATATATCATGTTCACATGATCCCGAGTTCGAATACAAGTGGGTGCTGATGAGTAGTGTAGCGACTACGAAACAGCTAGTTGTCCACCAGCAACTGTCATTCAATTATTTTTACTGTTCTTCTTTGGTCTTATTGTTTCACAGCAATTATTGTTAAAATTAAAATTGACTGAAGTTGGACTCGAACTCAAACTACTTAGTTAATATCGTACATATGTATATAACTAAAAGTTCACTTATTAATGATTTACATAAAAACAATTTTGATCCATTAATACAGGATAAGTGTTAAATGTACATATCACTTATTTACTAAAAGAAAGACATAACTCAAAACCGCTTGTTTCGAGAAAAACACACTTAAAATTAAAAAAAAAAAGTTTAGAAAATAGCTCCTAAAGGCGCGCCATCTTAAAACTTATTTAAATGAAAAAACAATATAATTGATGGCACTGTTAAAAATTATGCATTATTAGCGCGGTAACCTTTTTTTGAAGATGGGTGATATGTTGTACTATAGTTTTAAAGACCTGACTTATAATAAAGCACCTTTAAACTCAGTTTTTAATTGTATTTTTATAATCAATTTTTTAACTGAACTTTAGTTAATCCAAATTAACATTTTTTGAGCTGTGTTTTAAAAGGTTTAAAATAATATACCTAGGTATTTGTTTTTTGCTTTTTCAAAGAATAAATAATCTGTTTATCTGAATTAAGATAAAAAAAGAAAAAATATTCCTACTTACACTCAATTCCGAATCAATACTTAAGTCTTCTGGTGGAGGAATAAAATCTTCCTGGAGTAGATTTTTCAAATATTCTTCCTCCTCATTTTGCGTATTTACTTCTTCACTTATCGCCGGTTTTATGGGAATTTTATGTTTATTTTTCTTTAAAGCAACCGTCGGGTTATAAGCAAGCGTAAATAAAAAGTCTATTAAAGACCAATGGACATCAACCTCATAGTGATCAACACACAAGGGATGCTTTACTATCTCATCGCATAATCTTCCCAGGTAATCGGCATACTCTGGAAGGTTTTCAACCTGAAAACGTTCCTGAATGCCTTCAATTTTGCGGCGCACATCATGACTGTTTGTACTTAAATTTCGATGATTACGTATAATACTCCAACCGAAATGAACACAACGTTCCATATTTATATCATCATTCTATTAAATAGAGGAAAGATTGTCAGCATATTAATAGATAAAATTCCCCATTTTGGCCATCTGGTGCAAAACTCACCGCAAATCCTGTCAATTGTCTCACCAACTCGGGAATATACTCTTGAATAATTTCATTCCTTTGATCCTGGGCAGACATTTTTCTTTTCAAAAAATTAAAAGTGTAATAAATTAATAATAGTTTAGTAAAATTTAAAAGAAACTATGTTTGTTTACATTTGTTTGCAAAATTTTGTTTTGTTTATGCCAATAAAAAAAAAATTACAAGCACAGATGCTAAATAATGTCTCGTATGTACACACAGCTGACTTTTCTCGTAGTAACAAATAATCAGCAACTAAATAATAACGGAAATTTTTATTTAAAATAATAGAAATGCATTGTTTGAATCAAGGCGAATTTATATAGGTGAATGTAAGCGGAAGGCCGAATTCAGTGCTATGTATTTTGTTATTGTAAAACATATCGTGAATGTCAAAATCTAAGCTGGGGAAAAATTTTATATATTTTCTTTACACCTTTTATATATTTTATATAAATATATAAAAGGTGTAAAGAAATGATAGAGACGTGTATAAATGAAAAAGCTTGTTTTTTGTGTTTTGACAGATATTATTAAAGCATTTTTCTTTTTAAATTCTCAACAATTTATTTAGATTGTTGGGATATAAAGTTGAATGGTTGAGAATATCTTTCAAAAATTTCCAAAGTCTACTGATGATTAGGGTAGTTCCTACGAAATGTCGACATATAGATAGCTGGGAAGCATAGAAAAATTTTATTGGTGTAAATTTTTATAATTATTTGTAAATAAAATCACAGATTATATTAGTTTTTCACTTTTAAATTCACACAAATTTCTTGAAATTGCACTAAATCCTACAAAAAAATCTTCAGATTAAAATGGTGCGAAAATATTTGTAAACAAAAGAAATCAAATGTGAGTCTCATTGGAAAAAACGCGGGAAGAAATAAAATTTTTTTTTATAATTTTTTAAGTTATTTATTGCAACTATAATTCAGAATCCTCCGCAATCTGGCTGGCTTTCTCACCTCTCCGAGCTCTATGATCTGAGACTTTAATTTTCACGAAATAGTCAAAATTTTCACGAAATAATTAAAAGTTTATCTTTTCTTGTAATATTTTATTTGATGTATTTTTTTTTTTAATTCCGTTTTGTGTTTATATTTTTCCCTTGACGTTTGAAAAATAGTTATTTTTTGTAGTGTTGTATTCATTGCAGTTCCATATACCTGGTATGAATTCGCCTTGATCTCGACCTAAATAAAAAAGAAATAAGTTAACAATACAAGTGCAGTCGAAGCTCCAAATTGTGATTTTATCTTAAATGATTATGCCTTGATTGATGAGGCTGTATCGCAGAAATTGCGAAATAGATTCTCCAGACATATTTGGTATCACAGAGGTGAACCTGTTGCCCTCATATTATTTGATAAAAAAAAATGTCGCTTATGACAACAAAGATAAAATTGGGAACGCAATTCATGGATTTAAGAATGAAAAGTATAGAAATTCCGGAGACAGTAAGGAAGAAGACGACGTGAATGAAGTCGTGGAAAATGTGTGCTAGACAACCAAGTTCATCCATCGTATGTTTTTGGATTGATTTTTTGTTCTAATTTTTCTCATGATCATTGCAATCAATCTTGTCAAGCCGGAACGGCTTGACGTTGAGTTCTGGGGTACCCTGTATGTATTTTATTTTTATATCTGAACAGCGTTGTCAATTCGGTGCGTTTCGCACCGTTTTTGTGCTTTTTAAAATTATTTGTGCGAAAAATTCTTTAGTCGGTGCGGGGTGCGCTTTTTTTACATTTTCGGTGCGTTTTTTAAATTCCGGTGGCGCCAAGTCAAATTTAACTCAACTTTTTGCTTCAATGTAAAACAAAAAAGCTTATAATCCAGTGTCTAAAATTTTTACGTTTCATTTTTCGTGGAAAACGTACCATGTTATATGTACAAAGTAAGAAAATCTTTCTGTTGTATATTATACACACTGTCGAAAGAAAAAGAAACATTTCGTTTTATAAAATTTGCTACTTTTAGGGAGTGTTTTGCTATTAATCGACTAATCCAAGTTTGTTCATTTCTGAACAGTGAAGTTTGTATTTTTATTACATGCAGTCTACACCTAACTTCAAACGCAGTTAAAACATGAAGTTAAAAGTTGCTGTTTAAATATCTATCTGTTTAAGTCGGCGTACACGTAGTGATGTTAAAGTTATAACTTCTCATACTAAAAAAATAAAAAAGGTGAAAAACAACTACAAATAGCAGGCTGTTGTCAATTTAAGTTATAACAGAGTTTTCAAATGAAATGTTTTAACAACCAAGTTATAACTTTAACTAAACTTCAACATGAGCGGTCCACATTTAACTTTAACTTGAAGTTAGCGTTAAAGTTAGTGTTTTCATGTCAGGTGGAGACCGCACTTTACGGCTCGTGATTTTGTTACGGTGTTGGGTAATTGAGAAATTACCAAATTATTAAATAAATTATAAAGTTTTTCCAAAACGTTTGCATTAAATATTGATTATGGCAAACTTCATCTTCCATATATTGTAATTTTGGGCAAATTTTCGTATATTTCAATAATTTTTTTTAACACCTCTTACGAAAACTCAAATGAAATGTATACGATGATTGAGAGAATTGCTATTTATTGAATTTGAAGACTTGTAGTGCGATTCTATCGTAAATTCTTTCGACAGTAATGGTTATATGCTCCTGCAATACAATTTTAATGACGTTAAGCCGCTGTGTTCTATGTCCCTGATAATAGGCATTAAAAATAATAGCTGATTGCGGTCGACAGCAAATATAATTAAATGATATTGCATAATAATAAATTTGCTAAAATATCGTTGTAATTATTGTAAAGGTAACATTATCTTAATAAAACTAATAGAGTCGGTCTAGAGGCCAAGTTTAACAAACACGAATTCTAGCTGTTGAATGAATTTGATGGCATGCCATCAGGCGGTGCTATCAGACCCAGTTTGATTGTATAATAGGTAGTCGTTTAAAAGGCTGTTTCATTATCGTGTTTTTTATACAAAAAATGTAATTTTATAATACAAAATAAGTTTATAAAAATGAAAGAAAAAAGTTCAAAATTCGGTGCGTTTTCGTTGAAATAACGCGCGTTTATAGCATGTCCACACTAAGGCTTGTATTCGAGGTTCGCTCTCACTTTCGTGATTCGTGCCCATAGTTGCCATATCTGACGAATTATCGTCATTTTGAGTGCTGGAAATAACACTTTGACGATTTGACGATTTAAGGTCTGTTTTTGACGATTTTTGTAGATCACAATTTTACTATCATATCTTTCAAGCAAATGCATGCATACTCCATTTTTTAAAGTTAATTTATGTCGGAAATGAAAGTAATATTTATGGCATGTAAATATATATGTATGTGTGTAATACTACAACAGTATTTGATAGTTATTTTAGAGTATACATATATTATATATGTTAGAGATGAATTTAAAATATCATATGTAAATAGTGCTTAAAAAAATTATAAACCAAAAATTGTACAAATTTGTGTGTAAAAAGGATTAAATTTGAAGATGAACTCAAAACTATTATAAAAGCAGGAAGTGTCTTTTCTAACATAATGAAAGAGTTTTCCTATTTCATCGTAGAATTCGAAAGACGAGAACTTTAATACGAGTTAAAGTAATGAATCCTATTAAACTTGGAAATTATCCGTGTATGACTAAGTTTATAGCAAACTTATTAGTTTTATGGCATTCTTCAAATGTGTGAGTTTGCATCCAGGTACTTGGAACTTAACAAAACCAAAGTGAGAAATTAGTTAACGAGACCATTTTCGGAAAAAATGTTGTATACTAAAGAACGCCTAAAACTTTGCAACTGTGGTTGTTATGACTTACGAGGTGATGTGCCAGATTTAACAGATGTGTTTAATAGTTCCTTTTATTAAATGAAATGTTATTTTAAACTTATTGAATGGTATACTTATGAAATTAATTTTATATGTGTAGGAGTACATATTTGTTGTTATAGCTTTAAAAGCTGTAGTTTTCTATTAAAGGCATCCATGACTTGTTTTTCTATACTTTACGCCGATTAAATAAATATTTTATTCAAAAATAATTAATTTTACTAGCTGACGATTTTTTGACGATTTGCAATAATCATATTGACGATTTTAACGATTTTTTTCATCGAATTTGACGATTTTAAACCAGATTTATCTGGCATCTATGTTCGTGCCCCATTCTTGATTGAACCAAGGCGACTTTATACAGGTGAGTGCAAGCGGAAAAGCGAATTCAGTACAATGTATTTTGTTATTGTAAAACACATCGTGAATGTCATAATCTAAATTCGCCTAAGATTGCTCAGCAGAGAAAATATTTTATATAAACGTTAAATATAAGCTTTTATAATTGTTTGTAATTAAAATCACATATTATATTAGTTTTTCACTTTTAAATTCACACTAATTTCTTGAAATTGCACTAAATCATGCAAAAAAACCTTCAGATTAAAATGGCGCGAAAAAGTTTGTAAACAAAAGAAACAAAATTTGACAGTCTCATTGGAAAAAACGCGAGAAGCAAAAAATAATCACCTGTGCTGTTAAGTTCACCTGGTAATGAATTCGCCTTGGATTGAACCAACATGATTCGCCATACACAAGGCGAATTTATACGGGTGAATGCAGGCGGAAAGGCGAATTCAGTACTATGTATTTTGTTATTGTAAAACATATCGTGAATGTCAAAATCTAAATTCGCCTAAGATTGTTCAGCTGGGAAAAAATTTTATATAAACGTTAAATATAAACTTTTATAATTGATAGTTTTTCACTTTTGAATTCACACAAATTTCTTGAAATTACACTAAATCATACAAAAAAATCTTCAGATTAAAACGGCGCGAAAAAATTTTTAAACAAAAGAAAAAAAAATTGACAATCTCATTGGAAAAAACGCGAGCAGCAAAAAATAATCACCTGTGCTGTTAAGATCACCTAGTAATGAATTCGCCTTGGCAATACAAAATTTTGAGAGCGAAGTGTGCTGGTTCATTTTGAATCTGGTTGCGAACTATGGAAATTTCATTATCATCTTTTTTTTATTTTTGTTTTTTATTAATAACAAACACAAAAACTGCAATCTTGTTTGCTTGTCTGCAGTGACACTCAGGGTCTGATGCAGGAATCGAACCTGCGACCTCCAGACTGTTCATAGAGTACGAGGCAAGGTGCATTAACGTATACACGGTGGCAGCACTAGAGCAAAATTACAATAATACAACAAAAACAGGCTTGTGGTAAGCTATGTTTATCAAAAATATTTGTAGCTATTTTCACAATTATAAACTATGAATGTACCTTTTCATAATTATAAATTATATTTATTTCAATTATTTTTATGTTGACAAAATAATTTGTATATGTTTAATTCAGAATAAAACACTAAATTCACTTACAAAAATGTAATCAATGCATTTGACGTAAATAGCTTACTATATTGCCAGTAGCAAAAAATTTTCACCTGCCGTAGTGCTGCCACCGTGTATACATTAATGCACCTTGGTACGAGGCATCAAAGTAATTGTTTTAGTGCAAAATACTGATAAAGTTGTTTTATTTAAAAATTAATATACTAAACTTAAGATGTATAGCTTAATCCTAAATTTATCACAATAAATTTATTAATTTTTTAAAGTTTACGAGTATAAATTATCTTTAATATTTAGTTTTTTAGTGTTTTTACAGTATTTTTAGTATTTTTACAGTAACGATCATTTTAGTTTTATATAAACGTTCAACAGTACTCGTATTTATTTTCGGTATTTTGATAACAATTTGTTATCATCGACAGGAAAATAAAAATGATTACAGTTAACATTTTATTTTCCTGAAAATGCTAACAACTTTTTAGCGAAATATTGAATATACTCGTAAACACTGTTAAACTTTTATATAAAACTAAACCGATATTTAGCTGCAGAAATAAGAAATAATTTTATAAATTATCATTATTTACATCCCATAATGGCCTCGATAGAAAAGCTTAAATTTGACTTTTTACGAATTGGTGTTTGCATTTCATTCGTTGAACTCGCAATTGTAGCCGAAGGTGTATCACTGGTATTGCAGGCATAAATATGAAGGTCCTTGTTGTAATTTGTTTCGATATTGCATGGATACGACATTGGTAAACTACTATATAAAGGTTTATATTGATTATACAGCTGTTGTGCTATCGGTTTAACAGAAACAGCATTAAGCAAAGTGACATCACTAACTTGGTTAAGTTCTGGATCGGCAAATGCTCTGCGCTTGCGCATACGCTGAACCAATGGCGAATTCCAGCCAAGATAATGCTGATTATACTCTATGGGAAAGGAAATGAAACATATTAATGAAAGGTGTAAAGAAATGTTAGAGACGTTTATAAATAGAAAAGTTTTTTGTGTTTTGACGGATATTATTAGAGCATTTTTCTTTTAAATTCTCAACAATTTATTTATGTTGTTGGGATATAAAGTTGAATGTTTGAGAATATCTTTCAAAAATTTCCAAAGTCTACTGATGATTAGGGTAGTTCCTATGAAATGTCGACATATAGATAGCTGGGAAACATAGAAAACAAGCTATTTATAGTTTTTTACTGGTATACATATTAATGAATTTAAATATATTAATGAAGTTAAAAAATTTATATACACATATATTTTTAAAAATAGGTAAGTAAGAGTTATAAAATATTTACCATATTTTGACACAAAAATAAAAAAAACTTATTTATCCTGTGGTTTTATACTTATGATATACAATTAAATCATTTTGCCTACATACATACATATCGCTAATTTGCTGCAAGAACGGCATAACTCAAAATTCTAGATTTTAAGATAAATGCGTTTTAAGTATTCAATTGACTGTAGCTCTGAAGAAAAATGAATAAATGTAAACATTTTGATATCATCTTGTAAATAAATTTAGTATATCCGTATAAAAACCTAGAGTAAGAAATGTTTAATAATTGTTTTTAGATGGAAAATTGTTTATACTTTGAGTTATGACGTTATTGCAGCTAAAGATCATTGATAGTAGTGTGTTACACAAAAATGTATTTCTTAATGCGACATTTTTTTTTTATTTAAGTCTTTCATTTCAAAGTCTTATAAAGTAAAAAAAAATATTAACACATAAAAACAATTCATTTTAATTAAAAATTTTTAAAGTTAAAATTATATTACGAGTATATTGAATACCATATGAGAAACTCTGTTTCATGGTATTTATCATAAGATTTCATAACAGTCGCCTCCTTGAATTCATCTTCAGCGTAAAGCTACGTACACACGGTTGTCAAATCTTACAATATTGCCAGTAAAATTGTCTGAAAATGTATTACAATCGTGTGAACTGCCAATTTTTAACTTACAACGTTGTCAGAAATACCATTGTCAATCACTTGTAAAGCTATGTACACACGGTTGTCAGATGTTACAATATTGTAAGATCTGGCAACATGCTGACAGTGTAGTGACAATGAAAAATTGTCCCGCAGAAGTAAGTTGTGTGTTCAGACGATCGTAAGAAAATCTTACAATTTCATTGTCAGACTATGGTCTGACAATTCATCTGACAACAAAAATTGTCAGTTCACACGGTTGTCAGATTGTTAGATGAAAAATATTGCCAGACATGTTGTAAAGCATTGCCACTTATGTATACCACTTATGTATGTATTCTGTGCTTATGTATATGCTTGGCAGTGTTGCCCATCAAATTTTTTTCTGACAATGATGCCATTGTCAGGTGCATTAATTTTATACATCTGACAATTATAACTAAGCTTACAATACCAGCCAATTATCTGGCAATGCCGACGAAGAGTGTTCTCACGATTGTCAGATGCCTGACAACATTGTCGTCTTACAATTGATTGACAATGGTTTTTCTGACAACGTTGTAAGTTAAAACTGGCAGTTCACACGATTGTAATACATTTTCAGACAATTTTACTGGCAATATTGTAAGATCTGACAACCGTGTGTACGTAGCTTAAGACGACTATGTTGTCAGGCATCTAACATTCGTAAGAACACACTTCGTCAGCATTGTCAGATAATTGGTTGGTATTGTAAGCTCGGTTTTAATTGTCAGATGTATAAAATTAATGCACCTGACAATGGCATCATTGTCAGAAAAAGTTTGATGGGCAACACTGCCAAACAGATCGTTGATGATATACATATGTAAGTGGCAATGCCTTACAGCATGTCTGGCAATTTTTTTCATTTCATCTAACAATCTGACAACCGTGTGAACTGACAATTTTTGTTGTCAGATGAATTGTTTGTCAGACCATAGTGTGGCAATGAAATTGTAAGATTTTCTTACGATCGTCTGAACACACAATTTACTTCTGCGGGACAATTTTTCTTTGTCAGCATGTTGCCAGATCTTACAATATTGTAACATCTGACAACCGTGTGTACATAGCTTAAGATATTTTATAAAAATCGGAGTTTGGTGATTCTTTTTCAACTTTAACGATTTTTACTTGTGATAGTTTTATTTCGCTCATATTTAAAGGGCCGATGTCATTTGCCAGTCTTTTTATTATTAAACCATAAAAGTCCTCAAAACAAAGTCCATGCACAATAAATAAATTCCCCCTCCTTCTTGCTTATCGCATAATAGACACAAATGACTCTGTAGTGTATATAGGGCCACTTTTTAAGAATCGTTTTGCTTCTGTTTCAGGGAGTGTGCTGAATCACCTTCGTTTTTTATATTGCCTTTTATTAGATACTTATGGGTAATAGATTTCGTACCCAAGTCACGAACGGCGTAAATGTACATCGCAAAAATAAATTTATTTTTTTGTAGTCCGAATAATATAATATTTCAGTGGTATCAGTGCTTGACAACTTTCGTATATATTGAAGTACACTTGTACCTGATTCATTTACTCCGCGGTGGCCATTGGCTTCATCCCAAACAAAGCATTGTCATTGGTTTGTTTTAATATCATACATGGTGAAGTTGAAAACATTTACTTTTGATTTATAATCAAATGCAGAAACATTGCCTTTCGGTAACTGCATGACTACTTGTAAAGCACCCCATACACGTTTCAACTCAGTTGGCAAATGAGTCGGTTGTTGTCCAAATCAAAGCGTGTATGGCTTTGGCAGTTGTCGAGTTGGTTGAAGAAAAATTAAAATGTTTTGATTTTTTCAAGTTGACTAGCAAGTCTTTCAATTCGATTGTGTTGTGTCTCTTGATCAGGTCTCAAAATTTATATTTGTAGTGTTTTTGCAAAGAGAATGTTATATATTTTAAAAATTGTCTATAATTTCATTGAATTTAATAGTTGAATGAAAATCTTTCAATTCAGGAAGAATTCCCCTGAAAGACACAATTCACAATTGAATTGAAACGTGTATGGGCCGTTTAAGTCATAGACAGCAACAAATGCGTTTGTATTCTCTTTGTCTTTTTTTTCTCCTCTCTTGATAAGTTTTTTTCATGTAAGTATTATTCATAAAGGTCTATCGCATTTATTTCTCTGTTTAATCTATGTTTTCATATGCTTTACATTGTTCACACAAATATTTTTTCGGAATGAAAAACGAGATATTGAAATCTTCCGCGAAAGTTCTGTAAAATAAAGTGAAAATGCAAAACGGCTTATTTAGTTCCTTCCATGAACGTAGTCCCTATAAATACATTACATGTTGTTACTTCCTTCAATAAATGTTCTAGATGTGTTTGCTCGTGTGTAATGGCTTTCTATATTCGGCATTTTTTCTATAAATCCCTTACATCCAGATGTAAAGGATTCATTTTGTTTTTTTTTGTCACATTGAAATATTTGATTAGCCACCTTTTCACGTTTCTCCAATACTATTTTAATTACTCAAGATAAAACATCATATTGCCAATATTTCTGTATTATTAACTCAAAAACCACGAATTTTGAGTTATGCCGTTATTGTATCAAATAAGTGATAAGTACTTACCAGAGATCTGCACCAGTACACCGCAGCCATTAGTACACCGGTTGTTAACCCAATCATTTGGACATCCGAGTATTTTAAACACTCTTAAAAATTGATGCGGTGATATTTATACCTGTCGTTCGATTGCGAAATCTTGATACATCAAAAATATATCCAATCACTTTCGTATCTTGTGTTTTTTTTTTTAAGAATAAAAGAAATGATCACAAAAAATAGCCTTGTTGTTACTATCACTTAGTAAGAGAAACATATTGAGTATTTTCTATTTTCGTTTCTAATCGTTTTCTTAATAATACATACATGACGTCGTCGCAAAATCAACTTATAATAAAAGAACACTCTTTAATTTAACATTAACTGAAATCGCACTTGCCAGATTTAATAATTTACCACCAATTTTGAAAGTAGCACACAGAATGATGATTTTATGATTGGTTTTGTTGAAAATTTTTAAACGAAAATGCAATTCAAACAAAATTATTTCTACAATTGGGTTTAAGTATGTATAACTGTGCATTTATTGTGGTTATGGATTAAAACCAAGAAATAAAAATTATTATAAATGAAAGAAGATAAAATAAAAGAAATTTGAAGAAAATGTGCTTTAAAAAAATCTATTTTTTCAGTAAAAGTTATTATTTTGACCGGTTTTGTATTAAATATGTTCAAATAAAATATGTGTATATATTTTCTTCAAAACACGATCGCCAACACATGATGTTTTAAAAACCTTCTGTCAACGCCACGCTTAGTACAAAAACGTTTACCGAATGTGAGTGCCAGTTTACACACATCAAGTTTGGCTGGTTAAGTCTTGAGTTTTTGGGAGAACGGGGAGAAGAGAATGGAAAAGGGTGTAGACTTGACGATATCGTCAAGTTTAAAAAAATATGAAAATTTTGAGGCAAAAAAAACTTAAACTTGACGACACAAAACTTTTGTGTGTAAATGCAAGTTCAAAAGAAAATTGAAGCAGATTTGATCAAGAAAACCTGATGTGTGTAAATTGGGACTAAGTGAGTAAAAACTAAAACTGAACACACACACTCTCATGGGTAAGGTAAATATGTAACTGCAAATTATTAAATACAAATATTATTTTCGTTGTTAAAAAGAAGTACGAGTTCGATTGCCGAATGTGGAAAGAATAATTAAAAAGCCAAATCAAGCAGCCACCGCATACAAATTTGATTGCGTATGCTATATACTCTAGTTAACACACCGCAACTCGATTTAAGACGGATGTACTTAGATCATTAAAAAAAGGCACCGGTTGCAGATCTCTGGTACATACTAATGAGTGATTTTTTTGTTATTATCTTTTTGGCAACACTAGTTTTGACAGCTCACGCACGTTTTGTATCTTGTGTCACTGTCAAACATCTTCAGTTTGGTCTATAATTTAATCATGAATCGTCTTACAAACGAACAACGCTTGCAAATTATTGAATTTTATTACCAAAATGCGTGCTCTGTTAAGAAAGTTCATCGCGCGCTTCTTCCATTTTATGGTCAGTTTAATCGACCTACTGAGGCTTCTATTCGGGCTATTGTAAAAAAATTTCGCACCAAATTTACATTGTTGGACATTAAACCACCAACACGCTTACGTAGAGTGCGAACTGAAGAAAATATCGCAGCCGTATCGGCCAGTGTTGGTGATGACCGTGAATTATCGATTCGGCGCCGTTCGCAGCAATTGGGCCTCTGTTACTCCACTACGTGGAAAATTTTGCGGAAGGATTTGGGTGTGAAGCCTTATAAGATACAGCTGGTGCAAGAATTGAAGCCAAACGACCTACCACAACGCCAAATTTTTGGTGAATGGGCTCTTGAAAAGTTAGATGAAGATCCACTTTTTCATCGAAGAATTGTGTTCAGCGACGAGGCTCATTTCTGGTTGAATGAATACGTGAACAAGCAAAACTGCCGTATTTGGAGTGAAGAGCAGCCAGAAGCATTGCAAGAGCTACCAATGCATCCACAAAAAACAACCGTTTGGTGCGGATTATGGGCTGGAGGCATCATTGGGCTGTATTTCTTCAAAGATGATGCGAATCACAACGTTACTGTGAATGGTGAGCGCTACCGTGCGATGATAACAAACTTTTTTTGCCCAAAATGGAAGAGCTTGACTTGCATGACATGTGGTTTCAACAAGACGGTGCCACATGCCACACAGCACGCGAAACAATGGACCAATTGAGAGGCGAGTTCGGTGAACAGTTTATTTCACGCTTGGGACCAGTCTAGACTATTTTTTGTGGGGCTATGTTAAGGCTAATGTCTATAGCGACAAGCCCGCTTCGATTGACGCACTGGAAGCCAAAATTGCCAACATTAGTCGTGAGATACCGGCCGAAATGTTGGAAAGAGTATGCCAAAATTGGACTAAGCGGATGGACCATTTGAGGCGCAGCCGTGGCCAACATTTGCATGAAATAATCTTCAAACATTAAATTATATCGACCCAACTATCGATCCAAATAAATATTTCATGCATTTTTCTCAATTTTATGTGTTTTTATGTGTGCACTTGCAGACATATGTATGTGTAGGAAATTATGTAGTTACAAATCAATATGGATACATAAGTATGTAGGAGTCGTCTGCAGCTTGCAAAGAGCAGACAGTATGGCACCGAGGTGCTGAAGCGGACATTAAGGATTTTCTTTATTGATATGGCTGGGATCATTTTACAAAAACACATGTTATTTTCTTTAGTAGAAAAATTGCAGTGAGAACATTTGATGTTTTTAAGTGGATATAAGTACATACATACATGCACATATTTATGTAGATATGCCCATACTTACTTATGAATGTAGTAACACATGCAGTTGGTTACTAAATCTAGCGTGCGAGTTGAAAATAGCGTTTTTCGTATCGTGACCCTGCTCAAATTACTACAACTTCTACTTTGGGACCAAATCATCGTAGAATGATCAATTATGAATATTTTCAAATTAAAAAAAAAAGTGTTTTCCTGCCACGGTTGGGAACCTTTTGATTTGAACAATTTGTTCATCTTATTTTATGCATTTTAAGAATTGTATTACACTAAATTGGGGATCACATAACAAACAACATTGATTCTTTTGGTCAAATTTGTGTACATTTTAAGTAAATTAGTTAGACAGAGTGTCGTCTGTAATTGCAGACTTTTTTTCTTTGCTGTTGGCGTTTTCATGGAAATAGCTGTTAAATACTTGGAAAACAGTTGTATTAATTACGTACAAACACTACATGTGTTTCATTTAGTGGAACATTTGTTTCATGTTTTTTTTTTTAATTTTCTAAAAATACTTTCATTTACATGCATACATATGTATATACTTATAATTATTTGTTTTCATTTGTAATCACATTTGTATGATCGATTTGTATTTGGTTTTTATCAACGTATTGTTTACAGAAAACAGACGAACGACGCATCTAGAACATTTAGCTCCTATATTGCAACATAGTCATATCTCAAAAATGAGATTTTCGAGAATGCAGAATTTTTAACTACCTTTTATATTGTGGCAAAAATTTATTCAAATTACTTTTAAACTGTTTCCTTTAGGAGACATTTTTTGAAAAAAATTTCTAAAGGCCCAGATTCACTATCCTACACGATCGTACGATTCATTCACAGGAAACTGTTTCAAAAGTCTGGCCGACTTGAAAAAATCGCTTCAAAATGGCGTTGTAGGCCACACTATTATGCAAGATTGCAATAATTTATATACACAATAAAATAATTAAAATCTTTTATTAACATAATAATTTCACATTACTTAAATTTTTTTCTTGAGTAACAAATAATATTCCTATATTTTTTACAATGTATACCACACTGATCGCACAGAAACCATAATGTTTTGAAAAGTTTCATAACATTTTTTAAATCGCACGATTTGTCAAAAACTCTGTTGTACGATTGAATTTTTAGTACTTTTTCAGCACACATGCTTTATTTAGTAGATCGCACGATCGTGTATGATAGTGTAACAAGGCCTTAAGACGTGTATGGAAACTAAAAACATGAAATGCGTTTTTCTCGAAACGAGCTTTTTTTTAGTTATGACTATGTTGCAATGAAGGAGTGATTTGTATTTGTAAAATTGAGTGCTTTTCATAAAATTTTTTTAGACAAATCGCTCGTCTGTCTTCTGTAAACAGTGCATAGCACTCACACTTATCATACATATCGCTCCTTTACTGCAACATAGTCATATCTCAAAAAATGTGATTTTCGAGTTAACAATGCAGAATTGTTAACAGTACTACCTTTTATATTGTGCCAAAATTTTATTTAAATTACCTTTAAACTGTTTCCTTTAGGAGATATTTTCTAAAAAAAATTTCTAAGACTTGTATGGAAACTAAAAATTTGAAATGTGTTTTTCTCGAAACAAGGAGCGATATTTGCAAATCGAGTGTACGCACATAATTTTTTTTCTGAAAAACTGTTATAAGTTTATAATAAAAGAAAACTTTTATTGAATCAGTAAAAATATTTATTGAAAAATACACATATTTTTTCAGACAAACATTTTACCGACATTTTTTTACTATAATTTTGTTGCTACTACAGAAAAACAAATTTTAATGGGAAATATTAAAGCAATTTTTAGTTTTTCGCATTAAACGCCATTTTGAAAATATATTGTCTAATTGAGAATGTTTGTACTAGTGACATAGGTATGATTTCGATTATGTTGTCACCACGGATGGCGAGTACCAGGCGCAATTTAAAACACCAATTTGCGCAAACTTTTTGCAGATAACTCTTTGAATGATAATTTCAAGGTATTTAACTTTCTCTTCCACCGGATTTTGCCTTCGCGTATTCCTGACTAGGACACTCTGCTTTCGAATGTATAAAGAGAGAGGTTTCCTCATTTGTTATATCAAGTGCGAGTACCAGGCGCAATCTGAAACACCAATTTGCGCAAACTTTTTGCAGATAACTCTTTGAATGTTAATTTCAAGGTATTCAACTTTCTCTCTCACTGGATTTTGTACTCGCGTATTCCTGACTAGGACACTATGCTTTCTAATGTATAAAGAGATAGGTTATCTCATTTGTTATATCAAATAAAACTCTAGGAAGTTCCAGCATAACTTAAGATGTGTTGGGACTTCCGAATACCCTCACAAGAGATCAGCATACACCCAGGTGGATCTGTTTTGTAGTAGACCATCCTGGCACTAATCGTGGTTGAGATATCTGTATCTTTCCTGAAACGTTTAAGTCTAAACTTGCAGGTGGAAGTCATTGGTATTCCCTAATAATTGCTGCGGTTTTCTGGGAACTAATTATAATCTTCGAATTGCTGTTATCTTACATCAGACACATGTAACGGAAGGAATCAGAAGTGGTGGATGGTAAAAAAATTGGGAAATTGAATGCTCTTGATGTTCATGGTACGAAAATTCTATGTGATATTCACTGAACACCGTTCTCATGCCTCCAAAGAAGCTTTTAAGAGCTTCGGTTTTTTGAAACATTGTAACATGTATTTTACTCCATCCAATCTCCTTACTATTTATATCACCTATATCCGAATGAAATTGGAGCACAATTCTACTGTTTGGACCGTTCCCTCAACGTCTATTTTGGGGTTACTCGATCCTGCGCAGGAGAGGGAGAAGAAGCTTATCGGTGACAGCAGAATATTCAACTCTTTTGACTTACTGGAGCATCACCGCAGTGTGTTTCTATGTTTTATCGCTGCTACAATGGATTTTCTTCTGACGAGAATAGGCATCTAGTTTCAGACATCGACAAATTTTGATTGTCCAGGGCTCATTCATTTGTAGTCGATTCCCCAGCAAATCGCATAACACATTATATAGGGAATTCGTTTTTCAGACGTACATTTCGTCTGCGAAACAAGTTGCTGCAGACGTGATGCCTATCACATATAATACCGCCGGGAAGCAGATTTTGTCTTTGCGTACACCTAATGTGGGCACTCTGCTTTCTGTGGGTGTAGAGGGGTAGGAGTTCTTCGTTTATTGTAGCTAATAAAATTCTGGGAAGTCGCACTACTGATGTTGTGTCCGACGTCCTCACAAAGAGTAAATTGGCAAATCGGAGATAGGCAAAGAACGCGGGAGGTTCTGCTTTGCGGATCATTCCGGCTGAAATCAAACCTAGAGTCGCAGGGAGGGGAATTAGTTTCCCTGAGAATTACGATGCAATGCCAGTTTTCGGGGGCTAATAACCCCCGAGGTGAGTTATGTGGGTGAGTTGGTTAGGGCCTGATGCTCTTAATGGGATTGTTATCGTTGTTTTCCATTGAGTACATGGGAAATTGTGTCCTTGCTGATTCAAATGAATTTTCTTTCTTTAATATTGCTTATTTTTCAAATAGCTGATTGCTTAACTACTTGCCCAAACTAGCCCGAAGAAAATGTACGGGCTGTTTCGTGCAAAAGGAGAAAGCATTCTGCTCTCTCAAAATCGGTCTCACTTGCCCAATTTTAAAGTACGGGAACGCTTTTCGTGTAAATTGGTATCCCAAAGTAGAGTAAAGAAACACACATACTGCTTCCCACAACTTTTTTAAATTGAAAAAGAATGGACTTGAATGCAATCTATTTTCAAGATATCAACAAGAAAAAAACTTATATCGGAAAATATTTGTAAAAAAAATACTTAACATATAAAACAAATCACTTGTAGATGTGAACATAAAATTTACGAAACGTCCGGACAAACACCCTACAAGAAATAGATGACCGAAACTAATACCCTCAAATGACCGGTTATTTGACCGTCACTGTTCTTGTAGGGCATCTAATAAAAAATTTACATTTTTATTGACATCAAATTACGTTAAGCCTCGCCAGCTTATAATTATATACATTAACATAAACAAATTGAAAAAAAACAACAAGACATCAGCTGTTGTTTTAACGAAAGTTGAAATACTCAACTTTATAAAGAAATAGCAAGCAAGCTCATTTGAATTTTTAAAAGCATTTTATTAGAACTTAAAAGAATAAACTTGATCGTATAACCTCCAAAAGCAAAAATTTTAAAATGTAATCAGTTTCTGCCATAAAAAAAACCGCAAGTTTGATACTACTCCAAACACTGCTCGTTTAGAGGTGTGCTCCACGAGATCTCGGACTAATGAGAGTAAAACGCAAATTAATCTCTAAACTTGCAAACTGCCGGAGCGCAAAAAGCCACAATTTACATCTTGCAATACTAGTGATGCTTACTTTTTAGATTAAAGTATATTTTAGTGATTTTAGACGCCTAAAACGCATAACATCATAAACATTTGCATTATTGGCAACAGCTGAGAAATTAAAAACAATGTAAAATGTTCAATCGATTTTTATAATACATATTTATAAAGTGAAAAGCCAAATAACAATTGCATGTTCACAACGTTATACTGAGTTTGGGTAACTTACCCATTTTGCTTTTAATTCGTTTTTAAACAAAAACTTTTTTCCAGTTTGCGAATTTTCTGATTAATTTTTGAGTTTCATATGTATTTAAACAAAAAACAGCTGATTATTCAAGGCTAGTCCAAACTTACCCAAAGAAAAAGTTCGGGCTAAATTGAAGCGTTGTCAACTTTGAAATTTCAAAACGCACCAAAAAGGGGGAAAAAGCGCGTTATTTCAACAAAAACGCACCGAATTTAAAAATTTTTCATTGGTTTTTAAAAAACCATTTAGTATTATAAAAAGTACGATAATGAAAAAGCCTTTTTGATCAATAGCTAGAGTTCGTGTTTGTCAAACTTGGCCTCTAGTTTCAAGACAATGTTATATTTATAATAATTATAACAATATTTTATAAAATTTATTATACAGCAATATTGTTTAATCATATTCGCTGTCGACTGAAATCAGATGTTAGTTTTCTGCCTATTATCAGGGACACAAAAATACAGCTGCTTACCATCGTTAAAATTATATTATAGGAGCATACAATCGTTACTGCAGAGGATGAAATATGTTGAAGAAATTTTCGATTACCGGATCATTAAAAGTTACAGAATGGCACTACTATTAACACAAATTCTATCAAACACAATGTAAATCTCATTTGTGTTTTCGTAAGCGAACAATTAAAAACAGTTGGCTAGAGTATATAAAAGATGAAGATTATCATAATCAATATGCAAACGGAAAAAATTTATAATTTTATTAACAATTTAGTAATAAATCAATTACCAAAACAATAAGGGATTCACGCGCCATCATAATTATATATGAACTTCCTTATCTGTGTGCATTTATTGTAGTATTTGACAAACTTGGCTTGATCCTTTAATATCAAAACACGCTTTAAAAGCAGCAATTTTTATATATTGAATTGTTTCTTTTTCTTTCGAGAATATGTATACAGAGAGATTGTTTTACTTTGTGCATAGAATAACATGGGTTTTTCACATTATAACTCCGTGTTCTAATCGTGCTCTGCAAAAGGAAATGTAAAGTTTTTTCACTTTTTCCTTATATTAAAACAAAAAGTTAAGTTGAATTGGGTTTTTGAATTTAAAAAGTGCACCGAAAATGTAGAAAAAGCACCACGCACCGACTAATAAATTTTTCGCACAAATAATTTTAAAAAGCACCAAAAACGGTGCCAAACACGCCGAGATGACAACGCTGCTAATTTGTTCAAGAAATGAAATAAAATACTCTCTCATTTTCTCTCAAAATTGTACAAAAATTGTTAGTCCCAATTTTCATGAGGCAATTTTAGTTGTGCAATTCTTATCAAAATTTCTTTTAAACTTGCTTTTATGTTCAGACACAGCAATTTTTTTTTTTTTTTATTTATTTGTATATACGTATTTACACACATCAAAAAATAATTGAGGCCTCAGCGTCACTTGGACATTTTTGAGGCAAGTTGGCAAAGTAATATATATGTACATTAATTCATACAATAATATATGATACAAAAAGTAAGTAAAAAAAAAAAAAACATTGAATTGTAATAAATAGCTGAATTTGCTAATATAATAATTTTATATTGTATACTATATAGGGCATAAAATAAAAAAGAGAAAAAAAAAAATTAATAGTTCCGAAAAATTTATAACAAAAGCTTTATAAAAATTTATTAAAAATTTATTACAGAAGCATTTCCAAATTTTGAAGTAAATATTCTTTTGTTTTATGTTTAAAAACTGAAATTTTTTCAATGGTTTTAATGTCTGTAGGAAGTCTGTTGAATTCAAAACCACCCATGTATTCTACTCGTTGCTTGGTAGTTTCTAAACGACATCTCACTGTTCTAAGATTAATATTATTTCTTGTATTTAACAACGTTTGATTTCTTCGAAATGTTATAGTATGGTAACCAATGTTGTGCAGTGATTTAAAAACGTAAAGAAGTAACTGCATTTTGTGCAATCCATATACAGGTAAAATTGTTGTTGATACATCTTTGTATAATGAAATCGAAGAAAAAGTTGACGGCACATTGAAAACAGCTTTCAACGCTTTATTTTGAGTTCTTTGTAAAGATTTTAATTCATTGCTTTTTTTATGTGCGTAAGTTATTGGCAAATAATTTAAGTGGCTGTGTATCAAAGACTGATAAATTATTAATTTTGTCTTTCTATCAAACTTATTTTTAAACTTATAGAGCAACCCAAGTGCAGACATTATTTTAGATTTAAGATTTTGTATATGAAGGTTCCAACATAGATTACTTTGCAAGCAAACTCCAAGATACTTTGTTGAAAAGCTTTCAGAAACTTCCTTTCCATCAACAAAAATACTAAAGTTACAGTTATTGTTCGCATATGGCCGAAATCTTAATAGTTTGGTTTTCTCAGCGTTTAAAATAAGTTTGTTTAATCTGACATACTCAGATATTATTGCTGCGTCATACTCCATATGGACCTTTGCAACAGCCTCATATTTATATGGATAGAAGAGACAAATGTCATCTGCATACATATAGAGTTTACCAGATAATTGTAAATTTTTAATATCGTTAAGGTATATTGTAAATAACAGTGGACCTAAAACACTGCCTTGAGGTACGCCATATTCAACTACGCCAATGTAGCTTTTACAATTATCAATTTCAACAAATTGTCTCCGATTAACCAAAAAATTCTTCATCATAAGCAGTGCAGCTTCGTTAATTCCATAATAATGCAGCTTTTGTAATAGAATATTATGGTCCACCAAATCAAAAGCCTTAGAGAAATCATAGAAGATACCACATACTCCACTAGAACCGTTGTCCATTCCTTCACAGAAAAATTGCTCAATTTTGCTTGAGCAATTTTCGTTTTCTATTGCTTACACTTTCTTAATCTTGCTTGTACTGCATTCTCAAATTTTTCCATTTAATTTTCACTTCGTCTAAATTAATACTGCTGTCTATTTTTTGAGGTTGTCCATAATATTTAAAAAAAATTTTTTTTTTTTTTAAATGAACGGAGTGGATGTACCCTCACATTTTCGCGCCAATATTACTTTCATCACGGACAACATATCAATACATAAAAGAAACAGAAATGAACGAAAGTGTAAAATTTCTGACATTACGAATGATAGCACAAAACGTACTTTCCGAGAACAAGCAAGTCTGTACTCATTTTTACACTCCCCACTCTTTCCTCACTTATTTGTCCACAAACTCAAGAATTGCGCAACTAAAGTTGCCTCGTGAAAATTGGGACTTACGTGGACTGTTTCGTTATACACGTGGAACACACCTTATATATGATTTAATTTACATACATAAATGCATGAAAATTGTTTTCAATTTTAAAAATATTCAAATGTAACTGCCATTTAAAATACATAGTTACTTTTGCTTTTTCATCTTTAGCTGGACGTTATGTAAAATAATGCCATTTATAACACAATAATTTGATTAAATTTAACCTTCTTTCAATACTCACTTTCCATCGCAGCTGTGGCATACAAAGTGGTCTGTTGCACATGTTTCAAACGCTGTTTATAGATCTTCTTCTGCGTATTTAAAACCTGTTGGCTACGTTTTAAAATCGATGATATTCGTGCTGATGTTGAATCGTCAGAGTTGGTCTCATAAGGCTCTTCAATCGTCTGCTGGCGTCTCAAAGCTACTTGGGCAGCCATAACACGTTGACGATCGACTACAAGTTGACAATTGGGGCATGTGCATTCGCGCCAACGGCAAAGCTTTTTGTGACCCTTAACACAAGATATAACACCATGATTGCGACATCTGGCACACTTGGGCGTACGAAGCATGCGTCGTCGATCTTTTAAACTTGACGAGGATGAAGAGGAAATGTTCGAAGCCATTTCGTCAGAAGAATATGAGTGATATGCGGCGGATATTATATTTTGATTAAATAACATATTTCAAAACTTTTTATATTATATTCTTAAGCAATTTACACTTCAGTGGGCAAATTCAGTCTGCAACTATTTTTACTGCGCTTGTGATTTATTGGACTGATTTTATTCTACTGGAAATTTTAGCGTCTAAGAAGGCTGTCTTATACAGAGTTCCAAATTTTCCTTTCAATATAAAAACAGAACAGAAAACTCTTTAAAACCTTTTTTGGAAATTTGTACACTTGACTTGAAATGCAATCAATTACTTATTCATACATACGAGTATTTATATGCTGCTGTCTGCCGCCTGCTGTTGTCTTAAGTGGTTTCAACGTCTTTCTTTTCACAACAATCCAATTTGTTTTTCAATTTTACAGAAATAATGTGCCTCATAACAACTGTATAAATGAATGTAAGTATGTATGTATGAATATGTAAGTATGTCGTCACAATGTCTGGCAATGTGGGATACGCGTCTGATGCTCTCGTTGCTGATTGGTCGTTTTGTTCAAACAGATTTTTTTTTTAAATAGCATGCCAATAATTTTTAAGAAACGTTTTTCCAGAGTTGTCAACTTGATGCTTCGTGTTCTGTTTCTGATGCATTTTAACATGTTTTGCGCGGTAAAGGCCTTGATTCACTATTCTACACGATCGTACGATTCATTCACAGGAAACTGTTTCAAAAGTCCGGCCGACTTGAAAAAATCGCTTCAAAATGGCGTTGTAGGCCACACTATTATACTAGTATAATTGCAATATGCAATAATTTATATACACAATAAAATAATTAAAATCTTTTTAATTTTCTTTAATTTTTTTCTCGAGGCACCACCAATATTCTCATATTTTTCACAATATATATCACACTGAACTACAATGTTTTGAAAAGTTTCATAAAATTTTTCAAATCGCACGATTTGTCAAAAACTCTGTCGCACGGTTGTTTTTTTAGTACTTTTTCAGCATACATGCTTTATTTAGTAGATCGCACGATCGTTTATGATAGTGTAGCAAGGTCTTAAAGTCTGTAGTCGCTGCGTGGTGCGCTTTTTTTTAATTTAAGTGGCACTATACAAAATTCACTTTCCTACCCTCTCCCACTATATCCCTCTAAATTCTATTTTTCACCTCTACTTTTCCACTTTTCAGGAAATCAAAAAACGGAAAGATCTTAAGGACACAAGTGAGTTGGAGAATATAAGATAGTTTTTGTAGAGTCCAGCCGCCTGCCTACCTAACCTAACCATACCACATTCAATAAAAGTTTTTGTTTCAGTATAAGAAAAAACTTCGTGTACAATATAATACGGGGTGGCGCAAAATTAATGAGCCTATCGTAAGAAGTGATAGGTTTTGCAAATAGCGTTTTATATCAATCATATTTGACAATTGTGAACTAGACAGCTGCAGAAAAACCCGGTTTAGGGTATATCTGGGGTATATATGGACCGATATCGGAAATTTTCATTTTCCATATTTATATAACCTTACTTTATTACCGGAACTGCTTTTGAGGGAAAAAAAGTTTTTTAAGTTTTCATGAAAAACCCGTTTTAGGCTATATCTCGGGTATATATGGACCGATATCGGAAATTTTCATTTTCGATATTTATATAACCTTACTTTATTACCGTAACGTCCTTTGAGCAAAAAAAGTTGTTTAAGTTTACTTACGGGACATTTTCATGAAAACCCCGTTTTAGGCTATATCTCGGGTATATATGGACCGATATCGGGCATTTTCATTTTCCATATTTATCTAACCTTATTTTATTAGCAGAACTGCTTTTAATGAAAAAACGTTGTTTAAGTTCGCTTACGCGGCATTTTCATGAAAACCCCGGTTTAAGCTATATCTCGGGTATATATGGGCCGATATCGGGCATTTTCATTTTCCATATTTATATAACCTTATTTCATTACCAGAACTGTTTTTAAGGAAAAAAGTTGTTTAAATTTGCTTACCCGGCATTTTTATGAAAAACCCCGTTTAAGTTATATCTCGGGTATATATGGACCGATATCGGAAATGTTCATTTTCCATATTTATATAATCTTATTTCATTATCAGAACTGCTTTTAAGCAGAAAAAGATGTTTAAGTTCACTTACGCGACATTTTCATGAAAACCGCGGTTTAGGCTATATCTCGGGTATATATGGACCGATATCGGAAATTTCCATTTTCCATATTTATATAACCTTATTTCATTACCAGAACTGCTTCTAAGAAAAAAAAAAAAAGTTTTTTAAGTTCGCTTACGCGCCATTTTCATGAAAAACCCGTTCTAGATTATATCTCGGGTATATATTGACCGATATCGAAAATTTTCATTTTCCATATTTTTATAACCTGATTTCATTACCAGAACTGCTTTTAAGCAAAAAAAGTTGTTTAAGTTTACTTACGGGACATTTTCATGAAAAACCCGGTTCAGGGTATATCTGGGGTATATATGCACCGATATCGGAAATTTTCATTTTCCATATTTATATAACCTTATTTCATTACCAGAACTGCTTCTAAGAAAAAAAAAGTTTTTTAAGTTCACTTATGTGGCATTTTCATGAAAAAACCGTTCTAGGCTATACCTCGGGTATATATGGACCGATATCGGAAATTTTCATTTTCCATATTTATTTAACCTAATGTTATTACCAGAACTACTTTTAAGCAAAAAAAGTTGTTTAAGTTTGCTTACGCCGCATGTTCATGAAAAACCCAGTTTAGGCTATATCTCGGGAGCGATATCGGAAATTTTCATTTTCCATACTTCTATAAACTTATTTTATTGTTTATTTTCGCCTATGCGACATTTTCATTGAAAATCCGATTTGGGCTATATCTCGGGTATATATGGACCGATATCTGAAAAAATTTTTGCCTTAAAGTCACCATGCTTAATAAGTGTGTGAAGTTTGAAGCAAAACAAACAACGTTTGTTTCCAAAAATTTTCATACAAAATTGCAAAAAAAAAATGGCTTTTTTCGGAATTTCGAATATACCTCAGCTATACGTGGACCGATATTACTGAATTTCCATAGCAAACCCATGAATCGATGGGGTAAAAGAATGGTGAAAGAAAAAAGTTTCTAAGTCTAATGGTTTTCTCAGAAACGGTATTTCAACAGCGGACAGACGGACATCGCTTAATCGACTTTTCCATTAATTCTGATTCAGAATATATATACTTTATAGGGTCGCAAAAAAAAACTGTAGAAATTACAAACGGAATCACAAACTTATATATACCCTTTACATTTTTGTGAAGGGTATAAAAACAGACGTAAAAAATTCAAAATTGCTCGGAACAGTGATGTTAACTGTACGGTAAAGGACTTGTTACACTATCATACACGAACGTACCATCTACTAAATAAAGCATGTGTGCTGAAAAAGTACTAAAAATGCAACCGTGCAACAGAGTTTTTGACAAATCGTGCGATTTGAAAAATGTTATGAAACTTTTTAAAACATTATGGTTTCTATGCGTTCAGTGTGGTATATATTGTGAAAAATATAAGAATATTGTTTGTTCCTCAAGAAAAAAATTTAAGTGATGTAAAATTATGTTAATAAAAGTTTTTAGTTGTTTTATTGTGTAAATAAATTATTTCAATCATACTTGTATAATAGTGTGGCCTACAACGCCATTTTAAAGCGATTTTTTCAAGTCGGCCAGACTTTTGAAACAGTTTCCTGTGAATGAATCGGACGATCGTGTAGGATAGTGAATCAGGGCCTTAACCTATAAAATAAATGTATACTCCAAAATAAATATGGCGTATCATTTAAATTTTACATACATATTTACGTACAGATTTATTTTACTATAATTTTTTCTAACTCTCAATATCATTTTCATTTCCTACATAAATTAACTAATATGTATGTAGTTGTAAATGTGATCCAAAAAAAATCGTCAAAAACAGTCCTTAAATCGTCAAAGTACTATTTTGAGCACCTAAAATCGTCAAAATGACGATAAATCGTCAAAAATGGCAACTAACGAGTGATTTTTTTGCTATTATCTTTTTGGCAACACTAGTTTTGATAGCTCACGCACGTTTTGTATCTTGTGTCACTGTCAAACATCTTCAGTTTGGTCTATAATTTAATCATGAATCGTCTTACAAACGAACAACGCTTGCAAATTATTGAATTTTATTACCAAAATGCGTGCTCTGTTAAGAAAGTTCATCGCGCGCTTCTTCCATTTTATGGTCAGTTTAATCGACCTACTGAGGCTTCTATTCGGGCTATTGTAAAAAAAATTCGCACCAAATTTACATTGTTGGACATTAAACCACCAACACGCTTACGTAGAGTGCGAACTGAAGAAAATATCGCAGCCGTATCGGCCAGTGTTGGTGATGACCGTGAATTATCGATTCGGCGCCGTTCGCAGCAATTGGGCCTCTGTTACTCCACTACGTGGAAATTTTTGCGGAAGGATTTGGGTGTGAAGCCTTATAAGATACAGCTGGTGCAAGAATTGAAGCCAAACGACCTACCACAACGCCAAATTTTTGGTGAATGGGCTCTTGAAAAGTTAGATGAAGATCCACTTTTTTATCGAAGAATTGTGTTCAGCGACGAGGCTCATTTCTGGTTGAATGGATACGTGAACAAGCAAAACTGCCGTATTTGGAGTGAAGAGCAGCCAGAAGCATTGCAAGAGCTACCAATGCATCCACAAAAAACAACCGTTTGGTGCGGATTATGGGCTGGCGGCATCATTGGGCCGTATTTCTTCAAAGATGATGCGAATCACAACGTTACTGTGAATGATGAGCACTACCGTGCGATGATAACAAACTTTTTTTTGCCCAAAATGGAAGAGCTTGACTTGCATGACATGTGGTTTCAACAAGACGGTGCCAAATGCCACACAGCACGCGAAACAATGGACACATTGAGAGGCGAGTTCGGTGAACAGTTTATTTCAGGCTTGGGACCAGTCAATTGGCCGCCCAGATCGTGCGATTTAACTCCTCTAGACTATTTTTTGTGGGGATATGTTAAGGTTAATGTCTATAGCGACAAGCCCGCTTCGATTGACGCACTGGAAGCCAACATTGCCAACATCATTCGTGAGATACCGGCCGAAATGTTGGAAAGAGTATGCCAAAATTGGACTAAGCGGATGGACCATTTGAAGCGCAGCCGCGGCCAACATTTGCATGAAATAATCTTCAAACATTAAATTATATCGACCCAACTATCGATCCAAAAAAATATTTCATGCATTTTTCTGAATTTGATGTGTTTTTTTTTTTTTTTTAATTTCCGATAGTTTTTATAAAATCACCCATTATGTTTGTATTGGCTGGCTGTGAAAGCATGCCGACGAAATATAATTACCTTCACCTCCTTTTCCCACAAGCTGTCAGAACAATTGTTCTCAAATAAAACAATTTTTTTTTTTTGAGGTTTTTGAAACAGTTTAGTTTTTGTATTCTGTTTTAATGTTTATAAGTCATTTTTTTTCATAATTATTAAATTATAATACGTAATAGATTAGATATCAACAATAATGTTTGTCTTATTATTTTAAAGTTAATTCATTAACAGTGTAATTTGTTTTTTAAATTGTATATTTTTTGTTTAATTAAATAATTAAAACTTGTTTGGGTTTAACTCTTTTGATTGCCAAAACTAAATTTACCATTTAATATTTGTTTTTTATAAAATATTTTAACTCTTATTATTTTATAAAAAAAAATCAAATTTTTTGAGAAAATTCATAGTTTTAGCACAACAGAAATATTTTACAAAATTATCACCTATACTACAGAGCTCAATTCACTTTTAATTTCTAGAATGAAATGATTTCATTCCGAACAAATTTTTAGATTTTTTTTTTTTTAAAGAATTAAAAAACGAATTCGATTTCGTTTCTAAACGGAATGGAATTCTATCACATGGCTCTATAAAAATAAAATTTATTTATTAGTTGTTACTCCGAGCAAAAACTTTAAAATTTGTGAACTCAAAATTGGAAATTCAAGATTATCGATTATCTTTATTCATAAAAAATGTTTTGCGTTTATCAAGCGCTTGTTTGACAAATTGCTATACAGCCTTTATGAAAGAAGGGTTTAATACATATTATTATATATCATTTTTTTAATAAGGCTATATAAGTATTAGCAGCATTATCTATCCTATTTACTTTGTACAACTTAAAATATTAATCTTCGAATAGGGTCGTAAAACAGTGGCTGTGTTCTGTAACTTTGGCGAGAAGTTCTCGCTTCGAAAACTTGTGAAACAAATTATTCCATCGTTTCTCGAAAAGTGAGAAAAAACTGCGTCGAAAACTATCCAAAGCGATTACGTCGTTACGTTAGAAATGTCTGAAAATATAAAACGATGTCGACATGCAATTTTAAAAATGAAAGTGCCAGCCACAATTAGTACCGCCGCCGACCAAAAATTACTAAAGTTAAGAAAGTTTGTTCGACGGCGTCATAATACAATCGCCGGCTATTCTAGAAAATGTATGGTATGGCCAAGGCGAATTCATTACCAGGTGAACTTAACAGCACAGGTGATTATTTTTTGCTTCTCGCGTTTTTTCCAATGAGACTGTCAAATTTTGTTTCTTTTGTTTACAAACTTTTTCGCGCCATTTTAATCTGAAGGTTTTTTGCATGATTTAGTGCAATTTCAAAAAATTTGTGTGAATTTAAAATTTAAAAACTAATATAATCTGTGATTTTAATTACAAACAATTATAAAAGCTTATATTTAACGTTTATATAAAATTTTTTCTCTGCTGAGCAATCTTAGGCGAATTTAGATTATGACATTCACGATATGTTTTACAATAACAAAATACATAGTACTGAATTCGCCTTTCCGCTTGCATTCACCTGTATAAAGTCGCCTTGGGTATGGCTCTAACGTTTACATTTTATTTAGAAATACATACATACATATTCGGTCATGTCACAGAATTCACTTCCGTTCGTAAATGGAATTGAATCGGTTTATTAATTCTCAAAAAACGAAAATCTAAAACTTTTTTCGGAATGAAATCAATTCTATAAGACAATACTAGTTTTATTCTTGCAATTAGAAATGATTTCATTCCGAAAATTTTTTAGTTTTTCGTTTTTTGAAGAAGGAAAAAAATAATTCAATTCCGTTTCCGAACGGAATTGACATGGCTGATTATTTAGTAAAATTAAAAAGCAATTGCAATTTGTGAATTCTGAAAAAAAAACATTATAAAAGTATTACAATATACTTTGTTCGGTCGGAAATTAAAATTGTAGAAATTACAAACTTAAGTATTCCCTTAAAACTTGTTGTGTGAAGGATATACAAATTAATTAAAAAGTTAAAATAAAAAAACAATCATTCTGAACTGTGTAAATATATATAAACCTTAATTTAACAGCAAAATACTTATTTTTGCAGCATTATTATTCATTTAATGATGGTTATTGTTATTTAAAACACTATCTCGCAGCCTTTTTGAAGTTGAAAGCGGGAAATTTTTTCACAAACGTTTTACAGATACAGTTTTTCTGTAAAATGGCGAGTAATTTCCTTAGGTGACAGCTATTACTCACCAAAAAAAAAGTTATGGCTACAGTTTAGTGAGAAAAGCAGTTGTTTGTTTCAACTTTGTTTCATTTCGCACGTTTCAGTCGAAAAATTTCTCGTGGCGAGAGTTACAGAACACAGCTACAGGGTCGACTTTAACGCCCATAAGCCACAGTGTTGTTTATTAATACACAAGCTAATGACCGTAAATGCTTCGCCATTATTTTCCCAATATTTTTCTAAAAGCAACTGCCAACTTTTACTTTGTTAGCCTTGTCAGCCAAACCGGTTGACAAGGCTAACCTGCTAGCTGAAATGTAATATGTAATTTTGTAAATAAATCGATTATTAAATAAATAAAAAAAAAAAAAAATCCTACTTGCCGGAAAGCAAACAACTACTTTCCGATCTCAAAATAGTATCTGTAACTATGCCAATGCCGATCTCTATATAACTAAGACTTCTGGAATGGATGCAATTCCAGTACTGATCTTGAAGCAGTGTTCTTCTACACTTACACGTCCATTAGCACGCAGTTTCAGCATAATATACCATGTTGGTGAGTTTCCATCATGCTGGAAAGTTGCTAATGTAACACCAGTTTCCAAAATTTTCATTCCAAGAACATCAAATATCCCTGAAAATTACCGTTTAGTTGCAATATCCGCTTTCCAAAGTAATGGAAAGTGAGGTATCTGGAATTGCACAATTAACTTTCTGACCACCAAAATTGATTTCATAAGGGTCGCTCTACCGGCGATCTCTTAGCATATCTCTCGGAGAAAAGGTGCCACTTAATCCATCATTTAGGTGAAAGTAAAGTGGTGGCTCTAGATATTTCTAAAGCATTTAATAGAGTGTAGCGTGCTGCACTCCTGTCAAAACTTACCGCTTTTGGTGTCGGTGATGCTTTTTCTCGAGCTGTTATAGATGGAATCCCATCAAACGAGTTCAAGATTAACTCAGGGCTATCGCAAGTCTCGGTTTTTTCTCCTAACCTATTTATTATTTTCCTTAATGACTTTCTATATTAAACTATATCGAGCTTTCTCAGAGATCGTACTATATGTACAAGTCGTATAGTGGGTCTCATCAAACGAATTCAAGAATAATTCGGGAGTAACGCAATGCTCGGTTCTTTAAACTATTCTATTTCTTATATTCTTAATAGCCTTCTATACCAAACTTCCAACTCTTTCGCGGATGACAGCAGCATTTGCCATTCGTACTCATTCAGTTATAGGCCCAGCCTATCCGCAATCGGTGCCAAGGGCAAATTATGACTAAGCCACAGAGAAGCGATCTTCTATTAATCTCCCAATGGGATCACCTTCAATGCTCGTAAGACTCATTGTTGTTTATTAACTCATGAACACGCGACAGTAAATACTGCTTCATCTGTGCTAATGGATGGTATAAATATGGAGGAATCGTATGCTCTTGATGTGCTTGGAATGAAAATACAGTGTGATGTTCGCTGGGCTGAACATATTTTTCATGTCTCTAAAGAAGCATTCAAGTGTCTCGGTTTTTTGAAACGGTGTAAGGCGTACTTCACTCCATTCGATCTCCTTACTATTTATACCACCTATATTCGAACGAGAATGAAATACAACTAATATTTGGGCTGGTACCTCAAAGTCTGTTTTAGGGTTACTCTACCGTGTGCAAGAGGGAGAGAGAGAGCGAAGGAGCTTATCGTAGGGTATCCAGCTCGATTGAATCACGGGAGCATAGCCTCAGAGTAGGTTGTGTTACTCTGTTATAAAGTTACTACAATGGACTTTGCTCTGAGAGGTTAGGGATATTGTTCCCGAAACCCGCATAATTGTACTTAATACGCGTTCATTGTCCAGAGCTCCTCCATTTGTCGTTGATTGTCCAGGAAATTGTAGAACGCATTACAGAGAAAAAACTCTTATTACAGGCTTCGACAGTGGAATAACTTGCCTGCATGCCCATTCCTTGCCAGTTACGACGTTGAAAAATTCAAACCAAATGCCCACAATTACTTCTCCCACCCCCCTCATAATCTATATTCCTAGTTCTAGTACAATGCACTGCTTATATAGAAGTCATCCCCTAAACACAACCCTAAATAAAAAATTATTCGAACTTTTTATATTTCAAACTGCTGGACTTTCTTCGAGCAATTGGATAAGCACTCTCCAAGCATAGATGTTTGGCACCAATGTTATTTTTTCATTTCAAATTCAATGAAATTAAAGACAATTTTAAAAACTCTTATCGTTTTCTTTGCAAAAAAGAAACTACAAACATGAATTTTGACAGCTAATGAAGAGACTCGAACGCACAGCACAATCGAACTGAAAGCTAACTTGAAAAAATCAAAATCTTTTGATTTTTCTTCAAAAAACGCGACAACTGCGAAACTAATCAATTGATTGATCAATATGGGTAATACTTACCACAATTTGGACAACAATCGACTCAGTTGTCAATTTGGTTGAAATGTGTATGGAGTGCTTATCACACAGCTGATTATTCTTTTAATTTTTATACAATAAAAATTTTAAACCAAATAAAACATCAGCTACACGTTATAATATTGTTTGTAAAACATATTGTAAGCCAACAAGCAAAATATATCTATTGTGCTAAAAGTTCATACAAATGTATGTATATTATTTCTCGATCCCTAAATAATGAGTTTCCAGCAGCAGTTTCCCTATAAACTAGAATTTTAAATTGATATAAAAGATTTGAAATGAGCTTTACATAATGGAAAGAATAATACAAAACCTGAAATGAAGCTGTAAAGGGTGCTTTTTTGGAAATTCAAGATCTCGGACAAGCTCGGACTAATGAGAGTAAAAAGCAAATTACTCTTTAAACTTGCCAACTTAACCCAAATCTGCTGGAACACAAAAAAAACATAGAGGCAGAATTACAGCCAGTTTACAGATCTCGACAGAGTGCTGTCAAAACTAATAAAAATTTATAATTACAATAATGGACAAAATAATAGGGATCCATTGCGAACCTCGTGGCATATACGAGTATGTACATAACTTACAAAATTTAGTTCATACTAGACGAAAGCAAAAGTTAGAAATATTACCCATTTTTCACTTTATATTTCATTATAAAAAATGCCTTTTTGAATTTTAATCTTAAATACCTTCATTACTTCATGTCCCTATTATTCCATCCATCACTGTATATGCGAACGAATAATAGTGAAACAGACAAATCCAAATCGATTGAAGTGTGAGTGACTAGCTTTCTTTCGCATTGATTTTCTTTCGAGATTGTTAAACTGGCTGTTACTTTGTACTAAAAGGCTGCACTATATGTTCTAAAGAATACAGTAGTTCCAAGCACTGTATTTGAGGACAATCTTTAAGAAAAATCCAACAAGCTGTAGAACATCTAGAAACAGAACAAACGCTTCATAATTTTGACGCACATACACGACAGTGCTTGACAGTACTTGAATTATGTTTCATAGAAAAGCCAAGGCAAAACATCAGAATGAACAAATACACGATAACTCTTAGCAAAATATAAAAAGTGCACTAAAATGTTGGCACAAGAGCATACTTGGTATACAGCACTTCTGCACTAATACAAATACGAAACCCAAGAACAATAACAACAACAAATGTTATAAACAAAACTGAAGTAGAATATTACTTCAGTACTTGAAGTTCTACTTCAATTTTATTCTACATCAGTTAGTTCTACTTGTGTTTGGTTCTGTTTGTTCTAAAGGATTGTAAGACAGTATTCGTTTATGTTTGTTTTGAAATCTGAAAGAAGACGATGGGTAGTACTTGAAAATATTACGATGTCTTGTAAGACATTTTTCTTGTGCTTGAGCCGCCATCTAGTTTGTACGTTCTTTGCAAGGTGAATTCATTATTAGGTGGATGCATCGGCGAATTTAGGCGAATTCGGTTAATATGGCAGCACTTCCTCTGTCAAGTTTTATTTACCTTTTTCGGCGCCATTTAAATTTTTTTACATGTTCTTTATCAACTACTTTTGACAGCTGAAGTGTGAATTCGCATTCAAGGCGAATTCATTACTAGGTGAACTTAACAGCGCTGGTGATTATTTTTTGTTTCTCGCGTTTTTTCCAATGAGACTGTCAAATTTTTTTTATTTTGTTTACAAACTTTTTCGCGCCACTTTAATCTGAAGATTTTTTGTTTGATTTAGTGAAGTTTCAAGAAATTTTTGTGAATTTAAAAGTGAAACCCCATTATAATTTGTGATTTTAATTACAAATAATTATAAAAATTTGTATTTAACGTTTATGTAACATTTTTTCAAAGTTGAACAATCTAAGGCGAATTTAGATTTTGACATTCACGATATGTTTTACAATAACAAAATACATAGTATTGAATTCGCCTTCCCGCTTGCACTCACCTGTATTAATTCGCCTTGAGTGTGAATTCGTATTCAAGGCGAATTCATTACTAGGTGAACTTAACAGCACAGGTGATTATTTTTTGTTTCTCGCGCTTTTTTACACTAAGACTGTCAAATTTTTTTCTTTTGTTTACAAACTTTTTCGCGCCATTTTAATCTGAAGATTTTTTTGTTTGATTTAGTGCAATTTCAGGAAATTTGTGTGAGTTTAAAAGTGAAAAACTAATATAATCTGTGATTTTAATTACAAACAAGTGTAAAAGTTTATATTTAACGTTTATACAAAATTTTATCCCAGCTAAACAATCTTAGGCGAATTTAGATTTTGACATTCATGATATGTTTTACAATAACAAAGTACATAGTACTGAATTCGCCTTCCCGCTTGCATTCACTTGTATAAATTCGCCTTGTTCGCCTTTTTACACAAACAAAATACCTGTTGTATCTTTATTGTTGTAGCGAAGCGGCTACGTTGTTTTTTGTATCATGGTTCTTTGCTGTTCTGAATCAGCTATTTTATTATTTCCGTGCAATTGAAACTTTATATGCATCGTTTGTTTTTGCTTTTTAGTTCCGTTAAAAGTAGAATTCAACGTTAAGTGGCAGTCAGATATTTGTATGTATAAATTTGTTGTGATATGAAAACGTATATTTTTTCATATGAACATACATACAGTTTTTGTCAAAAGCCAAATAAATTTATTTTAATTAATATGCTGTTCAGATATACACCATTATTGATATTAACGCAATTAACGCCTTAATTGACCTCAGTAATTTTGAGTCAATTATAATAAATAATATGGAGGAAAGTTTGAAATTCACTGCTGTTACAGATGTGTTTAGTGAGCAAAACTATTCACAATAACAACTTAAATGTCAACAAAAATTAAATAAATTTAAAAATAAATTATTAAAAACACTTCTGTTTTACAAAAAAGTTTATAACTCTTATTTTTTTATATAAAGCTATTTTGGAGTTCAAAATCGATCATACTAACTACAACAACAATGTTTCTATTATATAGGAGCAATCTATAATTAAATGAGGAATTTTGCCCAGTTTTGTAAACTTTTAAATTCTAATTTTCATGGCCAAAATAAATATTTTTGTTTTCTGCTGTCAAATGCTAATTTAGTAAGTAGTTATCAAGGCGTATTCATATCAGGTGAATGTAATAGCAATAAATACAACACTACGAAAAAAATAGTTTTCAAATGTCAAGGGATAAATATGAACACAAAAAGCAATTCACAAAAGATATAATAAAGAAATATTAACAAGAAAAGAAAAACCTTTAATTATTTCGTGAAACTTATAAGTAATTCGTGAAAATTAAAGTCTCAGATCATAGAGGTGAAAATGGTCAGCCGAATGGAGGAGGATTCTGGATTTAAATTTTATGTTTTTTTTTCTAATTTATTTTAATTATTCCACTGACACCTGAAACAGATTAAAATGATCAGAGGGCTAATTCTGTCATTCGCTTACGAGCGAGTTTTCACTCGAATGTGCGAGTTTTTACACTTTTGGGATTATCTCATTCGATATCGAGTAAAAGGTTTCGAAATTTCTAATGATGGCATTCGATAGCGAGTAACCATTCGAATGCAACCGTGCAACTTTTCACTCGTAAGCAAAAGTACTATCGAAAACCAGCCAAACGGAAAAACACAAAAGAAATGTAAATTAAAAATTTGTTTTGAAATAGTAGTTAAATTAAATTGAGAATTTTTGGTTCTAAGGCTTTTTTCAATTCATATGATGATGTATATGACGTATGTATACAGGTATATGTATATAAAGATGAGTATTGCTAAGAACAAAAAAACTTATATTTGAAGTCACATTTTATTATATTCAAGAATTTTTTTTTTTTTTTTTTTTTTTTTTTTTTTTTTAGAAATTCATATATACATACATATACTTATACATAGTTAAATAGTTGTTTTTCACATACATATTTATTGAATTTACTTACTTTTTAATGTACAAACACGCATACATGACTGCTTTAAATGAATTGTTATTGTGAACGTATGTGTTTATTTATTTTTTAATGTAAAACATGTATACAAAGTATGCAAATACATACAATTTTCGGCAGTGTTATAAATCACATTTTGTCAGTATTTTGCAACACTAGAATGATAACTCGACTCGTTACGTAACGAGTCAAATCATTAGAAATTTACACGATATCGAAATTATTTTCTACTCGATAGTAATTTCGATCACGAATGACAGAATTAGCCCCCAGATGTGCTGTCAATTTCACCTATTATGAATTCGCCTTGCTACTTATGAACAGCAAAAAAAAGTTTGTTCAATCAACGAATATTGTTTCATATGTCTCAAAGCAGCTTTATCAAGGTAGTGGTATAAGCACAGCTGTCTTTCGTTTCCTTTGCGTAAATTTGTCAAAATTTTGTATACAAAATACATAATTCTGAACAAACACATAGACTTCCTTGCTTTTTCAAACTAAAGGAAAACAACATTTTGACAAATTTTGGTCATTTCTAGCCATTTAACGCGCGAATTTAGGTACGGCTGTTAAAAATACTTAAAGAGGCGAAAATTAGTTGTATTTTTTTCTGCACATAATGTACACATAAGAATCATGAACAAAATCCATAAAAGCTTCAATTTATCTCAAAGAAAGTTTTTTTTCTGTTAAAGTGCGTTTTAAACTATCATACAAGCCTTAAGATTTTGATTGGATTTTCTGAAACAAACATCTAATGAGATTCGTTGCGACTGTCAAAAAGTCTAACGTACCATTACATTTTGTTTTCACACTGTCACACTTGAACTAAAATGAATAATATGCGTAGAAAATAAAGAACCAATGCGAGCAATGTCTGGTAATAATATTTTTATTATTTGCTTTTGTAAAAAACGCAACCCTGATTCAACAAAAAATCTTATTACTATAAACAAATTTCTAAAAAAAGATGAATTTCTCGACGATGAATTCTTATGGGTCGTCATATCTCTTACCGTATTATGTGTCATTTTCATAACTCTTTATATGCACACTATCCCACTAGCTTGTATTATTTGAAGTTCTGAGAAATCTTAATATAAAGTGTGATAGCCTGAAGTGCTATTTATGAGTTTCTATGAGATTAATAGGAATGTGCGATTTTGAGATAAAAATGAAGAAATGCATTTTTTTTATTCTGTCGGCGTTATCTCTGATATTATATCCGAGTTAACCGTAGTTGTGGATACAGTGCTAAATATGAATGTAAAAACGCATAAGGATGTACCCAGCAAAAACTTCTATTGCAAAGTAATATGTTAAAATATTCACAGATCACAGAGCTTGGAAAGGTGAAAATGGGTAGTAAGATTGGGGAGAATTCAGAATGAAAGCTGGCGCTCAAGATGCAATAAATAAATTTAAAAATTGTTTTGAATTTTTTTTTTTTCAAATTTCAATAAAAAAAATTTACAATAAAAGAAAAACTTAATTATAATGTGAAACTTTTAGTTTTCTCGTGAAACTTAAAGTCTCAGATCACAGAGCTTGAAAAGGTGAAAATAGCCAGCCAGATTGCGGAGGATTCTGGGTAATATCTGGCGCTCAAAATAGAATACATAATTTAAAAAATTGTTTTAAATTTTTTTCCCAATTTTGTGTTAATTATGCCATTGACATCTGAAACAGATAAAAATTAAAAAAAAAGTTATCAGCTGCGCTGTCAATTTCACCTGTTATGAATTCGCCTTGGTTAACAGCTTGTTTAGGCTGGGTTTTCATAACATGTCAGTCGTTATGACAGCAAAACGAACGATACCAGTAGTAAAATTACTAGAACAGCAAATATTTCTCTCTTCCCGTTTCTATCACCTTATCTTAGCAAATCCGAGTATTACTCAAATTCTTTAACTCAATTTATATTGCAAATATTGTGCATGTATATTTGCCAAGAACAACTACTTATGTACGAACATATACATACAACAGATTTTAAGCAAGTCATTACGTAACTAATTATAAGTAATGCAGGTGGTGAATACTAAGATATTGAAAAATATGTTCTTAGGTAAGTGCAACACATTACAAAGTTTTCGCTGGGTAGTGCCATTATTTTCAAATGGTCGATACTACACAGTTAATGGTTTAAAACAACTCTGTTTTATCATTATTTTCTGTAAAAAACTCGGTAATACAAATGTTTTTTTTTTTTTTTCTTTAAAAATTTGAACGTTTCTTAAAATAGAATTTGTTTAAATAAACAACAATAATAACTGCAGCTGGAACTCTTTAATTGTGTAAATTTTTTCCTCTTTTCAATATAATTCGTACTTTTAAGATTAAATAATGTATGTATATAGATATAATATGTATTTCAGTTAAATTTTATAAATTTATCATTAGTTGTATTTGAATTATGATTAAATATTAATAAATACTTTATGTATTACATTTTTATTTTTATATAACAACATGTATTAAATACTCTCAACAACATTTAGGTAGTTTAAATTCTTATCTGAATAGTTTGTATAAAATTTCATTTATTTACGTTTCTTCAATTATTTGCTAAGGAGTTTGTTTATATTTTTAATTTTTTGGTCAAAAATTTTTTTTAGATGTATATGAAAATCAATTAAAAATTTTTACTATTTTGTTTTGTATTTTATAAATTTTTAAATAAACAAACATTTATACGAGTATTTTAAAACTAAACAGGACGTTTAAGCTAAATACAAGGTTTTTGTTTTTAATTTTATTTAATTTTTATTAACTGTTTGTAATAAAAAGTATAAAAATTGTAAATATTATTGATTTGTTCTTTGAATATGAAGATGATTGATTTATTTTTGGGGGTGTATGTACAGGATTAAAATTTGTTTACGGTGAAATCTTTTAGATTTAAAAAATTGTACTTGGATCATTTAATTTTATAGTATAAATGACAACATTTAGGTTTGTATACTTTTTAGATAAGACAATTTTACATATTGTATATATGTATGTATGCAAAAAAAAGGATATAATTAAATATTTTTTATAAGAACAATGAATGCAAATCGGTTTGATAGCAGCGATATGTGTCCGGGCCAGCGTTGCCATCATCGTAGATCAGATATATTTCGATTTTAATTGTAAATTGTTTGCCTCAATTGCAGAAAAATTTGTTTTAATACCATGTTCAGACGGTAATATGAAATACTTGGTTCTATTGCGAAACTAGGTGTTCAGACGGTTGTTTTTTGCTTCACACTACATATTTTGTGCAAACGTTTCACTAATTCTTTTTTCAATTTTTATTTAAATCTTTATGTAAGTTTAAAATTTTTACATTTTCAATGTGTTTATTTTGATTTTACACACATTATTATCTTTTTTTTTCATTGTTTAGATTATTTTGCAGCTAGTTCAGATAAACTAGCGATAATTTATTATCAAATTTGGAGATGATAGTAGTTTTTGCTTGGTTCGCAACAAGATTCAAAATGAACCAAGATGATTCGCTCTCAAAATTATGTATGGCGAACCATGTTGGTTCAATAAAGATTGGGCCGCGAACCACGAATGAGAGAGCGAACCTCGAAAATAAGCCTTCGTGTGAACATGCTATAAAAACTTTTAATCATACAGGGTGGCACAAAATTAATCACCATATCGTAAGATGTAATAGGTTTCCCAAATTGCGTTTTACATCAGTCATATTCGACATTTGTGAACTAGACAGCTGGAGAATACAAACAGACAAACAATGGAGCGCTATGCTCCGCAAGAGCGTGTAATACGAAAAGGACGAATTAAAGTCGTAAATCATTACGAGCGACGGAGCGCATATTCATTGAAACGGTTACGTTTCTTTATTTCTGTGGCACTGAAAATTAGCGTGTGATGTATGAAGAGACGTTGCATATCCACTCTAGGCTACTGTGTGATGTAGTGTTCGCGAGGAATTAATGATTAGATCGTATTTTTTGAGCAAGTGCTTTCAACAAGACGCTGCACCCGTACACAGCAAAAGCCACAATCGATATTGTGAGGGAAGCATTTCAAGGTCGTGTAATCTCCTGTTTTGGCGATTTGACTTGGTCAGCAATATTATCCGATTTAATATTTCTTCTTTAAGGAGAATTTTTGTTAGGAATGCGAACAGTTATCACCAAAAATATTGCGTAAAATTATCGAAAATACCTTAAAACGTGCACAAATATATATCGACACTGGGAGCCGTCACACTTAAAATATTTTTTTTTATTTAGTAAGGAGGTGTGTGAAACGGTAGCAAAATACTATGGTGAAAAAAAAATTGGTCCGTGGTAAAAAAAAAACATTTTTTGCTCTCTGAAAAAATATTACATTTGACAACATATAATTTTCGCAAAAAGAGAAAATTTTTCTAACGAAACTAATAAATAATAGTGTGTTTCCATATAAGGTGTTTTCCTCAAAAACACGTGTTTTGCGCAAAACATGTAGAAATAAACATGTTTTCCTATACATTTTTGAAACAAGCAAAACACTTCAATCTACGTGTTTTGCAGCAAAACACTTCGAAAATGTTCCATACAACACTGCTTGTATTGAATAATAAAAAATTAAAAATTTTACTATCCATTCAAAGTGATTGAAAAACTCGGAAAAATACATTTTCATTTGTCATTAAATAAATAAATAAATAAAATAATAACAACATTTATTTTCTATGCACAAGTATATAATAAAAATAATTATTTACAGAAAAACAATAACGTAGCTAGCTAAAGGCTTTTATGGAATGGAAAGGGTGTTTCTAACCACCATGACAGTTGGGGCAAAAAATATTTACCAGTATACATATGTACTCGCATGTATATGATAAAAGTTCTATATTTGCCTACAGTAAATATAAAAGCGATCTAATGCAAAAACTTCGTGATCTTCGGTTAAACGCATAAGCGCTTTCCAGCGTAAAACACAACCAATAGTTCAGCAGAACAAGAGAAAAGTTTTAAACGTCTTCCTCTTTCCCATTCGTCTCATTTTTTAAAGACTAGATGTGTTGCTTTACCATTCATACTGCATTGATTTTTCTTTCCAACCCAAGAACAACATGACCTTTCCTAATATAGTTCACCATGTCTCGTAAATAATTATTTCACACCCGTTATTATTTCTAACTTAAAAACATGTACTCATATTTAATATTCATACTGATGTATTACTTGCATATTCGGTGGAAGCCAGTGCCTCGTTTCGAGAAATTTCTCACAAGAAACAACGGAATTGACAGAGAAACTATGCGAATAGAAACAAAAAATGGAGTTTCTCACACAAATGTTTCTGTATCTTTGAGAAGCGAGAAATATCTGTCAAAATAGCTTTTTTGACGTAATGCATTGGAAGCTTGTGAGTAAACCTGTTTCTGTATTAAAATTTTGTGAGAAGTTTCTCGCTAGAGCTATCAAAACTTTTCACAAATAAAAGAGTTGCGGAAGTTATAAATTTGACATAATGAATGCAAAAAGTGTAGAAAAGGTAAAGTTTTTAAATATTTATACACATATTGTCGTATTCATAAAAAATACTTTGAAATTAGTAAAAGTTTACTTGACATACATATTTTTACACAAAATTTGTCAATTAAACCTTTGTTATGTGTAAATTATTTATTATGAATACGGCAGATATTGAATGTAGTTTATTATTCATTTCTTCTTTTTATTTTAGAAAATTGAAAGAATTTCCACGGAGATATAATATAATAAATATATAAAAATTATGAATTAAATTTTTTTTGGTTCTTTCTTTATTTCTTAATATTTATGTACATACATACAGTATGATAAATTAAAAAATTAATGGCAAAATCTTAATTTTAGCCTGTCTCGAATGCGAGAAGCTTCCCTCATCGGTTCAGGAACTAAAAAAGGGTCGGTTGCAGACCTTAATCTCTGGCTGTAAATGCGCAACATGTTTCGCCGTTCATATTGGTCAGCAACCATCACCACAAAACTATACCTTATTGAAAGTTCTTATGAAATTTATTTATGATTTGAATGTGTTTTTATTTATGTACACGTGTTATTGATTGACACAATTTTATTTTATTTATAACACTAAATTCAATTGTTTTATTCACTGCTAAACTTAAATTTTCTTTTTGTTTGATAAATTTTTCCTATATTCGTCTTCTTATTTGTTTACTTTTTGCATTTTGACAGCTGCTTAGAGGAAATATTCCAATAAAGACGTAACTAGTATTGCCTCTTTTCGATTTAATATACAGAAACGCTGTTTTTCTCGATAGTCGAGAAACGATGGAATTTTATGTTTCGTAGTTTTCGATGCGAGAAACTTTTCACTAATCTTCAAGAAACGAGGCACAGATACTTTGCTCCAATCAAGGAAAATCAGTTTTCATTGATAAATTCTTTCAATGGTCAGATAATTGAATGTGAGAAAAATTCAAATTTACCATAAACCAAACCCCCTTAATGCAAAACCCCAATATTATTACTAAATCCTTATCCGATATTACTAAATCCTTATACAAAACTGCCTCCATTTGATAGAGCCACCTTCACTAACTCCTTGCTGGATGTGAAAGGGTAAAAACCACAGAATATATTTCCCCTTCAAGTCGACATCTACAAATTAGCGTTATTACACTCACCGTTGCTAACCGTTATCTGATCTAAATATATACTTGACATTTTCTATACCTAAAACAGTATATAGAGAGATGTAATAGCACTCTATTAGTGTGGGCAACGACTGCAATGATTGCCACCGTCTTTGCTGTGGAGTTAAAAGAGAGTACTATGACGACTTTTGGAATAAGGGGGATCAAATAAAACTCTAACAAATAGCATTATACATTTTTTTCTTATTTCGTGAATCATACATACAATATAATAATTTTGAAAAATTACAAAAACTATAAATAAATTGAAAATAAACTGATGTCAAGCTAACTTGGAAAGTTCGAAGTTAAAAACATTTCATATTTTAATGGAAACACTTCGAAATGTTTTCCTCAAAACAAGTGTTTTCCTTTATAGTGAAAACATGTTATAAAAGTTAATAAATTAAGAAACAATTATAATAGAGCCATTTTTGAATTTAGTATTTTTGATTTTTATATTTTTAATTATAAAATTTTCTATTATAATTTATTTCAATCAAATTCCTCCATTTCAAATATTTCTATCCTATTGTCAAAATTTATATGCGTGAGTTGGTAAAGGGCTGATGCTGATGTATGTAACAGAAATTTGAGAGATTCTTAAAACTTCCTGTTGAAATTTCTATTCCTATCTTTCCTATTTGTTTCTCTTTTTATAACTCTTTTTCTACACATTTTCTTCTGACGATATGTTTTTCCATTCGCCGCATTTTTACACCGATGGTGCGACAAGTCGTGTTTTACAAACCAAAGTAAATTGACAGATGTTATGTCAAAAAAAAAAAATCGTCAATAGTCGCGATGTAAAAACAAAAACAGAAAAAAGTTGCAAAGTTAGCGGTTTTTATCGACGAATCGCGTATTATAAACGGACTGTTAATATCATGAATGAAAATGCGAACGAAATAAGTCAAGTGGCAGTACAGATTTTTTGTTTAATTAATTTTAGTTTTGCGTGGCTTTATTTGTATGTGTGGTATAACAGTTTGTTATCCTGCTGTCGCATGTAGCTGACTACATGGCGACAATTGTTGCTAGCGATATTTCTAGCCGGTAGCCTGTATGTGTTTAATGCTTATTTAGAAACTTTTTGTTAAAACAACTATTGCAATTTAAAAAGTATGTTATAAACAATAATGCTGTAATCAAGTCCATTCTATATTTAGTTATTTTCCAAATAATTTTGGCTCTCTCGCGTTTTAGTTCTACTAAAAAGTATACAATAAAAAATGTGTGCTTAGTCAAATGCTTATTTATGTACTCGTATATAATTTTTTCTATTCAATTCACTTAATTTCAACAAAACGGATTGTTATGCAGGAATTAGTAGTTTAATTAATGCTTTAAGGATTATGAGTAGCTAAGTGTGTATGTAAGTATGTAAATGCGCGTATGTGTTTCACTTTTGGTGTATTTTTCATTTCTTTTTTTTTCTGTTTGTTTTATTTTTTACATTCTTAGAATACACTGTTCCGCTTGGCACGTTGAGCTGTAGTTTGCATAGCGGCTACAACTGCATCTGCACCGCCAGTAAATACCGGTTGATTTGTGACACGCCTTAAAACATGCCACATTGCAACCGGCTTGCGTAAAGATGAAAGCATTTGATGCCAATGACGTAAACCCTTGCCGGTAGCACAACTACCTGCTACAACATGACCAAGTGGCATAACCGTAGCCTCATCAATTACACCAAATACCGTAAGGCGCAATTGTGTCGTTGTTAGACTTGGTGGCGGTAAGCTAAATATCACGGATTCGTTAAAGACCGGGCAGCGATCTTTGCGTTTTAATGAAGTACGTTTTTTGAGAACTTTCTTTTCGTTATTCATTAAATATACCTTAGAAAAGAAAAACGGATTTGCAGTTACGACATTTGATTACTCGGTTAACCGATTTTTTTTTCATATCTAACCTTAACAAATACGTTTTGTACATCCTGTAAAATGTTGGGATCCCTTTTGCTTGGCACTTGTAGTTGTAAATTACGCGCTTTGACAACAACAATCGTAAGACGTTCGGCTGTTGGCAAATAACTGAGAGAAAACATCAATTCACCCCATTTGGCATTGCATTTACGCGAATCGGTCAAGGGTATCCATGTGGTGATGGGCTTTGGCATTTCAGCAATTTCCATCTCCGCCTCACCTAAATTTTACCGTGGGATTGAAAAGCAAAGAAAAAGTATTAAACAACAAGACAAGTTTAAAAATATAAATCTATACCTATAAGAGTGTGAGCTGATCCATTGTGATACAAATGAAACCATAACGAATGTCGTGTTTGTTGTCGGGTCAACCAGAAATTTAAGGTTTCATTATATGTTGGCGTTTGTGAGTCTTTCACAACCTTGAAAGGAAAATGTACAAAATAGGTTTCATAAAACATATATTATCATCATCATTTACATAAATTTGGATACATATGTGTATGTACACGTTAAAAAATGAAGTTCAAATGATATTTCTGTGCGGTTTATAGAGCACAAACGAGCAAATCGACCAGAAATCTTAAAGAAAATTCAGCACTTTTCATACTAGTTTTCTTCACGTCCTGCAGGAGAACTGGTATTTAAAAAAAATATATTGGGTGCTTTTTTAAAGATTAATAACTTTGAGTTGGTGCACTCCTTTATTTGACAACTCATTTAATAGTTGATAGTACGTTTTTATATAGTTTGGATTAACAAATGTCGCACTGTGCACGTGACAATTGATGAATGAATAATTTTACGTAATAGTCCAATAAATTGTTCACCGAGATCATTTAATACGGTTTTATTTGCTTTGAATTAACAAAGGCCACAGTGCGCACGTCACAATTGATGAATGAATAATTCTCCATCGAGATCATTTGGTTTAACCGCATTAGGTCTATTTATTTTTTTGGTTATGTAAAGTCGTGTGTCTGCTTCGACGAAAAAGAGACAATTGAACAGATGTACAATTTATTTGTAGCAGCGCTTACCATGATGGACTAATCTGATGGTAGATAAATTCCACGCTGTGAACTTCCGGTCATCTCCCGGCTTACCAGTGTCCTATGTGGCTTGCAAAACTCACAGAGATGGCAACTTTTTGACATATGTTTGTAGCCATATGAACAAATCCCTTGCTGAAGAGTTAGATCTTTTTAATATAAAACTTTATGAGCTTGTAGGCCAAAGTCCATTGAGAGCATCAGCCTTTAACCAACTCACCCTCCTAACTATCACTTCTGGTTCCTTACATTAAAGGTATCTATTACAAGCCAACAGCGCTTCGGGGTGTTATTAGCCCCTAAAAATCGGCATTGCACCATAGTTATCAAGTAAACGAATTCTCCTTCCCGTGATTTTGGGTTTAAATAACAGCCAGCACGTTTCAGCCAAGGTAGGTACTTCAAGCATGTTCTGCAAGCAGAACATCCCGGGAATTTTGCTGATCCCCGCTGCCAATTAGCCCTGGGTGATTGCTTCGGAAGTCCCACACAGCGTAATTCATGCGGCTTCCTAGAGTGTAAATTGCTATAACAAACTAGAAACTCCTAGCCCTGCATGCTCCAAAAAGCAGAGTGCCCTGGTATGGTGTCAATACCAGGGCACTCTGCTTGCTGTAAAGGGAGCTAATTGAACAGGTTATGGAAATGGATTTACATCAGCACCTTCCCTGTCGGCCTTGTCTGATAATGGACCAACTTCACCTGGTGAACTATTTACGATTCACCAGCGCCCTCGTGTGGCTTGCCAGCTCACACAGATCGCAACTTCTACCATAAGTTTGTAGCCATATGGGCAAACACCTTGCTGAAGACTTCGAGTCGTCTAATTCTACCAGTATGCAAATTCCCAGAGGTCAATGGAAGATAAGGCTTAATGTGCTGGTAGGGCGAAGCTCATTAAGAGTTTTAGCCTCAACCAACTCACAAGTCTAACCGTCACTACATTACAAGTATCTGTTGCAAGATAATAGCAACTCGGGGGTTATTATCCCACGAAAACCGGCATGCACCATAGCTATCACCGGAACTAATTCCCCTTCCTGCGATTTTTGGTTTAAACCACAGTCAGAACTTTTCAGCTAAGGTATACTCCCCAACCACGATTAGTGCTCAGATGGTCTGCAAGCAAAACCTACAGGGAATTTTTCTGATCCCAGCTCTGCCAATTAAACCTTGGCGAGGGTATCGGAAGTCCAACATAACATAAGTCATACAGCTTCCTAGAGGTTTATTTAATACAACAAACGAGAAAATTCTAGCCCCCTTTATGCCACAGGGAGCAGTGTTCTCTAGTTTGTTGTACACCAAGACAAAACCTGTTCCCCGCCGGGAGACCAGTTGAACAGTTGTGAAAAAGATTTACATCAGCACCTGCCTTTACGGCCTTATCTGATGATGGACCAGTTCCACGAGTGAATTATTCACGACTTACCAGTGCCCCCGTGCAGCTGGCTAGGTTCACACAGGTAGCAATTTTTGGCATATGTTTGCAGCCATATGAGCAACTTCTTGTTGAGGAGTTCGGGCCTCCTAATCCTTCCTGCATGCAATTTCCCAGCAATCAATAAAAGGCAAGGCTTAAGGAGTTGGTAGGCCAAAGCCAACTAAGAGAATCAGCCTTTAAATCAACTCACCTGTCAGCCATCACCACAGGTTCCTTACAGTACAGCTATTTGCTGTATAGGCAACAGATCCTCGGAAGGTTTTTAGTCCCCGAAAAAAGCCACACCCCAAACAATCATCAAGGATACTAACACTCCTTTCCTGCGTTTTAGATTTCAACCCCCTCAACCATGCTCAGTCCGGGTTGAACTGCAAGCAGAACCACCCGGGGGCCATGCTGATCCCCGTTCTGCCAATTCAAACCCTTGGTAAGGGTTTTGGAAGCCAACACAACATAAGTCATGCGGTTTCCTAGAGTTTTATTTCCTGCAACAAATGAGGGACCCCTTCCCTTCTTCACCCTAAAAACAAAGTGCCCTGGTTAGGAATACGCCAAGTCAAAACCTGTTCCTCGGGGGGAAACCAGTTGAACACATGGAAATCAATATTCGAAAAGTTGTTGGCTAAATACGGCCGCAAATGAAAATTGTTCTCCTAGATTGTGACTTGTACACGGTAGCCATGGACGTGGCTGAAATTATATTTAAACATTTAAATTTCGTAAACGTTTCTCTCCAAGTCTGTTTCATTTGTATTTTAAATATTATTTATCATGATTTAAACTTGTGTAACTCTGAATAAAACACCCAATATTCTAATCAAAACTAACCTTAGTTTGCAAGGCACCAGCTTGGTCTGGTACTAAGTAAATTCGTACGAAAGTATCAACTGAGTCCACTTTAAAAGGCAATATCAAACCTTTAGCCTCTAACACACTAACTTGCAGGTCCATACCTTCCTCGGTTATAGAGTTCCTTAAATAAATATTAAAACTGAGTTAAAAAAATAAAATTTTACGATTTATATTATATATTACTCACTTATCATAATGCAAGCCCACGCACAAATAACCCGTTATTTGAGTATAGGTGGACTGATCAAAATCACTGTTAAAACCATTTGTCGACAAGTCCGAATCAACCGAATCACAGGAAATTGCTCGCTCTAAATTGGCACCATCCAACGAAGCCATACTACCAGAATCTAACGACGTTTGTGAGCTATTACGACGCCACAAATTAAACGAAGAGTCTTCATGCTTCAAAAGGCGTCCAAAGCTCCAAGTATTGCCACCATTGTTACCATTTACTGCTGTCATATTATTTTGTCCGCCAGCACCACCGGTGCCAATTTTGCGAAACAAGAAATCTTCCGAAATAGTTTTCTGTAGCATATGCGGTCCTTTGATTTTGCGAGCTACATGCGAAAAGGGATTTCCTGGATTCGGCCCATTATTTGCACTTGTATGAAAAGCATTGGTCAGATTGCGCAAGGATATTGTGGCCATATCATCTTTATCAGAAGTTTCGGTTTCCGAAAAAGACCGATTTCTAAATGTTGTAGGCATGCCGATAACTTTTTCCGTAAAATTATCTTCTACATCATGCGAAGTGTTTGCTTCCTCAAAAGGATTTGCCATTGCTGGTGCAGGCCCATTGGTCGTTGTTTGATTTGGTTTTAAGGCAGTGTTGTTTGGTAAATTTTCTAGAAAAGGATTTGTATTGTTGGCTCGTTGCAACTGATCCGGATCACTATCACTAGAACTTGATGAAATTTTCGGATTGTCTTCCATATAAAAGTTATTCTGTTGAGGGGATTTTTTAACCACGGGACGTGGTATAGCTGTGGCCCCTACAGAGGCTACAACATTATTTGAGGTTTTTGCTTGAGGAGGTGCTTCCAATACCGGTATATCTACCGGACGTTTCAGGTTTGATTGCAACACATTTGCTCGAAACATATTGCCGTTATGCTGGCCAGCGAAAGGGCTCTCGTTTTCCAAATTCACTGAGAAGGTTACAATTTTTGTATGATTTCCTGTATTCGCCGACTGTGAAGAACACGGAGCTGGTGCTGGTCTTAATGGTTGCGGTGGTATTTCACTATCGTTTTGAGCCAAATTCCACAATGGCGTTGTTGCGTGTTTAGGCGAATTTTGAGTATTTTTACAACTTTCCTTATCAACTGTATCGAAACGTTTGAAACTACCGCTGGAACTGAGTAGGAGTTCGGAGCCCGAATGAATCTGCAAATAAATAGGTTATATTAATTTAAAAAAATGAACATCTTTTACAATACTATACCATATAACCATTTGGCTTAAAAAGTTTATGTGCAGAGAGTCCAATTTTCTCCTCTTTGTAAGAACGTGACCAAAACGCTTCCCGATTTCCGAAATAACGGTACAATAGTATGCCAAGGATTATAAGAAAAACTGCGATTAATATAATGCTTGTAAGTGTTAGAGGTGATTCGTCCATTTTTAATGTACTTCCAGTGTTAGATCATGAAAATCATGTCTGTCGTGCTTTTCTAGAAAACAAAATTTGATTTTATTTTATTCAATCTTTACTTCTATATACAATAAGTATGTATCTTCATATACGCGTGTAAATGCAATTATTGAACGTTTGGTTGAGCCATATTTAACTGCGTGTACTGTTCTTTCCTATCGTATTCGCTATTCAAAAGTGTACACAGAAAAAAATAGATGAGATTTTTCCGGCAAAAAATCTTTTTCACAGGAAATTTGATAAAAATAGTGGAATTTTTTTTTTATCAATATGGCAACTATTTTTTCTTGGTAGTAGATGAAAAGAGAAAAAGTCGGCAGTCTTACAGTTTGGGAATCAATGAAGATTTAGTCAAAACTTAACATTAATCTGAATGTTTTTTGAATTTATTTTTGATATTTGTTTAATTAGTATTTTTTTTTTACTTTTTTGTTTTCCATTTATCTCTTTCATTTATCGGTAAAAAAAAACAAGTTTAATTCGCATTAGACCCTTTCGAGAAAGTTTCGAATGCAATTTGCCACTTGTTCGAAATTCGGTTAAAGGGTACTTCAAACTATCGCTCTTTATCTTGAGACTTGCCAAAAATTTCAATAATACGAGCAAGTGGAATAGCGTGAATGTAAAGCATTGTGAAAATGACAAATAATACGGTTAGAGTGCTGAAATTCCATAAGACTTCATCATTAACACGATTATATTATACCATGTTTCCACTGCAAAGGAAAACTCGTGTTTTGAGAAAAAATTTTGACAACTATTCGTAAAGTCTACCAACAAAATACATGTTGATGTTTGTTGGTGTTGTATTTATTGTAATTCTGCCTTGATAAGAAGTGTTTTTAGTTTCGAATTTTCGAAGTTGATTTGACGTAAGCAAGGCGAATTCATAACAGGTGGCCTTCTTAGTACAACAGCACAACAACACAAAAAACAACATGGTGTTCGCCCTATATAAAATTACCAATGTATCAAAAACATACTGAATGCGCCTTAAATTTTATTGAACATATCAGTATGCCGGGAACGTAAAATTATTTTCCACAGCCAAGAGCTCGATATTACATAAAATACGAAAAATTCTTTTCGTTTTTTAAAAATATATAAATTGTGGAAGAACAAATTTTTAAATTGTAATAATAATCAATTGTCTTTAAATTTTTCTACTTTTGAATATATTAAGTGAAAATTTTTTTAGCAAACTTAAAATATTAAAAACTGGGAATTAAAAAATATATTATAAGTCTCTTGTACGGTTTCTTCATTGTTTTTTGCTAGAGAAGGTATAAAAAATTGTTGATGATGATTTGAACCTATCAAGGAAACAATTAAACAAAATAATTGGAATTAGGAACTTATTAACAATTTTGTAAATCAACGAGAGTAAGACTAATAATTGATTTTGTTTTTAATGTAAAATATAAATACATTTTAGATGTATTATACGTGTGGAAAATTATTTTTAGGTTCGATTTTTTTTACAACGAAATGCAGATTCTTTTTAGTTGAATAAAATTATCACTATAATAAATTTTAAATTTACATGTGCAAATATATATTTATGTCTAATAACAAAATTTTTAAAGTCTTCAGAACAATTTGTGTTAGATTAAAGGCGCAGTTAGCCGACTGGAATGTAATGTGAAAGTAACGTAATTAAACAGCTGCTCGGTTTTGTTATGTGTAAAGCAGTTAGAACGGTTATTGAAATGTAATGTAACGTAATCGGAATGTTGAAACCTGTAGAAAATAGAATTTTCTTACATTTTTACATTACATTTTTTTAAGTGTTGTCAACATGGTGATATAAAAAGCACTTAATAGCACAATTTATTCCATTACCTCATAACTTTAGTTTTTAAAATTGTATTGCTAGAAATTAAATACATTGAGCATTGCCAATGCAATTAAAGGTAGTGAGCATGCATTTTTCACGATCATGTGTGCACACAAGAAACTAATATTCATATATATGCACTCATGTTAAACATTTTGTAATCGTGTTGCCTACGTGATGTGATAAGAATTGAAGCACGAATATGTGTCATCATACAAATTAAGGAAATCAGCTTTTATTTTAAAATCTAATTTTATTTCTCAAACTGAATCTACAGACGCAAGGCAGCTTGCTTACGGTAGTGGTATAGGCACAGCTATCTTTCGTTTCCTTTGCGTAAGTTTGTCAAAAGCGCATAGACTTCCTTGCTTTTGCAAAAAAGTTTTGATAACTGTTCCTAACTTCTACCAAAAACAAAAAAAAAAAAAAAAACAAAAAAAAAATATATATATATAAGTATATATATATATATATATATATATATATATATATATATATATATATATATATATATATATATATATATATATATATATATATATATATATATATATATATATATATATATATATATATATATATATATATATATATATATATATATATATATATATATATACATACGTTGATGTTTTTTGATGTTGTATTTATTGTAATTCTGCCACTACCTGTTTAAAGCTGCCTTGTACAGACTCAATTAAAAAAAATTATTTTATTTTATTGTTAAAATTTTGATATTTTTCTCATTTTTTTAATTCATTAATTTTTGTGCACAAACCGCGGTTTTCAGATACCTTCTTACATCAGCTTATTATTTCCGGCTTTTTCTAATATGAACAATGTACTACACATTTCAGAAAAAATCCATTCTAGGGGTAAAATCCCTAATTCAACTGTGTGGCAACGCCTTTTTATATTTCTCTCTAAAAATAAACTTCAAAAATCCTTATTACCAATAATAAAAAGAGAATGAAACTACCTTGTATTTATTATATCATGCCTATACCTATATGAATTAAAGTTTATTTAAAATTAATTTTTATTTTTGTGTACATGCCCATAAATCTTTTATTAGTAGTTAAATTTTTTCCTAAAACATATGTTACGTTTTTACGTTCTATAATCGCACTTACGTCTTAAGTTTACTTTACGTTACTACCACATTCCATTTACATTACATTCCAGTTGGCTAACTGAACCTTAAGAAAATAAGTTTCGAAAACGTAAATATTATTAACAACAATGAAGTATTTTCAATTGATAAATATATTTCCTTAACAATTTTGAATAAAAATACGGAGCAAAATATGATGATGCTGTAATATACAAAGAAATTATTAAAAAATTTAATAACACAAAAATTATCAGAAATTTTTTATTTTGTTCCAATTTTGGATAATTACGAGTACTTTCTAAGCGGCAACGCTGAAATAAAATGTATTCAAATAGTGTATCTATTTTCAAAAACACGATTAACCCATTACTGTCGAAATAAAACTGGAAGTAATTATTAACAAAAAAGTTTATTTTTTTTATTCATTGTATACAAAATGTACATATATCAAAGCATTAAAGAAATAATAAATGGGTAGATCAGGGTGGCGGTAGTTAAGTGAAAATATCAAAAGCAAATGTTTCAAATACATATTGATTTTAAAAATTGTTAGCATTGGCAGCGCATTATTTTATTTCATTTTTCACTTCATTCATTTCAATTTTTTTTTTTAATCAAGTCCATAGGGCCATATTTGATTAAACAGCTAGCTGGTGAAAATAATATACAGTTTTCATATTTTTTTAATTTTCATATATTATCTATGCCGCCAATATTTTACTATTACTATATCTATTAAAAATATTGATACAGAACACCCACGAAGATTTCATACTACAAATATCAATTTTGAACAATAAATTGGACTGGTCCATTTCATCTACTGACCTCCCTAAGTTGTGTGCGTATTGTAAAATCAATTTTAAAATTGTTGCCTAATGTTTAACTGTACCTAAATTAAGTATAGCCGCACCAAATGGGTTAAGATTTGTATACAGGAAATATGAAATGGCGCGCATGAAAATATGTGAAAAAATATGAAAATATAAACAAATTTTGATAGTTGGGTAATGAGCACCTAAAACAGCTGTCGATCAGCTACGCTAACGAGGCCACCTGGTACTAAATTCGCCTTGGACGTAAGTATATTTTGTTGCATTAAAATATTGTTTATGTTGTAAAAAAGAAAAGTTTTATAAAACTTTAAAATTGAGGAAAACATACCGAGAAAACTGTTTTAGATGATAGTAGTCACGAGGGGTGCGTGACTATCATAAACTCGCGTAGACTGAAAAGCATTTAATCTCTCAAAGCAATACATCTTCTACTTGGAAAGGAAAAATGTGTATGAATATGCAAAACGGTGCCAGGTTATTGCATGGGAAGCATTTGCTGTTGTTAAAGGGCGTTTCAGACTATCATACAAGTCTTAAGATTTTGATTGGATTTTGTGGGACAAAAATCTAAAGATATTTGTTGCGACTGTCAAAAAATCTAACGTACCATTACATTCTGTTTTCACACCATCACACCTAAAGTAAAAGAAGAAATATGATGTGAAAATAAACATCCAATTTACTTAACGTCTGGTTTTAATATTTTTATTATTTGCTTTTGCAACAAATGCAACCCTGATCCAATGAAAAATCTTATTGTTTAAACAAATTTCTAAAAATGGTGAAGTGTTATGGGATGTCAAATCTTTTACCGTATTATTTCTCATTTTCATAACGCTTTACATTCACACTATCACACTTGCACGTATTATTTGATTTTTTGACAAGTCTTAATACAAAGTGTGATAGTCTGAAGTGCCCTTAATTGAATTGGTTTTTTATGTATCCAAAATAAAAGAACAGCTCTCGCGTCATCGTCATTATTCTTTAGTGCGGTCCGGCTTATTTTTTTTTTTTTGTTCGGTCTTCGAGTGTTTTGCATCTCACTCGCACTGGTTAATGGTTTGCTAAACTAACTGTATTAGTTTACAGTTTTTTAAAGGTATTTCGTTGGAGTTGGACAGGGTGAAGTAGATTATATAAAAGTGGCTGTCACCAAAACAGGAAGCGGATGCTGGCAGCAGGGATGGGAAATGGGCGAGCGGAAATTTCCATCTTTTCCCCATTTAGTCAACGTTCCGACGGTAAAGTAAGTAAAGTTGTTGTAATATATTAGTGCAAGTGAATTAGTTTTTCTTGTTTGCCTGGCACGAACGTTGGTCACTATACGGTTGAGAACACCACTCTGAGAGAAACCGCTGTAGTTAGTCTGGCCACTCGACCAAATGGAAGCGTTTCGTATCCGGGTTCTTAACAAAGAAAATGTGAATGAATAGTTCGGGACACTACAAGTGTACTGTTAATACCATCTTGGGCATATGGTATCCGCTACCCTGCCCATGCTGTGCTTCCTATACTTTGCAACTGTACTTATTTTTCTTCTAAGATTCTTAACTATTAATGTCGTAAACATTGACATCAAAATTGTGTTAAATATTATCACTAGTTCTCTAGAAGTTCAAAATAGAACGGTGTATGTAGAGTTTTTCCTTAACTGTATATTTTATATACATACGTATTTTCACATGTATTGGTGTGTGTTGTCAGCATAAATATATCTTTTGAATGGAAAAAATATTGCATTGTTGTTATAGGTAAATTGTATCTCTTTTTCTATTTTTCTAAACCAATATTGCTTTCTTCTCGTATCGAATTTCAAATCAAAAATGAAAGAAAATATGAATTTGGTTGGATATATGAAAGAGTACATTCAAGTACTTATTAGAATAGTAGGGGAGACCTTAAAATAAAAAGTGTTACAACAAACAAAATCAATAAAATATCGCATTCACACATACTTATGCTTAAAGAAATGTACACAGATCTTAATAATGAAGACACAAACTCGAAATATTTTAAGCTTTAACAAAAATAAATATTTTATGGAAACTACTCTATAAGGATTTTGCTTCAGTGATTGCCATGAAATATAATAGTGTTTTATTTCCGCGAACAACATAAATCTTTTGAGAATGTAAACAATTTCTTCTCACTAGATATGTAACGAGTGATTTTTTTGCTATTATCTTTTTGGTAACACTAGTTTTGACAGCTCACGTACGTTTTGTATCTTGTGTCACTGTCAAACATCTTCAGTTTGGTCTATAATTTAATCATGAATCGTCTTACAATTGAACAACGCTTGCAAATTATTGAATTTTATTACCAAAATGCGTGCTCTGTTAAGAAAGTTCATCGCGCGCTTCTTCCATTTTATGGTCAGTTTAATCGACCTACTGAGGCTTCTATTCGGGCTATTGTAAAAAAATTTCGCACCAAATTTACATTGTTGGACATTAAAATTGGGCCTCTATTACTCCACTACGTGGAAAATTTTGCGGAAGGATTTGGGTGTGAAGCCTTATAAGATACAGCTGGTGCAAGAATTGAAGCCAAACGACCTACTACAACGCCAAATTTTTGGTGAATGGGCTCTTGAAAAGTTAGATGAAGATCCACTTTTTTATCGAAGAATTGTGTTCAGCGACGGGGCTCATTTCTGGTTGAATGGATACGTGAACAAGCAAAACTGCCGTATTTGGAGTGAAGACCAGCCAGAAGCATTGCAAGAGCTACCAATGCATCCACAAAAAACAACCGTTTGGTGCGGATTATGGGCTGGCGGCATCATTGGGCCGTATTTCTTCAAAGATGATGCGAATCACAACGTTACTGTGAATGGTGAGCGCTACCGTGCGATGATAACAAACTTTTTTTTGCCCAAAATGGAAGAGCTTGACTTGCATGACATGTGGTTTCAACAAGACGGTGCCACATGCCACACAGCACGCGAAACAATGGACCAATTGAGAGGCGAGTTCGGTGAACAGTTTATTTCACGCTTGGGACCAGTCAATTGGCCGCCCAGATCGTGCGATTTAACGCCTCTAGACTATTTTTTGTGGGGCTATGTTAAGGCTAATGTCTATAGCGACAAGCCCGCTTCGATTGACGCACTGGAAGCCAACATTGCCAACATTATTCGATTAATATAGGGTGGACCAAATATTGGTCCAAGTAGCAAAAGTAAAGTAACTTACTACTTTGATCAATGATGATTTTTCTCGGTTTATATCGAGTTTTCTCAGAGAAAGTACTACGAGTATATGCACAAGTCGTATAGTGGGTCTCATCAAACGAGTTCAAGTTTAATTCGAGGGTAACGCAATGCTCGGTTCTTTAACCTATTCTATTTCTTATTTTCTCAATAACCCTCTATATAAAACTTCCAACTCTGTCCACTCTTTAGTAAATAACACCAGCTTTTGCCATTCGTACTCATTCAGGTATAGGTCCAAACTATCCGTGATCGAGGGGCAAAGTATGAATGACTCACTAAGCAATGATATTGTTTTAATCTCCGAATGGGGTTGTAGAAACAGGGGCGATTTAATTGCACATAAGATCAAATGTTGTTTATTAACACACAAACTCATGACCGTAAATGCTACTTTAGCTGTACTCAAAGATGGTATAAATATTGAGGAATCGGATACTCTTGATGTTATTGGAATGAAAATTCAGCGTGATGTACGCTGGACTGGACATATTTTTCATGTCTCCAAAGAAGCAACCAAGTGTCTGGTTTTTTTCAAACGGAGTAAGATGTAATTAACTCCATCCGATCAACTCTACTGACTCATCGGTTATTTGCTTTATTGTGATGTTTTGTTTTGGATTTTGTTGGGAAACAGAATTCAAGTACAGTCAAGCATTGTCGTGAAGCCGTTTCAAAACTATGAAGTGTTTGTTCTGTTTCTAAATGTTCTATAGCTTCTTTGTTTTGTTTTAAGAATTGTTTTGAAATACAGTGCTTGGAACTACTACTCAGTAGTGAGCAGTGTTCTTTAGAACATTCTGTGCAGCCCTTTAATAGATATCTATTATATCTGCAATAATTTCTTCTCATAACATAGGACCGCCTTATTATCGATATGTATGGCAACATACATACAAATATAACACACACATTTACTTGCACATTCATTCTTACTCGTAAAAATAGGTGAGAGTTTGTTAAATCAGTTTGTTTGGCTGACAGATCCCAATTGTATTTGAAATGTGATCTCATCCATTTCTACACTTGAAGCGTATTTATTGTGTTTCATCTTCTCCTTATAGGCTTTGTGCTAGAATACTATCACTATGGTATTCAATTGAGTGTGTCTGGGCACATACTTTCCAATGTACTTGAAAGCATCATCTACACTGCTGATGTGAATACAATATTGAAATCTATATGAATATATTGTATGTATGTACATATCGCTCTTTTATTGCAACATAGTCATAACTAAAAAAAAACTTGTTTCGAGAAAAACATTTCAAATTTTTAGTTTCTATACAACTCTTAGAAATTTTTTTTAGAAAATGTCCCTTAAAAGAATCAGTTTAAAAGTATTTAGAATAAATTTTTGGCACAATATAAAAGGTAGTACTGTTAACAATTCTGCATTGTTAACTCGAAAAGCTCATTTTTTGAGATATGACTATGTTGCAATAAAGAAGCGATATGTCCTTACATAAAAAAAGTCAAGTTTATTATTATTTTTTTTTTTTATTAGTTGAAAATGTGTTTTATGAATAATAAAAAAAAACGTTTCATTATTTGCAAGAACTATGATACGTTTTGTGATAAAAAATAGTAGATAAAGGCTATTGTTTTAATATTTTCTAATCACAACCGAATGAGCTTTAAAACACGGTATCCATTTGAAATCTGTTTAATTTATAATAAACTATTATCAATGGAAGATTTTTTTTTAGTAATAAATAAAAAAAAGTACTTATTAAAAATTTATGTACGATTAGAAAAGGATATTTTAACAAATCTACAGCTTTAAAAGCTAAAAACCAGAGATCGGCAACGAGTATCAAATCGGGGCTGTCATGGAATCCACATCAGTTTTGCTAATTAACTGTTTTGGAAACCAAAATTGAATTTATTTTTTAAACTAGATTTTTGTACATTTGTACATCGGGTTTTTAGTTAAAGTTTTTCCTTTCTTAAGTTTTTCTTAAGAAAGGAAAAACTTTAACTTTTTATATTTTTACAATATAAATTTGTGTGATCGGTAGCTGCAGAACTAGGTGGGAGCGAAAGTAAATTAAATATAAAGCTAGCAAGATCGCCAAAGATTTTCTGATTTAATCTTTTTTCAATAGAATTGCTTTGGTCCTAAAATAAATCAATATTTAATGCCGTTTTCTTTTCTGAAAAAGTTTTGCATTTATGCTGCACCTTTTTTCTTAAAATTCAGGTTTTAAAATTTAAGTTTTATTGAGATGAAAAGAAGATGTCGCAATAACTATAAATATCTGAAAAAAGCTGAGAAAACTGTATACTTCTGTATTTTTTTGGCAAAACAATATTTATAGAAAAGAAAACGCCATAAGTCTGCGGAAAGATTCATTTCTGTTAAGCGTAACAAATTCTACTGTGTAATAAAGATATCAGGGTCACAAGCAACAAGATTGCAACATTTTAAAATTAGGGAAGTTGAATTTTCTCAAAAATACCATAACAAGGTTATAGCCGACCAGCCGACTAAACGAATATTGTCCGACCAAATTTGGTGGAAAAACACCAACAATCTACATCTACTTTTAAAAATTACGATTTGATTGCAAAATTAATGTAAAGCATTGCAACTCCCTTAAATTTATTAAATACGTTTGTAAGTTTGTTGCGAACGGAAGCGACAAGGCTTCTTTTGCTGTTGCAGCTACGGGTAGAAATGATGGCATTTCCGAATATCAGATTGGAAGATATATTAGCAGCAATGAATCTGATAATATATTTTGTCCTACTACAATTCATTTGTCTGTATGCTTACGTGTTCATTTCTCGGAAGCAAATTCAGAGGACAGAACAACCACTCTAACAACTATTTTTTTTTAACATTAACGAATGATTTATTCTTTGCAGGAATACTGGTCTGCTCAGAAATGCTGAAATATTTTATATGGAAAATGCCGAAATATTTTTTATGGAACACTTCATCATTTTCGAATTATTAGTTATTTTATAAAAAGTAATACTCTATCTCGTTGCTTTAATTTTTTTTATATGTATGTGTATTGTGTTAATTATTGCAGCATTTTTGTATAAGAATAAAGCTAGTTGTGACGTTGTTATGATTGCCTAATGTTTATTTCTGAAAGAGTAAGGTTGTTTGGTATGATAATATGAATACAACATCAATATGATAACTTCAATTTGCACTATGGTTACTCGCTATTACAATAATTTTGAAGCAGAATATAGTATAGTTATATATACAATTTTTTTTAACGAATATAACAATATAATACTGTCGGCAACAATCATATAATTCAACAATAGTATGTTGCCCTAAGAATATTGTCGTGTCAACCATATATTTTTTCTGTGTGTGGCTAATATGTAAAATACAGAAAATAAAAAGTTCGATATCGGTTCATATATAACCGAGATATAGCTTAAACAAACTTTTCCATAAAAATGTCCATGAACGATGTCTTTTTTGGAATGTTGATTACAAAGCAAACATATTTTTCCCCTGATATCGGTCCATATATATTCGAGCATATTTAGTTTAAATTTGTAATATATACTATACATATACGTGACTATCGTGAAGGGTATTTTAGATTCGGCCCAGCCGAATATACCACACTCTTACTTGTTTTATAATAATTTTTCACTGATTTATTTCAACAAAATACACGAAAAAGTTTATTTTTGAACAAAATTTCATGTTATTATCGCTTTATTTACAAATGTCGTATTTACATATGTATACATAAGTTATTTTGTTGTGGCTTATATCTATCAATATTACCTAGTGCCTACAACTGCAAATAACTCTGACATAATATCTGAGAGCGAATTTCTCTATGTCCATCTTCATATCTAACAAGGAGTATACGTATTGTTGTAAGAATCCATAATTCATTGAAAGCCGAGAAGAAAACACATCTTGGTGATCAATAGAATATTGTATAAATTTTGTACATGTGCACATTTTTTACAAAATCAAGTGCTTATAGTATATATAATAATATTTATTTAATACGTAAACACAAATTATTTTCCATTTAAAAGGGTATTTTTAAAGATATTTTGCAAAACCAAAAATCGGTAAAATTCCAATGGCGTCTTTTTGTAAACAAACGTATACACATCCGCTTTTTTGAAAGCTCTTATTATAAGATCGTTGCCATAAGATTTCTCATAGATTGCGATAACACTGATTTTAAGTCTACACATAACAGAATTCTCTCTGCGATTGAATTTGACGTTCTCATCTCAGATATTATCGCAGGTGTGGACACTAAGCTAGATTAAGAAAAGTTGGGCGATTGAATTTGACGTTCTCATCTCAGATATTATCACAGGTGTGGACACTAAGTTAGATTAAGAAAAGTTGAAAAAAAGTAAGTGTCATTACGGCTTTACTATGATTTTTTCATGAAAATCGATAATTGATTTTGATAAAATGTTTTAACGATTAAAACACGTTGTTTACCAAAATGGCGGCAAAACAATGTAGAATACATGCCTGGCGGGCACCCTGTATGTTGTCATCAAGGAGAGAAGCTGAAACCCAATTTAAATTAAGCGCATAAAAATTCATATAAGTGGTTCACATACTTTCATTTAATGCTAGGAACACAACTGCGACGAACAATGAATTTCGCTCATCGCAGCGAATTCGCCGGTTCGTTGTATAAATTCGTCGTGTGAAGCATGATACCAACGAATTTTTGTGTAGATAACATTGTTTACATATAAATATTAAGGGGACCAATTAAGTCAGCCTATAGAAATATAGAACAAATTATCTGAGGTATTTTCTATTTTGAGAACACCTTCATAAATTTTTTACTACATGGATTAATATAAATAAGTATAAAAAGTATAATTTCGTGAAAAATATTTTTTTTTATAAGAAACCTGGCCACCTAATACATTTTGTTCGCCGTTCGCTCACGAAACAATTATAAATAAATCTGTTTCAACTTTCGCTGAGTATGACGAATTTCGACCAATTGTATATGAAAAATGCATTTTCATATACACCAATGTGTTTTATTTTTGGCGACGAATATTCGCGACCAAAAATTCGTCGTTCGTCGCAGTTGTGTTTCTAGCATAAAGCTAAATTTCGCTGACGAACAATGTAATTATCACAACTTCTAAAAATTTTTTCAAGGTACTAAATTTAGTTTCCTTTTATTTTATTATTTTTAAATCCAACTTGACGCGCAAAATATTTGAAAATTGATTAGCAATTTGCACGCACACACATTTAATGGTAGCAAGACGGGAGGGAGTTTCTTAAGTTATCGGCATTTCGGTCATTAGAATCAAATATTCCAAAATGATTAGTGTTTAAAGTTTGCCAGTTTATACTTTTGTGAGATCTATGGGGTTATTCCTCGTGAAGTTTGGTTTATAATGTTAAATAAAACACATAAACTTAAAATTTTTATTATCGGTTAAAAAGTCATTGGCATTTCCTCTTTAAAAATGGTATCTTGTAAATGTTGGCCTAGCCTACCTCTCAGGTGGTCTGTTCGGAATGTTAAATTTTAGGCGTCTTGTACGAACGTAGCGACTGGTATCTCAAGAATAACACCACTAATGTAGGCTTCGAAAGAGTCAATCGTAGGTGGTTTAATCCTAAAGGCCTCGCACTTTGCATATCCCAGAGAAAATAGTCCAAAAATGTGATATCGCACGACCTACATAAGTGGCCCCTTTACCTTAGCAATACATAAAATTAACTGCTCACCAAAGTCATTTCTCAACAAATACATTGTATGGCACGTAGTATCTTTTTGTTAAATACAATGTGCTATCGAGATCACGCGCATGAATTTCAGGAAGTCCGTTAACATACTGCGGTAACACTTACCATTTCATAATTTTTGAAGAAATATGGACCAATGATTTCACCAGCCCTTAAACCACACCATATCGTTACTCTTCATGGGTACAAAGCGTGTTTATAGAGGTATAGAGGGCCATTATATCAGCTGTTAAGTCATTTATGTTTAGTTTGTTTTGGATTTTGAAAACAAATAGACTGACGCCTTATTAATTTCTTAAATGTAAAAGGTTAAGCGGGACCAAAATAGAAATGAAAAAATGTCTGCCCATCGTCTGCCTAAACGTAAAAGCGGACTAAGTTACGCTTGCTGCGCTAATTTAAGTTGCGCTGTTACTGTCAACATTCCATATGCATAGCTGCTTTTTGTTTTAATAGATATATCAATGATATATCAATAAACAAAATTGCCGTATTTGAAGTGATGGTAATCCTCAAATGTACGTATAATGAGACACCGGTATAAAACAACACCAAAAAAAAAAAAAAAAAAAAAAAAAAAAAAAAAAAAAAAAAAAAAAAAAAAAAAAAAAAACTGCTCCTCTTTATGGGATTAGATTACATCCGAGCCAGACGTGGCTGCCATATGCCAGAAGTCATATTTAAATTAAATGACAGAAGACTATCTTTTGAATAAAGTAAATTTCATGTCAATTTAAAAAATTTATCTTCGTTTTATTCCATTTTAAAGTTCTCTACCTAAAGAATTATGTGTCATATATTTAATGAAACTGCTTCATTAAATATTTTTCATTAATCCAATGAAAACTTTTCACAATAGCATGAAACTTCATATACATATATTATGAAATAGTTCCATCAGAATGGTTTCATTAAGTTTCATAGTTTCATTAAAAAAAATCATTGGACTTATGACTACAACAAAATTTAATTTTTTTTTTAAATTCTTTGAATTTTGGTAAGATATATTAATGGGCATTTATTAATCTTAAGCTAGAGTTTAAAAAATGTCAAGTTTTTTTTATTAAAATGTAAGTTTTATGAGTTTCATAATTCCACTGAAATAGAATTCATTAGATCAATGACAAATAAATTTCTGGCTACCGAACTTGGGTATGTATGTACATATGTGCATGTACTCAAATCAGCATAATAATAGTTTAAAAATTTTAATACCAGTGTATTGAAGTCATTTGAATTAATAAAATCTGTTTTATTTGGTGAATACTTGTTCAACATTTTCTTTTATCATAGGTACAATTACACAAAAACAAGGAATAGTATTGTTTGTTTAATGAAATAAAGTATCAATGAATAAATGAAATAATTCCATTGATCTTATTACGTAGATTTGTGAACATATTTTATTAATGTGTGTTATGATATTATTTCATTAAACAAATGTAACTATTTCATTGATTTAATGTAAATTTTTCTGGTGCTCAATGAATAATAAAATTAAATAAATGAAATAACTTCATTGACCTTATGAAGGGGTTCCATATTTTTAATGAATATATTACATTAGTACAAAGAAGTTATTTCATTAAATAAATCTTACTTTTTCATTAATTTAATGTACAGTTTTCATGTGCTTTATGAAATTGATTCTTTGATCTAGAGAAATTATTTCTCTAATCATATGATTTGTCTTTCATACTTTTAATGAAAATAAGTCATGTTTCTTATTAAAATGTTTCATTACTTTTATGAAGGTTTTCATTAAAATAATGTAATGAAATTTGTTTCATTATTTCTATGAAAAGTTACAATGGTTGAAAAAAAATGAAAAAATTCATAAGAGTAATGTCAAAATCCAGAGAATTTCTGAACAAAATTTTTTCAGTGTACCTACATTTAAAATGTACCGTAGCAATACAGGCTTCTTTAGAACAAAACCAATTTAAAAAATATGTATTATTTTAAAGAAATTCAGACCAATGATTCAACTATCCCACTATTAGTCTTTGCTGGATGTAACCGTATCTCTACATGCGCTTGAGTATTATCCTCACTTCAACTACGACAGTTTTGCTTATTCACGTATCCAAAAGTGAGCTTCAACGTTACACAAAATTCACTTATGAAAATCGGGACCAACGGCAATCGTGTTTTGACCCCTTTTGCACAATGTTTTTTTTATCTTTGCACAATGTTTTTTTATCTTTGACCAATTGTACTGGGACTTGGAAAATAGGTTACGAAGAGGAGTAAAAAGATAGTAGTGCTTATGGACATTAGACTTGAACTTTCCAACGTTATAATTTGCAGGAAATACTTCTGCAGGCAAGTTGAAAAACGAATTCTACCTGGGGGGTTATTCTCTATTGCGATTCGAAAATAAGTTCAATGCGAAAAGTAAATGTGATAAGAGTATAATTTGGTACTCTGTGCATTTTCGCGAAATAGGTTGAAAATAGAGCAACACTGGTACCATAATATAAACAATAACGAAGAATGATAAAATAAAATTTGCGAAAGGGAAAAATTAAATGCGGAATGAAAATACGAAAATGCAATACAGGGTACCAATTCTTCGATTACGAACAATTTTACTTTCGCATCGCAATAGAGAGTAACCCCCCTGTAATGTATTGTGAGATTCACTGGACAAATGGATGACCCTAGGCAATGAACTGGTGTTGCGGGAAAAAGCCCCTAATCTTATCAGAGAAAAATTCATTGTACTAACGATAAAACAAAGAAACATACTCCCACACTGCGGCGATGCTCCAGTGGGTCAATAGAGTTGGGTACCTTACTGTCACCGATCAGTTTCTTCATTCTCTCTCTTGCACACGGCAAATAACTCCAAAATAAACTTTGATGCCCCGGCTCAAACATGAGAGTTGTATACCATTTTCGATCGTATATAGGTGGAAGCACTGTTCAGTCTTTTCATGTATAAATACTAAACAAAATGGCCGTCAGTTAAAGAAGTGTTATCATCTTAAAGTTTTATACCTCAATAAAACACTCTCTGATTTCAGTTTCTATTCGCGCGTTTCTGTATATTACATATTAAAAGGCTGGACAGCATGTTCTAAAGAACACATCTCACTACTATGCAGTAGTTGCAAGCACTTTATTTGAGAACAATCTTTAAAACAAAACATAAAAGCTGTAGAACATTTAGAAACAGAACAAACACTGCATAGTTTTGAAACACATTCCCGACAATGTTTGACAGTTCTTGAATTCTTTTTCATAGCGAAAACCAAAACAAAATATTAGAATGAAGCAAATAAAAGATGACCCATAGCAAAACATAGCCAGTGCACTAAAACATTAGCACTAACACATTGCCCCGTGGCATACTGTGTCTACAGCAGAGACTTGCGCCGAGCCGATTTCAGCCGGATAAGCCTGAGCCGCCGATGAATTCTGATAGCCGCCGCCGCCAAAAAAATTTCTGCTAATTCGGCTTAAAATTAGCTTTTTTCTTATACTTATATTTTTTTCTTATGTATTTTTATATATTAATAAAAAATTAAAATGTATTTGAAATGAATTTTAGTAAAATTTTCTATAGAATTTTTGAATTAAAACACATTTCAAATTCATTTAAATGGGCATAAGTTTATAGTGTTAAGAAAAAAAATATGATGTAAACTAATTTTCGTCAAAGGAATACACTTGACTGTAATTACATCACAGTTATTATTTACATTAAAGCATGTTTACACATTGCATATTTTCTTGCAACTATGTAAATGCATGCAACTGTATAGATAAGTGACAAAAAAATGTGCAAACTAGACCGTATTTCTTTCTCTAAAGCAGTTCGTTTTGCAAATATTTGCCACGCATTTTTTTGGTTCCAAGGGCGAAGAAAAAGTTGCAAAAAGTTAACATTTTTGATATTGCTCATACATAGAAACAAAAAAAATCTCAAAAATTATTGAGGAAAAAATAATTTTAAAAAATTATAAACAGCTTGTTTTTATGTTTCCTGTCTATATATATATATATGTCGACTTTTCATAGAGCTACCCTAATCAACAGTAGATATTGAAAATTTTGAAAAATATTCTTAAACATTCAACTTCATATCCCAACAATCAAAATAAATTATTGAGAATTTAAAAATGCTCTATTAATACCTGTCAAAACACAAAAAATAAACTTTTTCATTCATACACGTCTCTTACTTTCACCTTTCAAACAAATAAACAACCGATTGCAACGATTTGTTTTTTTTTTTTTTTTTTGAAAGTATCAAAAAGCAGAAAATAGAACTTCAATTAATTGAGGATATTATTCTCTATATTAGCTTCTAAGCTGTTTATAATTTTTTGATTGGTGTCAATATTAGTTTCTTATTCTCTAATATAGTGAATAATAAACTCAATTGTTTAAAGTAAATATGTATATCAACACAACGGGACCAAAGGACCCAAGTTTCATGAAACTGGCGGCTTGTACAACCAATATATGTATATGCAAATAGACATAAATATATGTTTACATTTAATATCTTTCAGTTATTTTCAGCTGATTTGAGCCGAATAGCCGCTGCCGCCGAAGTATTTTTGGTCAGCCGCCGCCGCCGAAAATTTTTACCGGCGCAAGTCTCTGGTCTACAGCACTTGTGCACTAACACAGACAAAAACCATGAACAACAACAACAAATTTTATAAACACAACTGAAGTAGATCATTACTTCAGTGCTTGAAGTTTTACTTCAATTTTATTCTATTTCAGTTGGTTCTACTTGTGTTTGATTCTGTTTGTTCTAAACGATTGTAAGACAGTATTTTTTATGAGTTTAGTACACTTCGGCACTGAAGTGTTTGTTTTGAAATCTGAAAGAAGACTTGAAAATATTAGGATGTCTTGTAACACATTTTTCTTTTGCTTGAGCAGCCCTCTATTCTATGTATGTATTAGTTTTGCTTTTCATAAAAACCCAAGTTTCCAATACTGAAATACTGTGTGATTAAAAAAATTACATACATACATACATACATACATATGTATGTAAATATGAATGTATCTAATTTAGACTTAAGTTCGACAGACTTCTTGTTCTTACAATCATAAAGAAATACAATTTTCGAGCATTATTTTAAGTTAGTACCAAAATCACAGAAATTGACACAGAAATAAATGAAATTTATGGAAATTAAGAAGAAACTTCAACTGGGTCATACCAAAACGGCGCCATTGCAAAAAAAAAACAACAACAAAATCAATTTAATTCATTTATCTTTCAAAAATATTTTATACACAAAGAAACAGTTCACATTATTGTTAATTATGGGGACATGAATATCTCAAATAGTTAGTTATTAACAATGCACATTCAAACACAGATACTTGTGCACTTACTTGTAAGTATATCATATAATAGCGTATGTCAGTGTCCTATGAAGCACATGAAAGTATGTTTGCTACATACCTATATATTTTCATGTTTTTGCTTGTACCTACGTTCCAGCATTTAAGTATTGTACATATGTAAGTATATGTACTCGTAACTGTAAGCTCCGATGGACCTTACAACGTGAATACATTTGTAGTTATGAATATGTGAATGTAAATCAAAAAATTTGCTAAAAAAAAGACACACTCACACACATAAAAATAGTGAAACTACGAAAAATAATATCATTCAGTTTTGCACACAAACATTAAGTAGAGCATTGACTGTTATTAGAACTTTGACACACTTTGGGGGGTTAAACTCATACACACACTGCAATCAAGTCACACAGTAAAAATGTTGTAAGAGCCCCCGCATTCATTTATTTTAACTGATGAAGAACATCTACATACCTCCTCGTACATATGTATGCTGTACACATCTACATACATATGTATGTAATTTCTTTCACACAGCTTTTATTTCACATCATCATCAATATTTCTTATTTGTTTTTTTCTATTTGAAAGGATCATTATACAAGACATCACTTGGTTTTTCTTTTGTCAAACATATATATTTTTTTTTCTTTACTCATATAGGTATGTAAGTATCTTATTAAAAAATCCAATATACAACAATGAAAACTTTATCCAGGTCAATTAAGTTAAGAACATACTTATGTATATTAAAAAATAAATCTTATTTATGCATTATTTTTTAAGCTTTTACTAGCAGTTTCATATTAAAATTGCGTTTCACTTTTTTATCTCCTCTCAAAAAAATTAAGTAACAAACAGTTAATACTTTTTTTTGGGTTTTTCCCATTTGCTCCAAAACAAAACTTACTTGGCCACATCCGTTAGCACAGTTTTAGTGTGCATCACATTGAAAATCCCGTTTCAGACTGCTCATTAATATTGTAACCAAAAGTAAAAAAGTGTCTGCAAAAAATCAAAAATAAAAGGAAGTTGATATTTTTTGTCAAGAGAAATTTAAGTTAAAGCAGTGGTGGTTATTTAAGAAAGTGAGAATTGGTTAAAACTCAGCCACCACGTTGTTTGTTATTCGTTGTTGCTGTTACCGTTATTTGCTCCCTTCTACATTGTAAACAAAACATAAATATTATGTAGAGAGACAAAAGCACATGATTTTGTTGAAAAAGGCGTTACCATCTAACTGTTTTAATTGTTACATATGTATATATCGTATATCCTTTCTTACGTTTTGCTATCAGAAGGAGAATAGTCGTATAACAGTAAAATTCGTTTATAAGCCACACCGCTTATAGTAGAATTAGAAATTTAGTCCAAAATGTGCAACTTTTTGGCATCAATAAATAAAATACCTGCAAAATATTTGTTACATAGTCCATTAGCGCTATAGTCCATTTTCGCTTATATTCCACCTAGATGCGGTGTGAAAAAACTTAATTTCATGCAAGTTATTAAAGATATAATCCAAAATGCAAATTTAAAAAAATTTCCTAGACAAAAACGGAGCACAAAAAATGCAACACTTTTTTATATGTACATATTTCATTTTTGACACATGTTCGCAATGTTAAATGTGTGTTTTTTTTTTTTGTCAATGAGACCATTGAAATATCTGCTTTCAGATTTTATATAGTCAAAATAAATTATTATATGCTAATTCATTTATAAGCCAAAAAGTGGCTTAAAGGTAAAAAATTGAAAACCAATAGATTGTTTTGAAAATAAAATAATAAATCTTCTTTTACATTTCCCCAAATCCATATATAATTAATTCAACGCGATTTAAATACACGTATGTTCACAATTCTGCTGTGGATTAAAGTGATCGTTGTTTTTAACGATCAAAAAAGTAACATGTGGGGAATATTCAGCCCTACAGTCTAAGAAACTTTGATAATTTGCATATTCCTAGAGCACGAACAACACAGAGACAAAGAAAAGGATTGCAGACGTCTAATGAAATATCGAGTGAGATTAGAAATAAAAAAATAAAAGCGCTCGTGCACAAAAAAATGTATAAATTTTATGAACAATAGTTAAATTTTTACAGATTTTAGATTGTATAGATGCTATATATTTTAAAATATTAAAATTTGTTAAAGTATTGAAGACCTAAATCTAAACACTAACGGTATTCATAAAAATATTGTATGTTTATTAAACACTTATTTGACAGTTTAATAAACATACAATATTTTTTATGAATAAGGCCGTAAATTAAATTAAGGAAACAAAAACTAAAATTTTAAATTCTTCGCAATGCCTTAAGGCAACATGACAAATTTGCCTCAGGAGAATCATACACACAAAAATATATTTTCCATATTAAAGAAATGATAAACTTCATTGGATAGAAAATTTTATAACCTTAGTTTCATTCACTTACATTTACAATAAAATGCAATAAATGAGTAACAGTCCAGCAAATTGAAAAACCTCTCTTGTCCAAAAAAGTACTCGAACAAAAAAATAGTAAAAACTCGTAAACTCTAATAAATAGCTGATAAAAACTTGCCTACATATTTTTTTTTATCTTGGACCAGTACTCAGGGGATAGCCCCTACATATGCTGTGCATTGTACTGGAACTAGGAAAATAGATTATGAGAAGGAGGTGTAATGTTGTGAACTTAACACACGGAACGACCAAAACAAACGTTATCACAGCATTTAAAGTGTTGAAATTAAATTAGTTAAAACTGATCAGTGCCCAGTGTATATACCACATAGAGGGATATTGGTGATCTGACTATTTAGAAATTAATTGTTAAACATATCTCAGTATAAAATAAACAACTTGTGCTATTAGCCTAATAGTTAGTACATATTAGTCATACCCTCCTCGTTTCCTCACGACCTTACTTGCATCGTATCCAATCAAAATTTGAACAGCTTTCACTGAGACATTACCGTTATTAAGATTGATCATTAAATTTCCGATCAAATAACATTTTCTAGATAATATAGTGCAAACATGCACTTATACTATGAGAAAAATGTGTTTAGAGATGTTTAATTAAAACACATTTTAAACATAAATTAATTTTTTTGAATTATGACAATTTAGATTTACTAATATATTAACAAAATATTTGATAGTTTTGTTTTTAACTATTACGAGTAACTAAAAAATCAAACCATAAAACTAAGTACATTATATAAAATTAAAACAATTTCACTCAAACAAATTAAATAAATTTGCTTCATAAACCGATCGCTTTTAATAAATGGGAACATCACGCAAATAAACGAACGTGATTAATTTTGTTATTTAAAGAAAAGAAATGTATGTTAAATGAAAGGCCATAAGCACGCTTTTTGAATTAAAAAAAAGCGCTCGTGCACAAAAATTAAGCTGAAATTAAGCTATCAAAAATACCTATTAAGCAAATGTTTTCATTCTATCATTTTTCACAGATGTTCATACATATGTTTATTTTATTTTGGTTGCGAAAAATATATAATTAACCGGAAGTCCTTTAAAAGCTTAAAAATTACACAAAAACATCTCTACTGTTACTATTAAGTCTGGCAGCCTCGATTTGAGTTTTTCCCGTCATATTTTCAGTAGAGCAGGAAATACTCATTTCTATGCCCACAAACTAAATCTGGCAGCACCCATTGTTATACAAATTGAAGGTTTTCTTTTGTTGGTGTTAGAATGGCGATTGAGATTTATAACAAGAGACAATACCTACATAATCACAACAAGACAAAAACGCAAAAGCTGAGGGTTAGATATACCTTAAGGGGATTTAACGGAAACTTTAATTAAAATTATTGTGACGTACAAACTTTGAACAATTTTCATGACTTGACAATTGAAGAAATACACATCATTTCAAATGAAAATTGCGTGAATTTGAATATATATTTGAAGTCATGTATGCATTTACAAAGCTCTTAGTTCATTTATATTCTTAGTTCATTTATATAAAAACAACCACATACATGTATATTCACGAAAAATTTAATATTAAATGTTTCAATGCTCATGACTCAATGCTTTAGCACACGGAAAGTTTACTTTGTAAGTAAAACCACTGTTAAAACCACTAACAACTTTCTGTTGTGAAATGTTAATGATTCCAAATATTTTTAACTTTGCCACAAAATCAGCATATGTGCGCCTTAAGGTATGCTACATTAAATTCATTCTTTTTAAACTATGTAGTGATGTAAAGTGTTATGAATAACACTTTGTTTTGTTTGGGATGGTTGTGGTGGGCGGGGGAGTTGAAATATTTTCAATAAGATGATAGATCTTCTTAAATGATGTCCAGTCGTAAAGCAGCTCCAGGCTGAAGAACAGCCCACGCGTCATCGTAATTATTTTTTAAGTGCGGTCAGGCTTGTTGTTTTTGTATTTCATGTTAACCACGCTGTAACTTCCGATATGAAGGCATAGGTCGTTATAGTTAGTCACAGCGACGCTACAAACGTACTGTTAATACGATCTTGGACCTATCCGTTAGCCTGCCCATGCTGTGCATCCTATACTTTGCAACTCTATAGTTAAATAGAAATATAAGTTTTGGGAAATTTGTCGTGCGATTACGTACTTACTTGATAGTAGATGTAATGTATTCGATAGACCGAATGCTCGATATCCACATAGGTTTTCTTTTTAGAAAACAAACTAGTTTTTAGCATATCTGCCCATTGAAGCACCATCAACTTTTTTGCACCAAAACATTACTTGAATAAAAGAAACGTTTATTTCATTTAAATCGTTATATAAAACGATTTAAACAATATATCGAAGCAGCTATGAGAGTTTTTTATGCTATCTAATATATTTCTTTTCAAGGATATTAAAATGGTTCAACATGATTCAAATAAAACCAAGCCAGTTCATTCACAAATGAATGAATACACAAGCCGAATGAATAATGATTATAACACTACTCATGGATAAATAGTACATTGCTCTCATACATTCAAATAAAACGAATATAAGAAGAAAAACTTTTAAATATACTAGTATTCGAAAGAATGTACGTGGTATTAGAATGTATTCATATTAAGTATTCTATTAATAATATTAATAGACTATTAATTTTATTCTAACACTGCTAGTTTAGTCTATTTACACCAAAGCAAAATTTGCTAATTCGAGATTTCAAGCCAAATCGAATAGATTTTGAAAAGATTTCCCATACAAAATGAAAAGTTCTTTATGAGTAGATTTCGACGAAATCTCCTGAAATCTATTCAGTACCAAGCGATACAACTGTTATTTTGTTCAAAAAGTTCTTAGTGCGCTTTTACATTTAGACAGACGATGGGCAGACAGACGAAATTTGATGGTGCTGTTATGAAAATTGTCGGTGGGAGATAGTGTTTACTACATGGTGCAATTATTAGGTGGCAGCATAAGAGTTATTGTACTACATACATAATATTTTGTTTGTGTAAAAATTCCGGACGCTGTCAAAAACATGTTTACAAAACAGAAGAAAATGAAGAAAGAAACGTTTATATAAAAAAAATGAACAAAGAAAATTAATACAATTGTTTTTATAAATTATTTTGAACGCATTTTAAGCAATTAAAATATTTTTTAAAACTTTTTTGTTGTGTTTCTTGCCTTTTTTCCAACTGTTTAAAATATTTTTATTTTTTCGCTTCAGTTTGTGTAAACATAAACAATATTTGACACCCACAATTTTATGAAACAAAAAATTATCACCTGCGCTAGTGATGCCACCTGGTTAATTGCACCATGGTTTACTACACTACTCTCTGTAGTAGACATTTGTGGACATTTTTTCTTTCTCTTTTTAACTTTTCGCATTTCTTTTTTGTTGTTGCTTCATATCATTATTCTCATATCAACATCAACTTCATATAAACACACTCGCTATGCTTAAAAAACAACAATAACAAAAAAGGAAGAAAAGAGAAACTAAAATTTTCTGTCTCTATTAATTTCTTAGATGTAAAAGGTTTAGGCAAGACCAAAAGAAAAATGAAAAAATGTTTGCTCATCGTCTGTCTAAATGTAAAAGCAAACTTATAAATACTAATGGGCATATGCATAAAAATTTAAGTGAATTTAAAATGTGTGTTAACTTAAAAATATCATATAAAATTTTACTAAAATTCATTTCAAATACATTTAAATTTTTTATGAATATGCACATAAGCAGCAATAAAAATATATACTTTAATGTGGTGTGATCATTCTCTGGTAAAATTGTTTCGTCAAACCTTCATTCATAAATTATTTTTGTGATAGTAAAATCTTGATGTCAAAAACGGTTTCGTTTAGATTTAAACCCAAATCTACTAGATTTTGAGCTGGTGTAGTGTGAGAATTAAAAATATTTGATTTATAATAAGCTTAATTGTTTCGTTTGGGTTCCTACTATGTATATCTTATGTAACATTACTAAATTAGCATAAAAATTTTCATTATCAAAGTCAAGTTCTTATGCGATTTAAAGCTTTAATATCTCTGACCACTAAAATAGCTTATTGTTTTCATAAACAAGTTTAACAAATTTTAATATCAGTTTAACCTGAGATTAAAATAAGTTGTTTTGTACCTCATAACACATAGCCCTTTTTAATAGACTACTATGTAAATGCAACTGTGTGTTCTGAAAGAAATGAGAAAATATAAACTGTCAACATTCTGCCTATTAAATTTGACATTTGTATTTTTCTTTCAATCGTAGTTGTTGGCACGGATATATATTTTTATTTTATTTTAATAAAACGATTTAAGGTTTAAATCATTTTTTAAAGTTCTATATCAAAAAATTTTACAGAAAAATCTAAAACAACGAGATTTAAAACCTTTGGATATAATGTTGCATTAAAAAGTGTTAAAAATTGTAAGTAAATGGTTAGAAAATTGTACAAAAATAGCAAATGCAAAATGAAGGTATAGTCATTGTGTGAAAAATGAAAAAAAGGTGAAATAGTTTTGCAAAAAAGTCTAAACCACACTTAGTTTGTATAACAAAATATAGCAATTTAATACAGCCGAAAGAATAAAAAAAATATGCAAAATGTGAGTGTAATATTATTAAAAATAATTATTAAATATAAATGAGTTGAAACAACTTTAAATAAGTGATACCGTGAATATTTGTTGTTGGAAAAAGTGCGCATCATAGAAAAAAATACAAAATTACAGATAGATTCACCTAGATAATTATATTTTTTGCAAAAACACAAAAAACAATGAACAGCTTCTTCTTGGTGTTTGATTATTTGATTTGTTTGTTGGAGCAGTGAAAATTTCATACATATTGTTGTTAGCGGGGTCTCTTACATGTTTACTGTATGAGTTTGTCATACTGTGTTTGTTGGATTTTGTTGTTTTTTTGTTTTTGCTTTTAAAGCTGTTTAAGGTTGTCAATTTTGTGTGTTGTTTTTTTTTTGTATTGGTAATGAACGGCTGGAAACAGAAAAACAATTTCCAAACCAATTTTTTTGAACTTTTAAAAATAAAACACGAGTAATTAAAATTGATTTAAAATAAGTAACTGTTATTGATGTACACAAACACGTTTTAACTTTAAAGTGTGCACAAATACAAAGTGAATTTACTTATACATATACATATGTATGTATATGGGTTTGCTTATTTTTCCGATCCCCACATGATCCATTATGGATTAATCGTTATTGATGTGGTACATACATATGTACATACACATATGTATGTATGTCAGTTGTTACTTGCATTTGTACTTACTGTACGTATACTTAAAAACTTTTTGTTTTCCGGAGCTATTTGTGATTTTAACTTTTTGTTATATTTTTTTTTAAATTACTTTTTACATATACCTATAGATTGAATACTTTTACATTTTTGTAACCTGCTACATTAATTTATCTTTATTTTTAGATGTTTTGGGAGGTAATAATTGTTATTTCAAAGACAAACTTATGAATATGTATGTATATGTGCAGTGGAGGATAAATATGAACTACATATGTTGGATAAACGTATTGCGCGTCAGACGTGCCCAACATCTTTTTTCTTTCATTTATTGAATCTTCAAAATGAATTAACAATAAGTAACTATTCAAATCTTAAAACTAAACATAAAAAAATTATTTAAGTCCAGCCTATGCTAGACAAAAACTTTTATTTTGCGCGAACAATTTCAGAAAAATCACCCATTTAACGTTCTATTGGTAAGGGTATCCCTTCTTCCCGCAAAAATTAAGTATGTTGCGTGCAAGAGGATTTATATGTACCTTGTCACATACTTCGAAAATTCGTCTTTTACCACTGGAACACAGATCCTTATGAATTCGTGAGTTTCTTACATACCATGGAGTTGCAGTAATCGTTCGAAGAATTTGATTTTGTCGCCTTCGAATTTTTCAATGTTAGATGTTGAGGCAGCGCCCCTTAATTCAAATTCCATAGCACCATATAGACTTTAGTATTGTGTTGTATAACAAAAGTTTGCAATCCAGATTCAAGGTAGAATTTCAGCCCATAAGCCAATTTAGTTGCGCTGCTTTTAACTTCAATGTTAGGCTTCCACGTCAGCCTACGGGCGAGGTGAACACCAAGGTATTTGTCTTCATTGTGCGCCGGAATAGGTGAATTGTTAATTTGGGTAGCCGAACATGTTTGTTTACGTAGAGTACATGTAACGTGAGTACACTTTGATTTTCCAAAATTGTAAATATTTCTCTAATATTGAAATATACTCCTGCAAATTTCGCGAAGCTAATTGTTGGTTTTCATGTACGCTGAAGAATGTTGTGCCATCTGCAAAAGTTGAAGTGTGGATTCCGGATCTCCTTAGGTCCTAGGATGCTACCTTGGAAAACTCCTGCTACGATTAGCTGTGAGGGGCTTATAAAATCGCCTTTTAACTTTATTTTCTGCATCAACCGTCATGCCACACTTAATCAATGACGATGACTAGTCCGTGTGTTTGCGCCTAACATAAATTTATGTGTTTCCCATGGCAAAATTGTATGTACAGAGTCCTATAAATACGGCATACACTTTGAAGTACACAAAAAGAATTAAACATGGTCAGTCCGAAATACATGATAGACAGCGACGACTTGCAAAAAAGAACATGCCTCTTAAATGGGAGCTCATGCAAAACGATCTCAAAGCGTGTATAAGTATAAGCGTGTTAATTTCACTTACATGATTGTTTGTTTGTATGTTTGCAATACTCGAAACCATGTCATATGAGTGATTATTACATATGTAGGTATATATGTAAAACTGTATATACAGTGTTGCTACTTTTAGTGCCGATTTTTCATATTCCATGCGCGTTTTTGCCGCGGAACATAAATCTGAACTATAAAGGGTCATTCGCTTTATTGCGAAAATTTAAGTTGGTGTTCTGCTTCTGAGGAAGTGGGGGATATTGACATTTCCTGAAGGCAACTTTGGAAATTCCCAAAAACCTCGGATCCACTCAACTAACCGAATCGGAACTGGTTTTCCTATTCGGTGCACGTTTTGGTAGTGGAACATGTATCTGAACTATTAAGAGTAATTTAATTTAGTGCGAAAATTGAAGTTGCCCTATTGTTTACGGGGCGTGTGGAATTGGGAATTCCAAAAAAACTCGCAACGCGTTATACGGATGATTATCTAGTTATATGGATAATTTAGGAAGAACCTTAAATAATAGTGAATGAAAAATTTGAAACTTGATATCGAAACGTGCTTTTTAGTTTTCTAAGCTTTATTATTTATGTATATTAATATCAAATTTGCTTCCAATGTTATACCACGTTTCCACTGCAAAGAAAAACACGTGTTTTTGAGAAAAATATGTGGAAGTCTTTCCATTATGATATGAAGTGCTTTTAGTTTCGAATATTCGAAATTGATTTGACGTACATATATTTTGTTTCAGTAAAATATTTTTTTCATAAAAAATTTGTTGTAAAAAAGAAAACTATTATAAAATATACCAAAAGAAACCTGAAATGAGTATTTAAACTTTGAAATTAAGGGGGGAAAACAAGAAAACTGTTTTAAATGATGGAAGCGGTGGGAGACTCTCATAAAATGGCCCAGACTGGGAAACATTTAGTCGCTCACTGTATTTGCCAGGACAGACGTTACAAGGTTATAAATTTTTTACAAAGATGCCACCGTTTAGTTTCAGGATAAAGAGATGAATTGAAACTGCTCATCTTAAAAAAGTTATAATCAAATATGTATTTGAACAAATAAATTCGATTATAAAATAATTTGAAATAAAAACTTTACAGATTATGTAGCAATGCAGATTTTAAGCTAATTTTCTTGTTGATTCCTTCATAATTATAATTTGATCTCAATATCATTACCATAGTAAAATCTGCGTACCTTTACACAATTTTTGTGTGATTTCTGGCCTTGGTATGTATAATTCAATTGCGGAATTTGTACAGCTGGTTCCATCCAATGGAAACAGTTCCACGATTCAGTTATTTTTAAGAAGTAAGAAGCTTTTTCACAAATCTAATTATTTAGCACTCTGAAACAAATTTTCTTTGAAGATAATCAAATAAATTGTGGATTGTAAATGTGTGGAATAACACTTCTTATATGAAGTATCTTTAATCTGAGCTGAGTATTTGGCTTCAGTCAGTCATGAGTAGGATATGGATAGAAATATTATTATACATATCGCTCCTTTATTGCAACATAGTCATATCTCAAAAAAGCTCGTTTCGAGAAAAACGCATTTAAAGTTTCTAGTTTCCATACAAGTCTTAGCAAATTTTTTGAGAAAATATCTCCTAAAGGAAACAGTTTAAAAGCAATTTGAATAAATTTTTGCTACAATATAAATAGTAGTACTGTTAACAATTCTGCATTGTTAACTCGAAAAACTCATTTTTTGAGATATGACTATGTTGCAATAAAGGAGCGATATGTAGCTTTAATTTTGATTTGTTAAACGTAGAAAGAGTCATGTGGTTGTTGGCTTAAGAAGAAACATAAGTCTGAACTTTAATGCAACATAGATAAGCATATAGCACTCAGAGCAACAACATTCTACCTGTAAAGCAAAAATGTGTATAAATATGCAAAGGTCATTGCATGGGAAAGAATTTGTTATTGTTTCTTGAATTAGTTTCTGAATGTGCATCGTTTCTAAAATAGATAGTTGGGATATTCTAACCGGCTTGCGGTTAATAGTAGAACCTCCCAATAGGTACTATATATAAATATAAAAAACTAGGATTTAAACTAACAGCTGCATTAGAAAACAAAGTTTTTAATTTAATTTGAAAAAACAGTCTTCTATGTAATTGTTTTGTTTGCTTGTAAATACAAATTTGGTTTTTTCGAATTTGTCAATCACTTTTAATTGATAGTACAATTTTTTATTATTCAGTACAAGCAGTGTTGTACGGAACGTTTTCGAAGTGTTTTGCTCTAAATCATGTAACTTGCGGTTTTTTGCTATTTTCAAAAATGTATGGGAAAACATGTTTATTTGTACATGTTTTGAGCAAAACACGCGTTTTCGAGCAAAACACCTATATGGAAACACGCTATTATGTCCTTAACAAAATTTGCTTTACAAAATATTAGTATATAATTTATTTAGAACTTTAAATTGACTCATGATCTTTCTAATTTTTAATTTTGTTAGAAATCTATATTTTACTTATTCGAAGTGAAAAGGAAAATATTGTCAGAAAAACCCTGCCGGATAATGAGTAGCTAACTACAAAAATAGCCAACTTTGAATTAATTTTTATGAACCAATTTTAAGCTATCTTGTATACAATGCAAAATTTCGTTTAACAAAAATGTATTTCCAATGTCGCCACCTAGTAGGCGCCGTAGATTACTACTGCGTGATATTGAAGTTTTTTTTTATATACATATACATTTTTCAATTATGTGAATGCAAGGCAGCATTCAGGCAGTGGCAAACTACACTACCTGTGTAAAGCTGCCTTGTGTGAATGTTTTCTAAAATAAAATTTTTTCTGAGTACATATATATGTCAAATAATAAAGATATAAATTGTATGTAATTGTTTTAATTTTAATAAAAAGTGCAAAAATGAAAGTTATTTAAGGAGCCAACAAACATACATTTGATCCATTATTATTTATTTAAATTATTTCTGAAATTTTGAAATTTTTTACATGCAATGTAAAATTTTCTATTTGTGTATAATATATAATATAAAAATGAAGTTTTTAATAAACTATTTCTGGAAAATTACAAATAAATACGTTAAAAATTTTAACTAATTTATTTTATTTCGAAAAAATATAACCATTGAATAATTGTTAGATGTCAGCTAGTTGCAAAAAGTTTTTTTGTTTTTTTAGCTACAGTGTCAACAATTAACTTTTCGTTGATTTAAAACTAACTAACTTATGGTTTATTTAAAAAGACCTTATTTATAGCCAATAGTAGAATAGCGAAAATATTGCTAGCTTCAAAAACTTATAGCCTATTTACACCAAAGCGAAATCTGCTCATTCGAGATTTCAAGCCAAATCTTGTAGATTTTGAGAAGATTTCCCACACAAAATGAAATCTACTTTATGAGTAGATTTCGACGAAATCTACTCAGTACTAAGCGATGCAACTGTGATTTCTTTCAAAAAGTTCTTAAAAATACTACGCTGCAACAAAAATTGCACTATAATGTGGTGTATGCAGTCTCTGGGCACAAAAAATATACACTTTAATGCTGGTGTATTCAGTCTCTGATAATATTGTATTGTCAAACCCGCATGCATAAATTATTTTTGAGCAAATGAAATCTTGCTAGATGTCAAAAAACAGTGGTGTAAACGGTATACATTTCGTTGAAGATTTTAATTCAAATCTACTAGATTTTTAACTGAAAGTTAACATTTAAGGCCTTGCTACACTATCATACACGATCGTGCGATCTACTAAATAAAGCTTGTGTGCTGTAAAAGTACTAAAAAAGCAACCGTGCGGCAGAGTTTTTGACAAATCGTGCGTTTAGTGTGGTATATATTGTGAAAAATATGAAAAAAATATTGTTGGTGTCTCGAGGAAAAAATTTAAGTAATGTGAAATTATTATGTTAATAAAAGTTTTTAATTATTTTATTGTGTATATAAATTATTGCAATCATATTTGTATAATAGTGTGGCCTACAACGCCATTTTGAAGCGATTTTTTTCAAGTGGGCTAAACTTTTGAAACAGTTTCCTGTGAATGAATCATACGATCGTGTAGGATAGTGAATCAAGGCCTTTAGCAGCAACTTAACTGTAATTTAGCTGAAAAGTAGTTACACTATGAAAGTCGGACTACTTCCTAGGACATCACAATGTTAAAATAGTTAGTTGCCTCCATTGAAAAGTAATCCAAGTGTCAGTCAGCACTAAGTGAGGAATAGTTAACTAAAAGTTAGTTTAAAATTAACTCAGTTTCCGACAGGGAACTTACACATACATACTGGTACATATATACATACCTACATATGTATGTGAATTTTTCAGTCTGACAATTCGATAAATTGTTAAAAGCTTAAAACAACCCGTTTTCAAATTGAAAATGCCAATGACTTTTTTACAAATTTGTTTTATCCCATGAAAAATTTGTTTGTTTTAACTGAATGAACTGTTTAATATTACTGAATTCCTTTACCTTTGTTTGCCCTGCCTGTATATACATGCACACATATGTACATATGTATTTATTAAAATAATTCTTTAAAAAATGTGCATTAACAGAAAAATAAATACTTATGTACATATTTTCACATTAAATGCAAACAAATGTAACCACATTTTTTCACAGGAGGACTAGAATAAAATCAATAATAATAAAATATTATTATAATAATAATATTATCATAATTGAAAAAAATTGATTTTTTTGTGTGAAGTTACGCTCGTTTGCATTTAAAGTGAAGATATATTAAACAAACATAATTTTAATTTTTTTTATTCATTGTCTATTTTTCCAGCAATAGCAAATGTTTTTTTACTTAGAAATATATTATATATATGTATATAAAGGGTCAGCCAAAAGTCAGCATCATCAAAATTTTAATAAATTTTCCGTCATATTATAAAATGGAAGTTTTTTTTTTACATTAAATAAGGAAAATAATGTTATTTTAATGACCCCAGTGCTATCAGCTTTCATTTTTCAAATGTTTGAATTTTGTGCGTACCTATAGCGCTAGAATTTCTGCAACCATGTTGGCTTGTGCTCAAGGATTGTCTCGAGCTTGTTCACATATATGAACAAGCTCGAGTTAATCTGGTGCTGACAAATATGGCCAATGCGATGGCCAATTAGTTTTCGGATTTCTGATCGCTGATTTAAATAATATTATTTTATCATTCCGCTTCTGTGTTCAGTTGTGAATCTCTTTTTTTTTATTTATTCTCCACGTTTTATTAATATAATCTGTAAAGATATATATGTACTCGTAAAAGAAAAATTTATTTAATACTTTAACCACTTCGTGACTTGGCCCATCCTGTACTATTAGTATTATTATTGTTATTGACACAAGTTGTGAAGCTAATTTCATAGCAAAATTAATTAAAAAATAAAAATCTTTTATGGAAAATTTTTCTACTACTTGTTTTTAATATCATGAACATTAAAATTTAATAAAGCCATTTTAGTTTTATAATGAAGTTAATGATTTTATTTGATATTTTGGGAAATCGTATTTTGTTACGACCTATTTAATAAAATTATGCATATAAAACATAAAAATAAAAGTTTTGTTTTTTGTTTTTAATATTTGTGTTTGAAAGGTATTGTTAGAACATTTTTCTTTTTAAAATCTCTTTGTTTTATTTAAACATAAATCACTTACAGCTGAATTCTGCCATAGTTCCGAATCAAAGTTTTTATTCTGAAACATGTTTTTTTTAATATGTAGTCAGACATTTTCTTTTTGATAGTGATCGAAAGGTGTTAGTTTTGTTCAAAACAATTTCGGCTTGAATTGGCTTGAAGACAAACGAGGCTATTGAATAAATAAAAAGGTACACCATACTTTAAAACTTTGAAAAAACATAATAAGGTTCTTAGCAAAACATAATTCTTACAACCTAGAAAAGCAAGATTAAAGCTTGAAACATGGTCACGCGTCCTTAAGCAATAGACAAATCTAAAAACCCTATTAAAAACAATCTATCAATTATTGTTACCGTAGATCCCCCTATAACCTCAATGCAATAATTAATATTAGACATTAGAAGTGCATGAGCAACACGTTTCCTAACATGAAGAGGCATAAATGAATTGTGAAAGTACAATCTCCTCAACGCCAAAACATTCAAAAGAAGTTAATTTTATAATTATTATTTTACTACAATACTGCAACTTTGTATAATTCTTTGTATGTGGCAACAGTGTTTAGCAATTTGTCATTTTACTTTCAGAAAACTTCAAAAAATTTCATTTCATGAAATTTTTGATGAAAACTGAGTGGAAAGTAAACAAAATATGAGTGTATTAGTAAAAAATGTGAGTGTATTGCAACTTTCATGAAATTACTTTCATGTCTAAACACTAGGTTAAATATGCCGTTACGTTATTCCAGTACGTAAAACATATTTAACTCAGCATATTTATCTTCACACATGAAATTTGTAACGCCTTTAGAGTGTCTGTAAGGACTATTTTCCATAGACGTATCAATAAATAAATAAAAAAATAAATAACACGGTAATTGCAGTACATTTAACATCACTGGTTTGGTTCGACATTTAAACATGAATAGCCTGACGCCTGCACAACATTTTCAAATGTGCAAATGGACCCAAAACAAGATTGTCGTTAATCCCTTTTTTATAAGAGAATTTTTTTTAGCGATAAAGCTCTCTTTTATTTAAATGAATATGTTAATGAAGAAAATTGCCGTATTTAGAGAGATGATAGTTCTCAAGTGTATATTGAAACACCATTACATTCAAAAAACCGTTTGTTGGGTTCTTTAAAAACGATGCTGGTCAGGGCGTTAAAGATAATGTTGATAGCTCGAAGTGATTGGCCAATTCCAAATGTTGGAAAAAGTCATAGAAAATTGAACCCCTCGTATAGATTAAGTCCAAGCCAGCCGCGGAGATCATATACCAGAAGTTGTATTTAAATTATATTATAATCAGAAGATTATCTTTCAAATAAGGTAAATTCTATGTCAATTTAGAGAATTCATATTTGTTTTAAGGTTCTATACATTTGGATAAAATCAGAATGTAAAAAAATATATATATGAGCTTTTTTTGACTGGCTATTCTAAAATCAATAATATATGCGCAATAAATGTAAGGCTAAAAGACACGCTTTGATATCAAATTTTTTATTCACTATTGTTTAAGCTTCTTCTTAAATTATCCATATAACCAGATAATTATCCGTATAACGCGTTCCGGGATATTTTTTTTTAATTCCCAAAAGAATTGCCAAAATTCCCCACTTCCCTGGAAACAATATGGCAACTTCAACTTTCGCACTAAATCCATTCGCCAATAGTTCAGATACAAAAACGCTCACCGGATTGGAGTTGCCGCATTGTTTCCGGGGAAGTGGGAGATTTTTGGGATCTATGAAGCCGATTTTGGGAATTGCCAAATAAATTCTTGAGAATACTTATTTTGAAAATATAAACATGTTTTGAAACTGCTTTTATATTGAAGAATATTATGAGAGATATTGGTTTTCTGCATTCCTTAGAGGCAAAATGATTTTTTTTTAATAAAATAAAAAAAATGAACTTTTTTTCAACAAATGTTTAAATGAACGATATAAAAGTAATAGTTATTTTTGCTCATAAACCAATAAAAGTAACAAATAATTGATAACGTGGAAATTTACTTTTTATTGTGTACAACAGAAGACAGTTGATGTGAATGATCGCTGGTATTTAGCTTTTATTTTTATCCAGTCGTTTTGAAAATAATCCATTAATTACTTTATGCAGTTACCTACACGCATTTACGATGACAAACATAAATACAGAACCTGAATGTGTACATATGTGAACATGAATTGGTCATAACTTTCTAATTAATTTTTAAAGGTTTTCATCTTAATATTTTATACATAAATTATTTATAAGAGTATCCGCCTTACAGTGCTGCCGAAAGCGCAAACTAATTTTACACTGTGAATTCCTCAAAATTACACATAAATTCGAATTATTAGAAAAATCTAATTTAAAAGTTCAACAAAAAACCAATAAATTAATATTTACCATTACATCTCTGCGTATGGAGAATTATTAAAATACAAAAATATATGTTAATAATTAAAAAATAAATACCGCTTGTTCAAAGACAGCAAACGCTGTACAAACAATGTGGGCAATTAACAAATATGAGATGGATATAGACAGAAAATAATTCAATGGCTCGGTGGCTGAGTGGCTAAAGCAGCCGTTCATGATACGTCATTTCCGAAAATCAAATCTTCAAATCCGAAAATGGGTGCTGATGAGTGCGCACAGCTAAAGATTTGATTATTATTTTTCTTGTCTTTTTCAATCAAAAATTATTGATCACAGCAAATTTGTATTGTAAAAAAAATCATTCGTAAGAAAATTTAAGAAAGGAAGAACTTGAACTATAAACCTGATGTGCAATTGTACAAATTATTAATTTTCTATGAAAAAAAAAATTACACCGGAATAGATAGGAAGTGTTTCTTTTTTTACGCCGTTCGTGTTTTCTTTATATGTTCATTATTAATTTCTTTTGAATGTATTTCATTATCTTGTAGGTGTTGGATAAAAATGGAAGGTATATACACTGGGCACTGATCAGTTTTAACTAATGTAATTCCAACATTTTAAATGCTGTAATAGAGTTTGTTGTTATTGTCAAAGTTAAACCTCCACAAACACTACTCCCTCCTCATCATAACTTATTTTCCCAGTTCCAGTTCCAATTATCATAGTTCCAGTAGGGTCATCCAGGAGATGACCCTACGGTCAAGACCCTACGGTCAACCCCTGAGTACTGGTCCAAGATAAAAAAGAAAAATAAATAAATAAAAAAAAAACCCAAAATCTAATTTAAAACTAAGATTATTTTATTTTTTAGCCAAGATAACAATTAAAGAAGAACATAAGTTGTATAAAATATCAGGGATGAACATACACTGCCTGCCACTTGAATAAGGAATCACGTTTTTTTCAACTTTAATTAAGTATATCTGCTAAAGTTCAGAAAAAAAAATTTTTTTTGCACAATCAAATTTCAAGGTGTTGGCTTTAGTTACCTGAAGAAATAAAAATATACGAGATCTGTTCAAAAAAATAACCGTTATTTTTAAATTTCGTGAGTTCCGTATCTTCGATTTTCATATTTTTTTCTGTTATGTTGGTACACATGTCTGTTATATATGTTGGCAATATCCGCAATATGTTTTTGACAGATAAAAAGGTTAGACGTGTTTTGGTGTGCTCTTCGATTTGTTGCTATTCGAAAAACTGGATCAAAGAAACTGCATTAAGTTTTGTGTTGTTGACGCCCGGGCACGTCAACAACCTATGAAAACATTGAAGCAGTGAAGAAAATGATTTTGGATAGTCGTTACTAGCAGAGAGGTTGCTGATGATTTTGGCATACCATTCGGCTCATGCCAAGCAATTTTTACGGATGTTTTAGGCATGAAATGTGCAGCAGCGAAGATTGTTTCGTGGTGCATCATGAATTCTTGCTACAAGGTCCTGCGGAATACAACCTTGAAGTTGTGCACCGTTTGCGCAAAGCAATTCTTCAGAAGCGCACAGAATTGTGGAAAAAGCAAGCATTCATTTTGCACCATGATAACGCACCAGCTCACACATCGGTGCTTGTGCGTGAGTTTTTGGCCAAAAACTGTTATCATACCGCTCGTTTCAGTAGTCCTTCGAAGATTGGAAAAGACGCTGGCATAATTGTATTGTACCTGGAGTGGGATTACTTTGAAGGGGACAAGATAGTTATTGATGAATAAATAAATACTTTTTGAACAAATTGAAAACAGCTGTTATTTTTTGATCAGACCTCGTAGGTATACATTATTAATATTGTTATAACTTTTATCGAGAAATATTTTTCTTGAATAAATAATCGTGGTTTTTTTCTTTATTTTTCCCCTTTTTTGTTGCGTCTGTCGGCTTCGTTTTTGTTTTAATCTCTTCTTCTGCTATTCAGTAATTTGTTTGTTTGAACTTTTAATTAATAAACAATTTAAACAACAAACAAAAATATTCTTTCAGCTTTTGTGTCTTTCTTATCTAAACAAGCAAATTAAATCAAGTGACTTTATTCTGCTCCCTTTTTTTATTTTTGACTCACCTAAATAAAAAAAAGTTCTAATTTGTGGGTACGTTGGTAATAAAATTAAAGAATAGGTTTTCATTTCGAATACAGTGCTGATAGCATATTTTTATGAACGTTGGGTTGTGTTTAAATTCCCAACAAATTTCGTCATTTGTTGCATAAATATTTGCATTTTGAAATAAACGTAGCAAAAGGAAAATAAGTACTTAAGATGCATTTTATTCAAAATCTATTCTGTTTCTCGAAAATACACATTAAATCAAATCCAAGCAATTTTTTTATATATGTATATGTAGTACATCATGACAGTTTTGGAAACGTTGGTTGGTTTTCTTATTGATAAGAAAACAGTAAATTGGCGAAGTTTTATTTTAGTTTTTATTATTGGTTTCTTTTTCAATTGTTTTATCTTTATTGAAGCAAATTATGGGTGTGAAATTAATAAGATACCACATTTATTGTAGACGTAATACATATTGACTTGGTTTTATTTATTCATTTTAGCCTTATTTACTTTATAGAAAATACTAATTTGTTTCATTTCAAGGCCACGTTTTCTACCAAATCTTGGTTATTTGTTGCTTTTTTTATATTTTTGTAATGTATGCAAACATAAATGAAATAGTGCTTGAAAAATAAAGTGTTATAGAGGTATACAACTTTAAATTGGCAACACTTTTTTTTTAAAAACTGGTATCCAGGGTAGTCAGATATGGCGATTTCTTTCCAAACGTGGCGATTTTTATCTACTATGGCGACTAACAGCCATGTGCTGAAACTCACATTTCGCAAAAAAAGAAATTGTGAGTACGATTTGAAGTCACAAAATTTGTGTACTGAAAGTCGCAATCACAAAAAATTTTGCAATTTCACCTCGCAAGCAAATGATGAAGTGAACTTGCTTATAATATGAAAACTAATGATCAAACCCTGAAACTGGAGAAGTCTAAATAAAATTCTACTTTTTTATGTATTTTCATTTAAATAATTTATAACTTTTATCTACTTTAATAAAAAAAAAATTTACAATTAAAAAATACATTTTTTTATATGATAGGCTATGTTGCATTTGTTTAATTTAAACTGGGCGACTTCATATGGCACAACTATTTCTTTCCCATAGAAAATGCAAGTGCTATCAAGTTTTACACATATTTTTGATCAAACAAAAAACGCGATCTTCAGCACACAGAAAAATGCGTTTTGCGATTTTAACCTAAGTGATTTACAAATTTTACGTTTCTCAGCACATGACTGTAAGTTTTTGGTTTGGCGATTTAAAAATCATGTGACAAAATAGTTGGCTATTTTTACATACTTTGTATTTTAAATCTGGCATTCCTATTTTTTCTAATGTTTTGTTGTCATACTGAATGCTCAAATGATTGATAATGAACTATGTGTCGAAAAAAATCGTCTATTTTTAAGGAAAAAAAAAAAGATCTGACAACCCTGCTGGCATCCAATATTGTAGCACGGTTGCCAATTTAGCGCCTTTCGCGCTAGATTTACCCTTTTTCAATACTAAAACCGAATTTTTTCGGCCCAGCGCTTTTTTAAAAAATACGTCAAACTAGCGCTTTTTTATACACTTACTTTCTTGAAATTTTAAAAAGTTTATAGTAAATGCTGGTGATATAGAAAGTAATATTAACTCCGCATTAAATTAATGTTATTTTCTGTGCTTTGTACACACGAGTTAATACACATTTTTAAATGTTCTGACAAATAGTTAATTAAAGAAAATTAGCCGCATTCAGAAATACCCTCTTTAATACAATATTTTAAGAAACAATTGCTGAATTCACAAACTCAGTCATATCGTCATATACCTCTTTCCATAAAAGCTTGTTTTTTAGTTTTTAAGCTATACTTATTTAAACTAATTTTAGTTTGCACTAAAGCGATTGACCATTAATAGTTCAGCTACACATTACACGGCAAAATTGCGCACTGAAAATGAAAAAGCGCATCCGAGCCAGTTAGCGAAGCGTTTCCAAGTTTTTTGAGAATTCCCAAAATCGACTTCAAGAATCCCCAAAATAACCTCACTTCCCCGGAATCACTACGGCAACTTCATTTTTCGCCCTAAAACGTATGACCGTTAATAGTTTAGATACAAGGATATGAAAAAGCGGTTCCCTATTTTTTTAGGAATTCTCTAAATCGGCTTCGGGAATCTCCAAACCGCTTCCTTCCTCACTAAAGCGTACTAAAGCGAATGACCACTAATAGTTAAAATACACGTTCAATTGCAAAACTGCGCACCGAATACGAAAAACCAGTTGTTAGTAAAGCTGTTCCCAGTTTTTTAGGAACTCCCAAAATTGGTTTCAGGAATCTCTCGAACCCCTCTTCCTCGCAGGCAATACGGCAGCTTCATTTTTCGCACTAAAGCGAATGATGGTTAGTTGTTCAGATACACGTTCTATGTCAGGAGGCGCTAAAATCGCTTCACTTCCCCGGTAGCAATATGGAAATTTAAATTTTCGCACTAAAGCAAATAACCTTTAATAGTTCAGATATACGTTTCACGCCAAAAACGCGCACAGAATAAAAAAACCGGTCCCGAATAGGTAAGCAAAGCGGTTCTTGGCTTTTTATAAATTCCTAGAATTGGTTTCGAAAATCTGCAAAATCCCCCCATTTCCCCGGAAGCAATACGACTGCTTAAACTTTCGCACTAAAGCGGCAACAGTATACCTACATATCGCTCCTTTATTGCAACATAGTCGTAACTAAAAAAAGCTTCAAATTTTTGGTTTTCATACAAGTCTTAGAAAATTTTTTTAGAAAATATCTCCTAAAGAAAACACTTTTAAAGTAATTTAAATAAATTTTTGCCACAATATAAAATGTAATACTGTTAACAATTCTGCATTGTTAACTCGAATACATCATTTTTTGAGATATGACTATGTTGCAATAAAGGAGCGATATGTAGTAATCACTCAAGGATTTCAAAATTTGCGAACATACAAGTGAAGCTAATATGGGTGTTAAAAACCAATTTTCTGTTTTTTATCTAGCTTAAAATGCAACGGAAAAAACTTAATTCTTGCATTCTGACAGGTATTTTTAAAACATTTTCTTTTTAAATTCTTACGGCCGTATTCATAAAAAATATTGTATGTTTATTAAACACTTATTTGACAAATTTTCTATAGAAATTTGTCAAATAACAGTTTAATAAACATACAATATTTTTTATGAATAAGGCCATTATTAGTTTATTTATTTTTATTTTTTTTTTTAAATTACCAAATTCTACTGATGATTAAGATAGCTCATATGAAATGTCGATATTTCGATATTTAGACAGCAGCAACATATAAAACAAACTGTTTATAATTTTTCGATTGGTATCAATATTAGAAGCTAATACAATGAATACAACTCAGTTGTTTATATTATTGTATTTCACTTTGGCTTATTCAATAGAAATCCTCGAAACACTTCTAAAACGCGCTTTTTGTTATCGCAACAGCTCAGGTTTCGATTATTCTTTTATCCCCTCAATCGTAGCAAAACGCGTTCCTTTCATCGGTGTCTCCAGTTTTGGGAAGAGGAAAAAGTCAATGGGGGCCAAGTTCGGTGAATACGGTGCTTGCGGCATGATAACGGTTTTGTTTTTGGCCAAAAACACACGCACAACCATGGATGTGTGAGCTGGCGCAAAATGCATGGTTATTTCTACAATTCTGAGCGTTTCTGACGAATTTGCTTCGCGTAAACGGCGCATAACTTCAAGGTAGTATTCCTTATTGACCGTATGACCTTGTGGCAATAATTAATGATGCACCACGCCATTGCAGTCAAAGAAAACAGTGAGCAAAACATTTACATTTGACCGAACTTGACACGCTTTTTTCGGTCTTGGCTCTTCTGAACGCTTCCCTTAGGATGATTTGCCTTTGGTTTCAATGTCATAGTCATACACCCATGATTCGTCACCAGTTATGACCTTTTAGAGGAAATCTCGATCTTCGTTGACGAAGTTCAACATCTCCTGAGCGATGTCTATGCGACGTTGGTTTTGCTCAAAATTTAGTAATTTTGAAACAATTTTTGCTGCCGCACGTTTCGTGTCTAAAACATCCATAAAAATTGCTTGGCATGAGCCGAATGATATGCCTCTCTGCTAGTAAACTTTTCATCTCGTTTTTAAGCAAACAATATTTAAATCGAAAATAATGGTTTTCATCGCATGAAACTAACAACAACAAAACATAAACAGCGTATACAAGTAATGGAAAGACCCACATGTCCAATGCTACCTACACACATATGTATTTATTTTTGACTAAATATTGTGGTTTAATCAATTTTTTATGCATCAACCACTTTACATATGTATATCGAAGTATACATTTGTTTTTAATGGAAAAAGAAAAAAAAAAACTTTTGTTGTTTTCACGTGTGCAAAATGCTTTTATAAACAATACTTGAATTACAAAAAGTAAAACTAATCAAACACTATAAGAAGCCTTAAAAGTTTTTTTAAGCCTTGAAACACTTTCAATTTATGTTGACATTAAACGAATTTGTTAAGTTGAATATAAAATTTAAAGTTACTGGCATACATATGTATGTATATTTAAAATATAATTGCTTATATGTATGTATGTATTTATATGTATATATTTATTCTTTTGTTTGCAGCCTCTTTTTTTCATACTTAGTTCATTTCTCTCTGCTTCTCGCCATTTTCCTCTCTAGCAATTAATTATTTGTTGCCCTACCAGCAGTTGTATTGATTGTGTGCCTTTAAGTGCTGTCACCGGAACTAAAACTTAATTAATTATAAGAATAAATACAACATGCAGATTTTTAAAGTTTTTGCTACATTTACAATATTAAGTTTGACCACAAACAAATGCTTCGCAAACAGTAATTCCGCCCCGGATGATAGTTTAGGAGCTGTAAATCGTTTTAACTCTCACCTTAGTCCAGTAGAAAAAAGTGTTGGGCAACCACCAACGGCCAGCAATCAGCAACGATACCAGCACATACCACCCCACCAGCAGCAACAGGCGCAGTATGGCCACCACCATCACAATGCGCAAAAGTTTGTAGGGCACGGAGGCGGAGGTGGTCCAGGCTTAGGCCACAGTGTGGCGGGTAGTGGCCTTCATCATCCCTCTTCGCATGGGGCTGTTGCAAGTGGTCCTCATATATATCATCCAGCCCCCAGTAGTGGTCATGCTGAACCCAAAAATACCTACAATCTATTAAGCGAAGCCATGTCGCAAGCTGTTACTAATGAATTCAGTAAGTGTTGGAATTTAACTGAAAGAAGAAACAAAAAACCCGCATACATAAATTTTCTTTTTAAGGTTCTCTTGGCAGCGGCTCAGCCGATGGTGCTTGCCATGCTGATGATCTTGACTGTTATAGCGATCAAGATCGCTTGGGCATGGAAGCTATAAGAAGTCTACATCGTCAATTGGATGACGATGATAATGGAAATATTGATTTAAGCGAATCTGATGATGTAAGTTTTAATTTCCATATTCTATTGTTATTAATAAAGTATTCATGTTGTTGTTATTTGTGATTTTACAATTATTTTGCATGTTGATTGAACTGAAAAAAAATGTTTTAATTAATTTCTATTCTTTCTATTATTCAGTTTTTGCGTGAGGAGCTTAAATATGATTCTGGTTATGAAAAGCGTCAAAAAGCTTTCCATTTCAACGACGACATGCATATTTCTGTTAAAGAATTATGGGAAGCCTGGCTAAGATCTGAGGTGGGAGTTCATAGAATTAAAAGCAACCTTTATTTTTAGTACTTATCGATTTCCAAAACAGCAGCTTATAAAAACAATAATATTTCAGTAGCGGCTTTCACTCTTTTTATTAAATTTAAAATGCTTTTAAATATAATACTATTGTAGCTTCTAAGTGTGAGCGACTTTTTCTTTGGTATTGTAAAAAAACCGAAAAAGCTGAAATTTGTTCCGGGGTCTAATCACCGCATACGATATCGAATTAACTATCGTATCGAATAACATTACGATACATCTAAATTATGGCAACCGATGCATATTGGATCGTAATTTAAACAAAATGCAATAGATTGAAGACCATACGTTCCCTAAAAGTAGGAATACAAAAAATAAATCCTTTAACTTTTTTATATTATTGCAATACAGTTTATTCGATATCGTATGCCGTGATACCAAAATGAAAAATTTCGATAATTTTGCTCGATATCGTATGCGGTGATTTGGCCCCAGATATTTTTGCGACACAAAATACACAAAAGAATTTATCAGTCGGGTTTTTCGTGGAAAGGGATAAAACTTTAAAAAATACCTAATCCCATCTTTTGTTTGAACGTTTTTCAAGTTTTCTTTTATTTCTTTTTGATGTTTTCCATTTTAAACAAAGTTTATGTACATTTATTTTATTAACAGTAACAGCTGTTTCATGCTTGTAAATAATTGAACTTACCACGTTTACTAATTCTACTATCTGTAAGTCCCAATTTTTACGAGACAAGTTTAGTTGCGCAATTCTTATCGAATTTTCTTTTAAACTTACGTTTATGTTTAGACACAGTAATTTTACTTGAGCAACTTTCGTTTTCTATTGCATACACTTTCTTAATCTTGCATGTACTGCGTTCTCAAAATTTTTCATTTAACTTTCACTTCTTCCAAAGTAATGCTACTGTCTCTTTTTTGAAGTTGTCCGCAATATTATTAAACGCTTCAGCTTTCTTTAGCCGGTCTATTAAACAATTTTTTTTTCAAATGAATTAAAATATCACATTTTCGCACCAGTATTGCTTTCATGACGAACAACATATCAATACATAAAAGAAACACAAATGAAAGAAAATGTAAAATTTCTGACATTACGAATGACAGCACAAAACGACTTTTCGAGTACAAGCAAGTCTGTACTCATTTTTACACTCCCTACTCTTTCCTCACTTATTTGTCCACAAAGTCAAGACTTGCGCAACTAAAGTTGCCTCGGGAAAAATAGGACTAAAAGTTGTTAATTTAGTAAATTAAAAATCCATGAATTTTGTTGCTGTCAAGTTTTAAATTTGCCATGATTTACTAAACCTACAATATGTACAAGCTCTACAATAGTAATTTAATATGAAGCGTGAGAACCGCTAGTAAAACGTTTAATTTTTGCAGCTTTAAATCTTTACGGTTTTTTTTAATAAAATTTTATAATTTGTTAATTTTTTTATAAAAAGAAACTATATAAGATCTGAAGCTGCGAAATTAATTTTATTTAACGAGAGAAGATCAAAGAATATTAAGATCAAAATTATATTTCGTTTTAAATTAATTTCAGGATTAACAATTTATAAAGGGATTTTTATCGAAATTATTTTTTTTTTACAATTTTTTTTTTTTTTACAAAAAAATTAAAAAAAAAAAATTTTTTTTTACAAAAAAAAAAGTTTTTTTTACAAAAAAATATATTTTTTTTAACAAAAAATATTTTTTTTTTACAAAAAAATATTTTTTTTTACAAAAAAATATTGGAAAAATTTTGGTTTTGTTTTAGAAAATCAAAATTAGTTGTTTTTAAACACATCAAAAAAAGTACTTTTTACAATATGTATGTGAACAACTGAGTTTATTTTTCACTATCCTAGCATCTAAAATTATACAAATCAAAAAATTATAAATAGATTATTTTTTGTTTCCTAGCTGTCTTGTCTATATGTTTACATTTCATAGGAACTACCCTAATCACGAGTAGACTTGGAAACTTTTGAAGGATATTGGCAAACATTCAACTTTATATCCCAATAATCTAAATAAATTATTGAGAATTTAAAAGGAAAAATGTTTTAACCATACCCGTCAAAATACAAAAAACAAGCTTTTTATTTTCATCTTTCTCGCCTCTCGACTTGTTGGTTGCTACGATTTATTTTATTTTTTGACTGAGTTTATTATTCACTATACTAGAACATAAATTTTGTCAAAAGTGCTTTGTAAAAACTATCTTCAAAAAACTACTTATTAAAAAATTGACAATTAACTTTTCAAAACTATTCCGCTTAACTAACGTATATTAAGTACCTTTCATTAAGAAGTACTTAAAAAGTTCTTTTTAATCACCATGAAGACTTTTGGACCACTTTGTAGAACCAGTTGCAGAACAGAATGTTCTTCAAAAAATGCTTTGTAACAGACTACCTCCCCAAAAATCTACTTATTGAAAAATATTCGGTTTGAAATTATGTTTTTAATAATTTCCGCTTAAATAATGTTTTTATAGTACAATTCAAAAAGAAGTAACTTATAAAAATTATTTTTAAAAAAATATATTTTAAATAGTAAAAAGCATGATATAAAAAATACAAGGTAGTTCATTCTCTCAATTTTCCTTAACAATCACCAGCTAACAAGTAAAAGGATTGTGACATTTTTCATAAAATTGCATTAGTATTAGTTATATATTTCCTTGTTTTCAGGTTTGCTTAAAATTTGGTTTGAAAATAATATTAAAATTATGACTTCTATAAAAAAAAATTAAAAAATTATAAATAGCTTGTTTTCTATGTTTCCCAGCTATCTATATGTCGACATTTCATAGGAACTACCAATCATTTCAATCCGTCTTTTAGTTCATTAGAAAATGAAACAATAAAGTTTTTTAAAATAAAATAATTTTTAACAGAAAACATTCTTGAAACCAGGAATAAAATTTTATTCTGAAATATTTTTTGATTTTTCGTTTTCCGAATAAACAAAAGCCATTTCCGAACGGATTCGAAAAATTGAAAATTAAGTTACCAAAAGAGACGGAAATATAAATTAATAACAAACGAATAAGGTTACAACGAAATGTAATACCAGTAAGCACAGGTATAGTATGACTACAATAGTAGTCAGACAAATGGTAGCGTTAGTGCAATACTTATATTTATTTGTATTCATTTCTGTTGATGAACAATTTATTTTATTACACAATCCAAACATGAAGAACAACAACGATCTTTAGTAAGTAATTTCAGTAGAATAAATGACAATTGTACAAATGAAAAATCCACTAAAGAATATGTTGAAGAACGTAAAACATACTTGAAAGGCTAATTGGCTATTGGCAAATGAAATGTGAAAATTAACGTTTAAATTTAGTTTAGTTTATTACCAAAAAGTTTATTCAATACTTTTTTAATGGTACATATGCTTAATATTTTAATATAGCTAATAAAACGACCACGGATACCTACTTATATCAGTTTACAGTTTCTTCTAGTATGCACAACGCCATTGCAAATTTCGGAAAAAATTTAGGAGTACATTTTCTCATTCATAGTGTGGCAACGCTTTTTTATATTTCTCTCTAATAAAAAACTTCAAAAATCCTTATTAAAAATAATAAAAAGAGAATGCAACTACCTTGTATTTTTTATATCATGTTAAAAAGTACTTTTTTTAAAGAAGCTCCTTCATAAAATATTCTTTTCAAAAAAATTCCATTACTAAGGCAAGCAAAAGTAACTGTTAAATATTATTTAGCAAAAAAAAAAAAACTATTTAAAATAATCTTTATATAAACCAGCCTTTTAAAATATTCCATTTAGCAAAATTACCTGTCACTAAAAGAATTTGCTTTTAAAGAAATAGTTTTTCGAAAAGTATCCGTAAAATAAAACAAACCCCCGTATGAATATGATTTTTTTAGACATATCCATTTTTAATAAAAAAAAAACTGCTTTGCCGCAAAAGTACATCTTAAAGAATTACCGTTTGAAAACATATCGCTCCTTTATTGCAACATAGTCATAACGCAAAAAAGCTTGTTTCGAGAAAAACACATTTCAAATTTTTAGCTTCCATACAAGTCTTAGAAATTTTTTTTAGAAAATATCTCCTAAAAGAAGCAATTTAAAGGTAATTCAAATAAAATTTTGCCACAATATAAAAGGTAGTACTGTTAACAATTCTGCATTGTTAACTCGAAAAGCTCATTTTTTGAGATATGACTATGTTGCAATAAAGCAGCGATATGTACGTATTTCGTAGAATATTCAATGTCGTAAAAAATCCCTTTTTTAAATGTTTTCCATTAGAAAAACTTATATTTCTATTGAGAAAAGTTCCCTCCCTAAAACCACGTTTCTTTTGCAGGTTCATAACTGGACAACAGAACAAACCACTGATTGGTTGGCACAATCTGTTCAACTTCCCCAATATGTTGATCTATTTAAGCAGCATAAAGTTTCAGGCGCTAGTTTACCTAGGTAACACATTAACCGGATTTCATTAATATTCTCTAATTTAACCATTTTTTTATTTTATTATCAGATTAGCTGTCAATAATATGCATTATGTCAGCAATGTTTTGGGTATTAAAGATCCCATACATAAACAAAAGATTGCCTTGAAAGCAATGGATGTAGTATTATTTGGCCCACCAAGAGGTAAAACTAAAATCAAATTATTCTTAAAGTAAAAACATTTACAAATTATTTACACTACCAACAGAGACTGGTACTCGATGGAAAGACTATATTTTGGTAACTTTACTTCTTAGTGCTATTATTGGCTGTTGGTATGCTTATCAACAGAATAAAAATGCCAAAAGGCACCTGCGCCGCATGGCTCAAGATATGGAGGGCTTGCAAAGAGCTGAACAAAGCTTGCAAGAAATGCAAAAGGTGAAAAAACTTTTCCCCTGCCTTTAGCAGTGTAATAATGTATTTGTTTATTTTTCAGGAATTGGAACGTGCTCGTTTGGAACAAGAAAACGTGGCCACTGAAAAAATGGATTTGGAGCGACGTCTTAAAGAAGTACCCACCTTAACATCTTCTAACTCGGACTTAGAAGTTCAACAACTTAAGAAGGAAATTGAAATGTTACGCACTGAATTGTCGCGTGCGGAAATTGAACTGGTCGACAATTGTTGGGCACCGCCGCCTCAGCTGCAGTCTTGGCTGCAGTACACTTATGAATTGGAAAGTAAAAATCATCTAAAGAAACGTGTTTCGGCCGAAAAACAACTACAGTCAGCCAGAGAAGCTTGTGAAAAGCTTCGCAAGAAACGTTCTAGTTTGGTTGGTGCTTTCGTTTCAACTCATGGCAAAAGTATTGATGATGTCGATCGTTCGATTGTTGAGGCACGTAATGCTTTGGGTGAAGTAACCAACGAATTGCAAGAACGTTTGCATCGATGGAAACAAATTGAACAATGTTTGGGTATAAATATTGTCAACAACAATGGCTTGCCTTACTTGGAAAGTGTTCTGTATGGCCGCAATGGCGGCGCTAGTAGTGGTGCTTCCATAAAAAGTTCAAGAGGTGAGAAAATATGATTTTTTATATGAAAATTATAATTTAAGGAATATGTAAAACCTTACCAGGGATCTAATCACCGCAAACGATATCAAATTAACTGCCTGGCCCACGATGTCACTCGAAACAAAAACAACATTTTAAAATTTGTTTCTGTTTCAAATGTATTTAATCGAGCGAGCGATGTCGAATAACATTGTGGGATAGGCAGTAACTATCGTATCGAATAAATTACGATACTTGTAGGTAGGATGCATATCGGATCGTAATTTAGACAAAATGGAATGGATTTAAGTGCGAATGCAATAAAAATTGTTTAACGCTTTTATATCAGGTAGTTAACGTCACGTTTTTTTTTCTACAACTTATTTGACATTTCTCAATTTTCGACTAACTCAATTTGAACCAAGGAAAGAGCGCGTTAAAGTTATTCAGGTTTATTATGAAAATGGGCGTTCAAATCAAAATTCATATCGTGCACTTCGTGATTTTTTAGGTAAATTTGATCGTCCAAATGTGTGTACAATTGAAAAAATAGTGCAAAGATATGAGCATATGTTCGTGATAGTGTGGCCGTCCACCTCAACTCGTCTTTGAGCCCAACAATTGCACCTCTCGCGCGGTCAATGGTCAGAATGATGGTAAGAAATGGCACCAGTAGATTATCAATTTTCGAAGAAAATCATCTTCAGTGATGAGGCACATTTTCACCTCAGTGCATTCGTCAATAAGCAGAATTGCCGCGTTTGGGCGAATGATAATCTAAGAGTAATTGTCGAAAACCAATGCACCCACAAATAGTGCTTGTTCGATGCGGTTTATGGGCTGGCGGCCGTATTTTTCCAAAATGAGGCCGGTCAGGCAATTACTGTGAATGGTGTTCGCTATCATGAGATGATAACAAAGTTTTTATGGCCCGAATTGGAAGATATGGATGTGGACGATAAGTGATTTCATCAGCGCGGTGCCACTTGCCGCACAGCTAATGAAGCAGTGATTCTTCTGCGTGACACATTCAATGGTCGTGTGATGGCGATGTCAATTGGCCGACAAGATCATGTGATTTGACACCGTTGGACTTCTTTCATTGGGGTTATTTGAAAGAAAATGTGTACGTCGTTAATCCAGCAACAATTTAAAAACTAAAGGATGAAATAAGTCGGCACATTGACGGCATAGAATCCCAATTATGCCTCAGCGTCATCGAAAATTTTGACCATCGGATGGAGGTGTGCCACCGAGGTTGTGGCCGATATTTTGCTTCATACGTAATTCAACCATACCAGTATTATCATAATAAAAAGAAATGACATTAATTCCTAAATAATCTGTATTTTATTCAAAATCAACTTCGGCCCTTAAAATTTAACCACCCTTTATTACGATATAATTCATTGGATATCGTGTGCTATGATACCAAAAGGAAAAATTTCGATTAATCTTCGCCCCCCTACCGAACAAAAAAAAAAAAATTATACCTATAGATTTGGTTCGTGATTGAATCGAGGATTTGTATTAAATGTAATTGATTTTATTTATACAGAATGGTAAACAAGTTACAATATTTGTTCCAAAAGAAAAAAAAAATTCCGTATCTCATAGGAAGCTTTTAATTATGTCCTATTTCAGTTAAACTTGTCCAGACACCTTTTCGCGAAATAGTTTCAAAATGAAGTAACACTGGTATCACAAAATTAATAATAGCGAAGAATGATAGAATAAAATGTGCGAAAGGAAAAATTAAATGCGAAAAGAAAATACGAAAACACAATACAGGGTACCAATTCTTCGATTTTTCTTTCGCATCGCAATAGAGAGTAACCCCCCTGGTATGATCCAGATCCCTCCCCAATCCGGCTGGCCATTTTCCCCTTTCCAAGCTCAGATCATACAGACTATAATTTTCACGATGTAATCAAAAGTTTCACGAAATAAGAAATATTTAAAAGTTTTTCTTTTCCTGTAAATATTTTTTTTTAATTCCTTTTTGCTTTTATGTTTTTCATCTAAGATTTGAAAAAATATATTTTTTTTGTAATGTTCATACTTGTTTTAAAAAATAATTTTTGAAAAGACAACTTGAACAGTCATTTTATGGTACTCTCGGAAAAAGTATTTTCGCTCTTAAATTTAGTATTTCGATAAAAAATTGTATTGTCTGTAATTCGATGAAAAATATTGTTGACTTTCTCTTAAAACAATTGTAACAAAATTTATTTTTTTTTTTTTACATTTTTACAGGCCGCATTACCAGCAGCTCCGACGATTTAGATGACGAATCTGTTCAAGGTAAGTTTAATTTTGAAAACTTTTCCTTGGTCTCCGCTGAATAATACGTAAAAGGCCAAATGAATGCAATAAATCGTAAAAAACGTACTCTCATGTAAACGAAGCAACAATGAAAAAAAAATCTCTTTATGTTCCATAAACAAATAAACAACATTTCAAATGTATAAAGAAAATATTCACATAACCAGAAGTTCACATAAAAAATTAAAAAACCAGAAGCAAACCCCCAATCAATCATAAAATATAAAATATTGTGATGAATGCTGTGCTCGTTATTTTGTTTCCGTATTTAATTTATACTTAATCTCTTTTATTTTTGATTTTTATTAAATTAAGTTCAATATTATATTAATTAGTCTATTAATTTAAATTAAAAAAAGAAAACTCTTTTGCATTTTTTATACATATATAAATAAATAAATATTTTCTTCATTTGTTTAACTTAGGATTTTAAAATTTAGTTTCACATCCTCAAATTCCTACTTTTAATTTTACTATAAATGCTTTTTTTGTTTTTGCTACTGCATTGTAATGTATTTTAATGCAAAAAGTTATTTTAATTATATCTCTCATTAATTTCTTTTTAATAAACTTTTAATTCAATTTTTTGAATATCTATGTTTTATTTGTTTCTATTTTAAGTTTTCATTTCTGTACAAAGTTGTTCCTATTTCTTTTTTGTTTTTAATTGATATAGTTTGGCTATCAATCCTTATTGGTGCATTTTATGTTTCAATAGATTTGTTAATGTTTAGTTATTTATTTAATTATTTTTTTGGCTTAATGTATTGGTTGTACTGTTGATTTTTGAGTTTCATATTTTTAATACGAGTAAGCACATTTTGAAAGTATGTACATATCGTTACCTCAATAATAAAGTGTAACTTTGAGGGATTGCACAGATGATCCTTGTCTGATCTATAAAAAAAGAATTAACTGCCACTTCCTCTATTTCGAACAAATATTTTCATTCGCATAAATACTTTTAAAACAAAAACAAATTTTTAAATTTTGTTTTTGTTTGAAATCTTTTTATGCGAATGAAAATATTTATTCGAAATAGTGGAAGTGGCAGTAAGAATTAAACTTGTGAAAAAGTAGAAGTTTTTTGCTATTTTAATGCAACGATGTGTTAATTTTTAAGTCGCAAGGACAGCAAAACGGGGTTTGGCTAAATTCTATCAAAAAAGAGTATTATTATTATTGTAAGACCCAAAACGTTCCCTTGCACTACGACCATTTTTGATTTGTTGTACTTTCCCCTTACTTCCTCAAGGTTTAAGTATGTCATCACACCCTTGTGTCCCCCTATCGGAAAGTATTTCCACCGCTTTTTATTGCTCCTTACTAAAAGTTATTTTGCGTGGTCTAGGCTGCACCATTCCCGCTCCCCCCATTCCTTGAAACGTTTTGAACGCATCTGTGTATCATTTGTGTGATCCATACCGCAACCACCTTAAATTTGTGCGCCACTCTTTCCCTGTCGGGAAGATGATTTTTTTTTTTTTTTTTTTTATATTGGACCAGTACTCAGGGGATGACGCCTACGTATGCAGTGCATTGTACCAGAACTAGGAAAATAGGTTGTGAGGAAGGGGAAAGCGGGAGTAGTGTTTGTGAACATTTGACTTGAATTTTCCAACGTTATAACAGACAGGAAACACTTCTACAGGCAACTTGTTCCACAGACGAAGCGTGCGGCTGAAAAACGAATTCTCTCTGTAATGCGTAGTACGATTCCCCGGGCAATCAACCACAAATGGATGAGCTCTAGACGATGAACGCGTGCTACGTAAGAATGTGCGAGTTTCGGGAACAAGATCCCTAATCTCGTCCGAGCAAAATCCATTGTAGTAACGATAGAACAGAGTAACGCACCCCACACTGCGTCGATGCTCCAGTGAGTCAATAGAGTTGGATACCCTACTGTCACCGATGAGCATCTTCGCCCTCTCCTGCACACGGTCGAGTAACCCCAAAATAAACTTTGAGGCACCGGCCCAAACATGAGAGTTGTATTCCATTTTCGGTCGGATGTAGGTGCTATAAATAGTAAAGAGAAGGATACACCATTTCAAAAAACCGAGACACTTGAATGCTTCTTTAGAGATATGAAAAATGTGTTCTGTGCAGCGAACATCACACTGTATCTTCATTCCAAGAACATCAAGAGCATCCGATTCCTCAATATTTATACCATCCATGAGTACAGATGAAGCGGCATTTGCGGTCGTTTGTTTGTGCGTTAATAAAGGGCACTTCAGACTATCACACTTTGTATTAAGACTTGTCAAAAAATCAAATAATACGTGCAAGTGTGATAGTGTGAATGTAAAGCGTTATGAAAATGAGAAATAATACGGTAAAAGATTTGACATCCCATAACACTTCACCATTTTTAGAAATTTGTTTAAACAATAAGATTTTTCATTGGATCAGGGTTGCATTTTTTGCAAAAGCAAATAATAAAAATATTAAAACCAGACGTTAAGTAAATTGGCTGTTTATTTTCAAGTCATATTCCTTCTTTTACTTTAGGTGTGATAGTGTGAAAACAAAATGTAATGGTACGTTAGATTTTTTGACAGTCGCAACAAATATCTTTAGATTTTTGTCCCACAAAATCCAATCAAAATCTTAAGACTTGTATGATAGTCTGAAACGCCCTTAAGCAACATTGGGTCTTACGAGCGTTAAAGCTGAGCCTGTTTTTACGACCCCATTCGGAGATTAATAGAAGATCACTATTCAGTGAATCGTTCATATTGATCCTGAAGTTCCTAAAACAGGAATGTATTGGATCTATTTGATATTTATATTCCTTAAGGATTGGAAATTGACCAATAAGGTCACACAACTTTCGGTTCTCCCTTTTGCAAATTGAGATCGCCTGAAAGGCTGCCTACTCTTGAACAACCGCGTTAATTGCGTTAGGTTCAAAATAACTTCCATAACCGCCGTTAGGGTGGATTCCATCGCTCCTGGAATACATAGGCACGCAAGACTGTACTTTGCTTGATATGATTAGCCTGCTTGGGTTTTTTTCACTATACTACAACAGCCTATAGTATAGTGTGTGTTATTATTTGTGCACATAACCAATATGCCCTCCTCAGACTGACCCAGTAGTTATTTGGCAGTCCAAAGGCTTTTTGTAGCCTTATAACCAATCCTGGGTGCTGCACGCAAGTGATTACGCCCAGATATTCTACCTTCGGAGCAGCTTCAATACCGTTTTTCTTTAAAATAGGGATATCCAGTTCCATTTTCCTGGTAAATGGCATAATTGTTGTCTTCCCAGGGTTTATTGAAAGGCCTTTCCTGCTGCACTATTCCCATTTGTCCCATGCATCTTGCATAAGCCACAAAAGAGAATAGTATTAACTTTTTATTAATAAAACCTGCAATATCTGGCGCCGAATTCCGTAACGATGAATTTTTTCCAGTGAACACTCAAAGTAAAATTCATCGACAAGGCATTGTGTACACTTTTCACTAAAAAGCGATTCCGCAATAATCAATGACTTATAGCACTGAATTCATTTTTCTGGATGGAAGATGTGCTGAATTGTGGTGAGCTACTTTGTCACACAATAGAATTTTTTTTCAACTTCAAAATATTTTACAAACCACGAAATTTCAACGACGATTACGAGGGCGGTTTGATATTGAAGCTACCTAGCGCTTTTTTTGAAATAGCGATCTGTCAAACGTCAGCTGTTAAAATTTCACCCAAATTCATCGATTAATTTATTTGTTGTAGTCGTTTGAAGTAAGCAACTTTTATGTTTCTTTAATAATAGAAAAAAAATGAATTTCGTGTAGTGATTAAACACTACTATTTGAAACGGAAACCAGCGCAAGAGACAAAAGAAAAGCTCGACAAGCATTACGGGGAATCTGCTTTAACAGATTGCGTGGTAAAATATTGGATTGCTGAATTTAAGCGCGGCCGAACAAGCACTGCAACAATACCATCAGCAGGAAAGCCAAAAGAGCTGGTTACTGAAGAAAATAACAAGAAAATACTCGATATCGTTATGAATGATCGCCGAGTAAACATGTCGAATGAACGTGTGTTCAACATTTGCATATGAAAAACCTATCGAAAATATATGGGTGCCGTATTTACTCAGTGTCGAACAAAAACGAGTACGACAGACAACTTCACAGCGGTGTTTGGACATGATAAAGCGTAATCCTGTTCGTTTTTGGCGTCGATTAATAACTGTTGATGAAACGTGGGTCCACCACTACACACCTGAAACCAAAAATCAATCGAAACAATGGGTGTAAGCTGGTGGAAGCTTTCCGAAGAAGGCGAAGACAATGAAATCGGCTGGTAGGGTTATAGCCACTGTATTTTGGGATGCACACGCGATATTGTTCATCGATTAGCTTGAAAAAGGATCCACAATCACAGGAAAGTGTTATTGTGCATTATTGGATCAATTGATTGATGCAATCAAGAAAAAAGGACCACATTTAAGAAAGAAAAAAGTGTTATTTCTTCAAGACAATGCATTGGTTCACACAGCATTAGACACGATGCTAAAATTACGTGAAATACACTTAGAATTGGTTGATCATCTAGCTTCCAGATTTAGCTCCTAGTGACGTTTTCCTGTTTCCAAACTTGATAAATTGGCTCGCAGAAAAAAGATTCTTCTCAAACGAAGAAGTGATTACCGAAAGTAACGCGTAATTTGAGGGGTTCCCAAAATTGTATTATTCAGATGGTATAAAATCGTCTTACGAAGCGTATTGAGCTAAAAAGAGACGTATGTTGAGAAATAAATGGTTTTGAAAAAAATGTTTTTTTTCTACTTAGGTAGCTTTAATATCAATCCGCCCTCGTATACTTTATTCCATTATCAGAAAAATCAGAAGTGAACATTAAAATTGGTGAACATTTCAAAATTAACCCTCTAGTGCCCATTTTTTTTTTATATAAAAAAAATTATATTGCGTTTTAGCTTTTTCTAAAAGTACAAAATATAAAAAAAAATTTTTTTTTTTGATTTCTTCTAAATTTGCCAGCTAAAGATCTTGATTGATTTTTGTTTTTATAAAAAAGTTTAACGGTATTTTATTTTCAATATTTCGATAACAATGGAAAATTAAATGTTAACATTTTAATTTGTCGACGTTCCATGTCTATTAAAAATAATTTTTTATTTCCTGAAAGGTTCAACTTTCGAACTTACATAATATATTTTTTTCCGAGTTTTCCTAAGACCGCCTTCAGACGGGCTACCTTCCAAGATCAGTAAAAAGCTTGCAAAGCCTTTTTCCCCGTTTTTTCTTCTCTTTTTGCTTTCCTTACACAACCAGCAACACAGCAATAATTTTTTTTTTTTAACTTTGTAAAGTTTTAGTATTTTAAAAAAATTTTTTAACACACTTTTTGCAAAATAATTATTTCGTCCGTATTGCACAACTTTCCAACTTCAAATGATGGTGATAGCTATAAAAAGCATCAACTTGCGTTCTAAATGCAATAAAATGAATTTTGGGACTTCCCCAAATTAGACGAAGTAAAAAAAAAATTCAAAGGGAATTTGGGCGCCAAATAAGCCAACAATAAATTTACCCCGTCTAGAGGCGGTCTTGGGGACTAGAGGGTTAGTTTTTGTGGAATTTGTGCCCTCAGTATCGAAATTAGTTTTTTGGGTTTAGGTTTCTCTGAATTTGAAAACAGGCATAAAGGAAAGTCAGTGCGCCAAAAGCTTAAGCCAAATCCAGGCATGTTCCCATAAAAACTAAAAAAATATTATTGGCTGTCAATTTTCATATAAAAACAATTTATTAAAATTTTTGTTAAAATCGTTGCTCAATTCGGAAGCTAGTCATGTGATTTATAAAAGAATAATGACTAAAAAACGCCTCGAGAGGATCATTGAAATATAAAATTCTTACATATATAGATTCAAACTTATAGCAATCATCATGACCAACATACAAAATTCGAAATAAGATTCCTAATATCGGAATGGCATAAAAATGTAAGAATATTTTCTTTTGTTTCGCCCACTTTACAATTGACTGTATATGTTGCATAGAGTGGAAATGTTGTTGGTTTTATAGAAACATGCTGCTGAACAAATGTTTATAAAGAAGTTGCAAACAAACAACATTTCCACAACATGCAATAATGGCTTGTGGGCCAGGCAATTATTTAAATAATACAATTCAAGACAGTATTGTAAGTACTTGATTTATTCAAAAAATGTTAATATATTCTTTTAACAACCAATTGGTCTCTTTATATTTTTTTATTTATTACTTTTAAACTTAATTCCAAAAAGTAAATTCTGATGTTGATTAAAGTCCAAGCGGAAAAGATCAAATTCTTCCCACATACACACACACACACCCAGATTAATTAAGGTAAGAAAGAATCCTTGTAAACAGATATTTTTGAAACTATATAATTGTATTGCTGTCTTGTAATTAATTCTTATTAACTATTATTTTCTTTTTCACTATTTAAAATCTGTGGTCTAATGTTGGCATGATGGTCGCATTTTTCTCATTATTAATCTTTGATTACATTTGCATATTTGGCGCTCATCTCTTTTTAAATTAAAATCGATATCGCTTCTTTACTGCAACAAGGTCATAACTAAAAAAAACTTGTTTGAAGAAAACCCCATTTGAAAATTTCATACACGTTTTAGGGACAGTTTCAAAGTAATTTGAGTGAATTTTTGACACAATATAACGGACAGAACTGTTAACAAGTCTGCATTGTTAAATCGAAAACCTTATTTTTCGAGTTATGCTGTTGTTGCAATAAAAGAGCGATATCTATGTATATTTATGCAATTTTAAATAAAAATGTAAAGTAATCTGTACTGTCTAAGCTACTAATTAAGTATTAAAACTATTTATGTATATTAAAATAGGTTTTCGTTTGTACTTCTATTGCACGCACTTGTATCTTTATTTCAATTTTGTAGTACAGGGTATCCGCCGGATAGGTATACTATTTTGTTTTGCCGCTATTTTGATAAACATTAGTCTTGTCAGTTCATATTTGACAGTCGTGAAGTAGGCACGTGGCAAATTATAGATAACCAAACTGTTTTAATCGCTAAAACCTTTTATCAAAATCAATTATCGATTTTCATGGAAAAATCATAATGAGTGATGAGGCACAATAATCGATTCTGGGCAATGAAAACCCCTCAATTTAATTATCAATCACCTTTGCATTCATTAAAACTGGCAGTCTGGTATGTAATTTGGTCAGGCGAAAACATTACCTTACTTAAAGGCCCTGATACACTGTCCTACACGATCGTACGATTCATTCAAATGAAAATGTCTTAAAAAAAGTCTGGCCGACATTACAAAGTCGTTTCAAAACGGCATTGTAGGCCACACTATTATACTAGTATGATTGCAACAATGTATATACTTAGTAAAGCTATTAAAAACTATTATTACCATAAAAATTTTACATTATTTCAATTTATTTCTCTAGACGCCACTAATATTCTCACATTTTCCACATTATATACCACACAAAAACCATCACGTTATGAAAATTTTCTTAAAATTTTTCAAATCGTACGATTTGTCAAAAACTCGATCACACAGTTACATTTTTAGTACTTTTTCAGCACACATGTTTTATTTAGTAGATCGTACGATCGTGTAGGATAGTGTAACAGGATCTTAACTGTGAATGGGAAGGGATATCGTGATATGACTGAAAACTTCTAAACACCACAACTGCATGCTTTGGGCTTGATTAACTTGTGGCATCAACAAAACGGTGCCACATCGCATACAGCCACGATTACAATGAAATTACTGCGAGTAATATACCTGCTCCTCGGATACCCAGTAGTACATTTGCACCAAAGCGAAATCTAGTAAATGCGAGATTCGGAAACAAAGCTAGTTGATTTTGATGAGATATCCTATATAAAATTAAATCTACTACTTAACTAAATTTTGACGAATTCTAGAAGTAATTTATTAAACAACTGTGATTATGCTCACAATAGAATACCCATATAAATTCCGTTTCAGGAAAAATTTTTGCTATGCTTCGAATGCTATATCCGCTACAACACATTACACCTATTAATATCCGTGTGCTACTTGCGAAAACGTTTCTAGTGCCCAAGTTGTTATATGGAAGCGAAATTTTTGCTTACTGTGATTCAACAAGTAAAACTAGATTAATTGTAGCATATAATGCGATTGTCCAATACGTCTACGGCATAAAAAGATATGATAGTACTTCTCAGTATTCTAAATCATTATATGGTGTTGAAATTGTGGACTTACTAAGAATCAAAGCATTAATCTTATTACACAAAATTATCTACAATCAAGAGCCATCTTATTTATTTGATCGCATTCAATTTGCAAGATCCAACAGAGGAAAACAAGTCATTCAGTTAAAATATCGAACTTTAATATCTGAGTGGCAGTTCTTCATAAATAACGAGTGATTTTTTTGCTATTATTTTTTTTGGCAACACTAGTTTTGACAGCTCACGCACGTTTTGTATCTTGGGTCACTGTCAAACATCTTCAGTTTGGTCTATAATTTAATCATGAATCGTCTTACAAACGAACAACGCTTGCAAATTATTGAATTTTATTACCAAAATGCGTGCTCTGTTAAGAAAGTTCATCGCGCGCTTCTTCCATTTTATGGTCAGTTTAATCGACCTATTGAGGCTTCTATTCGGGCTATTGTAAAAAAATTTCGCACCAAATTTACATTGTTGGACATTAAACCACCAACACGCTTACGTAGAGTGCGAACTGAAGAAAATATCGCAGCCGTATCGGCCAGTGTTGGTGATGACCGTAAATTATCGATTCGGCGCCGTTCGCAGCAATTGGGCCTCTGTTACTCCACTACGTGGAAAATTTTGTGGAAGGATTTGGGTGTGAAGCCTTATAAGATACAGCTGGTGCAAGAATTGAAGCCAAACGACCTACCACAACGCCAAATTTTTGGTGAATGGGCTCTTGAGAAGTTAGATGAAGATCCACTTTTTGATCGAAGAATTGTGTTCAGCGACGAGGCTCATTTCTGGTTGAATGGATACGTGAACAAGCAAAACTGCCGTATTTGGAGTGAAGAGCAGCCAGAAGCATTGCAAGAGCTGCCAATGCATCCACAAAAAACAACCGTTTGGTGCGGATTATGGGCTGGCGGCATCATTGGGCCGTATTTCTTCAAAGATGATGCGAATCACAACGTTACTGTGAATGGTGAGCGCTACAGTGCGATGATAACAAACTTTTTTTTGCCCAAAATGGAAGAGCTTGACTTGCATAACATGTGGTTTCAACAAGACGGTGCCACATGCCACACAGCACGCGAAACAATGGACCAATTGAGAGGCGAGTTCGGTGAACAGTTTATTTCACGCTTGGGACCAGTCAATTGGCCGCCCAGATCGTGCGATTTAACGCCTCTAGACTATTTTTTGTGGGGCTATGTTAAGGCTAATGTCTATAGCGACAAGCCCGCTTCGATTGACGCACTGGAAGCCAACATTGCCAACATTATTCGTGAGATACCGGCCGAAATGTTGGAAAGAGTATGCCAAAATTGGACTAAGCGGATGGACCATTTGAGGCGCAGCCGCGGCCAACATTTGCATGAAATAATCTTCAAACATTAAATTATATCGACCCAACTATCGATCCAAATAAATATTTCATGCATTTTTCTGAATTTTATGTGTGTTTTTTTTTAATTTCCGATAGTTCTTATAAAATCACCCATTACAATACGGATGTGGAACTCGTTACTAAACCCACTGCAAAACAATGGCAACGCTTTACAATTTAAAAAAATTCTATTTTCAAAATTTTAATGTTGTATATGTTATATATGTACGTATATATGTACATATATTTCTATTTTTTGATATTGTTTCTATTTGATATTATTTCTTTTCTTTTTTTTACTTTTCATGGTACAATTTCTTTATACTCACAAATTTTTGTTTGTTTTTGTAATCATTATATTATCGCGTACTATAATTTAAAAGATTAATTTCTTGTTGTATGCCATATTCAATAAATAAATAAATAGTACTCGAAAATACTACGCTGTAATAAAAAAAAAAGAAAACTATACCAAGACAGCTTTAAACAGGTAGTGAGAATTACAATAACGCTGCCTTTACATAGGAAAGTACTTTCATGAAATTTCTGTATACGTATTACAAATAAAAATTTCAATGAAATAGACAAAATTTCTTGTTCGTCTACACAGGAAAGTGAAAGTTCATTTTAAAAATGTCGCCGAAGCAAAGAGTTGCAAAATTTGCTTCTGCTTCTCTCCACTCTTATTTTGTTTGCTTACTAATCAGAGTTGCCGAACTTATTACATATACAAATTTATGAGGCAATAGTTGAAAAAACTTATCATTATAAATTTTTTTATGATACTATTTTTATAAAAATACTTTAATTATTTTCTTTCAATATAAGGAAAAAATATTATAATTATTTGATATACATGCAAAAGAAGTTAATTTTATAATTATTATTTTACTACAATACTGCAACTTTGTATAATTCTTTGTATATGGCAACAGGGCTTAGAATTTGTAATCTTACCTTCAGAAAACATCAAAAAAAAATCTGTTTCATGAAATTTTTTATGAAAGCTGAGTGGAAAGTAAGCATAATATGAGTGTGTTAGTAAAATAGTGTGAGTGTATTGCAACTTTCATGAAATGACTTTCCTGTCTAAACGGTAGGTAAATACAACACCAAAAACATCAACATTATATTTTGTTGGTAGAATTTACGAAAAGTTGTCAGAATTTTGTTTTTCTTTTGTATGAAAAAGCAAGGAAGTCGATGATGAGTTTTTGACAACTTTACGCAAAAGAAACGAAAGACAGCTGTGCTTATACCACTACCTTGGTAAAGCTGCCTTGAACTATACTTTTACAAAATGAATTCAATGTGCTATAGTTTTTGTTGTCAAACTCATGATACAAAAAACAAGGTAGCCGCTTCGCTACAACAATACAACAATAAAAAAAACAACAGGTATTTTGTTTGTGTAAAAAGGCGAATTCACACTTACGCTGTCAAAAGTAGTTGATAAAGACATGTACAAAAATTTAAATGGCGCCGAAAAAGGTAAACAAAACTTGACTGCGAAGGTGCCGCCATATTAACCGAATTCGCCTGAATTCGCCGATGCATCCACCTAATAATGAATTCGCCTTGGTCAAACTCTTTGCAAACATAAATTTTATAAAAATGAAATCTGGCTAGCTGCCAATAAACGGAAGTGTAAACGCTTAAGATTTTGTGGAAGTTTTTCATTCAAGTCTACTAGATTTTGCTTTGGTGTAATTGCGCTATAAAGAAGAAAAAAAAATAAAAGCTTCAAGTTTTTGCTTGGGTTATCTAAAAATAACATTTCAATATTATGCTATGAAAGTATTTTAATTTTATTCAATTTCATTTTTATTCATTCATTTTTTAATATGAAATAATCGAATATTTAGGGGCTATTTTTTGTTTTGGGAGGTATGTTTACAAATTTAAATTGCCGTAAAACGCTGGTCTCAAATAAGTTAGTCATTATTTCAAAGCTAATGATGTCATGGGATTTCATTTGATTATAAAGGATGTTTTTATAGAACTATATGCATAACTTTAAAATGGAATAAAACAGGGATGAATTTTTGAAATTGACTTGAAATTTACTTTATTCGAAAGATACTCTCTTGGGTTTGGCAATTAAGTACTCGTAATTGCGGATTTTTTTTTAGAAAATCAAAGACAATTTTGTCGTTGAACTAAATAACTTTACTCTGTAATGTATTGTCCATTTTGATCAATGACCTCTTGCCATCTTTCAGGCAGCATCATAATCCCAGGTTTATAAAACTTCTGGCTTTTATTAGCAAAAAACTGAATTAGGTACGATTTGACATCATCATTACGAGGCGGTTCGGAAACTTCTTAGCCTATCAATGAAAGATAATAGTTAGGTTTTCAAAAAATATTTTTATTTTTCAGTATACTCTCCTGAAACTTCAATACACTTAGTCCAACGCTTTTCTAGCAATTCTATCCCTTGATTAAAAGAGTTCTCCTCAAGGTCTTCAAGATAGTGATTCACAACTGTAATTGCATCTTCATTTGAGGTAAAACGCTTGCCAGCAAGGAACTTTTTTAGATTTGGGAACAGGTAAAAGTCACTGGGAGCTAAATCAGGTGGTCAAGCAACTTGTACTTTAATTCGTTGATTTTAGTCATTGTTAAAACACTCTTGTGCTCTGGTGCGTCGTCTTGATGAAAAATTATTTTTTTGTGTTGTAAGCCAGGACGTTTTTCTCGAATTTGTACATTTAATTGATCCAAAAGGTTGCAATATTACTCTGAATTTATTGTTTTACCCTTTCACAGATAGTCAATCAATAAAATGCCTTTGAAGTCCCAAAAACCCGTTTCCATATCCTTACCAGTCGATTGAATTGTTTTTGACTTCCTTGAGGCACATCCTCCAGCTTCAGTCCATTGTTTGGATTATTCTTTTGTCTCTGGAGTATAGTGGTGGATCCATGTCTCATCAACTGTTATTTCCAAACAAGCTTGAGAAATGTTCATTCTTATGCGTTTTTGGTCGACTGTTAACAAATGCCGCACCCATCTTGCAGAAAGCTTTTTCATCTGTACGAGTAGTTCTTCATGCAAAATTAAATGGACTAGATCATTTGAGATGCCCATGATATTAGCTATTTCACGCACTTTTATTCGTCGATCATTTAATACCATATCATGCACTTGGACTACAAATTCTGTTGTTGCTGTTTTTGGAAGTCCACTACGTGGTTGATCTTCACTGCTTTTACGACCACGTTTAAATTCAGCAACCCAATTTTATACCGTTGCATATGAAGGAGCACTTTCACCTAACACATTCACCATATCATTATGAATTTCTTGTCCCCATAAATTTTCTTTATGTAAATATTTAATGACACCACGCATTTCTAATTTTTCCATTGTAAAAAAATCGCGGGTGCGTCTTTTGTGAACACCTGTTTCTATATGAAGGAGTTACCAGATCGAAACAAAATATAACATGTGTTCATAGCAGAGATGGAAGTTTCCGAAACACTTAAATCTTTTCTGTTTATACCGCGCTTTTTGTGCTAGGCTAAGAAGTTTCGGAACCGCCCTCGTACTGAAATTTTTACCATTCAAGAAGTATTGTAAAGATCAAAACAAAAAGTAATCAGATGGTGCAGGGTCACGACTATATGTTGAATGTTGCAACACATCCCATCCTAGCTCCAATAAAATTTGCCGTTTTTCATTATTTGTCATGATAGAATACAACACCTTGTCGATTTGTCAATTCGGAGCGCTTTCCTTCAACAGCATTGTTTAATTTCGTTAATTGTTCAGTGTAGACATCAGAATCGATCGTTCGGTTGGGTGGTAAGAGTTCAAAGTAGCCAATTCCTTTGTAATCCCATCAACCTGTTAACAAAACCTTCTTTTGATGAATATCCGCTTATGATGTTGTTTGAGTTTGTTAACCTGGCCTGCTCCACGATGTTTTGCTCTTGATATTGTTGTAAACAACCCATTTTTCATCCTCAGTTATCGGTCGTTTTAAAAAAGGATTATTTTTCCAACGTTTCTTTACCAAATCTCATAAAAAGTTATTCAGCTGTTAATTCGTTGCGTTAAATGCCTTTCTTTCAGTTCGTGAGGAGCCCATGTGTCGAGTTTTTGAACAACTTGTTTTAAGTGGGTTTCAATGCATGTATCTGATACATGAAGCTTCTCTGCAATCTCACGTGTTGTACTGCGACAATCCGAATTGATTATTGCTTTGTTTAGGGCGTCATCGACTTCAACTAGACGTCCAGAGCGTTTTTCATCTTTGAGTGAAAAATCACCAGAACGAAATTTGGCAAACATCTTAAGATTGCCGTTCTTATAAGGCTTCCTCACCATCAACAGCATATAACTTTTTATGAGCTTGCGATGCTGTTTTGTCTTTGCGGAAATAAAAAAGCAAAATATGACGAAAATGTTCATTTTGGTATTCCATTTTTCAATGAAAACTTTTTTATTCTAATTGACAGCTGAATTGCAAACTATCAAATAACAAAATGTGTTTTGAGCGGGGTATACACGATCAAAATGCTTGCTGTCAACTTCGTGCACGTGCGCTTCATACTTTACAATTTCATGCTTGATAGTCCATCAAGCATTCATTTTAATTTTGTTTTTGCGGCGCTCATTTGGTAGGCAATGACCGGTAAATTTCAAATTATCTTAATTGTTGTCTCTCATATTATTGTAGTTATTTTTATTTTATAAGGATGTTTTTCACATTTAAAAATAATAATGATAGTTTTTATCACTTTTTACTTATTTTCTTCTTTTTATTTATTTTTATTTTATTCATTCTCAACGAAAACAAAATATCAATAAAAATGTGTTCGTGCTTGATGGCTTTCACTAGATACAACCATGCATGTAACAGCAAGCATGCCTGGAAATCAAAAATGTTTGATATTCCATCAAGCAGCGTCAGTGTCACACATACTAACAAATTTTCACACATGCTATTACCATGGTTGTTAAGCATTTTGATCGTATCTTTCCCCCTTTACTTTTGTACTACGTCTGCAAACCTAAAAATTCAAGTGCTTATATGCCACGTCAATATAATCCCCCATATTCCATTAGGCCTCATCGTCGTCACATAAAGTCGACACAAATATTTCTTCATTTATTTACTCGTTTTCAAAAACAATTGAATGTTGTCGACAGCTTCTGTCTATTGCTTAGGTCTAGGAAATGCCGAAGGCCTATCAAAGAATTCATAATTGCTGTCGAGGGCGAATGTGTAACCGAGTGTTTTTTGATGTCGTCTTGATGTGACGACGATGACGCCTCTTGGAATAGGGGGGAATATAATATGACTACCACGACTGGCTCGGAAGTAGTCTCCATCTGTAGGTTCTATTTTCTATGACTTCTTGCAACATTTGTGGCCGTACATGATACAAAAAACAAGGTAGCCGCTTCGCTACAACAATACAACAATAAGAAAAACAACAGGTATTTTGTTTGTGTAAAATGGCGAATTCACACTTAAGCTGTCAAATGTAGTTGATAAAGAACATGTACAAAAATTTTAATGGCGCCGAAAAAGGTAAACAAAACTTGACAGCGAAAGTGCCGCCATATTAACCGAATTCGCCGATGCATCCACCTGATAATTAATTCGCTTGGTGGCCGTATATCGGCATTAACGCGGCTAGTTGTCAATTGTTTCGGGCTTATCGGTGTGAACTAGTGACGTCATGTATGGCCGTAAAAATTAGTTTAGTGGCGTTAAAGAACATGATCCTGGAAGCCAATTCACAATGTAAAACAATGCGCTTACCAAACGTTTTCTTCAATAAATCAATAGTGGCACGAACTATGTGACATGTTTCGCCGTCTTGAACCCACAGCTCCTGCCCGGGATGGTTGTTCAATTGATGAACGAGCAAGTCTGTAGTCAAGGCTCTATAGCGGTTACCTTTGACTGTACCGTTCTGATCAGTATCGTTTTTAAAGCAGTACGGACCAATGATTCCACCAGCCCATAAAGCACACTAAACAGTCTGTTTTTCTGGATGTAACCTTGTCCCAACAGCACTTGCTTGCTGTTGTATGTATTCAAAGAAAAATTAATAAAATTCGCTTATGAAAATCGGTATCAACGGCAATATAACTTTGTTCCCATTCCCCGAATCTATGGCTTGCTTGTTCAAGCATCAGCCAAACTAAACATAAACCACATAACAGCTCACGAAATGGCTGCCCGTCAAAAAAGTGTTGCCAACTTAAAGTTTTATATACGTATAAAAACACTAGGTGTTTCTTTACTCTACTTTGGGATCCCGCGGGATTCCAATTTGCATGAAAAGCGTTCCCGTACTTTAAAATTGGGCAAATGAGAGGGCTTTTGAGAGAATAGTATGCTTCCTCTTCTTGCACGAAACAGCCCATCAGCTGTTCGAAAAATAAACAAAGTTCATTTGAATCAACTCGTATACAAATCATTTCAGTGTTTTTATATAAATATTAAATAAAAAGGAATGTGCAAAAGGCTTTAAAAGCACAAAAGTATAAAATACCATAGTATTTTTTTCGTAAAACTAAATGGCAATTTTTTTGCCACATCACAACACATCTTATGTTTCTTTTTGGGCTAGAAATTTGGCTTTTTGCGTTCCCGTACTTTAGGTAAATTTTATCTGTATTAGAGAAAAACTTATGCATGCTCTCTTTTGCACGAAACTTGCCCAGAAAGTAAAGAAACACACCTACTATATATAATTTCTGGAATACTGTCACATCGGCCGAGCTCAAGTGATATGCAATCAACCACTTTGCAGCATTAGAGTCAATGTCCCTTATTATAAGTTACATTCAAAAATCGATTTTCGCTGGCTATCGAAAATTTAACAAGGAATGTTGAATTTGTATTATTTGTAATTATATTTGGTAGCACTGTCGAAAATTTCGAAAACACGTGTTCTTTCGATACTATATGCAAGTTTGTGAAAACTAATTGAAAATGTAATTACAGAGGGTATCCCAAAATGAACGCAAGAGTTTAATTAAATGGAAAATACAGTTTAGTTTTTGTTATATTTTTATTGAACTATTCGTATAAGATATACAGCATAAGGTTATTTCTTTAATAAAACATCGCATGCACATACGCATTCGTCCAAATTGTCCGTGCCTAAATTTCGTTGATCAAGCTTTGAATCTCCTGTTAAGTGGAATTATCGCTGTTCGGCGCCAAACACTAAACACTGTTTCTGATACAAACCGCATCCTCCTGAGGGAAAGGAAACACTGCTATTTTTACCATTAAAAATAGTAGCAAACGATTAAAGCTTGCAATATTAAAGGTAGCTCTTAAGTATGTATGAGGCTAAACTTAAGTTTCGTTAGAATCCTTATTTTTCATTATATACTTTTTATTATAATAATTTATTGGTCAGTTAATTATTCGTATCATACATACAGTCAAAACAATATTCGTCAATCATCAAACCATTTACATATAAAACAAACTTTAAACATTTAAAAACATTTATTATTCACCTGGAATTAAGAGTCATGTAATTCGTGTCAGTTGTACTCTCATGCCCACACATATTTTTGTTTTGCAAGCAAATTACTAGATGGCAACTCTAAGATGATTAAAAGAAAAAAGAAATTTTTTGTATTTTACCAGGTTTTATTGATGGCTACAGTCGCAGTTCTGGTCTAAGTGGTTCCACAATATTGAATAGTAATTCGAATATAACAAGAGATGATTCTTCGGGTAGCGAGGATAATGCTGAATCGCAATCGGTGCAATTTTATTTGGGCAACGTGCCGCCAACACCATCCATAACGCCACGCACACCAATACAGCCTCCATTTGAAATTTTAAATCATGCCAGCAATCACAACCACACCAGCAGCGCCAGTGTTGGTGCAGCATCTGTTTCTAACATTGCTTCAGCTGCAGCAGCTGTAGCAACAGGACAACAGCATCATCCACCACATGCTTCCAACAGTGAGAGGTATTTCAAAAGAATAATTTATTTTATTGTAGATTTTAGCTGAAGCATTTACATTCGTATCTGTTAACTTCACTCATTCTCTTTCATTTTCATGGGTAAAATATTTGCTCTTATATGTGGCCTTTTTTCTATAATTTATTCATTAAATTTTTAGTGTTGTACATGACCTAAATCGTCATAGTCCTTCGATATCATCAGAACGTTCAGATCGTTCTATACCAGTGCCACCGCGAACTAAAAAACACGCACATACAAATTCAATTTCGTCTACAGCATCGTCTGTTTCGGCAATGACGGCAACTCATAGCGTTACACCAGTATTCCCACAGCCACACCCAAGTGGCCCCGTAGTAGGTCGTGCACCTCTACCTCCCCCTCGCAAAGCAAATCAGAGGTTTGTGTAAAAAATGTTTCAATTATAAAAAAAAAAAGTTTGTTTAAATTGTTGAGAAACCCCTGTTATTTAGCTACTAACATATTTTTGTTTTGGCATCTCTGTTGATGTTAAAATTTTATAAAGCATGAGTTTAACATGTTGTTTTATTTTTCAAGAGAAACGAAAAAAATTGTTATTTCAACTTTAAGAGAGAAGAAAATAAAGTTTATTTAAGAGCATCCTTTAAGCGAGTCACATCTAAGCAAACGGTGTAGTTACGGGCCTGCTTACCTAACCTGATGAATCATCGAAATTCATGTTGTTGATTTGAGTTCGGTGCCCACACCAGAGAATGTCATTCATTGACAGCGTTGTCAACTTCAGCAATATTATTGAATTATATTCGCTGTTGACCGAAATCAGTTATTATCTTTTCTGCCTAAGCTCTGGGCTGAAGAACAGCTCTCGCGTCATCGTAATTATTTCTTAAGTGCGGTCAGGCTTATGTTTGTTGTTCGGTCTGCGAGAGTTTTGCGTCTCACTCGCACTGGTTAACGGTTTGCCTCAACTAACTGTATTGGTTTACAGTTTTTTTTAGAGGTTATTCATTGTTAACCACGTGGAAACTTCCTATGTGAAGGCATAGGTCGTTATTGTTAGTCACAGCGACGCTACAAAAGTACTGTTAATACCATCTTGGGCATTATGGTCTTTGTCACCCCGCCCGTGCTGTGCATCCTATACTTTGCAACTGTATAGTTACTAAATAAATAAATCTTTTCTGCCTATTATCAGGTACACAAAACTACAGCTGCTTACCGCCGTTAAAATTATAATGTAGGAACGAGCATACAATTATTACTGCATATTCAACGTGACAATGACCAGATTCAGAAATAGTTCTCGTGTGGGCCTTCTCCCGCGCTCTTAAAACCCTCCTCACAATCGCCTGACCTAAATCCAATAGAACATCAGTTGGATAAAGAAAATCGCAGGTCTGGGAGCATCATATTACCTCAAAAAACGTGATAAAGCAGACGCTAAGCAGTAATGCGAAAAAATTGCATTACTAACGTGTAATGAGAAACAAAAAAATTGGTACATTGCATGCAAAAACATTTGGAACATGTTATAAAACACAATGGAAAGCAAAACTCATATTTATTATAACTTTAGCTCTGTAATTTTGAAGACTTCTCCACCAAAACTGTGCGCAACAAAACTGTTTAAAATTTTTTTTTAAATAAGAAAAAGCATTTTACTTGAAATAGGAGTTAAATAAAATGAAGTTTCTTTTAAGTACATTCATTTTTATATATATTTATATTCTGGGCATTGGAAGCCGTTTTAACATTTTAAAACTCAAATGACGGTGACTTTTTTCCATCTGTGTACATATCTACCTAAGTTGTTATTGCTTGGGAGGTACTCAAGATGTGGGTAAACAATGCCATTCACCTACATATGTTTTTTTTTATTATTTATAAACGTACACTTAGATTTATTCACCAATTTTCTTAGATTTATTCAGCAAGAATTACTCTTTTTTTTTTGTTTGCTAATGTCTTTAAGAATTTTCTTGTTTTATTATATTTTTTCTATTTTTACATACATTTGTGCATATGTGTTCTTGCATTATTATAATTATTATTATTTCATTCTCTTTGTTAAATCGCTATGCCGACAACAGAGCATCTACTCAGCATACTTTTTCTCACCACAGTGTGGTGTGTTTTATGTCAAACATTTGTGTTGGTGGAAATCGTATAAGAGGCGGCACATTGTTTAAAATGGCCTGGTTAAGTTCGGAGAAGAAGCTCTCTTCAGGGTGTTCTCTCGATTGACATGACATGAGTTGCCAGTAGGTTTGAAGAGCTTCATTGTTCTTCAGATCAGCTGAAATCTTGTACTCTGAGGAACACTCAGTGTATTCCCCTGAGTGTTTCATCTAGCATTCGTGGAAAGAGGATGCACTGAGGGTTAGGAGTAAAAGCTCTGCTCAGAGTATTCTCTGCATCCATATAACCACGCTGTACTCTAATGCATGAAGATCTAGGTGCTCTGAAAGAAAGAAATTCTCTTCAAAAACACTCAGCCTTCTTGGGAAGGGAATGCACTGAGGGTTGGGAGCAAAAGCTCTCCTCAGGGTATTCTCTGCACCTATATAACCACGCTCAACACCCTACGATCTAGTGCGCGAAGGGTAGAAAACGCTGACATCTTTGAGGATTCGGAGTTGACCTCTCCTCAGAGTATTGAAACGGCATTCATGACAAGAGAATCATCGGCAGATTTGTAGTAAAGCTCTCCTCCGGGTATTCTCGGCACCACGTTCAACAAACTTTGCGTAGTGTATATGATCTGGGATTCGTTAAATTCCCTGAGGGTTTGCAGTTGATCTCCTCGGCGGATTTGGAGTTAAGCTATACTCCGGGTATTCCCTACATCGCATTTAACCAGCTCCGAACAGAGCATACAACTCAGGATCCATACCATCACCGAACTTGTGATGCGAGCTGGCTTTCGTGAAAAGAAAATTCTCGGAGGATTTGGAGTAAATTTCACCTCCGGATATCCTCGGCAACACACTCAACCAACTTCGTGTAGTATATATGACTCAGGCTCCGTTTAATTCAATGAGTTTACAGTTGATTTCCCCTTAGTGTATTTTCGACGCGAACCGGCTGTCATGTAAGGATAATCCTCGAAGGTTTTGGAGTAAAGCTCTACTCCGGGTATTCTGTACATCGCACTCAACCAACTCCGAGTAGAGCATACAACTCAGGATCCTGAGAATTTGCGGAGAATTCTCAGAGGATTGGGATATCCTCGGCACCACACTCAACCAACTCCGTGTAGTATATATGACTCAGGTTCCGTTTAATTGTCTGAGGGTTTAGAGTTGATCTCCCTTCACCGTATTTTGTGGTCGGACAAAATCGATATTAGGCTACGGGAAGGTGTCCAGTGTATTGGCACAGCGATTTGTCGTAGATAAAAACAATTGTTAAATAAACAACTATAAAAAAATGATTGTGTCGCGTTTTTTTTTTTTTTTTATTCCCTGGTCAGAAATATAAATGCTTGTAACGAACTCTGAAACCCCTGTGGTCACAAAGTTTTAAAAGATAATTTTTTTAAACGAGACTTTAACTTAAAAAAATTTGTGCAATGTAGAATTTCAAACAAACCAAAATGTTCAAGTTTCTGCCTTTTTGCGAAATGCTGTTAAAACGTTGGTTTTACGATTAAAAACTCTTTTCTACGCCATATCTCACACACAGCCAAATACCAGCATGAAAATCCTTCCGGAGTTTTTCCCCTCACCCTTACTAAATCCCATAGTTTTTGCTTTCAAATGTACGTGGTTGTTGTTTTCTAATAGCGGAATTTTTATTTTTCAATTTACAATTTCAGAAACCCAAAACAAACATCTACATAAATTTCTACTACTTCTACTACGTGTGCTTCTACAATACATTTAAAATAGACTTGATTAAAACTATTATTATTATTACTACTACTACCACTACTTCTACTACTAAATGCTACTACTATTACTACTGTTATAATTTTACCTATTGTATTATAATTATAATTATTGAAACAGATAAAACAACAACAACATACTTTATCTATTTGATTATAAACATAAATTGCAATGAAAATCCTAAAACTGGCTTCAAAATAAAATTGTGTGTCTCCTTAACATTTCGCCCATTTATGGTGTGTGAGAGTGTGTGTTTTATTTTTTGATTAACTTAAACAATGAACTTGAATTTAAACAACAATTTAGTTCGTGCGGCACTAAAAGTACTTTTTCAAATACTAAAATTTTATTTTTCTTAATAAAAAAGAAAAATACAGTCCTAAAGCAGATGTGGGCTGAAGAATTGCTTTCGCGTCATCGTAATTATTTCTTAAGTACGGTCAGGCTTGTTGTTTTTGTTGTTCGGTCTTCGAGAGTTTTTTTCAGTGTTATCCACGCTGCAACTTCCTATGTGAAAGCATAGGTCGTTATAGTTAGTCACAGCAACGCTACAAGTGTACTGTTAATACCATCTTGGGCATATTGTCTTTGTTACCCCGCCAATTCTGTGCATCCTATACTACTTGTAGAACTACTTTTGTAAAATATTTTGTTCAATCAGAGTTGGATGTCCAAAAGAGCCTTAAATATTTAACAAAATTTTATTTATCTCGCAATAATCCTATTTATTTTGTTATTTAGCTGAAAATGCATATGTACGTACTTAAATACTGATAATAAAGGGTCTGGCAAGGGTGTCAGCTGTTAAATATCTGTCAACTGAAGTGTCATTTGTTTAGTTCAGCGATTTCCATTTGGCAACATGTATGATTTCGTTGGCTGTGCAAGAAATTTGCAAGATTATGAAGAAATTCGAAAAGACTGGAAATATTACATATGTGCACTAGAGAACAACTTTGAGTGATTACAAAAAAAAAAAATCATACATGCTCAACAACATGAAAACCATTTCATTTCGTTCAAATATGATTTTGTATTCAGCCGCACAAATGCGCAGTTGATTTTTAATCAGTAAACACAATGAGCGACAATTTCGCTATGCGAGTGAAATCATCGTTAATGTTCGGCATTCATTTCTTGTGTTTAAATTTTTGTTTTGGAAAAAAAATGAAAAAAAAAATCAATGCAGTGATGTATTCAAGAGCTTTTCTGTATGCTTCTGCTGAAAAAAATCAAAGTAAAATACACATACATAGAAACAAAAGGTTTTCATAGAAAAAAAAATGTACATATGTATATATGTATTTAATTTTGAACATTTGTTCAGTCGAAGCAACATCTAACGTTTAGCCTATTTTTGCAGTAGTAAAACGAACGCGCAACATTTACAAGGTGAGTTGACTGTACTCAGCATTGAGCTTTGTTGATTACAAACTCAGATTGTTTACAAGGCGAGTTGATTTCACTCAACGTTGAACTTTGTTGCTTGATTTTTGCTAATTACAAATTTAGAATGTTTACAAGACAAGTTGATTTTACTCAGCGTTGAATTCTGTTGCCTGATTTTTATCGATTACAAATTTTAGTGTATGAGTTAATCAAGGAAAAACATGATTTTTGGTGATCACTGGTCTGCACATCATTACAATGTGTTCATTCTTTACTTTAGGCCAGTACTCTGGGGACTAAGAAAATACGCTATGAGAAGGCGGAAAAAGGATGTGTTTTTAATCGCTTGACTTGAATTTTCTAACATTGCAGCTGACTGGAAATACGTCTAGAGGCAACTTATTTCACAGACGAACTGAAGAACGAATTTTTTTTTTGCAATTCGCTGTACGATTCTACGGATGAGTCCAGGACGATGAATGTGTATAACGTAAAATGATGTGGGTTTTGGAAACATGCTTCCTAATCCCGTCAAGCAAAAACCATTCTAGTAACAATAGAACAAAGTAACAGCTACACTCCGGCGATGCCGCTACCGTTAAACTTCTATGCTCTCTCTTGCACACTTCCGAGTAACTTTAAAATAGATTCAAAGGTATCGGTATTTGCAAAGGTTTTGACAGCAGACACTATATAACATCTTGTAAAAGTATTTTATTTTATTGCAGCTTAGTACTTTCAAGTACTTTTGTGAACAAAGTCACAGTTGTGCAATAGAGTACTTAAAAAAATCGACTAGATTTCCTTAAAATTTAGTCGCAAAGTAGATTTCGCTTTGTATGTGAATTCTCTTCAATATCAACTAGATTTGACTCGAAATCCCGTAATACTAGATTTCTCTTTGGTATAAATGTATTATTATGAAAAAAAAAAACAAATATGAAATTTTTTTACTTTTAACGGGTTCGGATTCGGTGTGCTTAATATTGAAATGTAACAATGCGGCCTGATGAATATTATTTTTAAATCAATATTTCTCTTTTAATTTATTTGCATCTACTCAAAATCTTGTAGATTTGAATGAAAATCGTCAACAAAATCTTAACCGTTTGCACTTTTTTTTACAGCTAACAAGATTTCATTTTCATAAAATCTTTTTTTGCAAAGGGTTTGACGGCAATAACTATACCACAATGAATTCCTCATGTTTGATGATTGAATGCATCCATCCTTCGTAAAAGTCTACACTAAGAGTTGAATTCTCTGCTTTTGAGGACAACGAATGTAAAAGTATAGTTTTTTTATTGCAGTGTTGTATTTTAAAGTATTATTGTGAACAAAGTCACAGTTGTGTAATAGAGTATTTACAAAAATCTCCAAGATTTCGTCAAAATATAGCCGCAAGCTAGATTTCATTTTGTATGGAAAATCTCGTTAAAATCAACTAGATTTTCGAAATCCCGAAAGTAGTAGATTTGGCGTAGGTGTAAATGGCCTATAACGTTATAAAATCTAAGAAAAATGTGTTAATACAGAGAAGCAAAATGTGTGAATATTGTAGGCTCCTCAAAAAATAAACTGAAATGATGTAAATTATGGTGATAATAGTTTTTAATTGCTTTACTAAGCATATAAATTGTTGCCATCATACTTGTATAGTAGTCTGGCCTACAACGCTATTTTGAAGCGACTTGGTAAAGTCGGCCAGACTTTTAAAACATTTTCTTGTGAATGAATCGTATGATCGTGTAGCATAGTGTATCAGGGCCAGTGTTGCCAAGAGATTTTTTGTACATAGATAGTGCAAAAAATCGCTTTTTCCCCCTACAATCAAAAAAATATTTCCCTACATTTTTCATCACGCGATTTTTCATTTAAATATTGCACAACTAAACTATTTTAATACGATTTTTACGTTTATTGTAAATTAATAGTTTAACGGTCTTATTTGTAACAATTTTTTCATGTTTATTAAGCTCTTATTGTACAAGTTTTGTATAAAAATCAGAGCAATAATAGCTTAATAAACTTGAAAAAAATTTTATAAATAAGGCAGTTAATTAGTAAAACTAGTGTAAAAATATATGACTAAAATATTCATAAGAGTAGTTCACATTGTTCAGCTATATAACTAAATTTTTTTAAATGTCGAGGATTACATTCTAATTCAAACTGATACATGTGTATATGGTTGAATAAGTTAGAATATCACAACGTTAAAATAATTGCAACATTACAGGGGATGGAGAATATTACAACAGAAACTAGTTTTAGCAATATGCAACATTTACTGTACAGTTACGTGTAAACGTATTATATATTTCCTTAAATCTTTACAACGACGTGTATTTATGTGAAAATTGTTAGAAATAAACTCAAGCGTGGGACAAATTCAAGGTCCTAAACCTATCTCGCTGAGAGTAACGACACATATGCATGGTTACACGCAAAATACACAAAATTTGGAGGTGTTTGTGAGTTTTCAAATGTTTATTGTACGGAATGAATGAAAGTGATTATAACTAATATAATTATTTTCAAACTGTTTTTTGTCAAAAGAAACGTATTCCTGTATACGAAAACATAAATATTTTTCTCGTTTTGATAAGTTGAGTGTATTAGTTAGAGAAAACAAAACATTAGCATACAGTATAATATTTTTATTTGTGCAAAAAGTAATGCATACTAACTTGGTTAAACTATTTTCGCAAAACTTTCTCTTACACTAATGCACGTGTTTAATAGATACCCAATAATTTAATGTTACAAGATTCTTATGATAAAAGTTTTTCAAGTGGTTAGGGAGTCTACATCTAAAATATATGCAATCAATGAAATAAGCTTACAAATCTTATTTCAATCTTAATCTTAAAATGGATATGGAATTTGATACTTCACGGTTCAGTTTTCTTTTTGTACGTACGTTGGTAATTATAGAAACCCCCCTCTTTGCAGTTTTAATGCAATTTTAGTAATTTTTGCGCAGTTGGGAAACACTAAATTAAGTTAAAAATATTTAACGCTGTATATACACTCGGTCATAGTTGGAAAAATTTCACTATTATGTTAACCATTCGTAATAATTTTAAAAATCCCTACAATAAGCTTAATCATACATACAATCTATCCTTTTTTCCCTATATGTGGAAATAAATAAATAAATCTGTACAAAAAGGGAATAATCCCTACGCTTGGTAACACTGATCAGGGCCTTTAGATCAAGTTCTAAAGCGAGAGTTGGGGCTTTTCCTATTCGTAAAGTGCGCTCTTTTTTGTAACATTTATTTTATTGCCTGTTTTTTTTTTTATAATCGTGCAACATCGTTGTTTTTAATATGAAATCGTTTAACCGCGAAGAAATTCGGATATCGGTAATTGAAAGCCATAAAATTCTTTTACTGATTCCAAAGATATTAGTTTTCTTTTTTTTTCTGCTTGTTAATCGGGGCTGTTCTGCAAATCACTTTCTGTGAAAGTGATTTGAAATCACAAAAAAGGTGCTCAATATTATTGATTTTTGTGATTTCAAACCAGTAAGCTAACCTGCTACCAATTTGAAATCACATTCTAATTTTCGCAGGTACTTCGTTATGAATTTCACAATTTATTACATCATTAATGTGTTTTTTATTGGTTCCTTAAGTAAGACTATTTATTTTATACCACATAATGCACTAAATTGTGAAAAAACTAGATACGTTTTTTTTTGTATTCTTTTGTGAATCTGGTCGGTGGGTTTATTTAACTTTTTTGTACTTTACCTTTTCTATTTATTAGAAGTAATTAACTTTATTTTGCAAATAATACTGCGACTAAGAAAATTCCACCAAAAAATAAAAATATCAGTAAATCAAAACAAAAAGCAGCTGTTTTTTGTGCTTTCGAAGAGTAAAAATCAAATAACAGGCACAAATCACATTTGTGCTTTTGAAACGGCATGTGCTTTGAAATCACGTGGTTTTTAGAACAGGCCTTAATATCAAATAATTTCGATATTATAGAATATCGATCATCGTATTGTTCGGGAAAATCACTCTCTTTTAACAACACATCATAATTTCTTATAACATAAGATTTAATAGATAAACAACAACAAACTAAATCTCCTAAAGGCCGCCATGTAAGCAAAATCTCCTTTTTTTGTTAAGAAATTCGTTTTCTTTAAAACATTTTGCCATTCCAAATGTACAACTAATATTTTAGTCGCATCATTAACTGTAATTTCATTTCTTCCAATTAAATATTCTTTGATTAAAGAAAAAACTCTTCTAATTTTTTAAACAGCCCCTTATTAAGATCACAAAGTTCGGATTTGATGGCAGCTAAAGACTTATACAGCTACTTGGGTAGACCCCAATCCATACAACCATTTAACAAAACCAACACAAACGGATCAGCAGCCGCAGCAGTTCCAGTTGTGACAGCCTCAACCTCAACAAAACCCAAACAAATGGTCAAACAGCACAGTACAGCAAGTCAACAATCTACCTCTTCGACTTCATCGTCCGTACAATCGGCTCCCGAACCGACAGGCAAACAACAATCACCTTCCCGTATTTCCGGCAATACGCTGGAGAAGCAAATAATGACACAACACCATCATCATCATCAACAACAACAACAACAGCAACTCCAACAGAAGCAGCATCATCAATATCCAGTTTCTATTCAAGCAACGTTTTCGAATTTAGATAAAGACCTTTTACTGACCTCCTCAGTTACTACTCTACAAAGCTTAGGGCAATTGAAATCTGATCATGTGCTGTTAACCAACAGCTCTCTAACAGACTCGAATATATCGACTGATTCATATCACAGTGATACCCAGCTAAACGTTTCAGACAAATCAAATACGGAGAGTACAGCGACAACCTCCTTAAAGAAACGCAAAAAAGGTCTGCGTTTTGGTTTTGGCAGTAAAAAATCTACAAATAATGCAGGTCCAGATACTACTTCGAAATCGAAATAACCCAAACGATAAAAAGAAAGATACAATACACAATGGGGAGCCAAATATTTTTAAAATCTCAATGGACTCCTTTCTAAAGTCTTCCAACTTATAAAAAAAAAAAAAATTTGAGCTGAGGTGTAATATTTATTAAAAAAAAGGCTTTTTGGAGGTACTTTATATACTATAGTACTATTAGGAGCACTCTGTAAGATGTGTTTTTAAAGGTAATTTTTGTTTAAAAAATAAGAATAATATTTGCAAAAAATACTTTTTGTAAAAAGGTACTTTTTCTATTAAAATTATTATTATATTTTTGAAAAAAGGATTTTTCCTATAAAGTGAGGCTTTTTATGAGAGGGAAAAGGCGTTTTTTAAGAAAGTATATATTAAAAATAAATATTTTTAAACTGGTACTATTTTTAAAAGTTACTATAGTGAAAGCTCTCATAAGCGGTTACCTCCGCGAAGCAGAAATTTGTTTTTTTGGTCATAGTTATTTGTTTGAACTTTCCTTCATTTGAAAGGTTTACCAGGAAACTATTTTTATTATCCAGACAAAAATCTAAAATATGGGTACAAATAAGTTTCCGTCCCTAAAAAAATATTGTGAACGAACAGTAGTTCAAATTTCATCAAAATATTGTCCATCACTAGCAGCCACTTTTTACCATCTTTTGGGAAGCGTTTCTTTTTTTGTAATTATCTGTGTCCACTTGCACTGCGACCATTGTTGATCTATTGTGCATCCCCTGGCTCCTTCACGGGTTGAGTACGTCAAGAAACTGAACTAGCGTCTTCATTGGGAGTGATGGCAAGTCCCGTTCACTTAAGGTATGCGCTTGTATCAGCCTGTATCTTCTGTGTCCCAATGCCCCACAGTAGTACAAATCAAGTGCTCCATTGACTCCTCTTTCTCACTGCAAATGTCGGTATTAGAAATTACTATCCAGTACAGGTGCTTAAATCAGGTATAATGACCTGTAAGTACACCTGTCAGTGTTCTGAGGCTTTTCCTATCCAGTTTAATAGCACATTCGGCACTCTTTCCATCAAAGCCTAAAAATTTCTTAAAATGATCAAGATTGGTTGTCTCGTTCCAATGTTGCTCCACGATGGGCTCCATTGATTTCTTCATCTCCTCATTAAGTGGACTCTTGTTGAAACCAAATGTTGGAATCGGACCAATAAAAATCCCTTCTGCTCTTTTTTTGTCGTAGATGTCTGCCATCTAATTGCCATAATGCCATTCATGTCCTGGTACCCAGATCAAAGTAACCTGGTCCTGGCTTGCCAGTTCATTTAGTCTTTAGTGGCATTCCAGTACTAACCTGGACGTAAAGACACAACTCCTCAGGGCTTTTAGGGCTGATTGACTATCAGAGAGTATTTTAATCAGCGCTCCTTTGTGTCCCCTATCCCCTTACTGCGTATAGTTCTGTTTGGAAGATTATGGTGTCTTTACTTTATCTTTATATTCCTGCGTGCTTCAGGCCCCACTATTCCCGTTCCAACTCCTTGGAGCGTTTGGGATCCATCCGTGTGCCACTTTTTTGTCCTATTCTTACCTTGTTTGGCAGATAATCCAAAATGTCCTGGTAAAGGAACGGACTGGGTCTATACGGCCTGAGACATATCAATTACGTCTCTGATACTCTTCAGGATTGCAAAATAGTGAATAAGGTAACTCAACTTTAGTTTTTCCCTTTTGTAAATTGAGATTGCCTGAACTTCTTCATCTTTAGAACAGCCACGTTAAGTGGTGTTAGGTTCTCGCGACGAGTCTGTCAATTTTTTTTTCTTCTGTTTACAAACACTTTCGCGCCATTTTAATCTAAAAGTTTTTTTGTATGATTTAGTGCAATTTCAAGAAATTTGTGTGAATTTAAAAGTGAAAAACTAATATAATCTGTGATTTTAATTACAAACCATTATAAAAGTTTATATATATAACGTTTATATAAAATTTTTCCCCAGCTGAACAATCTTAGGCGAATTTAGATTTTGCCATTCACGATATGTTTTACAATAACAAAATACATAGTACTGAATTCGTCTTCCCGCTTGCATTCTCCTGTATAAATTCGCTTTGGGCTTTGTCTTGTACATGATACAAAAAACAAGGTAGCCGCTTCGCTACAACAATAAAAAAACAACAGGTGTTTGTTTGTGTAAAAGGCGAACTCACACTTCAGTTGTCAAAAGTAGTTAATAAAGAACATGTACAAAAACTCAAATGACGCGGAAAAAGGTAAACAAAACTTGACAAAGGAAGTGCCGCCATATTAACCGAATTCGCCGATACATCCAACTAATAATGAATTCGCCTTGGTCTTGTACTGAAGCCAAGAAATAAAATATGGGTGAATGTTAATATCAATTATGCGCAATTTCTTTAAAAATCAGTCTTCAGTATAAATTTTAAAAATAGTTTTATTGAACATTATATAAAAATAGATTTTTTTAACCTCAAAAGAAATATCAGTGCCTTTGTTACGAAAAGAATATTATAATGTGACTAAATGCAATTTCTAACACTTTTGTACAATATTTTCTATAACTGTTTCTCTGTTTCTTTAAAACATTTTTTTTGCAGGCTTTTTGCAAAATCTGTTTTATAGTTTTTCCTGCAACTATTTTATTTTTAAACACTTTTATGCGTTTGGTACATTTACAAGCACTTTCGTAAAGTCAAGCATAAAAATCTAAATAAAACACGTCCAGTTCGTTACTTTCGTTTGAAAAAAATTTTAAAACCTGGATTATAGCATGTTCACACGAAGGCTTATTTTCGAGGTTCGCTCTCTCATTCGTGGTTCGCGGCCCAATCTTTATTGAACCAACATGGTTCGCCATACAAAATTTTGAGAGCGAACCTACTTGGTTCATTTTGAATCTAGTTGCGAACTAAGCAAAAACTACTATCATCTCCAAATTTGATAATGAATTATCGCTAGTTTATCTGAACTAGCTGCAAAATAATCTAAACAAAGAAAAAAAAAAGATAATAATGTGTGTAAAATCAAAATAAACACATTGAAAGTGTAAAAATTTGAAACTTACATAAGGATTTAAATAAAAATTGAAAAAAGAATTAGTGAAACGTTTGCACAAAATATGTAAACATCAGTGTGATGCAAAAAACAACCGTCTGAACACCTAGTTTCGCAATAGTGATTCAGAGAGCGAACCAAATGTTTCGTATTACCGTCTGAACGTGGTATTAAGTAATATCATCTTATAGAGCTGCAAAATTATCGATAGTCGTCCCCATCGATATTTTCAAGAAAAACAATCGATACTATCGTTAAGCGCTACTTTTGGCTAAGAATCTGCAACTCAAGTGGATACATACATATTTATATAGGTATATATAAAATCTTTACGATATCTTTATGATAAAAAATATAACTTTTAAATACTTTTCTTTTTAAACACTTTGAGCTGCAGCGTCACCTGTATGCAAAGAGAACAAACTTTTTTAAGTTGCAGTCGACATTTAGCCGCAGCCGCCAGATATAAGTTGCCATGTTTAACTAACTTTTTTTACTCGTATAAAAAAACGTTTTTTTTTTATTTGAGATAAAAGCAATAAATGATATAATACACTTTGCTTTGATATATAATATGATTTTTATAATATATTTTCATTTGTAAATTACGCTATAACTATAAAAATTTAAAGGCGGCGAAGAATCTGCCTGAATAAATGTCCACGTTATGCCGGCTACATGTAACCCGCTTCGTATATACGTTCAAAAAATGTCGATAGTATCACTATCGAACGATAACAATCGATAGTTAGCTAAAAATAAAACTATCGATACTACCGATTGTTTTGCAGCTCTATCTTATACCAATTATATAATTGTTTGAAATTGTAGCCTTTTATCTAAAATTTGTTTACTAGATTTGTAACTCTTTTAACTTGAAAAGTATTTATTAAATTGCTTTAGTTCGCTGTAATTTGTTTACTTAATTATTAAATGTATAAATTGTACTTATTTAATTTTTTAGCGACACCATGACCTTTTTATCACCATTTCCAATCTACGAATCTACAACAAAAGACGTTATTTTATCATAATTTATTAATACGAATCATATTTTTGTATATTTGTTGGTTTTTTTATGGAACGCGCTGTGTAGTTATTAAGTTGAAAACGTACATATATTTTTATTCATACTTTAAAAATTAACGAAAAGCCACCTTTATGTTAATGAAAATTAGAAAAATTTTGTCATCTTGCTATCAATAGTTTTTTTTTTTAATTTGATTTTGAAGTATTTATAAAACAAATGTCTGTCAATTACATTGTTTGCCTGTCTTACTTATATAGGGCCCTTATCGCGGTTGGCGAATTTTAAAGCTACCTACGACAGTTTTGTAATAGATTAAAGAAAACAATAGCTTATTTATTACTCCATTACAAAACTATTATAGGAATTTTTTTAAATTTGACAATCGTAGTAAGGGAGATATTTTTTTTACTAAAACTGCATATGTACTTCAAATTATTTTTATTATACAATAAATAAAAATGTAGAAAATAAACGAAAAAATAATGTTGTTTGATTTTTGCTGTTATTCTTAAGCCTGTGTTTAAAACTATATTGGGATTAAGCATGTTTAAAATCAAATAAAACCTGTAACGAAACATAACTTTTTTTTTGCAAAAAATAATAATAGTCTATTTATAGCCTATTTACACCAAAGCGAAATCTGCTCATTCGAGATTTTAAGCCAAATCTTGTAGATTTTGAGATTTCCCATACAAAATGAAATCTACTTTATGAGTAGATTTGGATGAAATCTCCTGAAATCTATTCAGTACCAAGCGCTGCAACTGTGATTATGTTCCAAAAGTACTTAAAAATACTACGCTGCAACTAAAATATGCACTTTGGTGTGGTGTATCCAGTCTCTGGCCAACAAACAGTCTCTTATAAAATAGTTTTATCAAACCCGCATGCATAAATTAGTTTTGTGAAAATCAAATCTTGGTGGGTGTCAAAAAACGGTGGTGTAAACGATATAGATTTCGTTGTAGATTTTAATAGCGCATTTACACCAACTCAAAATCTAGTAGATTTGAATTGAAATCGACAACGAAATCTATATCGTTTACACCACCGTTTTTTGACATCTAGCAAGATTTCATTTGCTCAAAAATAATTTATGCATGTGGGTTTGACAACACAATATTATCAGAGACTGAATACACCAGCATTAAAGTGTATCTTTTTTGTGCCCAGAGACTGCATACACCACATTATAGTGCAATTTTTGATGCAGCGTAGTATTTTTAAGTACTTTTTGCAAGAAATCACAGTTGCATCGCTTAGTACTGAGTAGATTTCAACAGATTTCGTCGAAATCTACTCATAAAGTAGATTTCATTTTGTATGGGAAATCTTCTCAAAATCTACTAGATTTGGCTTGAAATCTCGAATGAGCAGATTTCATTTTGGTGTAAATAGGCTATAGTTCAAATCTACTAGATTTTGAGTTGGTGTAAATGCGCTCTAAGTCTATTACAAAGCTATTACAGTTAAATCCCGATTATCGGTCTCTCGTGGTACCGGCACCAGTCTCTTTTGTTTTAATATTTTTTGAATACGATGCATCTGAATCGACTTGCGATAATTGCATTTAAAACTTCGAATCGCTCCCTAGTCCACGGGCTGAATCAAAGATGTGCAGTTTGGCGAAATATATATATTTTTTAGCATTTTTTTTTATTTATTGAATCATCAAAATGAACTAACAATAAGTATTCAAATCTTAATGCTAAATTTAAAGTTAAAAAAAAGGAATATATTTTACTACCACATTTTCTGACATCATTTTGCTTACATCTGGGTGAGTTGGGCAGTTGGCCAATAACAACAGAATTATACAATTTCTATCTAAACCATTTCGTTCCACCAGGTTCGTACCTGGTTATTAATCCACTATAGAAAAACTTGTTGCGTTACGCAAGCTTTCTTATTGGATTTTTAATTATAAGCTCTTGGCTTCGCGCTTCTTCCAATAATCATCAATTTACACTCACAATCAGAGACTTGAGTCTCACCTGATCCTCTCGCACGTAGCGTCCTTAACTTTGGCGGCCACACTCGCCTGAGAAGGATGGACACCCTTGCAACCATCAGAGCGTTGGAAAGATGATTTACCAATAAAATACACGCAAGAAGCAACTTTTCGTCTAGCATTCGCTGGACCTAAGTAAATAAAATTTTTCAATATTAACTAATTTTTTTCTATATTAATTAATTAATTTTTAGTTTTAAGATTTGCATACTTATTGTTAATTCTTTCAGAAAGTATAATAAATAATTGAATTTTTAAACAAAAATTGCCCTCATGAGTCCCAACGGCATTGGCACATAATAAGGCTGTGAGCAGTGCTGCCACGACCAACAAATTATTACAACCAAAAATGTTCAAATTCTCCCCTTCTGAATTCATCCGTGTAAACATAGAAGGATCCACATTCTGAAGTAAATTCCTGAATTTGGTAGCTGAAGCTCCAGTATATTGGCATGTCCCCACGGTCTGTGGGTCAATGCTCCTGTCGCGTTCAACCTGATTTGCGGCTTTTAAGCGCTACCTGAAGCCTGGCTTCAAGTCACAGGGCATCCAGCTCATAAGTGCAAGAAGTGCTTTGGCTGGTGTTGTCTTCATGGCCCCTATGGTCAGTATTGCCATGGTTCGACTGACTTTCAATTTGCGGAGTCCAGTGATTTCCACCATACTGATACTCCATAGAAAATTATCGGTTATATAACTGGATTACTCTTGCCTGTGTATTCTCTTTCCATAATAGTTTTCTGTCTAGAATGACGTCTAGGTATTTTGCCTTACCCGATAGGATAACTGTAGTTTGGAGGTGTCAAATGTAGAATTTTATACTTTTGACTAAAAAGTACGATTTCCGTTTTCGCTGGAGTTGTCTTTAGTCCGCATTGTACTTACCACCTTTAGAGCGTATTCCAACTGCTCTGTTATGGTGCATAAATGGGTTCCAGAGGCTGCAATTACTTTATATTCTTACTATCTAGGTGTGTAAACAGATTATTCACTACAGCATTCCACAAAAGAGGGTATAGTACCCCTCCCTGGGCTGTACCCTTGCATACTTTCCTCGTAATTCTGGATGTCCCTACTATCGATGTTATAGTTCTGCAGTTTAGTATGCTCGTAATGAGCATGATTGTAGGTCGATCAACCTTCAGACCGTCAAGTGCATCTATGACTGCCTGCGTCTCAACATTATTGAATGCACCTTCAATATCCATGAAGGCCACTAAGGTATAATTTTTGTATTTATTGGACCGTTCAATGTGACTGACCAAACTATGTAGCGTCGTTTCAACTGATCAGCCCTTTGTGTAGGCGTGTTGAGATGGCGACAACTGGCTTTTGCTAATATTGGACCTTATGTGTATGTCTGTGATCCTCTCTATATTTTTCAAAAGAAATGATATCAGGCTAATTGGCCTATACTCCTTTGCTTTAGTATGTGACATCTTCCCTCCTTTTGGCATGAAGATCACGTTACTTTTGGTCCATTCCGTTGGAATGTATATATTTCGAAGAGCCAAGGTGTGATCAGATCCACATTGTTCTGGAGATCTGCGGAAATGTTTCCATCCGGTCCTGGTGATTTGAACGGTTGGAAACCCTGGATTACCCAATGCAGCATCTTTTTTGTTATAACCAGATATACCGCATTCCGGGCGTGTGACCCAGGTGAACTCTCGTTCTCCCTCAATGGTTGCTTACCCGGATTTGTGGTCCAACATCCATCTGCCATTTGTCGGTTGTTTTGAAATTATTATCCGAAGTCTGCATGTATCGGGGGTACTATTCACGTTACTACAAAACTCTTTCCAGGATCATAAAGTTAACAAATGTGCAAAAAAAATTACCAAAATTAATATGAGTTTTTTCTACTTGGCAAATACATCCATTAGTTCAATTAGTTAGTTCTTAGTTAAATAGTATTACAATTCGGAAAAAAAACAAATTATAATAATTCAACATTTGTTTCGAATTGGCTGTCAACAATCGGAAGACGCACTCTTGAGGATTGAAATTTCTTATTTAAATTATCTTTCATGTTAAGGATTTATGTAAAAAAAAAGAAATAAAAAGTGAATCGCCCAAAAGCTCCCTCAATTTCCATGATTTAGTATCGTTTATTTCAAAATATATTTTTATAAAATTTAACTACAAAGGCCATTGTTTATGTTGAAAGCGTCGATATTGAAAATTACTATATTAAAACATTAAATTCAAGATCCGTTGTGGAGATAAGTTTATATGAAACCCCTTAAGATGAGGTAAATGTAAAAATACTTGATTCCATAAAATCTTGTATTGAAGGATTAAAACATATTTTACTAAAGCATTGTGCTAGAGACGACTTTGACGCATTGCAACACACATAAAAAACACTGAAAGTCTTTTGAAGTTCAACTTGAACTGGTATAAGTTACAGCAGTCTAATATGCATACATTTTTTCAAAGCCTAGAGTTATTTTAATAAAATATCACATTTAAAATAAAATTTTCCTTTTTTAGTAATTCACAACTCATTTTAGAGAAAATGCTGTCGATTCCGTATTAAGAATGTATCAGCCATGTGCTAAGAAATGCACAATTTTTTAATTACTTGTTAGGCCAGAATTGCAAATCGCATTTTTCTGTGTGCCAAAGACCACGGGTTTTTTGGTGTGTTCCACGAGATCTCGGACTAGTTCGGACTAATGAGAGTAAAAAGCAAATTACTCTCTAAATTTGCATATTTTACCCAAAACTGCTGGAAGGCAAAAAAAAAAAAAAAACAACTGTACATCTTGCCATATTAGTGCTGTTACTTTTTAGATTAAAGTATATTTTAATGATTTTAGTCCTTGTGCAATCAGAATTGCTTTTAAGCAAAAACAATATTTTTCATTGAAAAATCGGTTTAGACTATATCTCGGATATACAAATATGGACCGATGTCGTAAAATTTCATTTTCTGTATTTGGTAACCTCCTTATATTACCAGAACTGCTTTTAAACAAAAAAAAGTTGTTTAAGTTCACTTACGCGACATTTTCATGAAAAAATCGGTTTCGACTACATCTCGAATATATTTGGACCGATATCGGGGTAATTTTTTTTTTACTTTAATCGCCATGCCATATAATTGTGTCAAGTTTAAAGCAGAACAAACATTTTTTTTAAATTTATTTAAAAAAAAAATAAATGGCTTTTTCCATAATTTTGCATATATCTCAGCTATACGCGAACCGATTTTACTGAATTTCAATAGCAAATGGTGAAATAAAAAAGTTTCTATGTCTAATAGTTTTCTGAATATGTCTACTTCATATAGTCGCAAATAAAGATTGTAGAAATTACAAATGGAATCACAAACTTATATAAACCCTTGACATTTTTGTGAAGGGTATAAAAATATTTACAGCAAAATAAAAACTTTAATTATTTCGTGAGGCTTTTAAATACTTCGTGAAAATTAAAGTCTATATGATCTGTGCTTGGAAAGGTGAAAATGACTAGCCATATTGTGGAGAGTTCTGGATTATATCTGGCTCCCAAGCTACAATGCATAATTTAAAAAATTATTTTAAAAAAAGGTTTTAGTTTTTTTTTAAGTTTCGTTTAATTATTCCATTGACAACCTGCAAAGATAAAACACAAAAAAAGTTATCAGCTGCGCTCTCAATTTCACATGTTATGAATTCACCTTGCTCATATTCTAATCAATTTGGGTTTGCTCAAGGCGAATTAATTACCAAGTGAACTTAACAGCACAGGTGATTATTTTTTGCTTCTCGCGTTTTTTCCAGTGAGACTATCAAATTTTGTTTCTTTTGTTTACAAACTTTTTCGCGCCATTTTAATCTGAAGGTTTTTTTGCATGATTTAGTGCAATTTGAAGAAATTTGTGTGAATTTAAAAGTGAAAAACTTATATAATCTGTGATTTTAATTACAAACAATTATAAAAGCTTATATTTAACGTTTATATAAAATTTTTTCTCTGCTGAGCAATCTTAGGCGAATTTAGATTATGACATTCACGATATGTTTTACAATAACAAAATACATAGTACTGAATTCGCCTTTCCGCTTGCATTCACCTGTATGAAGTCGCCTTGGGTTTGCCTATCTCACTACAATTCGTTTCTTTGTATCTACATATTTATTTTAATATAATTTTGACATATCGTTCGCATAGAATGAAGTTAGACAAATCCAAGTTAAGGGTAAATAGAAAAAAATTTGTTTGTTTAAATTAAATGAATTAATGCATTAAATCCAAACAAAGAAAAAACAGATAATTAATGCGTGTAAAATCAAAATAAACACATTGAAAATGTAAAAAAATTGATACTTACATAAAGATTTAAATAAAAATTGAAAAAAGAATTAGTGAAACGTTTGCACAAAATATGTAAACATCAGTGTGAAGCAAAAAACAACCGTCTGAACACCTAGTTTCGCAATAGTGGTTCAGAGAGCGAACCAAGTGTTTCATATTACCGTCTGAACATGGTATAAGGACATTCCGTAATAGCTCCATCTCGAAACAGTTTTTTACGTCTTGTTTGCTTTTGTTGTCTAGAACAGAGCTATTATTACATAAATTTCGATAACAAACACGAATTAGCTAATCTGGCAGCACAATTGCTGTAACAGCTGAATTTTATTTTGCTGTCAGTTTTTTTTTTTATTTACTTCGTCATATTTTTCTGCTGAAAGATTAAAACTATTGGCTTTTTCTGTTTAAGCAGGAAAAATATACCAATTCATTTTATTTTAAGTTAAAAACGGCCGAACAACTTGTATCTGATGACGGTACCGTTGATAATAAACAACAGAAAAAACAGCAACAATAGCTACACACTCACCATGAATGGCCGCAGCATAAAAGTGCATCGTGTACCGGCAACTATAGCGATTATACTACTGCTATGTTTTCTGTTTTACATGTTTGGCGGCACGGAAGACCAACATCAGTCGGCCATGTATGGCATGTTAAGAAACCAAAACAAAGTGAACTTGCGTAAGCTGTTAATTGGTGCCATACAGGCTGCCCAAAAGGGGGGCTTAGAAATTCTACATGTGGCAGATACGAGAGATCTAAAAGAGAAAAGTAAAGGCAAGACAGATGAAGGCGCCAACGATCCCTTTACGGACGCAGATGCCCGCTCACATTGTGTGATGAAACAAGGTTTGCATCGTATCTTTCCACGGGTATCTATTTTTTCGGAAGAAGACAAAGAAACTTGTGCTGAAGTAAATACCTTCGATTTAGATCCCACAGTGCTGCATGAAACTGCTCAAACACCCGATAAGTTGGTAAATATAAAAGATGTTACAATATGGATTGATCCATTGGATGCTACACAAGAATTTACTGGTAAGTTGTCTGAAGTATAACTATATTATTGTTTCGGTACAGAATTGTCATTATTACTTTCCTGTACTGATATTTCAGACAAAACTAAATCAATTAATCTCATTGTATTTTAGAACAACTTTATCAGTACGTGACCACTATGGTGTGTGTGGCAGTTGGAGGTAAACCTGTTATTGGTGTAATACACAGTCCTTTTACAGGACAAACTGCTTGGGCTTGGGTTGACCATTCAATGTCTGAATATCTTTCATCAATTCTTCCAATGATATACAAGGTTGATCATCCCATAATAGCTGTATCGCGATCACATGCAGGTGATGTCAAAAATTTAATACGTTCAGTATTTGGCGAAAACTCCGATATTCTTATGGCAGCCGGTGCTGGCTATAAAGTGTTACAAGTGGTTGCAAATAATGCTACTGCGTACTTACATTCAACCAAAATTAAAAAGTGGGACATTTGTGCTGGCGATGCGATTTTAAGATCTCTGGGTGGCACAATGACCGATTTAAATAATGAATTTATTGACTATGGACCACATGAGTCACCAGTAAATTCTCTTGGCTTATTGGCTACTATTAAACGTCACGACGAGTACATTGATAAATTGATGAATTATCGTAAAGCACATAATACAAGCAAAACTCGTAGGTAGTATAATTTAATAAGAATCTAATATAAGCATAAGTAGTTAAATGCAACTACAAGAAAATTTTATTTTAAAATTAATTTATTTATTGAATTCAAAAATAAAATTTGATAAAACTTAATGTACTAAGTTTGTACTATGTAATAATTTGATATACAAAATTTTGTCAGATTGAATACAATTTGAAAAGTGAGTTAAACCATTAAGAATTTTAAAAAAACTGATTAACTCAGGAATATACTGATTATATTTATGAAGATTATATACGGTTATGGCACAGCAATCAGGAGCAGACAAAGAAAAGTTAAAAAGGCTGGAATAGATGCAAATCGATTAGATATGGTGTTCGAACGGTACATTCCGTTCTCGAGCTGTAGATGAGAACACCGGTCTGTAATATTACAACAGTGTAAGTTTTTAATTTGGGAGAAATGTACGATGACCCACAAAGAGCCAATGAAGCTTTAGATCGAACTATAAAAGATCTCAGAGGCCAATGAAGCCTTAGATCGAACTATAAAAGATCTCAAAAAGTTGTGGGACGGATGGTACTAGGTGTACACAAAAACTTATTAATGAGAAACCTACATGCACGACAACTCGTTGGCACCTTGCAGAAAATTATATACAGGGTAGCAAAATTATATTTTTAAATACAAATTACTTCAAAAAGTAATAACCAATGCGGGTGGCGGCGTTGGAATTTTCGATTGTGTAGATTTGCCAGTCACGATGTCGCAGTGGTAGAGTGAGCATCGCAAGTTCGCTCTGGATACATTTTTTTTGGAGCTTTCTCGCTCTGTATATTCCAGTTTTTGGAACGACGAGGCTCATACAAAGCAAAACTGCCTTTCTGGTCTCCGCACCCTCGATTGAAACATATAAAACCATTGTATTGTCAAAATTTTGACAACTACTCGTAAATTCTACCAACAAAATACATGTTGATGTTTGTTGGTGTTGTATTTATTGTAATTCTGCCACTACCTGTATAAAACTGCCTTGCATCCGTACAAGAAACATTGAAAAACAACAAACAAGTAGTTGAAATTTCAAAAAGTTGTGCGCTTTGAGTGTAACCATGCATATGTTTAGTAGGCATGCAAGCAAAAACGCACACATACACGTAGTTCGCCAGTGCACCTGCCATTTATTTGCACTTTTTTCTTTGAGTTATAACTAATAGTATATTGTATTGTATGTTTCCTTCTCATAAGAAGTAAACAAAGTAGAGTTGGGTAGTTCGCGAACGAACTAGTGTCACTGAACTATTCACTTCAGGGAGCTAAGTGAGCCGATCATTTCTGTGAGCTCTTTTAGTTCCGTAGTTCATGTTTCTTCCTTTTGTCTTCAAGTTTTCTTTTTCGTTTATGTTTCTTTCTTTCTGGTAGATATGTATACGGAAATTGTCATACAGTGCTGCCAGAATTTGACGTAAAAAGTACATACCTATCTATGTTATATACAACTACTCAGAATATTAGACAACACAATTTTACTTTGGTTTTTTGTATTATAAAAATAAATGATATGATATGCGACCATAATTGAATATGAAAACATCGAGACATCATCACAAATATATCGTTTTTTTTCTTTCTTTTTAATAAAATTATTTTTCATCACACCTGAAAATTTCTAATCTCACCTTTTATTAATCCTTATGATAATTGAACTTTTCATTTGTTTACAGCTTTTTTGTTTTGCTTTTCTTTATCATGAAACCTGAAAATATTATTTACGGAGCACTGAACTACTGAACTAAAAGAAAGACATATTTCAGTAAAAAGAGCTGAACTAAAAAGAGCACTCTTTCAAAAGAGCTCATGAACTCAACTATAAAACAAAGTTATATTAGAATGGAGCTTTTACAGACAATAATAGTTTTGTTCTAATCCATCACTATATTACATGTATACGTATACATAAAAAATGATGTTGACAAAATATCACTCTCTTCTAAAACTTCGCAAACGCGCTGTCAGAACTCGTGTGTGATAGACTATTTACTGCATTTTAGTGTAATATCAGATAAGGCATTTTTAATGGCCCAACTCTTACACAATCTTCTTTTGCACTTGTTTTATATGCACAACAAAAACTTTTTTCGGCAATTTTACATCGTATATGATCATACACATTCATACATACATAAGAGAAGAGTGTAGAATTGCTGAAATTTCAGCACAACCTAAATTAGTGCGCTTTCACATTCGGCAGCTTAGTCCCTTTCACAGTTGAGAAACTGACGGACAGGCAGACGAAGTTTGTAGGCGACATATTAAAGAGGAAGAGTGTACGGTAAACCTCTACTGTACTGGACATTTTAAGACATTTTTCGTTTGAAGTTGCCTTTCTTCGCATTTTTTCATGTTGTTGCTTCATATTATTATTCTCATATCAACATCAACTTAAAAAACAACAACAAAAAAAAAGAAAGAAAAGAGAACTGAAAAATTTCTGTCCGTCTATTAATTTCGCAACTCTAAAAGGTTTCGGCAAGTTCAAAGCAGAATGAGAAAAATGTCTGTCTTTCAATTTTCAAACCCTAAAAGCGGACTTAGTTGCGCAAGTCTCTTGCCCAAGTCTTATAGTTGTGTATGTGAGAGGTAAAGCTGCTTGAAGGGGGGAAAATTGCTGATATTTGAGAACAGACTTGCTTGAACTCAGCAATTCGTTTTGTTCACACATTCTTGTTTGTTATGTTTGTGATACTTTTTTTAATTTTTATCCTGACGATGCTAACAAACTGTTAGCGAAATATCGAAATAAAAATAATAAACCCTTGGACCAGTACTCAGAGGATGACCACTACATATGCAGTGCATTGTACCGGAACTAAGAAAATATGTTACGAGAAGGGGAAAGAGGGAGTAGTGTTTTTGAACATTTGACTTGAACTTTCCAACATTATAACAGACAGGAAACACGTCTGCAAGCAACTTATTCCACAGGCGAAGCCTACGGCTTAAAAACGAATTCTCGGCAATCGACCACAAATGGATGAGCTCTGGACGATACGCACGTGCTTCTTCGCCCTCTCCGCACACGGTCGTGTAACCTCAAAACAGACTTTGATGCACCGGCCCAAATATGAGTGTTGTATGCCATTTTCGGTTGGATATAGGTGGTATAAATAGTAAGGAGATCGGATGGAATGAACTACATCTTACACCGTTTCAAAAACCCGAGGCACTTGCATGTTTCTTTAAGCTTATAACTAAAAGACTACGAGTGGCAAATGCTGCTGTCATCCGCGAAAGAGTGGATAGCGTTGGAAGTTTGATAGAGAAGGTCGTTGGGGTTCTAGTGCAATGCACTGCATATAAAGCCTGGTTAAATTTTATGGGCAGATGCTGATTTTGAACAAAACACAAATTATTTAGGAATTATTGCCATTTCTTTTTATTACGACAACCTAGTTTGACCCAATTATGTATGAAACAAAATGTCTACCAAAAGCCCACCGCGACCTCGGCGGCACACCTCCATCCGATGGTCCAAATTTTCAATGACGCTGAGGCCCAAATGATAATTCTATTTCGTTAATGTGCCAAATTATCTCATCCTTTAGCTCTTGAAGTATTGCTGACTTATCGATGTACCCCTTTTCTTTCAAATAGCCCCAAAGAAAGAAGGCCAACGGGGTCAAATCAATTGATCTTGGCGGCCAATTGACATCGCCACCATGTGAGATAACACGGCCAGTGAATTTATTGTATAAAAGAGCCATTGTTTCGTTAGCTATGTATGTATGTGGCAACGTATTGTTGAAACCACATATCGTCCACATCCATATCTTGCCTTTCGGACCATAAAGAGTTCGTTATCATCTCACGATAACTGCCTGGCCTGATTTTTTGAAAAAAATACGGCCCGATGATGCCAGCAGCTCATAAACCACACCGAATAGTCACTCTTTGTGGGAGCATTGATTTTTCGACAACCACTTCTGGATTATCATTCGCCCAAATGTGGCAATTCTGCTTATTGACGAATCCACTGAGGTGAAAATGTATCTCATGACTGAAGATAATTTTCTTCGAAAATTTATCATCCATTGTTGCCATTTCATGCCACCATTCTGGGAATGGTCAAGAGGCTTTAGTATTTGAGTCAATTACACCTTGTAAGCGTATAAATGCAAGTCTTTATGCATAAACTTCATCACCGACGAACGTAAAGTGCACTGGAGACGATCAAAAAACACGTCATTCAGTGCATATGTGTGAGTGTCGTGTTTTTGTCGTTTAAAAGGAGACATACAAATAACATCGTCAATCACCATTTTTATTTTGACTTTGCTGCGTTCGTTTCTAAATATGTCATCATCGGATGATGGATTATTGCTATCTTGTGCAATTTTGTTAAGAAAAAAAAAACATGAAAAAAAACTGCATGAAAAGTAGTAATATATGAACAAAATAAAATTCAATAATCATAATAAATATAGATGTAGTTTTTATTTTAACTTTTATTGTTGTTCATTTCGATAACAAAACTGACATTTTTATCGTCAATCACAACTGAAGACTATCGAAATAATTACACGTCAAAATAAAATAACGAAAGTTTTTGATTTTCATCAATCAGAGCCGACAACCTATAGGTGTACCCGAAAAAGCACGACTGCACGCACACAGTTAGAACGTTGATGTGTTTTTTGATCGTCTCCATGATACTTCAAAGGTGCAATTGTTGGGCACGACGACGAATTGAGGTCAGCTCTTTCAGCCACACTATCGCGACGCCTTTGAATTTTTTCAATGTTTGAATTGGAGGCGGTGCCCCATACATTGAAAAAATTCAAAGGCGACAAAACAAAATTCTGCGAACAATTACCACAGCTCCATGGTACGTAAAAAACTCACGAATTCATAAGGATCTCTGTGTTCCTGTTGTAAAAGACGAATTTTCAAAGTACGCAACAAGGTATATCAGTAAATTGGAACTTCACCCAAATCGTCTTGCACGCAATATACTTAATTTTGAAGGCCACTCTCGGTTGAGGAGGAGGGATACCTTTGCCACCATCAGAACGTTAAATAGGTGATTTTACCGATATTGACCGTGCAAAATAAAACATTTTTGTCTAGCATTGGCTGGACTTAATTAATTTTATGTATTTAGTATTAAGAGTTGAATACTTATTGTTAGTTCAGTTTGTGAAGATTCAATAAATAAATGAATGAAAAAAAAAAACTATCGCGACGCGAACAACAGCAATATTCTCTGAAAATGAGCTGTACGAGCATGCACTGTTGTTTTCACATCTCCTACAGGCACAGTTTGCTCAAATTTCTGTACGATTATCCGGTTATACGCACATTTGGACGATTAAATTAATCGAAAATATCACGAACTGCACGATAAGCCTGAATAACTTTAACGCGTTGCTCGATTCTGTATCTTTCAAATTGAGTTAGTCTGAAATGCAGCAAAAGCTTGACGTTTAGATGTGGCTCATATGCAACATCGGCCCTTAAAATTTAATTACCCGATATAAGGGTCATCCCTCCCCTGAGTCCCGGTCCCAAGACTAAAAAAAATTTGTAATCGATAATACCAAACAGAAAAATTTCAACTAAGAGTCTGAACACAATGTAACGATAATTTAATGCGGTGCGATTTTCCATACGAATTTGAAGTGAAAAATCGCAGTGCGGAGCGGCGTAAAACTAAAATTTATTTTATTTTCCTTGCGGACTTCTCTTAATTTTTTACTCCCTTTCTCCCTTCGATGTTGCCATATCTTTTAAATAATTGCCGATTTTCCCAACATTATTGTAAACAAAAAACTTGATTTTGATGTTTATTTATTTTTTTCATGAAATATAAAAGTTTAAAAAATATATTAACAAAGAAAAAATTAAAAAAGAAGTTGGAAGTATGACTGTCTTTATAATTGGCAGTCGGGAAGTTACAAAAACGTCCAGAATAAAGAAGATTTTTGGTTCAAATTAACAAAGATTTTGGCGTACCAGGTAAGTGAATTTCTTTTTACCTTATTTTTTTGTCAGACTTATTTAATTTTAGCTGAGGAAGCAAAATAAAAAGCAATTTCGAAATTTACGGGAAACGTATAAAAAGTGGAAGCAAAAGGACAATTTGTGCATTAACGCGTCTTACCCACCATATCCTGTTAGCATGTACACATACAAATCAAACGTGGTTTCTACCAAACTAATAATTTTTAAACAGCTATAATTTTTTATTTTCTGCCATTACAATATTAGAACTGTGCCGGGTCGTTCATTTTAGTGATCGGTCACTTTCGTTCAGTTACAAAAGACTGATCCGTTCATTCATTTCGTTCAATCGGTCACTTTGAAGCAACGGCTCGCTGCCAATATTAAAATTTTCCGGTCAATTATCAACACAGTACTGAAAAATGAACAAAACAAGATAGCAATATAAAAAATGATAAAGTGATAAAAAAAAATTATTGTTTTAAAAAGAAAAAATAATTTTAAACAAAAACCATTTTAGTGTGATAAATTTTGATTAGTTTCATAATCGACTTTTGTTTTATTTCAGATAATTTAAAATATAAAATAATACAAAGAAAAACAACCCCCAATTTAGTTAAGCTACACAACAAAAACAAACATGAACATGACACAAAAAGAACGAAAGATATTTGGACGAAAACTACCCAAATTGAACGGCTCACTATTGAACGAAAAGTGGTCAGTTTAATGACCGGCTCACTACGTTCAACGAGATGATCCATTCAATTTAACCCGTTCGTTCATGAACGACACAGCTCTATACAATATACCTTACCTGCCATTACAATATAAATACCTTACACAAACAGTAAATATTTTAGAAGTTTTTATAAAAATATACTCGTATGCACAAATAAATTAATAAAAATGTAAACTAACAATGACTAGTATTGCCGTCGCCGCATTCCGTCGTATTATGTTTATTTTTCTCTCCCGCAACGGGAAATCGTGCCGCACCGCAAACATTGTGTTCAGACTCTGAAGCGCAGTTGGGCTTAAAATTTGCTATAAAAAATCTCACAATCAAGATAAACGAAAAGCAGAGAAGGCGGAAAATTTTTCGGTTGATCCTGATAACACTTATTTAATTTTATTTTTTAATTGTTTTCTTTTATTTATGACTTCATAAAGTAGGAGTAAATACAATGCAATACAGTTACAATAGACTTATTAACAATTAAAAATTATATTATAATAAAAAAAAATATCTTACTTGCTAATAATATTGAGTATCTGTTTAAATATACATACACAAATGTTTGAATAAATTGTTATTAAACTAGTTTCTTTTAAAGTTTAAATAGAAAAACGTACTTTAACCGCAAAAAATAGAAATGAAAAAGGTTTTAACTAAATATTTGTTTATTGTTGGCCAAAAAAGAAAAAAGAAGAAAAGTTAAAGTGGGTGTGTGTTGTTGTTGTTGTTGCTTTATTTGTTTAATATGATGTATAAAGTATTAAGGAAGTGTTGGAGGTGTTTTCATACTTTTGTTGTTTAATTTACTAAATTATTCATAATAGTTTTTTTGCTGTTTCGAAAATGAATATTTTCTTCTGATTTTCTTTCATCATAATATTTGTTGTTGTGTTGCTGTTGTTTGTTCCCTGATGCATTGTTGCTGTTATTGTTTTTAGCCCAATGGATTGTTGGTATCAAAAGTTATCTTTGGTACAAAACCATTTTCGCCTTCCACAGAATAAGCCACAGTCATTAATCTACCATCAGGCAACCAAACGGAATATTGACCAGATACCTGCGTAAAGTTTAAAGGAAGAGATTGTGAAAAACAACACGGTAATTTAATATATTTCCATTGTTAAAATTTCAATTGTATTAACTAAATGGTTGTAATATCACTTACTTTTCCTTGGGCATCACCAGCCTCATTTTTGTTGAAAAATAGCTCCTTTTCTGGATCTTTGACTTCATAGTTGTATTCATACTAAAAAAAAAAACAAAAGCATATAAAAAGTGATGAAAATAATTGTATCAAATTTAATCTTAAGTCGTCTATTTTATTTGCAGCCATCGAGTAAAAGTGCTGGGGACAGCAACTCTTATATAATCGTGAAAAAGTAACAATAATTTTTTGACTTAACGCCGGTTCACACACACCAAGGCAGCTTTAATAGGGTAGTGGTAAATTTGTCAAAATTTTGTATACAAAATACATCAATGCATGTTCTGAGAAACGCAAATCGCTTAAGTTTAGCGTTTTCGATTTGAAAACGCCAATAGGTGTTCTGAGAAACGTATAACGCAAGAAATATGGTTTTGCGATTTGAAATCGGCAAATAGGTGTTCTGGAAAACGCATATCGCTTAAAATTGGCGACTTCAACTCGCATATATATATTGAAGTGAACTAAAAAAAACTGAACTTGCAAAATGCTATAAAATTATTCACTATTAAAATTAAATACGTTTTCTTTTTGTTTCAATAAAAAGTTTTCACATTTTCATTAAGAAAACTAAATTGAAAAATTTTTCTATTTATTGTCAAATATTTTTTCGTTTTATATTACTACCACATACGTATATATGTACGTATGTAAAACACATGTTGTATTTTTTCGGAAAAAACTCCTAAACGCCAGTAAAACGCGCGTTCTTCAAAACACCCAAAAATCAATTAAGCGTTTTTCAAAACGCATTGCGGTTTCAGAACACGCGTTCTAGGAACATGGCTGATTATTCTGAAAAAACACATAAGCCCTATTCACAATCCTGTGCAAATCGCCTTGCATCATTGCATTTCCAAAATAGTGGAGCAAATTTTTACTTTACCCTAACAAAATACAAAGCTGGTAAAGGCACGTTTACATGGTAATACAAAATATTTAGATTTTGTGGGAGCAAAATATTACGAAATTCTTTCCGTACTTAAAAAAAAATTAACAAAAATGTATTGTAAGTACTATTTACGTTTACACTTGTGGGATAAGTATAATCAAAGTATTATTATGAAAGTCTAATACATTTACAGCATTTACAAAAACAACATGCAATATTCTTGAACTGCGATTGTTTGCATTTGTGAATGTTGTACCACCTGCAGTAAATACTTGAAGTGCTGCCAATGCAAATTTAAAAATACACCTCTGATTTGATGAGAATACTGAGTTTTCTAAAATAGTTTAGAGAATTAAGATTTACCGACTGCTTGTCAATTTTTGCATTTGAATTTCTCTTTGTTTTTACACGGTAAGATTTCCTTTATTCTGCACTTATTTTTGACAAATCTAAATACTTGTATTACCATGTAAAGGTGCCTTAAATAGTAAAGTCCGGTTAAATGAGAGCAAGCAAAAAATACTCCCTGAAAACAACAAATTTGCCAAAAATTGCTGGAACACAAAAACCACATTTCACCTAGCGTCTCCACATGGCAATATTTATAGCGGCAATTGTCAAATTTGATTGCGTCCATAGAATTTGCAATTTGCGGTCTATACCGCAAATTGCTATAGGTAGCAATCTATTGCGCAATGATTGCTCTACTGATTGCTTGAGCAATTATTGCCAAGCAATGAGCTGTCAGTTGTTGTAATTTGGTATAAAAATATAGCAAACACAGTGCTGTGCATACAACAAATACAGTGTTGTTCATACAACTCCTCACGTTGAGTTTTGTTAGTATTTGTGATGAAGCAGTAATACGTTTACGCCACCTAGAGCAATTAGCAATCGCTATACTGTTATTCTGCCGACTTTTTTGCTTGAGCTTAGCAATAAAAATTGCTATGTGGAGACGCTACGTCAAGCCCGAAATTAAATATCAGCTGTTGTTTATTTATACAATTTTAAAATTCAGTGTTCTCAACTTCTAAATTATACAACGCACTGAAATCTAATAAGAAAATGCATATGTTTACAAAAATATACGCAAAAAACTTAACAAACAAATTTATTTTATAATATTCGCCTTAATAAAAAACAATATATTTTTTTACATTTATGAGCAAAATAAATATGTATCGCTTAGTTATTTTTCGAATTTTGTTTTAATTTAAAAAGTAAATTAATGTTCAATTATTACGTTTATGCACAGCCTATAATGTATAAACAAAGTTTTTTTGTTCAATAAATTGTTGTATATTTAGTTTGTCATATAACTTCAATTTTTTATAGATGGTTACAAATTATTAGCAAAATATTGGTTGCCCAATAATATTTATAAAATTTTGGTACAAGAAATCGAGATCAGTGCCTGCAACAATTTATTGAATAAGCCAAAATGAAATGCAAAAAATATATATAAACAATTTTTTTTTAAATATGTAGCTATCAGCACAGATTGTTTGAATCCTATTAAAGGAAAACGCACTTAAAGCTTTATGTGCGATTTTTAAAAACCACTAACATCGGTGTGAAAAGCGCTGAGTTGACAGCGCTATTGTAATTCAAACAAACATGTATACCAATTTATTTAAACATTTTGAGCTAAATGAAAACGGAAAATAACTGATTTAAGTATGACTTATTATTTATACGTTATGTATTGTTATATTTTCAAATATGTTTTTTTGTGATTTGCACTTTGGAGTTTTATTTTCATAAACAACAAACAGCTGATTAAATGGTTTAACAATTTTATCATTTTGCACGGAAAAAAGTACGGGTAAAGTTGGATAAAATGAGAAGCACAAATTACTCTCTCAGAAGCTTTCTCATTTACCCAATTTGCCCAATTTTCAACACAAGAAACACTTTTCGTGCAAATTTGGAGCCCGCGGGTTCCCGCGGTAACGACGTCGAACACAACTACTGTAATTCTGCACTACCTGTTTAAAGCAGCTGCCTTGACACACACCAACTTTTGTTTCTCAACCAGTGTGACCAGATCAAAAAAAAAATTTTTTTTTTGAAGGTATGCTAGGAACACAATTGCGACGAATGGCGAATATTTGGACACGAATATTCGTCGCCAAAAATAAAACACATTGGTGTATATGAAAATGCATGTATATGAAAATGTTGGTCGAAATTCGTCATACTCAGCGAAAGTTGAAATAGATTAACTTCTAGTTGTTTCGTCAGCGAACGACGAACACAGCAGTATCAGGTGACCAGATTTCCTACATAAAAAAAGTATTTTTCATGACTTAATACTTTTTATAATTTATATTAATCCATGTAGTAAAATATGTAGGTATGAAGGTTAAAATATAAAGATTTGTTCAGACGGTAATATGAAACACTTGGTTCGCTCTCTGAACCACTATTGCGAAACTAGGTGTTCAGACGGTTGTTTTTTGCATCACACTGATGTTTACATATTTTGTGCAAACGTTTCATTAATTCTTTTTTCAATTTTTATTTAAATCTTTATGTAAGTATCAAATTTTTGCATTTTCAATGTGTTTATTTTGATTTTACACGCATTAATTATCTGTTTTTACTTTGGATTTTTTTTTTTGCAGCTAGTTCAGATAAGCTAGCGATAATTTATTATCAAATTTGGAGATGACAGTAGGTTTTGCTTGGTTCGCAACAAGATTCAAAATGAACCAAGTTGGTTCGCTCATAAAATTTTGTATGTCGAATCATGTTGGTTCAATCAAGATTGGGCCCCGAACCACGAATAAGAGCGCGAATCTCGAAAATAAGCCTTCGTGTGAACATGCTATAGCTTTCCGTGTGTGTCATCATAGTTAAAAACAACAATCTTACTACAATTTTGTAAGAGTAAACAAAGTTAAATTGTTAAAAATTCATCCTTCCAGAAGCAAAAAAAATGAAGATTTGCCGACCACTCCTGACTGGGGGTCTTCATTAGCCATGAACTTGGTATGAGCATCATGTCGAATATCGCATGCTCTGACATCGATGCCACGAAGTTGGCCATCATGAACAAAAATATACAAAGGAGTGCCGAACCAATCACTTTGATAAGGTTAATTATATGGTTAATTAGAACATAATCGTACGTATTCGCCACATACAAGAAAACCAACTTATTTTTAACTTCGCTCTGCCGACGTTATGTTCATGTCATGCTTAAGTCGATGACACGTGAATACGGGGGATTAAAGTTTGCATTCGGATTTCCCTCTCACTGAATACCTTATACATTTACATGGTTAGAAATGCTTCATTCTACACAACTTTTCAAGTATTAGTATTACCATGTAAATGCACTTTTTGCATGGAGTTTTTTTAGTTTTTATTTACTTAATAAATTGTTGCAGACCAGTAGTGCGATTCTCTAACTTTTAACGATTCGATAATCGCAACTGTTGTCATCAGATTTCATCGCTTGCACTAACGATTGAGTGATTCTGTAACTTAATTCTAAAGATGGTAAACAGCTGTATTTTTCTGTTCATTCATATAAGCATCACGTGACATCTCTGCCAGAAAAATCGAAAACCACGAAGAAGAAAAGAAAAAACAATAAATTTTTCCATAACAATATGTAGACATATTGACTTGTATTTGTTGTGATTTTAGTTTTTAAGTGACAATAAATATTATTTAATTTGTAACAAGGTAAGTAAAGTAAAATATGTGTCCATATGTTTCATTTATCTGTTTATATGTACTAATTTCTATATGTTCAGAATGACCACAACTAAGACTGGTGATAATCAATATAACTTTTTAAATTCATTAACCGTCAACTCAAAGGAATTGTCCAACTCCCGATAAACACACTGATTATCTCTTGAAGCATTCAAATTTGTTTCATCCCTTGCAAATGCGAATGCCAAACGTTCAATAGCTATTTCAACACAAAACACACTTTACCGGTTAAAAAATTATACTGAAATTTTTGTTTTTGAAAATGTATTTAATAAATATTTTATGTATTTATTTATGTATTTAATATATAATAAATATTTTTATGTCTTAAAATCAGATTGTAAGCACTTTATTTCATGGATGCACAATTTTAAAAAAAATACACTTTAACGATTGAATAAACAGCAAGAAAATTTTCGACTTTAAGAAATCGACAATCGGCAGTCAAATTAACAGCTGATTTTGATCGACTACGAATATCGTTAAGAAAATTTTACAGAATACAAAATTCGATAAAATATCGTTATAATTATTTTAATGATTCGATTATCGTTATATAAGTTACAGAATCGCACTACAGAACTAGATCCAAATATACCTTTTTTTTTATATTGCACCAGTACTCAGGGGATGACCCCTACATATGCAGTGCATTGTACCAGAACTAGGAAAATAGATTGTGAGGAGAGGGAAAGCGGGAGTAGTGTTTGTGAACATTTGACTTGAATCTTCCAACGTTATAACAGACAGGAAACACTTCTGCAGGCAACTTGTTCCACAGACGAAGCGTGCGGCTGAAAAACGAATTCTCTCTGTAATGCGTAGTACGATTCCCCGGGCAATCGACCACAAATGGGTGAGGTCTAGACGATGAACGCGTGCTACGTAAAAATGCGCGCGTTTCGGGAACAAGATCCTTAATCTCGTCAGAGCAAAATCCATTGTAGTATCGATAGAACAGAGTAACGCATCCCACACTGCGTCGATGCTCCAGTGAGTCAATAGAGTTGGATACCCTACTGTCACCGATGAGCTTCTTCGCCCTCTCCTGCACACAGTCGAGTAACCCCAAAATAGACTTTGAGGCACCGGCCCAAACATGAGAGTTGTATTCCATTTTCGATCGGATGTAGGTGGTATAAATATATAGTAAGGAGGTCGGATGGAGTGAAGTACATCTTACACCGTTTCAAAAAACCTAGGCACTTGAATGCTTCTTTAGAGACATGAAAAATATGATCAGTCCAGCAAACATCACACTGTATCTTCATTCCAAGAACATCAAGAGCATCCGATTCTTCAATATCTTTACCATCCATGAGTACAGATGAAGCAGCATTTGCGGTCGTTTGTTTGTGCGTCAATAAGCAACACTGGGTCTTACGAGCATTAAAGGCGACCCTGTTTTTACGACCCCATTCAGAGACCAATAGAAGATCACTATTCAGTGAATCATTCATATTTAGTCTCTTGGCAGCGATCTCTGATAGGCTGGGCCTATAACTAAAAGAGTACGAGTGACAAATGCTGCTGTCATCCGCAAAAGAGTGGATAGGGTTGGAAGTTTGGTAGAAAAGGAAGTTGAAGTTTGAGGAAAATAAGAAATAGGGTAGGAGAAAGAACGGAGCCTTGCGGTAGCCCTGAATTAATCTTGAACTCGTTTGATGAGACCCCATCTATAACAACTCGTATAGAGCGGTCTCTGAGAAAGCTCGATATAAACCGAGAGAAGTCATCACCGACACCAAAAGCAGTAAGTTTTGCCAATAGTGCATCATGCCACACTCTGTCAAACGCTTTGGAAATATCTAGAGCCACCACCCTACTTTCACCGAAATGATGGATTGAGTGGCACCATTTCTCTGAGAGATATGCCATAAGATCGCCAGTTGAACGACCCTTACGAAATCCATATTGACGATCACAAAGTAGTTTATACGACTCCAGATACCTCATAAGGTGATGGTTAACCATGTTTTCCATTACTTTGAAGAGTGTAGAGCAAATTGCAATTGGGCGGTAATTTTCGGGGTTATTTGCCCTTTTTGGGTATTGGTATTACATTAGCAACCTTCCAGCACGATGGAAACTCACCAGTATGGTAAAGTATGCTGAAGAGGCGTGCTAATGGACGCGCAAGCGTAGAAGAACACTGCTTCAAGACCAGTGCTGGAGTGCCATCCGGTCCAGGAGTTTTGTTTATATCGAGGTCTTCCAAAACCCTTTTAACTGCTCGCGCCCGGAAGAATATCTACATATATGTATTTATTTATTTAGTAACTATACAGTTGTAAAGTAAATTTGCAATGTATAGGATGCACAGCATGGGCGGGGTGACAAAGACCATAATGCCCAAGATGGTGTTAACAGTACTTTTGTAGCGTCGCTGTGACTGACTATAACGACCTATGCCTTCACATAGGAAGTTTCCACGTGGTTAACAATGAATAACCTCTAAAAAAAACTGTAAACCAATACATGTCGAAGGTATATACACTGGGCACTGATCAGTTTTAAATAATTTAATTCCAACATTTTTAAATGCTGCAATAGAGTTTGTTTTAGTCTTTCATGTTGTTATTGTTTAAGTTAAACCTCCACGAACACTACTCCCTCTTTCTTACCTCATCATAACCTATTTTCCTAGTTCCACTACAATGCACTGCATATGTAGGGGTCATCCCCTGAGTACTGGTCCAAGATAAAAAAAAAAGTTAGTTGAGGCAAACCGTTAACCAGTGCGAGCGAGACGCAAACCCCTCGAAGACCGAACAACAAACACAAACCTGACCGCACTTAAGAAATAATTACGATGACGCGAGAGCTGTTCTTCAGCTCTGGGCTGAATTTCTTTATGCCTTTTGTGACAGTCGTTGTGGTTCTCTTAATATTTTTTTTATACACTCATTTTTTTGTTTTAACTGCGTCGTTGGTATATATTAAAAGTAGTTCGACTTAATACTTTCTGTACGGTAATTTTGCTCAAAAATAGATAATTTTTTTTTAAGGTTGTGCAGTAATTTCAAAATAAAAGTTAACATCGCTGTATTACGCGAAGTTTCTCAAATAAAGAAAAAAATATCGTGAGAGTTTAATAAACTATAAAGGGCGCGAAATTTACTGGCTTTTGTAACTGTAACTAAAGGTGTTGGCGTGCTGATTACACACTGTTGTATTCAAAGCTAATTGCATGCTGGCTGCACAACCATGACAACAACCGTTACAAAAAAGTGTTGCATTTTGCACTTATTCACTGTAATGGATTTTAAAATTACTGTTGTTTAACAAATTAATTACAAGTGAATGCAATAATGTTGTTAAAACGTAGTTAATTAAATTGATTAACTTTCAAGCACTTTTTTTATCTTTTCCCTCAAAAACCTTAAACAAATTTGACATTTTACTTGAAAGGTAATTTTATACCCAGTTTCGAAGCAACGAAACAATATAATTGGCATCAATGTCAAATTTAGACACCTTTTCATGAAAAGCTATTTTTTTAATGATTATTTTGCATAATTAAATTGTTTTTCTCGTATAAATATTAATGAGTTATTCAGACTGGTAAATAAATTAAGCATTTAAGATTTTTGAACAATTTTTACAAGGGATGTAAAATAAAAAAAATAATAAATGACTTTCCATATTATAATCTTTTGATAATAAATCAAAATCTATACAATTTGTTTACAACTTGTCTGTTTTATACGAGGATGCTTTTTTTTTTTGTTTTTTTAATTTATTCAAATTTATCATACTATACATATTGATAATGTATTTTTTATATTATCTATCTATATACATATGTACAGTCACTCACATTTAAAGTCGGGCAGACGCATGAAAAAACTTTAAGTCCCAATATTTATAAGCTGACGGAAGAAAAAGTCGTTTTAATTTTGTTTATCTTATCACAAAAGTTCTTTTATTTAAAAACAACAAAAACAATTTATTCCAAGTTCTTTTATTAAATGTATACGAAGGCTTAACTTAAATAAGGTCACTTTTCAGTCTCACATTTAAAGTCGGGCAATTAATAAAAAATTAGCATTATGTGAACATAACGCAAAATTAATATTTTGTAGATCCACCTTTTTGGGTTTCAACAGCTTGTAAGCGGTTAGGCAAAGATTCCACTAATTTTTTGCAAACCTGAGGACTTATATTATTCCACTCTTCCTGTAAGGCATTCTTTAGTTGTGGAATTGACGTACACTGCCTGTCCTGCATCCGGCGGCCTAATTCGTCCCACAAATGTTCAATAACATTGAGGCCCAGACTTTGTGCAGGGGTTTTAATAACCTTCGGACAGTTATAGAGCAGACAATTCTTTACATCATATGCTGAATGTTTAGGATCATTGTCCTGGTAAAATTGGAAATTAGTTTCAATGCCGAGTTTTTTTACGCTTTCTTTTAAACTTTTTCTCAAAATATTTAAATAAACATTCTTATTCATAACACCGTCAATGAAATGCAAATTTCCAACTCCTGAGGCTGCCATGCATCCCCAAACCATAACGGATCCACCACCGTGCTTTACTGTTTTTCTTAAATTCTTGCCTTCCATCTCTTTGTTTGGTTTGCGTCATACTTTGCCTCTTCCATCGCACCCAAATAAGTTAAATTTACTTTCGTCAGTAAACAATACCTAAATATTAATAATAAGCCTAATTAAATTATTATGTTTGTTCCAACTTACGGTACTCCAGAAATCAAAATCTTTGGTCATATATTGACGAGCAAAAACAAGCCGTTTGCTTTAGTTTTTCTTACTTATAAGAGGTTTTTTCCGTGCCACTCGGCCATGAAAGTCATTCTTGCGAAGAAGTCTTCTTATTGTTTATGGGTTTACCTCCGTCCCAGAAGCTTCCTTGACCATTGCTGTCAGTTTTGGAGCAGAAATAAAAGGATTTTTCTTCACCTGTTTTAAAATCATGCTCTCATCTCTGGGTGAAAGCTTTCTTGCTCGGGCTCCGCGTTTTTTATTTGCTACCAAACCACTTTCTTTATATCTAGAAATGATATCATGCACTGTAGATTTGCTTTTTTTTTTATCAAATTAGATATTTCCCTTTCAGATTTTCCATCTAAGTGTAACTCAATTATTATTTTCCGTTCTTCGAAGGTGGATTGTTTAATTTTGTGTGGCATTTTTCAAAAACTTTTATAATCTTCACTGATCGAATGATTGTGTAAGAAGAAATAATAGTTTTGGAGACAAAAGAAAAAAAAAGTGGAAATAACGGTATATTTCACTTTTTCATTGTACAAAACCTTAAGTGCCCGACTTTCAATGTGAGACAGAGAATTTAGTTTTTCTCATTTTGTTATTCTTATGTATTTTATAACTGGACTTAAAATAAAATTTCTATGGTTTTTCTATTAATAAGAGTTTTTATGATAAAACAAAAAAAAGTTAAACGCATCATCTTTCATCAAAACATAAATATTAAGATCATAAATTTTCGACAATGTTTGCCCGACTTTAAATGTGAGTGACTGTATGTATATATAAAATTGAATGTGTGTTTGTTTGTTTGTACCTTAAGAATGGCCAGACCGCTTGACCAATCTTCCTGAAATTTCTACAGTAATTACCTGGAACTGTTGAATGAATTATAGGTTACGTTTTTCAACCACGCCTACTTTTACACCCCCTGATTTATATGCTTTCCATCCGAAGCAAATCAACTTTGGAATGCATATGAAGCACATATCGAAAGAGAATTCCCTGCAACGACGTAACAATTGAATTTTCACATGATTCTGATAGGAGATAAATGTTTGCAAATAAACAAGAAGACACTCTCGAAAGTTGTTATGATTAGTCCTAATCAGCGTTGTCAACTTTGAAGTTTCAAAACGCACTAAAATGGGAGAGAAAAAACGCATTATTTCGAAAAAAAAACGCACCAAAAAATTTTTTTTGTTAATTTTATAAGTTGTACACAAAGTTGCGAAAAAATTACCAAATACGAGTATTATTAACAAAAGCTTAGAATTCGCCCTTTTACTTAATGTACTGTTCACAGAACACACGACGAACGACACGTCTAAAAATTTGTATGAAAGTCTTTAAAAAACTGAGTGTTTTTCATACAAATATTCTAGGCAAGTTCCTCGACCGTGTACTATTAGAGTTGGGTAGTTCGCGAACGAACTAGTGTCACTGAACTATTCACTTCAGTGAACTAAGTGAGCCGATCATTTATGCGAGCTCTTTCAGTTCCGTAGTTCATGTTTCTTCCTTTTGTTTTCAAGTTACCTTTTTCGTTTATGTTTCTTTCTTTCTGGTAGATATGTATACGGAAATTAAAATCCTTAAAAATAAATAGGACTAATATTATCCATTCCAATATCGCTTGATTTGACTGCAGCTAAGCTAGCCAACACTTCTAACTGATCAATACACCTGAAACTAAATGGGTTTGCAACGTGGGGCATAGCAAAGTTCGTTATAGATGTTTTCGTCTGATGGTGAAATATTTATATTCAGAAATTTATTGTTCAATATCTTAATTGCACGATGCAGAAAATTTCTGTCCAATTGCAATTTTACGTACTTCTTTCCACTTCGATTTGTAATCAATTGCGGATGAAAGCCTGCATTCGCAAAACAGGGATTTTGCAATTTTAATGTGGTTCGTAACTTCTCGACGATATTATAAGGTCTGTTCCATGAGATCTCGGACTAATGAGAGTAAAAAGCAAATTACTCTCAAAATTTGTAAATTTTACCCAAAACTGCTGAAACGCAGAAAACCACAATTGTACATCCTGCAATAGTAGTGCTGCTAAAAAGTAATTTTAGATTAAAGTATATTTTAGTGATTTTAGACGCTTAAAACGCATAATATCATATAATGAAAACATTTGCATTATTGGCAACAGCTGTAAAATTAAAAGCAATGTAAAATTTTCAATAGATTTTTATAATCATATTTATAAAATTAAAATTAAAATAATTATTTGCATGTTCTGTTTACAACTTCACACCGTTATTTTTAGTTTGTGCAACCTTCCATTTTGCTTTTAACACATTTTTCCAATTTGCAAATTTTCAGTTTCATATACATATATGTAAACATAAAACAGCTGATTATCCAATTCTAGTCCGAAACTTACCCAAAGAAAAAGTTTGGACTAATTTGTACAGGAAATGAAAAAAATTACTCTCTCATTTTCTCTCAAAATTGCACAAAAATTATTACGTGGAAAGCTTTTGGACTACTTTGGACTGGTTTGGACTGTTTCGTTATTTACGTGGAACACACCTATACATATCCTTTAAAAAATTTTATTCGCTTTTAATTTCACAGCTGGTGCCTTTTTTTGTGCTGTTAAGCTTTTTAAGCGTCTAAAGTCAGTGAAATATATTTTAATTTAAAAAGTAAGCAGGATTAGTATTTTGAGATGTTAGACTTGGAATTTTTGCTTTTAGCTCTCATTAGTCCGAGCTTGTCGCAGATCGTATGGAACACACCCAATATTTTGGCTTAAAAATCCTTTTTGTTTAAAGTTATTTTATTATAATTTTCAAACACTTTCGATAAACACCTTTAAATATAACATTTAAAGTTTCAGTATATTTTGTTCATGCCACTATTCTTTTATTAAATAAAATTCTCAGATATTTATGGATTTTATGTGAAAAATTTGCCACAGAATGTTCTTGATATTTAAGTTGGGAAATTTAACATTTAAAACAAGCAATCAGTTTATTTTATAAATGTTTTACCGGTTCAGGCTGTTCAGGAGCTTGAGGCCGCGCATACGCCATTATAATAAACGCACACAATAAAACCGCCACAAACTTCCAAGATAAAGCCGACATCGTTACGTTACTAAATGCTCCTTTGTTACGTTTACGTTTATTTTACCGAACAGGACAACAAGATCACCCACCGTTAAGTCGTCAAACGCTTTAAGTATTTAACTGAAAGCAATTGTTTGTCATAGAAGTCTTTTATATGAATTCTGAGACGGAATCTCTTGTTAAAAATCGCATCATCGCAGCAGTAAGTAACGTGTTACGTTGTCGTTTGTAACGTAGTATATACCTTGCCTTGCCATAGGTCAAAGGTATTTTTGTTTTATATTATTATTTTAAATGCAAAGACAAACGAACTCAACTTGATACGAATATTGTGGCGGTGGATGTGGATGAGAAGACGATGGCGATGCTCATGATGCCGCTCACGATGATGATGATGATCATGATGATACTCAATCGGCAAACAAACGGACAGACAAAAATCTCAAACACAATTAGACAGAGGCTGCTTGCTGCAACGGCAGCGACAGCAGCAGCAGCAGCAGACAAGACAGGCAGGCAAATAGTCAGCCGGTGACATACAGTGAGCAGCAGATTTGATATGAAATTAAAACTATTTTTAACTTTTTTTTTTGTTTGTTTTTAATTTAACATTTTCAGACATTGTTTACCTGGTTAAATCGAATGCGAGTACTAACTACTCTTGCATTCATTCATCTGGCTGACAATTTGTTGTTGTTGTTGTTGTTAATGGCATCTTCTGCTTTTGTTTAACTTCTAGTCGAACTTTTGTTGCTGGAAAAGGTTCGTTTGTTGTTGTTGTTTGTTTTCCTATTAGATTTATCTTGGGAAGATGAAAACAGCCAAGGCACTTAAATTAACAATAACAATATCTAAGAGCATCGACACAATTACTTTGAAAAGGGTTCACATTTTCAATTTCGACGACTGAAATGAGGTGTTAGAAAAATCAACTGCAAATAATAACAAAAAGAAAACATTTTAACATTAAAAATATCTACTTGCAAACTTAATAATCGTTAATCATTTTTCTATAACAAAAAAAAAAAAAAAAAATTCTAAAATCTTAATTTAGAATCTGTTTTAAAATTTTTGTTTGATTCTCATTTGCTTAGTTGAATTTTTAATTTTATATAATTTGAAAATTTTGAAATAGCGATTTTTGTTTAAAGTTTCTTATCATGCTATTCAATCGTTAAACAAAAAGAAAAACATTGTTTTTGTTGGTGCTTGGTTTTCACATCTGTATCTATTTGACCGATATAGTCAAATCGTGAGATTTTTTGATGATTTTCTAATCAATTTTGATTTGTAGGGTTGTTTTTTCTGTTGTTATTGTATCTGGGGAAGCCCTACTTTAGGTAATATTATTTCAAGACAGTGGTTTAATTCGAGATATTCCGTTGGGTATTTTAGGCGGTCTTCTTTTGTTTTTTTTTTTTTATCTAAGGTAGGTTTATTAGGTAATCTCACAAACACAGCTTCGGTACAAGAAAAATTTCAAAATTTTTGTAACAAGCTATATAATTCTGCTGCTTGCAGATTTTGACATTGCACTCATTGAAAACCCCTGATAGCTATGTTGTATTTTAACATCAATACAATGACAACATTTTACCATATTCAGCCCAATTACATAACTTTTCCCTTTTCACCAATTGTGAACAGCAATTAAATATGATGTTTTTCCTTCTCTTCACTTATACTACATTTACACCAACTCAAAATCTAGTAGATTTGAATTAAAATCTTCAACGAAATCTATATCGTATACACCATCGTTTTTTCTATATCGTATACACCATCGTTTTTTCATTTTTACAAAAATAATTTATGCACGTGGGTTTGACAAAACAATTTTATTAGAGACTGAGTACACCACATTAAAGTATAATTTTTGTTGCAGCGTAGTATTTTTAAGTACTTTTTGAACAAAGTCACGGTTACATCACTTGGTACTGAGAAGATTTCGTCGAAATCTACTCATAAAGTAGATTTCATTTTGTATGGGAAATCTTCTCAAAATCTATTAGATTTGGGTAGAAATCTCGAATGAGCAGATTTCGCCTTGGTGTAAATAGGCTATTTCTGAAAAAACTGAAGGCAGATTAAGAGTCTGAACACAATGTAACGATAATTTACTGCTGTGCGCTTCTTCATACGAATTTGAAGTAAAAAACCGCAGTCCGGAGCGGCATAAAATTAAAATTTATTTTATTATCATTGCGGACTTTCTCATTCTCTCAATTTTTTACCCCCTTTCTCTCTTCGATGTTGCTATAGGCCTTGCTACACTATCATACACGATCGATTATGTTAATAAGAGTTTTTAATTGTTTTATTGTGTATATAAATTATTTGAATCATACTTGTGTAATAGTGTAGCCTACAACGCCATTTTGAAACGATTTTTTCAAGCCGGCCAGACTTTTGAAACAGTTTCCTGTGAATGAATCGTACGATCGTGTAGGATAGTGAATCAGGGCCTTAAGCGCTTACGATTTTAAAAGAAGCGAAAAAGTATCGTGAACATTTTTTTAGAGTTTCACACCCTTGAGCTAGGAGCACTGCTTTATTTTACAACCCATTTAACAGCTGACAGTTGACTTTTGTTTAGTTTGCTTCAAAGGCAGCTTTACCTGTCAGAATTAAAGTAGATACCTACAACACCAAAAAAATATCACATTTATTTTGTTGGCAAAACTTGCATAATGTCGTCAAAATATGCGTTCTACTTCACTTGCAAATGCAACAAAATTTAAGTGTTTTCTCTGAAATATAAACGAGTAGCTTGAAAAAAAAATTTTTGACAATTATCTGGTAAGAGAACAGAAGGTATCTGTGCTTACAGCAATACTTGGTTAATGTTGCCTGGCATGGGGTTATGTCAAGTCACTTGTCTAAAGCGATAAGTCGGAGAAAATTGAGCACCTGGTAGGGACTGTTGTATTCCTTCGTATTTAAACATTTTTGATATAGAAAAATTTATTCGATCAATTCCTATATTTTTGTTTATTGTTTGTTATTGTTCTTATTAAGTTACCTACATATATGTATATGCATATATTTATTGTTGTTATTGCTTTTAATTTTTATTGCAATGTGAATTTATTCATTCTTTGTATTCATTCTAACTCTATTGTCATCTGTGAGCAAGGTTTTGTATTGGGAAATTTTCGATTTTTTTTTTTTTTTTTGGCAAAGTTTCTCTACCACTGACAGCAAAAATTGTGGGATATTTTTGACAGTGTTGTATATGAATGTGCTCGTATGCATGTTGTTGTTGTTTGTGTTTTATTTGTGCATAAAGTAAAACAATTTTCTATTTCGAAAATGTCGCTGAGGTGTGTGAGCTTTAATGTTAAATATCTCGTCTACTGGTTCTACTGTTGACGTTTCCATATGCTTCTCTAGACGTGAAGTTGAGGAGGCAACCAGTCTCTGGGTTTTTGCACATCATTGTACATACTTATGTATGTATGCATGTATGCCAAGTTAGATTTGTTGTGATCGATGTGTGTGTCAGAAATGAATGAATGAATGAATCTGTTTATACACTTATGCACGTACTTAAGTATTTTATTGTTGTAAGTGTTCGTATTATTACATGATTTGACTTAACTAGATGTATTTTCCATCATCATTGTTGTGTACAAAAAAGAGGGGCAAGAAATATTTTAACAAAAAAGTCAAGTCAAAAATAATCAATCTCATGAATCAATATAAATATGCATGATGTATGAAAAGGGTGTGGAAAAATATAGTGTTTTTTTTTAATTATATAAAAACGAACAATTTCTACCTTCATGCTTTTAACAACTGGATCGGTTTTAACCATTAACATAGAGCACAGAGAAGAACAGAGGTGTCACGCGGCGGAAAAGAGACAACTAATAAGACTAAATTCTGTGCATCGCACTCATTCGCGTCTCTCCGCGCTTTGTGTTATATTCGTAAGAATGATATCACAAAGCAAAATACCACAAAATACAATAAATTTTACAGCAAAAAAGTTTGTGAAAAGTTTTAATAAATTGTGAAAAAATTATGGTGTTTTTTATTTTTATTGAAACAAAATTAATTCAGTTTTGCCTGAAAGTGATTATTACAAGTATTCTTTTATTTTGCAGGATAGTAAAAAAGCGAATCAAGAAGCCAAGGTGTAAGTACATATTTTTGTAAACCGTGTTTTTTTTTGTGTTTGTTTACTTTTGACATTCGTACACAAAGTACTATATATCTGTGTCGCGTGACGCACTCTCCATCAGCTGACAAGGCGGTTTTACAAAAGTCACTACTGACGCCTCTGTGTACTCTGTGACATAGAGTCCATAGGCGATATAATATTAAATCTCTTTTCTATCAATAAACGTCAAATGTGATGCCAGAGGGAATTAGTATTGTGTAGCCTTCAAAATTAGTATTATTGCAATATTATATCAGATATCTTAATATTGTTTTGATAATAAAACCATATCATGATTTGAACTGCCAAAAATGGTAAACAAAACTAAATATTCAATTTTGAAAGAATTGCGGAAAAACATTTTAATAAAAAACTCATCGAATCATTAAAATATTTATTTTGTTGTTGGAGTGGGTAATTTTTTTTAGAAAAACTAAACACTCAACGATGTTCACTGCATGGTTGCTTAAGCCGTAAGTCTGTTTTTACATTGGGCAAACAGACGGAATTTGTGTGTGCTGTAACGAAAACTGTTGGTGGGGGAGAGTATGTAGTACACGAGTCTCTGTACTAGACATTTGTGGCCATATTTGACGATTTATCGTCATTTTGACGATTTTAAGGTCTGTTTTTGACGATTTTCGTATATCACATTTTTACTGCCACTTCTTTCAAGCAATTTTAGTTTTACAACTATACACACACTTCCCTTGTTTAAGTTCATTTATGCAGGAAATGAAAGTAATATTTACGGAATAGAAAAAAAACGTTAGTAAAATAAATATACACGTAAATAAGTACGTATGTATATAATACGGAAAAGTTATGTGATAGTTGTTTGGGAGTATACATGTATTGCAAATGTTAGAGATGTATTTAAAATACTATATCTGAATAGCGCCTAAAAAAATTATAAGTTAAAAACTGTAAAAATTTATAAAATAAAAGCGTGTGCTCATATTTTAAGGAGACTTAAATTTGAAGATAAATTCAATACTTTAACTTTTATAAATCCTTAGAAGAAAGTATCTGTTTTCTGGCATAGCCAGAAGGTTTTCTTATTTCATCATACAATTTGAAAGACGGAAAATATAATCCAAAAAAGAGCAACGAAGTCTATTAAACTTCGAAAATTTGTTATATTTTTATTTAATAGAAGTGTTTGTTATAATAACAGTATATTTTATTAAATGAACTCTTGTTTTCAGAAATGTATATCACAAAAATTAATGAAATTAAGTTTATATTTGTAGAAAGACAACAATGCTTTGTTTTGCTACACTTTACCCCATTGAAATAAATCTTTTATTCAAAACTAATTAATTTTACTATCTGACGACTTTTTGACGAATTTCAACAATCATATTGACGGTTTTTGACGATTTTTTCCGCCGAATTTGACGATTTTAAACTAGATCTATCTGGCACTTCTTTGTTTCTCTTTTTAAGTTTTTGCATTTTTTATGTTGCTGCTTCATATCATTATTCTCACAACAACATAAACTTCATACAAGCACACTAGCTGTGCTTAAAAAAACAACAACAAAAGACAAACGAAAAGTTTCTGTCTGTCTGTCTGTCTATTAATTTCTTATATGTAAACAGCCGTATTCATAAAAAAACACTAATCTGCATTTTAACAACTTTTTAGTTAAAACAGAATTTTCAGCAAAAAAACACATTTTATAAAAACGAATTCATAAACAGCATTTTAGCTAAAAATCATTTTATTGAAATTTTATATTTGTGACTGGCAACGCCATCATATGCAGTTCTCATTTGAATCATAGTGCTGCGATAAAAACGGTTTTTTGTTCACATAGTAGTCATGCAAAGAATTGTCTTGTATTGTTTTTTATGAAATTCGACTTTAAAACAAATAAATAAATGTTAACTCCATTTTGTCTTTCAATTAAATAGCAAAAAATACTGAGTAAGAAAAGTTTTACTTTGATTCCTTTTGCTTAACCGTAGGAAAAAATATGAATAACGAGCTTTTTTTATTATTTCGTTTTTTTGCACATCACTGATGTACATGGCATTTTATTAACGTATATTATTTTAAATAAATAAAATGTTAGTAATAACTAAAATAAGAAGACTAGAAAAAATGTAAAGCGAAATTGCTTATCTGGAATCCAGAATAAAATAAATTACTTCTTTCCCTGATAGTTTTCTATTGCCAGCTATTCAAAGCTTGGGTCATATTTTCTATTAAAAACACACATCTATTGTTATCAATATCATGGGATTTCTGATAAATATGCAATAAAAATTTTCGCAACATATAAATAAACAATAACTAAAAAACACAAATATCACCTTAAAATTGTCTTAAAATTGGGTGTATCAGTTTTAAAAATGGTTGACTTAAAAAACTGCTAAAAAGAACATTTTAACGTAAAATTCGTTTATGAATACAGTTTTATCGAATTTTCCCTAAAAATGGTTTGAACGGCTGTTTAACTTTTTTATGAATACGGCCGAAAATGTTTAGGCAAGACCAAAAGGGGAATGAAAAAATGTCTGCCCATTGTCTGTCTAAATATAAAAACGTTCTTAGGCAGAAATAACATCTGTTACAGTTAGCTGAGGCAAACCGTTAACCATTGCGAGTGAGACGCAAAACTCTCGGAAACCGAACAACAAAAAAAAACAATAAGCGCGATCGCACTTAAAAAATATTTAAGATGACACGAGAGCGAAGCGAATTTATACTGGTGAATGCAAGCGGGAAGGCGAATTCAATACTTTGTATTTTGTTATTTTTGTTATAAAACTGGAAATTTAAATTCGCTTAAGATTGTTCAGCTAAGAAAAAATGTGTCATAAACATTAAATACAAATTTTTATAATTGTTTGTAATTAAATGGTTTTCACTTTTAAGTTCACAAAAATTTCTTGAAACTTCTAAATCATACAAAAAAATTTCAGATTAAAGTGGCGCGAAAATGTTTGTAAACAAAGCAAAATATATTTGACAGTCTCATTGAAAAAAACGCGGCAAGCAAACGATAATCACCTGAGCCAAGGCGAGTTCATTGTTAGGTGGATACATCGGCGAATTCGGTCAATCCGCCAGCACTTCCTTTGTCAAGTTTTTTTTTTGGCGCCATTCAAATATGATATTCTATACAAAGAAATACTGAGTGAAGTGATATAAAGTTGGGAAAAATATTAAAAATGGGAGCTTGTTCCGTTTGTTACAACAAATTTCAAAACATAAACATAAAGCAACGAGTAGCTACTGAATTGGCTGTCAAATAAACAAGTAATGCCAACTCAAAGTTATGAACCTCTAAAAAAACATAAAATAAATTAAACGATCACAAAGCTTAATAAACCAAATTGTTTAACAAATATATAAACTTGATGTCCAGCTTTATAAACACAATATTAATTTGAAATATATATCGTATAAGAACTAGAATTATACAAATTGCCATCTTTTTTTGCAGCACCCTTTTAGCGCCTGTTGAAGATCATATTTATAAGCATGTTGTCATAAATTGTAAAATAAAAAACTTCTTCGTGAGTGTTTTTTCTGTTCTCATAATATTTTGATATTTTAAAAATTTAAATTTTAATATTTTAAATACATATATACAAACATATGTATGCATGTATGTTTATTAAATAAAAATATTTCGATATTCACGAAAATCCTTTGCTTGCTTTGGGAAAAAAATCTGCAAATTACAATCAGACAAAACGAACCTAAGAAGGGAGCCAAGAGAAGTGGTTCGAAAGAATTTGAAGATTCATACTCGTAACATGCCATTTGTTTTGCAAAGCTACATGCCTTTAAATGTTGTCGCTAAAAGTCATAAAATGTTAAAACAAAAAAATAAAATATATATAAATAAATTGGGAACTCGTGTGTTGCAAAAATATGTACATACATACTCCTAATGTACGAGAGTTTCTAATTTTGAACAGCGTGGCGAGTGAAAGCTGAAACAGATATTAAGATAAGTAGTTAGACAAATTGCTAACTCAGCAAAGGAGCGGTGCGATCGAAATTTAGCGTGCCGCATACATACGTAGCCTGTCCTACCTTATTGCCAACTTCTTTCTATCCTTAATGAATTGAAGCTAGGGATGAAACGATACCACTAAGGTATCGATATTTATGGTCGATACGGTATCGATCGCAAAGTATCGATACCTACTCGGTATCGAAGAAAAAGCATTGATACATAGTTGTATCGGTAATTTCTTCATACGATAGTGGCAGGGAAGAACACATAGAGCCAAAAATCAAAATTTTTGTTATGGATTTCATCTTCTGATCTGGTCTCAAATAGTATCACGGAAGCGAAAACTTTTAAAACGCTGGTATTTCATCACTATAATTTTTCTGCTGCTTTCACCCAATAGTTTGCCTTGTAACATTTAATGGAGGAAAGAAAGTTTTTTAGCTTCGATGCAAGACAATTTATCATTGGTATAACCTTCGATAAAGTCGCAAGTTCGAACTGCTTTTGTAACGGGGCTATTTGTTTTACTATATCAAGATCTTGATCACATTCTTATCGTCTTTTTTATGATATACAATCCTACACCCGATTTTGGTGGTCCTATTTGCATTCACGGATTACATTGATTTACTTTATAAAAACTTTGAGTACAAATAAAATTGCGGCAAAAATGGTCACCAGCTCAGTTTTTTTTTTTTTTTGCTTGTCGATGAGAAAAGAGTATTTCTGATCGATACGAGTATATTTGACCGCTACCTAGTTGGTACTCGTTAGTAAAGTATCGATACCAAAAGTACCAGGTATTGGAAAAAAATTATCGAGTATTTACTTGTTTTTATTTGTATCGTTTCGTCCCTAATTGAAGCGGATGTATTAAGTATAACCCACTGAATTCCTGACAGAATATGGAATTGATTTACACCAGCACCTGCCTTGACGGTCTTTTCTGATGATGGATCAACGCATCGTGGTGAAATAATCACGATTCCCCAATGCTCTCATGTAACTTGCATTGCTCACAGAGGTCGTAATGTTTTTGCCATACGTTTGTAGTCATATAGAAAACTACTTGCTGAAACGTGCAATTTCCCAGAAGTCAATGGAAAACATCTTAATAAATAAGTTTCATTCACAGTATCAGCCCTTAACAAACTCTCCCGTTTTACCTTTACTTCTGGCTGCTACATTACAGGTGTCTGTTGCAAGACAACAGCTTTTCGGGGGGTTATTAGACCCAAAAAGCGGCAGATCACCTTAATTATTAGGGAAACTGCGCATTTAAGTTTAAGCCACAGCCAGAAAGTTGCAGCCAAGGTAGGCATCTTAACCATGATCAGTACCAAGATGGTCTGCAAGCAAAAGATTCCGGGAGCTTTGCTGACCCCATTCTCCTAATTTACCCTTGGTGAGAGTTTCGGAAGTCCTAGGCAAAACCTGCTCCCCGGGGAGGTTTAATTCCTGACAGTAAAATTTGTATAGCGCGTTTTTTTCAGAGATATATAACTTTGATTTGGCAGCACTGCATTATTTGACAACACACTTAACAGCTGATAATTGGATTATGTTTCGTTCGGATGGATTAACATCTGAGCTATGCTTCCAAATTGTTAAATCTTTTTATTTATTTATTATGATTGAAGAATGATTCTATACGAGTGCGGATTGATATTGAAGCTAAGTAGAAAAAAATATATTTTTTATTTTATTTTTTGTTTCATCAAGACGTGTCACAAGTCAATTTTTTGTTACTGCTGTTCGTATTTACTAAGAGCTAAATCTGAACTATAATTAGAAGTGTATTTCACGTAATTTTACGATACGTATCTAATGTTGTGTGAACCGATGCGCTGTCTTGAAACAAGATCGCCATTTATTCCTGACTGCATCAATCAATTGATCCAATAATACACAATAATACTATTTTAGGATTGTGGATCCTTTTTCATGATTTCGTGTGCATTCCAAAATACAGTGGCCATAACCTTGCCAGCCGACTTCACTGTCTTCGCCTTCTTTGGAGCACTTCCAGCAGCTTCCACCCATTGTTTTGTTTGATCTTCGGTTCCAGGTATGTATTGGTGGACCCACGTTTCATCAACAGTTATTAATCGACGCCAAAAATCAACAGGATTACGCTTTATCACGTCCAAACACCGCTATGAAGTGGAACTCGTTTTTGTTCGACACTGAACAAACGCGCACCCATCTTCCCGATATCTTTTTCATATGCAAAATATTTTTCACACTTTCATATGATATGTTTACCATTTGAAAAATCTCACATAGCTTGACTCGGCAATCATTCATTACCACACGCAATAAACTTGGAAATAATTATGTTCTCAGCTGTCAAATTCTATTGCCAACACCATATGTCCACGTGTGGATTGCAAAAACATTTATTTGCAAATATATTGCGAAATAGTTGTTAACACTTTTTTTGAAGAAATAATGTTCAACATAAACTGTCCAACTTAGTTGTATTTTCTTCAATATTTGTTGTACGGGTATAAAAAAATGCTTGTGGTTTCCCTTTCAAATGATAGTGTTTAATCACTACATGAAATTCACTTTTTCCATTTTTCAAGGAACGCAAATGTTGTTAACTTCAAACGAATACAACAAATAAATAAATCGATGAATTTGGGTGAAAATTTTACAGCTAACGTTTAACAGATTGCAATTTAAAAAAAAAATTGTGTTTGTGCTGCCATCTAGCGCTAGGTAGCTTCAATACCAATCCACCCTCGTATGTCTATTGATACTGATATAAGAATTGTCGCTAAATAGAGTTTCCCAAAAATTTACAGTTTTGAAGCTTTTAAGCAAAAAATCATTTAACCGATATGTTGGTCCATTAACACGAAAGAAAATCGTTCTTAATTGAGCAGCGCTATCAATTAAAGAAACGAACATATAACAGACTGAATGTACAATGTGGAATGTTAATACGTATATGTATATACTCAATATGTATGCATATGACAAATGGAATGCATTATTTAAATTTTTGTTGTCAAACTTTATCAACACCTTGTTTTTTATGTTTCCCAGCTGTTTATATGCCGATATTTCATAGGAGCTACCCTAACCATCAGTAGACTTTGGAAATTTTTAAATTCAAAATAATTTAGTTAGATTGTTGGCAAGGCGAATTCATACCAGGTAAATGCAAGAGCTATAAATACAACACTACGAAAAATTAATCTTTTTCAAATGTCCAGGGAAAAATATAAACACAAAAAAAGGAATTAAAAAAATTTACAATAAAAGACAAACATTTAATTATTTCGTGAAACTTTTAATTATTTCGTGAAAATTAAAGTCTCAGATCATAGAGCTTAGAAAGGGAAAAATGGGCAGCAAGATAGGGGAGGATTCTGGATGATAGCTGGCACTCAAGATGCAGTACAAAATTAAAAAAATGGTTGTGAAATTTTTTCAAATATCTATTCAAACAAATTTACAATAAAAGAAAAACTTAATTATATTGTGAAACTTTTAATTTTTTCGTAAAACTTAAAGTTTCAGATCATTGAAAAGGTGAAAATGGCCAGCCAAACTGCGGAGGATTCTGCATGATATCTGGTGCTCAAGATAGAATATATAATTTAAAAAATTGTTTTAAATTTTTTTCCCCAATTTTGTTTTAATTATGCCATTGACATCTGAAACAGATTAAAACTAAAAAAAAGTTATCAGCTGCACCGTCAATTTCACCTGTTATGAATTCGCCTTGATTGTTGGGATGTACAGCCAGTTTACCAATCTCGACAGCCTGCTTGCGTTCGCAATCTAAACGAAAGAAACTTGATTTGGGTTCGTCTAACTTTTTTCTATGCGAACGATGTGTCAAAACTCAATCAAAACACATAAGAATATGCGAACGAATAGTAGTGAGATAGACAAACCCAAATTGATTCGAATGTGAGTGACTGGCTTTCTTTCGTATTCATTTTCTTTCGAAATTGGTAAACTTGCTGATAAAGTTGAATGTTTGAGAATATCTTTTAAAAATTTTCAAATTCTGTTGATGTTTAGGGAGCTCCTATAAAATGTCATTAATGCCATAAATGTTATTTATGGCCATTTACACCAAGTCTGATTATATTTTAATTGAGACTTTAACCGCTGGTTAGAGAAAAATGTATTTCACAATGTATAATTAAGTCTTAACCGGCACTATTTAACAGAAAAGTTGCTGTTAAATTTAACCAATCAAAATTCGCCGGTTAAGAAGTTAATCAGAACTCAAATAAAGAAAAAACATACAAATAATAATAAAATGGACGTAAACAGAAATCAACATTTATATTTTTGCAATATTTTTAATTATAAACATGCTTGTGGTAGAAAAATCAATGGCAAAGCTGTCAAGAAAATTTATGAAAATGCCAAGTTCGCTAGAGGACTTGCTGATTTTCCGATCAAACTTATCCGTTCATCATTTTTTTAATAAAATTTTGTGAAAAACATTTTTGAAATTTGAAGGCCGCAGAAATAAAAAAAAGCTTCTTTCTAAAAATTGAGTTCGTCATTACACCATTTTTCGTAAACAAATACAAGTAACATTGCCATCCTTTTTAAATTTTTTTCTGTTAAGTAACCGAAAGATGGTGCAATCCAAATTACTAACTGTTGGTTAAATAGTGCCTGTTAAGCAAACCGGCAATTAGTTAATAATTTTTTAATGGCAACTTAATTTTAGATTGTGAAAATGGCCCTTAGGGTTACGGTTCCAAAGTTGAAATGAAAAAAAAAAAAATAATAAAAATTAATCACTATCGCCGAAAAAGGTTTAAGTTTTACCAAATTTTTAGGTTTTTCTTAAATGCCCATAATTTTCAAACTGCATGGGATAGATTTTTTTTTCTGATTTTTCTTATGATGAGAGACGTTGAGTTCTGAGACACCCTGTATATATTAAGATAGTTGATAGTCTTTATAACTTATGATGATAGTCCGATTTCTATTGAAAAATGATTTTGATTCTAATATGAAGAAACTATTTAGTAAAATGTGTTTGATTTATTATTCGTCACATTATCAATAAATTTAATTGAAGATGAGCTTGTGAATCGGATTGAAATTATAGTCGCTTTTAAAACAACTTAAGTTTTTATTTATTTTTTTTACATTATTTCATTGTTTTATTTATAGTTTTCTTTGTATCATCTTTTAACATTTGTGGTTTATATAACCTTTTGCCATGTGTTTTGTTTAAGTTAAAGGTTTTATTGTTTTATTTTGTGCAATAAAAAATCTTTATAAAACAGCGGTCATATCATTCAAACGATTTAATCGCTAGCTAAAGGACAGTTATGGTAATAATAATTGGTAACCTTATTACTTGCAACATCCCTGTTTTTCAATTCAATGCTAGATATACTGAAATAATAAGCGAGGTAGAAATGTTTAACTTCTGTTCTTATATATGAAAACTTGGTAAGTCTTGAACAATACCAGCAATATTGGTTTTTAAAATTTAAATGTAGATTATCTCGTTTATATGTGCGACTTATTTGTAAATAAGAACGTAATATACGAGTGTTGCCGTATAGTTTTTTTTTATTGTGAGTTACTAAAGCCCAGTTCAGACTATTATACTGAGTATTAATACTTTTCAAAAATTTAAATAATACGTGCAAATCAGCTGTTTAAATAATTAGTAGCCGACTAATTATTAGCCCATGGCGTGCCGTCACCGATAGTATTTCGGAAACTTAGTTGCGCAAACCTCTTGCTCAAGTCTTGGGGTTGAAGAGGTAAATGGTAAGAGCTGCTTGACGGGGGGAGAATTGCTGACATTTGAGTACAGACTTAAGGCCGTGTCAGATAAAACGTTGTCGCTTTGCGTGACGTTTAAAACTTTAATAGAAAAGCGCAAAGCAAAAGATGTATGTCACAATAAAAACTTTGGCAACGCTCACGATTTGTTTATTTAATTAAAAAAATGGTTGTTAATTTTTATATTTAATCATTTCTTATGATAATAGAAGTTAGAAATATTATTGGACGAACTATTGAAATAGGTCCTAATTGTTTTCTTAGTACATAAAGCTTTGGAGCTATTAGAAAAAACTTCAACGCGTAAAAAGATGAGAGTTGCCGAACTTTTCGCTTCACGTTGCGATAAAAGTACTTAATGTGACATGTTTGATATAAGTATATAAATTTTATCTTAGATGTCAAAGCGAATTTGCAACGCAAAGCGAAGCAAAAGTTTTATCTGACACAACCTTTACTTATACTTAGCAGCTCGTTTTGTTCACACATTTTTGTTTTTTATGTTTTTGATATTTTCTTTTGTTTATTTTTCGGGCCGTTCAAAATTTGAAGAAAATTTAAGTGAAGCAAAATTAAAGTTTCCCAACTAAATTGTTGCATATGAACTTAGAAGAAAGTTTAAAAAGAAATAAATAAAAACAAAATATTGACTTGCGCAACTAAGTTGCCAAGGGTGAAAACGCTCTTATTTGCAAATAATGTTCATTCACAAAAAAAACTTTTGCATATAAACGAGATAACAAGCTCTTAAAAAACTCTAGTTCTTGGCCTTCAGCCGACAGGAACACAATTTGATATTCTAAAAGCTTTTCACCACAAATGTTTCCCAATTAAACCATCAATGATATCGAACGCACTGTCTGTGTGTTTTATGAAATATACCCGCTCCCTAAAAAAAATTATAAAAAAAAACAGTGGAATCTTATGCAGATGTAGCAGACACAACGTGAGAATTTCGAATGTAATTCAAGTATGACAGTTCCGATTCTTAAATAAGTTGGAAGGAGTTCTTTAATTAGATAGGCAATCAAAAATCTAGGAAAAGAAGACATGTCTTAGGTTTGCTAGAATTTTTGAAGTCTTCAACAAATTTAAATAGACAAAACAATCAACAATCCCCTTGATGTCGTTAAAAAAGGGAATGGTGGCATAACTTAAGTTGTGCTGAAACTTCAGGAACCTTCACCAAATGCTAACACTGGCAGAATGAATATCGATGTGTCTCCAGAATTGGTGTAAAAGAGGGGATCTTGGTTGGGTCATAGGTTGAAACCTTCTGGTTATGGTTTAAGCCTACATATGGAGGTAGGGCCATTGATGTTTCTTTATAATGATAGCCCCAGGAAGGGAATGTATGACTTAGGTTGTGGTAAAACTTCTGAAACCTTCAGCAAAAATTTTACTGATAGAACAGGAGCTAAAGTGTTTCTGAAATGTGTTTGTGCTGATCATAGGTTGTTTATATTTATGTGTATATTCCTTGATAATGGCGGTGCCGTTTCTTGCAAATAACTGTAATATGCCGGACATTATATGGTGGGAACATCAAAGCGAATCTGGTTTTTGATATTTTTCTTTCTGATGTTCTTTAGGGCTTTCGAATTACCAGTTCCTGGTATCTTGATCTCTTTCAGCTGTTTACAAATAATTTCCCTCCGGGATCTGGGTTTGCCTTTGCGTTTACCTAACTAGTATACTGTGTTATTATGGTATACAGAGGGGACGGAGGCATTCATTTGTTGAAGAAAATAAAACATTAGGAAGTTCAAGCATGACTTGCTTAGGTTGCATTGAGATTTCCGAAACCCTCACCAAGGGTTGCCAAAACGAGTATCAGCACGCACCGAAGTGATTCCGTTTTGCAGACTATCCTGCCGCTGAAGTACCTGAAGCATGGTTTAGACCTGAAATCGCAAAAAAAGGCAGCGTGGTGGTTGTGGTATACTACCAAAATATGGGGAGAGCTCATTTAGGTTCGGCGTGCAGTTGCATCGATGGCGGATGCCGTGACCCTAAGGTTAGCAGGAGTGTTAGAAAAGCTCTGCTCTAAACCTTGGCCATTCAGCATGTGATTGAAAATGGTACCTATGCAAGGTAGTTTTTCGTGCATTGAAGCGTTTTGTGAGTGTTTCCCTTTCACTCAGTGACACGTACACCGTGGTTTAGGCCGTTAAGGTGGGAACCCATGCTAAAGTTCACCAGATTCTGTCTATGCCCGAATTTAGACGAGCAAACATTTGGAAGAAAAACATTTGGAATTCTCTTTTGATTTTTCTTTCGTATTCACACATTCGAACATGTTGGCAACATTCCATTATTATTTGTTTTTACATTTTTCGTTATGTTGTCTGTTAATTTTTTGACACATGATTAATTTAAATTATAAAAAATAATAACATTGGAGTTTTTCATAAATAAATTTATTTTTAATGTCTGTTACAGTCACACCAAACATTTCCTTCTCCAAACTATTTTTTATTTCATTAAATGCCTGTGCATTTTTATTCGGTCCATATATTCTTTGGATCGCACACTGTACCGATAATCTATTTCCTGTACAAATATTTATATTCCATATTTATTAAAATTTCCAGAAAATGTAAATCATTTTAAAATCTCAATAAGTAAATTATATATCAATAGAGTAAATGTCAACAAAACGTGTTGCCGAGTACCGAACACAAAATCGATTCTCCCTTCCCCACCGGTAATTTGCTACCAAACTAAATGTTTCCCTTCCAAATGTTTTCGTGTCTACATGCAGACTATTGAGTTGCATCTGGAAGCAAAGCCTTGTCAATGTGGTAGGCTAAATAGTTACAAAAAGTTGGTTCCTGTTTATGCATAGTAAGCTTCGCGGAGAAACTGGTGAACCGTTGTGTAATTCTGGGGAGTTGGTCCACTTTCAGATTAGGCCGAAAGATAAGTTCTAACGCAAATCAATTCCATACCTGGTCGTGTATTATCCAAGTACTTACTAAGACTTAATTTTGCGAAGAACATGGAGTATAGTAGACTCAATGTTGATCTCTGGTTTATTCGATTTTGGACTTTGATAAGAGAACTTATTCCGTTTGGCATTCCTTATTATTATTGTTACAAACATGCAACTTTTACTTGCACAGTGAAACACTTTAATTTTATTATTTTCTTTTTAATTTTTTTATAAAAAATTTTTAATAAATAATTATTGTTTTAATCATGCTTGAGTTCGTTTTTCATTTTTCAATGAAGAACACTTTTTTCAGAATTGTGTTACGGAAGTTGTAAATTTTTTCTCCAACAACTCATTATAAATCAATAGAAATTTGTCTTATAGAAAACATTAATAGTTATTGAAATTTATGTGTTTCCCTCATCTGTTTTTAAATTTTGTGTGCACTTAAACTATAGTGTTTTTCTTTTTTTCAAAACCAAAATTAATTGATTCTGTGAACAACTTTAGAATCTGCTTGTATTCATTAAGAATAATTTTGTGTGTAAAATAATAGGATTATTTTCGTACTTGTAATACTAAATTATGATATACAACTAATTAACAATTAAAATTTTTTTATGAGAAATAATCTGATTAAATTAGCAGCCACTTTATATAAATAAATATACATATGCACATAAAGGTGGTTCCTTTTCTCAGTAAGCCCCAAATTCACTAAGTGAACTGTACAACAGCTCGCTATGAGGCTTAGTAGGCGCGGTTTCTTATATCTTAAATTTGGCCACATCACTAACCCTATGCTTGAGAGAAGGAGTGATTTAATCTGTACGTAAATGGAGGCCCCAAGAAATATCAGGCCTAGATAGTTTCTTTCTCCATCTAGTTTTTACTTTTCAGGTATCTATTATAACACAATAACAACTCGAGGATATATTGGGTTTCCAAAAAAGGTCAAGCAGTACAATTATGAGGCATCAGCAATGTCCCTCACCGAAATTTTATGGCGAGAGAGTACAAATTAAGAATTACGTCCCCACTGTGCCCTGGAAAGAAGAAAGCCTCAATTTAAAATATAGTCAAGTCAAAAATTTGCTCCATGGAATTTAGTATGAAACTAACGAGTGTCCCAATATTAACGCAAAGCTGGACTTTATTGCCATTTATGCAGTAAAGTGCCGGCAACACAAAAAAATACTATTTGACAGCTGACAGTTTAGGGTTAGTAAAAAAAAGCATTACAGCATAGAACGACGTGTTTTTACTATTGAACAATATTTCCAAACTTTGGACTGAATCCGCTGGAAACGGCTAGCAAAGATTCAAATCGTCCAAAAAGAAGCAGTTCAAATGTCAAAAACGAAGAGGGAGATTTTCGGTGATAATCCAGTAACCTAAATACGGCGTCGTTAACAAGAATTGTGACATGATAATGCAATTGTTTCTGTCGAAGTTCGATATTATTCATATGGCCAAAATATGATGTCAACAAGACAATGTCACATGTCATACAGCCCCTGAAGCAATGCAAATGCGACATTTCCAGATAGTGTACTCTCTCGTTTCGGTGATCAGAATGGGCTCCATATGTCCTACGATTTAGGTTATTTGAAATCCCATTTCAATGTCAACCAGCCCACAACCGCCCGCTGCTTTAATGAAATTATGCAAAATGGTAAAGGTCAATACTGACAAATGAGTACGTATGTATGTAGATACAAAGCCGTGGAAATCATTACCCCAATATATTATTCTAACCCTATATTACACAGTTTAACAAATTTTTAATTTGGAAAAAGGCCAAGAACGCCACATGTCTATATAAATTCATTGCGACCTCCTGAACACGAAAAACGCTGTATTTTTTTCTAAGTGCCGTTTTTTAGATAACAGTACTTATGTGTTTTTCGGTGTATGGGCCCTCTCAAACCCTTATGGACCCCAACTAAAAAGTCCGATCGAGATAAATGGCATATCGTTGAAAAGGTAATTGAGTGCCTTTTGCGTCGATATGATGCAAATTTCTGAGATCCACTTTTTTTTCAAATTACGCTTAAAATGTTGGTAATTAAATAAACTGTTTGTTAAAAAAATAAAACATTCATCCAGAACTGTTTTTAAGCAAAAAAATTGTTTCAGTTCCCGTACGTGACATTGTCATGAAAAACCTGGTCTAGGCTATATCTCGGGTATATATGGACCGATATCGGTTCATATATAACCTTATTTCATTACCAGGACGGCTCCTCAGCACAAAAAAGTTGTTTAAGTTTGCTTTCGCGACATTTTCATGAAAACCCCGATTTGGGCTATATCTCGGGTATATATTGACCGATATCTGAAAAAAAATTTTGTCTTTTGGTCACCATGCTTAATGAGTGTGTGAAGTTTGAAGCAAAACAAACAATTTTTTTTTCAAACATGTGCATACAAAATTGCAAAAAAAAAATGGTTTTTTTCGGAATTTTGTATATATCTCAGCTATATGTACACCGATATTACTGAATTTCAATAGCAAACCCATGAATCGATGGGGTAAAAGAATGGTGAAAGAAAAAAGTTTCTAAGTCTAATTTCAGAAACTGTTTTCTCAGAAACGGTATTTCAACAGCGGACAGAGGGACATCGCTTAATCGACTTTTCCATTAATTCTGAATCAGAATATATATACTTTATAGGGTCGCAAAAAAAACTGTAGAAATTACAAACGGAATCACAAACTTATAAAGGGTGTTTTTTTAAGCTAGATAGAACTTTAAATTGTAAAAAGTAACACAAAAAATTAAATTTTGATGACACATTTTTTTATTTGTTTCAGTATACTCTGACAAATCATCATGAATAGACTCACGCTTGAACAACGCTACGAAATTATCCAAATTTACTTTGAAAATCAGTCGTCGATTCGCGCAACTTTTATCGCAAAATTGTGTTCAGCGATGAGGCGCATTTTTGGCTTAACGGGTTTGTTAATAAGCAAAATTGCCGCATATGGAGTGAGACCAATCCACAAGAGACCCTACAGACTCCATTACATCCAGAAAAATGCACTGTTTGGTGCGGTTTTCATGCTGGTGGCATCATCGGACCTTATTTCTTCAAAAATGAGGCCGGAGCTCGCGTTACGGTCAATGGAGATCGTTACCGCACCATGATCAATGATTTTTTGTTTGAAAATATGGATGACATTGATCCGGAGGAGATGTGGTTTCAACAGGATGGCACTACGTGCCATACGGCGAACGCAACCATCGACTTACTGAAATCAAAATTTGGCGATAAGTTGATTTCGAGAAATGGACCTGTCAATTGGCCTCCAAGGTCGTGCGATTTGACACCTCTCGATTATTTCCTGTGGGGCTACGTGAAGTCACTGGTTTATGCTGATAAACCAGCAACAATTGACGCCTTGGAGGCCAGCATTGTTCGTGTTGTTCGTGACATACGGCCAGCAGTGCTCGAAAAAGTGGCCCAAAATTGGACGTCCAGAATGCGCTTCGTCAAGAACAGCCGCGGTGCCCATATGCCCGAAATCATTTTCAAATGTTAATGTCACGTATTGATCTTTCGAATAAAAAAAAATTTTGATTACAATTTAATTTTTTGTGTTATTTTTTACAATTTCAAGTTCTATCGGGCTTAAAAAACACCCTATATATACCCTTTACATTTTTGTGAAGGGTATAATGAGAAATTTTGAAACCAACATAAAAACTCAGAAAATTTTGAACTTTGAGGTGTCATAATTCAGTCATTTCTTGTCAACAACTTTTCTCTTATATTAAAACAAAAAGTTGTGTTGAACATGATTCGGCGGCGCCACCAAAATTTAAAAAGCTCACCGTAAATTATAAAAAAAAGCGCTTTCGCAACGCTGGTAATAATACAATAGCGTGTGTTCACGTTAGTAAAAATAGACAACTTTTGAGAGTTGTGATCATCTAAAAACAAAAAACGCTTTGACACTAACTAGTATATTATTGTACCCAATGCAGCTTTAACATGGTAGTGGTATAAGCGCAGCTGTTTTTCGTTTCTTTTGCGTAAACTTGTCAAAAACACATAGACTTCCTTGCTTTTTCAAACAAAATTTTGACAACTTTCGAAAGCTTTTGAAAAGTTAATACACAAGCAAATAAGTATTTAGCTACCTACATCAAAGTTCATTGTTAAATGAGCGACAATCAGGTTTTAGGCCAAAGCATAGTTGCATTACTTCCCTGATTGATGTGTCTGAGGAAATAAGAAGCCAAATTGACAAACGTCGAATGATGCCTTTTCTTATCTTGCTTGACCACTCTAAGGCATTTGATACTGTCCACCATTCTATTCTGTGTCTTAAATTGAAACATATGTTTAATTTTTCTTCAACCGCAATAAAACTCATGTCGTCTTATTTAAGTGACCGAAGTCAAAGTGTCTACTATGGATTTGATATATCAAGAAGCAGCTCTATGCCAAGAGATGTACCACAGGGTTCTGTACTTGGTCCACTTCTATACTCGATTTATGCTAACGACCTCCCTGATCATATAAAACATTGCCAAATACAAATGTATGCTGATGATGTGCAATTGTTTATAAGTTGTAATATTTCAAATGCAACTAATTGTATCGACCTGATAAATCAAGATCTCAGTCAAATTTGCTTGTGGGCATCTGCTAATGGCTTAAGCATAAATCCAAAGAAATCTATTGCTTTAATAATTGGGAAGCCAAAAAATATCGATATAAATCTATCACCAATCCATATTAATAACGCAGTTATAAAAATTGTCGAAAATGCTAAAAACCTTGGTGTTGTTTTTAACAAAGATCTTAATTGGTCGGATCATATAAAATCAAATTGCCGAAAAACTGTTTCTATGTTAAGAAATCTATGGATGTCACAATCATTTACACCTAAGCATATTCGTCTTCTACTTGCTAAAAGTTATTTATTGCCAACGCTGATGTACGGATGTGAGCTGTTTGCAAGCTGTGATGCTAGAAGCAGAAGGAGATTGAATGTGGCATACAATAATGTTGCAAGCTATGTGTTCGGAGTAAGGCGATATAGTAGCATATTGCAGTTTGCAAAGCAAATTTATGATCTTACATTTGATAATTTATTAAAATGTCGTATGTTGCAATTTTTACACCGAATTATATATGAACGTCAACCTGCATATCTATTTCAAAAGTTGCAATTCTCAAGATCCAATAGAGGCTATAATATAAATAGAATAAGGAACAACAAATCGATTTCTGATCAGTACTTTTTTATCAATTCAATCCGTCTCTGGAGCCAATTACCACTTAATATACAAACATTGCGCAATGCAAGCCGTTTCAAATCTGCCATATTTAAACATTTTTCGTAATTAGAAGATTACAAATTGTATAATTCTTCATAGGTATAATACTCATATAATGGGTGATTTTATAAGAACTATCGAAAATTAAAAAAAAAAAGCACATAAAATTCAGAAAAATGCATGAAATATTTATTTGGATCGATAGTTGGGTCGATATAATTTAATGTTTGAAGATTATTTCATGCAAATGTTGGCCGCGGCTGCGCCTCAAATGGTCCATCCGCTTAGTCCAATTTTGGCATACTCTTTCCAACATTTCGGCCGGTATCTCACGAATAATGTTGGCAATGTTGGCTTCCAGTGCGTCAATCGAAGCGGGCTTGTCGCTATAGACATTAGCCTTAACATAGCCCCACAAAAAATAGTCTAGAGACGTTAAATCGCACGATCTGGCCGGCCAATTGACTGGTCCCAAGCGTGAAATAAACTGTTCACCGAACTCGCTTCTCAATTGGTCCAGCGTTTCGCGTGCTGTGTGGCATGTGGCACCGTCTTGTTGAAACCACATGTCATGCAAGTCAAGCTCTTCCATTTTGGGCAAAAAAAAGTTTGTTATCATCGCAAGGTAGCGCTCACCATTCACAGTAACGTTGTGATACGCATCATATTTTAAGAAATACGGCCCAATGATGCCGCCAGCCCATAATCCGCACCAAACGGTTGTTTTTTGTGGATGCATTGGTAGCTCTTGCAATGCTTCTGGCTGCTCTTCACTCCAAATACGGCAGTTTTGGTTGTTCACGTATCCATTCAACCAGAAATGAGCCTCGTCGCTGAACACAATTCTTCGATAAAAAAGTGGATCTTCATCTAACTTTTCAAGAGCCCATTCACCAAAAATTTGGCGTTGTGGTAGGTCGTTTGGCTTCAATTCTTGCACCAGCTGTATCTTATAAGGCTTCACACCCAAATCCTTCCGCAAAATTTTCGACGTAGCGGAGTAACAGAGGCCCAATTGCTGCGAACGGTGCCGAATCGATAATTCACGGTCATCACCAACACTGGCCGATACGGCTGCGATATTTTCTTCAGTTCGCACTCTACGTAAGCGTGTTGGTGGTTTAATGTCCAACAATGTAAATTTGGTACGAAATTTTTTTACAATAGCCCGAATAGAAGCCTCAGTAGGTCGATTAAACTGACCATAAAATGGAAGAAGCGCGCGATGAACTTTCTTAACAGAGCACGCATTTTGGTAATAAAATTCAATAATTTGCAAGCGTTGTTCGTTTGTAAGACGATTCATGATTAAATTATAGACTAAACTGAAGATGTTTGACAGTGACACAAGATACAAAACGTGCGTGAGCTGTCAAAACTAGTGTTGCCAAAAAGATAATAGCAAAAAATCATTCGTTACGAGTACTTGTCACCCAATTGATTATGTTTTGCAAGCAAAAATACCTGTTAGACATTTTAAATACTTTAATCATTAAAAAATGCTTCTGTCGTTTTTTTTGTCCCGTGTCTGATTATTTATGGGTCACAATATTTGTGCGGATCATTTTGAAATTTTAACGCATGACAAATTCCTGGGAGGGGCAAAATTAAATTTGTAATTAGTTTAAATAAAAACATCAACCATATACTGGATGCGTTCATTGATTATCTCAAAAGTTGGTGCCGAAATTTGTTGAAAGCATAAAAACTTTACTGGCAATAAATCAATCATAAAAATGCAACTTTACGTTACACTGTGAATAAATTTGATTTGCAAATGCTTGTCTTGCATTTTTTCCGCTGTTTGGTACAAACTTTTTGTCATTAAATAATATAAGTTAAACAAATTTTACTGTGTTTATTGGTTTTTCAATAGTTGTTGCTACTTTTTGTATACATTGTTATTTAAATAAATTTTGCTAAGAACTACGAAGCATGCAACCTTCAAAAACGTGCCTAGGTGAGGCTCATTTATTCCCATTTTTTTTTTTAATTTTTTGTGTGCTCTTACTGTTGCTTATCATAGATGCCACCACATGCATACTTGCTGGCAAATAACCCAGCTGGCCATGTATTTAAGTCATCTTACTCGGAAACTATGGGTATAATTCGATAGAAAGACATAATGACGATAGCTCAAACAAATCAAATAAAAATTTTTTGCACAAATGACTAATCATACATGACCACACAAATGGCGACTTTCTAAGCAGTATCGCAGACGGTTATAGACACATCAGTTTCAGCTATCATGCCGTCATCAGCTGTAAATAGTCAACTGAATAAATATTCTTATGTATTTGTTTGTTTTCTTACAATTCCGTGTATTTTTCTTTTATTATCAGATCAGTTAGAAAACCTTATGCAAGGCGAATTCATTCTAGTTAATGCAGGACAAATAAATACAACCCTACAAAAAAAATATTTTTCAAATGTCAGGGGAAAAGTTTAAACACAAAAGGGTATTTAAACACAAAATATAATTAAAAAATATTTACGACTTTTAATTATTTTGTGAAACTCTTAATTATTTTATGAATTATTAAAGTCTGTATGATCTGAGCTTGGAAAGGTGAAAATGGCCAGCCGGATTAGCGAGCATTCTGGATAATACTTGACTCTCAAGCTATAATACATAATTTATTTCATCACAAGAACATGAAAAATATTATTCTTTTGCAGTTCCATAACATTTTGGATATAGGGAGAAACAAATATATATCAAAATATTATTATAAAATAGGGGCTTATTAAATATATAAAGCAATAATCCTTCTTTTTTGCATGAAGTTAAAAAATACAAATGCATACATATAACATACTTTAGAATAACATATAAAATTTTGAGAAATTCAAAGTTAATAATTTTTGAATAATAGTAAATTTTTTTAATAATAGTTTACGACAGCTTTGACCAATCTGTTTTTCACTTGTATACGTTTAAAGCTTAAGAATAAAAAGTTCCCCAATTTAATGACGTTAATGGAAAAAAATCTGGTTGCATTGAGATGTAATTATCTCGGAACCAGTAGTGTCAAGCAACGGGTTGAAGTTAAAAACGTAAGTTTTTCATATATAACCCATGCAAAAATAACAAGTTTCTTACACCCAATTTTCACGACGACTTTTGAAGACATATTTGTTTTGTATTTTAGTTTAAAACTGCTACCAAAATCATGTTACATTTTCATCATGATTTTTTATGACATGTCTTTTTTATACCCTTCACAAAAATGTAAAGGGTATATATAAGTTTGTGATTCCGTTTGTAATTTCTACAGTTTTTTTTTTGCGACCCTATAAAGTATATATATTCTGATTCAGAATTAATGGAAAAGTCGATTAAGCGATGTCCGTCTGTCCGCTGTTGAAATACCGTTTCTGAGAAAACCATTAGACTTAGAAACTTTTTTCTTTCACCATTCTTTTACCCCATCGATTCATGGGTTTGCTATTGAAATTCAGTGATATCGGTCCACGTATAGCTGAGATATATTCAAAATTCCGAAAAAAGCCATTTTTTTGCAGTTTTGTATGAAAATTTTTGAAAACATAATTTTTTTGTTTTGCTTCAAACTTCACACACTTATTAAGCATGTTGACTTAAAGGCAAAAAATTTTTTTTTTCAGATATCGGTCCATATATACCCGAGATATAGCCCAAATCGGGTTTTTCATGAAAATGTCGCATAGGCGAAGCTAAACACCTTTTTTTTTGCTTAAAAGTAGTTCTGGTAATAAAATAAGGTTATATAAATATGGAAAATGAAAATTTCCGATATCGGTCCATATGTATATACCAGAGATATAGCCTAGACCGGGTTTTTCATGAACATGTGGCGTAAGCAAACTTAAACAACTTTTTTTGCTTAAAAGTAGTTCTGGTAATAACATTAGGTTATATAAATATGGAAAATGAAAATTTCCGATATCGGTACATATATACCGGAGATATAGACTAAACCGCGTTTTTATACGTGACTATTGTGAAGGGTATTTTAGATTCGGCCCAGCCGAATTTACCACACTCTTACTTGTTTCAATTGTAGTTGCAAAATAATATCGTTTGTCTCTTTTTATCCTTTTGTTAGTATCGATGTGGTTATCTTGCCAAACGAATGTAAATGAAAAATAATAAAAAGATTACAAATGATAACAAAAAGGAATTAGAAAAAAAAAAACACGAAAAGTGCATGGTCACACACAGCAACTTTAGTTGGGCAATTCTTGACTTTATAGAAGCTTTCGGTGAAGGGAATAAGAAGGGAAAAAGAATTGCCGGTACTCGGCAATTCTCAGCAATTCCTTACTTTTCTCTCATGTGTGGATGTGTATGTGCATATACAATGCAAATTGCATAAAGCAAAAGGTAGAGAATTGCTCAAGAATTGCCGAAAAAAGTTTTTGTGTGTGGATAAGAAAGCAATTCTAAAAGAAAATTGCTAAAAAGTTCGGCAATTAAAATCGTTCTGTCTGACCACAGACAAACAGAGTTCGTGTCAAGGCGAATTAATTATAAGGTGGATGCATCGGCGAATTCAGGCGAATTCGATTAATATGGCGGCACTTTCGCTGTCAAGTTTTGTTTACCTTTTTCGGCGCCATTTAAATTTTTGTACATGTTCTTTATTAACTACTTTTGACAGCTTAAGTGTGAATTCGCCTTTTTACACAAACAAAATACCTGTTGTTTTTTTTTATTGTTTTATTGTTGTAGCGAAGCGGCTACCTTGTTTTTTGTATCATGTGACAGAGGAAGTGCCGGCGGGTTGACCGAATTCGCTGATGCATCCACCTAATAATGATCTCGCCTTGGTCTAGTACAGAGAGTCGTATACATCATACTCTCTCCCACCGACAATTTTCGTTACAGAACCCTCAAATTTCGTCTGTTCGACCATCGTCTGTCCAAATGTAAAAGCAGACTTACGGCTTTACGCGTGAATTAGGTTGTTCTGTAAAATGTATTTGGGAAGCTTAAACCAAACCATCTTGGAGTAGTTTACCAACTGGGAAACCCAACCAGCAAACACACAGCCACATTAATTCATATGTCCTCAAAAAAATGAAATAAATTTATGGTCGTGCATCTTTCATTTAGATGTTTGTACTCGTATGCCCCTGCGAAGCGAGCGGTTGGGTACTTTTACATATTAAGATTTTCATACTTAAATATTTTGGTACTACTTATAAAATTTGAAGTCTTAAATACTTGTTTGTTATTTATAAAATGATTTAAAACACTTTAAAACTTTTTTTTGTTGTTGGCTGATCATCACCAACAACATAATAATCATCGAAAAAGTATTAAAACTACTACTCTGACTTTATACTTTTAAATGAAAAAAAGTTAATATTCTGCTTTTCATTCATGGCGTTACAACTTTAATTCTATTAAGAAGATACTCACTCGTTGCTATTAACTTGTCTTAGAAAATTGTTTTTTTTTGTGGCTGTTTGAAAAATTATTATAAAAATGTACATAAAACCAAAAATGATTTTTATTTATTTACTCATAGTGTTTAAAATTAATAACAGAACTGCCATTTCAATATCGCCAATAAATATATTTTAGTGTATTTTTTTTCGTTGTCCATTGCTAATCTGTGGTTGGGGTTGTAAGTTTTTTATTTAAGATTTATTTTCTACTGGAAAAAATTATTCACGAAAATTTTTCTTTAATGTTATCATAATTTAATCACAACTTTGTTTAGATATTTTATAAGTAATTTGCTCTAAGAGAGACCCAGTGGAAATATTTTTGGTGTAAACTGAAAAAAGTAGGTCTCTTAATAGGCTGTTTCAGAATAAGTTCATTGGGTTACTTTTACAGTAAAGTGCAAGGCGAATTAATTATTAGGTGGATGCATCGGCGAATTCAGGCGAATTCGATTAATATGACGGCACTTTCTCTGTCAAGTTTTGTTTGCCTTTTTCGGCGCCATTTAAATTATTGTACATGTTCGCTATCAACTACTTTTGACAGCTTAAGTGTGAATTCGCCTTTTTACACAAACAGAATACATGTCAAGGCGAATTCATTATTAGGTGGATGCATCGGCGAATTCAGGCGAATTCGTTTAATATGGCGGCACTTTCGCTGTCAAGTTTTGTTTACCTTTTCGGCGCCATTTAAATTTTTGTTCATGTTCTTTATCAACTACTTTTGACAGCTTAAGTGTGAATTCGCCTTTTTACACAAACAAAATACCTGTTGTTTTTTTTTATTGTTGTATTGTTGTAGCGAAGCGGCTACCTTGTTTTTTGTATCATGATACATGTTGTTTTTTTATTGTTGTAGCGAAGCGGTTACCTTGTTTTTTGTATCATGGAAGTAAACCAAGGCGAATTCATTACAAGGTGAACTTAACAGCACAGGTGATTATTTTTTGCTTCTCGTGTTTTTTCCAATGAGACTGTCAAAATTTTTTTTCTTGTTTGCAAACTTTTTCGCGCCATTTTAATCTAAAGATTTTTTTGTATGATATAGTGCAATTTCAAGAAATTTGTGTGAATTTAAAAGTGAAAAACTAATATAATCTGTGATTTTAATTACAAACAATTATAAAAGTTTACATTTAACGTTTATACCTAATTTTTTCCCAGCTGAACAATCTTAGGCGAATTTAGATTTTGACATTCACAATATGTTTTACAATAACAAAATACACGGAGGTCATATGCCATAAATCATATTCCAATTATACTCGTAATGCCAGAAGATTATCTTTCGAAGAAAGTAAATTTCAAGTCAATTTAAAAATTCATATTTGTTTTATTTCATTTCAAAGTTTTATATTTTATACATATAAAGGGTGTTTTTATATATAAAAAACACCCTTATATGTAAACAAAAAAAGAGCTGATAATTAAATTTCAGTCCGAATTTACCCAAAGAATAAGTTTGTGCTGTAAAGGCCCTGATTCACTATCCTACACGATCGTACGATTAAATAAAATAAAAAAATTCACAGGAAACTGTTTCAAAAGTCTGGCCGACTTGAAAAAATCGTTTCAAAATGGCGTTGTAGGCCATACTATTATACAAGTAGGATTGAAATAATTTATATACACAATAAAACAATTAAGAACTTTTATTAACAATAATTTTAAATTACTTAAATTTTTTCCTCGAGGCACCAACAATATTTTCATATTTTTCACAATATATACAACACTGACCGCACAGAAACCATAATGTTTTGAAAAGTTTCATAAAATTTTTCAAATCGCACGTTTTGTCAAAAATTCTGTCGCATGGTTGAATTTTTAGTACTTTTTCAGCACACGTGCTTTATGTAGTAGAACGCACGATCGTGTATGATAGTGTAGCAAGGCCTTAAATGGGAAAATTTGCTCTCTCATTTTCCCTCAAAACTGCACAAAAATTCTTACGTGGAAAGCTTTTGAGAAACTTTGGCCAATATCGGACTGCTTCGTTATCTGTGTGGATTAGATCTATTACCTATCAATCGAAGCAAGACTTTTAATTTGTTTTGATATTTTCCTAATATGATGGACAGAATTTCCTATAGGGTTATTTTATACCCAAGCGGATCTTCTTCTTTTCGTTAAATGTTATTCTGCCGTTAAAAAGAAACCATTCAAAAATTATTGTATTTTCATATTGATTATAAAAGATCTAAAGCTTCTATAGTAGTTTGCAACCTTTTTCTTAATGGTTTTTCTATTCGTTTTTAATTTTTTTTTTTTTTTTTTTTTTTTGTTAAAAAGAGTTGTGTGGTTGTATACCATAATTATTTAAAGACAACTACATCAAGCAAAGTAAAAAACCATCTAACAACCAGTCCAACAATAAATAAACAAACGGCCGAACAGACAGAACGACGTTGGAAACTCTTTAAAGCACTGAGTCGGACATTAACAGAATCGTGTACACTTTAACATTTAAAATGTTAAAACATTTTTATATGTCAAACATGTTGGTGACATTATTGGTATGTAACCTTCAGGAGCGTGCTAATGATGATGACGACAATGCGATCTTTTATATTAATATGGAAAATATTTACATACATATCTATGTATATATGTATGTATGTATGATAATTCTATTTTTTTTTTTTTGTCACAAAAAAGGAAATAAGATGTTTGTTTAAAGCGCAATAAAGGCGAGGAGAAATATTCTATTGGGTGTTTTTTTCTTAGGGTTCACAGTTGGTTACGCTGCTTTATTTTATAATGAATTTAACAGCTGAGCGTTGCTTTATGTTTAGTTGTTTTTGATTCAATGAAATACTACTACCCGTCCACATGGGCAGGCGTGAAAACAATTACCGTGGGCACCTGCCAGTATGACCTTACCCCACGTTGACCTTATCACCTGGTGAATACAATGCGTCTATCATATTGTTTGGACATAATCTGCGCGTTGGTTAGTGCCAGGTCACAACAGCAACTTTAGTTGGGCAACTCTTGACTTTATAGAAGCTTGGGGTGAGGGGAATAAGAAGGGAAAAAGAATTGCGGTACTCGGCAATTCCTTTTCTCTCATGTGTGTGTGCATATACAATGTAAATTGTATTAAATAATAAGTAGAGATAGCTCAAGAATTGCCGAAAAAACTTTTTGTGTGTGTACAAGAAAGCAATTCAAAAAAAAAAAAAATTGCTAAAAACACAGAAAAAAATATAGTAAAAATAAAATCAACAAACTTTTTGTCTGAAAAACTTATTTGTATGCATATACATAAATATCAAAAAACTAACCTTGGATATCGTATTTTGTTGTTGTTTAAAAAATAGTTGTTTTCGTTCAATAATTACTTTTACTAAACTTTTGTTTGAGTCCACGAATTCCTTTACAGGTCCGCATTCAAACAATTTGTTAATTGATTCAACGAATTTCGTTATTGAACACGAAAAAAATTTTTTCTGTGAAGGTCGGCAATTAAAATCGCTCTGTCTGGCCTTAGATTTAGGAGCTGTAATTATTGGCGTGGCAACTGAAAAAATCGATTACTGATGAGAGAAGCAAGCCGTATCGGCGTTGCCGCGCTGCCGATCTTTTTTATAGAGACCACGTCGCCGCGTAACTCAATTAAGAAATTTACTTGAAATTCAGAGAATGGCTTCAAACATGTTTGGAAAGTCTGGCTGGCACTCCTTAATCTGACTATTCCCTATAGAAAGCGACAAAAGGTCTGAAAAGACCCGTAATAGGCAGGCCAACTTTGCGAACTTCAACTGGCGACTGCACAAGAAGCGATTCTGAAAAAGGAATAGTGTATGTTAACCATTTGAGAAATATTTTTAACACAAATGATACAGCGAATAATACAGCAGAATTCCCGCCATGTGCTGTTAGACCACCTGTGTCTTTGAGACTTAATTTTCAGGATATCGAAAATGTTATCGGTAACACAAACCCCGGGAAAGCTCTAAGCATTGAACAAATTACTGGTAAAATGCTTGAACAGTTACCTCGTGTAGCTAGAACAGTTCTACTTTTTATTTTTAACGATATTTTACGCTTTCAGTACTATCCTGCACAGTGGAAGGTGCCTAGATTACTATGATTCCGAAGCCAGGGAAGAATCCCACTAAGGTGCAGTCATATAGACCAATAAGCACAGAAATTTTAAATTTTTTTTCTCAAAATTTAAATGAGTTTATAGTTGTACTTTAATAATATATAATCGGGAAAATTTTTCAAATATTTTATACAAGAACAGCTCCAAACACGCCTGTTTTTTTTGTGTATTGTTGTAATTTGGCTCACGCGTTGCCACCTTGTTAAGTAAATAGAGGTATAGAACTGTGAAATGAAATAAAACAAAGATTCAATTTTAAATTGACAAGAGCTGATGGCCTACGCTGCCAATGCTCCCTTTTTTTCATTTAGTCTCAGAATTCATTCTGCTGATTAACTAAACAAATAAATAAATAAATAAATTGACAAGAATTTAGCTTTATTCGAAAGTTACTCTTCTGTTATTAAAATTTAAATCTGACTTTTGGCTTATAACCGCCACGGCTGGCTCGGACGTTGTCTAATCTAGAGGTTCAACTTTCGATGACTTTTTCCAATATTTGGACCGCATTGCTAATAACGCATCGAACGTTGTTCTCAGAATGTCCAGTCGTTTTAGGGTTATCGACGTGGACTAGCTACTTTATATATCCCTTTAGAAACGAGTCTAGAAGCGTTAAAACGCACAATCTCCTCAGAAAATAGCCACGGTCCGAAACGTGAAATCAATATCACCTTCAATAAATCAATTGTGGCAGGAGCTGTGTGACATATTACGCAGTGTTGATGAAACCACCACTCCTGCACACATGGTTGTTCAATTGCTAAATGAGGAAGCCAGTAATCATGTCTCTATAGCGGCAACATTTACCTCATGTCACATAACGCCTGATACAATTGATTTACTTAATTAAATGGTTGTCAAGGTCGTGAGGCTTATAACTAGTTTACCAATTTAAAGAAAATGAATGCGAAAGAAAGCTAGTCACTCACATTCGTCTATCTCACTATTATTCGCTCCCATATTCTTGTGTATTTTGATCGAGTTTTGACACATCGTTCGCATAGCAAAGACTTAAACGAACCCAAATCAATTTTCTTTCGCTTAGATTGTGAACGCAAGCACGTTGTCGAAATTGGTAAACTGGCTGTTAACACCATTGGATTATTTTCTTTAGGTTTATGTGAAGTCACTTGTCTGCACAGTATAGTTTTTAAACAAGGCGAATTCAATCATTTTAATTCGCCTTGGTTTTTAAAGAAGCACGGACCAATAATTCCACCAGCCCATAAAGTACACCAAACAGGTAGTTTTTTTGAATGTAACCGGTATCTGAATGTGCACCTGAGGATTCATATACGGCAGTTTTGTTTATTGACGTATCCATTCAAATGCAAGCTTTATCGCTAAACATAATTCGCTTATAAAAATCGGGCTTATTGCAAAAATACATGGCGCCATACTAGATATGAACAAAAAAATATATAATTTTTCCTTGATCTGCTGATGCCTCAACTTTAAACATTGAAAAAATTCAAAGGCCAATCAAATTCAAAAAACCAAATTCGTTGAACGATTACTGCAGCTCCGTAGTACCTATGTATGTAAAAAGCTCACGAATTCATAGAGATCTGACAGTTCCGCTGGTAAAAGGGGAATTTTCTAAGTATACGAAGTTTGGCGACCATATCCGGTTGAGAAGAAACTTTAATGCAGCCATTAAAATATCTGGTGCGCTTTATTCGGATAGCGGAGTCATTGGTCTATACGTCTTCAAAAACGATAATGGTCACAATGTTACTGTCAATGTCGGCCAGTATAGGGAATGATTATAAATTTGTCGTACCTCACTACATGTCACATAACGCCTGATACAATTGATTTACTCAAAAAATCTTTTGGCGAAGGAATAACATCACTTAAGTAGATAACACACGATATGTTTTTAACAATGTAGATGTCATTTTTCTCAATGTTAAATGCCTACATGTCGAGCAAAGTCATCTGACAAAATTTCAAATAGAGTGTGTTCTGACATTAAAAATCTATTCCTTGCGAACAATTCAGCGGCCATGGACTTTGGCGGTATAAGTAGTCGGCTTGAGGAAATTTTAACACATTAATATTTTAACATGTGTTAAATAATTATTTTTTATAATAATAAAAAGCATGGACAATGTCAGACGTAAATGTACGTTTGTGAGCAAGGCGAATTCATAACAGGTGAAATTGACAGTGCAGCTGATAACTCTTTTTTTAATTTTAATCTGTTTCAGATGTCAATGGAATAATTAAAACAAAATTGGAAAAACAAATTTTGAAACAGTTTTTTAAATTATGTATTGTACCTTGAGCGCCAGATATCATCCAGAATCCTCTGCAATCTAGCTGGTCAATTTCACCTTTTCAATTTCTATGATCTGAGACTTTAATTTTCAAAAATTATGAAAAGTTTCCCAAAATAATAAAGTTTTTTTTATTGTCAATTTTTTAGAAAGAAATTTGGAACAAAAAAAAATTTAAAACAATTTTTTAAATAACGCCAGCTATCACCCAGAATTCTCTCCAATCTGGCTGGCCATTTTCACATTTCCAAGACTTAAATTTTCACGAAATTATTAAAAGTTCACGAAATAATTAAAAGTTTGTCTTTTCTTGTAAATTTTTTTATTATATTTTTTTTAATTCCGTTTTGTGTTTATATTTTCCCTTGACATTTGAAAAAGATATATTTTTTGTAGTGCTGTATTCAAGGCAAATTCATAACAGGTGAAATTGACAGCGCAGCTGATAACTTTTTTTTTATTTTTGTCTGTTTCAGATGTCAATGGCATAATTAAAACAAAATTGGGGAAAAAATTTTTAAACAGTTTTTTTAATTATGTATTGTATCTGGAACGCCAGATATCATCCAGAATCCTCCCCAATCTGGCTGGCCAATTTTCAATTTTTCAATCTCTTGAATCTGAGACTTTAATTTTCATGAAATAATTATAAGTTTGACGAAATAATTAAGTTCTTCTTTTGTAAATTTTTTCTAATAGAAATTGGGAAAACAAGTTTTTGAATTGCGTATTGAATCTTGAGCGCCAGCTATCATCAAGACCTTTGCAAGCTCTATGTTCTGAGACTTTAATTTTCACGAAATTATTGAAACTTTCACGAAATAATTAAAAGTTGGGTTTTCCTTGTAAATTTTTTTTTAATGTTTTTTTTTAATTCATTTTTGTATATATTTTCCGCTGACATTTGAAAAAGATATATTTTTTGTAGAGTTGTATTTTTTGCTCTTGCATATACCTGGTTTGAATTCGACTTGGCTGTATTTATTACTCTTGCATATCCCTGATATGAATTCGCCTTGTTTGTGAGCAAATTTTATAAACCGTCTGTTTTTTATCATTCGTTTATTTATTGAATCTTCAATATATGTAAATAAACCGTCTGTAAAAATGAAAAATTTTGACAGGGATGAAAAAAATATATGAGGAATTACATATTAAAGAACAGACGTAAAAACGTTTAATGATTCAATTATATGGCCGCCAAGATCGTTAGACTTAACACCATTGTATTATTTATTTTAGGTTTATGTGAAGTCACTTGTCTAAGTCGTTGAACAAAAGACATTTAAACACCTGCAAATCGGCATTCGAAGAATTATTGCCGAAATATAACCGCAAATGATGCGAACAGTTTGTGAAAATTGGTGTTAACGATTGCGCCTTTTACGCAACTGTTGTGGCGTAAAATTATCCTATAAAGCCTGTTTCACTGATATTGAAAATATATTTCTTTGTTTTATGATTTAAACTTGTGTAACTCTAAAAAAATTCCCTGTACTTACGTATGATTTATTGTTATTCGCTGTTTTAAATGAAATCAAGAAGATACAGACTTTTATTTATCAACTGGATGATTGTTAGCTAATCAAATGTTAAATTCATATGTATGTACATATTGTAGGTCCGCAAATACATATATATGTATGTACATAAGTATGTGATTAGGTGGAGTTAATGTGAGGAACATTAAATGTCAGTCAGTTAGTCATTGCAAACACAAATACAACATGATGATTGACCTGACCCACTTACATGCATTATAATGCTTTGCAGCTTCTGTCGTTGTTGTTACTGCTGTTTTTGTTGCGGCAAGACAGTAATTTTTCAATAAATAAATTTCGTTAATTTCTTAACTTTTTTTTTAAATAAATTATTTATCTAATTACATGTGCGCACAAAAGTTCAACAACAAATTAATGACAATCATTTGATTAATTTTTATTTTATAAATTGTTAAGCAATGCGAATATTAAATAATAAATTTCAATATATTATAAATAAATTTATAATTGTCAAAACAACTTATTTGACAAGACCATGTGAGGCGTGCTTGTACAAGCACGCGTTCTACTGTGTGTCAGCGGTTATATGAGGGACACATAATTCAATATTTTGAATATTAAGCAGTCAGTCAATTAAATGTTATTTTATCTTTATTTATGGCCAAGAAGAGTATTAAACTCGGCTTCTTTAAAAAACAATGTAAATAAATACAAATAATATATATACATATGTATATATGTATGTAAGTATGTACTCTACACTATTTTTCTAACCAAAATGAAACTAAACAGTGACAAAAAGGCGTAGTATATGATAATCGCTCGCTTATTTCGCTATTCGGAAAGAAACGAGAAAGGTGGATAATGCCTATAAAACAAATCCATTTAGTGTCATAAAGGCGAGTAAAAATAGTCTATTTTATGTATTAAATTATTCTAGATAAAAGAAGCGCCCTTTTGGTATCCTTATCATTACGAATTTAAGCGGAAATTTGTAAAACTTGGTATTGTTTTCTCACAGTAAAAAGCTTTTTGATAGTTATATGTCGGGTGAATCTATTACACTTTATGCGGCCCATACAAGTTTCAATTCAACTGTCAATTGATGGTGTTTTCTTTTCTGATAAAAATGTTACACCTATGCTACATATGGTGGTTCAACATGCTCTTTTCTAAAATATTTGATGCACTATTATAGGCCTTGATTCACTATCCTACACGATCGTACGATTCATTCACAGGAAACTGTTTCAAAAGTCTGACCGACTTGAAAAAATCGCTTCAAAATGGTGTTGTAGGCCACACTATCATACAAGAATAATTGCAATAATTTATATACACAATAAAACAATTAAGAACTTTTATTAACAATAATTTTAAATTACTTAAATTTTTTCCTCGAGGCACCAACAATATTTTCATATTTTTCAGAATATATACAGCACTGATCGCACAGAAACCATCATGTTTTGAAAAGTTTCATAAAATTTTTAAAATCGCACGATTTGTCAAAAACTCTGTTGCACGGTTGCATTTTTAGTACTTTTTCAGCACACATGCTTTATTTAGTAGATCGCACGATCGTGTATGATAATGTAACATGGCCTTCAGACTATTACACTTTATGCGGCCCATACACGTTTCAATTCAACTGTCAATTGATGGTGTTTTCTTTTCTGATAAAAATGTTACACCTATGCTACATATAGTGGTTCAACACGTTCTTTTCTAAAATATTTGATACACTATTATAGCGTATTTACACCAAAGCGAAATCAGCTCATTCGAGATTTCAAGCCAAATCTAGTAGATTTGGAGAAGATTACCCATACAAAATGAAATCTACTTTATGAGTAGATTTCGACGAAATCTCCTGAAATCTACTCAGTACTAAGCGATGCAACTGTGATTTCTTGCAAAAAGTACTTAAAAATACTACGCTGCAACAAAAATTGCACTATAATGTGGTGTATGCAGTCTCTGGGCACAAAAAATATACACTTTAATGCTGGTGTATTCAGTCTCTGATAATATTGTATTGTCAAACCCACATGCGTAAATTATTTTTGAGCAAATGAAATCTTGCTAGATGTCAAAAAACGGTGGTGTAAACGATATAGATTTCGTTGTCGATTTCAATTCAAATCTACTAGATTTTGAGTTGGTGTAAATGCGCTATTAAAGGGTATCATGTTCTTTTCAAAACATGTTGGACTTAAAACTGGCAAAACATGTAGCATGTGCAGCACTGTACTTCGAGTAAGGTGGAGGTACTGCCCTTTTTTACGCCGTGTCTTCACGTGCCATCGACTTGAACATGGCATGAACATAACGTCTGCAGAGCGAATGTAAAAAAAAAGTTCATGTTCTGTATGTGGCGAATACGTATGTTCGGATTTACCTTACCAAAGTGTTCAATTCGGCGCCATTTTGTGTATTTTTGTACGTGATGGCCAACTTCATGGCGAACATTGATGCTCAGCCATATGCTCGAGCATCGATGTCAGAGCATGAACGAAACATGGCCATGAGAGGTCCACATTAGCCATTTGCGATGTTCGCCATGATGCTCATACCATGTTCATGGCTAATGGAGACCCCCAGTAACATCTTTGTTTTATACGTGTTTCTGCAAATATGAAATTCTTTTATTATTGTAGATGAGTAAACGGTGCTGCTGACGATAGCTTTTATAAGTCAAAAATAGTGATTAAAACGTTGGTATGTTAAAAGTAGTCATGATATATTTGAAACGCTAAGTGTACATTATTATTAAATGGCACTTTGTTAGCATTTTTTGTTCCTTTGTGCCATGATACAAAAAACAAGGTAGCCGCTTCGCTACAACAATACAACAATAAAAAATACAACAGGTATTTTGTTTGTGTAAAAAGGCGAATTCACACTTAAGCTGTCAAAAGTAGTTGTTAACGAACATGTAAAAAAATTTAAATGGCGCCGAAAGAGGTAAACAAAACTTGACAGCAAAAGTGCCGCCATATTAATCGAATTCGCCTGAATTCGCCGATGCATCCACCTAATAATTAATTCGCCTTGCTTTGTGCTAATAACACATCTACAACTTTTTAAGAGTGGTGGTAATCGGGGGAAAAATGATAAACATTTAAAGGGCAGCATTTTTTTTTTTTTTTATCAGAAAAGAAAACACCATGAGTCTTTCAATTGAATTGATTCTTGACCACACACTTCATAAACTGAATTGAAGTATTTTCATTCAACTATCAAATTCAATGAAATTAAGGACAATTTTAAAAATATTTAAATATTTAAAAATATTTGACAGCTGTTCAAGAGGCTCGAACACACACAGCACAATCGAATTGAAAGACTTACTAGCCAACTTGAAAAATCAAACTCTTTCGATTTTTCTTCAACCAACTCGACAACTGCCAACTTAATCAATTGACAGTGCCATACGCGCCTTGATTTGGACAACAACCGACTCAGTTGCCAATTGAGTTGAAACGTGTATGGGCTTTATATAAAAGGTAGGATCACACGATTGCCACAATGTACCAATTTTCACTCCTTTTTATACCCTAAAGCTGAAGGTCCATAGTCCGCTTTTAGGGGTTGGAAATTGAAAGACAGACATATATCTCATTCTGCTTTGAATTTGCCGAAACCTTTTAGAGTTGCGAAATTAATAGGCAGACAGAAATTTTTCGTTTCTCTTTTCTTTCTTTTTTTGTTGTTTTTTAAGCACAGCTAGTGTGTTTATATGAAGTTGATGTTGATATGAGAATAATAATATGAAGCAACAACATGAAAAAATGCGAAGTAGAGGCTTACCAAGGCGAATTCATTATTAGGTGGATGCATCGGCGAATTCAGGCGAATTCGGTTAATATGGCGGCACTTCTACTGTCAAGTTTTGTTTACCTTTTTTGCCGCCATTTAAATTTTGTACTTGTTCTTTATCAACTACTTTTGACAGCTTAAGTGTGAATTCGCCTTTTACACAAACGAAATACGTGTTGTTTTTTTTATTGTTGTATTGTTATAGCGAAGCGACTACCTTGTTTTTTGTATCATGAGGCTTACCACACACTCTTCCTCTTTAATACATATCCTACAAACTTCGGCTGTCTGTCCATCAGTTTCTCAGCTGTGAAAGGGGACATACCACGCATTATATGCGAATTTATACAGGTGAGTGCAAGCGGGAAGGTGAATTCAATACTATGTATTTTGTTATTGTAAAACTTACTGAGAATGTCAAAATTTAAATTCGCCTACGATTGTTCAGTTAAGAAAAAATGTTACATAAACGTTAAATGCAATTTTTTATAATTGTTTGTAATTAAAATCACAGATTATAATGGTTTTTCACTTTTAAATTCACAAAAATTTCTTGAAACTTCACTTAATCATACAAAAAAAACTAGATTAGAATGGCGCGAAAATTTTTGTAAATAAAAGAAATAAAATTTGACAGTCTCATTGGAAAAAACGCGGCAAGCAAAAAATAGTCACCTGAGCTGCCAAGTTCACCTAGTAATGAATTTGCCTTGGTATTTTTCATTAGTAGCACAATATCAACGAACTATTGTGTAGATAACATTGTTTACATTCCGTGCAAACAAAAAATTAATATACATAAATACTAAGGTGTCCATATTAAAAGTAAACCTATCCCTATCCTTCCAAAAGAGGGATTTTTGAACAGATTATCTGAAGTACTTTATATGTTGAGAACATCTTCATAAATGTTTTGCTACATGCTTTAATATAAGTATAAAAAGTATTTTTTCTTGAAAAATACTTTTTTTTATGTAAGAAACCTAGTCACCTGATTCTGTTTTATTCGTCGTTCGCTGACGAAAGAAACAATTAGATATAAATTTATTTCAACTTTCACAGAGTATGACGTATTTCGGCCAACCCCAAGTTGTGTGCTTTTCAAAAATAAATCACATTGGTGTATAACCAATGTGTTTTATTTTTGGTAATGAATAGTCGCAACCAAAGATTCGTCGTTCGTCGCAGTTGTGTTCATAGCATATATCTGTTTATTTTTTGTTTGGCTGACGCAATTTCCTTTTTTAAGAAAATATTTTCAACCACTACATGACAAATTAAAAGCTTGTGCAACAGCTGGTTCCTGACGTTGTCGCAATTTAGAACTATCGTGTAACTGATATGTGGTAATTACTGCCAATAAATAGTAATTATTTCGGCAATCAAATTTGTGAAAAATGGGGCAAGCATGTGATTGCAGAATATTTGATTGCGTCAATTTTGTTATGGGGCACCAATCCGCCACAATAAAATTTGGGCAAGCTTGGTCTATTTGTTGCAATCGTTACTCGGCAAAGTGGTCAAGATTTTGTGTATTTTTGGTTGTGGATAAAGCAGTCAAACTGACACTTGATGGGCAACTTCATGGCGGACATTGATGCTCAGCCATATGGCTCAGCATCGATATCAGAGCATCAACGAAAAATGGATATGAGCGGTCAACATTAGCCATTAGCGATATGTATAACCCAAGGCGAATTCATAACAGGAAAACAAAAAATGTAAAGGCATTTTTTAAATTATGTATTTTATCTTGAGCGCCAGATATCACCCAGAATCCTCCGCAATCTCGCTAGCCATTTTCACATTTTCAAGCTCTATGATCTGAGACTTTAAGTTTCACGAGAAAATTAAAAGTTTCACAATATAATTAAGTTTTCCTTTTATTGTATTTTTTTTTTTTTGGAAATTTGAAAAAAAAATTTCAAAACAATTTTTTAAATTTATGTATTGCATCTTGAGCGCCAGCTATCATTCAGAATCCTCCCCAAACTTGCTGGGCATTTTCAGCTTTCCAAGCTCTATGATCTGTGACTTTAATTTTCACGAAATAACTAAAAGTTTCACGAAATAATTAAATGTTTGACTTTTATTGTAAATTTTTTTATTATATTTTTTTTAAATTCCTTTTTGTGTTTATATTTTTCCCTTGACATTTGAAAGATTTATTTTTTGTAGTGTTGTTGTTTTTATTGCTCTTGCATTTACCTGGTATGAATTCGCCTTGGTATAACCTGTGTTCTTTTTTTTTAATTTGGAACTGTGTGTATAAACGAGATATGTTCTAAAACTTGCTACCAAACACCATTCGGCAAATTCATAAAAGTTATTATTATATTACTCATTAACAGGGCTAACAGCCAGTTTACCAATCTCGACAGCGTGCTTGCGTTCGCAATCTAAGCGAAAGAAAATTGATTTGGGTTCGTATAACTTTTTTTTTATGCGAACGATATGTCACAACTCAATGAAAATACATAAGAATATGCGAACGAATAATAGTGAGATAGACAAACCCAAATTGATTCGAATGTGAGTGACTAGCTTTCTTTCGCATTCATTTTCATTCGAAATTGGTAAACTGCTTTTAAAATATCATTTTATATTTTAAAAGCATTTCATTGCCACAAAAGGTACATCAAACAGTAAAGGCAACTAAAGTGTTAAATGTTTAGTCTGGCAACTTTTGTTTATCATATGCTTTTCGATAGATATTTAGAAGTTATTGATAAGAAAAACAATATACTGCCATCACTAAATAACACCACATCAGTTTTGCCGGTCAAGTTTGTTGCAGCTGCTACGTAAACGAAAATTTGTGTTTATTAATGGAAATTCTGGAGTTAAAAGAGAGTGACTCGAAGTTATGGCCCTTTTTTATATTAGCAACATGCATCAAAATGATGCTAGTACCTGCATAGTAAGTAGTGCGTTCAAGTAATTGAAGAAATGTGTGCAAAAACTTCAAATTGTATTCTAGCCATTCGACTGATTTTGAAGTGCACCGTAATTGGTTGGCTATTACCTTTAGTTTACCTTTGAAGGAATGGTATTACAACGCAACTAGTGAATGGACCTTAGATTATCCACCGTTTTTTGCCTACTTCGAGTGGCTGCTGGCGCAAGTAGCGCAATTTGTGGACCCAAACATGTTAAAACTAAATAACCTGAATTATGCCTCTGTGGAGTGCAAATATTTCCAAAGAATATCAGTTATGGTCATGGATTTAGTGTTCCTGTGGGGTGTTAAACGTTGTCTCAAAGCATTGGGTGCTATAGGCGTTAAAGTTTTTAAGTTTTCAAATGAGGCTTTATTAATATTTAATGTGGGCTTAATATTTGTAGACCACATTCACTTCCAATATAATGGTTTTTTGTTTGGCTTATTATTGCTGAGCATAAGCTATATACTAGACGATCACGTATTAAAAGGAACTTTTATATTTGCTTGCTTGCTGAGCTGCAAGCATATATTTTTATACGTGGCACCAGCTTATGCAGTCTATGTGTTGAGATATTATTGTTTAGATGCCAGCAAAAATTTCGTTTTCTGTTTGATGAAATTATTGGTAGTGGGACTGACTCCTTTTGCTTTGGCATTTGGTCCTTTTTATCAACATCTGCCACAGGTCTTAAGCCGCTTGTTCCCCTTCAAACGAGGCCTAACTCATGCCTATTGGGCGCCTAATTTTTGGGCTTTATATAATACAGCCGATAAAGCAGCAGCCAAATTTTTAAAAGTGCAAGATTCTACAACGGCTTCGTTTACTTCGGGCTTAGTGCAAGAATATGATCATGCTGTGTTACCTTCTGTTAGGCCTTTGGTTACTTTTGTTTTAACTGTGCTGGCAATGTTGCCCATGCTGTGGAGATTATGGAATTATACTATTAAAAGGTGAGTTTGTTGTGTGTTTTCGCCGATTTTTGTTATTTTACTAGAAATTTTTTGGAACTTCTGAGTGGTGGATTTTTAAAGAGCTTAAAACTTAAGTGTCACTAAATTTTACTTTCCCGTTTCTTCCAAACACTTAACAGGCTTTGCAAAGTGCAAAATGGAAGAAACCTAAACCTATGCCAAAGTAGTTTGAAATTCGCAAGTACATACATGAAGTAGACTAATAACTGGCAGAAAATAGTTTTTCAGGAGAAAAACAAAATTTTATTTGGAGTGTCATGGTGTGAGCAACCTTTTCCGTAGTAGGAAAAGCAAGTATTTATTTGTGCCTGCAAAAATCAACAGCACAAGCAATACCGAACTTTTAGAAGATACTCTTCTCATTAATGGATGGAGATAGCATATTTCAGTGCGCGATTGGATGCAAAAGAGCTAAAATCGTGGTTCCAAGAGCATTCCTTGGTTGGACTGGCGGGCTTGCTGTCTGGATTTCAATGGCATAAAATTTGCCATTACAGGATACAAAGGATCCAAAATCGTGGTTTCACTAGCAGAGAATTCCTGAGTTAGACTGGCGTGCTTGCACTCTGGATCAATCCGATCGAATATTTTTGGAGATATATGTGGCGTAAAATTTCCTTAAAATCAATATACAAGGTGGCACTAAATTAACCATCCAATATCTTGTAATAAAAAAAGTTTGAAGTGCTGGAAATCTTTACATGGACCTGTGCAATTTTTTCTGTTAATTGCAAAATATGATTTCAGCCAAGTGGCAGCCGTCAGTGTGGATACATATTTCATATACATTTTATCGCCCTTCCCATATCTTATATTTCTGATAACTGTTCCCATTCCTTGTTGGTATAAACCCGCGACTTTAAGTAGCCCTAAAGAAAAAAGTATGAGATGGTTAAATAGAGCGATCTTTCTGGCCATGCCAAAACGCCAAACGTGAGATTACTCGATCAGGACATGATTCCTTCACAATATCCATTGTGACATGTAACTGTATTGCCGATGGTATCTTAAAAAAAAACGATCCGGTCCTCCTGCGTGAACACCGCACTACGCAGTAGCCCTGAGTGGATGTAACGGCTTTTCATGCATTCCACGTGGATTTTTAATGCCACGGAAACGAAGATATTCAGAATATTCAATATTCTCCCGGAAAATATTCCTATCGGAATTTATTTTTCATATTAAGTACTTTTTACAATTTAACCTAAAAAGAAAATCACAATTTTTGTTAACTTGGCAGTAGGAATTGGAGACTTTAAATCCCTTTAGTGTTTTCAGTGAATGGAGAAGGAGAATGGAGGAAGGGGCAAAGTGAAAAAACTCCCACAGAATTTTCATTTGTAATTGGGCTAATTGTTTATTGACGTAACCGTTTAAATGTAAATGTCCCACGACTGAACATCGTGGTTAATAAAATCGACACAATTATTTCTTGCTATTGCGGGATACAGCGTTCTATTGTTTGTCTGTATTCTGCAGCTGTCTAGTTCACAAATGTCAAATATGATTGACGTAAAAGGTCATTTGCAGAAGCTATTACATCTTACGATGGGATAATTAATTTTGCGCCACCCTGCTTGGAATGGCACCGATCGTGGCATGGTATCTTCGAAGTAATTTCAAAAAATACGGATCAACGCTCTAATGCAGTCAAAATGTATATGCATTTAAAGTCCGCTTATAAGAAACTGCATTAGTTGTTAAAAGAATAAATATAAATTAATAAAACTATTTTATCTTTTTGTTTAAGTACTGAAAGTAGAGTTAATAAATATGTTTTAACCGAATTTATACCCCTTAAGTATATTTTAGTAATGGTTTTGTTGATTGTTTCAAAAAACTAATAATTTCAGCATTTTCGACTAAGTAATCATATTAGCATGTTAGCAATAATTCTGCTAGATGATAGCGAAGAATTCAAAATATTTAAACAGTTACACATATGTACCATATCTACCCCTCAGAAAATATTAAAAAAATTCTAAATTTTAACCGTATTTTTTCTTCTTTTTTAATATTTCCAGAGATGCGAAAGTTGCCTTCCTAAGAGCGATTGTTATCTGCTCGGCTTGTTCCTTTTTATTTGGTTGGCACGTACATGAAAAAGCCATTTTAATAAGTTTAATACCTTTATGGTAAGCAAAATTTTAAAACCTAAAACATTTTAATTGTAAACAATAACTTTTCGTTACATTTTTTCAGTTTCCTTTTCTTTATCTCGCCCACTGATGCTAAATACTGCTTTATGCTAAGTGCTATTGGACATTTCTCTCTGTTTCCTCTGCTGTTTCATGTTGACTTGCTCATCATACGTTATTCTCTGTACTTGGCCTACATGGGTTTTATGTATACACGTTATTTATCGGTGTATAAGAAATATCCCGATATGAACCTGCTGGAAGATTGCTATATACACGGCCTTTTGCTTATACCTGTCTATGAACATCTTGTTGGTTGGCTAACGGGTCTAAATGACAAATATCCCTTTTTACCCCTGCTGCTATATTCGTCCTATTGTGCGGTCGGAGTCTTGTATTGTTTTATACGTTATTATATTTATGCTTTTAATCTTAAAGATACATTTACATTAACGACTAAGAAATCAAAAACTAAAAAATTCACTGTAATAGAAAAACCTTCTAAACATTTAACGAGAGCATCTAAGGAGTCTTCGGAGCCTGAGTCTGTGCCGTTAAGTGCAATGCCAACAAAGACGAAGGAGAAGAAGTCGAAGGTTTCACAGAAGAAGCGTAAATAAATGCCACTGTTGTATTGTAATTTCTAAATGGTAAATTTGTTGTTCTTGTGGTACAGCCTAACCAGGCTGTAGAAGCTCGTCGCGGGTAGCCACGTTCAGGGTGAACACGTAAATTATTATACAACCAATAGCGATTTTCCTTGAAGAAATAAGTTTTACCTGAAAAGAAGCGAACGTAAGCATGCAAGAAATTGAAACAAGTTTGGCAATGATTGCAAAATTACTTACCATTTGGTAAAGTAGCCGCTGCATCAATATTTTGTGGTATGCCCGGCCATCTGGACATGGATTTTGGATAACCCTTATCCATTGTTTTCAGTTCATCATTAAAACGCCAAAATATTGTGTCAGCAAATAAATAAGTGCGATTATTTTTAGCTAAAAATTTCAACATTTAAAAGGAAAAACTAAGCAAGTGCAAACAAAGACATTAGGTGTGTTTCTTTACTCTACTTTGGGATCCCGCGGGATCCCAATTTGCACGAAAAGCGTTCCCGTACTTTAAAATTGGGCAAATGAGAGCGCTTTTGAGAGAATAGTATGCTTCCTCTTCTTGCACTAAACAGCCCGTACTTTTTCTTCGGGCTAGTTTGGGCAAGTAATTAAGCAATCAGCTGTTCGAAAAATAAACAATAGCGAAGAAACAAAGTTCATTTGAATCAACTCGTATACAAATCATTTCAGTGTTTTTATATAAAAATTAAATACACAGGAATGTACAAAAGACCTTAAAAGCTAAAAAGTGAAAAATATCACAGTGTTTTTTCGTAAAACTAAGTGACAATTTTTTTTGCCATATCAAAACACAGCATATGTTTCTTTTTGGGCTAGAAATTTGGCTTTTTGCGTTCCCGTACTTTAGGTAAATTTTATCTGTATTTGAGAGTAACTCATGCATGCTCTCTTTTGCCCGAAACTTGCCCGGAAAGTAAAGAAACACACCTATTAAGTAATAATAACAAATAATAAGAAAACACAAAATTATAAAAATCTATTTAAGAAAATTACATTTGTTTGTATAAATTTTGTAAAGTTTCTTGAGAAAAGGATACTTAAAAAAATGAATTTTTTTCAAAATTTCAAAAAAAGTCTCTAAAGAAATCAAACTATACCTAGCGGCGAAAATGTCTACAGAAGCGCTGATACGACAATATATAAACAGTAATGCTTATCTCATTTATAAACTGCCATTTTCGAGCACATGCCGCATTTATAGAGTGAACGCCTATCTCCTGCCCACAAAGTAAGCGATTTAGTGAAGTGTTCATCCAACGAATACTTTATATTGTATGTTAACAGAAGGCAGCTCGAATACAATCTCGCTTATTTTGTAAGTAGGTCGAAGACGTATTGCGCACCTCAGAAGCAGTTTTAGGGGATGCTTCGTTAAATTAATTTGTTCTATTTTCTGTTTACTGCGTTCTTTTCACTTTTTTACTAAATATTTTATTGTTCAAACTAAGTTCGAACTATACAAAATAAGATCATAGAACTAAAATTTGAATCCACTACAAGTCATCTGGTAACTTTAAACATTCGTCGCTATTGCGGGAGGTGAATTTGGGCAGCTAAACTTCCGTAGTAGTTTTCAAAATGCATTTATTTTGAATAAAACGCAAATTATTTGGGAATTATTATTTCTTTTTAGTATGATAATATTGGTATATCTCAATTATGTTACGAAATAAAATATTGGCCAAATGGCCGCCACGACCTCGGCAGCACACCTCCATGCGATTGTCTAAATTTTCGATAACACTGGGGCATAATTGAGGTTCTTTGCCGTTCTTGTGCTATCTCATCCTTAAGCTCTTGAATTGTTGCTGGGTTATCGACGTACACCTTTTCTTTCAACTAACTCCAAAGAAAGAAGTCCAACGGTGTCAAATCACATGATCTTGGCGGCCAATTGACATCACCATTACGTGAGATAACACAGCCATTGAATTTGTTGCGCAAAAGAGCAATTGTTTCGTTAGCTGTGTGGCAAGTGGCACCGTCCTGCTGAAACCACATATCGTCTACATCCATATCTTCTAATTCGGGCCATAAAAAGTTCGTTATCATCTCACGATAGCGAACACCATTCACAGTAATAGCCTGACCGGCCTCATTTTGGAAAAAATACGGCCCGATGATGCCGCCAGCACATAAACCGCACCAAACAGTCACTCTTTGTGGGTGCATTGGTTTTTCGACAGTCACTCTTAGATTCTCATTCGCCCAAATGCGGCAATTCTGTTTATTGACGAATCCACTGAGGTGAAAATGTGCCTCATCACTGAAGATGATTTTCTTCGAAAATTGATCATCCACTGTTGCCATTTCTTGCCACCATTCTGCCCATTCACCACGTTTGGAATGGTCAAGAGGCTTTAGTTCTTGAGCCAATTGCACCTTGTAAGCGTGCAAATGCAAGTCTTTATGCATAATGTTCATCAACGACGAGCGTGAGAGGTGTAATTGTTGAGCACCACGACGAGTTGAGGTGCACGGCTCTTCAGCCACAGTGTCGCGAAAAGCAGTAATATTTTCTACAGAACGAGTATGCACTGGGGCTTTCACATCTTCTCCAGACCTGGTTTGCTAAAATGTTTGCATTTTTTCGATTGCACGCACATTTGCACGAATAAATTGCCAGAAAAAAATTCCAAAGTGCACGATATGAATTTTGATTTGAACGCCCATTTTCATAATAAGTCTGAATAATTTTAACGCGTTGCTCGATTGTGTGTCTCTCCATGGTTCAATTTGAATTAGTCTGGAGTTAAGAAATGTCAAATGAAATGCAGAAAAAGCTTGACGTTCAGGTATGGTTTACATTCAACATCGGCGCTTAAAGTTAAACCACGATATAGAAATATTAAGCGGGTTAAGGTTTTTGAATAATACTTTAGAGCATTTTGCTTAATAACGATAAGTAAAAGTTTAGTAAGTTTTTTCAATAAGACTGAATGTCTTTATGAAAAGTATCGGATGATTCACCATAAGGTTTTTTAAATAAAACACAAATTTGAAAGTGACTTTAAAAATTTGATTATCGGTTAGAAGAACATTTAATGGCTGATTACTGTTTGAAAATGATATCATGCCATCAATGGTGGTCCATTCAATTTTGGGCGATTCGTTCGAATATGATACAATACTTTTTGGAAAAATTGAAAATAACGGTTATTTTTTGATCAGCCCTCGTATATCAACATTTTGGCTTGCAATGAACTCCTTTACTACTCTGGCGTTCTGTATGGGGGCATTATCCTGCTGCAATATCCAAGATATGGGACCAAATAGTTCATTGAACTTCGGAATAGCAGATTCCTATAACATTTTATAGCTTGCACCAGTCATTTTTGCACTTTGAAATTCAAGTAATAGCACTACATACTATAACGGCTCCGGTTGTGATATCTGTTCAAAAATCGCTTTTCTTTGCGCAGTGTGATGTTCGCTGGACTGAAAACATTTTTCATGTCTCTAAAGAAGCATTCAAGTGCCTCGGGTTTTTGAAACGGTGTAAGGTGTCCATCCTCCTTACTATTTATACCATCTACATCCGACCGAAAATGGAATACAACTCTCATGTTTGGGTCGGTGACTCAAAGTCTATTTTGGGGTTGCTCGACCGTGTGCAGGAGAGAGCGAAGAAGCTCATCGGTGATAGTAGGGTATCCAACTCTATTGACTCACTGGAGCATCGACGCAGTGTAGGGTGCGTTACTCTGTTCTATCGCTACTACAATGGATTTTCCTCAAACGAGATTAGAGATCTTGTTCCCGAAACTCGCACATTTTTACATAGCACGCGTTCATCGTCGAGGGCTCATCCATTTGTGGTCGATTGCCCGGGGAATTGCACTAACGCATTACAGAGAGAATTCGTTTTTCAGCCGTACGCTTCGTCTGTAGAATAAGTTGCCTGACTGTTATAACGTTGGAAAGTTCAAGTCAAATGTTCACAAACACTACTCCATCTTTCCCCCTCCTCACAACCTATTTTCCTAGTTCTGGTACAATGCACTGCATATGTAGGGGTCATCCCCTGAGTACTGGTCCAAGACAAAAAAAAAAAAAAAAATGGAAATAATAGTTATAGCCCTCAGGTCCATACAAATTAAACTTCTCATTCGTAAATACAACGGTTCTCCAGTCATTTTCATGACCTCTTTGCTGCACATCCAATGCCAGGTAGCCTTTTGCGAATTGCAGTTGCTTTTCCTTAGGAGGAGCATTAAGTGGCGGCTTTTTCTTTTGTAATTTTCGGTATTTAAGATACAGCTTTTAATTACTCTGCGTACTGATGACTTGCTTGCTGACACTCCAGCTTGAGCTTTTATTTTTGACAAGGCTGAATTAGAAGCAATTCTGATGATTTTTCTTTTCTCATACGTAGATAAAGGCGATGAATCCCTTCCTTTAAAATTTTTTCCATATCCTTCGGGATCCTTGATGTAATTGTCGACAACTGTCGGGCTTCGTCCAATTTTTTTTAGCTATTGCGCAGTTAGAATATCCTTCAGAACGGTAAACATCGATTTTAGTATTTTCCGATAGATTAAAAATTTTTTATTTTGCCATATTTGACTAAATTGATTACATAATTCCCTGGCTCACAATGTTGTTTCAATAACGTTCGCTAATATTTTAAATTAAGAAAAATAATTGAGTTATAGTCAACTATTATTCAACTAAGTGATGTATCGGATCAGGCAAATGATAAAAGTTCGGGGAAAAATAGAACAAGCTGTTTAGATTGTTGGGATATGGATTTGAATGTTTGAGAATATCTTTCAAAACTTTCCAAAGTCTACTGATGATTCGGGTAGCTCCTGTGAAGTGTCGACATATGGACGGCTGGGAGACATGGAGAAAAGGTTGTGTATAATTTTTTGATCAGTATCAATGTTAGAAGCTAATATAGTGAATAAAACTTGATTGTTTCAAAAAAAATGTTTTTTAATGGAAAAATTGGCTTAGGCTATATCTCGGGTATATGGACCGATTTCGGAAATTTTAATTTTCTTTATTTGGTAACCTTCTTATAATACCAGAACTGCTTTTAAGCAAAAATTGTTGTTTAAGTTCGCTTACGCGACATTTTTCATGAAAAAAACCCGTTTAGGCTATATCTCGGGTATATAAGGACCGATATCGGAATTTTTCATTTTCTGTATTTTAGTAACCTCCTTTTATTATCAGAAGAGCTTTTAAACAAAAAAAAATTGTTTAAGTTCGCTTATGGGTCATTTTCATTAAAAAATCGGTTAGGCTATATATCGGCTTTATATGGACCGATATCGCGAAAACTTTTTTTTTGCCATGCTTAATAATTGTATGAAGTTTGAAGCAAAACAAACAATGTTTTCTTAAAAACATTTTCATACAAAATTGCAAAAAAATAATGGCTTTTCGGGATTTTGGATATATTTCTGCTATATCTGAACTGATTTTTCTCAATGTCAGTAGCAAAGCCATGAATCAATGAGGTAATAGAATGGCGAAAGAAAAATGTTTCTAAGTCTAAACAGAAACGGCATTTCAGCGATCGACAGACGGACAGACGGAGATCGCTTTATCCACTTTTTTATTAATTCTGATTAAGAATATACTAATATACTTTATATGAAAATTGTAGAAATTACAAACGGAATCACAAACTAATAATAACCTTAACATTTTTGTGAAAGGTATAAAAATAATCAGGCATTTTCTGCGAAACGCAAAACTTTGTGACACTGTGTACTTATGTGAAACGTAGTAGAACCCCTAAAAGAGCTCAATTCAGGGAAAATGCGAGTTAGGGCCTTTCTACGTGAGACCAACGATATATTCGAGCATGTTCTGAGAAACGCAATCGCTTAAATTTAGCGTTTTCGATTTCAAAACGCCAAATAGGTGTTCTGAGAAACGTATAACGCAAGAAGTATGGTTTGGCGATTTCAAATCGCCAAATAGGTGTTCTGGAAAACGCATTTTGCGTTTCGCATGTATATATTGAAGTGATCTGATTGAATAGGCTAAAACTGAACTTGCAAAATGCTATATATAGATATAGAATTCTGAATATGGCGTTTTTAGTGCCTTTAAATAAGTGAACCGGAGTGTATAAAGAAAGTACGGATCACAGTAAAAAAAAGTACTTGTGCACAGGATAGAAGACAAAACACTATTGGTTAGGTAAACCTGCTCCCCGGTGGAACTATGCAGTTGGTAGAAACAAGAAAAACAAATAATTTTTAATTTTAACTTTACTTACGCCACAGTAAGGCAGCATTAATTTTTTCCTTTCCTTCAGTCTTGCCCAAAATTTCTTGCAGTGTAATAGTGCTATTGAATATATCCTCGTTATATAACCAAACTTGTTTGCCTAATTAGCATTTGAGAAATATCAAATATATGTCGATACTCGTATATTAATATTTTGTATTTTAAAATCTCACCTGAAAACAGTGTCAAAGTCTTATCAAAACGTTCGTAGCAGGCATCAATATGTTTAATGGTGTGTGGCAAATCCTTAAACAGCTGTTGGAATTTCTTCGGATAACCTATAATGACACGATAGTTTGGCGATAATCTCCACACGTACTCGCCTTTAAAAATGTGCATGGAGTTGTTGAAATAGCACACGGCATCAAATCTACCCTCGCAGATATTGGGTATAGGCGTATGGTAAGAAGCCTCCACATTGTGTTCAGAGGCAGGTGTTATGAAGTCGGGAACCTAAAATCGAAATATGTTACACTTTAGTTTCGGAGATATGTACTCATATAATTTAAAATAAACAATTTTTTTTACCTTTTCTTTTCTAGTACTGTCCTCTGAATATGGATTGGTGGTGGATTCGGTGGTCTGCTCTATCTCTGTACTCGCTTCCGTTGAATCGTCATCTTCATTTACGACTTCAACATCATCTTCCAGTTTTTTGTTCACTTGTTTTAGCAGTTGAAAAGGTAACTAATTTACTTTCTTACAAAATGCCCGTAATTAGAAAAAGATTTACCTACAGTAGGCGTTATACATGGCCAGAGTATCATCGAAATCCAGAACATTGTGCTCGGGTCCTTTGTAGTAGGGAAACATGATGGAATTGTAGACAGGCGAATGAGCCAAACCCAAACTATGGCCCAATTCATGCAAAGCGACTGTATAAAAATCAACTCCTTTAGCCAAGTCCGTGGAATTTTCTTGCCAATTTTCGTCTTCATCGAAATGTACATCACCACCCCACGAACCCATTTCGTAGGGATAAAAGGCATGAGCCAATATATTGCCCGGACCATCAAATGGATAACTAAACAAAAACAACAAAAATATGTTTAATATTTAGAATTTTTGCTTATAAAAAATATAAAATTCTTACTTGTCGCCATGGTACTGACTGCCAAAGCCCACAATTATATCGGCCGAAGTGTCCTCAACCCGGTAAAATTTAAGTTTACTATATTGTGACCAGACATCAAGGGCTCTGGCAATATCTCTTTCGACTTGCTGGCGGGGAATCTTCAGAGACCAGTTGCCAATTCTGGTTGGAAGATTTTAGAATTCAATTTAAATTGCTTTATTTTCGAATTATTGTGCCCCACTTTGAGAGGGCATATAAGAAAAACCTAGAAATTTGGTCAAACTGTAACCAGTTTTCCGTTAATGTGGTTTTTATACCCTTCACAAAAATGTAAAGTTTGTGATTCCGTTTGTAATTTCTACACTTTTTATTTATGAATCAGAATTAATGGAAAAGTCGATTAAGCGCTGTCCGTCTGTCCGCCGTTGAAATACCGTTTCTGAGAAAACCATTAGACATAGAAACTTTTTTTCTTTCACCATTGTATTTCTCCATATTGCCATGTGTTTGCTATTGAAATTCAGTAATATCGGTTCAGGAATAGCTGAGATATATTCAAAATTCCGAAAAAATCTATTTTTTTTTTGCAATTTTGTATGAAAATTGTTGAAACAAAATTGTTTCCTTTGCTTCAAACTTCCCACACTCATTAAGCATGGTGACTAAAAGCCAAAAAAAAATTTTCAGATATCGGTCCATATATACCCGAGATATAGCCTGGACCGGGTTTTCAATGAAAATGTCGCATAAGCGAACTTAAACAACGTTTTTTTGCTCAAAAGCAGTTTTGGTAAGGTAACATAAATATGGAAAATGAAAATTTCCGATATCGGTCCATAAATATCCGAGATGTGGTCTGAACCGATTTTTCCATCTTTTTTGCTTAAAAGCAATTCTCGTTATAAAAGAAGGTTACTAAAATAGAAAATTCCGATATCGGTTCGTATTAAACCTCTGCATAAATGGATTTGTTCTTAAGTAGTACTCGAACGTACTCGAAAAAATTATGTTCATATGTATATGTATTTGAGAACAACAAAATTATCGAATATGTATTTGTTATTATTTGGCTTTGTGTTTTCTAGTTAAGTACAGGTTTGTTTTACGCTCGCACTCTCAGCATACACGAAGAGAACGTATCAAGTATCAAGCGACAATCAAACTGCACGAAGTACTTACAGTACTACGAGAAGTCTTGCAAAAATTGAATATTTTGTTGTGACCATCATATGAAGTGGAAATAAATGAGACAAGTTTATAACACATTTACAATAGTTATTCATTGAAATTTGCAAAAATTAAAATTGTTATTTAGGTAATAAATTTATAGAAACTTATTCTTAAATCTTTTTGGCTTATTGTACTATTTCTTATTTGCATTTTTAACTAACGGGGTTTATCTATACATACATATGTGCATATACATATGTATGTATATATGTACATAAATATATAAGAACCTGCGCTACTAATATCTTATTTTTTTATGTTCTTTTTTCAACTAACATACCTGAACATTTTTTATTTTGAATTACAAGTTAATTCTTTATTTTTACTTTATCAAGAATAAAATGTATTTTTGTCCGATGAATTAACTCAATGAAATTTGGCTTGTTTTATTTCTAATGCATGTAACCATTACATCATTAAAAATTCTTAGCTCAAAATAATAACAATAATAATCAGAGATTTTTTGACAAAATTTTGAATTTGGACTTTTTTATCTTTTAGACTGAATGAATAATTAAAAAGATATACTATATACATACATATGTAAATATATGTTATCAAAGTAACAACCGTTATTTCTTTCTTTCAAAAATACTTGCAGTACCATATGAAGAGAACATTATTTGTGAGTACTTTTTTCTCTTTTGTTCACATTGGATATGTTCCTTTTTTTCGGTACTATATTAACTTCAATTACTTGCTTGTTGGTATTTACTAAACAAACATTCTCTTCACTTCCCTATTTGTGCTCTGAGTACAAATATATACGACATTCGACAGCGAATTTCACACATGAAGAAAAAACTTACTCGCTGCCGATGTTTAGTTCGTATATACCCGAGATATAGCTTAAACAAACTTTTCCATGAAAATGTTCATGACAGTTTTTTTTTGATGGTGATTACAAGGCAAACATATTTCCCCGAGATCGGTCCATATATCGGGTGGTTAAATTTCAAGGGCCGATGTTGAATGTGAACCACACCTAAACGCCAAGTTTTTTTCCGAATTTTATTTGACATTTCTCTATTTCAGACTTACTTAATTTGAACCATGGAGATACACAATCCAACAACGTGTTAAAGTTATCCAGACTTATTATGAAAATGGGCGTTCAAATCAAAATGCATATCGAAGAAAATCATCTTCAGTGATGAGGCACATTTTCACCTCAGTGGATTCGTCAATAAACAGAATTGCCGCATTTGGGCGAATGAGAATCGAAGAGTGACTGTCGAAAAACCAATGCACCCACAAATAGTGACTGTTTGGTGCGGTTTATGTGCTGGCGGCATCATCGGGCCGTATTTTTTCCAAAATTAGGCCGGTCAGGCAGTTACTGTGAATGGTGTTCGCTATCGTGAGCTGATAACGAACTTTTTATGGCCCGAATTGGAAGATATGGATGTAGACGATATGTGGTTTCAGCAGGACGGTGCCACTTGCCACACAGCTAACGAAACAATTGCTCTTTTGCGCAACAAATTCAATGGCCGTGTTATCTCACGTAATGGCGATGTCAATTGGCCGCTAAGATCATGTGATTTGACACCGTTGGACTTTTTTCTTTGGGGTTATTTGAAAGAAAAGGTGTACGTCAATAAGCCAGCAACAATTCAACAGCTAAAGGATGAGATAATTCGGCACATTAACGGCATAGAACCTCCATTATGCCTCAGGGTCATCGAAAATTTGGACCATCGGATGGAGGTGTGCCGCCGTGGTCGTGGCGCCCATTTGACCGATATTTTGTTCCATACATAATTGAATAATACAAAATATATCATAATAAAATAAAATTACAATAATTTCCTAAATAGTTTGTGTTTTATTTAAAACCAACATCGGCCCTTGAAATTTAACCACCCTTTACATATGTATGTATATCCGAGCATATTTAGGTCACATTTGTAATATATACTATACATATACGTGACTATCGTAAAGGGTATTTTAGATTCGTCCCAGCCGAATATACCTCACTCTTACTTGTTCATTTTTAAATTCTCAACAATTTATTTGCATTGTTGGGATTTAAGTTGAACGTTTGAGAATATCCTTCAAAAACTTCCAAAGTCTACTGATAATTAGAGTAGCTGCTATGAAATGTCGACATATACAGCCATGTCATAGAGCTCAATTCCGTTCGAAACGGAATTGAATTCATCTTTTGGTTCTTCAAAAAGCGACAAATTAACAAACTTTTCGGAATGAAATCATTTCTAATATTAATATTGAAATTAGTATTATTGTCTCATAGAAATGGTTTTGTCCGAAAATTTTTTTAAATTTCCGTTTTTTTTTATAACCAAAAAACGGATTCAATTCCATTTCCGAACGGAATCGAATTCTGTAACATAGCTGATAGATAGCTGGGAAACATAGAAAACAAGCTATTTATAATTTTTTGATTGATAGATAATTAATTTTATTTAAATAATCGATAGAAAACGCATTAAGCTATTCATTATAGTAATGAATTATGGAATTCATAATAAAGTAGTGCAAAAATTAGAAAGTGATTTCAAATTCTTTGCAAGTTAGCTTGTCAGATTAAAATCACAAAAACTAAAAATATTTTGTCTATAGAACACTTTTTTGTGATTTCAAATCACTTGCACAAAAAGTGATTTGCAGAACAGCCCTGAAAATTGAAAATTTTGATTTCACAGGTGATTCGAAGTGATGTGACTTTGGGAATATAGCTGATGAGTCAAATTTAAATGTGTATGATTTGAAATAATGGTAATAAAATTGATAATTTTCTATTTTCTTGTTGACTTACAAATATTTAATATTCCGTTTAGTCCAGGTGTTTGCTCCGAATATAAACCGTTTCGATCTCGACTTCAAACTTGAATTGTTTGCAATTATTGGTGGCTGTTGTCTTAGATAATATGGCTTGCCTTCAATATCGGGAACACCACAGCGGGGCTTGGTAAACAGCTTGTAAAAAATAAAAACATGTGTATGTGCACATAAACATAAATGTTTAAAAAAAAAATTTCGTGTTTAAAAATAATCTGCATTTAATTCCATTAAACATAAAAAAGCATAAGAGTTGAAAGCTCAGTTTAATCTGGCCAAACAAAAAAAAAGTATGTCATAATATTTATGTGTAATCAAATTAACAAACCAAGCTCTAAAATAAATAAATGTTCTTATCATTATTTCGGGGGTTATTTTAACTCAGTCTCTATAAAATATAAAAAGTCCAAAATAAGCAAACATACCTCTAGCGTCATAATATCAAGTTTGCCCGTTTGATTTAAAGCACCATATTTTTGTATATTTTTAATGGCTTCCACAATGGCGCTTTCATGATACAGGGCCTCTGAGTCATCAGGGTTTTGGTCTAAGTAACCAAAACGGCGCATAAATTTAAGCTATAAATAAAGCTGTTAAGAAATTTTCCATTTCTTTTATTTTATTAATGACAACACTTACCACTTCTGGTGGGGGTATTTCTAACCCATCTCTTGGACCTACGGGAAAGCTTAAAACATACTTAGCCAAATATATATTGAAAAATATATAAATTATATAAATTTTTAACATTTCGTTCTCGAGTTGAGCGGAGTGGTTAAACTTTTTCACTGCACTACCAATAAACACGACCGATCATTCCAAAAGCTGCTTAAAACTAAATGATTACCCGGCTTTTTTCTTTCATTTTTAGACATTATTGTTATTTAATATCACAATAAAGTTTATGAAATTTCTTATCAGTGCGTTTTATGTGTTTGGCGTATTAAAGGGAAGAGTTTATGAGAGTCACTCATTTGTTGTTCTCAATAAAAACAATAAAAATTCTTTCACAAAACGCCCTGACACTTTCATACGAATTTTAACTACATGTATACCTTTCTTTAAATTGAGCCCAAAAAGCATTTAAAACATACAAGGTACAACAAAAGTCACCATTTGTCTTAACAACTTCTTTGTTTAAGTATTTTTTAATTCTTTTTTTCGGATTAGAAAATATACGAAATTGTAATCATCAGAATTGTGATATCAGTATTATGAAAACAGTCATCAGTAATGTGAAAACTGACATCAATCTTAGTCACAAAAGTTCTTAGAAAATTTTGAGTATTTTTATTTACAAAAATTCAGATTTTACAATACATTATTGCCTCAGCGCCCTGAAGGCTTAATAGAGGCCATTTGGCAACATATAAACATTATTGAAATAAAAATAAGTCTTTAACAAAATTTAAATAAAAAATAAGATGTAATGAATGATACAAAAGTAAAATTCAATCATTATTTTGCGAAAAGTTACATAAGAAGTGTTTCAACATTTTCCCAACAAGTAGAGTTTGACACTGTTTTTAAATCTTGAGAGATTGCGTATACTTTTTAATTCAGGGGGTAATTGATTAAATTCGTGTGGACCAGCGAATGTAATGCACTGCTTTGGTAATTCCAAACGACATCTTGAAGGTCTTAAGTTTTCTGATTGTCTGATGTTTATTTGTGTATGAAATAAATTTTGATGAAATTGTATTGACTGATATGTATTTTCTCGAATAGTTTTAAAAATATACATTAAAAATTTTTGCCGAAGTGGTGTGAATTGCTTATAACTTTTTATTTAAGAGATATTTTTTTAATTTTTTTTTTTTTTTAAATACATTAAATTTATGGGGAATATTTTTGGATTAGTTATTAAAAATGATATCCCGCAAGTGGTGGCCATATTCTGCTTCGCACAAATGTGCTCTTTCCAACACATTTTCCATGACCTTTCGCAAAACTTCCGGTGGTATGTTGTTAATTTCTTCTCGAATATTGGTTTTTAACTCCTCAATAGTCCTAGGCTTATTAACATAAACTTTTCCTTTTAAATAGCCCCAAAGAAAACAGTCTGGAGCGGTTAAATCCGGGGAACGCGGAGGCCAATTAAAATTGCTGTTACGAGAAATTATTCTTTCACCAAAGATGTCGCGTAAAAGAGTCATTGTGGCCCTCGCAGTGTGCGCTGTGGCTCCATCCTGTTGGAACCATATTTGCGGATGGTTTTCCACGGCTGGCCTTACAAAATTTTGCAACATGGCCCGATATCGATCACCATTGACGGAAATGGCGACACCTTGTTCATTTTCAAAAAAAAATGGGCCAATGATCCTTTCTGAAGAAACACCGCACCAAACGGTACACTTAACTGGGTGCAATTGTCGTTGATGAAGTACTCTCGGGTTTTCCGTAGCCCATATCCTACAGTTTTGCTTGTTAACGAACCCATTTAATTGAAAATGGGCTTCGTCACTCATTATTAAGTTATGAATAAAATTTGGATTCTCTTGTGCTTTTTGCTGGAAATAAATTGCATAGTCAAGTCGTTGCTGGTAATATGTTGGTTTCAATTCTTGAACAAGTTGAATTTTGTATGGAAACAATCCTATGGTGTGCAAAATTCGCTGCAGCGACGTCCTTGAGAGGCCCAGTTGTGACGAACGTCTCCTGGTTGATGTTTCTGGATCCTCCCGAATACTCTCCTGTACCACTTGAATATTGTCAGCCGTGTGGACAGTTCGGTGTCTGCCGGGACCAGGAAGGTTCCTTACTGCTCCTTGTTCTCGAAAATTTGCAACTAGACGGTTTATTGTTGACTGAGAGGGTGCAACCCGCACATTAAATTGACGACGGTATGCACGCTGAGTCAACACAATGGACCGTTGATTTGAAAAGTAAATTTCAACAATTTGGGCACGTCGTTCAATTGTGTATTGCTCCATTATAAATTATCCAAGTCTTCTTTACACAATACTGAAAAGAAAAGAAAAAAAAAAATTATAATAAAAAAGTTATAAGGAATTCACACCACTTCGGTCTTTCTGGGCCACCCAGTATAAACCTCTAATTGGTAAAATATTTCTAGCATGGTTTCTAAACAGGTCAACTGTAGAATAGCGTAATACATTTTATTAATTATTAATTAAAATACATGTAATTTCTCAAAATTCAATTAAAACAAATAAGAGTGTAGTATATTCGGCTAAGCCGAATCCCAAATACCCTTCACGATAGTCACGTAAATGCATAGTAATATATTACAAATTTGAGCTAAATATGCTCGGATATATATGGATCGATATCAGAAGTTTTCAATATCGGTATTTTAGTAGACTCCTTTTATTATCACAACTGTTTTGAAAAAAAAAAAATAGTTTTTTATTTTCGCTTACGCAACATTTTCATGAAAAAATCGGTTTAGGCTATATCTCGGTTATATATGGACCGATATTGGAAATTCTCATTTTCTGTATTTATATAACCTCCTTTTATTACCTTAACTGCTTTTAAGAAAAAAAATTTTTTTCATGAAAAAATCGGTTTAGGCTATATCTCAAGATATATGGACCGAAATCAGAAAATTTCCTTTTCTGTACTTATTATAACCTCCTTTTATCACCGCAACTGCTTTTAAACAAAAAAAATTTTTTTCAATGGAAAATCGGTTTAAGCTATATCTCGGGTATATAATGACCGATATCGGAAAATTTAATTTTCTGTGCTTATATAACCTCCTTTTATTACCACATCTGCTTTTAAGCAAAAAAAAAATTGTTTCAATGAAAAATTGGTTTAAGCTATATCTCGGGTATATATATATAACCCCTAATCGGATATTATCATTTTCTGTATTTTAGTAACCTCCTTTTATTACCAGAACTGATTTTAAGCAAAAAAAGTTGTTTAAGTTCGCTTACATGACATTACTATACACGTAAAGAAAAACTAATTTGGAATATTATTGTGGCAACATTAGTATGTAATCTGCAATAATTTTTATTGCCGACGCAAACAGCGTATTTTCGATCTTAAAATAGTTTAACCAAATATTAGTGTTAAAGTGACAATATTTTAATTGTTACATTTCTATAGTTTTAAGACATTTTTGGATGCAATAATGATATTTTAAATACATGTTTGAATACAACGATGTCTTTTGTAACATACAATAATAAACTGTTTGCTTCAAACACAAGTATATTAGAATCGTAGAATAAACCTACTATTGTTGTTTTCATTTATGCCATTGACATAATTTTCTTCGTAATTTATTTTTGCTTTTGAAACATTCTATTTGTTTCTTGTAAATGTATTTAGATTTTATAAATTTTGGTTATGTAAGATATCACCAAGATAGCAGGAATATGACGGTACGTGCAAATATTGTACAAATATTTGCATGAACAATTGTATATATGTAAAGAAGAAGGTTTGTATTGGTAATTTTATGTTTAAAAATATACATAGATAACATATTAATATGTATGAATTATATGTTTATCATTACAGAAGTTTATTTAAAACGCCAGGATATTGGCCGCTTTGGTTCGGTTTTTACGTGTTTGAAGTAAGAATTAATCGTTGGTTATATGTTTAAAATAAATAATATATGTTTAAGATAAATATGTAAGATAAATATGTATAGATAAATAAATATGTATAGATAAATAATCAACATTATTTCGATTGAACGTGATAATAGTGTTTTAGACTTTTTAGATTAAATGGGTAGGAATAACAATATTATATGATTGGCTATAACAGATATATGGTTACCAAATATATGGTTAAATTATATAACATTGGTTCTTGGATTTACTTAGTTCATCGAATAACATTTCAACTGAAACCATTTTATATGGTTGTATATAGCCATAAATTTCAAGGGCCGATGTTGAATGTGAACCACACCTAAACGCCAAGTTTTTTTCCGAATTTTATTTGACATTTCTCTATTTCAGACTTACTCAATTTGAACCATGGAGAGATACACAATCCAATAACGTGTTAAAGTTATCCAGACTTATTGTGAAAATGATGATCAATTTTCGAAGAAAATCATCTTCAGTGATGAGGCACATTTTCACCTCAGTAGATTCGTCAATAAACAGAATTGCCGCATTTGGGCGAATGAGAATTCAAGAGTGACTGTCGAAAAACCAATGCACCCACAAAGGGTGACTGTTTGGTTCGGTTTATGTGCTGGTGGCATCATCGGTCCACATTTTTTCCAAAATGAGGCCGGTCAGGCAGTTACTGTGAATGGTATTCGCTATCGTGAGATGATAACGAACTTTTTATGGCCCGAATTGGAAGATATGGATGTAGACTATATGTGGTTTCAGCAGGATGGTGCCACTTGCCACACAGCTAAGGAAACAATTGCTCTTTTGCGCAACAAATTCGATGGTCGTGTTATCTCACGTAATGGCGATGTCAATTGGCCGCCAAGATCATGTGATTTGACACCGTTGGACTTTTTTCTTTGGGGTTATTTGAAAGAAAAGGTGTACGTCGATAAGCCACCAACAATTCAACAGCTAAAAGATGAGATAATTCGGCACATTAACGGCATAGAACCTCCATTATGCCTCAGGGTCATCGAAAATTTGGACCATCGGATGGAGGTGTGCCGCCGTGGTCGCGGCGCTTATTTGGCCGATATTTTGTTCCATACATAATTGAGTAATACCATATATCATAATAAAATAAAATCACAATAATTTCCTAAATAGTTTGTGTTTTATTCAAAATCAACATCGGCCCTTGAAATTTAACCACCCTTTATCAGCCATATTTTTTTTCTGCGTGTATCTCTGGTATATTTGGATCAATATCGGAATTTTTCATTTTCTGTATTTAAATAACCGTCTTGACATGAAAAATGTGTACAGTCTCCAGTGAACATTCCAAGAAGATCAGGAACATCCGGTTCCTCCTCCATGGCTATAGAAGAAGCATCTTTTGCGGTCGTTGGTTTGTGTGTTAATAAGCAACATTGGGGCTTACACGCGTCAAAGGCGAACCTGTTTTTACGAACCCATTCGGAGATTAATAGAAGATCGCTATTCAGTGAATCATTGACTTTAAAGTTTTTTAGATAAGGTCGTTGAGGAAAATAAGAAATAGGGTAAGAGCCTTGCAGTACTCCTGAATTAATTTTGAACCCGTTTGATAAGATCCAAGCTATAACAACGTATAGTGTGCTACCTGAGAAAGTTCGATATAAACTAAGAAAAGTCATTATCGACACCAAAAGCAGTAAGTTTTGCCAGTAGTGCACTATGCCACACTTTGCCAAAAGCTTTGGAACTATTTAGAGCAGTGGTGCCCACAAGTTCTGTGTGGAAGAGTAAACACCAGTACATTTAAGGGAAAACTATTTTTTTTAAATATTTCTTGTTGTAAAAAGCAAAACATTTACAAAAACAAAAAATAATCGCTGTTTCAATGTTTACCAACAAAGTATGCGAACGTGTTGTTGCTTTGCTTTTGTGTGTGTGTGGTGAAGAATGAAAAAAATATAAAAGATGAAGTTGTTTGTGTATTTTTCATTGCTAGTGCTGAGCGCAGTGTTTGTGTATTAAAGAGCACAGCGCTATAGCTAAGCCCAATTTACAAAAACAATGTAGTATCAAGCGCTTAGGGTTGGGCACACTTGATTTAGAGCCACCACCTTACTTTCACTGGAATGATGAATTAAGTGGCACTATTTCTCTGGGAAATAAGATCGCCAGTAGAACGACCATAATGTCGATCAATATTGACGATCACAAAGTAAATTATGCGACGCTAGATACCTCATAAGGTTAACCATACTTTCCATTACTTTGGAAAGCGCAGAGCAAATTGCAATAGGGCGGTAATTTTCAGGGTTATTCGCCTCACCCTTTTTGGGGATTGGCGTTACATTAGCAACCCTCCAGCACGATAGAAACTCACCAGCATGGTACAGTAAGCATTGATCACATCCTCATATCAAACGTATTCCAATAAAACATCCCCACGATGTCATTATGACATTTCATTGATGAAATAATTAATACAATTGCCGCTAATGGTAATTAGAGCAACTGATGTAATGGTTGACTTCACAGCGACGAAAAGTGTCATAAGGATCAAACATGAGGATATTTGGTATTGCATTGATGTTAAAATACATCACAGTTATGACGGATTTTCTATGAGTGTAGATCCATCGTATGGTATGCATTCATTTCGTAAGAAGTCTAAAAAAAATGTATTTTAAAGCAAACTTTTATTTTATTTCTTCTCAAAATTTTTACAGATTTTTTTTATAAAACACGTACAAACACATAAAAATTCAAGTCAACAACACACATAAATTTTCTGAAACTTTGAGCTATGTACATAAATGCTTTAAATAACACTGCAAGCTCCTCAGTAATGATCCTTTCTTTTGTTGGATGGACAATATTCGGCATATTCCTCCCAAGTGCAACCAGTCCTTGTGCAACATTCGCTTGTAATTGATGAAGATTCGGTGCGTCGAGTTCTTAGCAGAGACTGAGCAAAATTAGTTTGCACCCATATTGACAGGGATGGATAAGCTGTAAGAACAATTGTATTTATTTATATTAATACATGGGATATATAATGGTTAAGTGGTAACTTACATTTGCTGCGTTTCATAAATGTCTCATCAGTTCGTTTGCGATTGCGCCGCGTTAAACGATAAATATCTTTTTCGCAAGCCCAAAATAAATGGCGCACTAATTTATCGCGGCATCGCGAATAAGTTTCAAAGTGCCAGACATCTCTCCAGTCGGAAGTGGTACTGAAATTAAAAGGACAAATTTTTAATTTCCATTAACAAACTTTTATTAAAATACGAATTTAAAAGAAATTAATTAAAAATTGTTCGCTTGAAAATGTTCAAAACAATCCATCAACCTCATTTTGGTGCCGTGCTCAGGAGCTTGGTGTTCAGAGAACAACTTTAGCCACCATTTTGCGGCGAGGTTTTGCAGTTGTTTCCATTTAAGATTCAGTTGTTACAAGAGCATCTTCCATAACACCCTTTACGGCACCGTACAATTACGCCAATAGGATGTTACAGCTCGCGCATGAAAACCCCGATTTTCATGAAAAAGTCATAATGAGTCGAGATGAGACACATTTTCATTTAAATGGATATGTGAATAAACTGAATAGTCGATTCTGGGTAATCGAAACCTATCAAATTATTCAACTGCCACCTTCTCATCCATTAAAAGAGACAATCTGGTGTGGAGTTTGGTCAGTAGGAATCATTGGACCTTACTTCTTTGAAAATAAAAACGGCGCCCGGTAACTGTGAATGGAAAGCAATGTCGTGATATGATTTTAATTCCACAACTGCCTGCTTTGGGCTTGATTAACATGTGTTAACAATAAGACAGTGCCACATCGCATACAGCCAGAATAGAATTACTAAGCGTAGTAAACATTCCAGGCGGACACCCTGTACCTTTGGATAGAAATGCGCTTTAGAAACTGTTTTTTAAATGCCCTTTTTAGAGAAGTGCCGTTTCAAAAAAGTACTTTCTAAAAATTATGTATATATTTTTTTTAGCGTTTTTGTAAATTTTTTTTATACAACTTTTTAAAAGTTTCTTTGTAGAAAGCAAGGCGAATTCATACAGCAAGGCGAAGACAGCACTTAAATAACCTTAATTAAAATATTATTTTCTACAAATTCAAAACTTTTAACACAGGGCTGTTCTGCAAATCACTTTTTGTGAAAGTGATTTGAAATCACAAAAAAGGTGTTATGCACACAAAATATTTTTGATTTTTGTGATTTTAAACCGGTAAGCTAACTTGCATTCAATTTGAAATCACATCCTAATTTTTGCACGCACTTTATTATGAATTTCTTAATTTATTACATTAGTAAATAACTTAATGTGTTTTCTATTGATTATTTAAGTAAAATTATTTATTTTATACGAAATAATTCACTAAATTAAGCGAAAACTGGATACGGTTATTTTACTGCAAGATTTGCTGTATTATTTTGTAATTTGGTTTATTGGTTTATTTTAATTTACTTTTTATATTTATTAGAAGAAATTAACCCGATTTTTCAAATAATACCATGAAAAACAGCAGTTTTTAGGCTTCAGAAGAGTATAAATCACATCGAAAATTACAAAAAAATGTGATTTGCAGAACAGGCACAAATCACATTTGTGCTTTTGAAACGGCATGTGTTTTGAAATCGCGTGATTTTTAGAACAGGCCTGATTTTTTGCAATTTTGTATGAAAATTCTTGAAACAAAATCGTTTGTTTTGCTTTAAACTTCATTGAGATTAAAAGGGGGAAGAAAACAATGTTCCCCGAGATCGGTCCACACATACGCATAATGTCGCATAAGCGAATTTCAACACCTTTTTATGTTTAAAAGAAGTTTTGGTTATAAAAGGAGATTACTAAAATACAGAAAATGCCAATTTTCCGATATCGGTCCATATATATCCGAGATATAGTTTAAACCGGGTTTTTCCATGAAACATTTTTTTTTTCTTAAAAGCAGTTGTAGTAATAAAAGAAGATTTCCAAATAAAGAAAATGAATATTTTCGATATCGGTCCATGCATACCCGAGATATAGCCTAAGCCGATTTTTTCATGAAAATGTCGCGTAAGCGAACTTAAACAACTTTTTTCGCTTCAAAGCAGTTCTGGTAATATAAGGAGGTTACCAAATACAGAAAATGGAAATTTCCGATATCGGTACATATGTATATATCCGAGATATAGTCTAAACCGATTTTTTCATGAAAAGAAGTTCGGTTTATAAAGGAAGGTTACTAAAATATAGAAAATGCCGCATCATTGCCGCAATTGAGTTAAAATCTTATAAACGACAGATTTTTCATCAACAAATGGCCGAATATTTCCAAATGCTTGACCAACAAAGTTGAAAATCTGGCAACATTATTTTCTATTTTTAATCACCCCCTCCACAAAAACAACGGGAAAATGGCTTCAAGTACAGAAGCAGAAACACAAGTGAGCATAAATGAATTACCCATTATTTTTAAGGTCAAACACATTGGCTCGGAGGTAGCCCGTGGTCTGTGGGGCATTAAGTCACCCGCCGTCCAGTGGACATAATGGTGGGTGCTGCAAAAAATCTGCTACCAAATAAGACTTTACCGCACTGTGAGTTGAAAGTGTCGGCGGAGGGTGTCAGTATAGAAATTTTACAACCCAAAGCCAGCATAAATAATTGGCGTTATCCAATTGATACGATTTCCTATGGCGTACAAGATTTAGTCTATACACGAGTATTTGCCATGATTGTTGTCAAAGATGAGACCAGTTTACATCCCTTCGAAGTGCATGCTTTCGTTTGCGATAGTCGAGCCATGGCGATAAAATAACACCCACCCGGCAAAAGTTTGCCGTAGACTTAAGATCACCAGAGGAATTGGCTGAAGAAGATGAAACAGAAGGTTAGGTTAGGTAAGCAGGCCACTGGATTTCCAGCAAGTACCCGGAAACTCCAGCTCACTTGGGTCCTGTAGGTCGTTCCCTCTGCGATTGCCTGAAAAAGTTAGTAAAGGAAAAAGAAAATAAAAGGTTATAGGGATATAGAAGGAGTGAGGAAGAGGGAAAGGAGGTGGGAAGCTATTAGTGTGGCATTACTTGCTGATTTACTAGCCATCCGCTGCTTCTAATGAAAGAAGCCAACGCAGTCGGTTTGACCGAGGCCAGACATGAAAGGCTATTGAAGCTCCGCTCGCCTAAGTACCTTAGACGATGATGCTCCAATGCCGGGCATGTACCGAGGAGGTGAAGGATTGTCTCCTCCTCCTCCCCGTCTTGGCAACTTCTACAGAAGTCATTATATGGTAGACCCAGTCTCCTGGCATGGTTTCCGAACGGGCAATGTCCAGTGATGACTGCTACCGTCATTCTTAGGAGAGATCTAGGAAGTTTTAGTAGCTCTCCTGTTCTCTTAGAGTTAATGTGCGGTCACAGGCTTCTTGATATAAGGCATGTGGGCTCTGTGTGCCACCTTTCTTGGGCATATTCTAGCGTGTGGAGTTTCATTCGTTTCCAACACGCTGATAAGGGTTGTCCGCAAAAGGGGTCTATATCCCTGTCCTCTAGGACTGTCCCTTGGCTAATTCATCAGCAAAGTTGTTGCCATTATTGGACCCATGTCCACGTACCCATTTTAGGGTAAGATGAAACAGAAGCTTAAGGTTCAATTAGACGTGACTTAACCATAACCATAGATAAGAAGAAGATGAAACAGAAGCTTAAGGTTCAGTTAAACGTGGCTTCATCAGAAGCATAGAGAACATCTGATGGTTCGAATAATCTTATGGGCAGCAATGTACTCGTAATTGATTATTCCTGCCATAAGGATAGCAACCAAATGAAAGTTGGTTTTTTGCTGCAGCTGTAAACAGGCGGTACACTGATTTGTAGTATCAAGGTGAATTCATTTCTGCTAACACCGCTTTCACAGCGGAAATTTACAAAGTCTTGAGTTTGGTGATGGCAAGGGTAAAGAAAATGGCCCGCGCGGTGTTGAACTAATTTTTATTATTCTAAACAGTGTCGAAGGTATATACACTGGGCACTGATCAGTTTTAACTAATTTAATTTCAACACTTTAAATGCTGTGATAACGTTTGTTTTGGTCGTTCCGTGTGTTCACAACATTACTCCCTCCTTCTTCCTCATAATCTATTTTCTTAGTTCCAGTACAATGGACTGCATATGTAGGGGCTATCCCCTGAGTACTGGTCCAAGATAAAAAAAAATATAGAAAATGAAATATTCCAATATCGGTCCAGTTATACCCGAGATATAGTCTAAACCAATTTTGTTTAAAATATCGCATAAGCGACTTTTTTTTGCTTAAAAGTAGTTGTGGTAATATAAGAAGGTAACTAAAATACAGAAAATGAAAATTTCCAATATCGGTCCATATATCTCCGAGCATATTTAGTTCAAATTTGTAATATATACTATATATTTACGTGACTATCATGAAGGGTATTTCAGAGTCGGCCTGGCAGAATATACAACGCTTTTGCGATTTTGAAGTAGTAACATATCAAAAAGTACTGTTTGGAGAATATACGTTTCCAAATTATACTCTTTTATAAAACGAGGTTTTGTGCAACTACACTCATAGAAAAAAACATCTTCATATTGAAGACGGCGGGTCATCAGACTTGTGACATCAATTGCATGTAAATAGTCATCAGTGATATGACACCTGACATCAATCTCAACGACAAAAGTTATCAGACAATTTTGTCATATATTGAGTATCATCAATGCTACAACTGTGGTGACATCAATTCAATGATACATCTTATTAATAGTTGTAATACATCCAATTTGTGAAAATTTATTATAAAAAAGCCTAAATAGTGTTATAATGTTTTCTATTTATTGTTGAATAGGAATTTGGTTGTTAAAATTATTATTTTTAAATTTAAATTGATTTTTATGAAGTAGAAAAAAAATGCATCATATTAATGACATTTAGTCATCATATACGACGTTAGTTACATAAATATAATGACATCGTAGAGAGTAAAGCAGAAAGAAGAACTACGATGCATACACACAATTGAAATATGATTATGCGCCACACAGGCATTGTATTGATGGCAGGAAGTCATCAAAATTATGATTAGAATATTTTTAATTCTCATTGGTTTCTTGAAAATGGTTCAATATAAAGTCACGTGTTTGAACATAATTTTGAAATCATTAAATTTGAACTACAGTTTAATGTTGATGATAGCCTAGCATGGTATTGATGATATTTCGTCATTAATTTTACTTCATGTGCCATTTTTCTGCTGTCAATGAGCTCACATCAATGAAATTGAATCCTATTATATTATTCTGATGTTAGTGCACCATTCCATTAATGATATTTTGTCATTACATTGACTTCATTTAGTACTTTTTTCTGTATTGAAGTTTCATTGCATTGATTACATGCTCACATCAAACGTATTACGATAAAGCATCCCAATGATGTCAGTATGACATTTCATTGATGAAATAATAATCATAAATGCCACTGTTTTTAATTAGAGCAACTGATGAAAGGGTTGACATCACAGCGATTAAAAGTGTCATGGGGTCAAAAATGATGACATTTGGCATTGCATTGATGTTAAAATACATCACACTTATGACAGGGTTTCTATGAGTGTAATATTTTTAGAAATAACATTTTTGATAACCGAACTTTTTGTACTTTTTTATAAAACCATCAGATCGCTTTTATATTCCGGATTAAATTTTCTCTTCGGAATTATTTAGTTTTTATTCACAAAAAGAAATACTTTGCCCAAAGTACAAACAACTCTTTAAAGATAATTCCCTTTTAATAGTTTCAAATATTGTTTTAAAATTTTGCCAAATTTACTATTTTCAAAATAACAATCACTTCGTATTTTGAAAACGAGTGATTAAAAAGCATATCCACAACATGTTTCTGCACATTTTATTTTTATATTTTTTTTAATTTGGTTTGATTCCATACCGCTGTCTAAATAACAATTCCAGGCCATCTTCTGTGTGAATGGCTTCGGCCTGGAAAGAATTGAGACTGATTAAAAGCACTGCAGCGCCAATTAAATACGACTTGAAAGCAAATTCCATTACACTTGGAAAATTTTATTTAAAAACAGAAATAATTTTTTAAAACAGAAATCCAAAACTTTGTTCGAAATTCGTTGTCTTCAGTTCAAACGAAACGCGTGGACTAAAAGTTTCCTCTGGATTGGCTTGCAATTTTAATGACATTTTTGTTTACGCTTATCAGCCATAAATTGGAACAGAATTTAACACCTCCAGACGTAGAAGTTGATGATGTTATTTGAATTAAAGGAAGGCGAGAAATTTCACTGCACTGCGTGAGTGTTTGCGCGTGTGTGTGTGCGTGAATAAATATCATATAAAATTTGAAGTTACGACCTGTACATATGTAGAGTTAGTTCCTTTTTCAATTTATACATTTTTTTTTCGTACCTTCATTTACAATTTTTTTTTTATTGTTTTCTATTCATTCTTTAGCCAATATTTGCAAATGCGGTCCACTAAAAATCACTTGCTATCCTTTGATGCGAGGGTTGTGCACTTGATTAACATTTGAGGGTTGTGATAAATAAACTTCAGCGAAAAAGTTGGATTTTGTAAAACATTTTTATTTCTTAAAAAAAAAGCCTATAGAAGTTAAACTTTTGTGAAAAAAGTACTATATGCACAGAAAAATTTTTTTTCTTGTTCAATAATGAAATTCGTTGAATCAATTGATAAATTGTTTGAATGGCGAATTTCCTGTAAAGGAATTCGTGGATTCAAACAAAAGTTTAGTAAAAATAATTATTGATCGAAAACAACATTACACTATTGATCACAGCAAATTTGTATTGTAAAAAATTCTTCTTAAGAAAAAAGCTAAGAAAGGAAAAACTTGAACAGAAACTGTATTAATGTGCTGTTCATAGAACTGAGCAACTCGTCAAGAAAATTTGTATGAAAGTTACTCAATTTTTTGAGTGATTTTCATACAAATTCTTTAGACAAGTCGCTCGTCTGCGTTCTATGAACAGCACATAAGTTTTGTGTTAAAAATGAAATTAAATGCGCAAGGACATTTGAAATGTTGACTGCGGCATTTGGCGACTCTACTATTAGCCGAACTCAAGATCAATTGTTTAAGGTTTAACAGAAGGCCGAGAAGATGTCAATGACGATGCTCATCCTGGTCGTCCGAGCACTCCAAGAACCGTTGAAAACATTGAGGCAGTGAAGAAACTGAATTTGGGTAATCGTCGAATCACTACCAGAGAGGTTACTGATGATGTTGTCATAGCTTTCGGCTCATGCCAAGTAATTTTGACGAACGTTTTAGGCATGAAACAAGCGACAGCGGAGATTGTGCTAAAATTGCTGAATTTTGAGGAAAAACAAAGTCGTATGTACATCCCTCCACAAAAAGGTCATAACTGGAGACGACTCATGGTTGCATGGCTATGACATTGAAACCAAAGTCCAATCATCCCAATGGAAGCGTCCAGAAGAGTCAAGACCGAAAAAAGCACATCAAGTTCGGTCAAATGTAAATGTTTTGCTCACTGTTTTCTTCGACTGCAATGGCGTGGTGCATCATGAATTCTTGCCATAAGACCATACGGTGAATAAAGAATACTACCTTGAAGTTATGCGCCTTTTGCGCCAAGCAATTTGTCAGAAACTCACAGAATTTTTGCAAAAACAATCATGGATTTTGCACCATGATAACGCACCAGCTCACACGTTGATGCTTTTGCGTGAGTTTTGGGTCAAAAACAAAACTGTTATCACGCCTCAATCACCATATTCACCGGACTTGGTCCCGTCTGACTTTTTTCTCCTCCCAAAACTGAACACACCGATGAAACGAAAGCGCTTTTCTACGATTGAGGAGATAAAAGAAAAATCGAAACAGGAGCTGTTGGCGATACCAAAAAGCGCGTTTCAGAAGGATTGGCAAAAATGCTGTCATAAGTGTATATCTGAGGGGGATTTCTTTGAGAGGGGCAAGAGTGTTATTGACGAATAAGTAAATACTTGTACTTTTTGAAAAAATTGTAAATAAAGGTTATTTCTTGTTTTTTCAAACAAGTTTTTGAAAAAAAAACACCTTTTATTTTTTGAACAAAGATGTATAATTTAAAAGAAATTGAGCACTTTGAACTTTTTTGGAAGAAAAGTACCTTTTAGAAGAAAACTAACTTTTAGAAGAAAATACCTTTTTGAATAAAACCAATTTATTCAAAAAAACCAACTTATTTGTTCAAACAGACAAACTAACTTTTTCGACGAAAATTAAATTTTGAGGACAAAAGGATCAATAGTAAATTGTTGAATTTAAGCACTTTTTTGAAGAAAAATTACTTTTTGAAGTAAAGTAACTTTTGAGAACAAGTACCTTTTTGAAGAAAGTGATCTTCTTTTGAAAAACTCTTCTTTTTTGAAAAAATACGTTTTTCAAAAATGCATCTTTTTAACTCTTTAAAACTTTTTCGAGCAAAAAAGTAACATTTAAAAGAAAATGACCGCTTTGATCAAAAGTAATTTTTTTACGTTTTGTGTACAAGTTATAAAACACTTTGTACGAGTACGTGTAATAGAATTGAATACGTCCCTCGTCTTGAGCAAACGCTTAAATAAACCAGATTCGTTGTCTGTTATTTTTAACAGAAAGTTATTTGTTTTCTGTGGGACAACTAATGAAGACGTACTATTTACGTTGTGTGCACACACAATCCAATGTACATGAGCAATAAGTTTTTGCAATAGCAACAACATGTGTAATAATCCTTAAGACAACAACTTAAGCCAATAATACAGCCACAAACAAAGAAAAACAATCCTTTGTTTGTGTGAATGCGTCTAACAGTATCTTAGTACTCTTTCACCTTGCGGTTCCTGTTCCTGTTCCAGTTGCTGCTGTTGTGTTATATTTGTTGTAGCCGACCACGCTGTGGACAGACATATTCAGACATTCATTTGCTTTAGTAAAAATTCATTGCAACAAAAGAATTTGTATCGGTTTTATCTCCGCTATTTTATTTTCTTTTACATATTTTGTATACGAGTACTTGGTTTATCTCTACTTTCTCTTGTTGTTTCTAAAGGGCGTTTCAGACTATTATGCAAGTCTTAAGATTTTGATTTGATTTTGTGAGACAGAAATCTAATGATCATGCATGTTCTTAGAAACGCAAATCGCTTAAATTAAGCGTTTTCGATTTGAAAACGCCAAATAGGTATTCTGAGAAACGTATAACGCAAGAAATATGGTTTTGCGATTTGAAATCGCCAAATAGGTGTTCTGGAAAACGCATATCGCTTAAAATTGGCGACTTCAACTCGCATGTATATATTGAAGTGAACTGATTGAATTTGCTAAAACTGAACAAGCAAAATGCTATAAAATTATTATTATTAAAATTAAATATGTTTTCTTTTTATTTCAATAATAAGTTTAAAGAATTTTACACATTTTTATTAAGAAACCTATATAAAAAAAATTTTCTATTTGTTGTCAAATTTTTTCTCGTTTTATATTACTACCACATACATAAGTATATACGTATGTAAAATACATATTGTATTTTTTCTGAAAATACTCCTAAACGCCAGTAAAACGCGCGTTTTTCAGAACACCTAAAAATCAATTGAGCGTTTTTCAAAACGCATTGCGGTTTCAGAACGCGCGTTCTCGAAACATGGCTGGATAGTTGTTGCGACTGTCATTTTGTTTTCACACCATCAAACCTAAAATAAAAAAAAAAATAAGAAATATGATTTAAAAATAAGTAGCCAATTTGCTTAAAGTTGGCACGTAGAAAAAATATATGGTTGATACAACAATATTCTAAGGACAACATACTATTGTTGAGTTATATGGTTGTATCCGATAATATTATACTGTTGTACAATATCTAAAACTCCCTTGAGGCTCACAATAGTATTGTAAAAAAATACTATAAGTAACGAGTGATTTTTTTGCTATTATCTTTTTGGCAACACTAGTTTTGACAGCTCACGCACGTTTTGTATCTTGTGTCACTGTCAAACATCTTCAGTTTGGTCTATAATTTAATCATGAATCGTCTTACAAACGAACAACGCTTGCAAATTATTGAATTTTATTACCAAAGTGCGTGTTCTGTTAAGAAAGTTCATCGCGCGCTTCTTCCATTTTATGGTCAGTTTAATCGACCTACTGAGGCTTCTATTCGGGCTATTGTAAAAAAATTTCGCACCAAATTTACATTGTTGGGCATTAAACCACCAACACGCTTACGTAGAGTGCGAACTGAAGAAAATATCGCAGCCGTATCGGCCAGTGTTGGTGATGACCGTGAATTATCGCCGTTCGCAGCAATTGGGCCTCTGTTACTCCACTACGTGGAAAATTTTGCGGAAGGATTTGGGTGTGAAGCCTTATAAGATACAGCTGGTGCAAGAATTGAAGCCAAACGACCTACCACAACGCCAAATTTTTGGTGAATGGGCTCTTGAAAAGTTAGATGAAGATCCACTTTTTTATCGAAGAATTGTGTTCAGCGACGAGGCTCATTTCTGGTTGAATGGATACGTGAACAAGCAAAACTGCCGTATTTGGAGTGAAGAGCAGCCAGAAGCATTGCAAGAGCTACCAATGCATCCACAAAAAACAACCGTTTGGTGCGGATTATGGGCTGGCGGCATCATTGGGCCGTATTTCTTAAAATATGATGCGTATCACAACGTTACTGTGAATGGTGAGCGCTACCTTGCGATGATAACAAACTTTTTTTTGCCCTAAATGGAAGAGCTTGACTTGCATGACATGTGGTTTCAACAAGACGGTGCCACATGCCACACAGCACGCGAAACGCTGGACCAATTGAGAAGCGAGTTCGGTGAACAGTTTATTTCACGCTTGGGACCAGTCAATTGGCCGGCCAGATCGTGCGATTTAACGTCTCTAGACTATTTTTTGTGGGGCTATGTTAAGGCTAATGTCTATAGCGACAAGCCCGCTTCGATTGACGCACTGGAAGCCAACATTGCCAACATTATTCGTGAGATACCGGCCGAAATGTTGGAAAGAGTATGCCAAAATTGGACTAAGCGGATGGACCATTTGAGGCGCAGCCGCGGCCAACATTTGCATGAAATAATCTTCAAACATTAAATTATATCGACCCAACTATCGATCCAAATAAATATTTCATGCATTTTTCTGAATTTTATGTGTTTTTTTTTAATATCCGATAGTTCTTATAAAATCACCCATTACTTATATGTTGGTAATATCAGCCATTTTGAATTGATTATTTATTGAATCTTCAAAATGAACTAACAATACGTATTTAAATCTTAATACTAAATTTAAAATAAAAAAAAATGTAATTTTTACTTAAAATCACCTATTGAGCAATCTGATGGTGGCAACAATGTCGAGTTTCTGCCCATAATAGCCTATTTACACCAAAGCGAAATCTGCTCATTCGAGACATCAAGCCAAATCTAGTAGATTAGAGAATATTTCCCATACAAAATGAAATCTACTCTATGAGTAGATTTCGACGAAATCTCCTGAAATCTACTCAGTACTAAGCGATGCAACTGTGATTTCTTGCAAAAAGTACTTAAAAATACTACGCTGCAACAAAAATTGAACTATAATGTGGTGTGTGTAGTCTCTGGGCACAAAAAATATACACTTTAATGCTGGTGTATTCAGTCTCTGATAATATTGTATTGTCAAACCCGCATGCATAAATTATTTTTGAGCAAATGAAATCTTGCTAGATGTCAAAAAACGGTGGTGTAAACAAAATAGATTTCGTTGTAGATTTCAATTCAAATCTACTAGATTTTGAGTTGGTGTAAATGCGCTATAAGCCAATTTAGTTGCGCTGTTTTTAGTTTCAACTGGGTGCTTCTGGCAATAAAAGGAGGTTAGTGAAAATACAGAAAAAGAAATTTTGCAAGATCGGTCCATACACACCCGAGATATAGTCTAAAACGATTTTTTCAAGAAAATTTTTTTTTTTGCTTAAACGGAGCTCTGGTTATAAGAGAAGGTTACAAAAATACGGAAAATGTAAATTTCCGACATCGGTCCATATATATCCAAGATATACGGCCATGCGACAGAATTCATTTCCGTTCGGAAATAGAACTGAATCGGTTTTTTAATTCTTCAAAAAACGAAAATTTAAAACTTTTTCGAAATAGAATCAATTTTATAAGACAATACTATTTTCATCCTTGCAATTAGAAATAATTTCATTCCGAAAAGTTTTTTAGTTTTTCGTTTTTTGAAGAAGTAAAAAAATACTTCAATTCCGCTTCCGAACGGAATTTAGCTCTGTGACATGGCTAATAGTCTAAACCGATTTTTTCATGAAAAAATTTTTGTTTGCTTAAAACCAGTTCTGGTTATAAAAGAAGGTTACTTAAACACAGAAAATTTAAATTTTCGATATCGGTCCCTTTATACCCGAGCTATAGTCTAAGCCGGGGTTTCCAAGAAAAAATTTTTTTTTTGCTTAAAAGTAGTTCTGGTAATAAAAGGAGGTTATTTAAATGCAGAAAATGAAAAAATCCGATATCGGTCCATATAGTTATATACATGAGATATAACCTAAACCGATTTTTCATGAAAATTTTCATGAAAGATTACCTTTTGGCATGGCGAATACAAGTTTTCCCCCGATATCGGTCCATATATATCCGAGCATGTTTAGCTCAAATTTGTAATATGTATTATATATTTACGTAACTATTGTGAAGGGTATTTTATATTCGACCCAGCCGAATATACTCACTCACTCTAACTTGCTATTATTAAGTTTAGTATTAAGATTTAAATACTTATTGTTAGTTCATTTTGAAGATTCAATAAATAAATGCTTAAAAAAATCAGTTAACATATTACCAATTCAGCACTAGACTTGGATATTAAAACGAGTGAGTTTTACTGAAGAACTGCTTAACCCTTAAATGCAATGAATTAAATATATAATACGTAAAAACTTAAATAAAGTAAAACTCCTTAATCAATTTTAAAAAATAGCAATTAAAATGTGTGAGTTTTATTGAAAAACTGCTTAACCCTTAAATGCTCAAGCGCACCGATTTCAATGAACTAAATATATAATACGTAAAAACTTAAATAAAGTAAAACTCCTTAATCAATTTTAAAAAATAGCAATTAAAATGTGTGAGTTTTATTGAAAAACTGCTTAACCCTTAAATGCTCAAGCGCACCGATTTCAATGAACTAAATATATAATACGTAAAAACTTAAATAAAGTAAAACTCCTTAATCAATTTTAAAAAATAGCAATTTTTCCAAAGTAATTTAAAAAAAATTGTTTGTATCTTATAAGTTACGCTGGGGAAATTGTATATTAAGTCCCCCGATAGCGGTCCGTATATATTTAGCTCAAATTTGTAATATGTATTATATATTTACGTGACTATTGTGAAGGGTATTTTATATTCGACCCAACCGAGTATACTCATTCTAATTTGCTTTCATTAAGTTTAGTATTAAGATTTAAATACTTATTGTTAGTTCATTTTGAAGATTCAATAAATAAATAAATGTTTAAAAACGAAGTCAGCTAACGTATTATTAATTACCACTTTCAGCACTAGACTTGGACATTAAAACGTGTGAGTTTTAATGAAGAACTGTTGAAAGGCCCATTTTCCCCTCTGGCCAAATGAGAAACACTTAAAAATTATTTTGTTTTGTTTTCTTTCTTTTAAATGTAAATAATCTTTTATTAGTCCCTTTTTTAAAAAGTTTACATAAATTTTGTTTAAACTTATCCATATTATTCTTTGCAAATTCAAAATTTCATTTAAAAACATTTTTTCTTACAAATTGTTTTAGTATTTTTTTTTTATTTAAATAGTTTAGTTTGTGTCTTAGTTTAGCTATATACTCGTAAATTATTCAATTTATGTTCATTTATTTTAAATAAATTCAGTATTTTATTATTCGTTTTTTCAACAATTTTAGTTACAGTTTATTTTTTATTTTTTGTGTTAAGTTTAATGTAGTATAGTTTTTTTTGTGTGTTTTGCTTTAACTATAAATTTACATTAAAACATGAATTTTACATTTCAAAGAATTACAGTTCTTTCTGTTCTTCTTTCTTTTCGTTCATTTTTATTTATATTTTTAATGCATTTAACATTTTTGAGTTTTTTTCTTGTTTGATGCATTTAAAATGTAGATTTTTTGTTTGCTTCCTCTCACTCTCATTTGCTCTTTTCAATCGTGTTTTAATTTTTTTTTTGTTTCTTGTTAACAAACACTTGCACAAAAAAAAAAAAAAACAAATAATGAGATAAAAATGTATTAAAACGGTTTAAGGATATTGTTGAAGATTTTATTTTTATTTTAACACTCGACATTTTGAAGAAAATTTACAAAAAAAGAACATAAATACAAAATTAACAATTTAAATCCAAAGTACCAGTGCCAGTGTTGTTTTTTTTTTTGTATTTCATTTCAACAGATTTTTCCCACATGCAAAGAAAAAACCACATTTTCCTTTTAGCTATTTTAATGGCATTAAGGAGAAGTGGTGTTTGCTTTGTGTTGTTGGTCTTAAATTGAAGATTTGGTTTAGTTATTTATTTTTTAATTAGTAATTAAAACTTGTTATTGGGTGCGTGCGTGCATACAGGGGAAAGCACTGATTCCCGATTGCCGATAGCCAGTCACTGCTCAAACCTACATTGCCGCTCAGTTAAATAGGTTCAGATTTTTCTAAACATAAAATTTACTTTTTTTTCGCAAACTAATAAACTTATCGATTATTTTTTTTTTTTTAAATTTGAATTGGTAAATTTTGGCGTTAGTTATAGTAAAAAGGATAAACATTTTACAATTAATCAAAAATTGTTTTTTAAAACTGCTTTTAACAAAAAAACTGGTTTTTGAGCATCGTATACGAGGGCGGTTCGGAAACTTCTTAGCCTAGCACAAAAAGCGCGGCATAAACAGAAAAAAGTTAAGTGTTTTGGAAACTTCCATCACATGTTAAATTTTGTTCCGATCTGGTAACTCTTTCATATAGAAACATGTGTTCGCAAAAGCCGCATCTGCGATTTTTTTTACAATAGAAAAATTAAAAATAAGTGGTGTCATTAAATATTCACATAAAAAAAAATTTATCGCGACAAGAAATTCATAATGATATGGTGAATGTGATAGGTGAAAGTTCTCCTTCATATGCAACAGTAAAAAATTGGGTTGCTGAATTTAAACGTGGTCACGCAAGCATTGAAGATGAGCCACGTAGTGGACGTCCAAAAGCAGCAACAACAACAGAAATTGTAGCCAAAGTGCAGGATATGGTATTAAATGATCGACGAATAAAAGTGCGTGAAATAGCTAATATCATGGGCATCGCAAATGATCGAGTCCATTTAATTTTGTATGAAGAACTACAGATGAAAAAGTTTTCTGCAAGATGGGTGCCGCATTTGTTAACAGTTGACCAAAAACGTATAAAAATGAACTTGTTTGGATCGTTTTAGCGAAATAAAATCGATTTTAAGCGTCGTTTCATAACTGTTGATGAGACATGGATCCACCACTATACTTCAGAGACAAAAGAACAATCCAAAAAATAGACTGAAGCTGGAGGAAGTGCCTTAAACAAGGCAAAAACAATTCAATCGGCTGGTAAGGTTATGGCAACGTTTTTTGGGACTTCAAAGATATTTTATTGATTGACTATCTGCAAAAGGGTAAAACAATAAATTCAGATTACTATTGCAACCTTTTGGATCAATTAAATCTACAAATTCGAGAAAAATGTCCTGGCTTACAGCACAAAAAAATAATTTTTCATCAAGACAACGCACCAGCGCACAAAAGTTTTTTAACAATGGCTAAAATCAACGAATTAAAGTACGAGTTGCTTGACCACCCACCTTGTTCTCCTGATTTAGCTCCCAGTGACTTTTACCTGTTCCCAAATCTAAAAAAGTTCCTTACTAGCAAGCGTTTTACCTCAAATGAAGATGCAATTACAGTTGTAAACCACTATTTTGAAGACCTTGAGTAAAACTATTTTAATCAAGGGATAGCATTGCTAGAAAAGCGTTGGACTAGGTATACGAGTATTGAAGTTGCAGGAGATTATATTGAAAAATAAAAATATTTTTGAAAAACTAACTATTTTCTTTCATTGATAGGCTAAGAAGTTTCCGAACCGCATTCGCATGGTTGCCATATTTGACGATTTATCGTCATTTTGACGATTTTGGGTGCTGAAAATAGCACTTTGACGATATGACGATTTAAGGTCTGTTTCTGACGATTTTTGCAAATCAAATTTTTACTGTCATATCTTTCAAGCCACTACAAGCATACTTCGGTTTTTAAGTTAATTTATGTAGGAAATTAAAGTAATATTTATGGTACGTATATATACATACTCATATATGTCGCTCATTTATTGCAACATAGTCATAACGCAAAAAAACTTGTTTCTAAAAACACACATTTCAAATTTTTAGTTCCCAGTCTTAGAAAAATTTTTTACAAAATATCTCCGAAAGGAAACAATTTAATAGCAATTTAAATAAATTTTTGGCACAATATAAAAGGTAATACTGTTAAGACCTCTGCATTGTTATCTCAAAAAGCTAATTTTTTGAGATATAACTATGTTGCAATAAAGGAGCAATGTATGTCTGTAATACTGAAATATTATGTGATAGTTATTTTAGAGTATTCATATATTCTACATGTTAGAGATGAATTTAAAATATTATATGTAAGAATATCATATGAATTTAAAATATCATATGTATGTAAAAGCGTGTGATCATATTTTAAGGAGACTAAATTTGAAGATGATTTCAAAACTTTAACTTTTATAAATCCTTACAAAATTATAACAGAAGAAGGTGTCTTTTTTCTAACATAGTGAAAGAATTTTCTTATTTCGTAGTAGAATTCGAAAAACGAGAAATTTAATACGCGTTAAAGTAACGAATCCTCTTAAACATGGACAATTTCTTCTACGCTATAAATATAAAAACGTTAGATTTTTGAAATAAAGTATCCTTCTATGACTAAGTTTATAGCAAAAATATTAGTTTTATTCAAAAATAATTAATTTTATTAGCTGACGATTTTTTGACGATTTGCAATAATCATATTGACGATTTTGACGATTTTTTCGTCAAAAATTGCTAGAAAAACGTTTGACTAAGTGTATTGAAGTTTTAGGAGATTATATTGAAAAATAAAAATATTTTTGAAAAACTAACTATTCTCTTTCATAGGCTAAGAAGTTTCCGAACCGCCCTCGTATTTGGCTCACTTGAATAGCTTTAACACCATTAATTGAAAAAAGCAACAGTAAAATGTATTCAATATATTTAATGCTACACTTTAAGTATTTAATGCTTTTACAATAAAAAAATTAATAATAGGTACTGCCTCCTTTATATATTACCTCAAAAATTCGATCTGGGATAGAGTTGTAAAGTTTCTCAATAAATGACAGCGAAATTTCGCTCCAGGCTTTTTTAACTCCTTCAACCAAGGTCTCTTTTGTCTCGTAATGTCTGCCTGACTCGTATACTTTTCGAGAAAGTAATCCCCACACATTTTCTATGATGTTCAGATTAGCAGAATATGGAGGCCAATCCAAAATTTTAACGACTTGTTCACGAATCCACTCTTTTACTACCCTGGCAGTATGGATCGAGGCATTATCATGTTGGTATTCCCACGGCACAGGTCCAAATAAATTAGAAAAATGTGGAAAAGATTTCTCAAGCACTGCTTTGTAGTGATTAGCGTTCATTTTGGAGAAAAGAAATTGGAGCTCAATGGTACCATAATACGAGTAAGAGATCGCTCCCCATACCATCACACTGCCCTGACAGCTATGCAAACGGCTAAGATAACATGCCTCTTTTCTTAAATCATGAAAATAATAATTGTAGCCATCTGACCCCTCTAAATTAAACCTTTTTCATCGGAAATGACAACGCGATGCCATTCGCTTTTGTAGCCCATATATTTCCGCGCGAATTGCAGTATTTTTTCTTTGTGTGTAGTATTAAGTGGTGTGTTTTTTTTTAATTTTCATCCTTTTCAAATGCCTAGCGCTACAAAGGATACGTTTTACTATAGCTAAACTAGCAGTAACACCTGTTTTTTCTATTATTTTTGCGGCAGAGTCGAAGGAATTTGATGCAGCGCGTATGATAGCCCTTCTGTCCGCTTCTGTTGTTGCTTTGCACGTTCGCCCTTATAAAATTGCTCATCACATTTTGACTTCTTCCAATATTTGTTTGGAGATTTTTCTGTGACTTAGTCCACTTTCTAAAAAAGCTTTTATTTTGCCCTTCTCCTCTTCACTTCATGTTTTTTATTGCGTCTCATTTTAATAAAAAAAAGATTGTAATTAGTGTATTGGAAATGCTTAAAATTACTTAGATCGTGATTTACTTTATCCACTGTTAACGGCAAATTGAATATTTGTTTAATGAACCTATTTAAATGAGCTAAATTTTACTTGCATAATTAATAATTTTTTGCGAAAAAAAAAAAACAACAAATTACCTAAGTATTTATTGCACCGTTATTTTTCTTGTTCTTAATTTTTTCATCCAAAATATCTCTAGATCTCATCAAAAATTGTTAATTATCTTAGTATTTATTGAGAGAATGAAAATATAATAATTGTGAACCTATTCAATTGATTGCCAGTGTAGATATAGACGGCCTGCAAAAGAGCTGGGTAGAAAACTAAGCTCCTAATCCTTAGCAGACGTCATATATTCTTGGAAACTGACATACATTTTGATGACGGGGTTATGAGAACCAGAATTTTGTGTATAATATCGGGATAAAGCTGGACACGAAGCTAACTTTCCCGGTTTCAATACGCTGTGAACAAGGCTACTGGGATAACGGGACAATTAAGTCGACTAATGGCAAACATACAAGGCCCGGTAGTATAAAAATGCCAAATTCTGTTGGTGTCATGCAGAAGCATTCTTCTCTGGGTGGAGAAAGTTAAGGCGCAAAGTAGGCAAATGCATTGTTGGTGCTGCAACGACTAGCTGCCTTACGGGTTATATCTGCATACCGTACAGTATCAGCGGCAGCGGTTATGGTAATAGCAGGTATGATCTCAATAGATTTGCAGATTTTAGCACGAAGAAAGGCATGAATAACAAGATAGATTGACCATGAAGATCCCCGAAGAAAGCAGCAAATATTACAGGGAATTTTATGCAATTGGTAGTCTAGATGGAGTACTGATACTAAATACAGATGGACAGAGTATCTCTACAGATGGAGAGAGCATTAATCGGGATGTGGTTGAACAGACGGCACGGGAATGTGAACAACTGCCTGACTTGAATGCCGTCAGGTAACGGCTATTACTATCGGGTGATTAAATTTCAAGGGCCGATGTTGAATGTGAACCACACCTAAACGCCAAGTTTTTTTTCCGAATTTTATTTGACATTTCTATTTCAGACTTACTCAATTTGAAACATGGAGAGATACACAATCCAACAACGCATGCAAGCAAGCATCGCAGTTCTCTGGGCGGACTCTATCTTATTGCGGCCAACAACAGTCATGACTGTCTCGTACCACACAGGTGCACCATAAGCTGCGCATGCAACAAACAGTCCACCATATATGGCACGAGTAGCCCGCCTGCTGAGGCCCCATTCACTTCTAAGGATGCGCCTAACTTTACCTACTACAGCAGTAAGCCTGTCCCTCACATATGAGAGGTGAACCATAAAGTTCAACCTCTCACTCACCATTATTCCCAGGTATTTGACTTCCGTCGCATACCGGAGACTAATGCCGCCAGAGCGAACGAGTGGTGGACGACCCCGAGACAACCTGCCTTTCAGCAGCATTGCCACGGTCTTGTCCATAGCCACCTCCACACCCACACTATCGCCCCACTCGCGCACAACACGCATGGCCCTCTCACCCCGGCTTTCCAGATCAGCACGAGACTGTCCTTCAACCAAGATGAGCAAGTCATCCGCATATGCACACAGTTTGAAGTCACGCTGCAACGACCTCAGCAGGGAATCCATCATGAGGTTCCATAAAAATGGACCACAGATGGACCCCTGCGGACAGCCGCGTACAACGTCCCTCCAAACCGTGTCGCTGGCGCCCACCACACAGGCTTTCCTACCGCAGAAGTAACTCTCCCATAGAGCGAGCTCCCGACAGCCCACACTACGTAGTCTATCGAGAACTACACTCCACAGGAGATTGTCAAACGCACCCTTGAAGTTTATTTATGTACAATCAATATTTTTTGTACAGAATTGGAGATTTTAGTTGGCTCAATAACGAACGAGAATATCGTGGACATCATGATGGCGAGCGATTCCACCTTTTTTTTTGACAGTATGACAATTTTGTGAAAGAATTCTGCGAATGAAAAAGAAAAAAGATTTGGATGCCGCAAAATAAGTTAATGGCTCGGAAGTTGGACCCAGGCTTGAGTGAAAAGAAGGGGTGTTTATGTAATCACGAGTCCACCTCGAAGGCCGCTAAGATCGTGCCGGGTGGAAATCTTTATCCCAGGAAGAAGAGGAGTTTTTTAGTCGGTAGACCCAGATCTTAACCAGAAGCCTAGAAGTAGATTTGAGTAAAAAGAAGGGCTGTTTAAGCGATTGGGCGTAAACAAAGCAGAGATAAAGCTCAGAGCTAACATTGTGAACAATGCTACTGGGATAAGATAGATTGGCCATGAAGATCCCCGAAGAAAGCAGCAAATATTATAGGGAATGATACTAAATACAGATTGACAGAGCATCTCATTTCCTATACCAGGATGTGATTGAACAAACGGCACGGGTATGTAAACAACTGCCTGACTCGGATCCTGTCAGGTAACGGCTATTATTATTTACCCAAAACGGGTAAATATGGTATCCCTTTTTGTTTATACGAGTAAGAAGATGCTAAAAACACTCTCTTTAAATATATTTGACGGGCTTTGTAGAGAATTGGAGACTTTAGTTGGCTCAATAACGAAGTAGAATAGCGTGGACATTATGAAAGTAAGTGATTCTAACTGTTTTTTTTGGCAGTATGACAAATTTGTGAAAAAATTCTGCGGATGAAAAAGAAAAACGATTTGGAGCTTGGATCCAGACGTGAGTAAACAGAATCACGAGTCCACCTCGAAGGCCGCGAAGGTGGTGCCGGGTGGAAATCTTTATCCCAGGAAGAAGAGGAGTTTTTTAGTCGGTAGAATCAGATCTTAACCAGAAGCCTAGAAGTAGATTTGAGTAAAAAGAAGGGCTGTTTAAGCGATTGGGCGTATATAAAGCAACAATAAAGCTAGGAACTAACTTTACCGAAGCAATTTCAGTACGTTGTAAACAATACTACTGGGATAAGATAGATTGGCCATGAAGATCCCCGAAAGAAGCAGGAAATGTGACAGGGAATTTTATGCAATTGGCAGTCTAGATGGAGTACTGATACTATAGGTAGATGGGCAGAGCGTCTCATTCCCTATACCGGGATGTGGTTGAAAAGACGACACGGGAATGTGAACAACTACCTGACTCAAATGCTGTCAGGTTACGGCTATTACTATTTACACGAAATGGGTAAATGTGTCCTTGAAGATGCTGAAAACACTCTCTTTAAATGTATTTGATGGGCTTTGTAGTGAATTGGATGGCAAGCGATTCTATTTTTTTGTAGAAAAATTCTGCGGACGAAAAAGGAAAAAGATTTGGATGCCACAAAATAAGATAATAGCCAGAAGCTTGGATGCAGGCTTGAGTAAAGAAAAGGACTGTTTAAGTTATCACGAATCCACCCCGAAGAATTTATAAAGCGGTGCTGGTGTGGAAATCTGCATCCTAGGAAGAAAAGGAATTTTTTAGTCGGTAGAATAAGATCATAGCCAGAAGCCAGGAAGTAAGTTTGAGGAAAAAGAAGGGCTGTTTAAGCCATTGGACTTACACGAAGCAATGATAAAGCGATGCTGGGGTGGAAATTTTTATCCCAGGAAGAAAAAGGATTTTTTAGTTGATTAGGTTATTATTGTAATCAGCTCGACTTAAAGCAGAGGGTAAATGTAATTTACCCCTCGTTTTGGTGAAAACATGTATACTTTCTTGTTTTGCCGTTAAGGGAAGTATTCTTAGTGCCTGTTCATGGACAACGAAACATCCCTCGAAATTTTGTTATTGTTTCAAATGTAATTGTGCGCACGAAAGAACAGCTTCGTTATCCGTGAACTGTCACTTAGTTTAAAATTCTATTCAGTGTTTATGTTTAAAATAGATTTTTTCTTAAAGCGACTTAAGGTTCAGTTAGACGTGACTTAGACATAGTGTGCCATACTCATGAAAATACTATACAATAAGGTGGTTGCCATGACTGTAAACAATTTCTGTGGAAACAGAAATTGCGTTCAATTCAAACAGAGACAAATTGTGGATACATGTGTTCTTTGATAATCTCATGTTGGTTCTCAGAATCCCGAAAGCAGAAATTTTAGCAATTAAAATGTATTTAATTGCTTAAAATGATTTTTTTTATTTTTAAATTATAGTTCGATAATGAAGACACGCCCCATTTCAAATTTTGTATTGAATTTATACACAAAAAAAACAAATTTTCTTGAAGAAATCTTCCAAAGGAAGACGAAATATTAAAAAAGCAAAAAGGACCTTGAGCTGAACGAATTTTTTGCAAATATTAGACATACTTAATTAAAATATAAAAAAAGTGATTCCTTATTACAATGACAGGCAGTGTATAAGAGAAATAATCAAGTCAATATTTGGCTGCTTCCCGGTAAGGCAGACGGTAAGTAGCATATTATTGAAAAGTATGGTGTTAGATAAGTGCTGCAGTTTTCACTGGATACACAAGTCTGTAAAATGAAAAAAGACAAGCTGGCGGTTTTGGATACTTTTAATATTTGTCGAGCTTGGCGTTCAATGACCAAATGAATCTGGTAATTTTGAAAATTTTCTTAACATAAATACTCGTAACTAACAGAAACATTCAAGTACAATAAAAATTATTTAATATATAATAAAATTTATATACATATGTTAGAAAAATGGATGCTTTTGAGTTTTTGTTGCTATCAATATCTGTTTTGAAAGCTAACAAAATACAAAGTGTTTATAATGTATTTTTATTATACTAAAGTTCTAAAGCTTATAAAGATCGTGCAAATTTATTCCCTTCAATCATCGTGTTTTGGGGCTCATTAAAGATAAAGTTGTTGGCAATGGTTTTGCTACGATGTTTGTAGCTTTAAGCTTCACAAAAACAGCTGTATTTTTTAAGCAATAAAGTCCTTTTCTTATCTGAAAGCTTTTATAAAGTTTAAAAGTGATTTTAAGATAAAAATTATTCTTTGCATAAAAAATTAGAAAAAATAGTATAAAAAGTAATAAAATCATGATGTTGAAAATCTGGCCATAAAGTGATAAGTCTTAAAATAATAGCATGAGAAAATATCACTTACTTTACTTTATGACTTTCTTGTTCGCAGCACAACAACAAGAATTGTATGTTGTCATCTAATATTAGGACATTATGTGTGATATGCAACCGTTTGAATCTCCCGTATGTTACAAAAGGAGTAATTATGCTGGATAATTGCCCAAGTGCAATAATGAAATATATTGCCAATAAGAATTTTCTATATAGATATATACACTGAAAAAATTTTGTTCAGAAATTCTCTGAATTTTGACATTACTTTTATGAATTTTTTCATTATTTTTCAACCATTGTAACTTTTCATCAAAATAATGAAACAAATTTCATTACATTATTTTAATGAAAACCTTCATAAAAGTAATGAAACATTTTAATAAGAAACATGACTTATTTTCATTAAAAGTATGAAAGACAAATCATATGATTAGTGAAATAATTTCTCTACATCAAAGAATCAATTGCATAAAGCACATGAAAATTGAACATTAAATTAATGTAAAAGTAACAATTATTTAATGAAATAAATTCTTTGTACTAATGTAATATATTCATTACAAATATGAATTCCTTCATAAGGTCAATGAAGTTATTTCATGTATCTAATTTTATTATTCATTGAGCACCTGAAAAATTTACATTAAATCAATGAAATAGTTACATCTGTTTAATGAAATAATATCATAACACACATTAATAAAATCTGTTCACAAATGTACGTAATAAGATCAATGGAATTATTTCATTTATCTATTGATACTTTATTTCATTACACAAACAATACTATTCCTTGCTTTTGTGAAATTGTACCTAATTATGATAAAAGAAAATGTTGAACAAGTATTCACCAAATAAAACAGATTACGGCTTGACATTGAGTTCTGGGATACCTTAGGTATCTTTCACCCATACAAAACTGTTACAAATTGAAAAAAAGCTATTTGTTTTACCAATTTATGATGAAACAGAACAACTTCAAGAAAAAACGCTCTTACAGAAAATTGTATGGAAAATATTATACGAACCAAGTTCTGTTTTAGCATAAAAACTCCCTGTATTTCATTATTTTCTACTCTCAGTGATTTGTTTGTAAACAATAAATAAAACGTTTTTCTTCGCTCAAAAAATTCATATATGGTATATATCGGTTGGCAATTAATGCAACAAATTTTGTATAAAATAAAAACTATTTTATGTAAAACTTTTTTTTGTAAACGTGTATTTGAAAACATAAGTCTCCTTAATAATATTCTCTACCATCTGATATAGCCCTTTGACAAAAAACGATTTCAACATCTCTGCTACGAGTGATTTTTTTGCTATTATCTTTTTGGCAACACTAGTTTTGACAGCTCACGCACGTTTTGTATCTTGTGTCACTGTCAAACATCTTCAGTTTGGTCTATAATTTAATCATGAATTGTCTTACAAACGAACAACGCTTGCAAATTATTGAATTTTATTACCAAAATGCGTGGTCTGTTAAGAAAGTTCATCGCGCGCTTCTTCTATTTTATGGTCAGTTTAATCGACCTACTGAGGCTTCTATTCGGGCTATTGTAAAAAAATTTCGCACCAAATTTACATTGTTGGACATTAAACCACCAACACGCTTACGTAGAGTGCGAACTGAAGAAAATATCGCAGCCGTATCGGCCAGTGTTGGTGATGACCGTGAATTATCGATTCGGCGCCGTTCGCAGCAATTGGGCCTCTGTTACTCCACTACGTGGAAAATTTTGCGGAAGATTTGGGTGTAAAGCCTTATAAGATACAGCTGGTGCAAGAATTGAAGCCAAACGACCTACCACAACGCCAAATTTTTGGTGAGTGGGCTCTTGAAAAGTTAGATGAAGATCCACTTTTTTATCGAAGAATTGTGTTCAGCGACGAGGCTCATTTCTGGTTGAATGGATACGTGAACAAGCAAAACTGCCGTATTTGGAGTGAAGAGCAGCCAGAAGCATTGCAAGAGCTACCAATGCATCCACAAAAAACAACCGTTTGGTGCGGATTATGGGCTGGCGGCATCATTGGGCCGTATTTCTTCAAAGATGATACGAATCACAACGTTACTGTGAATGGTGAACGCTACCGTGCGATGATAACAAACTTTTTTTTGCCCAAAATGAAAGAGCTTGACTTGCATGACATGTGGTTTCAACTAGACGGTGCCACATGCCACACAGCACGCGAAACAATGGACCAATTGAGAGGCGAGTTCGGTGAACAGTTTATTTCACGCTTGGGACCAGTCAATTGGCCGCGCAGATCGTGCGATTTAACGCCTCTAGACTATTTTTTGTGGGGCTATGTTGAGGCTAATGTCTATAGCGACAAGCCCGCTTCGATTGACGCACTGGAAGCCAACAATGCCAACATTATTCGTGAGATACCGGCCGAAATGTTGGAAAGAGTATGCCAAAATTGGACTAAGCGGATGGACCATTTGAGGCGCAGCCGCGGCCAACATTTGCATGAAATAATCTTCAAACATTAAATTATATCGACCCAACTATCGATCCAAATAAATATTTCATGCATTTTTCTGAATTTTATGTGTTTTTTTTTTAATTTCCGATAGTTCTTATAAAATCAACCATCATTATAACATATAAAAGAACAAAATTTAAATGGGACTTTAAATAGATTAATAAATTTATTTGTTCTATTGTTAAATATGTGCATACATACTTATCCTCAAAATAAGTATTTCTAATTTTATAAAAGAACTAGTTAAGGGCCAAATAAAGCACACAAACAGCTTACTAAACATGTCGAAGCATTTGTACTAACATTTAACGTTGTTAAAGGGGTTGTTTGCTTGTTTGTACAAACTGTTGAAGCATGTTTGCACGGTTTGTGTTGTCTAACGCAGCATTTTTTCGTTACAGAGAAATTTTTGCAGAATGAAGTGATGGAAGAAGAAGCAAACAAAATGAATCATGAGAAATTTTTCTTGTTAGAATTTTTAGTATTGTATAAAAGTGTATCTGCTTTGTAGAAATTAAAAAAAAAACAAGTAAGACTGTGGTATTATATTCGGCTGGGCCGAATTTAAAATACCCTTCACGATAGTCACGGATATTTAAATTTAAAAATGTGAACAAAATATGCACGGTTATATATGAACCGATATCGGAATTTTCTATTTTCTGTATTTTAGTAACCTTCTTTTATAACGAGAATTGCTTTTCAGCAAAAAAAAAAAAAATAAAAAAAAAAAAATAAAAAATGTTAATGAAAAAATCGGTTTAGGCTATATCTCGGGTATATATGAACCAAGATCAGAAATTTTTATTTTCCATATGTATATAACCTTACTTCATTATCAGAACTGCTTTTAAGCAAAAAAAGTTGTTTCAGTTCGCTCTTGCGACATTTTCATGAAAAACCCGGTTGAGGCTATATTTCTGGTATATATTGAGCGATATCGGAAATTTTCATTTTCCATATTTATATAACCTTATTTCATTACCAGAACTGCTTTTAAGCAAAAATAGTTGTTTAAGTTTACTTACGGGACATTTTCATCAAAAACCCGGTTCAGGGTATATCTGGGGCATATATGGACCGATATCAGAAATTTTCATTTTCCATATTTATATAACCTTATTTCATTACCAAAACGCGACATTTTTATGACAAACCCGATTTGGGCTATATCTCGGGTATATATGGACCGATATCTGAAAAAAAAATTTTTTTTGCCTTTTAGTCACCATGCTTAATGAGTGTGTGAAGCAAAACAAACAACAACTTTTTTTGTCAAAAATTTCCATACAAAATTGCAAAAATTCCTGGCTTTTTTCGGAATTTTGAATATATCTCAGCTATACGTGAACCGATATTACTGAATTTCAATAGCAAACACACGGCAATATGGAGTAATAGAATGGTGAAAGAAAAAAGTTTCTATGTCTAATGGTTTTCTCAGAAACGGTATTTCAACAGCAGACAGACGGACATCGCTTAATCGACTTTTTCATTAATTCTGAATCAGAATATATATATACTTTATAGGGTCGCAAATTAAAACTGTAGAAATTACAAACGGAATCACAAACTTATATATACCCTTTACATTTTTGTGAAGGGTATAAAAACAAAGATTATAGAAACAGAATCTCAGGAAATAGTGGCTTAAACATATTATAAAATGACTTGTGTAAACTTTATGTGGCGAGTAAATTCCCGCAGCATAATCGCCGTGTACTCCCATTAAAAACAAAAAAAAAAAAATTTTACTAGTTTATGTTTGCATTTCTATCGTTTATGCGCAAGCGGAAAACGCGTGTTTGCCGAAAAGCTTGCATAGTTCATTTGCCCCTTTAGATATATAACAGTTACTTCATTTATGAGTAGTTTTAATTGCATATCTTTGACGAAAAATTTTATAATTTATATATACTTTTTTCTCGAGTCGACTTATTCACATTTTGAAAAATTCGATATAAATTTTAAATTCTTTAATATCTTTCTCATTATAGATCAGAAGATATGTCCGATTATATTTTTTTAATCTGAATTAAGTGTAGCAAACAAAAGCTTTTTTAGTTAGATTTTAAGGCCTTTTTATAGAGAGAACTTCTTTCATGAAGGATTGATGTAATAAACAGAACTCGTTCTGTAAAACAGTGGCATTTCGTAAACCTAAAATTTCTAACGTGGCCACATTAAAGTATACTTTTATTCAAATTTATGTTGCTGTCGTGTTCAAAATATTTCAGTTATCGCCTACACAACTACAATTGACGGTTGCGGCATTTGCTGTCGTGAAGCTGTGAAGTCTGCTGTGGTCTATGTGTTTAAAGCTTAATGCGGAATTTTCCCAAACGAAAGTGTATTTATTATTCTACCCAGTTATTTAATTTTTTTGGTTTATTTTAATGCGTAGTTTTGATTTTGTTGCTTCGTTAGTCAATCGTATGATATGACTTGCTTGCAGAAGTTGAAAGAAGATGTCTTTAAATACACGACGGCTTCAAGCTGGTAGTAGAAATTTCTTTCTTTTAATTTTGTATTTTTGTAAAATTATAATAATAGTTTTTTAACGAAGCCAATCGTTATAGAGAATAAACTAGGATTTTATTTTTTAGAGTTAACATATAGACTAGTTAAATAATAGGTAGTTAATTATTTAACTAGCTAAAAAAACAATTTTAAATCAGCTGATGAACGGTTAACTTCTGAGTTCGTTAAAAGTTGACTTTTAACGAACTAATTTTAAGTTAGTTGAAAAGTAATCAGCAGAGTCGGACAATTGACTACCTTCTAGGCCATCGCCATGTTAAAATAGTCCATTGAAAATAATCTAAGTGTCACCCACCATCAGTTACAAAAAACATTAGTTTCAAGTTAACTGAATGTTTACACACGCAAGTTCAAGTGCAAAACACCCAATACATTCCCATTTTTTTACTAATCCATTCACACACCTGCAACTGATTTTGGTTGATAGTGATTTTTTCACTTGCATGCAAGCAGAAATAAACAGTGTTGCCCATAGATATTTCACTTTAACTATAATGGGTATTTTTCAAGGAAACATTTTTAAAATATAAATATTTTTAGTTATATACCGAAAACATTATACATATAAAAACATAAAAATAAATAAACATCTATATCTTATGTTTTATTTCAAATTTATTTTTATTATATTGTGCAAAATTTATGTACATAATAAAATTCCCCTGTAATATTGCTATGCTAAAACTTTGGCAGCGCAGACATTAAAAGCACATGTAGTACAAAGGCGTACAATGTTTGTCTTCGACGACATTTTAAAAATGAACTTGCACTTGCGTGTGTAAACAATCGTGCAAATTGCAAGTGTTTTTATGTACTAAAGGGCTACACAGAATGTTCTACAGAGCACTGCTCACTACTGTGTTGTAGTTCCAAGCACTGTATTTCAAAACAATTCTTAAAACAATATACAATAGCTTGTATGGAACATTTAGAAACAGAACAAACACTAGTTAAATTTTTTGTGTTTCAGTTTAAATTTGTTCAACTTCGATTTCAAGTTTTTATTTATTTAGCTAAAAATTTACAAAATTAAATAAAAATAAACTTGTTTTTCAAGTCATTACTCGTAATATTTCCTTAATATAATTTTCTAAACCAAATTTGGATGGTTCCTGTTGCAACCGTTCTCCAGATGCAGCTAATGACAAACTCATGGTCATATCAAGATAATAATTGTTACAATCTGAAGGTGCTACCGTTTCGACTGACTGTTTAATTATTGTTATCAAGTCCAAATTACTATCCGCATCAGCTAATACATTTCGGGCAGGTAGTTTTGTTTTAGAAACAAACTTTTTTATTGGATAAAGCTCACCTATGTAGCTATGTAAGGAGGAAGAAAATTTAAAACGTGCCCGGATTCTGCTACCTTTCTTTGGTATCTTGAGTTTTATGTATCTTAGCATTATCAAGGACCAGCCAAGCACATTCAGGGCTGGTTTCACTAATTTACTGAATAGCTAACTCTTCCAGGAAAATTATGAAAATGTTGGAATTTACAGATGAATTAGCAATGATCGTCTTGTCTTTCAAAACAAAAATTTATTACAGTTGAAATATCGGGAAAACATATTTTTTCAATTTATTTTCAAATTTAAAATAAAGTTTATTTCATAAACTTTTCCTAAAATTTTTTACTTGTAATGTAACGTATATTGAGTTTTTTTTTAATAAAGCCTTAAGTTTTTAGCCAAATAAACAAAAAATTTACAGTCAGTTCGCCCATGTCGAAAGGATAAGTTCAATCGCATTCAGGGCGAAAGAAAATTGATTTGGGGTTTTTCTAAATTAATTCTATGCGAACAATGTATGAAAATTCAATTGAAATACATAAGTTTATGCGAACGAACAATAGTGACATAGAGGAACTCAAATTTATTCGAATGTGAGTGACTAGCGTCGAACAGGCTGTTAATTCGAAGTTAAATAAATTTAATTTGAAATAGAAAAAATTTAATATGGAATGCAAAGAATTTAATTTGAAGTGCAAGAAATTGAATTTGTGTTGCAAAACATTGTGTTTGACTTGTAAAAAATTGAATTTGAGTACAAAAATCGTTAATTTGAAAGTAAAAACCTATACATACAACACTTGTTTGCTAATACATGGACAAAAACCATAAACAACAGCAACAAATTTTATAAACAAAACTGAAGTAGAACATTGCTTTAATTTTTGAAGTTCTACTTCAAATTTGTTCTATTTCATTTGGTTCTACTTGTGTTTGGTTCTGTTTATTCTAAATGCTTATAAGACAGTATTCGTTTATGTGTTTAGAACATTTCGACACTGAAGTGTTTGTTTTGAAATGTGAAAGAAGACGATGGATAGTACTTGAAAATACTACGATGTTTTGTAATAGTGTGTTTCCATATAGGTGTTTTTCTCGAAAACACGTGTTTTGGGAAAACATGTAGAAATAAGCATGTTTTCCCATACATTTTTGAAAAGAGAAAAACACCTCAATCTACATGTTTTGGAGCAAAACACTTCGAAAATGCTCTGTACAACACTGCCTTTATTCAGGAATAAAAGATACAACATTATGCTATTCATTTAAAGTGAGTGACAAATTCGAAAACAAATTCGAAAGAAATTTGTCATACGAGTATATAAATATCAAACTATAAAATAATACAATTAAAATACAAAAATAAAAATATAAAAATTAAAATATTAAACTATAAAATAATAAAATTAAAATACCAGCAGAAATCGCTTTAAAAACCGATCGAAGCTAAAAACTATAGTAACTGTGGATTACGATGAAATACTGGAAGTAATTTGAGTAGAATTTAGCGAAAAAGATGCAATAAGTCACCATCTGCTTTATTATTTGCCACAAAACAAAATAACTGCTTTTACGGAACTCTTCCCAGCGATCGCATTTTGTACAGTGAAAAAAGTGCGAGTGAGGTATTTATCCACCAAGCCTACTTCATTTCGATTACATTTTATCCATCATAAGTTTCTTAGATTTATATACATATGTATATGCACCCTATCTATAAATCTAAATACTTGTTCGGAAAACTTATTTTTATAAACTAATTTATAAATAAATAAAACTGCAAAGTACTATGAACACATACATCTGTTGCCATTTATTTCCTAACATCAAATTGTAAATAGTTAAATACTAATTACTGTATTGCATTGAAACACGTTCTTCTTCAACATTTCTACAGGATGAGTTCTAAAGCAGCACCAGAAGTTTGCGCTTGATTTTCTTCTCTTCATGAATCTGTGGAAAAACTATTTACATTTGGATCCAATTTTTTTATTTAGAAATATAAAGAAATACATATTGTACGTTAAGTAAATTAAAACAAAGTGTAAACTTTCTTGTCAAGTCACTTAAGATGTCTCCTCCGTTTCTTTAGTTCCTCTTGCATCGTTGATTTTATTAGCTTGTGATCCAATTTATTTCAAACAAATATTATTACACGAACAGCACAAATTTGATCAGCATATACACCGCAGTTATTTAAAATTATTACTTTTCATAATTTTGTTTTTAAATTTTTAATTGAACAAAGTATAAATCAAATTTATTTCGAAAATTCGAAATTTAAAACACTTCATTACATAATGGAAACACTTCAACATGTTTTCCTCAAAACAAGTATTTTTCTCTGCAATGGAAACATAGTATAAGACATTTTTATTTTGCTTGAGCAGCCCTCTAATATGTACACGCAACTTGTAACAAGTTACTTGCACGTGTAAACTCAGTGTAATTTGCAGCCAACTGAGTTGTCGGCAGGGCATATAAAGGGTGTTTTTTTAAGCTAGATAGAACTTTAAATTGTAAAAAGTAACACAAAAAATTAAATTTTGATGAAACATTTTTTTTATTTGTTTCAGTATACTCTGACAAATCATCATGAATAGACTCACGCTTGAACAACGCTACGAAATTATCCAAATTTACTTTGAAAATCAGTCGTCGATTCGCGCAACTTACAGACGAAAAATTGTGTTCAGCGATGAGGCGCATTTTTGGCTTAACGGGTTTGTTAATAAGCAAAATTGCCGCATATGGAGTGAGACCAATCCACAAGAGACCCTACAGACTGCATTACATCCAGAAAAATGCACTGTTTGGTGCGGTTTTCATGCTGGTGGCATCATCGGACCTTATTTCTTCAAAAATGAGGCCGGAGCTCGCGTTACGGTCAATGGAGATCGTTACCGCACCATGATCAATGATTTTTTGTCTGAAAATATGGATGACATTGATCCGGAGGAGATGTGGTTTCAACAGGATGGCGCTACGTGCCATACGGCGAACGCAACCATCGACTTACTGAAATCAAAATTTGGCGATAAGTTGATTTCGAGAAATGGACCTGTCAATTGGCCTCCAAGGTCGTGCGATTTGACACCTCTCGATTATTTCCTGTGGGGCTACGTGAAGTCACTGGTTTATGCTGATAAACCAGCAACAATTGACGCCTTGGAGGCCAGCATTGTTCGTGTTGTTCGTGACGTACGGCCAGCAGTGCTCGAAAAAGTGGCCCAAAATTGGACGTCCAGAATGCGCTTCGTCAAGAACAGCCGCGGTGCCCATATGCCCGAAATCATTTTCAAATGTTAATGTCACGTATTGATCTTTCGAATAAAAAAAAATTTTGATTACAATTTAATTTTTTGTGTTATTTTTTACAATTTCAAGTTCTATCGGGCTTAAAAAAACACCCTATACAACAACCAAACAGATTTGCCAACTGTTTCATTAAAAGGTATCATGTGTGGTTATAAGCTGTGCTAAAGCCAGATAACACAAAAAAATATAATAAAAAAAAAAGAAAAAACTCAAATATTATTAACATCACCATTAAACTTTTTCTTGTAGTTTTTTAGATAATTTATAAAAATGTAAAAAAAAAATCTTCGACATGCGTGTTTATATCAGCAAAAAGATTGCAAATTTATTTGCTTAAATTTTATAACTTCAATAGCATCCATTTCTATATATTTAAAAACATATTTTTTTTTTATATAAGAGCACTTTCCTTCCGCAAATTATATGGAAAATGTTGATGTTTTTTTAATTTATTTATTATTTTTTAATCCTTAATGAATATTTCTAGTTTTCTCTTTCTTTGCTGTCAAATGACCAGACTCATTAAAATATTTATTTTAAGTTCTTAATTAACTGAGTTTAATTAATTATTTACAATACCAACAAACAAAGAACAAAATTTTTTGCTTAAATTTATTTAAAATCTATGTACTTATTTCTTTATTTTTTTTTTTTGCTTACATTGAAGCTTTTAAATTTAATTAGTTTTATTTTTATTAGATTTATTAAAGTTAATCCTTAAATACACTTCCCAACTTTATTTTATCACAAATTATTTTAAAACTGTTTATTATTGTAAGTTGAATGAATGTTGGAAAACATTTTTCACTACATATATACATATATATGTATGTATGTTTTTTTAATTTAATTATATATAATTTTATCATACATTTTCATTAAAACTACTTTTTATAAATTGTTGTAAATTTAAGTCAATTACAAATTAAGAAAGTTTTCCATTAAACATAGATTTTGTTTTATTTAATTTAATTTTTTGCAGTAACAACTTTAAATTTATACTTATAAATAAATTTGTGTTCATTAAACTTTAACTTTTTACAAATAATTTTTTTTTAGGAATATATATTTTCATTCAAATCTAAACCTCTTCTTTAATTGTGGTTTAAATTTGTGGTCGGCAATAAAGAAACCAAAACAAGTTGTATTTAATTTATTAAAAAAGTTTTGTTAGAAAACATTAAATATGTCCTTTCATTCTCTGACTGGCGGCCAGCGTCTTTAAGCAGCCGACTAACACAACACTAAGCGCAAAAATGATAAGGTTACTCTGAATGCAAAGTATTAAAAGCATTCACAACACTAAGCGCAAAAAATGATAAAGTTACTCTGAGTGCAAGGCATTAAATACATTCACAGCGGTGAGCTACGGACTGCAAATGCCGCTAGCAGCAGCATATGTATTAAACATGGGCACACAGAAAAAATTATAGTAAAAATAAACCCAACAAAATTTTTGTCTGAAAAAATAATTTGTGTGCATATACTGTAACGAAATGAATTCACTCCATATATAAATAATGCACATACATCTAGGTATATAATAATAAGTTCATGCACATATATCTATGTATATAATAATAAGTCCATTATTACATCATGTGTAATAATGCCTCTCGTAAGATTATACCCAGCAGTCCACAAGTTATTACAATTTGCAAAGCATCCGATTGTAAGCGATTGTGTCAACAGAAAAAATCATAATAAACATGTTAAGCACAAAAAACAACTATCATCCGATTCAGATTAGTCTTTTTCTACTCATATTGTTAAATTAATTGTACACAAGAAGCAAAGAAGAAAACAAATGCTAATAATATAGTTTTGAACTCATCCAATCTTCGCTTACAATGTATGCAGTGTTGGATGCATCTTACGGCCTAGGCCATCGCTGTGTAAATGTAAGTAGGAATTGTATACAGACTTCGGATGTGTCGCGCTTACATTGTCAATGCTCTCAGATCGAAGATGTATGTGACAAAAAGTTCACTGGGTAAATTATGTTATTTTTTTTACTTGATAATTAGTACTCTTTATTCAGAGATTATTAACGCTCTTCATAATTTATACTCTTTAGATACTTTTATATTTTACTCTTTCTAAATAATGAATTGAATTTTATTGCACTCTTTAATTACGGTTATATTTTTTCTCTTTCTTAATTACTGAATTTAATTTTATTGTAGTGACTATAACAAAGAGATCGCAAGGCAAGAGTTAAGCATTAAACACATTCGAGACAGCAGGCTACAAGCTACAAAAGCTCAAAATTAAAATACACGTGCTCTTATGAGAATAATTATTTTGAAAACGGCAAGTAGCACGACTGCAGGTTGTTGTCCATGCTGATTTTGTAGTTGTAGTCCAATTAAACTAATTTCTATTTTTGTTGGCTACAAAAGCTTTGTTAGTGATGTCAATGTGTCAACCGAATACAAATAAATTAGTGCTTTGAAAAGAAATTTAGAAATTGTATTCATTAAAAAATTATTGCTCAAATTTTTAGATCAAATACAACAAAATTGTATTCATACAATAATTTTATCTATTTTTTTAAATGTTCTGTTAATCCTTTTTAAGTTAACCGCTGATTCTAGCCATTTTTAAGACAAGTTTAAGGCGATGTTTGTGTTTTTGGATGTTATTTCTTTATACGAGTATATATATAGCAAAAATTCTTATTTAAATCTAAAAATTTGTTTATTCATCATATGTGCTGTTTTTGGTAAAAAGAATTGGCAAAAAGTATTGTTATATATAATGTCGGATAATTTAAGTTCTGTGTGCTTATAAAAAGGAAATGTGACCCGAGAGTAAAAACAATCAGTTTTACATTTTCTGGTATTATTACATATTGTAATTGATCGCAGCAATTATTGTTATAATTGGAAAAAAAAATCCTGCTTGGTGAAAGCCATATTTGAACTTTGTTAGCCAGAAAACAATGAACCATTTAGATATAAGAGAATAACTTCAAATTTAGTTGTTAAATAACTAAAATACACATAAACAAATTTTCATACCTGCAAAAATCAACATGATAGTTTTCCGTGTATAAGAACTGATTTTTATAACCTGAAATTTCGTATAGAGTAGCGCACTGCGCTTTATTTGCATTTTCCGTAAACCGAAACAAAAATTCATGTTCTTACATGTATTGCAAATTATTACAGATGTTTTTTAGTGTTTTATATAATTCTTTCTGTTATTATAATATTATTAAAACAACAACCATTTATGGATGCACACACACGTCTTCTTTTATATGTATATGAAAGTGCATATTTCTAAATTGAAAATGTTTAATAATAGTTCTTGCCAAAAAATGATGTCCGTGTACTGGTTTATAAATTATAAAGTTATATTTAAATTACTTTAGTCTTTAAATAGTTCATTGCATTTTCATGCTTTTTTCTTACTCTTCACAACCTAGTTGATAGCTTTAGAAACAGCTTAAAAAATTCTAAGTGGCACCATTGAAATGCAAAAAAGCAGCTGTTTATATTTCAGAAGTTTTAATTTTAATTGTGGATCTTGATTTTGATTTGCAAATATTTAATTTTTTAATACTTATATATATTATTACATCGAATACTAAGTAGCTCGCACTATTTTAGCAATAGATACTATAGAATTTTCTATATATCCCTCAGCCATTTTATATGCGCAAAAAGCTTTTTAATATTTGTAAGGAGATAAAGAAAACAATAACAGCTGTTTGTTATGTAGCTGCCGCTTTTAATATAATTATGTAGTTGGCTACAGGCTACATTTGTAGTCGTGTGTTCGTGTAGCCTGCTGTCTCGAATGTGTTTAATGCTTTAAGCTAACCCATACACGTTTAAGTGAATTGACTCTCTCAATGCACTAATACTATGGCAAAGCATAATAGTACTACCACACTAAAGTGCAACGACAGCAGCGTTGTCAACTTTGAATTTTCAAACCGCACCAAAATGGGGAAAAAAGCGCGTTTTTTCAACGAAAACGCACCAAATTTTGAATTTTTTCCTTTTATTTTCAAAAACCTATTTTATATTATAAAATTACATTTTTACATTAAAAACACGATAATGAAACAGCTTTTTAAACGACTACCTATTATACAATCAAAAAAAAAACTTTATAATTTATTTAATTTAGTCATTTCTCAATTACCAAAACCCTAACATAATCAGAGCCTGTATTTATCACAATATTTAACAAACTTGGCTTGACCGACTAATAACAAAACACTCCCTAAAAGCGGTAAATTTTATAAAACGAAATGTTTTTTTTTCTTTCGACAGTGTGTATAATATATAACAGCAAGATTGTCTTACTGTGTGCGTATAGCACGGTACGTTTTTCACGCAAAATGAAAAGTAAAAATTTTGAACACTTGATTATAAACTTGCAAAAAATTGAAATAAAAAGTAAATTTGAATTTGATTTTGTGCCACCGAAATTTAAAAAACGCACCGAAAATGTTAAAAAAGCGCACGCCGCACCCACTACCAAATTTTTCGCACAAATAATTTTAAAAAGCACCAAAAACGGTGCGAAACGCACCGAATTGACAACGCTGAACGACAGTGGTAGATTCCCCAATACATAGTAAGTCTGGCAATGGCTGTCGTAGTGTGCAGAGAGCTACTGCAAGTGCGCAATGGCTTCGGTCGCAGCTGCACTCAGGCAACCATGCCAGGCTCAGTAGTATTGGGCACAGGGATACTACTGGTTTTTATAGCAATATATCCCAGGCACCATAGTATTAGTGTACAGGGTAGCTACTGGTTTGTAACAGCCATAGCACCCAGCCAAATAGAGCTACTAATACACTAACGTCTCTTAAAATACTCAGAATTTGTACACACTCGAATGAAGGGCTGGATCTTTTGGATTTCTGGCTGCGAAACCGAGCAGATCTTGAATTAAAATATTACTCTAGAAAATAAAACGTTTATAAGCAAAAATAAATTGGGTTTATTCCTTTAATAAAATATCCTGGCCTGGCTGGACTACCCCGGAATATTCGCTATAGTACATAAATATCAAAAAAATAACCTTGGATATCGTATTTTGTTGTTGTTTAAAAAAATACTTGTTTTCGATAAATAGATATTTTTACTAAACGTTTGTTTGAATCCACGAATTCCTTTACAGGTGCGCATTCGAAGAATTTATTAATTGATTCAACGAATTTCGTTATTGAACACGTAAAAAATTGTTTTCTACGCAAGAGTGTACTCGTAACAGAAATTATTGCGAAAACATTTAAAACATGGGGATACTTTTTGTACAAATAAGACTATTACATTGTACGAGCATGCTGCTGTTTTGCTCTACACCAACTACCACATTCAATTTTGCCAACAAAAAACATTTTTTTTCTATAGTATCATGTAATTTTTTGTTCAAGACATGCAACCCTTTGTAAAATTTTACTGTACAAGTCAACTAATGCTTTGTAGGCATACAAGCATAAGCACATGCATATATACACGCGCGCGTGGTTCGTGAATGCACGTGACATTTTTTTCGCACTTTTTTGTGTTTTAAGTCGTGACAAAAGGTATAAGGTAAGGCGGTTGGCGAGTGAACGCAAAACACATTTTGGATATGAAGTTTCATTTCCCTGAAAGGCCGTGTGCTTTTTGGCATTATTTTCAAAATGGTCTTACATCATGTGATTTTAAGCAGACACCCTACTTATTGGCCGTCAGACATACGAAAGATCACCGATGTTATAGATTTTGGAGTTACAAAAAAAGTTTTCTTTAGAATGGATGCCAGTAGAGCCTTCGTTAGATTTGTCAACAGATCACTCACCCAATATAATGTCTGTTTCGTTCCTCCAGCAGGCTGGCTCACCGTTCAGTGACTTGGCGTTGAACGCCACTAGAGTTAATTGGCTAAAATATAAAAAATATTTGAGTACGGAAAATATTGCGTTGAGATCGCCTGAGGATATCGATGTGAACATTAGTACGTGTGAACATTAGATTTGTCCGAAATTGAGCAATTTTTATCAGAAAAAAGAAAAGTTAGAATAGAGTGGCAACTTCGCAGGTTTCCGCAGCTTAAAATTAGGCTACGGAATACATTACGTAACTAAGAAATTTGCTTGAAGTCCAGACAACAGTTTTCCTTAAAACATTTATGAAAAGCCTTATTGTGCAACCTAAATTAGCGCATCAAGCGTTATTTATCTGTTCAAAATACTCATGTACATACAAAGTGTATGAGACCAACCCAAATAGCGCGGCGTCAACGCTTTGCAATGGGAAAAATGCAATTTTGACAGAGCGTAAGAGAGAAAGCTTTACTGTTTCTCAGTAAAGTTCACTTCAAAATAAATGTGGCTCAATTTTTGCGGCCATTAGTAATCATATTTTAGGTGCTTTCAGACTAATTTAGGGACTTTATCACTTTTTATTATTTCTAGCAAAGTAGTAAACACAACTTTAACGCTTTTATTTAAGTTACTTACAGCAGCGTAAAATCAAGGTGTTAAATTATTTTGTGCTTTAAGCCTAGTATTGAGATTGAATGTGCGAAAAATTTTCAGCAACATTACTTATTTCGTACGGAATAATTGAGATGTGCTCAGTGTTCTCTATTTTTTCTCTTAAGCCTAGTATTGAGACAGAATGTGCGAAAAATTTTCAGCAACATTACTTATTTCGTACGGAAAAATTGAGATGTACTCAGTGTTCTCTATTTTTCTCTTATTTATGTTTCTTTTTTAATTTTAAGTACACATGTTTGTACTTTGTGCGAAAAAAGCTTTGCTTATGTTATTTCGCAGCTGAAAAAACAAATATTCCCAGAAACAATTTTAATTGGAAACATGTTGCAGATACATATTGTATGTTTTTCGCTTTAAAAACTCAGTACTACATTTCTAAACTTATTTCGCAAATATTTCATACTAAACACTTTTGTATGCCATTTGAAAGAATTTCGCACGAAATAATGAACTCAATATTAGCCTTTACGCCTTAATTTAGGTTGCACTGTTAATGGTACTCCTCAAACTGACTATTCCTGGTGGAATGCGCCCGTTATGGCAGATACTGAAGTAAATCGATTACATATCTTATATTAACGTAATGACGGTGATATTTAACTTAATAACTACTTTGCTGACGGATATTTAGTCAACCCAATGAAATTTGATATAAAAAAAACATCAAAATATTGCTTTGAAAGGGCGGGTTCAACATGGGTTGCTCAAGTTTTGTACTTTACGTACTCATACGATATGTGACAGCTGCTAAAAGAATACGTATTTCAACTAAGTTGTCAGTTGAAAAATGCAATGGATGACGTGCAACGTATACTATGTGACTCCGCCTTCAACTGCTTTATGAAAGAACAATGTGTTATACTCTTACTGTTGATAATTAAAAAAAAAACAGTTATGTTTAGACTGCTAGTATACTTTGAAGAATTTTCAGTTCAGCACTTTGCATTTCATGTGTTTACCATTCGAAGAGAGGTGAACACATTTTAAGAAACTGGGTCGTTTGTAAACGGTAATATTTCTTGCTTGAGCATACCGGTTGGTCTGCTACCACAAACGAGCGTATCGCCGAAAACATCAATTCAGCATCGTTCTCAACAGTTTCAAATTTAATGAAACACTACGCAGAGAATTTTAACAAACGATTTCCAACTTCATGCATACAAAGTTCAGTTTATTCAGGTACTCAAACCAGCAGACCATGGAAATTATCGGCAATTCATTTAATGGTTAGTGGAGCAAGATCAAATTAACGGAAAAATACACACTCTTCGATGAAGCATATTTCCGTCTGAATGGCTGCGTGAATTGTCGAATTCGCTGCTCAGAAAATCCTCTAGCGATCCATGAGAAACAAATCCAGCCACAAAGAAGCAACTGTCGTGTACGGATTTTGGTCAGGCGGCTTGATTGGGCTTTACCTCTTTGAAAATGAAGCCGAAATAGTAGTGACTGGTAATAATGATTTTATAATAAATAATATGCTGTTCATACATACACTTTTTAATGAATGCAATTATCAGTTAATTAAAATTTTCAATTTAACATTTGACAACAGCTGACAGAAAAGTTGTTTACATTTTAATTGTGAATATTTCTTCTTGTTGACTCGCCATCTTTTGTTTGCATTTGTTTACATTTGAGTTATCAAATTTGAACAAAGTGTAATCATTAGGTATTATTATGCTAACTAAACACGGTTGCCACAGGATTGTATATTTAATTTTATTAAATATTAGAACAATCAACTGTTAATTGGCAATTAAGTTAATTAAAATTTTGCATGGGTAATTAAAATCAATTAAGGCTTTAATTGTAAGTTTTTAATAAAAAGTATAACTGCAATATATATACCACCAGATATTTTCTGGGTAAAAAATGGTGAAATAACAGCCTGTTCGACGATATCGAATGAAAATGTATGCGAAAGAAAGCTAGTCACTCACATTCTTATCAATTTGGGTTTGTCTATGTCACTATCGTTCGTTCGCATGTGCTCATGTATTTTAATTGAATTTGGACACATCGTTCGTATAGAATAAAGTTAGAAAAAATCCAAATCAATTTTCTTTCACCGAATGAATGCGAATGAATGTAAATAAGACCTGCTAGTTCTCTTTCAGTGGGACCACATAACAGTGTTTAGTAATTTTTATATTATATTTACTTATATATCATGTACTCGTATTATGTATATCGACAGCCTTAACTTGTGTGTTGTCACCAATCAAAGTGCAATTTAATTTAATTTGATGACAGCTTTCAATGATCAGAGACCGCACTATACGAGTTGTTATAGGTGGGGTTTCATCAAACAAGTTCAAGATTAATTCAGGAATACGGTTGCTATTGATGTTCTAGGAATGAGAATACAGTGCGATGTTCGCTGGACTGAACACATTTTTCATGTCTCTAAAGAATCATTCAGGTTCTTCGGGTTTTTGAAACGGTGTAAGATTTACTTCACTCCATCCAATCTCCTTACTATATATCCGACCGAAAATGGAATACAACTCTCATGTTTAGGCCGGTGCCTCAAGGTCTATTTTGGGGTTACTCGGCCGTGTGCTGGAGAGGTCACAGAAGCTTATCAGTGACAGTAGGGTATCCAACTCTATTGATTCACGGCAGCATCGACGCAGTGTGGGGTGCGTTACTCTGTTCTATCGTTACTACAATGGATTTTGCTCTGAAGAGATTAGGGATCCTGTTTCCGCAACTCGAACATTTATACGCAACATGCATGCATTGTCCAGGGCTCATCCATTTGTGGTCGATTACTCGGGGAATCGTACAACGCATTACAGAGGAAATTCGTTTTTCAGCCGTACGCTTCGCCTGTGGAATAAGTTTCCTGTTTTTGTGAAATGTTTACAAACACTACACCCTCTTTCCCCCTCCACACAACCTATTTTACTCTGTTCTGGTACAATGCGCATATGTAGGGGTTATCCCCTGAGTACTGGTCTAAGATAAAAAAAACAAAAAAATTGTAGCTGTGCAGTCGGGTAGCCGTGCCGCCCAAAAGTTAGCATTTCTATAAACACATGTATTCTATATTTGCCAGTTGGTAGTCGGTAGCCTGCTGTCGTGAATGTGTTTAATGCATAAGAAAACAAAACAAATAAATGCTGGTTCGCACACATCTACTTTAGGATTTTCTGTGAGAAAGCAGAAGATAGTAATTACAGACAGTTGATGCGTGTAAATTGGCACTAACATAAGAAACGCAAACAAATTTTTTTTTTCAACTGTAATGAAAGTGTAATAAAACTTTTTCTACTAAAAAAAAAAAAAAAACAAAAAAACAGTAGCCTTATCACTTACTTGCTCTTCTTACAAATGTCTGTGAGAAGGATGTATGAGAGTGTTACTTGATTTTGGTTTCTTAGTCTCAAGGTGGTTGCAATTGAAAGTCGTCGTTGAACGGGTTTTGGTAAAAAGCAGCACATTTAATTGTCCATCAGGTCAATGGTTGCTACAGCGATGCTGGTGACACTAGTCTGCAAATACATAAACAATTAAATTCAAGTTAATAAAACTACGTACATATTTGTAAATTAATGAAAACTTATTTTAATATTTCTAATATTATATGATGGTATTGCTCGTCTGGCTCAAGTTCAATGCTGGTTAAAGCCAAGAAATATTTTTGTTTCTAGACAGGAAAAAATAATTGAATACACTGAAGCTGGGCGACAACTAGCTGTTTCGCAGACGCTACACTGCTCATCAGCACCCACTAATAGTCGAACTCAGTACCATGTAAACATGATATATTTTTCAATACATCATGCGCTTAATCAACTCAGTCACTGAGCTCTTATTTATTTCTTTTTCGTCTATATTTGTCTCATATTGATCACATATCCAATTCGCTATAATCCCAGCTTTAGTCAGACGAACTTGATGAACTTGAGCCAGACGAACGATACCATCATAGAATATTAGAAAAATTTGTAAATTATTTTAAACGGTAGTATAAAAAAATTTAAAGCAGATTATTCTTCCAATCGGTATATAGTTTTATAAAAGAAATAGCTACAATTCATTCCATTAGGGCTTTTATGTGTATGCACTCTTTATGTACACTAGAACCTCGAGAAAGTTAACTGAAATGTTTCAAAGGTAATTAACTATTCAGAACTATTAACACTTTTAAATGGTTTCAAAATTGAATATGGAATAAGAAACTAAAGTTTGTTTTAAAGAATATGCCAAGTTTAAATAACTTTATACAGAGTGGTCCAAAAGGCACCCTGGGGCTAAGGGATCGCAATAATGTTTTTATTAAACAAAACAAAAACAAACAAAATCCACGATGTTTATACAATTTTCAGAGAATTATCTTGATATTTTTTATTATGATAAAAGATCTATGAGAATTATGAGTGATATAAAATATCGGGCAAATTCCCACCACGGCTTCGGTGGCATATCCTATTCAATGACTATGAAACATTATTGCTGTCCAATATCGTTAATGTGCAAATTATTTTATCTTTTAGCTCTTGTACTCTTCATGACTTATTCATGTACACATTTTCTTTTAAATATCCCCAAACAAAGAAGTCCAAATAGCGTCAAATCAGATGATCGTGGCAGCCAATTAACATCACCTCTAGAGATAACACGCCCATTGAACTTACGTGCCAAATAGCCATTGAGTGCGTGGCAAGTAGCACCAATTTGTTGGAGCCACATATTGTTCAGGTCCATATCTTAATTTATGTCCAGAAGTTCGTGATTGTCTCACGACAGCGAACACTATTTACGGTAACTGGTTGCTTCACCTCAGTTTCGAAGAATTACGCTGCGATGACGCTGCCAGCACATAAACCTCACTAAACAGTTATGCTTTATGGATGCATTGGGTTTTCGAAAATCACTCATGGATTCTGATTTGCACAAATGCGGCCAGTCTGCTTATGAAAGTGTGCCTCGTCGCTGCAAATGGTTTTGTAAATCCACCATTCACTTCTGTCTGTTATGTTTGTAGCTGTATGACCAACCCTTTGCTGAAGAGCTCGGGCCTTCTAATCTCTGCTGTGTACAATTTCTTACGCAGTCAACGAAGGACAAGGCTTAATGATTTGGTAAGCTGAAGCTCACTAAGAACATAAGCTCTTAAACTAACTCACGCATCTAACCATCACCACTGGTTCCTTACAGTGTAGGTATCTGTTGCAAGATAACAGCACCACGAGGGGTTGTTAGCCGCCAAAAAAAGCCGTTCAAAGATACTAACTACCTGTTCTTGCACCTTTAGGTTTCAACCATAGCCAGAACGTTTCAGCCAAGGTAGGCACCTCAACCATGAACAGTCCGGGTTGATCTGCAAGCAGAACCACTTGGGGACCATGCTGATCCCCATTCTGCCAATTTAAGCCCTTGGTAAGGATTTCGGAAGCCAACACAACATAAGTCATGCTGCTTCCTAGAATTTTATTTGCTACAACAAACGAGATAACACTTCCTCTCTTTACCCGAAAAACAGAGTGTCCTGGTTAGGAATATGACAACGCAAAACCTGTTCCCCGGGGGGAGGAATCATAATACAGTTGTGAAGAGATTTACATCAGCACCTGCCTTGCGGCCTACTCTGATGATGGACAAATTCCACGGAGTGAATTATTCACGATTCACCTGCGCCCCCGTGTGGCTTACCAGGCTCACACAGGTTGCAATTCTTGCCATATGATTGCGGTCATATGAGCAACTTCTTATTGAGGAGTTCGGGCCTTCTAATCCCACCTGTATGCAATTTCCCAGCAATCAATGGAGAACAGGGCTTAATGAGTTGGTAGGCCGAAGCCCACTAAGAGCATCATCCCTTAAACCAACTCACCAGTCAACCATCACCACTGGGTCCTTACAATACAGGTATCTGTTGTATAGGCAACAGATCCTCGGGAGATTGTTAGCCCCCGAAAAAAGCCACACACCAAACAATTATCAAGGATACTAACACTCCCTTCCTGTGTTTTAGGTTTCAACCACAGCCAGAACGTTTCAGGCAAGGTAGGCACCTCAACCATGATCCGGCGGACACCCTGTATTAAAGATAAATCATAATATGTGTTAGACGGATGTAATCAAGCAACATCAACATCGGTTATACATGAACATTGTTGAGGAGGGTGTTTACAAAAGCTTAAAAATTGAGAGTCATTGCTGCCGAATAAACAAACAGATAAAATTTCAACAAACAGGATAATATTTTAATCTCCTGCAAAAGATTTGCCTCAAACAGTCAATAATTTCCCTTTTTAGAAGATCTTTGGGTTTACCACACAATTACACACTAATTTTATTTCTTTCGCCCTTGACAAAAAAGTTAAATGGAAACTCTTCTTCTAAGAAAAATTTGTTGATTTCAGATATACAAATTGCATGTTAATGATGTAAATTTGCCTTAAAATTATATAATTTTCAAATGTTGTTGTAGTAGTTTTTAATTGTCAATTTCGCATTGTGTACACACCTTTCAAGCAGTTTGTCTTTCATTCTATTTTATTTTTATCTAAAATAACCTGCAAACAACTTTGTAACTGTCCTTGTCTTAGTCCTTGTTCTCATTGTACTTGTCCTGGCAGGCATCGTAGTTATTGTAGATAGATATTGTTGTTTATGCTGCTGTTGCTGTTATTGTTGTTGTTGTTGTTATAGTTGTCAATATTGCTGGTTGTGGTTGGTTGTTTTGGCTTATGCTGTTGCTGTTGTTGTTGTTGTTGGGGTGGCATATTTGTCTACAGCATGTCAATGTTTGAAGTGCCATTTCCGGTTGCAGTGCGCGTTGTTTTAGTAACTTGTTGATTTGCAACAATGGGCGGGGGACCGAAACACCAGACAACCTTAAAAAATACAAGATAGAAAGAAAAATACATAAATTTTTTGAGTAAAGGATTATGAAAAGTACTCAAATAGATAAATTTTCAAGCTAAACGAAGTCGCACTGCTCGAATTGGTTCCGTTTTTTATAACAAGTGCAGGTAAACGGCTGGTAATTTTAAATCAAGTACGCAGGGTCTGGTGCTTTTTAATTATTTAAAAAATAATTAGGACTGCTAATTTTGGTTGAAAGTATATAAAAAAGTGTAATGATTTTCAGTCTTCCACCTTTTAATTTTTATTTTTTGGTTTGTATTTTTGTACAATGGGTTTTTCCTTCTTTAAGTTTTTTCTTAACAAGGATTTTTTACAATACAAATTTGCTGTGATCAATAATTTTTGATTGAAGAAGACAAGAAAAATAAAAATCAAATCTTTAGCTGGGGGACAAACTAGATGTTTCGTAGTCGCTACGAGGGCGGTTCGGAAACTTCTTAGCTTATCAATGAAAGAGAATAGTTAGTTTTTCAAAAATATTTTTATTTTTCAATATTTATACGGTGACTTAAAGCCATGTCTTTTTTTAGAATACTCTTTTAAAGCTTCTACCAAAATCACGTTACATTTTTACCATGATTTTTAAGTGATGTCGTTTTTTCAATTGTTGTCGTTAAAAAAATCGTTTGTCTCTTTTTTGGTTACCTTGGCAGTCGAATAAAAATAAAACAATTTAAAAAATAACAAACGAGTCAAAAATAAATTAAAGAAAAAAACTTTAAAAACAGAAAACATGGCTTTTTTTAATTTTCAAAAATTGTCCGTACAAAAGAAAAAACATGCCTTTTAGACATGACTTTAAATCATCGTGAAAATTGGCTCATAATCTCCTGAAACTTCAATACACTTAGTCCAACGCTTTTCTAGTAATTCTATCCTTTGATTAAAATAGTTTTCCACAAGGTCTTCAATATAGTGGTTTACAACTGTAATTGCATCTTCATTTGAGGTAAAACGCTTGCCACCAAGGATTTTTTTTTTAGATTTGGGAACAGGTAAAAGTCACTGGGAGCTAAATCAGGAGAATAAGGTGGGTGGTCAAGCAACTCGTACTTTAATTCATTGATTTTAGCAATTGTGAAAACAATCTTGTACGCTGGTGCGTTGTCTTGATGAAAAATTATTTTGTTGTGTTGTAATCCAGGACGTTTTTCTCGAATTTGTACATTTAATTAATCCAAAAGAATGCAATAGTAATCTGAATTTACTGTTTTACCCTTTTGTAGATACTCAATCAAAAAAATACCTTTGAAGTCCCAAAAAACCGTTGCCATAACCTTACCAGCCGATTGAATTGTTTTTGCCTTCTTTGGGGCACTTCCTCCAGCTTCAGTCCATTGTTTGGATTGTTTTTTTGTCTCTGGAGTATAGTGGTGGATACATGTCTCATCAACAGTTAAAACAACGCTTAAAATCCATTTTATTTCGCTTAAAACGATCTAAACAAGCTTGAGATATGATCATTCTTATGCGTTTTTGGTCGACTGTTAACAAATGCGTCACCCATCATGCAGAAAGCTTTTTCATCTATAGTTCTTCATGCAAAATTAAACAGACTCGATTATATGAGATGCCCATGATATTAGCTATTTCACGCACTTTTATTCGTCGATCATTTAATATCATATCATGCACTTTGGCTACAATTTCTGTTGTTGTTGCTGTTTTTGGAAGTCCACTACGTGGTTCATCTTCAATGCTTGTACGACCACGTTAAAAATGTAGCAACCCAATCTTTTATTGTTGCATATGAAGGAGCACTTTCACCTACCACATTCACCATGTCATTATGAATTTCTTGTCCGATAAACCTTTTTTATGTAAATATTTAATGGCACCACTTATTTTTAATTTTTCTATTGTAAAAAAATCGCGGATGCGTCTTTTGTGAACACCTGTTTCTATATGAAGTAGTTACCAGATCGAAATAAAATTTAAAAAGTGTGGAAGTTTCCAAAGCACTTAACTTTTTTCTGTTTATACCGCGCTTTTTGTGCTAGACTAAGAAGTTTCCGAACCGCCCTCGTACCCTACTTATCATCATCCACTGGGATTTGAACTCGGCACATGACGTATCATGATCTGCTGCTTTAACCACTAAGCCATCGAGCATTTAATTATTTTTTATCTATATTCATCTCATATTGAATCACATATGCATTTTGTTAATTGCCCACATTGCTTGTACAGCGTTTGCTGTCTCAGAACTAGCGGTATTTATTTTATTTATTAACATACATACATATTTTTGTATTTTAATAATTCTCCGTACTCAGAGATGTAAATATTAATTTATTGAATTTTTGTTGAACTTTTATAATTTTTAAATTAAATTTTTGGTTTGTGCAGTTGTACAACGGGTTATAGTTCAAGTTCAACTATAACTCGTTGTACAAATGTACAAGCCAAAAATTTTATTTCAAAATTATAAAAGTTCAACAAAAACTCAATAAAAAAATTTTAATTTTTATATTGACATATGTCTGTATGTCGACCAGAAAAATATTTATAAATGGCTAAACATGCATGCAAAAAGCGGTTACTAGACGATCAAACTTGAATTAACAGCACGGCCTGATGATAGAGTGAATGCTATTAAACGATGAAGTCAAGTTTGTTAAACATCACAATAAAAGCTGACTCAGAACAGTGAGTGAAAAAGATTTACATTAGCACCTGCCCTATCTGATGACGGACCAATTCCACGGAGTGAGTTATCCACGATTCACCAGCGCTCGCGTGTAGATTATCAGGCACACACAGGTAGCAATTGTTGCCATATGTTTGAAGCCTTGTTCAGGAGTTCGTTCCTACTAATCCCTCCTGTATGCAATTTTCCAGCAATCAATGGAAGACAAGGCTTAAGGAGTTGGTAGGCCGAAGCCTACAAAGAGCATCAACCCTTAAACCAACTCACCTGTCAAACCATCACCAACAATTATCAGGTGTTACAGCCAGAATGTTTCAGTCAAGGTAGGCATCTCAACCATGATCAGCCTGGGTTGAACTGCAAGCAGAACCACCCGGGGGCAGACTGATCCCCGTTCTGCCAAATTATACCCTTGGTAAGGGTTTCGGAAGCCAAAAACAGAGCGGCTTGGTTTGGAATACGCCAAGACAAAACCTGTTCCATGGGGGGGCTGACTCTGAACAGTGAACTTCGAATTTATCATATAATGTGGTCGTTTTTCCTCGATTGCACCAATCAATTGATCCAATAATGCATGATGATACTTTTCTGTGATTGTGGATCCTTTTTCAAGATAATCGATGAACAATATCCCGTGTGTCTTCGCCTTCATCGGAACCATTCCACAAACTTCCACCCATTGTTTCGATTGACCCACATTTCATCAACAGTTATTAATCGACACCTAAACTCAATTACGCATTATCATGTCCAAACACCGCTGTGAAGTGGTCTGTTCGACTCGTTTTTGTTCGACACTGAGCAAACGCGGTACTTATTTTGCCGATAGCTTTTTCATATGCAAATGTTCATGCAAAATGCTAAACATATGTTCATATGATATATTTAGCATTTCAACAATCTCACGTAACTTGGCTCAGCGATCATTCATTACGATATCGAGGATTTTCTAGATATTTTCTTTAGTAACCACCACTTTTGGAAGTAATAACTGTTTGATAACACTGATCAACAAAAAATCACTGTCATTTAAATATACGCTATATGCATTTATATGCTGTATAGTTCTATGGACTCAGATTGTGTGCGATCGAAAAAGGCTCAAGTTTATACCCATCGTATCATCAGATAATTGCAGATAAAATGCACGGTTATCTTTCAACGGAATCTGTTACAATCACACCAATTTCGGCACAGGTACAACTGCAAGATCCACCTGATCATACAGCCGAAAAATTGCTACAATCGTTAAAGAGAGTTGAAAAAAATGTGAAAACTATAATTTCAAATCGAGGATTTTCTTGATATTTTCATCTGTAACCAGCACTTCTGACCTTCCTGTTGATGGTATTGTTGCAGTGTTTGTTCGGCCGCGTTTAAATTCAGTAATCCAATATTTTGCCATGTTATCTGACGGAGCAGACTCACCGTAATGTGTATCGAGCTTTTCTTTTATTTCTTTCACCGCTTTCCCTTTCAAATAATAGTGTGTAATCGCAGCACGAAATTCACTTTTTTCCCATTTGCATGAAACACAAAAGTTGCTTACTTAAGACGACTACACAAATAAACTAATCCATGAATTTGGGAGAAATTTTAACAACTGACATTAAACAGATCTCAATTAAAAAAAAAAAAAAAATGTGTTAGTGCTGCCATCTAGCACTAGCTTCAATATAAATCCGTCCTCATATATTTTCTTACATAAGTACTTTTTATGATGAATTGTTATTCAATCGTTATTATTTTATTTTTTTTTTTTATTTATTTATTTGCAATCTATTTTACAGTTAAAATAATAAGCAAATTTCATAACATTTAACTTACATATATTGAGTTTCAATTAAACTCAAATAAAGAAAAAAAAAGTAGGTGCAAAAATTTGTAATTTTTTTTTTTAGTTGATACAATAACATTATATTTTTTTATTTATTTTCTGTAGGGTAGGTTAAGTACATGTAGCCTTTTAAGTCTTTGGATTTCGTCGCTATCATCTAATAGGTTTATTGCTAATACATTGGAATGATTACTTAGTCTATTTAGGTATCTTTCACTGAATTTATTAATTTCATCTTTGGCCATTGGAATTCGTAGATCCTTGTGAATATTTTTGTTGCTGACAAACCATGGAGCATTTGTTAATAGTCTGAGGGTTTTTGATTGGTATCTCTGTAATATCTCGATGTTAGAATTACTTGTGGTTCCCCAAAGTTGAATACCATATGTCCATATAGGTTTAAGTATTGTTTTGTATAACAGAACTTTATTTTCTACGCTTAAGCTTCATCTTGGACCCAAAAGCCAAAACATTTTTCTTGTTTTTATATTGAGCTGTTCTCTTTTCATTTTAACATGTTGCTTCCAGGTAAGTCTCCGATCAAGATGAATGCCCAAATATTTAATCGTGTTGCTGATTGGAATAATGGCGTCATTTAAATACACTGGCGAGCAATCAGACTTTCTTAGGGTAAATGTAACATGAACAGGTTTTGCACTATTCACTTTAATATTCCATTTTTGAAGCCAATCTTGAAGAAGATTCAATTTATTTTGTAGTAGCTCAGAAGCTATAATTGGAGATCTGTCAGAAGCTAATATTGCAGTATCGTCAGCGTACATAGCCGTGGTTATGTTATCACAAGTTGGCATATCTGATGTAAAAATGGTATACAATACTGGCCCCAGAACACTACCTCGTGGAATTCCCGCGTTGATACGACCGAAACTTGAACAGCTGTTGTTAACGTTTACAAAAAAGTATCTTTCTTGAAGATATGTTTTTAGTAGTAAATAAAATGGGGCTGGGATAAGATTTTTCAACTTATACAAAAGTCCAGTGTGCCAAACTCTGTCAAACGCCTGTTGAATATCTAAAAAGACTGCAGAATAATATAGTTTTCTATCTAACGCGTTCGTAATATTATTAACAATTTTGTGGCACTGTTCAGGTGTGCCATGTTTATGCCTGAATTCAAATTGGTAATCAGGTATAATATTTTGTTTTTCTAAAAATGGCATTAGTCTATTCAAAAAGAGCCTTTCAAAAATCTTAGAAAAACTAGATAACAAACTGATTGGCCGATAGGACTCAGCATTATTTTCAGGTTTATTAGGCTTTAATACCATTATTATTTTTGCGTATTTCAATTAGGATGGAAAATGGTTCATCCTTAATATAAAATTATATATTGTTGTAAGAAAAACAATTCCCTTTTTTTTGGTAAAGATTTTAAAACCGTGGAGTCGATATCGTCATAACCAGGAGTTTTATTATTATTCAATTTAACAATTGCTTTTTCTACTTCGGCTGGGGATATCGATTTTATAGGACGCGCCATTTGACAAGGAACATCTAAAAAGATTTCAAGTTGTGCGCTTAAGAGAGGATTGGTTAATGAAAATGGGTTGAATGTTAAAATTTGTTTTATCTAATATGCTTCTAGTGCTTTAATATATTCGTCTTAATCTTCTCCTATTTGCAATGAGCTCTCTTATTTCCGCCGATAGCCTGACATTATTACCGTTTATTTGCTCTTGATGTAGGATTGCTATATGTGCTGCTTCATGAATCAAGTTTGTAAATTTTTCAATAGTATCTTCTAAATCATAACTATCTTTAATTTGTGAATTTAGATTTATGTGTTCTTCTATCCAGGATTTAAACTGTTGTGTATCTGATCTAGAAGTCAGTACTTTAAAATGTTTTGTTAGAGTTTGAATAACTGAGTTAAGCGTTAATATTACAGGGCTGTGATCAGAGCTTCAGACAGTCATCACACTCTGTTATGTCAAAAGATGTCCTTGGTATACCTTTATAAACAAAGAAATCCAGTAGATCGGGTATTTTAGTTGGATCACTCGGCCAGTATGTAGGACTACCTGTAGATAATACCGAATAGTTATTTTTACAAATGCATTTATATAGTTCCCTCCCCTTTGGATTTATTAAACGAGATGCCCACCAAAGATGTTTCGCATTATAATCGCCACCAACAATAAATTTTGAACCAAGTTTTTTGAAAAAGGCTTCATATTGTGGACTACATGTCCACATGTACACTGTGTCTTGGGGGAAAGTAAATAGAGAAAATACTAATTTCATTATTATCGCATGTTATTTTTAAACCAGCAGCTTGCAAAAAATTGTCTTCAACTGGGGAGAGTACTTCATGTTTAACATTAGATTTGATCAAAATAGCGGCACCTGCATGAGCTCTATTATCAGGATGGTTAGCAGTAATCAAATCATATCCCTTAATTTTGTAAAATGTTTTATTCGTAAAATGAGTTTCGGAGATTAAAAATATATCAATGTAATTTGTTTTAATGAAAATTTCTATTTCACTTATATGATTATGCATTCCATTTGCATTCCATATTGCTATCCTTAAATTTATTTGCATAATTTGGTCATTAACAGTGACATCATATTCATTAAAATTTCCATCATTTTTTCAAGTCTGTCTAAACGACTAGTTTCATTTACATCGTATGCTTTAACAGTCTCTGCAAATGATAATTTATATCTGTTATTGTTATTATTTTTTTATCACAATTAAAATATATATTCATATTTTTGTTTTGTGACAATTTTTTTTTCAAATGTGTCACATTTTGAAGATTTTCGAGGGCAACACTGGCTGTAGCTGTACACGTAAATGTTTATGCATACTCCCACGCATTAGTTTTCCCGTTTACTAAAGTATTGTACTTTATCGATCGGTCTTATTAGTTTTGATCAAACTCATAATTAAACAACATTTATTTTAATTTAGTTTAAGCAATTTTTTTTTTTTTTTAAACTTACCTTTCGAAAAGCCTTGCGAAAGTTGTCCGATAAAAAGGCATATAAAATGGGATTAATGCAGGAGTTCATGTAGGCCAGAACATGGGCAATTATTTGTATTATAACCGTCACATGTGAGCTGCCGTATAAATTGAAGGCTTTCAATACTAGAATCACCTGTTTTATTCAAATAAAAAAGCACAAAAAAAAAACAATTGTTAAATTCATGTTTAATAGTATTAAAATTTTTTTTAAAACGTAAATTTTATAGCAGAAAGTTTTCCCGCGTGACCGATTTTTGTTGTACCTAAATTTCGCCTCAAGTCATTTATTTATGGTGAGCTTAATTTTAGAGGTCCTTGAATAGAAAGTATAAATGCTGTTTAGAAAATAAATTGCTTGTATTTTACTTGTTGTTTGTTTTGCGTTTATTTATTGGTATCCTTTGACAGTTGAAAAAGATATATGTTGTAGAAAGTAAACCTTTCTTTTTCTTTATTGAAAAAATGCTTATCCTGTTATTTAATTTGGTTACAGAAACTAGATGAAGTCATTTTTCACCTTAAGCATTTAAATGATTTATGAAGACATTTATATTTATTTAAAATAAACACGAGGTTCCCTGGGGAATTTTAGTGAAATGAGCAGCAAAGCGCAATAGAAGTCAGTAACAATGATACTACACATTTTATTTTAATTAAATTCTTCAAGGTTATTTCGAAACAAATATTAAAAAAAACAATACTAACAAAAGAGCTGTTTACATGAGGGGTTTTTAATAAAGTATAATATCACTTAACCCTTTAACGGCCACAGGGACGACACCAGTGTCTCAAAAGATTGAATAACTAAATAACAATGTATACAAAATATACATTATACAAAAGTATAATGGGTGCCATTATACTTTTAATCAGTTCGAGAACATATTTGATATTAATTTATTTATAGTCTATTTACATCAAAGTGAAATCTGCTCATTCGAGATTTCAAGCCAACTCTAGTAGATTTTAAGAAAATTTAAAAGCCCGATAAACATTACGGTGAGTCTGCTCTACCAGATTACACGGTAAAATATTTAATTGCTGAATTTAAACACGGCCAAACAAGCACAGTTGTGAAACAGATTTACATCAGCACCTGCCTTGTGGCCTTATCTGATGATGGACCAGTTCCACGGAGTGAATTATTCACGATTCACCAGCGCCCCCGTGTGGCTTACCAGGCTCACACAGGTATCAATTCTTGCCATATGTTTGCGGCCATATGAGTTCGGGCCTTCTAATCCCCCCTGTATGCAATTTCCAGGCAATCAATGGAAGACAAGGCTAAATGAGTTGGTAGGCCGAAGCCCACTAAGAGCATCCGCCCTTAAACCAACTCATCCGTCAACCATCACCACTGGTTCCTTACAGTACAGGTATCTGTTGTATAGGCAACACATCCTCGAGAGATTGTTAGTTCCTGAAAAAAGCCACACACCAAACAATTATCAAGGATACTAACACTCTCTTTCTGCGTTTTAGGTTTCAACCACTGTCAGATCGTTACAGCCAAAGTAGGCACCTCAGCCATGATCAGCCCGAATCGAACCGCAAGCAGAACTACCCAGGGGCCATGCTGATCCCCGTTCTGCCAATTTATACGCTTGGTAAGGGTTTCGGAAGCCAACACAACATAAGTCATGCGGCTTGCTAGAGTTTGGATTGCCGCAACAAACGAGGGACCCCTTCCCCTCTTTTCCCCGAAAAACAGAGTGCCCAAGTTATTAATACGCCAAGGCAAAACCTGCTCCCCGGGGGGAAAAGTGTCAAGTGACGAGGGTTATGAATTTAAAATGTAACTTAAAATTCTTTTAGTTATTTCTTATGCATGCATTGAATAGACTGCATTCATGTTATGGCTAAAAAAGTGAATTTATGTCGTGATCATGCTACAGTTGGCATTAAAATCATTACAGCTGATTAGTGTCCAGTGTATGTACTTTCAATACTGCTTAGACTAACAAAATTTGTGTAACACCTTTCACGTTTCGAGGTTATGAATTACATTGAAAAGAAATTAATAACAAACATATTTATAAAAAAAGTGCGGATAGAAGACAAAACACTAGTTATTCCTGCACAGTGCACTGCATATGTAGAGCTCACCATCTGTGTACTGGTCCAAGAAAAAACAAATGATTCAAATGATAGTTGAAATTTTTCTTTGCATGACTCCTTTAATTTATTTATTTGATTGTCTGCAGGGCACTTTAGCTCCAAAAATAAAGCATATCTTATTTCAGTCTAATAGTTCTTTAAGTTCAAAAAGTTTTGTCTGCAACCCTCGTATAATACTATAATGTATATGTATGTACGAGTAATCATAGGTGTTTAAATCCATTTGTCTTGCTTTACAATTTCCTCTTTTCAATTTATATGCTTATGTCGTTATAAGTCTAAAAAACGCATTTTTCCAGTTTCGTGTGTTTTACATTCCTTTCATGAGTCTTGTTTCTGGAAAAAAATAAATAAATTCCAAAAACAAGGTGTGCGCCATTTACGTTTCAAATTTTGTTGTGAGCAAATGTGTCAGAAATTTGAAGCGCGTGTTACATTGTTTGTTCCTTCAGGCAGAAATTTTCCACTTAATTTTCACAAATTTCAATAGAAACTAATAAATTACTTTATTTCGGGTCTTCCATTTCTAAAACGAACAAATTAATGTTTTTGTTTTCTTAGAGTTTTTCTAATATTTCTTCTATAAACTTATTTTTAGACCTTACATATATACTCGTAAGTCTAAGTTTACTCAAATGAAAAAAATTATCATAATCAGGCGAGACAAAGAAGAACTGAAGAAGATAAAAGATTTATCTCATCCGTGTCTTTACACATCAAGCAAATATTTGCCATAATAAGTGTAACCATTTTTGTCTTTTTATTTCAAATAGCAAGACCGGTTGATAGCTCCCTGATTTTTTCAATTCCCGCTCAGTAAATTTGGATACAACACTGCTGCTGTTAACGAATATATTTTATCAGACAGCCATTTCAAGCAGATAACATCACGTCATTTTCCTGTGTTGATAACTCATTATTTTTTGTGTAAAAACATCACTGAAACCGAAGAAGAAAGACATGATAAATGCTACGGAATTTCTGAAACACCACGTGAGTACATTTAGGTAGCCCAAAAGAAACAGTCGATAGAATTCATGGAATAATATTGGATATTATAATATTGGATATAATAATGTTGACTGGGGCTGTAGGCATCTCAAATGAGCAATTACATTACATTAATATTTGGACATGAAAAATTAATCCGTGAGTTGGTTGCCACGATTGTTCACACAAACGCAACTGCGTGATTACTTAAAAGGAGTATTTGGTGTTGTCAATATTATTATTATTATTACTGGATGGGATTTGGATCTATTGTGCGTCCCTTGCCACATTATGGGTTGAGTATGTCAAGAAACCGGATAAGCTCCATCATAGGGAGTGATATTAAGTCACATTCGCTTAACATATAAGCTTGTAGTAGCCTATATCTTCTGTGTCCCAGTGCTCCACATTGGGTGATTAAGTGCTCCATTGACTCCTCTTCATCACCGCAGAATCTGCAAATGTCCGTGTTGGAAATTCCCATCCTATGCAGGTGCTTGTAGCAGTTATAATGACCTGTAAGTGCACCTGTCAATGTTCTGAGACTTTTCCTGTCCAGTTTTAGAGCACGTTCGGCCCTCTTTTTATCAATAGCCCGGCGAGCAAGTTTTTACGTAATTGTACAGCCGTAGATGAAACATGGATCCACCACAATGCCTCAGAAATAGTTGTGAAATTGATTTGCGTCAGCACCTACCATAACAGTCTAAAACTGTTCAACAGCTCCCTATGCGGCGGACAAGGCCTACAAGAAAGGCATCATCATTGAATCAAACGAGATTTGTCAAGGAATTTGTTAATTCAAACAAATATATAATAAAAACAAACGAAAACAATTTTTTTCTCAGCAAAATATGATATCCAGTGTTATTTTTTTGGTATCATGTACATATCGCTCCTTTATTGCAACATAGTCACATCCCAAAAAAGCTCTTTTCGAGAAAAACGCTTTTAAAATTTTTAGTTTCCATACAAGTCTTAGCAAATTTTTTGAGAAAATATTTCCTAAACGAAACAGTTTAAAAGCAATTTGAATAAATTTTTGGCACAATATAAATGGTAGTACTGTTAACAATTCTGCATTGTTAACTTGAAAAGCTCATTTTTTGAGATATGACTATGTTGCAATAAAGGAGCGATATGTATATACTCATACATACAAATTATTTTTTCAGACAAAAATTTTATTGATTTTATTTTTACTATAACTTTATCTGTGTATGTTTGCAGCCATATGAGCAAAGCTCTTGCTGAAGAGCTTGGGTCTTCTAATCTGACTTGTAAACTGTTCAAAAACCAGTCAATGGAAGACACGTCTCTACAAGTTGGTGGGCCGAATTACAGAGAGTGAAAAAGAGTTACACAACCACCGGTCTTTACGGTCTTATCTGTTGATGGATGGGTTCAACGGAGTGAATTATTCATGATTCACCAGCGCCCCCATGTGGCTTACCTGGCACATACAGGTAGCAATTCTTGCCATATGTTTGTAGCCATATGAGCAACTCCTTGTTGAGGAGTTCGGGCCTTCTAATCCCCATCGTATGCAATTTCCTAGTTATCAATGGAAGACAAGGCTTAATGAGTTCAAGCCGAAGGCCACTAAGAGCATCAGTCCTTGAACCAACCCAGCCGACCAACCATCAGCACTGGTTTTTTACCCTACAGGTATCTGTTGCAAGACAACAGGACATCGGGGGATTGTTAGCGCCCGAAAAAAGACGTGAATCGATAATTATCAGGGATACTAACTACCACTTCCTTTAGGTTTAAACCATAGCCAGAACTATCCAACCAAGGTAGACACCTCAACCATGACCAGCCCGGGTTGAACTGCAAGCAGAACGGGGGGCATGCTGATCCCCGTTTTGCCAATTTCGCAATCCAGCACAACATAAATCATGCAGCTTCCTACAGTTTCATTTTCTACAACAAACGAACGACTCTTTCCCCGAAAAACAGAGTGCCCTAGCTTGGAATACGCCGAGGCGAAACCTGTTCCCCGGCGGAGGTCCGAAGAGCATCAGCTCTTAACCTACTGAACCATCCAACGTGGTAGAATCAGAAGATATTTAGCGTGGGTTCCTGCCTTGACGACCTAACCCCACGGCGATTCTCTCACAAGGTGAAAAAGCTTTAACCCGTCGGTCCCCATGTATGACAAATAGTCACGCATAGGTACCATTTTCGATCACATGCTGAATGGCGCATGCTGTCCCCCATGGTGTAGGGCGGAGCCTTTCTAAAACTGCTTCCGATCTCAGGTACATGGCATCCAGTTGCAGTGCAACTCCACACCGAGTCCGAAATCTCTTCCCGCATTTGGATATTAAATCACAACCAACACGTTGCCCCCGAAGGACCTCATCATAGCCGGACGGGAACAATATTCCCGCGGCTCACATGGTACCTGAGAATAGTAGCCTCTAGGCAGACTATCACAACCCTAAAAAGGACAGTTACAGTTTTAAACCCCAAATGGTTCGAGGAACTGCTAGTTCCTTTAAAATCAGCCTGAGCCAGAATTATCAAATAATACTAAAACCCCTCTTTTCTCAATCACAGCCAGAACTTTTCTGCCAAGATACAAGCATCTCAACTATGACCACCAGTAGGATAGTCTACAAAATAGGATCTACTGGGGATTAGCTGATCCCCGTTTTGCCAATTAGCCCTTGCTAAGGGGAAGATCGAACACAAACTAAGTCACAGTGGCATTTGCAAGAGTTTTATTTACTCCAACAAATGGGGGATTCCTACGCCTCTATACCCCAGAAACCAGAATGGGTTATGAATACGCTAAAACAAAGCCGCTAAGGCAACCACCAAAGTACACAGCCTCTACCAGGGAAGATTGTTTAGAACCACTGTCCTCCTTCAACCATACGCATGCCATGTTACTCTAGTTTCGCTGCCCGACAGTTAACCTCACCAGACCATCTGTCCTGTGCAGCACATACAAGTTGACGCTGCACTTGGTTTTTATAACCTTTATGCTGGCCACATATCATCCTGTCAATGTCCCCTGGCCTGAGTCAGTATAGAGTTTAATATGGGATTATCTTAAATCCCTGTTGGTGCCTGAAGAAAATGTGCAAAGTTAATGAAACCTACGAGTATGGGAGCTTCATTGCCACCCTTCTGAGGAAGATCAAAAATATTATTGTCATAGTTTTTATATATTTCGCACTGAAACTGCTGCACCTAAATTATTATAGAAATTTTAAAGACCCTATTGATCTGATATGATATTGAGATCTATCAACTTAAACTTTTATGGTTTCATTAAGAAGCAACAGATGATCCTTTTCACTAAAACTTATGACTTTCGCTGTTTACTTTTGCTACTTTGCAATCTAATTACCTTTAATGGTAGAAAATTTTTTTTTTTATATTTTTTCTCAGCAGTATACCAAACGAATTTGCATAGAAATTTAAATAACCCTTAATTCTACATACTATTCTTAATTCTCGAACAAGTATGGTAAATACACAAGAGAAAGTTTTCATACTCGTACATGGCGCACAAGTCATAGTTTGTTTACTTTTCCATGACTTTTGATTTACGAGTATAGTAGTTGTTCCTTTGACAGTTTGAATGAATGTCTGTTCCTCGATAAAGGCTTAAGTTTATTGATTGTAAAGTAACTTATTTGATTGCTCTCCTTTTCCCCTATTGATGTTTGATTTTCAAGGGTAATTTAATTTTATATCATAATGCGTCCTGTTTACAGCACTATTCACGTCGTTCAGTACTCTTAATCCTGCATTGATTTCCTCTTTTGTTACAACTGTTTGGTATAGTTCTTGTTTTTCTTTTATTAGTTTAGAAGAAAAACAATTTCAAAGCGTAAAGTCAATAAAATATTTATGGTTGTAAAAAAAAGATATAAGAACCTTTCGTTAAACAGGGAGATATTAACAAGGAATGATACAACACCATGCTTCGTTTGCTTAAAGCGAACTTTCCAATAAAATATTTTTAAAACGACTTTTAAAAACAAGAGAAATTTAAAAAGTACCGTTTGCGATAATACCTGTTAGAAAAGCTTTTTATCAAACACACCTTAAAAAAAAAGGATATATATATATATATATATATATATATATATATATATATATATATATATATATATATATATATATATATATATATATATATATATATATATATATATATATATATATATATATATATATATATATATATATATATATATATATATATATATATATATATATATATATATATATATATATATATATATATATATATATATATATATATATATATATATATTTAAAGAACTAACTTTTAATAAGTACTTTTTGAAAAAGAACCTTTTAAAAAGTACCTTTTAAAGAAATATCGTTTAAAATACCACTTTTTAAAAAAATATCTTTTAAAAAACTACCTATTCAATACGTTATAAAGGTATCTTTTGAATAAAATAACTTTTTATATTAAAAAGGTTCCTTAAAAAAACACCTATTAAAAAACCCTTTACAAAAGTACCTTTTACAAACTTAACGTTTAAAAAGCGCCTTGTAGGAAAGTAGTTTTAAAAAAGTACGTTTTGAAAAAGTACCTTTTAAAGAAGTACCATTTAAAACAGTACCTTTTAAAAAAGTACCTTGTAAAAAGTAACTTTTATAAAAGTACCTTTTGAGATAGTAGCTTTTAAAAAAGTACCTCTTGAAAAAGTATCTGTTAAAAAATTAATCTTTAAAAAAGTGCCCTTTAAATTAAACAACTTTTCAAAAAAGTAATTAAAAATATAAGAAACTTGTTAAAAGAATAGTAAAGGTATATAAGTCGCTTTTAAAAAAGCAACTAATAAAAAATATTAATAAACTACCTGTTAAAAAAAGTTTTTTTTTATAAAGTACCTTTTTTTAATATAAATTTATAAAATTACCTATTAGAAAAGTACATTTTAAGAAAGTATGTTTTAAAAAAGTATCTTTTACAAAATCATCTTCTAAGAAAAAATGAAGTAGCTTTTTAAAAAGGTGCTTCTTTCAGAAAGTATAAGTTAAAAAAGTAATTTTTAAAAAGAAGTAACTTTTTAAAAGAGTTATTACCTTTTAAAATCAAAACTGACCTCAAGCTTAAACAACATTGCAATTTAATTTATAAAAGAGTATTACTTTAAGTCCCTTTTAAAAAGTACCTATCAAAAATAAAGTACTTCTAAAAACGTATCTCTTAAAACAGTACCTTTTAAGAAAAGTACACTTTTTAAAAAAGTACCTTTTAAAAAATCATCTTTTAAAAAAGTACATTTTAAAAAAATACTTTTTAAAAAAAGGAACTTTAAAAAAAACATTAAAAAAAGTACCTTTTAAAAAAGTACCTTTTAAAAAAATACCTTGTAGAAAGGTGACTTTAAAAAAATACCTTTTAAAAAAGTATCTTTTAAAAAAGTACCTTCAAAAAATACCTTTTAAAAAAGCACCTTTTAAAAAAGCACCTTTTAAAAAAGTACCTTTTTAAAAAAGTATCTTTTAATACAAAAATTTAAAAAGATGTTGGTGACGTGAATTTAAGTGCTCACTAATATAATTTTTCAACAAGCCCGTAGCGTCCATCGTAACCGTGTGCTTGAATTTCATGACGAACATAGGCTATTTTTATGGCGGTCTAATTGGGAAAAAACGAATAAACAAAAAAAAAAAAAATTTATTGAATTTTTGATGAACTTTTATAATTTTTTAAATTAAATATTTGATTTGTACATTTGTACAACGGGTTATAGTTCAGGTTTTTTCTTTCTTAAGTTTTTTTTCTTAAGAAGGATTTTTTACAATACAAATCTGCTGTGATCAATAATTTTGATTGAAGAAGACAAGAAAAATAATAATCAAATCTTTAGCTGGGGGACAACTAGCTGTTTCGTAGTCGCTACACTACTCATCAGCACCCACTGGGATTCGAACTCGGGACATGACGTATCATGATCTACTGCTTTAACTACTAAGCCACCGAGCATTTAATTATTTTCTATCTATATTCATCTCATATTGAATCACACATGTCCCGAGTTCAAATCCCAGTGGGTGCTGATGAGTAGTGTAGCGACTACGAAACAGCTAGTTGTCCCCCAGCTAAAGATTTGATTATTATTTTTCTTGTCTTCTTCAATCAAAATTATTGATCACAGCAGATTTGTATTGTAAAAAATCCTTCTTAAGAATCATCCTGTACAATATACTCGTATGTATTTGTTTTGGAAAAGTTTATTTTAAAAGAAAATCATTTTAAATACAACTTTTGAAAGGCTCACAATCACAGATGATTTCTTTAATAAATGTCCCTTCCAATTCAATAGTTTATGTCGCAAGTTCTTTATGTCCCATTTAAGTTAATTATGTCCTAAAGAGAGCACAATGTAACAGACAGCTGGAAAAAGGTTCTTGTTTTAAGATTTCTTGTAAAAATTAAGCAAACGCCTGTGTGCTCCACTCAAATATTGACATGTGTTTAAATTGTATGGCAAATACACATCTTTGGTATTGACTGTGACACAAGATCCTTGATACTTGTTCAACTGAATGTATCACTTGTATACAACATTAATATTGATTTTCTTGCGTAATTTATTTTTTCTTCAGTCGTTTTCAATATTCTCCAGTTGATGTTTGTTGCAGATGAATTGTGTAAAAAAAAAAGAAAAAAAAATGAACGAGTATGATGGCTGTTTGAGAGCAAAAAGAAATTTAATCATATCCTTATAATTCTGTTTGTTTTACACTCATAGAATAATAACAATCCTTCCTCTTAATAGACATAATTTACATACATGCTGCAATAATGTTTAAATCTGAATCAGCAGTGAATATTCAATGTCGTTTATAGGTTTATGGTTCTATGTCTGTATTTGTTTTTCGTTTACATATTTGGTCCTATTTCTTCAGTTTACACACGATACGTACGAGTACGAGTAGATATGAGTTATATGGTTGCTTTGCGTTTGTGCCTGTGATTGCCTGCCTATTCAACTGTAATTCGATAAGTCACAAAATGATTTAAATAAAAAAGTCAAACAGTCACAAACTTGAACATTTTAACATGATATTTTCGGCACAGAAAAAGAGAAAACATTGTTGAATCATATTCATATAAAAAATATACAAGGTGGCGTAAAATTAATCCTCCAAATTCGTTTCTAGAAATTTTTTTTTAAATAAAAAAACTTGTACAATTTTTTCTTTTAATTGGAAAATATGATATCAGCCAAGTGTCCGTTTCAACGCATTTTTCCATAACTAACCGTGATATTTATGGTGATAAATATTCACATTACTGTCGACTGGTAGTAGCCCTAAAGGCCTGTCTGGGATTTGTTGGCAAAGACCAGTGCCAAGTCACAAAGGATGATTGTGCTCGTCATGCCAAATTGCTGTAATGATTACGCAACTGGGAAATGCTTCTTTCACCATACCGGTACATGTTGGCTATGCTGTTGCACCGTTTTGTTGAAACCATATGTTCACCAAGCCCAGCTCATTCAATTCCGACAGCAAAAAGTCGCTTAACATGGCCCTGCAGCGTTCGCCAGTAACAAAAACTGTATTGCTGTTAACATCCTAAAAAAATACGGCCCAATCACCACACAGTAGCCTTAAGTGGTTGGAACGTCTTTTCATGCACCACATGCACATTTCCTTTAGGGAGCAGGTTTTGCCTTGATATATGCTTTAGTATATGGGTAAATCTCTAGTGTTGAACGTGACAGTCGTATGTGTTGAAAGCCAAAAAACTAAAAATAGTTGCAGGTTCGACTTAATCTTAAAGTTTAGCTAATAGCGAACACTGTAATTTATATTAAAGTTAATACAAATGGAATCTCGAATAAACCAAAACATTTAAAAATAAGTAGTGGGTCGAACGTGACAAAAGTGGAAGCAATTTTCGCATCTGCACTTAAAAATCTTACGCAACTTTGTCTTGCAATTAGTTTCATCTAACAATAACGTTTTACCTAACAATAATGTTACTTTAAAATGTTATGATTTGAATAAGAGGCTCGCTCGTGCTTGTATACTTTATTTACCTATATTATCGGTCGATACGTGACATATCGAACGTGACATTTTTTCCACAATAATTCAAACAATAAAATATTACTATATTTTCAGCAAATTTGTGTTTAAGAAAATATATATTATTCATATACTTAAGGTATAATATTTTCTTTTGTGTATATGCAGTTCGCGCTGCTTTCATTTTACCCCGTCAAGTGAAAATGAGTGCAGGATACCCTGAATTTGTATAATATAAAAAAAACTAGCAAAAAATTATTGTCAGAAATGAGCATGATTATTCATCTCATTTGAAAAAATTATCGCTAAATTGATTAAATTAATAAAACTTCAATATTTTTCTATTATACTATCGTAAACAAAATATATTTTTAATAACTTTTAACTTTTTGGCCCTGGTGGACCTTTTTCTGGATTTGCCCATATGAGGAGTTTCTATTTTATTGTAGCAAACAAAGCTGTAGAAAGCCGCATGACTTATGCTGTGTTGAACTTTCGAAACCCACACCAAGCATTATATGACAGCATGGGGAGCAGCAAAGCCCCTGGGAGGTTCTGCTTGAATGTTCCCACACTGAGCTGCCTACCTTCGCTAAAACGTTCTGACTGTGGTTTAAACCTAAACCGCAGCAAGAGGAACTAGTTTGCCTATCCTGCAATATCGGTTTTCGGCAGCTAATAACCTTCAAGGTACTGTTGTCTTGCAGTAGTGTTTTGTCTTTCGTTCTGTACACAGATGTTTTTCATTGTCGTCCATGCTTTTTACTTATGTTTATTATCAATTTCTAAAAAAACGATATTATTACCGTAATAGGTAGAGTTTTTCTTGCATCATGCGTGCACGTCGTTTTTTCTTATTTTATTTTTTTCTGCCGTTTGTTTTTTCTCTATTTATTATTATTAATTTCTTTTTATTTTCCTCTTATGTATTTTATTGCCTTACGGTGTGCGCGGTGTTGAACTAATTTTTGTTATTCTGAGCAGTGTCGAAGGTATATACACTGGGCACTGATCAGTTTTAACTAATTTAATTTCAACACCGTGTTCAGTTCGCAAACATTATTCCCCCTTTCCTCCTTCTCATAATCTATTTTCCTAGTTCCAGTACAATGCACTGCATATGTAGGGGCTATACCCTGAGTACTGGTCCAAGAAAAAAACCAAAAAAAAAAAAAACAGTTACCAGAAATGTACGAAATCCGAAGTGATGGTTAGACGAGTGAGTTGCTTAAGGGTTGATACCAGAAATGTATTAAATCGGAAGTAATGATTAGACGAATGAGTTGCTTAAAGGCTGATCCTCTTAAGGGATTTTGGCCCAGCTACTTATTAAGCCTTGTCTTCCATTGACTGTTTGGGAAATTGCATACAGGAGGTATTCGAATAATGCCCGACAAAATTTGTTCGGAAAAGACCAACAATGGCAACACTACTACGGACTTGAGAAAAAATGTAATTGAACACCTGGAATCCAACATTCGATGAGAGATATACAAAATGCAAATATTATGCAAAAATATTAAGAAAATTTGTGCGCCTTTTATGTGCCATCCGTGGCAATTATATTTAAGTATTAAATTTTCTATACCATACAGCCGATTTCAATGATATTAAAAATATACTGCTTTTGTTTTGTTGTGATTTAAACATGTGTAACTCTAAAAAAATACCTTATATGCCTTATAGGTCAAATACCTTATACATACATCAAAATTAAAGTGGCTTAACTTTAATTGGCACGAGAGCAACAGGATTTTTCATAATACTCCTGCATTATATTGCTACCTTGAATTCAGATTCTCCTTTGGAAAAATCTCTTATTCACATTAAATATATTTAAAATATTTGTACTTACATGTATGGGCAGCCAACAGACGGCAAACGCTAATACTACAACAACCACCATTCGAGTTACTCTTCTTTTGCCTTTCCTTAATTGTCCAATAAATTTGTTTTTTTTTTTTTTTTGTGTGAATAAATGCGAAGATGTCAATGCCAAAAACGCACCATGACGCAAACCCAGGAGGTATAAAAATAAATCAAGCATTATTCCAATTAACCATTCCATGACAGGCGGCCATCCATCCATCATCCAATCAATTCAATCGTCCAGCCATTTGTTCAATCAATTGAAAGGAAATTGCAAGATCATTGTTGGCAGGACATGACAGGCATCAAGTACAGTCAATATTTTAATATGAAAGAAAAAATAAAGAGAAGATTTTCAGAAAAAATACTCTATAAAACAAATTCATTTTACAAATACACTCTGTGATTCTTCAACCGCACGGTCGTGTTTTTAAACAAGTGAACAAAAAAAAAACAAAAAAAAAAAAACAAACCAAATAATCATTGTGCTTACATATTTTTAAACTTACATACAAAAACAATAATATATTGTATTAAATTGTATTTAAAAAGAAGAACAAATTATTTTAAAAAACAACGGGAAAATAAATTCATCACATTTCAGTAACTAAACAATAAAATCAATTTCAATAAAACAAGTGCGGTGGCAGTGCATTGTTATTGTTGTAATTGTGCGTGAAGATTACCTACCCAGTAGGAAAAAAATATACATTAAAGTTTTTGTTTTCTGTATGAGTAATCCCATCAGAAATAATTCTGAAAAAGAGCCTAGCGCCACCAGCAAAAATATATGGACTTCTGAAGAAGAATCTATAAGGCAATCATTGGACAATTTTCTTTCTACAAGAGATAAAATCCGCTCCTGTTCCGGCTCGCCTAACATAGATGTTACAACAGAAGATAAAAGATCTTCTACTCTAACTAATGCCAATAAACAAAAAACGCAAGTAGGCATGGATAGGTATATCACCATCACCAAACGTCAGCGAAGCCCTAAATCTGCTCAAATTGCATCCAAATCTAAAATCTCTAAAGATGCCGACACCGCTAGACCAACAGATCAAAACAGATTTTCCATTCTTCAAACGGATGAGCCAACAGCATCGTCAAAAAAATCGTTTAAACCACCACCAATTTATTTAAGAGAATCTGCCTCCAATGAACTGGTAAGAAAAATTGTTTCAGCAATCGGAGAAAATACATTTAACGTTACCTCCATCAAGCACGGCAATATTAACGAAACTAAAATTCAGGTTAACCATGAAAATGACTACCGAAAATTGTCTGACGAATTTGAAAAGGAAAAAAAAGCTTTTTATACTTATCAGCTTAAAAGCGCTAAAGGTCTTCAAGTCGTAATAAAAGGGATTGACCCTTGCGTAGACATTGATGAAGTTAAGACCGGCTTGACAGACAAGGGATTCAAAGTAAAAAATGTTTTAAACATCAGAAATCGTGAAAAGATCCCTCAACCCATGTTTAGGGTTGAATTAGAGCCAGGAGATGTGACTTTAAGGAAGAATGAAGTTCATCCTATATATAATATAAAATACCTTTTACATCGTAAAATAACCGTAGAGGAACCGCATAAGCGCTTAGGACCCGTACAGTGCCATAACTGCCAAGAATTTGGCCATACTAGGACCTATTGCAAGTTGCCTACAGTTTGTGTTGTGTGTGGAGAATTCCATGGTACAGCACAATGCAATAAGCCGAAATTCGACCCAAAAATTAAAAAATGCAGTAATTGCCGTGAAAACCATACAGCTAATTATAGAGGTTGCTCCGTCTACACCCACCTCAAGCGCTCAATGAACAACAAACCAATAATTGCTTCTAAGCCACCACAGCAGATTCAAACTTTTTCTAATAACTCTTTTCCTCCGACACGACAGTCAACCGCAGACATAAATCAAAAACAAATTTCTTATGCTAATGTAGTTAAGTCTACATTCGCAAACCCGAATCAGGAATCTAGATCTCAACCGCCCGATCAAAATTTTAGTAACCTTGAGGCAACAATACAGACCCTAATTCAAACTATAAACACTTTTACGTCGTCTATGATGACGATGATGCAGGAAATGGTGAAAATGCAATCCACCATTTTGCAGGTTATTTCGAAAAAATGATTTGGTTAAAAATATGTTTCTGGAACGCGAACGGCATCCGCCAACACAAAAATGAACTCGAATACTTCCTGATGGATAAGCAGATTGATATAATGATGATTGCAGAAACTCACTTGACGTCAACAAGCTTCTTCAAAATCAACGGCTACGTACTATACGATACTAAAGACCCCCGTGGAAGAGCTTGTGGGGGCTCTGCAATCTTGATAAAATCTAGGATAAAGCATTTTTTGTTGAACGACGCATGCGAGGACTATCTTCAAGCAACTAATATCTGTGTGGAAAATTTTCATTACAAATTGGTTATTTCATCGATTTATTCGCCGCCTCGATTTTCAGTGACGGAATCACAATATTCAAGTTTTTTCAACTCTTTAGGACCTCGTTTTATAGCAGCTGGAGACTACAACGCAAAACACACTTTTTGGGGCTCACGTTTAATCACACCGAAAGGTCGAGTGCTTTTTGATACAATTTCTAAAATGGGCTTAGACGTAATATCAAGCGGACATCCCACTTACTGGCCGACTGACCGGCGAAAGATTCCTGATGTGATTGATTTTGGAGTGGTAAAGGGGATCCCAGTAGAATGGATGCAAGCTGAGCCTTCGTTAGACTTGTCATCGGATCATTCACCAACTATTATTTCAGTTCGTTTTCCCCAGGAGACTTGGTCCCCGATTAACAATTTGCATAGGACTGTCACCCGAGTGAGTTGGCTGAAATATAAAAAATTTTTGAGTACCCATTGCACTGAGAATATTGTTTTAAGAACACCTGAAGATATTAATGCGTCACTAAGCAACTTTAGCGAAAACCTTAAACAAGCCGCTGCACTTGGTTCTAGCGTTTATTTAACACGCAGAAACCTTCAAAATAGAACATATTCTTCAGAAATCGAGCAACTTGTGTTAGAAAAAAGAAGAGTTCGACGAGAGTGGCAACTTCGCAGATCTCCGCAACTAAAAACAAGGCTACGTGAGTGTACAAGTCAGTTAAGAAATTTGCTTGCAACCCAAAAAACGGCTTCTCTACAAACGTATCTAGAAAGTCTGGATGGTACTCCTCAGTGCGACTATTCTTTATGGCGGGCGACTAAAGGTTTAAAAAGGCCAGTTAGAGGTAAGCCGCCCTTGCGAGAACCGTCTGGTGACTGGGCTAGAGATGACTCGGAAAAGGGTAATTTATTTGTTAACCATTTGAAAAACGTTTTTACCACAAATAGGTCTGACAATGCAAATGAGTTGCCACCTATCGTTAGTAGACCTCCTGTGCCTTTAAGATTCAATTTCCAAGAAATTGAAAATGCTATTGGCAATCTAAACCTTAAAAAAGCTCCAGGTATGGATAAAATCAGCAACAAAATGCTCGTAGAGCTGCCTCGTGTAGCTAAAAGAATTGTTCTTTTTATTTTTAATGCTATTTTACGGCTTGAGTATTACCCTGCAGAGTGGAAGGTGTCCATGATAACAATGGTTCCTAAGCCAGGGAAGGATCACACGAAAGTAGAATCATACCGTCCAATAAGTCTATTGTCAACAATATTAAAACTTTTCGAAAAATTGCTAAAGGCGAAGTTGGATCCAATGCTTCATAAGGTTGAATGTATTCCTGATCACCAATTTGGTTTTAGAGCGAAACATGGCACCATTGAGCAAACACACAGGTTAGTTAACGTCATAAGAAAGGCATTTGAAGATAAAAAATATTGCTCTGCCTTATTCATCGACGTCTCACAGGCTTTTGACAAAGTGTGGCATGATGGACTAATGCATAAAATAAAGTTTAACTTACCTGCAAACATACATAACCTTTTGAAAAGCTATTTATATTGTCGCCAATTTATAATAAAAGAAGGCGATTTCATAAGCCCCGCCCAGCCTATTGAAGCTGGAGTTCCCCAAGGCAGCATATTAGGGCCTATCTTATATTTGATCTACGCATTTGACATGCCGACAAGCACCAACATTCACACTTCAACATTTGCAGATGATACAGCATTCCTTAGCATACATAGTAACCACCAGCAAGCATCAATAAACTTACAGGAACATATCGACAAACTAGAGAAATGGCTCAAGCTTTGGAAAATCAAGGTTAATGAACAAAAGTGTGCCCATGTTACATTCGCACTGCGTCTAGGAACATGCTCACCCATAACTATTAACAATAAAGTAATACCTCAACACAGTGAAGTCAAATACCTCGGTATTCATCTTGACCGTAGACTAACATGGAAGACGCACATCGAGGCAAAAGTAACGCAAATGAAATTGAAAGCAGTGCAAATTAACTGGCTACTAGGCAGAAATGCGACCTTGAATCTTGATTGTAAACTTTTGCTGTACAACTCGATTCTAAAGCCAATATGGTGCTATGGGATTCAATTATGGGACACAGCCTCGGCATCCAACATTGAAAAAATTCAAAGAAGTCAAAATAGAATTCTCCGTAGAATTACAGATGCTCTATGGTACGTTAGAAACTCACGAATCCACGCAGATCTGAACGTACCTTTTGTAAAATCTGAATTTGTGAAGTACGCGACAAGGTATATTAACAAACTTGAAATCCATCCAAATCCACTTGCAGTTAATATCCTTAACTTTGGTGGTCATACCCGTCTGAGAAGGAGGGATACTTTGGCTACCATTAGAGCTCTAAACAGATGATTGAATTCTGAAATAATATTCGCATAAAAATAAATTTTTGTCCAGCACTGGCAGGACTTTAATTAAAATTTTTTTTAGTATTAAGATTTGAATACTTATTGTCATTACATTTTTTTTATGTAGATTCAATAAATAAAATAATAAAGTTAAAAAAAAAAAAAAAAAAAATTTTACAAATACAAGATAAATACAATTTTCAGAAAAAATGCTCTATAAAACAAATTCAAATTACGAATACAAGATAAATAAATGGCAAACAATTGATGAGAAGTGTTTGTCATACATATATTATATTTATGCATTCCACTAGTCAAGATTAACAGTGTAGTCATAAACTTTGTCAAAAGTGTAAAAAACCTTGGTATAATTTTTAATAAACTGCGCTAAAACTTTTTCTATGTTGAGAAATTTATATAAAGGGTGTTTTTTTAAGCTAGATAGAACTTTAAATTGTAAAAAGTAACACAAAAAATTAAATTTTGATGAAACATTTTTTTTATTTGTTTCAGTATACTCTGACAAATCATCATGAATAGACTCACGCTTGAACAACGCTACGAAATTATCCAAATTTACTTTGAAAATCAGACCCGTTGTTTTATCGCAAAATTGTGTTCAGCGATGAGGCGCATTTTTGGCTTAACGGGTTTGTTAATAAGCAAAATTGCCGCATATGGAGTGAGACCAATCCACAAGAGACCCTACAGACTCCATTACATCCAGAAAAATGCACTGTTTGGTGCGGTTTTCATGCTGGTGGCATCATCGGACCTTATTTCTTCAAAAATGAGGCCGGAGCTCGCGTTACGGTCAATGGAGATCGTTACCGCACCATGATCAATGATTTTTTGTTTGAAAATATGGATGACATTGATCCGGAGGAGATGTGGTTTCAACAGGATGGCGCTACGTGCCATACGGCGAACGCAACCATCGACTTACTGAAATCAAAATTTGCGCGGTGCCCATATGCCCGAAATCATTTTCAAATGTTAATGTCACGTATTGATCTTTCGAATAAAAAAAAAATTTGATTACAATTTAATTTTTTGTGTTATTTTTTACAATTTCAAGTTCTATCGGGCTTAAAAAAACACCCTATATTTCTCAGTACTATATGCCTATTAATATTCGAATGCTTCTTGCCAAAACGTATTTATTACCCACATTAATGTATATCTGCGAATTGTTCTCTAGCTGTGGTGCTATTAGTAAACGTAGGCTCAATGTAACGCACAATAATATTGCCAGATATATATTTGGAATCAAAAGGAACAGGAGCATCTCACAATATGCCAAGGAAATCTATGGTGTTTGACAGTTGACAGCTTATTAAAATGTCGCTCCCTATTGTTTTTACATAAAATTATATACAAAAAAAAACCTTCTTACCTCTATGACAGAATAACTTTCTCCAGGTCGATTAGAGGTCACAGAATAAACAACATGAAATATAATAAGGCCATTTCTGAGCAACACTTTTTCACAAATGCTAAACGCCTCTGGAGCCAGCTTCCCCCTCAGATCCAAACTATTAATAATGCAAGTAAATTCAAATCTGCCATATTGCAGCATTTTTCTTAAATTATTTATTATTATTATTATTTTTATAAAAATTAGAATTGTTAACAGTATTCTCATCGTATCTTTTGTTTACCTTTGTTTATTTTTACTTTTTCTTACACATTTTTTTTCTTTGCTTCATTTGTTGACCGCATTCTAATATACCTTATGACAACTTTGTGCTGGACTTGGAACTACTTGCTTTACGATACAATGATATTGTAATCGCAAGTGACTTCAATTGTAACATATTATCTAACACTTCTTTTCTTCATGAAATTAATTCGATTGGTCTTCATATTGTCAACACTGAACAGCCTACACACTTCACTAACAGCAGTTGTACTCTGCTTGACATTTTTATTATAGGCAACCTTTCAAAATTGTTACTTTTTGATCAGCTTAATGCTCCTTCGTTTTCAAAGCATGACCTTATTTTTCTGTCATATGATTTTGCCATAAATAATATCGATCCACCAATCACATTTCGTGATTTTAGAAATATTGATTTTGAGTCATTGGAATATGGTTTTAACAGGATTAATTGGAGTGAAATCTACTTTATGACAACTGCTGATCAACAGCTTTACTTTCTTAATAACCAAATATCGCATCTTTTTGATATATCCGTACCTCTGCGTACATACCGTAGTAATAAAACGAGTAGCCGTTGGTTCACAGCAAGGATTAAAAATCTAATTCAAATTCGTGATGATTTCTACAGACGCTGGAAAAGATTTAGGTTACCAGAGCTATATGAAGCATACAGGACGGCTCGCAGAAATGTCAACAAAAGCATAAATAATGCAAAATGGATTTATTACGCAAACCGGTTTATATCAGCGGTTGACTCTAAGAGGAAATGGCAGACGATTAGGGAGATTGGTATCGGAAATAAAACCTCTTCCATTAGTTATGTTGACGTCGATGAAATTAACAAAGACTTTCTAAATATTCCTGATAGTGGTGAAACAGTTGACGTGCAGTCTGATGATTCTTCAACTACACCACATCAACCTGAGGTGCAGAGTTCAAATCGATTTCAATTTATACATATTGATCCGGCTGATGTGGTATCTGCTTGCATAGCAGTGAAATCTAATGCTGTTGGCTTTGACGATCTACATCCAAAGTTTATAAAATTATTACTGCCAAAGATTATTGCTTATATTACCCATATATTCAACTGTGTTATAACAACCAATAAGTTCCCAAGTTGTTGGAAATATGCGAGAGTCATTCCCGTACCCAAAAAAGCTAACGAGTATCGCCCAATATCAATCCTGCCCTATCTGTCAAAGGTATTTGAAAAATTATTGCATGATCAAATGAGCAGTTACTTAGATGAGCACCACCTCTTGGTTAAAAATCAATCAGGATTTAGAAAAATGCACAGCTGTGCTACATCGCTTATAAATGTGTCTGAGGATATACGGTCAAATCTGGATAATGGTTTGATTACGTTTTTAGTGCTGCTGGACCACTCTAAGGCATTTGATTCTGTTAACCATAGAATTCTTTTGTACAAATTAACAAATTTCTTTAATTTTTCAAGAACTGCGGCTGCTCTCATGTCGTCATATCTTACCGATCGTTCTCAATCCGTATCCGTTGGTAACACTACATCCAGTGTGCTCCCTGTGACCAGAGGAGTTCCACAAGGGTCCATTCTTGGTCCGCTACTGTTCACACTTTACATCAATGATTTACCTAGTAAAATTTCGCACTGCAATGTTCATATATATGCTGATGATGTACAACTGTACATAAGCAGCAATAGAGACTTAATAAGCGAAAGTATTTCAAAGCTGAATGCAGATTTAAGTGGAGTATATTTGTGGGCATCATCCAATAATCTCCATTTAAACCCTGTAAAATCCAAGTGCCTTCTACTTTCTCAGAGGAACCAAAATGTTGTTGTGGAAGTACCTGTGGTATTGGGTGGTCAAAACATTTCGTTTGTAGAATCAACTAGTAATCTTGGTGTCATCTTCAATAAATCGCTACAATGGAATACACACTTAATTGCGACATCTGGGAAAATATTTCAAATGCTGAGGACACTTTATGCTACACAAAATTACACTCCTTTAAATATTCGTATCCTTCTTGCTAAAAGTTTTTTAATGCCAAAACTTTTGTATAGTTGCGAAGTGTTTGCTTTCTGCGACTCATATAGTAGGAGTAGATTGGTTGTAGCATACAATGCAATATTACGTTATGTATACGGGTTAAAAAGATATGATGGTACTTCCCAATATTCTAAGGCCTTATACGGCGTAGATATCATGGATTTAATCCGAGAAAACCAGAATATTTATTTAACAGATTTCAGTTTGCAAGATCAAATAGAGGAAAAAACATTATCCAACTCAGATACCGAACTCTTATCGCAGAGTGGCAGTTTTTTACGAGCACAATACGACTGTGGAACTCACTACCATCTTATATACAATTAACAGGCAGCCGCTATCAATTTAAAAATATTTGTTTTCAAGTCTTTAATATATATATATATATATATATATATATATATATATATATATATACATGTTCCCCCCTGTTTACACATATATAAAATGTATTTACAAATTATGTTGATATTTTGCTGTAATTTTTCGCAATATTACATTTAATTAATCACATACTGTAAATTAAAAGATTATAATCTTGTTGTATGTGATAATCACATTTTGAAATAAATAAATAAATAAATAAATAAAATAAAATAAATATCTAGCGTATGTCAGCCTTGATGTTGGACAGGTAAGCTGACTAGACCATCTGTCTTGAGCGGACTCAAAAAGTTGACAGTGTACCTGTTGCTTACAGCTCCTAAGCGGGATTACAACGATCTCTTCTACACCCCTTTGTTGTAGCTGAACACAGGCATTTGCTAGTTTGCCCGCTACAATATTTCCGGGCTCTACACTGTGCACTCGTACCCTGAAAAACTACAGGTTCTAGTGTCTCACTATCCCGTTGAGAGATATCCGGCATTTACGAACCAACCTGGATGTCGTATAGACCCTACCTAGTGCATACAATCCTATTATTCATACAAACTCGGATATCCTCGGATGAATTATTCATGATACACCAGCGCCTCCGTGTGGCTTGTGAAGTTGTGAACTGCACACAGGTTGTAACTTTTTGCTTTGTAGCCTCCTTACTTAAAAGTTCGGGCTTTCTAACCCCTCCTGTATGCAATTTCCCCATAGTCAAGGGAAGACAAGGCTTACTGAGTTGTTAGGCCGAAGCCCATTATCCCAAAGCCCTTAACCAACTCAAGCGCCTAATCATCCACAATCACAGGAAAGTATTATCGTGCATTATTATATCAATTGATTGATGCAATCAACATAAAGAAGAAAAAAGTGCTCTTTCTTCAAGACAACTTACCGGTTCACACAGCATTAGATGATACGATGCTTAAATTACGTGAAATACATTTCGAATTGGTTGATCATCTACCTTATAGTGCAGATTTAGCTCCTAGTGACTTTTTCCTGTTTCCAAACTGGAAAATATGGCTTGCAGGGAAAACATTCAGCTCAAACGGAGAAGTGTTTACCGAAACTAACGCACATTTTGAGGGCTTCCCAAATAATTCAGATGGTATAAAAAAGTTGAATACCGTCTTGCTAGGTGTAGTTTATTTTTTTATTTTATTTTTTTATATTCGACCAGTACTCAGGGGATGACCCCTATATATGCAGTGCATTGCACCAGAACTAGGCAAATAGGTTGTGAGGAGGGGGAAAGAGGGAGTAGTGTTTGTGAACATTTGACTTGAATCTTCCAACGTTATAACAGACAGGAAACACGTCTGCAGGCAACTTATTCCACAGACGAAGCGTGCGGCTGAAAAACGAATTCTCTCTGTAATGCGTAGTACGATTCCCCGGGCAATCGACCACAAATGGGTGAGCTCTAGACGATGAACGCGTGCTACGTAAAACTGTGCGCGTTTCGGGAACAAGATTCTTAATCTCGTCAGAGCAAAATTCATTGTAGTAACGATAGAACAGAGTAACGCATACCACACTGCGTCGATGCTCCAGTGAGTCAATAGAGTTGAATACCCTACTGTCACCGATGAGCTTCTTCGCCCTCTCCTGCACACGGTCGAGTAACGCCAAAATAGACTTTGAGGCACCGGCCCAAACATGAGAGTTGTATTCCATTTTCCGTCGAATGTAGGTGGTATAAATAGTAAGGAGATCAAATGGCGAGAAGTACATCTTACACCGTTTCAAAAAACCTAGGCACTTGAATGAAAAATGTGTTCATTCCAGAGAACATCACACTGTATCTTCATACCAAGAACATCAAGTGCATCCGATTCCTCAATATTTATACTATCCATGAGTACAGATGAAGCAGCACTTGCGGTCGTTTGTTTGTGCGTCAATAAGCAACACTGGGTCTTACGAGCGTTGAAGGCGACTCTGTTTTTACGACCCCATTCGGAGATTAATAGAAGATCAGTATTCAGTGAATGTTAATGAACAGAAATGTACTCATGTCACATTCACTCTGTGTAAGCAAACATGTGCGCCTATCCAAATAAACAACTCACCTATTCCGCAGCACAGTGAAGTCAAGTACCTTGGTATACACCTCGACCGTAGGCTAACGTGGAAGTCTCACATTGAAGCAAAGGTCACTCAGTTAAAACTAAAAGCAGCGCAGCTAAATTGGCTTATGGGCAGAAATTCGACACTGAAATTAGATTGCAAACTTTTGTTACACAACGCAATACTAAAGCCTATATGGTGCTACGGAATTCAGTTATGGGGCACCGCCTCAGCGTCAAACATTGAAAAAATTGAAAGGCGACAAAACAAAATTCTTCGAACGATTACTGCAGCTCCATGGTACGTCAAAAATTCACGAATTTATAACGATCTGAGTGTTCCGCTGGTAAAAGAGGAATTTTCTAAGTACGCGACAAGGTATGTCAGTAAACTGGAACTTCATCCAAACCCTCTTGCGCGCAATATACTTAATTTTGGCGGCCACACTCGGCTTAAAAGAAGGGATACCGCTGCCACCATCAGATTGCTCAATAGGTGATTTTACCGATATTGCTCCCGCATAATAAAACTTTTTGTTTAGCATTGGCTGGACTTAAGAATCACATTTTTTAATTTTAAATTTAGTATTAAGATTTGAATACTTATTGTTAGTTCATTTTGAAGATTCAATAAATAAAAAAATGCTTTAAAAAAAAATTCAGTGAATCATTCGTATTTAGTCTCTTGGCAGCGATCTCTAATAGGCTGGGCCTATAACTAAAAGAGTACGAGTGACAAATGCTGCTGTATTGATCTAAAAGGAGGCTATATTGAGAAATAAATGGTTTTTGATAAAAGGAGTTTTTCTTCCTATTTAGGTAGCTTCAATATCAATCCGCCCTCGCATAAAATGTTTTATTTTACTACACTTCAGTTATATTGAATTTATCACGCCTTGCTGCACGTTTAACGCAATTCGAGCTTCCTAATCTACCCTCGTTTAGTTAAATGAATGTTTTATATTGTGTTTTGCTAAATGACATTAACATTGTTGTCAATGTTGTTGTAGCTAAACCAATTACAAATAAGTTTTCTAAAAGTAAATGTCTCATTTGGTATGCAGGATTCTTTATGTGTGAGTGTGTGTGTGTGTGCGCGTGTGTGGGAGAGTGCATGGAACTGTAAGTAATTAATTCTTGTTATTTGCCAGCGTGTTAATGTACTGGTATACAGTTTTTTTTTTATGTTTCAAAGGAAAAGTCATTACAAAAAAAGTCATAACACTTACCGTGACTCGGCTGATGGTTTGCAGCCGGGCGCACTCTTCCATAAACGTGCCAACATGCCCATATACAAGAAGCAGATTAATGTCAGTGGAGCCACGTATGATGATAGGAAAAATGAGAGCTGCAAATAAAATGAAATTAAAAAGACTAAGTTACTAAAAAAAATTGATGCATATAAAACCTTGTAGTCTTTAAATGGTTAAAACTAAGAGAAGTGAGCAAGTAAAAAGGATTAAAATATTATATATTTAAAATAATCTGCTTTAAAGACCTCTTAACTTGTCAATAAAAAAAGCTGTTTGATAATTGACTTTTAACGCACACCACAAAATAACTTTACATCTGACTGCAGTAGTCATCAACCACAATCTCTTAATAGACGATTGGCAAATTTTGGGCAAGCTGCGTCATTTAGTTTGTGTCTAATGGTCGTGACTTAAAAACAAATTTAAAAAAAAGTGAATTTCATGTGCTGATAAAGCATTATTTTTTGCGTAAAAAAACCATCACTAAAAGATTTGATAAATGCCATGAGAACTCTGCTTCATCAATTTCAATGGTTAAGATGTGGTTTACTGAGTCCCGTTGTAGCCGTAATAGCAAAAGTGATGGCTAAACGGTTGCTTAGAAGAGATCATCACCCCAGAAATTATCCATGGAATGATATTGAATGTTTGGAGATTAAAACCACGCAAAAATTCACTTATTTCAGCAAGGAAATGTCAACTTCCCCTGGACTTCGTACAAAAAAGGAACAGGTTTTTGGAAGACAGTTCGCTAAAACACAAGAAAGGACCAGAATGTAGACATCTCAAGCGATTAAGTTAATCACATTATACATGAGTACTTGGGCATAGAAAATCTATTCGCTAGACAGGTGCCGCAATTGATCACACTCGATCATAAGCGATACCGTATGACGACTCCAATGGAGAGTTTGCCGCTGTTCAATTACAAACCAGATCAGGGGTCTAATCACCGCATACGACATCGAATTAACTATCGTATCGAATAACATTATGATACTTCTATACTATGGCCAACGATGCCTATTGAATATATATATTGAAGACCATATGTTTCTTAAAAGTACACGCAGTTTGGAATATTGTTGCAGCAACATTAGTATTTACTCTGTGATATTCCGCATTGTTGCTACTAGCAGTATATTATAATTTTTAATATAGTGTAATACTCTATAAACATATCAGTGTTGAATGTGTAATGTTTCTTTTGTTGCATTTCTATCAGTTTAAAATATGGTTAAATGCAATAACATTGTTTAAAAAGGTAGTTTGAATACAACGATAGTGTTTACATTTGGCAACCCGTTTAATTCAAACCGAGTATGGCAGCCCTTCGCAGCGCGAACTTAACGCATACAGGCTCGTTAAGTTCGAACTGCAAGGTTTCGACCAAGGCGAATTAATACAGGTGAATGCAAGCGGAAAGGCGAATTGTGTACTATGTATTTTGTTATTGTAAAACATATCGTGAATGTCAAAATCTAAATTCGCCTAAGATTATTCAGCTGGGAAAAAATTTTTTATGAATGTTAAATATAAACTTTTATAATTGTTTGTAATTAAAATCACAGATTATATTACTTTTTCAACTTTAAATTTACAAAAATTTCTTGAAATTGCACTGAATCACACAAAAAAATCTTCAGATTAAGATGCCGCGAAAAAGTTTGTAAACAAAAGAAACAAAATTTGACAGTCTCATTGGAAAAAACGCGAGAATAAAAAAATAATCACCTGTGCTGTTAAGTTCACCTGGTAATGAATTCGCCTTGGTTTCGACCTCATGTTCGCTTGGCTGCTATAGTCAGTCCTTGTTAAACTGCAGACGGATACACAACCAAGTGAAGCGTTCTTAAAATCAATTCTTTTGTCATGAATTGTGTGTGCCAACAGGGCCTTTTATGTGATTTCTTTTTTTTCCCCTAATTTACCAAAACCAATAAAGTGTGCCGATAATCAAAGGCAATAAAATATTCAACCAAACAAAATTTGTGTTTAATTCAATTACCACTAAAAGGCGTCAGGATAATTGTTTCTAAGGGTCTATTACGCGCCGCTGACCGGTCAAACATCAAAGGTCTTTGCGAGACTGCAGAAAATGCCGAGGATTTAAATGATACGGCCACAGCAACAACAACAGCACCATCAGCAGCAGCCAAAGCGAGCGCTGCATCAGGTTAGTTCTCCATCAGCCTATTGGCGGACATCATCATCACCGTCGACTCTACATCACCGAACGCATCACCAATCTCAACCTTGTCATTCTCGTAGAATCGTCCCTCCTTTTTTGATTAGATATCGGTAAGTCCATTGTGTGTTAACCTCCCTGTATTAATCCCCCGTGTGCCTCGCACAGATAGCTTTTGTTATGTACAATAATATAATATTTTTTATGTAATATATGTATCTACAACACATTTCCATTAAACTAACTATTGTTGTTCATTGGAAAGACCTGGAGAATAAATCCTAGGAACTCCTACTGGCTTTTCAGCACGGTTGTAAAGCCCATTCTAACATATGGGGCGCTGGTGTGGTGAAAGTCGTTGGAGAAAACCACCTACTGCAAAATCGCAGAAAAGATAATGCGTACTGCTGCTTTGATGGTGACTGGTGCTTCCGGCACTACGCCATCGAAAGCACTTTTCACTATGCTGAACTGGCTGCCGGCTGATCTCATGGTGAAGGAAATAGCCATGAATTCGGCTATCAGGCTGTGATCAAGCGGGACGTGGAAGGAGGCGACATATGGTCATGTCTCAATAATAGGAAGAATAGTGAACCTTCCGGAGAATATTGATTACTGCTCGCCGGCTCTACTGCCCGACAAGAGATTTGATGTAATCTTATCAGGCTCGTTCTCAGAGACGACTGGTACAGATCGTCAAGAGGACGTGCTTGAAATTTTTACAGATGGATCCAAGTCAGACTTGGGAGTCGGTACGAGAGAAGGATGAGTTTTAGGCTGCAAAATGAGTGTAGCGTAGCGCAGGCCGAAATTGCGGCCATTATGAGGGCAGCTAACTGGTTAAGGTACTACAGGATATATGAGAATGATATCCGAATTTGTACTGATAGTAAGGCTGCGTTGTATGCACTAGCTGGAGTCTATACGACATCCAGGTTGGTTCGTGAATGCCGGATATCTCTAAACGAGATAGCGAGACATTCAAACCCGGAGCTTATCTGGATACGAAGGCACAGTGAAGTGTCCGGAAATCTAGTAGCGGATGAACTGGCAAAGGCCGGTGTCCAGCTACAACAAAGAGATATTGATGGGATCGTTGGAGTCTCGCTTGCAAGCTGTAAGAAACTAGTACAGCGTCAACTTTTTCAGACCGCTCAAGACAGATGGTCTAATGAGGGTACCTGTCGAATATCAAGGCTGACATGGCCCAGATATGATAACAGGAGGACTATTATCTTAAGGGGCTTGTCCCGACAGAGGTTGCGTTCTGCTGTGGCGATTCTGACGGGACACTGCCACATAGGGACACAGGCAAGGAGGTTAAATCTTCCATTTAATGACTTTTGTAGAAGTTGCAGAGACGAGGAGGAAGAAGAGAGCGCTGAGCACTTCCTCCGTCAGTGTCCAGCTCTTTCTTATATAAGGGCATTGTACCTAGGCAGACCGATGCTGCATGATTTGACGGAGGTATCGGAATGCGTTGTAAGAGGATTGGACTCCTTTATCCGATCCTCGGGTTGGTTCTAAGCCAGTGATATGTAGAGCTACTGAGATACATGTCATATCTAGGCAACACAACGGGACCTGACTGGACCCAAGTGGGCTGGCTTTATAATAGCTGGCAGCCTGTTAAACCTAACCTAACCTAACTATTGTTGTTGAACATATTTATATAAATTTTTATTTAGTTTTTTTAAATTTTGAAGCAATCAGTCTATTTTCATGTGTGTGTGTGCATGTGTGTGTGTATTTTTCAATATTAATATTATTAAAAATAATAAAGCAGAAACTTTGAATCAACTTCACCGCGAATCAATCCAAGGAGGAAAGAGAGACTAAGCATGGTTCGACGACATTTCAAAGTTGGTAATTTAATGAGTCCAAGCCTACTTTCATATGACGGCAGCACATTTTATTCAGTATCTGTCTTCCGTCCTGGGCACACGTGTTTTGTTTGCTGTCGTCTGTGAGTTCTATACATATGAATGTATGTTTATTATTAATTTCTTTTGAGTGTTCTTGCTACGAGTATGTAATTCATTACATCGCAGTTTAGGAGGCGTTGGATTAATTTTTGTTGGTCTGAGCAATGTCGAAGGTATAACACTGCGCATCGATCAGTTTTAACTAATTTAATTCCAACACTTTAAATGATGATAATCTTTGTTTTGGTATTTCCGTGTCATTATTGATAGGTTTAAGTCCCACGTCCACAAACAGTACAATGCACTGCATATGTAGGAGTCAACCCCTGAGTACTGGTCCAAGGTAAAAGAAAAATCAACATTGGTCCTTTAGTTTAATGTAACCACCCTTTAAACGATGAAGTTTAATTCAATGGTCAGAATTCGTACAAATTAACAGGCTACACCCAAAATAATATCGTAAGAAAAAATATTTTTGTAATCATTGCAAGGATGTGGCTTCCTCCCATATATCCTTTATTTCATGTATTTTGTTAATATCTTTTGTTAGACATTGTGTACATTTGGAATTAAATTTTGCTTTAGAAAGGTTTTTACTTAGCAAAATCAATATTGTTTGCAGATATTTGATTGTCTAAAAATTTTGTATGATGAGATTGGAAAAAGAGTGTTGTTGTCAGCGTTGTCAACTCGGTGCGTTTCGCACCGTTTTTGGTGCTTTTTAAAATTATTTGTGCGGAAAATTCTTTAGTCGGTGCGTGGTGCGCTTTTTTTACATTTCCGGTGTGCTTTTGACATTTCGGTGGCACCAAAGCAAATTCAGCTCAACTTATTGCTTTAATATAAGAAAAAAGTTTATTCAAGTTTTTTTTTTCTTTTTAACTTTATTATTTTATTTATTGAATCTACATAAGAAATGTAATGACAATAAGTATTCAAGTCTTAGTACTAAAAAAAAAAAAATTGTGATTAAAGTCCTGCCAGTGCTGGACAAAAATTTATTTTTATGCGAATATTATTTCAAAATTCAGTCATCTGCTTAGAGCTCTATTGGTAGCCAAAGTATCCCTCCTTCTCAGACGGGTGTGACCACCAAAGATAAGAATATTAACTGCAAGAGGATTTCGATGGAATTCAAGTTTGTTAATATACCTTGTCGCGTACTTCACAAATTCAGATTTCACAAAAGGTACGTTCAGATCTGCGTGGATTCGTGAGTTTTTAACGTACCATGGAGCATCTGTAATTCTACGGAGAATTCTTTTTTGACTTCTTTGAATTTTTTCAATGTTGAATGCCGAGGCTGTGCCCCATAATTGAATCCCATAGCCACATATTGGCTTTAGAATCGAGTTGTACAGCAAAAGTTTACAATCAAGCTTCAAGGTCGAATTTCTGCCTAGTAGCCAGTTAATTTGCACTGCTTTCAATTTCATCTGCGTTACTTTTGCCGCGATGTGCGACTTCCATGTTAGTCTACGGTCAAGATGAATACCGAGGTATTTGACTTCACTGTGTTGAGGTATTACTTTATTGTTAATAGTAATGGCTGATCATGTTCCTAGACGCAGTGCGAATGTAACATGGGCACACTTTTGTTCATTAACCTGGATTTTCCAAAGCTTGAGCCATTTCTCTAGTTTATCGATATGTTCCTGTAAGTTTATTGATGCTTGCTGATGGTTGCTATGTATGCTAAGGAATGCTGTATCATCTGCAAATGTTGAAGTGTGAATGTTGGTGCTTGTCGGCATGTCAGATGCCTAGATAAAATATTAGATAGGCCCTAATATGCTGTCTTGAGGAACTCCAGCTTCAATAGGCTGGGCGGGGCTTATGAAATCGCCTTCTTTTATTATAAATTGGCGACAATATAAATAGCTTTCCAAAAGGTTATGTATGTTTGCAGGTAAGTTAAACTTTAATTTATGCATTAGGCCATCGGGCCAAACTTTATCAAAAGCTTGTGAAACGTCGATGAATAAGGCAGAGCAATATTTTTTATCTTCAAATGCCTTTCTTATGACGTTAACTAACCTGTGTGTTTGCTCAATGGTGCCATGCTTCGCTCTAAAACCAAATTGGTGATTAGGAATACATTCAACCTTATTAAGCATTTGATCCAACTTCGGCTTTAGCAATTTTTCGAAAAGTTTTGAAATTGTTGTCAGTAGACTTATTGGACGGTATGATTCTACTTTCGTGTGATCCTTCCCTGGCTTAGGAACCATTGTTATCATGGACACCTTCCACTCTGCAGGGTAATACTCAAGTCGTAAAATAGCATTAAAAATAAAAAGAACAATTCTTTTAGCTACACGAGACAGCTCTACGAGCATTTTGTTGCTGATTTTATCCATACCTGGAGCTTTTTTAAGGTTTAGATTACCAATAGCATTATCAACTTCTTGAAAATTGAATCTTAAAGGCACAGGAGGTGTACTAACAATAGGCGGCAACTCATTTGCATTATCAGACCTATTTGTGGAAAAAACGTTTTTCAAATGGTTATTCAAGTGCCCAAAATTTTTACGCTGCATTTTGCAGAACACAACCAAACACGGGGTTATAAAGTGACGAACGCACCTTATTATATGCACAACGTAAGAATATGTATTATACATAATCTCGAAAGAATAAGAAACATTTCGTTTTATAAAATTTGTTGCTTTTAGAGCGTGTTTTGATATTAAACGATCAAGCCTAGTTTGTCAAATATTGCAATAAATGCAAACACAGATGTGGCCGCTCGTATTTACGATGGCGCGTGAATTCGTTACTGTTAATGTAGTAATTGACAAATTATTAATAAAATTATAAATTTTTTGGCAAACTTTTGCATTAAATATTGATTATGGTAAACTTCAACTTTTATTTGTTATAATTACGCCAAATTTTCGTATTTACCAAAAAATTCTTTTAAAGACAACAATGCTAGCCAACTAATTTTGACTGTTCCCTTATGAAAACTTAAATGAAATTTACATTTTGTTTGATAAAATTTGTATTAATAGAGTTCGATTGGATGGTTGTGCGATTCTGTAACTTTCAATGATCCAATAATCGGAAAATTTCTTCGACATATTTTATCTCCAGCGGCAACGATTGTATGCTCCTGCAATATAATTTTAACGCCGGTAAGCAATTGTATATTTGTGTTCCAGATGTGTTCAGATAAAACATCTGATTTCGATCGACAGCGAATATAATTAAATAATATTGCTGAATAATAAATTGATAAAAAATCGTTATAATTATTGTAAAGATAACATTGTCTTAATAATATCAACAGAATCGCACTAGATGCCAAGTTTGACAAACACGAATTCTAGCTATTGAACGAAAAAGTTGCTTCATTATCGTGTTTTTAATATAAAAATATTATTTTTTATAATACAAAATGGGTTTTTAAAAATGAAAAGAAAAATTCAAATTTCGGTGCGTTTTTGTTAAAATAACGCCCTTTTTTTCCTATTTTGGTGCGTTTTGAAAGTTCAAAGTTGACAACGCTGGTTGCTGTATACTTTACAAATAAATTCCAGTCTCGTCTGACAACATAGAAGCCAACAAAAACAGTGTGCAATTTAATTTATACATTTTTCTCTGCGCAAAGCAAATTATAAGAAAAATTTATGTAAAAACTTGTCTGGTGTAAGCGGGCTTTTACAAGTATTACAGTTTTTCGTTTGGTGTCACAGATTGGTCTTTAGTATTCTGTTGCGTTTCAAAAAAAGGATAAAACATGCAAAAAAAAAAAAAAATGGAAAAAAGCCAAAAAAGAAAAACAAACAGGAGCAAAATATACCTATCTTGCATATTATAAGGGTCACTACCAAAGTTAAACAGTAGTATAGACAAAAAAAAAAAAAAAAAAAAAAAAAATAAAGAAATAAAAAATAAAATTAAAATAAAAAAATTAAATAAACAATAAACAGAAAGTGATTTAAAGTAAACAAATTTCAGGTTATTTACTCAACTTAAAAAAATTATGAAACACTAAAAAAAGTTTTTTTTTTTTTAATTTTAACATTTAAACGAGTAAGAGTGTAGTATATTCGGCTGGGCCGAATCTAAAATACCCTTCACGATAGTCACGAATATGTATAGTATATTAAAAATGTGACCTGAATATGCTCGGTTATATATGAACCGATATCGGAATTTTTTATTTTCTGTATTTTAGTAACCTTCTTTTATAACGAGAATTGCTTTTCAGCAAAAAAAAAAAAAATGGAAAAATCGGTTCAGGCTATTTCTCGGGTATATATAGACCGATATCGAAAATTTTCCATATTTATATAACCTTATTTCATTGCCAGAACTGCTTTTGAGCACAAGAAAGTTGTTTAAGTTCGCTTACGCGGCATTTTCTTGTAAAACCCATTTTATATAACCTCATCTTATTACCAGAACTGTTTTTAAGCAAAAAAAGTTGTTTAAGTTCGCTTACGCGACATTTTCATGAAAAACCCGCTTGTGGGCTATATCTCGGGTATATATGGACCGATATCGGAAATGTTCTTTTTCCATATTTATGTAACCTTCTTTTATTACCAGAGCTGCTTTTAAGCAAAAAAAATTTTTTTCATTAATAACCGGGTTTAAGCTATATCTCGGGTATATATGGACCGATATCGGAAATTTTCATTTTCCCTATTTATATAACCCTATTTCATTACGAGAACTGCTTTTGAGCAAAAAAAGTTGTTTAAGTTCGCTTGCGCTACATTTTCATGAAAAACCCGATTTGGGCTATATCTCGGGTATATATGGACCGATATCGGAAATTTTCATGTTCCATGCTTATATAACCTTATTTCATTACCAGAACTACTTTTGAGCACAAAAAAGTTGTTTAAGTTCGCTTACGCGACATTTTCATGAAAACCCCGATTTGGGCTATATCTCGGGTATATATGGACCGATATCAGAAATTTTTATTTTCCATATTTATATAACCTTATTTCATTACCAAAACTGCTTTTGAGCACAAAAAAGTTGTTTAAGTTCGCTTACGCGACATTTTTATGAAAAACCCGGTTTGGGCTATATCTCGGGTATATAAGGACCGATATCTGAAAAAATTTTTTTTTGCCTTTTAGTCACCACGCTTAATGAATGTGTGAAGCAAAACAAACAATTTTTTTTGTCAAAAATTTCCATACAAAATTTCAAAAATTCATTGCTTTTTTCGGAATTTTGAATATATCTCAGCTATACGTGGACCGATATTACTGAATTTCAATAGCAAAGTTTCTATGTCTAACGGTTTTCTCAGAAACAGTATTTCAACGACCGACAGACGGACAGACGGACATCGCTTAATCGACTTTTCAATTAATTCTGAATCAGAATATGTATACTTTATAGGGTCGCAAAAAAAAAAACTGTAGAAATTACAAACGGAATCACAAACTTATATATACCCTTAACATTTTTGTGAAGGGTATAAAAAAATTATTCCTCAAAGTATATAATTACAGTACTGCACGGATAAGAGTATTCTGATTAAAATAACGTTATGTCTAAAACTTTGTTTACGCGAGCGTTGATTTGACCAATTATTCACCAGACAAATGCGAAACTATAGAGGAACACGACTCATGGGCTATAAAAGTTATGCACAAATTTTCATCAAAATCGGTGGAGTAACTTTGAGTTCATTGCTATATCTCGGGTATATATAAGTAGATAACACATGATACGTTTTTCACAATGTTAAATGTCTTAATGTCGTCTGTTACCTCAAAAACATTGCGCATGTAAAAAACATGAGCAAAGTCGTCTGGCAAAATTTTAAATACAGTAGCTCTATTCACAATCTTGTGCATTTGTGATTGCAAATTTATGCAATTGCACATAAATGCTATCAATTGTGAACCGTCTCTGTTGGTTAAGTTTGCATTACTTTTTGCAAAGCACGCAATTCACAGCTGATTGATAATTAGAGTAGAAAATAGTAACTAGTCAAAAATAAATATGCCGGAAAAAAGCTTTAAGGAGCAGTTAGTGGACATTTTAATTGAAAAAGCGATTTTAAGTTAGACAACGATTGGTGTTATTTGAATGCGGGATGAGCGACGGCATCTAAGCGGCTAATTGGCTTGAATCGCAGATTGACAGCTGTCGATTTGCAATCAACTTGTGCATAAGCAGAGCAAATAAAATCAATAGTCCGATTCACAATCTTGTGCATTTGAGATTGCATATTTCTGCAATTGCAAAAGTGACATTTTTGGATGTATTTTGTTAGTGTAAGGCAAGAATATACTTCATTATTTTGCAAATGCAATGATGCAAGGCCATTTGCACTAGATTGTGAATAGGGCAAATATGTTATAAGCATTGCATATACACATAAGACTAGCAAGTGCATTGCTGTGTATTTTGTTAGTATAGAGTAAAAATATGCTAAACCTTTTTGCAAATGCAATGATGCAATACCATTTGCACGGGACTATGAATAGAGCTAGTATGTTCTACGAGTATTTTGTTATATTTAAACATATGACATTAGAACTCTATGCCTTGCAAATAGTTCAGAGGCCGCCTTTGGTCGGTATAAATAGTCGGCTTGAGAAAATTTTAATGCAATAATATTTTAATATGTTTTAAACAATTATTTTTTATAACAATAAAAAGCATAGACATTGTCAGACGTAAAAGTACGTTTGTGAGCAAATTTTAAAAACCGTCTGTAAAAATGAAAAATTTTGACAGACAGGAAAAAAATAGATGAAGAATTACATATTAAAAAACAGACGTAAAAACATATCGTCTGTGGGTGCCTTTAAGAGCAGTACGCAGTTCTTATGGAAATTCATAAGAACTGTGTGTAAAAAAATTTGTGGAAATTTCAGGGTGGTAAACTCCTTACGGTCCATTTAGCCGACCGTAAAGGCCCATTCAGCCGACCGTAAATGTAGAAATGTAAATGTAGTCGGAACAGCTGATCGTTTTTGTTATACGAGAAACAATGTAAATGCTTATCTGACTGTAATGAAATGTACCTGTAACGTCTCAACCTGTAGAAAATAGAATTTCATTACGTGTTTACGTGACAAATGTAGTCAGTGATGGTAAGTATTATTGTGAATGGCAGGATGGCACAAAAACCCTTTTTTCGTACTTTTTGTTTATTTGATAATTGAACTGTTTAAGTAGTTATATTTGTATACACACATAATATATTTTAATAAATGTAGTATTTTTCTGTAAAATACGCAAAATGGATATAAATGGTAGCATAATTTATACACAACGCACAATTTTGCAGCTGTCACATTATATGTAACCACAACATTTATTCGTCCGATTTCCAAAAAATATATTTATTAAGTACAATCTTCCAACGATAAAATGAATTTTAAAAAATGGTTTATAATATCGAGTTATGCTGATATAAATGTAAGAAAGCAATGCAGTATAAGTTTAGGTCTGCGATGAAATAAAATAATAATTATATATAATTAGTATTTTAGTACTGTTATGCACAAAAAAATATAAAAAACTATTATGCATATAAATATAAAAAGTTTTTATTTGCGACCGTATAAAGTACATATATTCTGAATCAGAATTAATAGAAAAGTCGATAAATCGATATCCGTCCGTCGGCCGTTGAAATACCGTTTCTGAGAAAACCATTAGAGTTAGAAACGTTTTTTCTTTCACCATTCTATTACCCCATCGAGTCATGGGATTGCAATTGAAATTCAGTAATATCGCTTCACATATAGCTGAGATATGTTCAAAATTCCGAAAAAGGGCATTATTTTTTGCAATTTTGTATGAACATTTTTGAAAAAAAAAATTATTTGTTATGCTTCAAACTTCACACACTTATTATAGTAATAAAAGTAGGTTACTAAAATACAGAAAAAGAGAAATTCCGATATCGTTCCATATATTCGTATACCCAAGATATAGCTTAAACCGATTTTTCCATGTTTTTTTTTGCTTAAAAGAAGTCCTGATAATATAAGGAGGTTACCAAATAGAAAAAATGAAAATTTCCAATATCGGTCCATATATACCCGAGATATAGTCTAAGCCGATTAATTAGTGAAAAATTTCTTTTGATTGAAATCAGTTCTGATTATAAAACGAGGTAATTACTCGTAAAATACAGAAAATAGAAAATTCCGTTATCGGTTCATATTTATAGCCTAAACTAGTTTTTGCATTATAATTTCCATGAAAGATTTCCTTTTTGGAATGGTGATTACAAGTCAAACATATTTTTTCCCCGATGTCGGTTCATATATATCCGAGCATAATTAGTTCACATTTTTTAATATATACTATATATATGTATATAGGTGACTATTGTGAAGGGTATTTTAGATTCGGTCCAGCCGAATGTACTATGCTCCTGTTATATATTAATATTATTATATATTATAAGCAATTAAATTTGTTTTTTTAGAAGTACCAAAGAGCAGAGAACAAAAATTCAAACATTTGAGATTTATTCGCTATATTAGCTTCCAACATTGGTACTAATCAAAAAATTATAAACAGCTAGTTTTTTATATTTCCCAGCTGTAGCTCATATGAAATGTCGACATATAGACAGAAAAAGAAATATTAGAAATTTTAGGTACCATTTGAACAATTTTCGTACTTTTTGTTTATGTACTGAATACTATGAACTCTCATCACTGCTATGAACAGCTGTATTGCTTTTATTTTATTTTTGTAAATTATTTGATATAAAGATATGGTTGATGAAAAATTAATTATTTTCTTTAGCATACAATAATATAAAAATGAAAAACAGAACACTTTTTCTGTAAATCATTAATAACTGAACACTTTTTCTTCACATGCACTTTTGTTTTTTTTTGTTTGTATCAAAAACACATGATACGGTTTTACGTGTTCTATAAGTGCTACTACATTTACATTTACGTTACATTTACATTTACGTTACAGTTACAATTTCTACAGTCGGCTAAATGGGCCTTAAATGTAGAAATGTAAATGTAGTTGAAACAGCTGATCGTTTTTGTTATACGGGAAACCATGAAAATGCTTATCTGACTGTAATGAAATGTAACCGTAACGTCTCAACCTGTAGAAAATAGAATTTCATTACGTGTTTACGTAATGAAATTCTATTGTTGTCAGTGATGGTATATATTATTGCGAATGGCAGGATGGCACAAAAACCCTGTTTCCGTACTTTTTGTTTATTTGATAACTAAACTTTTAAGTAGTTAAATTTGTACACATCTGTCACACAGTTGCATTTTTAGTACTATCTCAGCACACATGTGATATTCCGTTGATGTCACAATTGTGTAGGATAGTGAATCACGGCATTGAAAGGGAAATTTATACAGTTTTTGTAAAAATAAAAAACATATGAATTGATATGCGAGCACTTCCAATATATTTAAAATTATTTCAAAATGTAGTCAGATTGCCCTCTTCTTTTGCACCGTGGACATATAGTAACACATGGGCTGAAAAGTCCCAGGCCTAGCAAAGAAAACACAGTTTTTTTTTTTTTCAAAATTAGCTATATTCATCAATGTAATCTCCATCAAGAGCAACGCAATCATTCCAGCGCCGCTCTAATATTTCAATACCAATTTTGTAGGTCTGTGAACAGCCAGTAATCACTGGGGGCCAAATCTGGCGAAATAGTATTTCTAACTACTCCACTTAGTAATTTTTCTGATATTAGTGAGCCATCACATCGATGAGATTTTTACATCAAATTGAATCCGATTTACAATTGGTCTGATATTAGTGTGCCATTCCATTGAAGATATTTTGTCGTTACATTGACTTTATTTAGTAATTTCTTCGATATTAGAGTATCATTGTATAGATCACATGTGTACGTCGAACGTATTCAGATAAAGCCTGCCCATGATGCCAGTATGACATTTTTTTGAAGAAATAATTGTCATACTGCTGGTAAGAACACCTGATGTAATGGTTGACATCAAGGAGTCATGGGGCAAAAAATTTTTTTTTTTTTTTTTTTTTTTTTTTAAGCATTTTTTTATTTATTGAATCTTCAAAATGAACTAACAATAAGTATTCAAATCTTAATACTAAATTTAAAATAAAAAATGTAATTCTTAAGTCCGGCCAATGCTAGACAAAAAGTTTTATTATGCGGGACCTATTTCGGTAAAATCACCTATTGAGCAATCTGATGGTGGCAGCGGTATCCCTTCTTTTAAGCCGAGTGTGGCCGCCAAAATTAAGTATATTGCGAGCAAGAGGGTTTGGATGAAGTTCCAGTTTACTGATATACCTTGTTGCGTACTTAGAAAATTCCTCTTTTACCAGCGGAACACTCAGATCGTTATGAATTCGTGAATTTTTTACGTACCATGGAGCTGCAGTAATCGTTCGTAGAATTTTGTTTTGTCGCCTTTGGATTTTTTCAATGTTTGACGCTGAGGCGGTGCCCCATAACTGAATTCCGTAGCACCATATAGGCTTTAGTATTGCGTTGTATAACAAAAGTTTGCAATCTAATTTCAGTGCCGAATTTCTGCCCATAAGCCAATTTAGCTGCGCTGCTTTTAGTTTTAACTGAGTGACCTTTGCTTCAATGTGAGACTTCCATGTTAGCCTACGGTCCAGGTGAATACCAAGGTACTTGACTTCGTTGTGCTGCGGAATAGGTGAGTTGTTAATTTGGATAGGCGGACATGTTTGCCTACACAGTGTGAATGTAACATGAGTACATTTCTGTTCATTAACTTTGATTTTCCAAAGTTTTAGCCATTTCTCTAATATTGAAGTATATTCTTGTAAATTTCGTGATGCTAAATGGTGGTTTTCATGAACACTCAAAAACGCTGTGTCATCTGCAAAGGTAGAAGTGTGGATTCCAGATGTCGTTGGCATGTCAGAGGCGTAAATCAAATATAAAGTAGGCCCCAGTATGCTGCCTTGGGGAACTCCTGCCTTGATTGGCTGAGTTGGGCTAATAAAGTCGCCTTCTCTGATAACAAACTTCCGCCCGTATAAGTAGCTTTCCAGAAGCTTGTGTGTATTTGCAGGCAAATTTAGCTTTATTTTGTGCATTAAGCCGTCGTGCCACACTTTATCAAACGCTTGAGAAATATCAATGAAAAGAGCTGAGCAGTACTTCTTCGCCTCAAAGGTTTGTCTTATGACATTGACTAGTCTGTGCGTTTGTTCTATGGTGCTATGCTTAGCCCGAAAGCCAAATTGATGATCAGGGATGCATCCCACATTGTTCAATATTGGACTCAACTTCGCCATTAACAATTTTTCGAATAGTTTTGAAATTGTTGGTAAAAGACTTATTGGTCTATATGATTCTACCTTAGTCAGATCCTTCCCTGGCTTGGGTATCATAGTAATCATTGAGACCTTCCACTCTGCAGGATAATACTCAAGGCGTAAAATGGCGTTAAAAATAAAAAGTAGAACCCTTCTAGCTACACGAGGTAACTGTTCAAGCATTTTACCAGTAATTTGATCAATGCCTGGAGCTTTCCTGGGGTTTGTATTACCGATAACGTTTTCGACATCTTGAAAATTAAATCTCAAAGACACAGGAGGTCTAACAACATATAGTGGTAATTCCAAAATGCAAAAAATGAGAACATTTGGCATTGCATTGATGTTAAAATACATCACAGTGATGACGGTTTTTCTATGACTGCAGTTTCGATCGCAGAATCACTGTTTAGATAGTATTTGCGTACGAAAAATACGAGTACGCGTTGTGCTTAGAGCTGCAAAACAATCGGTAGTATTATCGATAGTTTAATTTTTAGCTAACTATCGATCGTTTTCGTCCGATAGTGATACTATCGACAATTTTTAAACGAGCCGGTTACATGTAGCCAGCATAACAAGTCTGGCCATTTATTCAGGCAGGTTCTTAGCCGCCTTCAAATTTTTATAGTTATAGCCATGGTGCAATTATTAGGTGGCAGCATAAGAGTTGTTGTACTACATACATAATATTTTGTTTGTGTAAAAATTCCGGACGCTGTCAAAAACATGTTTACAAAACAGAAGAAAATGAAGAAAGAAACGTTTATATAAAAAAAAACGAACAAAGAAAATTAATATAATTTTTTTTATAAATTGTTTTCAACACATTTTAAGCAATTAAAATATTTTTGAAAACTTTTTTATTGTGTTTCTTGCCCTTTTTCAAACTGTTTAAAATATTTTTATTTTTTCACCCACAATTTTTGACACACACAATTTTATGAAACAAAAAATTTTCACCTGCGCTAGTGATGCCACCTGGTTAATTGCACCATGGTTATAGCGTAATTTACAAATCAAAATATATTATATAATTCATATTATATATCAAAGGAAAGTATATTATATCATTTATTACTTTTATCTCAAATAAAAAACATTAGTTATACATGGCAACTTATATCTGGCGGCTGCGGCTAAATGTCGGCTGCAACTTAAAAAACTTTGTTCTCTTTGCATACAGGTGACGCTGCAGCTCAAAGTGTAGCAAAAATAAAAGGAAAAGTATCTAAAAGTTATATTTTTTATCATAGAATAAAAATACGTAAAGATTTTATATATACTAATTTCCAGTTGAGTTACAGATTCATAGCCAAAAGTAGCGCTTAACGATAGTATCGATAATATCGATAGTTTTTCTTGAAACTATCGAAAATATCGATGGGGACTACTATCGATAGTTTTGCAGCTCTAGCTGTGCTCCACTAAAGGACGCCATGACACTAAAAATTCCCACTAAATTCCCTCGCCCGCGCTGATGATATGATCTCAGCACATACAAAGAGGCTTTGGCCCACCCTGTATAATCTTGTTAAATTCATTAGTAGTGTACTTAACCAAAAATTTTTAAATACGCCCACAATAATGCAATGAGGTTTTTAAATGTATTCTTTTTTTTTAAAGCCTTTAGGTTCTAGACATTTTCCATAAACGAACCTATCCGTGAATTATTCTAAACTCTTTTATTTGCAAGCCAAAAAAAAAACACTGTAAATTTAATAATAAAGTGGAAGTTAAATTAAACACTGTTCGCTGTATACTTTTTCTTCTCTTTATTTATTTAATTTATTTTAGTATTTTTTTTTTCGATTTTTACTCCTCAATACAAATGACTTAAAATTAAAACTTTTTTTTAACAAGCTCTCTGCTGTGCTTTAGAATTTTAATATATTCCTTCAACAGCTTTAAGCGTCTTGGTAAATGACCGCTTAATACTAACGGATTGTATTTTCATTAAATATTTGACAGACAGCCATCAAACTCAACAAACGAACTATTGGTGGGCCGTTGTTGTTGATGCTAAACTACGACACGCGGTGTTCTGTAAAGTGTCATTTGTTAATTCTTTTTTCGCATATTAATAAAAAAAAAAGCAAGTAATTTGTTTTTAAGACCTTCATGACAGCACATGGCAAAGTGTCAGTCATTCAGTAAGCTATCTTTAAGTTCAATAAAGTTTAAATGTTTAATGAAAAGTGATTGGTTTAAAAGGATTTAGTTCGCAGTTTTGCTATTAATTAATATAACAAAAAAGGCTGGCTTCTTTTAAATACAAAAAAAAAGCGGATACCCGGCGAGTGCTACTACGTCAAATAAAATAAACTATCGATTGTTAAATTGCCACACGTGAAGTAAAGGCCATGTCAGATAAAACTTTGTCGCTATGCGACAAAGCTCAAAGCAAAAGTTGTTTGACACAATTAAAACTTTGGCAACGCTCACGATTTGTTTATTTATTTAAAAAATATAATATACGAATATATAATTATTTCTTATGATAATAGAAATTATAAATAATTAAGTTTTTTATTCGCTATTTAAGCTTCTAACATTTATACCAGTAAAAAATTATAAATAGCTTGTTTTCTATGTTTCCCAGCTATCTATATGTCGACATTTCATAGGAACTACCCTAATCATCAGTAGACTTTGGAAATTTTTGAAAGATATTCTCAAACATTCAACTTCATATTCCAACAACATAAATAAATTGTTGAGAATTTAAAAGAAAAATGCTCTAATAATATCCGTCAAAACACAAAAAACAAGCTTTTTCATTCATACACGTCTCTAACATTTCTTTACACCTTTCAAACAAATGAACAACCGTTGGTTGCTACGATTTGCTTTTTGAAAGTATCGAAAAAAAAAATCATCTACTGATGATTAGGGTAGTTCCTATGAAATGTCGACATATAGATAGCTGGGAAACATAGAAAAGAAGCTATTTAGAATTTTTTACTGGTAGAAATTATAAATAATGGGTGATTTTATAAGAACTATCGGAAATTAAAAAAAAAAAACACCAAAAATGCATGAATTATTTATTTGGATCGATAGTTGGGTCGATATAATTTAATGCTTGAAGATTATTTCATGCAAATGTTGGCCGCGGCTGCGCCTCCAATGGTCCATCCGCTTAGTCCAATTTTGGCATACTCTTGCCAACATTTCGGCCGGTATCTCACGAATAATGTTGGCAATGTTGGCTTCCATTGCGTCAATCGAAGCGGGCTTGTCGCTATAGACATTAGCCTTAACATAGCCCCACAAAAAATAGTCTAGAGGCGTTAAATCGCACGACCTGGGCGGCCAATTGACTGGTCCCAAGCGTGAAATAAACTGTTCACCGAACTCGCCTCTCAATTGGTCCAGTGTTTCGCGTGCTGTGTGGCATGTGGCACCGTCTTGTTGAAACCACATGTCATGCAAGTCAAACTCTTCCATTTTGGGCAAAAAAAAGTTTGTTATCATCGCACGGTAGCGCTCACCATTCACAGTAACGTTGTCATTCGCATCATCTTTGAAGAAATACGGCCCAATGATGCCGCCAGCCCATAATCCACACCAAACGGTTGTTTTTTGTGGATGCATTGGTAGCTCTTGCAATGCTTCTGGCTGCTCTTCACTCCAAATACGGCAGTTTTGCTTGTTCACGTATCCATTCAACCAGAAATGAGCCTCGTCGCTGAACACAATTCTTCGATAAAAAAGTGGATCTTCATCTAGCATTTCAAGAGCCCATTCACCAAAAATTTGGCGTTCTGGTAGGTCGTTTGGCTTCAATTCTTGCACCAACTGTATCTTATAAGGCTTCACACCCAAATCCTTCCGCAATATTTTCCACGTAGTGGAGTAACAGAGGCCCAATTGCTGCGAACGGCGCCGAATCGATAATTCACGGTCATCACCAACACTGGCCGATACGGCTGCGATATTTTCTTCAGTTCGCACTCTACGTAAGCGTGTTGGTGGTTTAATGTCCAACAATGTAAATTTGGTGCGAAATTTTTTTACAATAGCCCGAATAAAAGCCTCAGTAGGTCGATTAAACTGACCATAAAATGGAAGAAGCGCGCGATGAACTTTCTTGACAGAGCACGCATTTTGGTAATAAAATTCAATAATTTGCAAGCGTTGTTCGTTTGTAAGACGATTCATGATTAAATTATAGACCAAACTGAAGATGTTTGACAGTGACACAAGATACAAAACGTGCGTGAGCTGTCAAAACTAGTATTGCCAAAAAGATAATAGCAAAAAAATCACTCGTTATTATTGGACGAACTACTGAAATTGGTTCTAATTGTTTTTTTGGTACATAAAGCTTTGGAGATTTTAGAAAAAACTTCAACGCGTAAAAAATGAGAGTTGCCGAACTTTTCGCTTCATATTGCGATAAAAGTACTTTATGTGACATGTTTTATATAAGTAAATAAATTTTATCTTAGATGTCAAAGCGAATTAGCAACGCAAACTGAAGCAAAAGTTTAATCTGGCACGTCCTTAAGTGAACGTTTTTAATGCATATAAATGTTAACATAAAAATACACTCCGGTTCACTTATTTAAACGCACTAAAAATTCCTTATTCAGAAGCCCTTATCTTTTGCAATCTTTAGAAGTGACATCTTGAGATATATAAAAATCTTGAGATATATAGTTTCTTAAATGAAGAATTTTTTTGAGCAATTTATAATAATTTTAAGTAAGTCCAAAAATGTGCTTTCATTTTTGGTTCACTTGAACAAAGGCATTTTATTATTTTTTTATTATTCGTAATATTATGTAATGGTATAATTCGTCTGGCTCAAGTTCAATCCTAGCTAAAGCCAAGAAATATATATTTTTTTAATTATAACAATAATTGCCGCGATTAGTAACTCTTTATCAAAGAAGACAGGAAAACTAATTCAATACACTAAGCAGGGGGACAACTAGCTGCTTCGCAGTCGCTACACTGCCCATCAGCACCCACTAGGATTCGAACTCAGTACCATGTAAACATGATGTATTTTCAATACGGCCGCTTAACCAAATCAGTCACCGAGCTCTTATTTATTTTTTTGTCTATATTTGTCTCAATTTGATATACTAAGAAACGTTGACATACTAAGAAACGTTGAAATCGGAAGCCCTACCCCACCCGCCGTATTTTCCATATGTTGCTTCCTCGGACTATCACTTGTTTCGATCAATGGCACACTGTCTGATTGACCAGTACTTCCGCTCATACGAAGAAGTGAAAAATAGGTTCGAACTGTAGAACGCTTCTAAAGATCAAAGACCAGTTATTTCAACGCGGGATTTGTACTCTGCCTGAAAGATGGGAGCAAATAATGACCGACGATGGACTATATCTTGAATCATAAATGTATAACTAGTTTTTTACAATAAAGTTTCGAATTTCCGGAAAAAACAATGGAAGAAAAGGTTTACACCTGTTAATTAATAAAAAAAAAAAAAAACATTTTTTAATCAAAAATATATTTTCAACAAGTCAGAGTGTGGTATATTCGGCTAGGCCGAATCTAAAATACCCTTCACGATAGTCACGTATATGTATAGTATATATTACAAATTTGAATTAAATATGCTCGGATATATAAAAAATATTTTTGCCTTGTAATCAATATTCCAAAAAAGGAATCTTTCATGAACATTTTCGTGGAAAAGTTCGTTTAAGCTATATCTCGATTATATGTGAATAGATATAGGAATTTTCTATTTTCTGTATTTTAGTGACCTTCTTTGATAACGAGAACTGCTTTTCAGCAAAAAAAAAAAAAAAAAAAAAAATATTAATGGAAAAATCGGTTTAGGCTATATCTTGGGTATATATATTTGCATATTTATATCGGGTGGTTAAATTTCAAGGGCCGATGTTGAATGTGAACCACACCTAAACGACAAGTTTTTTTTCCGTATTTTATTTGACATTTCTCTATTTCAGACTTACTCAATTTGAACCATGGAGAGATACACAATCCAACAACGTGTTAAAGTTATTCAGACTTATTATGAAAATGATGATCAATTTTTGAAGAAAATCATCTTCAGTAATGAGACACATTTTCACCTCAGTGGATTCGTCAATAAACAGAATTGCCGCATTTGGGCGAATGAGAATCCAAGAGTGACTATCGAAAAACAATGCACCCACAAAGAGTAAAGCTATGTACACACGGTTGTCAGATGTTACAATATTGTAAGATCTGGCAACATGCTGCCAATGTAGTGACAATGAAAAATTGTCCCGCAGAAGTAAATTGTGTGTTCAGACGATCGTAAGAAAATCTTACAATTTCATTGTCAGACTATGGTCTGAAAAATAATTCATCTGACAACAAAAATTGTCAGTTCATACGGTTGTCAGATTGTTAGATGAAAAAAATTGCCAGGCATTTTGTAAGGCATTGCCACTTATGTATATCAACAGCTATCTGCTTGGCAGTGTTGCCCATCAAACTTTTTTCTGACAATGATGCCATTGTCAGGTGCATTAATTTTATATATCTGACAATTACAACTGAGCTTACAATACCAGCTAACTATCCGACGAAGAGTGTTCTTACGATTGTCAGATGCCTGACAACATTATCGTCTTACAATTGATTGACAATGCTTTTTCTGACAACGTTGTAAGCTAATAATTTACAGTTCAGACGATTGTAATACATTTTCAGACAATTTTATTGGCAATATTGTAAGATCTTACAACCGTGTGTACGTAGCTTAACTGTTTGGTGCGGTTTATGTGCTGGCGGCATCATCGGGCCGTATTTTTTCCAAAATGAGGCCGGTCAGGCAGTTACTGTGAATGGTGTTCGCTATCGTGAGATGATAACGAACTTTTTGTGGCCCGAATTGGAAGATATGGATGTAAACGATATGTGGTTTCAGCTGGACGGTACCACTTGCAACACGGCTAACGAAACAATTGCTCTTTTGCGCAACAAATTCAATGGCCGTGTTACCTCACGTAATGGTGATGTCAATTGGCCGCCAAGATCATGTGATTTGACACCGTTGGACTTTTTTCTTTGGGGTTATTTGAAAGAAAAGGTGTAGGTCGATAAGCCAGAAACAATTCAACAGCTAAAGGATGAGATAATTCGGCACATTAACGGCATAGAACCTCCATTATGCCTCAGGGTCATCGAAAATTTGGACCATCGGATGGAGGTGTGCCGCCGTGGTCGCGGCGCCCTTTTGGCCGATATTTTGTTTTATAGATAATTGAATAACACCAATATATCATAATAAAAAAAAATTACAATAATTTCCTAAATAGTTTGTATTTTATTCAAAATCAACATCGGCCCTTGAAATTTAACCACCCTTTATAACCTTATTTTATTACCAGATCTGCTTTTAAGCAAAAAAAGTTGTTTAAGTTCGCTTACGGGACATTTTCATGAAAAACCTGTTCTAGGCTATATCTCGGTTATATATGGACCGATATCTGAATTTGTTTTTTGCCTTCTAGTCACCATGTTAAATAATTTTTTTCAAAACTTTCCATACAAAATTGCAAAAAATGGCTTTTTTCGGAATTTTGGATATATCTCAGCTCTATGTGAACCGGATATTACTAAATTTCAATAGCATAACAACGAATCGATGGGGTAAAAAAATTGTGTAAGAAAAAAATTGCTATGTAATGGTTTTCTCAGAAACTTAATCGACTTTTCCATTAATTCTGCTTCAGAATATATATACTTTATAGGGTCGCGTATGAAAATTGTAGATATTAGAAACGGAATCACAAACTTATATACATATACATTTTTGTGAAGGGTATAAAAACATCTCTTTTCATTTTTACGAAGTACTTTTCCAAAAAAGTAGTTTTTAAAGTACTTTTCCAAGAAAATACTTTTCAAATACTTTTCCAAGAAAGTCATTTTTAAATACTTTTTCAACAACACCCTTTGCATGTATAATTAAAAAGTACTCTTATAACGTATTTTTAAAAGTATTCTTGAATATACTTTTAAAACGTGCTTTTGAAAATGCTATTAAGACTAGCTTTGGAAGTCTTGATAAATAGGGACTTTGAAAGTACGTTTAAAAATGCATTTTAAAAGTACTTTTTAAAGTACCTTCAAAAAGTACCTAGAGAAGTACACCTAAAAACTGCTTTCACAAAAAAGTATATTTTTAAAAGGTAATTTTTAAAAGAATATACTTCAAAAAATTCCGTTAGAATTTGGCTTTAAAAAAACTGCCATTTGGAAAAAGTACTTTTTAAAAAAGAATATTTCAGAAAAATATCTTTTAACAAAGGATTAAAAAAAAAACTTGTACTGTTTGTAAAAGTACTGATTGAAAAAAGTATCTGTCATAAAACTGCTTTTTGAAAAATAACATAAACATTAAATGAAAATAACTTTTTCAAAATTTATTTTTTTAATATCGGTAACTCTTAAAAAATACCCATTAAAAAATATATTTTTAAGAATAGTATCTTTCAATAAAACATTATTCTTAAATCAACACGATGCGAAAACTGCCTGTGAAGAAAAATCTCTTCAGAAAAGTAACTTTCCAAGAAGGTGTTTTTAAAAAATGTACCTTTGAAAAATAGGTTCTTAAAAAGTACTAAAATATTAAACACCTTTAAATGAAGAAGTTTATAAGAGTACATATTTTTTAACAAAGTTCTTTGCAGGACTACATCATATCTGCATTTTTTATATCATATCTGCTTTTGAAGTCTCGTTTAAAACAGCAAGTTCGTGTACTTTTCCTCCTTTTTCTGAAAATATTTATTTTTTTGCTTCGAAGTAATTTTACGCTGCTTGAATAATCAAACCAAAGACATAAAGTACAGGCTGTCCGCCGGAAAGGTATACTATATTGTTTGTTTATAATTTTTGATTAAATGAAAGAGAATGTATCTTGATGTTTGGAATACAATACCAGATATACTTATGTCCGCCTCTGCTAGCGGAGTACATTTTTGATCACATTCTCACACATTTTACGCCTTATTTCAATAATTTTATTAGGAATATTTTATTTCAGTTGCTCAAGCATTTCTGGTTTGTTTGCATAAATCTTGCTTTTGGGATAACTCCACAAAGAAGTCCGGAGCAGTCATATTTGGTGACCATGGAGGCCAATCAAAATCACCATTTCTTGAAATAAATTGTTGCGAAAAAAAGCCTCGCAGTAATTCCACTGTAATTCTGGCTGTATGCGAAGTGGCAGCGTTTTATTGATACCACATGTTAAGCAAGCCCAAAGCATGCAGTTCTGGCGTTAAAAATTTCTCAATCATATCACGATTTCGCTTCCCACTCACAGTTACCGTTGCGCCGTTTTTATTTTCAAAGAAGTAAGGACCAATGATTCCTCCTAACCAAATTGCCCACCAGACTATCACTTTTAATGAATGCAAAGGTGACTGATGAATAATTTGAGTTTCTGTTTATTCACATATCCAAATCGGGGTTATCATGGGCGAGCTATAACATCCTATTGGCATATGTATGGCGCCCTAAAAATTTTCTTATGGAAGAAATTCTTGTGTCAGCTGAATCTTAAATGAAAGCAGCTGCAAAACCTGGTGCAAAATTTTGGTCAAAGTTGTTCTCTTTGAAGACCAAGCTCCTTTTTTTTATTACAATTCAATTATTTATTGTATCTTCTAAAATAACTAACAATAAGTATGGAAATCTTAAAACTAAAAATTAATTAATTAGTATGGAAACAAAAAATTAATTAATATTGAAAAGTTGTTCCTTGCGTGTATTTTGTTGGTAAATCACCTTGCCAACGCTCTGATGGTTGCAAGGGTGTCCATCCTTCTCAGTCGAGTGTGGCTGCCAAAGTTAAGGATGCTACGTGCGAGAGGATTCGGGTCTGTTAATGTACCTTATCGCGTGTTTTGAAAATTCATCTTTCACTAAGGCTACACCTAGATCTTTGTGAATTCGAGAGTTTTTAACATACCATGGAGCTGCAGTAATTATACGGAGAATTTTATTCTGGCGCTTTTGAATTTTCTCAGTGTTAGATGCAGAGGCGGTACCCCACAATTGAATTCCATAACTCCATATTGGCTTTAAGATTGCGTTATACAGCAAAAGTTTGCAATCTAACTTCAAGATAGAATTTCTGCCGATGAGCCAATTAAGTTGCACCAATTTTAATTCCATCTGAGTGACTTTAGCGTCAATGTGAGACTTCCACGTGAGCCTACAGTCAAGATGAATACCAAGGTATTTGACTTCACTGTGCTGCGGAACAATAGAGTTGTTGATTTTAATAGCCGAATAAGTTTTTCTACGTAGTGTGAAGGTAACATGGGTACATTTTTGTTCATTTACTTTTATTTTCCAAAATTTCAGCCATTTCTCCAATATAAGAATATGTTGTTGCAAATTTTGTGATGCTAATTTATAGTCTTCATGGACACTGATGAATGCTGTATCATCTGCAAAAGTTGAAGTGTGAATTTTGCAGCTCGTTGGCATCTCTGAAGCATAAATCAAATATAAAGTTGGTCTCAATATGCTACCCTGGGGAACTCCAGCTTCGATTGGCTGAGCCGAGCTTTTGAAATCACCTTCCTTAACGACGAATTTCCGGTCATATAAGTAGCTCTCTAACAGTTTGTGCGTGTTTGCAGGCAAGTTTAATTTTATTTTATGGGTTAAGCCTTTCTGCCACACTTAGTCAAAAGCTTTGGAAACGTCAATAAATAGAGCTGAGCAATATTTTTTATCTTCGGACGCATTTCTGATAACATTCACCAGCCTGTGTGTCTGTTCTATGGTGCTATGCTTAGCCTTAAAACCGAATTGATGGTTAGGAATACATCCTACTTCATTCAAGATTGGGGTCAACCTCGTCATTAGCAATTTCTCGAACAGTTTCTCAACTTTTGTAGGATCCTTTCCTGGTTCGGGTATCATAGTAATGACAGACACCTTCCACTCAGTAGGAAAATACTCGAGACGTAAAATAGCATTAAAAATAAAAAGGACGAGTCTTCTAGCTACTCGGGGTAACTGCACAAGCATTTTATTGGTAATTTTATCAATACCTGGAGCTTTTCTTGGGTTTAAGTTACTAATAGCATTATCGACATCTTGAAAACGAAGTCTAAAAGGTACGGGAGGTCTAACTGCATATGGCGGCATATCAGCTTCATCATTACCAAGACCAAGCTCCTGAACACGGCGTCAAATTGAGGTTGATGGATTGTTGTCTTGAACACTTTCTTGAGCAGCAGTAACGTTTTCAGCCGATCTTACAGTATGTTGTGGTCAGCGTTGTTAACTCGGTGCGTTTTACACCGTTTTTGGTGCGTTTTAAAATTATTTGTGCGAAAATTTCTTTAGTGCGAAAATTTCTTTTTACATTTTCGGTGCGTTTTTTAAATTTCGGTGGCACAAAATCAAATTCAACTCAACTTATTGCTTTAATGTAAGAAAATAAGTTATGTAAGAAAATAAGTTATAAGTTACGTTTCATTTTGCGTGGAAAACGTACCATGTTATATCCACAAACAGCCAGTTTACCAATGTCGAAAGAAAATGAATGCGAAAGAAAGCTAGTCACTCACATTCGAATCAATTTGGGTTTGTCTATCTCGCTGCTATTCGTTCGCATTTTCTTATGTGATTTGGGTGAATTTTGACAGATCGTTCGCATAGAAAAAAGTTAGACGAACCCAAATCAATTTTCTTTCACTTAGATTGTGAACGCAAGCTTGCTGTCGAGATTGGTAAACTGGCCGTAAGACAATCTTACTGTTGTATATTATACACACTCTCGAGAGATAGCGAAAATTTCGTTTTATAAAATTTGCAGCTTTTGGAAAGTGTTTTACTATTAAACGATCAAGTCAGGTTTGTCAAATATTGCAATAATACCAGCCTCTGAACAGAGAAGATCGTATTTGTGATGGCTCGTAACTGAGAAATTACCAAATTATTAAATAAATTATAATTTAGTATTTGGTTTTTATTCGACCTCTATTTCTTAATTAAGTAGTATTTCGTTGAGTTTAAGGTCCTTTTTAGCTTATTTATTTCAATATCTCTGCCAATATTTCGCTTTCCTTCGGATAGCTTCTTCAGGGCCCTGAAGCGAAATATTGGCAGAGATATTGAAATAAATAAGCTAAAAAGGACCTTAAACTCAACGAAATACTACTTAATAAATTATAATTTTTCTACAAAACGTTTGCATTAAATATTGATTATGGTAAACTTCATCTTTAATATGGTATAATTCTGGCAAATTTTCTTATATTTCAATAAATTCTTTTGAATACACCGCTTACGAAAACACAAATGAAATGTATATTGTGTTTGAGAGAATTGCTACGAGTATTAGTTGAATTTGAAGGCTTGTAGTGCGGTACTGTAACTTTTAATGATCCGATAATCGTAAATTCTTTCAACAGTAAAGAGATGCTGCTGCAATATAATGTTGACGACGGTAAGCAGCTGTATTTTTTGTGCCCCTGATAATAGGCAGTAAAAGTAACAGCTGATTTTGGTCGACAGCAAATATAATTAAATGATATTACTTAATAATAACGTTCATAAAAATATTCTTATAATTATTGTAAAGATAACATTATTTTAATTAAACTAACAGAGTCGTAGTAGAGGCCAAATTTGACAAACACGAATTCTAGCTATTGAACGAATTTAATGGCATGCAATCAGGCGATGCTATCTGACCCAGTTTGATTGTATATTAGTCGCTTAAAAGGCTGTTTTATTATCATGTTTTTAATATAAAAATATTGTACTTCTTGAAATAATGAGTGATTTTATAAGAACTATCGGAAATTTAAAAAAAAAAAAAACACATAAAATTCAGAAAAATGCATGAAATATTTATTTGGATCGATAGTTGGGTCGATATAATTTAATGTTTGAAGATTATTTCATGCAAATGTTGGCCGCGGCTGCGCCTTAAATGGTCCATCCGCTTAGTCCAATTTTGGCATACTCTTTCCAACATTTCGGCCGGTATCTCGCGAATAATGTTGGCAATGTTGGCTTCCAGTGCGTCAATCGAAGCGGGCTTGTCGCTATAAACATTAGCCTTAACATAGCCCCACAAAAAATAGTCTAGAGGCGTTAAATCGCACGATCTGGGTGGCCAATTGACTGGTCCCAAGCGTGAAATAAACTGTTCACCGAACTCGCCTCTCAATTGGTCCATTGCTTCGCGTGCTGTGTGGCATGTGGCACCGTCTTGTTGAAACCACATGTCATGCAAGTCAAACTCTTCCATTTTGGGCAAAAAAAAGTTTGTTATCATTGCGCGGTAGCGCTCACCATTCACAGTAACGTTGTGATTCGCATCATCTTTGAAGAAATACGGCCCAATGATGCCGCCAGCCCATAATCCGCACCAAACGGTTGTTTTTTGTGGATGCATTGGTAGCTCTTGTAATGCTTCTGGCTGCTCGTCACTCCAAATACGGCAGTTTTGCTTGTTCACGTATCCATTCAACCAGAAATGAGCCTCGTCGCTGAACACAATTCTTCGATAAAAAAGTGGATCTTCATCTAACTTTTCAAGAGCCCATTCACCAAAAATTTGGCGTTGTGGTAGGTCGTTTGGCTTCAATTCTTGCACCAGCTGTATCTTATAAGGCTTCAGACCCAAATGCTTCCGCAAAATTTTCCACGTAGTGGAGTAACAGAGGCCCAATTGCTGCGAACGGCGCCGAATCGATAATTCACGGTCATCACCAACACTGGCCGATACGGCTGCGATATTTTCTTCAGTTCGCACTCTACGTAAGCGTGTTGGTGGTTTAATGTCCAACAATGTAAATTTGGTGCGAAATTTTTTTACAATAGCCCGAATAGAAGCCTCAGTAGGTCGATTACAGTGACCATAAAATGGAAGAAGCGCGTGATGAACGTTCTTAACAGATCACGCATTTTGGTAATAAAATTCAATAATTTGCAAGCGTTGTTCGTTTGTAAGACGATTCATGATTAAATTATAGACCAAACTGAAGATGTTTGACAGTGACACAAGATACAAAACGTACAAAATAGGTTTCTAAAAATGAAAGGAAAAAACTCAAAACTCGGTGCGTTTTTGTTGATATAACGCGCTTTTTTCCCCCATTTTGGTGCGTTTTGAAATTTCAAAGTTGACAACGCTGGTTGTGATCCATGCTTTGGCCTACCACCTACAGACCCTCTTTTGGTAATAATGGTGGTAAAGCGAGGAGATACCTTCCCGGCGGACACCCGGTATTTGTTTGACGTTATAGTTGATTTAACATGAAAAATGTCTTATGCAATGATTTCGCCACGTCTTGCGCACAGGAGTAAATACGTGTTTACTGTTGGTTACATTTTTAAAAACTTTCCAAAGTTTACGATTTGGGAGAAAAGGAAACAAACAAATTAGTTTAATGATAAAAAAAGAAAACACTCATAAACTGAACTTAGCAATATTTTATATGAACGAGATTATCCTTTGGAAAAAAAGATGTGTTTAATCAGTTGAAAGAAAGTTTATGAAACGAGAAATAATCAAGAGCTTCCGGCTAAAATATGTACACAAACAGATAATTTAAAAACTTCCATGTATTATTTTTGTAACCAGAAACCATTTAAAAATTCACTGGAGAAAAACATTTTCTGTTGTCATAATACACAACGTTTACTTTTTCCACTTGAAAAGGAAAAAGGACTTCGTTTATATTTCAAGGATAATATTTGTACTTATGGTAGACGGGATGGATAATATTTTTTAACATTCTCAAACATATTTAAATAAAGGATTAGAAATTCCAAAATTCTAAAACATGAAATATTTTAAAGAATAACAAGTAAGAGTGTAGTATATTCGGCTGGGCCGAATCTAAAATACCCTTCACGATAGTCACGAATATGTATAGTATATTAAAAATGTGACCTGAATATGCTCGGTTATATATGAACCGATATCGAAATTTTCTATTTTCTGTATTTTAGTAACCTTCTTTTATAACAAGAATTGCTTTTCAGAAAAAAAAAAAAATTTTTTTAATGAAAAAATCGGTTCAGGCTATATCTCGGGTATATATGGACCGATATCGAAAATTTTAATTTTCCAAATTTATATAACCTTATTTCATTACCAGAACTGCTTTTGAGCACAACAAATTGTTTAAGTTCGCTTACGCGACATTTTCATGAAAAACCCGATTTGGGCTATATCTCGGGTACATATGGACCGATATCGGAAATTTTCATTTTCTATATCTAGGTAACCTAATTTCATTACCAGAACTGCTTTTGAGCACAAAAAAGTTGTTTAAGTTCGCTTACGCGGCATTTTCATGAAAACCCTGGTCTAGGCCATATCTCGGGTATATATGGACCGATATCGGAAATTTTTATCTTCCACATTTATATAACCTCATCTTATTACCAGAACTGTTTTTAAGCAAAAAAAAAATTGTTGTTTAAGTTCGCTTACGCGACATTTTCATGAAAACCCCGGTTTGGGCTATATCTCGGGTATATATGGACCGATATCGGAAATTTTCATTTTCCATACCTATATAACCTTATTTTGCTATTAGAACTGCTTTTAAGCAAAAAAAAGTTGTTTTAGTTCGCTTACGCCGCGTATTCATGAAAAACCCGGTTTAGGCTATATCTCGGATATGTATGGACCGATATCGAAAACTTTCATTTTCCATATTTATATCACCTTATTTTATTACCAGAACTGCTTTAAGGCGAAAAAATTTTTTAAGTTCGCTTACGCGGCATTTTCATGAAAAACACGGTTTGGGCTATATCTCGGGTATATATGGACCGATATCGGAAATTTTCATTTTTCATATTTATGTAACCTAATTTCGTTACCAGAACTGCTTTTGAGCAAAAAAAAGTTGTTTAAGTTCGCTTACGCGACATATTCATGAAAAACACGATTTGGGCTATATCTCGGGTACATATGGACCGATATCGGAAATTTTTATCTTCCATATTTATATAACCTTATTTTATTACCAGAACTGTTTTTAAGCAAAAAAAAATTGTTGTTTAAGTTCGCTTACGCGACATTTTCATGAAAAACCCGGTTTGTGCTATATCTTGGGTATATATATGGACCGATATCGGAAATTTTTATCTTCCATATTTATATAACCTCATCTTATTACAAGAACTGTTTTTAATAAAAAAAAGTTGTTAAAGTTCGCTTACGCGACATTTTCATGAAAAACCCGGTTTGCGCTATATCTCGGGTATATATGGACCGATATCGGAAATTTTCATTTTCCATATTTATGTAACCTCATTTTATTACCAGAACTGCTTTTGAGCAAAAAAAAGTTATTTAGCTTCGCCTATGCGACATTTTCATTAAAATCCGATTTGGGCTATATCTCGGGTATATATGGACCGATATCTGAAAAAAAAATTTTTTGTCTTTTAGTCACCATGCTTAATAAGTGTGTGAAGTTTGAAGCAAAACGAACGACTTTTGTTTTCAAAAATTTTCATACAAAACTGCAAAAAAAATGGCTTTTTTCGGAATTTTGAATATATCTCAGCTATACGTGGACCGATATTACTGAATTTCAATAGCAAACCCATGAATCGATGGGGTAAAAGAATGGTGAAAGAAAAAAGTTTCTAAGTCTAATGGTTTTCTCAGAAACGGTATTTCAACAGCGGACAGACGGACAGACGGACATCGCTTAATCGACTTTTCCATTAATTCTGATTCAGAATATATATACTTTATAGGGTCGCAAAAAAAAACTGTAGAAATTACAAACGGAATCACAAACTTATATATACCCTTTACATTTTTGTGAAGGGTATAAAAAGAAATATTAATATTACTTGACTATAAATATAATTTCAATAATTTTGTGTTTAATGTTGTAAAACCACAAAAATACAAAATCCCCTGAAGAAGTGAACATAAAATTCACGAAACGGGAAAAATATGTAATAAAGATTTTGCATTTTTATTGACATAAAAAAAGTTAGGCCTCATCAGCTAAGTATATACTAAAAACAAATAAGAAATATTAATGTCTGTTAAATAATTTTTATTCCAATAAATATTTAACTGAAATTAAGAATTAGCATAATTTTTGCATCAAATATTCTCTTTTAAGAAATTTAGCATTTAAAATGATAATATTAGGACTCTTTGATAACTCCTTGCCTATTTGAAAAATTATTTTCTTTAGGCGAATGAGCAAGAACAAAGGAAACATAAATGTATTAATTGAATTTCTTGATGCTTAATGGCGCGCTGATGTTTAATTTATGATATTGTAGTAGGTGAAAATGGTGTTACGAATATGTATTTCGTCTGACCCACTGTTCGGAGCCTTTGCTCTCTTTGTTATGAATTTACATGCACATCCACACCCACAACATAATACTAAAAACATAATAAACAACCAAGCAATGATCTAAAGAACGCAAAATCCCTAGTAAACCAACCATCAACGATCTTATTGTTGTTGTTGTTGTAGCTTTCTTATTGTTTCGCAGACATTTGTTTTGCATAGCAATTACATTTGTTCAAATCACTAGAAAGACAGAGAAGTATAAATAGCAGACGGATTTTCAGCAGAGTTTGATTCTAAAAGTGGTAATATACAGTCATAAGTCAGAAAATTAAGCAAGTCTGGTGTGTTAATGCACAGTGGTATTAAGTGTAAATAGTTGCGAAGTATTCTAGTACTGTGTTATGAACAAGTGTGTGTGTGTTCTTCTAACATTTGCAATTAAAGAATCTACAAGTTGTTATTACAAAAATTTCTTTTGTATAGTCATTTTGGTATTTTTTTCTTCCCTTTATCAGGCTTCAGAATAAAAACAATCATATCTGTGGTGTTTTCTCATAACAACTTAAATCGAATTTCAAAAATCTTAAAAATGGAATCTAATTTAGTTATTTTATTATATATAAAATTTTTATTTGTAAAAATATCTTTTTTTATTATTGACGAAATTTTGTTGTAATTTTGGTTTATTTTCATTTGATCTTAAATAAAGTTTGTCTTTGAAATTTTGACTAAAAAGTTTATTTAGTCTTATCTGGACTTAAGAAGTTATGATATAATGTCACAGATATGTTAATTCTCTTACCTGAAATTAATTGCACAGAATTTCATCTAAATCTTACGGGATGATCGTCTCTGTAAGTGTGTGTACCACTGGCTGAAGCTTAACAAGATATTCAGTAGAGATATCGTGATAATAACGAACAGCAAGTTCTACATCAACACCCATTAAACAAGATGGCGAGACATTCTAACCTAACCCTACGTGGCTAAGTGGACACGGGTCCAATAACGGCAACAACATCGCTGACAAAAATGAAATAACCATAGGAACAGGGATATCGATCTCTTTTGCGGACAGGCTGAAATGTGTCCAGGAAAAATAGCTAATATATTAACTTTAACAGAACATGGCCGCATATTAACTTTAAGAGAATAAAGGAGCTCTTAAAACTGCCCAGATATCACTAAAGAGGCACTTTGAGAACTATGCCAGGAGCCTAGGATTATCATATAACGATTTCTGCAGAAGATGCCATGATGAATCCTCCACCTCCTAGTAACATGCTTGGCATTCGAGCTACCCCGCCTAAGATATCTAGGCGAGAGGAGCTTCAATACCCTATCACGTCTGGCCTCGGTCAACCTGACCGCGCTAGCTTCAATCATAAGCAGCATCAGATGGCTAGTAAAATAGCTTACTGCTTTTGGTGTCGATAATGACTTTTCTCGGCTTATAACAAATTTTTTTCAGGGCCTGCACTATACGAAATTTTTGAAATATATTCTCAAACATTCAACTTTATATCCCAACAAAGGTGTAAAGAAATGTTAGGTGTAATAAAAGGTTAGAGACGTTTATGAATAAAAAAGCTTGTTTTTTATGTTTTGACAGGTATTATTCATCCATTTATTATATAATAACATAATTTTCGTACTTTACGAAGTATGGGTTGCAGTGAGGTTTTCAGCTACACGCTACTACAATTTATACTATTTCATTTGACAGAAAGATTTTATCAAAACATTTTGATTTTCGTATTACAAAGTATACTTCACAAGTAAGACAGCATGACACGTTACTAACTTCATACAGTTGTACGATTTGTCGTATGATTTGTAGTAACGTCTATACCAGAGAACAACTTTGGGTGATTGAAAAAAATCATACTTGCTCAACAACATTTTTTTTCATTCATTTATTTATCGAATCTTCACAAAGTGAACTAACAATAAGTATTCAAATCTTAAAACTAAATACATAAAATTAATTAGGTCCAGCCAATGCTAGACAAAAATGTTTTATTTTGCACGGTCAATATCGGTAAAATCACCTATTTAACGTTCTGATGGTGGCAATGGTATCCCTCCTTCTCAACCGAGAGTGGCCTGCAAAATTAAGTATATTGCGTGCAACATAAAAACCATTTCATTTCGTTCAAATATGATTTTGTATTCAGCCGCACAAATGCGCAGTTGATTTTTAATCAGTATACACAATGAGCGACAACTTCGCTATGTGAGTAATATCATCGTTAAGGTTCCTGCTTGAATATAAATGAATGCGCGTATAGTTTGGCATTCATTTCTTGTGTTTGAATTTCTGTTTTGGAAGAAACGAAAAATTAGCAAAAATCAATGCAGTGATGTATTCAACAATTTTTCTGTATGCTTCTGCTGAAAAAATCAAAGTAAAATACATATACATAGAAACAAAAGGATTTCAAAGAAAAAACAAATGCGCATATGTATACAAGTATTTATTTTTGAACATTTGTTAAAAAATACAATGGTATACATATAACAAAAACTACACTTGTTTCACTGCGCTTTGAATTTAACTTTGCCCTTTAAACTAACATACAAAATATGTATGTAAATATGTTTCAAATTTGTTTATACAACACACAATCGAAGCAACATCTAACGTTTAGTCGATTTTATTCAGTACTAAAACGAACGCGCAATATTTACAAGGCGAGTTGATTTCACTCAGCATTGAGCTCTCTTGCTAGATTTTTGTTGATTACAAATTTAGATTGTTTACAAGACGAGTTGATTTCACTCAACGTTGAACTTTGTTGCTTGATTTTTGCTGATTACAAATTTAGAATGTTTACAAGACGAGTTGATTTCACTCAACATTGAACTTTGTTGCCTGATTTTTGTTGATTACAAATTTTAGTGTATGAGTTAATCAAGCAAAAACATGATTTTTGGTGATCACTGGTCTATACCCCACACTTACAAAATGTCTCCACAGCGTATGAGCAATGTTCACTCATCAACTACCAGCGTTGTCAACTTTGAAATTTCAAAACGTACCAAAATGGTGAAAAAAGCGCGTTATTTCAACAAAAACGCACCGAAGTTTACATTTTTTTCTTTTAATTTTTAAAAACATATTTTGTATTTTAAGAAGTACAATATTTTTATATTAAAAACATGATAATGAAACAGCCTTTTAAACGGCTATTACACAACCAAACTGGGTCTGATACAACCGACTGATGGCATCCCATCAAATTCATTCAATAGCTAAAATTCGTGTTTGTCAAACTTGGTCTCTAATACTAATAAAACGTTAGTTTTATTAACATAATGTGACCTTTTTAACAATCATAACGATATTTTATCAAATTTATGATTATATTTTACCAAAATTATTATTAAGCAATATCATTTAATTATATTTGCTGTCGACCGAAATCAGCTGTTCCTTTCGTTGCCTATTATCAGGGACACAAAAAAAAACAAAAATACAGCTGCTTAACGTCGCCAAAATTCATTATTTTCATTTCTGTTTTTCTACACAGAAAAAAATTTTTTACGTGTTCAATAACGTAATTCGTTGAATCAATTAATAAATTGTTTGAATGCGGATCTGTAAAGGAATTCGTGGATTCAAACAAAAGTTTAGTAAAAATAACTATTGATCGAAAACAACTATTTTTTTAAACAACAACAAAATACGATATCCAAATTACTTTTTAATAAATTAATTACAAATTATTTTTTCAGACAAAAATTTTGTTGATTTTATATTTACTATAATTGTCTTTAAAATAATTTATTGAAATCTACGAAAATTTGCCAGAATTATAACAAATAAAATGTGAAGTTTACCATAATCAATATTTAATGCAAAATTTATAACTTATTTAATAGTTTGGTAATTTCTCAATTACCAATACCGTAACGAATTCACGAGCCATAAAATACGAACTTCACTGTTCGGAGACTGCATTTATTGCAATATTTAACAAACATTGCTTGATCGTTTAATAGCAAAACAATCTCTAAAAGCAGCAAATTTTATAAAACGAAATGTTTCTTTTTCTTTCGATAGTGATTAAACTTTTTTCTTGCATTAAAACAAACAGTTGAGTTTGATTTTGTGCCACCGAAATTTAAAAAACGCATCGAAAATGTAAAAAAACGCTCCCCGCACTGGCTAAAGAATTTTTCGCACAAATAATTTTAAAAAGCACCAAAAACGGTGCGAAACGCAACGATTTGACAACGCTGGCAACTACGACATTGTGACAAATTCTGGCAAATTCGCTAGCACTTACTTTTTGAAATAATCGTATTTAAAAATATAAATTTGCCGCCAGACACCATACAGGGTGTAGCGAAGTACTCATTAAAATATCTCTAAACAATCTCAAATACACAAGATTGCACTAATGTAACAAATATTTCAATAAAATGCTTGGTAAATTGAAAATGAATTTAAACCTAATAATTACAAACGTTATTATTACGCAAAATAAATAAAAGCGTATTCCCAAAATTTAACTTAATATTCTGAAAGCCTTTATCTTTCTATAAACAGTAGTCATAAAATTATTGTGCCTTTCCTTATGGAATGGTTTCTAAACTCATCTAATAGTAATCGCATGCGGTTTGCTCGTAGAATATTGCCAAACAGACTGCTGCCTCTTAAGAACGTGTTTATTAGCAAATTTTCGCCTGCAGTCATCCTTCTGTATCCTCCTTTCACACAAATTAAGCTTCAGCACGTGTCAATTATGTGAATGCGAATTTAAGTAAATGAAGTTGAAGATTTTTTTGGGCTGTTTTTGTTTTTGTAACAACTTGAAAATAAACATTTTTTGTACCATTTTTAAACATCTTTTGTATATTTTTAAATAAATCTTTATTTTTAACATTAAGAACAAGAAGTTTTTTCAATTGCTCTGTTAAAATAACTTAAATACATTTTGTGCAGATTAAGACAAATATTTTCTTAAACGCATTTCTAAGCAAATAATAGTTAAATAAATATTTTGATTAAGACCAAAGAAAAGAAAAGAAAATAGATTTAATAGTTTCTTTGAGAGGTGTTTCAACAATGTTTTTAATTTCCCACAGAGAAGCAAAAAGAAAAAAAAGAAAAAATAAAGGAAAAATAAGAAGAAAACGATTTGACATTCAACAGCATTGTGGTCAGTAACATAAAAGAACAAAACAAGGAACATAACAAGGAAAACTTGTGGGAAAATTACAACCAAAAGATGGCACAAATAAAAGGAAAATTGCAACAGTTGCAAAAAAAACGAAATTAGATTTTAGGTGAGGAGTAATTTGTTAACTTAAAGTGATGGTCTTCTTTCTCTTTGGGAAGAAGCAAAATAAATCCCATTTTAATTTCCGCTACGAGGTCAAATCACACAAGAATTGGTAGGAACGGCAGCAACTAATCAACAGAAGATGTCCAAAGCAACCGAATGAAAAAGGTAAAAATAGAAATTAAAAATTGTTAAAGCGATAAATCAAGTGCGACATTTTTACACTGAATAAAAATCTAAGTACGAGTATGTACTTTAGGGTGGGTGGATTTAGCAATCGATATTGTGCCATCGATTTTTTGACAGCTACTGGCATATGGAAAGAACGTTCTACAACGACATATTCAAAATAATCATTTTCGAGCTGCTCAAATTTCGTTAATAAATAATTTAATTTCATAAAAATAATTTAAAATTCGAATTCTTGATCCTATTTCCTTCGACCTTTACTTAATTCAATATTTGCAATAAATTCCTGCAGCTCAAGTTCCTTTTTTTTAATTTTTAATGTAGTTTTTAATATGTCGCCTTGCTTTGAAAGACTTCTTCAGGAAAAGACGTCAGAGTCTTAATACGAAATGTGATAGTCTGAAGCGCCCATCACATGTGAAACAAAATATCCGCCAAATTTTTGCCACGCATTGTCTCATCCTTTAGATCTTGAATTATTCTTGGCTTGCGGACCTACACTTTTGCTTTTAAATATTCACATCGGTGTTAAATCACATGATCATGGCGACATGAACATCACCACAACGTAAGATATCATGACCATTATATTTCTCGCCCAAAAGTGAGATTGTTTCGTCGGCTATGTGGTACCCTCCTGTTGGAACCACATATCGTCCAGCTCCATATCTTCAAATTCCGGCTACAATAAGCATATCCACAGTAACTCTTTTCAAATAATTACCTCATTTTCAAATAATTACGGGCCGATGACGGCGTCATCTCATCAGCCGCACCAAACAGTCACCCTTTGTGGATTTGAATTTCCTGCAGATCCGTTTTGTTATAATTTGCGCACAATTCCCCCAATTGGAGATTATACCATCAATCCGTCATTTCGATGAAAGTAAATTGGTGGCTCTGGAAATTTCCAAAGCGTTTGACAGAATGTGGCATGCTGCACTACTGGCAAAACTTACTGCTTTTGGTGTCAGTGATGACTTTTCTAGGTTTATATCGAGCTTTCTCAGAGACCGCACTATACGGAGAAAGGCTCCGTTCTTTCTCCTACCATATTTCTTGTTTTCCTCAACGATCTTCTCTATGAAACTTCTAACTCTATTCACTCTTTCGCGGATGACAGCAGCATTTGCCACTCGCACTGTTTTAGTCATAGGCCTAGCCTATCAGAGTTCGCTGCCAAGAGGATAAATATTGGGTGGTTCATTTCAAGGGCCGATGTTGAATGTGAACCACACCTAAACGCCAAGTTTTTTTTCCGAATTTTATTTGACATTTCTCTATTTCAGACTTACTCAATTTGAACCATGGAGAGATACACAATCCAACAACGTGTTAAAGTTATCCAGACTTATTATGAAAATGATGATCAATTTTCGAAGAAAATCATCTTCAGTGATGAGGCACATTTTCACCTCAGTGGATTCGTCAATAAACAGAATTGCCGCATTTGGGCGAATGAGAATCCAAGAGTGACTGTCGAAAAACCAATGCACCCACAAAGAGTGACTGTTTGGTGCGGTTTATGTGCTGGTGGCATCATCAGGCCGTATTTTTTCCAAAATGAGGCCGGTCAGGCAGTTACTGTGAATGGTGTTCGCTTTCGTGAGATGATAACGAACTTTTTATGGCCCGAATTGGAAGATATGGATGTAGACGATATGTGGTTTCAGCAGGACGGTGCCACTTGCCACACAGCTAACGAAACAATTGCTCTTTTGCGCAACAAATTCAATGGCCGTGTTATCTCACGTAATGGCGATGTCAATTGGCCGCCAAGATCATGTGATTTGTGATATTTGAGTTTGTTATCATTGTTTCATCTAAAAAACTACATAGGCGCACGACTTTGTTTCCGCCGTTTTTTCACAAATTCAAATTTTTTTTCTTTTTTTTTTTGTTATTTATTCTTCAATAAACAAAAAGCCTCTCATAGGCCGAAATGATTACATGGAATTTAAGTATGATTCAAAGTTTTGTCCATTACTGGCCACTACTTTCTCCCATCTTTCGGGTAGCGTACGAATCCCGCGTTGAAAAAACTGGTCATCTTTTGAAGCGATCTACGATTCGATCCAGTTTTTTACTTCTTCATGAGACCAAAAGTGCTGGTCAGCTGGATCGTGTGCCATTGATCGAAACAACTGATAGTACGAGGGATCAATGTCTAGATAATACGGCAAGGACTACCTATTTCAATGTTTTCAATTATGTATTGGCCACTTTCGCAACATGCGATCCAGCATTGTCATGCTGTAAAATCATTTTGTCATGTCTCTCGTTGTATTGCTGCCGTTTGCCTTTCAATGATCGGCTCAAATGTATTAATTGCCTTCGATAACAATCGCTTGTGATTGTCTCAGTCGGTTTTAACAACTCATAATACACTCGCTGAGCTGGTTCCACCAAATACTGAACAAACTTCAAATACCATCAGTATAATGCACTGCATATGTGGGGGCTATCCCCTCAATACTGGTTCAAGTTATAAAAAAAAGAACTCCAAATACTAGGCAAACTATGAACATCCCGTTTGGACGTCGACGTGGAAACATAGCCGGGATATTCCCATAATTTTCGGCGTTTGGAACTATCGCAATTAACCCATGTTTCGTCCGCAGTCACAATGAGGTACAGAAATCTCTGCCGTCTTTGCCTTGCAAGCAACTGTTCACAAGCAAGCAAACGGCGTTCAACATCTTTCGGCTTGTAACGTGGCTTTGTGGTCGGGCTGAAGTAGCAAAGCGACGTCCAGGTTCTACTTACGGATCCACGAACCGTAAGTAATTAACAAGACAGGATTTTCCTTATTGAAGCTTACAATAATCCAAAATTCTATCTATTCAATATTTAAAATAATAACAATGATAGGTTTAGGCTCAGGATGCTTGCGGTTCGGTATATATTTCGTCTGTTCTTCGTGCGGTTTTAACCTGCAGTGATGATTGCTTGCGGTCGTGTTGGATGTATATCTTCTCATTGACACACCTCGGCTTCGGTACAACAACGATTGCTGGTGAGATTTCCTCTTAGGACGGGTCGGGTGTATCTTCACACGTACAGGCTTCGGGTTCAGTATGGCGGTCGTACTCCGCATGCACTGGAATCGGGTATGGTGGGAACTCTCTCGGGTCAGGATAACAACGGGTGCTGGTGATAATTCCTCTTAGGACGGGTTGGATGAATCTCGTATTACTTCCGCAACAATCTGGGTACCTGCGAAATGGAGAACCTAGAAATTGTTTTGCGAACAGTCTAGCCAGAAGGCCACTGGGGGAGCAGTCAGCCGAAGCTGCTGGGTATACAGGCAGCTGAAGCCACTGTGGGAACAGTCTAGCCCGAAGGCCGCTGGGGGAACAGTCAGAATATTATATACGAAACAACATAAAAATGTATGCTTCGCTACAGGCTTCAGCTCGTACGGCATCCAATTTTCTTGTTTCTGAATCATTCCCATGGCTTTCAGGCATTTTGAAATGGCTTGCTGTGCTACTCCCAATGAGCCTGGAAATTCTTGTTGCATTTGAGGCGCGTATTGCTCAAGTAATGCTTGCAATCCTGCATCTTCTTTCATCTACTTCAGCGCTGTTTTTCGACGTTAAAATTACCGTTCTTGAAGCGTTGAAACCATCTTTTTTCACTAATAGCTGCTTCACAATAGGTATTTGAAAGTATTCGATGAACCTTAGTCACAGTTTTCTCACATTAAAGCAGAAACTTAAAACCTCCCACAGAACGACGAGAATTTGTTTCGTAAGTTGACATGTTTAATCGAGAATAACTTTAAGATGCAGACACAAATCGACTAATATTTCGATGCCTTTATGTTTACAAATATCTAAGCTTATTGTACTCGTATTCCATCTATGATCTATTAATTTCAACTACCGCTACAGCCATCTAATGCACAACGGCGGAAGCAACGTTGTACATCTAATAAAATGGGAAACAATCACAATAAAGCAATTGTTAGTTAATTTTTCAAAGTAAACACAATATAGAAATATATTTGAGAAGAAGGACTGCAAAAGCTTATTTTTTAGCATGTCATTTGATTTAAGAAAAGTGTCAAGATAATCACGGGGATGACATTACGGAAACTAGTTTCCCAATGAAAAAATCCTTAAATAAAAGAATAATACATCAAGAGAGTGAAATATAAAGTGGACTTTAAAAGCTCATAGCCGAAATATTTGATAAGAGTCCTAGTGTGCGGGATGGGTGGCGGCTACTCAATCAACCTTTATCTTGGAAAACTGCGTACAAAATTTGTAAGGAAATTAAAACAGTTTCAATCAAGATATAATATTGTAACAGTCTGTTATTTATTGCTGAAATGATAAACATTGTATTTGTGTTAGAACTAAAACTTTTCAAGTTACACTCGTCATTATGTTGCTTAAAAAGGAAGGAAAAATGCTTTATAAATAACTTAAAGTTAACAGAACATTTATGTTTATAAGTAAGAATGTGTGTTTGCTGCCGAAGGATATAAAACTGCAAGATCCTGTCACAGTTTTATCTGCTACAGCAAAATAAACTTATGACATACTTGAGAGAAACTCCATAAATACACAAACTTGTGCTTGCCGGCACATACACAAGTACACTTTTTCGTACCGTCGTTACCCCGCCAACAAAATAGCCACAAAGTAATGACGTTCAGTTAGAAATTCGACATCAAAATCTATATGTCTCAAGTCAGAGAGACGAGCTGAGACCGATAGATTTAGATTTATGGCTTATCTCAACTTTCGCAAAAAGAGCTTCAACATTGCCTGCGTCCATAAAATCGCTTACTACCCGAGCCTTCAATTTATTTGTAATACATAAACATACTCCTCCACCACGCATCCACAAAAATTATACTTTTTCTAATACAAAATTAGTTTTTAAATATGAAAAAAAAAAATTTAACTTGGTGCGTTTTTGCTGAAATAAGGCACCTTTTTCCTCAGTTTGGGGTGTTTTGAAATTTCAATGTTGACAACACTGCTCTCGACAATATATCTTGAAATTCGGTTATGGAATCACATAAAGCAGTTAAAAAAGTGATACCAACCTAAATTTTTATATTTTTGATATTTAATTATTTGATCTTGTTTAGGTAAATATTTCTTATTTTTGCAGCTAAAGATCGTTTTATGTTATATAAAAAATTTAACAGTATTTATTTTCAATATTTCGAAAACAATTTGTTATCATCGTCTGGAAAATTAGTTTTAATAATAATTAATATTAATTTTCCTGACGATGATAACAAATTGTTATCGAAATATTGAAAATAAATACTGTTAAATTTTTTACATAACATAAAAGGATCTTTAGCTGCAAAAATAAGAAATATTTTTATATTTTTATAAAAATACACCTTTTAGTTACATATATTTGCAAAGCGTAGTGGCCACACATAAAACTACCCTGCTAGCATTTTCAATCGTCGAAGACTGTACTGAGGAGTGTTTGTGATCGTCGACGAGTTAATTTTGTAATCACAGGTGATCTTTCGCACGGAAGCAAGCGTTACAAAAGCTGATTCTTTTATGAGACTTTTAAACAACTCAGCAAAAGACTCTTATGTGAATCGTATAGGGAATCGTCTGAGACTTGTGTAGATATTATCTTACAACTCCCCAAGGAATCAGCCGTGTAATCCTTGTATTATTCGATATTTTCATACTAAATATAATCAGCACTGACTGGCCACCATAATCACTTTTTATATACAAAAGCCTGTTAGAATCAGTTTATCTGTAATATTATTAAAAATATAAGTGTATAAAAGCAATAAAATTGTTGATAGTCTAAATCTACGTACACAAGGTTGCCAGAAGTCACAATGTTGCCAATAAAATTGTCTGAAAATGTATTACAATCGTGTGAACTGCCAATTTTTAACTTACAGCGTTGTCAATCAATTGTAAGACGACAATGTTGTCAGGCATCTGACAATCGTCAGAACACTCTTCGTCAGCATTGCCAGATAATTGGCTGGTATTGTAAGCTCAGTTTTAATAGTCAGATGTATAAAATTAATGCACCTGGCAATGGCATCATTGTCAGAAAAAGGTTTGATGGGCAGCACTACCAAACAGATCATTGTTAATATACATAAGTGGCAATGCCTTACAACATGTCTGGCAATTTTTTTCATCTAACAATCTGACAACCGCGTGAACTGACAATTTTTGTTATTAGATGAATTATTTGTCAGACCATAGTCTGACAATGAAATTGTAAGATTTTCTTACGATCGTCTGAACACACAATTTACTTTTGCGGAACAATTTTTCATTATCACTACATTGTCAGCTTGTTGCCAGATCTTACAATATTGTAACATCTGACAATCGTGTGTACATAGCTTTACAAACATTCCAAGATTGTGCGCCGAGCGTGTCAGAAAATTTGTAAAAAGAAATAAAAAGCAGATAAACATCAGAAGATTCTTTGGGGAATTGTATATTGAGCATAATCGTCTAAAAATGAATGTACGCTAACTGGGTATTTTATTCAATTTGAGTATTTAGTCGGTTTGATCCTAAGTTAGGTTTAGACAAAATGAAGAATGCTTTTATTTCTTAATTTGTCGCAAAACGACTAATATATTTTATTTCTTAAAAATTAAAAAAGTGCAATTGTGTGGTTCTAAATATCAACCGTCCAGCACGTGTCTTCTAACAAGAATGAAGATGACGTGGGTTTTTCTTTGTTTTTTCTTCTTTTTCATCGCTGCTTATTATGGTAGTAATTTATCAACTCATATCAGCGTGCTGCCACAAGTATGTGTTAGTAAAATTTGGTTTGACTTAGCACAGCAACACATCAAGCTGTTCTCGTCAAATTTTATTTCAAAATTAGTTTGAAAAGAAAACAATAGCGCTATTCACAGTCTCGTGCAAATGGTATTGCATCATTGCATTTGCAAAAAGGTTTAGCATATTTTTACTATACGCTAACAAAATACACAGCAATGCACTTGTTAGTCTTATATGTATATGCAATACTTAAAACCTATAGTTTTTATTTGCTCTGCTTATGCACAAGTGAATTGCAAATCGACAGCTGACAATCTGCGATCCAAGCCAATTAGTTCGTAATCACCGCTTAGTTGCGTAGCTCATCCCGCATTCAAATAATACTAATCGATGTCTTTATCTAACTTAAAATCGCTTTTTCTATTTAAAAAGTCTATTAACTGCTCCTTAAAACTTTTTTCAGAATATTTATTTTTGACTAAAATTTTTGTAAATTATTTTCTACTCTACGTCCCAATTTTCACGAGGTAATTTTAGTTGCGCAATTCTTATCAAATTTTCTTTTAAAATTGCTTTTATGTTCAGACACAGCAATTTTACTTGAGCAACTTTCGTTTTCTATTGCCTACACTTTCTTGATCTTGCGTGTACTGCATTCTCAAATTTGTCCATTTAATTTTCACTTCTTCTAAATTAATACTGCTGTGTATTTTTTGAAGTTGTCCACAATTTAAAAAAAATAAAAAACTTTTCAAATGAATTAAAATATCACAATTTCGCGCTAATATTACTTTCATCTCAGACAACATATCAATACATAAAAGAAACACAAATGAAAGAAAATGTAAAATTTCTGACACTACGAATGATAGCACAAAACGACTTTCCGAGTACAAGCAAGTCTGTACTCATTTTTACACCCCCTGCTCTTTCCTCACTTATTTGTCCACAAACTCAAGTTGCTTCGTGAAAATTGGGACTAATTATCAATCAGCTGTGAATTTCGTGCTTTGTAAAGAGTAGTGCAAACTAAACCAACAGAGGTGGTGTACAGTTGATAGCATATTTTTGCAACTGCATAAATTTGCAATCACAAACACACAAGATTGTGAATAGAGCTAATGTTTTTCATTATATGCCAAATTATTTTTTGTCTGTAAAAAACGTTTTTAGATTTAAATTTTTTCAAATTAAAATTGTTCATAAAAAATAAATCTCAAAATAAAATTGTCTTGTTTCATATTTTATTTTCTCTTCGTTATCAAAAATATTGCTTTTGTCAGTGCCAAGATCACACAAAATTGATATTTGAAGCAGTTACGCTCACACTCGTCAAACTAGCTTCAAACTTCTGCTGCATCGTAGTAAAAGTCTAAATTATTTTCATTTTCTTCAAGTTCATATCAAACAATATGTCTAAATTAATTCTCACTAATCCAATTTAAAAAAAAATCCTATTTTGAAGAAATAATTTGATGCGTGGCCAAGCCGCTTAAAACATATTATTTAATTTTTGTTATTTTTTTCTTTATAGTTCCTCCTGATTAAAATTTGTTTATACTTTAGTTGTGAGCGCTGTTCATGGCTAAGTAATCCACTTATTGACTATGTAGTGCAGACATCAGATTTTGCTGACTGGGAGAAAACAAAACGTGATAATGGATTTTTGTGTGATATTAAAAGGAAAAGGCGAAAAAGATAAAGACGAAATGGACTGACTGCAAAACGGTTTCGTCAAAATTGTTTTTCTTGCACTCGTTTCCTTACTTTATATTTATCCTGCAGTAACAGTTACATAAAACTTAAAATGATGACAGCACTAACAAGAACAACAATGTAAATTTTAAATGCACAAAGTAGCTCAATTGTAACAAGAGTAGTTTAATGTTGTCATGGGATTTAATTTATATAAAAATAAACACAAAAACAGTGGGAGAAATTTTTAAGAAATAATACAGGGTGGCTGTGGGATCAATTTTGCTACATCAAGAAACTCAGATAACTTTTTGTAAAGTTTATGTAATTTATTTTTTAGAAATTCATTTGAAAAATAAAACGTTTTTGTTAAAGAAATTACTGAAGATTTGAAAATAATTAAATTCAAATGTCCTCCATAATATTGCCGATGGTATTGCTGCCGACAAGCAGAATATGAGCGATTAATTAAAATTCATTAAAAAACTGTTTGCCAACAAAATGTTACAAAACAAGTATTTTTTGTTTGTAGTGACTTCAAGAAAAAAAAATATCCCCTGTTAGGAATTTTTTTTTTTTTTGTGAGCTTATTTTATGCAAAAAATCTTCTAGAATCTTTAGTTTAAAATGAACCTTATAGAAATTTTTCTCCAAGAGAATTTTTTTATAGCCAGTTTTATCTTATGTTTATTAAAAATTAACTTTTTAAAAAAGGCAAGTTTAAATAAAGTGGGGCTCACGGCGAAAAAAAGAAAAAAAAAAGTTCAATCTTTTTGAAGAATTATGCAGTTAAAGCAAGTGAAAATAATTTGGATAGAAAGTGAACCTGGCTATTTCCTCAATTAAATCCAGAGCTCGAAGAGTTCATTGGGGCACAAAAGAAAGAAGCAGTGAGTTTTGAAATAGCCAGCTAAATTAATTCATTTTATCGTACACAATTGATAAACATATAAGAGCGAAAGAAGCTGGTGAAAAGGGGTAATATAAGCCAGTGGCTGTGTTCTGTAACTCTCGCCACGAGAAACTTTTCGACTGAAACGTGTGAAATGAAACAAAGTTGAAACAACAGCTGCTTTTCTCACTAAACTGTAACTATAACTTTTTTTGGTGAGTAATAGCTGTCACGTAAGGAAATTACTCGCCATTTTACAGAAAAACTGTGTCTGTAAAACATTTGCGAAAAAATTTCCCGCTTTCAACTGTCATTATTTCTCGCAAATAAAAAGGCTGTGAGATAGTATTTCAAATAACAATAATCATCATTAAATGAATAATTATGCTGAAAAAATAAGTATTTGTTGTTATATTAAGTTTGATATATATATTTACACACTGATGATTAGGGAAGTTCCTATGAAATGTCGACATATAGATAGCTGGGAAACATAGAAAACAAGCTGTTTATAATTTTTTATTGGTATATTTACACAGTTTAGAATGATATTTTTTTTTTATTTTAACCCTTCACACAATAATTTTTAAGGGAATACTCATATAAGTTTGAAATCTCTACAATTTTAATTTTCGTCCCGACAAAGTATATTGTAATACTTTTATAATGTTTTTTTTCAGAATTCACAAATTGCAATTGTTTTTTAATTTTACAAAATTTTGTGCATAAGTATGTATGTATGTATTTGTAAATAAAATTTAATATTTAAGCTTCTAACATTTATACCAGTAAAAAATCTACTGATGATTAGGGAAGTTCCTATGAAATGTCGACATATAGATAGCTGGGAAACATAGAAGACAAGCTATTTATAATTTTTTATTGGTATAAATGTTAGAAGCTTAAATAGCGAATAAAAAACTTAATTGTTTGAATTTTTTGTTCTCTGCTTTTCGATACTTTCAAAAAGCAAATCGTAGCAACCAACGGTTGTTCATTTGTTTGAAAGGTGTAAAGAAATGTTAGAGACGTTTATAAATAGAAAAGCTTGTTTTTTGTGTTTTGACGGATATTATTAGAGCATTTTTCTTTTTAAATTCTCAGCAATTTGTTTGGGTTGTTGGGATATAAAGTTGAATGTTTGAGAATATCTTTCAAAAATTTCCAGTCTACTGATGATTAGGGTAGTTCCTATGAAATGTCGACATATAGATAGCTGGGAAACATAGAAAACAAGTTATTTATAATTTTTTACTGGTATAAATGTTAGAAGCTTAAATAGCGAATAAAAAACTTAATTGTTTGTATTTAGTGTATGTTTGAGTGGTGGATGAAAGTGCCTTGTATATATGTATATATGTATGTATTATTGTAGTATTCTTCAGTGTTCACAATAATCCCTCATAGGCCGCGGAATTGGAAAGAAAATTTAGATTTTATAGAACATTTTGTTTCGGGTAAAGTAAGTGTTTGTAGTAAAGATTTCAGATAAAAAGTTAGCGGGATAACAGAAATTCAATTGCCAAGCAGCGCAAATAATGGGTTGAGGAGCTCCTTAAATGTTACTTCAAAAATGGTTCAAATAAATAAAGCTTTCAAGGTGTATTGAAAAAGCATAAGTCTGAAATCGTTATTATAAATAGTTGCGAAAACTATTTCTTGGAGTGGCATAAGCAATTTTTGTGAGAAGGAGGAGAATTATGTGTGTGAGTTAGTTGTGAGGAAATTGAAGTACGGACATAGCGTAACGCGGATGATATGTAATTGTATCGTTAAGAGCTATGATATAGTGTTAGGCTACATATATTAATAGATATTTAATTTGCGAAATATAATTATAAAAATAGTGTTTGTAGTATTTTTTTTTTTTTTTTTTTTGTTATTCGATTAGTACTTTTATTCTAATTTTATTGACAATTCAGATCATTATAGTTAAGGAAATTTGTGGGTTTAATATATTGTTTTTTTTTGTGTTTGGAATAAATATGTATTATAATTAAGTGTATTTGAAAAAATGATGTGAATTTATTGAAAAGGGGTTGGAAAAAGGTAAGATGATGATGTGAGTGTGGGGTCAGAGTGCAAAATCTAGGGAGATCTGATGACCATGGCTGGAAAGGGCAGCTGGAGAACAACACAGTTCTCCTTCGTAACGCTTATGCGGTTTATAAGTAAGTTCAGTTGTTTTGTAGTTGCACAAAATCTTATTGGTATGGTCCTGGGGATCTACTGGAATACTTTAATTGAATAGTATGCTCCTAGATAATAAAACACATATAAATTTCTAAATAGAAAACATCTTCACATATAACATTTTTCATTAAAAAAATACGCTTTATAGTTAAGAAAAACAAATAAAGCTTTAGATTTTAAATTGCTAAACCTGAGATAAGAAAATTTCCATTATTAGGAAATTTATGTTGTGAGTTGATTTGAACACTTAAATTTCATGATGATTTTTTATTTGATAAACTTTCAAATAAAAAATTTCCCTATATGGCTAATGTTGACTAAAGTTCGCTGAAATTGCTGGCCCAGACGCTGCAGGGATGTGCTGCTGCTTTTATAAATTCCTTATGCTGCTGTATTAAAAATTAAGTTAAACAACTGTATTAAAAAACAAAAGTTGCACAAAGAAGTTTTTAATGAGAAAGTCAAGCTTTTGCATCATGCAATTAACAATTATAATTAAAGCTCAAAGTACTATTTTTCTTCTCCCCCCTCTTGAAAGATATATTTTAATTCAACATTTGTTTTCAAACAGAAATTTTATCGTAATTTTTATTCCACCTTTTTTTTTTTTATCAATAAAATAACATTTGTAATTAAAATCATGTATGAAAAATAAACATTTTTTTGCGAGTGAGATTTTAACTTGTTTAAATAATGAAAACTCAATGGGTTTATTGTTGCCGTCATCGTCTGCGAGGATTTATGCAAATAATCAGAACTGGGATGTTTAAATCGTTAAAAATATTAAAGCATTCGCGTCAAATTGGGGACATTTGCGATTTGTCAAAATATCTCATCTAATAAAGTTGCTTTTAGACAGATCGTACTAAGTTCACTTTAGATTTCAACAGTAAGGAAACTTTTTAACTTATTGTACAGACATTCTTGTTTTTCAGCTGCTTAATAGTGGCCAAGTCTTAATTTTTTAAATGATGCAAATAAAAATTATTTTCTTAATTATTGATATTTATAAAAAGTGATTTTATACCTAAAATTAAAACAAATAACTTTTTATTCAAAACATACGGAAAATATAAATTTCCTTTTAAAGAAATTTTTAGTCTTATGTCTTTATGTCTTCCGACTTTTTATTCAAAACATACGGAAAATATAAATTTCCTTTTAAAGAAATTATTAGTCTTATGTCCTTAGTCGGCCTGCTTGCGGAATAGAAACTTCCCAATAAGGAACATTTTTCAAATTTGGTTTAAAAGATATTATTATAAGAAACTTTTGTTAGAGCTTAAACAGAGATATTAATAAAAATAGAAAATATTATGAATAATTTTAAAACTGTTGTTTACTTATATGTAAAAGACATTGCCGAATAAAAATTTCCCATTAAGGGGAATATTTCCGATAGTAGAAATAGTATTGTAATAAACTTTAGTAAACACTTAAACTTAGAAATATTAATAAACAGATTTTTCTACGATAACCGTAAAGTTAGAACAAAATTTCCCAATAAATGAAATTGGTTGGTTTTATTTAAAGAATTACTTTTTCACGCAGAATTTTGTAAAAATTTGTATAGAAAATATTATAAATACATACAAAAGAAATTACCGAATAAAAATTTTAAAAATTCAAGCTGTTTACTTATAATTTTTTTATTGGTTTCAGTGATGTTAACTGTACGGTAATTACCGTATTATACGGTAATTTTAACCGTCAAACAGTAGCACGATAATTTTATTACCTATACGGTAATGTTCAATAAAGTTTTTTTTATTGGGTTTCATTTTTAATACTTCTAAAATCATAGTTGCTTTATTAAAAATAAAAAAATCGCCAAACTTCGTAACTGACATCCCTAAACAAGAGCGGCAAGCGGAACGTTTTTTTTCGCTGTAAGAATCGCCAAATTTACTGAACTGTAGCCATAAATGAATTAAAATTACATCTTCTAAGATCAATTTCGATTTTAATCGAACTCATCTGTGTAAACAAATAACGTAAATAATTATTAAATTTGGGTTACTTATAGAGCTCTTTTATTTAAAAGAATTTTTGCATTTGTTTTACTTAACATAAACAAAAGGCAAATTAAACGATGGTGTGTTGTAACTGAAGAGTTTTCTGAAATGCTTCTTAAAATTAAGATTTACCGACCAGTTGCCAAATTTTGAATTCGGATTTCACACCCACTGAATACATTTTACATGGTAAAATTTGTACATAGTGCGAAAAATATTTTTAGTTTTTGTTTACTTGATGAATTATTGCAAATTGGATTTTTTATTGAGAAAACCAGACTAGATAATGATACATATTACATATTGGTCCATTATTGCAACATAGTCATAACTCAAAAAAAACTTGTTTCGAGAAAAAACACATTTCAAAATTTTAGCTTTTACATTGCTATCTCGAAAAGCTCATTTTTTGAGATATGACTATATTGCAATAAAGGAGCGATATATGTATATAGAATTTAATCATTACTATTGTAAAATTGGTTCATTTAGTTTAGTACATGTTTAAAATACCCACTTCGTTGTTAGTTAGTACGGTAATTTTGCTCAAAAAACGGTAATTTTTTTAAGGTCGTACAGTACTTTGAAAATAAAAGTTAACATCACTGATTGGTATCAATGTAGAAGCTAATATAGTGAATAAAACTCAATTGTTTAAATTTTTGTTCTCTGTTTTCGATACTTTCAAAAAACAAATCGCAGCAACAAGCATTAAACACATTGCAGCCAACAGACAACCGACTTCAATATGTCAAATATACAGCCATGTCACAGAACTTAATTCCGTTCGGAAACGGAATTGAATTCTTTTTTTACTTCTTCAAAAAATGAAAAACTAAAAAACTTTTTGGAATGAAATCATTTCTGATTACTAAAATGAAACTAGTATTATCTTATAAAATTGATTTCATTCCGAAAAAGTTTTAAACTTTCGTTTTTTTTGAAGAATTAAAAAATCGAATCAATTCCATTTCCGAACGGAAGTGAATTCTGTGACATGGCCAATAAAATACATGCATTTAAACGAGAATATTTATTTAGACAACAGCAAGACGACACGACTGCAGGTTGTTGTCCAAGCTGATTTTTTTTGCCACGCTCGAATAAAACTAATTTCTATTTTTGTTGACTACAAAATAAAAACAGTGTGACCAATATATAAAAAAAATATGTAATAAAAAATTTTGCTCTTGGAAATGTTTTATTTTCTGATAAAGCATACTAAATGAACAATATGTATATGGGCTTTTAAATATATTAATAAATTTATTTGTTCTACTAATTTTATAAAGGAACCAGTTAAGCGCCAAACAAACTACACAAACGGATTACCAAACATGCAAAAATATTTGTATAAACATTTAGCATTGTTGAAGCATGTTTGCACGATTTTTGTGCAAACTTTGAATGTTTGTGTTGTCTAACGCAAAATTTTATTTGCATAGTTTATTCGCCTCTTTAGATATATACCAGTTACTTCATTTTTTTTAAATAACATATCTTCGACGAACAATTTTATAATTTATATACATACATTTTTCCTTCTCGAGTCGAATCATTTTTATCCAAATATTGAAAAATTCGATATAAATTTTTTCAATGCTTTAATATTCTTCCCATTATAAAACAAAAGATTATATTTTCAACTTTTAAGAGCCACTTAACCTGAATTTAGCGCAGCAAACAAAAGTTTTTTTTAATTAATTTGTTTTTTTAGATTTTAATGCCTTTTTTTAGAGCGAACTTTTTTCAGGAAGAATTGATATAAACAGAACTCGTTCTGTAAAACAATGGAATTTCGTAAAGCTAAAAATCCTTAGGTGGCCACACTGAAGTATACTTTAATTCAAATGAAATTATGTTGCTGCTGTGTTCAAAAAAATTTCAATAATCGCCTACACAACTACAAGCAACACAACTATAAGCAAACATGTGGGCCTATCCAAATAAACAACTCACCTATTCCGCAGCACAGTGAAGTCAAGTACCTTGGTATACACCTCGACCGTAGGCTAACGTGGAAGTCTCACATTGAAGCAAAAGTCACTCAGATGAAACTAAAAGCAGCGCAACTAAATTGGCTTATGGGCAGAAACTCGACATTGAAGTTGGATTGCAAACTTCTGTTATACAATGCAATTCTAAAACCTATATGGTGCTACGGAATTCAATTATGGGGCACCGCCTCAGCGTCAAATATTGAAAAAATTCAAAGGCGACAAAACCAAATTCGAACGATTACTGCAGCTCCATGGTTCGTCAAAAATTCACGAATTCATAACGATCTGAGTGTTCCACTGGTAAAAGAGGAATTTTCCAAGTACGCGGCAAGGTATGTCAGTAAACTGGAACTTCATCCAAACCCTCTTGCGCGCAATATACTTAATTTTGGCGGCCACACTCGGCTTAAAAGAAGGGATACCGCTGCCACCATCAGATTGCTCAATAGGTGATCTTACCGAAATAGCTCCCGCATAATAAAACTTTTTGTCTAGCATTGGCAGGACTTAAGAATCACATTTTTTAATTTTTAAATTTAGTATTAAGATTTGAATACTTATTGTTAGTTCATTTTGAAGATTTAATAAATAAAAACGCTACAAAAAAAAAAAAAAAAAAAAAAAAATTTGTTTGAGAGCTGTAGAGAAATGTAGAGATGTGTACAAATGAAAGCAGTTTGTTTTTTTGTGCTTTAACAGATATTATTAGAGCATTTTTCTTTTAAATTCTCATTTTATTTTATTTAGATTGTTGCGATCAATGCGAATTTATACAGGTGAATGCAAGCGGAAAGGCGAATTCAGTACTATGTATTTTGTTATTGTAAAACATATCGTGAATGTCAAAATCTAAATTCGCCTAAGATTGTTCAGCTGGGAAAAAATTTTATATAAACGTTAAATATAAACTTTTATAATTGTTTGTAATTAAAATCACAGATTATATTAGTTTTTCGCTTTTAAATTCACACAAATTTCTTGAAATTGCACTAAATCATACAAAACAATCTTCAGGTTAAAATGACGCGAATAAGTTTGTAAACAAAAGAAAAAAAATTTGACAGTCTCATTGGGAAAAACGCGAGAAGCAAAAAATAATCACCTGTGCTGTTAAGTTCACCTAGTAATGAATTCGCCTTGATTGCGATATAAAATTGAATGTTTGAGAATATCTTTCAGAAATTTCCAAAGTCTACTGATGATTAGGGTAGCTCCTATGAAATGTCGACATATAGACAGCTGGGAAACATAGAAAACAAGCTATTTATAATTTATTGATTGGTAAATAGGTTTTGCTTAGAACTTGCGGTTCACAGCATACGATCAATTGTCAAATCAAAATATCCGATTGAGGGAAGTTTTTCATTTTTCAAAAATAAATTTATATTTTCAATAGCAATAAAAGTGCTAAAAAAAATTTTACATAAATAAGCTCTAGGTCTGGTGTATTGTTATACTTGCAAAGTCATGTACGTCATCATGTTGCATTAATAGGTTTTTGTGTATGTATTTATATCATTCGTAAAACACACGTATTTGTTTGGTTTTGTTTTCATGCACAGTTGCACTTTATCGTTTATCTTAATTTTAACGCTGAGGAGTCATATCAAAATGATACAGTACGAGTATAAAAATAATAAAATAATAAATGGACATTTAATATATTTTCATGAAATATAAAATATGTTTGCAAGTACACACATACACAAACACAGAAGCATTGTATCTTACTTGCTATTATTTAGTGACAAACACAACGGGACAACGATTTACACGTGCGAAGATAATGTGACAGAAACTGTTAAGTAAAACAATAAAAAAGGAGCTACGAGTACAAGAGTGTAATTTCCTGTTTTGGACGGACTACATACATTTCCCACAGAAATTTTGCCCCCCACAACCATGAAACAAAAATCAGTCTGACGAATAATTATATAATAAATCAATGTCAACGAAACTTTTATGTATGTTTTCTCTTACCTGGAAACCCAACAAGCTCCAAACTTCTTTGTCTGAGGAAAATACACATGCAGTGTAATTGTGGCCATGAAATTGATAAATTCTTACGGAATGAGCCAAAGCGACAGGTATTGCAGTTGTAACGATTAATATCCATGCCAAAATTATCGCCCTGCAACATTTGTACAAGAGTTATAAGTAGTTTAATCAATAAGCTGTATGCGAAGGGTGTTACTTACAGTGTGGCATTTCGTTCCGTTCTCAGTGACATACTTGTCACTGGGTGTACTACGGCCAAGAAACGATCGAATGACATGAGCACTAGCGTATAAACGCTACAATGGCATGTCACTACAATCATGTATTGGACGAATTTACACCACAAATTACCGAAAGGCCATTCCGGCAAAACGTAGTCCGTTGCCGTAAAAGGTACACAGAAGATCACAAACAATACATCCGATATGGCCAGGTTGATTATGAGCAGATTGGTTGTTGAACGCATTTGTTGATTAGCCAGCACCACTAAAAAGTAAAAGAACAAAATATACAGTTAGAGCTAAAATATCACTAAAATGCATTTTTAAACAAAGTTTTTTAAAAGGGGAATTATAATTGCAAATTAAAAATATAAACAGTTTTATGCAACATGTTGCTAATAGTACGACATATCTTAATATACGTTTTCTTTTTAAAAGTGTAGTTCTTAACATGATATCAAGGTTATTAAGTTTATTCTTTTCAAAAATATCAAATATTGTCTGCAATTTTTAGTTTTTTATATGAAAGTTGCAGAACTACATACGATTCATGATTCGCAACAATGCTGCTAGATACATTTGATTTTTTTTTTTTGTATTGAAGCTGAAGCCCAGTTCAGACTATTATACGATGTATTAATACTTGTCAAAAATTTAAATAATACGTGCAAGTCTGATAGTCTGAATGTAATCCGTGATACATACGAAAATAATGCGATAAAAATTTGACATCCCATACGACTTTGTTGTTTTTTGAAACTTCTCAAAACAATAATACTTTTCATTGCATCAGAGTTGTGTCTTTTAGCAAACCAGCTGTTTAAAGATTTAGTAGCCGACTTTTTATTAGCGTGCAATCACCGATAGTATTTTTAGTCGTTATAAGAAAACTCGAAATTTGGGAGTTAGCTGTCGTTATATAAATGTATTTTGCTCATGCTATAAGTAGAACATAAAATATTTTGGTGGTATTAAATTTGCATCTGTTTTACACAATTATTATATTAGCTATTTTGTTAAATTTTTTTTTTTTTGAACTTTTATAATTTTTTAAATTAAAAATTTTTTGGTTTGTACATATGTACAACAGGTTTTTAGTTCAAGTTTTTCCTTTCTTAATTTTTTTCTTAAGAAGGATTTTTCACAATATAAATTTGCTGTGATCAATAATTATTGTTTGAAGAAGACAAGAAAAATAATAATCAAGTCTTTAAGGGCGTTTCAGACTATCATACAAGTCTTAAGATTTTGATTGGATTTTGTGGGACAAAAATCTAAAGATATTTGTTGCGACTGTCAAAAAATCTAACGTACCATTACATTTTGTTTTCACACTATCACACATAAAGTAAAAGAAGGAATATGACTTGAAAATAAACAGCCAATTTACTTAACGTCTGGTTTTAATATTTTTATTATTTGCTTTTGCAAAAAATGCAACCCTGATCCAATGAAAAATCTTATTGTTTAAATAAATTTCTAAAAATGGTGAAGTGTTATGGGATGTCAAATCTTTTACCGTATTATTTCTCATTTTCATAACGCTTTACATTCACACTATCACACTTGCACGTATTATTTGATTTTTTGACAAGTCTTAATACAAAGTGTGATAGTCTGAAGTGCCCTTTAGTGGTTAAAGCAGTAGATCATGATACGTCATGACGCGAGTTCAGATCCCAGTGGGTGCTAATGAGTAGTGTAGCGACTACGAAACAGCTAGTTGTCCCCCAGCTAAAGATTTGATTATTATTTTTCTTGTCTTCTTCAATCAATTATTATTGATCACAGCAAATTTGTATTGTGAAAAATTCTTCGTAAGAAAAAAATTAAGAAAGGAAAAACTTGAACTAAAAACCTGTTATTATATTAGCTGCTGAAGATTTTCAAGAGCTCACCTGCCACCGTGTACAGGTTTAAGTTGGCACATCTATTTGCTGAATAAATAAAACAAAGTTGAAAGCTTTTACATATTTAGATGCGTGTTATAATAATTAAAATTCCCGAAATAAGCGAAGATATTGTCAAAGGTATGTTATTATAAATAAAATTGTGCAAGTACGCACATGCATATGTACTTATTTACGTAGGTATATAAATACATATGGATGTGATTGCAGAAAATCTACTGCTGCCACAACTCCTAAAAACATAATTTATTCAACTCATCATTTTTCAAACTTGTTAATTTTATAATTTCATTTCTTCTTTAAAACTGTTCATCACTACATTTTTATCCCAAACAAATTTTTCCCAATTTTTAGGACGTTAAATCAAACTTTAACACGATAAAATAATTAAAATTTATTGTTTTATAAAAAAATGTGAATAGCTGTATTTTTCTACGCAGATTTGTTGGTTTATATCAAGTGTGATGGTGTGAATGCAAATTCTAATTTACGTTAGACTTTTTGACATTCGCAAGAAATGTGTTTAGACTTTTATCTCACATAGCCGAATGAAAGTATTTATACTTGTATAGTAGTCTGATCTGGCACATTGATAGCTACGGAAAAAGTCGTGCAACAAACAGCTCTGTAGTGCAATTCACTAACTAACGCGGGCTATTGTGGTTTGCACAAACACTTATGTGATTCACTAACTTATTCTTAACACCTCTGGTTGTATGTTAAAAAAATTTGAAATAATGTGGCAGCTTTGTTAAAAATAAAGAAACCACAAAGAGGAACAGAAAAAAACAAACAAATTTGAAAATAATTCCATGTTTAGAGTAAGTAAAACTGATTATAAGTTTATTATTTGAAATATTTTTTGATAAATAAGATAAGTTCTCCCCACGGAGAAAACGCCGACCGATTGTTGGAGGCTGATCTTCCGACAACTCGTATGCCAAATACTGTGAAGTTATTCTAGTAGAAATTTTAACGACATTGTTGTTAAGATAAACACCACAAAAATAATTGGTGTCTAGTTAACGCTAATCAGTCAGGCTATAAAAACAGCTGATTTAAAACGAAGACAAATAGTGTTAAAAACTGTTATAAAATCGCAAAAACACCAACGCTAGTGTTAATTTCTCTAAACGAGTTTTATTAGCGTTAAAACAGGTTAGTGAATTGCACTACTGAAACGAAGAATAGTTAGCATGTCGTTGTAATTATTTCTAAAGTGCAGTCAAGCTTTCCATTTTTGCTTGGCCTGTGCCAGTTTTGCGTCTCGCTTGCACTAATTAATTGATTTGCCACAACTAGCTGTATTGTTGTATTTTTATTATTCTGAGCAGTGTTGTCAGGCGGAGAGATTTTCCCCTTTTTGTACAGATTTATTTGTTTATTTCCACATGTAGGGAAAAAAGGACAGATTTTGTATGATTAGTCTTATTGTAGGGAATTTCTGAATTATCACAAAAGCTTAACATTATTATTTATTATTATCCCTTTGAGAACCAACAATATTTCCTTATCCCATTTCTACAAAAACCAACATATTTGTAAAAAATCGGTATATTACCACCAAGTTGGATTTTAAAATTTTTTCTATATTTTTTTTTTAAGAAAAAGGACCTTGCACAATCGTGTATGTCGGTTGAAATCTACTGAAATAAGTAAGAATTTTTGAATTTTATTTTCAAGCTTTATTTAAAACAAAAACGTATATTTCTTAAACATAAAATTAAAATTTGTACTTCATAACATTAAAATTAATAAAAAAAAAGAAACTAATAAAAAAAAAAATGAGATCAAATCATATGACTGAATACTTAAAAAAAAAACAAAGGTTAATTTGTATGGTACTCTTTAAAGCACATTTTGTCTTTTGCCAAACATAAATGAACCTTGCATTTTTGACATCTTCCCCTTGAACGGCTTTCGCAACCAGCCCTGCGGCATCGCTTGGCTGTGCCAGCTATAAATTCAGGCCAATGGTCAAACCGATCATACCTAATGTCATCTGGGATGTTATGGGGGCGATATTTACTTCCATAATATCCTTCAGGCAATTGGAATGGTTCAATTTCTGGAGGCACATTTTTGTACTTTGTCAAAATTTCTCCAATTTCCATTTTGAAGCTGAGAAACTTCTTTACTTTGTTTTTTGGAATGTTGAGTACTTCTGCATCTCTTCTGTATTCTTTCCAGCTGTTGTAAATGGCTAAGTCAAGAAAATGAAAAAATACCTTAACGGGCCACTTTCTGGTTTTCATTTTTATACGGTAATATTCCATCATTTGGTCTGCTATATCGACTCCCCCCATTTTTTCATTATATAGTTGAATTACAGCTGGAATTGGAATCGGCAAACGTTGTTTTAAATTTTTTATCCATCGTTCTTTTTTACCCACTGGATCTTGTCCGCATATGGTTGATGCAACCGTAACACATTTTGTGTCACACCATTTCACTATGGCAACAGCGTCGTTCTTCACGAACTGAACCATATCACCGCGGGACATACTTTTATCAGTAGGAAGGCTTATTCTTTTGCCCAAACGATTTACCATTATTGTTCCTGTGGCCTTATAACCCATCTCTTGAAGTTTCTCCAAAAGAGGTATTGTGGTGAAAAACCTATCAAAATAGAGGTGACTTCCTCCTGGCAGATATTTTATCAGTCTTAACACAACAGATGCTCCATGACCAAGACCGCAGTCTGGAAAGGTGCCAGCTCCCTGAAACAACTCAAAATCTACTATAAGTCCATACGATGTGGCACACACAAAATTTTTCAAACCAACGGGTCGTGGTTTTGACCTCATCACCTGCCGAGCCGGACACCTCCCGGTAAAAGTTACTATTTGTTCATCGATGGCGTAACTTGTGGCATCAGTGGCTAGTTGGTGACAACGGCTTCTAACCAAGTCAATCACAGGTTGAACCCTCCAGAACTTATTCGTTGGATGCGCTTTACTTGTATCAACAAAGTGAATTGTACTTCGTAACTTTATGAACTTATTTCTTGACATCGAAGACGCAATAAGATCATTACGAAAACCATCAGCCCAATACATATTAATCTGCGGATATCCAAGACAAGACATCGTTATTGCGCATCCGTAAAAATGTTTAATTTCAGCCTCGTTTATATTCATTTCAGTCCCAGTGGTAGCATGAAAATACATTTTCGTGTACATAACCGCGTCCTTGTAATGACTTTCAGGGAAATACCTGGCAAAGTATTCAGATGGTGTACCCAATTTTACAAAATTCTGACATCCTTGAACTGGGGGAATGTCATGAAAACAAAATTCTTTTCGTCGCCACAAATCATCTCTTCTGTTACTTCGATTTTGAGTAAACTGCGCCTCAGGTAAAAGAACTGCAAAAGCGATAAAATCAATGAAATTGAAATAAAGTCTGAAGGATATTCGTACCCTCTTCAAAACTTTCTTCTGAAAAAGGCACATCGCTGCAATTTTTTGGCTCCCAACGTGTGTCCTCGAATTCATCATCAGAAGAGAAATCAATGTCAGAATTTTCGAGGATATCTAAAGCCTGTTGAATGTCTGATTCCTTTAAAAAATTGAAACTTTTTCCTGAAATAAATCACATAACACGATTGTGAGCTTGAATTCAAAAACCATCCCTTTGAGAACCATCTTAACCGATTGTGAGATGTATTTAAAAAAAAATTTTAAAGCAACATAAATTATTTTAGTAATAAAACTTCAAAAGCAGTGTTTGTGTTAGCTATTTTTCCTTCACTGAAAAATGTTAAATATGAAAAAATTGAAATGCGAAGCTTTAAAAATCAGTCGCGTTTGTGGTCTCAGTGCGAACACAATGATGCCTAGTGGTAAGTAAATATTTTTTTCCGTTTTTAAAATAAAAAACTGTTGAGCAAGTTTGAGAGTCGCAAAATTTACTCTCTTATTAATGATTCAGCATATTTTAAACAGCCGCTCGCATTAAAACTGAAAGTTCAGTTAAAAGAAAGAAAAGATAGCACAATTGTGTTACTCGGCTATAAACTATTTAAATTTTTCCGACTATGGCTAACATATTACTTATTATTATAATATGATTAATATTCTTATTTATTCAAACAGTTGAGTTTTATTCACTATATTAGCTTCTAAGATTGATACCAATAAAAAAATTATAAACAGCTTTTTTTCTATGTTTTCCAGCTGTCTATATGTCGACATTTCATAGGAGCTGCCCTAATCATCAGTACACTTTGGAACTTTTTGAAAGATAAGCCTTTTTGAAAAATCAGCCTCATTTTTTGCATTAAAGAAATCGTTTGCAAATTGTAATGAAATTTAAATAATAATAACAATGAAACTTATAACACTCCTTCCCAAAATGTTTCTTAAATGTACGTAGTGAAACAAAAATCCTTAGACATAATTAACACTTACGAGTAGTTTTTATGTTCACCTTTGGAGCTTAAGTTACAAAATTATCTTTATTTTTATTATTATTTTCACTTTTTGTTAACTCATTTTAGTACTTATGAATGTTTAGAATTTAGAAATTTAAATATTATATTTAAAATGACACACTGTAATATATACGAGTATATAGATTTCAGACAAAAACTTTTAATGGAATTAAACTAAAGTGATATGCATGTCATAAAGTAATATGATATGATTAATGTTGCAATAAAGTTTGCTGAGTCATAAAGTTTGCTTTAAGTGAATTAAATTAAAATAGATTAAATGGGAAATTTTTAAATTTCACCAATTTAAAGTTCGTTTTCGTTAAATCGCTTTAGTAATCGCTTTGGCGAACAAGAACAGCGTTGTCAACTTTGAAATTTCAAAACGCAGCAAAATGGGGAAAAAGTGCGTTATTTCACCGAAAACGCAGCAAATTTTGAATTTTTCTTTTCATTTTTAAAAAGCCATTTTGGATTATAAAAAGTAGATATATTTTTATATTGTTGGGATTCCTCGGAGCCTCGGGATATTTTTAGCAAAATCTCATTTTTCTTGGCATCAACTAAATCTCTTAAATGGGAAAACTACCAACATACTTACAAAGCCATGAACTCTACTGGAAACAAACCGATGTACCCTCATAACTGTTCCCCGGAAGAAACAACTATATTCGCTCGTTTAAGAATTGGGCACTGTAAATTTTCTCATCAACATCTCTTTGACAAAACTTCACCGCCTATTTGCTCTATTTGTAACTGCCGGCTAACCACAACTCATATTTTAGATGAATGCCCTGCCTGCAACCCCTCCAGGATTAATTTGTTCGGAAATAAGACACCAAGTGATCTCCTCAAAAATATTTCTGACTGCAATATCAAATTAATTTATAAATTTTTAACCGAAAACAATTTAAAAAATATGATTTGAAAATTATTACTGTAAACATCGGAGGCGATAGCCTTAGCTGCTAGTACTCCTTTTTCTTTTAATTAATTTTTATAAATATTGTTATAATAATTAATTTTTAAATAAATAAATAAATAAAATAATATTTTTATATTAAAAATACAATAATAAAACAGCCTTTCAAGCGGCTATTATGCACTCAAACTGGGTTTAATAGGACCGCCGGATGGCATACCATCAAATTCGGTCAATAGCCAGAACTCATGTTTGTCAAACTTGGCCTATAGCACGATTCTGTTACTTTTGCTAAGATAATTATAACGATATTTTAGTATTCAAAAATTGTAAACAGCTTGTTCTTTGTTTTCTACGAGTATGTCTATACGTCGACATTTTATAGGAACTACCCTAATCATCAGTACACTTTGAAATTTTATATCGCAATAAACTAAATATGGTTAAAGCATTTTTTTAATTCTCAACAATTTATTTAGATTATTGGGATATAAAGTTGACAGTTTGACAATGTCTTTCAAAAGTTTCCAAGTCTACTGATGATTAGAGTAGCTCCTATGAAATGTCGACATATAGACAGCTAGGAAAAACAGAAAAAGCTGTTTATAATTTTTTGATTTGTATCAATTTTACACACTAGTATAGTGAATAATAAAGCCTGTTGCTTGCTATTTTATCATATTTTTTATTCAGCACTATTATTTAATTATATTCGCTGTCGACCGAAATCTGCTGTTACTTTTACTGCCTATTATCAGGTTTACAAAACTACAGCCGTTTGCAGCTACTTGTATTGCAGGAGCATACAATCATTACGGCAAGATATGAAATATGTCGAAAAAATTTACGATTATTGGATAAGTAAAAGCTACAGAATCACACTATAAGCCATCAGATTAGATTAATAGCATTCTATCAAATACTGTGTAAATTTCATTTGTGCTTTCGTAAGCGAACAGTGAAAATCAGTTGGCTAGAGAGAATGTAGTCGTATTTAAGAGAATTTATTGAAATATGCGAGAAATTGTCAGTATTGCAACAAATAAAAGATGAAGTTTGCCATAATCAAAATTTAATGCAAACGTTTTCGAAACATTTTGTAATTTAATTAATAATTTAGCAATTCATCAATTACCGAAACGAATTCACGTGCCATCATAAATACGACTTTCACTATCTGTGTCTGCATCTATTGCAATTTTGACATATTTATCTTGATAGTTTAATAGTAAAACACGCGAAAAATTTTATTAAACGAAATGTTTTTTTTCTTTCGAGAATATGTACAATACAGCAGGATTGTCTTACTTTATGCTTATAATAAGGAGCGTTTTCCACATCACAGCTCCGTGTTCTGTAACGCGAGAAGTTCTCGCGTCGAAAACTGGTGAAACAAATTATTCCATCGTTTCTCGAAAAGTGAGAAAAAACTGAAATGTCTGATAATATAAAACGATGCCGACATGCAATTTTAAAAGTGAAAGCGCCAGCCACAATTAGTACCGCCGCCGACCAAAAATTACTAAAGCTAAGAAATTTTGTTCAACGGCGTCATATTATAACCGCCGGCTATTCTAGAATAGCCGGCGGGTGTACATACTTATGCACAAAATTTTGTAAAATTAAAAAACAATTTCTGAATTCTGAAAAAAACAATATAAAAGTATTACAATATACTTTGTTGAATCGGAAATTAAAATTGTAGAAATTACAAACTTATATAAGTATTCCCTTAAAATTTGTTGTGTGAAGGGTATAAAAATTAAATAAAAAGTTAAAATAAAAAAAAACGATCATTCTACACTGTGTAAATATATATATCAAACTTAATTTAACAGCAAAATATTTATTTTTTCAGCATTATTATTCGTTGAATGATGATTATTGTTATTTGAACAACTATCTAACAGCCTTTTTATTTGCGAGAAATAATGACAGTTGAATGCGGGAAATTTTTTCGCAAAAGTTTTACAGACACAGTTTTTCTGTAAAATAGCGAGTTATTTCCTTACGTGACAGCTATTACTCACTAAAAAAAAGTTATAGCTACAGGTTGGTGAGAAAAGCAGCTGTTGTTTCAACTTTGTTTCATTTCACACGTTTCAGTCGAAAAGAAAATCTAAAAAAAGCGCACCACGCACCCACTAAAGGATTTTTGGCACAAACAATTTTAAAAATTACCAAAAACCGTGCGAAACGTACCGAGTTGACAACGCTGGTAAAGAAAATATCTGAAGACTTTCATTTTGATAACTGTTACATATAGAGCTCTGTTAAACGAATCGTTACACTTTGCTAATATTTCATAAACACTAATTAAACACATATGAGACAGCAGGCTACACGAACACATGACTACAAATGCCGCTGGCTACAAATGTAGCCTACTATAAATTATATTGAAGGCGGCAGCTACATAATAAACAGCTGTTATTGTTATCTTTATCTGCTTACAAATATTAAAAAGCTTTTTGTGCACATAAAATGGCTGAGGGAAATTTACAAAATTCTATTGTAGCTATTGTGGACATGAACATTTTTTTAACAATTAAATGTTAAAGTTATGTTCTTATATCTAAAAGGTTCATATTTCAAAAACTCCTCAAAGCTCAGGAAAAAAGCATTCGACTTGTTATTTTAACATCCCAGTAAATAGAAAAAAACAAGAATTAACCAAACTGAATTATTAGCGTTTCGTAGTTATAATTATTTAAAGACACTTCACATTTTGTACTAAGATTTGTCAAAAATTCATATAATACGTTCAAGTGTGAATTTAAAGCGTTATAATGTTACATATAGTATGGCAAGAGATTTGGCATCATAACACTTTGAGAAGTTTATTTAAACAATAAGATTTTTTATTGGAACACGATTACATTTTTTTCGAACTAATAAACCAAATCTTAGTACTAATAAAATGAAAAAGGGGTAAAAAAATAAATCGTGATTGCTTATCAGGAATCTAAAATTGACTACTTCTTCTCTTAGGCCATATTTTCTTTTAATAAATACACAAAACTAAAATTATCCGACATTCAAATAATACTTTTCATCAATTATTTTTATCAAAAACATCGTATATATGATTAATAAAAAAATTTTAGATTTAAATGAGAATTTTCACAATATATAAAATAAAAAAAAAAAACAATATCTAAAATCACTAAAATTGCCTTAGAAAAGGCTGTAATCAATTTTAAAAACGGTTGACTGAAAGGAGTGCTAAACAGAACATTTTAACTTAAAATTCTTTTATGAATACAGTTTTATTGTGGTTCCTCTAAAAATGATTTGAATAACTGTTTAACATTTTTATGAATTCATTTTGTGAATTTGTTCTCAAAGCGCTAATTAATTTGACTTCGCATGATGCATCGACATCACTAACAAAGTTTTTGTAGCCAACAAAAATAGAAATTAGTTTAATTTGTTAAATTTTTGTTGAACTTTTATAATTTTTTAAATTAAAAATTGTTTGGTTTGTACATATGTACAACAGGTTTTTAATTCAAGTTTTTCCTTTCTTAATTTTTTTCTTAAGAAGGATTTTTTACAATACAAATTTGCTGTAATCAATAATTATTGATTGAAGAAGACAAGAAAAATAATAATCAAATCTTTAGCTGGGGGACAACTAGCTGTTTCGTAGTCGCTACACTACTCATCAGCACCCACTGGGATTCGAACTCGGGACATGACGTATCATGATCTACTGCTTTAACTACTAAGCCACCGAGCATTTAATTATTTTCTATCTATATTCATCTCATATTGAATCACATGTGCATTTTGTTAATTGCCCACATTGTTTGTACAGCGTTTGCTGTCTCTAAACTAGCGGTATTTATTTTTATTTATTAACATACATATTTTTTGTATTTAATATTCTCCGGACCCAGAGATGTAAATATTAATTTGTTAAATTTTTGTTGAACTTTTATAATTTTTTAAATTAAAAATTGTTTGGTTTGTACATATGTACAACAGGTTTTTAGTTCAAGTTTTTCCTTTCTTAATTTTTTTCTTAAGAAGGATTTTTTACAATACAAATTTGCTGTAATCAATAATTATTGATTGAAGAAGACAAGAAAAATAATAATCAAATCTTTAGCTGGGGGACAACTAGCTGTTTCGTAGTCGCTACACTACTCATCAGCACCCACTGGGATTCGAACTCGGGACATGACGTATCATGATCTACTGCTTTATTAGTTTAATTGGACTACAACGACAAAATCAGCATGGACAACAACCTGCAGCCGTGCTGCTTGCTGTTTTCAAAATAATCATTGTCATAAGAACACGTGTATATTAATTTTAAGCTTTTGTAGCTTGTAGCCTGCTGTCTTGAATGTGTTTAATGCTTAAGTTTTCGTGTTTACATGGAACTTTAAGCCAAATGACATTTAAATACGCAGTTAAAAACTGGCCTAAGCTACTTATTTGTGCCACAAGCAAGTTGCCAATTAACTTGTAACATCCTTTTTGTTTCATTTTAGCTTTATAATACATATTTTTTCATATCTGAACCATTATGCCATGGATGTCCGGCTACATCCCTTTTCAATTGTTTATACAACCATTAAATACAAATTTCTTGCCAGGTTAAATTAACTTTGATTACATATTGTTTGTTCCCATCCTCAAATGTTCGGTTAACAACATTTTAATTTTTTTAATTCAAAGTTTTAATTAAATTTTGCTTTGTTTCGTAAAATATTATAGAGTTGTTTTGTTTGTTTTAAAACCTTTTCTGTGTCACAAGGCAGAATGGTAACGGACGTACTCTCTTTGCCTCACACATGTTTGATCCTTTTAAAAACTAAATTACCATAAAATATGAAAAAAGGCATAAATGCCTGCATTTGAGAACACAATAGCATATGTTCATAAGTTCAATGGCTTGAGCAAGCACCTTGAGGACTTCATCCTGCGAACTGGCTTTAAACTGAAAAAGACAAGGACATGACAAAACATGCTCGGACAGGCACGTATGGATTTATATGTTCATGATTATAAGAGCTTTAAAGTTCTTAAAATTGTGGGAGAGAAATCTTATTTATATGAAAACAATATCATAATTGGCAACTAGTTGCAAAAACAAAATAATAAAAGATTGATGCCCAGGCCTGCCCTCTTCTTAATGTTTTATTAAAGTGTGGATGATGATGATGATGATGATGAGGATGATGATGGCATATTTTGCTGATAAAAATGGAAACACGAGCATTCGTGCCAAAATGTAACACAAGAAGACAAAAAAGCTTTTTGATTTAGAAAACATTCAACAGCAACAATGAGCTGCAAAAAAACACAAAACAGGATACCAGCTCATATAACAATAGAAATTTGATACATCAAAAGAACAAAGAATCGCTGGAGCCACGTAATGGAATGGAAAAACGGCAACAAGCCATACGAGTACAAGAAACATTTTACTTTTTGTTATTTCTTTAATAATTGTTTTGTTTTTGAAGATGAGAAAACAATAAGATAACTACTTGTTCATATGACGGTAAGATGACAAGGATAAGGTTGCTGATGCTGACATTGTGGAACAAATCTCAGAATAACTTCAAATTACGAGTATATTGAAAAGGAAAAAAAGAAAATCAAAACCAAAAGTTTTGAAGAATACTGTAGGTTAAGAGTTCACAAAACAAAAATAGTCTTTAAGGAAAACAAAATGAGACAGCAATGTTGTTGACAACTTTATTTTCAATAGAATCTTTAAAGCAAATCAGAAAAGTTAATGTGATTTTGGCAATATGTTGAAAAAACTCATAACCATTGAATGAATTATTTAAAGCTAAAGCATTTTCCATTGAACACTTCTGATTCTTAAATATAAATAAAACTAAAGCATTAAACGCATTCGAGACAGCAGGCTACCGACTACAAAAGCTTAAAATTAATATACACGTGTTCTTATGACAATGATTATTTTGAAAACAGCAAGCAGCACGGCTGCAGGTTGTTGTCCATGCTGATTTTGTCGTTGTAGTCCAATTAAACTAATTTCTATTTTTGTTGGCTACAAAAACTTTGTTAGTGATGTCGATGCATCATGCGAAGTCAAATTAGTTAGCGCTTTGAGAACAAATTCACAAAGTGTATTCATAAAAATGTTAAACAGTTATTCAAATCATTTTTAGAGGAAACATAATAAATCTGTATTCATAAAAGAATTTTAAGTTAAAATGTTCTGTTTAGCACTCCTTTCAGTCAACCGTTTTTAAAACTGATTACACCCTTTTCTAAGGCAATTTTAGTGAGTTTAGATATGTTTTTTTTTATTTTATATATTGTGAAAATTCTTATTTAATTCTAAAAATTTTTATTAATCATATATACGATTGGTTTTTGATAAAAATAATTGATGAAAAGTATTATTTGAATGTCGGACAATTTTAGTTTTGTGTAATTATTAAAAGAAGCAATTACGCTTTATATACTTTACCCCTTTTTCATTTTATTATTACTAAAATTTTGTTTCGGAATTCATAAATATGTTATGTACATTAGTGATGTGTAAAAAAACGAAACAATAAAAAGCAGAACAGATTTTTGGAATGCCTATGGGAAATCCTCTCTCCCCTATAGCAGATATTATCATGGATGCGTTACTAGATAACGTTTTAGCAAAATTAAAAGAAAATAATAATATTAAAATCAAATTTATTACGAAGTATGTAAAGGACAGTGAAAAGGATATAGTTTTGACGAATCTAAATGACTACCACCCCAAAATCAAGTACACTATGGAGATGGAAAATGACAAAAAATTATCCTACCTAGGCTCGTTAATATATAGGGAAAACGAGAAATTATGTTTTGATTGGTATTCCAAAGAGATGGCGCCTGGACGGATTATGAACTTCCACACAACACAACCGAAAAGCCAAATAATGAACACGGCAAAAAGTTTTATAAAAAGAGTATTAAGTATCAGCAATGAACGTTTTCATTCAAAAAATATTATTTATAAAATATTGAGAAAAAATAGTTTTCCAACAAATGTTATTAAATCGCTAATAAATGACATTCAAAATACAAAAAACAATAAAAACACACAAAATGACAAGACGGCCCTAATAAATAAAAAATTCTACAGCGTCACGTACATACCTAATCTGATCAATAACGGAAATCTGAGGAAAACAATTAAACATACAAATATATGCTTTGCATATAAACCAAACCAAACCAAACAATAAATACAATATTCTCAAAAACAACAATACAGAAGGAACAAAAACGTAACGTTGTTTATGAAATTAAATGTAATGGCAAAAACAACGAAAACTGTGATCGCATATACATATGTATATTGGCACCACAAAAAGAAGCTTAAAAACTAGAATGGGAGAACACAAAATGGACATAGAAAGAAAAAAAGAAACAACAGCACTTGCACAACACATTCTACAAAGTAGACACTCAGCTGATATTGATAACGTTAAAATTTTGGACATAGAAAACAATACGAAAAAGAGATTTACAATTGAGAGCTTACGGATACAACAAAACATAAACAAAACGATGGACTTAAAAGAAGACACGGATAACATTAACATTAAAGACAGAGTTGTGTTAAATTAACGTTGAGTTTTTAATTTTATATTTTCTGTTTTGAAATCCTTATCAAAATAATTTTGTTAAAAATTCAGATGTAACAACATTAATTAAGGTAATTATCACACATATGTGTATGTATTTAGATTATAAAAATTGTTTTTATATTTATATGAATAGACGCTCCCTTGAAAATGTAGACAAAAAATCTACGAAACGTCGGGAAAAAGAAAAAGCAACATGTTTTTTATTTAAAAATAGGTTAAACAGCAAAAACGTTTTAAGCAATAAAAAAGCTCGTTTTCATATTAACTTCCAATGCGCAAACACAATTGATGAAAACTTTTTTAATCATTAATTTTTGTTATTCAATTGAAAGACAAGATGAAGTTAATATTTATTTATTTGTTTTAGTATTGATTTTCATAAAACACAATAAAAAATAAATGTTTGCAGTGCAACACTATGATTCAGATGAGAACTGTAAATGATTATTAATTGCTTTTGTAAAAAATACAATCCTGTTCAATCAAAACTCTTGTTGCTTAAATAAACTTCTCAAAGTGTTATGATGTCAAATCTCTTGCCATACTATATGTCACATTATAACGCTTTAAATTCACACTTGCACGTATTATATGAATTTTTGACAAGTCTTAATACAAAATGTGAAGTGTCTTTAAATAATTATGACTACGAAACGCTAATAATTCAGCTTGGTAAATTCCTGTTTTTTTAATGGCAATGTTATTCTGTGAGTAATGTTATCATGTTAAGCACATGGTGCTTAAGGATAAGGTACATGTTGTAATTGTTAACAGGGCATGTGTTGGTTGCAGAATAAATTTAATTTAAATTATGTTATATTTTAATTTTTCAATTTGGTAATATTGTTAAGCATTTTTCTTTGTGTATGGACTAAAATTTTTTCTTTGTGTATGAATTTGTTGTATATAGGAATTTTGTGACAATAATTTTTCAATATAAATTTTTAATAACATTTTAATTTTCCTGACGATGATAACAAATTGTTATAGAAATATCGAGAAATAAAAGATTTTGAATTGTTAATTTTTTATAAAAAGCAAAAAACAAAGATCTAAAGCTCTAAAAATTATATTTATTTAAATTACTTTAGTCTTCATATAGTTAATTGCATTTTCTTGGATTTTTCTTGCTCTTCACAAAATCGCTTAAAATATTTTTTTACTGAAAATTTCATTTTTTACTGTATTAATTACAACGAGTACTTTTTTTGTATTCTTGGTTTTTACATGTTTTGCTTTGATGATTATATATTGTTATTATTATTATTATTATTATTATTATTATTATTATTATTATTATTATTATTATTATTATTATTATTATTATTATTATTATTATTATTATTATTATTATTATTATTATTATTATTATTATTATTATTATTATTATTATTATTATTATTATTATTATTATTATTATTATTATTATTATTATTATTATTATTATTATTATTATTATTATTATTATTATTATTACTATTATTATTATTATTCAAGTTTAACATTTATGAAGATAAAAATCGTCTTGTATAAACCAAAATAAATTGATAGCTCTTACGTTTTTTTAACACAAATCGTCTCCTATGAATCGAAAAATATTAATGCTATAATTTTAGCGCTTTTTGTAGACGAGTCGAGCTCTGTAAACAGGCTGTATATATATTTTGGTTGAAAAATTAAAACAAGAATGGATAACCTAGCGTTTAGACATGAAAGTAATTTCATGAAAGTTGCAATACATTCACACTTTTTCACTAACACACTCACATTGTGATTACATTCTTTCATCAAAAATTTCTTAAAACACCCTTTTTGAAGTTTTCTGCAAGTAGGATGACAAATTGCTAAACACTGTTGCCATATACAAAGAATTATGCAAAGTTACAGTATTGTAGTAAAATAACAATTATAAAATTAAGTTCATTTGCGTGTTATGAAAAGAATTATAATATTTTTTGGGAGTATACCAGAACAACACTACTGGTATATGCACAATATGCAGCCTTGACAAATCTGAAAATGTCCTGCATGTAATTGGTGAATGTCCCATATATAATGCTTTTAGACAACAGTACTTTCAAAAGAAAACTGAATGAAAATGAGAGTGGTTAAAGCAGCAGATCATGATACGTCATGACCCGAGTTCAAATCCCAGTGGGTGCTGATGAGTAGTGTAGCGACTACGAAACAGCTAGTTGTCCCCCAGCTAAAGATTTGATTATTATTTTTCTTGTCTTCTTCAATCAATAATTATTGATCACAGCAGATTTGTATTTTAAAAAATCCTTCTTAAGAAAAAACTTAAGAAAGGAAAAAACCAAAAATTTAGTTTAATGCATATAAATAAAACAATTAAAGTCTTTTTATAAAAATAATCTCATAAAAAACTTTATAATGCTAAAATTTTTTTTAACTATTACCCCATATCTCTGTATATGTAATAAGTTTGGCAACTCTAATTAGTAAGCAAATAAAATAAGAGTGGAGAGAAGTAGAGGCAAATTTTGTGACTCTTTGCTTTGGCGACGTTTTTAAAATTAACCTTCACTTTCCTGTGTAGACGAACGAGAAATTTTCATGGAAGTATTGAATTATTTTATTTATAATACGTACACCCCCCGGGGAACAGATTTTGCTTTGGCGTATTCCTAACTTGGGCACTCTGTTTTTCGGTGAAAAGAGGGGAAGGGGTCCCTCGTTTGTTGTAGCAAATAAAACTCTAGCAAGCCGCATGACTTATGTTGTGGTGGCTTCCGAAACCCTTACCAAGGGTATAAATTGGCAAAATGGGGATCAGCATGACCCCCGGGTAGTTCTGCTTGCGGTTCGACCGGGGCTGATGATGGTTGAGGTGCCTGCTGTGTCTGTAACGTTCTGGTTGAAACTTAAAACGCAAGAAGGGGGTGTTAGTATCCTTGATAATTGTTTGGTGTGTGGCTTTTTTCGAGGACTAACAATCTTCCGAGGGTCTGTTGGCTATACAACAGATACCTGTACTGTAAGGAACCAGTGGTGATGGTTGACGGGTGAGTTGGTTTAAGGGCTCTTGCTCTTAGTGGGCTTCGGCCTACCAACTCATTAAGCCTTGTCCTCCATTGATTGCTGGGAAATTGCATACAGGAGGGATTAGAAAGCCCGAACTCCTCAACAAGAAGATGCTCATATGACCGCAAACATATGGCAAGAATTGCTACCTGTGTAAGCCTAGTCAGCCACGCGGGGGCGCTGGTGAATCGTGAATAATTCGCCGTAAAGGCAGGTGCTGATGTAAATCATTTTCACAGTTATAATACGTACACAGAAATTTCATGAAAGTACTTTCCTGTGTAAAGTCAACGTAACATCATCATCTTTAAGTAAAGAAAACTGATTTATAGAGAAAAAAAATCAACTCCCTTTATTTTGTTTGCACAAGCAATTACAGCAACAAATTATTAAAAGCAAAGAAATTATCTGTAAAACATTTAATAATACTCGTAAACGACTTGTGCCCTCGCCAAGTACTTAAAATGGAAATACTTTCCAAGCATATTTAATTTACAAAAAAGAAGTACCTTGTCTGAGTGTGTGCGCGTGACAGTGAACACATTAGAGTTGCTGAAGACAGTTGAAAATCATGCCATGGCAAAAGTTACACTCAGTGACAACTGACTGACTGACTGAGTGGCTGTGAATCCTGCTTAAATTTGACTGCATTAATAGGAAACACAGTCAGCTAGCTATGAAAGGGCGTGAGCTCCTTAAACTTGTACTGCAACAACTACAAATAATTTATTTTGTTTATAAATGTTGCATAAACTGTTGCTTGGGAAAAACTTTATCAGTTGGCTTGTGCTGTTGTATACATAATTTCCAAGTGCAACGAGTTGTTGTGTAAAAGTGACAAGAAGACAAGATGAAAAAATTCATAATGGAAACACGTACAGGGTGCATTTATTTAGAGTTACACAAGATTTAAACATAAAACTAAGGCATACGTATTTAATAGCAATGAAATGTGATTTATTGGGTAAACAATTTTATGAAATTAATGTTAAAATATGATTTAGATGCATTCTGGAACACCAATTTTGTCAAAAAATTGTTCACAGAATTTGCGGCCATATTTCAACAACGACTCTTTGAATGTTGATTTTCAGCTGTTCAATGTCGACGTAGATAAGTGATAGTACCAAAGAAAGTAATCATACAAACTTAAGCTGGATTCACCCATTGTTTCCGAACAAAATTTTTGTCCGGACAAAAATTTTATTATATGTAGTTTAAAGTCTCTCTTCTTGAGAGAGAAAATATTTTTTACGAACAACTCCTAACTTGAATTGGTTTAATTTTATATTTTGTCCGGACAAAATTGAAATGAGATGCCAATAGGATACACTTTTTCACACAAAATTGTATTGAGTTGCCCCATCGAATAAAAAATTTACATAGTAAATAAATACTCGTATTATTTGATCTAGTTTATATATTATTTTTTTTCTAAATTTTCCAGCTAAAGATCTTTATAGTAATTTTATTCTGATGAAATTTCAATTGCGGCTGCCATTTGATATATGTATGTACATAGTTTTAATAGTTATTAAAAAATAAGTAATAATTTTAATACGGAAATAAATGTATTGATTGCCCAAAAACTTATTGAAGAAATGAAAAAGCCTGGAAGAGAGTGTATGTACTATATAATGTGTAACAATAACCCTTTGCTTTTCTTTGTTTTAAAAGGCTTTTCACTGCAACTCTTTCTTTATGTTTTTATATACACATATATGTACTCGGCTAATAATAATGCTTTATGTATTCCAATGGCCATAAGCAAAAACAGTTTTCTTTTTTCCAATATTAGCACACAATATTTACTAATAATTGAGATTATGTAAAATACGCCAGAAAATAAACCGAAATAATAACAAGCAGTACTGCCACCTTGCAAAACTAATAAATTTTGTTTACATATGGCAGCTCTGATTTTCCGGAACATTTTTTTGCAATGGGTGAATCTTGCTGCAGAAAACACTCAGTAAAAAAATTTTGTTCGGAAAGAATGGGTGAATCCAGCTTTAATGATTAACTGGACCATTGCATGACATAATTCTTTCATTAAAAGCTTTTTTGAGTGGAGCAATTGCAGCAAGAACAGGTAAGAATGTAGTGTATTCGGCTGGGCCGAATCTAAAATATCTTTCACTATAGTCACGTATACATATATACATATATATATAGTACATATTACAAATTCGAACTAAATATGTTCGGGCATATATTAAGTGATATCGGGGAAAAAATATTTTTGCATTGTAATCACCATTCCAAAAACGAAGTCTTTCATAAAAATTTTCATGGAAAAACAGTTTAGGCTATATCTCGTTTATATACATATGTATGAACCGATATCGGAATTTTCCATTTTCTGTATTTTCGTAACCATCCCAGCGAAAACTTGGTAATGTGTTGCACTTACTTAAGAACATACTTTTCAATATAATAGTACTTACCACCTGCATTACTTGTTATTAGTTAAGTAATGGCTTGCTTAATATCTGTTGTATGTGTACATATGTAAGTAGTTGTTCTTGCCAAATATTTGCAACAAAAATTTAATCAAATAATACTTGAATTCACTAAGACAAGGTAATAGAAATGGGCTTAAAAATGTTTATAAAATGAAAAATGTAGTATATCAATATTTGCTTTCCTACATTTTGCTGTTCTGGCAATTTTACTATTCGTGTCATTTGTTTTGCTGCCATTACGACTTACAGGTTATGACTACCCGGTTTAAACGTGATGTTGTAAATTTCAAATCAAATGTAAAATCACAAAGCTAAAAACCAGTTCCGTTCATGATGTTAAAAATTAATTTCAATGGAAAAGGGTTTTAAGAAAAGTATAAAAAAGCTTTTCAAGAAATATTATTTGTAAGAATGCATTAATGAAGGTGGTGTTTATACCCTGATTTAAAATCATGTATTTTTTATATTATTCTAAGTCATCCATTACAATTTATATATTTATACAAAACCTCTTCAGACATTTTAATAGCAATTGGCTTTTTTAATAGCTTTTGTGTTATGACATTTTGAAATAGTTATTCGCAAGCGAGAACGGTAGCCACAAGGTGGCGCAAAGTAATCCTCCTATCAGAAAATGCTATAAATTTTGCGATTGGCAGTTCTGTTTTGACATTTGTGTAGTAAACACATGCGAAATACACTTTAATAAACAATGTTACGCTACACTGCTCCAGAACGCGAAATATTGGTGACTATTTATTTGACCCCAAGAGGAAGATGATTTTTCATCAAAAATAATCATGAGTGATGAGGCCCATTTCCATCTTACCGGGTACGTAAATAAGCAAAATTTACGCTTCTGGGCCACTGAAAATTCGCGTGTAGCCCACGAAGAACCATTACACCCGCTCACAGTCACTGTATGGTGTGCTGTTTTCGCTGGAGGTGTCATTGGACCTTTTTTTCTTCGAAGACGTCGCGGGCCGAACGGTTACTGTGAATGGTGAGCGCTACAGAGCAATGATCAACGAGTTCCTTTTGCCGCAACTTGATGAATTGGAATTGGAAAACATGTGATTCTAACAGAACGGTGCCACGGCATGCACGTGCCACAACGGATATGCTGAAGGATGCATTTCCCGGGCGCCTAGTCTCCTGTTTTGGCGAATTGCACTGGCCAGCAAGATGGCCTGATTTGAACGCTGCAGACTTCGTTTTGTGGGGTTTTTTGAAGTCGCGGATTTATGTCAATAAGCCTCATACTCTTGCAGCTTCTAAAGACAATATCTGTCAAGAATGTGAGGACCTATCGCCGGAAGTTTTGGCCAATGTGATGGAAAATGCTATAAAAAGGGCTCAAATGACAATCAACTGTGGCGGCGCCCATTTACATGACATCATATTCTCGACTTGATGTAAGAAAATTAAAAGACCAAATAAAAATAATCCACAAGAAGAGTCAAAGTTTGTCATTTTTGTTTTTAATTACAGCCAAAAAACCTCGTAAGGTTATTTTTGCGCTCCCCTGTACTTGCCTCCAATGACATCGCCATATTAAAATACCCTACAAGAAATAGATGACCGAAATGAATACACTCAAATGTTATTTTCCAACACATTCACAAAAATGTTATACGTGTATGATATATGTGGATTATCTTCATTTTAAATTGGTCATTTCTGCTTATGTACGAGTATGTATCACCTGAGCCAAAAAATGAATGGAAATACAATATGAATTAAAGCTGCAGAACGATTTGAAAGCTTTGTGCTGATTTAAGTCTATCCGTAAAGGTAAGTCAAACCAAACTACACGGAAAGCAACTATCAACTGTTAAATAGGCCATCAAATAAATCAGTTCTACCAACTCAAAGTTGTGTATCTTTAAAAAATATACCCAGTACTTCAACTACTTCCACCGTTTATTGCCACAACAACTTTTGCATCACTCTTGACAAATGATAGTTTTTCTTTTTACTGCACGCTTGACAAATGATTTATTTTTTCATTTGCCAACGAGAAAACAGTGGCAGCTTGTAATATTTTTTTTTCGCTTGCGGTTAATTTATAGAGACTGTTTCTCTTGGTAATAAGCTTTATTGAAAAATTAAATTCGAAAAATTTATGTGTTTTTCTTCTACAATAAGAATTAAGTTCAAGTGTGTGTGTTGCATGCATTTGCATGCTTTATAATAAATGGTGTAGCTAAAAAAAGTCAATAAAAAAAAAACTATATATTATATAAACTTGTCACTGCACAGCGCAATATGCAAGCTAAGATAAATTATTACTTTAGAAGGTCATAATACTGCTCAGTTTTTTCAGTATAATAATTTAAGGCCGCAAATACTTCATATGACTGCAAGACATTATAACTGATCTGTTATTTCGCTGAAGTAGTTCATAACATTTGGATATGGTACTGATTTTTTCCGATCAACGAGTTACTTGTACGATCACTGTGACGTATCTGCTAGACTGTGATTATAGCCTCCCTGTGTTTGCCACCAAACCAGAATAGATCCGCCAGTATGGTTTCTAATGGAAGGTCTGTTTAATAAAGTCGGGCGTGAAGAGAAAAAGTTCTACAGTAACTACAATCCAAGGGGGAACAGTATATCTTGAGATACTGCTGAGACCATAATGGCAGTAACTGACCCACCAGTACGGTCTCAGCTAAAATGCCTGTCTAATAAATTCATAAAGAATAGAAAAAATTCTACAGAAACCCCAATCCACAAGGAAATAGCATATCTCGAGGGATATAAGCTGAGAGAGCTAATCTAGTTCCTAATATATAGAGTTGCAATACTCAGACAAAGCCCTATACCATTACATGTCTTACTGTACTACCGAGGTTCTGGCCCAGCGGACCGTTAATTCCCCCTCACCCTTGGCATCAAAGATGACCACAAGCAAAAACAAGAATACAAATTATGGCAGAATCAGCCAAGAGTCTTTAGCAAAGAGACCCCACGAAAAAGAAGTAGTTAAGCTCTTAACTAAGATGGAAGTAAGTCCTAGTAGAATCAACGCAGCAGTGAGGCCTAAAAGACATTGCAGCGCGAAAAGATGCTGGTATATCTCATGAAGAAAGGCCTACGTATGGAGAAGGGTATGCCAAAGCTGCAAAGCCAATCACCTTTTGTATGGAGGAGATCAAGGGCAAACCATAAGGTTCTAAAAGGCAGCAAAACACGCCCCCAGTACGAACCCAAGTACGAACTAGCAGATACCTCATGGGCAGCCGAAACAGCAGCGAAAAGGGACTTGATGTCCACTCAAGGGCGATCCAGTGCCTCATGCAAGGAAATTACATGTAGAGTCATGACTGCTCTCACAACAGAGCAGGTGGACTTCATCCAGAAAATAACACTGACAAAATTTATAGCCGGTAAGTACAAGGCTGTAAAATCTGCCTTTCTGGATTGTACTTAGAAAGACTTGTTCTACATTGTACGAGTAAGTGTATCACGTCGACTGAAGGTGTGAAGGAACACATCACTGACTTGACAACAAGGGAAGAGCTTCCATATGGGCGACAGAGGAGTATAAAATTCGTTATTTTCATGTCGGGATGCATTCCCAATTTCAACATATTGGAGTCAGGCAAGAGCCGTAATTGTATATAGTAGTTGGCAAACCCCGTCTAGTATGATCATAATGATAGGCTAAAACGGTGTAATAGAAGTGAGCTCGTTTTCAGGAGCCCACGCCCCGGGGGGCATATACCAAGCCAGAGCACTCTGTTTTCTGGGGCATAGAGGGGAAGGAGTTCCAGGTTTGTTGCAGCAAAAAAAAACCCCTAGGAATGACTTATGTTATGTTGGACTTCTGAAACTCGTAAGGGTTAAAATTGCCAGAATGGGTATCTGAAAAAACTCCGGCTGATTCTGCATTGCGGATCTCTCAATGTTAATCTTGGCTGAAACTTTCTGACTATGGTATAAACCTAAAATCGAAGGAACTTTGCATGATAACTTTGGTGCAAGCCGGTTTTCGGGGGCTAACAAGCCCTCGTGGTGCTGTCACCAGCAGTGACGGTTAGACGGGTGAGTTGGTTAAGGGAATGGGCGTTGCCATCAATGGACTCTTGGGAAATTGCATATTGTAGGGTTTCGAAGCAAGAGGCTTGTGTACAGGGCTACAAACTTATAGCAAAAAGTTGAAACCTGCATGAGCTTAGCGGGGGCGCTGGTGAATCGTGAATAATTCACCCCGTGGAGATTAGTACAAAACTAAAAGTGATTTGATAATTTCGTGGCTTTTTCAATTTATGACATAGTAATTTTAAATGCTATATTGCTGTCGATCTCCACCATCTTTTAATACTTTTACGATTTGAAAAAAACTGCGTCATTCAGCTTCACAGTCGTTAAAAGCAAACAAAATCGTAAGTTTTAAAAATAGTAAAAAAGGGCGCGAAAAACTATTACTGAAACCTAGAAAATATTTAAAAAATACTATGGGAACTCCGCATTATCAATTTCAATTATTAACAAGTCGTTTATGGGGTGCCAGTGTGCCCATACTTTTAGATTACCCAAAAAAGGTAATCACACCCGAAATCGCCGGTAAAATTTATGGAGTAATATTAACCGAGCGGAAAATGATAGCGCGAAGGGGATTAAGCCTATAGGAATCTCGATGGCTGATTTCGTAGAGTACTCGACCAACAGTCTCGACCTTGACGACCTCATCAGCCTCCTTAGCCGAAATGGATACAAAACGTTTGAATACGCAGATGACATCTGCGTGACAATCAGGGGTGATCATCCTGACACGATGGGAGTGCTGATGCAAAATGCATTAGACACAACATGGGAATGGTGCAGAAGGGAAGGGCTTTCAATACACCCTGGAAAGACGACAATTGTGCCATTCACCAAAAAAAGGGAAATAGTGATAGAAATATCTAGGCATAGTGCTGGATAATAAACTCACATGAGAACCGCACCTCGAATCGGTGATAAAAAAGGCAACAACAAGCCTCTGGATTACCAAAAAACTACTGAGTAGATCCTGGGGCCTAAGCCCTAAGATGAAGTACTGGTTATATACCCAAATGGTAAGACCCACTATACTATATAGGGCTGTAGTATGGTGGGGAAAAACCAAACAGGTAACAGTCATATCAAGACTTCGCAAGGTTCAGCGACTTGCATGCCTATGTATCACAGGAGCGATGAAAATCACCCCAGCGATAGGCATGGAAGCTCTTTTGAACCTAACACCGCTTAACGTAGCTATACAAAAAGAGGCGGCCGTTCAGGCTATCTCAATTTACAAAAGGAAAAAACTGAAGGTAGGACATCTTGCAATCCTAAAAGATCTCAGAGACGTAGTCGATATGTCTCAAACAAGTGACCTTATAGATCCGTCTAACTCTTTTGCCAGGAAGTTTAAGATCATCTTCCCAACAAAGCAGGAATGGAGCATGAACCCAAGATGGTTGCAAGATGGTCCCAAAAGCGGTACACGGATGGATCCAAAACGCTCCAAGGTGTTGGAGTGGGAATAGTGGGGCCTAGAGCACGCAAATATATAACTCTTAGCAAAGACACCACAATCTTCCAAGCGGAACTATACGCAATAAGGGAGGCGGTTGAAATACTCGCCGAGAGGGGACACAAGCGAGTGCTGATAAAAATACTCTCTAATAGCCAATCAGTACTAAAGGCCCTGAGCAGTTGTGTCTTTACGTGCAAGGCTTAACGAACTGGCAAGCCAGAACCAGGTTACCTTGATCTGGGTGCCAGGACATGAAGGGCATCACGGCAATGAAATGGCTGACATTTATGTCAAGAAAGCAGCAGAGGGGACTTTTATTGGACCCACTCCAACTTTTGGCTTCAATAAGGGTCTCCTGAATGAGGAGATAAAAAAATGGACGGTGTCCATCGTCGAGCAACATTGGAACGAGACAGCTGGTCTTGAACACTCCAAGAAATTTCTAAACTTTGATAAAAAGAGGGCCGAACGTGCTCTAAAACTGGACAGGAAAAGTCTCAGAACATTAACAGGTGCACTTACAGGTCGTTACAACTGCTACAAGCACCTGCACAGGATAGGAATATCCAACACAGACGTTTGCAGATTCTGCGGTGAGGAAGAGGAGTCAATGGAGCACTTAATTACCCACTGTGGAGCACTGGGACACAGAAGATATAGGCTACTACAAGCTTATATGTTAAGTGAATGTGACTTAATATCACTCCCTATGAAGGAGCTTGTCCGTTCTCTTGACATACTCAACCCATAATGGGGCATGTGGATGCACAATAGATCAATATTGGTCGCAGTGCAAATGGCCGATGAGGCTATATACCATCCACTAATAATAATAATAATAAACAGTTTCGAAGTTGCAGGTTCGATTCCTGCCACAGACCCTGGGTGTTATTGCAGAGAAGCACAAAAGCTTCGCAACTTTTGTGTTAAAAAAACAAAAAAAAAAAAAAAAAACTGAGCAAGTACTTCATATTTTACATGAATATTTGGACATGTAAATGGTAGCCGCTAGATGGGTGCCGCTGTTGCTCACACTCGACCATAACTACAAAGGATTGTTTTACGATGTTTTGAAAATTTTGATAGTTTAGCGTTAAAAGAATACCATAAATAAGTACTGCGTAAAAATTTTACACAGACCGGATGTAGACTAAAAATTTTTAAATTTCTTCAGCCCATTAATGAGCCAATTTTTATAAAATTTGGTTTGATCTTAGTCCCATAAAGATTTATTTTTTTATATTTTAAAATACAACCCAATACCAAATGGAATTTTACCAGAATCATTCAAACATTTCTCATGCAAAAGATATTTTAAACTTAATGTACTCGTATTGAGTTACTAAGGCAGTAGTATGAACCCCTTCATGTGTTCATAAGTTCACTTTGCAATATAAAATGTAGAGAAACTACAAAACCAATAACATTTTCCAAGAGTCTTTATATTTGAAGAAATATATAAAAGGAACCTATAAAGTACATTAAATTGAGTATCTGTATTATACAAACAAACGCCCACAAAGGAGTAATTTTTTTTTTTTTGAAGAGACATTCATAAATGCTTCAAAATAAAGAAGAAAAAAAGCAGCAACATCGTCATTACAAGCAGATGCAGTCAATAGCAAATAGTTGTTCTTTTTATAAAAATATCTTATAGCACATGTCAACACATACGGAGACATTTTCTTGTTGTAGGAACGAATTGAACATCTTGTGGATTCTTGGTTGAATATAGTTTTAAAATAAAATAACTTACATACATCATTGTCTGTGGAATGTTTCTATTGGGAATACGAGTATTGTGCAAAATATGCTGGACATTAAATGTTCATGTATAAAAGTAATAACTTGTTTTCATGTTTAGAAATACATATGCACGAGTAGTTGGTGTAGAAAAGGAAAACCTGTGTACTCAAACAAACATGCGAGTACCTATTATTAAAATTGAAATTTTGAAAATAGAAATTACGAGTAAGTTAAAAGCTCGATTTATGATGGGATAATTCTGAAATTGCTTTTGTGTAGGAAACCGGTAGTATCAAGAATTATGCCGAAATTTTTTAATAATATGATTGATGATTGTATTTATCTTTACAAATTGAAAATATACAAAACTATATTCAAAGGGATTGGTTCAAATAGAGGTGATATGTATCGAAATTTGGATTGTCAAAAGGCTCCGAAACGGAAGAAGATAATATACGAGGGCGGTTCGGAAACTTCTTAGCCTAGCACAAAAAGCGCGGAAAAAAGTTAAGTGTTTTGGAAATTTCCATTTCTGCTATGAACACATGTTAAATTTTGTTTCGATCTGGTAACTCCTTCATATAGAAACAGGTGTTCACAAAAGACGCATCCGCGCTTTTTTTACAATGGAAAAATTAGAAATGCGTGGTGTCATTAAATATTTACATAAAAAAGGTTTATCAGGACAAGAAATTCATAATGATATGATGAATGTGTTAGGTGAAAGTGCTCTTTCATATGCAGCAGTAAAAAATTGGGTTGCTGAATATAAACGTGGTCGTACAAGCATTGAAGATGAACCACATAGTGGACGTCCAAAAACAGCAACAACAACAGAAATTGTAGCCAAAGTGCATGATATGGTATTAAATGATCGACGAATAAAAGTGGATGAAATAGCCAATATCATGGGCATCTCAAATGATCGAGTCCATTTAATTTTGCATGAAAGCTTTCTGTAAGATGGGTGCCGCATTTGTTAACAGTCGATCAAAAACGCATAAGAATGAACATTTCTCAAGCTTGTTTGGATCGTTTTGAGCGAAATAAAATGGATTTTAAGCGTCGTCTTACAACTGTTGATGAGACCCACCACTATACTCCAGAGACAAAAGGACAATCCAAACAATGGACTGAAGCTGGCGGAAGTGCCCCAAAGAAGGCAAAAACAATTCAATCGGCTGGTAAGGTTATGGCAACGGGTTTTTGGACTTCTAAGGTATTTTATTGATTGACTATCTGCGAAAGGGTAAAACAATAAATTCAGAGTACTATTGCAACCTTTTGGATCAATTAAATGTACAAATTCGAGAAAAACGTGCACAAAAAAATAATTTTTTATCAAGACAACACATCAGCGCACAAGAGTGTTTTAACAATGGCTAAAATGAACGAATTATAAAGTACGAGTTGCTTGACCATCCACCTTATTCTCCTGATTTAGCTCCCAGTTACTTTTACCTGTTCCCAAATCTAAAAAAAAATCCCTGCTGGCAAGCGTTTTACCTCAAATGAAGATGCAATTACAGTTGTAAACCACTTTTTTGAAGACCTTGAGGAAAACTATTTTAATGAAGGGATAGAATTGCTAGAAACGCGTTGGACTAAGTCTATTGAAGTTTCAGGAGATTATATTGAAAAATAAAAATATTTTTGAAAAACTAACTATTCTCTTTCATTGATAGGTTAAGAAGTTTCCGAACCGCCCTCGTATATATGATAGATTTGATACAAGTCTTAATGGATCGAGAGTTTTTTTTTTATCAGGCTACTTTTATAAGGAAGCTAAGAATTATTGGTTTGCCCGACAAATCATTACGTTTGATTAAGGATTATTTAACACTCCAAAAGCAATTTGTTCAAATTGATGATATGTAAAGTTCACTGTTAGATTTTAATTGGGCTACGCCACAAACTAGTTCACTTGGTCCGCTTCTACTTAAAATATGTATACGACTATATCGACGATATGAAAAATATAAATTGTAATGGAAAAAACAAAGTTTATTCGATTTAAACCGCACACATAAATGAGTGATAAACTTTTCAAACTATCAAATACAGGGTGTCCAGCGTGTTTATTTCCGTTGATACCACAGGTTAATCAATCCCAAAGCATGCAGTTGCGGCGTTAAAAAGTTTTCAATCATATCACAAACATCGCTCCCCATTCACAGTTACCGTGACATCGTTTTGATTTCTAAACAAGTAAAGTCCTTGATTCTTTCTGACCAAATAGCACACCAGTAGTGCGATTCTGTACCTTTGAAAAATAATAGACATTGCTATAATGCCAATGTAAAAAGTTGTTTAAAATAACGATTTTGTTATTCTATAACTAACAAATAACAACACTGAAAAAATTGAAGTCAAGTGGCATAGCTGTGAAAACATATGTCAAGCTGTAAGTTTTGCTAGTACACACTTTGTTAAATGCTTTGATATATCCAGAGCCTCCACCTAGCTTTCACCGAAATGATGGATTGAGTGATACCATTTCTTAGAGAGATATGCCATAAGATCGCTAGTAGAACGACCCTTACGAAATCTATATTGACGATCACAAAGTAGTTTATTCGACTCCAGATATCTCATAAGGTGATGGTTAACCATGCTTTCCATTACTTTGGAAAGCGCAGAGCAAATTATAATTAAGCGGTAATTGTCGGGGTTATATGCCTCACCCTTTTTGAGGGTTGGCGTTATATTAGCAATCTTCCAGCACGTTGGAAACTCGCCAACATGGTAAGCCTAACGCAAACTGCAGGAGAATTTTCGACAGAAATGCACACAGTTATCATCAGAATAATTGTGGAAAGTTATGGAAAATGCGATCAAAGGGTTGCAAATGTGTTTCAACCAGTTAACAGAAAACAGAAATTGTACAGTTCCAAATACAGATTTCCAATATTCAACCTCGCAAATCATTGGTAAAGCTATTTAGAGGCCTGTTCAAGAAGCAGATCAATATTTCGAAGTCCACTTCTTAAAATTTTGCTATACGAGTAGCAAAATCGTTACCATCAGATTATGACTTTAAAGTTATAGAACAAAACCTCAAGTGTAAGTCAGAGAGTTCATTACGAATGTGTTCCACCACCATTCCAGCCCCGGTAAGTCCACTATTGCTTCGAAATTGATATCTACTCGTATCAACTCTTGTGTGCCTGCACACACTTAACCTTTTCAATGTGATAATAAAATTTTTTGAAATATATTTCCACTCTTACTGTTTACGATTTCCTTGTTTAACATTTAAACCAAACATAATTTAATATTTACTTTGATTGATTTCTGTTCAGTGCATGCACATGTCAGCATCTTTTAGTTTAAAGCAGTGGTGCCCACAAGTTCTATATGGAAGAGTAAACACCAATACATTTAACGAAAAACTATTTTTATTTAATATTTTTTGTTGTAAAAAGCAAAACATTTACAAAAAAAGTTCACTTACATAATCGCTGTCGTCAGTGTTTCCCAACAAAGCATGCGAAAGTGTTGTTGCTTCGCTTTTGTGTGTGTGCGGTGAAGAACAAAAAAAAAAAATATTAAAGACGAAGTTGTTTGTGTATTTTTCATTGCTAAAGCTGAGCGCAGTATGTGTGTATTAAAGAGCACAGCCCTATAGCTAAGCGTATTTACCAAAACAATTGAGTATCAAGCGCATAGGGTTGGGCACTCTTGGTTTAAAGCCTTCTTCTGTATCTGTAGGCATTTCTACTTAATCGTGCAACAATGCTGACTTGACATGTTGGTGTTCAATGAGTAGAGGTGGCGCCAACCTTGAATGGCATATTTTATCTTGAATTAGTGTTGCCTGCCATTTTATTTCCTTTTTATTATTAAAGACTCAACAGCAATTGGTGCACGAGTAAAGGTGTTCAAGTCTTACAAAGACGTTTGTTGTATTGTAGATATTGTTTTCTTGCCTTGTAAAAATATTTGTGGTGACGTGTGTAAACAAGCAGCCGCGGGCGCTCATGTGCGTGTACTTGAAGGAAGAAATAGCAACAAATGGAATGTATAGATACATTTAAAGTAAAGCAATGAAACAAGCAAAAACATGACAGTCGTAGCAACATGCCAGACTTCCAGCCGGGGGAGGCAGTCATTGTTGGTATATTTAATAAACAGTGACATTGAAGAAGCCATGTGCAGTTATGCTGCATGACTTCATTCTCATTTACTTTTTTTAACAAATACAAAGAAATTTTGCATACATGTGTGATAACGTTGTCGCGCATTTAAACGTGTGTGACTGACATACGAGTACACTTGAATAATATGTGCTTATGTACGCATAGTACGTGCATATTCATCTTGTAAGGACCCAGTGCACACGAGTGATGAGATTTATTTATGTGCTAATATGTGCGAGTATTTTTCATATAAGCAAACGGTGTCAATTTAGTCTGTATTTTCCTTTAGATTTTAGTGTATTCTGATTGTAATTTTTTTTTTTTATTGAAATGTAAAGCTTTAAACACATAGACGACAGCAGACAGCAAGCAGCAATCTGTCAAAAATAAAATGCACACGATTATTTTAACGACATCACAGCAGCACGACTTCACAACAGCATTTGCTGCAGCTGCCAACTTAGATTAATTTCTATTTTCGTAGGCAGCAAAAAGTAATTGCAGTGCTGCCACTATAAATATAAATTGCCAGCAATAAGAACTAAAATTGGTTTGAAATATTTAATAGAAATAAACATCATATAAACCAAATAAGCGGATAAATTGATGGGTTTTTACGTGATATTATTACGTTTTCAGTCAGTAATTTTAATTTTATTCGTGTAAAATATAAATGTGGCACCTCTGAATTTAGTATTGTTTAAATACACATAGTGCTGCTGCTGTCTTTAAAATAATTATGTTGCTGATGAGACGGCAGCATTTGCAGCTAACTTCATTTGTACTCGTGAAGTTGTGAAGTCTGCTGCCGTCTAAGTGTTTAGAGCTTAAAGTACAAAGGAAAAGTTTATTTATGGGATAAAACATCGGGCAATGTCCCAACTCGAGGCGAAAAAGAAAATAGGCTGGAATTAAAGTTCGGAGGTGGGCGAAAAAAATGAGATAAGTCGACTTTCTGAGCGTCTCATAAAAAAAAACTGGCTCAAGGCCCAAAAATGTCTACACAATATCTAACAACAGAGCTAGAGCAAGAGTTTGGTGTTAGTGTTCGCTACGGGACAGTGATTTAGATCATTATCTATATAATTAATAAGCAAAAATGCTTTTAAAAATTAAGTCCAACACCTTCCACACTACAAGGTAATGAAATACGTATAAAACGTATAAAGGAATAACACCACAGAAGGTAAAATACATGTGTAGGTATGTACGAGTAAATAGTACGGATAAGTGTTTGTCTGTAAGAATCAAGAGCTCGAAAATAATATAACAATAATTATTGTTAACATTATTTTTATAAATTAGGTAAAGTATGTGTATTATCGCTTAATCTAAATTATGTGTATTGTATGTGTGTATTAAATTTTTACCTTCTATTTCAAACTTTCAACCCTATCCACTCTTTCGCGGATGACAGCATTTGTCACTCGTACTCTTTTAGTTATAGGCCCAGCCTATCAGAGATCGCTGCCAAGAGGTTAAATATGAATGATTCACTGAATAGCGATCTTCAATTAATCTCCGAATGGGGTCGTAAAAACATGGTCGCCTTTAACGCTCGCAAGACCCAATGTTGCTTATTAACGCACAAACAAACGACCGGAAATGCTGCTTCATCTGTACTCATGCGTGGTATAAATATTGAAGAATCGGATGCTCTTGATGTTCTTAGAATGAAAATACAGTGTGATGTTTGCCGGACTGATCGCATCTTTCATGTCTCTAAAGAAGCATTCAAGTGCCTCGGTTTTTTGAAACGGTGTAAGATGTACTTCACTCCATCCGACCTCTTTACTATTTATACCGCCTATATCCGACCGAAAATGGAATACAACTCTCATGTTTGGGACGGTGCCTCAAAGTCTATTTTGGGGTTACTCGTCCGTGTGCAGCAGAGGGCGAAGAAGCTCATCGGTGACAGTAGGGTATCCAACTCTATTGACTCACTGGAGCATCGACGCAGTGTGGTGTGCGTTACTCTGTTCTATCGTTACTACAATGGATTTTGCTCTGACGAGATTAGGGATCTTGTTCCCGAAACACGCACATTTTTACATAGCACGCGTTCTTCGTCTAGAGCTCACCCATTTGTGGTCGATTGCCTGGGGAATCGTACAACGCATTACAGAGAGGGTTCGTTTTTAGTCCGTACGCATCGCCTGTGAAATATGTTGCCTGCAAACGTGTTTTCTGTCTGTTATAATGTTGGAAAGTTCAAGTCAAATGTTCACAAACACTACTCCCTCTTTCCCCGTCCTCATAACCTATTTTCCTAGTTCTGGTACAATGCGCTGCATATGTAAGGGCCACTACTGAGTACTGGTCCAAGATAAAAAAAAAAATATTAAAGAATTCGTTTAATTATTGTAAGTATTAGAAATTAAATAGTTTTTGTTTCCTTGTTTAGAGTAAATTTAAGTGATTCTTTTTCATTTTTTTTTTACTATAAAGAAGGATTTTATGACGTTGTTCTAGTTGTTCTTTAGTACATTAAGGTGCATACACTGGGCCCTGATCAGTTTTAACTAATTTAATTCAAACATTGTAAATGTTGCGATAGAGTTTCTTTTAGTCTTTCGTGTTGTTATTCGGGGTTGTCATAGAATCCAATTTTATTGGAATTGGATTTAAAACCGGCCTTTATGGTCATTGTTTGTACTGCGGTTTGTTATATACGAGGACGGTTCGGAAACTTCTTAGCCTAGCACAAAAAGCGCGGTGTAAACAGAAAAAAGTTAAGTGTTTTGGAAACTTCCATTTCTGCTTTGAACACATGTTAAATTTTGTTTCGATCTGGTAACCCCTTCATATAGAAACAGATATTCACAAAAGACGCATGCGCAAATTTTTTACAATGGAAAAATTAGAAATGCGTGGTGTCATTAAATATTTACATAAAAAAGGTTTATCGCAACAAGAAATTCATAATGATATGGTGAATGTGTTAGGTGAAAGTGCTCTTTCATATGCAGCAGTAAAAAATTGGGTTGCTGAATTTAAACGTGGTCGTACAAGCATTGAAGATGAACCACGTAGTGGACGTCCAAAAACAGCAACAACAACAGAAACTGTAGCCAAAGTGCATGATAAGGTATTAAATGATCGACGAATAAAAGTGCGTGGAATAGCTAATATCATGGGCATCTCAAATGATCGAGTCCATTTAATTTTGCATGAAGAACTACAGATGAAAAAGCTTTCTGCAAGATGGGTGTCGTATTTGTTAACAGTCGGCCAAAAACGCATAAGAATGAATATTTCTCAAGCTGGTTTGGATCGTTTTAAGCGAAATAAAATGGATTTTAAGCATCGTTTCATAACTGTTGATGAGACATGGATCCACCACTATGAGTATACTCTAAAGACAAAAGAACAATCCAAACAATAGACTGAGGCTGGAGGAAGTTCCCAAAGAAGGCAAAAACAATTCAATCGGCTGGTAAGATTTTGGCAACGATTTTTTGGGATTTCAAAGGTATTTTATTGATTGACTATTTTCAAAAGGGCAAAACAATAAATTCAGAGTACTATTGCTACCTTTTGGATCAATTAAATGTGCAAATTCGAGAAAAACGTCCTGGCTTACGGCACAAAAAAGACAACGCACAAGAGTGTTTTAACAACATCTAAAATCAACGAATTAAAGTACGAGTTGCTTGACCACCCACCTTATTCTCCTGACTTAACTCCCAGTGACTTTTACCTGTCACTAGGAGCTGGCAAGCGTTTTATCTCAAATGAAAATGCAATTACAGTTGAAACCACTATTTTGAAGACCTTGAGGAAAACTATTTTAATCAAAGGATAGAATTACTAGAAAAGCGTTGGACTAAGTGTATTGAAGTTTCAGGAGATTATGAGCCAATTTTCACGATGATTTAAAGTCATGTCTAAAAGGCATGTTTTTTCTTTTGCACTGAAAATTTTTGAAAATTAAAAAAAGCCATGTTTTCTGTTTTTCAAGTTTATTTCTCTAATTTCTTCTTGACTCGTTTGTTATTTTTTAAATTGTTTTATTTTTATTCGACTGTCAAGGTAACCAAAAAAGAGACAAACGATTTTTTTAACGACAACAATTGAAAAAACGACATCACATAAAAATCATGGTAAAAATGTAACGTGATTTTGGTAGAAGCTTTAAAAGAGTATTCTAAAAAAAGACATGGCTTTAAGTCACCGTATAAATCAGCCCTATATTGAAAAATAAAAATATTTTTGAAAAACTAACTATTCTCTTTCATTGATAGGCTAAGAAGCTTTCGAACCGCCCTCGTATTGTTATAATTAAAACTAAAAACATTTCTTGGCTTTAGGCAGGATTGAACTTGATCCAGACGAATGATACCAACCCATCATATAATATTAGAAATATTAAAATAAATTCGACTATTTAACATTAATGCATAAATAAATATAAAAATTTTAGATATAAACATATTATCCACAATGGCCCAATGTTGCCAATAGGCAACATTTTAGGTATTCTTAACCAGGATAAGTATAGAATCCATTTTTGTTTGTGTTATATGTAAGCATGGGCAAACTTGAATAACTTGCAAAAAAAATATTTTGCACCGTCCCAAAGTAATTCGGAGCTGAAAGGGTTAATTAAAATTTTTTTGTGACCTCTACGGAACTTAATTTCTTCACCGTTTTGTTTAACATTTGTTTATAATGTAATTTATTACTTTGCAATCGAAATAAAATAAAAAAAATAATTTTTCAAATTTGTTCATTTGTTTGAAAGGTGTAAAGAAATGTTAGAGACGTTTACAAATAGAAAAGCTTGTTTTTTGTGTTTTGACGGATATTATTAGAGCATTTTTCTTTTTAAATTCTCAGCAATTTATTTGGATTGTTGGGATATAAAGTTGAATGTTTGAGAATATCTTTCAAAAATTTCCAAAGTCTACTGATTCCTATGAAATGTCGACATATAGATAGCTGGGAAACATAGAATAATTTATAATTTTTTATTGGTAAAAATAATTTTTTTTTTTTTTAAATTTGTTATTTTATTTATTGAACCTACATAAGAAAAAAAAAAATAAATATGAAAAAAAAACTTGTTGTTTCCTTTTAATTTATTGGCCGCTAGCTCATCAAAAATTTTAATTTTATTGACATCCATTTGATGGTCACTTAGATTTGATAGTCTGTTTGCTTTTGCTTTGATTTTAAATGCCGCAATTAAAGTGACAAAAAAAAAATGGAATTATGAATAATTTAACGAGTTTCATAAAAAAAGTGAGTCCCTGCAATTTAATTTTATTACAGTTTTTTGTTTTGCATCAAACAAACAAATTCACTTATTTCTGTATCAAATAAATTTGAATAAAAGCTCACACACAACTGAGTTGAGTGTTTACGAATTTTTACATCCATTAAAACAAATTAGCAAAAAAACTAAAAAAAAGTTATGCTTTATGCACAAAATGAACAATAAATAATACAGCAGCTAATTGGCTTCGTTTTGTTTTTTATTTTATTTTATCAGGAAAATAAAAGAATAGGTTTCGAAAATGCTTTTTAAGCGCTGACACTGGCAGCATTTGACTTATGAAATTTTTATTCAGATTTTATGCGCCAGAGGAGCCATTTAGAGAGCTGAATTTTAAAATTTTCTTTCATTTATCATATTTATTACTTGCATATAAACCTATAAATGCTTTTTATTTAAAGTGTGCTACCCTTTTTCCATAAATTGCGCAGTAAACAAATGTATTTTTTATTCATGCGAAACTCAAAATAAATAAACAAAAAGTTCTTTGAAATCCGCACCATAAAAATATGCTTTTGACTGAAAGCAATTGAATGAAGTGAAGTAAAAGAAAAAAAACTAAACATTGATTTCAATATTTCTACACTGAAAGAATTATGCGTCTTATATTTAATGAAACTGTTTCATTAATCCTATGAAAACTTTTCACAATATGCATGAAACTTCATATATATTATGAAATAGTTCCATCAGAATGGTTTCATTAAGTTTCATAGTTTCATTGAAAAAAATCATTGGATTTAATTTTTCTTAAATTCTTTGAATTTTGGTAAGATATATTAATGGGCATTTATTAATCTTAAGCTACAGTTTAAAAAATGTCAACTTTTTTTTATTAAAATTTAAGTTTTATGAGTTTCATAATTCCAATGAAATATAATTCATTAGATCAATGACAAATAAATTTCTGGCTACCGAACTTGTGTATCAATGTACTGGGTGGCCCAGAAAGACCGAAGTGGTGTGAATTCCTTATAACTTTTTTATTATAATTTTTTTTTTCTTTTCTTTTCAGTATTTTGTAAAGAAGACTTGGATAATTTATAATGGAGCAATACACAATTGAACAACGCGCCCAAATTGTTGAAATTTACTTTTCAAATCAACGGTCCATTGTGTTGACTCAGTGTGCATACCGTCGTCAATTTAATGTGCGGGTTGCACCCTCTCAGTTAACAATAAACCGTCTGGTTGCAAATTTTCGAGAACAAGGAGCAGTAAGGAACCTTCCTGGTCCCGGCAGACACCGAACTGTCCACACGGCTGACAATATTCAAGTTGTACAGGAGAGTATTCGGGAGGATCCAGAAACATCAACCAGGAGACGTTCGTCACAACTGGGCCTCTCAAGGACGTCGCTGCAGCGAATTTTGCACACCATAGGATTGTTTCCATACAAAATTCAACTTGTCCAAGAATTGAAACCAACAGATTACCAGCAACGACTTGACTATGCAATTTATTTCCAGCAAAAAGCACAAGAGAATCCAAATTTTATTCATAACTTAATAATGAGTGACGAAGCCCATTTTCAATTAAATGGGTTCGTTAACAAGCAAAACTGTAGGATATGGGCTACGGAAAACCCGAGAGTACTTCATCAACGACAATTGCACCCAGTTAAGTGTACCGTTTGGTGCGGTGTTTCTTCAGAAAGGATCATTGGCCCATTTTTTTTTGAAAATGAACAAGGTGTCGCCATTTCCGTCAATGGTGATCGATATCGGGCCATGTTGCAAAATTTTGTAAGGCCAGCCGTGGAAAACCATCCGCAAATATGGTTCCAACAGGATGGAGCCACAGCGCACACTGCGAGGGCCACAATGACTCTTTTACGCGACATCTTTGGTGAAAGAATAATTTCTCGTAACAGCAATTTTAATTGGCCTCCGCGTTCCCCGGATTTAACCGCTCCAGACTGTTTTCTTTGGGGCTATTTAAAAGGAAAAGTTTATGTTAATAAGCCTAGGACTATTGAGGAGTTAAAAACCAATATTCGAGAAGAAATTAACAACATACCACCGGAAGTTTGCGAAAGGTCATGGAAAATGTGTTGGAAAGAGCACATTTGTGCGAAGCAGAATATGGCCACCACTTGCGGGATATCATTTTTAATAACTAATCCAAAAATATTCCCCATAAATTTAATGTATTTAAAAAAAAAATTAAAAAAATATCTCTTAAATAAAAAGTTATAAGCAATTCACACCACTTCGGTCTTTCTGGGCCACCCTGTACATATGTGCATGTACTCAAATCAGCATTATAATAGTTTAAAAAATTTAAATACCAGAGTATTAAAGTCATTTGAATTAATACAATCTGTTTTATTTGGTGAATACTTGTTCAACATTTTCTTTTATCACAATTAGGTACAATTTCACAAAAGCAAGGAATAGTATTGTTTGTGTAATGAAATAAAGTATCAATGAATAAATGAAATAATTCCATTGATCTTATTACGTACATTTGTGAGCATATTTTACTAATGTGTGTTATGATAATATTTCATTAAACAAATGTAACTCTTTCATTAATTTAATGTAAATCTTTCAGGTGCTCAATGAATAATAAAATTAGATAAATAAAATAACTTCATTGACCTTATGAAGGAGTTTCATATTTTTAATGAATATATTACATTATTTCATATTGATGAATATATTACATCATTACATAAGTTATTTCATTAAATAAATGTTACTTTTTCATTAATTTAATGTACAGTTTTCATGTGCTTTATGAAATTGATTCTTTAATCTAGAGAAATTATTTCACTAATCATATGATTTGTCTTTCATACTTTTAGTGAAAATAAGTCATGTTTCTTATTAAAATGTTTCATTACTTTTATGAAGATTTTCATTAAAATAATCTAATGGAATTTGTTTCATTATTTCTATGAAAAGTTACAATGGTTGAAAAATAATGAAAAAATTCATAAAAGTAATGTCAAAATTCAGAGAATTTCTGAACAAAATTTTTTCAGTGTAGTAAAAGAGAATTAAATTCAGAAGCGGGGGACATTCTGTTTTAAAATAACAATATTTTCCCATAAATTAGTGGATGTGCGTATTTAGTACAGAAACGATTTTAAGTTCATGGTTCAGTGACAGCGGCGACTATTTGAATAGTGGCAACTGGCTTGAGTGTATGATAGTGTTATAAAATTCTGATGTAGAAGCCAGGGTTGCCGATTATTATGTAATTATCCAAAACATGGAATAAAGTAAAAACGCGTAATTTCTTAGTAAACTCTAGTGGCGTTACATTTTACTCCATGTATCTAGATATGCATATGAACGGTTCAGTTAAGAACCAACACGAGAATCAAATGCATGAATTTAATCCGTCTCCATCACATTCCGTATTTTTAAGTATTTTTTGAACAAAATCACGATTGTATCACTGGGCCAAACGGTTACTGTGAATGGTGAGCGCTACAGAGCAATGATCAACGAGTTCTTTTTGCCGCAACTTGATGAACTGGCATTGGAAAACATGTGGTTCCACCAGGACGGTGCTACGGCACACACTGCACGTGCCACAACGGATATGCTGAAGGATGCATTTCCCGGGTGCCTAATCTCCCGTTTTGGCGAACTGCACTGGCCAGCAAGATCGCCTGATTTGAACGCTGCAAACTTCTTTTTGTGGGGGGGGGGGGTTTTGAAGTCGCGGGTTTATGTCAACAAGCCTCATACTCTTGCAGCTCTTAAAGAAAATATCCGTCAATATCGCCGTCAATACCTATCGCCGGAAGTTTTGGCCAATGTGATGGAAAATGCTATAAAAAAGGCTCAAATGATAATCAACTGTGGCGGCGGCCATTTACATGACATCATATTCTCGACTTGATGTAAAAAAATTAAAAGACCAAATAAAAATAATCCACAAGAAGAATCAAATTTTTATTTTTTTTTTTTAATTACAGCCAAAAAACATCGGAAGGTTATTTTTGCGCCATCCTGTATTTAGTCCTAAAATTTTCGAAAATTGCAAAGGATCAAAGTACATATCGTTGGTCTCATGTAGAAAGGCCCTAACAAAAATAATTACAATTTTACAGGAGAAGGAAAAATTGTAATGGAAACTGTATAAATATGTGCATCTAAAAGTAACTTTTTTTGCTCAATTGCTTGTAAGAGCGATATATATGAAATTATATAATTAAATCTTTGTGACACTGAGTACTTGTGTGAAATGTATTAGAGCTCATTTCAGGGAAAATGCGAGTTAGGGCCTTTCTACGTTAGACTAACGATTATATAAGTATAATTAATAAAAAACTGAAATCTTTAATAAATTTATTTATTTTTTGCGAATGTACAAATTTTGATAGTTTTAGAAATCCGATTTTTTTGACGATATTACAAAACTAACATGACGATATTTTCTAAAATTATCGCGATTTTGCCGATTTCTTCTATATTTTTTATGGCAGCACTGCGTGCAGGAGCTTAACAAGACGGTGCAACATGTCACACAGCTCAAGCTGTAATTGATGTTAGAAGGGAATGTTTGGTAACCGCATACTTTCACGTTTCGGATCCGAGAATTGACCTTAAAGATCGTGCGATTTAACGCCGCTGTGGGGATATTAGAAGTCGCTAGTCAATGCCGATAAGATTGACCACTTGGAGAACAAAATTGGACTCTTAATATCGCTATAAGACCACAAATGTTAAAAAGTTTTTTTTTCATTCATTTATTTATTGAATCTTCACAAAAAGTGAACTAACAATAAGTATTCAAATCTTAATACACAGAAACAAATTTTTTTCGTGTTCAATAACGAAATTCGTGACATCAATTAATAAATTGTTTGAATGGGGACCTGTAAAGGAATTCGTAGATTCAAACAAAAGCTTAGTAAACATTTCAAACAAAAGCTTAGTAAATTATTGATCGAAAACAACTATTTTTTAAACAACAACAAAATACGATATCCAAGGTTATTTTTTTTGATGTTTATGTACAAGGGTGGTTCGGAAACTTCTTAGCCTAGCACAAAAAGCGCGCTATAAACGGAAAAAAGTTAAGTGTTTTGGAAACTTCCATCTCTACTATGAACACATGTTAAATTTTGTTTCGATCTGCCAACTCCTTCATATAGAAACAGGTGTTCACAAAAGACGCATCCGCGAATTTTTTACAATGGAAAAACAAGAAATGCGTGGTGTCATTAAATATTTACATAAAAAAGGTTTATCGCAACAAGAAATTCATAATATGGTGAATGTGTTAGATGAAAGTGCTCCTTCATATGCAACAGTAAAAAATTGGGTTGCTGAATTTAAACGTGATCGTACAAGCATTGAAGATGAACCACATAGTGGACGTCCAAAAGCAGCATCAACAACAGAAATTGTAGCCAAAGTGCATGATATGGTATTAAATGATCGACGAATAAAAGTGCGTGAAAAAGATAATATCATGCGCATGTCAAATGATCGAGTCCATTTAATTTTGCACGAAGAACTACAGATGAAAAAGCTTTCTGCAAGATGGGTGCTTCATTTGTTAACAGTCGACCAAAAATGCCTAAGAATGAACATTTCTCAAGCTGGTTTGGATCGTTTTAAGCGAAATAAAATAGATTTTAAGCGTCGTTTCATAACTGTTGATGAGACATGGATCCACCACTATACTCCAGAGACAAAAGAACAATCCAAACAATGGACTGAAGCTGGCGGAAGGGCCCCAAAGAAGGCTGGTAAGGTTATGGCAACGGTTTTTTGGGACTTCAAAGGTATTTTATGGATTGACTATCTGCAAAAGGGTAAAACAATAAATTCATAATATTATTGCAACCTTTTGGATCAATTAAATGTACAAATTCGAGAAAAACGTCCTGGCTTACAACACAAAACAATAATTTTTCATCAAGACAACGTATCAGCGCACAAGAGTGTTTTAATTATAGTACGAGTTGCTTGACCATCCACCTTATTCTCCTGATTTAGCTCCCAGTGACTTTTACCTGTTCCCATTTCTAAAAACATTTCTTGCTGGCAAGCGTTTTACCTCAAATGAAGATGCAATTACAGTTGTGAATCACTATTTTGAAGACCTTGAGGAAAAGTCTTTTAATCAAGGGATAGAACTGCTAGAAAAGCGTTGGACTAAGTGTATTGAAGTTTCAGGAGATTATACTGAAAAATAAAAATATTTTTGAAAAACCAACTGTTCTCTTTCAATGATAGGCTAAGAAGCTTCCGAACCGCCCTCGTATATGCATACAAATTATTTTTTCAGACAAAAATTTTGTTGATTTTATTTTTACTATAATTTTTTCTGTGTACTAAATACATAAAACTAATTAAGGCCAGCCAATGCTAGACAAAAATGTTTTATTTTGGACGGTCCATATCGGTAAAATCTCCTATTTAACGTTCTGACGGTGGCAAGGGTATCCCTCCTTCTCAACCGAGAGTGGCCTTCAAATTAAGTATATTGCGTGCAAGACGATTTGGATGAAGTTCCAATTTGCTGATATATCTTGTGGCGTACTTTGAAAATTCATCTTTTACCAGTGGAACACACAGATCCTTATGAATTCGTGAGTTTCTTACGTACCATGAAGCTGCAGTAATCGTTCGAAGAATTTGATTTTGTCGCCTTTGAATTTTTTCAATGTTAGAAGTTAAGGCGGTGCCCCATAACTGAATTCCATAGCACCATATAGGCTTTAGAATTGCGTTGTATAATAAACGTTTGCAATCCAGCTTCAATGTCGAATTTCTGCCCATAAGCCAATTCAGTTGCGCTGCTTTTAACTTTAACTGAGTAACTGTCGCATCAAAGTGGGACTTCCACGTTAACCTACGGTCGAGATGAATAGTAAGGTACTTGACTTCATTTTGCTGCGGAATAGGTGAATTGTTGCTGTGGATAGCTGAACATGTTTGTCTACGCAGTGTGAGTGTAACGTGAGTACACTTTTGTTCATTAACTTTAATTTTCCAAAGTTTTAACCACATCTCTAATATTGATGTATACTCCTGGAAATTTCGCGAAGCTACTTGATGGTTTTCATGTACGCTGCAGAATGCTGTATCGTCTGCAATAGTTGAAGTGTGCATATCACATCTGGTTGGCATGTCAGAAGTGTAAATTAAATATAAAGTGGGTCCCAGAATGCTGCCTTGGGGAACTCCTGCCTTGATTGGCTGAGTTGGGCTTATAAAGTCGCCTTCTCTGATAACAAACTTCCGCCCATATAAGTAGCTTTCCAGAAGCTTGTGAGTGTTTGCAGGCAAGTGCATCAATCCCTCATGCCACACTTTATCAAAAGCTTGGGAAACATCAATGAATAGAGCTGAGCATTACTTTTTATCCTCAAAGTCTTTCTTACCACCAAGATTGACCCCTTGCAGAAGAACATTGAACGATTAATATCGATATATGACCACAAATGTTAAAAAAAGCAATCGAAAATTGAACCTCCAGATTCAACTAAGGCCGAACCAGTTGGTGCGGTTTTGAGCCACAAGACGTATATAAATTGTATTGACAGAATATTATTTTTCGAAGAAAGTAACTTTCATGTAAATTGAAAAAATTAATTTTGGTTTTATTTCATTGTAAAGTTCTATACCGCTAGAAAAAACATCCTTTAAAAGTTTCTGTGAAAAAAGCAAAAGAAATACCATTTTGAAAAGTAACTTTAAGAAAATAAACATTTGGCTTTTGTGCAAAACTTTTTATTGCGAGTACTTTCAGTTGTTTAAGTAAAGAAACTGAAATGTGTTCACTTTGCTGTTATAAATTTGTTTTTAATATCAAACAGGTGCCGACATGAAGAGGAAAAAACTTACAGCCATTCAGGACAAAACACTCACAGGCAAAAGGGTAAACTACAAAAGGAAATCCGTTTCCACTTCAAAACTAAACTGATTAAATAACCACACAAGCTGATTTACGCCGGCCCCTTGGAAAGTGTTACATACTACTACTCACCTAAAATGACCAAACCGTTGCCCAGCAAACCGGCTAAACCAATTATGCCAAAGAAGACTGGCACTATTGTTGATACTACGCGCTCCAATGGCCACTCAACTTCCATTTCCAGATCCATTTCCATGAGGTTATCGGGAGGTAGGGTAGCATTGCCCATGCCTGCACCGGCATCGGACATTGTGGCCGAGGGCAAACGCTGCTTGCCGATGGCAAATGTGATGTTGGCACATTCTGTGGCATTCAACCACTCTGAGCAGGCAATCGCCAGAGAGGATGAGAGGGTTTGTGCCTGTGGACTGAGTTGTTGTTTTATTTGCATGTTGTTGTGACTTGTGTGATGATTCCTGTCGTAAGCCATCACGAAATGCTGTCAATTCAAAAGTTGACTTCGCTTTGAATTCTGTATTTCAAACAATAATTTTTTTCTTTTCGATTAAATTTGCCAACACTGCTTTTATAAATTGGCTTGAGGAAATTTTCTGCTTCTCTTTGGCTTTCATGACTTTATTATTGTCTGTTTAACTTGTTGTTTGCATATTTTGTTCGTAATGCCTGCAAAAAAATAAGAAAATAAACTAAATTGTAAAAAATTGCAAAAATTTTTAAATATTCTTTAAATTACTTTTGAAGTCAACTTAAATATTTTAAGCAAAAGTACTTAAAAGTTTGTGCCATTAAAACAAATTTCCTTTTAAAATACTTCACTTCTGTTGACAAACTAAAAAAAGAATTTCTTTATACAAAAAAGTCATTCTCAGAAGCTACTTAAACTTGACACTTTTCAATCTGGAATAAAAGAGTATGCACGAAAAGATTGAAAAGGTACAAAAACACTTCTTATACACTTCTTTGAAAGTAATTTTTTAAAGATGAGTTTTTAATAAAAAAAGTATTTCTTAAGGGCATACAGATGCTTTTAGAAGTTATTTTTGTTGGTAGCTTCTTTCTGCTGCTTACAAGACAGAAGTTAATCAAAATATCTGCACACATATGTTTGTTATATATTTTTATATGCTAACACATGTTTTATATCCATACATAAGATAATGATTGGTCCAATCATAATGCACGACGGTAATCAGTGTTGCCAACTCGGTGCGTTTCACACCGTTTTTGGTGCTTTTTAAAATTATTTCTGCGAAAAATTCTTTAGTGGGTGCGTGGTGCACAATTCAACAACGTGTTAAAGTTATCCAGACTTATTATGAAAATGGGCGTTCAAATCAAAATGCATATCGTGCACTTCGTGATTTTTTTGGTCAATTTGATCGTCCAAATGTGCGTACAATCGGAAAAATCGTGGAAAAATTCGAGCAAACCGGGTCTGTAGAAGATGTGAGAACACCAGTGCATGCTCGTACAGCTCCTACTGCAGAAAATATTGCTGCTGTTCGCGATAGTGTGGCTGAAGAGCCGTCCACCTCAACTCGTCGTCGTGCCCACCAATTGCATCTCTCACGCTCGTCGTTGATGAACATTATGCATAAAGACTTGTATTTACATGCTTACAAGGTGCAATTGGCTCAAGAACTAAAGCCTCTTGACCATTCCAAACGTAGTGAATGGGCAGAATGGTGGCAAGAAATGGCAACAGTGGATGATCAATTTTCGAAGATGAGGTGATGAGGCACATTTTCACCTCAGTGGATTCGTCAATAAACAGAATTGCCGCATTTGGGCGAATGAGAATCTAAGAGTGACTGTCGAAAAACCAATGCACCCACAAAGAGTGACTGTTTGGTGCGGTTTATGTGCTGGCGGCATCATCGGGCCGTATTTTTTCCAAAATGAGGCCGGTCAGGCAGTTACTGTGAATGGTGTTCGCTATCGTGAGATGATAATGAACTTTTTATGGCCCGAATTCGAAGATATGGATGTAGACGATATGTGGTTTCAGCAGGACGGTGCCACTTGCCACACAGCTAACGAAACAATTGCTCTTTTGCGCAACAAATTCAATGGCCGTGTTATCTCACGTAATGGCGATGTCAATTGGCCGCCAAGATCATGTGATTTGACACCGTTGGACTTTTTTCTTTGGGGTTATTTGAAAGAAAAGGTATACGTCGATAAGCCAGCAACAATTCAACAGCTAAAGGACGAGATAATTCAGCACATTAACGGCATAGAACCTCCATTATGCCTCAGGGTCCCCGAAAATTTGGACCATCGGATGGAGGTGTGCCGCCGTGGTCGCGGTGCTCATTTGGCCAATACAATACAATAATTTCCTGAATAGTTTGTGTTTTATTCAAAATCAACATTGGCCCTTGAAATTTAGCCACCCTTTAGTATGATGCATAGGAACTACAAACAGCAAATTAAGAACTAGAATTGCAAGACATAGTCCGACTTTATCATCTCATAACTCGACCTTTACTCGTAATCACTATCCTCACTTTGAAATTATTTCAATTTGAAGAACAGAAAATAATTCTAAGAACCGTTACGTGTTAGAAATGTTAGAGATCATAGATACATTAATAACTCAGAGCATAAACTTTAAGGTAGACAAGGAAAAATTAGCGCAGAGTTGTAGATATTTTATTAATAAAAAATTGTAGCTTTGAAATGAAGTTTAGAATATTTTTTTTAAATTATGTTAATTGCTATTTATGTTATTCTGAGAAAAACTTTTGTTTTGTCAACTTTTATAAAGTTTTGAAACAACATATTGAAAATGTTAGCAGAGCATGTGTTTTATTTGCAGAATTAGTTTTTTTTTGTTGGTGTTGGTTTTAAGCTTGTTGTTATTGTTATTAAACTTTTTTTTATTATTATTTTTTGTATTATTAATAACGCAACAAATTTTATGTCAACGTTTTGTTATTGAAATGGTTTTATTTTCCTAAGGATGCTAACAAATTGTTAGTATCCTACTAAATATTGTTAAACTGTGTAACGAAGTTTTTCATCGCTACATGCATTTTATGAATTATTTACTTTACATTTTGAATGAATTACTTGTTTACATTTTTGAATCAATTATTTATTTTGTATATCACTATGGAAATTTATATTACTTTTACATTCTTCTGATTACTACTTTAAAATATATATATTAAGCAGCACGCTCTTATGATTTAATATACTTTTTTTCATCTCAATTATAGTAAGAGAAAATGGTTAAGAGAAATGAAGCAAGTTTAATGTGTTTAAATGTGCTCTCCCACTTACACTACTACCATAGATGCCACATAGATCTAGTTTAAAATCGTCAAAGTCGGCGGAAAAAAATCGTCAATATGATTGTTGAAATTTGTCAAAAAGTCGTCAGATAGTAAAATTAATTATTTTTGAATAAAAGATTTATTTCAATAGGGTAAAGTGTAGCAAAACAAATCATGGTTGCCTTTCTACAAACATAAACATAATTTCATTAATTTTTGTGATATACATTTCTGAAAATAAGAGTTCATTTAATAAAATATACTATTATTATAACAAACACTTCTATTAAATAAAAATATAACAAATTTTCCAAGTTTAATACACTTCGTTGCTCTAATTTTGATTATATTTCCCGTCTTTCGAATTCTACGATGAAATAAGAAAACCTTTTCGCTATGCCAGTAAGCAGATACTTTCTTCTAAGGATTTATAAAAGTTAAAGTATTGAATTTATCTTCAAATTTAAGTCTCCTTAAAATATGAGCACACGCTTTTATGTTATAAATTTTTACAGTTATTAACTTATAATTTTTTTAGGCGCTATTCAGATATGATACTTTAAATAGATCTCTAACATATGCATTTCCAACTATTACATAACTTTTCCGTATTATATACATACGTACTTATTTACGAGTATATTTATTTTACTAACGTTTTTTTCCATACCGTAAATATTGCTTTCATTTCCTGCATAAATGAACTTAAACAAGGGAAGTGTGTATATAGTTGTAAAACCAAAATTGCTTGAAAGAAGTGACACTAAAAATGTGATATACGAAAATCGTCAAAAACATACCTTAAATCGCCAAATCGTCAAAGTGCTATTTGCAGCACCTGAAATCGTCAAATATGGCAACCATGACTACTACACATTATTGATCAACTAGTACAAGTAGCACTACACCGACATTTGGTTCTTCTTGGTGGTCGGACACATGGCCAACTCAGTGTAGTGGTAGAGGGTTCTACTCGTTATTACAGCCATAGCGCCCAGACCAAGTTGTGGTAGTGCAACTGTGAAAATGATTTACATTAGTACCTGCCTTGACGGCCTAACCTGATGGTGGATCAATTCCACGAAGTGAATTATTCAAGATTCACCACCGCCCCCGTGTGGCTTGCTAGGCTCACACAGGTAGCAATTCTTGTCATATGATTGCGGTCATATGAACAACTTCTTGTTGAGGAGTTCGGGCCTTCTAATCCTTCCTGTATGCAATTTCCCAGCAATCAATGGAGGACAAGGCCTAATGAGTTGGTAGGCCGAAGCCCATTAAGAGCATCAGCCCTTAAACCAACTCACCCGTCAATCATCACCACTGGTTCCTTACAGTACACGTATCTGTTGTATAGGCAACAGATCCTCGGGAGATTGTTAGTCCTAGAAAAAAGCCATCACCAAACAATTATCAAGGATACTAACACTCCCTTCCTGCGTTTTAGGTTTCAACCACAGCCAGAACGTCTCAGCCAAGGTAGGCACCTCAACCATGATCAGCCCGGGTCGAACCGCATGCAGAACTTCCCGGGGGCCATGCTGATCCCCGTTCTGCCAATTTATACCCTTGGTAAGGGTTTCGGAAGCCAACACAACATAAGTCATGTGGCTTCCTAGAGTTTTGTTTGCCGCACCAAACGAGAGACCCCTTCCCCTCTTTTCCCCGAAAAACAGAGCGCCTAAATTAGGAATACGCCAAGGCAAAACCTGTTCCCCGGGGGGAGGATCAACTAGTACAAGTAGCACTACACCGACAGTTGTTTCGTCTTGGTGGTCGGACACATGGCTAACTCAGTGTAGTGGTAGAGGGTTCTACTGGTTATTACAGCCATAGCGCCCAGACCAAGTTGTGGTAGTGCAGGGGGAATCTACAGGTTTTTACAGCCTTAGGTCCCAGGTTTAGCGTTTACTAAAACACTAATAGGATTCTTTAGCCAACCAGCAAACCATACACTCGTCTCACGGTTAATCCACGACACTGGTGTTCCGGTCATTTTCAAGAAAGCTACGCGAAGATTGGTTCGTTTTTCTTAACCATCTTATTCACTTTGAATTTACTAAAATAAATTAATTATAACCAAATAAATTGAAATAAAAATTATTTCAACGTGTTTTCCTACGTGTGGCTAAGCCCGCGAGCTACTTCAGCATTGATCCCTTAGAACTGTAAAAGAAAACAATTTAATAAAGATGAATTTTTATAGATTTGTTAAAAGTAGTGTTTCAAGGGGATTTCATTTTCAAAGATGTAATTGTATTGAATGATTTTTTGCTGGAAATTTTGAAATGTTCAAGTGAATGTTTCTTTCAGATATGTTTTAAAATCCTTTACAATCTTTTTTTTTCGTTTGAATTTCTTATCTCATGAAACACACAGGTTAAATTGCTTTCAAACAAGTTAAAAGAAACATTGTGAACGTGAGCAGGCTGGTTGCCTTCACTACAGTTTCTACGAATTGACAAAGCTAGTACTCAGGCGTGGATTTGGAAGAGGGGTACCAGAGGATATTCCTCAATTATCGATATCGAACTAAGAAGTAAGAAATAATTTTAAAACGGCCTAATCTAAAATAGCCTTCAACATAGTCCCGTTAAAATATAGTGTTTATTATAAATTTAAGCTAAATATACTATTTTAATTTATAATAATGATAAATAAAGAAAAAATATGTAATAAAAATTCTACATTTTTTTTATTGACATAAAGAAAGTTAGACCTCATCAGCTAAATATATACAAAAAACAGATAACTTGATAATCCATGAAATTCTTAGATATAAACTAATAATTTTTAGATTATGTCAATAAGAAACAAAAACGTGATGGAAATGTTTATTCCAAGGGTATAAAAATATAGACATATGTATATCTGTAGCATTTCCTTTTTAATTGCCAATTGAATGAATAAAATTATTACAAACAGAAGCTTACTTGAAGTTTTGAAAATAATAAGTCATCTAGAATATAATGTAAATTAGAGAGAGTAATGTTCAATACATATTAATTATGATAAAAACAGAGCTATCGAAATGAGAGTTAAATGAGATTAAACTGTTTCCTAAACTGTTCTGTTACATTCTCTCTGTACAACATTAATTACAAAGAGCAATATTTAATATTAATGATTATCATAAAATACAATGAGAGTGATATTTAACAGAGATGTTTATACTCAAAATCATCAATATGTAATAGTCCATTGTATGTAAAGTTTACTATAATGTATTTATGAAAGTTTATTATCAGGGTTCGGAAACTACGTCAATAAAATTAAATAAGAGCTGAATATAATTTGTTTTGCTACAAAATGACTTATTTGTCATTTCCATCAGATTCACTAGATACAGTGAGAGTAGTGTTGTGGTTGGTAAGCAGATGTTTAATAATACTGACTTGGCTTTAGTAAGCCTATCAAATAGAGTCAAAGCAGTGACGTTAACCTATTCCAATTTTATTGCTGTTTTAACAATGTCTTTAAATTAACACTCGATCCGCAGTGCCAACATGAAATGTTGGACACATTTTACACTAGTCAAAAACCATCATCACAGTATTTTCTAAAACTTTTTTAAAGGAACTATTCTAGGTTCTAAAAAGTAATGATTATTCGTCTATAGATGATGATACCGACAGCTAGAGAGTGGAATGTGCACTTTTTCCATCGCCCAATAGCGCAGCAGCAGTCCCCGAAAAAGCGACTGTCAAGCAGCAATTATAACTTTTGCAATTTATAACTTAAATAGTCGATCTGGGAATAATTTTGATGTTAACTTCATGTTTGCGCAAGTACATTATATTTGTTCTTTGTGTTTTTCATTAAAAGCAGTCATTAACTGTTTTGTTAAATTTTACTCTATTGAAATACATATTATATACAGAAACCTTTCATTGCACTAGCTGACGATTTTTTGACGATTGGCGATAATTATATTGATGATTTTTTCCGCCGAATTTGACGATTTTAAACCAGATTTATCTGGCAACTATGCTTACCACTACAGCCATTTATTGCAAAACGGTGGAAGCAAAGTTGTATACCTACTACTTTATTTTTTTTATTTACTTTTTTTTATTTATTTTGTTTTCAATGTCCCATGCACAGATTGCAGCATGGAACTCAGTACATGTACATACAAAAGAAAATATATAGATTTATGTTTATTTCTGCGATCGATCTTCACTTCCGCAGCTAAAGAAAAACAGAAACTCTCAGCTGCAAAAATAAAAATCGATAACATAAACAAGATCAGATAAAATAAATATTACATATATACTTATTATTTCTTAATATCGATCCTCTTTTTCTTGTTAATATTATATATTATTTTTAGAAATATAAAAATCTAAAGAAAATAAATATTATTTGGCAAAATAAAAGAAATTTAAAAAACCAGCTCAGAAAATATATAATATTGTTACATATATATATTTATAATAATACAAAAATATAATTGAAGTTTAAAACAAATATGGGGTGAAGCCTATGAGGAAGAAGAAACAATAATAAATATGATATATAAAAAATACAAATTTTGTTCAGAAATTCTGTGAATTTTGACATTACTTTTATGAATTTTTTCATTATATTTCAACCATTGTAACTTTTCATAGAAATAATGAAACAAATTTCATTAGATTATTTTAATGAAAACCTTCATAAAATAATGAAACATTTTAATAAGAAACATGACTTATTTTCATTAAAAGTATGAAAGACAAATCATATGATTAGTGAAATAATTTCTCTAGATCAAAGAATCAATTTCATAAAGCACATGAAAACTGTACATTAAATTAATGAAAAAGTAACATATATTAATGAAATAACTTTTTTGTACTAATGCAAAATTAAAAATATGAAACTCCTTCATAAGGTTAATGAAGTTATTTCATGTATCTTATTTTATTATTCATTGAGCACCTGAAAAATTTACATTACATCAATGATATAGTTACATTTGTTTAATGAAATAATATCATAACACACATTAATACAATATGTTCACAAATGTACGTAATAAGATGAATGGAATTATTTCATTTATTCATTGATACTTTATTTAATTACACAAACAATACTATTCTTTGCTTTTGTGAAATTGTACCTAATTATGATAAAAGAAAATGTTCAACAAGTATTCACCAAATAAAACAGATTTTATTAATTCAAATAACTTCAATACACTGTTATTTAAATTTTTAAACTATCATTATGCTGATTTGAGTACATACACATATGTACATACATACCCAAGTTCGGTAGCCAGAAATTTATTTGTCATTGATGTATTGAATTCTATTTCATTGGAATTATGAAACTCATAAAATTTACATTTTAATAAAAAAAACTTTACATTTTTTAATCAAAATTCAAAGAATTAAAAAAAAATATTAATTTTGTTGTAGTCACAAATCCAATGATTTTTTTTAATGAAACTATGAAACTTAATGAAACCATTCTGATGGAACTATTTCATAATTTATATGAAGTTTCTTGCATATTGTGACAAGTTTTCATTGGATTAATGAAAAATATTTAATGAAACAGTTTCATTAAATATATGACGGATAATTCTTTCAGTGTAGATATTATATATGAATGTAAAATCAATCTAAAAATTGTCATATAATATTTTTTCTGAATTGTTGTGCGTTAACAATAACTTGAGAGCTATAGGGAATATCGTTCCAGAGGCTTATAGCAAAAATAAAGAATTGGTATTTAGATATCTGACAGCTAGTATAAGAGCAAGCAGCCGTTTTCCCCTATTAAGAGTTGAAAAATTTAATCGCGCAAAAAGGTGATAGGGTTGGCACGTGTAAATTATCTTATGGATTAGTATTCAAACTCTTACTTTTTACACAAAATGTGGTTGAAAATTAAAAACTGTAAATTTGGTAGATTTTTGTTGAAATAACGCGTTTTTCTCCCATTTTGATGCGTTTGAAATTTCTAAGTTATCCCTCCGTATAAGTAATTGTTCATACGACACGGGTTGCGAAAGTTATCAACATACAAACCCACATGCAAGTGAAGCTCTGCAAGCCTGTTGTACTCGTAAATATGTTTTACTATTTCACTGCCAATAAAATGTTTTGCATTTTGCTGCTTTCATACAAAAATTTCCACCCCAGAAGCTTTAACTAGATCCGCCCCTGCTTGTACTAAAGGCAAAAAAATCTTACATGCAAACTTGGTTTTGAATTAACAAGTATTTGCTAGCAATGGAGACATTCAAGGTCGTGGCGTTGGAACATTAAAATGTCTTTCACTTTTTTTTCTGCTGAACTTGTACTCAGAGCTCTTAGGTGTAAGCACTTGTGTACGAGTGGCGCCACCCTTCCGTTGTATGCGTGTAAATACTTTTTCCGCTCTTTTATATGAATGCGAAAGTTTAATTTTTTCTTTAACAGAGCTGTAACGTATTAATTAAAGATCCACAGTAGCTATTTTGGTAGTTTGCGTATAAGTTTTTTAATTTTTCGTTTTAAATAGTTTCTTTTTACTAGTAAAAAGAAAAGATTTATTAAAAGAACAAATTATTTATAATAATTCAAACTTAGTGTTTTACAATGAATAGTTTTTCTTTTTCTTTTTTAACACTTGTTTTTCACAACTCTGGTCTTTAATTTGCATCTGCATATGTACATGTAGATGATGTGTGTTTCTTTACACCATCTTGCCACTCACTCTTGCTGTCTGCCACACACGGTTGTATTAGTTTATAAAATAGAATTTTTAATAAAAAGTAAAATTGTTTGCATTATGTTTAATGATGTCATTGTGAATGCAAATTATTACATCAGCGATAGTGGCGATGACTTTGAAAACTTGTTATTATTTTACTGTAATTGAGAAGGCTGTCAAGATTCAAGGAGAAATGTTTAGTTCTTTTCTTGTTTCTGCAAATATTTTCTATGCAATTATGAAAATGTTGGAATTGGTTTTATTTAACTAAATTATTTAATTGTGCAAAAGCTATTAAAATGTGTTGATCTGTTATCAATGCTTTGCATTAAAAGTGCGAAGATTTTAAGGTCACTAAGGCATCAGATATGATTCTGAAGATCAAAACAAAACCATTTATGCATAAATGGTGCATTTAGCTCTACTGATGTAGAAAACAAGTACATAAAGGGAGATACTATTATATCCAATTATGATACTATGTTATATCCAACCATATTACTACACTGAAAAAATTTTGTTCAGAAATTCTCTGAATTTTGACATTACTTTTATGAATTTTTTTCATTATTTTTCAACCATTGTAATTTTTCATAGAAATAATGAAACAAATTTCATTAGATTATTTTAATGAAAACCTTCATAAAAGTAATGAAACATTTTAATAAGAAACATGACTTATTTTCATTAAAAGTATGAAAGACAAATCATATGATTAGTGAAATAATTTCTCTAGATCAAAGAATCAATTTCATAAAGCACATGAAAACTGTACATTAAATTAATGAAAAAGTAACATTTATTTAATGAAATAACTTCTTTGAACTAATGTAATATATTCATTAAAAATATGGAACTCCTTCATAAGGTCAATGAAGATATTTCATTTATCTAATTTTATTATTCACTGAGCACCTGAAAAATTTAGATTAAATCAATGAAATATTTACATTTGTTTAATGTAATAATATCATAACAGACATTAATAAAATATGTTCACAAATGTACGTAATAAGATCAATGAAATTATTTCATGTATTCATTGATACTTTATTTCATTACACAAACAATACTATTCCTTGCTCTTGTGAAATTGTACCTAATTATCATAAAAGAAAATGTTGAACAAGTATTCACCAAATAAAACAGATTAAATTAATTCAAATGACTTCAATACACTGGTATTATGCTGATTTGAGTATATGCACATATGTACATAGATACCCAAGTTCGGTAGCCAGATATTTGTCATTGATCTAATGAATTCTATTTCATTGGAATTATGAAACTCATAAAACTTATATTTCAATAAAAAAAAACTTGACATTTTTTAAACTGTAGCTTAAGATTAATTTGCCGCATTTTGGCTAATGAGAATGATTTGTGGACTTGCAGGACGCGCTTCTACTGAATTGAGGTCAGCCAAGAAGTTACCGTCCATTGTGTTTGCTAACGCGGGAGGATAACGATCTTTTTTTTTGTCCAGAAATTGATGATGTGGACTTGGGAGATATATGGCACCACCCAACAAAACAATGGCAAATACAATGAATGAATGCATAATTCCCGCCATAGCAGTGTTAGTTGAATGGCGATGTTTTTTTACGTCACGCTGGTGTTAGTTGTGTTCGTTCCATCGAACATAGCACTGTATTTTCATTCCAAGAACATCAAGAGCATCCGATTCCTCAATACTTATACCATCCATAAGCACAGATGAAGAAGCACTTGCGGTCGTTTGTTTGTATGTTAATAAACAGCATTGGGTCTCAGGAGCGTTCAAAGCGACCCTGTTTTGGTGACCCCATTCGGAGATTAATAGCAGATGAATAATTCAGCGAATCATTAATATTTAGCCTCTTGGCAGAGATCTCTAATAGGTTAGGCCTATAACTAAATGAGTATGAGTGACAAATGCTGCTGTCATCCGCAAAAGAGTGGATAGGGTTGGAAGTTTGATAGAGAAGGTCGTTGAGGAAAATAAGAAATAGAGTAGGAGAAAGAACGGAGCCTTGTGGTACCCCTGAATTAATCTTGAACTCGTTTGATAAGACGTCATTTATAACAACTCGTAGAGTGCGGTCTCTGAGAAAGCTCGTTATAAACCAAGCAAAGTCATCACCGACACCAAAAGCTGTAAGTTTTGCCAGTAGTGCAGCATGCCACACTCATTCAAACGCTTGGGAAATATCAAGAAACGTCCGAAACTAGATTGCAAACAGATGGTAAAATTTTAGTATAAATAGTCCTTAGATTTGTAAGATGTACTTCACTCCATCCGACCTCCTTACTATTTATACTACCTATATCCGACCGAAAATGGAATACAACTTTCATGTTTGGGCCGGTGCCCCAAAATCTATGTTGGGGTTGCTCGACCGTGTGCAGGAGAGGGCGAAGAAGCTTATCGGTGGCAGTAGGGTATCCAACTCTACTGACTCACTGGAGCATCGACGCAGTGTAGGGTGCGTTACTCTGTTCTATCGTTACTACAATGGATTTTGCTCTGAGGAGATCAGGGGTCTTGTTCCCGAAACTCGCACACTTTTACGTAGCACGCGTCATCGTCCAGAGCTCATCCTTTTGTGGTCGATTGCCCAGGGAATCGTACCACGCATTACAGAGAGAATTCGTTTTTCAGCCGTACGCTTCGTCTGTGAAACAAGTTGCCTGCTGACGTGTTATAGCGTCTGTTATAGCGTTGGAAAGTTCAAGTCAAATATTCACAAACACTACTGCCTCTTTCCCCCTCCTCATAACCTATTTTCCTAGTTCTGGTACAATGCGCTGCATATGTAGGGGTAATCCTCTGAGTACTGGTCCAAGATAAAAAAAAAAATAAATAAATTCAGAACTATTTTTGTACAACAAACAAACATATTCTCAGTCATTCTATTCGGGCACCTTCACCAGTGCTCCGACGAATTAAAATATGCTGTGGCTAAGCACAACATCATAAAAAACTTAGCAACTCCCGCAGACCAATTACGTACTTTATCTATACATTATAAAAGTCGACTTATTTTTAAAGTAAAATTAGCTAGACCTATAGAAATAAAGTCTCTAGGTGATAGAGAAAACTGAAAACTTATTTGAATTAAGCGCATCAGAAACCTTTATGCTAGGAACACAACTGCAACGAACGACGAATTTCGCCCATTGCGATGAACTCGCCGGCAAATCTTCGTTGTATAAATTCGACATGTAAAGCACAACATCAACGAATATTGTTTACATTTCGTGTAGAGATAAAAAAAATTTTTAAAATGAATACAAATACTAGGCTGGCCATATTAAAAATAAACCTAGATAAATCCCATCCGAAAGAGGGATTTTTGAACAAATTATCTGACGTACTAAGGCGAATTTATTATTAGGTGGATGCATCGGCGAATTCGGTTAATATGGCGGCACTTCCTCTGTCAAGTTTTGTTTACCTTTTGCGGCGTCATTTAAATTTTGTACATGTTCTTTATCAACTAATTTTGACAGCTTAAGTGCGAATTCGCATTTTTACGCAAACAAAATATCTCTTGTTTTTTTTATTGTTGTTTTGTTGTAGCGAAGCGGCAACCTAGCTTTTTGTATCATGTGACGTACTTTATAATTTGAGAACATCTTCATAAATTTTTTACTACATGAATTAATATAAATATAAAAATTAATAGTTAGTGAAAATACTTTTTTTATGTAAGAAACCTGGTCACCTGACACTGTTTTGTTCGTCGTTCGCTGACGAAACAATTAGAAATAAATCTATTTCAACATTCGCTGAGAATGATGAATTTCGTTGAACACTACGATTGCGGACAAATATTCGCAACCAAAAATTCGTCGTTCGTCGCAGTTGTACTCCTAGCATAAAGCTCAAATACTTTTATATACAGAACAGTCAAGATATGTGTTTTTTTTTTTTTGTTTTTGTCAAATCATTCATTAGCATTTGTACCTTTTAAGTTCGATTAGTAGCCGCCAGGTTTAACTGGCTGCCGGCGATTGAAAGGCCAACCCACTTGCATTCAATTTGGTCTCTTTGTGTTGTTAGCAGCCGGAAAAATTACAAATTTTAAATCAAAGTTGTACCAACTTTTAGTAGAAGCCTGCTGCGGCTTCGTTTTTCAAACTTCTTAAGTTCGTTCATTGTAAGAAAGACACATTCCCCTTTACGTGAAATCAAAAAATAAAAGAAAAACTCCAGTTACAGTTTGTAACCTTTATGTGACTTATGTGCTCTATTAAGAAAATAAAAAAAAATTAAACTTTAAATGAAATTAACAACGATTTTAGTGACTTTATTTCCAAGGTATGTTTAACGCGCGAGCAAGCAGCGAACTCGTGCTGTCATAAAATATCTCGAATTTGCAAAGAATGTGTGCAAGAAGTTTGCTTCATGCCACGTTAACAGTGTTTTAAAATACAGAAAAGTTATAAAAAATTAATTAGAGTTCGCAGCAACAAATTTGTTCAAAATTAGTAAAAAACAAAATTATGTAAACAAAATGTGTGGGTGATGGTTAAAGTTTAAGCATTAAGTTTTGGATAAATTATAGTGTTCATTAAAAAGCTTTTAAGGTAATAAATATTTCCAGTGCTGTTAGTGGGGCTTATCATTACAAATTTCGCCAAATGAGATGGCAGTAAACACAAATAACTTTGTATTTAGTTCTATGCTGGCATAGGTGCGACTATACAGGATAAAACACTGGTTGCTCTCAGATCGCCAGGTAGAGATCATTAGCACTGCTCAAACCCAGTTGTCATACGGCATCCTTGTGCTCAGTGTTTTCACGATCAAAATATTATTACAAATAAAATTTTACAAAAAGTTACCAAATGTGCAAAAAAAAAAAAAATTATAATATTAATTTTTTTACTTGACAAACATGTAAATTTAATCCAATTTGCTTTATAATACAAAAGTAATTTCCACTTTGTAGTTAAATAGTAATTAAAACAATTGAGTTTTTTATTCATTATACTAGCTTCTAACATTAATACCAATTAAAAATTATAAATAGCTTGTCTTCTATGATTCCCAGCTATCTATATGTCGACATTTCATAGGAGCTAAGATATTCTAAATAGTGAAGAGCATTTAGAGCAAGAGTGCTCAGACCTATGCGCTTGATAGTCAATTGTTTTTGTAAATGCGCTTAGCTATAGGGCTGTCGCTTTAATACACAAATACTGCGCTCAGCATTAGCAATGAAAAATATACAAACAACTTCATCTTTTATTTTTTCGTTCTTCACCGCACACACACAAAAGCAAAGCAACAACACTTTCGCATTCTTTGTTGGTAAACATTGACGACAGGGATTATCAGTGTGAATTTTGTTTTTGTAAATGTTTTGCTTTTTAAAACAAAAAATATTAAATAAAAATAGCTTTTCCTTAAATATATTGCTGTTTACTCTTCCATATAGAACTTTTGCCTCAAAATAGGCCCCAGTTTCAGCGATAACCTCTTCATTCGTGCGAAATTTCTTACCGGCGAACATTTTTTTCGGGCCTGCGAGCAGGCAGTAGTAGCTGGGAGCCAAATCTGTCCAATACGGTGGATGTGGGAGCAATTAGAAGTTCAATTCATGTAATTTGGCATTGTGTTGATTGACTTGTGATACGGTGCGTTGTCTTGATGAAATAAAATTTTTTCTTTGCCATACGCGGGCGTTTCTTTGCAATGTCGGCCTTTAAACGCTCCAACAACGCTACATAATATTCACTGTTAATGGTATTTCCTTTCTCATGGTAGTCGATGAATATTACACCACGCATATCCCCATAACCTTTCCAGCCGATTGCTGTGCTTTCGGGCGCTTTGGATGAGGTTGCTGTCCCCTCAGATGACGATCGTTTTGTTCCGGAGTAAAGTGATGGATTCATGTTTCATTCATTGTCACATATCGACGAAAAAATTCCGGTTTGTTAGGTTTAAACACGGCCACACACTGCACAAAATCGTTTTTAGTCAACAGTGAGCAAACGCGGCACCTACTTTGAACAGACCTTTCTCATAGTCAAATGCTCATGCAATATAAAGCCAACCCGATATTTTGGCATCTTTATGATATCAGCTAACTCACGCAACTTCACTTTACGATCATTCAAAACGATTTTGTGGATTTTTTTATTTTACCGCCTCATTTGGACGTCCACTGCGTTCTGCATCATCGGTGTCTCTACGATCATGTTGGAAGTCAGTAAACCAACGTTTTATTGTTGTTTCTGATGGAGCGGAGTCCCCATAACACTTATCAAGCCAATGCTTTGCTCGAAGGGTATTTTTTTCCAATAAGAAGCAGTATAAAATTAAGAAATTGTTTTCAATCCATTGTTTTGACAATAACAAAAGTAGCGTCGCTCTTAGCAAAATAACTCACAAACCAATGAATATAATATCATGAAACAGCTGTCTTTTGAAGGTTAGTATTATTAAAAAAAAGGTGACTGCAATAAAACTAGTGCCTATCTATGTTTTAAGCCCGGGACTTTACAGCCCATGTACGTATATGTTGACATAAACTTTAAGTGCAAAGAAGATTTTCTGGTGATATCAACCGGGTTCGTAGTCTTACATTAGAATAGTCTTACATTTGTAATCTATAATAAGTACTCCTTTACATACAACAGAGATATCAATAGCTAAACTGCCTTTAATGACGATTTAATTAAAAAATTTAAAAAAAACAGATGAAAAATATTTATTTTTGGTTATCTGTACTAATGTTCTTTCCCCGTTTTATATATTTAAGAAAATACTGAAACCACTAACAAAATAACTTAATATCAATCGCCCTAAAGAAGTTATTCAGCTTAATTTAAAATAAGTTTTTAGGGATTGAGTAAACAGCAGCAGCAGCTGCTTTAAGATAATACTCGTAAGTTTCTTTCAACGTTTCTTTCTCTTTTACTTTTGTTTATTAAAACGATTCAGTTTTTAATTACTTTAAAAAAACCAGCAGGAGAATAGTTTATAATGAAAGGAAAATAAAAGTAAAAAAATAATATGGAAAAATGTTTAGCTATCACTCTAACAAATGAAGGGGAAAAACTAAATAGCCTGTTTCACATTGAAAGGCTTTAGAACTTATAATTTTAAGTTGACAACACTGCTTTATTTGACAACCAATTTAACAGCTGATGGATTTTTTATTAGTATGGTTTGACATTTCGTTACGGATACACTTACACTAGAAACGACGCCTGCAAATTACTAAATTTTTGGATATTGAATTTCCATTCAAAATTTAGTTCTTTGTTGCAGCCATTATTTCACCGAATCGGTACACGAATATGCGTCATTTTCATGTTCGAAGTGAGGATACTTTTGTGAAATTAGCTCTACTCTCCACACGGAAAGAAAAAGTAGTTGGAAATATTAGTTACAGCAACAGTACATTGAGTACTATTACTAATAATAGGCTATTATCGTTTTAATTATAGTTTAATTCACCATAAATAGGTTTTCGTTAGCATTTTTGTAAATTTATTGTTACCGTCTATTAATTTACAAATATGGTTGCATACAGTGTTTGCATTGTGCGTAGTTATTTTAAAAATGGCAACAGTTCTTATGACACTCAAGATATCCCTTCTTCTTAGCCGAATGTGGCCGCCAAAATTAAATATGTTGCATGTATAAGGATTTGGGTAAGAGTGTAGAATATTCGGCTGGGCCGAATCTAAAATACTCTTCACGACAGTCACGTATATGTATAGTATATTTAAAAATGTAAACGAAGTAGGCTCGGTTATATATGAACCGATATCGGAATTTTCAATTTTCTGTATTTTACCAACCTTCTTTTTTAATGACAATTGCTTTTCAGCAAAAAAAAAAAAATGTTAATGGAAAAATCGGTTCAGACTATATCTCGGATACATATGGACCGATATCAGAAATTTTCACTTTCCATATTTATATAACCTTATTTCATTACCAAAACTGCTTTTGAGCAAAAAAAGTTGTTTACGTTCGCTTAAGCTTTAAACACATAGGCGACAGCAGACAGCGAGCAGCAATCTGTCAAAAATAAAATACATGTGTTTAGAGGCACACGATTATTTTAACGACAACACAGCAGCACGACTTCACAACAGCATTTGCTGCTGCTGCCAACTTAGACTAATTTCTATTTTCGTAAGCAGCAAAAAGTAAATGCAGTGCTGCCACTATAAATATAAATTGCCAGCAATAAGAACTAAAATTGGTTTGAAATATTTAACAGAAATAAACATCACATAAATAAAATAAACAAATAAATTGTTGAGTTTTTAGAGTTTTGCGTGATATTATTACGTTTTCAGTCAGTAATTTTAATTTTATTCATGTAAAATATATATGTGGCACCTCTGAAATTTGTATTGTTTAATTGTTGCTGTCTTTAAAATAATTATGTTGCTGGCGAGACGGCAGCATTTGAAGCTAGCTGCTGTCGTCTAAGTGTTTAGAGCTTCAACTAGCAAAACAAATGTTGTTTACAGAATAAAGCCTAGTATTGAGATTGAATGTGCGAAAATTTTTCAGCAACATTACTTTTTTTTTTTAAGCATTTTTTATTTATTGAATCTTCAAAATGAACTAACAATAAGTATTCAAATCTTAATACTAAATTTAAAATTAAAAAACGTGATTCTTAAGACCGGCCAATGCTAGACAAAAAGTGTTATTATGCGGGAGCTATTTCGGTAAAATCACCTATTGAGCAATCTGATGGTGGCAGCGGAATCCGTTCTTTTAAGCCGAGTGTGGCCGCCACAATTAAGTATATTGCGCGCAAGAGGGTTTGGATGAAGTTCCAGTTTACTGACATACCTTGTCGCGTACTTAGAAAATTCCTCTTTTACCAGCGGAACACTCAGATCTTTATGAATTCGTGAATTTTTTACGTACCATGGAGCTGCAGTAATCGTTCGTAGAATTTTGTTTTGTCGCCTTTGGATTCTTTCAATATTTGACGCTGAGGCGGTGCCCCATAATTGAATTCCGTAGCACCATATAGGTTTTAGACTTGCATTGTATAGCAGAAGTTTGCAATCCAACTTCAAAGTCGAGTTTCTACCCATAAGCCAATTTAGTTGCGCTGCTTTTAGTTTCAACTGAGTGACCTTTGCTTCAATGTGAGACTTCCACGTTAGCCTACGGTCGAGGTGTATACCAAGGTACTTGACTTCACTGTGCTGCGGAATAGGTGAGTTGTTTATTTGGATAGGTGCATATGTTTGCCCTCACAGTATGAATGTAACATGAGTACATTTTTGTTCATTAACTTTGATTTTCCAAAGTTTTAGCCATTTCTCTAATATTGAAATATATTCCTGTAAATTTCGCAAAGCTAATTGGTGGTTTTCATGAACACTCAAAAACGCTGTGTCATCTGCAAAGGTAGAAGTGTGGATTCCGGATGTCGTTGGCATGTCAGAGGCGTAAATCAAATATAAAGTAGGCCCCAGTATGCTGCCTTGGGGAACTCCTGCCTTGATTGGCTGAGTTGGGCTTATAAAGTCGCCTTACCTGATAACAAACTTCCGCCCATATAAGTAGCTTTCCAGAAGCTTGTGTATATTTGCAGGCAAGTTTAACTTTATTTTGTGCATCAAGCCGTCGTGCCACACTTTATCAAAAGATTGAGAAATATCAATGAAAAGAGCTGAGCAGTACTTCTTCGCCTCAAAAGTTTGTCTTATGACATTGACTAGTCTGTGCGTTTGTTCTATGGTGCTATGTTTAGCCCGAAAGCCAAATTGATGATCAGGGATGCATCCCATATTGTTCAATATTGGACTCAACTTCGCCATTAACAATTTTTCGAATAGTTTTGAAATTGTTGGTAAAAGACTTATTGGTCTATATGTTTCTACCTTTGTCAGATCCTTCCCTGGCTTGGGAATCATAGTAATCATTGAGACCTTCCACTCTGCAGGATAATACTCAAGGCGTAAAATAGCGTTAAAAATAAAAAGAGGAACTCTTCTTGCCACACGAGGTAACTGTTCAAGCATTTTACCAGTAATTTGAACAATGCCTGGAGCTTTCCTAGGGTTTGTATTACCGATAACATTTTCGACATCTTGAAAATTAAGTCTCAAAGGCAAAGGCGGTCTAGTAGCATATGACGATAATTCCGCTGTATTATTCGTTGAATCATTTGTAATAAAAACGTTTCTCAAATGATCGACATACAACATCCCCTTTTCAGAATCGCTTCTTACTTATTTCGTACGGAAAAATTGAGATGTACTCAGTGTTGTCTATTTTTTCTCTTATTCATATTTCTTTTTTAATTTTAAGTATACATGTTTGTACTTCGTGCGAAAAAAGCTTTGCTTATGTTATTTCGCAGCTGAAAAAACAAATATTCCCAGAAACAATTTTAATTGGAAACATGATGCAGATACATATTGTATGTTTTTCGCTTTAAAAACTCAGCACGACATTTCTAAACTTATCTCGCAGATATTTCGTACTAAACACTTTTGTATGCAATTTGATAGAATTTCGCACGAAATAATGATCTCAATATTAGCCTTAACATGGAAATATTATTAATATAATTTAAAAAGTTATCCAAAGTCCCAAATTTCACGAGGCAACTTTAGTTGCGCAATTCTTGAGTTTGTGGACAAATAAGAGAGGAAAGAGTGGGGAGTGTAAAAATGAGTACAGACTTGCTTGTACTCGGAAAGTGGTTTTGTGCTATTTCATTTGTGTTTCTTTTATGTACACACAGAAGAAAAAATATGGTTGATATGACAATATTCTAAGGGCAAAATACTATTGTTGAATTATATGGTTGAACACAAACATATAGTATGGTTGCAATATGAAATTTATTTGCAAAACTAAGTACAGCCAAGAACCAAAACTATACTATATAAACATATATTTTATCAAAGTTGCAACAATTGTATCACGACTAACACTGTTATTATAAAAATTATTATTTTACTGTCATGTCAAACCATATAATATATTCACTCCCACACATTTTATTGAAAAATTGTAAATTCTATTGTCACAATCAATCGTAATTGTGTTGAACGTGACATTATTATATGGTTCCATAATACATACACATATAAATAACTTTTCTAATTAAAACCACATACTTTTTTTTTTTTTTTTTTTTTAACTTTATTATTTTATTTATTGAATCTACATAAAAAAAATGTAATGACAATAAGTATTCAAATCTTAATACTAAAAAAAATTTTAATTAAAGTCCTGCCAGTGCTGGACAAAAATTTATTTTTATGCGAATATTATTTCAGAATTCAATCATCTGTTTAGAGCTCTAATGGTAGCCAAAGTATCCCTCCTTCTCAGACGGGTATGACCACCAAAGTTAAGGATATTAACTGCAAGTGGATTTGGATGGATTTCAAGTTTGTTAATATACCTTGTCGCGTACTTCACAAATTCAGATTTCACAAAAGGTACGTTCAGATCTGCGTGGATTCGTGAGTTTTTAACGTACCATGGAGCATTTGTAATTCTACGGAGAATTCTATTTTGACTTCTTTGAATTTTTTCAATGTTGGATGCCGAGGCTGTGTCCCATAATTGAATCCCATAGCACCATATTGGCTTTAGAATCGAGTTGTACAGCAAAAGTTTACAATCAAGATTCAAGGTCGCATTTCTGCCTAGTAGCCAGTTAATTTGCACTGCTTTCAATTTCATTTGCGTTACTTTTGCCTCGATGTGCGTCTTCCATGTTAGTCTACGGTCAAGATGAATACCGAGGTATTTGACTTCACTGTGTTGAGGTATTACTTTATTGTTAATAGTTATGGGTGAGCATGTTCCTAGACGCAGTGCGAATGTAACATGGGCACACTTTTGTTCATTAACCTTGATTTTCCAAAGCTTGAGCCATTTCTCTAGTTTGTCGATATGTTCCTGTAAGTTTATTGATGCTTGCTGGTGGTTACTATGTATGCTAAGGAATGCTGTATCATCTGCAAATGTTGAAGTGTGAATGTTGGTGCTTGTCGGCATGTCAGATGCGTAGATCAAATATAAGATAGGCCCTAATATGCTGCCTTGGGGAACTCCAGCTTCAATAGGCTGGGCGGGGCTTATGAAATCGCCTTTTTTTATTATAAATTGGCGACAATATAAATAGCTTTTCAAAAGGTTATGTATGTTTGCAGGTAAGTTAAACTTTATTTTATGCATTAGTCCATCGTGCCACACTTTATCAAAAGCCTGTGAGACGTCGATGAATAAGGCAGAGCAATATTTTTTATCTTCAAATGCCTTTCTTATGACGTTAACTAACCTGTGTGTTTGCTCAATGGTGCCATGTTTCGCTCTAAAACCAAATTGGTGATCAGGAATACATTCAACCTTATGAAGCATTGGATCCAACTTCGCCTTTAGCAATTTTTCGAAAAGTTTTGATATTGTTGACAATAGACTTATTGGACGGTATGATTCTACTTTCGTGTGATCCTTCCCTGGCTTAGGAACCATTGTTATCATGGACACTTTCCACTCTGCAGGGTAATACTCAAGCCGTAAAATAGCATTAAAAATAAAAAGAACAATTCTTTTAGCTACACGAGGCAGCTCTACGAGCATTTTGTTGCTGATTTTATCCATACCTGGAGCTTTTTTAAGGTTTAGATTGCCAATAGCATTTTCAATTTCTTGGAAATTGAATCTTAAAGGCACAGGAGGTCTACTAACAATAGGTGGCAACTCATTTGCATTGTCAGACCTATTTGTGGTAAAAACGTTTTTCAAATGGTTAACAAATAAATTACCCTTTTCCGAGTCATCTCTAGCCCAGTCACCAGACGGTTCTCGCAAGGGCGGCTTACCTCTAACTGGCCTTTTTAAACCTTTAGTCGCCCGCCATAAACAATAGTCGCACTGAGGAGTACCATCCAGACTTTCTAGATACGTTTGTAGAGAAGCCGTTTTTTGGGTTGCAAGCAAATTTCTTAACTGACTTGTGCACTCACGTAGCCTTGTTTTTAGTTGCGGAGATCTGCGAAGTTGCCACTCTCGTCGAACTCTTCTTTTTTCTAACACAAGTTGCTCGATTTCTGAAGAATATGTTCTATTTTGAAGGTTTCTGCGTGTTAAATAAACGCTAGAACCAAGTGCAGCGGCTTGTTTAAGGTTTTCGCTAAAGTTGCTTAGTGACGCATTAATATCTTCAGGTGTTCTTAAAACAATATTCTCAGTGCAATGGGTACTCAAAAATTTTTTATATTTCAGCCAATTCACTCGGGTGACAGTCCTATGCAAATTGTTAATCGGGGACCAAGTCACCTGGGGAAAACGAACTGAAATAATAGTTGGTGAATGATCCGATGACAAGTCTAACGAAGGCTCAGCTTGCATCCATTCTACTAGGATCCCCTTTACCACTCCAAAATCAATCACATCAGGAATCTTTCGCCGGTCAGTCGGCCAGTAAGTGGGATGTCCGCTTGATATTACGTCTAAGCCCATTTTAGAAATTGTATCAAAAAGCACTCGACCCTTCGGTGTGATTAAACGTGAGCCCCAAAAAGTGTGTTTTGCGTTGTAATCTCCAGCTGCTATAAAACGAGGTCCTAATGAGTTGAAAAAACTTGAATATTGTGATTCCGTCACTGAAAATCGAGGCGGCGAATAAATCGATGAAATAACCAATTTGTAATGAAAATTTTCCACACAGATATTAGTTGCTTGAAGATATACATTTTACATGAAGATTTACATTTTATTGAAAAATTGTAAATTCTATTGTCACAATCAATCGTAATTGTGTTGAACGTGACATTATTATATGGTTCCATAATACATACACATAAAATAATTAAAACCACATACTTTTGATTTATTTTATATAAATATATTTGTTAACCTATATTTTAACAAAAAATGTATCACAATTATTAGAAAAATTTTGCAAAATCCTGAAACTGAAGCAAATTTGATCTGGCCCACATATGTATGTATCTGTAAAAACATATACATTTAAATCATATATACTAAAGCACATAGATATATATTTTTATACAGATCTTTTTGTTTTAAATGTCTATTTTTATGATGTTCCTATTTTCTCCAAAAGTATAAATGAATGCTTATACATATATTTTTAATATTATTAAGTTTTAAAAACACATACACAATGAAATTGAAAGAAAACTTTGTACACAAACTATGTTTGTCAACGACTTGTATAAAACCAACAATAGTAAGTTTATTGTGTAAACATACGTATGCTTTAAATTAATAGTCTATTATTGCACATTACAACACGTTTTGTTCTATTCAATAATTTTTTTTAAACATTATTGTTGCATTCAACCATATTTTTAAATGATAGGAATGTAACAATAGAAAAGCAAAGATTTGAATATTAAAATAATTATAGAGGATTAAACTATATTAAAAACGGTAATTCGCCGCAAGAGGTAACAAAACAAATTGTGACAGAGTATATACTAATGTTGTTACAACAATATTCCAAATTGCCTTTTCTCTGCGTGTATTGATATGTTATCCGCGATGAAAGTAATATTGGCGCGAAATTGTGATATTTTATTCATTTGAAAAAAAAAAATCTAAATATTATGGACAACCAGTAAAAAATTATAAATAGCTTGTTTTCTATGTTTCCCAGCTATCTATATGTCGACATTTCATAGGAACTATCCTAATCATCAGTAGACTTTGAAAATTTTTGAAAGATATTCTCAAACCTTCAACTTTATATCCCAACAATCCAAATAAATTGCTGAGAATTAAAAAAAAAATGCTCTAATAATATCCGTCAAAACACAAAAAACAAGCTTTTCTATTTATAAAGGTCTCTAACATTTCTTTATACCTATTTATAATTTTTTACTGGTATAAATGTTAGAAGCTTAAATAGCGAATAAAAAACTTAATTATTATGGACAACTTAAAAAAATAGACAGCACTATTAATTTAGAAGAAGTGAAAATTAAATGGAACAATTTGTGAATGTAGTACATGCAAGATTAAGAAAGTGTAAGCGATAGAAAACGAAAATTGTTCAAGTAAAATTGCTGTGTCTGAACATAAAAGCAAGTTGAAAAGAAAATTTGATAAGAATTGCGCAACTAATATTGCCTCGTGAAAATTGGGGCTAACTAACATTCATTCTTAAAAAATTCAAATCTAGAGTTTCGGCGTCTACCTTGAAGTTAATTCTCTGTGTTGTTGGTGTGTTTATACACTGAAAAAGTTTTGTTCAGAAATTCTCTGAATTTTGACATTACTTTTATGAACTTTTCATTATTTTTCAACCGTTGTAACTTTTCATAGAAATAATGGAACAAATTTTATTAGATTATTTTAATGAAAACCTTCATAAAATTAATGAAACACTTTAATAAGTAACATGACTTATTTTCATTAAAAGTATGAAAGACAAATCATATGATTAGTGAAATAATTTCTCTAGATCAAAGAATCAATTTTATAAAGCACATGAAAACTGTACATTAAATTAATGAAAAAGTAACATTTATTTAATGAAATAACTTCTTTGTACTAATGTAATATATTCATTAAAAATGTGAAACTCCTTAATGAAAAATTTACATTAAATCAATGAAATAGTTACATTTGTTTAATGAAATAATATCATAACACACATTAATAAAATATGTTCACAAATTTACGTAAAAAGATCAATGGAATTATTTCATTTATTCATTGATACTTTATTTCATTAAACAAACAATACTATACCTTGTTTTTGTGAAATTGTACCTAATTATGATAAAAGAAAATGTTGAACAAGTATTCACCAAATAAAACAGATTTTATTAATTCAAATGACTTCAATACACTGGTATTTAAATTTTTTAAACTATTATTATGCTGATTTGAGTACATACACATATGTACATACATACCCAAGTTCGGTAGCCAGAAATTTATTTGTCATTGATCTAATGAATTCTATTTCATTGGAATTATGAAACTCATAACACTTATATTTTAATAAAAAAAAACTGGACATTTTTTAAACTGTAGCTTAAGATTAATAAATGCCCATTAATATATCTTACTAAAGTTCACAGAATTAAAAAAAATTAAATTTTGTTGTAGTCATAAATCCAATGAATTTTTTAAATGAGACTATGAAACTTAATGAAACCATTCTGATGGAACTATTTCATAATATATATGAAGTTTCATGCATATTGTGAAAAGTTTTCATTGGATTAATGAAAAATATTTAATGAAACAGTTTCATTAAATATATGACGCATAATTCTTTCAGTGTAATCTCTAACATTTCCAACATGTAACGCTTCTTAAAATTATTTTCCGTTCTTAAAATTGAAACATTTTCACAATTTGGAGAGTGATTAAATTTTGAACAATGAGAAGATGAAGCTGTTTTTTGTGAATTAATATCCCCATATCTTTGATCTGACTTATGTCCTGCAATTCTAGTTTCTAATTTTTTTTTTTTAATAAGAAATATTTACTTAAACAAGATCAAATAATTATATATCAAATATAATAAACAATTTTAAAAAAAAAAACCCAAAGAGCATCTTGTGCTGAAGGAAATTATTGGAAATATTAAATTAAATACGATTTAAACTTGTTTATAATTTTTAACAACCAAACGGGAACAATTTATTTTCTATAATTAAATTAATTGCTTGCTACAGTATTTTCAGTCAATTTATTTGCATTTCCTTTAGCGGCTTAAATTTGTTGCAGCAATTTTTGATTTCTATTATTTTTTCAGCTCTATTATTCCACTTCATTAAAAAAACATTAAAACAAAAATCGTAAATATGATTTTTTATAAGTTTTCATTTAATCAATTCATAAGGCGCCACGTTTTGTTTTTATTTGGCTTTCAATTCCAGTTTTGCTGTGATTTCAATTTCTTTTGCAAATATTTAAAATAAAAATTGTTAATTGAATTTAACTGATTTGGCAGAGGAGCATAATTTCTGTATTTGCTTTATCAGCTATTCTGGTTCTAATGTCGACGCGACGTTGATGACCGCTGACACAACCAGCACTAATAAATAAATAGAATATAAAAAAAGCTACAAATAAAAACGATAATAAAATATAAACTTTATTAGCAATATTTTTCAAAATGAACAAAAATAAAGCCAAACGGAAAACGAAACATCAGCAGTTCATTCTATTAATATGTCTGTCGGCTATGAATAATTTATTTGTATTTGGATTGAAGCGTTTTAAGCAATTAAATAGTTTTATCAAAACCAATTAACGAAATTAAAGTTTGGCAGTTCAAAGCAAATAATTTATTTTTTAGAACATTATTTTAAAAATATAATTCATTAAATTTAAATGAAATAATAATGAAGTTATAATTGACAGGTGAAGTTGAAAAACTTTAGTCTTATAGTCAGGGCTGGGTAGTATTTGAGATATTTTGTATTTGAACTACAAATGCATATTTTGTAAAGGCAAGTCCAACCAAAACTTACGAGGCTATTTTTAAATAAAACAAAAATTTTTCAGAGAATTATTTTAATATTTTTTATTATGCTTATTATTTCTTAATTCGATCCTTTTTTACATTTTTAATATTATAAAATTTTTTGATCTTAAGGTCTGTTTTGGTTTTCTTAAATTTCTTTATTCTGTTATCTGGCAATATTTCGCTCTTCTTCGGATAGCTTCTTCAGGCCATGATATGACGTATCATGATCTGCTGCTATAACCACTCAGTCGCCGACCATTTTAATTATTCTCTATCTATATTCATCTCATATTGAACCACATATCGCTCCTTTATTGCAACATAGTCATATCTCAAAAAATTAGCTTTTCGAGCTAACAATGCAGAATTGTTAACAGTACTACCTTTTATATTGTGCTAAAATTTTATTTAAATTACCTTTAAACTGTTTCCTTTAGGAGATATTTTCTAAAAAATTTTTCTAAGAGTTGTATGGAAACTAAAAATTTGAAATGTGTTTTTCTCGAAACAACCTTTTTTGCGTTATGACTATGTTGCAATAAAGGAGCGATATGCATTTTGTTAATTGCCCGCATTGTTTGTACAGCGTTTGTTGTCTCAGTACTAGCGGTATTTATTTTTAATTATTAACATACATATTTTTGTATTTTAATAATTCTGCGTACCCAGAGATGTAAATATTAATTTGTTGAACTTTTATTGAACTTTATAATTTTTGAGTTAAATTTTTGGTTTGTACATTTGTACAACGGGTTATAGTTCAAGTTTTTTCCTTTCTTAAGATTTTTCTTAAGAAAACTTGAACTATAACCTGTTGTATAAATGTACAAACCAAAAATTTAGTTTAAAAATTATAAAGTTCAGCAAAAATTCAATAAACCAAAAGAAAAATCTTATTAATTAAACAAATTTCTACAAATTGTGAAGTTGTCAAATCTCTTACCGTATTATTTCTCATTTTCATGGCGCTTCACATTTACACTTGCTCATATTATTTGAGTTTTTGACAAGTATTCGATTATATTTTTTGCAGCGAAAATGTGTGTTCATTGTTTTTTAATTAAAAAAATAAAAAATATTTGTATGTGTTGATTTCAACGAAAAAAAAAAACTTAAAATTTAGCATAAAACAAGTAAGAGTGTGGTATATTCGGCTAGGCCGAATCTAAAATACCCTTCACGATAGTCACGTATATGTATAGTATATATTACAAATTTGAACTGAATATGCTTGGATATATATGGAGCAATATCGGGGAAAACATATTTTTGCCTAGTAATCACCATTCCATAAAAGAAATCTTTCATGGACATTTTAATGGAAAAGTTGGTTTAAGCTATATCTCGGTTATATATGAACCGATTTCTGAATTTTCTATTTTCTGCATTTTAGTAACCTTCCTTTATAACGAGAATTGCTTTGCAGTAAAAAAAAAAAAAAAAAAACAAAAATGTTAATGGAAAAATCGGTTCAGGTATATATGGACCGATATCGGAAATTTTCATTTTGCATATTTATATTGCCTTCTTTTAGTACCAGAACTAATTTAACCAAAAAAACTTGATTAAGTTCGCTTACGCGACATTTCATGAAAACCCCGGTTTGGGCTATATTTCGGGTATATACGGACCGATATCGGAAATTTTCATTTTTCATATTTATTAAACCTTCTTTTATTACGAGAACTGCTATTAATCAAAAAACGTTGTTTAAGTTCGCTTACGCGACATTTTCCCGAAAAACTCAGTTTAGGCTATATCTCGGGTATATATGGACCGATAACTGAAAAAATGTTTGTTTGCCTTCTAGTCCTTTTGCTTAATAATTGTATGAAGTTTAAAGCAAAGCAAACAACTTTTGTTTTTAAAAATTTTCATACAAAATTGCAAAAACTCATGGCTTTTTTCGGAATTTTGAATATATCTCAGTTATAGCTGAACCGTACTATTACTGAATTTCAATAGCAAACACATGGCACGATGGAGTAATAGAAAGGTGAAAGAAAAAAGTTTCTATGTCTAATTGTTTTCTCAGAATCGGTATTTTCCATTAATTCTGATTTAGAATATACACATAGACTTTATGGGGTCGCAAATGAAAATTGCAGAAATTACAAACGGAATCGCAAACTTATATATACCCTTAACATTTTTGTGAAGGGTATAATAAATAAATACGTATTCAGCAATTGCGGAAATAAATGGGTAAGTTAGTATACTAACAAGTAAACCTATATGAGCGGGTTGAAGCGAACAATATTATTCTGTAGCCAACCGTACGATACATCATAATATACATAAACAATTTTTAGGTTCAATGATACTATTGTTGTGCTTCTTTTACATAGTATGGTTGAATGCTCTGTAACATCCAATAATTTTTATACGGTCATATCATTATATTTTAAATTGCAATCACAGAGGAAATGTTAATAATTAGTTTTGTTTTGTTGCAGCTAATAGATACTTCTAGATGAAAGATAAAACGTTTGCCTAATTGCAAATCAGAAGCATGGGATGCATGCTTATTCTTTTCAAATTATTATTAGCTATTTTATAATACATCATACTCTATCTCTTTGCTTTAATTTTTTTATATTAAATAATATTGTGTTAATTATTACAGCATTTTTGTATAACAATAAAGCTAGTTGTTATGATTGCTTAATGATTATTTATGAAAAAGTAAGGTTGATAATATGGTTGAATATAACATTAATATGGTAACTTCAATTTATACTATGGTTACTTAATATTACAATAACGTTGAAGCAGAATATAGTATAGTTATATATAACATTTTTTTAACGAAACTATAGTCAGTCATGTCCATTGCGTTTTGAATATAACAATATAATACTCGTATTGTCGGCAACAATCATATAATTTAACAAAAGTCCTTAGAATATTCTTGTGTCAACCATATATTTTTTTCTACGTGTATATCTTAATGCCAGTAATTTAAGCAGCTATTTAAAGTTTTAAGTTATAAAATTCATAAGAATGGAAATTTTTTGGTTGTATAATATATTACACGCTTTAAACCGGGCATAGAAGTGATTATCTTTTGCGTAAACTATTATATGCCTTAAATTGCACTTTGCAGCCTATTTATTCTGGCAATTTTGTCGTCTTCCCTTAACAGTTTATTTTATCTTCTTAAGTTTTCTTCATATTGTATAACATCCCCCATCTGAACATGTTTTATTTTCCAAATTTTCTTTTTTGTTTGGCAAACATGTAAACAAAGTTTTAGGGCTAAAATGCTACATCCTCTACATTTTATGGCAAATAAAGCAAATAAAACGAAAAAGATGTTTTTAAATGGCAGCCAAAACTAAACATGTTCTGTGGAAAACAAGTTTTCCATAAAAATAAATGAAATTATTTGCCTTTAATGGGGAGCAAGTGGCAAAGCAAACTCTACTCCTTTTAAGTTATAAAAATTGTTTGAATATTTGATGTGTGTTACTTTTAGCAAAACAAGGGCTCTTTGATTGTGAGTTTTCAGTTAAAAGCATTTTATTACAGAGGGGAATTTCTAATATGTGGGATGGAACATATGTACATACCATGCACAGTGGGAATCATTGAACAATAACTACTATAAATCTATTTAATTTTCAATTTAAACAACGATGCAAGTCACAGGTTCAGGCAGCTGGAAAATTAAAAATTAACATAAATTAGATTTAATGATTTAAAAAAAGATTTACTTCTACTGTTTTTGTATAAAAGTCTCAGAAGAAAACTTAAATATTTTAATTTAATTCAGACAAAAAAAAAAAAAAAAAAAATTAAATAAAATATAGACCAACTAAAGTCAAAAAAATTTTTGTCCGAAAAATAATTTGTATATACGAGCCCATACATACATACCAGTGATCAACAAAAATCATGTTTTTGCTTGATTAACTCATACACTAAAATTTGTAATCAACAAAAATCAGGCAACAAAGTTCAACGTTGAGTGAAATCAACTCGTCTTGTAAGCAATCTGAATTTATAATCAACAAAAATCTAGCAACAAAGCTCAATGCTGAGTAAAACTAACTCGACGTGTAAACATTCTAAATTTGTAATCAGCAAAAATCAAGCAACAAAGTTCAACGTTGAGTGAAATCTACTCGCCTTGTAAACAATCTGAATTTGTAACAACAAAAATCAGGCAACAAAGTTCAACGCTGAGTAAAATCAACTCGCCTTGTAAATATTGCGCGTTCGTCTTAGTACTGAATGAAATCGGCTAAACGTTAGCTGTTGCTTGGATTGTGTGTTGTATAAACAAATTTGAAACATATTTACATACATATTTTGTAAGTTAGTTTAAAGGGCAAAGGTGAATTAAAAGCGCAGTGAAACAAGTGTAGTTTTTGTTATAATGTATACCATTGTGTTTTTTAACAAATGCTCAAAAATAAATACATACCCAGTGGCGGAAAGAAGGAGTAAACAGGCCTGCTAAAAGGCCCTATTCGGCAGACATAAGACCATGCTACTGCATTCCATACTCCTATTTTTTTACACACGTTGTCCAAGCCTTCCTCAGAAGGCCTTCTTCAACAGGCCTCATTTCTATTTAATCTGTGCGTTTGTTAGTATACTTTCGTTAGAATATTTTCTTTTCCGCCTTAGCGACCTTTTAATCACTTTTTTAAATTTTTAGCACAAAAATACACAATGGGACCGACCTCTCTTTCTATATTTTCCTGTTTTTGTGTTTGCCGTTTTTCTTTGGAATTTTTATTTAAACGGTTCAGCAATTTTTGTTGCTACAAGCGTATGTTTGTACTCTTTATACGTATGTAGATACACATAATTAGAAACAAGCTTTCCTTTAGAAGGGAGATAGTAGGCCTTCTATAAGGCCTTCCTGAGAAGGCAAGAGAGAATGAGTATTGGATTAAAAAAATGTGTAAGAAGGACTTACAGAAGGCCATATTATTGAAGGACTACAAAAGTTTGCCACTGGGTATATATACATAGGCACATTTGTTATTTTTTTTCTCTACGAAAACCTTTTGTGTCTATGTATGTGTATTTTTTGTTTGTATGTATTTGATTTTTTTTCAACAGAAGCATACAGAAACACTGTTGAATACATCACTGCATTGATTTTGTTCATTTTTTTTCAAAAACAGAAAATCAAACACAAGAAATGAATACCGAACTGTATGCGCATTTATTTATATTCAAGCACGAACCTTAACGATGATTTTACTCACATAGCGAAGTTGACGCTCATTGTGTTTACTGATTAAAAATCAACTGCACATTTGTGCGGCTGAATACAAAATCATATTTGAACGAAATGAAATGGTTTTCATGTTGTTGAGCATGTATGATTTTTTTTTGCAATCACTCAAAGTTGCTCTCTGATACATACACTCCGGCTCACTGGTTTAAAGGCACTATAAGTTACATATTCAGCAGCCTGTATGTTAAGCAATTTTTAACCGATTGCACAATTTTTTTTTTAAGCATTTTTTTATTTATTGAATCTTCAAAATGAACTAACAATAAGTATTCAAATCTTAATACTATATTGAAAATTAAAAAAATGTGCTTAAGTCCGCCCAATGCTAGACAAAAAGTTTTATTTTGCGTGAACTATTTCGGTGAAATCACCTATTGAGCAATCTGATGGTGGCAGCGGTATCTGTTCTTTTAAGCCGAATGTGGCCGCCACAATTAAGTATATTGCGCGCAAGAGGGTTTGGATGAAGTTCCAGTTTACTGACATACCTTGTCGCGTACTTAGAAAATTCCTCTTTTACCAGCGGAACACTCAGATCGTTATGAATTCGTGAATTTTTTACGTACCATGGAGCTGCAGTAATCGTTCGAAGAATTTTGTTTTGTCGCCTTTGGATTTTTTCAATGTTTGACGCTGAGGCGGTGCCCCATAACTGAATTCCGTAGCACCATATAGGCTTTAATATTGCGTTGTGTAACAAAAGTTTGCAATCTAATTTCAGTGTCGAATTTCTGCCCATAAGCCAATGTAGCTGCGCTGCTTTTAATTTCAGCTGAGTGACTTTCGCGTCAATGTGAGACTTCCACGTTAGCCTACGGTCCAGGTGAATACCAAGGTACTTGACTTCATTGTACTGCGGAATAGGTGAGTTGTTAATTTGGATAGGCGGACATGTTTGCCTACATAGTGCGAATGTAACATGAGTACATTTTTGTTCATTAACTTTGATTTTTCAAAGTTTTAGCCATTTCTCTAATATTGCAATATATTCCTGTAAATTTCGTGAAGCTAATTGGTGATTTTCATGAACATTCAAAAACGCTGTGTCATCTGCAAAGGTTGAAGTGTGGATACCGGATGTCGTTGGCATGTCAGAGGCGTAAATCAAATATAAAGTAGGCCCCAGTATGCTGCCTTGGGGAACTCCTGCCTCGATTGGCTGAGTTGGGCTTATAAAGTCGCCTTCTCTGATAACAAACTTCCGCCCGTATAAGTAGCTTTCCAGAAGCTTGTGAGTATTTACAGGCAAGTTTAACTTTATTTTGTGCATCAACCCGTCGTGCCACACTTTATCAAAAGCTTGAGAAATGTCAATGAATAGAGCTGAGCAATACTTCTTCTCCTCAAAGGTCTGTCTTATGACATTGACTAGTCTGTGTGTTTGTTCTAAGGTGCTGTGTTTAGCCCGAAAGCCAAATTGATGATCAGGGATGCATCCCACATTGTTCAATATTGGACTCAACTTCGCCATTAAAAATTTTTCGACTAGTTTTGAAATTGTTGGTAAAAGACTTATTGGTCTGTAAGATTCTACCTTAGTCAGATCATTCCCTAGCTTGGGTATCATAGTAGTCATTGGGACCTTCCAGGATAATACTCAAGGTGTAAAATAACGTTAAAAATAAAAAGTAGAAGCCTTCTAGCTGCACGAGGTAACTTTTCAAGCATTTTACCAGTAATTTGATCAATGCCTGGCGCTTTCCTGGGGTTTGTATTACCGATAACGTTTTCGACATCTTGAAAATTAAGTCTCAAAGGCACAAGAGGTCTAACAACATATGGTGGTAATTCCACTGCATTATTCGCTGAATCATTGGTAATAAAAACATTTCTCAAATGATCGACACACAACATCTCCTTTTCAGAATCTTTTCTGGCTCAGTCGCCAGTTGCAGTTCGCAAAGGTGGCTTACCTATTACGGGTCTTTTTAAACCTTTTGTCGCTTTCCACAAGGAATAATCAGATTGAGGAGTACCACCAAGGCTTTCCAAATATGTTTTAAGGGAAGCCAATCTGTGGATTTCAAGCCGATTTCTTAGCTGAGTTGTACATTCCCGTAGCCTAGTTTTAAGCTGGGGAGACCTGGGAAGTTGGCACTCTCTTCTGACTCTTCTTTTTTCTGACAGAAGTTGCTCAATTTCAGACGAATAATTTCTATAGATTTCATTTCTGGACAAATCAATTGAAAACAAGAATGTGAACTACAAATTTACTCTGCAGCCTTTTTGCCTGAACTAGTGCATGCTGTAATCGGATTGGAGGGATATTTCCAACATTCCGTTTGCTAGACCAAGGCATTTATTTCCGTTTCTGTCCAAATGTTTCAAATCCTCACCACTAGATAGATGTCTAGCGCCACTGTCTATCATCATGCATACAGTGGATTATTTTGTTTACATGCCAGTGTGCCACTAAACAATGTACAAACAAAATGTACGCGTGTATTTGGAACGTTTCTTCTTTTTGGCCAGACCAAAAAAAAAATCGTTTTCAGTACTTCGTTTCTGTGACTTTAGTGAGAAGTTTTCGCATCGAAAACGATGAAACAAAAAATTCCACCGTTTCTCGATTAGTGAGAAAATAGTGTTTCTGTATTTCAAAATGAAAACAGACAACACCACCTCTAGTTTTATTGGAATATTTCCATTAAGCAATTTTAAAAAAACATTAACAAAAATCAGACGTGCAATGACAAAAATAAACATTGAAATAAAATATAAGAAATATATTAAAATAAATATTTAAAATCGAAAAAAGAATGAAAAAACTTAGAGAGCTGTATTTAATTTTGTAATTTATTTCAAACGAATACTCTGTGGGAACGACAAACATCCAATGGTAATTGGTGAACGTTTTATGGCTGGTGCTACTGCAGATGATATTTCGCAAACTGCCATCTACCCCATGGTTTTATTAAAGACACGTTTAGCTTTACGCAAAACCAGACTATAAAAAGGCATTTTGGATGCAGCGAAAAAAATTAAAGAAGGTCCTCGTCGCTTTTATCAGTCTAACATTTCAAATGTGTTGCTCAATATACCATGTGGGTATATAATTGATTTAGTCATTTATGAGTCTCCAAAGAAAATATATTTAAGTGGTATTACTAGCCTGCGGCTGTGCTTGCTCAACATTAGGTCATTTGTGTCCTTTTTTCCTTGGCGCTAATGTGAACTCGATTGCAAGCTCAAGGTTGATATTTTGCACTTAAATCGAAGTACAGAGTCGCTTATGGGTGGCATACGATTGAAACAAGCTGCTACTGGCAATGATGGCAATATGTTCTTATGTAAGAGCCTCTAATGATCGTAAATTATACGTTTAAAAAGTTCAAATAGAATAAAAAAGATGAAAAGTTAAACGGGCCAATTTGATTGTTTTATTTAGAAAAGAAAATACTATAAAAACATTCACTGTGCTGCATTAATAGAGACTAAATATTCCTTATAACGCTGTTTGTTCACTAAGACCCTAAAAGATAATTTAAAATCGTAATAGGTGACAAAAATTTTCGTACATATTTATCAAATTGCGAATACAAACTTGTCGGGTACCTTCTTTACACTTGATTTTACTTTGCTTCTGTAGTGCTAGCAGACTTAATTTCAACTTGTGTTTTAAGTTCGTTTTTTCGTCAAGCGCTCAAATTTTACAGCTTTCTAATTTTTGTTGTTCTTAAATAAATTATAAATATTATTATATTATTAGGGTAGTTCCTATGAAATGTCGACATACAGATAGCTGGGAAACATAGAAAACAAGCTATTTATAATTTTTTACTGGTATAAATGTTAGAAGCTTAAATAGCGAATAAAAAACTTAATTGTTATAAATATTATTTTAAACATACTACATTTAAAAAAATATATAAAAAGTTTGCTTTTCTGTTGTTTTGTGATCAATTTCAATACTTTATTTTATTTCTTCTCTATTTCTGCACTGTTTTTATTTGTGAAATATTTTGACAGCTGCTCTCACAAAATTTTATTACAGAAACACATTTTACTCGCAACTTTCCAATCATTTATGTCAAAAAGCTCAATTGACAGATAGTTTTCACAAAAAGGAATTTTAGAAACACTTGTGTGTGAGAAATGATTTTTTGTTTCAATTTACATCGTTTTTCTTTCAATTCCCTTGTTTCATGTTAAAAATTTCTCGACGCGAGATATGCAGTAACGAGGTACTGATTTATTTCTTTGTTAAAATATTTTTAAAATTTCTATTTAAATCCAAATAGGTTAATTTTACGTACTTTGTCCATTAAAAACAAGATTGATGCAATGTTGTTTGTAGCTGCTCCCGTGGTCCAAACATTCGTGCAAGAAACGTAACCACACTTCTAAACAGAATCAATATAATGAATTAGTCAAATAATGGGTGATTTTATAAGAACTATCGGAAATTTAAAAAAAAAAAAACACATAAAATTCAGAAAAATGCATAAAATATTTATTTGGATCGATAGTTGGGTCGATATAATTTAATGTTTGAAGATTATTTCATGCAAATGTTGGCCGCGGCTGCGCCTCAAATGGTCCATCCGCTTAGTCCAATTTTGGCATACTCTTTCCAACATTTCGGCCGGTATCTCACGAATAATGTTGGCAATGTTGGCTTCCAGTGCGTCAATCGAAGCGGGCTTGTCGCTATAGACATTAGCCTTAACATAGCCCCACAAAAAATAGTCTAGAGGCGTTAAATCGCACGATCTGGGCGGCCAATTGACTGGTCCCAAGCGTGAAATAAACTGTCCACCGACCTCGCCTTTCAATTGGTCCATTGTTTCGCGTGCTGTGTGGCATGTGGCACTGCCTTGTTGAAACCACATGTCATGCAAGTCAAGCTCTTCCATTTTGGGCAAAAAAAAGTTTGTTATCATCGCACGGTAGCGCTCACCATTCACAGTAACGTTGTGATTCGCATCATCTTTGAAGAAATACGGCCCAATGATGCCGCCAGCCCATAATCCGCACCAAACAGTTGTTTTTTGTGGATGCATTGGTAGCTCTTGCAATGCTTCTGGCTGCTCTTCACTCCAAATACGGCAGTTTTGCTTGTTCACGTATCCATTCAACCAGAAATGAGCCTCGTCGCTGAACACAATTCTTCGATAAAAAAGTGGATCTTCATCTAATTTTTCAAGAGCCCATTCAGCAAAAATTTGGCGTTGTGGTAGGTCGTTTGGCTTCAATTCTTGCACCAGCTGTATCTTATAAGGCTTCACACCCAGATCCTTCCGCAAAATTTTCCACGTAGTGGTATAACAGAGGCCCAATTGCTGCGAACGGCGCCGAATCGATAATTCACGGTCATCACCAACACTGGCCGATACGGCTGCGATAATTTCTTCAGTTCGCACTCTACGTAAGCGTGTTGGTGTCCAACAATGTAAATTTGGTGCGAAATTTTTTTACAATAGCCCGAATAGAAGCCTCAGTAGGGTTTAGATTAAACTGACCATAAAATGGAAGAAGCGCGCGATGAACGTTCTTAACAGAGCACGCATTTTGGTAATAAAATTCAATAATTTGCAAGCGTTGTTCGTTTGTAAGACGATTCGTGATTAAATTATAGACCAAACTGAAGATGTTTGACAGTGACACAAGATACAAAACGTGCGTGAGCTGTCAAAACTAGTGTTGCCAAAAAGATAATAGCAAAAAAATCAGTCGTTAGTATTTCAATATTCCTTCAAAAGCTTCAAATTTATGTGCGCACAGTTTTATTAGCTTTAAGCGAATGAAATCATTATTAAAAAACTTTTCTAAATGCATTAATTGATGCCCTAGTAATAATTTATGCCAAACGAATAGCTCATATTGATTGATCAAAAGAAAATCTTGTTTTGCTTTTCTTTTCAACAAAACACTTTGGAAACAATAAAAAAGTTGTTTCAACACTTTTATAGCGATTTATACCTCCACCATTCCTTTATTTATTCATCCTCCATCCACTCCTTAACCCAGAACAAACGATTGACCTCATTTACATTTTTGCGCTGCTGTACTGGGAATACAAATGAATGGATACGGTGATGAGTTATGGCCTGCCTGACTCCGTTGCTTCTAGACGAAATATAATATTGGCAAAATTAAAATCTATTCCTTTACACGTTTCGCTTTTCTTTTGCATATTTCCCAGAAAATTGTCAAATAATATTCTCAAATTTGCAAATATATGCTAAATAAATTGTTATAAAGATGTTCGTAAACGTTTTAGAAAAATTCAAATGATTGATATGATATTTCTTAGAAAATAATCATGAACTGGAAAGCTTGAAATACATATCAAATAAATTCTTCACTAACAAATTTTTACGCAGGTAAGTGCAGATTAGAGAAGGGTGTAACCTTTTAAGGAATTTTATTGCTCGTGCCAAAATTTGTCTCTTTACATTATTTGATATTCAAATGAAGTGAAAATGTGTTACTAAGCAATTCAATTCATACTTGTACACCTTTTCTTAAATACGATTTTGGCAAAGGAGTCTAATAAATTGAATTTTTTTTTTATTTATTTAGTAGTATTTATATCGGGTGGTTAAATTTCAAGGGCCGATGTTGAATGTGAACCACACCTAAAAGCCAAGTCTTTTTTCCGAATTTTATTTGACATTTCCCTATTTCAGACTTATTCAATTTGAACCATGGAGAGATACACAATCCAACAACGTGGTAAAGTTATCCAGACTTATTATGAAAATGATGATCAATTTTCGAAGAAAATCATCTTCAGTGATGAGGCACATTTTCACCTCAGTGGATTCGTCAATAAACAGAATTGTCGCATTTGGGCGAATGAGAATCCAAGAGTGACTGCCGAAAAACCAATGCACCCACAAAGAGTGACTGTTTGGTGCGGTTTATGTGCTGGCGGCATCATCGGGCCATATTTTTTCCAAAATGAGGCCGGTCAGGCAGTTACTGTGAATGGTGTTCGCTATCGTGAGATGATAACGAACTTTTTATGGCCCGAATTGGAAGATATGGATGTAGACGATATGTGGTTTCAGCAGGATGGTGCCACTTGCCACACAGCTAACGAAACAATTGCTCTTTTGCGCAACAAATTCAATGGCCGTGTTATCTCACGTAATGGCGATGTCAATTGGCCGCCAAGATCATGCGATTTGACACCGTTGGACTTTTTTCTTTGGGGTTATTTGAAAGAAAAAGTGTACGTCGATAAGCCAGCAATGATTCAACAGCTAAAGGATGAGATAATTCGGCACATTAACGGCATAGAACCTCCATTATGCCTCAGGGTCATCGAAAATTTGGACCATCGGATGGAGGTGTGCCACCGTGGTCGCAGCGCGCATTTGGCCAATATTTTGTCCCATGCATAATTGAATAATACCAATATATCATAATAAACTAAAATTACAATAATTTCCTAAATAGTTTGTGTTTTATTCAAAATCAACATCGGCCCTTGAGATTTAACCACCCTTTAGTACTTTAAATTTGTCATGCATGTTCCGAGAAACGCAAATCGCTTAAATTTTGCGTTTTTGATTTGAAAACGCCAAATAGGTGTTCTGAGAAACGTATAACGCAAGAAATATGGTTTTGCGATTTAAAATCGCCAAATGGGTGTTTTGAAAAACGCATGTCGCTTAAAATTGGCGACTTCAACTCGCATGTATATATTGAAGTGAACTGATTGAATTTGCTAAAACTGAACTTGCAAAAGGCAATAAAATTATGCACAATTAAAATTTAATATGTTTTCTTTTTATTTCAATAAAAATTCCAAAGAATTTTACATATTTTCATTAAGAAAACTAAATTGAAAAATTGTTCTATTTATTGTCAAATATTTTCTCGTTTTATATTACTACCACATACATACATACATATATACATACGTATGTATGTAAAACACATGTTGTATTTTTTCGGAAAAAATTTGTAAACGCCAGTAAAACGCGCATTCTTCAGAACACCTAAAAATCAATTAAGCCTTTTTCAAAACGCATTGCGGTTTCAGAACGCGCGTTCTCGGAACATAGCTGTATACTTAAGGCCGGGGCACATAGAATCCGTCATATGTTATACGTCTTCTTGTTCAACTGACATTAACGTATACGAAGTATGAAGATGGCACAATCACAATGAATTATTCACGATTCACCAGCGACTTCGTGTGGCTTACCATGCTCACACAGGTCGCAATTTTCGCTAAAAGTTTGTAGCCTTATAAAGGAAGCCCTTGCGTAAGAGTTCACGCCTTCTAATCCCTCCTGCATGCACATTTCCAACAGAGACTCAATGAGGTGGTAGTCCAAAGCCGATTAAGAGCATCAGTCCTTAAGCAATTCACCCGTCTAACTATCGCTCCTGGTTCCTTAACATACAGGTATCGATTGTAGGTCAACAGCATCCCGGGAGGTTATTAGCCCCCAGAAACCGGCATGTACCAATGTTGTCAAGGAAAGTAATTACCCTTCCTTCGATTTTAGGTTTAAGCCACAGCCAGAACGTTTCAGCCTAGCCACGCACCTCAACCATGATCAGCATCGAGAGATCTACTAGACAGAATCTCTCGGGCGCATTGCTGATCCCCGTTCTGCCAATTCTAACCGCTGGGTCTGGTTTCAGAAGTCCAACAAAATATGTCATGCGACTTCCTAGAGTTTTGTTTGCTAGAACAAACGACTTCTTCCGCTCTAATTTTCGAAGCACAGAGTGCCCAGCGCCAAGGCAAAATTTGTTTCCCGGAGCGAGGTTGAATAGTCAGAAGTAAATGGTGATTTTACAAAGGTAATCACTGTCAGCAACATGGTACACTTTCACTTCAGTTGATTCGTTAAGAAGCCCAGTTTCCGCATTTAGACATATGAGAATTCACAAATGACTATTGAAAATCGATTCATCTATAAAGAATGACTGTTTGGTGTGGTCTATGGGCTGAGTCATCTGGCCGTATTTTCGAAAATGAAGTCGAACAAGCAGTTAGCTTCAATAAGGTTCGCTATCACGAGAGGATAACTTCCTGTGGTCAGAAATTCAGAAAATAGACCTGGTTGTGATATGTGGTTTCTATTCAGTGGTGCCACATGCCAGACAGCCAACGAAGTAATGACACTTTTGGGCGAGAAATTCAATGCCTATTTATTGGACTTCCTTCTTTGGGGATATTTAAAAGGAAAAGTGTACATCAAAAAGACAAGAAAAATAGAAGAACTAAAGGATGACATAATTCGGCTGATTAGAGACACTAAACCTCAATTGTGGCTCGGAGTCATTCAAGACATGAACCATCAGATAGAGGTATGCCCTCGCAACCACGCGGATCATTCTTTATTTCACACATACTAAAAAATATCAAGTTAATTCTCTGAAAACTTTTTGTTTTCTTTACAATAAATATAGTGCTTTTTGGTTGGCACACTATTTATTTTTCTTAATCGAATTATTGAAATCAAAATCGCCTGTAAATGTGCAACCTGACATAACTGAAACGCTGCTCGCATCAAAAGTAGAGCGTTTCAAATTGTGACATTTTCTGCTTAAATAAAAAAAGTTTTATTGAATTTGTTGCAAAAAAAGGAAAAGAAAAACACAACAATAACGCCACACCAATACGAGTAAGACGGCTACCAACAGCTGCAGCTCAAGTACTTTTCTATTTTCGTCTAAATGTCCACTTGATGTCGAAGTGATAATTTCAACAATTGTTCAAGCAGAATGAAAAGAAAAAAAACTGTGCTCTATTCAAGGGGCAATAAATGAATGGTCTAGTGATTGAAGGACAATTAATTTATAGTCGTAAAATTAACAGTGTGAAGGAGGCAAGAGGCGTAAAGTCCTTAGGGGATTAAAAATAAATGTCTGTTTTGTTGTTGAGAGCAATTGTTAATGAAGATGTTTTGTAAGGCCAATTTCAATTATTTCAATTATTTTGCAATCAAGTTTATTAAGTGTTCTTGTTGAAATGTGCGTGTCCTGGGCACGCACATTTCAACTATAAAAGCTTACCTACAAACAGGAATGTGATAGTGTAAGTGTGTACTTATCGGGTGATTCATCGCATGAACCAATTCAAACGTATGCATGACTGTTATTTACAAGACCTCATCTATAATTAGTAAATGCCATAAATTGGTCTTTTAAGCTATAATACAAATTTTAAGTTCACTTTCAAATTTATGTGTTTTATTTAACAATATAAATCAATTCTCACGTTCTCGTTGGTTTCGACAACAAGTGTTGCCATATCTGAACAGACATAATGGGTTTTGGTACTCTTGGGGTTGCCCATCAGTGCAAATTCTATAATTTTGTTTGTTAACGCATTCATTGAGCCAGAAATGCATTTCACCACTGAATAGAAAATATTTTTTCTCATATAACGCTGTTATATTAGCTTCATTTGTACGAGTATGTTTGTCTTAGTACCTCTCGCAACCTCTGTTATATACAGTGTGTACTTTTGAGGAATTTGGCATTCCGCTATAGAAAAGAGTGTTGCCACATTAGTGCGACAATTGGAGTTGTCGTATTGTTTGGGATAATTCCCAAAATACTCGGTTAAAGCTTAAGTTTCTAAATTTGGTACGAATAAAATGATGGCCGATGCAAATTATTACACAAAAAGTGGGCATGGTGACAAAAGTGGACATTGTACCTCCCATACAAATTGGTTTATATTGATGTATATTTTGCGTGACATGAGCTATTTCGCATACAGGCCATTTCAATTAGCCTACACATTCCACAGATGTAACCGTTCCAGACTATTTTCTTTAGAGTTATTTGAAAGGAAAATCCTATACTAATAAGCCTACAACCATCCATTAATTAAAAGAAACTTTATACGCGAAGAACTCAATAAGATAACACCTAAAATATTGCGAAATACTATAGGAAATGAACCATTGATTTGCGAAATAAAGTTCAATCCTTTGGGCATGTTATTCAGTTATGTATTATTTTTGTTGACTTCTGCAAGCTTTCTTTACAAAACATTGAAAACCAATAAAAAAAATTGTAACAAAATAGTTATAAGGAAGTCAACCTCTTTGGTAATTTTGGTTCACCCTATATGTGCATACAGGGTAATTGAAAAAATGCAAAATTAAAAGCAACTTATATCACAATGGATATAATTTAATGTACTTTCCGCAAAAACATGTAGCTTTATTTTTAATGGATACGCAGTATAATTTTCTTTCCTTTCTTTACATATGTTTTTTTTTTTGTTAATAAAATGTAATTTAAAATAAAATTTGTGTCATTACTTTAAAATATATTTTAAAATTTCGCCCCATTAAATAAATAGTTTAAGCAACTTTCCCGCTTAATTGCACTACATATTCTAGAAATTTTTGGCTATTTTTTGTAGTTATTATCCGTAAATTACTGTAATTGTGATGTAAAGCAATATAATAGAAATATCCCGAAGATATGGTTAAGCATATTCATTGTATTCGCTTAAATACCGTTTTGAAATTGAGTTTAAACAATTTTCCCGTTTAATTGCGCCACAAATATTAGCACAACAAACACTAGCACCACAAATACTAGCAATTAATAGAAATACCCCGAAGAGATGGTTAAGCATATTCGTTGTTTTCGCTTAAATATCGCATTAAGATATTTTCCCGCTTAATTGCACCACAAATACTAGCAATTTTAGGCTGTTGTTTTTTTGTTAATAGTAAATTTCTGTAATTGTGATGCAAACCAATATAATAGAAATACCCCGAAGAGATGGTTAAGCATATTCGTTGTATTCGCTTAAATACCGCATTGACATTGAGTTTAAACAATTTTCCCGTTTAATTGCGTCACAAATACTAGCACCACAAATACTAGCAATTAATTGAAATACCCCGAAGAGATGGTTAAGCATATTCGTTGTTTTCGCTTAAATATTGCATTAAAATAATTAAATGAATAGTTTAAACGATTTTCCCGCTAGCAATTTTAGGATGTTGTTTCTGTGTTAATCGTAAATTGCTGTAATTGTGATGCAAACCAATATAATAGAAATACCCCGAAGAGAGGTAGGATGAGGTTAAGCATATAGTAATGTTTCCGAATGAAACAAACGCTTTCTTTTGAGTCTTACAAAGAACAGAACAGCTTCCTTCTTTATTTTTCAATATATACTTAAATCAAAACAACAATTCAATTTCGTTCTCTTATATTATATTATATTATATTATATTATATTATATTATATTATATTATATTATATTATATTATATTATATTATATTATATTATATTATATTATATTATATTATATTATATTATATTATATTATATTATATTATATTATATTATATTATATTATATTATATTATATTATATTATATTATATTATATTATATTATATTATATTATATTATATTATATTATATTATATTATATTATATTATATTATATTATATTATATTATATTATATTATATTATATTATATTATATTATATTATATTATATTATATTATATTATATTATATTATATTATATTATATCTCTTATAAGTTTATATACATATGTTTATTAGTATGTTAAGGTTGTCATGCAGGTAATAAGGATTATGGGGCGTATGTCCATATGTGCATAGACGCTTATACCACTATATTCGTTGTTTTCGCTTAAATACCGCATTGAGATAATTGAATGAATTAGTTTAAATAATTTTGCCGCTTAATTGAGCAACATATACCAGCAATTTTTGGCTGCCGTTTTTGTATTATCCATACATTACTGTAATTATAACGCAAACCAATATAATAGAAATACCCCGAAGAGATGTTCAAGCACATTCGTTGTATTCGCTTAAATACTGCATTGAGATAATAAAATGAATCAGTTTAAACAATTTTCCGCTTAATTGCGCCACAAATACTAACAACTTTTGGCTGTTGTTATTGTATTATCCGTGAATTACTGTAGCTGAGCTGCAAACCAATATAATAGTAATAAATATTTAAATAGCAAAGAAAGTACAAGTAGGATTTAATGATAAACATGTGTTTAATTAATTAAAATTTTAATAAGATATTTCATATGAGCCTCAAGGCTAAATATTCGTATTATTTCATAAGCCTCAACTGTTGGTTGTTAAATAAAATTTAAACAACTGCATAGATTTGTAATTGTGGTTGTTATTGTTATTTTATGAAGAAATATCTCAAATAATATTTGAATTATTTAATTAACCAGAAACTTCATTTTCTTAAAATGGTACTTATAAAATGTAGTACTAGTATTCATATTTATGGGAGAAAATACAGAAATTTGTTGTGAGCTTCAAGTAGAAAGAAGGTTTCTTCTTTTTTCTTGTTGAATAACATTAAACAATAATATATATTTTAGTTTGAATTAAGTATTAAAATGAATAATTTCCCTTTAATTTGAAGTAATAAATGACATTATATACTTTTATCATATATTATATTACATTTGCTAAGGTAAAATGTTTCCCACCAGCAGTCAGACGCTGCGGCATTGTGTTGTTTACGCCTCATTAATAACTGAAAAGTTGTGCTCAAAGAGCATGCTGCGTGGCTCAGAAGTCAGCATGGGCTTAGAAAATTTAATAAATTTTTCGTTTATACATTTTTAATGCAAAATTAATGACTCTATCGTAAGATGTAGAAGCTTGTGCAAATAGCGTATTACATCAATCATATCGCTCCTTTATTGCAACATAGTCATATCTCAAAAAATAAGCTTTTCAAGTTAACAATGCAGAGTTGTTAACAGTACTACCTTTTATATATATTGTGTCAAAATTTTATTTAAATTATCTTTTAACTGTTTCCTTTAGGAGATATATTCTAAAAAAATTTTCTAAGACTAATGGCGTTTTCTTTTCTAGAAAAAGTGTAACATTTTCAATATTACTTTGCCAAAAAATACAGAAGTATACAGTGTTCTCAACTTTTTTTCAGATATTTATAGCTATTGCGACATCATCTTTTCATCTCAATAAAACTTAAATTTTAAAACTTGAATTTTAAGAAAAAAAGTACAGCATAAATGCAAAACTCTCTCAGAAATGAAAACGGCATAAATTTTGAAATGTGTTCTTCTCGAAACAAGCTTTTTTGCGTTATGACTATGTTGCAATAAAGGAGCGATACGGTAACATTAGTGAACTAGACAGCAGCAGAATAAAAACAGATAGAGAATGGAGAAGAGTTTTACCTGTAAATTTGTTCCTGTTGATTGGAAAAAAGTATATTATGCAAGTGGCTGTCGCCAGTGTTGATATTTATTTGTGTCCGTTTTTCGCATTTTCTATAACTTTCCACAATATTCCTAGTGATAACAGTTCGCATTCCTGTCGAATATTCTTCTTAAAGCTCTAAACACTTAGACGACAGCAGACTTCACAACTTCACGACTACAAATGAAGTTAGCTTCAAATGCTGCCGTCTCGTCAGCAATATAATAAAGCAATGCAAATTTCAGAGGTGCCACATATTTATTTTGTACATGAATAAAACTAAAAGTACCGACTGAAACCGTAAAAATATCACGTAAAACTGTAAAAACTAAACAATTTATTTGTATATTTTATTTATGTGATGTTTATTTCTATTAAATATTTCAAACAAATTTTAGTTTTTATTGCTGCTAATTTATATTTATAGTGGCAGCACTGCATTTACTTTTTGCTGCTTACGAAAATAGAAATTAATCTAAAAAATAAGTTGGCAGCAGCAGTACATGCTGTTGTGCAGTCGTGCTGCTGTGATGTTGTTAAAATAATCGTGTGCACTTAAACACATTTTATTTTTGACAGATTGCTGCTTGCTGTCTGCTGTCGTCTATGTGTTTAAAGCTTTAGTGTTGCGATTGTCCAGGTCTTGCGGCTACAAGTAGTCCCAAAGAAAGATGTCTGTGAGGGTTAAATTGGGCGATCTGGCTTTCCATGTCAAGTCGCTAAAAAAATAGTTTAATAGCAATTTGAATACATTTTTGGCACAATATAAAAGGTAGTACTGTTAATAATTCGATAATTAATTATCACTTCATGTGGTAAGAGCTCGGTGGCTGAATTGGTTCAGCAGCCGTATTGAAAATATATCATGTTTACATGGTACTGAGTTCGACTCTTAGTGGGTGCTGATGAGCTGTGTAGCGACTGCGAAGCAGCTAGTTGTCCTCCAGCTTTAGTGTATTCAATTATTTTTTCCGGTCTTCTTTGATCAAGAGTTATTGACCGCGGTAATTAAAATAATAATAAATATATAATATAATTAAAAATAATAATAATAATAGTTCTGGGCAAAAGCCAGGATAGAACTTGGGCCAGACGAATGATACTAGCATATAATATTAGAAAAACTTAAAAACTATAGTTTTACAAATAAAAAGTATCTGAAGATACTTCGTTCCATTAGCAACATGTCCCATAAATAATTTTTATATTTTTCTAATTTGGAACTGTATAATAAATTTTTTGTAAATTATACTTTTCAATTTAAAGAACTTTGTTTTTTTTAATACATTTTTGTGATATTTTAGCTCTAACTGTATATATCGTTTTCTTACTTTTTAGTGGTACTGGCCAGAGATCTGCACCGGTGCACCGCAATCATAAGTACACCGGTTATTTACCCAATCATTTTCACAACCGAGTATTTTAAATACTCATAAAAAGTGATGCGGTGGTACCTGCTGTTCGTGTGCGAAATCTTGAAACATCAAAAATGTATCCAATCACTTTCGTATCTTGTGTATTTTTTTAAGAGTAAAAGAAACGTCAACAGAAAAGGGTGTTGTTGTTACTAGCATTTAGAAAGAAAAACATTTTGCTTATTTTCTATTTTCGTTTCGAATCGTTTTCTTAATAACACATAAATGACGTTGTCACACAATCAACTTGTAAAAGCAACACTATCGACAAATTATTTTGTTGTGTATATGCGTCACCTTTTATTTAACATTAACTGAAATCCCGGCTGCCAATTATAATAATTTACAACCATGTTGACGATATTGAAAACAGCATACTGAATGATGATTTTAAGATTGTTTTTGGTGAAAATTTTGAAAGGAAAATGCAATTCAAACAAAATTTTTTTCCACAATTGGTTATATATAAGCGTAACTATGGATTTATTGTGGTTATGGATTAAAACCAAGATATAAAAATTATTATAAATGAAGGAACATAAAATAAAAGAAATTTGATGAAAATGTGCTTCATAAAAAAAAACTATTTTTTTTAAGTAAAAATTATTATTTTACCGGCTTTGTACTAAATATGCTTAAATAAAATATGTGTATATATTTTCTTCAAAACATGATTGCCAAGACATGATGTTTTGAAAGCCTTCTGGCAACGCCGCGCTTATTTATTTATTTCAGCTAAATGCTTAAAAACAGCTGAGAAATCAGTATAACAAGGAAATAGATAGATTTAATATAACAAAAATTCCATTAGAAAACTACAAACAGTTATAAATATAGGGTGTTTTTTTAAGCCCGATAGAACTTGAAATTGTAAAAAATAACACAAAAAATTAAATTGTAATCAAAATTTTTTTTTATTCGAAAGATCAATACGTGACATTAACATTTGAAAATGATTTCGGGCATATGGGCACCGCGGCTGTTCTTGACGAAGCGCATTCTGGACGTCCAATTTTGGGCCACTTTTTCGAGCACTGCTGGCAGTATGTCACGAACAACACGAACAATGCTGGCCTCCAAGGCGTCAATTGTTGCTGGTTTATCAGCATAAACCAGTGACTTCACGTAGCCCCACAGGAAATAATCGAGAGGTGTCAAATCGCACGACCTTGGAGGCCAATTGACAGGTCCATTTCTCGAAATCAACTTATCGCCAAATTTTGATTTCAGCAAGTCGATGGTTGCGTACGCCGTATGGCACGTAGCGCCATCCTGTTGAAACCACATCTCCTCCGGATCAATGTCATCCATATTTTCAAACAAAAAATCATTGATCATGGTGCGGTAACGATCTCCATTGACCGTAACGCGAGCTCCGGCCTCATTTTTGAAGAAATAAGGTCCGATGATGCCACCAGCATGAAAACCGCACCAAACAGTGCATTTTTCTGGATGTAATGGAGTCTGTAGGGTCTCTTGTGGATTGGTCTCACTCCATATGCGGCAATTTTGCTTATTAACAAACCCGTTAAGCCAAACATGCGCCTCATCGCTGAACACAATTTTGCGATAAAACAACGGTTCAGTTGCCAACTGATTTTCAAAGTAAATTTGGATAATTTCGTAGCGTTGTTCAAGCGTGAGTCTATTCATGATGATTTGTCAGAGTATACTGAAACAAATAAAAAAAATGTTTCATCAAAATTTAATTTTTTGTGTTACTTTTTACAATTTAAAGTTCTATCTAGCTTAAAAAAACACCCTATATAATCACTAGAGTTTAAATACAAAAGAAGTCTTCTCTTAGCAACATTAATGTTGATGGCCACAGTATTAACATATTAGATTGCAACGCTGTACACATTAATGTATATTTTTGTTTGAGTAACCCTGTTTTTTTGTCAGTTTTAGTTAAAGTTTTTCAGCAAGTAACAACAGGCACAGAACATTTTTCTTGTGATAGAATTTTAATAAAGAATTTAAATATAAACTATAAAGTGTTGGATATTAATTTTTATACAGTCCACTTTAAAAAGACAATTAATATTGTCAGATAAGTCGATGAGATCATAAAATCTGTTTACTTCGCCACAAACACTACGGAAAGGATCAAAATTTAAGAAGTTTGATCGATGAAATTGAAGTGGAACGTATGAGCTTAGCTGTCTGTTAGGTATATTGATGTTCATTCTATCGTGAAGATGAATTGAACCAGTATCCCCTTGTAATAACTTTAAAAAGAATAATATATTTGATGTAATTCTTCGGCTTTTCAATGTAGGGAGGTTAATAAGAGCTAGTCGGCTGCGGTATGATGGTAAATTCACTGCTGGGTTCCAGTGGACATGATTAAGACAGAACAGCAGGAATTGTTTTTGGACTGATTCCACCTTTTTTATATAAATGCTATACTGCGGATCCCAAATTACTGAGCAGTATTCAAGAATAGACCGCACCAGTGTAGTAAATAGATTTTTGGTGATGTAAGGATCTTTAGTACGAATATGTTTACCGAGTGTTAGTGAGTAAATGCATAAAACTGAGCACACACACTCTCATGGGTAAGGTAAATGTGTAACTGCAAATTCCTACATACAAATATTATTTTCGTTGTTACAAAGTACGAGTTTGATTGTCGAATGTGGAAAAAATAATTGAGAAACCAAATCAAACAGCCATCGCATACAAACTTGAGTGGGTATGTTTTATACTCTAGTGAACAGACGCAAGCTCTAATGAGTAGAGAACACACTTGTGCAAACAATATGTGGTGGCTAATTACACCACAACTCGATTTAAGATGGGTGTATTTGGATCATTGAAAAGGGCACCGGTTGCAGATCTCTGGTAATCTTCAAATGCGTTCAAACACCAATCTGCTCATAATCAAGCTGGCCATATCGAATGTATTGTTTGTGATCTTCGGAATGGCCTTTCGGAAATTCGTGGTGTACATGATTGTAGTGACATATAATTGTAGCATTTATACGCTAGTGCTCATGTCATGCGATAGTTTCTTGGCCGTAGAGAACGGAACGAAATGCCACACTGTAAGTAAAACCATTCGCATACAGCTTGAAAATATTAAATAAACTTCTTATAACTCCTGTACAAATGTTGCAGGGCGATAATTTTAGCATGGATCTTAAACGCTACAACTGCATTACTTGTCGCTTTGGCGCCATTCCGTAAGCATTTATCAATTTCATGGCCACAATTACACTGCATGTGTATTTTCCTCAGACAAAGAAGTTTGGAGCTTGTTGGGTTTCCAGGTAAGGGAAAACACACATAAAAGTTCCGTTGACATTGATTTATTATATAATTCTTCGTCAGACTGATTTTTGTTTCATGGTTGTGGGGCAAAATTTCTATGGGAAATGTAGTCCAAAACAGGAAATTACACTTTATATTGTTTTACTTAAAAATTTCTATCACATTAGCTTCGCACGTGTAAATCGGTGTCCCGTTGTGTTTGTCATTAAGGAATAGACAGTAAGATACAATAATTTTGTGTATATGTTCTTTGTGTAATTGCAAACGTATTTTATATTTCTTGGAAATATATAAAGTGTCAATTTCACGATAACGAAGCTGTTCGTTCGTTCGCACAATTACATTTAAAACAAAAACAACATTCAAAATTTTGTTATTGTTTTAAATGTAATTGTGCAAACGAACGAACAGCTTCGTTATCGTGAAATTCGACGTAAATATATAATTTTTATTTTATTATTTTTATACGGTATCATTTTAATATGATATTGCCCTAACATCTAATCAACCTTCCCTGATATTTCCAGTCAAGAAAATCTCATACTTACTGCGTAATGCGTAATGGACAGCCATGTTGATATTAAATGTGCGTGGCGTCACTATCTGTCTCATTTACATATGGTAACTTTAACCACTATCCATCTCTCTCATCATTTTGCCGTAAAATTAAGAATTTACCAAGAGCTTGTGCGAATAAAAAATATTTGAACCGAGTAAAATGGGTAACCAAAATCGGGTTACTTGAGGCTTTTATTTTGTATGAAACTAACAAGTACTGTACCATATTATTATGCTGATTAAATGCCGAAGTTTTAATGGCACGTGACCAGGCAGCTTTAATAGGTACAAACATCAACATGTATTTTGTTGGTAGAATTTAAGAATAGTTGCCAAAATTTTGACAACTATTCGTAAATTCTACCAACAAAATACATGTTGATGTTTGTTGGTGTTGTATTTATTGTAATTCTGCCGCTACCTATATAAAGCTGCCTTGCACCTGACAAGACACTTTAATGCATTTGTTTAAGTGCAAGTTATAAAGTGAATTTTAAGCTCCACTGTACTACCACCTTCCAGCCTCTCTCACAGCTTTCCATAAATTTTGTAGTTTGTAAATCAATGCAATGTAACAAACGACACGAAATGTTTATAAACTGTCTGGGTTTGTTCATTACGGAAAAAAGAGGTAATTGTTTTGTACCCATAAATAAATTTAAATTTAAAGATAAAATTACCCCCCGATTTTTTTATATTTGTTTAAAATCCTCGGCTTCCGACCCCAACATCATTTTTTTAAAGGAGGTCTTTTAAAGTCGACAAGTTTTGAAAGTTTTAAATTCATAGCTTAACAAATAGTGTTAATTCTAGAAAACTTGAGGCAACTGTGTCATTTTTTTTTACCGTGGTTCTGGTAATATTGTTTAGGGTTACGCGTCCAGAGATTAAATGAACAGAAATAATAAAAATTAGGCGAAAATACCGAAAATGGTTACAGTTTGGCCCGTAATTTTCAAACTGCATGGAATAGATTTTTTTTCATGAAGTTGGACTGTAAACTTTTGTTATATAATGCAATTTTAAAGCCTATATGGTGCTATGGAATTCAATTGTGAAGAACCGCCTCAATATCTAACATTGAAAAAATTCAAAGACGACAAAACCCAATTCCTCGTATGATTACTGTAGTTTCATGGTACGTAAAAAACTCACGAATTCACAAGGATCTGATTGTTCCACTGGTAAAAGACGAATTTTCTAAGTACGCGACAAAGTATATCAGTAAACTGGAACTTCATCCAAATCGTCTTACATGCAATATACTTAGTTTTGGCGGCCACTCTCGGTTGAGAAGAGTCCGTTGCCCCCATCAGAGCGTTAAATAGGCGATTTTACCGATATAAGGTGCGCAAAATAAAACTTTTCGTCTAGCATTGGCTGGACTTAGTTAATTTTTTATTTAGTATTAAGATTTGAATACTTATTGTAAGTTTACATTGTGAACATTCAATAAATAAATAAAAGCTAAAAAAAAAAAAATGATGGATACAATCAGTCACCCCGTTTCGCCTTGACGATGAGTTTGGGACATTCTTTTATATTAATATCGTAATTTGTCGATTTATTTAATCATCTTAATACTTTTGTTCAAATTAGTTTGGACAAACTTATTTTATGTTTTTTTGTATAAATATATTAGTATATATATTCTTTTAATAATTATAATTTTTGAATATGCCTAATGAATTTTACGTACCATATACTTACCATTTATACTAATTGGCTTAATACTTACTTAATAACTCCCTTATATTTACCACTTATTTATCTGAATTACCTCACCACTCTAAAGTTGTTCGCATTGGCAAGTCGAACCCGTTGGAAAATTTCCAATGGACTCGATACAGAACAGCGACGAACTCGTTATAATTAATCCCGAGTTAATTATAACCCCAATTCTGGTTTATGGAAGCTAGAATTGGTTAACTCAAATTGATTGTGCTTTTAGCACCCAGAAAAGCATCATTTGTTTATGGTCCTTCGAACCGGATCTGAACCAGTGACCTATGGATAACTATGTCCTACTACAGTGTACAAGATCCTCAATCAACAATTATTTCATTTCTTCCCTATAGCTCTTACCATTTTTTTTTAACCTTAAATTTTTAATGCCAGTTGCTAATTATGCTCTTTTACCAATATAGACAGAATCGCCGAGTAACAGCAGAGCGTAAGGTTGAAGTGCGCACAAAGCACTATAAACGATGAGCGGCGGCGTTATACAAATGCGTGCTGTGCAAAACGCACCATAGGCTAAGTCGTTGTAAAAAAGTTCAACGACTGACGGTGCAGGCTCGTGAAAGGGCGGTAGATAGGTATCGCTGTTGTTCCAACTGTCTGACCCAAAGCCGTGTTTTACGCGCCTGCGCGTCGCTAGATACGTGCCGGAAGTGTGGCGAGTATCACCACACTCTACTGCAGCCACTTCCGCAAAGAGCAGCAAACTCAAATTGATTGTGCTTTTAGCACCCAGAAAAGTAGCAATTTGTTTATGGTCCTTCGAACCGGATCTGAACCAGTGACCTATGGATAACTATGTCCTACTACAGTGTAAAAGATCCTCATTCAACAATTATTTCATTTCTTCCCTTTAGCTCTTACCATTTTTTTAACCTTCAATTGTATAATTAGTCCCGAGTTAATTATAACCCCAATTCTGGTTTATGGAAGCCAGAATTGGATAACTCAAATTTATTGTGCTTTTAGTGCCCAGAAAAGCAGCAATTTGTTTACTTTTAATAAATGCTTTTGTAAAATAAGACCAACTAAGATGTTTTATAGTTTAGCAACGATGATATTTTATGACGTGCCAAATATCTCACTGTATTATTTGCCATTTTCACCTTATTACCTGTCAAAAGGTCCTTAGGCAAAACTGTTACTTAATTACAACAATTCAAGTGGCATTCTGTAAATATTCTAGTAGAACAGGAATATGCTTAAATTGAAAACGTTTAAGTGTCAATTTAGTTAATTTATAAAACGTGGCTGAGCATTAATTTTCATTAAATAAAACTGGAGAAGTTTCAAATTAATTAACAGTTGATTTTAATTCACAAACATAAAACCTTTTAGAGATTATTCTTACTCGTATGAATTTAGATGACAGAATTAAAAATTTATTAAAGTAGTGTGTGTTAAAGCGAATTAATGTTGTTTATATATTTGTTTATTGGAGTTTCTAAGGCAACATTTTAATGAGCCTTAACTCTGTGCCAGAAACCGTAATAGAAAATTTACGCCGCAGGTGGATTTTTCTTTTATATATATTTTGATAACATGGAAGCTAAAGGTATGAAATGCAGCTAAGCGATGCGATACTTTTTTGCCATCAAGAGATTATTTATTTTATTAAAAGATTACCATCACCATTAAAAAGCGGGGGCCAGTATACCCTCATTTATAAAACTTGCCTCATTTATAACATTCTGGTTCTAGCTGAAGTCAAAAGGATAAGAAAACCCCGTTGCCAATGCCTGGTAATTAAAGAACCACTGAAGCATTTTACGAGGACAGAAAAGGTATTAGGTAGATTAATCTTGAGCTACGTACGGTTGTCAGATCTTATAATATTGCCAGTAAAATTGTCTGAAAATGTATTACAATCGTGTGAACTGCCAATTTTTAACTTACAACGTTGTCAGAAAAACCATTGTCAATCAATTGTAAGACGACAATGTTGTCAGGCATCTGACAATCGTGAGAACACTCTTCGTCGGCATTGCCAGATAATTGGCTGGTATTGTAAGCTCGGTTTTAATTGTCAGATGTATAAAATAAATGCACCTGACAATGGCATCATTGTCAGAAAAAAGTTTGATGGGCAACACTGCCAAACAGATGGCTGTTGATATACATAAGTGGCAATGCCTTACAACATGTCTGGCAATATTTTTCATCTAACAATCTGACAACCATGTGAACTGACAATTTTTGTTGTCAGATAAATTATTTGTCAGACCATATGAAAATAATTGCAGAGATTACAATTAGTTCCTACTTCTCCTCTTTGGGCTGCACAATAAAAAGGGAAAGACAACTTTGACTCTCCAATGGAGTTCAAGTTGTTCAGTTGGAGTGGAATAGATAAAGAGGTTAGGGATTATCTTTATCTAAGGCCGGGTACATTTACTCACCTTTGAGAACGGTTTTCCAAGCGATAGAATAATAAGCGTAGTTGTTTCTTTGCGTACAGTTTTATTTAGTAAAAGCTATGACGTACACCGTACGTTTAAAAAGGTTTGAGAAAAAAAAGATTTATAATTCAAATACAATTCCAACGTATGTGAAAAAAGAGATTAATAATTTATATACAATTCCAACGAATGTGAAAAAAAGAGATTAATAATTTAAATACAATTCAAAGGTATGTTTAGCAAAAGGCAGCACGGAGGTAATTAAAAATGAAAAATTTACGGTTTTATATTAAAGCTACAGTCGGCTTTACTACTTGCCGACTGGAAGTTGTAATTATAGCAAGTTGCTACACTTCAGGGTGACCGTTTAGTCATATAGAAATAAATATGTAATTCAAAGTCTTTCTTTTTTTTTTAATTCAATATTTAAGATTTTAAATATAATTGTTTAACAAAACCATTTTGAGTCCAAACCAAGTCTGTAAGATTTTCTTATGATCTGTTCAGACGATCGTCAATTTTTCATTGTCACTACATTGTCAGCATGTTGCCAGATCTTACAATGTTGTAAAATCTTACAACCATGTGTTTATAGCTTTTGTTTACTATCACCAGCTTAGGCTGCAATGTCAGGTGCTGATGCAAATAAAAGTCTTTAGGAAGTAGTCTTCAAATATAATCGTCTTAAGGGTACCGAATCTCTTGCAAATAAAGGCTTTACACAGTTGTCATAAAATAAAATGGTCTTAAGGTGTACCAAATCTTTTTCGACTTTGTATTCCATTTTCAAAACATGGTGCATTCGCACTATAAGATCTTCCTTTATTATTTCTCTTTTTTCATTGTCTGTGGATGTTCAAAGTACTTCCGGTAATAAAATAAAAACGCCATAATTGTCTAACCTATTTTAATTTCCATTAAAACTTTAAGCTGAAGTTAGTTCATTATGGAAAATTTTCTCGCCAAAATATTCAACACGTTTTAGTATTTTTATGCACTATTTGATATTTAATTATATGATCTTGTTTAAGTAATTATTTATTATTTTTGCAGCTAAAGATAGTTTTATTTCATATAAAAACTTCAACAGTATTTTTTTTCAATATTTTGATAACAATTTGTTATCATCGTCAGGAAAATTAATATAACATATTTACATAAATTAAATTTTTGCAGCTTCAGATCTTTGTTTTTTGTTTCTTATAACAAAATTTACAATTCAAAATCTTTATTTCTCAATATTTCGATAACAATTTGCTATCATCATCAGGAGAAATTAAATGTTATAAATTTAAATTTGATTAACATTTAATTTCTCGTGACGATGATAACAAATTTTTATCGAAATATTGAGTAATAAAAGATTTTGAATTGTAAATTTTTTGTAAGAAACAAAAAACAAAGATCCGAAGCTGCAAAAATTAAATTTATTTAACACACGAAGATCAAATAATGTTGAGATAAAATAACATACACTCATAGAAAATCCGTCATAACTGTGATGTATTTTAACATCAATGCAATGCCAAATGCCATCATTTTTGACCCCATGACACTTTTCATCAACCCTAACATCAGTTACCCTAATTATCATTAGCAGTAATTATGACAATTATTTCATCAATGACATGTCAAACTGACATCATGGTGATGCTTTATTGAAATACGTTTGATTTGTGCATGTTATCAATGCAGTGACACTCTAATACCGAAGAAATTACTAAATGAAGCCAATTTATCAACAAAATATTATCAATAGAATATCACACAATTTGGTTTCAATATGATGTAAAAATCTCATTGATGTGATGGCTCATTAACATCAGAAAAATTACTTAGTGGAGCAAATTTTATGACAAAATGTCATCAGTACCATGGCACGCTAACATCAACTAAACGTAATTTAATTCAAAAATATGTTCAAACATATAACTTAATATTTTATTAATTTCAAGAAACCAATGAGAATTAAATGTGTTTTAATACTTTTGATGACTTACTGTCATCAATATAATGTCTGTGTGTCGCATTAGAATATTTTAATTGTATGTATGCTGTGTACGAAAAAATATTCTCTTTCTTTGCATCGTAGTTCTTCATTTTGTTTTACTCTCTACGCTGTCATATTATCGCATATGATGACTAAATGCCATTAATATGATTCATTTTTTTCTACTTTTTCAAAACTAATTTATATTTAAAAATAATAAATTTAACAACCAAATTCCTTTTCAACTATAAATAGAAAATGTTGTAACACTATTTAGGCTTTTTTTTAATTCTATTTTGCAAATTAAATGTATTATAATTATTAATAAAATGTATCATTGAATTGATGCCACCGCAGTTGTAGCATTGATGATACTCAATATATGACAAAACTCTCTGATGATTTTTGTCATTGAGATTGATGTCTGTTTTCACATTACTGATGACTATTTACATAATATTGATGTCATAATTCTGATGACCCGCTGTCATCAATATGAAAATGCTCTTTTCTATGAGTGTATTTAATCGTATTATGTGTTTTACAACTGACGAATAGTTAACATTAGGATTTTATCTTACAAATAAGTTTGTTTTTTTTGGTTATTATAAGTTAACATTAACCTGAAAAGTTACTGATAACTTAACAGCAGGGTTATCCTCATGGTAAATTTCAAAGTTCAAGAGTAAGTAAGGAGTCAAAATTCAAAAAACAAACTTTTTATTTATCATCTTTCTCACCTCTTCTTTTTTCTTTACACCTTACGAAAGTTGGATGTTTGACCATATCTTTCGAAAAACTTCCAATGTTCAGAAATGTCAACATAAAGTCAGTTATGAAACAAAAAGCAAGCTGTGAACAATAAACTCAGTTGTTAAAAAAAATATAGCTAAAAATAAAAAAAATAAAAAAATAGCAGAAAAATTAGATATTTAAGCTTGTAAATTGCCCAGCGGCCAAAGTTGATGATCCGATGCACACTTGTAAGTCAGTAATGCACACCATCTCATATAAGAACCCAGTATACTTTTTCATATACATTACCGCATACAAATTAAGCCAGTTAGTGAGGTGTTCATTCAACAAAAGCTCATTACTTCATACATTGTAAGTCATCATACATTGTAAGTCATCAGTAGGCAGTTCGAATACAATCTCGCATACTTTGTAAGTCGGAAGTAGGCAGCTCGTACGTACTGCGCATTTCAGTTTTTTGGGAATATTTCATTAAATAAATTTGTTGTGTTTTTTGTTCACTGCACTCTTTTCTTTTTCACTAAATGTTTTATCTTTCTTATAGCTTTTTTATAAGGTTTTCTTACTTTTAGCACTGGTTTTGTTAATTAAATTTTTGCAACGTGCTCTGACAAAGACGGCGAACGTTTGAATTACATCGAATAAATAAAATACGTTCATATAAATGTGATACAAAAGATGAACGTAATTCATTTTTGGGAACTCCATATACTACTGTCATACACTTTGTAAGTTACCATTCATAGATTACAAAGTGTGGCGCACATCATCGAAGAGAAGTAATGTGGTAGGCAATGTTCGCCGCTGGGTTTGTAATAAAAATTGTAATTCAGTTTTAAATACAACAGTGAAATACAGCAAGAAAACAGACGGAATAAAAATAATGGAATATTTTGTTACATAAGTATGTTAAAATACTCCTCCGTTTCAAAATCGCACTTTCAAAGATGTGCTTTAACAAGCACAACTACAACTACATTTCATCTCTAACGTAGACGGACTATGAATTCCTTACAGCATCTGTGTGAATTAAATTTTTGTTTATTTTCCAAGTTATATTAAATTCTCTAATATTTGTCTGTCAATAATTCGTTTCAAAGTTTTCAAAATGAAGACAGTAATGAAACCAATTTAAATTCATAGAATATTGGGCAAAACAAATATTTTCGTTGATTTCTGAAAAATTCAATCGCATGTTCATGTCGAATATTTATTTCAAATTATGCAGCAGAAATTTCTTTCCCCAGAAAGAAACTGAGAAAAGACCCACGTCAGTAGTTAAACAGCAACTCTACTTTTATGAATTGGTAGCAGGAATTTTTGTACACGAGTTAAAGCAAAAAAAATATTTTTACATATACAAACATATGTATCTGTTTATTTATTGCAACAACATCATATCTCAAAAAACTTGTTTCGATAATAACGCATTTACATTCTTTTTTAGCTTAGCAAAGCGAGCAGTCTCTTTTAAGAGATATTTGCTAAAAAAAAATTCCAAGACTTGTATGGAAATGAAAAGTTTTAAATACATTTTTCCCAAAACAAGCTTTTTTTTAGTTATGACTATGTTGCAATAAAAGAGCGATTTGTACATACTTTCTATATTGGCTTTATTGCAACAAAAAAATGTTGGCTTGAACTATGGTATTCCATAAAGCAAATATCAATACGAATGAAATATAGAAATATATTTTTTATTTTACAAAATGCAAAATATGCGCGTCATGGCCCACACAAGCTTACACATGTTTTAAGCATAAAACGGAAAAAGGACAGATACGTATAACACGAAAAAGTAATAAAATCCTTTAAAAGGAAGTAAAAAAATTGTTGCAGAAACAATAAGCCAGAAATTCTTTAAATTTAATAAGTTAAAAATGCATAATGATTGACACTATAGTTCGAAGAGGATGGTGTTGTGATTAAACAAAGTGCCTGTAGCCACAGAACAGAGTCTTCCAATAGAAATTTTGTTCAGAAATTCTCTGAATTTTGACATTGTTTTTATGAATTTTTTCATAATTTTTCAACCATTGTAACTTTTCATAGAAATAATGAAACAAATTTCATTAGATTATTTTAATGAAAACCTTCATAAAATTAATGAAACATTTTAATAAGAAACATGACTTATTTTCATTAAAAGTATGAAAGACAAATCATATGAATAGTAAAATTATTTCTCTAGATCAAAGAATCAATTTCATAAAGCACATGAAAACTGTACATTAAATTAATGAAAAAGTAACATTTATTTAATGAAATAACTTCTTTGTACTAATGTAATATATTCATTAAATATATGAAACTCCCTAATAAGGTCAATGAAGTTATTTCATTTATCTAATTTTATTATACATTGAGCACCTGAAAAATTTACATTAAATCAATGAAATAGTTACATTTGTTTAATGAATTAATATCATAACACACTTTAATAAAATATTTTCACAAATGTACGTAATAAGATCAATGGAATTATTTCATTTATTCATTGATACTTTATTTCATTACAAAAACAATACTATTCCTTGCTTTTGTGAAATTGTACGTAATTATGATAAAAGAAAATGTTGAACAAGTATTCACCAAATAAAACAGATTTTATTAATTCAAATGACTTCAATACTCTGGTATTTAAAATTTTTAAACTATTATTATGCTGATTTTTTAAAAAATTATGCTGGTTTGAGTACATACATACCCTAGTTCGGTAGCCAGAAATTTATTTGTCATTGATCTAATGAATTCTCTTTCATTGGAATTATGAAACTCATAAAACTTATATTTTAATAAAAAAAACTTGACATATTTTAAACTGTAGCTTTAGAATTAAAAAAAAAAAAAATTAAATTTTGTTGTAGTCATAAATCCAATGATTTTTTTTTAATGAAACTTAATGAAACCATTCTGATGGAACTATTTCATAATATATATGAAGTTTCATCCATATTGTGAAAAGTTTTCATTGGATTAATGAAAAATATTTAATGAAACAATTTCATCAAATATATGACGCATAATTCTTTGAGTGTGGTAAATCGTGAATAATTCACCACAATGAGTTGGTCCATCATCGTGCCCATTAGCTGATATTAATCTTGGTTGGATGGATTTACTTAAGGAAACTCTTGATAAAAGAATAATTTTCCGTAATGCTTTAAGGAAGTGGCCACTGAGATCTTGTGACTTAACACGTTTGGATTATTTTATTTGGAATTATATCAAGCCACATGTCTACCTAGATAAGCCAGACGCAATTGATCACCAGTTAAAATAGCAATTGACATAATAAGGCCACAAATGCTGCGAAAAGTTTGTGCTATTTGGTATTCCAGATTTCCCATTTCAGTTATATTAATAATATAAATCTTTGTTCCATTATGATTTAAACTTGTGTGGTTTAACCAAAAAAATTTATTAAAAAAATTGGTATTAAATAGCAAATTGTCAAAAGAAAAGTTCCATTAAAGTTTGCAATGGAAAAATAAAGAAATAAAAATATTTTCTATAAAAACAGAAACATTTGTTCAAATGTTGTTTTTTATATTTTCTTGTTTTTTTTTTTTATTTAACCAAAAGTCATCAGTATTGAAGAGAAAACCATTGAGAATAAAAACATTAAAAAAGTTTTCTTTATTGAAAAAGTTATAACATGTTGAAAGGAACTTTTCTTTTTGTTATTTTGTTGGTTGATAATATTTTGAAAAACAAAAAAAAAAAAATTCAATACAATACAAAAAAATAAGAATTTAAAACTTACCCAGCTAGCATTTTCAATTTTCAAAGAGTCTAGAGAGAATCTCAGTAAAAATGTTTTTGATTGTCGTCGAACGATTTTTCAATCGTTCGAAAGTAAGTGCTACACCAGCTGATTCTTCTAAGAGACTGTTACACAACGCAGAAAAAAAATGATTGTATTATACGTAGAGAGAATCGTTTAAATTTGTGTAGATATTAACTTTCAACTCGTAAAAAACTCGGCCGTGTAATCCCTGTATGATTTATATAGGAAGTTACAAAAGGATAATTCGATTTTGCATTCCATGTATAAGGTGGCGCGAAATTAATCACTCTATCATAAAATGTAAAACCTTTTACAAATGTCGTTAATCATAACGAGTGATTTTTTTGCTATTATCTTTTTGGCAACACTAGTTTTGACAGCTCACGCACGATTGTATCTTGTGTCACTGTCAAACATCTTCAGTTTGGTCTATAATTTAATCATGAATCGTCTTACAAACGAACAACGCACTGAAGAAAATATCGCAGCCGTATCGGCCAGTGTTGGTGATGACCGTGAATGATCGATTCGGCGCCGTTCGCAGCAATTGGGCCTCTGTTACTCCACTACGTGGAAAATTTTCCGGAAGGATTTGGGTGTGAAGCCTTATAAGATACAGCTGGTGCAAGAATTGAAGCCAAACGACCTACCACAACGCCAAATTTTTGGTGAATGGGCTCTTGAAAAGTTAGATGAAGATCCACTTTTTTACCGAAGAATTGTGTTCAGCGACGAGGCTCATTTCTGGTTGAATGGATACGTGAACAAGCAAAACTGCCGTATTTGGAGTGAAGAGCAGCCAGAAGTATTGCAAGAGCTACCAATGCATCCACAAAAAACAACCGTTTGGTGCGGATTATGGGCTGGCGGCACCATTGGGCCGTATTTCTTCAAAGATGATGCCAATCACAACGTTACTGTGAATGGTGAGCGCTACCGTGCGATGATAACAAACTTTTTTTTTGCCTAAAATGGAAGAGCTTGACTTGCATGACATGTGGTTTTAACAAGACGGTGCCACATGCAACACAGCACGCGAAACAATGGACCAATTGAGAGGCGAGTTCGGTGAACAGTTTATTTCACGCTTGGGACCAGTCAATTGGCCGCCCAGATCGTGCGATTTAACGCCTCTAGACTATTTTTTGTGGGGCTATGTTAAGGCTAATGTCTATAGCGACAAGCCCGCTTCGATTGACGCATTGGAAGCCAACATTGCCAACATTATTCGTGAGATACCGGCCGAAATGTTGGAAAGAGTATGCCAAAATTGGACTAAGCGGATGGACCATTTGAGGCGCAGCCGCGGCCAACATTTGCATGAAATAATCTTCAAACATTAAATTATATCGACCCAACTATCGATCCAAATAAATATTTCATGCATTTTTCTGAATTTTATGTGTTTTTTTTTTTTTTTTTAATTTCCGATAGTTCTTATAAAATCACCCATTATTTGATGTTTGTGAACTAGACAGCTGAAAAATAAAACCAGAAAAAACAATGGAGCTACATGTTGAGCATGCAGAGACAGCCTCAATCTCAACAATGAAGGGAATGATTTTGAGGCGAAACCCATCATGAGCAACGGGGTACATTTCCATTTAAACAAAATTTGTGTTTCCGGGCTACGGAAAACCCACGTGTGATATATGAAAAGCCGTGAGATTCACTCTAGGCTACAATGTGCGGCGTTGTTCATGTGGGAGAAGTGATTGAACCGTATTTTTTTAGGACACACGCAAAGAAAATACACGCAAAGAAAAGGCAGCTTGAAATATGGTTGCAACAACATTAGTATATATTTTATAATATTATGAATTGTTATTAAAAACTTTGTATTATCAATATAATTATAGTTTGTTTCTCTGTAAATATCTCAATGTTTATATTTCTGTAATTCTATTGGTAACGTTTTTATATTTCAGAATATGCTCAATACAATAATAACAATTGTGAGAATTTTTTAAAAACAACGATAACCAATACCAAAATAATTGCTTTTATCATGTAAATGATGCGCTGATTCACATGGAACAAAAGTGAGTTTATAGGATAAACTTACTATTGTTGTCATTAACGATTTTTTATTATAGTCGTTGACATATAATTTTCTATCAGTTTGTGTTGTGTGTTTTTTTTGTTTTTTTTTTTTGAAGCAAAAAAATGTTTTATATATATTTAATTAAAAAGATATATATACATACATATGTATATGTGGCAGCTATATTAAAAAAAAAAGAAAAAAAAACCTGATATAGTCGAAAAATTCCGTATTGAGATTCGCGAAAATAAAAAGTTAAGTATGTTTAAAATTAAAATATGAACAGAGTTGTCAACTCGGTGCGTTTCGCACCGTTTTTGGTGCTTTTTAAAATTTATTGTGCGAAAAATTCCTTTGTCGGTGCTCGGTGCGGTTTTTCCCAAATTTCGGTGCGTTTTTTAATTTTCGGTGGCACCGAACCGAATTTAACACAACTGTTTGTTGCAGTATAAGAAACTACTTTTTAATATATAATATAATAAATTTTTTTTTTACAGATTTATTATCTTAACGTTTCGTCGGCTTTTTTCCAACTTCCTCAGCAAGATTTTTATTGTCAATATTTTACTGCTACTTCCACTATTTCGAACCAAAATTTTCATTCACATAAAACCATTTGAAACGAAAACAAAATTTTAAAATTTGTTTTTTTTTTTTTTTTTTTTTTTTTTTTTTTTATATTGGACCAGTACTCAGGGGATGACCCCTACATATGCAGTGCATTGTACCAGAACTAGGAAAATAGGTTGTGAGGAGGGGGAAAGAGGGAGTAGTGTTTGTGAACATTTGACTTGAACTTTCCAACGTTATAACAGACAGGAAACACGTCTACAGGCAACTTGTTCCACAGACGAAGCGTACGGCTGAAAAACGAACTCTCTCTGTAATGCGTAGTACGATTCCCTGGGCAATCAACCACAAATGGATGAGCTCTGGACGATGAACGCTTGCTACGCAAAAATGTGCGAGTTTCGGGAACAAGATCCCTAATCTCGTCAGAGCAAAGTCCATTGTAGTACCGATAGAACTGAGTAACGCACCCCACACTGCGTCGATGCTCCAGTGAGTCAATAGAGCTGGATACCCTACTGTCACCGATGAGCTTCTTCGCCCTCTCCTGCACACGGTCGAGTAACCCCAAAATAGACTTTGAGGCACCGGCCCAAACATGAGAGTTGTATTCCATTTTCGGTCGGATGTAGGTCGTATAAATAGTAAGGAGATCGGATGGAGTGAAGTATATCTTACACCGTTTCAAAAAACCGAGGCACTTGAATGCTTCTTTAGAGACATGAAAAATATGTTCATTCCAGCGAACGTCACACTGTATCTTCATTCCAAGAACATCAAGAGCATCCGATTCTTCAATATTTATACCATCCATGAGTACAGATGAAGCAGCATCTGCGGTCGTTTGTTTGTGTGTTAATAAGCAACATTGGGTCCTACGAGCGTTGAAGGCGACCCTATTTTTACGACCCCATTCGGAGATTAATAGAAGATCACTACTCAGTGAATCACTCATATTTAGCCTCTTGGCAGCGATCTCTGATAGGCTGGGCCTATAACTAAAAGAGTACGAGTGACAAATGCTGCTGTCATCTGCAAAAGAGGGGATAGGGTTGGAAGTTTGATAGAGAAGGTCGTTAAGGAAAATTAAAAATTGGGTAGGAGAAAGAACGGAGCCTTGCGGTACCCTTGAATTAATCTTGAACTCGTTTGATGAGACCCCATCTATAACAACTCGTATAGTGCGGTCTCTGAGAAAGCTCGATATAAACCGAGAGAAGTCATCGCCCCCACCAAAAGCAGTAAGTTTTGCCAGTAGTGCAGCATGCCACACTCTGTCAAACGCTTTGGAAATATCTAGAGCCACCACCCTACTTTCACCGAAATGATGGATTGAGTGGAACCATTTCTCCGAAAGATATGCCATAAGATCGGCAGTAGAGCGACCCTTACGAAATCCATATTGGCAATCACAAATTAAATTGTGCGACTCTAGATATCCCATAAGATGGTAATTAACCATACTTTCCATTACTTTGGAAAGCGCAGAGCAAATTGCAATTGGGCGGTAATTTTCAGGGTTATTTGCCTCACCCTTTTTGGGTATTGGTGTTACATTAGCAACCTTCCAGCACGATGGAAACTCACCAAAATGGTAAAGTATGCTGAAGAGGCGTGCTAATGGACGCGCAAGCGTAGAAGAACACTGCTTCAAGACCAGTGCTGGAATGCCATCCGGTCCAGGAGTTTTGTTTATGTTGACGTCTGCCAAAACCCTTTTAACTGCTCGCGCCCGGAAGAATATCTTTGGCATAGTTACAGATACTCTTTCGAGCTCGGGAAGTGGTTGACTGCTTTCTGGCAAGCACGAATTGCTTGCAAAAATTTCAGCCAAAATGTTAGCTTTGTCAACCGGGTCGGTGAATGCTTGGTCATTCTTTAACAGAGTTGGAATTGATGAACTAGCACTGTTCTTTACTCTCTTAACGAAAGACCAAAAGGTCTTACTGCCCCGGGGAGCTGCAAGGACCTTGGCCCGAAGGCGCTGTTCGTGAAGAAATTTTTCACGCCTAAGTACCTTGGCACACGAAGATCTTGCGTTTTTGCGTAGCAAATCAGTGTCTGGGTTTTTGTTTAAACGCCAATTACTGAATGCTTCCTCTCTGGATCTGACTGCGTTTTTGCACGTCTGATTAAACCAGGATTTCACTCTTGGTTTAACCGAAATCTGCTTGGAGGGGATGAATGATTTCATCCCTAGCAATATCATATTCTCTACCATTTTTGCTGAAGCATTTATGTCGTTATCTAGAAAGCAGAGTTTCCAATTAAAATGTTCATAAAATTGGTTGAGCTCAGCCCAACGCGCCTTTTCGTAAATAAATATTGAACGTTTCGTAGCTGATTTCGAAACGTTACGAAGTTCAGAGATCCAAAAGGAGGCAGAAATGGTGCAATGATCCGAATTGCCGAGAGGTGCACTAATATCTGAGATGAGAACGTCAAATTTCATCGCAGAGAGAATTCTGTTACGTGTAGACTTAAAATCACTGTTATCGCAGTCTTATAATAATTTTTATGAGAGCGTTCTTATGAGATTGTGTGTGGGTTTGTTTACAAAAAGACGCCATTGCAATTTTACCGATTATTAGTTTTGCAAAATATGTTTAAAAAACCTTTTAAATGGAAAATAATTTGGTTTTATGCATTACATATATACTATAAGTGATTAATTTTGTACAAAATATGCACATATACAAAATTCATACAATATTCTTTTGATCGTCAAGATGTGTTTTTTTTATCGACTTTCAATGATTTATGAATTCTTATAAGATTAACAACAATACGTATACTCCTTGTTAGAGATGAAGATGGACTTATAGAAATTCGCTCTCCCATTCTGCCGACGTTTTCGCAGATATTATGTCAGAGTTAATCGCAGTTGTAGACACTAGGTTATGCCCACGATGGTATTAACAGAAATTTTTTGCAGCGCTGTGACTAACTATAACGACCTATGCCTTTACATAGGAAGTTGCAGCGTGGTTAACAACGAAATATATCTAAAAAACTGTAATCCAATACAGTTAGTTGCAGCAAACCGTTTAACCAGTGCGAGTGAGACGCAAAACTCTCGAAGATCGAACAACAAAAACAACAAGCCAGACCTCACTTAAGAAATAATTACGATGACGCGAGAGCTGTGCTTTAGCCCAGAGCTGCTTTACGATAGTATAAATATTTAGATATTTTTGTTAATGTTACTTGTCAAATAATCATCGAAGGATACCCTTAGGAGTGTTATAGCAAACGTAATCAATTAACAAATGTCTAATGCAGTGATGCCCAAAATCTCTATATGGAATACATTTAAGGAAAAACTATTTTTATTAAATATTTTTTGTTGTAAAAAGCAAAACATTCGCAAAAACAAAATTCACACTAATAATCGCTGTCTTCAATGTTTACCAGCAAAACATGCGAAAGTGTTGTTGTTGCTTTGCTTTTGTGTGTGTGCAGTGAAGAACGACAAAAAAATATATATAACGAAGTTGTTTGTGCATTTACAAAAACAATTGAGTATCAAGCGCATAGGGCTGGGCACACTTGGTCTAATGCTAGCTGGGTAGTTACATATGTGTATTAAACGTTTTCCAATGACTTTTTTTAATACACTTTTTCTTTTTTCCTCGATTAGTTTGATTGTATTGGAATGAGTTGTTTTCTAACATACACTTTATCTAAAGCAAAAGTTTAATCGCATAAAAAGGATTAAAGAAAAGTTGTTTAAATGGCGGTTTAGAAGACCAGATAACGAATGTGAAAGTGTGGTTTGACAATTGCAGCCACAGTCGTCACAATGAAGTTTGCAAGGAAGCTTTGTATATAGTTAATGCTAGAAATATTTAAACAAAAATGATGTATGGTACTAAATTTTGACTTCAAGCTTTCGAAACTCTTAATAGGCCATTTACACCTAAGCCAAATCTACTACTTTCGGGATTTCGCATCAAATCTAGTTGATTTTGACGAGATTTATCATACAAAATGAAATCTAGATTGCGACTAGATTTTGACGAAATCTGGTAGATTTTTTAAAGTACTTTATGACACAACTCTGATTTTGCTCAAAATAATACTTTAAAGTACTACGCTGCAATAAAAAAAAAACTATACTTTTACATAATGAATATGTGATATAGTTATTGCTGTTTTATGAACATGAAATCTGGTTTGATAAAAAAAGTATAAAAAAGTGATGATTTTCATTCAAATCTACTAGATTTTGGGTAGATATACATGCTCCGTTTTTTCCCCCCTATGCTTCTGTTCAGCGCGATATATATTGCAGTGTTGTTATCGCATGTGGCTTTTTTCGGTTTTGATTCGAATAATGGAGTAATAGTGTGCGTAATTAAATTTTTTATGGTACGTGTGGTTCACAATGTTGATTGTGAGTCATAGCTTAACGTCAAGTTTTTTGTTCAACTTTATTTAACATTTCTTAAGCTATGTACACACGGTTGTCAGATGTTACAATATTGTAAGATCTGGCAACATACTGACAATGTAGTGACAATGAAAAATTATCCCGCAGAAGTAAATTGTATGTTTAGACGATCGTAAGAAAATCTTACAATTTCATTGTCAGTCTATGGTCTGACAAATAATTCATCTGACAATAAAAATTGTCAGTTCACATGGTTGTCAGATTGTTAGATGAAAAATATTGCCAGACATGTTGTAAGGCATTCCCACTTATGTATATCAACAGCCATCTGTTTGGCAGTGTTGCCCATCAAACTTTTTTCTGACAATGACGCCATTGTCAGGTGCATTAATTTTATACATCTGACAATTAAAACTGAGCTTACAATATCAGCCAATTATCTGGCAATGCCGACAAAGTATTCCCACGATTGTCAGATTTGTCGTCTTACAATTGATTGACAATGATTTTTCTGACAACGTTGTAAGTTAAAAATTGACAGTTCACACGATTGTAATACATTTTCAGACAATTTTATTGGCAATATTGTAAGATCTGACAACCGTGTGTACGTAACTTTAGTTTCTGTGTTTGAGAAACGCAGCCGTGGAGAGGTAGACGATTAAGCAGCGCTGTAAGGTTAAATCAAAGTGCATTTCGTGCTCTTATTTTTTTGTTCCACCAAATATGTGTATAATGGAGAGAACTCAGCGCAAATTTCCCTCTAAGGAAAATTTTGCTTAAATATTAGTTTAAGTTAAAAATCTATTAAATTTTATACATACCATCTAATGAAAACTAAAAAAATCTTACCTGAAATGAAAAAGAGAAAATTTTTATTAACAAAATATTATTTGAATTAAACTTAAATATTTTAACATAAGTTTGTTCTCTATTTGTTAAGAACGGAGAGAATTTCATATTATTTTGTTGCAACAAAATATAAGCGCTACCAAAAGGACGCAAGTGGGCTGGTTTCATGAAACTGGCGGCCTGTACAACCTAACCTAAATATAAGCCCAGTAAAAACGATTGCCACATTAGACGATGTATCGTCAATTTGACGATTTTGGGTGTTGACAATAGCACGTTGGTAATTTGACGATATATCGTCTGTTTTTGACGATTTTTGTATATTACATGAATTTGAAATCATATGCGAATGACATTTAAATTGTAAGTTAAATTAAGGTTAAAAGTTGTACACATTTTTAAACATTAAGTTGAGGAGATCTGCGAAGTTGCCATTGTCTTTTAACTCTCCTTTTTTTGAGAGAAGGTGTTCAATTTCTGATGAATAAGTCCTATCGTTCGCATATTTGAAACTTACATGGTTAGTGGTAGCATGTTGTACGGCTAATATAAGATCTTCAGAAAAATTTTTTATTGACACATCAATATCCTCATGGTCTCTCAACGTAATATTTTCCAGTTCTTATATTTTAGCTAATTAACTCTAATGAAGGTCAACGCCAAGTTACTAAACGGGGAGCCAACCTTCTGGAGGAACGAAATGGGGATTATAGTGGGTAAATAATACGATAAAAAATCTAATGAAGGCTCCACTTGCATCCATTCTTAAGACAAATTGCAATTCAAAATCTACACTGAAAGAATTATGCGTCATATATTTAATGAAACTGTTTCATTAAATATTTTTCATTACTCCAATGAAAACTTTTCACAATATGAAACAATGAAACTTCATATATATTATGAAATAGTTCCATCAGAATGGTTTCATTAAGTTTCATAGTTTCATTAAAAAAAAAATCATTGGATTTATGACTACAACAAAATTTATTTTTTTTTTAAATTCTTTGAATTTTGGTAAGATATATTAATGGGCATTTATTAATCTAAAGCTACAGCTTAAAAAATTTCAAGTTTTTTTTATTAAAATGTAAGTTTTATGAGTTTCATAATTCCAATGAAATAGAATTCATTAGATCAACGACAAATAAATTTCTGGCTACCGAACTTGGGTATGTATGTACATATGTGTATATACTCAAATCAGCATAATAATAGTTTAAAAAATTTAAATACCAGTGTATTGAAGTCATTTGAATTAATAAAATCTGTTTTATTTGGTGAATACTTGTTCAACATTTTCTTTTATCACAATTAGGTACAATTTCACAAAAGCAAGGAATAGTATTGTTTGTGTAATGAAATAAAGTATCAATGAATAAATGAAATAATTCCATTGATCTTATTACGTACATTTGTGAACATATTTTATTAATGTGTGTTATGATATTATTTCATTAAGCAAATGTAACTATTTCATTGATTTAATGTAAATATTTCAGGTGCTTAATGAATAATAAAATTAGATAAATGAAAATCATTAACCTTATGAAGGAGTGTAATTTTTTTAATGAATATATTACGTTAGTACAAAGAAGTTATTTCATTAAATAAACGTTACTTTTTCATTAATTTAATGTACAGTTTTCAGGTGCTTTATGAAATTGATTCTTTGATCTAGAGAAATTATTTCACTAATCATATGATTTGTCTTTCATACTTTTAATGAAAATAAGACATGTTTCTTATTAAAATGCTTCATTACTTTTATGAATGTTTTCATTAAAATAATCTAATGAAATTTGTTTCATTATTTCTATGAAAAGTTACAATGGTTGAAAAATAATGAAAAAATTCATAAAAGTAATGTCAAAATTCAGAGAATTTCTGAACAAAATTTTTTCAGTGTATAACATCTGGAATCTTTCGTCGGCCTGAAAACCAATAAGTGGAGTGTTCGCTTGAAATCACATAAAATGAAATTTTGGAAATAGTGTCAAAAAGCGCAGGGCATTTCGGCGAAATTAAACGTGATTCCCGAAAGGTGTGTATAGCGTTATAGCCGCCAGCCGTTAAAAATCGAGGCCCAAGTGATTTGAAAAAATTTGAATATTGGTTTTCTGCTGCTGAAAATCGGGGCGGTGAGTAAATGGATGAAATAACTATTTTTCCACGAAAATCTTCAAAGCATATGTTATTTGCTTGGAGATGTTCCTCACGAGTCTCATTCAGTAAATAGTTTTTTTTAGGCAGTTATGAGCAACATACGTAATTTTGGTGGCCATACCCGGTTGAGAAGAAGAGATATCTTTGCAACCATCCGAACATTAAATAGGTGATTTTGCCGATAGAGTTCCCGCAAAATAAAACAGTTTCGTCTAATGTTTGTCGGGTTTAGGTGATAATCGCATCTTTTTCGGATAATTTTTTATCTTTAGAATTAAGATTTGAATACTTATTGTTAGAACATTTTGAAGATTCGATAAATAAAGAAATACTTTAAAAACAAGTTTAAAAAACGAATAACGCCATTACTGACTTAATGATGTGTTGTGAAATAATGTGTGAAAGTTGAATAAAATAAATTTTATTTTTAATACCAACCCATCATATAAGTAATATTATAAAAATTATTTTTAATAATAAATTTGAGAAAGCAACCAACTGTTGTGGAAATGAGTTTTAATTTTAAATCTGCTTTCGAATGCTACAGATTAATATTGATACTTTTTTGGGTCCTTTAAAAGATTTATTGAATTTGCTGCTCATTTTATGTTTTCACAAAATGAGTTTCTACTCTGCAGGGGGGCAGGATTGGAGACAAAATTAAATATTTATTAGAGTATTTATAATGATTTATCGATGATGCCGGCTTACAACGAGTATGAGCAATATAAGGAGAATATATCGTTGGTCCCATGTAGAAAGTCCCTAACAAATATAATTCCAAGTTTACTGGAGAAGGAAAATTCGTAATGGAAACTGTATAAATAGGTACATCTAAAAGTAACGTTTTTTGTCCAATTGCTTGTAAGAGCGATATGTATGAAATTATATAATTAAATCTTTGTGATGCCGTGTACTTGTGTGAAATGTAGTAGAATCTAGAAAAAAGTTCCATTCAGGGAAAATGCGAGTTAGGGCCTTTCTACGTGAGACCAACGATATATTCAAATTATATGAAAACATTCTTTAAATGTAAATTTAATCTTTTTATATTTATTATTTTGTTTGGCTTTGAAAATTATTTTTATTGATTTTTGTTAGAATTTAAAGTAAATGTACACAACAGGCACGTGTTCTTACATATTCGTATATTTATTTGCCACACAAGGGGGCGAAGGAGACATAATTCAGTTTGGCTTTTAAAGCTGAAAAAGTCTTTTTTACTTTTTACGTCATAAATTATCTAATGCAAATAAAATAAACAAACGTTTGGGTAATAAACACATATTCTTAAATCTATATAATTAAAGTGCGGTCTCCACCTGACATGAAAACACTAACTTTAACGCTAACTTCAAGTTAAAGTTAAATGTGGACCGCTCATGTTGAAGTTTGGTTAAAGTTATAATTTGGTTGTTAAAACATTTCATTTGGAAACTCTGTTATAACTTAAATTGACAACAGCCTGCTATTTGTAGTTGTTTTTCACCATTTTATTTTTTTACTGAGAAGTTATAACTCTAACATCATTACATGTACGCCGCCTTTAACAGCAAGTTTTAACTTCATGTTTTAACTGCGTTGAAGTTAGGTGTAGACTGCATGTAATAGGCAAACAGATTTTTTAAAATCCCTTTTACGTCGATTTACAAAAAATTATGTATAACTAATGAACGAACGTTTTGATCGGTTCAGTATTTTAGGGGTAATAAGCAGAGTTGTCAACTGGGTACGTTGCGCACCGTTTTTGGTGCTTTTTAAAATTATTTGTGCGAAAAATTCTTTAGCCAATGAGGGGTGCACTTTTTTTACATTTTCGGTGCGGTCTTCAAATTTCGGTTTAATCAAGAGTCCAACATCTTTACGTTTCATTTTGCGTGGAAAACAATCTTGCTGTTGTATATCATAATGGGTGATTTTATAAGAACTATCGGAAATTAAAAAAAAAACACATAAAATTCAGAAAAATGCATGAAATATTTATTTGGATCGATAGTTGGGTCGATATAATTTAATGTTTGAAGATTATTTCATGCAAATGTTGGCCGCGGCTGCGCCTCAAATGGTCCATCCGCTTAGTCCAATTTTGGCATACTCTTTTCAACATTTCGGCCGGTATCTCACGAATAATGTTATTAATGTTGGCTTCCTGTGCGTCAATCGAAGCGGGATTGTCGCTATAGACATTAGCCTTAACATAGCCCCACAAAAAATAGTCTAGAGGCGTTAAATCGCACGATCTGGGTGGCCAATTGACTGGTCCCAAGTCTCTCAATTAGTCCATTGTTTCGCGTGCTGCGTGGCATGTGGCACCGTCTTGTTGAAACCACATGTCATGCAAGTCAAGCTCTTCCATTTTGGGCAAAAAAAAGTTTGTCATCATCGCACGGTAGCGCTCACCATTCACAGTAACGTTGTGATTCGCATCATCTTTGAAGAAATACGGCCCAATGATGCCGTTGTGGTAGGTCGTTTGGCTTCAATTCTTGCACCAGCTGTATCTTATAAGGCTTCACACCCAAATCCTTCCGCAAAATTTTCCACGTAGTGGAGTAACAGAGGCCCAATTGCTGCGAACGGCGCCGAATCGATAATTCACGGTCATCACCAATACTGGCCGATACGGCTGCGATATTTTCTTCAGTTCGCACTCTACGTAAGCGTGTTGGTGGTTTAATGTCCAACAATGTGAATTTGGTGTGAAATTTTTTTACAATAGCCCGAATAGAAGCCTCAGTAGGTCGATTAAACTGACCATAAAATGGAAGAAGCGCGCGATGAACTTTCTTAACAGAGCACGCATTATGGTAATAAAATTCAATAATTTGCAAGCGTTGTTCGTTCGTAAGACGATTCATGATTAAATTATGGACCAAACTGAAGATGTTTGACAGTGACACAAGATACAAAATGTGCGTGAGCTGTCAAAACTAGTGTTGCCAAAAAGATAATAGCAAAAAAATCACTCGTTACTTACTGTCGAGAGAAAACGAAACATTTCGTTTTAATAAATTTGCTGCTTTTACTGAGTGTTTTGCTAATAAACGATCAAGCCAAGTTTGTCAAATGTTGCAATAAATACATACGCAGAAGAAAAAATATGGTTGATATGGCAATATTCTAAGGGCAAAATACTATTGTTGAATTGTATGGTTGAACACAACCACATAATTTGGTATCAATCTGCAATTTATTTACAAAACATAGCACAGCTACAAACCAAAATTATACCATGTAACCATATATTTGATAAAAGCTCCAAAAATTGTATCATGGCTAATACTGTTATTGTAAAAATTGAAATTTTACTGGCATGCCCAAAGATATAATATTATAAATCCTACCCATGTTATTGAATATTGTCACAGTCAATCGTAGTAATGTTGAAGTCCACAAAATTACGTTACGTTACTTCCATAATTAAAACCACATTTATATAATTCATTTAATATACACAGAAAAAATTATAATCAAAATAAACTCAAAAAAATTTTTGTCTGAAAAAATTATTTGTATGCATATACACAAATATCAAAAAAGTAACCTTTCATATCGTATTTTGTTATTGTTAAAAAAATAGTTGATTTCGATCAATAATTATTTTTACTAAACTTTTGTTTGAATCCACGAATTCCTTTACAGGTCCGCATTCAAACAATTATTTAATTGATTCAACGAATTTCGTTATTAAACACGAAAAATAATTTTTTCTGTGTATTTTTTTAAACAATATTTTGAAATTCAATATATTTTTTAAACAATATTTTGAAAAATAGAATAGAAAAAAACTAAGATTTTTTCTTGATGTTTTGGAAACATTGCTGCATGTTTCCTCTGGCTAGAGCTGCAAAACTATCGATAGTCGTCCCCATCGATATTTTCGATAGTTTCAAGAAAAACTATCGATAATATCGATACTATCGTTAAGCGCATCTTTTGGTTATGAATCTGTAACTCAAGTGGAAGCTAGTAAACATAGATACATACATATTTATATAGATATATATAAACAGCCTTATTCAAAAAAACTTATTTAACGTTTACTTATCGTTATTAAGCAAAATTCCCTAAAGTATTATTCATATACCAAAATTTTTTTAATGTGCTAATATTAACTCAGTGTCAAATGCTGAAATTTTAATAAACCTTCTGCCCATCTTTAAACCTACTTTTAGTCATAATTCCTCTTATTGGTTTTTGTCCCCAATATAATTTTTCAGGACAAAATCCTATTTGGTCATATTTAAGTGTGAACATGCATGTGTGTGTAGATATGTTCATATGTACCAAGGCAGCTTTAATATGGTAGTGGTATAAGCCCAAATAGACTTCCTTGCTTTTTCAAACAAAATTTTGACAACTATTCGTAAATTCTACCAACAAAATACATGTTGATGTTTGTTGGTGTTGTATTTATTGTAATTCTACCACTACCTGTATAAAGCTGCCTTGATATGTACATACATATTTATGAAAAAAAAAATTTGAAATAAAAACTTTATTTAAAACTGAAAAAGATATTAAAAAAAATGTGTCCAAATACATATGAATGGGTGTTTCTATGTATGTACTTCTTTCATTCGTATTTCAATTTTAATAAATTTTTATTTTTGAATGACTAAAAATTACACTCACAAAAAGTGATGTACAAAAAAGTAATAATAAAGTTATTCGAGTTCCTTTTATTCGTAATGAAAAAAATACATCTCATTCGCCTTCGAAAATCTACTCAATTTGGTTTTTTAATAAATTTTTTAACTTTATTCATTAACATTTTTCACCAAAAAATAAAAACAAAGAAATGTTTATTGTACGCAAAGGTTTTTTTTATTATTTTACAACCACAAATTATTCGAAAATTCGGTTACCGATTAATGTAATACATATTTTTTATCATTAGAATACAAGCCACAATTTTTTGGAACTTAAGAGGCACTTTTATGTATACTGTTACCAGTGCAAAATTTCAAAATTGCTTAAATCATTTATCAGTTAATATGTGTTTTCTGAATACAAATTTTTAATAACAGTTTCTTAAGCTTTGGTAACAAATATGTACATGAAACCAAAAGTAAATTTTTTTTTGAGAAAGGCTGAAAATCTTTACGTTTTTTTATTCTATGACAAAACTTATAACTTTTAAATACTTTTATTTTTGATAAACACTTTGAGCTGCAGCGTCACCTGTATGCAAAGAGAACAAAGTTTTTTAAGTTGCAGTTGACATTCAGCCGCAGCCGCCAGATATAAGTTTCCATGTTTAACTAACTTTTTTTACTCGTATAAAAAAACGCTTTTTTTATTTGAGATAAAAGTAATAAATGATATAATACACTTTACGAGTACTTTGATATATAATATGATTTATATAATATATTTTCATTTGTCAATTACGCTATAACTATAAACATTTAAAGGCGGCTAAGAACCTGCGTGAATAAATGGCCAGAAACCTTATGCCGGCTACATGTAACCGGCTTCGCATATACTTTCAAAAATTGTCGATAGTATCACTATCGAACGAAAACAATCGGTAGTTAGCTAAACATAAAACTATCGATACTATCGATAGTACTATCGATTGTTTTGCCCATAAATCTGCAAAATTATACATACATTCAAAAACATTAAAAGTATTTTTTGATATCAATTATTATACAAACCTTTTCGATTTCAAATATTTATTTTATGTTTATTTATATTTATTAGCCCCAGAAAGAGCACAATTAAATTTTTACCATTAAAATCAATAATGTATGTTACACACGACAAACTGGTTCGTTCAAAATTATTATAAATATATTTGTCAAAGTTTTTCACAAAAACAACAATAGTTAGTATATTTCCTAACAGCACATGTTTAAAAATAATAATCTATTATTGTGTACTACAAAAGCTATTTGTTGTATACAAAATGTCTTTTAAAACATTATTATTGCATTTAACCATATTTTGAAATGATAGAAATATAACAGTAGAAATGTAGAATTTTCAAAATTACTATGTTTATAGTAAACCAAATTATACTAAAAACGATAATACGCTGCTCAAATTATGACAGAGTAAATACTAACGTTGCCACAACAACATTCGAAATTGTTTTTCTCTGCGTGCAGGCTCTGAACAGTGAAGTCCGTACTTATGACGGCTAGGGAATTCGTTACGGTTTTGGTAATTGAGAAAGTACCAAGTTATTAAATGAATTATAAAGTTTCTGCAAAACGTTTGCATTAAATATAAATTATGGTAAACTTCATCTTTAATATGGTATAATTCTGGCAAATTTTCGTATATTTCACTAAATTCTTTTAAATACTGCGCTTACGAAAACACAAATTAAATGTGTATTGTGATTGAGAGATTTGCTATTAATTGAATTTGAAGGCTTGTAGTGCGATTCTGTAACTTTTATTGATCCGATAATCGTCAATTCTTCCGACAGTAATGGTTGTATGCTTCTGCAATATAATTTTGATGACGGTAAGCAGCTGTGTTTTTGTGTCCCTGATAATAGCCAGTAAAAGTAACAGCTGATTTTGGTCAACAGCAAATATAGTTAAATGATATTTGTTAGCTATCGATACTGAACGATAATTATCTGTATGAATTTTATTTGGCCGATCTGGCAACCCTTATTCTAGATTCTTCTTAACTTGTATTATACCATGTTCAGACGGTAATATGAAACACTTGGTTCGTTCTCTGAACCACTATTGCGAAACTGGGTGTTCAGACGGTTGTTTTTTGCTTCACACTGATGTTTACATATTTTGTGCAAATGTTTCACTAATTCTTTTTTCAATTTTTATTTAAATCTTTATGTACGTATCAAATTTTTACATTTTCAATGTGTTTATTTTGATTTTGCACGCATTAATTATCTGTTTTTACTTTGTTTGGATTTTTTTTTTGCAGCTAGTTCAGATAAACTAGCGATAATTTATTATCAAATTTGGAGATGACAGTAGGTTATGCTTGGTTCGCAACAAGATTCAAAATGAACCAAGTTGGTTCGTTCATAAAATTTTGTATGGCGAATCATGTTGGTTTTCTTCTTTTTTTTTTTATCTTGGACCAGAACTCAGGGGATGACCCCTACATATGCAGTGCATTGTACTGGAACTAGGAAAATAGGTTATGATGAGGTAGGAAAGAGGGAGTAGTGTTCCTGGAGGTTTAACTTAAACAATAACAACACGAAAGACTAAAACAAACTCTATTGCAGCATATAAAATGTTGGAATTAAATTATTTAAAACTGATCAATGCCCAGTGTATATACCTTTAACACTGCTCAGATTAGCAAAATTTAGTCCAACACCTTCCATACTACAAGGTAATGAAGTACATTCAGAAGAAATTAATATTGAACATATACAGAAAACACGTACAACGGTGAAAAAAGAAACAAACAAAAAAAGAAACACGTGTACACTGCTTGGCTTTTTTTTTTTGGTGAGAATCTGTAAGGTAAGCTTTTAAGCATCAGTTGTTTTTGTAAAACTTTGTAAATTTTATAATTATGTGTGCACAACGTGCAATTTATAGTTTGTATTTTGTAAAGCTACGTACACACGGTTGTCAGATGTTACAACATGCTGACAATGTAGTGACAATGAATAATTGTCCCGCAGAAGTAAATCATGTGTTCAGACAATCGTAAGAAAATCGTAAGCTTAAGTCTTAATTTAATTTATCACTGCTTTAGACCTTGCTACACTATCATACATGGTCGTGCGGTCTACTAAATAAAGCATGTGTGCTGAAAAAGTACTAAAAACTCAACCGTGCGACAGTTTTTGACAAATCGTGTGATTTGAAAAATTTTATGAAACTTTTCAAAAGATTATGGTTTCTGTGCGATCAGTGTGGTATATATTGTGAAAAATATCAGAATAGTGTTGGTGCCTCGAGAAAAACATTTAAGTAATGTAGAATTATTATGTTAATAAAAGTTTTTAATTATTTTATTGTGTATATAAATTATTGCAATTATACTTGTATGATAGTGTGGCCTACAACGCCATTTTGAAGCGATTTTTTTAAGTCGGCCAGTCTTTTGAATCAGTTTCCTGTGAATGAATCGTACGATCGTGTAGGATAGTGAATCAGGGCTTTTTGTAACTTGAGTTTTTACGTTATGTTTTTAAATTTTTGTTACGTTTATTTTTTTACTTGTAGCTCATTGTTGCCTTTGGGCTACACCCCCTTTTTATAGTATTCTTCCTTTTTAATAAAAAATTTTTAATTTTTTTTAATATATGTGACTTTTTAAATTTAAACGTCTAAATGAATCTGTGAAAAATAGGTAATAAAAAGGCATTGTGTTATAGAAGGATATTAATGTACATATTTTATTCTTCCTTCCAATGTTTTTCTTTTATTTATGCTCTACTGTAAAAAACAGCTGAATATTTTCACGGAAAAAGTAATTGTGAAATATTTGCTACAGAAATGAACGTCACAGAACGGCAACAGAAAGTGAAAAACTAATGAGACCTTAAATGAACATATATCCACACCACTTCCACCCACTTTAAATGAATGTACACACATACACACACTTATCCATACACACAAAATGGTGCATTTTCAAAACTAACAATTTTGAAATGCCGTTAGGCTTTTCCTTTTAATAAATTTCAACGTCACTTTGTTTTCATTCTTTATAATTTTTTTTCCATATTTCTATTTTTGCGGATAATAGATTGGCAAAATTTCTCACACCACTACCGCCAACCAGCCAACCAACCAATTTGTGTGCAGGACACGGATGAATTGAACAATCATTTTTGTCCGCTTACCATTGTGTTGTGCTGGTTTATGAGTGTGAAATTTTTGTTATTAATAAAAAATGTATTATGATGAAGTACGAGTATGAGTAAGTTAAAGAGTTCTGTAGTAGTAATCCATTTCAGATGGAAAGATAAATTGAAATTTTATAACCAATTGAGATTTGTTGGGAGCAACATTTACTTATTACGGTCTACAACCCAACTGTACTTCAGTTGAAAATTTTCAATTTGGTATTATCGATTACAACTTAGACAACCTGTCAAAAATATTAAAGTTGGAGTTATGGTGTATTAAAACTTTTTTGTGATATTACTATTAATATTAGAAAGGTAGAAAAAAGAATTACAACTGATACTCGGCAGTTGTCTAAAAAACAACTGAGTTACTTTGTAATTCTTATTACCAAAAATGAGTGAGGTTGTTTTTTTAAGGTTAAGTTGTTTGAATTTCAACTCAACTGTAAACCATAATAGAAGCATTACGTGCTGTTCATAGAACACAGGCGAGCAACTCGTCTAGAAAATTTGTATGAAAGTTACTCAGTTTTATGAGTGATATTCATATAAAATTCTGTGTTCTATGAACAGCACATTAGTTTTATGTCTGAAGCTTAAGCTCATTTAGTTGATTTATATGGAACTTACTAACAATGGTGTAAATGATTTTTAGACTTTGACCCTGCAGAGAGTAAGAAAGCCGGGACGCTACTCATTTCACTAGATATTTGCTCGAATGGATGCTAGCTTGAAGAGCAGACTCGGGAAGCAAGTTTATTTGTATTTTATTTTATTTTATTTTATTTTATTTTATTTTATTTTATTTTATTTTATTTTATTTTATTTTATTTTATTTTATTTTATTTTATTTTATTTTATTTTATTTTATTTTATTTTATTTTATTTTATTTTATTTTATTTTATTTTATTTTATTTTATTTTATTTTATTTTATTTTATTTTATTTTATTTTATTTATTACTACAATTCTACACACAAGAATACATGAGCCTCGTATTACAGTATAGAATGCTTATTAGCAAATTGATTAATATGTAAATAACAATAATAAATTAAAAAATATTTCTGATAAACAAGAAAAAACTATATGTATGTATATATATTTAAGTTAAAAAAAAAAAGAATGAAAAAATATATAAAAAAAATTAAAGTCAACCCTAAAAGCAGTTAAAAATAAAAATAAGTAATAAACAAGGGTGGAAAACACCTAAAAAACAAAACAAGCAAACAACGACAAAGTAATAATTATAATTATCTTGAGAAATATTAAAATCAAGGCGAATTAAGTACCAGGTGGCCCCGTTAGCGTAGCTGATCGACAGCTGTTTTTTTACCCAGCTATCAAAATTTGTTTATGTTTTCATATTTTTTCACACATTTTCATGCGCGCCATTTCATATGTCCTGTATACAAATCTTAACCCATTTGGTGCGGCTATACTTAATTTAGTACAGTTAAACATTAGGCAACAATTTTAAAATTGATTTTACAATACGCACACAACTTAGGGAGGTCAGTAGATTAAATGGACCAGTCCAATTTATTGTTCAAAATTGACATTTTTAGTATGATATCTTCGTGGTTGTTCTGTATCGATATTTTTAATAGATATAGTCATAGTAAAATACTGGCGGCATAGATAATATATGAAAATTAAAAAAATATGAAAGTTGTATATTATTTTCACCAGCTAGCTGTTCAATCAAATATGGCCCTATTGGCTCGATTAAAAAAATTGAAATAAATGAAGTGAAAAATGAAATAAAATAATGCGCTGCTAGTGCAAACAAAGTTGTGTTCATTTACTAAAAACTTTTACAAATTTGTAATAATTGTTACTAGAAAGCGTTCATTAACCCAAAAAATTTGCAACGAGAGAGCGCCAAAAGAGCATAAAAAATTGAGAGCCATAAAAATTCTTGCAAGTTTTTACAAGTAAAATTTTTACTTGCAATAATTATTCAAACAGCTGTTTTGCTTTTGTGTTTACAAAACAGCATTTCTAAATTAAGTTAAAAATTAAAACATTTTGGGAAATTTAAGAAATTATACTTGTATGTAAACTATTAAACTATTAATGTATTAAAAAGATTACAAATATATTTTTGTAGTCTTTTTAATAAAATAAGAAGTCTTAAGGGAAATAAACTAAGCAACACAGTATCTGGCACATCAGTGGCAAAGGATGTTCCGGCAAATTTACTTGCTTGCATGTGTTTAAAGCTTCTAGGGAAGCAATTAAATTCACACTTCGATCCTTCCATTTATAATTATATTAACATTTATCTAATTTTAGCCTCTAAAATATTTCTGTTTTTTGTTTCTTTACTTTTTACAAACCAGATGTTATTTTTAGTATTGTAAATATTATGAGTACCTGGCTACTCGGTACTTTACACTTTGAAATTATGCTATGCTAGGCAGGCAGTTATAACATATAAATACACGTTTCAATTCAATTGTGAATTGAGTCTTTCAATTGAATTGGTTCTTGGCAACACACTTCATAAACTGAATTGAAAGATTTTCATCCAACTATCAGATTCAATGAAATTAAAGACAATTTTAAAATTATTTAACATTTTCTTTACAAAAAATTACAAAAATAATTTTTCATAATTTTTAAATTAAATAATTCAAATTCATAATTTTTAAATTAAATTTTTGGTTTGTACATTTTTAAGCTTTTTCCTTTCTTAAGTTTTTTTGGACAACTGATCAGGAGACCATACAAAGCACAATCGAATTGAGAGGCTTACTAGCCAACTTGAAAAAAAAAAATCAAAATGGTTTGATTTTTCTTCAACCAACTCGACAACTTCCAAACGAATCAATTTAAACGTCTTGATACAACAACCGACTCAGCAGCCAATTGAGTTTATCGCAAAGGGAACGATCTTTCAGAACCCAAGTGAGCTGGATAATCCAGGTACTTTTTTGAGAATCCGGCGGCCTACCTACCTAACCAATTGAATTGAAACGTGTATGGGGTAAGCGCCTCTAATTAAAAATAGATATTTTATTCAAAAATATCTAATCACCCCTGTATTTAGCGTATTTCGACTACGTCTAGTACTAGATTAAATAAAATTGTAAAACTTTTCTTTATTCTGTTACAAGCTGTACTCAAAAAACGCCAGCCACGACAATGCTGAATATAAATGACCACAACCACGCTCTTTTTATAACGATATACATATACATATGTATAATTTGTCCAAAATATATAAGAGTAGTTATTGAGTACTCATATATACCGATACATAACAACACTACTCTGACTTGCAAATTTTAGCTAGTAAAGTGTTCATTTACTTTTTCACATTTTTGAGAGTAATTTTACAAAATTTCTTGTTACTCTCTCGTTACTAGTTTTTACTAGTAAAGTAGATGAACACACCTCAATTTTTAAAATCAATATGTATTGAAAACATTTGCTTTCGATATTTTCACTTAACTACCACCACCCTGATCTACCCATTTATTATTTCTTTAATGCTTTTATATATGTACATTTTGTATACAATGAATAAAAAAATAAACTTTTTTGTTAATAATTACTTCCAGTTTTATTTCGACAGTAATGGGTTAATCGTGTTTTTGAAAATAGATACACTATTTGAATACATTTTATTTCAGCGTTGCCGCTTAGAAAGTACTCGTAATTATCAAAAATTGGAACAAAATAAAAAATTTCTGATAATTTTTGTGTTATTAATTTTTTTTTAATAGTTTCTTTATATATTACAGCATCATCATATTTTGCTCCGTATTTTTATTCAAAATTGTTAAGGAAATATATTTATCAATTGAAAATACTTCATTGTTGTCAATAACATTTACGTTTTCGATACTCATTTTCTTAATCTGACACAAATTGTTCTGAAGACTTTAAAAATTTTGTTATTAGACATAAATATGTATTTGGACATGTAAATTTAAAATTTATTGTAGTGAAAAGTTTACACCTTTACACCTTTCAAACAAATGAACAAAGAAATGTTAGAGACGTTTATAATTAGAAAAGCTTCTTTTTTTGTGTTTTGACAGGTATTATTAGAGCATTTTTCTTTTTAAATTCTCAGCAATTTATTTGGATTGTTGGGATATAAAGTTGAATGTTTGAGAATATCTTTCAAAAATTTCCAAAGTCTACTGATGATTAGGGTAGTTCCTATTAAATGTCGACATATAGATAGCTGGGAAACATAGAAAACAAGCTATTTATAATTTTTTATTGGTATAAATGGTAGAAGCTAAAAATAGCGAATAAAAAACTTAGTTATTATCTTACGGTGTTGAATTAATTTTTGTTGATCTGAGCAGTGTCGAAGGTATGTACACTAGGCACTGATCAGTTTTAACTAATTTAATTTCAACATTGAAATGCTGTAATAATGTTTGTTCTGGTCGTTCCGTATGTTAAGTTAACAAACATTACTCCCCCTTTCTTCCTTCTCATACTCTATTTTTCTAGTTCCAGTACAATGCACTGCATATGAAGGGTCTATCCCCTGAGTACTGGTTCAAGATAAAAAAAATATCGAGCTGTTGGCTGTGGAAAATTAATTTACGTTCCCGGCAATGCTGATTTGTTCAATAGAATTTAAGGCGAATTCAGTATGTTTTTGATACATTGGTAAGTGTATGGTCACACACAGCAACTTTAGTTGGGCAATTCTTGACTTTATAGAAGCTTTCGGTGAGGGGAATAAGAAGGGAAAAAGAATTGCCGGTACTCGGCAATTCTCAGCAATTCCTTACTTTTCTCTCATGTGTGTATGTGTATGTGCATGTACAATGTAAATTGCATAAAGCAAAAGGCAGAGAATTGCTCAAGAATTGCCGAAAAAAGTTTTTGTGTGTGGACAAGAAAGCAATTCCGAAAGAAAATTGCTAAAAAGTTCGGCAATTAAAATCGTTGTGTCTGACCACAGACTAATTTTATATAGGGCGAACACCATGTTGTTTTTTGTGTTGTTGTATTGTTGTACTAAGAAGGCCACCTGTTATGAATTCGCCTTGAATGAAATAACTCCTTCCTAAATCGCTGTGCGTTGCTTTCTAATTGCAAGTTGTAAGGGAGTGAATTCCAAAGACGGATTGCATTAACAAAGAATTGCCAATCAGAAACTAAGCTTTGGTATTTAAATAAAATAAGTCTTCTACCCCGGTCTGAGAGTCTAAACACAATGTAACGATAATTTATTGCGGTGCGATTTTTCATACAATTTTGAAGCAAAAAATCGCAGTGCGGAGCGGCATAAAACTAAAATTTATTTTATTTATTTGTATATTATTTCGACTTTTTTTCTCTCTCCGATGTTGCCATAGTTTTTGAATAATTGGCGGTTTTCACAACATTATTATAAACAAAAAACATGATTTTGAAATTTATAAATTTTTGTCGTAAAATATAAGTTTTAAAACTATATTAACGGAAGAAGCTAAAATGGATAATAACGAAAGAATTATTGAAGAAGTTAGGAAGTATGTCTGTTTCTATAATTTGCAGCCGTGAAGTTACACAAACTTCCAGTATAAAGAAGATTTGAAATATTGATGTGTTTGCCATCTACTCGTATTCACAAAGGGAACGATCTTTCAGGACCTAAGTGAGCTGGAAAATCCAGGTACTTTTTGTAGTATCCAAGTCAAATAATACGAATATTAAACTTTTTTAACAGCTGTAATTTTTTAATTACTGTCATTGCAAAATACTTAATACAAAGAGTAAATTTTTTGGAAAATTTTATAAAATTGTATGTACAAATAAATAACAATGACAAGTATTGCTGTCACCGTCTTTCGTTGTATTATGTTTACTGTTTTTTCCCGCAACAGAAAATCGTACCGCACCGCAAACATTGTGTTCTTGAAAAACTTAATCGATTATAAAGATGAAGTGGTTGCTTTATATATACAATTTTATGCACAAATATGAGCACTCTTGTATCCAGAAAATCTTCAAAGCGAATACCATATCGCCCCTTTAATGCAACATAGTCATATCACAAAAAATGAGTTTTTCGACTTAACAATGCAGAATTGTTAACAGTACTACCATTTATATTGTGCCAAAAATTTATGCAAATTGCTTTTAAACTATTTCCTTTAGGAGATATTTACTCAAAAAATTTGCTAATAAAAATTTTAAATGCGTTTTTCTCGAAACGAGCTATTTTGCGATATGACTGTGTTGCAATAAAGGAGCGATATAATTTTATTGCGAACAGTGTTGTGGGCTCAAATCCTTTCAAACCATATACACATCCACAAATAATTCACAACCATACAACAAAATTGGCATTAAATAGGATTTAGGCGAGAAGCGCTCTTAATTTGAATGTTGTTGCAACATTGCGTCGGCCAGAGAGTTTGTAACGACACTTACGCTTTATGCTGGGATAGCTCAGCATGGTACAGGGTCGTTTAATAAAGAAACAAAGAAACAGAAATAGTCTTTAATGTGGTTTCTTTATTTAAATAAACTAATACAAAATCTTTCTTATGTGTTTGGTCACGTGAGGCTGTGGCACCACCTACGGCTGACGGTGGAGCGGGGTTGCGGGCTGCTATGGAAGAATTGAAAACTCCTGCATGGACGCACTCGCTTTCCCACCGACCCACTGCCTCTGGTGTCGCGCTGGAGTGGAATTAAAAACTCCTCTGGCGGATGGTGAAGGTATTAATAACACCTTCACTCTCCGTCGCCCTCCAACGTTGGCAAACTGTTCTCAGGAGAGTTCAAAACTCTCCTTCGAATACCAACCTGACGATGAGGCAAAGATGAGCCACTCCAGAGTAAAATGTTAGGAATTAAGAACTCCTCACTACCCCTTATTGGTACTTTGCCACGGTTATGGTCATTCAAAAAAACTATATGCTTTGAATTAGAATTAAAAACTCTTCTTCAAGGCACTTCTTACCCGTAGGCCGTCCACTGACCAAACTCCCCTGAATATGCTGATGCTCGTGTTTTTATACTCTACGCTGAGCACACATACACGAACTAACACCTACGCGCAACTATATGTGCAGCTGTGTTTAGCAAACACTGTCTCATGGTTGATATTTATGCATTGTATGGTGGTGCCATCTACGCTGACCGTTAATTTTAAATACAATTTTCAAAATTAGAAATACTTTAACCTACATTACGTGTAACTTATTATACTAAATTAGTTATTTATTCAAAAGCATATATAACAACGCTTCTTGTGTTAATTGTTAATAATAAATGAAATAATTAAATGAATAACTAAATAAATAGAAATATATGGAAAAACGGGAACAAGACTTCGCGTGTGTTGCTCCAAAATAAGGCCTCCGATTTTGAGCGTTACAAGTTCTAAGCATGGAATATGTACGACCACAAGCACAATTAATGTGATTGGACGAGGACAGATTTTTGTTCTAAACGACGCCAAGATTTTTTCCTAAATCCAGCTTCTGCAAACGAATACTGCTAATAAAGCTATCGGGTATGATGTTATTTGTTTGTCTCTTCTGAATAACTAGGTATTTAGACTTTTTGTGACTAGTACTCAAACCATTAGCATTAGCCCACCGGTAGATGCGCTCAAGTTCGGCATTCAAAGTTGCATTGCTCAATTTGCGATGAATCACACGCTATATAAATCTGAACATCATCAGCATACACTCTTACTTTACAGTGATGAAGCTGGTTTGGCACATCATGGAGGTATAATGAGAACAGCAATGGTCCTCTTCCCGATTGGACTTATGGCTGCCATTTTGCACATGCTGCGACCTGTTAGATAGATATGTTGATATCAATTTTGCTGCAGTTGTAGAGAACAGATATATCGGAATGCCGAGTGAACGGACTGGATTCCTTTATCCGGCTTTCGGTTTGGTTTGAATCTGAACCGTCGGTGGAAGTGTAAGTCTCGTGGGCTGCACTTCTCGCTCAGGCAACACAACGGGACCAAAAGGACCCAAGTGGGCTGGTTTTATGAAACTGGCGGCCTGTACAACCTAACCTAGAGAACATGTAATTAATTTCTGCTTGTTTTTACATCGAAACTTGCTGGTTTTGTTTCCAAGTGTTGCCAACTCAAAGTTAGCTACCTTCAAAAAACACCTAATAAATTACTAATTACAATAAATTTTTTTCTATGGCTCTTTAAGAATAGTATACTCGTACTTTGCTCGCCTGCAAAGCAAAACGGAATGAAATTTAAATATAACTTGCAAGAACCAAACAAGTGGCAGCTAAATAAAACAACTTGCAGATGAATAGTACGTGAAATGGTTTTTGATGGCCTGCGAACGCTGCGTTTAATAAAAACTTGTTTATGGGTTGTGAAAAAAAGAAGATAAACCACCAGCTGTGCGCTTTAAGATGGCTTTTCCTTTTAGTTTTTCTACTTGGAAACTTTTTGATAATTTATATTTATATTTTTTTGGAAGTTATAAAAACTGTTGCTGAAAGGAAAAAAGAGATATTTTTGGTTAAAATAAACCTAAATCAAGTTTGTTGTATTCGTTTCAGGGAAAACAAATTTTCTTTCATAAAATATTGCAAAAAGTTGTAAGCATTTTTGCAGCTTGTTTATTTCTTTTAAACAAATCAAAAAGTTTATATTGACATGTTGTCTTCCCTTTTTTCTTTTTTGTTGTTCTTAATGGAAAACAAAGTTTTGCACAACAGACGAAAACTTTATTTATTTTCGTCAACAAACTATAGTTCGGAATCTATATGGGAAAGTCCACTTTTCTGTTAATTAACCACCTTGATATAACTCTTTAAAGCTTTGTGAAAGTGTTATCATATACCACAACACTATAGCTTTTTTGTTTATAAATAAAAATAAATAACTTTAACGCAAAAGTTTTATCAATATAATACGGCTTTATTTTCGTTAAAAAGTACTTAGCATTAGGGTGTGTTCGAGCAAATGTGTTTAAAGCCATGACTAGAATTTGATATGCTAGTAAAAAACTATTAAAAACAGAAATATAGCTCACAGAGCCATGAACATGGCTATACGAAATGTTATGATCGAACTAAAAATCGCAACACAGAGAACAAAATACCAAGTACGGTATTTGTAGAAGTGGAACGAATAATAAAAATACAATTTTTGAAATAATTACAGCGTGTTCGTCGATTTCGAGTGAAAATATAGGCGAAAGAAAGCTAGTCACTCACATTCGAATCAATTTGGATTTGTCTATATCACTATTATTCGTTCGCATAGGCTTATTTATTCTAATTCAGTTTTGACACGCCGTTCGCATAGAATAAAGTTAGAAAAAACCCAAATCAGTTTTCTTACGCCTACACTGAAAGAATTATGCGTCATATATTTAATGAAACTGTTTCATTAAATATTTTTCATTAATCCAATGAAAACTTTTCACAATATGCATGAAACTTCATATATATTATGAAATAGTTCCATCAGAATGGTTTCATTAAGTTTCATAGTTTCACTAAAAAAAAATCATTGGATTTATGACTACAAATTCTTTGAATTTTGGTAAGATATATTAATGGGCATTTATTAATCTTAAGCTACAGTTTAAAAAACTTCAACTTTTTTTTGAGTTTCATAATTCCAATGAAATAGAATTCATTAGATCAATGACAAATAAATTTCTGGCTACCGAGCTTGGGTATCAACGTACATATGTGTATGTACTCAAATCAGCATAATAATAGTTTACAAAATTTAAATACCATTGTATTGAAGTCATTTTAATTAATAAACTCTGTTTTATTTGGTTAATAACGAGTGATTTTTTTGCTATTATCTTTTTGGCAACACTAGTTTTGACAGCTCACGCACGTTTTGTATCTTGTGTCACTGTCAAACATCTTCAGTTTGGTCTATAATTTAATCATGAATCGTCTTACAAACGAACAACTCTTGCAAATTATTGAATTTTATTACCAAATTGCGTGCTCTGTTAAGAAAGTTCATCGCGCGCTTCTTCCATTTTATGGTCAGTTTAATCGACCTACTGAGGCTTCTATTCGGGCTATTGTAAAAAAATTTCGCACCAAATTTACATTGTTGGACATTAAACCACCAACACGCTTACGTAGAGTGCGAACTGAAGAAAATATCGCAGCCGTATCGGCCAGTGTTGGTGATGACCGTGAATTTTCGATTCGGCGCCGTTCACAGCAATTGGGCCTCTGTTACTCCACTACGTGGAAAATTTTGCGGAAGGATTTGGATGTGAAGCCTTATAAGATACAGCTGGTGCAAGAATTGAAGCCAAACGACCTACCACAACGCCAAATTTTTGGTGAATGGACTCTTGAAAAGTTAGATGAAGATCCACTTTTTTTATCGAAGAATTGTGTTCAGCGACGAGGCTCATTTCTGGTTGAATGGATACGTGAACAAGCAAAACTGCCGTATTTTGAGTGAAGAGCAGCCAGAAGCATTGCAAGAGCTACCAATGCATCCACAAAAAACAACCGTTTGTTTGGTGCGGATTATTTCATGCATTTTTCTGAATTTTATGTGTTTTATTTTTTTTAAATTTCCGATAGTTCTTATAAAATCACCCATTACTTATTCAACATTTTCTTTTATCATAATTATGTACAATTTCACAAAAGCAAGGAATAGTATTGTTTGTGTAATGAAATAAAGTACCAATGAATAAATGAAATAATTCTATTGATCTTATTACGTACATTTGTGAACATATTTTATTCATGTGTGTTATGATATTATTTCATTAAACAAATGTAACTATTTCATTGATTTAATGTAAATTTTTCAGGTGCTCAATGAATAATAAAATTAGATACATGAAATAACTTCATTAACCTTATGAAGGAGTTTCATATTTTTAATGAATATATTACATTAGTACAAAGAAGTTATTTCATTAAATAAATGTTACTTTTTCATTAATTTAATGTACAGTTTTCTTGTGTTTCATGAAATTGATTCTTTGATGTAGAGAAATTTTTCACTAATCATATGATTTGTCTTTCATACTTTTAATGAAAATAAGTCATGTTTCTTATTAACATGTTTCATTACTTTTATGAAGGTTTTCATTAAAATAATCTAATGAAATTTGTTTCATTATTTCTATGAAAAGTTACAATGGTTGAAAAATAATGAAAAAATTCATAAAAGTAATGTCAAAATTCAAAGAATTTCTGAACAAAATTTTTTCAGTGTAGAATGCGAATGATTTCGACATCGGCGAACTGGCAGTTAATTTAATGAATTTTTGTTGAACTTTTATCATTTTATAAATAAGATTTTTGTACATTTGTACAGCGGGTTTTTAGTTAGTACGGCTGAAAAACGAATGCTCTCTGTAATGTGCAGTACTATTTCCCGGGCAATCGACCACAAATGGATGAGCTCTGAACGATGCACGTGTGCTACGTAAAAATGTGCGAGTTTCAGGAACAAGGTCCCTAATCTCGTCAGAGCAAAATCCATTGTAGTAATGATAGAACAGAGTAACGCATCCCACATTGCGTCGATGTTCCAGTAAGTCAATATAGTAGGATACCCTGCTGTCACCGCTAAGCTTCTGCTTCTGCACATAGTCGAGTAATCCCAAAATAGACTTTGAGGCACCGGCCCAAACATTATCAACAGACAAATAACAGCGCAATATCTTTTAGGAAATTCATTTTTAATTTTGTTGATTAATTAAATCGTTTAATAATATTTTTTATGGAATTTTTTTTATTAATTCAATTAAACTGTTTAGTTAATAAATTATTCTTATTTCAATTCCCTAATTTATCATTACATCTGAATACAACTTACTTGTGCTTTAGTATGCTCTTCGATTTTTTACTATTCGGAAAAACGGATCAAAGAAACGTTTTGTGTAAAAAATGAACAGAACACAAGTTCAATTGTGGTATAGCCGATGTCAATAACGATACGCGTCCTGGCATTGCAGCAGTGAAGAAAAGGATTTTGAATCACTATCAGAGAAATTGCTGATGATGTTGGCATATCATTCGGCTTATGCCAAGGAATTTTTGTGGATGTTTTAGGCATGAAACGTACGGCAGCGAAGATTGTTCCAAAATTGTAAAATATTGAGCACAAAAAAAGCGTCGTCAGGAGCTGCTAAACATCTTCAACGACGATCCAGATTGTCTCGAAAAAATCATAACTTATGACGAATCTGGGTTATATGGCTATGACATTGAAACCAAATCCCAATCATCCCAATGGAAGCGTCCAGAAGAGGCAATACCAAAAAAAGCGCGTCAAGTTCGGTCAAATGTGAAGGTTCTATTCACTGTTTTCTTTGGCTGCAATGGCGTGGTGCATCATTAATTCTTGCCAGATGGTCGTACAGTCAATCTGAAATACCACTTTGAAGTTATGCGCCGTTTGCGCGAAGCAATTCGTCAGAAACGCAAAGAATTGTGGAAAAAAACAATCATGGATTTTGCACCATGATAATGCACCAGCTCACACATCGATGCTTGTGCGAAAGTTTTTGTCTAAAAACAAAACTGTTATCATGCCTCAAGCACTGTATTTATCGGACTTGGCCTCCGCTGACTTTTTCCTCTTCCTACAACTGGCACCGTTGGAAGGAAAGCGTTTGGCTACGATTGAGGAGATAAAAGAAAAATCGAAACAGGAGCTGTTGGCGATACCAAAAAGCGCGTTTCAGAAGTGTTTTGAGGAATGAAAAAAACGCTAGCATAAGTGTATTATATCTGAGGGGAATTACTTTAAAAGTGACAAGATAGTTATTGATGAATAAATAAATACTTTTTGAAAAATTTTAAATACGGGTTATTTTTTGGTTAGTCCTCGTACGCTAGATACTGATCAGGTTTGCCTAATTTAATTTCAAAACTTCCATGCTGTCATAGATAGGTTTAAGACAACTGTTCACCAATACCACTCTCTCTTTTCTCCTCCACGCAATATATATTACTAGTGCCAGTGCAGAGCATAAGCATATATGGCACGCCCTACCCCCGCCCACCCATTATTGAGTATTGCTCCAAGGTTAAAAAAGACCTGCTTAACAGCTACGAAATATTGTGTTGAAAACAATGGGCATATTTTACTATATAAATGTAAGACTTTCATTATGTTGATGAAATCATTTGATTGTAAATACTATCTCTCGCACTCAAAATATGATTTTTTTGGTGTTTGCCATGAAAACAAATTTTCAAATTCAACTTTGTTTTCACAAACGAGCAAATTTCTTTCTATTTAGGATTGTTAATTCATTATTGAAATCTTACTCATAATCCTAATGCAGCTTTATGTTAGCCCAAAAGCTTTAAAAAATTCGTAATATTAATGTAAAAATCATTATGAACAAAACTTTTTGGGCTAAAAAAGCAACTTTGTGCTAACCAATTCTGTCTTATATAAAACAGAATTGGGATTATAAGCAACTCAAATGAGCCAATTATAATGGGGTTTTGGGGAAAAGAAATAAAAAGCGGGTTAATATTTCTTTTCTAATAAAATATAAAGTAGTTTATTAATTATTCATCTGAGTGTAAACAATAATCGATGAGTCAAAACTAAGGTTGATTGCACCAGTTTGTCTATCGTTGAAGCTGGTATGTAAAACAAGGAATTTATCTACCGGAACGATGTAAAACCCAAATGACACTTGAAAAATTCCAATTGACTTGACTTGTCAGTGCGAAAAACTTTACGTAAGTAATTCAAATAAATGAAATTCATAATTAATAATTATTACAATAAAAAATATATTAATATATGTATATACCGACAAAAAATTATAAACAGCTTGTTTTCTATGTTTCCCAGCTATCTATAGTTGTGTTCATTTACTAAAAACTTTTACAAATTTGTAATAATTGTTACTAGAAAGCGTTCATTAACCCAAAAAATTTGCAACGAGAGAGCGTCAAAAGAGCGTAAAAAATTGAGAGCCATAAAAATTCTTGCAAGTTTTTACAAGTAAAATTTTTACTTGCAATAATTATTCAAACAGCTGTTTTGCTTTTGTGTTTACAAAACAGTATTTCTAAATTAAGTTAAAAATTAAAACATTTTGGGAAATTTAAGAAATTATACTTGTATGTAAACTTTTAAGCCGATTAAAAGTATTAAAAAGATTACAAATGTATTTTTGTAGTCTTTTTAATAAAATAAGAAGTCTTAAGGGAAAAAAACTAAGCAACACAGTATCTGGCACATCAGTGGCAAAGGATGTTCTGGCAAATTTTCTTGCTTGAATGTGTTTAAAGCTTCTAGGGAAGCAATTAAATTCACACTTGGATCCTTCCATTTATAATTATATTAACATTTATCTAATTTTAACCTCTAAAATATTTCTGTTTTTTGTTACTTTATTTTTTACAAACCAGATGTTATTTTTAGTATTGTAAATATTATGAGTACCTAGCTACTCGGTACTTTACACTTTGAAATTATGCTATGCTAGGTAGGCAGTTGTAACGTATAAATACACGTTTCAGTTCAATTGTGAATTGAGTCTTTCAATTGAATTGGTTCTTAACAATACACTTCATAAACTGAATTGAAAGATTTTCATCCAACTATCAGATTCAATGAAATTAAAGACAATTTTAAAATTATTTAACATTTTCTTTACAAAAAATAACAAACATAAATTTGGACAATAATTTATTGAATTTTTGTTGAACTTTATAATTTTTAAATTAAATTTTTGGTTTGTACATTTGCAAGCTTTTTCCTTTCTTAAGTTTTTTGGACAACTGATCAGGAGACTCAAAATGGTTTGATTTTTCTTCAACCAACTCGACAACTTCCAAACGAATCAATTTAAACATCTTGATACAACAACCGACTCAGTAGCCAATTGAGTTTATCGCAAAGGGAACGATCTTTCAGAACCCAAGTGAGCTGGAGAATCCAGGTACTTTTTTGAGAATCCAGCGGCCTGCCTGCCTAACCAATTTAGTTGAAACGTGTATGGGGTAAGCGCCCCTAATTGAAAATAGATATTTTATTCAAAAGTATCTAATCACCCCTGTATTTAGCGTATTTCGGCTACGTCTAGTACCAGATTAAACAAAAATGGTAAAACTTTTCTTTATTCTGTTACAAGCCGTACTCAAAAAACGCCAGCTACGACAATGCTGAATATAAATAACCACAACCACGCTCTTTTTATAACAATATACATATGTATAATTTGTCCAAAAAATTTAAGAGTAGTTATTAAGTACTCATATATACCTATACATAACAACACTACTCTAACTTGCAAATTTTAGCTAGAAAAGTGTTCATTTACTTTTTCACATTTTTGAGAGTAATTTTGCAAAATTTCTTCTTACTCTCTCGTTACGAGTTTTTACTAGTAAAGTAGATGAACACACCTTATATGTCAACATTTCATAGGAACTACCCTAATCATCAGTAGACTTTGGAAATTTTTGAGATATTCTCAAACATTCAACTTTATATCCCAACAATATATTGCTGGGATATAAAGTTAAATGTTTGAGAATATCTTTCAAAAATTTCCAAAGTCTACTGATGATTAGGGTAGTTCCTATGAAATGTCGACATATAGATAGCTGGGAAACATAGAAAACAAGCTGTTTATAATTTTTTATTGCTATAAGTGTTAGAGGCTAGAATGGCGAATAAAAACTTAATTGTTTGTATACATTAATATATTTATGGCTAAAAAAAAAATAAGTTTGTCCTAAGTAGTTTGGACACATTATATTTACCCAAGTTTTTCTATCAGTGTATGTATACATTTGAGTTTGTTCGTTGGCACGTGATTAAAATAGATTAATTTGAAACTCATTTAAAAGATTTATGTACAAGTTAGTTGATTTATGAAGAGACAATACCACTAGGCAGCTTAAATCGTTACAACATATGCTAAATAAAGCTTCGGATATGAGATACAATTAATTCAAACTTCACACAATACAATTTGCAAAGATTAATTTCATTACACGCTGGCATTTGTTCGATTTTGTTTTATAGATTGCCTAAATTAAATAATAAATAATGCAGCAAAAATCATTCTGTTTGCAAAAAAAAATATCAAAATATGGTCAATATGAGCAATAAACAGATTAAAATTGATATAGCAACGTAACGGCTCAATAAAGGCAGTCATGAGTACAATAACTAACCACAAGGAAAATCTTTGTGGCTTTAGTTTATGAATTTGTGTACATTCCTTAAGCCAACAGATTCTGTTCCACAAAAAACAGCCGTTTCCCATTCCATTTATTTTTTTCTTTTGTGATTATATTTATTAACAAAGTGAAAGCTTTCTCAAAATCATCATAATTTCATCATTTTTCTGCTTTGATTATTTATTAATTTTGTTTTTCTCCAAAGGATGTTGCGTACCCCCTAAAACATATTATTGTTCGCCTACAATATATACGCGTAGCCATAGCAATAGCCACTATCACCATGGCCGGAAAATACGTAGTTAATTTTTCTTTTCCCTAAAACAACAAATCCCGAAAGCAACAAATAGACAACTTGATTTGCATAAATACCAAATTTATAACACAAACAGTATTTCCCTTCCTTAAGCTCTAGCTGACAACTCTGTCCTGTTTCCTGCTTATTTGTTTTCTATTTTTAATTTATGTTTTGGCAAAATAATTTTCATCATCTGAGATTCCTTTTATTTGTTTACGGCTAAAAAAAATAAGGTTTTATTAAGTCACCCCAATTCTTTTTTATTATTTTCTCGAATGTCTGCCAAAAGTCAACGAACAAAATACGTACTCGTATTGCTTTCAGGCAAGAGAAAAACATTTCTTTCAGTTAAAGAATTATGTAGAGTAAGTCCAAATGGTTAATTACAATCCAACCTTTGAAATTATGTTATTTATGACCCTCAAAAAAAGTAAGACTGCACGAAATAATAGATAAAATTTTATCATTGCCGCTTAAAGAATATAAGTGGGGAAATTTAAAACATCAAAAATGTGCTCACTCCGTCACATACTCCGAACTTCAGGAGATTCCAGTTCTTCAATAGCTGTACCACACATTAATATAAAGGTAAGTCTAACCAAAATGCGCGATATTAAGCTGAAGGTCGATACCAGGTGTTATATGCACTGCGCTTTTTACACGTAGAAGAAAAAATATGGTTGATATGACAATATTTTAGGGGCAAAATACGATTGTTGATTTATATAGTTGAATACAATCACTTAATACGGTTTCAATCTGAAATTTTACAAAATTAAGTAAAGCCAAGACTCAAAAATTATACCATTTAATCATATTTTTGGTAAAACTAGTAATATTTGTACTACTATTGTAAACGAAACTAGCTGCAGTAGGAGGCAAACCTCATCAAAGACCCAACAAAGACGACAATTACACCCCCCCGCCCCCTCATCGGATTCATCGTCGGATGCAAAGCATAGAAGCCGGCCGAGTCACCAACCCGTGTCACCACAACCGTCTCCACTGAATTCATCAGCACCCGTTCGTCTACAGTCCATCACAACAGTTGCCAGCAAGTTTGAGGCCGTAGGTCAAATGTTCAACATAAATATCTCCAGTGGACTCTTGAGTCCAATTTTCTGTACTCTTTTTTTTTTCAATTATTAAATTAAAACCCGCAAATTTTTATGTAAATATTTTGTTTTGATTCTGACAATTGAAGCTCTAAGCACTTAGACAACAGCAGACTTCCCAACTTCACGGCTACAAATGAAGTTAGCTTCAAATGCTACCGTCTCGTCAGCAATATAATTATTTTCAAGACAGCAGCAGCACTATGTGTATTTAAGCAATGCAAATTTCAGAGGTGCCATATATATATTTTACATGAATAAAATTAAAATTACTGACTGAAAACGTATAATATCACGTAAAGTTGCAAAAACTCATCAATTTATTTGTTTATTTTATTTATGTGATGTTTATTTCTGTTAAATATTTCAAACAAATTTTAGTTCTTATTGCTGCCAATTTATAATTCTAGTGGCAGCACTGCATTTACTTTTTGCTGCCTACGAAAATAGAAATTAGTCTAAGTTGGCAGCAGCAGCAAATACTGTTGTGAAGTCGTGCTGCTGTGTGATGTCGTTAAAATAATCGTGTGCATTTAAACACATGTATTTTATTTTTGACAGATTGCTGCTTGCTGTCTGCTGTCGTCTATGTGTTTAAAGCTTGAGCTGACAATTTTTGCCGCATAAAAAATGTGACAACCGTGTGAACTGACAATATTTTTCATGCCAACATTGTTAGATAATGGAATTGTCAGATAATTGTCTTACAATGGAATTGGCATTTTTCTGACAATTGTCTAGCAACCGTGTAAACTGACAGTTCGTATTGTAAGAGCAACTGTGCATTGTCATGCAATTGCCAGCACATTGTTAGATCAGACAATATTGTCAGATCTGACAACCGTCTGAACAAAGCTTTATAATAATGTTTATAATGAATATAGTAAATAAAACGTTTGTACTCGTATGCAAGCAATGCGCTTAATAAAAAATGTCTTCTAAATTGACTTGTTTTCAATTAAATATTTCTCTGCAGATTTTCACGTATGTGTCTCAGGGACACATGTTGAAGATTTCAAATAATTTATGTCGGTACGATGAGGGTTAAGTCAGACAAGAAACAGTTTGCTAGTTGACATTTGTATGAAATGTAAAATGCGCAGTGATTATAAGTGTATTTGTAGCATAAATTAAAGTGCATATAAAAATAGATTGCTGTCAATTTGCACATCGCCGGATGCATTTGTTTTACACACTGTGTGGGACGCCAAATAAACCTCTTTGATTGATACAGGGATTTAAAATTTATTCTATTCTTTTGTTATATTTTATTATTGTTGCTGTTCGAATGTTCACAGGATGGAAGTGGAGGGGAACAGCTGAATGTCATTTCAGGGAAAACTTATTTTGCTAAAAGTAGAAAAGTTTTTGTTAACTCTTTTAGATATTCTGTTGGAACAATTCATTTTTTTCTTTCTCGATTTTGATGTCATGTCAATTTAACAAAAATAAGCAGATTTTCAAGAGAATTTTCTTTTATTTAAATTGACGTTTTTATGACATATATATTGTCTTCTTTTTCCATTGCGAGCCTGTAAAGATATATCCGGTAAGGATGTGAAGATAAATTCTTAACTTATCAGACAAGTTTGTTTACTTTATTAGCTACTAATATCGGGTGGTTAAATTTCAAGGGCCGATGTTGAATGTGAACCACACCTAATTGCCAAGTTTTTTTTTTCCGAATTTTATTTGACATTTCTCTATTTCAGACTTACTCAATTTGAACCATGGAGAGATACACAATCCAACAACGTGTTAAAGTTATCCAGACTTATTATGAAAATGATGCTGAATTTTCGAAGAAAATCATCTTCAGTGATGAGGCACATTTTCACCTCAGTGTATACGTCAATAAACAGAATTGTCGCATTTGGGCGAATGAGAATCCAAGAGTGACTGTCGAAAAACCAATGCACCCACAAAGAGTGACTGTTTGGTGTGGTTTATGTGCTGGTGGCATCATCGGGCCGTTTTTTTTTCCAAAATGAGGCCGGTCAGGCAGTTACTGTGAATGGTGTTCGCTATCGTAAGATGATAACGAATTTTTTATGGCCCGAATTGGAAGATATGCATGTAGACGATATGTGGTTTCAGCAGGACGGTGCCACTTGCCACACAGCTAACGAAACAGTTGCTCTTTTGCGCAACAAATTCAATGGCCGTGTTATCTCACGTAATGGCGATGTCAATTGGCCGCCAAAATCATGTGATTTGACACCGTTGGACTTTTTTCTTTGGGGTTATTTGAAAGAAAAGGTATACGTGGATAAGCCAGCAACAATTCAACAGCTAAAGGATGAGATAATTCGGCACATTAACGGCATAGAACCTCCATTATGCCTCAGGGTCATCGAAAATTTGGACCATCGGATGGAGGTGTGCCGCCGTGGTCGCGGCGCCCTTTTGGCCGATATTTTGTTTTATAGATAATTGAATAACACCAATATATCATAATAAAATAAAATTACAATAACTTCCTAAATCGTTTGTGTTTTATTCAAAATCAACATCGGCCCTTGAAATTTAACCACCCTTTAGTTTGTTTTTTCATGTTTCCTAGCTGTCTATATGTCAACAATTCATAGGAGCGGCCTAAATCATCAGTAAACTTGGAAATCTTTGAAAAATATTTTCAAAAATTTAACAATGGAGCATAGAAATCTATAATGTCGAGTTGGACAACAGATCGCATAACTATCACATATGGTTTGTGTCAGTATTCGATAGACCGTAGACAGGTTTTTCAATTGTTGTAACAATGTCGACTTTATCGCCTATAAAAAATGTTTTACATTTATTTGAAGAAAACGGCTGCTGGAAGTTATCGATTTTTGGTAGAAACTTATGGCCAACATGTGCCAACTCAAAAAACTTGTGAATGTTGTGAATTCGACACAGAATACAAGGAAAGGCTCGGTCAACTGAAAATGTTTGTAGTTGAGGAATTGAAAGCATTAGTCGAGAAAGATTGCTAACAAACGCAAGAAGAGCTTGCATTATTATTAAGAGTCACATTACAAGCCATTTCACAATTTTTAAAATCGTTGGGATTCACTAAAAAGCAAGGAAATTGTGTTCCATATGATTGAAGCCGAGAAATGTTAAAAGGGGATTTGTATGTCGAAAATGATGCTTGAACTTTTTAGTTTTTTGTTTTTGTTTTTAGAATAAATATTTCCCTTCAAATGAATAGGTGCAGTGTGTTAGTAGAAAATACGTACAGCAGTAACAAAAGACGTGTGCACAGGATGACAAACAAAACACAACAATCTCCTGCGGATTCTCACTTGCCAAAATATACCTAGCAGTCCACAAGTTATTACAATTTGCAAAGCAAAAACTAAAATATACATGTTAAGCACATACAACTAGCATCCGATTCGGAATAGTCAGTTTCTACTTATATTATGAAATTAAATGTACATAATAAGCAAAGAAGAAAACAAATCCGAATAATATTTAGCCATCGCACCAGCATCTGATTTGGATGGCTTAGTTTTTATTATGACTTTTTGTTTATTTTCTGCAGTTGTTACACCGTTATTTTTTTTTTTTTTTTTTGTGATTTATTTGCTTCTTCCAAAATTGATATCAGAATCAAAAGTATTTTTGCAAGTGAACTGTATACACGTTTAAAAAAAAGAAGTTTTATTAAAATATATTAATATAACAATAATTAATACGAATAGTAAGTGTCTATAATATGTATATCAAATATTGTACGCATTTATTTATGTATGTATTGCATGTTTTGTGTTAGAATAAAATGAAAGGCTTTAGCAAACGACATCTAAGAAGACTGAAAAAAATGCAAAGTTAACGTTTAAAAGAAAATATTGAAGCTACACCCGAGAAAACTTATGATAACAACCCTCAACTCAAACTCATTCCATTATCGATCCTAATTGGACCCTTCTAATACCAACATAATATCTACTACTAAAGGTTAATTGCATTAAGACACATCTTAATGCCCTCCGAATCATCGTAACAATTATTTCCATCTAACCTTCACTTACAGTGTAGGTAGTTTTGGACTTATCCAAACTTCGCTTACAATGTATACAGTGTTGGATGCATCTTATGGCCTAGGCCATCGCTGTGTAAATGTAAATAGGAAATGTATACAGACTTCGGATGGGTCGCGCTTACATTGTCAATGGTCTTAGATCGAAGATGTATGTGACAAAAATTTCACTGGGTACATAAGAAGCAAAGAAGAAAACAAATGTTAATAATATAGTTTTGGACTTATCTAATCTTCGCTTACAATGTATACAGTGTTGGTTGCATCTTACGGCCTAGGCCATCGCTGTGTAAGGCTTTAAACACATAGACGACAGCAGACAGCAAGCAGCAATCTGTCAAAAATAAAATACATGTGTTTAGATGCACACGATTATTTTAACGTCATCACAGCAGCACGACTTCACAACAGCATTTGCTGCTGCTAGCAACTTAGATTAATTTCTATTTTCGTAGGCAGCAAAAAGTAAATGCAGTGCTGCCACTAAAAAATATATTGGCAGCAATAAGAACTAACATTTGTTTGAAATATTTAATAGAAATAAACATCACATAAATCAAATGAACAAATAAATTGATTAGTTTTTACAATTTTACGTTATATTATTAGGTTTTCAGTCAGTAATTTTAGTTTTATTCATATAAAATATATATGTGGCACGTCTGAAGTTTGCATTGTTTAAATACACCTAGTGCTGTTGCTTTCTTTAAAATAATTATGTTGCTGATGAAATGGCAGCATTTGAAGCTAACTTCATTTGTACTCCTGATGTTGTGAAGTCTGCTGTCGTCTAAGTGTTTAGAGCTTAAATGTAAGTAGGAATTGCATACAGACTTCGGATGGGTCGCGCTTACATTGTCAATGGTCTTAGATCGAAGATGTATGTGACAACTGTGAAAATGATTTACATCAGTACCTGCCTTGACGGCCTAACCTGACGGTGCACCAATTCCACGGAGTGAATTTTTCACGATTCACCACCGACCCCGTGTGGCTTGCTAGGCTCACACAGGTAGCAATTCTTGCCATATGATTGCGGCCATATGAACAACTTTTTGATAACGAGTTCGGGCCTTCTAATCCCTCCTGTATGCAATTTCCCAGCAATAAATGGAGGACAAGGCTTAATGAGTTGGTAGGCCGAAGCCCACTAAGAGCATCAGCCCTTAAACCAACTCACCCGTCAACCATCACCACTGGTTCCTTACAATACAGGTATCTGTTGTATAGGCAACAGATCCTCGGGAGATTGTTAGTCCCCGAAAAAAGCCACACAACAAACAATCATCAAGGATACTAACACTCCCTTCCTGCGTTTTAGGTTTCAATCACAGCCAGAACGTTTCAGCACCTCAACCATGATCAGCCCGGGTCGAACCGCAAGCAAAGCTACCCGGGGGCCATGCTGATCCCCGTTCTGCCAATTTATACCCGTGGTAAGGGTTTCGGAAGCCAACACAACAAAAGTCATGTGGCTTCCTAGAGTTTTGTTTGCCGCACCAAACGAGGGACCCCCTCCCCTCTTTTCAACGAAAAACAGAGCGCCCAAGTTAGGAATACGCCAAGGCAAAACCTGTTCCTCGGGAGGGATGTATGTGACAAAAACTTCACTGGGTAGCCACTCCATTTACTAACAAATCAAATGAAACAAAACACATTTGGCATGAAATGCATTTCGATTTGACCGCCCATTTTAATTTGCAAAATAAGTTACCAAAAACATTTTACCAGCTTTTCAAGATTTCATTATTTTAAGGAAGAAGTCAAAGCACTAATTACGATGATGCATTGGCTGCCAGCTGATCTCATGGTGAAGGAAGTGGCCATGTGCTCGGCAATTAGGCTAAAAGCCAGTGAGATGTGGAAAGAAGCGACAGAAGGTCACGCTTCGATAATAGAAAGTATAACGGACCTCCCGGAGTATATTGATTACTGTGCACCAGCTCTAATGCCCGACAAGAGATTTGACGTGATCTTATCAAGGACGGCCTCGGCAGCGAACCAAATGGGTAGCCAAGAGGACGTGCTTGAAATTTTCACAGATGGATCCAAGTCGGACATGGGAGTTGGTGGTGGTATCTTTATGCCCCAGTATCAGAAGAGGATCAGTTTTAAGCTATACGATGAGTGTAGCGTAATGCAGGCTCAAATTACAGCTATTTTGAGAGCAGCTAACTGGTTGAGGTACTATAGGGTATACGGGGTGAATATCCGAATCTGTACTGATAGTAAGGCTGCGTTAAATGCGCTTGTGGGTGTCTATACGACGTCCAGGTTGGTTCAGGAATGCCGGATATCTCTTAATGAGATAGCGAGACATTCAAGCCTGGAGCTTTTCTGGGTACCGAGGCACAGTGGAGTGCCCGGAAATATTGTGGCGGATGAGCTGGCGAAAGCCGGAGCTCGTCTACAGAGAGGGCACATTGATACGATGGTAGGAGTCCCGCTTAACAGCTGTAAAAACCAAGTGCATCATCAACTTGTAGGGACTGCACAGGACAGATGGTCTGGTGAGGTCACCTGCGGAGTAGCAAGGCTGACATGGCCTGCGTATGATCGTAGTAGAACTGCGGTTTTAAAGGGTTTTCCCCGTCAAAGGTTGCGTACCTTGGTGGCAGTTCTGACAGGACATTGTCTCATAGGGACGCATGCTAGGAGGTTAAATCTTCCATTTAATGATTTCTGCAGAAGTTGCGGGGATGAGGACGAGGAGGAAAGTGTTGAGCATTTCCTCTGTCGATGCCCGGCTCTCAGTTCTATGAGAGCGCTGTACTTAGGCGGACCAATGCTGCACGGGTTAGCAGATATATCGGAATGCCGAGTGAACGGACTGGATTCCTTTATCCGGCTTTCGGGTTGGTTTGAATCTGAACCGTCGGGGGAAGTGTAAGTCTCGCGGGCTGCACTTCTCCCTCAGGCAACACAACGGGACCAAAAGGACCCAAGTGGGCTGGTTTCATGAAACTGGCGGCCTGTACAACCTAACCTAACCTAAGGAAGAAGTCATTGACCGTAATCGTAGTTAACTAAGGTTTTCCTAAATTTAACTTTAATTTCGCCCGCATAACAATTTAATTGTTTGTTTTTTCTTAGAAGAAAAAAGCATAAATGATTATTCTTCATATATTATTGGCAAATTAGTGCTTATAACTAAATCTCGTGTTCGGCATATAAGAGATAATCTTGGTAGTGATAATATGTAATAGTATTCCAAGAAAACTAATCTTATCCTTTATAAGTCCACCTTACCTTAAGGCATGAAACGAGTTCATGCATCCTTTTTAGGTATGTGAAGCTGGGTATATGGGCATGTATGTAAGTATGTGTGAGCACACATGATTAAAATCACCTAAATATTTGCTTGATTAAACACACATGACCTAAATATCTGTCTCTGGCCACACATTTTCTTGATCAAATAGAAGCAAATGAAGCCAAAATATACTCCTGACGCTTACTGACTTTGTAGTAGAAGCATTTTATTTTATGTCTGATTTAATATCAACATTTAAACATTTAAGAAGAATGATGTTGTTGGGGTTTTTATGTTGAAATGTTGTTTGGCTTGCGGCCGCCTACAACAATTTAATTAAATTTGCTTACAATACTTGGCTGTTGCTATTGTGCAACCTTAACAAATATTAACAAACAAAAACAAATGTTATACACTCGTATATGTATTTGATGGTGTAAATACCACTACACTCATATAATAAAGATATTAAAAAGATGAGAATATAAATATCGTAGCAAGGATTTGGCAAAGCATTGCCTTAATAAAAGGTGGTCCAACCAGCATGCAAGAGGCTAATTGCGAGTCACACCTTAACGCAGTGGTGCCCACAAGTTCTGTATGGAAGAGTAAACTCTAATACTAATTTGTTGTAAAAAGCAAACAATTTACAAAAACAAAATTTACACTGATAATCGCTGTCATCAATGTTTTCCAGCAAAACATGCGAAAGTGTTGTTGCTTAGCTCTTGTGTGTGTGCAGTGAAGAACGGGAAAAAATATATAAGACAAAGTTGTTTTTGTATTTTTCATTGCTAGTGCTGAGAGCAGTATGTGTGTATTAAAGAGCACAGCCCTAGAGCTAAGCGCTTTTACAAAAACAATTGAGCATCAAACGCATAGGCCTGGGCATGACCGCCTTAACGTTAAAATTTTTGCCAACTTAATTTTACATTTCTTTGTTTCAGTGCTGGAAAAATTCCAGCATGTAGAGTTAGACAACTGATTAACTCGTTAAGATTATTAAAGCCTTTAATGAAAATGGGCGTTCCAATCAAAATGCGTGTCATGAAAATCATCTTTAAAAACGGCACAAATTTTTTGCTCTGTGGATTCGTTAAAAAAATAGAATTGCCGCATTTAGGCAAATCATACTCCACGAGTGATTCGTAGAAAAGCCAATGCATCCACAAAGAGTGACTGCTTGATGTGGTTTAGGGGCTGGCAGCATCATCGGGCCTTAGTTCTTTGAAAGCGAATTCAGCCAAACAGTTACCGTAAATGGTCTTTGCTATCGCAAGATGATAACGCACTACTTGTGGCCAGGATTTAAGAATATGCACCTGAAAAATATGTGACTATAACAGTGTAGTGCTGTTTGCTACACAACCAATGAAAAATAGCTATTTTGCGTGAGAAATTCAATGGCCATATTATCGCACGTTGTGGCGATGATAATTGGCCGCAACGATCATGATCATGATTTGAGACTGGCGGTTTTTTCTGAAAGAAAAAATGTACGTCAATAAGTTAATAAAAATTCAAGGCATTGCCATTGACATCACACAGCGTTTTGCTCCCATATAGCAACGGGAGCCATAAAATACATACAAAATAATCGAGTTTTAATTATTGTTATTTATGTGTATGCATGTGTAAACATAATATTGTGACTTTCAACACAAGTACGATTAATCGTAACAATAGAATTTCCAATGTTAATATTATATAAATGGGCATGACATTAAAATTTAATGTTTTACAATAACAGTGTTGGCTGTGATACAATTACTATAAGTTTGATAAAATATTTGAGTATATACTATAAACTTGGTTCTTGGCTGTACTTAGTTTTGTAAAGAAATTTCAGGTTGAAACCATATGATGTGGTTGTGTTCAACCATATAATTCAGCAATAGTATTTGGCCCCTAGAATATTGTTATATCAACCATATTTTGTCTTCTCCGTGTTTACATTTACGATACACGATTTCTGCCGTCAGATAAGTGGGTCTTAAGAAATCAAATGCTGTCCAATAAGCCTAAATTGCTACGTTTGTTTGCTTTGAATGCCTCCTAAAAACAGGCTGTTAGAAACTCGAATAAATGCGATAATTACGCAAGTTAATCAGCATGAATATTTTTATTAATAGAACTTGCTTTTATCCTATTGCATACGAATATACAATAATGGACTATAAACAAACACAAACCTGCTGTTCGTTAACACCACAGGAGCGCGTATCCTTCTATACTCCATTAAATGGCAATGTGGACTTTCTCAGTCTTGCGAACACTGATTAAGTATTTGTGTATAATTTTCTGTGTCACTTCGAGTGTGTGCGTGTGGATTCATGTTTATATTTGCTTGTGAGACAAAAGAGTTTTCCTGTTCAAAAAAAAAAAAGAAAAAATGTATCCTTCGTAACACATACATATATGGGCGAGCAAATAATCACAGATGAAACTATTTGCATAACCTTCAATTATTGTTACTGAATCGTTGTGTTCGCCATCAACATGCAAAGAGAATCAGAATTTTGTGTATTAGATGGCAAAAGAATGTAAGCAGGAATAATTATTAAATCCAATTAAGTAAATGAGATGTTATTTCCATGTTAATTAATATTTTGGAGTTGATTAAAGTTTGAATGCTTCGAAGACATTTGGAGAAGGAGTTATCCTCTACAAAAAACATGTCTAGATACAGAATTTTTGGCAATTTGTATTGAAAACAGGTTTTGGTGTTTGTTCTTAATTTTTAATTTAGTTTTGCAGAAAATAAAAATAACAACACTTTAATTCTCTAGCGATAGTATTTACAGCAATTGAGTTAATTTTTTATAAGCTCTCAATAATGTACTTAAAATATTGAGATATACCGCTAAATGATTGAAAATGCTTTTCAATGGCTTCCAAAACTACTGATGATTAATGTAGCTTTTACGATATGACGACGTAATAATGTTTTTAATCAATAAATTGAAATATAAAAGAATAATAAGACAACATCAACAAAATGCCAGTATCAAGCAGCGGCTTCAAAGCGAAAATGATTATTTATAGAGAAATTATTATTATACTTTTATTATAGAAACTATTATTATATTTTTATTCTCAATATATGCAAATGACTTGCCAAAAATTCTTTCAAAATGCAATATTCACCTGTATGCTGATGACATTCAACTTTAAATATCGCACCTGAAAACTTTGTTACTGGTATGTCACATTTAACACGCAAAGAAAAAGCAGTTTGATATATGGTTGCAACAACATTAATATATATATTCTATAATATTGGGTATTACTGTTGAAAACAGCATATTATCAGTTTAATTATAATTTGTTCTTCTATAAATATGCTACAGTTTGCATTTCTGTCATTCTATTTTTACCATCTATAAATTTCAACATATGGTTGCATACAACAATGGCAATTTTGAAACAATTTTGGAAAGAACAATACTAAACCATTTGTTTTTCTAATGTGTATGATACGATAATTCATATGCAACAAAAGTAAGTTTACAAAGTAAATTTACTATTGTAGTCTTTAACAATGTTTTCCTTCTACTCGCTGACATATAGTTTTCTTTCAGTTCGATTTATTCTTTGGAAATAAAAAAATGTTTGTTGTGTTTTTGATTTTAAAAACATTTAAATAAATTTATCCAGCATTATTTAAAACAGAGCAAAAACGTGAATTTGCCGAAAATATAAATCTTGAGTATTCGCAAATATATACAGGTAAGTGTGTTTAATATTAAGATGTAAACATATGTATGATATATACAACAATACATGCAACCATATTACTATGATTATGTATGACTTTTGTAACTGCAGACGCAATTTTCAATAAAAACGTCGGTTTTCTTTCAGCAGATGGATATTTCAACATCAAATTAGAAATTTGTGCATTAACTCCACAGGGATGCAATCCAACTATTTGTTTTTCCTATTTATATATTATTAAAATATGTATGTATTAATGCTAAATAGTCGAACTTTATTTTGATATTTCTAATATTATATGATGATGGGTTGGTATCATTCATCTAGCTCCAGTTCAATCCTGGCCAAAGCCAAGAAATATTTTTATTTAAAATTATAGCAATAATTGCCGCGATCAATAACTCTTGATCAAAGAAGACAGGAAAAAATAACACTGCTCATCAGCACCCACTAGGGACAGCAGTGTAGCATCTGCGAAACAGCTAGTTGTCCCCCAGCTTTAGTGTATTCAATTATTTTTTCCTGTCTTCTTTGATCAAGAGTTATTGATCGCGGTACTTATTGTTAGAATTATAAATAAAAATATTTCTTGGCTTTGGCCAGGATTGAACTCATCATATAATATTAGTATTATTAAAATACATTATAAGCTGCCTTTTAGTGTAATTAATTATTATATGCACATATATATTTGTGCTAATTGTAATAAAAATATTGTTCCATTGCAATAAAGCTATCTCTGATATTAGTATGATTACTGCATGAATGTAATAATGTTACATATGATAAAAACCATGAATGGTCAGTATAATAATAAGGTTGAGTATAACAATTGCTTGGTATTTTTAATTAATTATAGATATGTTACACTAAAATATAGTATAGTTACTTATAGTATTTTTTACAACACTATGGTGGACTTCAATAGCGTTTTGGATATTGTATAACAATAAAATATTATCAGATACAACCATATAATTCAACAATAGTATGTTGCCCTTAGAATATTGTTGTATCAACCATATATTTTTTTCTACGTGAAATATTGAATTGAGGAAAATTTATGATTGGGCAAACGGACTCTATCTGAACCCGAAAAATTCAAAATGTGTTATAATCACCAAAAAAAAGTGTAGCTCCATCTGAGAGCACGGAGCCAAAAAATTTAAATTGTTAACAGGGCAAAAAAATCTGGGTATTATTTTTAACAACCATTTAACCCAGACAGATCATGTAAATTCAATGCTGGGCCAAACGTATTGCAAATTCTGAGCTGTCCGGTTCACACAATATTTTACACCTCTCAAAATAAGAATTTTGCTTGCTAAGACTTACCTAGTTCCTTCTCTTTTGAACGGGTGTGAATTATTTTCAAAGTGCGACTCGGTTAGTCAAAGAAAACTAAACATTTTGTTTAACAATATTATAAGGTATGTGTACGGATTGAGAAGATTTGATGACGTTTCATCTGTCTCTCAAAGTCTATATGGAGTTAGTTTTAAAAACTTATTAAAAATCCGCACCCTGGTTTTTTTTTTTGCATAAAATAGTTCATACTCGTATCCCTAATTACTTATATGAAAAAATTCGCTTTTTCCAATCGCTGCGAAACCAAAAGATTATGATACCTCGATACCAATATCTAGTATCCGAATGGCAATTTTATATACGAGTACATGCTGCCCGACTGTGGAATAATCTACCACTATGTCAACAGTTGAACAGAAATGCTAATAGTTTCAAAAATTTTTCATTAAATATTTTTATATAATCATATAAATTGTTTTTTATGGAATTTTTATAATATTTTCATTTCATTATTTTTATTATTTTTCTTTCCTTTTAAATTTAAATGTTTGTTGTATTTTGTGATTTCGTATATACCGTTTCTGTACTATAAATATAAGATTATATCTTGTTGTACAGAAAATAAACAAATAAATAATGCCGAATCAGTAAAATTAACAAAAATGTTTTTGCAACTAAAGCATTAAACACATCGACCACTGCAGACTGCACGACTTCACAACAGCAAAGGCTGCAACCGAATGTTGAAAGTCGTATAGTTCACTTCTGAATTATTTTGAATGAGAGAACAATATGAATTCCTTTAAAAAAATTATACTTAAGTGTGGCTATCTTAGACTTTTTCGCTTTACAAAGTTCAGTTGTTTTGCAGAACAAGTTTTGTTTATATCATGAAAAACTTTCTGCTCTATAAAAAACGTCTTAAAAACCTAAAAAGAGGAACTTAACTTCAGAAAGTTTTTGACTACTACATTTAATTCAATTTAAGCGTGTCAAGTTAAAAATTTGATCTGTTGTATCTTTTGATCTATAGCGAGAACTGTATTAGGTTAGGTTAGGTAGGCAGGCCGCTGGATTCTCTAAAGACTACCTGAGAACTGTATTAGAGAATACTGAAACTTCCCGACAATATATTGAATTTTCCCAAATGTGAACCAAAAATCTCTTACAAGTTTTTGCCAAAGATATGCAGCTAAAACTACTCGTAGTGAGCTAAAATCAACTGGTATACGAGGGCTGATCAAAAAATAGCCGTTATATTAAATTTGTTCAAAAAGTATTTATTTATTCTTGTCCCATTTAAAGTAATCCCCCTCAGATATACTCGCAATACACTTATGCCAGCGTTTTTTCCAATCCTCGAAACTCTTCTGAAACGCGCTTTTTGATATCGCCAACAGCTCCAGTTTAGATTTTTCTTTTATCTCCTCAATCACAGCAAAACGCTTTCCTTTCATCGGTGTGTTCAGTGTTGAGAAGAGGAAAAAATCAGCGGGGGCCAAGTCCGGTGAATACGGTTTTGTTTTTGGCCAAAAACTCACGCACAAGCATCAATGTGTGAGCTGAAGTGTTATCATGGTGCAAAATCCATGATTGTTTTTGTTCCACAATTCTGTGAGTTTCTGACGAATTGCTTCGCGCATAACTTCAAGGTAGTTTTTCTTATTGATCGTACGACCTTGTAGCAAGAATTCATGATGCACCACCGCAACCGAATCAGTGGGTAACACCAATACACGACTAATGTTTTTAACTGTCAAAGACAAACTGACAATCCGAAATGGTTGATATTGCCAATATGTATAACAGACATGTGTACCAACATCCTGCCATCCTGTCAATGTGTTCTTGCTATACATAGATTGCTGCCTTGGCCAATTCAGGTACCATTATATATCTCAGATATATTATGGTACATAAACTCACTATGGCCTAGTGTCCAGAACAGCGCAGATTCGAATATCTCATTTGCTGTAATGCAAATAAAATTATAGGATATTCTAAACTGACTTAAGTTGTATTGTGACATCCAAAAAACTTCACTAAAGATTAACTGGTATAACGAAGATCAGCACAGCTCCAGGAGGTTCTGTTTTGCAAACCATCGTAGCACTGATCGTAGTCAAGTCGCTTGCCTTTTGCCTGAAATATTAATGCCTGAAATATTAAAGCTGTGGCTTAGACCTAAAATCAAAGGAGACGGGTAGAGCTCCCTGAGGCAACCTCATTGGAATCCTGCAGATGCTATTATCTTGCAATAAGTGTCTTTAATTTAGGCAACCAGAAGTTATATATGAATGTGTAAGTTGATGAAGACCTGATGCTGTTAATAGGCTTCAGTCCACCAACTCGCATACTAGCTTTCCTCTGACTATCTTGCGAATTGCATACAGGAGCTATTTATTAGAAGGCCCGAGATTTCGAACAACGGGTTTGTTTAGATGACGTCAAACACATGACAGGAAGTTGCCGCCTGTGTGCACTTTACAAGTCACATGAAAGAGCTATTGAACCATGAGGTAGCTCACCTTGGCCTAACGTAATAAAATTACTATACAATTCTTGTACGAGGGCGGTTCGGAAACTTCTTAGTCTAGCACATAAAGCGCTGTATAAATAGAAAAAAGTTAAGTGTTTTGAAAACTTCCATCTCTGCTATGAGCACATGTTAAATTTTGTTTCGATCCGCAATTTTTTTACAATGGAAAAATTAGAAATGCGTGATGTCATTAAATATTTACATAAAAAAGGTTTATCGGGACAAGAAATTCATAATGATATGATGAATGTGTTAGGTGAAAGTGCTCCCTCATATGCACCAGTAAAAAATTGGGTTGCTTAATTTAAACGTGGTCGCACAAGCATTGAAGATGAACCACGTAGTGGACGTCCAACAACAGCAACAACAACAGAAATTATAGCCAAAGTGCATGATATGGTATTGAATGATCGAAGAATAAAAGTGTGTGAAATAGCTAATATCATGGGCATCTCAAATGATCGAGTCCATTTTATTTTGCATGAAGAACTACAGATGAAAAAGCTTTCTGCAAGATGGGTGCCGCATTTGTTAACAGTCGACCAAAAACGTATAAGAATGAACTTGTTTGTATCGTTTTAAGCGAAATAAAATGGATTTTAAGTATCGTTTCATAACTGTTGATGAGACATGGATCCACCACTATACTCCAGAGACAAAAGAACAACCCAAACAATGGACTGAAGCTGGAGGAAGTGCCCCAAGAAAGGCAAAAACAATTCAATCGGCTGGTAAGGTTACGGCAAGGGTTTTTTTTTTGGGACTTCAAAGGTAATTTATTGATTGAGTATCTGCAAAGGGGTAAAACAATAAATTCAGAGTACTATTGCAAACTTTTGGATCAATTAAATGTACAAATTCGAGAAAAACGTCCTGGCTTACAACACAGAAAAATTATTTTTCATGTGCGCTGGTGGCACAAGAGTGCTTTAACAATGGCTAAAATGAACGAATTAAAGTACGAGTTGCTTGACCAACCACCTTATTCTCCTGATTTAGCTCCCAGTGACTTCTACCTATTCCCAAATCTAAAAAAAATTCCTTGCTGGCAAGCGTTTTACCTCAAATGAAGATTCAATGAAGACCTTGAGGAAAACCACTTTAGGGATAGAATTGCTAGAAAGGGTTGAAAAATAAAAACATTTTTAAAAAACTAACTATTCTTTTTCATTGATAGGCTAAGAAGTTTCCAAACTGCCCTCGTATGTATATGTGAAAGATAGTTGTCAAAATATCACTTATTTTCTGTTTATAAAATAAAACACGGATATAGTTGTCTTCTTGGTTAATAATAGCAAATGACAATTTATTTTCAATAATTCATTTAGAAAATGTGTCCTCGTCACTTACATGGCTAACTAGGTTATTAAACATGCACACACACTCACACAGAAACACACACACTCACGTTCACACACACATATACGCACACACATAGAAAGAGGGAGAACCACAATTTGATTGCCACTTGCTAATATAAAAATTTGCATAAAATTATACCACTATGATAAAAATTTAAATTTATAATTCAAATCAATCAGGTACTGAACACATGGTGAAACCATATGGAAGCCACAACAACATCACTAGCCAGACGGACTGGCAGATTAGTTGACAGACAGTCCGAATTTATTATATGTGAATGCAATACAAAGACCATAATTGCCAAATAATATTCAGATACGAAAGCTCATTTGTGGCAGCAGTTGGAAGAGAATATTTTTTGGATTTTTACTATTATTACCATTTTTTTTTTTTTTTTAATTTAAATTTGCATTTTCCAATTGTTATACATAATGAAGGGTGGGGTTTCCTTTTCTTTTGCTTTCATTAAGATTTTTTTTTTGTTCGTTTTGAGCATGTACTGAAATCTGATATAATGTAGCAGAACAAAGTGAAGGTGAGCAATTTTCAAGCGAATTTGCTTTGTAACCATGAACGTGCATGAGATGTTTTGTTCAGGTTTATGTGTAATGTGATTACGAGTATAAGTGGTTCTCTGATTGCAAGGACATGCTTATTGGTGGCAGTTTATTACAAACAGTTTTTTGAGTGGAAAATTCAAATGTTTGTTGCTAAGATGTGAAAACTAATTAACATTTACATTTAACACGGAAAGCACATCATATCATCATATAGATGTGTTATATTTGCTTTCTTCAATTGTACAATATGCATTTAATTCAGAATTCGTGTGCAGAAATAAAAATTTTACCCATAAACGAATTCATGTTTTTAGGTATATGTGCAGTTTGGAAAAAATCATACTTCAAAAAAGATGTGATTTAATTGATGCGCAAATATATATGCAGATTATCATTTCCAAACATTACCTACACCATCAGTTAATGAAATGTACTACAAAACGGAAGCTTCCAAAAAAATTAACGACTGATAAAACCGTTCAAATCCAATTAAAGAAAATTACTCCCACTAATGGCACAATTATGGACGGCAACTGAATTTCAATTTAATTCGCAAGCAAGCACAACACAAATTTGTGACTACAGGGCACCAAGGCAAAAACTTTACATGGCTTTTGCATTATCATATCGCTCCTTTATTGCAACATAGTCATATCTCAAAAAATGAGCTTTTCGAGTTAATGCAGAATTGTTAACAGTACCACTTTTTATATTGTGCCAAAAATTTATTATACCCTTCACAAAAATGTAAAGGGTATATATAAGTTTGTGATTCCGTTTGTAATTTCTACAGTTTTTTTTTGCGACCCTATAAAGTATATATACTTTGATTCAGAATTAATGGAAAAGTCGATTAAGCGATGTCCGTCTGTCCGCTGTCGAAATGCCGTTTCTGAGAAAACCATTAGACTTAGAAACTTTTTTCTTTCACCATTCTTTTAACCCGTCGATTCATGGGTTTGCTATTGAAATTCAGTAATATCGGTCCCCGTATAGCTGAGATATATTCAAAATTCCGAAAAAAGCAATTTTTTTTTGCAATTTTGTATGAACATTTTTGGAAACAAAAGTTGTTTGTTTTGCTTCAAACTTCACACACTTATTAAGCATGGTGACTAAAAGGAAAAAAACATAAATATGAAAACTGAAAATTCCCGATATCGGTCCATATATACCCGAGATATAGCCCAAATCGGATTTTTAATGAAAATGTCGCATAGACGACAACTTTTTTTGCTTAAAAGTAGTTCTGGTAATAAAATAAGGTTACATAAATATGAAAAATGAAAATTTCCGATATCGGTCCATATATACCCGAGATATAGCCTAAACCGGGTTTTCCATGAACATGCGGCGTAAGCAAACTTAAACAACTTTTTTTGCTTAAAAGTAGTTCTGGTAATAAATTTAGATTATATAAATATGGAAAATGAAAATTTCCGATATCGGTCCATATATACCCGAGATATACGCTGAAACCGATTTTTCCATTAAATTTTTTTTTTTTTGCTGAAAAGGAATTCTTGTTATAAAAGAAGGTTACTAAAATACAGAAAATAGAAAATTCCGATATCGATTCTTATATAACCGAGCATATTTAGGTCACATTTTTAAATATGCTATACATATGCGTGACTATCGTGAAGGGTATTTTAGATGCGGCCCAGCCAAATATACTACACTCTTACTTGTTCAAATTACTTTTAAACTGTTTCCTTTAGTAGATATTTTGTAAAAAATATTTCTAAGACTTGTATTAAAGTTAAAAATTTTAAATGTGTTTTTCTCGAAAAAAGCTTTTTTGCGATATGACTATGTTGCAATAAAGGAGCGATATGTAGTCGGCATTATGGTTCTTTCCTACTGCATTATTATTTTTGGTATCTGGCAAGGCTACTGCAATTACCGAGATATCAAGTAAGAGTTCTAGAAATGGAAACGAGTAAAATGTGATCCGTAAAAGCTTGACAAATGAATTTAAATCAACTTTATTATAAACGTATTCTTGTAGATTAAAAGAATTTGTTTTATGAAATTGGGAATCTACAAGAAACAGTAAATTCAAAGTCTGGTATGCAAATTTAAAACTGGTTTCCGGAAACTGCGATACAATTTAATAAGCTAGCATATAATAAGTTTGTTAAAGTACAAATTAATCTCTTTTCAATAAAAAAAACACTTACCTTAAAATTCAAAGTTCTCAAGGAACAGTAATATTTCTATCTTCAAAGATGTGTTGTTTTCTTATTTAAAAATTTCCTGCGTCTAGTCACCTGTAAATAGGAAAATTTAAATATTTATAATAAATATTAATTTATAGATTCTTGTCGAACTATTCTAATTTTTAAATTAGATTTTTAGTTTTTGTACCTTTGACATCGAGTTTTAGTTCAAATTTTTCCTTTCTTAAATTTCTTAGGAAGGATTTATTTTTCAATACAAATTTGCTATGATAAATAGTTTTTGATTGAAGAAGACCAGAAAAATAATCAAACTTCTTTAGCTGGGGCACAAATAGCTATCTCTTAGCCGCTATACTACTAATCACCATTCATTTTTGGATTTGAGCTCGGTTCAAGGCGCATCATGAACGGCCGCTTTAATCACTCAGCAACTGAACCACTGAATTATTCTCTGTATATATTCATTTCATAATGAATCACGTATGCATTTTTGTTAATTGCCCACTTTCTTACTTGTAGCTGTCTCTGAACAACCGGTACTTATATTTTAGTTAATAAGATACGAGGTCTGATAAATAAATAATTCTATTCGAAAACCAAGGCTTGTTTTTACCACTTACAATTTTCGATCGTAAGGGGCCAGTTGATTGATAAAGAATATTTATATTATTTCCAATGAAGGCTAACTGATCATCTACGGAGTAAATATGATAAACCTGATTCCAACTAATACGCATGAATTCTTATTCTAAAGAAATCAAATCAATATTTTTGAAATCACGTTAGGTGATTCTTTGTTCAGGTGTTTTAAGTTGAAACTTATAGGTCAAAAAAATGAGATCGTGCTTAGAGAAGCATGGCACAGAAAGTTGATCATAAAGTAAGATACTAGATTCATTTTTCACAAGAAATAAATCCAGGAGAGTACTATTTGTCATAGAGAAATGAGTAGTTGGTATTTGGTAGTTCTAATCCCAGTGAAGTAAATTCATCCAGAAGCCGGGAGTTTTCTAATAAGTTGGAATTAAAGTCGCCCGCTATGACTACATTATCATATATAGTAGTTTGTTCCTGCAGTATTTCAATAAATCTAACTGTATCAATGTTGCGGTTGGGCCTATAAACACAACCGCAAAGTAGTTTTTTTTCCTTCACTGTTTAGTTCAATTAAAAGGTATTCGACAAGATTAACATGGTTTATACTGTGATCTATATTAACGTTATCTCTTGACGTACATTTTACTTTGAAATTTATTCCTTTTTTTATATAAATAGCTACTCCACCATACCCATCATCTCTATCAACTCTGCGTAAGTTATAGTTTTCAAAAAGTATTTATTTATTCATCAATAACTATCTTATCCCCTTTAAAGTATTCCCCCTCAGATATAATACACTTATGCCAGCGTTTTTTCCAATCCTCGAAATACTTCTGAAATGCGCTTTTTGGTATCGCCAACAGCTCCTACGAGGGCGATTCAGAAACTTCTTAGCCTATCAATCAAAGAGAATAGTTAGTTTTTCAAAAATATTTTTGTTTTTCAATATAATCTTCTGAAACACTTAGTCCTACGCTTTTCTAGCAATTCTATCCCTTGACTAAAATAGTTTTCCTCAAGGTCTTCAAAATAGTGGCTTACAACTTTAATTGCATCTTCATTTTCGGTAAAGCGCTTGCCAGCAAGAAATTTTTTTTAGATTTGGGAACAGGTAAAAGTCACTGGGAGCTACATCAGGAGAATAAGGGGGATGGTCAAGCAACTCGTACTTTAATTCGTTGATTTTAGCCATTGTTAAAACACTCTTGTCTTGATGAAAAATTATTTTGTGTGTTGTAAACCAGGATGTTTTTCTCGAATTTGAACATTTAATTGATCCAAAAGGTTGCAATAATATTATGAATTTATTGCTTTACCCTTTTGCAGATAGTCAATCAATAAAATACCTTTGAAGTTCCAAAAAACCGTTGCCATAACCTTACCAGCCGATTGAATTGTTTTTGCCTTCTTTGGGGCACTTCCTCCAGCTTCAGTCCATTGTTTGGGTTGTTCTTTTGTCTCTGGAGTATAGTGGTGGATCCGTGTCTCATCAACAGTTATGAAACGACACTTCAAATCCATTTTATTTCACTTAAAACGATACAAACAAGTTCATTCTTATACGTTTTTGGTCGACTGTTAACAAATGCGGCACCCATCTTGCAGAAAGCTTTTTCATCTGTAGTTCTTCATGCAAAATTAAATGGACTCGATCATTTGAGATGCCCATAATATTTCACGCACTTTTATTCGTCGATCATTTAATACCACTTTGGCTACAATTTCTGTTATTGTTGCTGTTTTTGGACGTCCACTACGTGGTTCATCTTCAATGCTTTTACGACCACGTTTAAATTCAGCAACCCAATTTTTTACTGTTGCATATGAAGGAGCACTTTCACCTACCACATTCACCATATCATTATGAATTTCTTCTCCCGATAAACCTTTTTTTGTGTAAATATTTAATGACACCACGTATTACTAATTTTTCCATTGTAAAAAAATCGCGGATGCGTCTTTTCTGAACACCTGTTTCTATATGAAGGAGTTACCAGATCGAAACAAAATTTAACATGTGTTCATAGGCTAAGAAGTTTTCGAACCGGCCTCGTAGTTAACTTAACTTAAAGTAAGATTAAAATTAACTCAGTTTTCGATAAGGGAGCTTTGCTTTATAGTAGTGTTTGTGCCGAAGCTAACAGACTACTTTTTTTAGCCCTTTGATCTTATACAGGGTGTCCAGAAACTTAACATCAAGTCAAAACAGGGTGCCAAGATTGATTCTAACCATCAGGAGGGAAAACAGAAAAAAAAATCTAAAAAAATACAAGGGCTTGTGCGAATAAGAAATATTTGAACTGAGTAAAATATTTGATTTTTTTTTGTTGATTTTTTTCTGATTTTTCTCATGATAATTAATCTTGTTACCTTGTTTCATCTTGACGTTGAGTTCTGGGACACTTTATATAAACTTCGATTATACCCTCGATCCTTACAAACTCTCCAGATGAAAAGGTTTTGCCTTGGCGTACACTAAGTACTGTCGCGGCTACGAAAAAGCTAGTTGTCCCCCAGCGCAAAATGTTTGATTATTTTCACTGGTCTTCTTGTAGAAATTCCTTCTTAAGAAAACTTGAGAAAGAAAAAACTTAAACAAACACCGATTGTACAATAACGAAAATCTAATATGAAAATTATAAAAAGTTCAACAAAACATAAATAAATTAGTATTTCCAAAAATCAATACTGTTCGTTGCTAATTGCATCAGTTGGGAATGGCTGGACCGATGTGGACATTCTTTTTAATGATCTTCATGGTCTAACTTAAGCTTTCAGGAAAGGAAAATTTTCCGCGCCTTCTTTCGCGCCTGCTTTTTTCAATTTAAAATTATAAATATCGAATTTATTTATTTAAGCCTTTTTATAAAGAACGACCTCGGAAATTGCAAATTATTTAAAACAAGAAAATTATTTAGAAAAAGGTCAATAAATTGGGATCAACAGAAAATGATGATATTCATAAAAAACGCTTTCATATACGTAAAATGCATACGGCCGTAAATGTTTAAGGCGAAAAAGTGCAATACAATGTCAGCGTTTTCATTCAAAATTGATTACAAGCACGCAAATTTGTTATCCGTCGTTGCTTTAATGTGTTTATTTTTTTATTTCTTTTTTTACACAAAAATATTTACGACAAATTTTACTATAGTATATAAACTATTGGGAAGCCATCAATCAGCCAGTATTTTTTTCTTGCTACCACTATCCAACTTGAAAAAAAAAATGCTGTATGTTTGTTCTTTTCCATGCAAACAACCAAACTGTTGTGGGATATTCCTTTTTTTATTTGGTACAAATGTTGAAAAATTAATTAAAACATAAATGAAACCATGCAGCCTTAAATTGTTTAAATATTTGAGTGCTTTCGCAGCATTTCTTGTTAACGGGTGTTGGCTTGATGGCATAAATGATTAAACTACTTTTTTTTTGTGTCATAAATGTTAAAATTTAATTACATTATTTTCAATCTGCCGCTCCAGGTTCAATAAATTTTTTCCTTTTTTATTGATAATACTCTGCAACCTTAAAAAAATATCTAACGTGACTGGTGAATAAAAAACCTTCCAGCTTTTAAGTATTGGCCGGTTTTTGTCAGAAAAAATATTATGCCTGCCTTGTTGTGCCCTCACTTATCTCTGTTCAATAGAATATTTATAAGCCAACAATAAAACCGCTTAACGTTTTTAGGATAATTGAACATGAATTATTAAAGCCGGGCAGGATGACGGCAAATGGGGTTCGTATAACATCGTTTATAGTACTGTTTACTGTGCCGAATCAAGGGTGTATGTCTATGCGTACAGAACAGCCAAGACAAAAAAAAAACACGTAAAGTGTGGTCAAATGTGAAGGTTTTGTTCACTATTTCTTCGACTGCAATGGCGTGGTGCATCATGAATTTTTGTTACAAAGTCGCACGATCAATAAGGAATGTTACCTTGAAGTTATAAGCCGATTGCGCGAAGCAATTTGTCGGAAACACACAGAATTGTGGAAAAAACAATCATGGACAACAAAACCGTTATCATGCCTCAACCACCGTATTCATCAGAATTTGCCCCCACTGACTTTTTTCTTTTTCCAAAACTAAAGACACCGATGAAAGGAAAGCGTTTTGCTACGATTGAAGAAATAAAAGAAACGAGCGGTTCGGAAACTTCTTAGTCTAGCATAAAAAGCGCGATATAAACAAAAAAAAAGTTAAGTGTTTTGGAAACTTCCATCTCTGCTATGAACACATGGTAAGTTTTGTTTCGATCTGGTAACTCCTTCATATAGAAACAGGTGTTCACAAAAGACGCATCCGCGATTTTTTACAATGGAAAAATTTGAAATGCGTGGTGTCATTAAATATTCACATAAAAAAGGTTTATCGGGACAAGAAATTCATAATGATATGGTGAATGTGGTAGGTGAAAGTGCTCCCTCATATGCAACAGTAAAAAATTGGGTTGCTTAATTTAAACGTGGTCGCACAAGCATTGAAGATGAACCACATAGTGGACGTCCAAAAACAGCAACAACAACAGAAATTGTAGCCAAAGTGCTTGATGGGTATTAAATGATCGACGAATAAAAGTGCGTGCAGTAGCTAATATCATGCGCATCTCAAATGATCGAGTCCATTTAATGAACTACAGATGAAAAAGCTTTCTGCAAGATGGGTGCCGCATTTGTTAACAGTCGAACAAAAACTCATAAGAATGAACATTTCTCAAGCTTGTTTGGATCGTTTTGAGCGAAATAAAATGGACTTTAAGTGTCGTTTCATAACTGTTGATGAGACATGGATCCACCACTATGAGTATACTTCAGAGACAAAAGAACAATCCAAACAATGGACTGAAGCTGGAGGAAGTGCCCCAAGAAAGGCAAAAACAATTCAATCGGCTGGTAAGTTTATGGTAACGGTTTTTTGGAACTTCAAAATTGTTTTATTGATTGACTATCAGCAGAAGGGTAAAACAATAAATTCAGAGTACTATTGCAACCTTTTGGATCTATTAAATGTACAAATTCGAGAAAAACCTCCTGGCTTCCAACACAGAAACAAAATTTTTCATCAAGACAGCGCACCAGCTCACAAGAGTGTTTTAACAATGGCTAAAATCAACGAATTAAAGTACGAGTTGCATGACCACCCACCTTATTCTCCTGATTTAGCTCCCAGTGACTTTTACCTGTTCCCATTTCTAAAAAAAAATTCCTTGCCGGCAAGCATTTTATCTCAAATGAGGAAGCAATTACAGTTGTAAACCATTATTTTGAAGACCTTGAGGAAAACTATTTTAATCAAGGGATAGCATTGCTAGAAAAGCGTTGGACTAAGTGTACGAGTATTGAAGTTGCAGGAGATTATATTGAAAAACAAAAATATTTTTGAAAAACTAACTATTCTCTTTCATTGATAGGCTAAGAAGTTTCCGAACTGCTCTCATATTGCTCAACTAGTGCTGACTGACACTTGGATTACTTTTCAATGGAAGCATCTAACACATTGTAATGTCGTAGAAAGTAGTCAATTGTCCGACTTTACACTACTTTTCAACTAACTTACAGTTAACTTGCTAAATGTTAACTTTCAGTTCACTTTTTGAAGCTAGCAATATTTTCACTACACTACCGTTTGCTATAAGGTATTTTTAAATCAACCATAAGTTAGTTGGTATTCTTAGAGTAAAAGCAGTCATATTTATAAGCAACAATAAAATTCTTTCTAGTAAAAAAATACCTAAAATTCGACTGTTAAGTAGAGAATAAAAATACACCAACAAAACTCAAAAAGAATTAATTAAAATCAGACCCCAGTTATAAAAGGTCTTTCTTAAGTGCTCATTAAGCAAAGCTGTTTCATTTTTTCTTTCTACTTTTCATAAAGAGATATAATAAGATTCCTTTAAAATTACACAAATTTGCTACGAACATTAGAAAAGAAACGAGAATTTTATTCTTACTTTTTCAATTTGTGTTTTTTTTTTTTTTCTTTAAATATTTATTTTTTATTTTTTATTTTTTTTCGTGAACAAGAAATATAAAATGTGATTGTAGAATACCTTTTGTTTACAAGAAAAAACCTTTTAAAGTTGAAAGTATGCGAATTTCATCTCAATTCAATTAAATTGTAATAACACATACCTGAGGGCGTATGCACACCATTAGTATTACATGTAAAATGAAAAACAATAATACGCCTTGTCACGCTTTAATCAAATAATGGAGAGTTCAATCATTCGCGGAAATTCTTTGAGTTATTTTAACGTTTTATTAAATACAAATTAAAGAACTTGCTTAATACTTTCTTATGCAATAAATAAAAAGGTATATGCAAATTTCTTTAAAAGGGTAATTTTTAATAGGTATTTTTTATTATATATTTTTTTTAAATCCATAATAAGGTATTTTTTTCAAGTACTTTTTAAGAAGTGGTGTTTAAAATGTACTTTATTGAAAAATACTTTTTTTAAATAGGTATATTTTTAAAGGCATTTTTTTAAGGTATTTGTTTTAAAATGTACTTTGTTTTAAATAACTATTTTTAAAGATGCTTCTTTAAAATGTACAATTTTTAAGAGGCACTTTATTTAAAATGATTTTTTTTAATTACCGTTTTTACAATAATTTTTTTCATAAATACTTTTAAAAAAAGTACTTTTTTTAAGGTACTTTGTTAAAAGTTATTTATTTTAAAATATTCTTTAAAAAAACTATTTTTATAGGCACATATTTTTTAAAGAGCTTCTTTTAAAAAGTAATTTTTTTAAAAAAATATTTTTAAGGATGCTTTTTTAAAATGTAGAATTTTTAAGAGGCACTTTATTTAAGAGGATTTTTTTCAGTTGCATTTTTTGCAATAATTTTTTTCATAAATATTTTTTAAAAAATACTTATTTTAAATATTCTTATTTAAAGGTACTTTTTTGAAAGTTATTTATTTTAAAACATTCTTTTTTAAAAAGAAACTATTTTTATAGACATATATTTTTTTAAAAAGAGCTTCTTTTAAAAAGTAATTTTTTTAGTCAGTGCTTTATTAAAAAGTACTTTTCGAAAAAGTCCTTTTTTACATAAACTTTTTTAAAAGTACTTTTTTAAAAGGTGATTTTCTAAAAGCACCGTTTTGAAAAGTAGTTTTTTTATATAACTATTTTTGAAGCTGCTTCTTTAAGAGGTAAAATTAGTAAAAGGCACTTTCTTTAGAACGAACTTTAAAAAAAAAAACCTTTTTCAAAAGATGCTTTTTGTGCGGGTAGCTTTTTTAAGTTACTTTTTGTAAAAGTTACTTTTTTTAAAGTGTTTTTAAAGGAACTTTTTTTAACAACTACTTTTCTTAAGATACTTTTTAAAAAGTACTTTTTTTAAAAGTGCTGTTTTTAAAACATAATTTTTTTAAAGTTATATTTTAAAAATTTAATTTTTTAAAAGCTACTTTTTTAAAAAACTCCTTTTGTCTAAGTGTACTTTTTTTTTTAAAATGTACTCTTTTTAAAGACATTGTCTTTAAAGATACTTTTTTTCCAAAAGTGTTTATTTTAAAATGCACTTTTTTAAAACTAAATATTATTAAAGGTACTTTTTTAAAGGATACTTTTATGGGAAGTACTTGTTTTAAAAATTGCTATTTTTAAAAGGTACTTTTTTTAAAAAGATAATTATTTTAAAAAGTGTTTTCTAAAAGCTGTTTTTATGAAAGGTGTTATTTCTGATCTAAGAGGACCGTTTTTAAGAGGTACTTTTCTAAAAGATACTCTTTTATAAGGTACTATTTTAAAATATGCCCTTTTAACAAGTACATTTTTAAACGTACGCATTTAAGAAGTACTATTTAAAAGTAATTTTTTAAGGATATTTTTAATGCTACTTTACTACAGGTACTTCTTTTAAAGGATCCCTGTTTTAATTGATACTTTTTAAAGAATCCTTTTGCAATTTATTTAAGAGGTACTTGTTTTAAAATGTACTTATTTTAAGAGGTGGTTTTCTTTAAAGGAGAAATTTTTTAAAGAAAAACTTTTTTGAAGGTTTTTTTTTTTATATTTATTAAAATGTATTTTTTAAAATCTTTATTTTGTTAAAGGAATTTTTTCAAAAAGGTAAAATTTTAAAGGAAAATTTTTTAAAATGTACATTTTTTAATAGGTACTTGTTTTAAAAAAATACCATAAAGGTAATTTTTTAAAAGGAACTCATTTTAAAACTCACTCTTTTTAAAAGGTGCTCTTCTTTAAAGGTTTTTTTTAAATGTGTTTTTGAAAACTTAATTTTTTAAAGGGTACTTTTTTAAAAACGTTCTTTTGTAATTACCACTCTTAAACTCACAGCCTGTTTATAAGACACGACTCGTAGATAAAAAGCGCTAGCTTCGTAAGTCTTTTCTGGTTTTGATTTACAAACCGCGACTATTGACGATTAGTATTGAAAAACGTGACATCTGTCAATTTATTTTGGTTTGTAAGACGCGAGTCGTCTCACCATAAATGTCAAAATCGGAATGAAGAAACATACTCGTCAATAGAACATGTAAAGAAAGTGTTATAAATAATAAGAAATTATAATAAAAATAGTTTATAAGTGGTAATAAATAATAAGAAAACTAGGAATGGAAATTGCAACAGAACATTTTAAGAATCTCTCAAATTTCTGGAGACATGAATTGAAATTGTTTTTTCGTTGCATATAAATGTTTTTTATACATAATAAAACATACCGACATAATAAAACATACACATATACAATATAAAACTTGCAGTTAAAATATACAATTTTTGTTTGTTTTGTTCGTTTTGTTTTTCAATTAGACCTCCATAAAAAAGCCTTTCCAAAAAAATATTTTGTTTTATTTATTTACTTATACATACATGCGTATGTAAGTATGCGTGTCAACTGTGCCTAGAATAGGATTACCTTTTTTTAGGTTGGAAAATTTTTTCTTGGAGAAATGTAGACAGATACTATTTTTTCGCATGTTGGCAACAAAAAAATATCATAAATGTTTACGCGAATTTACGTAACTTGCACGACACAATCAAGTCGCGTTTTATAAACCCAATTTCTTACGTACTCGTCTATGAATTGGCTCGTCGCGATTGAGCTAACTCGTGTCCTATAAACAGGCAGTTAGTTTCAGAGTTTATTCTGCTGATTAACTAAATAAATAAGGTTCTTTTTTATAATATACTTTTTTTAAAAGGAACTTTTTTTAAAACTTACTTTTTTTAATATACACTTTTTCTGAAAATATACTTTTGAGATTTTCAATCCATATTTTTTTCAATAGGCACGTGTTGAAATATGAATTATTCTATAAGTATTTTATAAATGACTCTTTTTTAAGGAAATTTTACAAAAAGCATGCTTTATGAAAAGTACCTTTAAAAAAATTACATTTTTAAACGTGCGCTTTATAGAAAGTAGATTTTTAGGTTATTTTTTAAAAAGTAATTTTGTTGAATAAATTTTCTTAAGATATTTTTATTGAAAGTAATTTTACCAAAGGCGCTATTTTTAAAACGTCCTTTTTTTAAAAGGTACTTTTTAATAACTACTTTTTTTTAAAAGGTCCTGTTTTAAAAGGTACTTTTTTACAAGTTACTTTTTTAAAAGGTACATTTTTAAAAGGTACTTTTTTAAAAGGTACATTTTTAAAAGGTACTTTTTTAAAAGGTACTTTTTTAAAAGGTACTTTTTTAAAAGGTACTTTTTTAAAAGGTATTTTTTTAAAAGGTACTTTTTTAAAAGGCACTTTTTCAAAAGGTTCTTTTTTAAAAGGTACTTTTTTAGAAGGTACATTTTTAAAAGTTACTTTTTTAAAAGGTACTTTTTTAAAAGGTACTTTTTTAAAAGGTTCTTTTTTAAAAGGTACTTTTTTAGAAGGTACATTTTTAAAAGTTACTTTCTTAAAAGATACATTTTTAAAAGGTACTTTTTTAAAAGGTACTTTTTTAAAAGTAACTTTTTTAAAAGTTACTTTTTAATAAGTACTTTTTAGAAGGTACATTTTTGAAAGGTACTTTTTAATAAGTACCTTTTTAAAAGGTACATTTTTAGAAGGTAATTTTTAAAAAGTACTTTTTTAAAAGGTACTTATTTAAAAAGTATTTTTGTAAAAGATACATTTAAAAGGTACGTGTTCAAAATGTACTTTTTTAAAAGCTACTTTTAAAAAGGTACTTTTTAATAAGCAATTTTTAGAAGGTATATTTTTAAAAGATACATTTTTAAAAGGTACTTTTTTAAAAGGTACTTTTTTAACAGGTACTTTGAAAAGGTACTTTTTTAAAAACGACTTTTTTAAAAGGTACTTTTTAATAAGTACTTTTTAGAAGGTACATTTTTGAAAGGTACTTTTTAATTAGTACCTTTTTTAAAGGTACTTTTTAGAAATTACATTTTTAAAAGATACTTTTTTAAAAGGTACTTTTTTAAACGGAACTGTTTTAAAAAGTACTTTTTTAAAAGGTACTTATTAAAAAAGTACTTTTTTAAAAAGTACTTATTAAAAAAGTACTTTTATAAAAGGTACATTTTTAAAAGGTACTTATTAAAAAAGTACTTTTTTAAAAAGTACTTATTAAAAAAGTACTTTTTTAAAAGGTACATTTTTAAAAGGTACTTGTTTAAAAGGTATTTTTTTAAAAGGTAATTTTTTAAAAGGTTATTTTTAAAAAGTACTTTTTTAAAAGGTACTTATTTAAAAAGTACTTTTGTAAAAGATACATTTTTAAAAGGTACTTGTTTAAAAGGTACTTTTTAATAAGTACTTTTTAGAAGGTATATTTTTAAAAGATACATTTTTAAAAGGTACTTTTTTAAAAGGTACTTTTTTAACAGGTAATTTTTTAAAAGGTGCTTTTTTAAAAACGACTTTTTAACAGGTACTGATTTAAAAAATACTTTTTGAAAGGTACATTTTTAAAAGGTACTTGTTTAAAAGGTACTTTTTTAAAAGGTCTTTTTAATAAGTACTTTTTTAGAAGGTACATTTTTGAAAGGTACTTTTTAATAAGTACCTTTTTAAAAGGTACTTTTTTTAAAGGTACCTTTTTAAAATGTGCTTTTTTAAAAGTTACTTTTTTAAACGGTACTTTTTTAAAATATACTATTTTAAAAGGTACTCTTTTAAAAGTTACCTCCTTTTAAGGTAGTTTCTATATAAAAAGTACTTTTAATCAAAGTACTTTTTTTAAACATACTTTTTTGCCAAGTATTTTGAAAATTGTACATTTTAATCGAAACAGTTTTTAAAAGATATTGTTTGTAAAAGCAACTAGGTCTTGAAAAAGTTTTTGCTTAAAAGTTTTTTTTGTTAAAAAAATTGCTATTTTTGCAAGAAATACTTCTTCAAACTTACATTACTAGATCAAAAGCTGAAAACCTTTAAAAAAAAACCTTGGGTTTCCAAACGGATAATAACGAAATTTGTAAATTAAAATTTTTTGTTTTTAGTTAAAACTGCGTAAAAGAATAAACGATGAAGCAAACAGATTAAGCCTATGAATTAAAAAATATATTTAAAATTTTGTAAAAGTTATCTCTTTTTGTTTCATGTGACAAGAAAATCTCTGCTACATTTTAATTAAAAATTATAATTATATTGTTTTCTTCTAATGCGAATATTTTCTAATACGAATATTTAATTTTAATTATATAAAAACATGAAAACTCCTTTAAGCTTTTCAATCTCCCTTGAAGCACCAAAAGTTTATATTTGTGTAAAATTTACCCCTTAAGGCTGCTGCATAGTCTTACGATTGTTGGTGCAAAAATTAAACAATATTTTATATTAACGTTGTGATATGTTTAAATAAAATTTTGAAAGAATAATATCTAATGTATGTAAGTAGCTTATGAGAAATTTCTAATTTATTTTTTACATGAGAAGGATTTAGAGACAAAATGATTAAAAATTTTTTCCATTAAAATGAAAATTTTATTTTAATTTGCAGTATACAAAAAAATTTTAATTTGAGTTGTGCCTTTTCAGGTTTGCAAACGAAGAAGCAAAATATTTCTTATGTTCAGCATCAACAAAATTACACACATGATTTAACACATAGTTTAATGCCGGTAAAGCTCTTTTACTGTCAGATGCGTCGCTTTTTTTAATACACAAAATTAAAATTGTCATCTTCAACAGTTGTGTCTGAGATTTTTTTTCTCAAAGAGTATTAAGAAGGCTTAGTATAACAGAAGCGATATAATTTTTACGCACAAATGACTGAAATTGAAAGGATTAAAGGCACTCACAAATGTTTTTTTTTTTTTACATGTATTTCCTCATGTAACGCTCCATATCTATCAAAATTGCAACTTTAACAGAAGGTTTATAATGTTTGCTCACAAACGTATATGTATATACGAAATTTACACTGCTTCTTTATTTTGCTTCTTCATTTATATATCAAAGTCGTGCTGATCAAAGATTGCTTGCTGACGTTGAAAAATTCTTGCCTACGACATAGAGGAATTGATGCTTCAGCAGTTTTTTTCTTTTCTCACTCCGATAATATTAAATATAATATATTATATATAAACTTATTTAAAAAAAATATAAACTATAAACTACACAAACTGCTTGCCAAACATGTCAAAGTTTTAGGTTCGTAAAAACATTTTTGTTCGATTATGAGGATATTTGCTAGTTTGTACAAATAAATAAAGCAAGTTTTTTCCTTCTTTATCTTGTATCAGTACTCAGGGGAGACCCCTACATATGCAGTGCATTGTACCAGAACTAGGAAAATAGGTATTGAGGAGGCGAAAAGAGGGAGCAGGGTTTGTGAACATTTAACTTGAACATTATAACAGACAGGAAACACGTCTTCCACAGATAAAGAGTACGGCTGAAAAACGAATTCTCCTTGTAATGCGTTGTACGATTCCCTGGGCAATCGACCACAAATGGATGAGCTCTGGACGATGAACGCAAGCTATGTAAAAATGTGCGAGTTTCGGGAACAAGACCCCTGATCTCGTCAGAGTAATATCCATTGTAGTCACGATAGAACAGAGTAACGCACCCCACAATATGAAGAATGCAACCGCGCAACTTTTTACTCGTAAGCAAAAGTACTATTGAAAACCCTTCAAGCAGAAAAACACAAAAGAAATGTAAGTTCAAAATTTGTTTTGAATATAAAATTAAATGTAAAGGGTGGTTAAATTTCAAGGGCCGATATTGAATGTGAACCACACCTAAACGCCAAGTTTTTTTTTCCGAATTTTGATTTATTTGACATTTCTCTATTTCAGACTTACTCAATTTGAACCATGGAGAGATACACAACCCAACAACGTGTTAAAGTTATCCAGACTTATTATGAAAATGATGATCAATTTTCGAAGAAAATCATCTTCAGTGATGAGGCACATTTTCACCTCAGTGGATTCGTCAATAAATAGAATTGCCGCATTTGGGCGAATGAGAATCCAAGAGTGACTGTCGAAAAATCAATGCACCCACAAAGAGTGACTGTTTGGTGCGGTTTATGTGCTGGCGGCATCATCGGGCCGTATTTTTTCCAAAATGAGGCCGGTCAGGCAGTTACTGTGAATGGTGTTCGCTATCGAGAGATGATAATGAACTTTTTATGGCCCGAATTGGAAGATATGGATGTAGACGATATGTGGTTTCAGCAGGACGGCGCCACTTGCCACACAGCTAACGAAACAATTGCTCTTTTGCGCAACAAATTTAATGGCCGTGTTATCTCACGTAATGGCGATGTCAATTGGCCGCCAAGATCATGTGATATGACACCGTTGGGCTTTTTTCTTTGGGGTTATTTGAAAGAAAAGGTGTACGTCGATAAGCCAGCAACAATTCAACAGCTAGAGCATGAGATAATTCGGCACATTAACGGCATAGAACCTCCATTAAGCCTCAGGGTCATCGAAAATTTGGACCATCGGATGGAGGTGTGCCACCGTAGTCGCGGCGCCCATTTGGCCGATATTTTGTTCCGTACATAATTGAGTAATACCAATATATTATAATAAAATAAAATTACAATAATTTCCTAAATAGTTTGTGTTTTATTCAAAATCAACATCGGGTAACGAAAATTAATTTTACACCAAAAGAAATTTTGGCCAATTTTATGGCAGTACATACTCATTTATAAATTGGTCGCACAGCATATTTTGCATTTCATCAATGACTCGCTTTGAAATTTTGCAAACAGCACTTTGGCTAATTCCCATTAATAAATCATTTCCAACGGAGTGTTGTTATCCTCCTGAAGCCAACAGCGCAAGTGTGGCTGCCAATTGAATTTTTGTTGGAACTGGGGTGAAAAAATGTGCCTTAAAATTTAATTGGCCCTACAAATAGTTAAACGCTTCCTTTGTGAATCTAAATCGTGTCTTGAAACTGTGAAATAAACATTCTTTATGGTATGGATGTATTTGAACAAAATATTGACTGCACTTATTTATTTGACAAATTTAAAGGATCTGTTCTTCCCCTAATGTTTTTCCTTATTGTATTAAGGGTAACCGTTTCGCCGGAGTCAGACGATGATGCATAATATAATAATATTGGGTCCATTTCTTTTGTGTTTTTAATTTTATTGAATTTGTTGCTCGTAAATTTTAACTGGTTTTGTCAAAACATATGATTTTTGTTGACAATTTTGGGCAGTGTTATAAAACACATTTTGTCAGTATTTTGCAACACTGGAGTGATAACTCGACTCGTTACGTAATAGCCTATTTACACTTACTCACATCTTCCATCTTTCATCATTTTGGCAAGATGTTAACATCTTCCTATATAAAGTCTATATGAAAAAAACTCAACATCTTATATAACATGTTTGAAAGGTGTAAAGAAATGTTAGAGACGTTTATAAATAGAAAAGCTTGTTTTTTGTGTTTTGACGGATATTATTAGAGCATTTTTCTTTTTAAATTCTCAGCAATTTATTTGGATTGTTGGGATATAAAGTTGATTGTTTGAGAATATCTTTCAAAAACTTCCAAAGTCTACTGATGATTAGGGTAGTTCCTATGAAATGTCGACATATATATAGCTGGGAAACATAGAAAACAAGCTATTTATAATTTTTTACTGGTATAAAACTCTTAATATCTTTGCAAGATGTTGGTTTCTCATTTTGCTAGACTCAACATCTTTCGATTATTTTAGTGTCATCACTAAAAAAGTTTAAAGAAATTCATACCATCACTAGAAAATTTTTACAATGATCGGGAGCGAACAATGTAAGTAAATTTTAATTTAATTAAAAATCATATATAAAATTAAAAATAATATTAAAAATAATACATACAATACATATATTTATAGTAAAAAAGAAAAAAAAACCCGTGTTGTATGGTCTGCTGCTGATGGGAGTAAACTAATAGACCTTTGCAAGAAAAATTCCAGAATTGCGGAGTGAGAGGAAAAATTCGCATATTTTCCAGAAAATGACAGTGAAGTTGCAAGATCCATTCGTAAGCTGTCTTTGAAAAACTCTGGACTGGTAGTCTTGGAATATCCTTTTTAAAAAAATTACCATTACGATTCTAAGTTGTTATTATTTATATATATGAGTTAAAATCTTAATAAATTATTTCAAATTCTAACAAATGCACGTTGCGCATAAAGCAAGATTTTCTAATAATTCTGAAAATTGAAGCAGTAATTGTTTTTGCTCTCTAAGAGCTATAATTAATCCAACAAATGTATAATCTTTTAATTCCATTTTATTTAATGTTTTTTGTTTGCTCAAACACGTAAAGTAATACTTGACAAATGAAAGATGTTGAAAATGTAATGTAAACAGCTTTTTTCAATTTTCAACATCTTCCACACACATCTCCAAGATGTGTGTAGGTGTAAATACGCGATAACGAGTCACATCATTAGAAGTGGACACGATATCGAGATTATTTTCTACTCGATAGTAATTTCGATTACGAATGACAGAATTAGCCCCCTGATCTAAGCTAACATCTAATATATGTATTGAATATTGAAACTGAAATGCAGCAAATCTAATCTCGAGTTATTTGAAAATAATTGTACATAAAAGTAGATTGTGTAACATGGCAAAATACTCTGAAAATCAGCTCTTTACCAGCTGCGACATTGCCATTGTTCAAAAAGTATATAATTATTAGAGCTTTATGAAAATTGAAACTGAAGTTTAAAATTGTTGCATCCTTTTTTTGAGATAAGACGTTATTGTAGCATAAGACAGTATTGTAAATAATTTTTATGTTTTACAAACTGTATAGTTGCGGCACTTTGGCTTTTCACTTGCTTAAAATTTCATCTAGACGCTCATTGCCATGAATTTAACTGCTAGCAGGTGGTTTTCTGTTTTACGTCTTAACTTTACATTTTTTGTTTTTGCATAAATTGTCAATGGAAAAGTTTGCAATAAAATTATACAAAGCTGCTGAATGCTGAAAATGAATTCATAAACACAATAAACATTATCTGTTTATTTCACGCCAGAGAGCTTTTTGTTTCCCTTTCCCCGTTTTCATTAAGAAAATGAACTCATACGTATGAAGTGCTGTTGTTACACGCAGGTGGAATCAATAAAGTTAACAAAAACAACCAAAAACTTTTACAAAATCACGCTCTAAGCCTAATTGTACATGTCTGTAAGTCTTAAGGCAACAAACCAGTTTATGTTAAGTTCCAAAGTTTTTTTCTATGTCAATCATATAGAAAAACTGTGTTGGGAAAAGGCCTTTTCTGGCGCCTCACTTTCGTAAACATTAATCAACTGTAAAATAAAGGTAGCAAAACTAAAGCACTTCATCATCCATAAATAAATTTGTTATAGTTTATGGTTTTTCAACCGAAACCACTAAACAAAAAGTAATAAAATAAAATACAATCAAGTCAGCTGCCACACAGCAAAACCCAACTATCCCAGTTAACCAAGCATACCAAACAAATAAAAATAAAAAAGTTCACTGATTAATAGTTTACATACAAATACGTCTCATAGTTAGTAGAATTATTAGTAAATAATAAATTAAAAACTGGTTGTTCAGTGACAGAAAATCCTGTACAAACAACTGGGATTATAAAAACTGCATATATGTAATCAATATGTGGCAAACATTAACGTAAGAATAATTAAAGAGCTCGGTGGCTGAGTTGGTTAAGCAGCCGTATTAAAAATACATCATGTTCACATGATCCCGAGTTCGAATCCCAGTGGGTGCTGATGAGTAGTGTAGTGACTACGAAACAGCTAGGTGTCCCCCGTTCCTCAGCTAATGGTATTCAACTATTTTTTCTGTTCTTCTTTGGTCTTATTGTTTCACAGCAATTATTGCTATAATTAAAAAATAATTATTCTTCTTGACTGAAGTTTTACTCGAACTCACAACTAATTAGTTAATAAAGTTTTTATATATATTTTTTTTTAATTCTACAGATATTCGTAACTTTCTTGGATAAAGTTTTAGCCAAGCGTATTTACCTTTCTTAGAAGATCTAATTAAACTGTTGGAGAACAGAATGAAGTATACTACTTGCAAATAAATTATAATTTGAAGAAAAGTACTCTTTGGTTTTTCTGAAAAATGCAATTTATACCACTTTCTTTTGTCACCATTTTTGGTAAACATTAGTCTTGACAAATCATATTTGGTAGTCAGGAAGTGGAAAATTTAATATGGATAATCCAACGTGTTTTAAACGTTAAAACATTTTTTCAAAATCAATCATCGCTTACTGTGATGATGAGAAAGTTACGTAAAACAACGTGTCAACAATATGCACTATTTATCGTGTAGTGATTGATTTCGTAGAAAGAGGGTCTAAAAATATTACAGCTTCTCAAGAAAGTGTTCAAAACAATCCATCAACCTGAATTCGACGCCGTGCTCAGGAGCTTGGTCTTCAGAGAAAAACTTCGTCCACAATTTTGCACAAGGATTTGCATTTGATAAAATTCAATTGACACAAGAGCGTCTTCCACAGGACCATTTACGCCGCTGTACATAGGCAAATTACATCCTGTTGGCAGCTAGCCCATGATAACCCTGATTTTCATGAAAAACTCATAATGCGTGAGGAGGCATATTTTCATTTAAATATACAGATTAGTCAGTTCTGGGTAATAACAAACCATCAAAGTTGTCATCAGTCGCTTTTGCATCCACGGGGGCGCTGGCGAATCGTGAATAATTGACTCTGTGGAACTGGTCCATCATCAGATAAGGCCGCAAGGCAGGTGCTGATGTAAATCTTTTGCAAACCTGTGGGAATGTCTTAAATGCAAGACCAAAAGTGCTTGGGTAACTACAAAATATATTTGTAATGAAATTAATGAAATACCGCCGAAAATGTGTGAGTGAATAATGTACTCGAAGGAGCTCGCAATTTTGAGGCTAACAGAGGCAGACATTTATCTGATATTAACTAAAATATTTATCAATATAAGATCCATTCTCTTTCATTTAATTAAAAACTCTAAAGAAACAAAGTAGTATACCGTGGTATATAAAAAAAAGGAAAACAAAAAGTGAGTACTGATCGCCTAAATGATTCAAAAGAGTTTCTTGATCTTTGTTTTAGTATTACACTTAACACTTCTGCCGATCAGCGTACGAGTATTAAAATGCCTTTTTTGAGAATTAACAAGAGCTCAGTTATATTTGAAGTACAAATTAATTCGGCCTTTATTTCATCATTTGTTCAGCTTATAAACTAAAATATCCTAAAGTCAGCAGTTTTCATAACATCCATGATCGATACAATATTTGTAAATATCCAGATGATATTCATATCAAAACATAAACAAATAACAATGTGAGCCTTTGGCATTGAAAAAGCATTGATCTTGCCTTTTATACTCTCTTTTCAAAACAGTCTTTATTTTATTTATTTCATACATTACAATATTTTACCAACATAAAATGATCAACATTTAGTTTTATATAACAAGTAGTATTTACAGTTCGGCCAATCTGATAATTTGATTGACCTCAATCAACACTAAAAATGTTAAATGGTGTGGTTAATGTATATAAATTGAATTGGTGTCACCCATTTCCTTAGCCTTTTAGCTTCCATAATACCTCTATAAGAAATTTGGCTAAGTTGACAATTGTCAATATCTTTTACAACATAGCGATAACTAGATAAGACCTTTTTTATAATTAAAGCTCCTCGATATTTTTAGTTTATGTTAAATAAAACAAACCGATTTTGTGAAACGTTATAAAATCAAAGTATAAAAAGTGGTCATTGACCTTTATTATGTATGTTTATATAAACTTCAAGTCTGGGCTTTACATCTGTTTTGACTGTACACGTTTAATAATTTGGCACTTTTACAATGTTCACCACGAATTATATATTTATTGACAATGGTAGAATAATTAAAGCAATTCGAAATCTTGCCATCGCGGTTTATGCTTTTCTAGCTACTATATATGTTCGGGTTATGGTAAAACGATGATTGCCTTTTATCAATGTTGTGACAGGTATACGGTGGGCATTGATCACACACATCAGGGATGGGGAATTCGATACCTTGTTCACATAAGTGAACAATACTATGATCAACATTTAATTTTATATAACAAGTAGTTTTTCCATATCATTTTTCCATATCATATCACTTTACAATGCCGACCAAACATAAATTCATACATACATACATATGTATATTACAGTTTGGGTGGATTGAGAATATGAATAAGTGCACATACACTATAATACCTTCCCGAATGACATCCGGTATTTTAATCTTACAACTTTAGCACACTTATGTTAGATGTCTGCTTCAAGTTTAGATTAACTGGGTTACGTTGGATATCATGGAAAAGAGCAAGAATATAAAATTTACTACTTGACAATATGCACATGAGTACAAACGCACACAGTTCATATCTATCCCAAACACCCAGTTCGCCGAAAAGATATTGACGATATTCTCTTTTGCAACATATGCCACACAATGCGTAACATGTTGCTTTTAAGTAAAAAAAAAAAACGTAATTTTCTTTTACATAGATTTTGCATCATGAACACTAAGGAATGCGATGGCTCATGAGTGTTGTTAAGTGTGGAGTTAAATACTCGTATTATATTATGGTAGCGTATGAGTATTTTTTCTCTGTTACTTTTTCAAATTGCTTACCATCAATTTCTTATCTTTATACTAGAAGCTCATATATTTAAATTTTTCTAAACTTTGTTAATTTTACACTGCTGGGCCGTTTTGTGTTATTATATTTCAATATTCCAGCGAACATTCACTCTTTATATTTTTTTTAGAGTACAGCTTCGATATAATGAACTTTTAATACAACGGAATACTCAATATAAAGAAATGTTATACTTTAATAGAAATTTTTCATACAAAAACACACTATATTTTTGGATTATCAGCGCATTTAGAACTACTTCTGTTATGAACATCTTGGCCGAAGCTGGAATGCCATCAATTACAAACCGTACTTTTCATTTAACACTAAAACTATTAACCAAAATATTAATTTGCAGAAAAGCAAATCTTCTGAGTGAAGTAAAAAAAAAAACTATTAATCGTGTTAGAACTACAAAATGTCCATCCACAATTTCCAAATGCATTAATCTGGCTCAAAATCTTGGCTTTAATGTGGAAGCAAAACTATTTTTAGAACCACGACAACCTCCTTGGAAATTGGAAAAATCCTCATTGGTGCTAGATCTAACTCAATTATTTTACTTACCTCTGTTTATAACTGGAACTGCTTTGAGCAAAAAAATTGTGTAAGACCGTTTATGCGATACTTTCATGGACAAACCGGTGTAAGCTATTATATCTCGGCTATATATGAACCGATATCGGACATTTTCATTTTTTACATTTAACTAACTTCCGTTTACGAGTATTACCAGAGTTATTTTGAAGCAACAAAACTGTTTATGTTCGCTTACGCGACATTTTTATGCACAAATCTGTTTAGACTATCTCGAGTATATCTGGACAATTTTTTTTTTACTTTTTATACAAAACTGCAAAAAATATGCTTTTTTCGGAATTTGAACATATCTCAGCTATTTGTGAACTTAATTCAATAGCAAACCCACGAATCGATGGAATAATAGAAAGGTGGATGAAAAAAGTTTCTAAGTCTAATAGTAAAAGGCCAATGTAAGCGGCATGCGGCAACGGGCGGCAACCAACTGTTCTATTTGCCGCTTGAATTTATTTGATATAGGCAAATGAACGCGGCTAATCTAACTAAAAATTTATGTGTCAGAATTTAAACAAAATAACATAATGACTTTTTTAACGCAAAAATAAATAAATAAATTTAATTGTTAAAAATTTTAAACCCGAAAATAAAGAAAATTTATTTTTTACTTCTATTTTCTCGAAGTTTTGTTCCTTTACTTTCTGGTTTGACAAATTGAAGCGGCAAAGCAAAAAGTTAAATTGAATTCAACATTGCCGCTCGGCCGCCTTTAACGGCATTGCCAAATTAAATAAAATTCAACATGTTGTAAGTTTTATACGAATATTTTTATAAAAAAAAACTAATTTTTTGTATATGGGTCACATTGCTGCCGCCTGCCGCTTACATTGGCCTTTCACTATAATGGTTTTCTCAGAAACGATATTTCAACGATCGACAGACGGACAGTTGTACAGACGTACACCGTTTAATCGATTTATCTATCATTTCTGATTCAGAATATGTATACGTTATAGGATCAGAAATTAAAATTGTAGAAATTACAAACACAATCACAAACTTATATTCTTACAACGTTTGTATTTTTGTGAAATGTATAACAATAAGTTTTTTGTACACTGGGCAACAAAACAAATTATTTGTTCAAGAAGTAAAATAACCATAACCTATAAACTAAAGTGCCATGGAGACGATCAAAAAAACACATCAACGTTCTAAGTGTGTGCGTGCAGTCGTGTTCTTGCATGCGTCACCGGGCGGCAACAATGTGACCCATTTACAAAAAATTATATCTCTATATATAAAAAGAAGTGTACACTTTGATGTCACCACTAACTGGCCAAACGGGCCGACCGATTTCGACCAAAATTTAAAAGTACGTTGGCCATGAACTGTTGATGGTTTATGTCAAGTTTCCACAAAATCGGTTTAGTGGTACCAAAGATATGGCATTAAGATTTTCCTACATATTCCCATACAAATATCAACAAAATGGCTTTGATTTTTCATATTATGATATTTTATTGTCACTTGAGAAAATAGCAAACCGTGTATCGTAATATCTTATCTAGACAACGACATTTGGACTCCTGAGCTGATACTTTTCAGGCGTTGTTTCGATCGCCATTTTATTTCTACGCTGACCATTGGATTTTTCACTTGCTACATACGATTATTGTATCAAAGGTAACGCCATGAGATGGCAAGCTGAACGATTACATCAAAACCAATTGCAATGCGATGCACGATTTCAAACTACATCTGCGGATAGAAGTCCAAGAAATCGTTAACGAGTATTACCAGAATTATTTTGAAGCAACAGATCCGTTTAAGTTCGCTTACGCGACATTTTAATGCACAAATCCGTTTAGACTATCTCGAGTATATCTGGACAATTTTTTTTTTACTTTTTATACAAAACTGAAAAAATTAATTAACACGACTTCCACGTCGTGTTGTACAATACATGGAACGGTTTTTAATTATGAGTGTGAAATTTGTTGCAGTGTACATGAATGTATCGGTAGAATGACGTTGAGATGTTCACATTTCCAGATGGAACCACTGGCCTGTGTTTTGCTAACGTAAAGTGAAATTGTTACAATTTTAATCTCCATCCGATCCATGACTTCCTTCGGTGTGATAGCAACGATGAGAGATAAATATAAGCCGACGAATATTTTTATGTAACTTTCATAGGCCATAAATTATGTTCCTGTGTTTCACGTTTGTCTGGCGGATACTTGAGAATTTTTCTTATTAAAGAAGAATTAAAGTATCACGTAAAATTTATTTTCTGTGAACGCGAATGCATAATGTATAATACAAACAATGGATGCTTTCATTTCATATACGCCGCGTTCTAAAGACTGAAGTTAACAAAAAAAGTAAGTTCAGGTTATTATTATTCATAACGAACTGACAGTTTCTGAAAATAAGGACAATCACATCTTGAAATATCGCCGTCTATTCCATCAATACGCTGGCAATATTCGATTACCCGTCCCTTTCTGTTATTTTACCGATTCAAAATCTAAACTCATCAGCAATATACTCTCAAACATTTTACAAAAATCATGTTTAGTTGACCGAACGTATTGTCTATTTAAATATTCGGATTCAAAGTTAAAGTGCTTGCGAATAAATGATGTAGAAGTTGAGCTATCAACTTTACTTCCCAAGATAAGGTCGTCAACTCTACAACCCAGATAAAGTCAGATCGGTAAACATAATATTATGAAGTATAGACCCACTATGTCTTTGTAATGTTATTTGGCTTCAGGTGAAAATTTGATGATCAACGCTTTAAAAAAAGAGTACTTAAAGGATAGTTTAAGAGGTGAGGACGTTTTGATACCATGAGTCCTAACGGTTGCGAAAGGCATAACACTCCATTTTAAACAAAAATAAAATAAATAAAAAAATAAAATTTGAAGGCAAAACCACGTTTGCCTGGTCAGCTAGTTTTTTATAAAAATATTCGTACATAAATTTCAACATATTGAGCGGCAATGTTGAATTCAGTTTAACTTTTTGTTTTGCCGCTTCAATTTGTCATACAAAAAAATTAAAGAAGTAAATAGAAAGAAGTAATTTGAAAGTTCAACAATTGAATTTGTTTATTTATTTTGGCTTTAAAAAAAATCAAAATGTTTTTTTGTTTAAGCTTCGAAGCACAAATTGTTCTTCAATTAGCCGCGTTCATTTGTCTACAACAAATAAACTCAAGCGGCAAACAGAACAGGTGGTTGCCGCTCGTTGCCGCGAGCCGCTTACATTGGCCTTTCACTATAAAAATGATGATTGACGATTTTATTTGTACGTCTCCTTTTAAACGACAAAAACACGAAACTAACACCTATGCACTGATTGACGTGTTTTTTTGATCGTCTCCAGGGCACTTTATAATTGTTTTTCATTTTTTTTTAGAAATGTTTGACAGTGATTCACAAATAATTTTATTGTATTGCAAACTAACTTAAAAACATTTTTGTTGGGAAGTTTTGATTAAAAGCTCATTTAAAGTTCATTTTAATCAATTAGGTTTTTTGGTTTGTACATATGTACAACAGGTTTTTAGTTCAAGTTTTTCCTTTCTTAATTTTTTCTTAAGAAGGATTTTTTACAATACAAATTTGCTGTGATCAATAATTATTGATTGAAGAAGACAAGAAAAATAATAATCAAATCTTTAGCTGGGGGACAACTAGCTGCTTCGTAGTCGCTACACTACTCATCAGCACCCACTGGGATTCGAACTCGGGACATGACGTATCATGATCTACTGCTTTAACTACTAAGCCACCGAGCATTTAATTATTTTCTATCTATATTCATCTCATATTGAATCACATATGCATTTTTTGTTAATTGCCCACATTGTTTGTACAGCGTTTGCTGTCTCTAAACTAGCGGTATTTATTTTTATTTATTAACATACATATTTTTGTATTTAATATTCTCCGGACCCAGAGATGTAAATATTAAAAATTAAGAAAGGAAAAACTTGAACTAAAAACCTGTTGTACATATGTACAAACCAAACAATTTTTAATTTAAAAAATTATAAAAGTTCAACAAAAATTTAACAAATTAATTAGGTTTTTTATTCGCTATTCTTAGCTTCTACCATTTATACCAATAAAAAATTATAAATAGCCTGTTTTCTATGTTTCCCAGCTATCTATATGTCGACATTTCATAGGAACTACCCTAATCAAAGGTGTAAAGAAATGTTAGAGACGTGTATAAATGAAAAAGCTTGTTTTTTTGTGTTTTGACAGATATTATTAGAGCATTTTTCTTTTTAAATTCTCAACAATTTATTTAGATCGTTGGGATATAAAGTTGAATTTTTGAGAATATCTTTCAAAAATTTCCAAAGTCTACTGATGAAATGTCGACATATAGATAGCTGGGAAACATAGAAAACAGGCTATTTATAATTGTTTATTTTAATATTTATAAATACGCATATTTATATGCATTTATATTTCTCTATGCTTCATATTATGCGGATCTTAAATTTATTTAACTAGGGGCTTCATACGGTGTCATATAACGCCTAATGTTATAATATTTTATATTATGCTTCAAACAAATAAGTCAGAATGTAACCATAATAAGACTTTTTAAGCGAAATTTGCCATAAACAAACCGTAAACATTTCAGCAGACTCAAATTAAAAATAATTTATAAATTAAATTTTTGATATGTACATTTGTACAACGGGCTATAGTACAAGTTCTTTCCTTTCTTAAGTTGTTTCTTAAAAAGGATCTTGTACAATACAAATTTGCTGTGATCAATAATTTTGGATTGAAGAAGACAAGAAAAATAATAATCAAATCCTCTGTTGGGGGACAACTAGCTGTTTCGTAGTCGCTACACTACTCATCAGCACGGATTTGAGCTTGGGTCATGATGTATCGTGATCTGCTGCCTTAACCAAAAGGAAAAAACTTGAACTATAACCCGTTGAGCAAATGTACAAACCAAAAATCTATTTTAAAAATTAATATTAAATTTATATTAAGTTCAGCATTTTAATTAAAATTATATTAAGCTCAGCAAAAATTCAATAAATTGAAAAATAATTTATGTCAGAATGCCCACAGTATTCATATTTTGTCATAGAAATATTTTAAGACTTATGATTTAATGACAACCCTTTGAATACCCTTAATGTCTTTTATTTTACACAATATATTGTATATTTAAACTTCGTTAAGTAAAAAGTTTTGTTTAATGATTCAAATTACTCCCATTAGCACCATTTAACCAAATTTCACAAGCTTCTTTTGGCCAATATTCATAGTGAAAAAAAAAAATACTTTAAGACAACTGAAGTCCAGTTGTGTGAGCGGTGCCTCGAAACTATTCGTAGACATAGAAAGTATAGTTTTGACCATGATATAAGAAATACATTATTATATTTAGCTAGCCTCCGTTTTAAACGGACGGTATTTACAAATGATTATACAGTCTTCTCTATATCTTGTCCACAGTACTCAATTGACGGTCCACAGATTTTGGAAAGAAGTCATACCCACGGATATTAATATGGGTCAATGAATGCATTCCTCATTGCACGGATGGACGAAGAAGGCACGACCTAGAGCATCGGATGAGTAAACATCCACATATCCAGGAACAGGTTTTCACTTTTTTCTTCGCTCAAATTTTTTGATGCGACATCCGATATAAAATATCTCGCCCTTTCTGAGTATAGCAGTTTTTTCTCCAAAGGTATAACTCGTACACAAAAGCTTACTAGAGTTGTAGATGGTAGTCGTTGGGCTCTCTGGCCGAGGGCGGTTCGGAAGCTTCTTAGCCTAGCACAAAAAGCGCGTTATAAACAAAAAAAAGTCAAGTGTTTTGGAAATTCCATCTCTGCTATGAACACATGTTAAATTTTGTTTCGATCTGGTAACTCCTTCATATAGAAACAGGTGTTCATAAAAGACGCATCCGCGATTTTTTTACAATGGAAAAATTTACATAAAAAAGGTTTATCGTGACAAGAAATTCATTATGATATGGTGAATGTGTTAGGTAAAAGTGCTCCTTTATATGCAACAATAAAAAATTGGGTTGCTGAATTTTTAACGTCGTCGTACAAGCATTGAAGATGAACCACGTAGTGGACGTCCAAAAACAGCAACAACAACAGAAATTGTAGCCAAAGTGCATGATATGGTATTAAATGATTGACGAATAAAAGTGCGTGAAATAGCTAATATCATGGGCATCTCAAATGATTGAGTCCATTTAATTTTGCATGAAGAACTACAGATGAAAAAGCTTTCTGCAAGATGGGTGACCCATTTGTTAACAGTCGACCAAAAACGCATAAGAATGAACATTTCTCAAGCTTGTTTGGATCGTTTTAAGCGAAATAAAATGGATTTTAAGCGTCGTTTCATAACTGCTGAATAGACATGGATCCATTACTATACTCCAGAGACAAAAGCACAATCCAAATAATAGACTGAAGCTGGCGGAAGTGCCCCAAAAAAGACAAAAACAATTCAATCGGCTAGTAAGGTTATGGCAACGGGTTTTTTTGGGACTTCAAAGGTATTTTATTGATTGACTATCTGCAAAAGGGTAAAACAATAAATTCAGAGTACTACTGCAACCTTTTGGATCAATTAAATGTGCAAATTTGAGAAAAACGTCCCGGCTTACAACACAAAAAAATAGTTTTTCATCAAGACAACGCACCTGTGCACAAGAGTGTTTTAACGATGGCAAAATCAACGAATTAAAGTACGAGTTACTTGACCACCCACCTTATTCTGCTGATTTTGCTCCCAGTGACTAAAATCTAAAAAAATCTAAAAAAATTCCTTGCTGGCAAGCGTTTTACCTCAAATCGTTGGTCTCATATGGAAAGACCCTAACACACATAATTGCAATTTTACAGGAAAAGAAAAATCGTGATGGAAACTGTATAAATATGTTCATCTAAAAGTAGCTTTTTTGCTCAATTACTTGCAAGAGTGATATGTATGAAATTATATAATTAAATCTTTGTAACACTGTTTACTTGTGTGAAACGTAGTAGAATCCCTAAATGAGCTCAATTCAGGGAAAATGCGAGTTAGGGCCTTTCTACGTGAGACTAACGAAATGAAGATGCAATTACAGTTGTAAACCACTATTTTGAAGACCTTGAGGAAAACTATTTAATCAAGGGATAGAATTGCTAGAAAAGCGTTGGACTAAAAGTATTGAAGTTTCAGGAGATTATATTGAAAAATAAAAATATTTTTGAAAAACTAACTATTCTCTTTCATTGATAGGCTAAGAAGTTTCTGAAGCGCTTGTTGGCTTCCGTGGAATAAACTCGTTGTCGATTCTCTAAGTGTACAGACAAATGGATAGGGCAAGACATATTATCAGTTTTATTGCTGCTAACATATCATCCCATCTAATAATGGGAAATGTCATCATTTGTATCCGTAGCTGCAGTTCCAAAACCAGGCATCTGTTCGTAATACAGTTGCAAAGTATTTTAAAGATTTCTCCGAGCTGAGGTACCCTATATTAATGTAATAAATGTAGAAAGGTAACCTCCTTAATTTTGTATTTTAATAGAATGTTTATTTGTTAAATTCAAAGCTACAAGAAGAAATATTTTTTACATTAAATGGTCACAAGTTTTGATTCATAGATTTACTTTGGCAAGAGCCAAATAGAAAAAATATATATGGTTGATACAACAATATTCTGAGGGCAATATACTATTGTTGAGTTATAGGGTTGTATCTGATAATATTATATGGTTATACAATATCGAGGCTCACCATAGTATTGTTAAAAATACTATAAGTAACTATACTATATTTCAGTTCAATATTGTTATAATAATAACCTATTTTCCTAGTTCTGGTACAATGCACTGCATATATAGGGGTCATCCTCTGAGTACTGGTCCAAAATAAAAATAAAAAATAAGTAAACATAGTATTAATTAAAGTTATTTGTAATTGTTATACTCGACCAAATTATTATATTACCCATTTAGACTTTTTCTCGTATGGAGCCATTTTACTTTCCTGAAGTAGTCATACTGATATGAGACTGTATTGTAATAGAATAATATTTTTGTTATAACAAGCACAAATATATATGTATACAAAATTATATACATATGTATTTTAATATTATATATAGTGTAATTTAGCAAAAATAGTCGGTTTGCATCCCTATAGACAAATTTCCGATTTGATGTTGATATATTTAAGTGCTGAAAGAAAACAAAAATCTTTATTAAGAATTTCTTCTTCAATTACAATTTCAAAAAACATACGTGTACATAACCATAGTAATATAGTTGCATGTATTGTTGGATAAACCTGACTTGTGTGTACATCTTAATATTACACACACTTACCTTTACACGTAGAAAAAAAAATATATGGTTGATACAACAATATTTTAAGGGCGACATACTATTGTTGAATTATATGGTTGCTCTTGATAATACTATATTGTTACATTAAAACGCCATTAAGTGGATGCACTATAGTATTGTAACAAAAATATTCGAAGCAACAATACTATATTTACACTTACCTTTACACGTAGAAAAAAATATATGGTTGATACAACAATATTTTAAGGCCGACATACTATTGTTGAATTATATGGTTGCTCTTGATAATACTATATTGTTACATTAAAACGCCATTGAGTGGATGCACTATAGTATTGTAACAAAAATATTCGAAGCAACAATACTATATTTTGGTTTAACACTGGTGTATTGTAATAATAAGTAACATACTCAATGTTACAATATGTTCTCAATATGTATTTTTTTCAAATTTCACGTTTTTTATATAACTGAACAAATATATATATTTTTAATTTTTAAACAAACACACACAACACCTTGTTCTTTCCAAAGAAAACATCACACTGAAACAAAATTATATGTCAACGATTAGAAGGAAAATATTGTTAATCACGGCAATAGTAAATATATTCTGTAAACTTACTATTGTTGCATTTGAATTTGCTGATTATATATATGATAAAAACATATATTTTGATGTTGGGTGTGATAAAAGCTATTGTTGTTTTTAAACAATTTTTTAAATTGCTATTGTTATATGTAACCATATCTTGCAATTTATAGATGTTAACAATAGAATTACAGAGATGCAAATAATGACATATTTATAGAGAAACAAACTATAATTAATTTGATAATTCTGAGACAGCAAACGCTGTACAAACAATGTGGGCAATTAACAAAATGCACATGTGATTTAATATGAGATGAATATAGATAGAAAATAATTAAATGCTCGGTGGCTGAGTGGTTAAAGCAGTAGATCATGTCCCGAGTTCAAATCCCAGTGGGTGCTGATGAGTAGTGTAGCGACTACGAAACAGCTAGTTGTCCCCCAGCTAAAAGATTTGATTATTATTTTTCTTGTCTTCTTCAATCAATAATTATTGATCACAGCAAATTTGTATTGTAAAAAAATCCTTCTTAAGAAAAAATTAGGAAAGGAAAAACTTGAACTAAAAAGCTGTTGTACATATGTACAAACCAAACTATTTTTAATTTAAAAAATTATAAAAGTTCAACAAAAATTTAACAAATTAATAATGCACAATGTTATGGAATATATACTAACGTTGTTGCAATCATATATCAAACTGTCTTTTCTTTTCAACAATTTGACGTATTTCCTCTTCATTAAATAAATCTGAACTAACTTTTATGTAAATGTTTTTGAAATTAAAAGCACACAAAATATCCTTTTTATTACCAAAGAAAAATTCAAACTGAAAGAAAATTATATATCAATGAATAGTAGGAAAATGTAATTAACGAAGTTCTTTCTTGTTCTTTTTAAAAATGTTTCACAATTGCTATTGTTGATTGCAACCATAACTTGAAATTTAAGGAAGGTAACAATAGAATAACAGAAATGCAAACAATAAAATATTTACACAAGAACAAACTATAGTTAAACTGATAATATACTATTTTCAAGAGTAATACGCAATGTTATAGAATACAAAATAATGATGTCGCAACCATATATCTAACTGCCTTTTCTTTGCGTGTCCAGTTTAGCAAATGACTATGAATACTGGCATTTGTCTTTAAAATTGACTCGTATGAAGTGCTAACATTTGCTTTTTTTTCCCAACTTTTTAACGAGCACCATCTGCAAAATGAAGCACAAAAAAGACGCGAAATAATAAAAAACACAAATATATTAATATAATAACAAACAATTCTCGCGGGCACACTGAACCATTATAAATGTTCTTGTATGGTTTATGTTAATATTATGCATTGTCTATGTTTTCTACATCTTTCGCCAACGCCATTATTTTTTACAGCTCCTATTTCATTTTTTACTTTTCAAACTTTTAAAAGCCTTAAAAAAGTTTTAAATATTTTTTTTTGTTGGCATAAAGCAATAAAAATAAAAACTGCTTGCTAGTAATTTGCCTACAAACATTTCGCCATGAAAAAGGATTAAGAATATAATAAACACTTATTTTCTAACCACTTCACAGAAAGAAACGAAGATTATTTTACACAAAAGTATCATAAATTATAGCCTTACAGAGCAAAGAAAGTCATTTTGGAAATATTAATGCGAAAGAAAACTTTGAGACTGCTACAATTGTGCTTATATATAGACATATCGTTGGTCTCATGTAGAAAGGCCCTAACAAAAATAATTGAAATTTGACAGGAGAAAGAAAAAGCGTAATGGAAACTGTATAAATAAGTTTATCTAAAAGAAGCTTTTTTGCTCAATTGCTTGCAAGAGCGATATGTATGAAATTATATAATTAAATCTTTGTGACACTGTGTACTTGTGTGAAACGTAGTAGAATACCTAAAAGAGCTCAATTCAGGGAAAATACGAGTTAGGGCCTTTCTACGTGAGACTAACGATATATACATATACTTATGTATAGACATACATATTTATTTATTTAATATTTTCTGATAATCTTAACTCTTAACGAACGGTTATAAGATGTTACAATAGTGTCAGTAAAATATTTTGAACACGTTGTTGGAAAAAACAATGAAATATTCTTAGACAATTGACAATTGTGAAAACAAAATTCGTAGTCATTACGGCCTAATCTGATGATGGACCAAATGCACGGATTCATAGCTTTTTATTGCTGGCAATGTTTTTCTCTTGCTTTTCGACACATAAAATAGTGACAAGAAATTTCATTACTTCTCAGTAAAGCTACGTACAAACAATCTTACAATATAGACAGTAAAATTGTCTGAAAATGTATTACAATCGTGTAAACTGCCAATTTTTAACTTACAACGTTGTCAGAAAAACCATTGTCACTCAATTGTAAGACGACAATGTTGTCAGGCATCTGACAATCGTGAGAACACTCTTCGTCGGCAATGCCAGATAATTGGCTGGTATTGTAAGCTCAGTTTTAATTGTCAGATGTATAAAATTAATGCACCTGACAATGACATCATTGTCAGAAAAAAGTTTGAAGGGCAGCACTGCCAAACAAATCGTTCTTAATATACATAAGTGGCAATGCCTTACAACATGTCTGGCAATGTTTTTCATCTAACAATCTGACAACCGTGTGAACTGACAATTTTTGTTGTCAGCTGAATTATTTGTCAGACCATAGTCTGACAATGAAATTGTAAGATTTTCTTACGATCGTCTGAGCACACAATTTACTTCTGCGGGACAATTGTCACTACATTGTCAGCATGTTGCCAGATCTTACAATATTGTAACATCTGACAACCGTGTGTACATAGCTTAACGCTAATAGTTGCAAGAAGATTTTAAAGCCATTGAAAAAATTACACATAACTTTTAAAGTCTTCGTAGAAAAGAAAGTCTCCATGGGGTGTAAGCGTTTTTAATACTTACGGCCGAATTCTTAGAAAATATTATTTTGTTTGTTTCATATTTATTTGTAAAATAAAAATAAAAATAAAAAGCCGACACTGTATTGCTATTTCAAAGAGTTTGTGGTCCTTGTGTTGTGTTAATGGAAGCCCGCAAACATTCATTGACTTCGTTACAGTTAAACGTCTTCAGTTTTACTTTTAAACATTTTAAAGTCTGTCAAGCGTATCAGAATAAATTTTTTACACACTAATTATGCCGGTTATTTCTCTATGGCGTTAAACTTTTGTTGATTACTTCTCACAACAAAAATGAATACTAAATTTAAAATGCCTCATTTTTAAAAGGTTTCCTCTGAAAATTGTTCAATAAAATTGTTTTTTTCTGTCAATATTTCCTATGAAGTGTCGCAAAAGCAGACAATTTTCAGAGGGTTTATTTTGCCAACGCAACATCTTTAACCAAACAGCTTTCGAAAGTTTCTACCGCACCAAAGTTGGAAAAGGCCTTCATTTTTATTTTAATTAAGATGGCTTAACAAGTCAAACTGTGGCGGAAAAGTTTCTTACGCGTCCTTGTTTTAAAGAAGTTTTTTGTAAAGATAATTGTTTTTAAATTATCCTTTTTTTAAGGAAACCTTTGTAAGAACTAATGTTTTTAAAGGTACTGGTTTACTTGTTGTTTTTAAACTTAAAAAAAACATATACAGCTGTTCTCAAAATAACATGTCAAAATTTCACTGTTGGTAACCGAATCGTCACTTGATGACGATGACATATAAACATACACAAAACATATTGTTACATTTTTGCCTTTAAGTACGCTTTTTATTTATTTTTTTATTTATTTATTTCAGTTCTCTTAATCGAGCCCATGGGGCCATATTTGATTAAATAGCTAGTTCATAAGGATAATAAATACAATTTCAATAGTTTAACTCTATATCTATATATAACTTATATAACTTTTGTGGATTCTTCAATTACAAATGAAATAATGGCATAGACACATGTTCGTTAAATATTCCACAACTTTACTTACACGAAACTTCCTCTGGTATTTTAACTGCTCTTTTAAAAGAATTCTTTTTTACATTACGCACTGTAGGTCTTATTTCAGACTTTTTCAAAAATTTTCGCCAGTCCGGCCCTGGACGATTTTCTATTACGGCGTATTTTTATGATGGAACCAATTTCTTTGAAAGTTGTTTCTTCATTCCGAAGTTTTAATACAAACTGTCTTATGTCACTAGAAATTTGTTTACCATAGAAATTTACTTCACACGAGGAGTTTTTACTCTGCCGATCACAATTAATTAACATAAAACAATACAAACTTTTCAGCAGAATGCTAAAATAAGGCAAATAACTCAATACAGTAACACACCGCTGAAATGAGGCACATGCAACATGTACACTTTATTTTGATGCGTAAAATATGCATTGAAATTTGTTTTTACTCTATAACTTACGGGTATATAACTGTATCTTTTTATAACTAATTAGGGAAATAATAAATTTAGTCATATCTTAAAAGGCAAAAAAATTACTATGTTGTAGAAAAAGTTTTTGTACACTTTATTTTGGCGCTCACAGTATGTATATTGATATGACATCTGTGGAAAAAGTTTTGTACCAGTATAATTTTGTTATTTGGCCCGGAAAAGTTTAATCAAAAATTTTTTGGGTTTTTTTTTCTTTGATCGGAAGTACTCATAAACATTTTAGCGTCGTAATTTTTATAAACTTTGTTCCTTTCCATTATTACTTTTTTTTTCTCGGAAATAGGAAAAAAAACTTTTTGGAAAAAAGAAAATTTTTACGGATTCATTCAATTAAAAGCAATTTGTTTGTGTTCGAGGAAATCAGTGTGAAACAAATGAAACCACAAAACTCAAAGTGACAATAAAATATTAAATATTTGTTTAAAACTTTTGTTTAACATCGGCACTCCTTAATAAACAATTTGATATCTTTTTCATTTCTAATAGATTGTTTCAGGGTTGGCCACTCTGTGGCTGCCATCGTCATTATATTGGAGGAAACAATTATTTTGGGGATGACAAAGTTTTTGTTTAAAAACCTCGTTGATGGAAAAATTTAATAAAGATGTCAATGGAAAATTACTACAGCGGGCAAGATAAGGTTCAGCTAGACGTGACTTGGCCATACTGCCATAGCCATAACCTTAAAAATAATCATAGTAATATTTTGTAGTTGATTAGTGCTGTCATAACCATCAACACCCAACAAACAACAAGGTTTGATTTCAAATTGGTTGAGATTTCAAATCAAACTATTTCTCAAACGACAAACATTTGATACTGATTTTAAATCAACTTCTTAACAAAGATATAAATTGTTAACATTTTTTATAGTATGTGCTGATGATTTTTGTTTTATTTGTATATATTATGTTGGTAGTTGCACTCAAAAACAAGTTGACACAATATTGAGTATGAAATGTTTATATTCAAATGATTCTTAATTTAAATTCAAATCTTAAAATCAAACCATTCAAAAGGTCTGAAAATTATGTTTGATATATGTATAATAAATTAATTTTAGATGAAACGTTTGACTTCGTCCAAAACTAACTTCATAAAACTTCCAGAATATATTTTGAATTTGATTAAATTAAGAAACCAATTTCGTAGAAATTGGGTGAGATACAGGCAATTATATTATTACAATTTAATGGCCAAATATTCAAATTTAGTTCGTAACGAAATTCATTTGTTTAGAAACCGGCAGTGGAATAAAAAACTAAGTACAATGGACAAAGGATCAAAACCATTCTGGAATGTCACCAAAATTTTGAAGATTAAGAAAAGAGGATGTCATTCTTTATTAACTCCTGATGGCACCCTTGTTTCAGATGAAGACAAGGCAAATGCGTTCGCAAGTAGTTTTAAACTAAATCACAGGATTTCTGAAGAATTAGGTTCACCTAGTCATGCCAATATGGTACATCAAGTGGTCGATCACTTCGTTAACCTAGATATTATTACTCCTTCTTGAGAAAAAGTTACGGTAATATATAACCTTAAAAAAAGAAAATCTTGTTGTTTAGATGAAATAAATAATCGGATGCTAAAAAATCTACCTAAAATCGGTGTTAGTTTTTTAACAAGCATATACAATTCCTGTTTGAATTTGCAATACTTTCAAAATATTTGGAAAACTGCCAAAGTTATACCTGTTCCTAAACCTGGAAAAATACTAAACAACCCCGAGAACTACAGGCCTATAAGCTTGCTAAGCAGTCTTGGAAAAATTTTGGAAAAAATTGTAAGCGAAAAGGTTTTAATGGTCTTAGATACAAAACATCAGGGGAAAAGAATTTGTAATGATTTCAAAAATAGTTTAGCAGCAAAACAATCAAACGCGTTTGTTCTGCTTGACGTTGAAAAAGCATTTAACTCAGTCTGGCACTGTGGTTTAATATACAAAATCATACAATTTGACATACCTTTGTTTCTTGTAAAGCTAATAAAAAACTTTTTGCGCAATAGACACTTCTGCGTCTCTATTGGTAATACTTTTTCTGATTTGTACAGCATCGCAGCAGGTATTCCACAAGGATCTGTTCTTGGACCAATTTTATATAATATTTACTGTGCTGACATACCCTTAATTAGACCATGTAAATTTGCTGCTTATGCAGATGATTCGGCAATCTACTATAGCCATGAACTCAGTCAGAATATTTTGACCGAAATTTAATGCGCATTAGACCGTTTGGAGGAATATTACTTTAAATGGAGGATCAAAATCAATCCTAATAAGACACAAGCCATATTTTTCACAAGGAAAAGAAAACCTTGTTATCTACCTAGGAGCAATCTCACTCTTTCTAGCTACAGCATTATTTGGTCCAACAATATAAAATATCTAGGGATTTGTCTAGATACTAAATTAACTTTTAACCCACATATATCACATATTATTGATAAAATTGACAAATATAAAAAAATACTCTATCCACTTATAAGCAGAAACTCCACCCTAAATAACTGCTATAAAATGTTGATAATAAAAACAATATTTCAGGCTATAATACTTTATGGTCGCCCGGTATGGGGCAACTGTGCTAAAACCCACATTAAACGCCTTCAAATAGCACAAAACAAAATCCTAAAACTACAATGGCATTTTTCCACCATAAGATTACATGTTATCAGTAACGTCAAAACCGTTTCAGACAATATTGAAATCCTTAACTCCCGTTTTGTAACAAAATGTGGATTTTCAGAAAATCCGCTTATTTGTGCACTTCACTAACACTCATCTTCCCAAATATGTAATTATTGACATAGTGTAGTATTTATAACATCCTGTGCAAATCAATTATTATTATTTTTTCTCTCTTTCAAATTGAAGGTTTTTGTTAATAGTTTTCCTTCAAAAATTATAAATAGCAAAGCTATTTCTGTGCAATATTTGTTTAAGTGTAAAAAATTGTAAAACTTACTATTAAATAAATAAATTAATTAAAAACGTTTGACTTCGTGTTTGTTGGGCAACTTATTCATGTTTTCACACACATACAAACAATAATATACAAAAGTGTTGCCGAACTACACCAATCTGAAAAATTATATAAAATATAGGTTCTATAGTTTTTATAAAAGAGACATACATTATTCTTATAAATATATGTATATAATCTATACACATCTGTATGTAAGTACATGTGAACAAATTGTTGCTTTTTTTTGGCGTTAAAAGCAATATTTGAGTTAACTAATTCTGCTTTATAGAGAGCAGAATTGGGAATATAATTAACTCGTGGTGAGCCAATTATATCGCGGTTTTGGGGGAAAGAAATAAAAAGCTGGTTAATATTTCTTTTCTAATAAATATAAAGTAATTTATTATTTATTCACCTGAGTGGCAGAAATCTTTGATGAATTAAAAGCTAAAGTTGCTCGCACTGGGCTTTGTCTCGTTCGAGCTGGTACGTCAAGCAATTAATTTTTTCAACCGAAAACCAAGTAAAAACCAAATTGACACTTGGAAAGTTGCAATTGACTTGACTTGCCAGTGCGAAGAACTTTACAAAAGTGGTGAGTACAGATAAGTAGGTAATTCAAATAAATAAGAGGTAAGTATAAGGGAATTATTATTAAGTATTAAGCAAACTAGTATAAATGGTAAGTAATATGGTAAGAAAAATTCATTAGGCAAATTCAAAATTGATAATTGTTTAAAAGAAAATATACACTAATATGTTTATAATTAAATAAGTCCAAACTAATTTGGACAACATATGTTGCTAAATGTTTAAAAGCAAACATTCAGTGGAACCGCATGAAACTTTTTTAGTAATTGTGTTTAATCAACTAAACTTTAGACATTACTTTTCTATATTAGGACACAAATGTGATTTATTTATCTTTTCCAAGCTTGTTTTTCGTAAATTTTTAACAAATTCAGAATTTTTCTGAAAAAACATTTTTTAGAAAAGGGATGTATACATTTTTTTTATAAGAAGTTTAGGTGAAAAATAAAAAAAATTTGATCAAGGGTTTGAAAATTGTTATTCTTGAAAAAATAATCTTTTTAAAAAAGTCCGTTTAATAAAAAAAAGTTAAACTTATTTTCATAAAAGGGAGTTTGAACATGTATATTAAAAAAAGTTCTTTAAAATCATACTTTTTCTTAACAAAGCTTAATTAAAAAATTATTAAAAAAGGAAGTCTTTTGAACATTAAAAAAAAGTTTTAAAACGTAATCTTTTCTAAAAGAATCTTCAAAAAAATTTAAATAAAATATAAAAGCAGGACTCATTTTCAAATTTGTATTGTAAAAAATCGTTCTTAAGAAAAACTTAAGAAAGGAAAAACTTGAACTAAAAATCATACTTTTTCTTAACAAAGCTTAATTAAAAGAGTGCAGTTTATAGAATGTCTATTAAAAAAGGAAGTCTTTTGAACATTAAAAAAAAAAGTTTAAAAACGTAATCTTTTCTAAAAGAATCTTCAAAAAAATTTAAATAAAATATAAAAGCATAAGAAAAACTTAAGAAAGGAAAAACTTGAACTAAAAACGCGGTGTACAAATGTACAAAAATCTAATTTAAAAGAGATCTCATTTTCTTTGAGCTTTATCTCCCCTGCAATGTGTGTAAAATTGATTTTATTTACGTTGTTAATAAAAATAAAATGTTTAAACTGTTGTGCGGTGAACTCAATCAAGCTCAAAGACAAAAAGGTCGAATAAATTAAAAGAGTTAATTTGTGTAAATATATAAATAAATTTCAATAATATTAGTAGCTTTAATTTTGGCAAATTTTTCTTCTTTGAAGAATATTTTTAAAAAGCTTTTAGGCATTTTCATTATGATGGAAAAACTTTAATCGGCAACACTGTAGAACAAAAAAAAGCAACACATCAGTGTACCAGCTGATTACGGTTACGGCAGAAAACCAAAATTCATTTGGTTGCTATGGTTATGGCAAAAATAATCGATTACATTGTTACCCATAAGGTTGGTCTAAAAAGCTATTTTCTATGGTTATGGATAAGTCACATCTAATTGAACCTATAATTAGTTGTATTTTTAATAAGTATGCCTTATCAGCAGGGCCCTTTCGTTGGAAGTATGGCCTGTAAGCATATTATTATTGTATTGATATTATTATTATTTGGTTTAAGGTATATTATTTGCTTAGCACGTTTAAGTAAAACTGAGTTAATCTGGTTTTTAAGCATATTGTTGCTTTACTAAAGCTTACGGGGGAAGAGATATAAAAAGACTTGAGTTTTATAAAGTGGTCGAGCATTGAAAATTATTTCCCCATTTAATTTTATTCTTTATTAGAACTTCATTTAATCTGCAGCTCAGTGGCCTTAATAGCAGATTTTTTGGTATCATCAGAAATATTATCTCATTAATGAAGCTATTTCTAGATGTTGTTGGAAATAAGTTGCTTTAAAACAAATTACAATGCTTTAACTTCCTATATTTGCTATCACGAGGGCTGTTTGATAAATTCGTGATTATTTAAAGAATTTTTTTTTTCGGTATATATGTATATATTTTTTTATTTTTTACTTAAACTTTTTTTTACATACACTTATTTACTGAATCTTCAAAATATCAACTAACAATCGGGGTAAGAAAAATGCTGGAATTAAATTTTTCATATTTCAAAGATTTACAGCCTGTTCATGGAACACAATGTGCTCAAAAAACGCGAAGAAATCTTGACGTTTTTCTTATTTGCGTTCATGCAACGCGAAAAAAAATTTTTGGACGAAAAACGTAACAATTGACATTTGCTTTCTGTCTGTGTATCGCGTTTTTACATGCCAAACAGGCGAATGCTGCGCGAATGGAAATTTTTATTCGCTGAGAAGAAGCTTGAACAAAAATAAGGATTCAAATATATCGGGTGGTTAAATTTCAAGGGCCGATGTTGAATGTGAACCACACCTAAACGTCAAGCTTTTTTTCAAATTTTATTTGACATTGTTCTATTTCAGACTTACTCAATTTGAACTATGGAGTGATACACAATCCAAAAACGTGTTAAAGTTATCCAGACTTATTATGAAAATGATGATCAATTTTCGAAGAAAATCATCTTCAGTGATGAGGCACATTTTCACCTCAGTGGATTCGTCAATAAACAGAATTGCCGCATTTGGGCGAATGAGAATCCAAGAGTGACTGTCGAAAAACCAATGCACCCACAAAGAGTGACTGTTTGGTGCGGTTTATGTGCTGGCCGGGTTTATGTGATGCCGGGCCGTATTATTTCCAAAATGAGGCCGGTCAGGCAGTTACTGTGAATGGTGTTCGCTATCGTGAGATGATAACGAACTTTTTATGGCCCGAATTGGAAGATATGGATGTAGACGATATGTGGTTTCAGAAGGACGGTGCAACTTGCCACACAGCTAACGAAACAATTGCTCTTTTGCGCAACAAATTCAATGGCCGTGTTATCTCACGTAATGGCGATGTCAATGGGCCGCCAAGATCATGTGATTTGACACCGTTGGCCTTTTTTCTTTGGGACTATTTGAAAGAAAAGGTGCACATCGATAAGCCAGCAACAATTCAACAGCTAAAGGATGAGATAATTCGGCACATTAACGGCATAGAACCTCCATTATGCCTCAGGGTCATCGAAAATTTGGACCATCGGATGGAGGTGTGCCGCCGTGGTCGCGGCGCCCATTTGGCCAATATTTTGTTCCATACATAATTGACTAATACCAATATATCATAATAAAATAAAATTACAATAATTTCCTAAATAGTTTGTGTTTTATTCAAAATCAACATCGGCCCTTGAAATTTAACCACCCTTTATAAAAATGGAAATAACAGCAAAAACAAGTATGCATACATGTTCTCACATATATACATAAATAAACGTTCATATCCATGTTAACACGTACATACATATACATATGTGTATATGCAAACAATTTCCTTTTTTGCTAATTATTTAAAGAAAGGAAATATTAAAAAAAAAAAAAAAATAAAAGAATAAATTAGGATCAATCCAGAAAGGCATTTGTCTGATCACCAACAGAATTTGTATGACCAGCAAATATTCTATAATTTTTTTTTCCAGCATAAAGATGTTTTGTTTACATAAATATTTATCACCGGTTTCTTTTTTTCAATTGAAATAGGGTTACCGTTATTCACGATGCAAAAATATATTTTACACGAAAAAAGTAAACAAGATACATATAACTTGTATAGTGGCAATACTGGGGATTGAGAATATGCATACGAATACGTGTATAACGTAACAGAACGCGAACAATGAGAAGCGCGTTGCACAGACTCAATGACTTACGTAGTCAAAAACGTGTCGCTGGTTTTCTCTTCATTTAAAACGCGATCCATGAACAGGCTGTTAATCTTTTTACTTCGCAAATTTAATCCATAAAATTCGTGAGCGAATTTAAAAAGCAAAGAAGCGAATTTAAAAATAAAATTCGGTAGAGAATTTTTTAATTCGTGAGAGAATTAAATAATTAGATTCACGAATTATTGCCGAAAAAATAAAAAATTTAAGAAACTTCATCGCAATAAGTCTGTTTGCTTTTAAACAAAAAGTTAATTTTTATGAAATAATAAAAATCATAGTTCATATAAACTAAAAGCATCAATTGAGAAAAATTATCAAACCACATTTTGGTTCAAGAATCATCAAAAATTTGTTAAAATTATAATTTTACTTACTCAGTATCATATTTTACTTATAGCTATAAGTTTGTGATTCCGTTTGTAATTTCTACAATGTTCATTTCCGACCCTATAAAATATACTCGTACATAGTGTGAATCAGTATTGATACAAAATTTGATTAAGCGATGTCCGGGTTTCCGCAGTTGGAATACCGTTTCTGAGAAAACCATTATACCCAGAAACTTTTTTCTTACACCGTTCTCTTACTCAATGGGTTCACGACTTTGCTACTGAAATTCATAATATCGGTTCACATATAGTTGAAATGTATCAAAAATTCTGAAAAAAGCCACTGGCTTGAACTTTCCAAGGTTCTATGAGACAGGAAACACCTTTCGGAACTTGTTCCAGAGGCGAAGCATACGAGTGAAAAACGAATTCTCTCTGTAATGTGTTGTGCGGTTCCCTAAGCAATCGACCACAAATGGATGAGTCCTAGGCGATGTTTGCATATTATTTCAAAACATATGGGTTTCGGGAGCAAACTCCATTGTAGTGTTGTGTGTCAGAACTCACTTCTTCCTCCAGCTAATAATATTGAAAACGAGCAACCATAAACTGCTGCCTGAATAACAAATAAAAAGAATATTGGGTTCAGGTCCAATATTTCAAGGCAGCAAATATGTATTGAACAAAAGAAAGAACAGCAGTACCAACAAAAAACTGCTACAACCCGGAAATTACATAAACTATAACACTTGCTGACACGATGGAATACTGATGTGGGTCATGAATTCGGGCACACTCAGCTATAGCTCCAGGTTTGAGGCAGCAGCTATGACGGCAGCAGCACACATAAAACAAGAAGTAGAATAAAGAGAATTGATCAGTAATGTTCAATGATGGACAGAAGTAGTCGTTTGGACTAGTAGATAATTATAATTTAAATAAAGTGAGTGATAATAAAAAAGGGGTTTTATTTAAATTAGAATAGGACTATAATAAGGGACCCTCCAGGGAAAAACAATAACTGCACACAATAATAATAATAACAAGTATTTCCTGCGAATCCTATGGGACCCTCCAGGCAATACTATAACATTTTGGCGCAGCCGGTAGGATAATATATAATAATAATAACAAGTATTTCCTGCGATTCCTATAAGACCCTTCAGGAAATACTATATTAGTAGTAAAGTGTAACGATTTGTTGATCATACAATATTATTCCGTGATGTTGGGTGACCTGAACGTATCGCCTCACTTGTGCTGGTACAATCACAACGGAACTCACTAAACCACTTCCTAACCATTAAATATGATGCTAAAGAGTTTCCATTGTTTTTTACAAAGACTTCCGTTGACTTCAGCCGTGGGGTTTCTCACGAAACAAAAAAAAAAAAAACAATGCTCAATGATCATGCGAAATGCACCTTTTTTAACTTGTATCATACGAATATACTTATATGCAGTGCATTCTATCTAATATAAATAAGAAAATAGGTTATATAGGTCCAAGTCCTGAAAAATATATCCGATGTAGCAAATAGCAAGCTGAATTTTTCTTTCTTAAAATGCCTTATTTTTAAAAGGTTTCCTCTGAAAACTGTTCAATAAAATTGTTTTTTTCTGTCAATATTTCCTATGAAGTGTCGCAAAAGCAGACAATTTTGAGAGGGTTTATTTTGCCAACGCAACATCTTTAACCAAACAGCTTTCGAAAGTTTCTACCGCACCAAAGTTGGAAAAGGCCTTCATTTTTATTTTAATTAAGATGGCTTAACAAGTCAAACTGTGGCGGAAAAGTTTGTTACGGGTCCTAGTTTTAAAGAAGCTTTTTGTAAAGATAATGGTTTTTAAATTATCCTTTTTTTAAGGAAACTTTTGTAGGAATTAATTTTTTTAAAGATACTTGTTTACTTGTTGTTTTTAAAGTAAACGTAAAAAAAGTATATACAGCTGTTGTCAAAATAACATATCAAAATTTCACTATTGCTAACCGAATCGTCACTTGATGATGATGACATATAAACATACACAAAACATATTGTTACATTTTTGCTTTTAAGTACGCTTTAGTGGATTCTTCAGTTACAAATGAAATAATGACAGAGACACTTGTTCGTTAAATATTTCACAACTTTACTTACACTTAGTACCACTGTGCACACACTAAACTTGCTTAATTTTGTGACTTAAGGCTGTCTTGCACGACGTTTAAAATTAAATTCTTTCTCTCTGCTGAACATCTGCCTGCTATTTATACTTCTTTTTTACGTTCTAAAATAAGAAAATAGGTTATGAGGATGAAGCAAGAGGGAGTAGCTCTTGCGGACGTTTGAATTGATTTTTCAATATTGTAACTGACGGGAAACACGTTCCAAAGGCGAACGGTACGGCTTCATACGTTGTCTGTTTCAGTGAGCAATCGGCTACAAATAGATGAGCATTGGAGGGTGAACAATGAAAAATATGTTGCTTTCGCGAACTAGATTCCTAATCTCATCAAATCAAAATCCATTGTAGTTACGATAGAACACTAAAAGTTACCCCCCACTTCGGCGATGAGCCGATAAGTTGCTTCACTGATAAGTTGCTTCATTGCCTCTTATACACGTTCAAGTAACACCAAACTAGGCTTTGAGGCACCAACACAAACTCGGTAGTTGTAATTCATTTTCGATCAGATATAAGTGGTATAAATAATAAAGGTATCAGATGAATTGAAGTATATCTTAAGGCGTTATAAAAACCATTGCTTCATCTAAGACCTGAAAAATGTATCCGATGCAGCAAATAGCGAACTGAATTTTCATTCGAAGAAAATTAAGATCATTTCATTCCTCAATATACATAACAATCCTCTATGAGTACAGATGAAGCCACGGTCCTGCATCTATGTGTCAATAAACAAGATTGGTTCTTGCGATCACTGAAATTGACCAAATATTTGTAATCCCATTCGAAGTTTAAAATAAAATCATTATTCAGCATGTCATTCATTTTCTGCCTGTTGGCACCGATCTCTGATAGAATGGGCTGAATTGGTTTGGGTTTGCAGTTTGACATGGGTTATTAAGGAAAAGCGCGATATAAATAGAAAAAAATCAGCACCTACACCAGTTGTTTACTTTTAATGGCTGTAAAGCACAAACTAAACGACGAAGCAGGCTCAAACTTTGACAGTAGTCTAGTAAAAGACGGTGGTTGATGGCAGCAGTATTGCGTTTAAAACTACTATGTTAAAAGATCATTGAGCTGTCATACAGCCCTCGTTAAGAGATTGGCACAAACGAATTTTTGTGCCTTACTACGACTCATAATTTCTAACCAGAAATTAGTAAAATTGCTTTCGCATACATTTGCCACACAAATCATATTCTTAAACATTGCTTAAAACACAATTTGCAACTTCCAATCACTTACAAATGCTTTTAATTGTTTGTTCTTTGCAAAAGCTGTTTGAACTTAAAACCTAAATAATTGCTATGAATAGTTAAAATTGACCCAAAAGGCCAAATTCTGCTTTTAGCATTTATTCTAGAATGGCAGCCATCCTTTACAGCAATATTTGCTGCATTGACTCTTAATGGATGGATATTGTGTGAATTTTACTTTAGAAGTTAAATGCCAGAGAAAAGCATAAAAAATCTTTTTCATTTTCATTTGATATAGCAGCAAAAAATTTCAAAAATCAGAATTAATAACACACAACCAACCAACATATGATAAACAAAGAGAATGGTTTCAAACCACTTGCAAGTATGCAAACTGCCAGATATCCGTTGCATACATTCAGGCTTAAAATGTTTTTTAATATTTTTCATTTTTATGTTCTCTATAACAAATGACTTGAGTCTTGAGCACAAAGTAAAGGCAAAAACTGTATCAAGCTAAAGAAGCTTTAAATTTTGTTTTTGCACTGGCTGGTTTTGTTAAGTTTAAGATTAAATTTATTACAGAAAAATAAAAAGAAAAAGAAAAAGGCAAAAAAAAAACTTTTTGCTCTGTCCTTCATAAAGATGTTAAAAATTTTTAAAAGCTTTTATTTACGGGCTGTGTTTTTCCCGCTTTTTTAACTTTTTATTTCATTTACGTGTACGTGTCTGTGTGTTTGTATGTGTTGTCTTTATTCCAACCTCCAGTTCAGTTGACATTATAAAAGTGTAAATTTGATTTTCTCAACTTTCTCCGGCATTAAAACAAAATCGAAAAAGAAACACAGAAACTCCTGTTCAGTAATATAAAAAAACTTTAAACTTTTATTCTGAGTTCAAAATAACTAAAAAATTTAATTTTGATAAAAATTTTCCTTAGCATATTGACTGAGAATTTTTGTGATGCAAACAAATAAGCCAAACAACATAAAGCCAAATGGGGTGAAACTATTTCAGACATCAAAATGTTGTGACAAAAATAATATTATTTGTTTATTACACCCTTCATAAAAATGTAAAGGGTATATATAAGTTTGGGATTCCTTTTGCAATTTCTACAATTTTCATTTGCGACCCAAATCAGAATTGAAAGTAAACTCGCCTAAGCGATGTCCGTCTGTCCGCCGTTGAAATACCGATACAGATAAAACAATTAGACTTAGAAATTGTTTTTCTTTCACCATTCTATTACTAAATCTATTTGTGGGCTTTCTATTGAAACTCAGAAAAATCGGTTCACGTATAGCTGACATATATCCAAAATTCCAAAAAAATAGCTATTTTTTTGGCAATTTTTTATGAAACATTTTGGAAATTTTTATGAAAATATTGCAATATTTTTTTATCTAAGCATGGCGATTATAAAAATAAAAATGTTCTACGATATCTCTACGTATATATCCGAGATATAGCCTAAATCGGTTCTTTAATGAAAAAAAATTTAATGAAAAAAAATTAAAAAAAAATTTTTTTTTTTTTTAAGCCGTTTTGGTAATAGAGGAGGATTACTGAAATACAGCAAAAAATTATTTCTGATATCGGTCTATAAATACCCGAGATACAACCTAAACCGATTTTCCATGAAAATGTCGCTTAAGCCAACTTAAAAATTTTTTTTTGCTTAAAAGCAGTTCTGGTAATAAAGAGAGATTACCAAATAGAGAAAATAAAAATTTCCGATATCGATCCATATTAACCCGTGATATAGCCTAAACAAATTTTTGCATGAAAACATTTTTATTTTTTTTTTCTTAAAAGCAGTTTTGGTTATAAAAAGAGGTTACTAAAATACAGAAAAAGAAAATTTCCGATATCGGTCCATAGTACCCCGAAATATAGCCTAAACAAATTTTGACACGAAAAAAATGTTTTTGCATAAAAGCAGTTCTGGTTATACTGGACCATATATACCTGAGAGATATAGCCTAAACCGATTTTTTCATAAGAATGGCGCGTAAGCTAACTTAAACATATTTTTGCTTAAAAAAATTTCTGTTAATATAAGGAGGTTACCAAATAGAGAAAATTAAAATTTCCGATATCGGAAATAGACTTTCTCAAGCCAGACAAAACTCATAGAAATGCATGTGATATACGTGAATAAGGCAACCGGCAACAATGCCAAAATAAACAATTTAATGAATATCATAAGACTAAATTTCGTGAATTCCAACTCGAAGATACTGTCGATGTAAAGATCTATCGCGATAACAAGTATAAATGGAAGGAAAGAATAGGCAAGGTAATGTACCGAGTTATATGATTCAAATAGAACTATTGTATCGCACGCAAACCAAATGCGGTTACGGCTTAAACAAGTGCCTGTTGAAGGAACAGATGAAGAGCTACCTTTAGACGTTTTATGTGACGAAGTAAAGCAGCGAGTGCCTCTGCGGCAGCCAAAGTCTCAACCAGCTCGCAGAGATCCAGACTGCAGAGAGGATATACCAACGACTGCACAAGGACCGGCAAGAGTCCGAATGCCACCCCATAGGCTCGAAGACTTCATATTTTGATGAAGGAGGTGTTGGCACCACTGTTAATAGAAGTGTCAAATGAGAGAAGCGGAACTTTTTCATAAAATGAACGGCATAAGAGTACCAGCGGTGAAGTAAGAAACACGTGTATATTAATTGGTATTAATTAGAATAGTTTTAAATAAAAGAATTTGTTGATATTGAATTTAATTCTTATGTTGTTTCCTTTCCAAACACAACATAATTGTGTTTGGAAAGGAGATATAATCTTAACCGATTTTTCCATGAAAAAAAATTTTTTTTGTTAAAATCAGTTGTGATTATAAAACGAGGTTACTAAATACAGAAAATGAAAATATTCGATATCGGTCCGTATATACCAAAGATATAGCCTAAATCAATTTTTTTTGAAAATATCGCGTAAGCTAACTCAAACAACTGTTTTGAATTGAAAGCAGTTCTGGTAATATAGGAAGGTTATCAAAAACAAAACGTTAAAATTTCCGATATCGGTCCATATATTCTATATATACTCTAAACCGATTTTCCATGAAAATTCCCATGAACATTTGGAATGGTGATTACAAGGCAAAAATAATTTTTCTCCTGATAATTTTTCTTCTGATATCGGTCCATATATATCCGAGAATATTTAGTTCAATATATTACACTCTTTCTTGTTTTTGGATTGATTTAGTAAATAATTTATTTCAGTTAAAAAATTAATTACCAAATATTATTTTTTTTCTGTGCTACAGCCCAAAAATTTTTCTTTTAAAAGATTTGAAAGTTAATTATGGACCAACTGAATAAAGCCAAAGCTTCTGTATGCTTAGGTCATTAGTTTGATTTACGATTACTGTTTTATGTCTCATCAGTAAATTGGAAATTCACCCAAATCGTATATTGCACGCAATATACTTAATTTTGAAGGTTGCTCTCGGTTGATAAGGAAGGAGGGACATCCTTGCGACCATCAGAACGTTTAATAGGTGATTTTACCGATATTGACCGTACAAAATAAAACATTTTTGTGTAGAATTGGCTGGACGTAATTAATGTTACGTATTTAGATTAAGATTTGAATACTTATTGTTAGTTCACTTTGTGAAGATTCAATAAATAATTGAATGAGAAAAAAATATGTCTCATGCGGGACTTCTTTTTTTTTTTTTTGTTCTACACTGAAAGAATTATGCGTCATATATTTATTGAAACTGTTTCATTAAATATTTTTCTTTAATCCAATGAAAACTTTTCAAAATATGCATGAAACTTCATACATATTATGTAATAGTTCCATCAGAATGGTTTCATTAAGTTTCATAGCTTCATTAAAAAAATCATTGGATTTATGACTACAACAAATTTTTATTTTTTTTAAATTCTTTGAATTTTGGTAAGATATATTAATGGACACTTATTAATCTTAAGCTTCAGTTTAAAAAATATCAAGTTTTTCTTTTATTAAAATTTAAGTTTTATGAGTTTCATAATTCCAATGAAATAGAATTCATTAGATCAATGACAAATAAATTTCTGGCTACCGAACTTGGGTATGTATGTACATATGTGTATGTACTCAAATCAGCATAATAATTGTTTAAAAAATTTAAATACCAGCGTATTGAAGTCATTTGAATTAATAAAATCTGTTTTATTTGGTAAATACTTGTTCAACATTTTCTTTTATCATAATTAGGTACAATTTCACAAAAGCAAGGAATAGTATTGTTCGTGTAATGAAATAAAGTATCAATGAATAAATGAAATAATTCCATTGATATTATTACGTACATTTGTGAACATATTTTATTAATGTGTGTTATGATATTATTTCATTGAACAAATGTAAATATTTCATTGATTTAATGTAAATTTTTCAGGTGCTCAACGAATAATAAAATTAGATAAATGAAATATCTTCATTGACCTTATGAAGGAGTTTCATATTTTTAATGAATATATTACATTAGTTCAAAGAAGTTATTTCATTAAATAAATGTTACTTTTTCATTAATTTAATGTACAGTTTTCATGTGCTTTATGAAATTGATTCTTTGATCTAGCGAAATTATTTCACTAACCATATGATTTGTGTTACATACTTTTAATGAAAATAAGTCATGTTTCTTATTAAAATGTTTCATTACTTTTATGAAGGTTTTCATTAAAATAATCTAATGAAATTTGTTTCATTATTTTTATGAAAAGTTACAATGGTTGAAAAATAATGAAAACATTCATGAAATTAATGTCAAAATTCAGAGAATTTCTGAACAAAATTTTTTCAGTGTACATTTATTCATCTTTTATTTCTTTGGAAAATTCGTGGTATTAAGTTTATAATCTGTCATTGTTTTGATATCATTATGAGTTTGATTGCAGACTTTTTGTAATTTGTATATTTTTATTTGAAGTAAATTGTTCAGCAAGAAGTGATTTATTCACTGAAGCCAGACGTCCATATAAAAAATAGAAAACGTTTTGACAATAAATTAAAAGCAAATCAAAATCAACAAAATTGTAGAAGAAAAAAAAATATTTAATAGATTTTAAATACATTAGAGCGGGTAGATTTTTTGGACAAAAAATTGTAGGAGGGAAATTATTCTGCGTAAAATTCTGAACCACTTCACCAAACAGACTATGGGTCTAACGTGGATTTCAAGGCCCTGATATTTCAGAAACATATGGCTAGTATTAAGCAATAAACACATTGAAGCCACCAAACAACCGACTTCAATATGTCAAATATAAAATACATGCATTTAAATGCGAACATTTATTTTGACAACAGCAAGACGACACGACTGCAGGTTGTTGTCCATACTGATTTTTTTTGCCGCAGTCGAATTACACTAATATCTATTTTTCTTGACTACAAAATAAAAACAGTGTGACCAATGTGTATAAAAATAATTTAGCTCTTGGATATATTTTATTTTCTAATATAACATAAAATAACAATAACATTTAAATACTGTTTTAAATAAATTAATAAATATTTGTACTATTGTTAAATATACGCATACATACTTGCGGCCATATTCATAGAATATATTATATGTTTATTAAACACTTATTTAATAAATTTTCTATAGAAATTTGTCAAATAACAGTTTAATAAACAAACAATATTTTTTTATGAATAAGGCCATTGACTCAAAATAAGAAATCTTAATTTTATTAATAAGTAGGATGTGATAAGATACATATGTATATACCAGTTGATTTTACATCACGTACAAGTAGTTTTAATTCCATATTTTTGATAAAAAAAATTTTAATAGAGTTTTGATCCCCGTTTTAAAAAATTCGATAATTCTCGTAAAGTTTCATTTCTTTAACACTGTTCTCATTATAGATCAGAAGTTATATCCAATTATATTTTAACCTTTGAAGGCCCATATAATCTGAATTAATCGTAGTAAACGATTTTTTTTTTAAGTTATTTGTTAGACAGAAGATCTTATTCATGAAAGTTTGATATAAACAGATCTTGTTCTGTAAATCAAAAAATTTTGTGAAGCTAAAATCTCTGAGGTGGCCACACTGAAACGTAATTTTATGAATATGAATTTATGTTGCTGTCGAGTTCAAAATAATTCAGTAATGCCCTACACGACTACAACAGCCGGTTGCAGCATTTGCTGTTGTGGAGTCGTGTAGTCTGCTGTGGTCTATGTGTTTAATGCTTGACTTTATAAATTTCGGTATTTTGGTTTTCAAATAAATTTCAAAATTTTTCTATAAAAGCTATAAATTCGAATTGTAGTAGGCGGGAATCGAAATTTTGCAAGACAGCAAGCAGCAATCTGTCAAAAATAAAATATATGTGTTTAGAGGCACACGATTATTTTAACGACATCATAGCAGCACGACTTCACAACATCGGTTGCTGCTGCTGCCAGCTTAGACTAATTTCTATTTTCGTAAATGCGGTGCTGCCACTATAAATTTAAATTGGCAGCAATAAAACTAAAATTTATTTGAAATATTTAATAGAAATAAACATCACATAAATAAAATAAACAAATAAATTGATGAGTCTTTAGAGTTTTGCGTGATATTATTACGTTGTCAGTCAGTGATTTTAATTTTATTCATGTAAAACATATATGTGGCACCTCTGAAATTTGCATTGTTTAATTACACATAGTGCTGCTGCTGTCTTTAAAATAATTATGTTGCTGGCGAGACGGCAGCATTTGAAGTTAACTTCATTTGTATTCGTGAAGTTGTGAAGTCTGCTGTCGTCTAAGTGTTTAGAGCTTTAAACGACAACAATATTTTGTCAGAGCCTCCATTTACTACAAAAATTTCATATGACTACTTAAAAAACTGTAATATTTTATTTAGAAAATACATAATGCTAAGAGCACAACTGCGACGAACGACGTCGCAGTTGTGCTCGCGTATACACGTCGCAAAAAATAAAACACATTGGTTTATATGAAAATGCACACAATCGTGGTATTCGTCGAAATTCGTCATTCTCAGCGAATGTTGAAATAAATTTATTTCTAATTGTTTCGTCAGCGAACGACGAACAAAACAGTATCAGGTGACCAGGTTTCTTACATAAAAAAAGTATTTTCACGAACTAATACTTTTTACATTTATATTAATTCATGTAGTAAAAAATTGATGAAGATGTTCTCAAAATATAAAGTACGCCTGATAATTTGTTCAAAAATCCCTCTTTCGGATGGGATTTATATAGGTTTATTTTTAAGATGGCCACCTTAAATTTGTATTCATATTTTTTTTCTTTGGATGTGTGCGAAACGGTATTAAAGTACTATGGTGAAAAATAATTTGTCTGTTGTAAAGAAATTTTATGTTTTTGCTGTGTGAAAAAATAGTACATTTGACAAAACAAAATTTTAACAAAACTAATAAAAAAATAAATAAAAATGAATGAATTAAGAAATAGTAATAATAGAGCCATTTTGCACGAAATGTAAACAATGTTCGCTGGTATTGTGCTTCACATGACGAATTTATGCAGCGAATATTTGCCGGCGAATTCGTTGCGATGGACGAAATTCGTCGTTCGTCGCAGTTGTGTTTCTAGCATAATTCTGCAAAAACTCATAGACTTCCTTTCTTTTTTAAACAAAAGTAAAACAAAGTTTTGACAAATTTTCGTAAATTCTACCAACAAAATATATGTGATATTTCTTGGTCTTGTATATATTGTAATTCTGCCACTACCTTTTAAAGCTGCCTTGATGTTAATTATTTTTTTTCGGCTCCATATATAGTAAATTTCTTGACTAAAATATATAGTAAATTTCTTTACTTTTGAAAAATTGGCAATTTTAAATAGGGCGAACAGCATATTGTTTTTGTGTTGTTGCATTGTTGTGCTAATAATATAATATACAAACAAATATGTTTTCAGTTTGTCTCCATCACGTAAGAACGTTTTTTCACAATTCAAAAAATTTTAAAAACCCTAATGATAAGAGTGGTGAAAAATATGAAACTAAATCATTTAATGAAAAACATTGTAATTATATTCAAAAATATTTGTCTTTAATATAGCGAAGAGAAAAAATTTCCCGCTGGGGATATTTTAAAACGTATAAGCCTGAGAGATATTACGTACAAAAAACATAATTAAACTAAACTTGGTCAGATAAAAATGTCTAATTATTTGCGCAGTAAGTAATGAAAGCATTTTATAAAAATAGTTTAACTGTAATCGTATAATTATTTGCATGTAAAAAGTTTAGTTTGTAATAAATATGTTTAAATAAATATAAGTTAGATATTTTTAAAACAATTTTCTCTTGTATCGAAAATTCGGACATTTCTATATTTTGGGCACTACATGGTTTCTAATTGTCCGGATTATCGAAATTATACTGTTCACCTTTCGGCATAAAACATTGCCGCCTAATATCGCTTTACGAGTAAGTTTGTGAGTTATTGATTGCTAATACGGTATTTTAAACTAAAAAACTAAAACCGTATTTTTTTTTAATGAAAAAAAAAAGGAACTTGCTCAAAATTATTTTGGCCATAACAAAAAGTTTCCTACAATTTTGCGACTTTCCAATTTAAACAAAAATATTATGTTTTTTGCTAAACTCAGTCTTCTTCATTGAACAAAAGTTGTAAAAACTAGAAGTTTTACCTAGTTTCCCTCTAAACAAAAACAAAAACAGAAACAAAAAAAAAAAAAAAACGAGGGCCATTTTCTGCAAGTCAAAAGCGATGCTTTGTTTGCAAAATGAATCAAAAGAGATGCACTTCGTTTATATTAAAAATAAAAGCATTATTCACAATATTGTGTATATGACCTTGCTTCATAGATTTTGCAAAATCCAGCAATATATTTTTACTTTACATTTACGAGTACATATATAATACAGAGATGCACTTGCTAAAGTTTTGCACAAGTGATAGACTTAAAAAATAGTAGTTTGAAATCGAACTCTTAATTGCAGGCGGACAGTTGAAAATCAAAAACCTAAACACATCAACTAAATATGCCATACTTAATCGAGAGCAAATATTTGTAATTGGTTTTTAATTAAGAGTAATTAGTACTCTGAGAATGAATCCTATACTAAAAGAAAAACATTTCGTTACGAGAATGAGAGCGCCTTTTTTGCTACTCTTTCGTTAATACGAATACCATGAAAAGTTCCGTTTCGGTTATGAAAGCTGCATTAATGGATTGAAAATTTTGCATAACTATAATTTATTATTTTTATACCCTTCACAAAAATGTAAAGGGTATATATAAGTTTGTGATTCCGTTTGTAATTTCTACAGTTTTTTTTTGCGACCCTATAAAGTATATACATTCTGAATCAGAATCAACGGAAAAGTCGATTCTGTCCGTCACATATAGCTGAGATATATCCATAATTCCGAAAAACCCATTTTTTTGCATTGCTTGTGTTGCTTCAAGCTTCACACACTTATTAAGCATGATGACTTAAAGGCAAAAAACAATTTTTCAGTTATCGGTCCATATATACCCCAGATATAGCCCAAATCGGGGTTTTCATGAAAATGTCGCGTAAACGAACTTAAACAACTTTTTTTACTTAAAATCAGTTTTGGTAATAAAAGAAGGCTATATAAATATGGAAATGAACATTTCCGATATCGGTCCACATATACACGAGATATAGCATAAACCCGGTTTTTCATGAATATATCGCATAAGCGAACTTAAACAACTTTTTTTGCTTGAAAACGGTTCTGGTAATAAAATGAGGTTATATAAATATGGAAAATTAAAATTTCCGATATCGGTCCATATATACCCGAGATATAGCCCAAACCGGGTTTTTCATGAAAATGTCGCGTAAGCGAACTTAAACAACTTTTTTTTTGCGTAAAAGCAGTTCTGTTGATAAAATAGGGTTATGTAAATATTGAAAATGTAAATTTCCGATATCGGTTCATATATAAGCGAGATATAGCTTAAACAGACTTTCCATAAAAACTTCTATGAAAGATTTCTTTTATGGAATAGTGATCACAAGACAAAAATATTTTTTCGCCGATATCGCTCCATATACATCCGAGCATATTAAGTAAAAATTTGTAATATATAACTATCGTGAAGAGTATTTTAGATTCGGCCCAGCCGAATAAACCACACTCTTACTTGTTTAAACCAACATTATGTTACGAAAATTGTTGCATTGTTGTTACGAAGAAATTTTGCATGAAAATGTAAGAATTTCGTTATTGTTACTAAACAGTGCTGTAAATATAATGAGCAACAAACAAATTTAAGCGGTCGGTGGCGGAGTTGGTTTACATTATACCGAGTTAGAGTCCTAGTAGATGCTGCTGAGTAGCGGCTACAAAACAGATAGTTGTCTTCCAGCTTAGTATTCAATTATTATTTCTGTCTTCTTTGATCAAGAGATATAATAATAATATTGCGGCAGTTATTGTTATAATAAAAAATTGGAATCGAGCTCATAGCCTGGAAATAATGTAATTTCTTTAATGAAATAGTATTTATAGTCCTGATAAAGTTTTACGCTGGCCCAAAAACAATGACAAAATCGCAACATTAATGTAAAAAATCGAAAGATTTTTTATCAGTGTACATATGCAATACATTGCACTGGAACTAGGAAAATAGGTTATAGAGAGAAATGTTTGCGGTAGTTTGATTTGAGTTTTCCTACATTGAAAACAACAGGATATACGTCCGCAAATAGTTTATTCCATAGACTGGACGTACTACAGCATAACGAGATCCCTCTGCAATACTTTATGCCAATCCACTAAAGATGTATGAACTCTACTCGATGGACGTGTGTTAACAAGAATACTCGTGTTTTAAGAACGAAAACACTGAGCTCGTCAGAGTGAAATGCATTGTAGTATCAATTAAATGGTACCCCACGCTGCTACAATATTGCAATGAGTTACTAGAGTTGGATACCCCACTGTCAGCTTCTTCGCCGCTCACATGATCTACACATGAGCGAGTAACCTCAAAATAGATCTGGAATCATACGCCCAAACATGAGAGTTGTATTTTAATTTCAGTCATGTATAAGGTATTCGCTGGGAAGGTATACTATTTTCTTTTACCACCCTTTTGGTAAAGATTAGTCTTGACAAGTCACATTTGGCATTCGTGAAGTAGACACGAGGCAAATTTATTATGAAAACAATTTCGATAAACCAACGTGCTTTAATCGTTAAAACATTTAATCAAAATAAAACATCAATTACTGTGACGCTAAGAAAGTTACGTGAAATTTTTGATAGAAACAACGTACGAACAAAGCAAAGGAGTGATATCGTGATATAATTGAAAAGTTTCTAACGCCACAACTCCATGTTTTGCGCCGAATTAACATGTCATGGTGCCACATCGTATACACCCGGATTACAATGGAATTGCTGCGAGTTTTATACCTTTCCAGCGGACAACCTGTATAAGTGGTATAAATAAACGATATTTCAATTCTTTAACAACTTTACCCGCTCTGAGCAATAAAAAGGCAGAAACTGCCGTTGTACGTCTATAGGCAAACGGACAACGCTACCCAGCAAAAACTTCTATTGCGAAGTAATGCATTAAAATGTTAATAAACATACTGTTCACTACTTCTACTTTGACATTTTAAATCATTATTTTAACATGGTGATGTCATTGTAGGCAAGTGCTTACCATTCTCAGTTAGTCCGCTTTTAGGGTTTGGAAATTGAAAGACAGAAATTTTTCTAATTCTGCTTTGAACTTGCCGAAACCTTTTAGAGTTGCGAAATTAATAGACAGAAATCTTTCGTTTCTCTTTTCTGTCTTTTTTTTGTTGTTGTTGTTTTTTAAGCACAGCTAGTGTGTTCATATGAAGTTGATGTTGATATGAGAATAATAATATGAAGCAACAACATGAAAAAATGCGAAGAGAGGTAACTTGAAATGCAAAATGCCTTAAAATGTCCAGTACAGTAGAGGTTTACCACACACTCTTCCTCTTAAATACATCGCCTACAAACTTCGTCTGTCTGCCCATCAATTTCTCAACTGTGAATAACTGTTTGAAAATATCATTACAAAAAAGACATTAAAACCGATAATCGCTAATAATTCCTTAATTTACAAGTTGTTGCCGACAAAGGCTATAAAAATGGCTAAAGATGTTTTCTATAAAGGTATAAAATGTAATGCATAACTTTATATAATACAAAAAACACATGACTTTAAATCATGGTATAAATGCCACCTTTATAAATGCACTCTTACCAACTGTATTTCCTGAAGAAGGCCTCAAAAAGCTCTGTTTGCTAAAAGTACCACTTATACTGAAAATTTTTCATGGTATTACGGTGCTGATTTTTAGCACTATCATTTATCCTTTTAGGATTTTAAAAATGTATAGTTAATACATTTAAATGAGGCTTGCTGCGCATATATGTATGTATGTACATATAATGTTAACGTCGCGTTTACAATGGGTAATCATAATCCTGTTAGTCATAATGGTAGCAAATAAAACGACAAACAGTAAACGACGAATAGTAAAATTGCCAGAACAGCAAAATTTATAAAAGCAAATATTACAGCTACTACCTTTTTCATTTTATAAAAATTTTGAATCCCGTTTCTATCACCTTAAGTTTCAGCAAATCCAAGTATTATTCGAATTCATTCATTCAATTTTCATTGTAAATATTGTGCATGTATATTTGCCAAGAACAGCTACTTACTTACGTATGTATATATACAACAGATATTAAATAGGTTATTAATTAACTAATTACAAGTAATAAAGGCGGTAAATACTATGATATTGAAAAATATGTTATTAGGTAAGTGCAACACACTACCAAGTTTTTGCTTGGTAGGTCTTATAATCATTGAAATTTACGCTGTTTAAATGTTCTCATTCAAAGATTGTCAAAAGAGCGATGTTGATTTGTATTTATATTTTGTCTCACAGATTGATGTTGATTTCATTATTCATATTTTCTCTTACGGATTTAGTATAAGATAGGTTAGACGACCATCTGCAAGTTCGTGGATAGGGATGTAAATTTTACATACAAGGTCTTTAAAAAATAAGAAATAGTGTGCAAAGTTGTACAATTACAACTTTGCTATCTCCAATGCACCAACTACTAGATTGTGAAGAGGACTAATAATTGTTCAACAGGTGGCTGGTAAACTTTTTGCTAAACTCATTCATAAGCATAACATGTTGAAAACTATTGAGTGTGAAACAATATTATACGTACTCGCATTATGTTTTGTTATGGGTTGCAGGCGTAAGAAGTTTCTCCTTATAGAGCTACCACATACAAACAAACTAAACTTTCTCGGCACTAGTTATAAATACAGTTTACTACGAATGAATATAAAGTATATAAAAGAAAGCAAAAGTCATAGAAAAACAGACTCCGTATAATAAAGCAACTGCATAAACAAATAAACTATTGTTTATGAACTCAACTGCTCTCTCACAGCATGTTTCCATTTCTGAATGTTTATGCTCGAATTTGAAAGTGGCTCGTGGCGCAATAACTCACTAGATGGACGAAACACTCTATATTTAAGTACAATATAAAGCACAACAACAAACATAATTGTTGTGTTGTGATAATTTATGCAAAACGGCAGTTGAGCTGAGAGCATCGCAGTGTTGGCATTTAACAGAGTGTGTACATATGTGTTGATAACACTGTTGCCAGAAATGCCGATTTATCTTCATTTTGCAGATTTTTCCTTTTTAAAAACACTAGATGAAGATTTGAAGATACATATTTGGCCCAAAAACGCAGATTTTTAAAAATTGAAATAGTAAAGTAACTTTTTGTACTTTTTCCCCTATATGTATACTACAAAGGCGAATTCATATCAGGTAAATGCAAGAGCAATAAATACAACACTACAAAAAATAAATCTTTTTCAAATGTCAAGAGAAAAATATAAACACAAAAAGGAATTAAAAAAATATATTAAAAAAAGTTACAATAAAAGACAAACATTTAATTATTTAGTGAAACTTTTAGTTATTTCGTGAAACTTAAAGTCACAGATCATAGAGCTTGGAAAGGTGAAAATGGCCAGCAAGATTGGGGAAGATTCAGATAAATTAAAAAATTGTTTTGAACATTTTTTTTCAAATTTTCATAAAAAAAAAACAATAAAAGAAAAACTTAATTATAATGTGGAACTTTTAATTTTCTCGTGAAACTTATGGCGTTTTCTTTTCTAGAAAAAGTGTAACATTTTCAATATTACTTTGCCAAAAAATACAGAAGTATACAGTTTTCTCAACTTTTTTTCAGATTTTTATAGCTATTGCGACATCATCTTTTCATCTCAATAAAACTCAAATTTTAAAACTTGAATTTTAAGAAAAAAAGTGCAGCATAAATGCAAAACTCTTTCAGAAAAGAAAACGGCATTAAAGTCTCAGATCATAGAAATTGAAAAGGTAAAAATGGCCAGCCAGATTGCGGATGATTCTGGGTGATATCTGGCGCTCAAGATTGAATACGTAATTTAAAAAATTGTTTTAAATTTGTTTCCCCAATTTTGTTTTAATTATGTCATTGACATCTGAAACAGATAAAAATTAAAAAAAAGTTATCAGCTGTGCTGTCAATTTCACCTATTATGAATTCACCTTGTATACTACCATTTGTTTACGTTATGTTAGAACGAAAATATCAATCGTTCATGCTATACAATAGACAAAATGGAATGACAAAGTGCAAGATGTACATGTTTTTGAATGTTATGTAAGAAAATTAAGCGAAATTTCAAACAAATTATTATGGTTGAAAGCTACGAAAGCTACCTGATATTGGTTGCTTTTAAAAGTTACTTTGTTAAAGCAACTTTGGAAAGTCTCTAGAAAGTAATATAGTCTAATTTATACGATAATTTAAAGTCTTTTTTATAATACTATTTTAAAGTTGCTAACAAAATCATGTTACATTTTTACGACGGTTTTTAAGTCATGTATTTTTCCTTAGTTTGAATTTTTTTTGTAATTGTCGATAAAAATTCCTTTGCTTCTTTTCATCCTTTTGGTAATATCGATGTCAGTCAAAAAGTAGAAAAAAAAACACGAAAAATGTTTTTCTTTTGGACAATTTTTCAGTACAACAAGAAATGCCGTTTAGACATGATTTTAAACCATCCTGAAAATCTGCTCTATCTAAAATATTTATTTATTTATTTAACTATTCCCGTACAGTTGCAAATAAATTTGTAAAGTATAGAATGCACAGCATGGGATGAGTAACGAAGACCTTATGCCCACGACAGTAATAAAAGTAATTTGCAGCGGCACTGTGACTAACTATAACGACTTATGCCTTCACATAAGAAGTTGCCGCGTAGTTACAAAGGAATACCTCAAAAAAACTGTAAACTAATACAAATATTCATGTTATTTGATCTTGTTTATATTGTTTTCTTCTAAATTTTCCAGCTAAAGATCTTGATCAAGATCAAGATCTTGATCAAAGTTTAGAAGAAAACAATGTAAACTAATACAATTAGTTGAACTAATAGTAAACTGATACAGTTAACCAGTGAGAGCGAGACGCAAAACTCTCGAAAGCCAAACAACAACGACTAGCCTGACCGCACTTAAGATAGATATAATTACGATGGCGCGAGAACTGTTCTCCAGCCCAGAGCTGTATCTAAAATAAAACCATCTAATTCTGCCATAATTTTCAAATTCTAACCGAGTTTATTAAATATATAATCATTTTACCACATTCATCAGCTAATGTGGTTCCTCAGGTAGGTAAATTTTAACGACAGAACTCCGAATATACTCCTATATCGGTATATGTGTTTAGGCATTAAAAAATTTTAACAACTTGCATGTACATATCGCTCCTTTATTGCAACATAGTCATAAAGCAAAAAAGGTTGTTTCGAGAAAAACACATATCAAATTTTTAGTTTCCGTACAAGTCTTTTTTTTAGAAAATATCTCCTAAAGGAAACAGTTTAAATGTAATTTAAATAAAATTTTGGCACAATATAAAAGGTAGTACTGTAACCAACCTCATTTTTGAGATATGACTATGTTGCAATAAAGGAGCGATATGTTTGTTTTCTCATTAAATCTATTTGCATTTTAATATTCTGATATGCATAATTTCTTTCAATATGTTGTTAATATTTTTAAAATGGTGTCTAAAAAAGGCATGTTAAATAGAGTTTGAAGATTTTTTGAAGATCTGGAAAATAAAGTGCAGATTTTGCAGATTTTTTCATGAGAAAGTCTTGAGCTTTGCAGATTTTACCTCCTTAAATTCTGGCAACCGTGGTTGGTAAAGAGGAGAGATACGTTTACATAGTAATATAAGATATTTACAGTCTTATGAAAAAAAAATGTTACCTTTGGTTTCATGTATATGTTATTTGCCAAACGATTATTGCTTTACAAGCTGTTATTAAAAAATTGTATTCAGAAAACACACATTGATTGACTGATAAGTGATTTAAGTAATTTTGAAATTTTGAACTGGTAACAGTGTACATACATGAAATTGCCTCTAAAGTTCCACAAAGGCAAGGCGAATTCAAAACAGGTGAAATTAACAGCGCAGCTGATAACTTTTTTTAATTTTTATCTGTTTCAGATGTCATAATTAAAACAAATTTGAAAAAAAAAAAATTAACAATTTTGTATATTATGTATTGAACCTTGAGCGCCAGATATCATCCAGAATCCTCCCCAATCTGGCTGGCCTTTTTCACCTTTTCTAGCTCTATGATCTGAGACTTTAAGTTTCACGAAATAATTATGCAAGTTTTTCTTTTATTGCAAATTTTTTTATTGTATCTTGAGCGTCGGATATCATCCAGAGTCCTCCCCAATCTGCCTTTTATCGAAGGCATTAAGAAAAAGTAATTATTTACCTCATTTGAGGGACGACTAGTAGTTTTGTTTTTGTGTGGAAAATTTATCTCGAATTTTGAAATTAAATATTGAATGACTTACCTTATGAAATAAAATGTAATGTAACCTGTAAAGAGAAAAAATATAAATGTAAAGTAATTGAGCGGTACTGATAGTCTAAAAAGTTTAATATAAGAAACTGGAGCTACCTTTTTTAAGAGCCATATCTAACTCATACTGATGGGACACTGGCACATAGGCAAGCATACGAGAATATTAAATCTTCCGTTTAAAGAATTCTGAATAAGTTGTGAGAGGAGGAAGTAGAGAGGGATGAGCACTTCCTCTGTCAATGTCCAGCTCTTTCTTATATCAGGGCATTAAACTACATGGTCTGAAAAGTTCCGGGGCTAACACATAGGTGGCGCTAGTTTTATTACAGTCACATGTTAATTTCTCCTGATGATGATAACAAATTGTTATCGAAATATCGAGAAATAAAGGATATTGAATTGTTAATTTTTTATAGAAAACAAAAAACCAAAGATCTGAAGTTGCAAAAATTAAATTTAATTAAAAATGATCAAATTTTCCAGGAAGTCATCTGAATTCCAAGAGAACCAAAACATTTTAATTTCTCCTGGCGATGATAATTAATTGTTATCGAACTATCAAGAAATAAAAGATTTTGAATTGTTAATTTGTAATAAAAACCAAAAAATAAAGATCTGAAGCTGCAAAAATTAAATTTAATTAAAAATGGTAATTAAAAATGGTAAAAAGAAGAAGTTTTGATATTTTGAAAATGGAAAAATTTGGAATTTCTTTAGAGGATGAATTTCTGCACAAAAACAAAAGATTGGCGGATAAAAATTGTTGTTGGAGTTGGTAGACATTTTTTCTATCATCTGATCATGGGTGACACGTTCTGACTGTAATTTAAAACTAAAATCGAAAATGTTTCCTTGATAACTATAGTGCATGGTGATTTTCGAAGGCTAATAGCTCTCCGAGGTGCTGTCTTGAACTTTAAGGCACTAGGAGTGATGGTTAGGTGGGTGAGTGTGTTTAAGGGCTGATGCTCTTAGTGGGCCAACCAACTCATTAAGCCTTGTCTTCTATTGACTGTTAGAAATTGCATACAGGAGGGATTAGAAGGCTCGAACTCTTACGCAAGGGGTTTATCTATAAACTTAACTTAAACTTAAGACAAACAGTTGCAATATGTATAGGCCTTGAAAGTCACACCGCCTCCGTGTGAATCGTTAATAATTCACTCTATGGAGTTGGTTCATCACCACATTATGCCGTAAAACCAGGTTCTGATGTAAATTAGTTTCACAATCTTCCCGCATGTCGATTTTCAGAGGGTAATAACCACTGAGGTGCTTTTATCCGGCAACAGATACCTCTAATAGAATGAGCCGCTAATGATGTTTAGGCATATGAGTTGGTATAAAGGCTTAATAGGCAACGGCCTACCAATTCATAATGCTCAGTCTGATTGCCTAGCTAATGGTATACAGGAAGGATTAGAAGCCCCGAGCTCTTCAGCAAGGGATTTATCCATACTGCTACAAACTTATGGCAGAAGCCACGACCTGAATGACCTTTGCAAATTACGCGAGGGCGACGGTGAGTCACCGATAATTCACCCCATGGAGTCGGTCATTCATCAGATAAGGCTGTCGCAGCAGGTACTGCTGTAAATCAAGGACACATCGCCATAGTAAAAAGTTGAACTACGTTAAATCGCGCATGACGTGTGTGATGTGTAGCATCGTCTTTGTTAAAACTAGAGGAATTCTTGTTCAGTTTTGTGAATAAAAAATCAGTAATAATGGCTCCATAGCGGTGACCGCATTAACTACAACGTTCGACCAACATTGTTTTCAAAGAAGAACGGACTATTTATTCCTATTTATCTATTTATTTATTTAAATTGTTTTCATTTCGAATTCGCATCAGGAAGCGTTATTCAAGCGTTAGCTTATTCATGCTGAAAGAACCAAACTATAAAAACTTTTTATTCTACTAAAAATAACTTTTTTTTTGCTAAAAGGTATATAAAAACAAACACCAAACATGATTTTAAGGTCATAAATAATTATACTCCAAACTTTGCAAGGAATGACGAACTTCGGCCTACGTTGTAATTATTTCATCATTACGTCATAGTTAAATATTCAAAGTACAAACAAACACATAAAGAACGAGAAAAAGAAATTTGTGTGGTCAGGCAATATTTGCTTCGTTAAAAAAGTTTTTTTTTCGCTTTTTACTGATTTTACTCTTAATTAAAATAACAATCGGTGGCACGAAATTGATTGTTACATTTAATGGAAAAAAGTAATTTAAACTTTAGTAGTCTATTATTTATTTGGGCGAAATGAAAAACTTGATTGAAGGAAGCAGATTCCGACATTTGTCATAAATTTTAAAACATCAACTCAAATTGAATTTTTATCTGAAACAAGTAAGAGTGCAGTTTATTCGGCTGGGCCGAATCTAAAATACCCTTCACGATAGTCACATATATGTATAGTATATATTACAAATTTGAACTGAATATGCTCGGATATATATGGACCGATATCGGGGAAAAAATATGTTTGCCTTAAAATCATCATTCCAAAAAAGAAATCTTTCATGAACATTTTCATGGTAAAGTTTGTTTAAGCTATATCTCGGGTATATATGAACCGATATCGGCATTTTCTATTTTCTGTATTTAAGTAACCTTCTTTTATAACGAAAATTGCTTTTCAGAAAAAAAATGTTAATGGAAAAATCGGTTTAGGCTATATCTCGGATATATATGGACCGATATTGCAAATTTTCATATTCCATATTTATATAACCTTCTTTTATTACCAGAAATGCTTCTAATAAAAAACAAATAAGAGTGTAGTATATTCGGCTGGGCCGAATCTAAAATACCCTTCACGATAGTCACGCATATGTATAGTATATTAAAAAATGTGAATTAAATATGAACCGATATCGAAATCTTCCATTTTGTGTATTTTAATAACCTTCTTTTATAATGAGAATGGAAAAATCGGATCAGGCTATATCTCGGGTATATATGGACCGATATCGGAAATTTTCATTTCCCATATTTATATAAACTTAATTCATTACCAAAACTGTTTTGAGCAAAACGAGTTGTTTACGTTCGCTGACGCGGCATTTTAATGAAAACCCCAGTCTAGGCTATATCTAGGACTAATATCGGAAATTTTAATTTTCCATAATTATAAAAAATTATTTCATTACCAAAACTGTTTTTGAGCACAAAAAAGTTGTTTAAGCATTTTCATGAAAATCCCGATCTTGGCTATATCTCGGGTATCTATGGACCGATATCGGAAATTTTCATTTTCTATATTTATATAACCTTATTTCATTACCAGAACTGCTTCTAAGCAAAAAAAGTTGATTAAGTTCGCTTTTGCGACATTTTCATGAAAACTCCGGTTTAGGCTATATCTCGGGTATATATGGACCGATATGTGGAAAGAAATTTTTTGTCTTTTAGTCACCATGCTTATAATTGTGTGAAGCTTGAATCAAAACAAACAACTTTTTTTCAAAAATTTTGAAACAAAATTGCAAAAAATGGCTTTTTTCGGACTTTTGGATATATGTATCTTACCTATACGTGAACCTCAATGAACGTGAATTTCAATAGCAAAGCTATTAATCGTTGGGGTAAAAGAGTGGTGAAAGAAAAAAGTTTCTAAGGTTTTCTCAGAAACGGTATTTCAACAGCGGACAGACGGACAGACGGACATCGCTTAATCGACTTTTCCATTAATTCTGAATCAGAATAAATATACTTTATAGGGTCGAAAATGATAATTGTAGAAATTACAAACGGAGTAACAAACGTATACCCTTTACATTTTTGTGAAGAGTATAAAAAGGAAAGTTATGTTTGTGGCTTTATATCATAGCATTTTAAGTTTAAATAAGACTAAAAAAAATTTTTAGGAGAAATTAAAATGAAAAACTATATTTAAGAATAAAATAAACCAAAATTACAACAAAATTTCGTTAATGATAGGAAACAATATTTTTACAAATAAAAATTTTCATAAAATAAATTAACTAAATTAGATGCCATTTTTTCGATTTTTAAAATTCGACTCAAGTTGTTATGATAAAACACCACAGATATAAAAACTGGTCCAGCCGACACGAACGATGCTAATTGTAGATAAAATAATAAGTTTTTAGAGAATTATATTAATAATACCAAATATGATAGTATGGTCCTATCTATAGTCTCTGACAATCTTGTGGGAAACAAAATGCTCGTCATGCCTTCGGTGACATACCTCTATTCGATAGTTCATATTTTCAATCACTCTGAGCTATAATTTAAAGCTGGGGCACATAGAATCCGTCATACTTTGTCCGCCTCCCTTTTCAACTGACACCAACGTATACGAAGTATGAAGCTGGCACAATTAGTACTTTGTTAACGGATATAAAATCAACTGCATTTTACTTTAATTTGATCAAAATCTTTGAATTTATATTACAGACACAGCACAAAATATCCAAAACATTTTTTTTTCAATTTATTTAATTTTTGAACGAAATATTATATCAAAATATGCAAAAAATATTACCAGATTGTTGTCAAAGTTCTCAACATACCTTAAAAGTTGCTCAACTTCAATACTTAGCGTTGACGGAGAAGTATGGAATGTGACAAAACTCATAAGAATACATGCATTTCAACTTAGTTGTCAGTTATAAAAGGCAACGTATAACGTACGACAGATTCTATGTGCCTAGGCCTTTAGGCCCAATATCGTTAATGTGCCAAATTATCTCATCCTTCAAATTTTCCATAGCTTATAGGCGTATAACTTTTCTTTAAAAAAACAAAAGCCATTGATTAATTTGCTGCACAGAAAAAATTATAGTAAAAAAAATTAAATCAATAAAAATTTTGACTGAAAAAATATAAATAAATATCCAAAAAAAAAAAAAAAAAAAAAAAAAAAATAAAAAAAAAAATAAAAAAAAAAAAAAAAAAACCTTGGATATCGTGTTTCTTGTTGTTGTTTATAAAAGTTGTTGTGTTCGATCAATAACTATTTTAACTAAACTTTTGTTTGAATCTACGAATTCCTTTACAGGTCCGCATTCAAACAATTTATTAATTGATTCAACGAATTTCCTTATTGAACATGCAAAAAAAAATTGTCTGTGTGTGCAGCAAATCGCACTATAATATTTTTTTTTTTTAACTTTATTATTTTATTTATTGAATCTACATAAAAAATGTAATGACAATAAGTATTCAAGTCTTAATACTAAAAAAAAAAAAAATTGTGATTAAAGTCCTGCCAGTGCTGGACAAAAATTTATTTTTATGCGAATATTATTTCAGAATTCAGTCATCTGTTTAGAGCTCTAATGGTAGCCAAAGTATCCCTATAATATTGAAACCACATATCATACTGGTCCGTATCCTCAAGTTACGGGCACAAAAAGTACGTGTTCATCTTGTTATAGTAAACGTCTTTCTTGGTAACTGACTTAGTCAACTTTATTTAGAAGTATAGCCTGATGCTGTCGGCAGCCACTGAATCACACCATAAAACATCGGCTTTTCAACTATAACAGAGCTGGCGCATTTGGACAGACGCTACAATATTTTCAGATTTAACAACCGTGTCCCTCCAGGGAACAGGTTTTGCCTTGGCGTACTCCAAACTGGGGCATTCTGTTTTTCGACTAAAGAGGGGAAGGGGTCCCTCGTTTGTTGTAGCAAATAAAACTTTAAGAAGCCGCATGTTGTGTTGGCTTCCGAAACTCTTAGCAAGAGTATAAATTGGCAGAACTCGGACTGATGCTCTTAATGGGCTTCGGCCTAAAAACTCATTAAGCCTTGTCTTCCATTGATTGCCGGGAAATTGCATACAGGCGTGATTAGAAGGCCCGAACTGCTCAACAAGAATTTACTCATATGGCTACAAATATATGGCAAAAATTGCTACCTGTGTGAGCTTAGAAAGCCACACGGGGCCCTGCTGAATCGTGAATAATTCACTCCGTGGAATTGGTCCATTATCAGATAAGGCCGTAAAGGCTGGTGCAGAAGTAAATGGTTTTCACTATTAACAACCGTGCGTAAATAAAGCCATCATGAATATCTGTGGAATTAGTGGGCCACCTCATCAATTAAATAAATAAATAAATACTTCGTCTTAGATCCTGGAGCACAGAAACAAAAAGGAATAAAATAAAAAAAGAAGAAATAAAGAGGATAGAAAGAACAAAAGCTTTAATTGTATTCAATGTCAGAATAAAGATTTTTAATTTTTCTTTTACTTTCAACTTTACCACAGTTAATTAATTCCCCCATTGATTATAACGACCCCTTTTTCTCTTTTATCATTCTTTGCGTTGTATATATGTTTTGTTTTTTTTTTTTTTTTTTTTTTTTGTTTTCATAATAATGCCCCATAAATTTTAAAGCAGTTTAAGCATAAATTTATTTTTATTACGGGTTTCGTAATTAATTGAATTAAAGATAATTGTTGATAATCAGGCGTAATTAACAGAAACAAATAAAAAGAAATTAAATATATTGTTCTGTATATCGTCCTCCTTTTATTACATAATTTTTTATATATTTAAAACTAACTGCTTTTTCATTCGCATAAAAACATTTGAAACAAAAACAAAATTTGAAAATATATATTCGAAATAGAGAAATTGGCAGCTAATAACTTTCAGCAAGTCGTTATGGCCAAATTTTTATACTCCCGGCTATAGGATTCAAAATTCATCTGCTCCGACACTCTCACACCTACATTATAAAAATCTTTGTGCGAATCGCGAAAGCAAATTTGATGCTCTTTAAGCTTCACTGAAATACGAGTCAGATCACACTAGGTGTTACCATGACAAACAAGAGTGTAACTATGTTCAGCCAAAACTGCTTTATGATGAATAAATATAATTATAAACAAACTCACAAAACATAATCATTCGGTTCGTATGAGAGAGCAAAATATGTTAAAGAAAAGCATATAATTGACTTAAAATTTTATTACTATTATTAATTTATTTAGTAACTATACAGTTGGAAAGTAAATTTGCAAACACTAGGATGGGCGGGGTGACAAAGACCATAGTGCCCAAGATGGTATTAACAGTACTTTTGTAGCGCCGCTGTGACTAACTATAACGACCTATGCCTTCAGAAAACTGTAAACCAATACAGTTAGTTGAGGCAAACCGTTAGCCAGTGCAAGTGAGACGCAAAACTCTCGAAGACCGAACAACAAACACAAGCCTGACCGCACTTAAGAAATAATTACGATGACGCGAGAGCTGTTCTTCAGCCCAGAGCTGCTTTACGACAGAAAAATTTTATTATTAAAAATTCATGGCTAGATTTAAATAAAAGTAGGAAACACAGGCAGGAACATCTCTTAACGCCCGATTTAATTTCACATTTTCTCTAGTTTTTTGCTAAATTGAATACAACCAACAGCCACAAGGAAAATTCCACCACTTAGCTAAAATGTGTAAGAGCATTTCCTTTAACAGCCTAATCTGACAGTGGACTAATTCCACGTGGTGAATTTTCTCACACAAGTGGCAATTTTTTTTATCTTGGACCAGTACTCAGGGGACATGCAGTGCATTGTACTGGAACTAGGAAAATATATTATGGTTGTTATATGTTTGTAGACATATGTAGCTAAAGAGCTCAGGCCTTCTAACTGCACCTGCATACAATTCCTCCCCTCGGGGAGCAAGTTTTGCCTTGGCGTATACCAAACCAGGGGAGTGAACACATTTTACATGTCTCTAAAGAAGCAATCAAGTGTCTCGGTGTAAGATGTATTCCACTCCATATGATCTCCATACTGTTTATACCACCTATATCCGTCCGCGAATGGAATACAATTTAATGTTGGGTTTGGCGCTTCAAAATCTACTTTGGAATTTCCCGATCATGTACAAGAGAGAGCGAAGAAGCTTGTCGATAACACTAGGGGATCCAACTCTATTGACTCAATACAGCATCAACGCAGTGTAGGTGCGTTACTCTGTTCTATCGTTACTAGTATGGCTTTTGATCTGACAAGGTTAGGGCACAGTGGAGTGCCCGGAAATATTGTGGCGGATGAGCTGGCGAAAGCCGGAGCTCGTCTACAGATAGGGGACATTGATACGATGGTAGGAGTCCCGCTTAACAGCTGTAAAAACCAAGTGCAGCGTCAACTTGTAGGGACTGCGCAGGACAGATGGTCTGGTGAGGTCACCTGCCGAGTAGCAAGGCTGACATGGCCTGCGTATGATCGTAGTAGAACTGCGGTCTTAAAGGGTTTTCCCCGTCAAAGGTTGCGTACCTTGGAGGCAGTTCTGACAGGACATTGTCTCATAGGGACGCATGCCAGGAGGTTAAATCTTCCATTTAATGATTTCTGCAGAAGTTGCGGGGATGAGGACGAGGAGGAAAGTGTTGAGCATTTCCTCTGTCGATGCCCGGCTCTCAGTTCTATGAGAGCGCTGTATTTAGGCGGACCGATGCTGCACGGGTTAGCAGATATATCGGAATGCCGAGTGAACGGACTGGATTCCTTTATCCGGCTTTCGGGTTGGTTTGAATCTGAACCGTCGGGGGAAGTGTAAGTCTCCTGGGCTGCACTTCTCCCTCAGGCAACACAACGGGACCAAAAGGACCCAAGTGGGCTGGTTTCATGAAACTGGCGGCCTGTACAACCTAACCTAACCTACATAACACGCGTTCATCGTCTAGACCTCATCCATTAGTGGTCGATTGCCCGGAGAATCGTACAACGCATTACAGTGGGCATTAATTTTTTAGCCGTACATTTCGTTTGCTTGCAGACGTATTTGCTGTCTGTTCGAAAGTTTAATGCTCACAAACACCACTCCCTCTTTTCACCTTCCACACAACATATTTTCCTAGTTCTGGTAAGGGATATCACCTGAGAACTTGTCCAAGATAAAAAATATAATAAGAACCAACCCATGAAATACAACAGAACGGGTCCTGACTGGACCCAAGTGGGCTGGCTTTGCAATAGCTGGCAGCCTGTCAAACCTAAACCTAACCCATGAAATACACCAAGCAGTCATCTTTTCCGTAAGTAACGGTGTCTCAACATGCATATACTTGACTATTATCATCGCTCCAAATACGACAGGTCTAATTACTGATATATACAGTCAAAAACAATTCTTCACATAACAAAATCAGGATCAATTGTAATTTTGTTTTGGTCCCACTGGAAAGCATTGTTCTAGTGTCAGTGTATTCATGTTGAAATGTCAAATCAAAGTAAACATAAATTACTTAGCAGCTGACAAAATGGCTGCTAAGAAAAAAGTCTTGCCAACTAAAATTTGTATGCCTCCATAAAGAACACTATGGAGTTTCTTAAAGTAAATGAATACTATCGTAATAACATTAACAGCCTGTTCGATGATATCGAATGAAAAGGTATGCCAAAGGAAGCTAGTCACTCACATTCGAATAAATTTGGGTTCGTCTATGTCACTATTGTTCGTTCGCATGAACTTATGTATTTTAATTGAATTTTGACACATGGTTCGCATAGAATAAAGTTAGAAAAAACCCAAATCAATTTTCTTTCCCCCCGAATGCGAATGAACTTATTCTTTCGACATCGGCGAACTGGCTGTAAATTGTTCTTAAAAAACATTACTTTTCGTGAAAACCCACATTTGTTTGATTAAAACTGACTTATATCCCCTTAAAGCATACTTTAAGATGACTTTTCTTTTTTCTTTATATATACAACTCTTTGTGGCAACACACTTTCTTATTGTGTTCAACACATTTTTCACTTCGTACAAAGAGATATGATTATCTGGATTTTAAATTAATTAATTTGTTTTCTTGCGGGTGCGAGTAAAAGCAGCATTAAATTGATATACATCAAAAACGAAAACAATCTTTTTAATGGACTGTTATGATTTCAATTTTTATTCAATATTTTTGCGTAAAATTTTATCTTAAATAAGTTTTCTTATTGTGGTCAGGTAGCTGTTGATTATTTCTTCTGTGGGAGTTAAACATTTTTTAAGTTTAATTTTATTTGCTTCTCCTTTTTTACGTCATAGCATTGTAGCAGTAATTTACCACCTATGTATACTCGTATTTGTTGAAATTAGTTTTTAATGACAGTTGTTGTTCAGGATTCAAAATCATAAGTGGAATCTAGAAGTTTTCTTTTCGAAACTCTGAACTACAAACAATTTGTGTTTGTGAGATTTTAAATCGGGAGTTTGTAATTGTTTGCGCTGAATTAAACCACTTAGCTGAATGAAGAGAATCTAAATTATTTATTTAGTGAAGAAAACATCATTTGCAAATACAGAGTGTCCGCCGGGAAGGTATACTACTAGCAGTAATTCGTTTAAAATTCTGGCTGCATGCTATATGGCGCATGCACGCCCAAAGCATGCAGTTGTGGCGTTAAAAAGTTTTCAATCACATTACGTTATCACTTCCCACTCACAATTACCTTTACCGCATTTTCATTTTCAAAGAAGTAAAGTCCAATTTTTGTTTTTTTTTTGTATTTTGTTGATACATTTGTTTTATTTATTTTTATTTATTTCACAATAAGTATTCAAATCTTAAAACTAAAAAATTAAAAAAAATAAAAACCCAAGCTCTAATGCTCCCTACTCTAAGGATAAATGGTATTGAGGTAGCGCCTAACACAAAGGGCATAGTACTACACAGAAAACTAACATAGGAATCGCACCTGGCAACAATAAGCCTCTGGACTACAAAAAAACTACTGGGTAGATCCTGGGGCCTAAGCCCTAAGATGACATACTGGTTATATACTCAAATGGTAAGACTCACTATACTATACTATTCCAGGGTATCCAGCGGCCTGCCTACCTAAACTAACCTAACGCACAATAGATCAATAATGGTCGCAATGCAAGTGGCCGATGAGGGCAACATCCCATCCAAATAATAAAAAAGCCAAAAGGTCCAATGATTCCTCTTGAGCATACTAATTGGTGAATAATTTTAGCGGTTCCATTGCCCTGAACCGGCAATTCTGTTTATTCACATATTAAATAAAATTAAAATGTGCCTCGCCACTCATTCTGATATTTTTGTGAAAATCGATCATTTATTTTTCTAAAATGTTAAATGTAATCGTTAAGATTAAAACACGTTGGTTTACTGAATATTTTTCCATAATAAATTTACCACGTGTAAACTTCACGACTGCCAAGACTAATATTTACCAAAATGGCAGCAAAACAAAGTAGTATGTATGTACCTTTCCCAAGGACACCCTGTATAAACAGAACTGCTTTGAAGTTTCCCATATGTTCAATATTAATATTATTTTTAATGAATTTCATTACCTTGTAGTGTGGAAGGTGTTGGACTAAATTTTGCTAATCTGAGCAGTGTCGAAGGTATATACACTGGGCACTGATCAGTTTTAACTAATTTAATTCCAACATTTTAAATGCTGCAATAGAGTTTGTTTCAGTCTTTCGTGTTGTTATCGTTAACATTTCGCGAACACTACTCCCTCTTTCCTCCTCATCATAACCTATTTTCCCAGTTCCAGTACAATGCGCTGCATATGTAGGGGTCATCCCCTGAGTACAGGTCTCAGATAATAAAAAAAAAGAAAAAATATGGGATAAGACTTATTTTCAGATAATCTTATATGAAAAGGAATTGTTTGCAGTTATTTTTTTATTTTTTTTATTTTTTTTTTACAGAATAATTCTTTTGTGAACATTTAAGTAAAATGTAATTATATACTCGCATTTACTTTACTTTAGCTGTTAAGGTTTGCAATTTCAGCATAAAATATATTTTTCCAATAAGCAATTCATTTACAAATGTTTATTTGTCGCGTGCTGGGATCTTAAAGTGTATCTTGGTTCGCTTAAAAAAGTGATTGACAACAAAAGCTTAAAGAAATCCGTTGTATAGGTAAAAGAAATTTAAAATATAATTGAATTTCTTGTCTCCAAAGATTCAGCTGGAAAATAAAAAATGGTGAATCGAATATCAGGGTTGCTGGCAGATGAATGAGAAAATAACAATTTAATATCTACTCGTATGAAAACCGCTCACAAACTAAATTTTACACATATGTATGTATTAAAGAAATATTTGTATTTGTATTTGTATTTGTAACTATACAGTTGCAAATAAATTTGCAAAGTTCCTATACAGCATGGGCGGGGTAACGTAGACCTTATGCCCACGATGGTATTAACAGTATTTTTTTGCGGCGCTGTGACTAACTGTACCGACCTATGCCTTCGCATAGGAAGTTGCCGCGTGGTTAACAACGAAATACCTCACAAAAACTGTAAACTAAAGCTTTAAACACATAGACCACAGCAGACTTCACAACTTCACGACATTAAATGCTGCAACCGGCAATTCTAGTTGTGTAGGCGATTATTAAAATTTTTTGAACACGGCAGCAACATAAATTCATTTGAATAAAAGTATTCTTCAGTGTGGCCACCTTAGAATTTTTAGCTTAGGAAATTCCAATGTTTTAGAGAACGAGTTGTTTATATCAATTCTTCATGAAAAAAGTTCTCTCTAAAAAAAGTCCTTAAATCTAAAAAAACAAATTAATTAAAAAAGCTTTTGTTTGCTACGCTAAATTCAGGTTTTGATTTATAATGGGAAGAATATTGAAGAATTGAAAATTCATATCGAATTTTTCAATATTTGGACAAAAATGATTCGACTCGAGAAAGAAGAATGTGTGTATATAAATGATAAAATAGTTCGTCGAAGATATGTAATTAAAACTATCATAAAAGAAGTAACTAGTATATATCTAAAGAGACGAATAAACTATGCAAATGATAAAATTTTGCGTTAGACAACACAAACATTCAAGATGTTTGCACAAAAATCGTGCTAAAGCTATGTACACACGGTTGTCAGATGTTACAATATTGTAAGATCTGGCAAAATGCTGCCAATGAAAAATTGTCCCGCAAAAGTAAATTGTGTGTTCAGACGATCGTAAGAAAATCTCACAATTTCATTGTCAGACTATGGTCTGACAAATAATTCATCTGACAATAAAACTTGTCAGTTCACACAGTTGTCAGATTGTTAGATGAAAAAAATTGCCAGACATATTGTAAGGCATTGCCACTTATGTATAACAACAACCATCTGTTTGGCAGTGTTGGCCATCAAACTTTTTTCTGTCAATGATGCCATTGTCAGGTGCATTAATTTTATGCATCTGACAATTAAAACTGAGCTTACAATACCAGCCAATTATCTGGCAATGCCGACGAAGAGTGTTCTCACGATTGTCAGATGGCTGACAACATTGTCGTCTTACAATTGATTGACAATGATTTTTCTGACAACGTTGTAAGTTAAAAATTGGCAGTTCACACGACTGTAATACATTTTCAGGCAATTTTACTGGCAATATTGTAAGATCTGACAACCGTGTGTACGTAGCTTAACATGCTTCAACAATGCTAAATGTTTGTACAAATATTTTTGCATATATGGTAATCCGTTTGTATCTTATAAAATTAGGCATTCTTATTTTGAGGATAAATATGTATGGACATATTTAACAGTAGAACAAATAAATTTATATATATATATATATATATATATATATATATATATATATATATATATATATATATATATATATATATATATATATATATATATATATATATATATATATATATATATATATATATATATATATATATATATATATATATATATATATATATATATATATATATATATATATATATATATATATATATATATATATATATATATATATATATATATATATATATATATATATATATATATATATAATATATTTCAAAGCCCATATACATTTTGTTCATTTATTATGCTTTATCAGAGACTAAAATATTTCCAAGAGCAAAATTTTTTATTACATATTTTTTTATACATTGGTCACACTATTTATATTTTGTAGTCAACAAAAATAGAAATCAGTTTAATTCGGGTGCGGCAAAAAATCAGCATGGACAACAACCTACAGTCGTGTCGTCGTGCTATTGTCTAAATAAATATTCTCGTTTAAATGCATGTATTTTATATTTGACATATTGAAGTCGGTTGTCTGCTGGCTGCAATGTGTTTAATGCTTAATACAGAATGTTGGAATTTCCAACTACTCCTGTGTGGCTAGGGATCCAAAATATTTTTGCCCTACCGCTCATTTGGATAAGTAATTGCCGAATAGATGATATTATTTCATTTTTATATTTAAAATTTTTGACTGCATCAAAAATCGAACTATCCGTACAAACTACGATTTTCTAGAAACGATTTTCGTTTCTATGGTGAATTAGCGTCTCATAGACAGCAATTGCTTCTGCTTCAAAAATCGAAGAGCAAGAGGGTAAAATACCAATACTTTCAGTGAAGCTATTTTCGTCAACAATCGCAAATACAACGTGATGTGTTGTTTTTGAGCTATCTGTGAACAGGCAGTGCCAGTCTTTTGCCTGCATTGTTGTAAAAATTTTAATGAAGAGTTGTCGATAAACTTCGGGGGCAGTTGTGGATTTGTTGTGGATTGCTAGGTTATTTATGAAAGTTTTAGGATTTAAAAGCCAGGGCGCAAAATTCTCTCTTGTTTTAATACATTTACCAAAGTCAAACTTTTTCGTCATTTTATGCAGCTGAGAGAGTGTGGATGGAAATTTTTGTTCTGTCTTCCTCTTATCAAGTTTTATTACATGCTTTTGAAGGATAGTTCCTTTGGCGAATAAAACTTTATGTAGTAAACGGAACTTCGATATATTTGCATATATGCGCAATTCTTCAACTCCCGCCTCTGCGAGTAAATTTTTTATTGGGGTTGTCCGAAATGCTCTCATGCTTGTTCTAAGGGATGCGCTCAAAATATTCTCCACTTTCTGCAAGTTATATTTAGCTGCTTTACAATATATTATAACAATGTTGAACTAAAATATAGTATTTTTTACAATATTGTGGTGAACCTCAATGGCGTTTTAGATATTGCATGACAATATAATATTATCAGATACAACCATATAATCCAGCAATAGTATGCTGCCCTTAGAATATTGTTGTATCAACCATAAATTTTTTTTCTACGTGCACAAACACTACTCGCTCTTTCATCCTACACATAATCTATTTGACTATTTCCTGCATATTACGCTGCATATAGGGGTGAGCCCATGACTACTGGTGTAAAATAAAAACCAGTAAGAGTGTGGTATATTCAGCTGGGCCGAATCTAAAATACCCTTCACGATAGTCAAGTATATGTATAGTATATATTACAAATTTGAACTGAATATGCTCGGATATATATCGAGCGATATCGCGGAAAAAATATTTTTGCCTTGAAATCACCATTCCATAAAAGAAATCTTTTATGGACATTTTCATGGAAAAGTTTATTTAAGCTATATCTCGGTTATATATGAACCGATATCGGAATATTCCATTTTCTGTATTTTAGTAACTTTCTTTTATAACGAGAATTGCTTTTTAGAAAAAAAATGTTAATGGAAAAATCGGTTCAGGCTCTATCTCGGGTATATATAGACCGATGTCGGAAGTTTTCATTTTCCATATATATAACCCTATTTTATTACCAAAACTGCTTTTAGGCAAAAAAAATATGTTTAAATTCGCTTACGCGACTTTTCCATGAAAAACCCAGTTTAAGCTATATTTTGGGTATATAGGGACCAATATCGGAAATTTTCATTTTCCATATTTATATAACTTCATTTTATTACCAGAACTGATTTTAAGCAAAAAAAAAATTTTTTTAAGTTCGCTTACGCGACATTTTCATTAAAAACCCGGTTTAGGGTATATATCTCGGGTATATATGAACCGATATACGATTTTTTAAATAATCGTATGAAGTTTGAAGCAAAACAAAATAACTTTTGTTTTCAAAAATTTTCATAAAAAATTGCAAAAATTAAGGCCTTTTTCTGAATTTTGAATATATCTCAGCTATACGTGAATCGATATTAGTGAATTTCAAAAGCAAGCACATGGCACGATGGAGTAATAGAATGGGGAAAGAAAAAAGTTTCTATGTCTAATGGTTTTCCCCGAAACAGTATTTCAATGACTGACAGACGGACATCGCTTAATCGACTTTTCCATTAATTCTGAATCAGAATATATATACTTTATAGGGTCGCAAAAAAAAAAACTGTAGAAATTACAAACAGAATCACAAATTTAATATTTTTGTGAAGGGTATAACAAGAATATGAACGCCACGGCTGGCTCGAACATTTTTTAATCTGGAAGTCAAATTTCCGATAAATTTTTGCACCAGCCCGTTAAGCAAAGCAACTAGTCAACAACAAAATTTCTTATGAAAATCGATATCAAAACTAATCTTGTTTTGGGCCCACTTGCGTAATTTGAAAGCGTTGAAATGTTAAACATAAATAACTGAACAGCTGAAAACATGGCCGCTAGTAGAAAAAGTCTTGCCAACATAAAATTTGATACCTCTATAAAAAAAAGTCTTTATAAATTTGTACATTTGTGTGTGAATATGTTCATGTAATACTACTTACAATTTCTTAAGATTAGAACAAAAAGAGACTTTAACAAGTCTGTTTGCCGCAGCAGAGCATGCAGCTCTACATTATCCTTGACTCTTTGCAGTGTCACAACATCAGTCAACTGCAAGAGGGTGTCAAATGCGGTCTGTTGCCCATTTTAATTTAAGGACATATGAGATTCATTTCAATGCTTGATATTCATGCACTTGAAACAATGTATTTAGACAAACATGAAAAATTGCATTCATACTACAGATATACATACATATATGTTTATATTTTATTTAAATTTTATGTAAATATATTTTGTGTAAATTCAAAACAAGAAGCGAAAAAAATGAAAATTGTTTAAATAGAATACAGAGTAGAAAATAATATTCCTTACAATAAGCCAGCTGAGTTGAAATAAGTTTAAAGTTCTTGGGCTATAACTATAGTCAAACACTAAAGTCGGTTCTTTTTATAAATAACTTAAATTTTAGCATCTTCTGCTTCAACTATAGTCAAAATTAAAGTTGGTTCTAAGTTGAATTGGCTCTAAATGGGTGACAAGTCAAATTCATTAAACTAGAGTTGAGTTCATGAGCTCTTTTGAGAGAGTGCTCTTTTTAGTTCAGCTCTTTTCTCTGAAATATTTCTTACTTTTAGTTCAATAGTTCAGTGCTCCGTAGATAATATTTTCAATGAACGGCTCTGTTTTAGCTTTTACGATAAAGAAAAGCCAAACCAAAATTGGTGTAAACAAATGAAAAAAGTACTATTATAAAGATCAATTTTTTTTTTTTATAATTATTTTATTTTCCGAACTTCAATTTACATGTATACATATAATATTAGAGCCTCAGCACCAATATTGGCATTAAAGAGGCAAAATGCAACAATTCTTTTTAAAATATAGTTATAAAAAATTATAATTTTGTATCATTACTAACAAATAGAGCAAAAGAGCAGTTATTGCACTACGCAAAAAGTGTTTCCAAATTATTTAGCAAAAATCGCTTAAGTTCAGTTTTAAACAAAGAAATAGACAAACTATTCCGTAGAGATATAGGCAATTTATTAAATTCATAAGGAGCAGCAAACCTTATACGTTGTTTCGACAACTCGAGGCGACATCTAACTAGCCCAATATTGTTACTTTGTCTTGTATCACGACATGTTACATGTGCATTACTTTGGAAGTATATCGAAGAATTTCCAATTCCTTTAATGGATCTAAAAATAAATAAAAGTATCTGCCTTATATACATTCCTCTAACTGGAAGAACATTTTGGGCAAAATTACTAAAAAGATATACCAATTTTAAAGCTTTATTCTGTACTGACTGAAGTGACTTTAGTTTAACACTATTTTTGTACCCATACACTATGGGAAGATAGCTTAGATGGCTGTGAACTAAACTATCATATACCAGATTAAAGATGAGATTAAAAATATTCAGGTGTAATGAAAAATAATTGTATTGAATTGTATTGAGAAAAAAAAAAAACGATTTATTTGTTTCATCATCATTTATGGTTTGCATTTTTGTAAAACATAATTGCATTATCTAATTTTCTGAATAGTTGTATATAACATAGGTGTGTACGTCAAATTCTGGCAGCACTGTTTGAGTTCTTCCGTATACAAAGTGTATTAACGTATACACGGTGGCAGCACTAGAGCAAAATTACAACAATACAACAAAAACAGGCATGTGGTAAACTATGTTTATCAAAAATATTTGCAACTATTTTCACAATTATAAACTATGAATGTACATTTTCATAATTATAAATTATATTTGTTTGAATTATTTATATGTTCACAAAATAATTTGTATATATTTAATTCAGAATAAAACACTAAATTCACTTTCAAAAATGTAAACAATACATTTGACGTAAATATCTTATTATATTGTCAGTAGCAAAATATTGTCCCATGCCGTAGTGCTGCCACCGTGTATACGTTAATGCACCTTGTCCGTATACATATGTACCAGAAAGAAAGAAACATGAACGAAAAAGAAAACTTCAAGACAAAAGAAAGAAACATGAACTATGGAGCTAAAAGAGCTTGCGAAATGATCGGCTCACTTAGCTCCCTGAAGTGAATAGTTCAGTGATACTAGGTCGTTCGCGAACTACCCAACTCTGCATTAAACATTTGCCTACAATCTAGTATAAAATATAAACGTGTGGCATCTGACCAGCTGAGAGGCAAAATTAAAAAAAGGGAAAACAAACGGTCAAAAAATTTGAGTAAAAATTAAAAAAAGAAATTAGTTACAATGGAAAAACGGATCTGTGTGTATGGGCTTTTATTGACAGGGTCAACATAAAAGGGAACGAGAGGCCCAATGGAGCACCTTATCCAGCGACAAATTCAAACCTTTGCTTATATATTTTGGGTCTGCTTTCCACCCGAAAATCTTCAATTATGGCAAAGTCGACCTCAAGTCTTCAATGTACACATTTTATATATAAATTTCTTTAATTTTTATTTTATATCAATTTTTTTCTTAATTTTTACAAAACTATTTTTTTTTACATTCTATCATTTGACGGCGAACAGCTGATTTATTAAAATTATTTTAATTTATTTAAAAACAGCTTTTTCTCTGTTTAACTTTAGAACCGGCTTTTTTTTTATTGAACCAGTACTCAGGGGATGACCCCTACATATGCAGTGCATTCTACCAGAACTAGGAAAATAGGTTGTGAGGAGGTAGAAAGAGAGAGTAGTGTTTGTGGACATTTGACTTGAACTTTCCAACGTTATAACAAACAGGAAACACGTCTGCAGGCAACTTGTTCCACAGCCGAAGCGTATGGCTGAAAAACGAATTCTCTCCGTAATGCGTAGTACGATTCACCGGGCAATCAACCACAAATGAATGAGCTCTGGACGAAGAATGCGTGTTACGTAAAAAAGTGAGAGTTTCGGGAACAAGATCCCTAATCTCGTCAGAACAAAATCCATTGTAGTAACGACAGAACAGAGTAACGCACACCACACTGCGTCGGTGCTCCAGTGAATCAATAGAGTTGGATATCCTACTGTCACCGATAAGCTTCTTCGCCCTCTCCTGCACACGGTCGAGTAACCCCAAAATAAACTTTGAGGCACCGGCCCAAACATGAGAGTTGTATTCCATTTTCGGTTGAGGTGGTATAAATAGTAAGGAGATCTTACACCGTTTCAAAAAATCGAGGCACTTGAATGCTTCTTTGGAGACATGAAAAATGTGATCATTCCAGCGAACATCACACTGTATTTTCATTCCCAGAACATCAAGAGCATCCGATTCTTCAATATTTATACCATCCATGAGTGCAGATGAAGCAGCACTTGCGGTCGTATGTTTGTGCGTCAATGAGCAACACTGGGTCTTACGAGCGTTAAAGGCGACTCTGTTTTTACGATCCCACTCAGAGATTAATAGAAGATCGCTGTTCAGTGAATCATTCATATTTAGCCTCTTGGCAGCGATCTCAGATAGGCTGGGCCTATAACTAAAAGAGTACGAGTGACAAATGCTGCTGTCATCTGCAAAAGTGTGGATAGGGTTGGAAGTTTGGTAGAGAAGATCATTTAGAAAAATAAGAAATAGGGTAGGAGGAAGAACGGAGCCTTGCGGAACCCCTGAATTAATCTTGAACTCGTTTGATGAGACCCGATCTATAATAACTCGTATAGTGCGGTCTCTGAGAAAACTCGATATAAACCGAGAGAAGTCATCACCGACACCAAAAGCAGTAAGTTTTGCCAGTAGTGCAGCATGCCACAATCTGTCAAACGCTTTGGAAATATCTAGAGCCACCACCTTACTTTCACCGAAATGATGGATTGAGTGACACCATTTCTCCGAAAGATATGCCATAAGATCGCCAGTAGAGCGACCCTTACGAAATCCATATTGGCGATAACAAAGTAATTTGTGCGACTCTAGATATCCCATAAGATCGTAATTAACCATACTTTCCATTAATTTGGAAAGCGCAGAGGAAATTGCAATTGGGCGGTAATTTTCAGGGTTTGCCTCCCCTTTTTTAGGGATTGGCGTTACATTAGCGACCTTCCAGCATGATGGGAACTCACCAACATGGTAAAGTTGGCTGAAGAGGCATGCTAATTGGCGCGCAAGCGTAGAAGAACACTGCATCTAGACCAGTGCTGAAATGCCATCCTGTCCGGGAGTCTTATTTATGTCGAGGTCGGCTAAAACCCTTTTGACTGAGCTCGGTAAAATATCTTTGGCATTGTTACAGATACTCTTTCAAGTAAAGTAAGCTTTTTTTTGTTTATAGTAGACGAAAAGTATACTTTTTGTTAAACTTTACTTTATATTTTTTAAAGTATAATTTTTTAATTACTATATTGTAACTAGGACTACTACAACTTTTGCTTTTCTACCACAATGATTTATTTTCTTAAAAACAGGAGCTGTTCAACTTTATAAGTCTACTTGCGTTACACAGATAAATGCCTTGTATAACATAAAAAAGAGCTAGGAATCTTAATACGAATAGCCCCAAACCCACTCCAAAAAAAATAGACAACAGCCAACTTCTAATAAAATCCAAACTCATGGCAAGTGGCCGTAGAACACCAATAAATACATAAAACGCCAGCATGAAATCAATGAAATCAAAAGCTTTTCCAAAATACATCCTAAAATATCATAAAAACATGTTGACTTTATCCTTCGGAACATTTCCACAACATCATTATTATTAAATTTGTGTTTTGGAAAGTTTTCCTTATCAGCAACAGCGAAAAAGATTTTTTTAGTTGCGAGATAAAATTAAATCCTGTTGTGTTTATTAAAGCAAAGAAAATTTACGGCAAATGCTATTGCGCAGCAAATTTACACAATTACATACATACTCGTTTATATAAATAACGATGTGGGTGGTGTAAGTAACTTTTTGTCTTACTTATAGTGATTTTAAAATAGCAGTTTTGACAATAAATTAAATTGTTGGTTGCGTACCTGATATTGCTCGAAAATCACATTTTTAAAACCACGCAGAACTCAATATTTTTGTTGGTGTTTCGCCACCTCACCCCCAATCCAGCCACTTGGAATAGGTTTTGCCTGTTCGTGGGGCAAGTATACCTTATTTGTTATATCGTGCGGCTTAAGTTTTAAGGCCAGATGTTCAATGTGAAACGCCCTTAAACGTCAAGTTTTTTTCTCCATTTTATTTGACATTCCTCAATTTCACACTAATTCAATTTTAACCACGGAAAGATAGACAATCGAACAGTGGTGTGAATGGTGGCAAAAAATGGCAACGTATCCAAAAAGAGTGACTGTTTGCTGCGGTTTATGGGCTGGCGGCATGATCAGGCCGTAGTTTTTCCAAAATGAGGCCGGTCAGTTACCATCGCCATCGTGCGATGATAACGAATTTTTTATGGTCCGTATCGTGGTGGCGATTGCAATTGGCCTCCACGATCATATGGTTTGACAGCGTTGGACTTTTTTTGTTGGTCATCGATCAGCCGGCTACAATTTTAGCGCCAAAGGATGAGATAGTTTAGCACATTAACGGCATAGAACTGCAATTATGCCTTGACGTCATTGAATATTTGCACCTTCGCACAGTGGGCGAAAAGGCTTATCTTGCGGCGTTTAATTAATAACGTTTAGAGATTTATTTTTATTTTTGTTTCTCTTATATCCTTTTTAGTTAAAAATAGATTAAGCTACAATGTTAAACAAAAAAAATATTTTTTTTATTATATTCATCATTTTCTTTTTATTGTGAAAGTTGCATTGCCAAATATTCTCTAAAGTTGCGCTTGTCTCAATTACGTGGAAGAAAATTGGTTTTATTTATAGTTAAAGGTATTAACTAAAAAAATTTTGTTTGTGACCTGTGCTGAAGTGTTGTAAAAAATATGTGTGGTACATGTTGACTATACGACTGACTGCTTGAGAAAAAGCAAAAACAGACTTATGTGGACCGAAACTTCTGATATTCTTGGGTATTCGGGCTGGAATATTTTTTTAAAATTACTATGTTGTTCTGTGATGGTAAAATGTGCAAATTTATCTGCAGCCATCTGCAACTTTATATGATATTGCATTTTTTAGGAACAATGTCGTTGCTCAGACGAGAAGTTTATTTACTATGGTGCAGCGAGCCCGTGCCTACTAAAAAAATTTTCTGCCATTGAAAGTCATATATTGAATAATATAATTAATATTAACATGTATAAAAGTAATGAAATTAATTTAATAATCAAAAATATTAGAAATTTTGTAGCGAAATTGTATGAGAAATTGGAAATTGAAATTATGAAATTTAAAAAAATTATCCGAAGTTCCATCCTTTTAAATTTCAAATCGTTCATGAATTACGCGAAAATTTTTATGAAACGAGGTTGGAGAGTTTTTTTTACAGGAAAACTTACTTTTTGGAGCAACGGGCCTCATAAACGGACGCGTTAACAAGTAGAGCTGCCGTTAATGATCTCCAAGAACCTGCAACCCTCGATTGAAACAACAAAAACCATTGTATTGCCTTAAGCTACGTACACACGGTTGTCAGATCTTACAATATTGCCAGTAAAATTGTCTGAAAATGTCTTACAATCGTGTCAACTGCCAATTTTTAACTTACAACGTTGTCAGAAAAACCATTGCCAATCAATTGTAAGACGACAATGTTGTCAGGCATCCGACAATCGTGAGAACACTCTTTGTCGGCATTGCCAGATAATTGGCTGGTATTGTAAGCTCAGTTTTAATTGTCAGATGTATAAAATTAATGCACCTGCCACGGGCATCATTGTCATAAAAAAGTTTGATGGGCAACACTGCCAAACAGATGGCTGTTGATATACATAAGTGGCAATGTCTTACAAAATTTCTGGCAATTTTTTTTCATCTAACAATTTGACAACCGTGTGAACTGAGAATTTTTGTTGTCAGATGAATTATTTGCCAGACCATAGTCTGACAATGAAATTGTAAGATTTTATTACGATCGTTTGTACACACAATTTACTTCTGCGGGACAATTTTTCATTGTCATTATATTGTCAGCATGTTGCCAGATCTTATAATATTGAAACATCTGACAACCGTGTGTACATAGCTTTATACACGCATGAGATAATTGCACTATTTCTTTTTCGAAAATTCTTGGGGCCAGGCGACGAATTTCAACTGTTAAAATTATTGTTAAACCGTTGATTTATTTAATTGTGTAATAGTTAGTTGTTTATTGTACAAAAGTTATTTGAAAAGTGAAAAGTAAAATGTATAACAAAATTATTCACATACATAATTTTCATAGCCTAACTTGATTTAAAATACAAAGTATAAAATAAGCCAGTAAACATTTGGTTGTACAATATATTTATGTATATATGAAATTCAACAATTATAGATGCATGAATTCGGAATTCTTTTTGCCAAACCTGTGAGCTTATCCAACGTACTCTTCACACACGTGGTTTGAACAGGGTGGAGCTACTGTACAAACTGATGTAGTAATACACTGACTTTAGCTTGCCGTTTCGTACAGTTAATCATGCGATTTTGAAAATAAAAGTATACTGCTTTAGTGGTAACCCATTTTTTTTTTTTAATTTCTACCGCTTCCCCCTTCCCACAAACTCCCTTTAGTGTAATCCAGCCTATAAGCTCCCATACCACCAAATTTCATCTCAAATCATTATGCACAATTGATTCAATAGTAGCACGAACATCCATACTTGCAAACGTTTAAATAATTCAAGTGCGAGCAGAGAATGTCTGTACAAAAGTATATTTTTAATGTAAAAGTTGTCAAGTGCTTTCAAATTAATCAATTTTATAAAATGAACTCCACAATAAAGATTGATTAATTAAATTAACATTAAGCATTTTTTCGTATTTCTGCTTTACTTATTATTATAACCGTTTTAATTATTGTTATACCCGATGTTTCGTAATTTTTTTGTCGACTACTTCAAGGGGTTTTCTATTTTATTGCAGAGTAAAGCAATAAACACATAGAAGCCAGCAAACAACGGACTTCAATATGTCAAATATAAAATACATGCATTTAAATGCGAACATTTATTTTGACAACATCAATACGACACGACTGCAGGTTGTTGTCCATACTGATTTTTTTTTTTTTTTTTTGCCGCAGTCGAATTAACTGCCTGGCTCATGATATCGAACGTATTCACTCACAATCATTTTTAATGAAAAAAAAACTCTGTTGGTGCTCACTAAAAGTCGCAACTCGCACAACAACGAAGTGTGTCGCAAACGTATACACGTCAGTACAAATTCCGTGCTCAGTAATAATTTAAGTTGTCATCCCTGCGACAAGAGTTGTCAAAATGGTTCACTCAAGTGGTTGTCATTTTGATGCGACTTTGCACAAAAATTTATTTTATTTTAATAAAAAATTAGAAATGGAGAACAAAAAGTGAGTAAATAAAATTATATTCATATTTTAGATAATTATATATTAATTTTACACACATTAGCATTAAAAAATCAACTACGTCCCAGCTGCAAGCACTTGTTGAATATATGGAGAAGAACCCGGACTTTGCAAGAGGAGGCATTGTTTTTGGCAAACCCAAATTATTCGTGGAGAAGCCGTGGAATTCGCTGACAAAGAATTGAAATTCTATAGGACCTCCTATTCGTTCCGTTGCGGAATGGAAGAAGTTAAGTGTTTTTAGCATGTTTATTTAGCTTTTACGTGTTTATGTGCGTAAATATTTTCGTTCAATAAGTATTCACAGTTCTGGGCAGATTTCAAGTCTCGCACAAAGAAAAAAATTGCTGAAAATAAAAGACGCGTTTATCGCATGAACTCTTTAAATTAATTGTGGCAAATAGAGGACCGAACATTGTCTCTTTCTAAAGCTGCAGCACCTAGCAACAATGTGTTTGGATTTTCAATTGGAAAGAGTTCAAAGGCTATTGACACAATTGATGATAGTTTCATAGCACTAAAGGGCACGCCACCCAGAGTTTGGAGACAGATAATATTCTCAATGAGGAGCCATCCATTCTGCAACACATCAATATACTGCCAGCATTCAACCATTCCCAGCAATAGAAACGCCAACATGTTAGGGATGACGAGCTTCCAAGTTGGTTTACCTCAAAAAAGAAAAAAAACAGTTGCTGATGAACAACTGTCAATAATTCGTCGACAGCTTAAGGTGGGTGAATAGTCTGCAGCTTTAGCCAAAGAACAAGTGGATGCGACATAAGCTTTAGTCGAAGCCGCAAAAAGCCTAGCTGCTGCTGTCTTCGAGCAAAAAGCGAAAGAATTTACAAAAACTTTTGAAATATTTGAATTGTTGGTAGTCCATTTCATGGCGAAGTGATTTCAATATACATATTTATTATGTATATATTGAATATGTGTATATATGTATATAAATATTTATTTCCTTATTTCCTATTAGAGCTAAGTAATATATACATAATTATAATTAACCATAAGCACTCGTTCCCAAGGCCATACATATGTAAATAAAAACTAATTTTATAGTTTAATTAATAAAAAGAATAAACTGATTTTAAAAACAAATGTGGTGAATTTACTTTCAATTATATTCCTTTATTTATAAATAAATGAATGTAATCGTATGAATATACATAAATAAACATAAGCAAAAAAACATTTATTTGTTTCCATCTTTTCTGTCATTCATTTTAGTTAATTTAATAAAGCTGAGAGTCACATTATTAACGACCAATTTTACAAGTTTTGGCGATTTATTTTCAATGTAAGCGATTAATTTTCAATTTAGTTGATGTGGCAATATAAAAATGTAATAATTGTTAAAGGTGTTACGTGGATAACGTAAATACCATGCGAACGAAAACGATAATGATAGCCAGCCCCAAAATCGACTAGAAGTGGGTGACTCGTTTTCTTTCGCGTTGGTTTACGTTCGATATCGTGAGCCTGGCAGTAAACTAATTTCTATTTTTCTTGACTACAAAATAAAAACAGTGTGACCAATGTGTATAAAAACAATTTAGCTCTCGGAAATATTTTATTTTTTAATATAACATAAAATAATAAAATTTAAATACTGTTAAATAAATTAATAAATATTTGTACTATTGTTAAATATACGCATACATACTTGCGGCCGTATTCATAAAATATATTATATGTTTGTTAAACACTTATTTGATAAACTTTCTATAGAGATTTGTCAAATAACAGTTTAATAAACATACAATATTTTTTTATGAATAAGGCTATTAGACTCAAAATAAAAAAATCTTAATTGTATTAAATAAGTAGGATGTGATTAGATACATATGTATACTCGTATACCAGTTGATTTTATATCACGTACAAGTAGTTTTAATTCCATATATATATTTTTTTTAATTTTAAGAGAGTTTTGGTCTCCGTTTTAAAAAATTCGATAAATTGTCGTAAAGTTTCATTTCTTTAACACTGTCCTCGTCCTAGATCAGAAGTTATGTCCAATTATATTTTAAACTTTGAAGGCCCATATAATCTGAATTAATCGTAGTAAAGGAAAACTTTTTTAATTTAAGTTAACATTTTTATCTTTTTAAGACTTTATTTGTTAGACAGAAGAGCTTATTCATGAAAGTTTGAAATAAACAGATCTTGTTCTGTAAATCTCTTAGGTGGCCACACTGAAACATAATTTTATGAATATGAATTTATGTTGCTGCCAAGCTCAAAATAATTCAGTATTGCCCTACACGACAGCAATTGCCGTTGTGAAGTCGTGTAGTCTGCTGTGGTCTATGTGTTTAATGCTTAAATTATTTAAAACATTGAAACAATATAATATTTCGAACACAATAAATATTTAACTAAAACTTATACGTCTTTAATCTAATATCGCAGCTAAAACAAAAAGGGCAGAAAAAACGCTTAACATAAGGAATTGATCGATATATAAAAAAAAAACTTATTAATAAATTAATATTACTTAAACTGCTGAGTTCTTTGCCAGCAAGCTAAGTATTTAAGAGAAGGAAAAGAGTTTTGAAACAATAAGGGTTTTCACGATGGTCCTTGTGCAAATTTGCAACTTGTATGAAGGTGAATTAAATTTAAAAAGTTAGTAGGTATATAGTTTAATGGCAAATTCTTTTTAAACGAACAATGAGTTTATCGGGCACATTTTGGACGAAACAATAGAAAAGATTCTTATAGTTCTGTCATGCCACCGTGGATGTACAAGTTACGTCCCAAAATCTACCCACTGGTCCCAAAACATCTTAACTGAGTTGGATGATAGTATAGTTCTGCAGATGTTAAGAGTGAACCGAATAGATTTTGAAAAACTTGCGTCACTTGTGTCTGATTTCATAAGCCCCGCCCAGCCAATTTAAGCTGGTGTTCCCCAAGGCAGCATATTAGGGCCTATCTTATATTTGATCTACGCATCTGACATGCCAACAAGCACCAACGTTCACACTTCAACATTTGCAGATGATACAGCATTCCTTAGCACACATAGTAACCACCAGCAAGCATCAATAAACTTACAGCAACATATCGACAAACTAGAGAAATGGCTCAAGCTTCGGAAAATCAAGTTTAATGAACAAAAGTGTGCCCATGTTACATTCGCACTGCGTCTAGGAACATGCTCACCCATTACTATTATTAATAAAGTAATACCTCAACACAGTGAAGTCAAATACCTCGGAATTCATCTTGACCGTAGACTAACATGGAAGTCGCACATCGAGGCAAAAGTAACGCAGATGAAATTGAAAGCAGTGCAAATTAACTGGCTAATAGACAGAAATTCGACCTTGAAGCTTGATTGTAAACTTTTGCTGTACAACTCGATTCTAAAGCCAATATGTGGCTATGGGATTCAATTATGGGGCACAGCCTCGGCATCCAACATTGAAAAAATTCAAAGAAGTCAAAATAGAATTCTCCGTAGAAATACAGATGCTCCATGGTACGTTAAAAACTCACGATTCCACGCAGATCTGAACGTACCTTTTGTGAAATCTGAATTTGTGAAGTACGCGACAAGATATATTAACAAACTTGAATTCCATCCCAATCCTCTTGCAGTTAATGTTCTTAACTTTGGTGGTCATACCCGTCTGAGAAGGAGGGATAATTTGGCTACGATTAGAGCTCTAAACAGATGACTGAATTCTGAAATAATATCCGCATAAAAATAAATTTTTGTCCAGCACTGGCAATACTTTAATTAAAATTTTTTTTAGTATTAAGATTTGAATACTTATTGTCATTACATTTTTGATGTAGATTCAATAAATAAAATAATAAAGTTAAAAAAAAAAAAACTTGTGTCTGATGATCCGGTTTTTAATAATTTACATTCACCAAAATAATTACCAGTCTCTTTTCAACTTGCTATAGTTCTTAATAGACTGGGTTCTTCAGGTGAAGGCGCATCCTTAAAGAATATTGGAGCCTTGTTTGGAATTGGTGAGGGGGGTACAAGTGATAAAGTAACCCGCCGCGTATTAAAAGCAATTTTAAATCTCCAATCACGCTATACATTTTGGCCAGATGAAGTTGAAAGGTGCGCAATTGTTGCAGCTACATACGATGGGTACATTGTTTGCAGCAGCTTTGTGTAATATATTCTGGCAGAGGGTTTCTACATTATTACATTACATTATTAAAAATAAAAAGTTTATAAAACATATACAACTTACTTCAAAATCCTGATTAGTTCGCATGTAGTGCAAAATATTTTTTACTTCATCGTCAGTCCATCTTTTATTTGGTTTGCATCTAGGCATTTTCTTATCGACTTTGATTGTTGGAGGTTTACTTATCTTATTGCACCTGATTTTAATGTTTTTTTCTTAAAACAGTTTGTTAGATTTCTAGTCTATTTTAAAGACCAGCAAAAATTTCAATTTATACATTTTTTTAATAAATAACAATATGCCGCTAAAATGTTATTGTTCACATTTGTTTGCAACTGGGTATTTTTACACACTTGTTTTTGCTCACGGTTTTTTTTTTATGCAAATGAAAAAAACTGAAGCAAACTTCAAATACAAATATTTTGTTGTTGCATGAAAAAAAACGAAGTATTTTTGCTGGCATTTGCATTGTTTGCTCAGTTTGCATGACCCATCGTGAAAACCCTTAATATATTCAAAGTGACAGGTGTTGTATAAAAACTTTTTAACAGCAGTAACAAACGATTTTAGCTAGAAGTTTTTTTTAAAGCAGAAAATTAACTTCCTAAGAAGGCCAAAGTGATTGTATATTCATTTAAACGTTCTTCTTTTAAAATACAGACTGTTTACAGCAAAAGCGCTAAAAAAAACTCAGCTCTTTTTCTTAAGGAAATTTAGGGTGCTTTAACATTTTCCAGCTATTATAACCATGTAAACAAAACCTTTGCTGAAGAGCTAGCGCCTTCTAACATGCAGTTTAGATTTGCTTGGTTAGCAGGAGATTTGAAGCTATAGAAAAGTTTTACATCATCGGTGTACATTAAAATATTCGAAAACTGAGAATAGGGCCAAGATGATTCCCTTGAGAAACACCAAATAAAACTGCAATACTTCTACCCTGAATGTGATGTCACTCACTTAGATTACCTATCGAAGAATGGAACGAATATCACAAGTATTAAGAGCGTTTAAACAGAATCAATACTGTTCAAAGTTTGGTGCAAAAAAAATTACTACACGCCGGATCATAGCTTATGCATAACAGCCTATGGTGCATATGCAAAACGAAACTATTTAGCTTTCTAAAATGAAATCTTTCATTGACATGGAAAAAATTTTCAAAACCAAAATCTCTTTGACAAGACGTAAAGTCTTGAAAACAGTGCAAATTAACTGGCTAATTTTTTTTTAAGCATTTTTTTATTTATTGAATCTTCAAAATGAACTAACAATAAGTATTCAAATCTTAATACTAAATTTAAAAATTAAAAAATGTGATTCTTAAGTCCGGCCAATGCTAGACAAAAAGTTTTATTGTGCGGGAGCTATTTCGGTAAAATCACCTATTGAGCAATCTGATGGTGGCAGCGGTATCCCTTCTTTTAAGCCGAGTGTGGCCGCCAAAATGAAGTATATTGCGCGCAAGAGGGTTTGGATGAAGTTCCAGTTTAGTGACATACCTTGTCGCGTACTTAGAAAACCCCTCTTTTACCAGCGGAACACTCAGATCTTTATGAATTCGTGAATTTTTTACATACCATGGAGCTGCAGTAATCGTTCGAAGAATTTTGTTTTGTCGCCTTTGGATTTTTTCAATGTTTGACGCTGAGGCGGTGCCCCATAACTGAATTCCGTAGCAGCATATAGGCTTTAGTATTGCGTTGTATAACAAAAGTTTGCAATCTAATTTCAGTGTCGAATTTCTGCCCATAAGCCAATTTAGCTGCGCTGCTTTTAGTTTTAACTGAGTGACCTTTGCTTCAATGTGAGACTTCCACGTTAGCCTACGGTCCAGGTGAATACCAAGGTACTTTACTTCGTTGTGCTGCGGAATAGGTGAGTTGTTAATTTGGATAGGCGGACATGTTTGCCTACACAGTGTGAATGTAACATGAGTACATTTCTGTTCATTAACTTTGATTTTCCAAAGTTTTAGCCATTTCTCTAATATTGAAGTATATTCCTGTAAATTTCGTGATGCTAATTGGTGGTCTTCATGAACACTCAAAAACGCTGTGTCATCTGCAAAGGTAGAAGTGTGGATTCCGGATGTCGTTGGCATGTCAGACGCGTAAATCAAATATAAAGTAGGCCCCAGTATGCTGCCTTGGGGAACTCCTGCCTTGATTGGCTGAGTTGGGCTTATAAAGTCGCCTTCTCTGATAACAAACTTCCGCCCGTATAAGTAGCTTTCCAGAAGCTTGTGTGTATTTGCAGGCAAGTTTAGCTTTATTTTGTGCATCAAGCCGTCGTGCCACACTTTATCAAAAGCTTGAGAGATATCAATGAAAAGAGCTGAGCAATACTTCTTCTCCTCAAAGGTTTGTCTTATGACATTGACTAGTCTGTGCGTTTGTTCTATGGTGCTATGTTTAGACTGAAAGCCAAATTGATGATCAGGGATGCATCCCACATTGTTCAATGTTGGACTCAACTTCGCCATTAACAATTTTTCGAATAGTTTTGAAATTGTTGGTAAAAGACTTATTGGTCTATATGATTCTACCTTAGTTAGATCCTTCCCTGGCTTGGTTATCATAGTAATCATTGAGACCTTCCTCTCTGCAGGATAATACTCAAGGCGTAAAATGGCGTTAAAAATAAAAAGTAGAACCCTTCTAGCTACACGAGGTAACTGTTCAAGCATTTTACCAGTAATTTGATCAATGCCTGGAGCTTTCCTGGGGTTTGTATTACCGATAACGTTTTCGACATCTTGAAAATTAAGTCTCAAAGGCAAAGGCGGTCTAGTAGCATATGACGATAATTCCGCTGTATTATTCTCTGAATCATTTGTGATAAAAACGTTTCGCAAATGATCTACATACAACATTCCCTTTTCAGAATCGCTTCTTGCCCAGTCGCCAGTTGAATTTTGCAAAGGTGGCTTACCTATTACGGGTCTTTTTAAACCTTTTGTCGCTTTCCACAAGGAATAATCAGATTGAGGGGTACCATCAAGGCTTTCCAAATATGTTTTAAGGGAAGCCATTCTATGGACTTCAAGCAGATTTCTTAGCTGAGTTATGCATTCCCGTAGCCTAGTTTTAAGCTGGGGCGACCTGCGAAGTTGCCACTCTCTTCTGACTCTTCTTTTTTCTGACAGAAGTTGCTCAATTTCAGATGAATAAGTTCTATTGTTCTCATTTCTAGATCTTAAATGACTAGTGGTAGCATGCTGTACGGCCAGTTTGAGGTTTTCAGAAAAATCGTTAATTGACCCATCAATATCCTCAGGCGTTCTCAAGGCGATATTTTCAGTACAATGTGTACTCAGAAATTTTTTGTATTTTAGCCAATTAACTCTATTGACGGTCAACGGGGAGCAAATCTCTTGGGGAAACGAAACGGAGATTATAGTGGGTGAGTGATCTGATGACAAATCTAATGAAGGCTCCACTTGCATCCACTCTAAAGGAAAATTTTTCGCAACTCCAAAATCTATAACATCTGGGATCTTTCGTCGGTCTGACGGCCAATAAGTGGGGTGTCCGCTTGAAACCACATCTAAGCCCATTTTGGAAACGGTGTCAAAAAGCACATGGCCTTTCGAGGTAATTAAGCGTGATCCCCAAAAAGTGTGTTTAGCGTTATAGTCGCCAGCCGCTAAAAATCGAGGCCCAAGTGAATTGAAAAAATTTGTATATTGATTTTCTGTTACTGAAAATCTGGGTGGGGAATAAATCGATGAAATAACAATTTTATGATGAAAATGTTCAATACATATGTTTGTTGCTTGAAGATACTCCTCGCATGTCTCGTTTAGCAAACAGTGCTTAATTCTAGTTTTTATCAAAATTGCTGAGCCTCCGCAAGATCTGCCACGGGGATCTTTAGTATCATATAGTCTGTAACTATTAATTTTGAAATAGCTGTTGCTTGTTAAGTGAGTTTCAGCAATCAGCATTATGTCGATTTGCTTTTCCATAAGGAAGTGCTCAAGTTCATTTTTGTGTTGGCGGATGCCGTTTGCGTTCCAGAAACTGGCTAATAGACAGAAATTCGACCTTGAAGCTTGATTGTAAACTTTTGCTTTACAACTCGATTCTAAAGCCAATATGGTGCCATGGGACTCAATTATGGGGCACAGCCTCTCCGTAGAATTACAGATGCTCCATGGTACATTAAAAACTCACGAATCCACGCAGATCTGAACGTACCTTTTGTGAAATCTGAATTTGTGAAGTACGCGACAAGATATATTAACAAACTTGAAGTCCATCCAAATCCTCTTGCAGTTAATATTCTTAACTTTGGTGGTCATACCCGTCTGAGAAGGAGGGATACTTTGGCTACCATTAGAGCTCTAAACAGATGACTGAATTCTGAAATAATATTCGCATAAAAATAAATTTTTGTCCAGCACTGGCAGGACTTTAATCACAATTTTTTTTTTTTTAGTATTAAAGGCAGAAGTAGTTTGTACGTTCTTTTCCGTTCTGAATCAGCTGTTTTGTTTCTGTTCAATATAAACTATATGTACATGGTTTGTTTTCACTTTTACGTTCTGTTCTGTTACGGACTAATCTGTTGAAAATAGAATTAAACGTTAAGTGTTACTTTTTTCAGGTATAGAAACATTAATTTTTTATTCAAATGTATATAATTTTTTTGTCGAAAGCTAAAAAAATTTGTTTCAGCTAAAGATTTTTAAAAGTTAATACATTTTTAATAATTAAGCAACTGTGGATGATCAAAAGAATATTATTTTAGTGAGGAAAAAAATATATATTTTGTATAAGAAGTGTCCTAAACTCTGCAGATTGTGCGAAAGAAGTGGACTGTTTGATCACCATTTCTAAATTATTGTTTTGTTTCCTTTTTTGTTTTTTCACACAAGATAATATTTATGTACATGTTTTATTCCTCATTCCCATGTTTTTCTTTTATTTAGGCTCTACTGTAAAAACAGCTGAATATTTTCACGGAAAAAGTAATTGTAAAATATTTGCTACGGAAATGAACGTCACTGAACGGCAACAGAAAGTAAAAACTAATGAGGCCTTAAGAATTGAATACTTATTGTCATTACATTTCTTATGTAGATTCAATAAATAAAATAATAAAGTTAAAAAAAAGACGTAAAGTGCAACGTAACGTTACTAGGTTTGCGACATGTTATGGCAAATGTTTTTCAAACAGTACGAATAGACTGGGCAAAAAACGGTCACCACTTGTAAAAATATTATTATAATGTTAAAAAAATTAAGCATTACGACTTTTTTTTTGCAAATTTTAGGCACCCTGTATATCAAAAATTTTAAGCTTTCATTGCTGTCATAAGCTTAAGATGTATTCCCTTGTTAAAAATGTCTTCAAAAATAAATATGACTTCCATAAGCATAAGCATTATTACTTTTAAATGAGTTTTCACAAGGGATTATGCCCACGCAAATGCCAGAAAATAAAATGCCTGTATTTTGAAACGAGGCATAATTTTTATTTTTCATCAAAAAAAACTGCTTTTTTACTTATAAATAATACATACATTCTTATAACATACATACAATATTAAACTTGTAAACCACCAGGGATCTATTATCTAAAAACCAATGAAGAAGGTCGAGAAAAAAAACTTTATAAAACAACCGCCATCTAAACGAAAGCTAAAATTTGGAAAAGAAAACCAAAATATAATATAAACAAACACCAATCAACACAAGCTTAGTCTCATGTAAGAGAGCCCTAACTATCATAATTACAACTTTAAAAGAGAGGGAAAAACATATTAGAAAAATATCAATATGTAACTTTTATTTTTTGAAGAATTGCTTGTAAATCCGTGTGGCGAGTAGAGACCTGCGCCGTCCATTTTTATCGGCGGCGGCGGCTGATGATATATTACTCGGCGGCGGCTCAAAGTCGGCCCATCGGCTCTTATAAAAAATCGCCTAAAAATCAATAAAAAATATTTGTTCCTAAACATGAAGGATTGTATTTGTTGATTAATGCATTATAATCATTCTTCTTCTTTTCTATAGAACCTCGTTCTAAATTCGTTACTAGTCAAATTACAGCCTGTTTATAGAACTATCAGAGATCGCTGCCAAGAGGCTAAATGTGAATGATTCACTGAATAGTGATCTTCTATTAATCTCCGAATAGGATCGTAAAAACAGAGTCGCCTTTAATGCTCGTAGGACCCACAGTTGCTTATAGACGCACAAACAAATGACTGCAAATGCTGCTTCATCTGTACTCATGGGTATAAATATTGAAGAATCGGATGCTCTTGATGTTCTTGGAATGAAAATACAGTGTGATGTTCGCTGGACTGAACACATTTTTCATATGTCTAAAGAAGCATTCAAGTGCCTAGGTTTTCTGAAACGATGTAAGATGTACTTCACGCCATTCAATCTCCTTACTATTTATACCACCTACATCCGACCGAAAATGGAATACAACTCTCACGTTTGGGCCGGTGCCTCAAAGTCTATTTTGGGGTTACTCGACCGTGTGCAGGAGAGAGCGAAAAAGCTCATCGGTGACAGTAGGGTATCCAACTCTATCGATTCACTGGAGCATCGACGCAGTGTGGGGTGCGTTACTCTGTTCTATCGTTACTACAATGGACTTTGCTCTGACGAGATTAGGGATCTTGTTCCCGAAACTCGCACATTTTTACGTAGCACGCGTTCATCGTCCAGAGCTCATCCATTTGTGGTTGATTGCGCGGGGAATCGTACTACGCATTACAGAGAGAATTCGTTTTTCAGCCGTACGCTTAGTCTGTGGAACAAGTTGCCTGCAGACGTGTTTCCTGTCTGTTATAACGTTGGAAGGTTCAAGTCAAATGTTCACAAACACTACTCCCTCTTTCCCCCTCCTCATAACCTATTTTCCTAGTTCCGGTACAATGCACTGCATACGTAGGGGTCATCCTCTGAGTACTGGTCCAAGACAAAAAAAAAAAAAAGTGTGCCAGTCGAAATATATTTTGTTGTCTTGTCTATATAGTGTGGTGTCTAAATAGGAAATTCACAAAATGATGGGAAAAAATTTAATATGCCAATTAAAGCGCTAATCACGATAATGCATTGACTGCCGGCTAATTTCGTGGTGAAGGAAGTGGCTACGTGCTCGGCGATCACGCCAGTGGAGACAAATAGTCATGTTTCGATAAGGGGAAATATAGTGGATCTCCCAGAGAAAACTGATTAGTGTTCAGCAGCTCTACTGCCCGATAAGGGATTTGACGTGACAAACAGACCACCTCGAGGACATAATCGAGATGGATCCAAGTAAGCTCTGGGAGTTGGTGGTAGCATATTTATCGCCCAGTATCAAAGGAGGATCAGTTTTACATTATGTAACTAGTGTAGCATGATGCAGGCTGAAGTTACAACTATAATGACAGCAGCTGACGCCACACTATACTATACACTATAATGTATACGGCGTCAACATCCGAATCTGTATTCATACATAATAGTAAAACTGCATTAAGCGCACTTGTGGGTGCCTACATGATGTTCAACTTGGTTCATCAATGCCGAATATCTCTTAATGTAATAGCGAGACCTTCAAACAAATGGTGCAATTAAATAGGTGGCATCACTACCACAGTTGATAATTTTTTGTGTCAAACGAGCGATGATGTCAAAAGTTATTGTTTACACAAAAAGAAGTGAAAAAATAATAATATTTTAACAGTTTGAAAAAGGGCAAAAAAACATAATAAAAATTTTTCAAAAATATGTTAATTGTTCAAAAAGCGTTGAAAGCAATTTATGAATACAATTATGTACAATTACATTAATTTCTTTGTTCACTACTTTATATCGTTAGTCTAATGTAGAAAGGCCCTAACTCGCATTTTCCCTGAATGGAACTTTTTTAGGGATTCTATATACTACGTTTCACATAAATATACAGCGTCACAAAAATTTAATTAAATAATTTCCTAAATATCGCGTTTACAAGCAATTAAACAAAAAAAAAACTTGTCAATGAACTTAGATACGAGTATACAGTTTCCATTATGCTTTTCCTTCTCCTCTAAAATTTCTACTATATATGTAAAGACCTTTCTGCCTTCGTAATTTTTACACAAACAAAATATTATGTATGTAGTACAGCAACTCCTTATGCTGCCACATAATAATTCCACCATGTTCAAACCTGTAGCTTTTCATCGTCTATCTGGATCCGGTTCTTTGCTCTATGAGAGAGCTGTATATGGGCGGACCGGCACTGCACGGGATAGCAGATATATCGACATGTGCAGTGAACGAACTGGATTCTTTTATCCGGTTTTCGGTTTGGTGTGGATCTGAACCGTCAGGCGGTGTTGAAGTCGCATAAACTGTATATCTCCCTCAGGCAATATAACGAGAACAAAGAAGAGCCCAAGTGTGCTGGTTTCATGAAACTGTATAGTCTAACCTACTCATTAGAATCCCCCCGGAGAACAGGTTTTGCCTTGGCGTATTCCTAACTTAGGCACTCTGTTTTTCGGGGAAAGGAGGGGAAGGGGTCACTCGTTTGGTGCGGCAAAGAAAACTCTAGGAAGCCACATGACTTATGTTGTGTTGGCTTCCGAAACCCTTACCAAGGGTATAAATTGGCAGAACGGGGATCAGCATGGCCCCCGGGAAGTTCTGCTTGCGGATCGACCCACTTGGCTGAAACGTTCTGGCTGTGGTTGAAACCTAAAACGCAGGAAGGGAGTGTTAGTATCCTTGATAATTTTTTGGTGATGGCTTTTTTCGAGGGCTAACAATCTCCCGAGGATCTGTTGCCTATACAACAGATACGTGTACTGTAAGGAACCAGTGGTGATGATTGACGGGTGAGTTGGTTTAAGGGCTGATGCTCTTAATGAGCTTCGGCCTACCAACTCATTAAGCCTTGTCCTCCATTGATTGCTGGGAAATTGCATACATGAGGGATTAGAAAGCCCGCACTCCTCAACAAGAAGTTGTTCATATGACCGCAATCATATGACAAGAACTGCTACCTGTGTGAGCCTAGCAAGCCACACGGGGGCGGTGGTGAATCGTGAAAAATTCACTTCGTGGAATTGATCCACCATCAGGTTAGGCCGTCAAGGTAGGTACTGATGTAAATCATTTTCACAGCTACACATTAGAATCACTAAAAATACTCAAATTCAGGGAAAATGGTAGTCACTGCTTTTCTACCTGAAACCAACCATAAATAAAACATGCAATTACTGAAAGTTTAAAAAAGGATACTTTTTTATATTTTGTTTTGATTATTCTGTTTAAGTTTTGTTGTTGTTGTTAATTATAACATGATTAAAAGCAGAAAATTTTGCATTTAAAATTTTATGATAAAATTAACCTTTTTTTATTACTTGGAAGCGAAAACATAATGAATGGAGTAGATGAAAAGAAGTGTTGTGGGTGAAAAGAGGTGATTGCGAGTTTAACTCGCCTGAGCCTCCGAGGGAGAAATTAATTTTCACTTTACCTTCCTCAATAAAAGTGGTTGTATAATTTCTGAGGACTATACACTGTGTTAGTACAATACTATATTTCAATTACAAAGAAAAAGTCTTGGCTTTTGAGGGAAACATGCTGAAGTGTTTTTTATTAGCGAAAAAGTCGCCACTTATTCGCCTAGGATGTCATCATTGTGTCGTCGAGTAAATAGTCCGGTAACTAGGGGTTTTTAACATAAAAAAAAAATTGTCCTAAAGGTCCAGGGAAGACCAACTTTGTACCGATAAGTAAAAGTATTCTAACGATTTTGTTAGAAGTCGCTATCTAGACGTTTTTAAAGCCGAAAAATCGATCTAGACTGTCATCGGACTCAGATAAACCCATTTTGTCTCAGTTTTTAACCATTTTCGATATCTTAATTGTTCTCAAAAACGGCTCAAACGATTTTGCCATAAGTCGGTAGCTAGGGATTTCTACGATCGAGTTTAATTATTTTAGCGACTGAAAAACTGATCAAGATTTTGTTTCCATTTTTTACCGGTTTTACTAATTTCCGACATTATGGCTTAAGTGTTTTCAAAAACGACTACAAGGTTCAGTATCTGAAAATTTTTGGAAACAAAATTTGTCTTCGCTACGAGTAGTTCCGTTTCTAAATAATTTTTTTTTTTGGTTCGGTTTTCATATATCTGGTGAAATTTTGATATGGATATCAAACCTAGCATTTTTAAGAGCACATTCAGAAGCACCGTTATGGTCTGCAAGCCGATCGGCAAAGTCCTCGAAAGGTTCTGCCAATTAAAACTTGGTGAGGTTTTCGGAAGTCCAACGCAAGATAAGACATACGGCATCCTTAAGTTTAATTTGCTACAACAAATGACGTACTCGTGCCTTTCTATGCCCTAGAAAGTAGTGTGCCCCAGTTGAACACACATCAAGGGAAAACCTGCTAGGCGCTTATTATGGCCTTGTAGGCCCAAACACTTCTCTTGCATGGGCGCTGTACCGCAGAGTAGCCTTGAGTGGATACAACGGCTTGTCATGCATCACACGCAGATTTTCAAAGAAACTAAGATTTTTTATTGACGTATACGTCAGTTCACCTCGTCGCTTAGGATGATTTTTGACTCAGAATCATTTTATCCATTATTGCATAGAGAGCCATCCTCTACATGAGGAGAGTAGCGATCCATTGTTCATCAGTTTGTATTCTATAGCTGCGTAGGTCACAAGTGTCAGATTTTACTAACGTAAAACGTAATTTGCAAAAAGGTATTACATTTTACGATAGGGTGATTAATTATGCGCCATTCTGTATGTACAGTTGTGAAAATGATTTACATCAGCACCTGCCTTGTGGCCTAATCTGATGGTGGACCAATTCCACGGAGTGAATTATTCACGATTCACCAGCGCTCCCGCGTGGCTTACCAGGCTCACACAGGTAGCAATTCTTGCCATATGATTACGGTCATGTAAGCAACTTCTTGTTGAGGAGTTCGGGCCTTCTAATCCCTTCTGTATGCAATTTCCCAGCAATCAATGGAAGACAAGGCTTAATGAGTTGGTAGGCCGAAGCGCACTAAGAGCATCAGCCCTTAAACCAACTCACCCGTCAACCATCACCACTGGTTCCTTACAATGCAGGTATCTGTTGTATAGGCAACAGATCCTCGGGAGATTGTTAGCACTCGAAAAAAGCCACACACCAAACAATCATCAAGGATACTAACACTCCCTTCCTGCGTTTTAGGTTTCAACCACAGCCAGAACGTTTCAGCCAAGGTAGGCACCTCAACCATGATCAGCCCGGGTCGAACCGCAAGCAGAACTTCCCGGGGGCCATGCTGATCCCCGTTCTGCTAACAACAAAAGTCATGTGGCTTTCTAGAGTTTTGTTTGCCGCCCCAAACGAGGGACCCCTTTCCCTCTTTTTCCCGAAAAACAGACCGCCCAAGTTAGGAATACGCAAAGGCAAAACCTGTTTCCCGGGGGGATTCTGTATGTACAAGTGGAATACCCGATTAATACTTTACCCATACACTATTTTCTTCTATACAATAATACCTTGAACGTTCTTTGTTATCAGTGGAAGCAGTCGTCGATCGCATGTTTTATGAGAGATCCCGATCCGTAGTTAGCAAGAGCCCGTTGCTTGAGTTGGTTAAGCGGCTGTGTTAAAAATACATCGTGTTTACATGATCCCGGGTTTGAATCGCAGTAGATGCTGATCAGAAGTATAGCAACTAAGAAACTGTTAGTTGCCCAGTATTCAATTGTTTTTTTTTCTATCCTCTTGAAAGAAGAGTTATTGGTGACGGCAATTATTGTGTTAATAAAAATAATCCTTCTTGGCTGAACTTGAACTCGAACTCATAACTTGACAAATGATAACGTTCAATTAAAAAGTCATTCTTTTGTGTGGTTTCTTTACACCAGAGTTCTCATATCACACATTTTTTCCGCTTCAAATAACACATTTGCGGTTTCACTAAATATTTATTGGTCAGAATTTGAAAATTTTGTACTGAATTCACGAATTTAAATTTACATAATTGAAGCCACAAAGAAAAGCCACATCTAAATATAAATTTAAAAACAGTTTCCTATTCTAAAGAAACCAATTTATTTATTATTCTTAAATAAAATAATTAACATTTTACGTGCACTGTTTAACAGAGTTGTTATTGTTTTTGGTTTTAAATTTTTTTTTTATTGTTATGCCACGACGACCATCAGCGGTTGAAAATAATGAGAAAATTAAATTTATTTATTTTCATTGTAAATTTATGTTTGCCCTTTTGTTGGTTGGCAATATTAGCATTTGAAAGATTTGTATGTATGAGTGTATATAATAGTTGGCTGCAGAGAACACCATGATTAAATTCTTCACCATCCTTTTGGTGGGGTGATGCAACCAAAGCGCACGGTAATTGGAAATACAACAACACTTTTTCATAATATGTTTTACTATTATCTATTAAACAAAACCTCGGTAGAATGCTCACCAGGGCTTTGTTGGTATACCGCTATCCGATGGTTTATATTTTCAATGACTCTTTTTTTATCTTTGACTAGTACTCTTATACAGGGTGGCGCATTACTACCTTTATGGGCGGACTAAAATATCATAATTACGAGGCTGATCGCAGTACCATGTTGTAGAAAATTTGCAAGCAGGCGTTTTATTGTAGGTGTGAATAGAGCTTATATTAAAATATAAGCTCTATTCACAATCTTGTGCATTTGTGATTGCAAATTTATGCAATTGCATGGTTGAGTTTGCACTATTTTTGCAAAGCACGAAATTCACAGCTGATTGATAATTAGAGTAGAAAATAATTTATTGAAATTTTAGTCAAAAATAAATATGCTGAAAAAAAACTTAAAGGAGCAGTTAGTGGACTTTTTAATAGAAAAAGCGATTTTGAGTTAGATAAAGATATCGATTGGTGTTATTTGAGTGCGGGATGAGCTACGGTAACTAAGCTTTTTTTTTGTATTGGACTAGTACTCAGGGGATGACCCCTACATATGCAGTGTATTGTACCAGAACTAGGAAAATAGGTTGTGAGGAGGGGGAAAGAGGGAGTAGTGTTTGTGAACATTTGACTTGAACTTTCCAACGTTATAACAGACAGGAAACACGTTTGCAGGCAACTTATTCCACAGACGAAACACGAATTCTCTCTGTAATGCGTAGTACGATTCCCCGGGCAATCGACCACAAATGGGTGAGCTCTAGACGATGAACGCGTGCTACGTAAAAATGTGCGTGTTTCGGGAACAAGATCCCTAATCTCGTCAGAGCAAAATCTATTGGCCCAAACATGAGAGTTGTATTCCATTTTCGGTCGGATGTAGGTGGTATAAATAGTAAGGAGATCGGATGGAGTGAAGTACATCTTACACCGTTTCAAAAAACCGAGGCACTTGAATGCTTCTTTAGAGACATGAAAAATATGATCAGTCCAGCGAACATCACACTGTATCTTCATTCCAAGAACATCAAGAGCATCCGATTCTTCAATATTTACCCCATCCATGAGTACAGATGAAGCAGCACTTGCGGTCGTATGTTTGTGCGTCAATAAGCAACACTGGGTCTTACGAGCATTAAAGGCGACCCTGTTTTTACGACCCCATTCAGAGATTAATAGAAGACCACACTATTCTGTGAATCATTCATATTTAGCCTCTTGGCAGCGATCTCTGATATGCTGGGCCTATAACTAAAAGAGTACGAGTGACAAATGCTGCCGTCATCCGCGAAAGAGTGGATAGAGTTGGAAGTTTGTGCATAAGCAAAGCAAATAAAAACTATAGGTTTTAAGTATTGCATAAACACATAAGACTACCAAGTGCATTGCTGTGTATTTTGTTAGTGTATAGTAAAAATATGCTAAACCTTTTTGCAAATGCAATACCATTTGCACGAGACTGTGAACAGAGCTAGTAGTTTAAAAACCACAAAAAAAACGCTTCAATATCATGCTAATGGTCCATATAACCAGACAATTATCCATATAACGCATTCCTATTTCTGAATTTGAATTCCCAAAATCGCTTTCAGAAATCGCCAAAATCCCCTACTTCCCTGGAAACAATATGGCAACTTCAATTTTCGCACTAAATGGAATGACCGCTAATAGTTCAGATGCAAGTTTCACGGCCAAATCGGACATATAATATGAAAAATCGTTTCTGATCCGGTTAGCAAAGCGCTTCTGAGTTTTTAGGAAATTCCCAAAGTCAGCTTCAGGAAACGTCAAAATCTGCCCACTTCCTCAGAAGCAATACGGTAACTTCAATTTGTGCACTAAAAAGACTGTTTATAATTCATTGTTTACCAGAAAGTTCTACATCACATGTAAATTTAGTGTATTTTCATCACATAACTAATTATATTTATTTATGTAATCTTTATCCTAATTTTTCGACCTTTTTCTTAAATTAAGATGTAATGATCTTGAAGCTCGAGGTCTTTTTTATAAAAATTTTTAAAAAAATTGTTTATTTAATTCAATATTTTGTCTTCCTTGAGAAGACTTCTTCAGGAAAATTTTTTTGATTTTTTGTTTATAAATTATTTGAAAGGAAATGAAAATAATATTAACATACATATATAAATACATTCTACATATAGTGTCACAAATGTATGTAGAATGTATTTATGTAAGTATGTTAATATTATTTTCATTTCCTTTCAAATAATTTATAAACAAAAAATCAAAAAAATTTTCCTGAAGAAGTCTTCCGAAGGAAGACGAAATATTGAGTTAAATAAACAATTTTTTTTTAAATTTTTGTAAAAAGACCTCAAGCTTGAAGATCATTACATCTGAATTTATTTATGTAACAAATCAAAAATTGGCATTATATAAGCAATTTTTATGTAAATGCAATTTAATTTATATGCATACATCTTTCAAAGTATCTAAGAACTTTAATTTCTACTTTAAACAACAAATAAAGCAAATTAATGCTTCCAAAAAATATTTGCCATGATTTCTGCGGGCAACACCGCACCTAATCGGGTACTTGTTGTCATGCTCTGCTTGCCATGCATGTTGATTTTCATAACTACTCATAGCGTTGGCTGCGCATTTATATGCAATCGTTAATTCCAATTATACAAATGAAATTAATTTATATTAAAAATATATTATAGTTTATAAAAGTATTCGTTTCAGTTCATTTAATCGCCTTAAAACATGCTACTTTTAAAAACATTTCGCCATTTAATTAAAAAAAAAAGTAAAACGTTTCAAAAGCGTTTTTAAGGTTGACGAAATATTTAACATTTTGTAATTTATTTCCATGTGATGTTCTCAATTTTCAAACGTGATAACTAATTGCATTGCAAAAGTGTTGATTAAATTGCTTAAATATTTTAGACCAAATGGTATTTGAAATAAACCAGAACAAAATGTTGATACCGAATGGAGGCAATTTGGTTTGGCCAATTTGTCTAAAACAAATTAATTACTGCTGTAATTGTGCATCACGAATGTTTTATGATTCTAAAACTAAACGTGTGTAGGAAAAGCTTAAATACATTGTACACAGCACTACATCCATAGAATAGTTAATTGTTTTTCTAAAACCGATTTTCAAATAGCGCCAATTCAAAAAAATCTTAATTAAAAAACGTTTTTTTAATCAAGAAAATAAAACGAAAAATAATATGTAATACGTTCATGTTTTGAAAAACGCAGCTTTTTCAAATCGCACTCAGTTGGATAAACGCAAAATGCTTTTCAGCATTTTCTGAAAACCCCACACTAATTTTTACGTATTTTTCACACTTGTTTTTGATCGAAAAACTGGAGCTTTGTCATACAGAAATATAGACAAATAAATAAGTTTTAAATTTGAATTGTTACAGCTTTCTTGCTTTCCATAAGATGATGCAAAATTAATTATGCGATTTCGTTTTTGAAGAACTTTTTTGCTAAATAAATAAAATACTTTGAGTATTGGAATTCTTTATTTGGAGTTGCAATTTTTTTCTGTTGATTGGAAAATATCATATCAGCTGAGTGGCGTCCGCCAGTATTGATACATATTTGTGCTTGTTTTATCACATTTTACTTTACTCTATGCAATATTTCTGGTGATAAATATTCGCATGTCTATTAAATATTCTAATTAAAGGCTGGAATTGTTTGAGGGTTTGTCACACGCAAAGAAAAGGCAGTTTAAAATATGGTTACAGCAACATTAGTATATGTACCATAACATTGAGTATTATTGTTAAAAACAGTCAATTTTCGATTTAAATATAGTTTGCTTCCCCATAAATATGTTTTCGTTTGTATTTCCGCAAATGTATTGTTACCGTCTATCAATATCAGAATATGGTTGCAAGCAATGTTAGTATTGTGCGTAATTTTCTTTTAAATTACAATAGCTTTTATTGCACCCAATACTAAAATATTTGGTTTTATCATATCTATTATACACTTACTCACATTTAACATTGGTTTTGTGGTAAGTGTTATGATTTTGTTATAAAAAGGATATGTTTTTTTGTTTTAAACCAAAAAAAAAAAAATTTTGTGTTGATCTAACCAAAGCAAAAAAAAAAAAAGCTAAAAATTAGAACTGCGCAAAAATATATATAAAGCGTGTGCAGAAATCAAAAGGTACGTTAAAATGTTAATATTTGTACGTATGTTGTAATCAAGAATGCTATGATGAAGTCAACCATATTGTGGTTGTGCTCAACAATACTATTGTTACAACTAAATGAATTTTAATGACTAACCATACTATTGCTGGTAACAACCATACTATGTTACATCTAAACATATTAATATGGTATGGGTAGGTGCACGAGGGCGGTTCGGAAACTTCTTAGCCTATCAATGAAAAAGAATAGTTAGTTTTTCAAAAAATATTTTTATTTTTCAAATTAATCTCCTGGAACTTCAGTACTTTTAGTGCAACGCTTTTCTAGCAATTCTATTCCTTGATTAAAATAGTTTTCCTCAAGGTCTTCCAAATAGTGGTTTACAACTGTAATTGCATCTTCATTTGAGGTAAAACGCTTGCCAGCAAGGAATTTTTTTTTAGATTTGGAAACAGGTAAAAGTCACTGGGAGCTAAATCAGGAGAATAAGGTGGTTGGTCAAGCAACTCTTACTTTAATTCGTTGATTGTTAAAACACTGTTGTGCGCTGGTGCGTTGCCTTGATGAAAAACTATTTTTTTTGTGTTGTAAGCCAGGATGTTTTTCTCGAATTTGTACATTTAATTGATCCAAAAAGTTGCAATAGTACTCTGAATTTATTTTTTTACCCCTTTGCAGATAGTCAATCAATAAAATACCTTTGAAGTCCCAAAAAATCGTTGCCATAACCTTACCAGCCGATTGAATTGCTTTTGCCTTTTTTAGGGCACTTGCTCCAGTTTCAGTCCATTGTTTAGAATGTTCTATTGTCTCTGGAGTAGAGGTGGATCCATGTGTCATCAACAGTTATGAAACGACGCTTATAATCCATTTTATTTCGCTTAAAACGATCCAAACAAGCTTGAGAAATGTTCATTCTTAGGCGTTTTTGGCCGACTGTTAACAAATGCGGCACCCATCTTGCAGAAAGCTTTTTCATCTGTAGTTCTTCATGCAAAATTAAATGGACTCGATCATTTGAGATGCCCATGATATTAGCTATTTCACGCACTTTTATTCGTCGATCATTTAATACCATATCATGCACTTTGGCTACAATTTCTGTTGTTGTTGCTGTTTTTGGACGTCCCCTACGTGGTTCATCTTCAATGCTTGTGCGACCACGTTTAAATTCAGCAACCCAATTTTTTTGCTGTTGCATATGAAGGAGCACTTTCACCTAACACATTCACCATATCATTATGAATTTCTTGTCCAGATAAACCTTTTTATGTAAATATTTAATGACACCACGCATTTCTAATTTTTCCATTGTAAAAAAATCGCGGATGCCTCTTTTGTGAACACCTGTTTCTATATGATGGAGTTACCAGATCGAAACAAAATTTAACATATGTTTATAGCAGAGATGGAAGTTTCCAAAACACTTAACTTTTTTCTGTTTATACCGCGCTTTTTGTGCAAGGCTAAGAAGTTTTTGTACCTTCCTCGTAAATGCCCTATGAGACGAAATATATTTGGAGTATTTTTGTCATTTATATGGTCTCTGCTCTGTGTCCAGTTCAGTATACTAAATTAAAAAGTTGGTTATCACGTAATATATATTAATATCTGCAACTATATGAGCGAGATACAGGTTCTTTTTAAGCTAAACTGAAATTATACCACTTTAAAATTTTCAAAATTGTTGCCTAATGTTTAAATGTACTCAAACAAGTACTCTTACATCAGGTGCAAAAGTGCTAAAATTTGTTTACAAAAAACATGAAATGTAAAAGCAAGCATGAAAAATAAACAAATTTTGACAGTTTGGTAATGAGCACATAAAACAAATGATAATCTTTTACGCTAACGAGCCCATCTGGTACAAAATTCTCCTTCAAGCCACTTAAAAATATCAAAATACGCAACATTACGTATTACTCAAGGTTTCTAATGTCATTTATTGTTTACTCGTATATTAGAGTTTGGTTTTTGTACATTTTTACATCGGTTTTTTTGTTCAAGTTTTTCCTGTCTTAAGTTTTTTAAGAAGGATTTTTTACAACACAAATTTGCTGTGATCAATAATCTTTTATTAAAGAAGGCAAGAAAAATAATCAAACCTTTAAGGTACAATTATGCGAAAGTCTACGTTCGTTTATGGAACCGTCGTTAGTATTTAAGTATACATTAATAATGTAAGTGCTAACTGAAATTAACTGTCACGTTGTCGGAACGTCTCAACCTGTTTAAAATAGAATTTGATGCATTTGTCACGTTCCAGTGCTGGAACTCTTATATGATAGACAGTATTCTGGCACATTAACCCCTTTTTGGAACTTTTCTAGTGAGGCAAACATAATTTTATAATTTTTAGTTTTTGTCATTTTTATTATAAAAATTATAAGAATAGTATTTAATAAAATAGAATTAAGTTTGAATAATGACAATAGAAACGTAAATATATGTGAACAACTATTTCTTTATACATAAACTTTATATTTATAACTTAAGCATTAAACACATTCGAGACAGCAGCTACCGACTACAAAAGCTTAAAATTAAAATACACGCGTTCTTATGAGAATAAATATATTGACGACAGCACAGCTACACGACTACATGACCATCGTTGTAGCTGTCGCCAAATTAGATTTTTTCTATTTTTGTTAGCTACAAAAGCTTTGTTAATTATGTTAATGTATCAAGCAAAGTCAAATAAATTAGTGCTTTGAAAAGAAATTCAGAAAATGTATTCATAAATATGTTAAACAGTTATTCAAGTCATTTTTGGGGAAAAAAACTTTAAGTTAAAATGTTTTGTTTAGCACTCTTTTCAGTCAACCGTTTTTAAAACTGATTGCACCCATTTTAAGACAAGCTTCAAGCGATATATGTGTTTTTAGATATTATTTTTTAATACTAGTATATTATATATACCAAAAAGTATTGTTATTAAAAATTTTGGATAATTTTAGTTCTGTGTGCTTAGAAAAAGGAAACGTGGCCCAAGAGTAAAAGCAATCAATTTTATATTTTCTGGCATGTATTACTTGTTGTAAATGATCGCAGCAACTATTGGTTTAATTGGAAAATAAAAATTCTGCTTGGTGAAATCCAGATTTGAAGTTTAACCAGAAAACAATGAACCATTTAGATATAAGAACATAACTTCAAATTTAATTGTTAAGTAACTAAATTACACATAAACAAATTTTCATACCTGCAAAAATTAACATGATTTTATAACCTGAAATTTCGTATAGAGTAGCGCACTGCGCTTTATTTGCATTTTCCGTAAACCGAAAGAAAAATTCATGTTCTTACATGCATTGGAAATTATTACACATGTTTGTTAGTGTTAGTTAGTTTGTAGTCTGTTATTATAATATTATTGAAACAACAATAATTTTTGGATACACACAAACGTCTTCTTTTATGTATGAAAGTGTATATTTCTAAAATGTTTAATAGTAATTCTTGCCAAAAAATGATTTCCGTGTATTGGTTTATAAATTATGGAGTTATATTTAAATTACTTTAGTCTTTAAATAGTTCATTGCATTTTCTTGCTTTTTTCTTACTCTTCACAACCTAGATGATAGCTGTATAAACAGCTAAAAAAATTATAAGTGGCACCATTGAAATGCAAAAAAAGCAGCTGTTTGTATTTCAGAAGTTTTAATTTTAATTGTAGATTTTGATTGTGATTTGCAAATATTTAATTTTTTAATATTTATATATATCATTACATCAAATACTAGGTAGCTCGCTTCATTTTAGCAATATCTACTATAGAATTTTCTAAATGTCCCTCAGCCATTTTATATGCACAGAAAGCTTTTTAATATTTGTAAGGAGATTAAGAAAACAATATCAGCTGTTTATTATGTAGTTGCCGCTTTCAATATAATTATGTAGCTGGCTACAGGCTACATTTGTAGCCAGCGGCATTTGTAGTCGTGTGTTCGTGCAGCCTGCTGTCTCGAATGTGTTTAATGCTTTAGTGTCCACAGCTGCGATAATATCTGAGATGAGAACATCAAATTCAATCGCAGAGAGAATTCTGTTACGTGTAGCAGCGTTGTCAACTTTGAAATTTCAAAACGCACCAAAATGGGGAAAAAAGCGCGTTATTTCAACAAAAATCGCACCGAATTTTGAATTTTTCTTTTCATTTTTAAAAATCCATTTTTTAGTTTAAAAAATATAATATTTTTATATTAAAAAACACGATAATGAAACAGCCTTTTCGTTCAATAGCTAGAATTCATGATTGTCAAACGTCGCCTCTAAAGGGATTCTGTTACTTTTATTAATACAATAATATATTTACAATAATTACAACGATATTTTATCAAATTTGCTATTGAGCAAAATTATTTAATTATATTCGCTGCGAACAGAAATCAACTAATATTGGGTACACAAAAATACAGCTGCTTGCCATCATTAAAATTATATTGCAGGAGCATACAATCGTTACTGCAAGTGATGGAAGATGTTGAGGAAATTTACGATTATCGGATCACACTACAAGCGATCAAACTCTATTAACAGCAATTCTATCATACACAATGTAAATTTTGGTAACGAATTCACGCGCCGAACTTCCATATCTGAGTTTGCATTTATTGTAATGTTTGACAAACCTCGCTTGATCGCTTAATATCAAAAAGCAGCAAATTTAACACAACAAAATGTTTATTTTTCTTTCGAAGATATACATATATAATACAGCAAGATCGTCTTTGTGCATATATTAAGGTTCGTTTTTCACATTATAGCTCCGTGTTGTGGTTGTGCTCTGCAAAATTAAAAGTAAAAATTTTCGGCATTTGAATAAACTTTTTTCTTATATTAAAACAAAAAGTTGAGTTGAACTTGATTTGGTGCCACCGAAATTTAAAAAGCGCACCGAAAATGTAAAAAAGCGCACCACGCGCCCACTAAAGAATTTTTCGCACAAATAATTTTAAAAAGCAGCAAAAACAACGCTGGTGGCAACGCTGTAGTCTTGTGTCATTTATGAATGAATTAGTTCAAGGTGCATTAACGTCTACACGGTGGCAGCACTAGAGCAACAATACAACAAAAACAGGCATGTGGTAAGCTATGTTTATCAAAAATATTTATAACTTTTTTCACAATTATAAACTATGAATATAACTTTCCATAATTATAAATTATTTTTATTTGAATTATTTGTATGTTCACATAATAATTTGTATATGTTTAATTCAGAATAAACACTAAATTCTCTTTCAAAAATGTAAACAATACATTTGACGTAAATAGCTTACTATATTGCCAGTAGCAAAAAAACTGTCATATGCCATAGTGCTGCTACCGTGTGTACATTAATGTACCTTGAATTAGTTCAATTGAATGATTCTCTCAAGTGAAGGAATGAAATATTTCTCTATTTTTTCTCTATTTCTTACATCATGCTCCTTCTTTTCATATTTCATAATCTTTCAGTGCCCAAACATTCAAAATCAATTATGTATTTTATTTTGTATTTTCAAAATCAATTTTAAATAACACTTACAATTTTTTTTTATATATTGCGTTTAAACAAATTGTGTTACAAACAAATAATGGCGTAGTTGCTTTATAATAGTTCGTTATGCTGCCAGCTGACACACATATGTAATTGAAATATTTTCATTCATTCTGAAATGTTTGGCAAGCAGAAAGGCGAAAGAAAATAATGAATTAATTCAGTTAACCTTTCTGAAAGAGAATGAAAGATTCACACAAATGAAAGACTACAACGCTGGCGTGCATTATGCGTGCATGAACTGTAAATATTCACAAAGGAATATTTACTTTAAAAAAGATAAAGAAGTGTACTTTTGTTTGCAAAAATACAAAACAAATTCTTTTGTTTTAATAAAAGCGTATTAATCAGAATAAAGTCTAAAACCAGTGGCTGTGTTCTGTAACTCTCGCCACGAGAAACTTTTCGACCGAAACGTGTGAAATGAAACAAAGTTGAAACAACAGCTGCTTTTCTCACTAAACTGTAGCTATAACTCTTTTTGGTGAGTAATAGCTGTCACGTAAGAAAATTACTCGCCATTTTACAGAAAAACTGTGTCTGTAAAACTTTTGCGAAAAAATTTCCCGCATTCAACTGTCATTATTTCTCGCAAATAAAAAAGCTGTGAGATAGTTGTTCAAATAACAATAATCATCATTAAATGAATAATAATGCTGAAAAAATAATTATTTTGTTGTTATATTAAGTTAGATATATATTTACACAGTTTAGAATGATATTTTTTTATTTTAACTTTTTAATTAATTTTTACACCCTTCACACAATAAATTTTAAGGGAATACTTATATAAGTTTGAAATTTCTACAATTTTAATTTCCGACCCGAGAAAGTATATTGTAATACTTTTATAATGTTTTTTCAGAATTCACAAATTGCAATTGTTTTTTTAATTTTACAAAATTTTGTGCATAAGTATGTATGTAAGTATGTATTTGTAAATAAAATATAAACGTTAGAATAGCTGACGGTTATAATATGACGCCGTCGAACAAAATTTCTTAACTTTAGTAAATTTTGGTCGGCGGCGGTGCTAATTGTGGCTGGCGCTTTCATTTTTAAAATTGCATGTCGGCTTCGTTTTATATTTTCAGACATTTCTTACGTAATGACGTAATCGCTTTGGATAGTTTTCGACATGAGTTACAGACTCAGTGTTTTCTCACTTTTCGAGAAACAATGGAATAATTTGTTTCACAAGTTTTCGATGCGAGAACTTCTCGCCAAAGTTACAGAACACAGCCACAGTATACAACACAATTTTCCCGTTTGTGCAAGTGATGGTTAGCATCTTGGCTAAACAGTTTTTGCAATACTTTCTGTTACACTATTGTGATGTAGTGCGACAATTCTGTTTTATATGTCCATACAAACCGCATGCAAAACAATTAACATTTCTTCTTCTATGATCTTGAGCTTGACCTTGATATCTACCTCCGCTAAAATTACGACTTTTGCTGCGCTGTCCACTTCTGTTTCTCTGCTGCTGATTATATAGCGTGATGTTTGACGATAACTGTTCTGACTTTTGTTGTTATTGCATTTACACTGAGCTCACGCTGTTTGATAATTTCTGATTGCCTGCCAGTAATTTTCATAGATGATGCAATGAGTGTTGCTTTCTCGAACAATTTTAAATCTGGCTCATTTAACAACCGAGCCTGAATCTTTTTTGATTCTATTCCACAAAAAAATTGTATTATTAGTGCATTTTCTTCAAACAACCCGAATTCATAATTTTGTGCCATCTGCTTTAACTCAACAATACATTCTAGAAGCGTTTCATCATTTTGATGAAACACTCTGCTATTATATTTTTCTTTGGACGTAAATGCGATGTTAACTTTTCAATTAAATCTTCGTACGATATGCCACTATCAGCTTCTTTTTTCGGCGCAATTATTTATGTTAATACTTTGTAAAAATTGGGACCGCCCAAGCTGACAAGAACTGATATTTTTGAACTAACAATTTGCTTCAATTCTATTCAGTGCTAGCAGATGATTCAAGCGTCGGGTATACAAAGCAAAATCCTCTCTTATCGTACAGGGTTCAATAGATCTAACGAACATTGTTGTCCCTGCAGCCATTTTAACTTCACCAGCTTCATATGCCATACTTTATTCACCTTTGCTTCGTCGCCACTGTGATGTAGTGCGAACAATAAAACACGTTGGAGGTTGGTCTTAAACTAACTTTATTTAAAGTAAAAGAGAATGACAATACTACATAGAGTTGCCATATAAATATGTACATATCAACTAGAGTTGGGTAGTTCGCGAACGAACTAGTGTCACTGAACTATTCACTTCGGGGGGCTAAGTGAGCCGATCATTTCTGCTAGCTCTTTTAGTTCCGTAGTTCATGTTTCTTCCTTTTGTCTTCAAGTTTTCTTTTTTGTTTATGCTTCTTTCTTTCTGGTAGATATCAGGATACACTTAATAAGGTAACCTCGTCAGTCGAACCGTTACTCATCTGGTACAGCCAAATTGTCAAAAGTTGTTTATATTCTTGTTTGTTTACATTGTTGTTTTCTTTACAATTTTGCACGCGCCAAAATTATTAATTGCAAAATACAAGTCTTTGTGGTTAAAATTTGTGAAAAGTGAAATTAAAATTTGTAAAAAGTTTTTCATTGTGTTTTTTTCAAAACAATAATAAAAATGTCCATTTGTGCTGTGTGCAAAAGGAGAGACGGAACTATGTTTCGTATCCCAAAAGATGTGGTGATGAGAAAAAAGTGGAGTGAAATTTGTGGGGTTGAATTTACAGCTTCTGCAAGGATTTGCTCAAATCATTTTTTGCCTTCCAACATTAAACATCTTGGAGGACGCTTCCACATTCTTCCAAATGCTGAACCATTTATTGAAAAGTTGCCACAAATGTGTTCTTTTGCACAGTAAGTAATCTTTTTATAGTGACAAATATACAAATCTAGTTTACCAACGCAGCTGCAAATTAAATAAAAAGTTCATAGGGCTATAGAAAATAGAAAAATATGTAATAAGAAAATGTTAAAGGACAATATTGGCGAAAACGCTTAGTTTCCAATTATGGAGCGAAGAAGTTTTCATACATACATCTCTTATACCATACAGGAGAAAATCCTATGCATATAACCATTATGTACTTTTGATTTCATTTGGAGCTGCGTTGGCCAACTAGATTTAGGCCAAAATTTTTTTGTTTCACAAAACTGTGTTTTTTTTGGAAACTAATATAGTTTTATTATCATATAATTTAATTTATATGTATGTACGTACATACATATGTAACACTTTGATACAATTTTTTTTTAACTAATGATACTAACCGAGTTAATAATCACATACATATGTATTCTTTTAGGTCTGAAAACATAAATCCGAATATGGGAGCACCGTCGTTCGGCATGAAGAATATGAATTCAGATTGTGTTGTGAAGCAGTTCACCGATCAAACAACACAAACGGAGGTGTATCGGATGGAACAGGCAACTCAAACTGAGTAAGTATAGTGAATAAATTTTATTTTTTTATTGTAAAAAAGTTGAAAAGTTTAAAGCTAACTGGCAGTTCTTTTATTTCTAACAAATATATTCTTCCACATATAACCATTTAATACAATAACAAAATTTTAAAATTGTATAAGAATGTATTTAATGACAAAGAACATGTTTGTTAGGAATATTTGTGAGAAATTATATAGTAGTGAGATGAAATAAAATTTTTTCTTAGATACTTCACTGCAAAAGATTATATGGACAAAGTGCATGCCTTGGAAGCTAAAATTAAAGAGCTTAAAAATCAGCTTCAAGATTCAAAAGCACTGTCCGATGGGATGCATAAAATTTTCACTCAAGGGCAAATAAGAAAAATAATTTCACCAGGCAGCAAATTTGTGAATCTTGGCGAAAATATAAAAGAATTCTTTTTCAAATGTCGCCTATATTTCAGAGTACGCCAATTAAATAAAAATTTGAGGGATGAGAAGGCAACTCAGCAGTCGATGGGCAAAAAACAGGGCAGAGGAGCAACCCTAATGACCAGAAAAAGATTAAAAAAGACAACCACTTAAGTTGTTAACAGCCACAGCCACTTAATTTGTTGAGATGAAAGTTCCCATTCATGGGAAGTCCAAAGATAAGTATAAAATAATTGACTATTTAAATGCAGCTTTTAACTTTTCTTATTTCCTATTCATATTTCTTATTTCAGAAAGCGATAGGTCAAAAAACGGGCAGAGGAACAACCCCGATGATCGAAAAGGACAGCCACTTAAGTTGTTGAGACGAAAGTTCCCATTCATGAGAAGTCCAAAGATAAGTATAAAATAATTAATTATTTAAATACAGCTTTTAACTTATTTCTTATTTCTTTATAGTTTGAAGACAAGTACATTTCAAAAGACTGCATTTGGCTGAATGTAGTGGTTACATAAATGACTCAATGTAGTGGTTACGCTTTCTCTTCATGATTATATATACATATTAATTATAAAAAAAGCTTTTAGATTTAAATGTCCTAACTTGTTTCTTGTTATTGTTTTTTTTTTTATAATAATACATATTAATTGTAAAAAAAAAAACTTTCATATATAAATTTCCTAACGAATATCGTAGTATTTCCGTTTATTATTTTTATTATTTTAATAGTTTAAATTAATAGTTTCGTAACCTAAAAAAGTTTCAGTAAAATAAATGTTTTTAAAACTGTTAAATTAAAAAAAATATATTTTTTCAATAAACTATTTTATTTCATTATCTAGTAGTATTATTGTTTCATTAGTTTGTAAACCCTATTTTTAATCATATACGGCTTTATTGGCTCGATTGATAATAATAAATAAAAAAATAAATACATAAAAAAACAATGAATAAAAAGTTATTATTAAAATCATATTAAAATTTATTTAGACGCTTCCTTTTATTTGAAGTTATGGAACATAGGTACCTATTTATGTTTGAAAATATTTTTCAGTTTCCAAATAATAATCAATGAACTCAAACAAGTACATTTATTTCCTTTTCATTTTGTTTATTATGCTGAATAGATATAATTTATTTTGATAAAAATGGAAAAGTTGATGTTGCTCATATTTGATTATCGAATTCAATAATAAACTTCATAACAGATTTATATATATGCAGACAATTGATAAACTGTAAATTATAATTTAATTGCATTATTCAAACCCATCTCACTGAGTATTTATAAGTCATTTTTAGCAGCATCTGAGTATATATCGATTGATCAGATGGAAACACACCAGGTGGGGGAATGACTTCAATGACTTTATTTAAAACTTCACAAACCGCAATTCCAAGTTTCGTGGATATCTGAAAGGTTATAACAGTAAACTCGGTAAAGAGTTGGTTACTACTTTAATGTCATACTAACCTTCAAAATGCGTTCTGTTTCGATATCGAATGATAATTAGCCACAGTCTTCACTTGGCTAATTATCATTATCATTCCTGGCTTTCGGAATTCAGCGATATGGCGCCTGTAAGCTCCAACAAACGGTCAGCTAAACAGACTTTTCAAAATCAATTGATCTTTCACTGCTACCCACGTCTATTAAATACAAGATCGCCAATTGTGTAGCCATGTAACCATTGCAAAGCACTTGAATCCAATTACGTTGACCTTCACCTATTTTTGGGAATGAAATTGATAACAGGTAAACAATTTGCATAAAACATTGGCTACTTATCTAAAACATAATGTTAGATAATTTTAAAAAGACATGATCTCAGGATTTGGCTAACAAATAATGATCAAGCCTTTTATTTGTCTATTAAAGAATGAAGAACATTTAACTAATAAATAAAGTAATCAAAACCATTTAAAAAACAAATTATCTTATTACTTTTGAATAAAACATTATGTACATACATACATATGCAGTATACATATGTAGAAGAACGTGTCTTATAATAAAGATTCTTTGCTTATCTCTTTTACGTTCACCTTAGCGTTAGATCCGTTTGATCTTTAAATGATTATCTAAAATAAACATAACTTCTTACCTTCTTTGAAATCCTTTTCAATTTTCCTCTTAATATGTGCTGGGAATTTTGTAGCGCTTGATGAAGTAAAGAAAAATGCGGCAAAACTAAAGAAAAAAGCATGACTTGCTATGGACAAAAGTAAAGCCACAATAAGACCCAGTGCAGCACTTCCATTGATTCCGAAAATGAAGGCGGTTCGTCTAAACAGAAAAATTCACGCACCAACTGGCATTTTCTTAATTCTTCTTTACACATTATAGAATTAACAAACATTTGTAAGCCCTGAATACGATTGTCCAAGAAAACAGCATTGAAATTATCGCCAAATATTTTTTTGCGTGGCAAATTTAGTACAAGATGAGGAAATGATTGTTTCAACTTTGTATTCAAACGTACAAAATCGGTGTAACGTCTCAGAACCAGCCAGCAATCATTAGTGTGTGGATTTTCTACACGAAGTTTATAGACCGCGAAACGAGCTCTCTCTTCCATTACCTCATATCCAATTATTGGTATCCGTAGTATACTGTTTGGATCCACGGGCGGCACAGAATGACAGAAATTTGAGGAGGCAGCATTCGAAGAAGCTGTCATTTCGCTTGTTGACATTGAATTTGTTCTTTGTGACCTTATATAGTTACCCTCGCTCATACGACGATGATTGGTTGAAAGGCCACAGTTGGTGACCTCAACATTGTTTTGGGAGGTGCAATAAGATGATTGCGTTAGGTCGCGATGAGAACGTGCACCAGTTAGCATGTTTTTTCCTCTTGATTTTTGTAATTTACGGGGCGTTATTAACAAATTATTGTTGCTGATAGTTGCTTGATAATTGTGAGCTGGTATAGTTTTTAAACAAACTTCTGACTTGGCATTAAGTAAAGCACCTTACTTATCATTTTATAACAACTAAGTACTTTTAATTTAACTTTTAATTCACAAAATTCAACTAACTTTAAAGTACGTGATGTACTTTTGTTTTCCTTTTTTCCACTTTTTTCTGTCGCTTACTTTTGACATTCCGGTTTAAATGCAAAAACAAAATACATGCAAAATTTTTCGACGTTGTTGTTATCGTAGCGAAGCGGCTACTTTGTTAAATATACTTTGGTAGATATGTATACGGAAGTAGTCAAACAGTGCTGCCAGAATTTGACGTAAAAAGTACATATCTATGTTATATACAACTATTCAGAATAGTAGACAACACAATTTTACTTTGATTTTTTGTGTTATAAAAATAAATGATATGCGACCATAATTGAATATGAAAACATCGAGACATCATCACAAATATATCGTTTTTTTTTTCTTTTTAATAAAATTATTTTTCATCACACCTGAACATTTGTAATCTCACCTTTTATTAATTCTTATAATAATTGTACTTTTCATTTGTTTACAGCAATTTTGTTTTGCTTTTCTTTATCATGAAACCTGAACAGAGCTGTTCATTGAAAATATTATTTACGGAGCACTGAGCTATTGAACTAAAAGAAAGACATATTTCAGTAAAAAGAGCTGAACTAAAAAGAGCACTCTTTCAAAAGAGCTCATGAACTCAACTCTAATATCAACTATGACACGTCTATTTATTCGTTTATTGCAGCCCTGTTAATAATGTACATACACATACATGCGGCTTATTCGTTGCTTGTTTAATAAAATGCTCAAATTGGCAAAAACTGCAGCTTACAAGTACAAAATTTATGGAAAAAGCTTTTAATAACTTGACAAGAGTACCAACGAAAAAATCGTCAAAGCAGAAGACTTCCTTATGTAAAATGCGATTTAGAGATGATCGAGGCAGACCGCTTACAAGTAGAAAGGTTGGGTTGTTCTCGAACAGCTGCCTGCACTCGCTCTACGTTTTCCGGTTCTCTCAATGTTTTAGGGCGCCCGAATCGCTGTTTTAATAACGTTGTTACAGTCATCACAAACTTCTGGATATATTGCTTAAGGGCGTTTCAGACTATCATACAAGTCTTGAGATTTTGATTGGATTTTGTGGGACAAAAATCTAAAGATATTTGTTGCGACTGTCAAAAAATCTAACGTACCATTACATTTTGTTTTCACACTGTCACACTTAAAGTAAAAGAAGGAATATAACTTGAAAATAAATTGCCAATTTACTTAACGTCTAGTTTTAATATTTTTATTATTTCCTTTTGCAAAAAATGCAACCCTGATTCAATGAAAAATCTTATTGTTTAAACAAATTGCTAAAAATGGTGAAGTGTTATGGGATGTCAAATCTTTTACCGTATTATTTCTCATTTTCATAACGCTTTACATTCACACTATCACACTTGCACGTATTATTTGATTTTTTGACAAGTCTTAATACAAAGTGTGATAGTCTGAAGTGCCCTTTAATGGTTTATATCATTGGAGAATGATTCCTATTACAAATATTAATGTGCTAACAAAATTTGCGTTTAGCTTCGGCCGCAGAAACTTTGTTGCGATAGTTTTCGCTTACGCAAAATGCGCGCTGTTCCCCACTAAAGGACGCCATAGCATTTAATTCCTAAAGGCTGGTATACAGCTTGGTGGCCTGCCGCTCTGATTCCTCCCTCCGCCCGAGCTGATGTTATGGTCTGTTCAAATATTAAGAGAATTATGGCACACCCTTTATATACTCGTATGGTGTAATTTTGGTTTTTGGCTGCACTTAGTTGTGTAAATAAGTCTCAGTTTACACACATCAGGTTTTCTTGATCAATTCTGCTACAATTTGCTTTTGAACTTGCATTTATGTTCACACACAAAAGCTTTATGTCGTCAAGTTTAAGTTCTTTTGCCTTCAAATTATCATATTTTTTTGGCAGTTTATTTTAAACTTGACGGTACCGTCAAGTCTGCATCCTTTTCCACTCTCTTCTCCCCGTTCTCCCAAAAACTCAAGACTTGACGAGTCAAACTTGATGTGTGTAAACTGGCACTAAATTTCAGGTCGAAATCAATACTATTTGACACTTGAACTATTGCCATATCAATAATATTTTTTCTTCTACATGTAGTATTCCAGTTTGCTTTCATTTATACCAGTATTATTCATTTTCAAACGGATAAAAAATGTATAAATGTTTACTTTGATGTACAAAATTGTTTAAAAATTTTTAATTAATTCAAACGATTTCATATATTTGATGTAAATTATCTTAAAATGTCAAACGTCGCTACTATACAAACATCGCTGCAAAGTTTATTTTCAAAAAGTAAATAATCCTTTTTCAAGCATCAAAAATTTGCAGATGGCGCAACAGCCGACAATATTGCTACCAGCTAAGTCAATATTTGCTCCTATTTGTTAAGTCAATATTGTTAGAAAAAGATACGCATGAAAAAAGGGTTTAAATAAAAATAAAAAATTAATGCTGTTTGTTTTAAATGTTTTATTTTAATACAAATTTTGTGGCGGATGGAGTCTAGCAGGCGCAACAAGCAAAAGGATTGTTTAATGTATTTTTCAATAAGGCCAAGCAAACGTCCGTCGAAACAATGTGCTCTAGACATAATAAGAAATTTGATTTAAATTAAAATTAAAGTTTAAGTAAAAACACTACGGTAGTTATATATAAGCAGGACTATGATATGAGGATAAATAATATTGTTGGGGATATATCGAAATATGAGTTAATGAATAAGGATCCTACAGGCAGGCTACAGAAGATAAATAACAGTTTAGTGGATGAATTGTGTAAAAAGGAGATTTGCTGTTGCAACTAGTTTATATGGATTGCCAAAGATTCATAAAGCAGATTTTCCAATAAGACCCATCTGTTATTTTATTAATTCTCCATCTTACGAACTTTGTAAGTATGTGGTAAATATTCTTAAGAAGATGACTGATAATTCAAAATACAATATTAAAAATTCTTTGCAGTTTAAGGAAAGGATACAGAGGGCCAAATTATAGATAATAATGAAAGATTAATTTCTTTTGATGTAGTTTCACTATTTCCAAGTGTACCGGTTGACTTGGCAATGAGCACGATAGAAGAAAAGTGGGGCTTAATAACCCAACATACAAGAATTGAAAAGAGTTTATTTTTGCGTGTTTTAAAATTTTGTATAGAAGATAATAGGTATTTTCAGCATAATGGAAAGATATATACACAGTTAAATGGACTCCCTATGGGATCTCCAGCTTCTCCAATTATTGCAGACACTATAATGGAAAAGTTACTGGGCAGCTCTATAGATAAGTTAAATATAAAACCGAGATTAATGACTAAGTATGTAGATGATTTGTTTTGTATTATTCCTGACTTAGCCATTGAGAATATGTTTTCAACTTTAAATGATTTTAATACTAGTATTAAATTTACTATGGAAAAGGAGGATAATTCAAAGCTTCCATATTTGGAAACAATGGTAATTAGGAAGAATAATAAGTAGTAGTTTGTCTTTCATTTCGTGCACATGTTTTTCTAACTATCGTCCGCGTTTATTTTTTATATTTTTATATTTATATGTTGTCAAGTGCACACGTTTTAGTTGTTGTCGGGTTATTCTTTTTTTATAAGTTATGTTTTATTTTCTATGCGGTGTTTTTTTTTTTTTTTTTTTTTTTTTTTTTTTTTTTTTTTTTTTTTTTTTTTTTTTTTTTTTTTTTTTTTTTTTTTTTTTTTTTTTTTTTTTTGTGAACAATATTTAACAAAATATAATTTAAATTTAAAGTGCATTCATAAAAGAAAAACAAAAAAATATAAATCTCAATAACGTACAGTTAAATAAGAAAAAGAAAAAACAAAATATCAACAAGAAAGAAAAACAACAACACTATACTAATCAGAAAAACCAACAGCAATAATCAATTTTACAAAAGTTTAACTACAATAATGCCACCCAACAAACCATTCAATAACCATTTCTAAAATAAAAAAATAAAAATGACACAATAAAACAAAGCAATAAAATAAAACTAAATGAAGCTAAATTAATATAAATAAAATAAAAACAAAAATAACAATAATAATAAATAAATACACGTTAAATTACATGGCCAGATTAGGGCTTTTATGGCCCTTTTTCAGGCATTGTTATCAATTCCTTACCGCGTCCCTCAGTTGAAATTACTTTGCAATGCTAGGGGTGCCTGATTAATCGTTGTAGATCATTATAGTATCGAAGGTATATACACTGGATACTATATGATCAACTCAGCAACGATTAATTTCGGTTTTCACCTGCACTGCAAAAATAACATTTGTTTGTTGATCTTCCACCGGGATGACAGGCAACTTTAAAATAGACTTCTGCAACATACGTGGGCTGAGATCGAATTTTTTCTCTGTCTATGCTCACACTTGTCTCCATCGGCCGGATGTTTTCGCCCTGTGTGAGACCCAGGTATCTGAGAATGCTGATCCACAGGATTTTCATATACCTGGGTATCAACTCCTATCCCTCTTTCATTTCCATCGGGGCCTTGTAATTTATGTTCGCAATGAAGTTGTGTTCCAGTGCCAGCAACCATTAGGCATGCTTGATGCAGAATTTACCTGTCTTTGGGTTAAATTCAAAATCAGGTCACACTTTTTGCATTTCGGGTTTCTATACAGAAGTCCAAATGTGGGGAGGGATATTACCCTTGCCGGTGTCGATGCCCTCTCCGACTCCATATCGAAGATCCTGGAAAGTTGTCCGAGCAGTGAAATCGTTGTTGCTGGTGATTTCAATGTTCACAACACATCCTGGCTTCGCCATTCGAGTCATACAACTCCAGAAGGCCAATATGTTGAGTTATTCGCTGCGCACAACCACCTAGCGCAATTAGTGAATGTGCCAACGCATATTCCATGTGTTGAAGGGCACCATTCAAACACACTTGACCTATTCTTGACTTCACACCCTGAAAAGTATGAAGTCAAAGTTAGTGCACCTCTCGGCAATTCGGATCATTGCCCCATTTCTGCCTCCTTTTTGATCTCTGAACTTCGTAACGTTTCGAAATCAGCTACGAAACGTTCAATATTTATTTACGAAAAGGCGCGTTGGGCTGAGCTCAACCAATTTTATTAGCATTTTAATTGGAAACTCTGCTTTCTAGACAATGACATAAATGCTTCAGCAAAAATGGTCGAGAACATGATATTGCTAGGGATGAAAACATTCATCCCCTCCAAGCAGATTTCGATTAAACCAAAAGCAAAATCGTGGTTTAATCAGACTTGCAAAAATGCAGTCAGATCCAGAGAGGAAGCATTCAGTAACTGGCGTTTAAACAAAACCCCAGACACTGACTTGCTACGCAAAAAGGCAAGATCTTCGTGTGCCAAGGTACTTAGGCGTGAAAAGTTTCTTCACGAACAGCGCCTTCGTGCCAAGGTCCTTGCAGCTCCTCGGGGCAGCAAGACCTTTTGGTCTTTCGTTAAGAGAGTAAAGAACAGTGCTAGTTCATCAATCCCTACTCTCTTAAAGAATGACCAAGCATTCACCGACCCAGTTGACAAAGCTAACCTATTGGCTGAAATTTTTGCAAGCAATTCCTGCTTGCCGGAAAGCAGTCAACCACTTCCCGAGCTCGAAAGAGTATCTGTAACTATGCCAAGTATATTCTTCCGGGCGCGAGCAGTTAAAAGGGTTTTAGCAGACCTCAACATAAACAAGACTCCTGGACCGGATGGCATTCCAGCACTGGTCTTGAAGCAGTGTTCTTCTACGCTTGCGCGTCCATTAGCACACCTCTTCAGCAAAATTTACCATGGTGGTGAGTTTCCATCGTGCTGGAAGGTTGCTAATGTAACACCAATACCCAAAAAGGGTGAGGTAAATAACCCCGAAAATTACCGCCCAATTGCAATATGCTCTGCGCTTTCCAAAGTAATGGAAAGTATGGTTAATTACGATCTTATGGGATATCTAGAGTCGCACAAATTACTTTGTGATCGCCAATATGGATTTCGTAAGGGTCGCTCTACTGGCGATCTTATGGCATATCTTTCGGAAAAATGGTGCCACTCAATCCATCATTTCGGTGAAAGCAAGGTGGTGGCTCTAAATATTTCCAAAGCGTTTGACAGAGTGTGGCATGCTGCACTGCTGGCAAAACTTACTGCTTTTGGTGTCGGTAACGATTTCTCTCGGTTTATATCGAGCTTTCTCAGAGACCGCGCTATACGAGTTGTTGTAGATGGGGTCTCATCAAATGAGTTCAAGATTAATTCAGGGGTACCGCAAGGCTCCGTTCTTTCTCCTACTCTATTTCTTATTTTCCTCAACGACCTTCTCTATCAAACTTCCAACCCTATCCACTCTTTCGCAGATGACAGCAGCATTTGTCACTCGTACTCTTTTGGTCATAGGCCCAGCCTATCAGAGATCACTGCCAAGAGGCTAAATATGAACGATTCACTGAATAGTGATCTTCTATTAATCTCCGAATGGGGTCGTAAAAACAGGGTCACCTTTAACGCTCGTAAGACCCAATGTTGCTTATTAACGCACAAACAAACGACCGCAAATGCTGCTTCATCTGTACTCATGGATGGTACAAATATTGAGGAATCGGATGTTCTTGGAATGAAGATACAGTGTGATGTCCGCTGGACTGAACACATTTTTCATGTCTCTAAAGAAGCATTCAAGTGTCTCGGTTTTTTGAAACGGTGTAAGATGTACTTCACTCCATCCGATCTCCTTACTATTTATACCACCTACATCCGACCGAAAATGGAATACAACTCTCATGTTTGGGCCGGTGCCTCAAAGTCTACTTTGAGGTTACTCGACCGTGTGCAGGAGAGGGCGAAGAAGCTCATCAGTGACAGTAGGGTATCCAACTCTATTGATTCACTTGAGCATCGACGCAGTGTGGGGTGCGTTACTCTGTTCTATCGTTACTACAATGGATTTTGCTCTGACGAGATTAGGGATCTTGTTCCTGAATCGATTGCCCGGGGAATCGTACTACGCATTACAGAGAGAATTCGTTTTTCAGCCGCACGGTTCGTCTGTGGAACAAGTTGCCTGCAGAAGTGTTTCCTGTCTGTTATAACGTTGGAAAATTCAAGTCAAATGTTCACAAACACTACTCCCGCTTTCCCCCTCCCCATAACCTATTTTCCTAGTTCTGGTACAATGCACTGCATATGTAGGGGTCATCCCCTGAGTACTGGTCCAATATAAAAAAAAAAAAAAGCTAATTGTAGATTGGTATCAGAAGCCAACAGCATCAGGTAGAATAATTAATTAATTTTTCAAAACATAGTAGAAGTATAGTCATTAACACAGCTAGAAATTTTATTGATAGGGTACTTACAATAACTGATGAAGAGTTCCACGGAAGGAATATTATTAAAATCAGGAACTTACTAGAAGATAACGATTTTCCCGATGAATTAATTAGAAAATTTGTGAGTCAATTTTAGAATAGACGTATGCATAATGTAGTTAGCTCAACAGAACCAAAAATTTATAAGTCTTTGACGTATATACCAGGCTTAACAGAGAGGTTAGTAAGATCTACTATATTTAATAGGGAAAAATATGGAATGGCTCATAAGAATTATAATACGCTAGATACATTATTTAGTAAGACTAAGGATAGACTTAGTAAATTAGATATTGCTAATATAGTTTTTAAAATTCCATGTAAGGGAAAAGATCAGGATAATTGTAATAAAGTAAATACTTATATTTACAATGTTATTTATTAGGGAAGGATCAGACGAAAGTAGAATCATATCGTCCAATAAGTCTACTGACAACAACTTCAAAACTTTTCGAAAAATTGCTAAAGGCGAAGTTGGATCCAACGCTTCATAAGGTTGAATGTATTCCTGATCACCAATTTGGTTTTAGAGCGAAACATGGCACCATCGAGCAAACTCACAGTTTAGTTAACGTCATAAGAAAGGCATTTGAAGATAAAAAATATTGCTCTGCCTTTTTCATCGACGTCTCACAAGCTTTTGATAAAGTGTGGCACGATGGTCTAATGCATAAAATAAAGTTTAACTTACCTGCAAACATACATAACCTTTTGAAAAGCTATTTATATTGTCGCCAATTTATAATAAAAGAAGGCGATTTCATAAGCCCCGCCCAGACTATTGAAGCTGGAGTTCCCCAAGGCAGCATATTAGGGCCTATCTTATATTTGATCTACGCATTTGACATGCCGATAAGCACCAACATTCACACTTCAACATTTGCAGATGATACAGCATTCCTTAGCACACATAGTAACCACCAGCAAGCATCAATAAACTTACAGCAACATATCGACAAACTAGAGAAATGGCTCAAGCTTCGGAAAATCAAGGTTAATGAACAAAAGTGTGCCCATGTTACATTCGCACTGCGTCTAGGAACATGCTCACCCATTACTATTAACAATAAAGTAATACCTCAACACAGTGAAGTCAAATACCTCGGAATTCATCTTGACCGTAGACTAACATGGAAGTCGCACATCGAGGCAAAAGTAACGCAGATGAAATTGAAAGCAGTGCAAATTAACTGGCTACTAGGCAGAAATGCGACCTTGAATCTTGATTGTAAACTTTTGCTGTACAGCCTCGGCATCCAACATTGAAAAAATTCAAAGAAGTCAAAATAGAATACTCCGTAGAATTACAGATGCTCCATGGTACGTTAAAAACTCACGAATCCACGCAGATCTGAACGTACCTTTTGTGAAATCTGAATTTGTGAAGTACGCGACAAGATATATTAACAAACTTGAATTCCATCCAAATCCTCTTGCAGTTAATATTCTTAACTTTGGTGGTCATACCCGTCTGAGAAGGAGGGATACTTTGGCTACCATTAGAGCTGTAAACAGATGACTGAATTCTGAAATAATATTCGCATAAAAATCACAATTTTTTTTAGTATTAAGATTTGAATACTTATTGTCATTACATTTTTATGTATTTTCAATAAATAAAATAATAAAGCTAAAAAAAAAAAATTTATTAGGATACTGTTAATTTGTATAAAATTTTTTGATGTTATTTTGTGAGCAACATATGCTATGTTAATCTGTTAAAGGTAGAGGTACAACATGTTGTAATTGTTAACAGTGCAAATGTTGTTTGCAGAATAAGTTTAATTTAAATTATTTAAACAATTAAGTTTTTTATTCGCTATTTTTAGCTTCTACCATTTATACCAATAAAAATTATAAATAGCTTGTTTTCTATCTTTCCCAGCTATCTATATGTCGACATTTCATAGGAACTACCCTAATCATCAGTAGACTTTGGAAATTTTTGAAAGATATTCTCAAACATTCAACTTTATATCCCAACAATATAAATAAATTGTTGCGAATTTTTCTTTTAAATTTAATTTAAAAAATTATAAAAAGTTCGTCAAAAATTCAATAAATTTATATTTACATCTCTGGGTACGGAGAATATTAAAATACAAAAATATGTATGTTAATAAATAAAATAAATACCGCTAGTTCTGAGACAGCAAACGCTGTACAAACAATGTGGGCAGTTAACAAAATGCATATGTGATTCAATATGTGATGAATATAGATAGAAAATAATTAAATGTTCGGTGGCTTAGTGGTTAAAGCAGTAGATCACGATACGTCATGTCCCGAGTTCAAATCCCAGTGGGTGCTGATGAGTAGTGTAGCGACTACGAAACAGCTAGTTGTCCCCCAGCTAAAGATTTGATTATTATTTTTCTTGTCTTCTTCAATCAAAATTATTGATCACAGCAGATTTGTATTGTAAAAAATCTTTCTTAAGAAAAAAACTTAAGAAAGAAAAAACCTGAACTATAACCCGTTGTGCAAATGTACAAACCAAAAATTTAATTTAAAAAATTATAAAAAGTTCATCAAAAATTCAATAAATTTAATTGGATCTGTCAATATGAAATTCAATATCTCAGTTATCCCTCCCTGTTTTCAAAGCAAAAATCATTTTTTTTTCTGCCTTAACTACAGAGTTTGGGGACAACATATCAATCAGATATTAAAATATTATGGGAATTGTTTTTCATTATTTCCCTGGCAAAAATCTCAATGTCGTTTTTGGTTTTAGTGCCTTCATAACAATTAATTGAAAATCATAAATTTACCTAATAACGGCTTTGAAATCTTAAGTGCCAAACCAGACATCCTTCAAAGTTGTCTTTCATCATGTCCTTGTGTATGTCAGGCTGTAAGCTGGCATATGGGTGGCTGTGTATGTATGTTTGACTGTGAGCTTGTCTGCTTTAGAATCCTTGCTACAACGTTTTGATATTGAATTCGCACTGTCATTGATATTGACAATGGTCGTCACGTCTTAAGGTCTTAAGGTGAATGCTCATTTATTAGACATTGAAAACATAAAATATGGACACAAGAAAAATTACCTGTCAACAGAATGCTTTCAAAAAAGGAATTATTATTGAATGAAATCGAAAATATACGTTAATGAAATTTACTAAAAAAAAAGAAATGACGGACAAAGAGCACAAAATATTCATACGAATATTTACTAGGATTATTATTGTAAAAAGGCGGAGATTTACTATACGAGTAAATACAAAAACTTATCACTAACTAAACGATTGTAATAATAAAAAATAAACAAAAACCTATTAAAATCTTTATTACCCAAAAAATATATTTTAGAATATACATGTCCTTCTGCTTTTATCTGATTCTCTTTTGTGGTATTTTTCTTTAAGAAACTTATTTTACACAAACACAGTTGAATTTTTTACGTACTCGTACCCTGCCGGCAATTTAGCTACTTTGCAATGAACTTTAAGCAAATGTTTTTCATAAACTGATGACTATTTTTAAGAGAGTTAATAGACTATATTCAGTTTCATTTATTTAGATATTATATGGCCTGGGCAGTATTGGTAATTCTTTCATATGAAATGCATATACATTCACACAGATGAAAGCGATAGTACATATCCTTTAAAAATCCTTTAGTTTCCAATAAACCAAAAGATTTTATATGAATACCAATATTTATTTCATTATTTAGATTTAAAAACTTCAGTTTTATAAAAAAAACATAAAAAACTCTTTCATAACACAGGTAATTATATACCGCTTTCACACGCGGAAACTTTACTTGGCAAAGTCTTGAGTTTGGCGGTGGCAAGGAAAGCGATAGTGGCTCTCTTACACTCTTTATCTTCTCTTGCTACCACAAAAATGAAGACTTTGCAAAGTAAACTTTCCGTGTGTGAAAGCTGTGATACATACTCTAAAAAGATTAATACACAGCATAGCTGCTGAAGGCTGCTACGAACGAAAGGTAATAACTTATTTTTGTGCAACTAACCTGTTCCATTTTTATTGTATTTTATAGATTGATCTTTAAATTTAACTAAAATGGAGAATTGGGACAATGAAACAACCATTTGGATAGTGCAACACTTTCACGCTTTAGAGTGCGTTGTTTCCGTCCAAAGAGAATATAGGCACACGTTTGATGGCACTCCTCCTAGCAGATGGAGTATAATGAGTCTCGTGAAGAATTTTGCCGAGCGTGGCACAATCGCAAGCAGGCCTTATCATCGAGATCCCTGAGTTCGAACGCAGGAAACTATGCTACTGCAGCTGCTGCCATACAATCCAATCCTTGAGTTTCGACAAGGAAGTTATCTGCTCAACTGAGTGTCAGCAGACTGTGACTGCAGATAATTTTGCACTAAGATTTAAACTTATTTCTATCTAAGATTCAATTAACAAATAACCCTAGGGACTTCCCGATTCACTTGGAATTTTGTGATAAGATCATTCAAATGGTGTCAGAGGATGACAAAAGCCTTGAACTGCATTTTTAAGTCTGACGAGACACATTTTGATTTAAACGCCAATTTTAACAAACAAAATTGTCGAATATGGAGTAATTCTAACCCACAGATACTCCATCAGATGCAATTACATCCACTTCGCATCACAGTGTGGTGTGCAGTTTCTTCAAGGTTCATTGTCGGGCCTTACTTTTTAGAAGACAACGGTCTTACTGTTACGGTCAATGGAGACCGTTACTTAAAGATGTTGAAAGAGTTGTTCTTTCCAGAATAGCCCTGAAAGAGAATCTCTTTCAACACTGCCTGGTTTCAACCTGGGGCAAGTTGTCACATAGCCAGAATTGAGGCAAAAACTTCCTAATAAACTGATTTCAAGAAACTCCACATTCCGTTACCCTCACAGGTCTCCTAAGCTCCCTGTGCTTGATTTTTGTTTTTTTTTTTGTGGGGTTATTACAAACAAGAAGTTTACGAAAAAAAAAAAACACCAAAAAATGTTGATGATTTAAAGCAAGTGTGCCCAGCCCTATGCCCTTGATACTCAATTGTTTTTGTAAATGCGCTTTGCTATAGGGCTGTGCTCTTTAAAACACAAATACTGCGCTCAGCACTAGCAATGAAAAATACACAAACAACTTCGTCTTTCATATTTTTTCTCGTTCTTCACCGCAGACACACAAAACCAAGGCAACAACCAAGGTGTATTAATGTATACACGGTGGCAGCACTACGGCATGTGACAATTTTTTGCTGCTGGCAATATAGTAAGCTATTTACGTCAAATGTATTGTTTACATTTTTGAAAGTGAATTTGGTGTTTTATTCTGAATTAAACATATACAAATTATTTTGTGAACATAAAATTAATTCAAATAAGAATAGTTTATAATTATGAAAAGGTACATTCATAGTTTATAATTGTGAAAAAAGTTACAAATATTTTACCAGATGCCTGTTTTTGTTGTATTGTTGTAATTTTGCTCTAGTGCTGCCACCGTGTAGACATTAATGCACCTTGATAACGATTGTATGCTCCTGCAATATAATTTTGTGTACCTGATTATAGGCTGATTTCGGTTGAATATAATTACGAGTAAATATTATTGCTGAACTCCAAATTTGACTATCATTATCACAATATCGAATATCATTATAATTATTGTAAACACGCCATTGTCCACATGCCAGTACCAGAATCGCACTAGAAGCCAAGTTTGACAAACACGAGTTCTAGCTATTGAACAAATTTGATGGCATGCCATCAGCCGGGGCTAGCAGACCCATTTTGATTGTCTAATAGCTGATTAAAACGCCATTTCATTAACATTTTTAATGCAAAAATATTATACTATTTATTCTACAAAATGCGATTTTAAAAACGAAAAAAAGGTAAACTTGGTGCGTTTTGAAATTTAAAAGCTGACAATGCTGTTTGCAGAAGTAATCAAAAAATTATAAACAGCCTGTTTTTTGTGCTTCCCAGCTGTCCTTATGTCGACAATTCATAGAAGCTACCCTAATCATCAGTAGACTTTGGACATTTTTGAAAGATATTCTCAAACATTCAACTTTGTATCCCAATAATCTAAATAAATTATTGAGAGTTTAAACATAAAATTATTTAATCAGTTAATTACTGCATGAGACATTTCCCGTTAGTGTACTCTATCGTTTCAGCCAATTTTTTTAGACATCCTTTACAACTCTTAAAAATCTCTGACGAGTCTCAAAAAGTAAAATACCTACGTTTTTTGTTTCTATATTATTCATTGTCTGACACACTCGTAATTTGATCCTTAAATGTTTAATGGACGATTATGAAAAAACCTTATTTTTATTTCTATATAATTTATTATTATTGAGATAAGAAAAGCTGGAAATAGTTTAAAGAGTTCTCCTTTAGGTTAAAAAATATTCATGCACATCATTTTGCAGCCTCCATTGTGAACTATATGAAGATTAATTACACTGCCAAGCATATTACGAATTGTAATTCTTTTTTCGATCAATAGAAACGTCTTGGAAGAATCTCACAAAAGAATTAGCCCGCACAACAGAATTTCCCAAGCGACGCTTTGTGTTAAAAAAAACGCACTTTTCTTGGGATTTCCAGTAGACACTTCCGCGTATAAAAATGCTCGCTGGGTACAATTAAGCTTTGGTGCGTGTGTGTATATTTGCTTACAAAATTCCATGCTTCTTCACTTTGAATTTTTATATTTTTACAAAATTTATTTGTGCCTGTGGCGCGTTCAGTATTTGAGAAGAAACACACTCAAATATAACGAAGCCGTATTTCATTTATTCCTTTTTTATATTCGCAACAATGAAACACGACCGTCAAATATTTTTCTTATAGCGAAATGTAATAGCAATAAATACTCGTATGTTATATTGACAAAAATACTTCATTTATTTTTATTATCACGACGCAAATTCCTGTTCATGTCTTTTGCAATAACATGACACTTTCTGGCAATTGCCGAAATAAAATAAAAACGTTTCAATAAATGCTGAATGGGGCCATAACTCAAGTTAATCCAAATTTGTGAAAATTTTTGGCCACATGTATAAATTTTACGAGGAGGCAAACACTCATAAAAAAAAACTATTAAAGTATGTTAATTTTTTTGAAAATTTTCCTGAAGAAGACCCACAACGGAGTGTCGAAATATTGAAGAAAACAAAGAACTATAATTTTTACAAGTGGACCACTAGCTCAACCAAAAAATAATAAATTAAGTAAAAAGGGTCGAAATCGTTAGTTTAAAAGCATAAATTGCACATTTCCGAAAGCCCCATCTCCGTTCTTTTCGTTTATTAAATAATCAGTCGTAAAGCAACTCTGTGCTGAAGACCAGCGCTCGCCTCATCGTAATTATTTATTTTTTTATGTTGGACCAGTACTCAGGGGATGACCCCTACATATGCAGTGCATTGTACCAGAACTAGGAAAATAGGTTATGAGGTGGGCGAAAGAGGGAGTAGTGTTTGTGAACACTTGACTTGAACTTTCCGGCATCATAACAGACAGGAAACACGTCTGTGGACAACTTATTCCATAGGCGTAGCGTACGGCTGAAAAACGAACCCTCTCTGTAATGCGTTGTACTTGAGCTCTGGACGATGAACGCGTGCTAGGTAGAAATGTGCGCGTTTCGGGAACAAGATCCCTAATCTCATCAGAGCAATATCCATTGTAGTAACGATAGAACAAACTAACGAACCCTACACTGCGTCGATGCTCCAGTGAGTCAATAGGACACTCTACTGTCACCGATAAGCTTCTTCGCCCTCTCCTGCACACGGTCGAGTAACCCCAAGATAGACTTTGGGGCACCGGCCCAAACATGAGAGCTGTATTCCATTTTGGGTCGGATGTAGGTGGTATAAATAGTAAGGAGGTCGGATGGAGGCACTTGAATGCTTCTTTAGAGACATTAAAAATGTGTTCAGTCCAGCGAACGTCAGACTGTATCTTCATTCCAAGAACACCAAGAGCATCCGAGTCCTCAATATTTATACCATCCATGAGTACAGTAGAGGCAGCGTTTGCGGTCGTTTGTTTGTGTGTTAATAAACAACATTGGGTTTTACGAGCGTTGAAGGCGACCCTTTTTTACGACCCCATTCGGAGATTAATTGAAGATCACTATTCAGTGAATCATTCATATTTAGCCTCATGGCAGCGATCTCTGATAGGCTGGGCCTATAGCTACGAATGGCAAATGCTGCTGTCATCTGCGAAAGAGTGGATAGGGTTGGAAGTTTGATAGAGTAGGTCATTGAGAAGAAATAGGGTAGGAGAAACAACGGAGCCTTGCGGTACCCCTGAATTAATCTTGAACTTGTTTGATTGGACCCCATCTATAACAACTCGTATAGTGCGGTCCCTGAGAAAGCTCGATATAAACCGAGAAAAGTCATCACCGATACCAAAAGCTGTAGGTTTTGCCAGTAGTGCAGCATGACACGCTCTATCAAATGATTTGGAGATATCTAGAGCCACCACTTTACTTTCACCGACATGATGGATTGAGTGGCACCATTTCTCGGAGAGATAGGACAAAAGATTGCCAGTAGAGCGACCCCTACGAAATCCGTATTGCCGATCACAAAGTAATTTATGTGGCTCTAGGTACCTCACTAGGTGGTAGTTAACCATAATTTCCATTACTTTGGAAAGTGCAGAGCAAATTGCAATTGGCCAGTAATTTTCATGGTTATTTGATTCACCGTTTTTGGGAATTGGTGTTACATTAGCAACCTTCCAGCAAGGTGGGAAGTCACCAACACGGTAAATAATGCTGAAGAGGTGTGCCATTGGACGAGCAAGCGTAGAAGAACACTGCTTCAAGACCACTGCTGGAATGCCATCCGGTCCAGGAGTCTTACTTATGTCGAGGTCGTCCAAAACCCTTTGACTGCTCGAGCTCGGAAGCATATCTTTGGCATTGTTGCAGATATTCTTTCGAGCTCGGGGAGTGGTTGACTGCTTTCCGGCAAGTAGAAATTGCTTGCAAAAATTTCAGCCGGCAAGTCAACCGGGTCGGTGAATGCATGGTCATTCTTTAAGAGAGTTGGAATTGATGAACTAGCACTTTTCTTTGCTCTCTTAACGAAAGATCAAAAGGTCTTACTGCCCCGCGGAGCTATGAGAACTTTGGCACGAAGACGCTGTTCGTGAAGAAATTTTTCACTACTAAATATCCTGGCACACGAAGATCTTTTTGCATAGCAAATCAGTGTCTGGTTTTTTATTTAAACGCCAATTACTGAATGCTTCCTCTCTGGATCCGACTGCGGTTTTCCACGTAATCAAACGTGGAAAACAGTGTAAGGAGTAGTCTCGATTTCTGCAGGTTCCTTATTCTTACGCCACTTTCACACACGGAAAGTTTACTTTGCAAAGAGAGTGGCACTCTTTTCCATTGCCAGTACTTAACTCAAGACTTTGCCAAATCAACTTTCTCTCCATGTATTAAGCTGGTGGTATTGCATTCTGTAAAATAAAATGTGCAAATATTGCACACTTGTATAAAATGTTATTGAATGTATTACAGATATATAGTACAAAAAGTTGTTTCTTATACTAGAACAACAAACTGAAGTGAAATTGATGTGGTGCCACCGAAAATTAGGAAACGCACCAAAAATTTAAAAAAAAAGTTTACTACGCACCGGCTAAGAACTTTTCGCAAAAAATTTTAAAAAGCACCAAAAAAGGTGGGAAATGCACCGTGTTAACAACGCTGACGGTCAATCAGCCGCAACTAATTGTATTGGTTTACAGTTGTTTTAGAGTTATTTCGTTGTTAACCACGCTGCAACTTCCTATGTGAAGACATAAGTACGTCGTTAAAGTTACTCACAGCAACGTTACAAATGTACTGTTAATATTATCTTGAGCATATGGTCTCCGTCGCCTGCCCATAGTGAGCAGCCTATACTTTGCAACTTGTATAGCTAAATAAATAAATAATTGTCATCTCTGCATTTTTTTTTTTTTCATTTTTAACCTTGATGTTTAATCTTTCATTTTTCTTACGTGTTTAATACAAGATCGTGATTGTGACCAATATCAAGGTAGTAATATAGTTATTTGTAAAAAAAATTAAAAATGCAAATGAATTTTTGTTTATCAATAAAATGCTTGTCATCAATTCTATAGTAAATTGTGTAAATCTAAATAATAAAGAGTGATTTTTTTTCTATTATCTTTTTGGCAACACTAGTTTTGACAGCTCACGCACGTTTTGTATCTTGTGTCACTGTCAAACATCTTCAGTTTGGTCTACAATTTAATCATGAATCGTCTTACAAACGAACAACGCTTGCAAATTATTGAATTTTATTACCAAGATGCGTGCTCTGTTAAGAAAGTTCATCGCGCGCTTCTTCCATTTTATGGTCAGTTTAATCGACCTACTGAGGCTTCTATTCGGGCTATTGTAAAAAAATTTCGCACCAAATTTACATTGTTGGACATTAAACCACCAACACGCTTACGTAGAGTGCGAACTGAAGAAAATATCGCAGCCGTATCGGCCAGTGTTGGTGATGACCGTGAAATATCGATTCGGCGCCGTTCGCAGCAATTGGGCCTCTGTTACTCCACTACGTGGAAAATTTTGCGGAAGGATTTGGGTGTGAAGCCTTATAAGATACAGCTGGTGCAATAATTGAAGCCAAACGACCTACCACAACGCCAAATATTTGGTGAATGGGCTCTTGAAAAGTTAGATGAATATCCACTTTTTTATCGAAGAATTGTGTTCAGCGACGAGGCTCATTTCTGGTTGAATGGATACGTGAACAAGCAAAACTGCCGTATTTGGAGTGAAGAGCAGCCAGAAGCATTGCAAGAGCTACCAATGCATCCACAAAAAGCAACCGTTTAGTGCGGATTATGGGCTGGCGGCATCATTGGGCCGTATTTCTTCAAAGATGATGCGAATCACAACGTTACTGTGAATGGCGAGCGCTACCGTGCGATGATAACAAACTTTTTTTTGCCCAAAATGGAAGAGCTTGACTTGCATGACATGGGATTTCAACAAGACGGAGCCTCATGCCACACAGCACGCGAAACAATGGACCAATTGAGAGGCGAGTTCGGTGAACAGTTTATTTCACGCTTGGGACCAGTCAATTGGCCGCCCAGATCGTGCGATATAACGCCTCTAGACTATTTTTTGTGGGGCTATGTTAAAGCTAATGTCTATAGCGACAAGCCCGCTTCGATTGACGCACTGGAAGCCAACATTGCCAAACTTTATTCGTGAGATACCGGCCGAAATGTTGGAAAGAGTATGCCAAATGATGGACCATTTGAGGCGCAGCCGTGGCCAACATTTGCATGAAATAATCTTCAAACATTAAATTATGTCGACCCAACTATTGATCCAAATAAATATTTCATGCATTTTTCTGAACTTTATGTGTTTTTTTTTTAAATTTCCGATAGTTCTTATAAAATCACCCATTATTATGAAACAGAATTATTTAATTTACATACTAAATAAATCAACTACAATAATATAGAATTGCACACAATGGCCACAAATTCTGGATTTCACTCACTGACAGTCAATCCTCATCGTCACCGTCGTTACCGTCGTCATTCATGTTCTGTTTGACAGTGAATAATGTTTACAATGAATATTTAACAAATAATTGAACAAAAAGGTGTGACACGAATGTTCGTGCATGTCTATTTTCATATAAAGTTATTGTATATTCTTTGAATTTATTACATTCAGGATATTTGTATTATACTCGGTTCATATGTTTGTAAAGGCATATCAAATTTAGTGCCATAATGTAATGAAAATGAAGTTTTATGACTGTAAGGAAATTGTAATTTTGATAGAGTACGAGAATGTAGCAACCAAAATCATATCATAGAATCGTTTAACAATATGTATTATGTTGTCAATATTACTTTACACAAAAACTAATTTATTTTGCATAATTGATCTTTAAGGAAATTAACATAACGCAATGGAGGTGTGCGTGAGCAATTTTGTGGCCATCCTATTCTTAATTCAACGTTATCAACAGGGTGAGTATAAAGATGGTTTCACCTATAACTAGACACTATAACTAGTGGTGAATACCGCCTGCTACAAGTGTGCCCAGCCCTATGCGCTTGATACTCAATTGTTTTTGTAAATGTGCTTAGCCATAAAGGCCCATTTAGCCGACCGTAGAAATTGTAACTGTAAGGTAAATGTAAATGTAACGTAAATGTAAATGTAGTAGCACTTATAGAACACGTAAAACCGTATCATTTGTTTTTGATACAAACAAAAAAACACAAGTGCATGTGAAGAAAACGTGTTCACTTATTAATGATTTACAGAAAAAGTGTTCTGCTTTTCATTTTTATATTATTGTATGTTAAAGAAAATAATTAATTTTTCATCACCTTTCATCTTTATATCAAATAATTTGCAAAAATAAAATAAAAGCAATGCAGCTGTTCATAGCAGTGATGAGAGCTCATAGTATTCAGTACATATACAAAAGGTACGATAATTGTTTAAATGGTACCTAAAATTTCTAATATTTCTTTTTCTGTCTATTGTCGACATTTCATATGAGCTACAGTTGGAAAATGTAAAAAACAAGCTTTTTATAATTTTTTTATTAGTACCAATGTTGGAAGCTACTATAGCGAATAAATCTCAAATGTTTAAATTTTTGTTCTCTGCTCTTTGGTACTTCTAAAAAAACAAATTTAACTGCTTATAATATGTAATAATATTAATATATAACAAGAGCGTAGTACATTTGGCTGGGCCGAATCTAAAATACCCTTCACGATAGTCACGTATATGTATAGTATATATTACAAATTTGAACTGAATATGCTCGAATGTATATGGACCGATATCTGAGAAAAAATATTTTTGCCTTGTAATCACCATTCCAAAAAGGAAATCTTTCATTGAAATCATCATGCAAAAATTGGTTTAGGCTATATCTCGGTTAAATGTGAACCGATAATGGAATTTTCCATTTTTTATATTTTACGAGTAATTAATTACCTCGTTTTATAAACAGAACTGATTTCAAGCAAAAGAAATTTTTCACTAAAACATCGGTTTAGACTATATCTCGGGTATATATGGACCGATATCGGAAATTTTCATTTTCTCTATTTGGTAACCTCCTTATATTAACAGAAATTTTTTTTAACAAAAATATGTTTTAGTTAGTTTACGCGGCATTCTTATGAAAAAAATCGGTTTAGGCTATATCTTTTTCGGAATTTTGAACATATCTCAGCTATATGTGAACCAATATTACTGAATTTCAATAGCAATCCCATGACTCGATGGGGTAATAGAATGGTGAAAGAAAAACGTTTCAAGTCTAATGGTTTTCTCAGAAACGGTATTTCAACAACCGACGGATGGACAGACGGACATCGCTTAATCGACTTTTCTATTAATTCTGATTCTTGAGAATATATATACTTTATACGGTCGCAAATAAAAATTGCAGAAATTGCAAACGGAATCACAAACTTATATATACCTTTTACATTTTTGTGAAGGGTATAACAGTACTAAAATTCTAGTTATATATAATTATTAGCTTATTATACTTAAAAAGTATTAAAACTTATTAAAACTCTTTTATTATTACATTTTCATTTCACCACAGACCTAAATTTATACTGTATTGTTTTCTTACATTTATATCTGCATAACTATATATTATAAACCAATTTTTAAAATTCATTTTGTCGTTGGAAGATTGTGTTTGAGGAATATATTTTGGAAATCGGGCTAATAAATGTTGAGGTTACAAATAATGTGAAAGATGCAAAAATTGTGCGCAGTGTATAAATTATGCTACCAATGTATGTATATCCATTTTTCGTATTTTACAGAAAATTCCAAAATTGTTTAAAATATATTATGTGTGTATACAAATTTAACTACTTAAACAGTTCAATTATCAAATAAACAAAAAGTACTAAAACAGGGTTTTTGTGCCGTCCTGAAATGTAATGAAATGAACGTTACGGTTACATTTCATTACAGTCAGATAAGCATTTTCATTGTTTCTCGTATAACAAAATCGATCAGCTGTTCCGACTACATTTACATTTCTACATTTACGGTCGGCTAAATGGGCCTTAAGGCTGTGCTCTTTAAAACACAAATACTGCGCTCAGCACTAGCAGTGAAAAATACACAAACAACTTCGTCTTATATATATTTTGTCGTTCTCCACCGCACACACACAAAAGCAAAGCAACAACACTTTCGCATGTGTTGTTGGTAAACATTGACAGCAGCGATTTTTTTTTTATATTTTTATTTACAAAAATTCTGATTTTACAATACATTATTGCCTCAGCGCCTTGAAGGCTTAATGGAGGCTATTTGGCAACATATAAACATTATTGAAATAAAAATAAGTCTTTAACAAAATTTAAATAAAGAAATAATAAGATGTTACATAAGAAGTGTTTCAACATTTTCCAACAAGTAGAGTTCGAAACTGTATTTAAATCTTGAGAGATTGTGTGTACTTTTTAATTCAGGGGGTAATTGATTAAATTCGTGTGGACCAGCGAATGTAATGCGCTGCTTTGTTAATTTCAAACGACATCTTGAAGGTCAAAAGTTTTCTGATTGTCTGTTGTTTATTTGTGTATGAAATATATTTTGATGAAATTGTATTGACTGATATGTATTTTCTCGAATAGTTTTAAAAATATACATTAAAAATTTTTGCTTGTAACTATAAACCTCTAAGTGGTAAAATATTTCTAGCATGGTTTCTAAACAGGTCAACTGTAGAATAGCGTGATGGTAGATTAAAAACAAGCTTTAAGGCTTTGTTTTGAGCAGACTGTCAGGATTTAAGTGACTGACTCTCTTTACAACCATATATTATTGGTAAATATGTTAAAAGAGAATATATAAGTGACATATATATAAGCATTTTCACATCACAAGAAAGTTTGTTCTTAGATTTGTACAGAATACCAGTTGCCGATGAAATCTTTGAAAAGCGATATGGTTTAAATATCACAAACTTAGTTTTTTTTAGAATTAATCATTAGCTTATTTAGTCTTGAAAACTCTGCAAGTATAGCGGAGTCATACTCTATTTGCGTCTGTAATATGTTTTTGAAATTATATCTATAAAATAAACATATATCCTCTGCATACATATAATTATAACCTTCCATTAAACTTAAAACAATCTTGATATCATTTATATAAATTTTAAACAGAATTGGCCCTAAGACGCTGTCTTAGCAAGGTGCTTGAAACAAGGTGCTTCTAGTATCATTAACTTGCATAAATTACATTCTGTTTGACAGATATTGTTCAAAGATTGCTAAAGTTTTACCTTCAAGTCCAACCATTTCGAGTTTTTTTTAACAAAATAGATGGCTTCCTCCGTTTCCGTTCCCTTTTTAAAACCAAATTGTCGCTCAAACAGAATGCTATTTTGTTCAAGATAAGTACAAAGTTGTTCAGAAATAAGTTTTTCAATTATTTTGTCGATAACGCTCAGCACTGAAATTGGTTGAAAACTTTTAATTTTCTGCGACCCTAATTCTTTAGGAATGGGAATGATTTTGTGAACTTTAAGCCCATTTGGGTAACTCCTTTCCTCAACAATCTTGTTCAAAATAATTTTTAGCATGTCAACCACAACTGCTCTCCTTGTAGACAACATTTTTGGTGTTATATCTCATACCCTGACAGATTATCAGTGTGAATTTCGTTTTTGTAAATGTTTTGCTTTTTACAACAAAAAATATTATAATAGTTTTTCCTTAAATATATTGGTGTTTACTCTTCCATATAGAAATTGTGGGCACCACTGGCCTACAATATTATACTACATGTGCTGAAAAGCCCCGGGCCATAGAATGCGCTAGTTTTATTGCAGTCACCTTTTTTCAGTAAATACTAACCTTCAAAAGACAGCTATTAAAATTGCATGATATTTTGTTCATTAGTTTGTGGGTTATTGTGCTAGTAGCGTAAACAACTTGTTTTAATCGTTAAAACATTTTATCAAAATCAATCATCGATTACTGTGAAGATGAGAAAGTAACGTGAATTTTTTGGGTGAAACAAAGTGCCAGCAAAATGCACAATTTATCGTGTAGTAAATGATTTCCAAGAAAGAAGGGGTCTAGCTGATGGGCCTAAGCATGAGCCCCAACATACTGCTAGATTTGCAAAACAATCCATCAAACTCAATTCGACACCATGCAATCATAATTTGTTGACTTTAGTGCACTATAGCTGAGAAACGACCGTGAAACAGTAAACTGTCCTCCAGCTACAAGCTTACATCATATGTCTTTGAAAAAAGAAGACAAAAAGTCTTTTATAACAATTTATACTAATATATAAAGAGGAAATGTTTGTAAGTTGGTATGTGTGCACAAGGTAATATCTGGAATTACTGGTCTAATTTAAAAAAAAAATGTTCAGCAAAGTGTAGAGCGAAGCCTCCTAACGGACATACGATACATAAAAATTCATTAAAATAATTAGGGTGGGGTCAGGAGACGGTAATCCGCCTAAACTCAGGAAATTTTTCTTACCGTTTTTGAAGAAATCTATTAAAACAATAGTTTTAGGAACCAACCAAGGAAAGTTAAACTCAATCAACGTGAGGATGCTATATGGCCTCCAATCTGCATGTTTAGCCAAACGGCTAAATCCATGTCGATGAAATTTCAAACATAGATGGATCACGGAACGGAATACTACAACAAGTTTATATTGTCGATAATTCTTTGTCTCCAAAATTTTCTAAACTCACTTTTACCGCATTCAAAACATAGATATAAAAAACGCACAGGCTCTGTACATTTTCAAAGCCAAAAAAAAGCACGCTTAACGAGACATTTTCTTCTTCTACTTAGCTGTCCAACCTACTTTGACGAAATTGAAAGCAACAAGTAAGAGTGTGGTATATTCGCCTGGCCCCATCTAAGATACCCTTCATGATAGTCACGTATATGTATACTATATATATTACAAATTTCAACTAAATATGCTTGGATATATATGGACCAATATCGGGGGAAAAATATCTTTGCTTTGTAATCACCATTCCAAATACGAAATCCTTCATTAACATTTTCATGGAAAAGTTTGTTTAAGCTATATCTCGGTTATATATGAACCGATATCGGAATTTTCTATTTTCTGTATTTAAGTAACCTTCTTTTATAACGAGAATTGCTTTTCAGCAAAAAAATGTTAATGAAAAAATCGGTTCAGGCTATATCTCGGGCATATATGGACCGATGTCGGAAATTTTCATTTTCCATATTTATATAACCACATTTTATTACCAAAATTGCTTTAGAAAAAAAGTCGTTTAAGTTCGTTTACGCGACATTTTCATGAAAAAACCGGTTTAGGCTTCATCTCGGGTATATATGGACCGATATCGGAAATTTTCATTTTCCATGTTTATATCGTTCAAAACTATTTTTTTTTTTTTGCGTTTTAGTCACCACGCTTAATGAGTATGTGAAGTTTGAAGCAAAACAAACAAATTCTGATTCAGAATATATATATACTTTATAGGAACGCAAATGAAAACTCTAGAAATTACAAACGGAATCACAAACTTATACATATATACCCTTTACATTTTTGTGAAGGGTATAAAAATGGATACACATAAGTATGTCTAAAATGATAAACTTTTTTATAACTAGAATCGATTAGATGGTACATGGAAATTTGTCTGATTTGCGGTCAAAGAAATACGAGTACAACAGCTTTAAATTGTAGCAAAACGTTGACCGACATTGGTCAGAAGTAAGTTTTTTTTTTTTTTTGTCTGCACAGCTTTGTAACTTATTTTTGTGAAATTAAAAATATAAATATATGCGTCTAAAAAGAAACGCAGTTTTTAATTTGTTTAAACACAGCATGAAAATTGTTTGCCATAAACACTATCGAATTTTAGTAACCTAGACAGTTGTAAGGAACCCAACTTGCGCAAATCTGACTCGCGGATTTATTAAATTATGAAATTGATATTTTCCATTATAAAGATAGCAAATAAAAGTAAAACTTAAAAAAGTTTTAATTTAAAAAGTTCCTTTAACTGTGCAATAATAACATATATCTGTATGCTACCTATGGAAAAATAGCCTGTGGTTAAGCTATAGAAGGCGCTATAAAGATAGTTTGGGATGAGTGTAAATAAGTTTCAGATTTCATGTCTTTAGGCTGAATGCTGAAGAACATTAGAAACACTAGCACAATTATAGGTAGAGTAACTTTTGCGGTTATAAAAGGAACAAAAGCAGAAATGATGAAAGTTTGCCTTAAATCCTCTACTTTATACAGTTTTGTTTAGAGAATGGACTTGCTATTAAACATGAGGGCTTCCCTTAGGAGGTGTGAACAAATACTTTCAACAACAGCCGCTCAAATTCGACGGTAGTTATTCTTCCCCGATTGAGATTTTTATAAATCAAATTGTCACAATAGTTCACAAAGATATATATCATAAAATTTTTGAAATCAATTCTTGGCCAATTCAGGATATATGAGTCAATATCAAGGAGGCAGTCCGACATCCATAAAAATTTGAATTTGCTTAATCCTTTTGGCTTACCATCACACAATCTTTTACTACCAATACTTTTAAAAAACTTAGGCCCAGGGCCTAAAAGATAATTTCCAATGATTCCAAAAAAAATTTTGTTTTTAATTACTGTTAACTAATACCAGGAACAAACTTTCTCTTTCTCGTTTTGAGAGAAACATATTTTTCTAATGGTTGATTTATGACTGGTTGCCAACCGAAGCAATCTATATACACATTTTGACCACAAAATAACTCGGTACCGAATATTGCTTACCAGTTAGCTCTACGCCTCAAGCATATTGATTGTATATTTATCTCACATGACTCCATATTTTCCTTTTTCTGCATCTTTTACGTCTTTCCTTATAATGATCAGAACTTCGTATAATGGTTTTTACTTTTACTCTTATAGTAGAGGATTTACTTTTATTCTTGTAGTTAAACAAACATAGGCTAGTAACTTATAAAGAGAAAAATTAAATTTTGTTTAATAATATTTCTTGCAAAACACTATGGCTTGACAGTTTTGAAGTCATAAACACATAGCAGCGAGTGAAACAACTTACTATGGGAATGATGTTTCATCTCTTGTGAAAATACACAATATTTCCAATGATATCTTTTGCGACAAACTCTCGATTAGCATTTTTTTTGCCCTTCACAAAAATGTAAAGGGTATATATAAGTTTCTGATTCCGTTTGTAATTTCTACAGTTTTTTTTTGTGGCCCTATAACGTATATATATTCTGAATCAGAATTAATGGAAAAGTCGATTAAGCGATGTCCGTCTGTCGGTCGTTGAAATACCGTGTCTGAGAAAACCATTAGACATATAAACTTTTTTCTTTCACCATTCTATTACTCCATCGTGTCATGTGTTTGCTGTTGAAATTCCGTAATATCGGTCCACGTATAACTGAGATATATTCAAAATTCCGAAAAAAGCCATGAATTTTTGCAATTTTGTATGAAAATTTTTGAAAAAAAAAATTGTTTGTTTTGCTTCAAACTTCACACACTCATTTAGCATAGTAACTAAGAGGCAAAAAAAAAATTCTGATATTGGTCCATATATACCGTAGATATAGCCCAAATCGGGGTTTTCATGAAAATGTCGCTTAAGCGAACTTAAACAACTTTTTTTGCTTAAAAGTAGTTCTGGTAATAAATTAAGGTTATATAAATATGGAAAATGAAAATTTCCTCGGTCCACGTATACCCAAGATATAGTCTGAACCGATTTTTCCATTAACATTTTTTTTTTTTTTTTTGCTGAAAAGCAGTTCTCGTTATAAAAGAAGGTTACTAAAATACAGAAAATTGAAAATTCCGATACCGGTTCATATATAACCGAGCATATTTAGTTCAAATTTTTAAATATATACTATACATATACGTGAAGGGTATTTTAGATTCGGCTCAGCCGAACATACCACACTCTTACTTGTTATTATTGAAGTTTTAGAAACATCTGATATGTTGCCACTGAGTTAAATTTTAAATATATATTAAATCTAATTAAAGCATATATGTATATTAAAGCACAAAGCATAATATGTTTCAAGTTCATTGAAAATTAGCCAATAAAATCGAATATTTATCATCAAGGTAATAAATATTTTCCTGTACGTGCTTGAAGTGCACATACGAGGATACTCAAAATATTAAAATTTTCAGGCAAAATAAACAAAACGTACGAGAATATGATATATTTATGTTGGAATTCTAATTTATTTGAATGTTGTTGAAGCATCTAACAGCTAGGACTATGATTTTTTTGAAGGGCTTAAGATCTGTTTTGTTGTCCGACAGTAAAAAATGAGAAATATTCTCATTCACACTTTAATCTTTAGGTTTTTATTAATTTACATGTTACAGTAAATTTGTTAAATAAAAATGTTGTTAATACTCGTATAAGATAAAATGTCTGCTTATCTTTAAGGACAACAAAGCGTGCTTCTTCAAGGTGGACACAAATAAATGATTAATAATTCCATTCTGCTTTACTGAGGCAGCTTTCATTTTTCATCTCTTACTTTCTGTAAAATGTTTAATCAGATTTAGTATCCCAGAAGAAATATTCCATTTATATAATTATACTTATGAATCTTTCTCAGATTTTTTCATGGTAAATTAACTACGAGTTGCTGCTACAGGAAACTTTGCCTTTTTTTACATTTTTTTGATAAACTTTTAGCCATTAACACTAAATTAACGAACCATTTTGCAGGAATCATAATTTAAAACAGTGGTGCCCAAAAGTTCTATATGGAAGAGTACACACCAATACATTTAAGCCAAAAATATTTTTATATAATATTTTTTGTTGTAAAAAGTAATAAATTTACAAAAACAAAATTCACACTGATAGTCGCTATCATCAATGTTTACCAGCAAAATATGCGAAAGTGTTGTTGCTTTGCTTTTGTGAGTGTGCGGTGAAGAAGGAAACAAATATATAAGACGAAGTTGTTTGTGTATTTTTCACTGCTAGTGCTGAGCGCAGTATTTGTATGTTAAAGAGCACAGCCCTATGACTAGGGCCTTTACAAAAACAATTGAGTATCAAGCGCATAGGCCTGGGCACACTGGATTTAAAATTTATACAAAATAAAAAAGAAGCACATTTTGTTGAGCTATTACTCAAATATCAGTGGAAGCTCAAAAACAAGTAGTGTAAAAACAAAAAAACAAAACAAAAATTATCAAATTATTAAAAATTATATCGGGTGGTTAAATTTCAAGGGCCGATGTTGAATGTGAACCACACCTAAACGCCAAGTTTTTTTTTTCGAATTTTATATAACATTTCTCTATTTCAGACTTACTCAACTTGAACCATGGAGATATACACAATCCAACAACGTGTTGAATTTATCCAGACTTATTATGAAAATTTTCGAAGAAAATCATCTTCAGTGATGAGGCACATTTTCACCTCAGTGGATTCGTCAATAAACAGAATTGCCGCATTTGGCCGAATGAGAATCCAAGAGTGACTGTCGAGAAAACAATGCACCCACAAAGAGTGACTGTTTGGTGCTATTTATGTGCTGCCGGCATCAACGGGCCGTATTTTTTCCAAAACACAGCTAACGAAACAATTCCTCTTTTGCGCAACAAATTCAATGGCCGTGTTATCTCACGTAATGGCGATGTCAATGGGCCGCCAAGATCATGTGATTTGACACCGTTGGACTTTTTTCTTTGGGGTTATTTGAAAGAAAAGGTGTACGTCAATTAAGCCAGCAACAATTCAACAGCTAAAGGATGAGATAATTCGGCACATCAACGGCATAGAACCTCCATTATGCCTCAGGGTCATCGAAAATTTGTACCATCGGATGGAGGAGTGCCGCCGTGGTCGCGGCACCCATTTGGCCGATATTTTGTTCCATACATAATTGAGTAATACCAATATATCATGATAAAATAAAATTACAATAATTTTCTAAATAGTTTGTGTTTTATTCAAAATCAACATCGGCCCTTCAAATTTAACCACCCTTTATTAATACCCCTGATGATTGAATAAAGCAAACGAAACGTTGGGAAAAACAGATATAAATTATTTAAATTTAATCTGACCATATTGAAGCCCGAAGGTAACCCCTTTTTAAACAATAAAGGTTTTTAGTAAATAGTTATAAAAAGCAAACTTAATAAAATTTCACTACACTACACTATCGTTATTTCAGCCGCACTATTCACTAATGGTAATTGTTGTTGTCTAACTAAAATATAATAAATAAATTGAATAATATACAAATTTTTTTTTTAATTTTCTTATCACATCCTATATTAAAAAATTATATCCTTTTTTAAGGAGAGAAAAATAACTATAATACGAAAAAAAATTTTTACACCGGCATAAAGCTTCCTTTGCTTAGCAAAGATAACGATAAATATTTTTTCGCACTGCTTTCTTGGAAAAACATCAAAGAAAATTCTTTTAGTCTATGGTCAGACAGAGCGATTTTAATTGCCGAATTTTTTAGCAATTTTCTTTTGGAATTGCTTTCTTGTCCACACACAAAAACTTTTTTCGGCAATTCTTGAGCAATTCTCTACCTCTACATACACACATGAGGGAAAAGTGAGGAATTGCCGAGTATCGGCAATTTTTTTCCTTCTTATTCTCCTCACCGAAAGCTTCTATAAAGTCAAGAATTGCCCAACTAAAGTTGCTGTGTGTGACCTAGTACTTAGTAATTTGTTTAGCTCTAAGATAAACTTGTTTAGAACCTTTTTATTTGATATTTATACACGCAAAGAAAAGGCAGTTTGATATATGGTTGTGACAACATAATATATATTCTATAAGAGTGTGTCTTGCTGTTAAACACAGCGTATTATTGGTTGAATTATAGTTTATTCCTCTATAAATATGTTACTTTTTGCATTTCTGTTAATTCTATGGTCGCCGTCTATAAATTTCAAGGTATGGTTGCATGCAATAATGGCAATTGTAAAAAAATTTTTAAAAACAACTATAGCTTTTATCACATCCGATATAAAAATGTTTGTGTTTATAATATGTATGATATGCTAATTCATATCCAACAAAAGAGTTTAAAAAATAAATTTGCTATTTTTGTCATTAATAATATTTTCTTCCAGTCGCTGACACATAACTTTTTTTGGAAATAAAAATATGTTTTGTGTACTTTTAATTTGAAAAATATATACATATATTTGTTCAGCTTTATATAAAAAGGACAAAAAAAGAGCACAAAATTGGCGAAAAATACATTTGAGCATTCGCGAATGTATAAAGGTAAGTTTGTAATATTAAGATATAAACATATGTAACAATACGACTACGAGCAACCATATTAATATGGTTAAAAATTACTTTTAAAATTGCAATCGCCGGCGAAGTTCTTAATAACTATTTTTGTTTTATTGCAGCAGATGGATAATTTGACATCAAAGAGGAGATGCAACATGATTATTTTTTAAAATTTATATTCAACATACATAGTATTAAAATACATCGTGTGGTTAAATTTCAAGGGCCGATGTTGAATGTGAACCACACCTAATCGCCACGTTTTTTTCCGAATTTTATTTGACATTTCTCTATTTCAGACTTACTCAATTTGAACCGTGGAGAGATACACAATTCAACAACATGTTAAAGTTATCTAGACTTATTATGAAAATGATGATCAATTTTCGAAGAAAATCATCTTCAGTGATGAGGCACATTTTCACCTCAGTGGATTCGTCAATAAACAGAATTGCCGCTTTTGGGCGAATGAGAATCCAAGAGTGACTGTCGAAAACCAATGCACCCACAAAGAGTGACTGTTTGGTGCGGTTTATGTGCTGGCGGCATCATCGGGCCGTATTTTTTCCAAAATAAGGCCGGTCAGGCAGTTACTGTGAATGGTGTTCGCTATCGTGAGATGATAACGAACTTTTTATGGCTCGACTTGGAAGATATGGATGTAGAGGATATGTGGTTTCAGCAGGACGGTGCCACTTGCCACACAGCTAACGAAACAATTGCTCTTTTGCGCAACAAATTCAATGGCCGTGTTATCTCACGTAATGGCGATGTCAATTGGCCGCCAAGATCATGTGATTTGACACCGTTGGACTTTTTTCTTTGGGGTTATTTGAAAGAAAAAGTGTACGTCAATAAGCCAGAAACAATTCAACAGCTAAAGGATGAGATAATTCGGCACATTAACGGCATAGAACCTCCATTATGCCTCAGGGTCATCGAAAATTTGGACCATCGGATGGAAGTGTGCCGCCTTGGTCGCGGTGCCCATTTGGCCGATATTTTGTTCCATACATAATTGAGTAATACCAATATATCATAATAAAATAAAATTACAATAATTTTCTAAATAGTTTGTGTTTTATTCAAAATCAACATCGGCCCTTGAAATTTAACCACCCTTTATTATAAGCTGTCTTTTTCTTGTAATTAATTAGCATATGTATGTACTTGTGCTAATTATAAGAAATATATGGTTCCATTACAATAAAGCTATTTGTACATTAGTATGGTTATTTCATGAAACATGGTTACATATGAGAAAAGTATGAGTGGTTAATATAAAAGTATCGTTGAGTATGACGATTATTTGATAACTTTAATCACTACTGTGGTTACTTATTATTATAATAATGTTAAACCAAAATATATTATGGTTACTTATAATATTTTTTTCCAGTACTATGGTGTGTCCTGTCGATGGTGTTGTAAATGTAACAATATTGTAATATCAAGTACAACCATATAATCCAACAATAGTTTGTTGCTTTTAGGATATTGTCGTATCAACTATATATTTTTTTCTACGTGTATTTTTTCTATTTATTATATTAAAGAAAGCAATAACATTACGGCGAAACCAGCTGCGGGCCCTAGCTACTGCTTTAAAATCATAATAATTTAGCACTATTCCAGCATTTTCCTTTCAATATTGATAGCATCAACTTACCGAATTTATATTAAACTTGATGAGAAATGCTCTAATCCAGAAAGAAAATTGAAAACAGGCAATTTAAAATCATAAGTTTCACAGCACTTTCCTTAACTTTTGGGGGTTTTTTAACTTTACTAATATATTTATATTTGATCCTAATACATTAAATTTACTTTTTCCCTTATTTTTATTAAAAGCAGTTTTCATTTAATTAAATTCTTTGAGAACACTTGTTGTTACTTTGAATATTCTGGCTTATCAACACGTGTTTTATATTTTCACTTCTACAGATATCCCCTTTAATTCACACAGTTGGATTTCTTTTCACGTTTACTTTATTAAAGCACACATTTTAAAATAGAATAAGTATTATTGTAAAACATTTTTTTCGCTTTTCATTTGTTTATCTAAGAATTTTTTTTCTTGTTAAAAAATCACCACAATTTTGCCGCAAAGAAAAAAAGTCTACCGCTTTCACTGATACCCGAAAGATGACTGCCTCCAAAACTGTAGTCAGCTGTAGAAATTTGTTATCCTTTTGAGATGTTTATATTGTTCGTAACAACACGAGAATTCTTATTCTCCGTAACGACGCATTTACGTGGTTGTATGAGTGAAACATGAAAAGCACTCATTTATTGAAAACGAATATTGCCATATTAAAAAATTAAGTTGTATGCTTTCATAATATTACAGATTGCGATTTTAACACGCTTGCACGTTTGAGTTTTAACGCTTTAATTTATAAATGAGCGTTAAAGTTCCATAGAGTAAAGAAACAACATATTTTTGTAGCTTGTGAAGCAGAAATAAAGCTTTTAAATATTTTTGCTGCTGTGACATTTGCACTACTGAATAAGTTATAGGCAAATTACTTATGTGTTAAGCAATAAACACATTGATGCCAGCAGACAACCGACTTCAATTCATTAAGTGCTATCCACACCTGACATGAGAACACTAACAGAAACAGCAAAATACTGTTACTGTCAGGTGTAGACTGCAAATGTTACTGTGTTCTTGCCGTCGTGACACGGCTGTTAAGACGTCTGTTTTAAAAGCTCCGTCTTAACAGAAAATGACATTTCAATATGAAGAAAGTAAAAACAGTTTTAAATTAAAAGAAATTATCAAAAAAAAAAAATTATTTTAGATTGCTTAAAAGCAGCGCAACTGAATTGGTTTATGGGCAGAAATTCGACATTGAAGTTGGATTGAAAACTTTTATTATACAACGCAATTTTAAAGCCTATATGGTGCTATGGAATTCAACTATGGGGCACCGCCTCCGCTTCAAACGTTGAAAAAATTCAAAAGCGACAAAACAAAATTCTTCGAACAATTACCGCAGCTCCATGGTACGTAAAAAACTCACGAATTCATAAGGATCTCTGTGTTCCTCTTGTAAAAGACGAATTTTCAAAGTACGCAACAAGGTATATCAGTAAATTGGAACTTCATCCAAATCGTCTTGCACGCAATATACTTAATTTTGAAGGTCACTCTCGGTTTTGAAGAAGGGATACCGCTGCCACCATCAGATTGCTCAATAGGTGATTTTACCGATATTGACCGTGCAAAATAAAACATTTTTGTCTAGCATTGGCTGGACTTTAATTTTTATGTATTTAGTATTAAGATTTGAATACTAATTGTAAGATCACTTTGTGAAGATTCAATAAATAAATGAATGAATAAATATATTTTTTCCACAAACTATAGGAAAGGATATAAAAAGTGATGATGTGCTTTTGTTGAAGGAGTTAAAATAATGAAAAATCAAGACATACGTATACTCCACCATGTAACAATCTTGTTGTCAAAGGTTTGTTTTAACAGTATGTCTCAACAGCTTTTCATGTCTAATGTAGACGGGCAGTTATGTCGAATATAAAATACATGTATTTAAATGCTAAAATCTTCTGAAAACGTATAAAAATTTTCCTTAAAACTAACACCTTTGCAGAAAAGAAAATACAACAATGGGAGTATTTGGTGGGTCCCTTTCAACAAGGTGCCAATTTTCAAGGGCCCATCAAAATATAGATGGATATAAACATAATTTGTTTAACGAGCTTCTCGTGTAAACCGTTTGATGTGGTAATGCTGTATTTTCGGCATTAACGTATACACGGTGACAGCACTAGAGCAAAATTACAACAATACAACAAAAACAGGCATGTGGTAAGCTATGTTTGTCAAAAATAGTTGTAACTATTTTCACTATTATAAACTATGAATGTACCTTTTCATAATTATAAATTATTTTTATTTCAATTATGTTTAATGTCACAAAATAATTTTTATTTAATTAAGTTTAATTCAGAATAAAATACTTAATTCTCTCAAAAATGTAAACAATACATTTGACGTAAATAGCTTACTATATTGCCAGTAGCAAAACCAGTCATATGTCGTAGTGCTGCCACCGTGTATACGTTAATGCACCTCGGGTGGGCTGACACAAAAGTTGGGAATAAAAAAGGACGTGGGTGGGCAACACCGGTCATATGTTGGATGCCTAACCTAGTGTCTACAACTGCGACTAACTCTGAGATAATATCTGACAAAACGTCGGCAGAATGAGAGAACGAATTTCTTTATGTCCATCTTCATATCTAACAACGAGCAAACGTATTGTATATAGTTAATCTTATAAGAATTCATAAATCAATGAAAGCCGAGAAGAAAACACATCCTTGCGATGAATAAAATCTTATACGGATTTCGTATATGCGCACATTTTGTACAAAATTAATCACTTACAGCATATATTTAATGCATAAAAACAAACTGTTTTCCATTTAAAATGGGGTTTTTTAAGATATTTTGCAAAATTAAGAATCAGTAAAATTGCAATGGTATCTTTTTGTAAACAAACACCACACAATCGATTTTTTGACAGCTCTTATTATAAGATCGTTGCCATAAGATTTCTCATAAGAACGCTCTCATAAAAATTATTATAAGACTGTCTACACGTAACAGAATTCTCTCTGCGATTGAATTTGATGTTCTCATCTCAGATATTATCGCAGGTGTGGACACTAAGTAAGATACATGAAAATTTTTTTAAATGAGTTTTCGGGTTGGAAAAACTTCAAGTTGGAGATAGATTCGAAAAGTTCTGATGAGAGAGAGCGATGGTGTTTTACTATTCGTGATTTTTTTTTAACAGATTTTATATTAAAAATTTCAAACATTTTAAAAAATTTTCAGGTGAACGCAAATTAAATCTTAAAAGGAAAAGCAGAGAAAATCTTTAAACACATAGACGACAGCGGACAGCAGCAATCTGTCAAAAATAAAATACATATGTTTAGATGCACACAATAGGTGTGTTTCTTTACTTTACTTTGGGATCCCGCGGGATCCCAATTTGCACGAAAAGCGTTCCCGTACTTTAAAATTGGGCAAATGAGAGCGCTTTTGAGAGAATAGTATGCTTCCTCTTCTTGCACTAAACAGCCCGTACTTTTTCTTCGGGCTAGTTTGGGCAAGTAATTAAGCAATCAGCTGTTCGAAAAATAAACAATAGCAAAGAAACAAAGTTCATTTGAATCAACTCGTATACAAATCATTTCAGTGTTTTTATATAAAAATTAAATACACAGGAATGTACAAAAGACCTTAAAAGCTAAAAAGTGAAAAATATCACAGTATTTTTTCGTAAAACTAAGTGACAATTTTTTTTGCCATATCAAAACACAGCATATGTTTCTTTTTGGGCTAGAAATTTGGCTTTTTGCGTTCCCGTACTTTAGGTAAATTTTATCTGTATTTGAGAGTAACTCATGCATGCTCTCTTTTGCCCGAAACTTGCCCGGAAAGTAAAGAAACACACCTAATAGGTGTGTTTCTTTACTCTACTTTGGGATCCCGCGGGATCCCAATTTGCACGAAAAGCGTTCCCGTACTTTAAAATTGGGCAAATGAGAGCGCTTTTGAGAGAACACTATGCTTCTTCTTCTTGCACGAAACAGCCCGTACTTTTTCTTCGGGCTAGTTTGGGCAAGTAGTTAAGCAGTCAGCTGTTTGAAAAGTAAACAATAACAAAGAAAAAGTAAATCTGTGCGAAAAAGAAAATAAAATTAAAAATTTGTATTAACAAATAAAGCATATTAATTATAAAAACTGTTTTATACTTAAATTTATTATTGCAAGTTTATATGTACAGATACATATGTATATATGAATATATGTACATACTTACATTCGTATCTAATATATTTTGTTCAAGCGGAGTTTTATATAAGTACATATTTCTATATAAGAAGCTCTAAGGGAGAAAATGTTTCAAATACACCAAAACGTAAGTACCTAGGTATGGATATGAATGAATCTACATATGAATGAATCTACATTTTTAATTTTTATGTGTTTTACTTGTATATGTACCTACATATATATACTTTCTGTAGATGGATTGCAACAATACAATATCAGATGAAGATTTGTATGAAACAATTGTTGCAGAGCTTATGAACACTTCCAGTGAGTCAAGTGCTGATGATGACATTATTGACCAGGATTCTGACAGCGAAGAATGTGTTTCGCAAATTGTTTTTCAATGTTTGGAAACTCAAAGAAGAAATAGCATTCCAAACTATTTACAGGAAGTTATCATTTCTTATACCAAAGAAGAGTTCCGGCAACACTTTCGCATTTCTAGGGACTTGTATATAAATCTATCAAACAGATTTTCAGAAAGTGAAATATATAAAAATCTTCGTGCTGATAAACGTTTACCAGCAACATCGTACTTGGCTGTTTTTTTGTGGTTTGCGGGTCATGAAGCATGCAGTTTCCGCGATTTGTGCGACCGCTTCAATTTCGCACTTTCCACTGTCTGCAGAATCATTGATAAAACTTCAATGTTCATTAGCAGTTTAAGTCCAAGTGTTATTAAATGGCCGAATGAAGATGAGAAGCAAGAGTCTGCGCTTTTTTTTGGCAACAAATGCGGGTTTTCGAAAGCCATAGGTAAGTAAAATATAAGTTTCATAGTTCATATCTTATTTTGTTCATATTTGTCTTCACAATGCAGGTAGTATTGATGGGACACATGTGGTTATTGACCCTCCTAAAGAATGCAAGGATGATTACATCGATCGCAAAGGCAACACAACTCTTACAATGCAAGCAGTTTGCAACGAAAAAAAAAAGTTTATTAATATTTTCGTAGGCTTCCCGGGATCATCTCATGATAGTTGGGTGTACCAGAATTCTCCATTGTACCAACATTTGCCAACGCTTTGTGGTGGTAATATACATATGTACGTACTCAAGTATACATACGTATATGTACATACATATGTATATGTTTGCTAGAAATTTAGGTTTAAAAATTTTTCTATTGCAGACTATTATCTGTTAGGGGATTCAGCATATCCTTGCACCCAGTATCTAGTGACACCGTACAAAGATAATGGCCATTTGACAAAAGCACAGAAAAATTTCAATATTAAATTAAGCTCAGGTCGCGTGTGCATAGAACATTCATTTGGGATGTTGAAGCAACGTTTCAGGCAATTGTACTATTGCAAATTAAGAGGTGTAGCGAAGCTATGCCACTTTATACGTGCGTGCTGTGTCCTTCACAATCTCGCCAACGATAACGATTTGGTGTTTTCCGAAGAAGAGGAAGAATCAAATTTAGAAAGAGATTTGGTAGTAGAAACATTCAAAGGAAATGCCGTAAGGGATACAATTTGTGCAGATTTAGAGTCAAATACCAAATAAGCGCTTTTAATGGATTTAATATTTTATTATTCATTTCTTCAATACATATATTCAATAAAATTAAAAAAAGATAAATAAACGTATTATACATACATAAAAATAAAATTTTTTTTTTTTTTTTTTGAAAAAGTAATGAACGCTATTGGTTTTTAAATAAAAAAAATGTAACTAAAAATATAAATAACAAAATCCAGTTCTAATAAAAACAACTAAATTGGATCAGTGTAAGTAAAAAACAGAACACTCAATTCCAATAGAAATTGTGTAAGGTACTTTCTAAGAACACATCTTAAGGCACAGGTAGGCATACAATTTATTGACTTCTTTGTTTCACCAACATTTCTAATAACTCAAATTTTTTTTGAGACCTTTCCTCTCTTTTCTCAGCACGCTCATCTTTTTTCTTCATCAAATGTAATACCTTGTCATGAAAATTCTTTTTTTCCTTTACTGACTCCTCAATTTTTTCCAAAACTTTTTCTCTAACAGTGGGCTTAAATCTGCTCTTAAAAATTTTCTTCGGACTTAGTTCTTCATCTGTTGGGATAAATTTTTGCACCATTAAAATCGTTTTTTATGTACAAACACATACAAAATATACAATGCCAAATAAGCTAATATTATTAAATAATAAGAAAACAACAAGAAATCTAATCAACAACAGTTCAAAATAACTGGCGTATGAAAAGATGCTGAAAAAATTTATGTAGCTGCCATAAATTTAACCTTTTAAAGAATTCTCCGTGTCACTATTCCTATCATCTACCGGAAGCGGGTTTCTTGAAGTTTCGTTGATGTCTTCGCTATCTAGCACAAATTCTGGATTAATGCCCTTCTTTTTTCCAAGGATTAAGTTCAGTTCGCTGAAAAGAAAAAAAACATATTTTTATTGTATACAAGTATTGAAGTATAAATATATGCGTACTCATAGTAAGAACAGGTTTGCCTGTTTCGTCCAGTTTGCCTGTTATTAAGGACCGTTTTTTTAAACGATCGCTCTAGGCCCCTAAATTTATTTTCAATTTGTATTGGGGTGTATGAATATCCTTTATCACACATTTTATTTGCAATGAGCTGGTACATTTTTGCTTTTGTTTTAACATAAATGCTTTTCCCCAATTTTGGACGCATCTCTTGCACCAAGCTTAACATTAGTTTAGTAGCAGCATCATGCCAATTTTGTTTATCATCTGTAATATGTAAATAAAAAATAATAATCTTGTAGTATAGGTACATATCGACACAATGCTTATTAAAACGTCTTACCACTTGTCTTTATTGAGGTAAATATCTGACTCCCCGTCGCCTCATCCGTAAATGTTTCTTCCGGTGCTGCTAATAAAAAGGTAAAAGTAAACTTTCAACCAGTATTTACCAACTGACTAATACTAACTAAGTTCTTGTTGCGATGACTGGGTAAATATAATTTCGTCATATGTTTCATCCTGCTTAGACAGTACGTCCTGAGTAACTTTAAGCCTGTAATAATCGTCTGGCAAAGAAAATTAAATGTTGAAGTACATAATTCTTAATTTAGTATAAATACCATTTTCAACATCACGATAAGTGCGCGGAGAACAACATATTGTAAGCGATTCCATTTTTATTTTAGAAATTGCGTTTTTATTTTATATTTACGCGAAATTTTCACAAAAAAGTTTTTTCTACACAATTCAAACACACGCGCTATTTTTTCTTTTTGTCTGTTGGGCGTTTAAAACAGCTGACGATTTCTTTTGCGGTAAAATATTTGGTTTTTCGCGTTCCCGTACTTTTATACATATTTGGCATTTATTGAGAGAAATTGTAGTTTACTCTCATTTTACCAAACTTTGCCCAAAAAGTAAAGAAACACACCTAATTATTTTAACGACATCACAGCAGCACGACTTCACAACATCGGTTGCTGCTGCTGCCAGCTTAGACTAATTTCTATTTTCGTAAGCAGCAAAAAGTAAATGCAGTGCTGCCACTATAAAAATAAATTGGCAACAATAAAAACTTAAATTTGTTTGAAATATTTAATAGAAATAAACTTCGCATAAATAAAATAAACAAATAAATTGCTAAGTTTTTACAGTTTTACGTGATATTATTACGTTTTCAGTCGGTAATTTGAATTTTATTTATGTAAAATATATGTGTGGCACTTCTGAAATTTGCATTGTTTAAATACACATAGTGCTGCTGCTGTCTTTAAAATAATTATGTTGCTGACGAGACGGCAGCATTTGAAGCTAACTTCATTTGTAGCCTTGAAGTTGTGAAGTCTGCTGTCGTCTAAGTATTTAGAGCTTGAGACTCAGATTAAACAATTGGGTGTTTTATTCGCTATTTTTAGCTTCTACCATTTATACCAATAAAAAATTATAAATAGCTTGTTTTCTATGTTTCCCTGCTATCTATATGTCGACATTTCATAGGAACTACCCTATTCATCAGTAGACTTTGGAAATTTTTGAAAGATATTCTCAAACATTCAACTTTATATCCCAACAATCTAAATAAATTAAAGTTGTTAGTAATTGTAATTCTGTATATTTATTGTGCAATTATAAATAAATGTATATCAAACCGCAGAGTTTATTCGCTTTATTAGCTTCTAGTATTGATACCAATCCAAAAATTATAAGCTTCTGGTTTTCTAAGCTTACTAAAGGTACTCTCAAACATTCAATTTTATATCCCAATACTTAAATAATTAATGAGAATTTAAAAAGATAAATGTTTTAATAATACCTGTCGAAGTATTTTTTTTTTTTATAATTCAATTATTTATTGTATCTTGTAAAAGAACTAACAATAAGTATGCAAATCTTAAAACTAAAAATTCATTAATTAATATAGAAAAAAAATTAATTAATATTGAAAAATTTTATTTACTTAGGTCCAACCAATGCTAGACGAAAAGTTGTTTCTTGCGTGTATTTTGTTGGTAAATCACCTTTCCAACGCTCTGATGGTTGCAAGGGTGACCATCCTTCTCAGTCGAGTGTGGCCACCAAAGTCAAGGATGCTACGTGCGAGAGGATTCGGGTGAGACTCTAGTCTGTTAATGTACCTTATCGCGTGTTTTGAAAATTCATCTTTCACTAAGGGTACACCTAGATCTTTGTGAATTCGAGAGTTTTTAACATACCCTAAAGCTGCAGTAATTATACGGAGAATTTTATTCTGGCGCTTTTGAATTTTCTCAATGTTAGATGCAGAGGCGGTACCCCACAATTGAATTCCATAGCTCCATATTGGCTTTAGGATTGCGTTATACAACAAAAGTTTGCAATCTAACTTCAACTACTAAATGCAATACGGTGCAACTAAATTGCACCGCTTTTAATTTCATCTGGGTGACTTTAGCTTCAATGTGAGACTTCCACCTGAGCCTACGGTCGAGATGAATAACAAGGTATTTGACTTCACTGTATTGCGGAACAATATAGTTGTTGATTTTAATAGCCGAACAAGTTTTTCTACGTAGTGTGAATGTAACATGGGTCGAAGTATGAAAAACAAGCTTTTTATTTTTATCACGTGTCTTACAAGCCATCGTAATATTTTTAAGTACAATCCGCCGTCTTCTTTCACATTTCAAAACAAACATTTCAGTGCCGAAATGTTCTAAGCACATAAACTGTGTTACAATTAGAGTTTTTATTTTGCCGCAATTTTTCATTTCCCGGGAAAACGGGAATTGTTTTATAGTTTCCCGGGATCCCGCGCGCTAGAAATAATAGGACTGTTTTGTGTTAGTCATTTACAAAAATTTTATGAGACAGCTTAGCAAAGCTAAAATTGCAACAATAGTACACAAATTACTTTTATTTAGAACCAAGTTCAATGTAGGCTGAGGTTTTCTTATTTTAAGGGGTATTAAGTCTCTAAATTTACATGAATACGTTATTATATTTTATACAAAAATGTCACAACAGACACAAAAACAACAGGATTAAATTTACAGCCTTGATAAATGTCGATAAAGGTTACAGTCAATCTCGTCTCTAATAGATTTGAGTCAATTAAAACTTAATAAATAATTGTTAATGTGAGTTTAGAGACCACAAATGCTTGTGGAATGATTTAAATTACAATTTAGCAAATAGCGCTACCTAAATCAACATCAGTATTACGCTTAAGACTGCTGCCGAATATGTCAAGTTTTAAGAACCATGATTTTAACTGTTTGATTTGTATTTAAATGGGTTTGTGATTTATCGAATCACAACTGAATAGGCAACCACACACTTTAGCGTATTAGTGGTACAATTACTCAAAAAATCAATTCAATTGTAGATTTAGCTATAAATCTTCGCAGCATGAAAACTCACTGGCTTAAATTTCAACATTTTACAAGCAAATTTTTGTAGGTGTGTCTGTTTTGAAAGAGGATTATTGTAATTATATAAGTAATAAGAAACGTTTACACTTACCGCTAGGCACTCACACAGTCATACTTTAAGATACTTCATAGGAAACAAAACTTACATGCGTTGCTGATAACAATTGTTGAGGATATGAGAATTTAACTTTAGAAAACAATTACGGTATTTAAAGGGTGGTCATAAAGTCTCAAGTCTTAAAATAATAGCATGAAAACAATATAGCTGCTGCAAGCATCTTATCATAATTTAGCGTGCTGTATTCAATTTCAGTCAGCTGCTGAAAAGAGATAACAAAACAGAATTTTAAAAATAAATACCAATAAAAAATTATCAATAGCTTGTTTTCTATGTTTCCCAGCTATCTATATGTCGACATTTCATAGGAGCTACCCTAATCATCAATAGACTTTGGAAATTTTTGAAAGATATTCTCAAACATTCAACAAAAGTTTCCAAAGCCTACTAATGATTAGGGTAGCTCCTATGAAATTTTGACATATAGATAGCTGGGAAACATAAAAAACAAGCTATTTATAATTTTTATTGGTAGGTGAGGTTAGGTTGTACAGGCCGCCAGTTTCATGAAACCAGCCCACTTGGGTCCTTTTGGTCCCGTTGTGTTGCCTGAGGGAGAAGTGCAGCCCACGAGACTTACACTTCCCCCGAAGGTTCAAAAACAACCCGAAAGCCGGATAAAGGAATCCAGTCTGTTCACTCGGCATTCCGATATATTTGCCAACCCGTGCAACATCGGTCCGCCTAGATACAGCGCTCTCATAGAACAGAGAGCCGGGCATCGACAGAGCAAATGCTCAACACTTTCCTCCTCGTCTTCATCCTCGCAACTTCTGCAGAAATCATTAAATGGAAGATTTAACCTCCTAACATGCGTCCCTATGAGACAATGTGCTGTCAGAACTGCCCCCAAGGTACGCAACCTTTGACGGGGAAAACCCTTTAGGATCGCAGTTCTTCTACGATCATACGCAGGCCATGTCAGCCTTGCTACTCCGCAGGTGACCTCACCAGACCATCTGTCCTGTGCAGTCCCTACAAGTTGATGATGCACTTGGTTTTTACAGCTGTTAAGCGGGACTCCTACCATCGTATCAATGTGCCCTCTCTGTAGACGAGCTCCGGCTTTCGCCAGCTCATCCGCCACAATATTTCCGGGCACTCCACTGTGCCTCGGTACCCAGAAAAGCTCAAGGCTTGAATGTCTCGCTATCTCATTAAGAGATATCCGGCATTCCTGAACCAACCTGGACGTCGTATAGACACCCACAAGCGCATTTAACGCAGCCTTACTATCAGTACAGATTCGGATATTCACCCCGTATACCCTATAGTACCTCAACCAGTTAGCTGCTCTCAAAATAGCTGTAATTTCAGCCTGAATTACGCTACACTCGTCATATAGCTTAAAACTGATCCTCCTCTGATACTGGGGCATAAAGATGCCACCACCAACTCCCATGTCCGACTTGGATCCATCTGTGAAAATTTCAATCATGCTCTCTTGGCGACCCATTTGGTTCGCTGCCGAGGCCGTCCTTGATGAGATCACGTCAAATCTCTTGTCAAGCATTAGAGCTGGTGCACAGTAATCAATATACTCCGGGAGGTCCGTTATTCTTTCTATTATCGAAGCGTGACCTTCTGTCGCTTCTTTCCACATCTCACTGGCTTTTAGCCTAATTGCCGAGCACATGGCCACTTCCTTCGCCATGAGATCAGCTGGTAGCCAATGCATAATCGTAATTAGTGCTTTAGTTGGCGTAGTGCAAGAAGCACCAGTTACCATCAAAGCAGACGTCCGCAGTATCTTTTTTATAAATCTGCAATAGGTGGTTTTTGTCTAAAGTTTTTATTGGTATCAATGTTAGAAGCTAGAATAGTGAATGAAAAACTCAATTGTAAAAATATATATTTTTTTAAAAATACTTCTTCACACAAATAATAAATCTTAAAACGTTGCTTTTTATTCATATACATACATATATACATATCTAGGTTAGATTAGGTAACAGGCTTTCAGCCATTAAAAAGCCAGCCCACTTGTATTCCATTTGATCCCGTTGTCTTGCCAGGGTGTGATATGTATATCAACTAGTTTAGAACCAATAAATTCTCCTCGTTTTCTACAGAAATCATTAAATTTAAGATTTAACCTCCTTGTCTGCACCCCTACGTGGCAATGTTCCGTCAGCACTGCCAAAGGGGAACGCAACCTCCCTTGGGACAGGCTGATAATAGTTCTCGTTTTATCCTATCTGAGCCATGTCAGTCTCACATTCGACACGTAACTTCACTAGACCATCTGTCTTGAGTCAAAAAGTACGTATTTCTTGCAATTCCTTAGCAGGATTGCTACATTCCTTTGTAGTTACAAAGCTCAATACCGGCCCTTGCCAGTTCGTCTGCTACAACATTTCCGGGTACTTCACTGTGCCCTTGCACCCAGAAAGCTCCAGGATCAAATCTCTCACTGCATAGTTTAGAGATATCCGACATTCACGAACCACTCTGGATGTCACCCTTTTGGGTTATGCAAAGGAAGATCCACTTAAAGTTATGCAAGGGAAGGTCCACTTTAGGTTATGCAAGGGAAGGTCCAGCAGTATTAAAAGAATTTAGGTTGATACTAATATATTACTCTGGTTATTATTGAAGTAATCATATTTAATTACTACAATATTATTTTTTCCTTAAAAGCGGTTAATTTAAGTGTTTCCGGCTAAAGGACGTCAGAAAGTGTTTTCCAATTTACATTCATCAGCATTATTTATTTCGCTCTTATGGCACTCCAACACATTTTTAATTTTATGTTTTTGCTCCATATTTTGTCAGACGACGTAAAACAATTCTGCAGCAAAACGTTAATTCCGAATATATACCAGTTACGTAATTTTCACGGTGAAGGGTCGTTTTCTACTAAATTGCGTTTTGAAATATGTAAAAAAGAAAATTAAGACATGACGAGTACCCAACCCAATATACTGTCTAGCTAGCAGCCAAACCAGCTCTAAAGCTGCCTTGCTAGCAGTTGGTAGGCTCCCAAACCGGGTTTTAATAAAATCTGGGCAAAACTGTATACGTTTACAGCATCTAACACATTTCCGAGGTCATCTTGAACAACGAAAATGTTGTTACAGAAAACTTTTAACAAATTATTTTAACTGGTTACCTTTTATTTTATTTATTAAAACAAATTTTAGAATCAAGCCTTTAAGGCTATATATACATACTTTATATAAAAGGGCACTTCTCGAAGTATTTAGATAAAGCGGCTCTTGAATGGTCCGTTTTTTTAGAATAGTAAACCTTCCGGAGAATATTGATTACAGCTCTACTGCCCGAATAGAGATTTGATGTAATTTTGTCAGGCTCGGCCTCGGATGGGATCCGTATATATCATCAAGAGGACGTGCTTGAAATATTTACATATGGATCCAAGTCAGACTTGGTAGTTGGTAGGGTATCTTAACCCCCCCTGTATGAGAGGAGTATTAGTTTCAGGCTACACGAGAGGAGTGTAGCGTAGTGTAGGCGGAAATTGCCGCCATACTGAGGGCAGCTAACTGGCTAAGGTAGTTCAGGATAAACGGGAGGTATATCCGAATTTATACTGATAGTAGGACTAGCTGGGGTCTATACGACATCCAGATTCGTTCGTGAATGCCGGATATCTCTAAACGATATCGTGAGACATTCGAACCTGGAGCTCTTCTGTGGAGTGAAGTGCCCGGAAATGTAGTAGCGCATGAACTGGCAAAGATAGATAGATGAGATCGTTGGAATTGCGCTTACTAGCTGAAAGAAACAATTACAGCGTCCGCTTTTTCAGACCGCTTAGGACAAATGGTCTAGTGAGGATACCTGTCGACATGGCCGAGATATGATAACAGGAGCTTGCGTTCTGATTTGGAAGTTCTGACGGGACTTTGCCACATAGGGAAGCAGGTGAGAAGGTTAAATCTTCCACTTAATGATTTCTGTAGAAGTTGCAGAGACGAGCAGGAAGTAGAGAGCGTTGAGCACTTCCTCTGTCAGTATCCAGTTCTTTCTTATATAGAGCATTATATCTAAGCATACCGATGTTACATGATTTGGCGGAGGTATCGAAATGCGATGTAAGAGGATTGGACTCCTTTACCCGATCCTTGGGTTGATTCTAAGCCAGTGATATGTTGATCTATTACATCGAGGCAACACAATGAGACCAGACTGGAGCCAAGTGGGCTGGCTTTACAATAGCTGGCAGCTTGTTAAACCTAACCTAACCTTACTGCTTTCTAATTTGTACAAAATTGTTAATTAATCCAAGATTTTGTCAATTTGCCATCATTTGAAATTTCATATCAATTGCTGCAATTCTAAATTTCAAAATCTGGTAAATTTTAACAAGAGTTCATAAAGTAGTTTACAGCACAATAAAAATTAATTAAAAAACTACATTTTATATGGTAAAAGCAAACAAATTCGGTAACTGGAAGTCGGTAACTGGAAGTTTATTTCTCTTTGTTACGCAATTCGCAAATGCCTTGAAACTGTGGTGGCCATACACGTACATTCATACTTATAAGTTTGTATTAGTGAAATTTTATTTCAATAAATTCTAGAGAGCAAGACATTCGATGATCTTCCAGGGTGTCTGGTGGCAAATTTATATTGTTAAATCTGATAATTTTCAAACAAAAAGGGTACAGTCGGAGGGTGGTGCCGTTGGGTGGATTTGTCAGTGGTCGCGTGAGCATTGGCTGTAGAGATATTTTTAAGAGTAATAACCCGTACGTAATCGCTTGTTCAAAGTTCAGTATTCGGCGAATAAGTGATGGGCAGAGCGTAAATTTAATTCATGTAGAGATTCCACGCAACTACTGGAAAATTAATATGTTATAACAATAACATATATGTTATGTCAATAACATATTAATTTTCCTGACGCTGATAACAAATTGTTATCCAAAATATTGAAAATAAATACTGTTAAATTTTTTATATAAATTAAAACGATCCTTAGCTGCAAAAATAAAAAATATTTATTTATATATTATTACATCGAATACTAAGTAGCTGGCACGATTTTAGCAATAGCTACTGTAGAATTTTTTAAATTTCCTTCAGCCTTTTTATATACACAAACAGCTTTTTAATATTTGTAAGGAGATAAGGAGACAATATCAGCTGTTTATTATGTAGCTGCTGCCTTCAATATAATTATGTAGCTGGTTACAGGCTACATTTGTAGCCAGCGGCATTTGTAGTCGCGTGTTCGTGTAGCCTGCAGTCTGGAATGTGTTTAATGCTACACTCGGTTGGGAAGAAGGGATACCGTTGTCACAATCAGAATGGTAAATATGTTATTTTACCGATGTAGCTATCGCAAAATAAATCTTTCCGTCTAGCGTTGATTGGACTTAAGTAAAACGCATATTTATTTTTATATATTTTTTTTTGTGCTTAGTAATAAGATTTGAATATTTATTGTTAGGCCATTTTGAAGAGATAATAAAAAAATGAACGCTTAAAAAAATCTATTGATCTATGTATTTCTGTCTACAATATAAGACCTCTTTTTTATTTTTGTCCATGGAACACTGCACTAGGTGTTGTAGCAGTTGAATATCGCGTCCTATAATCACGAGTATAGTAAATTAAGTATGTGGTCGACACTGTCTTAAAATACCTATTTAACTAAGCACACACCACACACACACATACTTAAATACCTTTTCAGTAACTCTATTAAGTTTTAATATCATTTTAATACAACATTAAAACTTGAGTTTCGTCTCTAGTCTAACTTCGCTTGCATGAATAAAGGCCGTGTCAGATAAAACTTTTGCTTCACTTTGCGATGCAAATTTGCTCTGACATCTAAGATGAACTATAGATACTTATATGAAACATTTTACATAAAGTACTTTTAACGCAACGTGAAGCGAAAAGTTCGGCAACTCTCATCTTTTTATGCGTTGAAGTTTTTTCTAAAAGCTCCAAAGCTTTATGCACTAAGAAAACAATTAGAACCAATTTCAGTAGTTCGTCCAATAATGTTTTTAACTTCTGTTATCATAAGGAATAATTAAATATAAAAATTAACAAATAAAATCCTGAGCTTTGCCAAAGTTTTTATTGTGACATACACCTTCTCAAAAAAAAAAAATTTACTTTTGGTTTCATGTACATATTTGTTAACAAATGAGTAAAGCTTAGGAAACTCATATTAAAAATTTCTATGCAGAAAACACATATTAACTGATAAATGATTTCAGCAATTTTGAAATTTTGAACTGGTAACAGTATAATGGGTGATTTTATAAGAACCATCGGAAATTTAAAAAAAAAACACATAAAATTCAGAAAAATGCATGAAATATTTATTTGGATCGATAGTTGGGTCGATATAATTTAATGTTTGAAGATTATTTCGTGGCCGCGGCTGCGCCTCAAATGGTCCATCCGCTTAGTTCAATTTTGGCATACTCTTTCCAACATTTCGGCCGGTATCTCACGAATAATGTTGGCAATGTTGGCTTACAGTGCGTCAATCGAAGCGGGCTTGTCGCTATAGACATTAGCCTTAACATAGCCCTACAAAAAATAGTCTAGAGGCGTTAAATCGCACGATCTGGGCGGCCAATTGACTGGTCCCAAGCGTGAAATAAACTGTTCACCGAACTCGCCTCTCAATTGATCCATTGTTTCGCGTGCTGTGTGGCATGTGGCACCGTCTTGTTGAAACCACATGTCATGCAAGTCAAGTTCTTCCATTTTGGGCAAAAAAAAGTTTGTTATCATCGCACGGTAGCGCTCACCATTCACAGTAACGTTGTGATTCGTATCATCTTTGAAGAAATACGGCCCAATGATGCCGCCAGCCCATAATCCGCACCAAACGGTTGTTTTTTGTGGATGCATTGGTAGCTCTTGCAATGCTTCTGGCTGCTCTTCACTCCAAATATGGCAGTTTTGCTTGTTCACGTATCCATTCAACCAGAAATGAGTCTCGTCGCTGAACACAATTCTTCGATAAAAAAAAGTGGATCTTCATCTAACTTTTCAAGAGCCCATTTTGGTAGGTTTAAAGATGGGCAGAAGGTTTATTAAAATTGCAGCAGTTGACACTGAGTTAATATTAGTATATTAAACACATTTTGGTATTTGAATAATACTTTAGGGAATTTTGCTTAAGGCTGTTAAACTTCACACAAAGCGACAAAGTTTTATCTGACACGACCTTAAATGCTTTACATTGTGTTTTGTCGAATGACATTAGTATTTTTCTTGTTATTCTTGTTGTTGCGTGGTATACAAGTCCGTAATAAAAAACAAAAAAAAAAGTTTTGAAATACTAAATATCTCAATTTGTATAAAAGTTTGTGCGAAGTGAGCGTGTGAGTGAGTGCTCTTAAACTTTAAGTAATTAATATTGTTGGTTGTCAGCGCCTTAATGTGTTACCAGAACATTAAACGTGCCAACATGCCTGCCCATGTTTAAGCAACAGATTACTGTCAGTGGGGCCAAGTACGATAAATGAAATATTAATAGCTGCAGGAAGGAGGAAAAAATAAGTATATAAATATTTAACTCAACGCCGGTTCCACAGAAGGTCTTCATTTATTAGCACCATCTATTAAAAACAAAAGCATAAACTATTTTCGAAACAAGGGCAAATGCAAATGCTTCTTAAGGGATGAAAGCAATAAACAACGAAACGTTTTAACAAACTCATATTCGTGCAATTTGTTAAACTCACTTTCCTAAAGTTGTTATTTTCCAAGAAATTTTTTTCAATAGCCTGTTAATAATTCTCATATTTTGCCCAAGAAACAAAATTACATTTTTCAATTCCAAATATCTGGAAGTTGTTTTGGATAAAAAGCTTACTTTCAAACAACACATCCAGCAGTCATATCGCTCCTTTCTTGCAACATAGCCATATCTCAAAAAATGAGTTTTTCAAGTTAACAATGCAGAATTGTTAACAGTACTGCCTTTTATATTGTGCCAAAAATGTATTCAAATTATTTTTAAAATGTCTCCTTTACACTGAAAAAATTTTGTTCAGAAATTCTGTAAATTTTGACATTACTTTTATGAATTTTTTCATTATATTTCAACTTTTGTAACTTTTCATAGAAATAATGAAACAAATTTCATTAGATTATTTTAATGAAAACCTTCATAAAAGTAATGAAACATTTTAATAAGAAACTTATATTCATTAAAAGTATGAAAGACAAATCATATGATTAGTGAAATAATTTCTCTAGATCAAAGAATCAATTTCATAAAACACATGAAAACTGTACATTAAATTAATGAAAAAGTAACATTTATTTAATGAAATAACTTCTTTATACTAATGTAATATATTCATTAAAAATATGAAACTCCTTCATAAGGTCAATGAAGTTATTTCATTTATCGAATTTTATTATTCATTGAGCACCTGAAAAATTTACATTAAATCAATGAAATAGTTACATTTGTTTAATGAAATAATATTATAACACACATGAATAAAATATGTTCACAAATGTACGTAATAAGATCAATGGAATTATTTCATTTATTCATTGTTACTTTATTTCATTACACGAACAATACTATTCCTTGCTTTTGTGAAATTGTACCTAATTGTGATAAAAGGAAATGTTGAACCAGTATTCACCAAATAAAATAGATTTTATTAATTCAAATAACTTCAATACACTGGTATTTAAATTTTTTAAACTATTATTATGCTGATTTGAATGAATACACATATGTACATACATACCCAAGTTCGGTAGCCATTTTAAATTTATTTGTCATTGATCTAATGAATTCTATTTCATGGGAATTATGAAACTCATAAAACTGACTTTTTAATAAAAAAAACTTGACATTTTTTAAACTGTAGCTTAAGATTAATAAATTGCCCATTAATATATCTTACCAAAGCTCAAAGAATTTAAAAAAAATTTAATTTTGTTGCAGTCATAAATCCAATGATTTTTTAATGAAACAATGAAACTTAATGAAACCATTCTTATGTAACTATTTCATAATATATATGAAGTTTCTTGCATATTGTGAAAAGTTTTCATTGGATTAATGAAAAATATTTAATGAAACAGTTTCATTAAATATATGACGCATAATTCTTTCAGTGTACTTTTGAATAAAAATATGTTTCATTTTTTTAACTTTTTTATTAAATTTTTATATATATTTTATTATAAAATAAAATGTAATTATATAATTAATTCTTAAAGTAAAAACTACAGATATGTGAGAATTTTTATATAAAAACTTCGGTACATTTAAAAAAAAAGAAAAATCATTTGAAAGAAGTCGAAACCAAATAGTCAATTTTCGAAGGGAATATTGTCAGAAAAATTATGGCAATCGGCTGGTATTAACGGTTTTAAGTCTTGGACATTTTGCACTTTTTCTTTGATATTTCAATTCTCTGAGTATACAATGGATTGGGCTCACGATCTACAAATTTCTTTATACTTCTTTGTGGAAGTAGTTCGTTAATATTTGTTTTAAAATGAATAACACCAGTGTCATGGTATCCCAAAGCACGAATCATGTTTACTGTGGATTCCCTGTTCAAAATATATAGTTTAAAATGAAGCGAACTTGAGCAACTTTATTTTGGCTTAAAAGCAGTACTGGTAATATAAGGAGGTTACCAAATAGAGAAAATGAAAATTTCCGATATCGGTCCAAACGGATTTTTCCATGAACAATTTTTTTTTTGCTTAAAAGCAGTTCTGATTCTAAAAGAAGGGGACTTATTATTATTTTATTATTATTATTACGCGATCACGTAATATCCAGTTTTGGCGATTTTTTATAGCAGGAAGATCGCCCAATTTAACCAACTCGCTACTTGAAGTCAAACGAGTTCAAGATTAATTCAGGGGTTCCGCAAGGCTCCGTTCTTTCTCCTACCCTATTCCTTATTTTTCTAAATGATCTTCTCTACCAAACTTCCAACCCTATCCACTCTTTCGCAGATGACAGCAGCATTCGCCACTCGTACTCTTTTAGCTATAGGCCCAGCCTATCAGAGATCGCTGCCAAGAGGCTAAATATGAATGATTCACTGAATAGTGATCTTCAATTAATCTCCGAATGGGGTCGTAAAAACAGGGTCGCCTTCAACGCTCGTAAGACCCAATGTTGCTTATTAACACACAAGCAAACGACCGCAAATGCTACTTCATCTGTACTCATGGATGGTATAAATATTGAGGAATCGGATGCTCTTGATGTTCTTGGAATGAAGATACAGTGTGATCTTCGCTGGACAGAACACATCTTTCATGTCTCTAAAGAAGCATTCAAGTGCCTCGGTTTTTTGAAACGGTGTAAGATGTACTTCACTCCAACCGACCTCCTTACTATTTATACCACCTACATCCGACCGAGAATTGAATACAATTCTCATGTTTGGGCCGGTGCCTCAAAGTCTATTTTGGGGTTACTCGACCGTGTGCAGGAGAGGGCGAAGAAGCTTATCGGTGACAGTAGGGTATCCAACTCTATTGACTCACTGGAGCATCGACGCAGTGTGGGGTGCGTTACTCTGTTCTATCGTTACTACAATGGATTTTGCTCTGACGAGATTAGGGATCTTGTTCCCGAAACTCGCACATTTTTACGTACCACACGCTCATCGTCTAGAGCTCATCCATTTGTGGTCGATTGCCCGGGGAATCGCACTACGCATTACAGAGAGAATTCGTTTTTCATCCGTACGCTTCGTCTATGGAATAAGTTGCCTGCAGACGTGTTTCCTGTCTGTTATAACGTTGGAAAGTTCAAGTCAAACGTTCACAAACACTACTCCCTCTTTCCCCCTCCTCATAACCTATTTTCCTAGTTCTGGTACAATGCACTGCATATGTAGGGGTCATCCCCTGAGTACTGGTCCAAGCTAAAAAAAAAAGTCGCGGGGTTATGCCAACCACCTCCTGGTATTTTTATTATTATTATTGGATGAGATATGGCCCTCATCGGCCATTTGCTCTGCAACCATTGTTGACCTATTGTGCGGCCCCTTGCCCCATTACGGGTTATGTATGTCAAGAAAACGGACAAATTCCTTCATTGAGAGTGATATTAAGTCACATTCACTTAACATGTGAGCTTGTAGTAGCCTATATCTACTGTGTTTCAGTGCTCCACAGTGGATGATTAAGTGCTCCATCGACTCCTATACATCACCGCAGAAGAGTTTGCAAATGTCTGTGTTGGAAATGCCCATCTTGCGTATATGCTTAAGGCGGATAAAATGACCTGTAAGTGCAGCTGTCAATGTTCCGAGACTTTTCCTGTCCAGTTTTAGAGCACGTTCGGCCCTCTTTGTATCAAAGTTTAGAAATTTCTAGGAGTGTTTAAGAGCAGCTGTTTCGTTCCAATGTTGCTCAACGAGGACTCCGTTCACTTCTTTATCTCCTCATTAAGGAGACAATTATTGAACCCAAAAGTTGGAATGGGTCCAGTAAAATTCTCCACTGCTCCTTTTTTGGCGTAGATGTCAGCCATTACATTGCCGTAGTGCCCCTCATGTCCTGGCACCCAGATCAGAGTAACCTGGTTCTGGCTTGCCAGTTCATTTAGCCTCTTGTGACATTCCAGTATGAGCGTGGACGTAAAGACACAAAGAGGGTACTCAAATATGAAAAAATTTCCGCTATCGGTCCATATATACCCGAGATATAGTCTAAACCGATTTTCGAATGAAAAAAATTTTTTTTGCTTAATAGCAATTTTGTAATAAAAGGAGTTTAGTGAAATACGGAAATTGACGTTTTCGATATCGGTCCATATATATCCGAGATATAGTCTAAACCGGTTTTTTCATTAATTTTTTTTTGTTTGTTTAAAAGTAGTCTTGTAATAAAAGAAGTTGACGGAAATTGAAGTTTTCGATGTCGGTCCATATATACCCGAGATATAGTCTAAAACGATTTTTTTTTTTTTTTTTTTTTTTTTTTTTTTTTGCTTAAAAGTAGTCTTGTAATAAAAGGAGTTTACTGAAATATGAAAATTGAAGTTTTAGATATCGGTCCATATACGAGTATACCCGAGATAGCCTAAGCCGATTTTTCAATGAAAGATTACCTCTTTGGCATGCCGATTACAGGGCAGAAAATTTGATTGTTTTATATTCATATTTGGTTCAAATTTGTAATATATACCACACAATTACCTAACTATCGCGAAGTGTATTTTAGATTCGGCCCAGTTGAATATGCCACACTCTTTCTTGTTTTATTTTATTTTTTATAGATTTTTTTTTTATCCTGGATAAACGGATTGTTTAATTTCATGGTTTTGCATTTATTAAATGATTGACGGATGACGTGCGTTAAAACCAAACAGATGACCAATTTGCCAATCGTTATTTTTGTCCTGTGGTGCTTTTAAAATATTAAACAATTTGTTAATTCAATCCACTGTAACACAACTTGCCAATACATCATCAGTCTCTCATTGTGTGGGCTTTTGCGGAATGATCGATTACTGCTGGCCAGTGCAGCCTAAAGTGTTGGCTGTTAACGGACGTGAAAGCAAATGAAAATATTTTTATTATTATAAAAAATAATTTTATTTTAAGCTCTGTGTATTTGAGGTTATCAGTTAGCCGGGTTATTATGCGGCAATTTGTTCCAAGAAGACACTCGTCAAAAGAGCTGACTGAAAGTTTCATTTTATCTTTTAAATTATATTTAACTTCCACGAATTAGTATTTTGCTAATATTGTAATACAGTGCTTGATTAATATAGTGTATTGGCATCAACTTCAACATTCTTTAATTAACAAAATAAATTTGTGTTTAGTGTAAAACGACATGAGGGGGACTGCAAGCTGTTTCACGGTCGTGACACTACTCAATAACAGCAAACAATGCTATTAAAACTTAAGAAAGGAAGTTGTTTCCTAAATATTTTGTGTCAGTTTTGATGATATACTCGGCTGGAATAATTACATTAATACTGTCATTGGTATAAATTGTGTACAAAAAAAGTCTCAATGGGCTTTTGTCATGCGTCTGTCTGTTTTGGCTAAAGCATATCTCAGCTCATCATTTCATCAATTTACGCAAACTGCGATAGTGTGAAAGAAATTATTTTCTGTGCATGTAGCGCTGTCATATCTAAGATTTTTTCAACTTGTCGTGCTTGATAACAATCTAATAATATAAAAATTATTAATATGAATTGAGTGATCTCACATGGGTTGAAAGGCACATGCTGTCATCAAACGCTTCCTTGTTCGGGAAGTGTTTATTGACATGTTTAAGCTTGCGGTCAACATACAATAACTTTCCCAGTCCATTATAATGATTCAGCACGTGTCAGTTATATGACACCAAATCAAGACAAACAGCATTAGCAGTTTTTTTCTTCTTTTTTGCTTATTTCCTTCATAAAAAGCAAACGGAAATAATTTATTTTGTTAAAATAATTTCTTGCGTGTTTATTTTTTAACAGGCAAATTTTGTCTATTACGAGTACATCATGCAAGGAGAACGAACATTTAAAAAACATATTTGTTATCTTAATTAAAATCATGCTAATGTCTGTTAAATATATTTGGTAACAATTTACATAAACTTGTGTTTACTGCAATTAAAAGGCAAAGTTTATGACTTTACGATAATCTAAATCTGTTTCGCAGTAGGCCGAGCAAATAATGTGTTAGATAAGTAAAAACAAAATGTTAATTACCTAATAATTAAATATATTTTTTTTTATCTGGAGCCAGTACTCAGGGGATGACCCTTCCATATGCAGTGCATTGTACTGGAACTAGGAAAATAGCATATGATGAGGTAGGAAATAATTAAATATGCATAATTATTCACGAAGTCTGCCAAAAAAATTTCTGTTTACTTAAGGCTAACTTGTAGCCGCTATTCTGCCTACAGAAAATAGCTGTCAGCAGCCTCTTTTGACGTGAAACAAAGAGAAAGGTTTTGTTTAATAAAACTCAAATGGAAGGAGAGAAAATTAGAAACGTTTTGAATATCCGTTTATAAATGACGGTACTGTAGCTGCAACTGGTCCAACCATAATACAGGATGTTAACCCTTTAACCACTTTTAAGGTTAGGTTAGGTAGGCAGGCCGCTGGATACCCCGGAATAGTCTAGGTTGTCCTGCTCACTTGGGTCCTGTAGTCGTTGCCTTTGTGATTGCCTGAAAAGTAAAATAGTCGAGTGAAGATGGTGATTTCAATTTTCACAACTCATCCTGGCTCCGTCATTCGAGTCATACAACTCCAGAAGGCCAATATGTTGAGTTATTCGCTGCGCACAACCACCTAGCGCAATTAGTGAATGAGCCAACGCATATTCATTGTGTTGAAGGGCACCATTCACACACTTGACCTATTTCTGACTTCACACCCTGAAAAGTATGAATTCAGAGTTAGTGCACCTCTCGGCAATTCGGATCATTGCACCATTTCTACCTCCTTTTCGATCTCTGAACTTCGTAACGTTTCGAAATCAGCTACGAAACGTTCAATATTTATTTACGAAAAGGCACGTTGGGCTGAGCTCAACCACTTTTATGAGCATTTTAATCGGAAACTTTGCTTTCTAGATAGTGGCATAAATGCTTCTGCAAAAATGGTCGAGAATATGAGATTGCTAGGGATGAAATCCTTCATCCTATTCAAGCAGATTTCGGTTAAACCAAGAGTGAAATCCTGTTTTAATCAGTCGTGCAAAAACGCAGTTAAATCCAGGGAGGAAGCATTCAGTAACTGGCGTTTAAACAACACCCCAGCCAGTGATTTGCTACGCAAAAAAGGCAAGATCTTCCTGTGCCAAGGTACTTCGTACCAAGATCCTTGCAGCTCCCCGGGGCAGTAAGAGAGTTAAGAGAGTAGAGATAAATGCTAGTTCATCAATTTCAACTCTCTTAAACAATGACCAAGCATTCACCGACCCGGTTGACAAAGCTAAAATGTTGTTGAAATCTTTGCAAGCAATTCCTACTTGCCAGAAAGCAGTCAACCACTCCCCGAGCTCGAAAGAATATCTGTAACAATGTCAAATATATGCTTCCAAGCTCGAGCAGTCAAAAGGATTTTGGCCGACCTCGACATAAATAAAACTCCTGGACCGGATGGCATTCCAGCACTGGTCTTGAAGCAGTGTTTTTCTAATGTAACGCCAATTCCAAAAAAGGTGAGGCAAATAACCATAAAAATTACGGGCCAATTGCAATTTCCTCTGCACTTTCCACAGTAATGGAAAGTATGGTTAACTACCACCTTGTGAGGTACCTAGAGTCACATAAACTACTTTGTGATCGCCAATACGGATTTCGTATGGGTCGCTCTACTGGCAATATTTTGTCATACCTCTCCGAGAAATGGTGCCACTCAATCCATCATTTCGGCGAAAGTAAAGTGGTGGCTCTAGATATCTCCAAATTATTTGACAGAGTGTGGCATGCTGCACTACTGGCAAAACTTACTGCTTTTGGTGTCGGTGATGACTTTTCTCGGTTTATATCGAGCTTTCACAGGAACCGCACTATACGAGTTGTTATAGATGGGGTCCAATCAAACGAGTTCAAGATTAATTCGGGGCTACCGCAAGGCTCCGTTCTTTCTCCTACCCTATTTCTTATTTTCCTCAACGACTTTTCAGCTATAGGCCTAGCCTATCCGAAATCGTTGCCAAGAGGCAAAATATGAATGATTCTTTGAATAGTGATCTTCTATTAATCTCCGAATGGGGTCGTAAAAACAGGGTCGCCTTCAACGCTCGAAAGACCCAGTGCTGTTTATTAACACACATACAAATGACCGCTAATGCTGCTTCATCAGAACGCGCGTTTATCGGAACATGGCTGAAAATTATTTTTTTCAAATTTCTTTTAATTATTCCATTGACATCTGAAACAGCAAAAAGTTATCAGCTGCGCTGTCACTTTCACGTGTTATCAATTCGCCTCGTTACATACTTTATAATTTTACAGCAACATTTTCTTATGAACATACATCTAAACATTGTAATTGTGTCACCATGTGAGCCAGTACTAGTCTTATAATTCTCATCTCATGATACAGTAAAATATTTACAGTAAACAATAACAAAATAGCGACATAAAAATATACAAATATTTTACTGTCTCAATTTTACAACTTTGCTCTTTTTACTCGTTTTTAGCATTATGTTTCAAACTTCTATTGTTACACAGAGTAGGATTCAACCAATTCAGTATTCTGTCTGTTTTAATGCGGTGGTTGTAAACGCATTAACACAATAAGTCGTGCCAGCATTAGAACCTCATCAAAAGGAACTCATATCGCCTGAATGTGCTGGAAGATTGCAAAGAAAATCCTAGCAACAGCAATAATTCAAAGGAATCTAACGAGCTTACATGTGCTCGCCTATAAGCCGATATGAATATGCCTGACATGCAACACGATTTGCCCAGCTCTATTTGGGTTTTATGTTTAAGCCAGTCTGGCTGATGAGTCCCCATAGGAATTTGCAATTTTACACTGAACTAATGAGCAAGTGCTTTTGTTCTTTTCCTAGTAAAATGCCATTTAAAGTTCTTTTTATTGCTGCCTCTCTGGTTAATACAAATTGCACAAATTTTGCTTCAGCTCCACAAATTGCTTTTTATTTTTGTTATTATAGCACAAGACTTTTAATGCATAAATTGTTTCCATATTTTTCGTGAAGCGAAGCAAACAAAAGTTGTTTTAGAGTAAAAATTCTTTGGGGGCATTGGACGAATAGATTAAGAGCAAATAAAATAAATTAAATCAGAAACAAATAAAAACTAATTTAGAAACTTGCGTAAATAAAAGTCAAATTACTTTCAAATAATATACAGGGAGAACCATTATTAGTCCCTCAATATTTGAAATTATGAAGAAAAAATAAATAGCTACACGTTTGTTAGAGCGACTCAAGTTGTATGGAAGAGAAATTCGTGCAACGTGTATGCCAAGGCGAATTCATAACAGGTGGCCTTCTTAGTACAACAATACAACAACACAAAAAACAACATGGTGTTCGCCCTATATGAAATTACCAATCAAGGCGAATTAATTATTAGGTGGATGCATCGGCGAATTCAGGCGAATTCATTTAATATAGCGGCACTTTCTTTGTCAAGTTTTGTATACCATTTCGGCGCCATCAAGGCGAATTCATTACCAGGTGAACTTAACAGCACAGGTGATTATTTTTTGCTTCTCGCGTTTTTTCCAATGAGACTGTCAATTTTGTTTACAAACTTTTTCGCGCCATTTTAATCTGAAGGTTTTTTTACATGATTTAGTGCAATTTCAAGAAATTTGTGTGAATTTAAAAGTGAAAAACTAATATAGTCTGTGATTTTAATTACAAACAATTATAAAAGCTTATATTTAACGTTTATATAAAATTTTTTCTCTGCTGAGCAATCTTAGGCGAATTTAGATTATGACATTCACGATACGTTTTACAATAACAAAATACATGGTACTGAATTCGCCTTTCCGCTTGCACTCACCTGTATAAAGTCGCCTTGGGCGCCATTTAAATTTTTGTACATGTTCTTTATCAACTACTTTTGGCAGCTTAAGTGTGAATTCGCCTTTTTACACAAACAAAATACCGAAGCGGCTACCTTGTTTTTTGTATCATGATTACCAACGTGATCAAAAACATACGAATTCGCCTTAAATTCTATAGAACAAATCAGTATTGCCGGGAACGTAAATTAATTTTCCACAGCCAAGAGCTCGATATTACACAAAATCCGAAAAATTCTTTTCGTGTTTTGAGAATATAAAAATTCAGGAAGAACAAATTTTTTAATTGTAATAATAATCAATTGTCTTTAAATTTTTTCTCTTTTGAATATATTAAGTGAAAATTTTTTTTAGCAAACTTAAAAGATTAAAAGCTGGGAATTAGAAATATAAGTCTCTTGTACGATTTCTTCATTGTTTTTTGCTAGAGACGGTATAAGAAATTGTCGATGATGATTTGAACCTATCACGGAAACAATTAAACAAAATATTGGAATTAGGAACTTATTAAAAGTTTTGTAAATCAACAAGAGTAAGACTAATAATTGATTTTATTTTTAATGTTAAACATAAATACATTTTGGATGTAACGAGTGATTTTTTTGCTATTATCTTTTTGGCAACACTAGTTTTGACAGCTCAGGCACGTTTTGTATCTTGTGTCACTGTCAAACATCTTCAGTTTGGTCTATAATTTAATCATGAATCGTCTTACAAACGAACAACGCTTGCAAATTATTGAATTTTATTACCAAAATGCGTGCTCTGTTAAGAAAGTTCATCGCGCGCTTCTTCCATTTTATGGTCAGTTTAATCGACCTACTGAGGCTTCTATTCGGGCTATTGTAAAAAAATTTCGCACCAAATTTACATTGTTGGACATTAAACCACCAACACGCTTACGTAGAGTGCGAACTGAAGAAAATATCGCAGCCGCATCGGCCAGTGTTGGTGATGACAGTGAATTATCGATTCGGCGCCGTTCGCAGCAATTGGGCCTCTGTTACTCCACCGCGTGGAAAATTTTGCGGAAGGATTTGGGTGTGAAGCCTTATAAGATACAGCTGGTGCAAGAATTGAAGCCAAACAACCTACCACAACGCCAAATTTTTGGTGAATGGGCTCTTGAAAAGTTAGATGAAGATCCACTTTTTTATCGAAGAATTGTGTTCAGCGACGAGGCTCATTTCTGGTTGAATGGATACGTGAACAAGCAAAACTGCCGTATTTGGAGTTAAGAGCAACCAGAAGCATTGCAAGAGCTACCAATGCATCCACAAAAAACAACCGTTTGGTGCGGATTATGGGCTGGCGGCATCATTGGGCCGTATGATGCGAATCACAACGTTACTGTGAATGGTGAGCGCTACCGTACGATGATAACAAACTTTTTTTTGCCCAAAATGGAAGAGCTTGACTTGCGTGACATGTGGTTTGAACAAGACGGTGCCACATGCCACACAGCACGCGAAACAATGGACCAATTGAGAGGCGAGTTCGGTGAACAGTTTATTTCACGCTTGGGACCAGTCAATTGGCCGCCCAGATCGTGCGATTTAACGCCTCTAGACTATTTTTTGTGGGGCTATGTTAAGGCTGATGTCTATAGCGACAAGCCCGCTTCGATTGACGCACTGGAAGCCAACATTGTCAACATTATTCGTGAGATACCGGCCGAAATGTTGGAAATTGGACTATGCGGATGGACCATTTGAGGCGCAGCCGCGGCCAACATTTGCATGAAATAATCTTCAAACATTAAATTATATCGACCCAACTATCGATCCAAATAAATATTTCATGCATTTTTCTTAATTTTATGTGTTTTTTTTTTTTTTTAAATCTCCGATAGTTCTTATAAAATCATCCATTACAAAGAAATTATAAAAAAATTTAATTACACAAAAATTATCAGAAATTTTTCATTTTGTTCCAATTTTGATAATTACGAGTACATGCTAAGCGGCAACGCTGAAATTAAATGTATTCAAATTGTGGATCTATTTTCAAAAACACGATTAACCCATTACTGTCGAAATAAAACTGGAAGTAATTATTAACAAAAAAGTTTATTTTTTTTATTCATTGTATACAAAATGTACATATTAATTAAATAATAAAGAAATAATAAATGGGTAGATCAGGGTGGTGGTAGTTAAGTGAAAATATCGAAAGCATATGTTTTCAATACATATTGATTTTAAAAATTGTTTGCATTGGCAGCGCATTATTTTATTTCATTTTTCACTTCATTCATTTCAATTTTTGTAACCGAGCCAATAGGGCCATATTTGATTAAACAGCTAGCTGGTGAAAATTATATACAATTTTCATATTGTTTTAATTTTCATATATTATCTATGCCGCCAATATTTTGCTATGACTATATCTATTAAAAATATCGATACAGAACACCCACGAAGATTTCATACTACAAATGTCAATTTTGAACAATAAATTGGACTGGTCCATTTATTCTACTGACCTCCCTAAGTTGTGTGCGTATTGTAAAATCAATTTTTAAGGTGTTGCCTAATGTTTAACTGTACTAAATTAAGTATAGCCGCACCAAATGGGTTAAGATTTGTATAAAGGAAATATGAGATGGCGCGCATGAAAATGTGTGAAAAAAATATGAAGACATAAACAAATTTTGATAGTTGGGTAATCAGCACCTAAAACAGCTGTCGAACAGCTACGCTAACGAGGCCACCTGGTACTAAATTCGCCTTGGTGTACGCCCCTCTAAACGAACATTGGTATTTTTTATAATGACATCTCAAATATTTCGGCTGTAGCTTGGACCTCTCGTGAGGTAGACTATTTTATGAAAGAGTCTATTTTTGCATGTTTTGTTAATTTGAAAATCTGTTTCCTTACCAACATATACGATATCAGTGTTTTTAAAACGCGTCCAATTGTGTATACAATTTATCCAAGGAGCATCATCCATGTCCTTTTTTAAGGATATTCTGTGAAAAAGAACGATTTTTGAATTTTTTTGTTCGGGGTTGCTTATAATAAAAATGCCAAGTTAACTTATTTTAATCTTTAGTAGAAATACGAGTCGCACCTCTTTTAGAAATTGGTACTAGTTCACGCTTTGAGAAAAATGCAATGGGGTGGTAACCCTTTTTTTATATTGGACCAGTACTCAGGGGATGACCCCTACATATGCAGTGCATTGTACCAGAACTAGGAAAATAGGTTGTGAGGAGGGGAAAGAGGGAGTAGTGTTTGTGAACATCTGACTTGAACTAACAGACAGGAAACACGTCTGCAGGCAACTTGTTCCACAGACGAAGCGTACGGCTGAAAAACGAATTCTCTCTGTAATGCGTAGTACGATTCCCCGCGCAATCAACCACAAATGGATGAGCTCTGGACGATGAACGCGTGCTACGCAAAAATGTGCGAGTTTCGGGAACAAGATCCCTAATCTCGTCAGAGCAAAATCCATTGTAGTAACCCCACACTGCATCGATGCTCCAGTGAGTCAATAGAGTTGGATACCCTACTGTCACCGATAAGCTTCTTCGCCCTCTCCTGCACACGGTCGAGTAACCCCAAAATAGACTTTGAGGCACCGGCCCAAACATGAGAGTTGTATTCCATTTTCGGTCAAATGTAGGTGGTATAAATAGTAAGGAGATCGAATGGAGTGAAGTATATCTTACACCGTTTCAAAAAACCGAGGCACTTGAATGCTTCTTTAGAGACATGAAAAATGTGTTCATTCCTTGGTTTTGAATAGGGCAATATGCCCTATTTTGCCTGTTTCCCCCTGCTCACAACCTATTTCCTAGTTCTGTTACAATGCACTGCATATGTAGGGGTCATCCCCTGAGTACTGGTCCAATATAAAAAAAAGTACATTATCTTTGTATTTAAATAATTTAGATTTTTGCAAATAAGATACATCGATATGGTTTTTTCGATTTAAAATTTTTATTACTTTTTTTCCTCACTATCCCCATAAATTACCCCTTATTTCTTACACTTACGGAATATCATCACCTGCGTTTTGCACAACTGACATAGCATTGCATACTTAAAGGCAGAAGAAAATTATTTTGCAAATTGCCAATTATTTAATCAACAAAAAAAGGAAGTGGCGCATATATTTTTCGTATTTCCAAGAGTGCACTCCATTAAGAACTGTGAAAAAGTTAAGCAAAATTTATCGTTGTGTCAAAAAAAATTTTTTGCTCCCAAAAGTATACATTGACTTTTCGCTTAACTACTTGTATTATCAATTCACATGTTCTTTTAAAATTCCAAGCAAAATAGTTTTTCGTTGCATCTTTTTTGTAACGAAAGAGAAAAAATATGTTTCCAGGTACATTTCATTAATTTAGCATGACACAAATTGAACAACTTCCGCTACTTTTTTATACCCTTCCCAAAAATTTAAGGGTATATATGAGTTTTGGGTTTCCTTTTGTCATTTCTACATATTCTGAATCAGCATTTAAAATTCGATTAATCAATGTCCGTCTTTTTTTTTTATCTTGGACCAGTACTCAGGGGATGACCCCTACATATGCAGTGCGTTGTACTGGAACTAGGAAAATAGGTTATGATGAGGAGGAAAGAGGGAGTAGTGTTCGCGGAGTTTTAGCAATAACAACACGAAAGACTAAACAAACTCTATTGCAGCATTTAATATGTCGGAATTAAATTAGTTAAAACTGATTAGTGCCCAATGTATATACTTTCGACACTGCTCAGATTAGCAAATTTTAGTCCAACACCTTCCACAATACAAGGTAATGAAATGCGTTGAAAAGAAATTAATAATGAACATTTGTATATATATAGAGAAAACACGGACAACGGTGAAAAAAGAAAAAAAAAAAAACATGTACACATCTTGCTACCTATTTCGATGCACTTTGGTTTCATGCGAAATTGATAGTGAACATATATATAGAAAATACATATAACGGTAAAAAAAAAGAAACGTTGAAACACCGTTTTTTAGAAAACCATTATACTTAGAAATGTTTTTCTTTCACCATTGTATTACCCTATCGATTCATAGGTTTGTTATTAAAAATGTTGCGTGAGTGAACTTAAACAAATTTTACAGAATACAGACAATGATAATTTCCGACATAGGACCATATATATCCATATAATAGATAGCACCACCCGATTTTCCATGAAAAATTATTTTTTGCTTAAAAGCAGTTGTAATTATAATAGGAGGTTAGTAAAATAAAGAAAATGAAAATTTTTGATATCGGTCCATATATACCCGATATATAGCCTAAACCGATTTTTCATTCAAATGTCGCTTAAGCAAACTTAAACAACTTTGTTTTGCTTAAAAACAGTTCTAGTAATAAAAGCAGGTTACCAAATAAAGAAAATGGAAATTTCCATTATCGGCCCATATATAACCGAGATATAGTCTAAACCGGTTTTTTCCAAAAAAAAGTTTTTTTTTTCTTTTTTTTTTGCTTCAAAGCAGTTTTGATTATAAAACGAAGTTACTAAAATAAAGAAAATGAAAATCGGTCCATATATACCCGAGATATAGCCTTAACCGATTTTTGCCTGAAAATGCCGCGTAAGCGAACTTAAACAATTTGTTTTGCTTAAAAGAAGTTCTGGTGATATAAGAAGGTTACCAAATACAGAAAATGAAAGTTTCTGCTATATGTTCATATATACCCGATTTTTCCATGATAGTTTCTACGAAAGATTACCTTTTTGGCATGGCGACTACAAGGCAAAACAATTTTCCCTGATATCGCACCATATATATTCGAGCACGTTTAGTTACAATTTGTAACATATTCTCTATATTTACGTGACTATTGTGAAGGGTATTTTAGATTCGTCCCAGCCGAATATACTACACTCTTACTCGTTTTATTTTACATATGTATTTTGTTGTAATATAAAGTTTGCCAGCATCTCGCACGGAATGCTGAATAAAATATAACTCTTTAATGTAGACATTTCATCAAAACTTGTAAGATTTTTTGCCACCCAGCACTTTTTATTACGTTTTCCTCGCACTGCAAAAGTTTGTGAGTTGATGAAATTTTAAAGACATAATGATAAAAAGACATAATCATAAAAAGTTTATTTCTCTTGACTATTAAAGACTATAAAATATTTGAAATAAAGCCGCTTAAATGCTGCCGAATGTGTAAAAGAAGAAAAGACATAAAATTTTTATATTTTTATATAGAATAAGAAAATCAACAGCCAAAAGAATATCAATACAGCGCCTTAAAGTATAGACTTGAAATTTAGGAATGCTGCGTTTGGTGTTAAGAGAAAATTTATTCATTTTATTGAAGCAACAAATTATTGCCAGTGATAAGTCATTAAACGATGTCTTATGTAACTTTATGACGAATGACTTTCTCAATGACTGCACAAAAAAGTGTTAAGATCATGATATAAGAAGAAAAGATAAAGTAACCCCATTCGCCATATACTATGAGAAGCAAAAGTGAGTCAACACCAGTGGTGTGTCTTGTTTTTTAATACAATGAGATTATATTATACATATCGATTTTACTTACAATAACAAAAATGAATAAATCATTATTTATAGCATTATAATAGGAAAAATAGCTGAAATTAAATAAAATGTATTTTAATATTTAATTATTTGATCTTGTTTTGGTAAATATTTCTTATTTTTGCAGCAAAAGATCGTTTTATGTTATATAAAAAATTTAACAATATTTATTTTCAATATTTCGATAACAATTTGTTATCATCGTCAGGAAAATTAATATGTTATTGAAAAATTTTTTAATAACATATTAATTTTCCTGACGATGATAACAAATTGTTATCGAAATATTGAAAATAAATATTTTTAAATTTTTTATATAACATAAAACGATCTTTTGCTGCAAAAATAAGAAATAAAATGTCTTTTTTTATACTTTACAACAAAGGGTCAATAATATATGATCAAAAGTGAGTGTACGTCAATGTATAAACAAAATGTATGTGCAGTCTTATTTCTCGAACACCTGACATTAAATTCATATTTATGCAAAGTGCGTCGTATTGTGCTGTCACTAACTGCTTTATCAGACTCTGTAGTGATATCCTTGGCAATTAGAATGTGTTTTTTTTTTGTGACTGTGGCAGCAATCCTCCTTTCTTCTCCTCTAGTTAACAGCTTTGGACGTTCTCTTCGCTTAAAATCGTCTATTTTCTTAAAGCTTTTTAATTTTTCCACATTTCTTTTTAAAATTTTCTTAAAATTCGTCATAACATTTTACTAATTTTTCGAAATGATTTACCTTTTTCTCTTAGCTCTATTATAGTTTTTCTTGTTTCTATTGAAATTTCCGTTCTCATCTTTATTCACGGCTTTTATAAAACTTTACTGGCACTTCCACAACGGATATTGATTATCAATTAACTAAAACAATTATTTTTTGTCTTTTTCAATAAAAATCATCATAAAAATTGCTGTAAATCTATCGGTCTTAGCGAAAAAATTAAATGAGGAGGAAACTGTTTACTCACTTTTGAAGCGTAGTCTTTGACAGTTTTAGTTAAAAGGTATTATAAAAAATTGTTGGCTTTATTTTTTGAATATTTTTTGAAACTGGTTGAGTAAACATTAGATAGTCTCTTAATTACCCTGCAGGAAATGTCAATAGTAAAACTATAGTGATTACCTATTGACGATGTCACCAATACTACTGACAAATTGTACCCTTACTAATGCTAACAACTATTGACATTTAACACAGGCTTGTCCTACAAAATCTACCAGTAGACTGCGTCAATACTGACTAGGTAGTTATTGTGGGGTCATATAGAGAAAATGTCAATACTAAGGTTGTACTGATTTATTATTGACGACATTGCCGCACTGTGGGAAATGTCCATAGTAAAACTGTATTGATTCCCTATAGACGCTGTCACCACGTGATAAAATGTCAATAGTAAAACAAATAGTGATTGCCTATAATTATAAAATATTTAACTAGTTTAGCACTTTTTGCTCACCTTTACCTTTTTATATCACTTTTTATTATTATAATTTTTTAGTAGAATTAGCTATTTTTTTGCGGCCACAGATAAGTTTTTAAAACAAATTAAATTATTAACAAAAAATATTCTCTATCAAAAAGACAAGGAAAAAAAATTTATTGACTGTGTCACCAGAAAGACACCATAAATGTTGACAAAAATGTTGACTTGGATACACTTAACCCCATACTTCCTTCAGGGTATAGTTATTAAGATTATTCTAGTGCTAATACTAGCAATGTAATAAAACGAAATATAAAATTTTCATTGATGTTGACTCACTTTTGACGCTGATAGTATATCAAACAATAAACATCGAGGTTAATTACTCAGTTTGTTATTTTTCTTTATAAACTCTTCAATGAAAGTGTGATTCATGAAAATGTTTAATGGCAAAAGGCGATAAGACATTACAGTAAAAGTTATTTTGCTTGTTGTCTGATCTCCATCCAACTCTGTTAAATTTGCCTTCAGCAAAGTTGTACTTGTTGGACTTGCCTTCATTAGAGTTGAAAATCAGACGTAATAATATTACGTTAAGTTTAAAAAAGTCTAGATATATCCCACTTTATTTAGTATTTTGCTTTTGTCTTGCAAGACGTCTGAGGCCCATAGCCAGTTGGGTTTACTGGAGCGCTTATACATGTGTGTGAATACATTAGCTGCTGGTATTTAAGATTCATGTCATGACAAAAGTTACTGCGAAAGATATCTGACTGGAACTCATATTGTATATAAATGTCTATGTATGTAACAATGCAACCCAGTTTACCATATTGTAGTTGACGATGTTGATAATTATGGCAAAAACTATATATATAGATAAAATAAATATCTGAACTTAATATCCAAAGAGCTTAGTTGTTTTTTTTTTTTTCTTTATAATTTTTAATTAAAATTATAAATTATAAAATTAGACTTTTTTTAATTTAATGTAATTATTTTTAAACATTTGAGTTTACTCAATTTATAAGCACAAACAATTATGAAATGTCGACATATAGATAGCTGGGTAACATTAAAAAACAAGCTATTTATAATTTTTTATTGGTATAAACATTAGAAAATCTTTTATTCAGAGCTTTATAATTCTTCTCTATGCATTTCCGCACTATGTGCCGTTCAAAAATCTTTATTCTCTTCATAACCGTCCGTGAGATGGTAAACCAAAGTGGAAATACATAGAGGAGAATCGCCCTAATGCTTACCTTATATAAAAACAATTTAGTTCTAATTGGCAAGAATTTACTATTGAACAATTTTCTAAATGGCCCCTTTACCCGATTAGCCTTTTTCAAATTACGAACAGCGTGACAATTAAATTTCATGAGCTTACTGAAATGAACTTCTAGATATTTAATGCTGTCCTTAAAGCGTATCTTATTGCCATTTAACACTAAACTAAGATTTTTGCTCTCCGGTACAACCGTATATTTACATTTCCCAGACGAATTTCGCAAACAAATTGGGGAAATAAAAATGTTTAGTTTTATTTCCCCAATGGGTATAAAATTCGTCCATTTTCCTAAGATGCAAAGATACCCCGTGACAGCGCCGGGCAGTATTTCAAATACTTGTATTTGAAATACAATTACGTATATTGTATCTGTATTTCAAATACACGATCTGAAAGTATTTTGTATTTGAAATACACAACTTGAAAATATTTTGTATTTGAAATACGCAGCTGGGAAGTATTTTGTATCTTGTATATATTAGGTGAGTATTTTGCCCAGCCCTGCGCGTTGAAGAGCTGCGTTTTTCATTCATCATGCGTGTACAGAAGTGAATCGTCTGGGAGAGACCGCACTTATGAAGGAAATCGCTTATAAAAATACTGTAAAGGTGGGGAGCCAACACACAGCCTTGCGGTACCCCACAAGAAACGTCGCCGTACTCGGATAATCTATTACAACTCTGCACACACAATTTTCTGTTATCGAAATAGCTTTGAAAAAGTTTTATGATAGCCGGATCAAAGCCGTTAATTATAATTTTAAATAAAATATCATCATGATGCGCTTTGTCAAAAGCTTTTTCAATGTCAAGAGAAACCGCTACAGTGCAACGACGTTCCCTTAAATTCTAAATTACATCGATGAGAAATTTTAACAGAGCATGAACGGTAGAATTTCCTCTTTTAAGCCCAAATTGCCTTTCAGGAATATATTCACCGCCTATAGGAAGATTCATTTTATTCCATACCACTCTCTCAAACATTACTCTGTTTGATAGTAACACTGTTTTGGATCACCTTTGTGTCTGCATAATGAGCTCTGAAAATTTTTTTATTTGTGCTTCTTATGTCCCTATGTCACCTAGTAGTGACGATTCAGTAAACGCTGCCCATGCTTTTAATGTGGTTCATCTGGCTGATACAGTTGGTGCAGGTAACCTCTGTGTATTTGGGGACTTTAATTTGAGTGATGTTGGTTGGATCAATATGTTTAGTGATGATCATCAGTCGCTTATAAATGTTAATAAATCGCATGAGATTAATCTTCTTGACTCGTTTTTAAGTCTGGGTTTAGTGAAAATCAATTCTTTTCGAAATAAATTGGGCCGGATACTTGATATAATTTTCGTTCCTGAAACACTTAAATACTATATATTATTAATATATTATGAAATAGTTCCATCAGAATGATTTCATTAAGTTTCATAGTTTCATTAAAAAAAATCATTGGATTTATGACTACAACAAAATTTAATTTTTTTTTAAATTCTTTGAATTTTGGTAAAATATATTAATGGGCATTTATTAATCTTAAGCTACAGTTTTAAAAATTTCAAGTTTTTTTATTAAAATGTAAGTTTTATGAGTTTCATAATTCCAATGAAATAGAATTCATTAGATCAATGACAAATAAATTTCTGGCTGCCGAACTTGGGTATGTACATATGTACATATGTGCATGTACTCAAATCAGCATAATAATAGTTTAAAAAATTTAAATACCAGTGTATTGGAGTCATTTGAATTAATAAAATCTGTTTTATTTGGTGAATACTTGTTCAACATTTTCTTTTCATTTTCATAATTAGGTACAGTTTCACAAAAGCAAAGAATAATATTGTTTGTGTAATGAAATAAAGTATCAATGAATAAATGAGATAATTCCGTTGATCTTATTATGTACATTTGTGAACATATTTTATTAATGTGTGCTATGATATTATTTCATTAAACAAATGTAACTATTTCATTGATTTAATGTAAATTTTTCAGGTGCTCAATGTATAATAAAATTAGATAAATGAAATAACTTCATTTACCTTACGAAGGAGTTTCATATTTTTAATAAATATATTACATTAGTACAAAGAAGTTACTTCATTAAATAAACGTTACTTTTTCATTAATTTAATGTACAGTTTTCATGTGCTTTATGAACTTGATTCTTTGATCTAGAGAAATTATTTCACTAATCATATGATTTGTCTTTCATACTTTTAATGAAAATAAGTCATGTTTCTTATTAAAATGTTTCATTAGTTTTACGAAGGTTGTCATTAAAATAATCTAATGAAATCTGTTTCATTATTTCTATGAAAAGTTACAATGGTTGAAAAATAATGAAAAAATTCATAAAAGTAATGTCAAAATTCAGAGAATTTCTGAACAAAATTTTTTCAGTGTGGTGATGTGCATGATATAGATCTCTATGAGCATTATATGAGTGAATTTAACTTTCTTCACAAGTTTTTGTACAAGCAGTACATATATTAAATTTCGAAACTTCAATAAAAAGCAATCCGAAACGTTTCTGGAACTTTATTAGATCCAAAAGTCGAGTTCTGATTACCCATCTGTTATTCATTTCAACGCAATAACATTAAGTAGTGGAAATGATATTGTAAATGCATTTTCACAGTTTTTCCCATCTAACATTGAAGTTGCCAATGACTCTATTGTTTTGAAATGTTTGCATCCGTGTGTTGACTTTGGTTTTGTTCAGCTAACTTCTGATGATATACTGAATAGTATTAAATATATTAAGAGTTCTTGCGGTATTGACCATCGATGGTCTTAGTTCGCTTTTTATAAAAAAAAAGTGTCGCAAAGTTTGGTTGTTCCTTTGCGTTTTCTTTTTACTAAATCCTTGGCTGAGGGATATTTTATTGATAGATGGAAAGTGGCTTCAATTACTCCTGTTTTTAAAGGAGGTGATAAAGCTGATGTTACAAATTACCGTCCAATATCTAAGCTATTAAATATTTCAAAACTTTTTGAACACATTATCAAAGCAAAAATGTTGTTTGCTATAAAGCGTTATACCTGTGATGAACAGTATGGATTTTTACCTGGCCGTTCCACTGTTTCCAACTGTACGGTTTTTAATCATTTTTGTGTTTCTGTCTTTGGGAGACATAAGCAAGTTGATGCGATTTTTTTCGATCTATGTAAAGCATTTGATAAGGTATCACATAAAAATACTACATCTTAAGCTATCTACAATTGGCTTTTACGGTACGTTTCTCAATTGGCTAAGTTCTTATACAAAGCAGTGAAAAGTTAGCTATTGAAAATCGAACCTCATAATGAATCACCTAATACATTCCTTTTAAAGTTGTATGATAAACTCACTTAGTGAGCGATCCAAACGAATCACTTTAGTTTACTTTGAATACGTACTAACAGCGCAACCTAAATTCGGGCCTAAGGCACTACGTAATTTAACGCCTTGATTTTATGCTGTAGTAAGCAAGGCGAATTTATACAGGTGAGTGCAAGCGGGAAGGCGAATTCAATACTATGTATTTTGTTATTGTAAAACATATCGTGAATGTCAAAATCTAAATTCGCTTAGATTGTTCAACTTTGAAGAAATGTTACATAAACGTTATATACAAATTTTATAATTGTTTCTAATTAAAATCACAAATTATAATGGGTTTTCACTTTTAAAAATTCACTAAAAAAAATTTCTTGAAACTTCACTAAATCACACAAAGAAAACATTCAGATGAATGTTTGTAAACAAAAGAAAAAAAATTTAACAGTCTCATTGGAAACACACGAGAAGCAAAAAATAATCACCTGCCCAGTCAAGTTCACCTGGTAATGAATTCGCCTTGGTAGTAAATAACTTAAATAAAAGCGTTAATGCCATGAACAGTATTGCCCAACAAACTTGTTTAATAAAAATCACTAAGTAGAAATAACAGAAAGTGATAAAGTCGTTAAATTAGTCTGAAAGCGCCGAAAGTGTTGCTACTAATGGCAGTAAAAAATGAGTAACATGTGTTTTGAATCGAACTTTACTAAGAGGCGTAAAGCTTTCTCTCTTACACTTTATGAAAATTGGATTTTCCAATCGCAAAGCGTTGACGGTAAGGCGAATTTACATAGGCGAATGCAAGGCGCATTTATACAGGTGGATGCAAGCGGAAAGGCGAATTCGGTACTATGTATTTTGTTATTGTAAAACACATCGTGAATGTCAAAATCTAAATTCTCCTAAGATTGTTCAGCTGGGAAAAAATTTTATATAAACGTTAAATACACATTTTTATAATTGTTTTTAATTCAAATCACAGATTATATTAGTTAATCACTTTTAAATTCACACAAATTTCTTGAAATTGCACTAAATCATACAAAAAAAATCTTCAGATTAAAATGGCGCGACAAAGTTTGTAAACAAAAGAAAAAAAATTTGACAGTCTCATTGGAAAAATCGCGAGAAGCAAAAAATAATCAATCACCTGCACTGTTATGTTCGCCTAGTAATGAATTCGCCTTGGGTGAATGCAAACGGGAAGACGAATTCAATACAATGTATTTTGTTATGGTAAAACTTACTGAGAATGTCAAAATCTAAATTCGCCTAAGATTGTTCAGCTAAGAAAAAATGTTATATAAGTAAACGTTAAATACAAATTTTTATAATTGTTTGTAATTAAAAAAATCACAATGGTTTTTCACTTTAAAAAATTCACAAAAATTTCACTAAAACATACAAAAAACATCTTCAGATCAAAAAGGCGCAAAAATGTTTGTAAACAAAAGAAAAAAGTTTGACAGTCTCATTGGAAAAAATGCAGCAAGCAAAAAGTAATCATCTAAGCTGTCAAGTTCATCTAGTAATGAATTTGCCTTGGTTGACGCCGCGCATTTTGTATGTGCATGAGGATTTTTGACAGATAAATTGCGCTTGACGCTTTAACTTAGGTAGCACAGTAACATCACCAGCTGGGTTTTATTAAACAGTCTGTCAGTGAGTCAATCAGTGCCTCACTTATATGAGTTCTTATATTAGCTCATTTTGCTTGAAAGAGCACAAAAAATAATAATTTTTTTATTTTTATGCAACACAAACTGCTTGCTCTCAAAACACTTAATCATTTTGCTGTTCCAGCTCCTTTGTCGCACAACTATAGAAGCTGTTCTAATATGACAAAATGCCAAAATTCGTTATGAAAACTTCTATAAACTTTCACGTCGCCCTTGACAAATTCTGTTTTTCTTACTTTTTGCATTACATTTGTTAAATGACAGTTTTTATTTGACAACGAGAAACAAGTTAACATTTAAAAATTTATTTTCCTTTTTTTAGTTTTGAGCAAATATTTTATAAGGTAATTGGCTTTTGGAGAAAAAGAAATTTGAAATATTTTTAGGCATGAGACAGTTTAATTTTAATAACTTAAAGGAGACTTGATTGCATAATATGGCGTTGTGCGAAATATTTACTGCATCTTTGACAAACTTTAGGTGAACCATTATGAGATTGGTATGTGTAACTGGCCTGCTTTGACGGCCTTATCTGATAGTGGACCAACTCCACGGGGTGAATTAGTGCGATTCGTTCGCACAATTACATTTACAGCCAGTTCGCCGATATCGAAAGGATAAGTTTATTCGCATTCTAGGCGAAAGAAAATTTAATTGGGTTTTTCTAACTTTATTCTATGCGAACGATGTGTAAAATTTCAATTGAAATACATGCGAACGAATAGTAGTCGACAACGTTTTGGTGCTTTTTAAAATTATTTGCGCGAAAAATTCTTTAGTCGGTGCAGAGTGTGCTTTTTTCAAATTTTCGGTGGGTTTTTTAAATTTCGGTGGCACAAAATCAAATTCAACTCAACTTTTTGTTTTAATATAAGAAAATTTGAACCAAGTGTCCAAAATTTTTATGTTTCATTTCGTGTGAAAAACGTATCATGTTATGCACAAGTAAGACAATCTTGCTGTATACACACTCTCGAAAGAATTCGAAACATTTCGTGTTATAAAATTTACTGCTTTTAGAGAGTGTTTTGCTATTAAACGATCAAGCCAAGTTTGTCAAATATTACAATAAATGCAGTCTCTAAACAGAAAAGTTCGTATTTATGATGGTTCGTGAATTCATCACGGTAATTGGAAAATTACCAAATTATTAATTAAATTGTAAAATTTTCCCAAAAACGTTTGCATTAAATATCGATTATCGTAAAATTGTGCAAAAAAAATTATAACGATTTTTCACAACGTTTGCATTAAATGTTGATTGCAGTAAACTTAATCTGTTATTTGTTATAATTCTGACAAATTTGATAGAATTACCGCTTTCGCTGTGTTTGATAGAATTACTATTAATCAAATTTGTAGGCTTTTAGTACCATTCTGTAAGTTTTAATTTTTTTTTTAACTTTATTATTTTATTTATTGAATCTACATAAAAAATGTAATGACAATAAGTATTCAATTCTTAATACTAAAAAAAAAAAATTGTGATTAGAGTCCTGCCAGTGCTGGACAAAAATTTATTTTTATGCGAATATTATTTCAGAATTCAGTCATCTGTTTAGAGGTCTAATGGTAGCCAAATTATCCCTTCTTCTCAGACTTGTATGATCACCAAAGTTAAGAATATTAACTGCTAGAGGATTTGGATGGAATTCAAGTTTGTTAATATATCTTGTCGCGTACTTCACAAATTCATATTTCACAAAAGGTACGTTCAGATCTGCGTGGATTCGTGAGTTTTTAACGTACCATGGAGCGTCTGTAATTCTACGGAGTATTCTATTTTGACTTCTTTGAATTTTTTCCATGTTGGATGCCGAGGCTGTGCCCCATAATTGAATCCCATAGCACCATATTAGCTTTAGAATCGAGTTTTAAAGCAAAGTTTACAATCATGCTTCAAGGTCGAATTTCTGTCTATTAGCCAGTTAATTTGCACTGCTTTCAATTTCATCTCCGTTACTTTTGCCTCGATGTGCGACTTCCATGTTAGTCTACGGTCAAGTTGAATACCGAGGTATTTGACTTCACTGTGTTGAGGTATTACTTTATTGTTAATCGTAATGGGTGAGCATGTTCCTAGACGCAGTGCGAATGTAACATGGGCACACTTTTGTTCATTAACCTTGATTTTCCAAAGCTTGAGCCATTTCTCTAGTTTGTCGATATGTTTCTGTAAATTTATTGATGCTTGCTGGTGGTTACTATGTATGCTAAGGAGTGCTGTATCATCTGCAAATGCTGAAGTGTGAATGTTGGTGCTTGTCGGCATGTCAGATGCGTAGATCAAATATAGGATAGGCCCTAATATGCTGCCTTGGGGAACTCCAGCTTCAATGGGCTGGGCGGGGCTTATGAAATCGCCTTCTTTTATTATAAATTGGCAACAATATAAATAGCTTTCCAAAAGGTTATGTAAGTTTGCAGGTAAGTTAAATTTTATTTTATGCATTAAGCCATCGTGCCACACTTTATCAAACGCTTGTGAAACGTCCATGAATAAGGCAGAGCAATATTTTTTATCTTCAAATGCCTTTCTTATGACGTTAACTAACCTGTGTGTTTTAAGTAAGTGTAAGTTTTAATGATCCAATAAACGTAAATTCTTTTGATAGTAATGGTTGTATGCTCGTGAAATATAATTCTGATGACGGTAAGCACGCATTTTGGGCCCCTGATAATAAGCAGTATAAGTAACAGCTGATTTCGGTCGACAGCAAATATAATTACATGGTACTACTTAAAAACAAATTTGATAAAATATCGTTATAATAATTGTAAGGTTGATTAACACGAACTCTAGCTATTGAACGGATTTGAAGGCATTCCATCAGGCGGTTTCAGTATCGTGTTTTTAATATAAAAATATTGTACTTCTAAAAATATAACATAGGTCTTTAAAAATGAAAGGAAAAGATTAAAAATTCGGTGCGTTTTTGTTGAAATAACACGCTTTATTCCCCGTTTTGGTGAGTTTTGAAATTTCAAAGTTGACAGTGCTGGTAGTCGACAAACCTAAATTGATTCGATTATGAGTGACTACCCAACAAACACTAAGGTTTGATTTCAAATTGAGAATGATTTGAAATCAAACGTTTTCTCAAACGATAAACATTTGATACTGATTTGAGTTCAAATTGAAAAACATAGTATTCTCAACAAAGAGGGGAAACTATTTTCATTTATTCTCAACTTGGTTTCAAATGTAATTTTCAAATGTTTTTCTAATGTGGATTGTGATATGGAATACAAATACACTAGGAAAAAACTTCATTCCATGCATGAATTTCGTTATTATAATAATAATTTTTATTATTAATAACGAGCTAATGAAGCAATTCATGTCATTAATGAAAAAAAGTTTCACTATATTATGAATTATGAAATATTAAGCAGAATGAAAATATTTCATTAAATTTATGAAGTTAATTCTTAATGCAATGAAAATATAGCATTAATAGCCTGACATATATTCATTGCAATAATGGAAAATTTTCATTAGAGATATGAAAATAAATCGTTGGTTTGATGTTTTTTTTTTCACTAATTCTATGGAAAAATTTCATTATTATTATGAACATTTTTCATATATCTATGAAACAAAATCACTAATTTAATGCCTCATTTCATGTATTAAATGAAAATATATCGTTAAAGCATCGAAACTATTATCATTCATTTAAGGCACCTTTACATGGTAATACAAGTATTTAGATCTGTCAAAAATATGTGCAGAATAACGGAAATCCTACCGTGTAAAAACAAAATGTATTCAGTATGAGAGAAATCCAAATGCAAAAATTGACAAGCGGTCGGTAGATCTTAATTTTCTAAGCCAGTTTAGAAAACTCAGTAATCTCATCACATCAGAGGGAGGTGTATTTTTGAATTTGCATTGGCAGCACTTCAAGTATTTACTGCAGGTGGTAGAACATTCACAAAAGCAAACAATCGCAGTTCAAGAATATTGCATGTTGTTTTTGTAAATGTTGTGGAGTTTTACCCATCAGTTAATTGTTTAGACTTTCATAATAATACTTTGATTATACTTATTCCACAAGTGTAAACGTAAATAAGACCTACAACACATTTTTGTTCATTTTTTTTAAATACGGAGAGAATTTCGTAATATTTTGCTCCCACAAAATCTAAATATTTTGTATTACCATGTAAACGTGCCTTTAATAATGATATAATAGTATAATGTTAACGATAATGTTTCATTTAATGTAATTTAAATTAATGTTCATGGCAACGAGTAAGAAATGAATGAAGAATGTTCATGTTATTCACTATACCATGCCATAGGATTTGTCAATATTTACAAAAATTGTATAAATATTTGTTTTTTATGATTTAACTAATATTACTTAATGTGTTTATATATTTAAATGCAATATATAATGACATCTGATATTGTTAAGTGTTGTGTATCAAAATATTTGCGACAAATGAAATTTCATAAAATAAATGTAAAGTTCTTCATCCATAGAATGAACACATAAAAATGAACTAAATTTTGAAGAGAGCGAATTCATTCAGGGAATGAAATTTTTTATTCCATTAATGAAAAAAATCATTTATACAATGAAAAATTATCAATGAACCAGTTTCATAGCCAGAACGAATAACTTTTGTCTTAGTGTAAAAACAAATTTTTGCTTTGCAAATTCATATTTTTTTTTCTGTTGGATTTATTTGCGGTTTTTAATTTGAATTTTCCATTATTATTATTTATTTTATTACCCCCTGTTCTGCGTTTGGATTAAGTCTCTGCACTCAGTTCCGTTGCGATTGAAAATTGGTATTCTGAAAAAAAGCGGAATCGAAAGAAAAATAAGAAGACAACAATGTTTATAAAATTAATAGCATCACTGTGGAATGTGGAAATGAAATTGCAAAATAAGCAAGTTTGTTATCATTTTCATAAATAAATGTCAAATTTAATACGAAAAGTTGTTTGTATACATAATTAAAAATAAGTTCTTGATAAAGTTTAATAAGAAAAAAGAAATATCGGGTGGTTAAATCTCAAGGGCCGATGTTGAATGTAAACCACACCTAAACGCCAAGTTTTTTTTCCGAATTTTATTTGACATTTCTTTATTTCAGCCTTACTCAATTTGAACCATGGAGAGACACACAATCCAACAACGTGTTAAAGTTATCCAGACTTACTATGAAAATGGGCGTTCAAATCAGAATGCATATCGTGCACTTCGTGATTTTTTTGGTCAATTGGATCGTCCAAATGTGCGTACAATCGGAAAAATCGTGGAAAAATTCGAGCAAACCGGGTCTGTAGAAGATGTGAGAACACCAGTGCATACTCGTACAGCTCGTACTGCAGAAAATATTGCTGCTGTTCGCGATAGTGTGGCTGAACAGCCGTCCACCTCAACTCGTCGTCGTGCCCAACAATTGCATCTCTCACGCTCGTTATTGATGAACATTATGCATAAAGATTTGCATTTACACGCTTACAAGGTGCAATTGGCTCAAGAACTAAAGCCTCTTGACCATTCCAAATGTCGTGAATGGGCAGAATGGTGGCAAGAAATGGCAACAGTGGATGATCAATTTTCGAAGAAAATCATCTTCAGTGATGAGGCACATTTTCACCTCAGTTGATTCGTCAATAAACAGAATTGCCGCATTTGGGCGAATGAGAATCCAAGAGTGACTATCGAAAGACCAATGCACCCACAAAGAGTGACTGTTTGGTCACGATGTCAATTGGCCGCCAAGATCATGTGATTTGACACCGTTGGACTTTTTTCTTTGGGGTTATTTGAAAGAAAAGGTGTACGTCGATAAGCCAGCAACAATTCAACAGCTAAAGGATGAGATAATTCGGCACATTAACGGCATAGAACCTCCATTATGCCTCAGGGTCATCGAAAATTTGGACCATCGGATGGAGGTGTGCTGCCGTGGTCGCGGCGCCCATTTGGCCGATATTTTGTTCGATATATAATTGAATAGTACCAGTATATCATAATAAAATAAAATTACAATAATTTCCTAAATAGTTTGTGTTTTATTCAAAATCAACATCGGCCCTTGAAATTTAACCACCTTTTATATACACATATACAAAAACAAACAACAATTAATTGTTTATAAATATATTATAGTGCAAAGAATCTTGTGAAGATAAAGGCACATAATAAAAAAATTAAGTGTTGCGATTAAATATGGAAAGACCATATTTAATAAAAATTGTAAGGGATTAATTCACTGTGTTGCATTTATTATTTTTTTTCTTTTTAATTTCAGAGAGCAGAACAACATGAGAAATAATGAGGCTGGAATTTTTAGTTGGAGGGCCTAGTGCATTGATGATTCCAGCAATTTCCTTCCAGAACACTGCTGGTTCTTCCTTTGATCGCTTGTGTTATCCACATGCAATGTCTGCATTAGATGACGTTAAATTTGCCAATTTTTCATACTGCTCTGGTGTTGTTGTTTTTGACCCAAAATACATAAAAAACATATCAGATTCGGGTAGAAAAATTAATAATTTAAAACAAAAAAATAAATAAAATAAAATAAATTTAATTAAATAAAATAATTTTAAATGTTCTTTTAATCGTTATTGAACATTTTTATCATTTTCTACTTAAGGCCTCATTAGTTTTTACTTTCTGTTGCCGTTCTGTAGCAAATATTTTACAATTACTTTTTCCGTGAAAATATTCTGCTTTTTTTACAGTAGGGCATAAATAAACGAAAAACATTGAAATGAAGAATAAAATATGTGCATACGAGCAAATACTATCTTGTATGAAAAAAAACAATTAATAATTTAAAAATGTGATCACTTCTTTCTCACAATCTGCAGAGTTTATGACACTACTCATACAAAATATAATTTTTTCCTTGCTAAAATAATATTCTTTTGATCATTCATAGTTGCTTAATTGATAAAAATATTTTAAATTTTCAAAATCTTTAATTGAAAAAAATTTTTTTAGTTTTTGACGAAAAAAAAATTATATACATTTGAATAATAAATAAATGTTTCCATACCTTAAGAAAGTACTACAACATACACATATCTGGACGTCACTTAATGTTGAATTCTATTTTCAACAGATTAGTCCGCAGCAGAACAGAACGAAAAAGTGAGAACAAACCATGCACATATACTCGCAGTTTCAATTGAACAGAAACAAAACTGCTGAACCAGAATGGAAAAGAACGTACAAACTAATTCTGCCTTTACATTTTTTTTTTAATTTTTTAACTAAAACACAGATAACGAAAACTTCTGCGTCAACAAAAAAACAACTGAAAAAAATGGAGTTCCGATCGTAGTGCAGAATACATACAATCGAAAGAAACTGAGCGGAATCGAAACGCAGAATACTCAAGTTGCCAGACGGAGAAAATTTTGATACGAATCGAAACGCAGAATGGCCCCCATTATTATTATTTTCCTTAGTCTTGAAATTCTTGAAAGGACGAAGTAGTTGGTTCCTTTAGGCTCTAATTCGCGGTCAAATCAGACAATCCCATTATTTCTTATTATTTCACTTTCTCATGTTTTATTTCATACGTTTTGACTTATTAAAATTAATTTTTGCTGACATTTAATGAAATATTGGTCACAAACAAATCACATTTATTAATTTTTCGGGAATTCTTAAATTTTTTGTTTTTTTGTAAATAAATTAAAAATGTTGATTTCTTTCAGTAATTGCTGACATATTTGTGAATTCAAAATTTTGATATTTTTTTCAGTAATTGCTGACACATGTTTTATGATTAATTTATGACTCAAAATCAAATTGACAAAACATTAAGTATCACATGTTTATATTCAAATGATTTTTAATTTAAATTCAAATGTTAACATCAAGCCATTGCAAAATGTTTGAAAACTATGTTTGATATCAAATGATAACGTCATTTTATATCTAATGTTTGATTTGGTGTTTGCTGGGTAGCTTTCTTTCGCATACATTTTCGTTCGACTGTTAAAAAAAGAACAAAATTTGGAATGTTTTTTTTTTTTTTTGTAACGTAACTGTGCGAAGGAACGAATTGAGACTTAACCACGGTTTAACAACGCCCCGTATGGTTTGCCAGGTTCGCACTAGTTCAACTTTTATCATATGTTTACAGCCATATGGACAAACGACCAGCTGAAGAGCTTGAGCTTCCGTATGCAATTCTCCAGACAGTTAATGGAAGAGAAAGCTTCATGCGTTGGTGGACTGATGTCTGCAAAGATTCACATTCCTCACATTAGACAATTTGATACTTGTAAATCTGGATTCGAAGAGTCATTGGTGGTTTACGGACTCAAACGCTATGAAAAGCTTCTGAAAGTTTATGTTCCAGATTACACTTTTACGGCAACATGACCCATGACATGATTTAAATATAATATCATAACATTTTTTGTGCAATAAAGCCCGTTTCAATGGCAGTAAAGACATATCGTTCCTTTAATGCAACATAGTCATAACTAAAAAAAGCATGTTTCGGGAAAAACACATTTAAAATTTTTAGTTCTCATACAAGTTTTAGAATTTTTTTTTAGAAAATATCTCCTAAAGGAAACAGTTTGAAAGTAATTTAAATAAATTTTTGGCACAATATAAAAGGTGGTACTGTGAACAATTCTGCATTGTTAACTCGAAAAGCTCATTTTTTGAGATATTACTGTTTTTTTTTATCTTGGACCAGTACTCAGGGGAAGACCCCTACATATGCAGCGCATTGTACCAGAACTAGGAAAATAGGTTGTGAGGAGGAGGAAAGAGGGAGTAGCTGTTTGTGAACATTTGACTTGAACTTTCCGACGTCATAATCGACAGGAAACGCGTCTGTGGGCAACTAATTCCATAGGCGAAGCGTAAGGCTGACAAACGAATTCTCTCTGTAATGCTTAGTACGATTCCACGAGCAATCGACCACAAATGGTTGAGCTCTGGACGATGCGTGCTTCGTAAAAATGTGCGAGTTTCGGGAACAAGATCCCTAATCTCATCAGAGCAAAATCCATTGTAGTAACGATAGAACAGAGTAACGCACCCTAAGCTGCGTCGATGCTCCAGTGAATCAATAGAGTTGGATACCCTACTGTCATCGATGAGCTTCTTCGCCCTCTCCTGCACACGGTCGAGCAACCCCAAAATAGACTTTGGGCCACCAGCCCAAACATGGGAGTTGTATTTCATTTTCGGTCGGATATAGGAGGTTGGATGGAGTGAATTACATCTTACACCGTTTCAAAAACCCGAGGCACTTGAATGCTTCTTTAGAGACATGAAAAATGCGATCATTCCAACGAACATCACACTGTATTTTCATTCCAAGAATATTAAGAGCGCCCGATTCCTCAAGTCTTCCATGAGTACAGATGAAGCAGCATTACCGGTCGTTTGTTTGTGTGTTAACAAACAACACTGGGTCCTACGAGCGTTGAAGGCGACCCTGTTAATACGACCCCATTCGGAGATCAATAGAAGATCACTATTCAGTGAATCGTTCATATTTAGCCTCTTGGCAGCGATCTCCGATAGACTGGGCCTATTACTGAAAGAGTACGAATGGCAAATGCTGCTGTGATCTGCGTAAAAGTGTATAGGGTTGAAAGTTTGAAATAGAAGGTCATTGTTGCAATAAATGAGCGATATATCTTTATTTTTGCTTTGTGCTCTGGAAATGACCACTACATATGCTATGAATTGCACCATACTGCAGAAGCATACAATCGTTACTGCAAAGGATGAAATACTTATGTGTCGAAAAAATTTACGATTATCGAATCATTAAAAGTTTAACAATTACACTATAAACCATTAAACTCGTGTAATAGCAATTCTATCAGGGCTCAGTGGCTGAGTTGATTAAGCAGCCGTATTAAAAATACATTATGTTTACATGGTACTGAGTTTGAATCCTAGTGGTTGCTGATGACCAGTGTAGCGACTGTGAAACAGCTAGTTGTCCTCCTGCTTTAGTGTATTCAATTATTTTTCCCTGTCTTCTTTGCTCAAGAGTTATTGATCGCGGCAATTATTGTTATAATTATAAATAAAAATATTTCTTGGCTTTAGCCAGGGGCCAAATCACCGCATACGAGCAAAATTATCGAAATTTTTCATTTTGGTATCTTGGCATACGATATCGAATAAATTGTATTGCAATAATATAAAAAAGTTAAAGGATTTATTATTTCTATTCCTACTTTTAGGAAACGTATTGTCTTCAATCTATTACATTTTGTTTAATTTACGATCCAATATGCATCGTTTGCCATAATTTAGATGTATCGTAATGTTATTCGATACGATAGTTAATTCGATATCATATGCGGTGATTAGACCCCAGGATTGAACTCGAGCTAGACGAATGATACCAACCCATCATCATATAATATTAGAAATATTTTTTTTTTATTTCAATTCAACTTACGATTATTTGCTTGTTTTTCATGTTGAACCTCAACGTTAGTATTAAATATAATACATATAAGTAAACCATTTTATTGTATTTGTTAGTGCCTGATTATATAAAATATAATCCTGAAGATGTTCGAAAAAAGCGAAAGAAACATCGCGGAAACAAACGCAAAAAAATTGTTTCTAATTTATTTAAAATTTAAAACAAAGGTTTGACCATCATTAGCCATCGTAGGAAGCCCCTATTGGAATGAATAATTAGAGTTCTATGGTCAAAAAGCAAAAAACTGAATAAAAAGTATTGTAATTTTATTTTCAAATCACCAATTGAGGTAGATTCTAAAATTGTACGTTACTCTTTAAGGAATATGTATGTCATTGATTGAATTACTCTGAGTGCGTGCATTAACATGCATTGGCAGCATCCTCAAACCTGTCGGCATTTGCATTCATTCACTCGTGCAACAATCATAATTTCAAATGTTTCCTTCAATATGAAAAGGTGCGGTGCAAGGGGGAAGCGACCTTGAGTAGTATATTCTCTGTAGGTACTCGTGCAAAGAATATTTTTACTGTTGGTTTTGTTAGTTTTCATTAGTTAGTTACATTTCCTTTCCGTCTTCAAGACTTTCGTTCCCCATATTCATGTTCTTCTGCATGTTGAAGTGTTCATGTGCTATGAAAAAACATTCGTTGTATTGTGGCATTCGTTTTTCTTTCTTTCTTTTTTTTTTTTTTTTTTTTGTTGCGAAAATGTAAACAGGGAAGTGGAGGCGTTCAGCGGTATTATACTTGAGTTGCACACTCAACGGAAGACTTTTATTTAAATAAAAGAAAAAAGGAAATTTAAAATCATATTTCGAAATACCCCAGTTGCGCAAACAAAACAATGTCTGTTGCATCTCACCGTTAGACTTCCAGCCAAGAGAACAAAAACAAAAGGCGAATAAAGAAGAGGCATAAGAAGAAAGAGAAAATATGTTTGACATTGAAACAACAATACACTGTTATGCTACATTATTTTTTAAGGCTTTAGTGAGTATCCCAGTTGACCAGGTTGTTGTCGAAGACATTTATTCTGTATCATGTCTTCAAGACGTTTGCTGCTCTGTCGCTTACACAAGTAACTCTTTACACAATTACTATGCTAATTAGAGCACTTTGTGTCTGATGCGATGCAACATCGTGAATGAGGAACAGGACAAGACAAAGAAAACGTCAAGGGCCTGCTTGCTTCAAATATAGTAAAATGGTAATATGAGAAACATTGACTGAATTCACAAGCTTAGCTGTATCGTGTAAAGTTGTCTTTCGAAAGACAATTTAAAACATAAGTCTCAAAACAAAACTATATTGCCTACTAGTAAATTGTCTTTTTTTTTTAAGAAAATATGTGTGAAATTGATACAATTTTATACGATGCCAGTGGAATTGTTAATTCAGCACAGAATCTATGTCCTTTTGGAAATGAACTATGTAAGTAATAACACTAATTGTTCTGTTTCTTACTTTTGTTTTTCACTTTTGACTAAATTTGCATACATACGTATATTATCATTGTCTGCCCTTGTTACTAACACTGTCATTTATAAGATGGAATATCTTGTTGTGCTAGTTTATCAAATAAATAAATAAATAAACTTCAGTCCATACTTGGGTTCCTCAGAAAACGAAAAACTAAAAAGTTTTTGAATTAAATTTTTGGTTTGTACATATGTACATCAGGCTTTAGCAAGTTTTTCCTTTCTTAAGTTTTTTCTTAGAGTCTGAACACAATGTAACGATAATTTATTGCGATGCGATTTTTCATACGATTTTGAAGTAAAAATTCGCAGTGCGGAACGGCATAAAATTAATTGGCCGCCAAGATCATGTGATTTGACACCGTTGGACTTTTTTCTTTGGGGTTATTTGAAAGAAAAGGTGTATGTCGAAAAGCCAGCAACAATTCAACAGCTAAAGGATTAGACAATTCGGCACATTAACGGCATAGAACCTCCATTATGCCTCAGGGTCATCGAAAATTTGGACCATCGGATGGAGGTGTGCCGCCGTGGTCGCGGCGCCCATTTGGCCAATATTTTGTTTCATACATAATTGAATAATACCAATATATCATAATAAAATAAAATTACAATAATTTCCTAAATAGTTTGTGTTTTATTCAAAATCAACATCGGCCCTTGAAGTTTAACCACCCTTTATTATGTTTATTTTTTTCTCCCGCAACGGAAAATCAGACTCTTTGAAGTAAAAATTCGCAGTGCGGAACGGCATAAAATTAAAATTTATTTTATTTTCACTGCGGACTTTCTCATTCTCTCAATTTTTGACTCCCTTTCTCGGCGCCATGTTGCCATATCTTTTGAATAATTGACGATTTTCACAACATTATTGTAAACAAAAAACAAGATTTTGAAGTTTATTATTCATTTTTTTGTTTCATGAGTGATAAAAGTTTAAAAAATATGTTAACGGAAGAAGAAAAAGTTAAAAAAGAAGTTGGAAATATGACTGTCTTCATAATTTGCAGTCGGGAAGTTACAAAAACTTCAAGTATAAAGAAGATTTCTGGTGCAAAATTAGCAAAGATTTTGGCAAAGCAAAGATTTGGTGAATTTATTTCAGTTACCTTTTTTTTTTTTTTTTGGCAGACTTTATTTAATTTTAGCTGAGGAGGCAATTTACGGGATACGTATACGAAATTTACAGGATACGTATAAAAAGTGGATGCAAAAGGATAATTGGTGCATTAACGCGTCTTACCCATCATATCCTGTTAGGATGTGCCGTAGTTTCTAATACCACATACAAATCAAACATGGCTTCTAACAAACGAACAATTTTTTTAACAAATATTTCTTATTTTTGCAGCTAAAAAAAATTCAACAGCATTTATTTTCAATAATTCGATAACAATTTGTTATCATTGTCAGGAAAATTAATATTTTATTAAAAGATTTTCATGCTGTTGAATTTTTTATAAAAAATAAAACGATAAAACAAGATCAAATAATTAAATGTAAAATTTTTTTAACAGGTATAATTTTTTACTTACTGCCATTACAAAATACGTTACACAAACCAAGGCGAATTCATAACAAGTGGCCTTCTTAGTACAACAATACAACAACACAAAAAACAACATGGTGTTCGCCCTATATAAAATTACCAATGTATCAAAAACATACTAAATTCGTCTTAAACTCTATTGAACAAATCCGTATTGCCTGGAACGTAAATTAATTTTCCACAGCCAAGAGCTCGATATTACACAAAATCCGAAAAATTCTTTTCGTTTTTTGAGAATATAAAAATTAAGAAAGAAAAAATTTTTAAATTTTAATAATAATCAATTGTCTTTAAATTTTACCACTTTTGAATATATTAAGTGGAATTTTTTTTAGCAAACTTAACAGATTAAAAACTAGAAATTGTAAATATATTATAACTCTCTTGTACGATTTCTTCATTGTTTTTTGCTAGAGAAGGTATAAGAAATTGTCGATGAAATTGTCAAGGAAACAATTAAACAAAATATTGGTATTAGGAACTTATTAAAAGTTTTGTAAGTCAACGAGAGTAAGACTAATAATTGATTGTATTTTTAATGTTAAATATAAATACATTTTGGATGTATTATACGTGTGGAAAATTATTTTTAGGTTAGATTTTTTTGCAACGAAATGCAGATTCTTTTTAGTTGAATAAAATTATCTCTATAATAAATTTTAAACTTACATGTGCAAATATATATTTATGTCTAATCACAAAATTTTTAAAGTCTTCAGCACAATTTGTGTCAGATTAAGAAAATGAGTTTCGAAAACGTAAATGCTATTAACAAAAATTAAGTATTTTCAATTGGTAAATATATTTCCTTAACAATTTTGAATAAAAAAAATAACGGAGCTAAATATGATGATGCTGTAATATACAAAGAAATTACGAAAAAATTTAATTGCACAAAAATTATCAGAAATTTTTCATTTTGTTCCAATTTTTGATAATTACGAGTACATACAAAGCGGCAACGCTGAAATAAAATGTATTCAAATTGTGGATCTATTTTCAAAAACACGATTAACCCATTACTGTCGAAATAAAACTGGAAGTAATTATTAACAAAAAAGTTTATTTTTTTTTATTCATTGTATACAAAATGTACATATATAGAAGCATTAAAGAAATAATAAATGGGTAGATCAGGGTGGTGGTAGTTAAGTGAAAATTTCGAAAGCAAATGTTTTCGATACATATTGGTTTTAAAAACTGTTTGCATTGGCAGCGAAGTATTTTATTTCATTTGTCACTTCATTTATTTCAATTTTTTTAATCGAGCCCATAGGGCCAAATTTGATTAAACAGCTAGCTGGTGCAAATAATATACAATTTTCATATTTTTTTAATTTTCATATATTATCTATGCCGCCAATATTTTGCTATGACTATATATATTAAAAATATCGACACAGAACACCCAAGAAGATCTCATACTACAAATGTCAATTTTGAACAATAAATTGGACTGGTCCATTTAATTTACTGACCTCCCTAAGTTGTGTACGTATTGTAAAATCAATTTTAAAATAGTTGCCTGTTTAACTGTACTAAATTAAGTATAGCCGCACCAAATGGGTTAAGATTTGTATACAGGAAATATGAAATGGCGCGCATGAAAATGTGTGAAAAAATATGAAAACATAAACAAATTTTGATAGTTTGGTAAAAAAAACAGCTGTCGATCAGCTACGCTAACGAGGCCACCTGGTACTTAATTCGCCTTGACACAAACAGTAAATATTTTAGAAATTTTTATAAAAATGTACTCGTATGCACAAACTAAACTAATGTAAACTAACAATGACAAGTATTGCCGTCGCCGTCTTCCGTTGTATTATGTTTATTTTTCTCTCCCGCAACGGGAAATCATACCGCACCGCAAACATTGTGTTTAGACTCTTAAGAAGGATTTTTTACAATACAAATTGATGTGATCAATAATTTTTGTTTAAAAAAGACAAGAAAAATAATAATAAAATCTCTAGCTGGGGGACAACTACCTGTATGCAGGCCTTGGCACGGGTTACGGAATCCTTTCCCTCTATGCCCGAGAAGACAGAGTGCCCGGAGCTGGTCTGCACCAAGGCAAAGCGTGTTCCTCGAGGGGCATTGTTATAGTGACAATAAGCAAGATAGTGTTGCTTTTATTATCGTACATGAGTAAACTGTACTTTCATTGCCAAATTCTTTATTAACTAGCCTGCAGTGACGTCATTCTGTACAACAGATATTGTGCCAGCTGTCGACAACACTTGCTTGACATGACCAACTGGGATGTGTTACCAGCACATACAGCAAAACTATTTTCCGACTGCTATTATTAGCGCATAGATATGTGTGTGTGTGATACATGAATATGTATGTTTTGAAAAACATTACTGTGAATTATTTAAATTTGGCATAGCATTTTAATTTTCTGATTTGAAAATGTGGCCAATGTTGCTTATTAACACACAAACAAACGACCGCAGATGCTGCTTCATCGGTACACATGGATGGTATAAACATTGAGGAATCGGATGTTCTTGATGTTCTTGGTATGAAGATACAGTGTGATGTTCGCTGGACTGAACACATTTTTCATATCTCTAAAGAAACATTCAAGTGCCTCGGGTTTTTGAAACGGTGTAAGATGTACTTCACGCCATCCGATCTCCTTACTATTTATACCACCTACATCCGACCGAAAATGGAATACAACTCTCATGTTTGGGCCGGTGCCTGAAAATCTATTTTGGGGTTAATCGACCGCGTGCAGGAGAGGGCGAAGAAGCTCATCGGTGACAGTAGGGTATCCAACTCTATTGACTCACTGGAGCATCGACGCAGTGTGGGGTGCGTTACTCTGTTCTATCCTTACAGCAAAGGAGTTTGCTCTGATGGAATAAGGGATCTTGTTCCCGAAACGCGCACATTTTTACGTAGCAAGCGCTCATCGTCCAGAGCTCTTCCATTTGTGGTTGATTGCCCGAGGAAGCGTACTACGCATTACAGAGAGAATTCGTTTTTTGGCCGTACGCTTCGTCTGTGGAACAAGTTGCCTGCAGACGTGTTTGCTGTCTGTTATAACGTTGGAAGGTTCAAGTCAAATGTTCACAAACACTACTCCCTCTTTCCCCCTCCTCACAACCTATTTTCCTAGTTCTGGTACAATACACTGCATATGTAGGGGTCATCCCCTGAGTACTGGGTCAAGGGAAAAAATTGAAACTTTAGTATCATAAAAGGTAACGCTGCTTGTGGGCACCATTGCTTTAAAGCACTGATCGAGTATGTTTTTTTTCATGATACCAAAAAGAATTTTTTTTTTTTTTTTGAAATTGAGAAATGTCAAATGAAATACAGAAAAAATTAGACGTTTAGGTGTAGTTCACATTCAACACCGGTCCTTAAAATTTAACCACCCGATGTAATTAAATCATAATATACTATTAGCACAAAACACAATTTCATAACGTATATCGATAATGTCGTGTAGAAGGGCTGTAATTCGAATTTTCCCAAATTAGTTATAACGCTACCTGCCATTTTTTTTATATTTTTTTTTTTAACTTTATTATTTTATTTATTGAACCTACATAAAAAATGTAATGACAATAAGTATTCAAATCTTAATACTACAAAAATTGTGATTAAAGTCCTGCCAGTGCTGGACAGAAATTTATTTTTATGCGAATATTATTTCAGAATTCAGTCATCTGTTTAGAGCTCTAATGGTAGCCAAAGTATCCCTCCTTCTCAGACGGGTATGACCACCAAAGTTAAGAATATTACCTACCTATGGCTACCTGCCATGTGAAGCTAATATTTTAGATTAAACGTGCTTAAAGATTTTAGTTTTTCATAATTCCCACAACTTGGAAATTATAGTTATTTTGAAAAGAATATTTGTTTAAAGTGTATTATTCTGTATCAGTTTTTTTTTTTTTTTTTTTTTTTTTTTTTTTTTTTTTTTTTTTTGACTTTTGTCCCAACTTAGACGTTTAATAATAATATTTTTTATATTTTTTTTTTTTTTTGTTACATTTGTTTAAGTTTTGACAACTTTATTTTTTAACAAAACATCTAATCAAATTTAAATTTAAAAGCTTTTTGACAATGACATTGAAATGAAAACTAATAGCTAAAAGTTTTCTAACAAAACTTTAGTCATAATATTAATTAAAATCATAAAGAGAGAAAAAAAAACAAGGATAGGGACTTTTAGCCCAAAAAGATGTGTGACGCATTTTCAGTTAACGTTTATTGCTGGAAAAAATAATTTTTAACTTAAAAAAAATATATTTGTTTAAACCAAAATATTTCACAAAGCATTTTTATTGTATAAAATTTAACAGAAAATTTAATAAACAAATAATATAATATTTTTTTTTATAAAGATTATACTACAAGAACAAGTAAGAGTGTATGTAGTATATTCGCTTTGGCCGAATCTAACATACTTTTCCAAGTAGTCACGTAAAGGTATAATTTACAAATGTTTATTTTATAAGTACCTGGAGCACCGAGCGCAGCTCGCAGATCTCAATTTGTATACACACTGAAATTACCTTAATAAAAGTTAATTCACAAGTTTTCTCCATATTTGCGCTGTTTAAAGTCATAATATTAATAAAATTAATTAAAGTCATAACATTACCCAACTATCTTTTTATCTTTTCTTAGAAATTTTGCAGCAAAATAGCGATTTGCTTATTTAGTACGTCATTTCCCACTGAAAAACTTCAAACTCTGTATTGTCATTAAAAAGACTAATTTTGGTATCTACATACATATATCAACATTTCACTAGATATGTGAAAGCCGGGGCAAAACAGAACTTCCCAGGAACGGGACTAAAGAAGATAGATTTTCATTTCCAAAAACTCTTAGATACTGAATTTTTGAAAACACTTAATATAATATATTTTTTTTTTCTTTTTTTTAACTTTATTATTTTTTTTATTTATTGAATCTACATAAGAAATGTAATGACAATAAGTATTCAATTCTTAATACTAAAAAAAAAATTGTGATTAAAGTCCTGCCAGTGCTGGACAAAAATTTATTTTTATGCGAATATTATTTCACAATTCAGTCATCTGTTTAGAGCTCTAATGGTAGCCAAAGTATCCCTCCTTCTCTGACGGGTATGACCACCAAAGTTAAGAATATTAACTGCAGGAGGATTTGGATGGAATTCTAGTTTGTTAATATACCTTGTCGCGTACTTCACAAATTCAGATTTCACAAAAGGTACGTTCAGATCTGCGTGGATTCGTGAGTTTTTAACGTACCATGGAGCGTCTGTAATTCTACGGAGTATTCTATTTTGACTTCTTTGAATTTTTTCAATGTTGGATGCCGAGGCTGTGCCCCATAATTGAATCCCATAGCACCATATTGGCTTTAGAATCAAGTTGTACAGCAAAAGTTTACAATCAAGCTTCAAGGTCGAATTTCTGTTTATTGGCCAGTTAATTTGCACTGCTTTCAATTTCATTTCCGTTACTTTTGCCTCGATGTGCAACTTCCATGTTAGTCTACGGTCAAGATGAATACCGAGGTATTTGACTTCACTGTGTAGAGGTATTACTTTATTGTTAATAGTAATGGGTGAGCATGTTCCTAGACGCAGTGCGAATGTAACATGGGCACACTTTTGTTCATTAACCTTGATTTTCCGAAGCTTGAGCCATTTCTCTAGTGTGTCGATATGTTCCTGTAAGTTTATTGATGCTTGCTGGTGGTTACTATGTATGCTAAGGAATGCTGTATCATCTGCAAATGTTGAAGTGTGAATGTTGGTGCTTGTCGGCATGTCAGATGCGTAGATCAAATATAAGATAGGCCCTAATATACTGCCTTGGGGAACTCCAGCTTCAATAGGCTGGGCGGGGCTTATGAAATCGCCTTCTTTTATTATAAATTGGCGACAATATAAATAGCTTTCCAAAAGGTTATGTAAGTTTGCAGGTAAGTTAAACTTTATTTTATGCATTAAGCCATCGTGCCACACTTTATCAAAAGCTTGTGAGACGTCGATGAATAAGGCAGAGCAATATTAATATAATATTAATATAATATTAATATAATATTTATTAATATATATTAATATAATATGACGTCCGATATTAGTAAGACTCGTAAAAAATGGAGACCGGTATCATGCAAAATGTAGACTTTAGGTACTAGCTTTAATCAAAATGATAACTGTGTATACATCGGAATATCGAAAATTAGTAAGACACCATGAAGAAAAGAATATCTACGTGGTCAACTTAAATACCGATTTTCATCAAAATCGTGAAAGCCGTTTTCAAAAACGAATAAAAATATCACAAATCAGTACAAACTGGAAAAAAAATCCGTTTTCACAGGTTAGTAACAATCTAGATTATTTCGGTCGTTAAAAACCTTTAACGCTATTTTCAAGAAGTTATAAAATTTCACAAAATAATGCACACCGGGATAAAATTGACTTTCCCCGTGCGGTGAAACCTTGATTGGTTTTTCAATCGCTAAGATAATCAAAATCAATTTAGCTGTTTTCGAGAATCAATAAAAACATTACAATGAGTGAAAACTAGAAAAATGAGTTTTCCGGGACCAGTGATGATGGTCTTGCTCAATTTTGCGATCCTTAAAATCCCTAGATACCGTATTTTATCAAAATAGTTTGCGCCGTTTTGCAGATCTATCAAAATTTTGAAAATGGGGAAAAACCTGGATAAACTCAGGTTTCGTGGGACCGATGAACTTAAACTTTTTGAACTTAAAGAATCCTAGTTACTGATTTTCATTAAAACAGTTAGAGCTGTTTTTGAGAAGCAACAAAAATAATAAAAATTGGTAGAAATCAGAACAAAAAGGGGTTTTCCGCGACCGGAGACATTATAGATCGTTTTTATTTTATTTTTTTTATCTTGGACCAGTACTCAGGGGTTAGCCCCTACATATGCAGTGCATTGTACTGGAACTAGTAACTTAGGTTATAATGAGAAGGAAAGAGGGAGTAATGTTCGGTAACAATAACAACACGAAAGACTAAAACAAACTCTGATTACAGCATTTAAAATGTTGGAATTAAATTAGTTAAAACTGATCAGTGCACAGTGTATATACCGTCGACACTGCTCAGATTAGCAAATTTAGTTCAACACCTTCCACAATACAAGGTAATGAAGTACATTCAAAATATATTATAAATGAACACATAAAGAAAACACGGAACGCGGTGAAAAATGAGAAAAACAACAAGAAATTGTGTTGCTACCTATTCCGGTGCAATATGGTTTCATACGAAGTTAATAGTGAACATATATAGAAAATACGGACAACAGTGAAAAAAGAGACAAAAAACACGTGTATATAGATTGCTACCTATTTCGGTGCAACATATAAAAAATACGGACAGCAGTAACAAAAGACGTCTATACAGGATGGAAGACAAAACACTATTCCTAAGCTTTCTCGTTGCCCTCAAAAAGTAACAAATCCAACAAAACACTCTTTGTAGACTTCATTGAATGCATTCAAACACACAATTAAATACAATATTTGATAAGCTTTCTATTTGATAAGTTTTTATTTTATTATTATTCATTTTTTTTTTTTTTTTTTTTTTTTTTGCCTTAAAACTCCCTAGATACTGATATTCTTTAAATCAGTTAATCCGTTTTCGAGAACCAATGAAAAAGTTACAAATGGGTAAAAACTTAAAATGGATAAAAGGCGGGAAAAAATAAATTTTCCCCGGACCGGAACCACCATTAAATCGATTTCTTGGCCATGAAAACACATGGATACTGATTTTGATCAAAACCGTTAGAATCGTTTTCGAGGAACCTATTACAAACATAATGTATATAGGCTATATCTCCGGCATATATAGACAAATATCTGAAATTTTCGCATTCTGTATATTAGTAACCTCCTTTTATTACCAGAGCTGCTTTTAATAAAAAAAATTATTTTTGGTTACTTAACGCGACATTTTCATTAAAAAATCGGTTTAAGCTGTGTCTCGGATATATATGGACCGACATCTGGGAAAAATTTGTTTGCATTATAATAGCTATACCAAATAATATTGCTAAGTTTGAAGCAAAACAACAAATTTTTTCCAAGGATTTTCATAAAAAATTGCAAAATAAAAATATTTTTTTTTTCGGAATTTGGGTATATCCCAGCTATACGTGAACCAATTTGGCTGAATTTTAATAGCACACCCATGACTCGATGGAGTAATAGAATGGGGAAAGTAAGAAGTTTCTATGTGTAATGGTTTTCTCAAAAACGGTATTTCAACGACCGACAGACGGACATCGCTTAATCGACTTTTCCATTAATTCTGATTCAGAAAACTGTAGAAATTACAAACAGAATCACAAACTTATATATACCTAAATTATTATTTGTTGGTGAGCTAGTGGTCTTCTTGTTTGGTAAAAATTATGGTTTTTATTTTCAATATTTCGTCACTCCGTTGTGTGTCTTCTTCAGGAAAATTTTTTCGAAAACTTGTGTATACAAAATAATATAAATTTGAAAACTCATATTGAAATAACAAAACCAATATATTCAACTATATTAACATTTGCAATGAAGAAACATATTTTACATTATTATAACATTAAACATATAACATAATACTTTTTAAAAAGAAATGGAAAAGTTTTTAAACAATTTTAGACAAAAGAACTATCTACTCCTGTTTTTGTTTGTAAGCATTAAATGCCTATAATTTTGGGCTAATCCGTCTACATCCGTTTTAAAATTTATCCTCTTATCTACAAGCACGTTAGTTATCTGTAGCATTTCTAGCATATATCTACGTTTATAATAATTTTCTTCATTTAAAATTAGATGTTCCTTCAAAATCTGTATAGTGATTAAAATCACGACAATGGATAGATAATGCAGTTTTCTGCGAAGAGTTATAGTTTCTATACCTCTGGTCAGATTTATGACCCGCTAACCTAGTTTTAAGTTTATAACCTTAACATTTTTGTGAAGAGCATAAAACCTTTTTGTCTATTGATTACATAGATGGTTTGCGTATGAGTAATAATTTTGTCACATCATCCAATATAAATAATCTCTCATACGACTGGGATTGCGAATGGTACAATGTACCAATAATAACATATTCTCCGTACCCAGAGATGTAAATATTAATTTATTGAATTTTTCTGTTGAACTTTATAATTTTTAAACAAATTTTTTGATTTGTACGTTTTGTACATCGGGTTTAAGCTTTTTCTTGAGAAGGATTTTTGACAACACAAATTTGCTGTAATCAAATAATTGATTGAAGAAGACAAGAAAAATAATAATCAAATCTCTAGCTCGAGGACAACTAGCTGTTTCGTAGTCGCTACAATAAAATTATTGATCACAGCAAATTTGTATTGTAAAATATCCTTCTTAGGAAAAAACTTAAGAAAGGAAGAACTTGAACTAAGACCCTATGTACAAAAAGCACAAACCAAAAATATAATTCAAAAATTATAAAGTTCAACAAAAATTCAATAAATTAAAAAATTATTTACTTCAAACTTACTGGCAGTTCGCCGATGTCGAAAAGATAAGTTCATTCGCACTCTAGGCGAAAGAAAATTGATTTGGATTTTTTCTAACTTTATTCTATGCGAACGAAAATTCAATTAAAATACATAAGTTCATGCGAACGAACTATAGTGGCATAGACAAACCCAAATTGATTTGAATGTGAGTGACGAGCTTTCTTTTGGATACATTTTCATTCGACATCGTCAAACAGGCTGTTAATATTATTTGGCATGGCGATTGCAAGGCTAAACCAATTTTTCCTCTATATCCTTCCATATATGTGTATCCGATTTTTCTCCTGTTCTATAAGGAGATTACTAGAATACAGAAAATGAAAATTTCCGATATCGGTACATACGTAAACGAGATATAGCCTAAGCCGAGAAAAACACAATCTAAAACTCATTGATAAAAAAAGGAAGACACAAATTAACAGCTTTTTATTCTCTTTCAGCATTTACTCTCTTTCAGCCACTGGGGTTTTTTCTGCGTTTTTCCTATTATATCGGGTGTTTAAACTTGAAGAGTTGATGTTGACTGTAAACCACACCTAAGCTTCAGATTTTTCTGCATTTCATTTGACATCTTTCAATTTAGACTAGCTCAATTTAAACCATGGAAAAACACACAATCGAGCAACATGTTAAAGTAAGTTTTTCAGCCTTTTTATGAAAATAGGCGTTCAAATCAAAATGTATATCGTGCACTTCTAGATATTTTTGGTCAATTTGGTCGGGCAAATGGGCCTACAATCGGAAAAACCTTGCGAAAACTTGAGGAAACCGGGTTTCTAGAAACCGAATAGGAAATGTGAAAATACCAGTGTATGGTCGTATAGCTTATTCTGCAGAAAATGTTGCTGCTATTCGCGATAGTGTGGCTGAAGAGCCGACCATCGCAACTCGTCGTCGTGCTCAACAATTACACCTCTCACGGTCTTCGTTGATGAGAATTATGCAGAAAGACTTGCGTTTATACGCTTACAAGGTGCAATTGACTCAAAAATTAAAATCTTTTGGCCTCTCCAAGCGTCATCAACGGTCAGAATTGTGGCAACACATGCCAATAGAGGATGATCAACTTTCAAAGAAACCCCTCTTTAGTGATAAGGCACATTTCCAACTCAGTGAATTCGTCAATAAGCTTGATAATCCAAGAGTGATTGCCGAAAAACCAATGCACCCACAAAGAGTGACTATCATCGAGCTATATTTTTTTCAAAAATGATACCGGTGTAGCACTTACTGTGAATGATGTTCACAATCGTGAGATGATAACGAACTTCTTATGGCCCGACTTGAAAGATAACGAAACAAGGGCTCTTTGGCACAACAAATTCAATGGCAGTATTATCTCATGTGGTAGTGATGTCATGGCGACATTATCTAATTTGACACCGTTGGACATTATTCTATGGTGTTATTGGAAAGAAAAGTCATCAATATTTCAAGAGCTAAAAGATGAGGTAATTCGGCATATTAACGGCATAGAACCTCACTAGTGCCTCAGCATCTTTAAAAATTTGGACTATCGGATAGAGATTTGCCGCCTTGCACTGATAGCGGCCAATATTTTATTTCATAAATAATTGAACCATACCAATATTACTATAATAATGGAAAGAAATTACAATTATTCCTAAATACTTTGTGTTTTATCCACAATCAACACCTGTCCTTAAAATTTAGCCCCCTAAAATCTAAAATACACCAATAAACTTATATTAGCTCTTTGCTTTGTGTTCTAAATTTACCATCAAAATGAATATTTTACAAGGATACTAATTTTAGTCTTTAAAATAAGTGTTGGGTAATTTGTATTCTTGTCGCTTTCTTCGTTCTTGGCTTTTGTTCTTAGAATCTATTTTTAAATTTATAAGTGAAATTTAAAACAAAGAACAACTATACAAGATATGAAAAATCTAATAAAAAATTTAAATCCAAGTAAAACAACACCCACAACATTATGACGTTGCATGAACATTTTTTCTCCTTTTTTGTAGTAAACACTTGTTTTTCCTCTTCCATTTCTCTTTCAGTTGTAAAAAAAAAAAAAAATACGTTTAATAATATTTCAAGAATAAGTGTTTGTTATATGAACCAGCCAAGTGGAGGTGAACAAACCACTCGAGGGCGTTTTGAGGTAAGTACCAGGGTAGAACAATCTGCTAAGACTTGTTATTTTATACTTGACAAACTAAAAATATACAATACGTCACAGCAAAAAAGAGGGAAGATCACATGTTCTCAAACTAAATTTAGACCGTTTAGGCGAATCCTAATGCCAAAAATACAATATATCTCGCTTATATCCTTATCAAATTTATAAAAAAATCTACTTGATCTACCAAGATTCTTATAAAAATCTACCTTCGATTTCAAACATATCCACGGTATTTAAAGAAATACTATGGAGTTCTAAATAATATTCTCATTCAGTACAGGGTGACCAAAAAGTCACTATGGAGCTAGAAATTTAGTAACTTTGTTGCCTCTATATATATATATTTTTTTTCATTTTTTTTATATACGAGGTCTAATAAAAAAATAACAATTATTTTCATTTTTCCAAAAAGTATTTATTTATTCAGCAATAAATTTTGTCCCCTTCAAAGCAATCCCCCTCAGATATGATATACTTATACCTCGAAACACTCCTTAAACGCGTTTTTTGATATCGCCAACAGCTCCTGTTTTGATTTTGCTTTCATCTCCTTAATCGTAACAAAACGCTTTCCTTTCATCGATGTCTTCAGTTTTGTAAAGAGGAAAAAGTCAGCGGGGGCCAAGTTCGCGGAATACGATGGTTGAGGCATGATAACGAGTTTGTTTTCGGTCAGAAACTCATGCACAAGCATCGAGGTGTGAGCTGGAACGTTATCATGCAAAATCCTAGTGCACAATCCATGATTCCGTGCGTTTCTGATGAATTGCTTCGCGCAAGCGGCGCATAACTTCAAGGTAGTATTCCATGCCATTGTAGTGGAAGAAAACTGTGAGCAAAACCTTCACATTTGACCGAACTTGACGTGCTTTTTTCGGTCTTGGCTCTTCTGGACGCTTCTATTGGGATGATTGGGTTTTGATTTCAATGTCATAGTGACAATGATTCGTCACCAGTTATGACTTTTTTGAGGAAATCTGCATCGTCATTGATGATATTTAACAGATCCTGAGCGATGAAAATGCGTCGTTGTTTTTGTTTAAAATTTTGCAATTTGGGAACAATTTTCGCTGCCGCACGTTTCATGCCTAAAACATCCGTAAACATTGCTTGACATGATCCGAGCGGTATGCTAACATCATCAACAACCTCTCTGAGGATTATCCAAAATCATTTTCTTCACTGCTTCAATGTTTTCGTCGGATGTTGACGTGCTCGGGCGACGAGGACGAGTATCGTCACTGACATTTTCTCCGCCTTCCTTAAACCGGTTATACCATAACTTGTATTTTGCTTGTAGTAGACTCGCCAAATGCCACAGTCAACAACAATAAACAGCACAGTTTCAAATGTCCTTTCGCAATTAATTTAATTTTTACGCAAAACTTAATGCAGTTTCTTTGATCCGGTTTTTCGAATAGTAAAAAATCGCGGAGCAAATCAAAAAACAGCTAACCTTTTTCACCTGTCACAAACAAACTGATAATCCAAAATGGCTGATATTGCCAAGAAAGATTAAAGAGTTAGTTTTAAAAATAATTTTCTATAAATTTAATACCTAAATAACAATTTTAATTTATGCAAATTTCAATAAATAATTATTATACATACGTTGTGAACTTGTCTCATTTATTTACATTTCTTATGATGATCACAAAAAAATATTCAATTTAAATTTTATTTGCAAAACTTCTCGTAGTACTGCAAGTAGTTCGTGAAATTTGGTTGTCGCTTGATACTTGATACGTTCTCTTCGTGTATGCTGAGAGTGCGAGCGTAAAACAAACCTGTACTTAACTAGTAAACACAAAGCCAAGTAACAACAAATACATATTCTATAATTTTGTTGTTCTCAAAATAGGAACATATTTTTTTGAGTAAGTCCGAGTAAGAGTACATACTCTGAATTTGCGGAGTACCTGATGAAACAGAACTAGGGCATGACGTTTTTCTCCATACTATTTGGCATAAAATAACGCCAGAGAATGCGGTCGTAAAATAGAATCTATCTTATTTTGGCAGCGATTTTTCTTATGCTCTCACTTTGAAGCAGAAAAGCTTTCAACAATATTACCACACTTTTAGTAAATTTCATACATTTTGTAAACAAAACCAAAGCTTCAAAAGCTTTACTGTGAGGAAAAATTAAAATAAAAGAAAAAGCTTTTTTTACCTAACAAAAAAGAAGATTAAATGACAGTTTGTGAAGTTACAGCCGTCGTTTCAATTATGTGCCTGTTTTCTCTGAGAGTCGATTTTGCTTGAAGTTGCGGACGTATTCTGTTTCATCATTACTACTTAACAACAAATCCAATAATGATGAGGTTTATTATATAACAGACATGTGTACCAATATAATAGAAAAAAAAAAATAATCGTACATACGTAACTCACGAAATTTGAAAACAATAGTCTTTTTTCAAACCTCGTATGGAATTTTTCCCTATATATAGAATATAAAGCCACTGAAATGACCATCGCTGTGATAATTTTGAGCCACCTTGTAAAAATTTACCAAGAAGAGGAAAATTTCTACCTTAAAAAGTTTCTTCACTGTTCGATTCTCAATTTCTACACAAAAATTAAACTCAGTTTTTGAAATAAAATCAAAATTAAATTAATTTAGTTAAAAAATTTTCCATGCAGGAAAAGCGTAATTTTTAAATTGTTTTTAATTTGAAACAACAGATTTGTAAATATACATTTACAGCCTGTTCGACGATATCGAATGTATGAAAATGTATGCGAAAGAAATCTAGACACTCACATTCGAATCAATTTGGGTTTGTCTATGTCACTATTGTCCGTTCGCATGAACTTATATATTTTAATTGAATTTTGACACATTGTTCGCATAGAACAATGTTAAAATAAACCCAAATCAATTTTCTTTCGCCTAGGGTTCGAATGAACTTTTCCTTTCGACATCGACAATTTTTTTTACAATGGAAAAATTAGAAATGTGTAGTGTCATTAAATATTTTCATAAAAAACGTGTATCGGGACAAGAAATTCATGATGATATAGTGAATGTGTTAGGTGAAAGTGCTCTTTCATATGTAACAGTAAAAAATTGGGTTGCTGAATTTAAACGTGGACGTACAAGCATTGAAGATGAACCACTTAGTGGACGTCCAAAAGCAGCAACAACAACAGAAATTGTAGCCAAAGTGCATGATATGGTATTAAATGATCGACGAATAAAAGTGCGTGAAATAGCTAATATCATAGGCATCTCAAATGATCGAGTCCATTTAATTTTGCATAAATAACTACAGATGAAAAAGCTTTCTGCAAGATGGGTGCCACATTTGTTAACAGCTGACAAAAAACGCCTAAGAATGAACATTTCTCAAGCTGGTTTGGATCGTTTTAAGCGAAATAAAATGGATTTTAACCGTCGTTTCATAACTGTTAATGAGACATGGATCCACCACTATACTCCACAGACAAAAGAACAATCCAAACAATGGACTGAAGCTGTGGGAAGTGCCCCAAAGAAGGCAGAAATAATTCAATCAGCTGGTAAGGTTATGGCAACGGTTTTTTGCAACTTCAAAGGTATTTTATTCATTGACTATCTGCAAAAAGGTAAAACAATAAATTCAGAGTACTATTGCAACCTTTTAGATCAATTAAATGTACAAATTCGAGAAAAGCGTCCTGTTTTACAACTCAAAAAAATAATTTTTCATCAAGACAACGCACCAGCGCACAAGAGTGTTTTAACAATGGCTAAAATCAACGTATTAAAGTACGAGTTGCTTGACCACCCACCATATTCTCTTGATTTAGCTCCCAGTGACTTCTAAAAAATTCCTTGCTGGCAAGCGTTTTACCTCAAATGAAGATGCAATTACAGTTGTAAACCACTATTTTGAAGACCCTGATGAAAACTATTTTAATGAAGGGATAGAATTGTTAGAATAGTGTTGGACTAAGTGTATTGAAGTTTCAGGAGATTATATTGAAAAATAAAAATATTTTTGAAAAACTAACTATTCTCCTTCTTTGATAGGCTAAGAGGTTTCCAAACCGCCCTCGTACATTCTTAGTTACAAGTTATTGAAATTGGGTTTAATGTTGAACGCTCTTCTTATAAAAAGTTCTCTTTTAAAACCTGTTCAGCTCTTACTATAAATATTCAAAATATTTTCAAGTTTTCGCTATAAAATCTTTCCTTACATTGAATACAGTCATATAAAAATGTTCTTAAAATAGTCTTGTGAAATTAATACGAACAATATTTTTTTTTTCTCACTTTAATGCACCATGAGTGCAATAACAAAATGGTTTTATTTTACTTATCAGCATCACCTGTTACATTACGTTAGTAGCAGCATTGCGATTTTACCTGTTCTACGAGTACTTTACGGCACTTCTCAGCTCAGAATCTATTTAACAAAACTTTTCCCACTGACTGCAAATAACTCAACAAATCCTGCATATAATTCGCAAAAGTTGTTGGATGTTTATGGGAAAGTATATAAGAAATCTGTTTATTCAATTGGCAAAGAATTTTTATTTCAATTGCTACGATGAGCACTTAAAAACAAAGTTCATTCGTTGAGTTTTTCTGTTTCTTGGTTTGTTCTGGAGCATTTTTTAACAAAGAAAAAAAGAATTTGTTTTAAAATCCCTGTCACTGTATGCGGAAAAAGTTATGCCTCTTCTCCGTGGATTTCATTATGCACATTGTTGATTGTGAACCTGTTAAGAGATTTTCGAAACGCAAAGAAATGTTTTGCTTTTTATCATATTTATTTTAAACTTCAATAGTTTTTACATATCAAACAAGAAGCGTTTACTGAAAAACCAAATCTAACTGGAGGCGTATACGTAACGGTCGAATATATAATGTGTAAATAAATTTTTGGTTGTCGTTTTTCTTTCTTCCATTATTAACTTTAAAAAACATGGACCATGTGCAAGAGAGAGTAGAGAAGTTTATCGGAGCATCACTGCAGTGAGGGTTGTGGTTATCTGGTTTAACGATACAACAATCGATTTTAGTCTGAAAAGATTAGGGATCTCAAAATCCACATACTTTTACACAACACACGTTCAGGGCTTATCCACTTGTGGTCGATTGTCCAATGAATCGCACAACACATTACAGAGACAACCTGTTTTTCAGCCATATTGTTTGTGTGTAGAACAAACTGTCTGCAAACGCATTTCTTGTCAATTAAAGCGTGAGAAAGTTCCTCTTTTTCTAGTTTTAGCACAATGCACTGCTTATATGTCATCCCCCCAAAAAAAATTAACGCAAAAAATATTTATACTTGTTGTACTTATAGCTCTGAAAGAAAAACGCTTACTGCACTACTGCTGACAGGCTGTGTCACAGCACATGTCTTGACGGCCTCATCTGATGATGACCCAACACAACGTTATGAATTATTCAGTGTTCCCGTGCCTTATGCGCAAAGCTCACGCAGGTCGCAAATTCTCCAGACTTCTAATCTCTCTTGTATGCAGTTTCGCAGGCAGTTAACGGAAGGCAAAGCTTAATGACTTGGGATTGCCAGAGCCCAATATGAGTATCTCCTCCTTGCAAATTCACCCACCCACTCACTCATCACTACTGGGGCCAGATTCCGCAATGAATTTTATTGCGCTGAATGTGTTTCTTACACTACAGGTATCTGTTGCCAGGCAACAGCTCATTAAGGGCCCCTCAAACGTCCATAAGCGCTACTTCCTTTTCTTTCCTCATCATGCCCGCCGAGGCTAGGGCACTCTGCTATCTAGGACATAGAGGAGAAGAAGTTCCTCGTTTTATATATTGTTACGTTTTTGTCTCTAAAAACGCTTTTGCGGATTCTTCAATTGTTAATGAAATAATGACACTCACACTTGTTCGTCATACAGTACTTAAACAATTCACAGCTTTATCTACACTTGATACTACTGTGTACCAAAACACTAGACTTGTTTACCTTGACTTATGACTTTCTTGAACAAAGCTTAAAAATAAACTGACTGGTTGCTACCGACCTGCCTGCTATTTATACGTCTTTATCAGTTCCTACAAACGACATGAATTTTGTAGTCATTCCTAATGTACATATTTATTTCTTTGGCACAGACACATTTATACACATGCTTGCGAACAATAAGCAAGTGACAAAAACAAACAATACTAAAACGAATACCAAGAACACAAGAAAAACAACAACATCATTTGTAGTTGATTTACTTGAAATTTTACGTTTTTTAAATCATGTATGTTTGTTTCTTTGTGTATTACGTTTTTATTTCTATCTTGTTTGAGTGAATGTGTTGTGTTGTACATTTTAAACAAACAGATCAATAGCTGCACAATGGGTTAGACATAATCAAAATTCTTCACAATATGTATGAAAGCGTTTCTCATGAGAAAAAATATGGAGTCGATATGTTCAAACCAGGCTGCCAAAGAATTTAAAATTAATATAATAATAGCATTTGGCTACTTTGGCCACCAAGAAACTAACTAGGACGGTGGAAGGAAATATTTATAAAAATGTTTTTGTAAAAAGTTGAGGTGGAGTGAAGGTATGCTGAAAAAAATGGCATTTATTTATTTATTTGTACAGCTATAAAATATTTCAGCTGAGAAAGGACAAAAATAAATACATACATAATTCGACTTATTGAAGCAATTATAAACAACTATACATATAATCATTTGACTTTAAATAGTTTAAAAGTATTGCCTTACAAATATCAACATGATCGGATAACTCTATAAGATAATAAAATTTATTAATATCTGAACAAACTCTACGAATTGGGTCGAGGTTTAGGAAATTCATTCTATTAAAATTTAGATGTAGGAACTCATATGATCTAAGTTGTCTGCTGGGAATGTTTATATTTATTTTACTGAGAAGAAAGATGGAGTTAGTTTTTCCTTGAAACAAAGTTTATGAAGAATGTGATATTGGACACAATCTTTCTGCTTTTCAATGTTGGGAGTTTTATAAGTGACAATCGACTACGATAAGGCGGAAGATGTTCAGCTGGATTCCATGGAAGAGAACGGAGCCAAAATAGCAGATATTGTTTCTGAACTGATTCTATCTTTTTAATATATAAATTGTACTTCGGATACCATATTACAGCACCATATTCAAGAATGGGTCTTACTAAAGATGTGAATAGATTCTTCGTCACATAGAGATCATTAAATTATTTAGCCCATCGTTTTATGAAACATAATACACTATTCGACTTATTCACAGCGAACGTAACGTGTAAATTGAAATTAAATTTCTTATCGAAATAAATCCCAAGATCAACACATGAGTCAACAGCTATTAGCTCAGTACCATTACTGAAATATTTGGTCGAAAATGGCGAATATCTAGTAAAAGTCATGAGTTTACATTTATTTATATTTAATTCCATAAGGTTTACGGAACACCAATCGTAAAAGTTGTTTAAGTCAGCCTGAAGACAAGTTGCATCATTTAGTTTTGCAATGCTTGAAAAAAGCTTTATATCATCAGCATATGTCAGAATATTACTAAATTCTATGGCACTGGGGAGATCATTTATAAAAAGCAAGAATAAAATAGGCCCAAGGTGGCTGCCTTGAGGAACACCAGAAGTTACTTCAAAATAACGAGATTTGCAATTATTAAAAATAACGCATTGTTTGCGGCCTTTCATATATGATTCAAACCAACGTAAGAAGATTCTATTAAATCCAACTGTATAAGTCTTCTCAATCAATAGGTCATAGTTTACCTTATCGAAAGTCGAAAATTTGTGACTGTCAGTGATATATTTAACTACTGCAAAGGCCTTCGGATGGTAAGTAAAGCCATTAGAGAAAATTTTACAACAATATTTTTATATGGAAGCATTTGTTCTATGGGAGCCTCCTTCAGATGTTCCCAGAGTCTAATTAGGAGCCAGAGGAGAAATTTAGAACAGTATTTTTATATGGGAGCTTTTTTTTATACTAGTATAGTAAGGTCATAGGGCTGATACGTTCCGGAAAAATTTCGGGGAGGAAAACCTAAAGGGGTTGGTCATGCAGTTGACTTCTCTACAGACACCCTCAGAAAACTTAGGACGATGGGAGAAACTATTATAAAAATACTTTATATGTATGGCAGCTCACCTAAGAAGGAGGTTCACATGTTCACGAAAAATTTTGACGGGGAAATGTTGGTGGAGGCCGGTCATATATTTTGTCCCTCTGGGAAGAAGTTAATGAGAGCTGTGAAGCTAACAGTGATTTTTTAGTCCCCTATTCTGAATGTTAGCCTATATGTGGGGCTACTTTATTCCCCTTAAAATGTATTTTATTGCAACCTCACAAAATGAAAGGATCTTACGCATTCGACTCCATATAACACTATCCGATAGCTAGAGAATATACATATAGGTTAGGTTAGGTAGGCAGGTCGCTGGATTATCCGAAGAGTACCTGGATACTCCAGCTCACTTGAGTTCTGCAGGTCGTTCCCTTTGTGATTGCCTGAAAAGTTAGGGTATAATAGAAGAAAAAAAAATTTTTTTTTCATTCATTTATTTATTGAATCTTCAAAATATGAACTAACAATAAGTATTCAAGTCTTAATACTAAATATCAAAGTTATTTAAGTCCAGCCAGTGCTAGACAAAAAAGTTTTATTTTGCGCGAATAATATCGCTAGAATCACCTACACAACGCTCTGATGATGGCAACGGTATCACTTTTTCTCAACCGAGTGTGACCACTAAAATTAAATATGTTACATACAAGTGGATTTGGGTGAAGTTCCAATTTGCTGATATACCTTGTCGCACGCTTTGAAAACTCATCTTTTACCAGTGGAACACACAGATCCTTGTGAATTCGGGAGTTTTTTACGTACCATGGAGCTGCAGTAATCGTACGAAGAATTTGATTTTGTCGTCTTTGAATTTGTTCAATGTTAAAAAACAAATAAATAAATAAAAGTTGTAAGGATATAGAAGGAGTGCGGAAAAGGGAAAGGAAAGGTGGGAAACTGCTTAATGTGGCAGTACTTTCTGATTTACTAGCCATCCGCTACTTCCTATGAAAGAAGCTATAGCAGTCGGTTTGACTAAGGCCAGACACGATAGGCTATTGAAGCTCCTCTCGCCTAAGCATCTTATACGATGGTGCTCCAAAGCCGAGCATGTACCGAGTAGAAGAAGGATCGAGGATATACATATGTCTTTACTATAAGCCACGTTTTAACAACTGCCAACTTAAAATATAATCACAAAGACAAAAGTTCATTATTCAAGAAATAAGAGTGTAACTTAAGCGGCACCCTTTAAAAGCCAGGGAAAAAATTGTTGGGAAAAATAATTGAACAAGGTTTTTTATGTAAATCATTAATCAGCGATTTTTTTTTTATTATGTAACTAACATTAACGTAAGAATAATTAAAGAGCTCGGTGGCTGAGTTGGTTAATCGGCCGTATTAAAAATACATCATGTTCACATGATCCCGAGTTCGAATCCCAGTGGGTGCTGATGAGTAGTGTAGCGACCACGAAATAGCTAGTTGTCCCCCAGCTAATGGTATTTAATTATTTTTCTGTTCTTCTTTGGTCTTATTGTTTCACAGCAATTTTTGTTATAATTAAAAATAATCCTTCTTCTTGACTGAAGTTGGACTTGAACAAGGTTTTTGTTTCCCTGTTATATTATTTGCTGAATCAGATTTTTTTTTTACAAACATGAACACATAATTTTTTTTATATTTCAAATTGTTATTTTCATTAAATGCAGGAATAAAATCTCTGCAAATATTTTTTCTGAAAATTGTTGAAATTGTACAAAAAAAAAAAAACAAACTTTTGTAATATTTCTTTCTGTGTAGGATGTTGCCCTTTGAAAGCAAATTGATGTGCGAGTTTTATGCTTATTTTCCCAGTTCAGTCCACCTGTTAAACAAATACGAGTAAAGGGTCGTGTTTCGTATTCAAGTGCATTTATTTAATGAAAGAAGAATTTATTTCAACAAGGAAGCGTTAAAAATGAGTTCCAGTTCAAGCACAAGAACAAATACAAGTTTTCAAAGCAAAATAAACAAAAAGAAAAAGAAAAAATGAATAAATACTATTTCACAGCTGTAAAAGAAGTGTAAAGAAGTTGTAAACTTTAGATAAAAAGTTGTTGGTTTCAGTTTGTTAAGTTTTCATAAAAACAAATTTGGCTTAAACAAATAATTTGCAGAGAGTACTTTAAAACTGATGATATTTTTTATCAAATAAATTTGAATGATCTTCTTTTCATATTAATAATAACTTTAATGTAACAAGAAGAAAAAAATAGTTTTTTGTGTTTGGAAAATATTATTAGAATGTTTTTCGTTTTAAATTCTTAGGGCCATATAACTACAAAAAAAAATTCTTACTTGATTGTTAATTATTTTATTCGACCTTTTGAAATTTCCAAGTATTTTTTTATTTTTTTAGGCCTTTAATTTTTTAGGACCTTGAGCCTAAAAAAAGTAAAAAATACTTGATTCTTACTTGAGTTTTAAAGTATACGTTAGTTACCAAACAGATGCAGAAACAGTACGTTAATCCACGGCTGCCAGATTTGGCGATTTATCGTCATTTTGACGATTTTGGGTACTGCAAATGGCATGTTGACAATTTGATGATTTAAGAACTGTTTTTGACGATTTTTGTAGATCACAATTTTACTTTCATATCTTTAAAGCAACTTTGGTTGACAACTACATATATAAACTGTAGTAAAATAAATGTGTACGTAAATGTGTGTGTAGCATTGGAAACTAAATGATAAAACAGAACTAGGGCATGACGTTTTTCTCCATACGATTTGGCATAAAATAACGCCAGAGAATGCGGTCGTAAAATAGAATATATTTTATTTTGGCAACGATTTTTCTTATGCTCTCACTTTGAAGCAGAACAGCTTTCAACAATATTACCACACTTTTAGTAAATTTCATACATTTTGTAAACAAAACCAAAGTTTCAAGAGATTTACTGCGAAGAAAAGTAAAAATAAAGAAAAGCTTTTTTTACCTAATAAAAAAGAACACTAAGTCTAAGGCAGACAGAGCGATTTTAATTGCCGAACTTTTTAGCAATTTTCTTTTGAATTTGCTTTGTTGTTCACACACAACATTTTTTTTCAGCAATTCTTGAGCAATTCTCTACCTTTTGTTTCGTGCAATTTATATTGTATATGCACATAAACATACACACATGAGAGAAAAGTAAGGAATTGCTGAGAATTGCCGAGTACCGGCAAATCTTTTTCCCTTCTTATTCCCCTCCCCGAAAGCTTCTATAAAGTCAGGAATTGCCCAACTAAAGTTGCTGTGTGTGACCTGGCACTAAATAACAGTTTGTGATGAAACAGAATACATCCGCAACTTCAAGCAAAAACGACTCTCAGAAAAAACAGGCACATAATTGAAACGACGGCTGTAACTTCACAAACTGTCATTTAAAGTTCTTTTTTGTTAGGTAAAAATAGCTTTTTCTATTATTTCTACTTTTCTTCGCGCTAAAGCTTTTGAAGCTTTAGTTTTATTTACAAAATGTATGAAATTTACTAAAAATGTGGTAATACTGTTGACAGCTTTTCTGCTTCAAAAATCGAAAAATCGCTGCCAAAATAAAATTGATTCTATTTTACCACCGCATTCTCTGGCGTAATTTTATGCCAATTTGTTAGGAGAAAATCGTCATGCCCTAGTTCTGTTTCATCATTAAATTTTATTTATTAATCGTTAAAGTATAAAAAACTAAAATGTTTTCTTTTTCTGATCAATCAAAGAGTTTTCTTATTTCATCGTAGAATACAAAATACGAGGAAATTAGTTTAAAGAAATTTTTATACTAAAGATGACTTTAAACTTTGCAACTGTAGTTGTTCTTACTTAAAAGATGTGTCCAATTTAATTAAAGTGTTTAATACAACAATGCGTTCAAAATACCTTTTATTAAATGAAATCTTATTTGAAAATATGTTTTATGTATAAAAATTCTTACGGCCGTGTTCATAAAAAATATTTTATTTTACTTAGCAATATATATTTATTCGACCTATTGTTGAATTTTAAGTAGTGTTGTTGTTTAGTGGGCTTTTTAGGTCGTTTTTCCTTTTTTAATAAAACTACTGCTTTGTTTTATTTACTTTTGCATTCTACGTTTCGTTGGATAATCCCAACTTCTTCAGGAATGTTTTATTGTGTCTGTTTAAAAGTTTAAATAAATGTGTTTGTTGTAAATAAATCAGTAACAATTTTGTTTAAATTATTATATAAAAATGAATTTAGTTGTAACATTTTAAAAATGTTCACATAAAAATAACATTAAATTATTTTAAAAAATTAATTACAACATATATACATACATACATTTCCAGACACAAAAGTTTTTGAAGTTATCACAGTAAACTAAACTAAAACTAGAGAATATGCAGCATTTGTATTATCTTTGTCTTCTTTTTTATTAATTGAGTCGTTCCCCTTTTGTTGTATTCTGAGGTTCTCAAGTGTATATCTTTTATTCTCTCGTCTCTCTTTATCCAATATTTTGATATTCGTCAAATCAGCTGTGTGTTTGTTGTCAATGCAGTGCTTTGCAAGTGCAGTTGTTTGTTTTTGTTTTTTTATGTCTGTTTCATGTTCATTTATTCTTGTGCTTAAATTTCTCTCCAATCGAATGCATTAATTGTGTTTGATAACGATCGCCTGTGATTGTTGCAGTCGGTTTCAACAACTCATAATACTCTACGCCGAGCTGGCCACACCAAATACTGAGCATGATTTTGGCAGCGAATATATTCGATTTGGCCGTCGACGTGGAAACATGTTTGGTATATCCCCATTATTTTCTGCGCTTGCGATTAGCGTAATGAACCCGTTTTTCGCCACCAGTCACAATGCGATGCAGAAATCCCTTCGGTCTTTACCATGCAAGCAGCTGTTCACAAACAGACAAACGCCGTTCAACATCTTTATTTTTGAATCATTCCCATGACTTTCAGGCATTTTAAATAGGTTTTTTGTGTCGCTCCTAATCCCCCCCGGGGAACAGGTTTTGCCTTGGCGTATCCCTAACTTAGGCGCTCTGTTTTTCGGCGTAAAGGAAGGGGTCCCTCGTTTGGCGCGGCAAACAAAACTCTAGGAAGCCACATGACTTATGATGTGTTGGCTTGCGAAACCCTTACCAAGGGTATAAATTGGCAGAACGGGGATCAGCATGGCCCCCGGGAAGTTCTGCTTGCGGTTCGACCCGGGCTGATCATGGTTGAGGTGCCTACCTTGGCTGAAACGTTCTGGCTGTGGTTTAAACCCAAATCGCAGGAAGGGTGTGTTAGTATCCTTGATAATTGTTTGGTGATGGCTTTTTTCGAGGGCTAACAATCTCCCGAGGATCTGTTGCCTATACAACAGATACGTGTACTGTAAGGAACCAGTGGTGACGGTTTGACGGGTGAGTTGGTTTAAGGGCTGATGCTCTTAGTGGGCTTCGGCCTGCCAACTCATTAAGCCTTGTCTTCCGTTGATTGCTGGGAAATTGCATACATGAGGGATTAGAAAGCCCGAACTCCTCAACAAGAAGTTGTTCATATGAGCGCAATCATATGACAAGAATTGCTACCTGTGTGAGCCTAGTCAGCCACACGGGGGCGGTGGTCCACCATCAGGTTAGGCCGTCAAGGCAGGTACTGATGTAAATCATTTTCACAGTTGTCGCTCCTAATGATCCTGCCAATTCTTGTTGCGTTTAATCAAGTAATGCTTTCAGTTCTTCATCTAGGTCTCTCTTCTACTGCAGTGCTGACTTTCGACGTTAAAATCACCGTTCTTGAAGCCGTGAAACCGCTCTTGGAAATTTTTTCCACTAATAGATATTTTAGGGTATTCTCTCATAAATACGTATGAAACTGATTTCTCCGTATTAAAGCAGAAAATTAAAACCTCCCACAAATTATGTGAATTTGGCTCGTAAGCTGACATGTTTAAACGAGAATAACTTTATGATGAAGAGACAAATCAACAAATATTACGATCGCGTTATATTTACAAATACCTAAGCTTATTGTATGATATCTACGATCTATATATTTCGATTACCACTTACCAAGGCAGCTTTATACAGGTAGTGGCAGAATTACAATAAATACAACACCAACAAACATCAAAATGTTTTTTTTTTATTAGAATTTACGAATAGTTGTGAAAATTTTGTTTGAAAAGCAAAAAGGTCTATGTGTTTTTGCCAAATTTACACAAAGGAACCAAAAAACAGCTGAACCTATGCCACTACCATAATAAAGCTGCCTTGCCACTTACCGCTACAGCCACCCATTGCAACACGGCGAAAGCAATGTTGTATACCTAATACAATTTTCAGTATTTAAAAAGCGTAAAAGCGCTTAATCAGAAAATATGTTAAGTGTTGTGAATTCACTTAAAATTTTTTAAACCATTAAATCGATAATATAGAGATTTATAGCACAAAAGTTCATAATGAAATGTTTAAGGAAAAAGGAAACATCTCGAAACTGTAATATTCTACATGAGCTACTCTTCCGTATTGCCATAGACATAATAAGAAAATTAGAGCTTTATCATATTTTCAAGTGAACAACAGGGTGTAACAAATCACATTTATTTTGTACATCGTAATGAAATTTTTATTGTTTTCACCGAATATATTGTTGGGATATAATCTTGTTTTATTGCAAAGAAAATACCAATATTGTTGTGCACATTTTTTTACCAAACTATTTATAGCCTAGTGTTCTAACGAGTGATTTTTTTGCTATTATCTTTTTGGCAACACTAGTTTTGACAGCTCACGCACGTTTTTTATCTTGTGTCACTGTCAAACATCTTCTGTTTGGTCTATAATTTAATCATGAATCGTCTTACAAACGAACAACGCTTGCAAATTATTGAATTTTATTACCAAAATGCGTGCTCTGTTAAGAAAGTTCAACGCGCGCTTCTTCCATTTTATGGTCAGTTTAATCGACCTACTGAGGCTTCTATTCGGGCTATTGTAAAAAAATTTCGCACCAAATTTACATTGTTGGACATTAAACCACCAACACGCTTACGTAGAGTGCGAACTGAAGAAAATATCGCAGCCGTATCGGCCAGTGTTGGTGATGACCGTGAATTATCGATTCTGCGCCGTTCGCAGCAATTGTTACTCTACTACGTGGAAAATTTTCCGGAAGGATTTGGGTGTGAAGCCTTATAAGATACAGCTGGTGCAAGAATTGAAGCCAAACGACCTACCGCAACGCCAAATTTTTGGTGAATGGGCTCTTGAAAAGTTAGATGAAGATCCACTTTTTTATCGAAGAATTGTGTTCAGCGACGAGGCTCATTTCTGGTTGAATGGATACGTGAACAAGCAAAACTGCCGTATTTGGAGTGAAGAGCAGCCAGAAGCATTGCAAGAGCTACCAATGCATCCACAAAAAAAAAACCGTTTGGTGCGGATTATGGGCTGGCGGCATCATTGGGCCGTATTTCTTCAAAGATGATGCGAATCACAACGTTACTGTGAATGGTGAGCGCTACCGTGCGATGATAACAAACTTTTTTTGCCCAAAATGGAAGAGCTTGACTTGCATGACATGTGGTTTCAACAAGACGGTGCCACACGCCACACAGCACGCGAAACAATGGACCAATTGAGAGGCGAGTTCGGTGAACAGTTTATTTCACGCTTGGGACCAGTCAATTGGCCGCCCAGATCGTGCGATTTAACGCCTCTAGACTATTTTTTGTGGGGCTATGTTAAGGCTAATGTCTATAGCGACAAGCCCGCTTCGATTGACGCACTGGAAGCCAACATTGCCAACATTATTCGTGAGATACCGGCCGAAATGTTGGAAAGAGTATGCCAAAATTGGACTAAGCGGATGGACCATTTGAGGCGCAGCCGCGGCCAACATTTGCATGAAATAATCTTCAAACAATAAATTATATCGACCCAACTATCGACTCAAATAAATATTTCATGCATTTTTCTGAATTTTATGTGTTTTTTTTTTTTTTAAATTTCCGATAGTTCTTATAAAATCACCCATTATTACTGACGAAAGGCAAATTAAACCAAAATTTATCTCCTTTGTTCAACTTAATGTCGGAGATTTCAATTAACGCTTTCAACACATTAGTTAGGATATCGAATGACGTACTTTTGCTTATGTGAGTAAGATTGGCGTAGGAGATTTTTATGCGTTTTTGTATAGAATTTTTCAATCGCTGCGGCCTATAACCACTATAGCGTATTGGTGGCATCCATTTAATCTTTTGTTTATTATTCAGTTTCTGATGCCAAAGCACCAAGATACGATACAACTAATTAAGCTTTATTGTAAAAATGGAAATTAGTTATTGTTGCGAAGATATGGTCGCACTCACGCACAGTCGACTCTCCAAAATTTGGTGGGTTATCAGACGGGAAGAAACCCGTAACAATATCCAGCAAAAAATATGTTTTTTCTTGAAGCAGATTTTGAAGCGCACGTAGAAGAAATAATATGGTTGATATGACAATATTTTAAGGGCAAAATATTATTGTTAAATTATATGGTTGAACACAACCACAGAATATGGTTTCAATTGTCTAATTGTCTATGTATGTGTCGGCACTTCATAGTTGCTACTGTAATCCTCAATAGATTGGGAAACCCTCGAAATATATTTTCAAACATTTAATTATATACTCCATTAGTTTAAATAAAATAATAACGGCTGTATGCAAAAAAACTTAACAAAGCTTGGTAAACAATTGTTAAGAAAAATTTTATAATGTTTTATGCAAAAACAAGTGTTAGCTTAAAGTTGAATTGGGTACACTTTAACTCTAAGTTAAAATGACAGTTGACTTGCCAATTGTTATTTTAAAAATCGCAACTTTGCGAAAATTAAAAAATGTATTTATTACTTTCATTTATAAATAACTAAAAACATTACATTTTATATGAATACAACATATTAATTTTGGAAGAATAATATAAATTACAATTATGCTAGTGATGCACTTGCAATGAAACGAATACAATGAAAAACTTTATTCGAATAATAAAAAATATTTCTAATAAGCAATCCTGTCAATTTTTCTCAATTTAATTAATATAGTTACTACATATTATATATTCATTATTTATTAAAAAGATAAATCCAGGAAATGTTTGTCAAAAATGTGTTATTTTGTGTAATAATAAAAATGTTTTATTTTTTAAATTTGTTTTTCGATTTTCGAATATTAGTTTTCATACATCACTATTCAAAAACTTACTACTGAACAAAACGGCATTGCCAGAATAAATTAATTAAATTCCTTACTGGATTTAATAGTTAACGCATAGATGCCAGATAAATCTGGTTTAAAATCGTCAAATTCCGGGGAAAAAATCGTCAAAATCATCATTATGCTTATCGCAAATCGTCAAAAATTCGTCAACAAGTAAAATTAGTCGTTTTTTGAATAAAATATACATAACAGGCTTATTTGGCAAATTTCTATACAAAGTTTGTCAAATGAATCTTTAATAAATATAAAATATTTTAAGTAGTGTTGTTGTTTAGTGGGCTTTTTAGGTCGTTTTTCCTTTTTTAATAAAACTACTGCTTTGTTTTATTTACTTTTGCATTCTACGTTTCGTTGGATAATCCCAACTTCTTCAGGAATGTTTTATTGTGTCTGTTTAAAAGTTTAAATAAATGTGTTTGTTGTAAATAAATCAGTAACAATTTTGTTTAAATTATTATATAAAAATGAATTTAGTTGTAACATTTTAAAAATGTTCACATAAAAATAACATTAAATTATTTTAAAAAATTAATTACAACATATATACATACATACATTTCCAGACACAAAAGTTTTTGAAGTTATCACAGTAAACTAAACTAAAACTAGAGAATATGCAGCATTTGTATTATCTTTGTCTTCTTTTTTATTAATTGAGTCGTTCCCCTTTTGTTGTATTCTGAGGTTCTCAAGTGTATATCTTTTATTCTCTCGTCTCTCTTTATCCAATATTTTGATATTCGTCAAATCAGCTGTGTGTTTGTTGTCAATGCAGTGCTTTGCAAGTGCAGTTGTTTGTTTTTGTTTTTTTATGTCTGTTTCATGTTCATTTATTCTTGTGCTTAAATTTCTCTTTGTTGTCCCTATGTAAAATTTTCCGCAATTTTCTGAATTGTTTCCTAAACATTCTATTTGATAAACAACGTTACTTTGTTCATCTTTGTCAATTTTTGTTTTTGTTTTTGTGAATAAAGTTTTAATTGTTTTGTTTGATCTGTATGCAAGTGAAAACTGTTCATTATTTATTAGTGTTTTTATTCTTGTATTTTCGGTTAATTGTGGTATATATGGAAGGCAGTAAAATTTTTTAGTGTTGCAAGTAGAGTCTTTTTTATCTTTTGTTCCGTCGTTTTGTTTTGCTTTTCTTATTATTTAATAAACAATCTAATAAGAAAAGCAAAACAAAACGACGGAACAAAAGATAAAAAAGGCTCTACTTGCAACACTAAAAAATTTTACTGCCTTCCATATATACCACAATTAACCGAAAATACAAGAATAAAAACACTAATAAATAATGAACAGTTTTCACTTGCATACAGATCAAACAAAACAATTAAAACTTTATTCACAAAAACAAAAACAAAAATTGACAAAGATGAACAAAGTAACGTTGTTTATCAAATAGAATGTTTAGGAAACAATTCAGAAAATTGCGGAAAATTTTACATAGGGACAACAAAGAGAAATTTAAGCACAAGAATAAATGAACATGAAACAGACATAAAAAAACAAAAACAAACAACTGCACTTGCAAAGCACTGCATTGACAACAAACACACAGCTGATTTGACGAATATCAAAATATTGGATAAAGAGAGACGAGAGAATAAAAGATATACACTTGAGAACCTCAGAATACAACAAAAGGGGAACGACTCAATTAATAAAAAAGAAGACAAAGATAATACAAATGCTGCATATTCTCTAGTTTTAGTTTAGTTTACTGTGATAACTTCAAAAACTTTTGTGTCTGGAAATGTATGTATGTATATATGTTGTAATTAATTTTTTAAAATAATTTAATGTTATTTTTATGTGAACATTTTTAAAATGTTACAACTAAATTCATTTTTATATAATAATTTAAACAAAATTGTTACTGATTTATTTACAACAAACACATTTATTTAAACTTTTAAACAGACACAATAAAACATTCCTGAAGAAGTTGGGATTATCCAACGAAACGTAGAATGCAAAAGTAAATAAAACAAAGCAGTAGTTTTATTAAAAAAGGAAAAACGACCTAAAAAGCCCACTAAACAACAACACTACTTAAAATATTTTATATTTATTAAAGATTCATTTGACAAACTTTGTATAGAAATTTGCCAAATAAGCCTGTTATGTATATTTTATTCAAAAAACGACTAATTTTACTTGTTGACGAATTTTTGACGATTTGCGATAAGCATAATGATGATTTTGACGATTTTTTCCCCGGAATTTGACGATTTTAAACCAGATTTATCTGGCATCTGTGCGTTAACTATTAAATCCAGTAAGGAATTTAATTAATTTATTCTGGCAATGCCGTTTTGTTCAGTAGTAAGTTTTTGAATAGTGATGTATGAAAACTAATATTCGAAAATCGAAAAACAAATTTAAAAAATAAAACATTTTTATTATTACACAAAATAACACATTTTTGACAAACATTTCCTGGATTTATCTTTTTAATAAATAATGAATATATAATATGTAGTAACTATATTAATTAAATTGAGAAAAATTGACAGGATTGCTTATTAGAAATATTTTTTATTATTCGAATAAAGTTTTTCATTGTATTCGTTTCATTGCAAGTGCATCACTAGCATAATTGTAATTTATATTATTCTTCCAAAATTAATATGTTGTATTCATATAAAATGTAATGTTTTTAGTTATTTATAAATGAAAGTAATAAATACATTTTTTAATTTTCGCAAAGTTGCGATTTTTAAAATAACAATTGGCAAGTCAACTGTCATTTTAACTTAGAGTTAAAGTGTACCCAATTCAACTTTAAGCTAACACTTGTTTTTGCATAAAACATTATAAAATTTTTCTTAACAATTGTTTACCAAGCTTTGTTAAGTTTTTTTGCATACAGCCGTTATTATTTTATTTAAACTAATGGAGTATATAATTAAATGTTTGAAAATATATTTCGAGGGTTTCCCAATCTATTGAGGATTACAGTAGCAACTATGAAGTGCCGACACATACATAGACAATTAGACAATTGAAACCATATTCTGTGGTTGTGTTCAACCATATAATTTAACAATAATATTTTGCCCTTAAAATATTGTCATATCAACCATATTATTTCTTCTACGTGCGCTTCAAAATCTGCTTCAAGAAAAAACATATTTTTTGCTGGATATTGTTACGGGTTTCTTCCCGTCTGATAACCCACCAAATTTTGGAGAGTCGACTGTGCGTGAGTGCGACCATATCTTCGCAACAATAACTAATTTCCATTTTTACAATAAAGCTTAATTAGTTGTATCGTATCTTGGTGCTTTGGCATCAGAAACTGAATAATAAACAAAAGATTAAATGGATGCCACCAATACGCTATAGTGGTTATAGGCCGCAGCGATTGAAAAATTCTATACAAAAACGCATAAAAATCTCCTACGCCAATCTTACTCACATAAACAAAAGTACGTCATTCGATATCCTAACTAATGTGTTGAAAGCGTTAATTGAAATCTCCGACATTAAGTTGAACAAAGGAGATAAATTTTGGTTTAATTTGCCTTTCGTCAGTAATAATGGGTGATTTTATAAGAACTATCGGAAATTTAAAAAAAAAAAAAACACATAAAATTCAGAAAAATGCATGAAATATTTATTTGAGTCGATAGTTGGGTCGATATAATTTATTGTTTGAAGATTATTTCATGCAAATGTTGGCCGCGGCTGCGCCTCAAATGGTCCATCCGCTTAGTCCAATTTTGGCATACTCTTTCCAACATTTCGGCCGGTATCTCACGAATAATGTTGGCAATGTTGGCTTCCAGTGCGTCAATCGAAGCGGGCTTGTCGCTATAGACATTAGCCTTAACATAGCCCCACAAAAAATAGTCTAGAGGCGTTAAATCGCACGATCTGGGCGGCCAATTGACTGGTCCCAAGCGTGAAATAAACTGTTCACCGAACTCGCCTCTCAATTGGTCCATTGTTTCGCGTGCTGTGTGGCGTGTGGCACCGTCTTGTTGAAACCACATGTCATGCAAGTCAAGCTCTTCCATTTTGGGCAAAAAAAGTTTGTTATCATCGCACGGTAGCGCTCACCATTCACAGTAACGTTGTGATTCGCATCATCTTTGAAGAAATACGGCCCAATGATGCCGCCAGCCCATAATCCGCACCAAACGGTTTTTTTTTTGTGGATGCATTGGTAGCTCTTGCAATGCTTCTGGCTGCTCTTCACTCCAAATACGGCAGTTTTGCTTGTTCACGTATCCATTCAACCAGAAATGAGCCTCGTCGCTGAACACAATTCTTCGATAAAAAAGTGGATCTTCATCTAACTTTTCAAGAGCCCATTCACCAAAAATTTGGCGTTGCGGTAGGTCGTTTGGCTTCAATTCTTGCACCAGCTGTATCTTATAAGGCTTCACACCCAAATCCTTCCGGAAAATTTTCCACGTAGTAGAGTAACAATTGCTGCGAACGGCGCAGAATCGATAATTCACGGTCATCACCAACACTGGCCGATACGGCTGCGATATTTTCTTCAGTTCGCACTCTACGTAAGCGTGTTGGTGGTTTAATGTCCAACAATGTAAATTTGGTGCGAAATTTTTTTACAATAGCCCGAATAGAAGCCTCAGTAGGTCGATTAAACTGACCATAAAATGGAAGAAGCGCGCGTTGAACTTTCTTAACAGAGCACGCATTTTGGTAATAAAATTCAATAATTTGCAAGCGTTGTTCGTTTGTAAGACGATTCATGATTAAATTATAGACCAAACAGAAGATGTTTGACAGTGACACAAGATAAAAAACGTGCGTGAGCTGTCAAAACTAGTGTTGCCAAAAAGATAATAGCAAAAAAATCACTCGTTAGAACACTAGGCTATAAATAGTTTGGTAAAAAAATGTGCACAACAATATTGGTATTTTCTTTGCAATAAAACAAGATTATATCCCAACAATATATTCGGTGAAAACAATAAAAATTTCATTACGATGTACAAAATAAATGTGATTTGTTACACCCTGTTGTTCACTTGAAAATATGATAAAGCTCTAATTTTCTTATTATGTCTATGGCAATACGGAAGAGTAGCTCATGTAGAATATTACAGTTTCGAGATGTTTCCTTTTTCCTTAAACATTTCATTATGAACTTTTGTGCTATAAATCTCTATATTATCGATTTAATGGTTTAAAAAATTTTAAGTGAATTCACAACACTTAACATATTTTCTGATTAAGCGCTTTTACGCTTTTTAAATACTGAAAATTGTATTAGGTATACAACATTGCTTTCGCCGTGTTGCAATGGGTGGCTGTAGCGGTAAGTGGCAAGGCAGCTTTATTATGGTAGTGGCATAGGTTCAGCTGTTTTTTGGTTCCTTTGTGTAAATTTGGCAAAAACACATAGACCTTTTTGCTTTTCAAACAAAATTTTCACAACTATTCGTAAATTCTAATAAAAAAAAAACATTTTGATGTTTGTTGGTGTTGTATTTATTGTAATTCTGCCACTACCTGTATAAAGCTGCCTTGGTAAGTGGTAATCGAAATATATAGATCGTAGATATCATACAATAAGCTTAGGTATTTGTAAATATAACGCGATCGTAATATTTGTTGATTTGTCTCTTCATCATAAAGTTATTCTCGTTTAAACATGTCAGCTTACGAGCCAAATTCACATAATTTGTGGGAGGTTTTAATTTTCTGCTTTAATACGGAGAAATCAGTTTCATACGTATTTATGAGAGAATACCCTAAAATATCTATTAGTGGAAAAAATTTCCAAGAGCGGTTTCACGGCTTCAAGAACGGTGATTTTAACGTCGAAAGTCAGCACTGCAGTAGAAGAGAGACCTAGATGAAGAACTGAAAGCATTACTTGATTAAACGCAACAAGAATTGGCAGGATCATTAGGAGCGACAACTGTGAAAATGATTTACATCAGTACCTGCCTTGACGGCCTAACCTGATGGTGGACCACCGCCCCCGTGTGGCTGACTAGGCTCACACAGGTAGCAATTCTTGTCATATGATTGCGCTCATATGAACAACTTCTTGTTGAGGAGTTCGGGCTTTCTAATCCCTCATGTATGCAATTTCCCAGCAATCAACGGAAGACAAGGCTTAATGAGTTGGCAGGCCGAAGCCCACTAAGAGCATCAGCCCTTAAACCAACTCACCCGTCAAACCGTCACCACTGGTTCCTTACAGTACACGTATCTGTTGTATAGGCAACAGATCCTCGGGAGATTGTTAGCCCTCGAAAAAAGCCATCACCAAACAATTATCAAGGATACTAACACACCCTTCCTGCGATTTGGGTTTAAACCACAGCCAGAACGTTTCAGCCAAGGTAGGCACCTCAACCATGATCAGCCCGGGTCGAACCGCAAGCAGAACTTCCCGGGGGCCATGCTGATCCCCGTTCTGCCAATTTATACCCTTGGTAAGGGTTTCGCAAGCCAACACATCATAAGTCATGTGGCTTCCTAGAGTTTTGTTTGCCGCGCCAAACGAGGGACCCCTTCCTTTACGCCGAAAAACAGAGCGCCTAAGTTAGGGATACGCCAAGGCAAAACCTGTTCCCCGGGGGGGATTAGGAGCGACACAAAAAACCTATTTAAAATGCCTGAAAGTCATGGGAATGATTCAAAAATAAAGATGTTGAACGGCGTTTGTCTGTTTGTGAACAGCTGCTTGCATGGTAAAGACCGAAGGGATTTCTGCATCGCATTGTGACTGGTGGCGAAAAACGGGTTCATTACGCTAATCGCAAGCGCAGAAAATAATGGGGATATACCAAACATGTTTCCACGTCGACGGCCAAATCGAATATATTCGCTGCCAAAATCATGCTCAGTATTTGGTGTGGCCAGCTCGGCGTAGAGTATTATGAGTTGTTGAAACCGACTGCAACAATCACAGGCGATCGTTATCAAACACAATTAATGCATTCGATTGGAGCATTGAGTGTCAAGTGCCCACAATTCAACGCGGGACACGCAGCCTGACGAGATTTTACTACCTGACGATTCTCGAACCCATGTTGCGAAAGCGGTCAAGACATAATTGCAAACGTTGAAATGTTAAATTCTACCCCAACCGCCGTATTCTCCAGACGTTGCTCCCTCGGACTATCACTTGTTTCGAACAATGGCACACGGCCTTACTGACCAGCACTTCAAAAAGGTCAGGGAATAAAACAAAGAAAATTGCTAAGGTTAGTTCACATTGTAAAGATTCAATAAATAATTAAAAGCTAAAAAAAATTGATAATATAATATAATAATGCAATTCTTTCTTCAGTTGACTTAAGCTACTCTTCCATATGACCACAGATATATATTTTTCCATAGCAGGTTACTATTATTATTTTGTTCTTTCTACATCATTAACTTTATGCCCTTTGACTTGTAACAACAAACATAAAATTGGCTCCGGAGAAACCCCAACATTCATTAACATGAGACTGTTTTATTGATGATATTAATATTTAAAAAATTGAATGATAATGACGAAAATAAAAATCATCTTGGGAACAAATAAAAAGACACTTAACAAATTTTAGAAAGACTACAATGAAAACAAAGAAAGACACGATTTCGTTAATAACGATAAGCGAATGAACTCTGAAAACAGACAAACCAGCGTGAAACGAAAAGATGTAGGAGGGTTTTTGAAACATTTTAACAACGACTTTTGCGTAGTCAAACTTGAATGAAATCGTTATACGTATACATATCGCTCCTTTATTGCAACCTAGTCATAACTCAAAAAATTAGCTTTTCGAGTTAACAATGCAGAAATGTTAACAGTACTACCTTTTATATTGTGCCAAAAATTTATTCAAACTACTTTTAAACTGTTTCCTTTAGAAGATATATTCTAAAAAAAATTTGTTGAAGACTTTTGTGGAAACTAAAAACTTGAAATGTATTTATGTTATAGTATTTCCTGGAGGCTCCCTTAGGATTCGCAGGAAGTACGTTATTTATTATTTTTTTTAAATAACAAGTAAGAGTGTAGTATATTCGGCTGGGCCGAATTTAAAATACCCTTCACGATAGTCACGTATATGTATAGCATATTAAAAATGCCACCTAAATATGCTCGGTTATATATGAACCGATATCGGAACTTTCTATTTTCTGTATTTTAGTAACCTTCTTTTATAGCGAGAATTGCTTTTCAGCAAAAAAAAAAATGTTAATGGAAAAATCGGTTTAGGCTATATCTCGGGTATATATGGACCGATATCGGAAATTTTAATTTTTCATATTTATATAACCCTATTTTATTACCAGAACTGCTTTTAAGCAAAATAAAGTTGTTTAAGTTCGCTTACGCGGCATTTTCATGAAAACCCTGTTCCAGGCTATATCTGCGGTATATATGGACCGATATCGGCAATTTTCATTTTTCATATTTATATAAGCTTACTTTATTACCAGAACTGCTTTTAAGCAAAAAAATTTGTTTAATTTCGCTGACGCGACATTTTCATGACAACCACATTCCAGGCTAAGTCTCGAGTATATATGGACCGATATCTGAAATTTTCATTTTCCATATTTATATAACTTTATTTCACTACCAGAACTGCTTTTGAGCAAAACAAGTTGTTTAAGTACGCTTACGCGACATTTTCATGAAAACCCCGATTTGGGCTATATCTCGGGTATATATGGACCGATATTGGAAATTTTCATTTTCCATATTTATATAACCTTATTTCATTACCAAAACTGCTTTTGAGCAAAACAAGTTGTTTCAGTTCGCTTACGCGACATTTTTATGAAAACCCCGATTTGGGCTATATCTCGGGTATATATGGACCGATATCTAAATTTTTTTTTTTCCTTTTACTCACTATGCTTAATGAGTGTGCACAGTTTGAAGCAAAACAAATAACTTTTTTTTTGGATATATCTCAGCTATACGTGAACCTATATTACTGAATTTCAATAGCAAACACATGGCACGATGAAGTCATAGAATGGTGAAAGAAAAAAGTCCACGGCGGATAGACGGACAGACGGACATTACTTAATTGACTTTTCCATTAATACTGATTCAGAATATATAGACTTTATAGGGTCGCAAAAAAAACTGTAGAAATTACAAACTGAATCACAAACTTTACATTTTCGTGAAGGGTATAAAAACACGATAGGAGTTAATTTTAATTAATATAGTTAATGTTTATTAATTATTGATTATGATATATTCTCTTGTTCACTGATTGTTAATTATCCATGATCTTCGTCACTAACTTCTAGCTTATATACATTTAATATTTTATACAATTAAGTTTTTTACCCTTTTAAGCTTCTAACATTTATACCAGTAAAAAATTATAAATAGCTTGTTTTCTATGTTTCCCAGCTATCTATATGTCGACATATCATAGGAACTACCCTAATAATCAGTAATTTTTTGAAAGGTGTAAAGAAATGTTAGAGGCGTTTATGAATAGAAAAGCTTGTTTTTTGTATTTTGACGGATATTATTAGAGCATTTTTCTTTTTAAATTCTCAGCAATTTATTTGGATTGTTGGGATATAAAGTTGAATGTTTGGGAATATCTTTCAAAAATTTCCAAAGTCTACTGATGATTAGGGTAGTTCCTATGAAATGTCGACATATAGATAGCTGGGAAACATGGAAAACAAGCTATTTATAATTTTTTAATATTTTATACAATTATTTTGCTGCTGCTGCTGTTCTAATTGTTGCTGCCTGTTTTTGCCAGCATACCGTGTTGTCAGCAGTTGTAACTAACTGTTGGTTCTTGCGACATAATTGTTTCACAACTGCTGAATTTCATATTTCGCAATATCAACCAATTGTGGTGTTGACCTAATTGGTTGAACTATTTCCGCATGTTGTTGTTCTTGTTGATATTGTTAAAACAACTCACAACACAAGCATTTTTTTTTTGATATGACTATGTTGCAATAAAAGAGCGATATCTAAATGTATGTATGTGTGGTTCAATAAAAGAGCGATATCTACATGTATGTGTGTGTGGTTTCTACGCAACATATAAAAAAATAATGGTGTAAACTGTCTCTTTACAATAAGTACCTTAGAGAAAAGGTTCTCTTTTTATAAAAACGAGATTGATGAGAAATATCTATATATTGGGTTTTCCAATAAGGACTTGATAATTTTTTTTTCTTTTAATTAAAACGCAAATCATTTGAGATATTACCAAAAGATTATGATCGACTTGAAATAAAATAAAAACATTTAAAAATTGAACTCGATTTCTTTCATATGGCCACCGCAGGCACGTCGGCAGCGGTCGATTTGGACATTTCGTCTTTAATCACCGCTATTTCGCTTTCAGTGTTGGCTCTGAATTCTTCCAATGTCGTCGGTTTGTTGTCATAGATTTGACGTAGTCTGATTTGAAGTAGCCTGAAAGAGAAAAGATTCTAGCTGCGTTATATGACCTGCCAGCAAGATACCACACATTGGATCTTTTTAGTAATTTTGCCTAAAATATTCTTCCAGTTAGAGGAATGTATAAAATGCAGATGCTTCCATTTTTTTTTTAAATCCATTAAAAGAATTGGAAATTCTTCTGTATGCTTCCAAAGTAATGCATATGTAACATGTTGTAATACAAGACAAAGTAACAATATTGGGCTAGTTAGATGTCGCCTTGAGTTGTCGGAACAACGTATAAAGATTGCTGCTCCTTACAAATTAAATAAGTTACCTATATCTCTATAGAATAGTTTGTCTATTTCTTTGTTTAAAACTGAGCTTAAGAGAATTTTTGTTAAATAATTTGGAAACACTTCTTACGTAGTGCAGTAACTGCTTTTTTGCTCTTTTTGTTAGTAATGATAAAAAATTATTTGTTTTCATAATTATATTTTCAAAAGAATTGTTGCCTTCTGCCTCCTAAATGCCAATAATGATGCTGAGGCTCTAATATCATATGAATACTTGAAAATTAAAGTTCGGAAAATAAAATGAAAACAAAAAAAATCACACGATCGAGGTTGCTAATTGACTGGTACATTTCTTAAGCTCACACGCTCACCCATTTTACTCTTTAACAAATCGATTTTCGCGTGTGCTGTGTGGCTTGTGGCAGCATCCTGTTGAAACCGTATGTCATGCAAGTCAATGTTTTCCAATTCGGGCCAAAAATATTCGGTAATCAAGGCGCGATAACGATCTACATTTACAGAAACGTGACGATCGTTATTGTCCAGGAATAAATATGGTTCAAAATTGGCGCCGGGATGCAAGCCGCTCTAAAAAGTTATTTTTTTTTTTGTAGTTGAAATGGTGATTCATGAAGCACAGGTGGATTTTCACCAGACCAATAACGCATATTTTGCTTATTGACGTGCCCTTCGTTACTGAATATAATTTTGCGATGAAATTCATCATCTTGGCGCATTTTCTCCAGAGCACAATCGGAGAAGGTATGTCGCGTGAAATGGTGCATCGTCTTCAATTCTTAAGTCAGTTTGATCTTGTGCGAGTATAAGCGTGAACCAAGATCTTTACATAAAGTGCGCTATAAAGTAGCGTTGGCAATGCCCAGTTCTTAAGAACACCACGAAATCTACTGATTTGGAGCGTTTGCTACAGACACCTGAACGGTAGCGATACTTTCATCCCTTTGTCAAACCCGTTAACTCACTGGCAATGCAGCATCACACACTCAACGAACAAGACTAAAAATGTTGCACTAAACTTGTCTTCTACTTGTAGAGTGAGAATAACGACCAAAAATTGGAGTTTCCGACCCTTAAGTTACGATCACCGACCCCAAACTGCGGTAGTACATATTAATAGTTTGCATACGTTATTTATTTGTGTACTTTATAATGATGAAAATGTTGAGTTTACTGAATAAAAGGAAAGTAACAGAAGATCAGTGATATAGTGCGTTCACAAAATAAATTCAAAGTCATCAGGTACGGAAAACACTTTACATACTTTTATAAAAATGTAGTGTTTACCCGCAAGCGATAAATTCAAATACCACTGCACTTATTTTGACACTTTGTTTATATATTTTATCTTGGACCAGTACTCAGGGGATACCCCTTACATATCGTTGGTCTCACGTAGAAAGGCCGTAACTCGCATTTTCCCTGAATTGAACTCTTTTAGCGATTCTACTACATTTCACACAAGTACACAGTGTCACAAAGATTTAATTACATAATTTCATATATATCGCTCTTACAAGCAATTGAGCAAAAAAGTTACTTTTAGATGTATCTGTTTATACAGTTTTCACTATGAATTTTCCTTCTGCTGTAAAATTGCAATTATGTTTGTTAGGGCCTTTCTACATGAGACCAACGATATGCAGTGCATTGTACTGGAACCAGGAAAATAGATTATGAGAAGCAGGAAAGAGGGAGTGGTGTTTGTGAGCATTTGACTTGAACGTTATAACAAACAGGAAACACGTCGGCAGGCAACTTATTCCACAGACGAAGCGTACGGCTGAAAAACAAATTCTCTCTGTAATGCGTAGTACGATTCCCCGGACAATCGACCACAAATGGATGAGCTCTGGACGATGAACGCATGCTACGTAAAAATGTGCGCGTTTCAGGAACAAGATTCCTAATCTCGTCAGAGTAAAATCCATTGTAGTAACGATAGAACAGAGTAACGCACCCCACACTGCGTCGATGCTCCAGTGAGTCAATAGAGTTGGATACCCTACTGTCACCGATAAGCTTCTTCACCCTCTCCTGCACACGATCGAGTAACCCCAAAATAGACTTTGAGGCACCGGCGCAAACATGAGAGTTGTATTCCATTTTCCGTCGAATGTAGGTGGTATAAATAGTAAGGAGGTCGGATGGAGTGAAGTACATCTTACACCGTTTCAAAAAACCGAGGCACTTGAATGCTTCTTTCGGGATATGAAAAATGTGTTCAGTCCACTGTATCTTCTTTTGCAGTGCATTGTACTGGAACTAGGAAAATAGATTATGAGAAGGAGGAAAGGCGGAGTAGTGTTTGTGAACATTTGACTTGAACGTTATAACAAACAGGAAACACGTCGGCGGGCAACTTATTCCACAGACGAAGCGTACGGCTGAAAAACGAATTATCTCTGTAATGCGTATACAATTGCAAATATATTTGCAAATTATAGGATGCACAGCATGAGTAACGAGGACCTTATGGCCACGATTAGTTTGTTGCAGCGCGCTGTGACTAACTACACCGATCTATGCCTTTGCAAGGAAGTTGCCGTGTGATTAACAACGAAATACCTCAAAAAAACTGTAAACGAATGCAGTTAGTTAATCAGAGTGAGACGCTAAACTCTCGAAAGGCAAACAACAACGACAAGCCTGACCGCACTTAAGAAATAATTACGATGACGCTAGAGGTGTTCTCCAGCCCAGAACTGCTGTCCTTAGCATTATGATTTAAACTTGTGTAACTTCCAAAGAAACTTCTGTACAATTATCAGTCATATTTTATGTGAAAAAGTCTTTTAAATAAAATTTTTATTTATCCTTTTTTTTAACTAAGAAGAAACGGTTTCTCTTAATTAATATTCAGTTATCTTTAAGCTTCTTACTTGTTCCTTGGAAAAATCCTTGATAATTGAACAATTTTTTTCTAAATCCTTGTTGTATTTTTACCTCTACAAATTGATTTTGCTTTAATTACTTATACATCTATGGATAAATGTCAATTGACGAATAACTCAATATAAACGGCTGACTGGCATAAATTGATTTCTAAAAGATTTTTTTTTATTTTCTAAAACAAAACATTTTAGAACAATTGAAATTTATCTCAACATTTGCATATTCATGCGAATCAATATTTATATATTCATTCGTTCACTCATGGCGGACGTTTTAACCAATTTGCGTGCACGTTCGTGCATCATAGTGTTGCAAATGTTTGAAAACGGAAACATTTTATATTTCACAGGAAAGTGAAATAGAAAAATAAAACAATAATTAATGCGGTTTATATTGGATTCATTGTATGGATCATACTGTGTGTTTTATAATAGTATTCTTCTCTGTTATGTATTATTATTTACAAAAAGCATTTTTCCTGTGAAATTTTCATCAAATCAGGCTTAAAACAAAAAATAATATTTTAAAAATACAGCAGAAATAGAAGTAGGAAGGAGCTTTGAAAATACAATTGATGACATACTGAACTACAAGGTGGCGCAAAACTAATCATCCAATTTCGGTTTTGAATAAATATTTTACTAAATAAAATTAATTATTTTCAAGGTTGGATATCTTTGTTTTGACCAGTAAAATTTTTTCTGTTAATTGGCAAATATGGTAGCAGCCAAAGGGCTATGGTTTATCGCATAACTCTCCAAAAAAAATCTCTGGCAGTAACTATTCGCATTCCTGTCGAATATTTTCCTTAAGGGCTGCTGTGATTGTCCGAAACTTGTAGGCATAAAACCACGACTTTAAGTAGCCCCAAAGAAACAAGTCTAGGCTGGTTAAATTGGGCGATTTTGCTGGCTATACCAAATCACCAAACGGAAGATTACACCGCCAGAAGAAGCTTCCTTCACAATATCAATTTTGGCTGCTGCTGGGTGGGCGGTCCTATTGAAACTATATGTTCACTGAAGCATTACTCATGCAAGACTCACACATGTCGTAACTTTTGCCATAAATTTGTAGATATGTTAGCAAACTCTGTGCTCAAGAGCTTCAGCCTTTATATTCCTCCTGTATGCAATTTCCCAAAAATCAACGGTTAGACAAGGCATAATGAGTTGGTGGGCCGAAGTCCATTAATAGCATTAGTCAATAACGAAATCACTCGTCTAATCGTCACTACTGGTTCCTTGCATTACACCTATCTGTTATACGATAACAGTGCCTCGGGTGTTATTATTCCTCGAAAATCTGCATTGCACGTTAGTTAACAGGGAAAATAATTACTCTTCCTGCGTTTTAGGTTTACCCCACAGCCATAACGTTTCAGCCAAAGTAGGCAACTCAACTGTGTACAGTATCGAAATTGTTTGCTGATCTTCGTTCTACCAATTAACCCTTGGGCAAAGTTTCGGAAATCCAACGCAACATAAGTCATGTGGCTGCCTAGAGTTTTATTTGCTGCAGAAAGCAGAGTGCCTTGGTTAGGCATACACCAAAGCAAAACCTGCTCTGCGAAAGGATTTCCTTCAACTCACGCAGTTATGAAATTGATTTACACCAGCAAACCCATGGACCAACTCCACGACGTGAATTATTAACGATTCTCCATCACGTCCGTGAAGCTTTCTGGCTGACACAGGTCGCAAACCCTTGGTTAAGAGTTCGGACCTTCTATTCCAAACTTTATGCAATTTCCCACCAGTCAATGGAAGACAAAGCTTAATTAGTTGATAGGCCAAAGAACATCAACTCTTAACCAACTCTCTCATCTAACCATCACCACTGGTTTCTTATAGTAAGACAACAACACCTCGGGGGGTTATTAGCCCCCAAAACACGATATTGCACCAAAGTGATCAGGGAATCTACTTGCTTTTCCTGCGATTTTAGGTTTAAGCCACAGTTAAAACATTCCAGCCTCAACCATAATCAGTGCCAAGGTGATCTGCAAGCAGAACCTCCCAGCAGCTTGCTAATTCCCGTTCAGTCAATTAACATTTAGTAAGGTGTTACGGAAGACCAACACAGGATAAGTCGTGCAACTGTCGTTGCTAAAACCAGCTAGGAACTCTGTACCCTCTATTCTCCAGAAAGCAGAGTGCCTTGGTTAGGCATACACCAAAGCAAAACCTGTTCTGGGAAAGGATTTCCTTCAATTCCCGCAGTTATGAAATCGATTTACACCAGCACCCCCATGGCGGCCTAACCTAATAACCTACCAACTACACGGCGTGAATTATTAACGATTCTCCATTACCCCCGTGTAGCTTTCTGGCTCAAACAGGTCGCTGATGATGGACCAACTCCACGGCGTGAATTATTAACGATTCTCCATCACCCCCGTGTCGCTTTCTGGCTGACACAGGTCGCAAACCCTTGGTTAAGAGCTCGGACCTTCTATTCCCCACTTTATGCAATGTCCCACCAGTCAATGGAAGACAAAGCTCAATTAGTTGGTAGACCGAAGAACATCAACTCTTAACCAACTGTCTCATCTAACCGTCACCACTGGCTTCTTATAGTACAAATAGTTGTTGCAAGACAACAACACCTAGGGGGGTTATTAGCCCCCAAAACCCGATATTGCACCAAAGTGATCAGGGAATCTACTTGCTCTTTCAGCGATTTTAGGTTTAAACCACAGTTAGAATATTCCAGCCTCAACCATAATCAGTGCCAAGGCGATCTGCAAGCAGAACCTCCCAGCAGCTTGCTAATTCCCGTTCAGTCAATTAACATTTAGTAAGGTGTTACGGAAGACCAACACAGCATAAGTCGTGCGACTGTCGTTGCTACAACCAGCTAGGAACTCTGTACCCTCTATTCTCCAGAAAGCAGAGTGCCCTGGTTAGGTGTACACCAAGGCAAAACCTGCTCTCTGGCAGTACGAAGTCGCTTATCATGGTCCTGTAGTGTTTGCCAATAGCCGATTTTTTATTGTCAACTGCCGATGGCGTCCTCCCGCATGACCACTGCTTCACACAATAGCCTTAAAGGGATGTTTTGGCTTTTCATGCATTCCACACAAATTATCAGTGCAGAGACAAAGCTTTTCATTACTAACAAAATCGTTTAAACGAAAAAACGACCCGTCGCTCATGATAATTTGCGACTCAAAAAAATTTATAGAATTATATTATGTCCTTGATCTTGAGTACAGCACTCAATTGTTTGCCTGTTTGTATTCTGTAGCTGTCTATTTCCCAAATGTCAAATATTATTGAAATAAAATGTCATTTCTGAAATCTATTACATCTTACGATAAGGTGATTTGGCGCCATCCTTTAGTTTCCTAAAGCAATCACAAATTAAATGTTGATAATTTGTTTTATGGAAAAAGAGACAAACACATAAATTCTTAATTCCAGGAATTTTACGGTTTGTGTTAAGAATTTCTCAATGATTTTATGTCAAAACAAATAATGAAATGAAAATACGATTTTGTTTGTGCCTGGAAGTATGCTTATCTTGAAAATAGTATAAGCCGGCATAAGTATGCAACACTTTTTTTTAATATTGCATAGCAGTTTCAACTACTTTAAAGCGCAATTCTGGGATATAGCCGAGATTTTTGTTGCGTGAAAGAAACAAATTTGCAATGTGCTAATTCCGAAATTATTAGAAATGCCACAGAAAATGAAAAAACATAAAATAATAGTTGATCTATTTGCCAACCCATTTAAAAGCTGGTAGTTGCTTTTATTTTAGTTTGGTTTGACATTTCATTATGAATTGACTTAACAATTTGTGAACAATTATTAATGATATTGAATTTGTAAGCAATAAAAGCTGAAAAAGCAGAATTGCCCTACTTGGAATGATGATAATCCACAAGCATTTATGAAAATCCATTACATCCATAGAAAAAAAGTGTTTGCGGTATTTTATGGGCTGGGGAAGTCATTGCTTAACATATTTTCAAGTACGATAATGAAAGTTATAGGTATATGACTACCCATAAGTACCAAGTTCTATTCACAAGTACGAAGCTGGTATTTAAAATCAGCTGTTTCAGGCAGCTGTTCTATATAACCACATAAATAGTTGTTAATTAACAGTCCTATTTTTTGTACGTTTAACTAAAAAAAATTATTGATTTATGTTGTTTACATATTTATTTCATTAAATTTATCTAATAAAAAAACACTAAAAGTGAAAATAAAAAAACACTAAGGGCCATATCCAAAAAAAAAATCTTACTTGAGTTTTAACGTATACATTAGTTACCAAACACATTAACACTACCATACATTTGTTAAAAAAGTTTATGCAACAACAGTACGTTAACTTTTATATATAGTAAGGAATTTATTTGTTTTATTCTGGCAATGCCGTTATGTTCAGTTGTAATTTCTTGAATAGTGATGCATGAAAACTAATATTCGAAAATCGATTAAAATAAATTTAAAAAAAAGAATTATTATTATTACCTTAAATCACACATTTTTGACAAACGTTTAATCGATTTAGCTTTTTAATAAATGACGAATGTACAATATTTGGTATATTAATAAAATTGAGAAAAATTAACAGGATTAATTATACCTTAAACATTTGTATTATTCGAATACCGTTTTTCGTCTTATTCGTTTGATGGAAAGTGCATCACTAACATATTTCTTATTTATATTTCCTTTTCAAAATTATTATTTTCAATTCGTATAAAATGTAAAGTTCTAATTTACTTATCTGCCGAGCATAATCCATTGATTTTGTTAATATTTTCATTATAATTGTGAATTTAAAGAAAAATCAAGGTCAGCAAAACAAATGTCATTTTAACGTACAGTTAAAGCGGCTTATTTCAACTTTAAACATATGGTAAGCTAATAATTGTTTTTGGATAGAACATTAGGTAAATTTTCTTAACAAATGCTTACCAAGCTTTGTTAAGTTTTTTTGCATACGGCCGCAAAAGCTTATAAACAACAAAAATAAATCTTGAAAATAATATTTTTATGTAAAACAATAATTAAAAAGTATTTTATTCAATATGTATTTCATTTGCCTTTAGAAAACTTCTTAAGGAAAGTATTTGTTGATTGATTATAAAATCAAACATATTTTGATATAATAAAATATGTTTGAAATAAAATAACATTATTTTTATGTTAAATGTATGTTTTATGTATGTATGTTAAAGCTTTTGATGTTGTTTTATTATCTATCACTAAAATTTTTTTCGATTTTATAATTGATCAACAAATATATATATTCCTCAAGAAGTTTTCTAAAGAAAAATAAAATATTGAATAAAAATCCTTTAATTATTGTAGTAATTATATTTTTGGCCAACGTATTTAGTTAATTGTTTTTAGTATATACGTACTTAGCTGGTGAGGCCTAACTTTCTTTATGTCAATAAAAATGCAAAATCTTTATTACATATCTGGTTTTACAACATTAAACACAAATATATTAGCTCTATTCACAATCTTGTCCATTTGTGATTGCAAATTTATGCAATTGCAAATATAAACTATCAATTGTGAACCACCTCTGTGGGTTTAGTTTGCACTACTTTTTGCAAAGCAGGAAGTTCACAGCTGATTGAAAATTAGAGTAGAAAATAATTTACTGAAATTTAAGTCAAAAATAAAAATGCCGAAAAAAGCTTTAAGAAGAAGCTAATGGACTTTTTAATAGAAAAATCTGCTGTAGAGATTATAATCAGTGAAGGTTTGATATATTGGGTGCATGCTTTTATATTTTTAACACAAACTATTTTTAGATATGGAAACCCATGATGATACAGTCAGTGGAAACTATTATAGATGACCTAGCAGAAAATTTTTCTCTTGTTTTTGGATGCCGCCGAGGATTTTGCAGCGAAGTGCCAAAATCAAATATTTGGCGAAATTATGTTTTGACAACAATGGATGAAAATAGATTTTCGGAAAACGCTACGAGTAGATAGGGAGCATTTCGCAACGTCGTGTAGTGTTTTAAGAAATGATATAGAGTTTACTAAAGCCCATTCGCGTAAACAATTTCCTATGGAATTGCAACTAGCAATTGTACTTTTTCGTTTGGGTTCATCAGGAGAAAGCGCGTCATTTCGGAAGATTGCTACTATTTTTGGAATGGGAGATGGCGGAACAATATCAAAAATGCTCGAATGTATAGAAATAGCTCACTATTTCGACAAAAGGACATCAATGGATAGCAGGGGATCGGCATACCCTTTATTAGGTACATTACACCCTATAGTAGCAACGCGTGACAGCTTAATAAAAATTCTCAGATAGCTTTTAACTTGCGGCATAGCAAATATCGGGTTATAGTGGAGCACTATTTTGGATTTAAAAAAAAAAGTTTTTGGAGTCTTTAAGAGCTGAGAATGCGTCTTAGCAATAAAAAAAGTCTCAAATATCTCGTTAACATTGTAATAAATAATTATTCCAATTTAGATGAAATAAATCAATCCTACAACATCTTAAGCATCTAATGATACCGAAGAAAAATTTTCAAATAGTATTGGAGCGAATAAAAGACAAGCCTTATGCTCATTAATGTTTTCTTAAATTCAATTTATTTATTAAAATAAATATATGCACATATGTATATATACACATTCTTATAATAAACTAGAGCATATAATAAAAATAAAACGGACTTTCTACACATACGAGTACTTATATTTGAATTCAGATGCCCAAATTGACTAGGAAATAACACATATACATATCTATGTATGTACATAAACTAAAATTTTTTAAAAAAAAGTGCATTGAAATTTTTTAGGAATATACCCTTCTTCTGCAAATGTATTTTATATTTTGGCTCGATCTGAAACTTTTGGCTTGGATCGCTGATTGTCAGCTGTCGATTTGCAATTAACTTGTGTATAAGCAGAGCAAATAAAAACTATAGGTTTTAAGTATTGCATATACACATAAGACTAGCAAGTGCATTGCTGTGTATTTTGTTAGTGTATAGTAAAAATATGCTAAACCTATTTGCAAATGTAATTATGCAATACCATTTGCACGAGACTGTGAATAGAGCTATTGAGTTATATTCATAATCAAGCAATACAACATTTGTACACTGTATAGTGTATATACCCTGTATATTATTGTTTTTGTAGAAAGGACCTCGAGCTCATATATTATTTTTAAGATTTTTATATATGTGAATGTACTCGTATATAAAACAGTCAACGTTACAAAAAATGAAGAAAACATATAAACAAAAAGAGATTCAGTACAATAGCTAATAGCAATGAAATGGAGAGTTGCCACATTATAACAATTTGAACGGTTAGAAAAATAAAATCCTTTACGGTGGCTAAATATAGTCAGTCAATAACGTAGGGGTTAGTGCAAACAACAAAATGTGCGGTTAAAGTTAACACTCCTAATTGGGGTGTAAAGTTAGTGAATTGCATTACAGGACTCATGCTATAAAACAATCGGATGAAAAAAAAATAATCTTTGATTTTCCAACATTTTCAAATAATCAACAAGGCAGCTTTCGTTCTGTGTCCCCTCAATTAACATCGTGCATGATGGTAGGACCGCCCTTTTCATCATATTGAAAAATTAATCATATGTTTTACATAAAAATAAAAACCTCAACTAGGGGAAACATTTATAAAATGCCAAAATGAATATTTGTTTGAAAATCTCTCTCTAGTTTACTTAAAATTCTGAATAGAAAATGTTATTTCAGTACTAAAAAGGAACTGGCTGCAAGTTGTTGAAGACATAATTTCTATTACATTTGAAAATATATACCAATTGCTTTGGCATAAAGATTGCAGCATACTAATTAAATACACTTTTAATTAATATAACATTCTTTATGATTTTTCACAAGCAATAAAGTATTTCTATTCTATTATTTTACGGCTCAACTACTGACACTTCATTATTAATTAAACAAATGAATAGAATTCAAATTGTGGTTATTGTTTATTTATTCAATTGTTTTGTGAAAAAGTATTCCAAACATAAATCGAACTACATATTTGTTTAATGAGAAATATCAGTAACTAAATATGTTACACATAATAAGAGTATTTATTGTGCAAATTCCAAAATTCAATAGAGATTTATGCCTCAAAATAGGCTTTGATTCTTGCAACTGCAGTAAATCGAACAATCGTTTTTAATAGTATATTTTAATTTGATGAATTCAGAGTAATTCTAGTGAAGTGTGCGTGAGTGGCTTTCAGCTCACTGGCACTCTCGCTTATATTTTTAAACACGTTAGAATAAAATAACAATAATAATAAGATAAACATATAGTGGCAATGTACGTAATGATTTAAAAACTTGTTAGAACACAACTAAGTGCACTGACGACGAGCCAATTTTTAGATGAGTACGTAAGGAAATGGGTTTATGTAACACGGCTAAGTCAAGTCGTACAGCTTACGCACTAATTCGATTATACTCGTATGTCAAATATTAGATGTACAACTTTGCTCAGGCCGTTTTGAATTAGATGCATGTAGCGGTAAGTGGTAGTCGAAATAAATAGATCGTAGATGTCATACAATAAGCTTAGGTATTTATAAATTTACCGAATTATTAGTTGGTTTTGTCTACATCATGGACTTATTATTGATTTAACATGTCAGCTTATGAGCCAAAATCTCGTCATTTGTGGGAGGTTTTAATTTCCTGCTTTAATATAAAGAAATCTGAGGCTGAGGCTAATCAAATGCTCTCAAATACCTACAGTGAGGTATTACTGAAAAATCGAACAGTCATATCAAGACTTCGCAAGCTTCAAAGACTTGCATGCCTATATATCACAGGGGAGATGAAAACCACTCCAAACTAACAGAATTCAAGGTGGATGTTCAAAAAGAGGCAGCCGTTCAGGCGATCTCAATTTACAAAAGGTCATATTGTTCATATTGCAATCCTAAACGGTATAACATGTCTATTAGGTCACAACAAGTGACTAATAGGCTAACGTGTGACTAATAGACTAACGTGTCTATTAAATCACAACAAGTGATCTAACAGACACAACTAACTCTTTTGCCAGGAAATTTGGGATCATCTTCCCAACAAGGTACGAATTCAATGTGGCTGCGGAATGCTTTATTGAAGTGGTACACGGATGGATCCAAAACGCTCCAAAGAGTTGGTGCGGAAATAGTGGGGCCTAGAACAGCGCTGGTATTTAAATCTTAGTAAAGACACCAGAATCGTCCAAGCGGAACTGGTGAAAATACTCTCCGATATGGGAATCAAGTGAGTGCTGAACAAAATACTCTCTGATAGGCAATCGGAACTAAAGACCTCGAGCAGTTGTGTCTTTACGTCCAGGTTAATACTGGAATGTCACAACCGGCTAAAATAACTGCTAAGTCAGAACCAGGTTACTCTGATCTGGGTGCCAGGACACGAGGGGCACTATTGCAATGAGATGGCTGATATTTAAGCCAAAAAAGGAGCAAAGGAGACTTTTATTGGCCCCAGTCCAAGATTTGGCTTCGAAATGAGTCTCCTTAATGAGAAGATGAAGAACGGAATCCATCGTGGAACAACATTGGAACGAGACCGCTGATCTCGAACATTCCAAGAAATTTCTAAGTAGACATTGTAGATTCTGCGGTGAGGAAGAGAAGTCAATAGATCACTTGATCCCCTACTGTATGGCATTGGGTCTCTTTAATGAGGAGATGAAGAACGGAATCCATCATGGAACAACATTGGAACGAGACAGCTGGTTTCGAACATTCCAAGAAATTTCTAAATAGACATTGTAGATTCTGCGGTGAGGAAGAGAAGTCAATGGAGCACTTGAGCACCCACTGTGGGGCATTGGGACATAGTAGTTATAGGCTGCTACAAGCACATATCGCTCCTTTATTGCAACATAGTTATAACTAAAAAAAAGTTTGTTTCGAGAAAAACGTATTTCAAATTTTTAGTTTCCATAAAAGTCTTAGAAGATTTTTTTTAGAAAATATCTCCTAGAGGAAACAGTTTAAAAGTAATTTGGAGAAATTTTGCCACAATATAAAAGGTAGTACTGTTAACAATTCTGCATTGTTAACTCGAAAAGTTCATTTTTTTTTTAGATATAATTATGTTGCAATAAAGGAGTGGTATGTTGAGCCATGGGACTTACTATCACTCCCAGAAAAGGATCTAGCCCAATATTTTGACGTATTTAACCCGTAATGGGGCAAGGGAGCGCACAATAGATCAACAATGATCGTAGTGCAAGTGGCCGATGAGGGCCACAATCCATCCAAAAAAATGTGTTGAATGGCTTTTACATGTGAACAGGAAAACGCAAAGACGGAAGGAATTTCTGCATCGCATTGTGACTGGAAGCAAAAAATGGGTACATTACAATAATCCAAAGCGTAGAAAATCATGGAAATCCGAATATTCACTGTTCACAGATCATGCTCAGTATTGCGTGGGACCAGCATGGCGTAGCATATTATGAGTTTTTAAAACCGACTAAAACAATCACAGGCGATCGTTATCGAATGCAAATGGTGCATATACCAAGTGGCTGCAATATAACGAGACACATGATAAAGTGATTATACAGCGTGCCAATGCTCGACCCCATGTTGCGAAAGGGGTCAACAAATACTTAGAAACAGGAAACCCTACCCCACTCACCGTGTTCTCCAGACTTAGCTTTCTCGGACAATCACTCGTTTCGATCTATGCCACACAGCCCGGCTGACCAGCACCACCGGTCTGCCCTCCACCACCCAACATTCAGGTACCCACAATGAATTTGAAGATATTTGCAGGATTTCAAGAACAACTACCAAACCGCAGCCATGCTTCTTTTGATACCAAACTATCTTTGGATGGAACTAACCTCTTTCGCACTGTCCGACTATCTACCTCTTCAAACAGAGATTGGACAAACGCAATGAATAACAATAATAGATTTTACTTACAAAAATGAAATACAAGTAAGAGCAAATATCAAGTCACGCACAAATTATAAAACTTCTTCACAATTTTCCATTTCGAAAATCAGTCCAAAAATGGGATAAATTAATATCAAGGAGTCAATGAAGGAGGTAATCATCATAAAATTTGGGTACCAAACCAACATTTTAATAAGTAATAATAATTTAAATTTTCTAGATGAATAATTTTTTTGATATAAATAAATTGTTTGGAAAATGTTATTCTCATTCCACAATAATATGCCAGTTGCCAACTCAGTTGGCAACTGAGTTGGTTGTTGTCCAAATCAAAGCGTGTATGGCTTTGTGAGTTGATTAGTTTAGCAGTTGACGAGTTGGTTGAAGAAAAATTAAAACGTTTTGATTTTTTCAAGTTGACTAGCAAGTCTTTCAACTCGATTGTGTTGTGTGTGTTCGAGTCTCTGATCAGGTCTCAAAATTTTTATTAGTGTAGTGTTTTTTGCAAAGAGAACATTATAACGAGTGATTATTTTGCTATTATCTTTTTGGCAACACTAGTTTTGACAGCTCACGCACGTTTTGTATCTTGTGTCACTGTCAAACATCTTCAGTTTGGTCTATAATTTAAGCATGAATCGTCTTACAAACGAACAACGCTTGCAAATTATTGAATTTTATTACCAAAATGCGTGCTCTGTTAAGAAAGTTCATCGCGCGCTTCTTCCATTTTATGGTCAGTTTAATTGACCTACTGAGGCTTCTATTCGGGCTATTGTAATAAAATTTCGCACCAAATTTACATTGTTGGACAATAAACCACCAACACGCTTACGTAGAGTGCGAACTGAAGAAAATATCGCAGCCGTATCGGCCAGTGTTGGTGATGACCGTGAATTATCGATTCGGCGCCGTTCGCAGCAATTGGGCCTCTGTTACTCCACTACGTGGAAAATTTTGCGGAAGGATTTGGGTGTGAAGCCTTATAAGATACAGCTGGTGCAAGAATTGAATCCAAACGACCTACCACAACGCCAAATTTTTGGTGAATGGGCTCTTGAAAAGTTAGATGAAGATCCACTTTTTTATCGAAGAATTGTGTTCAGCGACGAGGCTCATTTCTGGTTGAATGGATACGTGAACAAGCAAAACTGCCGTATTTGGAGCGAAGAGCAGCCAGAAGCATTGCAAGAGCTACCAATGCATCCACAAAAAACAACAGTTTGGTGCGGATTATGGACTGACGGCATCATTGGGCCGTATTTCTTCAAAGATGATGCGAATCACAACGTTACTGTGAATGGTGAGCGCTACCGTGCGATGATAACAAACTTTTTTTGCCCAAAATGGAAGAGCTTGACTTGCATGACATGTGGCTTCAACAAGACGGTGCCACATGACACACAGCACGCGAAACAATGGACCAATTGAGAGGCGAGTTCGGTGAACAGTTTATTTCACGCTTGGGACCAGTCAATTGGCCGCCCAGATTGTGCGATTTAACGCCTCTAGACTATTTTTTGTGCGGCTATGTTAAGGCTAATGTCTATAGCGACAAGCCCGCTTCGATTGGCGCACTGGAAGCCAACATTGCCAACATTATTCGTGAGATACCGGCCGAAATGTTGGAAAGAGAATGCCAAAATTGGACTAAGCGGATGGACCATTTGAGGCGCAGCCGCGGCCAACATTTGCATGAAATAATCTTCAAACATTAAATTATATCGACCCAACTATCGATCCAAATAAATATTTCATGCATTTTTCTGAATTTTATGTGTTTTTTTTTTTTTAATTTCCGATAGTTCTTATAAAATCACCCATTATATTTTCAAAATTGTCTATAATTTCATTGAATTTAATAGTTGAATGAAAATCTTTTACTTCAGTTTATGAAAGACTCAACTCACATTTGAATTGAAACGTGTATGGGCCGCTTTATACTCGTATCAGAATAATATTAATATTACATTATATATAAATTTAATTAAATAGTTGAAAATATTATCGAAATAATTGAATAAAAGAGTTGTTGCGGTGGCTAGGCACAAAAAAGTTTTCCAATCAGAAGGGGAAAGTTTTTTTTGGCGTAGCGCCCCCAACAGACAGGTTGGCGGGAAGAGGTCAACCAAACCCTAGGACCTCAGTTCCCTCATAACAGATTCATGGGAGGGGTCTATGCCACGTGGAATGGCCTACTCCAATCCTCGGCCTTTAAATAGTTTCATAGAGTGGTCCACCTGCCACATGCGAACGGCCTTTTCGCAGTGGAACCACAGTCGGCCTTGTTAAGTGGGATGAGCAAACCCGAATGATAGTGCTCAAGTAGGCCATAACCTGAAAAGAGATAAGAAAAAGGTTGGAAATAATTAAAGAAGTCAGGAACGATCGATACTTTACCCTGAATTGCCGCAAAATAAATCGGTGGGGCCAGTTGAAACAGTACCGGAATAGGAACTGGCCATGGTAGGGATGGGCGGCTAGTAGAAAACAACGATCTTCTCTAAAATAATGTAAAAATATAGGTTATTATTATATTATTGGATGGGATGTGGCCCTCATCGGCCATTTGCACTGCGACCAATGGTGATCTATTGTGCGTCCCTTGCCCCATTATGGGTTGAGTATGTCAAGAAAACGGACAAACTCCATCATAGGGAGTGATATTAAGTCACATTCGCTTAACATATAAGCTTGCAGTAGCCTATATCTTCTGTGTCCCAGTGCTCCACATTAGGTGATTAAGTGCTCCATTGACTCCTCTTCATCACCACAGAATCTGCAAATATCTGTGTTGGAAATTCCCATCCTATGCAGGTGCTTGTAGTAGTTATAATGACCTGTAAGTGCACCTGTCAATGTTCTGAGACTTTTCCTGTCCAGTTTTAGAGCACGTTCGGCTCTCTTTTTATCAAAGTTTAGAAATTTCTTGGAGTGTTCAAGACCAGCTGTCTCGTTCCAATGTTGTTCAACGATGGACACCGTCCATTTATTTATCTGTTCATTCAGGAGACCCTTATTGAAGCCAAAAGTTGGAGTGGGTCCAATAAAAGTCCCCTCTGCTCCTTTCTTGGCATAAATGTCAGCCATTTCATAAAAAAAAAAAAAAAAAAAAAAAAAGATTAGTAGTGTAAAGTAAATTTTATTTGGTGCGAGTCTTTGGGCTTGGTGAGAGGGTTGAGAAATCACGACCCGAAAGGGAGGCCGCCAACTGAGCTGGTTGTACAACGAAGCACTCAAGCGCCACTGAGGCTCGTAACAGAGTTAATTAGTCTACTTGTATACTACTTGCGACTGGTATCAAGAGACAACATTACAATCAGTATTGGAATCATAAATTATAAGACATATTCTGTAAATAATTTTTCACAACATTAATTTGAGATCACTGAAATGCTGTTTGCGTACAAAAATTTTAGTAATCTTGTGCTTTAAAATCGGTCAGTTAAACCGCGCAGATTTTAAACCACTTGCTCATGTTTTGTATTCCTTTTAAAAGAAATCCAATAAAAAACTGATGGATTTCTTAATATAATAGTTCAATTCACAATCTTGTGCATTTGAGGTAGCATATTTCGGCAATTGTGCAAAAGTGACATTTATGGGTGTATGTTGTTAGTGTACTCGTAAAGTAAAAATATAGTCCACTATTTTGCAAATGCAATGATGCAAGGCCATTTGCACTAGATTGTGAATCGGGCTAATGTGTTCTTTTGCTTATTTATGCAATCAAATTGTAATTTTTTATATACACAATAAATAAAAATATTAACAAATTATTGAAGGCATTGCTTGTTTTCTAAAGAAAATATACTTTTGAACTCAGGTTATGACTAGAGTTTTCATTTCCCGGGAAAGCGGGAATTTTTTTATAGTCTCCCGGGATCCCGCTCGCTAGTAATAATAAGACCTTAATTTGTTAGGTATTTGCAAAAATTTTATTAGAAAGCTTGACACACTACTAAAACAAACCTTTACTTTTATTAATAAACAAATAAATTTTTTAAATTGAGTATTGAAACAAGAATTTATTTTATTTAAATTTTTAAATATATTTTCCATCACGGAAATGAGATCAGAAGAACAAACTTACAAATAAAGGTGAACATAAAAAAATAACAATAAATAAAAAATAAATATAAAATATAATGCAAAGATACTCGAGTTTTAAAATAAAAATATAAAATTCTAAAAAAAAAATATAAATATTTTTTATAAACTAATTCATGTTTTTGGACTACGAAATAATACTTTAAATCTCTTAATTTTTTTATTACTTCCCGGTATCCCGCAAAATAAAATCCCGGGAAATTAAGATTCCCGGGAATTCCCGCATAGAGAAACTCTAGCTGTGACGTGTAATGATTTGCTGCTTTAACACAGAGTACACAGAGGTGTCAGAAGTGACTTTTGTAGAACCGCCTTCTCAGCTGATGGAGAGCTGCGTAACGCGAGATAGATATATAGTTCTTTGTGTACGAATTACAAAAGTAAACAAACACAAAAATAATACGTTTTACAAAAATTGTGCTTGTGAGAAAAATCTGGTGTTAAATAAAAGTTAAAATTTTCCACAACAACTATACTTTGTGGCAAAAATAAAAATACTAAATTTAATTAATATAACACGACGAAAAATGTTATGGTACGGCGAGCCTGTTACAACATGATAATTTCCAGGAGAAACAGCCAAAAAAAAATTGGTGCAATTGGATGTTATGATTGGTATAAAATTGAATGTTTTAAAAGAATACTATTGAAATGTTGTGGTTGGAGGCTTTAAAATAAGGATGCCCAAAGAGAATAACGTAGTTACGCTCTGAATGCAAATAAATTTGCACTGGAAGAAAAAGTACACAATTCAAAAAAAAAAAAACTTTTTACTTAAATTGAAGTAAAAGTTAAGAATAAAATTTTTAATAAAACACAAACTATTTAGGAAATTATTGTAACTTTATTTTATTATATATTGGTTTTACTCAATTATGTATGGAACAAAATATCGGCCAAATAGACGCCGCGACCACGGCGGCACACCTCCATCCGATGGTCCAAATTTTCGATGACCCTGAGGCATAATGGAGGTTCTATGTCGTTAATGTGCCGAATTATCTCATCCTTTAGCTGTTGAATTGTTGCTGGCTTATCGACGTACACCTTTTCTTTCAAATAACCCCAAAAAAAAAAGGTCCAACGGTGTCAAATCACATGATCTTGGGGGCCAATTGACATCGCCATTACGTGAGATAACACGGCCATTGAATTTGTTGCGCAAAAGAGCAATTGTTTCGTTAGCTGTGTGACAAGTGGCACCGTCCTGCTGAAACCACATATCGTCTACATCCATATCTTCCAATTCGGGCCATAAAAAGTTCGTTATCATCTCACGATAGCGAACACCATTAACAGTAACTGCCTGACCGGCCTCATGATGCCGCCAGCACATAAACCGCACCAAACAGTCACTCTTTGTGGGTGCATTGGTTTTTCGACAGTCACTCTAGGATTCTCATTCGCCCAAATGCGGCAATTCTGTTTATTGGCGAATCCACTGAGGTGAAAATGTGCCTCATCACTGAAGATGATTTTCTTCGAAAATTTATCATCATTTTCATAATAAGTCTGGATAACTTTAACACGTTGTTGGATTGTGTATCTCTCCATGGTTCAAATTGAGTAAGTCTGAAATAGAGAAATGTCTAATAAAATTCGGAAAAAAACTTGGCGTTTAGGTGTGGTTCACATTCAACATCGGCCCTTGAAATTTAACCACCCGATACATTTAGCTTTTTAACAGTCAGCTGTTTTGTTTTATATGAAAATACACCTGTAGTTACCAGATTCTTGAAAATTGTGCGTAATATCAGCACTCCGAATATACTTAAATCTTCCGATTTTCAGAACACTTTTAAAACCATTCGTGATTTAATACCACGCTGATTTCCGAGCAGGCCTGTATATTGCAAAGTAGTTTAAACTCATGTTTATTTTCAATATAAACTGTCGTTGGTTTTGATGTCGACAAATCTTATTAGAGAGCTAGTTGAATCGACAAACGCTGTCCTGTACAAATTAAAAAAAAATAAATTTTGTTTTCGATTTTAAAAATCCATTAAAAAAAAAAGTAAAAAAAAGTATTTTTAAATTAAAATTTTATTCATATACAATATCCGGCATGTTCCAGACAAGTAGTTCGTGCTGAAGTTCGCTTATGCGAATTATCATAAAAAAAATTAGCTTAGGCTATATCCCGGTTATATATGGACCGATATCAGAAATGTTTATTTTCTGTATTTAAGTAACCTCCTTTTTACACTGAAAAGAATTCCTTCATTAATATAATGAATATTGACATTAATCTAATGAAAATGTTCATTATTTTTCGGCCAATGGTGGCCTTCATTGGACTGATGAATCTTGTTTCATGAAAAATTATGTAATGAATATAGTCGTTAGATTAATGATAACTATATAACTAATATTTATGAGTAGTTTACATTAAAACAATGAAAATATTCATTAAGTTAACGACTCAATTTCATTAGTGTTATGAATTGGGTACTTTAACATTAAGTAAAGCTTTAATTCCTTTAATGAATCTCCTTCATCATTCAAAAGTAATTTTTTCATTAGGCCAATGAATGTGTTACATTATTTTTATGAAATATTTTCACTAGTGTAATGAATACATTTGTTGAACCAATGAAAATCTTCACTAATTTGGTGAAAATTTTTCTTCATTCTAACGAAATAAAATCATTAGTTTAAGGAAGAGTTGCATTATTCTAATGATCTTTTTTCATTAGAATTGTGCTGCTGAAGAGAAACTAAACAATTGAAACACTATTGAAATTTTATTTTATATTATTTTTTATTACAAATCCAATGAAATTTTCTAATGAAATTATGAAACCTAATGAATCAATTTGAATGAATATTTTTATTAATGCTATGAATCTTCATTGATGGAACGTAATTTTTCATTCCGCTAATGAAAATTATCTAATGAATTGGGTTCATTAGAAATATGAAGCAAATATTTTTCAGTGTAATCAGAACTGCTTTTAAGTAAAAAAAAAAAATTTTTTTTGTGGAATAATCTGTTTAGGCTATATCTCGGGTATACGAGTTTATAGACCGATATCGGAATTTCTCATTTAGTGTATTTCAGTAACTTCCTTTTGTTACCAGAACAGCTTTTAAGCAAAAAAAAAAAAAAAAATTGTTGGTATAAATATCGGTTTACGCTATAACTCGGGTATATATGGACCGATATCAGAAATTATTTTCTGTATTTTAGTAACCTGTTCTTATTACCAGAACTTATTTTAAGCAAAAAAAAAAGTTTAAAGTTCACTTACGCGACGTTTTCATATATAAATTTTTTTTTTTACTTTGGCGCCATTCTTTCACATATTTATATTATTATTTTTTATGTTGAGGAGACAGAACTGATGTTTAAAATTCGCAGATTTAAATTTTTCCTCTAACACTTTTATCTTTTTATGCCCAATATGATATTTCGTATGCTTTGTCATTTGAAATGAATTGAACCGAAAACAAGATGAAATTGAAATGTTATAAGTTGAAAGTGGATTATGAAAAATTTAAATTGAAAAGATAAAACGCCAAATAAATTTTACCTTCAAGTGCAATTTAAATCGTTCTTTTGAAGATCTTATTCGGCTATATTTTTATTTAATTTAAATATTTAATAGCAAATAAAAGATAAAACAAAATTACCTTGACAAATGTTGCTGTGCGCTTACACTTAACATTATATATGAATATGTATCGATATGTGTGAATGCAGGAATGGACAGTATTTGAAATACTTGTGTTTAAAATACAAATACGTATTTTATATTTCAAATACATAACTTAAAAAAATTTTGTATTTCAAATACTTGTGGCCAAAAAAAATTGATTTTTACAAAATAAATTTATCTATTATAATAAATTTAAATTGAAATTTTTTAAATTAAATTTTTGGTTTGCACATTTGTACAACGGGTTATAGTTCAGGTTTTTTCTTTCTTAAGTTTTTTTCTTAAGAAGGATTTTTTACAATACAAATCTGCTGTGATCAATAATTTTGATTGAAGAAGACAAGAAAAATAATAATCAAATCTTTAGCTGGGGGACAACTAGCTGTTTCGTAGTCGCTACACTACTCATCAGCACCCACTGGGATTTGAACTCGGGACATGACGTATCATGATCTACTGCTTTAACCACTAAGCCACCGAGCATTTAATTATTTTCTATCTATATTCATCTCATATTGAATCACATATGCATTTTATTCAAATCCCAGTGGGTGCTGATGAGTAGTGTAGCGACTACTAAACAGCTAGTTGTCCCCCAGCTAAAGATTTGATTATTATTTTTCTTGTCTTCTTCAATCAAAATTATTGATCACAGCAGATTTGTATTGTAAAAAATCCTTCTTAAGAAAAAAACTTAAGAAAGAAAAAACCTGAACTATAACCCGTTGTACAAATGTACAAACCAAAAATTTAATTTAAAAAATTATGAAAAAGGTCATCAAAAATTCAATAAATTAAATTGAAATTGTTTCACACAAAAGCTAAAACCGCTAGAAACTACTACCATTAAAATGTTTACCATTTAGTAATACGGCAATTCAGCTTTTAAGTGTTTTGCCCATTTTACACTAATCAGGTGATATCAATAAGAATTTCCAACAGACTACAGCTATTTCTGTCAAACTTTATATGTGTTTACATTTCATGAGTTACGTATCAGAGAACAACTTTTAGTGATTGCAAAAAAAAAAAAAAAATCATACTTGCTCAACAACATGAAAACCATTTCATTTCGTTCAAATATGATTTTGAATTCAGCCGCACAAAGCGCAATTGATTTTTAATCAGTAAACACAATGAGCGACAACTTCGCTATGTAAGTGAAATCATCGTTAAGGTTCGCGTTTGAATATAAATGAATGCACATATAGTTTGGCATTCATTTGTTGTGTTTGAATTTCTGTTTTGGAAGAAAAAAAATGAACGGAAATCAATGCAGTGATGTATTCAACAGTTTTTCTGTATGCTTCTGTTAAAAAAAAAAAAAAAATCAAAATAAAATGCACATACATAGAAACAAAAGGTTTTCATAGAAAAAACAAATGTGCATATGTATGTATATATGTATTTATTTTTCAACATTTGTTAAAAAACACAATTGTATACATATGTATAATAAAAACAACTACACTTGTTTCACTGCGCTTTTAAATGACTAAAAACAAAGTGTGTATGTAAATATGTTTCAAATTTGTTTATACAACACACAATCGAAGCAACATCTAACGTTTAGCCGATTTTATTCAGTACTAAAACGAACGCGCAATATTTACGAGGCGAGTTGATTTTACTCAGCATTGAGCTTTGTTGCTAGATTTTTGTTGATTACAAATTTAAAATGTTTACAAGACGAGCTGATTTTACTGAGCGTTGAACTTTGTTGCCTTATTTTTGTTGATTACAAGTTCAGATTGCTTACAAGACGAGCTGATTTCACTCAACGTTGAACTTTGTTGTTTGATTTTTGCAAATTTAAAATGTTTACAAGACGAGCTGATTTTACTGAGCGTTGAATTTTGTTGCCGAATTTTTGTTGATTACAAATTTTAGTGTATGAGTTAATCAAGCAAAAACATGATTTTTGATGATCACTGATACGAATGTCACGTTCAGTACTAAGTCTTTACCCATATGTAGGGGTCATCCCCTAAGTACTAGTGCAAGATAAAATAAAAAAACATTGGCAAGTATACGAGTATATGCAGTTGTAAATATTTACATACATACTGTCGCCTAAAACTCAAAAGAGCGTAATTGACAAAAAATTTTGTAATCTGTAAATATTATTAAATTTTATACAAATTTTACTAATGTTTCAATATTTTGCCAATTACGTCTTTTTGCGTTTTAGGTGACAATACACAACATCGTTTTATTAAATTTAAGTGCATATGTATAATAAAATATATGTATATCTAAAACCAGAGAGGTACATTCTTATGAGACCGAAATACAAACAAGTAAGAGTGTGGCATATTCGGCTGGACCGAATATAAAGTACCCTTCGTGATAGTCACGTATATGTATAGTATATATTACAAATTTGAACTAAATATGCCCAGATATATATGGACCGATATCGGGGAAAAATATTTTTGAATTGTAATCACCATTCCAAAAAAGAAATCTTTCATGAACATTTTCATGGAAAAGTTTGTTTAAGCTATATGAACCGATAACGGAATTTTCTATTTTCTGTACTTTAGTAAGCTTCTTTTTTAACGAGAACTGCTTTTCAGCAAAAAAAAAAATAAAAAAATAATGGAAAAAGCGGTTCAGGCTATATCTCGGTCCACTTGTATGGGCCGATATCGGAAATTTTAATTTTCCATATTTATATAACCTTCTTTTATTAAGAGAATAGCGTTTAAGCAAAAAACAGTTGTTTAAGTTCGCTTACGCGAGATTTTCATGAAAAATCCGGTTTAGGCTACATCTAGGGTTTATATGAACCAATATCGGAAATTTACATATTCCATATTAACATAATCCTATTTTATTACCAAAAGTGATTTTAAGCAAAAAAAAAGTTATTTAAGTTCGCTTACGCGATATTTTCATGAAAAACCCGATTTGGGCTATATCTCGTGTATATATGGACCGATATCTGAAAAAAATGCTTAAAATGTGTGAAGTTTGAAGCAAAACAAACAATTTTTTTTTAATTTTCATACAAAATTGAAAAAAATGGCTTTTTGGGAATTTTGGATATATCTCAGCTAAATATGAGCCGATATTATTGAATTTTAATAGCCAACCCATGAAGCGATGGGGTAAAAGAATGGTGAAAGAAAAAAGTGTTTAAGTCGAATGTTTTCTCAGAAACAGCGGACAGATGGACAGACGGACACCGCTTAATTGACTTTTCCATTAATTCTGATTCAGAATATAAATACTTTATAGGGTCGCAAATGAAAACTGTAGAAATTACAAACGGAATCACAAACTTACATATACTCTTAACATTTTTGTGAAGGGTATAAAAAGTTGTGGAAGTTCGCTTATGCGACATTTTCATTAAAACCCCGGCTTAGGCTACATCCCTGCTATATATAGTCGTAGACCCATATCGCGGATCTTTTTTTTTTTTGGCGATTTGCCATGTTTAATAATTGTGTGAAATTTGAAGCGAAACAAACAACTTTTTTTCAATAATTTTCATACAAAATTGCAAAAATTGCTTTTTTCCGTACTTTGAATATATCTCAGCTATATGTGAACCGATATTACTGAATTTCAATAGCAAACCCATACATCAATTGATGGGGTAAAGGAATGAAGAAACAAAAACAATTTCTAAGTCTAATGGTATTTCAACGGCCGACAGACGGACATCGCTTAGTCGAATTTTATATCAATGCTAATTCAGAATATAGCTATGTACACACTGTTGTCAGATGTTACAATATTGTAAGATCTGGCAACATGCTGAAAATGTAGTAACAATTAAAAATTGCCCCGCAGAAGTAAATTGTGTATTCAGACGATCGTAAGAAAATCTTACAATTAATTGTCAGACAATCAGACAGGTCTGACAAATAATTCATCTGACAACAAAAATTGTGCGTTCACACGGTTGTCAGATTGTTAGATGAAAAAATTGCCAGACATGTTGTAAGGCATTGCCACTTATGTATATCAATAACGATCTGTTTGGCAGTGTTGCCCATCAAATTATTTTCTGACAATGATGCCATTGTCAGGTGCATTAATTCTATACATCTGACAATTAAAACTGAGCTTACAATACCAGCCAATTATCTGGCAATGCCGACGAAGAGTGTTCTCACGATTGTCAGATGCCTGACAACATTGTCGTCTTACAATTGATTGACAATGGTTTTTCTGACAACGTTGTAAGTTAAAAATTGGCAGTTCACACGATTGTAATACATTTTCAGACAATTTTACTGGCAATATTGTAAGATCTGACAACCGTGTGTACGTAGCTTATGTTTGCTTTATAGGGTTGCAAATGAAAATTGTACAAATTACAAACGGAATCACAAACTTACATATACTTTTAACATTTTTGTGAAGGGTATAAAAAGTATTTGTATTTTGTATTTGAAATACACGGCTGGAAAGTATTTTGCGTCTTGTATTTGGAATACATAAGTTGTGTATTTTGCCCAGCCCTGTGTGTACTCGTAAGTATGCTTTATAGTTGTCGTAAAAATAAATAAGCCCTCAAAAATAAAAATACACAAAATTAAAAGAATTCTTTACAATTTAGCAGTAAATTTTGCCAACGAAGAAACATCGTTGATGATGCAAAATGTCTCAATTTTCTTTTTCTTTTTATGAGCACAAAAATATAAGGACAGAGTTGTAATGACGCTTTATTGGAAAAGTTTAAACAGTTTTAAAAAGAATTTCATTTTCTTGTACTGTGTGTCGTTAGAAAGTCAAGAAGGGCAAAAAAAGAAGAAGTAAAACCTAAACTGATTTGAACTTTTATTCATTTTTTTTTCAATTGGTTTTTGTTTTTACGAGTTTAAGTATTTCTTAAGACGTGTGTTTTAGAAAACTGTTGAATAACCTTCAATGTCAAGACAAAAGAGAATAATTGAAAAGCTGCTTAAAAAGTGGTTAAACTAAATGATTTACAACATAATGAGTTTGAAAGAAAATGGTTTGAAAGTTGTGTAAACAAAGTGTGAAAAAAGCATTATTCGAAATTAATTTCAAAATAACTTATTAAAATTGAAAAATATATGCAGCTGTTGTTTGCGTTTCGTAACTATCTACACATGGGCTGAAAAGTCTTGGGCTTAACAAATCAAACACCGTTTCTTTGGTTCAAAATTAGCTTTATTCATCAACGTAATCTCCATCAAGATTAACGCAATCATTCCAACGCCGCTCTAACATTTCAAATGCCACTTTTGTAGAACGATTCATCTTTTGCTTCAAACTAGGCCTCAGTTTCAGCGATAACCTCTTCATGCATTCGTGCAGAATTTCTTACTGGAGAGCAGAGTTGTCAACTTTAAAATTTTAAAACGCAGCAAAATAAGGAAAAAAGCGCGATATTTCAACAAAAACTCACCGAGTTTTAATTTTTTTTTTAATTTTTAAAAAGCCATTTTAAACTACAACAGCAACTTTTGTCATCAAATTTCATCGCTTGCACTAACGATTGAGTGATTCTGTAACTTAATTCTAACGATGGTAAACAGCTGTATTTTTCTGTTCATTCATATAAGCATCACGTGGCATTTCTGCCAGAAAAAAGCGAAAACCACAAAGAAGAAAAGAAAAAACAATAAATTTTTCCATAACAATATGTAGACATATTGACTTGTATTTGTTGTGATTTTAGTTTTTAAATGACAATAAATAACGAGTGATTTTTTTGCAATTATCTTTTTGGCAACACTAGTTTTGACAGCTCACGCACGTTTTGTATCTTGTGTCACTGTCAAACATCTTCAGTTTGGTCTATAATTTAATCATGAATCGTCTTACAAACGAACAACGCTTGCAAATTATTGAATTTTATTACCAAAATGCGTGCTCTGTTAAGAAAGTTCATCGCGCGCTTCTTCCATTTTATGGTCAGTTTAATCGACCTACTGAGGCTTCTATTCGGGCTATTGTAAAAACTTTTCGCACCAAATTTACATTGTTGGACATTAAACCACCAACACGCTTACGTAGAGTGCGAACTGAAGAAAATATCGTGAATTATCGATTCGGCGCCGTTCGCAGCAATTGGGCCTCTGTTACTCCACTACGTGGAAAATTTTGCGGAAGGATTTGGGTGTGAAGCCTTATAAGATACAGCCGGTGCAAGAATTGAAGCCAAACGACCTACCACAACGCCAAATTTTTGGTGAATGGGCTCTTGAAAAGTTAGATGAATATCCACTTTTTTATCGAAGAATTGTGTTCAGCGACGAGGCTCATTTCTGGTTGAATGGATACGTGAACAAGCAAAACTGCCGTATTTGGAGTGAAGAGCAGCCAGAAGCATTGCAAGAGCTACCAATGCATCCACAAAAAACAACCGTTTGGTGCGGATTATGGGCTGGCGGCATCATTCGGCCGTATTTCTTCAAAGATGATGCGAATCACAACGTTACTGTGAATGGTGAGCGCTACCGTGCGATGACAACAATCTTTTTTTTGCCCAAAATGGAAGAGCTTGACTTGCATGACATGTGGTTCCAACTACATGCCACACAGCACGCGAAACAATGGACCAATTGAGAGGCGAGTTCGGTGAACAGTTTATTTCACGCTTGGGACCAGTCAATTGGCCGCCCAGATCGTGCGATTTAACGCCTCTAGACTATTTTTTGTGGGGCTATGTTAAGGCTAATGTCTATAGCGATAAGCGTGCTTCGATTGACGCACTGGAAGCCAACATTGCCAACATTATTCGTGAGATACCGGCCGAAATGTTGGAAAGAGTATGCCAAAATTGGACTAAGCGGATGGACCATTTGAGGCGCAGCCGCGGCCAACATTTGCATGAAATAATCTTCAAACATTAAATACTTCATGCATTTTTCTGAATTTTATGTGTTTCTTTTTTTAAATTTCTGATAGTTCTTATAAAATCACCCATTATTATTTAATTTGTAATAAGGTAAGTAAAATAAAATATGTTTCATATATTTCATTTATTTTTTTATATGTATTAATTTTTATATGTTCAGAATGACCACAACTAAGACTGGTGATAATCAATATAACTTTTTAAATTTATTAATTGTCAACTCAAAGGAATTGTCCAACTCCCGATAAACACACTGATTATCCCTTGAATCGTTCAAACTTTTTTCAACCCTTGAAAAAACTACACTGAAATTTTTGTTTTTGAAAATTTATTTAATAATTATTTTATGTATTTAATATATAATAAATATTTTTATGTCTTAAAAGCAGATTGTAGACACTTTATTTCATGGATGCACAATTTTAAAAAAATACCCTTTAACGATTGAATAAACAGCAAGAAAATTTTTTTCTTTAACAAATCGACAATCGGCAGTAAAATTAACAGCTGATTTTGATCGACTACGAATATCGTTAAGAAAATGTTACAGAATAGCAAATTTGATAAAATATCGTTATAATTATTTTAATGATTCGATTATCGTTATAAGGTGATTTTATAAGAACTATCGGAAATTAAAAAAAAAACACATAAAACTCAGAAAAATGCATGAAATATTTATTTGGATCGATAGTTGGGTCGATGTAATTTAATGTTTGAAGATTATTTCATGGCCGCGGCTGCGCCTCAAATGGTCCATCCGCTTAGTCCAATTTTGGCATACTCTTTCCAACATTTCGGCCGGTATCTCACGAATAATGTTGGCAATGTTGGCTTGTCGCTATAGATATTAGCCTTAACATAGCTCCACAAAAAATAGTCTAGAGGCGTTAAATCGCACGATCTGGGCGGCCAATTGACTGGTGCCAAGCGTGAAATAAACTGTTCACCGAACTCGCCTCTCAATTGGTCCATTGTTTCGCGTGCTGTGTGGCATGTGGCACCGTCTTGTTGAAACCACATGTCATGCAAGTCAAGCTCTTCCATTTTGGGCAAAAAAAAAGTTTGTTATCATCGCACGGTAACGCTCACCATTCACAGTAACGTTGTGATTCGCATCATCTTTGAAGAAATACGGCCCAAAGATGCCGCCAGCCCATAATCCGCACCAAACGGTTGTTTTTTGTGGATGCATTGGTAGCTCTTGCAATGCTTCTGGCTGCTCTTCACTCCAAATACGGCAGTTTTGCTTGTTCACGTATCCATTCAACCAGAAATGAGCCTCGTCGCTGAACACAATTCTTCGATAAAAAAGTGGATCTTCATCTAACTTTTCAAGAAATTTGGCGTTGTGGTAGGTCGTTTGGCTTCAATTCTTGCACCAGCTGTATCTTATAAGGCTTCACACCCAAATCCTTCCGCAAAATTTTCCACGTAGTGGAGTAACAGAGGCCCAATTGCTGCGAACGGCGCCGAATCGATAATTCACGGTCATCACCAACACTGGCCGATACGGCTGCGATATTTTCTTCAGTTCGCACTCTACGTAAGCGTGTTGGTGGTTTAATGTCCAACAATGTAAATTTGGTGCGAAATTTTTTTACAATAGCCCGAATAGAAGCCTCAGTAGGTCGATTAAACTGACCATAAAATGGAAGAAGCGCGCCATGAACTTTCTTAACAGGGCACGCATTTTGGTAATAAAATTCAATAATTTGCAAGCGTTGTTCGTTTGTAAGACGATTCATGATTAAATTATAGACCAAACTGAAGATGTTTGACAGTGACACAAGATACAAAACGTGCGTGAGCTGTCAAAACTAGTGTTGCCATAAAGATAATAGCAAAAAAAATCACTCGTTACAACAGGTATATATTAAAAACACGATAATGGAACAGTCTGATGGGACCGCCTGATGGCATGCTATCAAAATTATTCAATAACTAGCACTTGTGTATGTTAAAGTTGGCTTCTAGTACGATTCTGTTACTTTTATTAAGATAATTATAACGATATATTATTATATTTATTACTCAGCAACATTGTTTATTTATTTTTGCTGTCGACCGAAATCAGCTGTTACTTAGCTTCCTATTATCAGGTACTCCAAACTGCAGCTGCTTACGGTCTTTAAAATTATATTGTTGAAGCATACAATCGTTACAACAAGGGATGAATATGTCGAAAAAATTTACGGTTGTTACAACATTAAAAGATAAAGGATTTCTCTACAAGCCACCTCGATTAACAGCATTCTATCAAATACTGTTTAAATTTCATTTGTGGTTTTGTAAGCGAACAGCGAAAATCAGTGGAAAAGAATTCATTGAAATATTCGAAAATTTGCCAGAATTGTAACAAATAAAAGATGAAGTTTGCCAGAATCAATATTTAATGTAAACGTTTGGGAAAAATTTTATAATCTAAGTAATACAGGCCTGTTCTAAAAATCACGTGATTTCAAAGCTCATGCCGTTTCAAAAGCACAAATGTGATTTGTGCCTTATCTACAAATCACAACTTTTTGTGATTTTCGGTGCGATTTACTCTCTTCTAAAGCACAAAAAAATTCTGTTTTTTGGTTCAATTTACTGATATTTTTATTTTCAGGTTGAATTTTTTTATTCGCGGAATTATTTGCAAAATAAGGTTAATTCCTTCTAATAAATATAAAAGGTAAAATAAAGTAAACCAATAAAGCAAATCACAAAATAATACAACAAATTTTGCAACAAAATGAGCGTATCTAGTTTTTTCTTAATTTAATGAATTATTTCGTATAAAATAAATGATTTTACTTAAATAATCAATAGAAAACACATTAAGTTATTTATTAATGTAATAAATTATAAAATTCATCATAAAGTGCGTGCAAAAATTGGGATGTGATTTCAAATTGATTGCAAGTTAGCTAACCGATTTAAAATCACAAAAATCAAAAATATTTTGTGTGCAGAACACCTTTTTTGTGATTTTAAATCACTTTCACAAAAAGTGATTTGCAGAACAGCCCTGATAATTTAGTAATTTATCAATTATCAAAACAGTAACGAGTTCATGCGCCATCATAAATACGAACTTCACTAACTGTGTTTGCAGTTGATAATTTCCACAAACTTTGCTTGATCGTTTAATAGTAAAACACGCTCTGAAAACAGAAAATTTTATCAAACGAAATGTTTCTTTTTCTTTCGAGAATAAATCTAATACACCAAGATTGTTTCACTTCGTGCTTATAATAAGCAGCGTTGAATAAACTTTTCTATTGCATTATAACAAAACGTTGAGTTGAATTTGATTCGATGCCACCGAAAATTAAAAAGCGCTCCAAAAATCTAAATAAAGCGCACCACGCACCCATTAAAGAATTTTTCGCACAAAAAATTTTAAAAAGCACCAAAAACGGTGCGAATCGCAGCGTGTTGACAACGCTGCCGGAGAGCATTTGTTTCAAGACTGCGAACAGCCAGTAGTCGCTGGAAGCCAAATCTGATGAATACGGTGGATGTGGGAGGAATTCGAAGTTCGATTCATGTAGCTATGACATTGTTTTGATTAACTTGTGACACGGTGCGTTGCCCTGATGATACAGAATTTTTTTCTTTGCCATTTGCGGTTGTTTCTTTCCAATTTCCGCCTTCAAACGCCCCAGCAAAGCTAATATAATATTCACTGTTAATGGTATTTCCTTTCCCAAGATGGTCCATGAATATTACACCACGCACATCGCAAAATACCGAGACCATAACCTTTCCAGGCGATTGTTGTGCTTTCGGGCGCTTTGGACGAGGTTCACCAATTGCTGTCCACTCAGATGACAACCGTTTGATTCCGGAGTGAAGTAATGTCTCCATGTTTCATCCATTGTGCCATATCGATGCAAAAATTCCAGTTTGTTACGTTTAAACATAGACAAACACTGCTCAGAATCATCAACACGTTCCCGTTTTGGGTCAACAGAGCAAACGCGGCATCCACTTTGAGCAGAGCTTTCTCATAGTCAAATGCTCATGCAATATAAATTCAACGCGTTCTTTTGATATCTTTACGATGTCAGCTAACTCATGCAACTTTACTTTTCGATCATTCAAAACGATTTTGTGGACTATTTTGATGTTTTCTGGTGTTACCGCCTCATTTGGACGCCCACTGCGTTCTGCATCATCGGTGTCTCTACACTAAGAGAAAAAACTTCATTCCATGTATGAATTTCGTTATTAAATTAATGATTTTTATCATTAATAACGAGCTAATGAAGCAATTCCTGTCATTAATGAAAAAAGTTTCACTGTATTATGAATTATGAAATATTAAGCAGAATGAACATATTTCATTAAATTTATGAAGTTTATTCTTAATGCAATGAAAATATATCATTAATAGCCTAACACATATTCATTGCAATAATGAAACCTTTTCATTAGAGATATGAAAATAAATCGTTGGTTTAATGTGTTTTGTTCACTAATTCTATGGCAAAACTTCATTATTATTATGAACACTTGTCATATATCTATGAAACAAAATGACTGATTTTGTTTCATAGATATTTAAAGAGAGTAAGAAGTAGCACGCGCACAAATTATGTAAGTACATGTGTAGGTGTATGGACATAACAATGCGTTTATTGCTTAAACTTAAGCTCACTGCTTTAAAATTAAAAAACGAATGAATTTGCCATGGCAACGAGTAAGAAATGAATGAAGAATGTTCATGTTATTCATTATGCCATGTCATAGGATTTTTCATTATATACAAAAATTGTATAAATAATTGTTATGATATGAATATGATTTAACAAATATTACTTAACGTGGTTATATATTTAAATGCAATATATAATGACATCTGATATTGTTAATTCTCGTGTATCAAAATATATGCGAAAAATGAAATTTCATAAAATAAATGTAAAGTTCTTCATCCGTAAAATGAACACATCAAAATGAAATAAATTTTGAAGAGAGCGAATTCATTCAGGGAATGAAATTTTTCATTCCATGAATGAAAAAAATCATTTATACAATGAAAAATGATCAATGAAAGAGTTTCATAGCCAGAACGTATAACTTTTCTCTTAGTGTACGACCACGTTTGAAGAAGCGGAGTCTCCATAAAACTTTTCAAGCCATTGGTTCGCCTGAGCGGTATTTTTTCCTATCAAGTAGCACGAAACTGTTTTTGATCCACAGACAAACTATGTTATTTGGTTGTCTTCAACCATATAATTCAACAATAGTATGGTGCCCTTAGAATATTGCCAACTCAACCATATAATTTTTTCTACGTGTAGATTGTTTCTTGTTTTTGAAATAATAGAATTTTTAGAAATTCTTTTATTTTTAATTGTAAAATATGTGCTACAGAATCTCGCAGAACGGCAACTGTTAGTAAATCTAATGAGTCCTTTACTGTTTCCTATTATTTTAGCTCCTTGCATTCATTTCCATGCTTTTAATCCATTTTATCGACATTTGCCTTTAAGAGTCAACATCTAGAAAATATCAAACAATCAAAAGCAACTCAAACAGAATTTCAAAACCAAAACTGAACACCGATTTTATTTCACTTTATTTCATTTTTAACGGTTGAATAAAAACGTTAAGAGCAACAACAAAGACCTCAAAAAGCAACTTGTTCTATCGAACGTTAACAATTGCGGTAATTTGACTGACTTCCGGCAGCTTTCCATTTTCCTTTTGTCATTCAGTTTGTTTTATTTGTTTTTAACCTGAAATCAATTAACGTTGTGTGTTCGAGGGAACTGACTTGCAGAATCACAAAATGAAACCGAGAAACAAAATGTTTGATTAATAATCTGCTGGCAATCGCTTTAAGCTTTTCACATAAACAAATGAAAAGAAAACTTTTGAGATTAGCCAGCCAGCTCAATTTAAATACAGAAAAGTTAATTTCAAATATTTCAAAATAATAAAGTAATACCAAACAATGAAATTTTACATTGATACCGAGGCGAATTAGGTACCAGGTGGCCTTATTAGAATAACAATACAACAACACAAAAAACAACATGCAGTTCGCCCTTTCCAACATTATCCATTCACCAAAAACTTACTGAATTCGCCTTAAATTCTATTGAACAAATCAGTATTGCTCGAAACGTAAATTAATTTTCTACAGTCAAGAATTCGATATTACACAAAATTCGAAGAGTTAAAATTTTTTTCATTTTTTATGAATATATAAGGAAGAAAAAAATAAAGTTGTTTGATTTATTTGACCTTAATGAGTTTTGTTTTTTTATTTATTTTCTAGAGCCTGAAAATAAAGGAAGAAAAAATGTTTAAATTGTAATAATAATCAATTGTCTTCAAATTTTCCCACTTCTGACATTCGCCTTGATTGATACCATTGAGAATATCTTTCAAAAATTTCCAAAGTCTACTGATGATTAGGTTAGCTCCTATGAAATGTCAACATACGAGTATAGACAGCTGGGAAACATTGAAAACAATCTGTTTATACATTTTTGATAAAGTAACACCTTTAAGCAGCAAAAGGCTTTTGAAAACGCGCCGATGAGCTTCTTCGCCCTCTCCTGCACACGGTCGAGTAACCCCTAAATAGACTTTGAGGCACCGGCCCAAACATGAGAGTTGTATTCCATTTTCGGCCGGATGTAAGTGACATAAATAGTAAGGAGATCGGATGGCGTGAAGTACATCTTACACCGTTTCAAAAAACCGAGGCTTCTTTAGAGACATGAAAAATGTGTTCAGCCCAGCGAACATCACACTCTATCTTCATTCCAAGAACATCAAGAGCATCCGATTACTCAATATTTATATCATCCATAAGCACAGATGAAGCAGCATTTGCGGTCTTTTGTTTGTCGTTTCATGTGTTTTTCATGTAATTTTTAAATATTAAGTTTATTAACGAATATTTAAGATTTTTTATGTAAACTTTCATTTAAACAAATTGGGAAAAGTTTAATTTTGATCCAATACAGTTTTTATAAAATATGCAACTTTAAAGCTTAAAATGGGGGCAATATTATCCGGTAAATGTATGAGGATTAAACATCGAACAATACTTTATCAACATTTTTCCTTATAATTATAAATATTTAAATAATTTGTTTACTTGATTAATATAATTTACTTCAAAAAAGTTTATTTTATACATATACATATATTTGCTTAAATCGGAAAATTCAATATATTTGCTTTCTATCATGGAATCCTGCCTGTTTTTAATTAAATTATATTAAAAGGCGTTCTTACTAAACTTCTTAAGTACACAAACAAATAAGTAAATAAACGTTAAACCTGCACAAACACCGCTTCTTTCTGCCGCCGCCAGCTACACAACATACATATTCACTTTTTGTTATTATTTGTTATTTCAAATGAATGCACTTTTAATCTTATAAAATATTTTGTTTAACTATTGACCATAAGTTTTGAATTCATTTCACTGAATACAAAAGCAAATAACGCGATTATTAAAAGCTGTTTAGACAACGATTTTATGAAATATAAATATTTATTTATTTAAAACAGGGTTTCCAAAACACGCGATGATTTTTCTATAATTGTTGTAATTTTATTTTTGAACTGAATTATTATTCCATTTAAACACATAGACGACAGCAGACAGCAAGCAGCAAACTGTCAAAAATAAAATACATGTGTTTAAATGCACACAATTATTTTAACGACATCACAGCCGCACGACTTCACAACAGCATTTGCTGCTGCTGCCAACTTAAGCTAAGATCACACGATTGCCACAATGCACCAATTTTTATACTTTTTTATACCCCAATCGTGTGATTGCACAATTAATTGGTTCATGCGGCAATCGCGGCCAATATTGTTCTTATTTTAACCAATCAAATGCAATCCTGATGCGGCAACCGTGTGACCTTTTTTAATACAACCGCGCGCCAATAAAAATGTCAAAAGTGTGCCAATATTTATTGTGTTGTTTAGCGGCAATCAAAGTTTCCAATACATTTTCATACTTTTTTGCGTGCCTTCAATTAGTTTTGTGAGTAGAAAAGCTATCCTTTTAATCATAATTATATTTTTTTAAATTATATTCATTTGTATTTACATAGGTACAATTGTAACATTCATTGTGTTCCTTTACGCGAATCAAGGTGCATATAAAATACGCGCCAACATTTTAATTTTTTGCGAGGCTTCATTTATTTTCGTGAGTATAAAAGTTATCCTTTTAATCTTTATCATATTTGTTTTAAATTATATTTATATGTAGGTACAATTTTTCATTTATTGTGTTCCTACCGGCTAGTAAGTTTTACATACCCACCAGCAACTTTTTCCTTCTTCATTGTGCCCATTTGTTTTTGCAAGTATGTATATTTCTATACACCCATAAAGTTTTTATTATTTTTATGTATCTACATATGTGCATGTAGTTGCAGTTGTACTATGGAATTTCAGGAAGACTTTTACCATACTCCAACAACACCTGTGCCAAAAAAAAAGGAAGAAGCCAAGTGCTATTGCTCCATGGACATACGAAGAAATTCATTGTCTCATATTGAGCATTGAAGAGCATCCTTGTGTTTGGCAATATTCGTACTCAGATTACAAAGACAGGTACAAACGGGAGCAAGCATGGTTCAAAATCCATGAAAAGTGTTACGGACATACAATCGACGATTGCAAAGGCAAATGGGCAAATTTGAAAACGGCGTTCCAAAACGTTAAGAAGAAGATGGGCACAAAGTCTGGTCAGGGTGCAGACAACACTAAACCACATTGGCCGCATTGGATTAAAATGCAATTTTATAATCGTCATGACTTGGCAAAAAGTTCATGCTCAATATCAACAATAGATGTTGAAGTAGACCAAGCGGATGATGAGCCAATAAGCATCCCTAAATTAAAAAATGGTTCATCTTCCGGAGACGATAAGCACGATGACTTCTGTAATTTGGACTAATTTTAATTTAATTTTGTTTAATATCAAAATTGCTATGTGATACATATCGCTCCTTTATTGCAACATAGTCATATCTCAAAAAATGAGCTTTTCGAATTAACAACAATGCAGAATTATTAACAGTACAATCATTTATATTGTGGCAAAAATTTATTTAAATTACCTTTAAACTGTTTCCTTTAGGAGATATTATCTAAAAAATTTTGCTAAGACTTGTATGGAAACTAAAAATTTTTAACGCGTTTTTCTCGAAACGAGCTTTTTTCAGATATGACTATGTTGCAATAAAGGAGCGATATGTCTGTGAAGTGCCTGAAGTACAATATTATTTTTTTACCAAATGTATTCTAAAATTTTTCTACGCTTTTTTTAAAGCGGCAAAATTTGTATCGAATTTAAAAAAAAAAACAGTTTTTTAATTTAATATTTATTTAAATAGTATTAGAAAGTACCTGAATTTTTAAAATATATTTTTTATAAAAATGTTTCAATAAGAAAATTAAACTCTTATTTAACAAAATCAAAGTTACATTGTGTTGCCGTTTTATTAAAAAGAAATTTTTTTCTTTTTTATAGAAAACAAGATTTTTATCTTTTACTAAATATTACAGTTTTAATTTAATTAAAATAAAACTAAATGTTTTTATTTGCTGGAAACTAAAACACCTGATTGTTGGTGTTGCCGCATGTTAGATCAATCGTGTGACTGGGATGTGTCAATTATTGCCACAAAATAGTTTTTCACAATCTTGCGGCAATCAAATTTGTGAAAAATGGGGCAATCATGTGATTGCAGAGTATTTGATTGGGACAATTTTGTTATTGGGCACCAATCTGACACAATAAAAATTGGTTCAGATTGGTCTATTTGCGGCAATCTTGTGATCTTACCTTTAGACTAATTTCTATTTTCGTAGGCAGCAAAAAGTAAATGCAGTGCTGCCACTATAAATATAAATTGCCAGGAATAAGAACTAAAATTAGTTTGAAATATTTAATAGAAATAAACATCATATAAATAAAATAAACAAATAAATTGATGGGTTTTTACAGTTCAGTCAGTAATTTTAATTTTATTCATGTAAAATATATATGTGGCACCTCTAAAATTTGCATTGTGTAAATACACATAGTGCTGCTGCTGTCCTTAAAATAATTATGTTGCTGATGACACGGCATCATTTGAAGCTAACTTCATTTGTAGCCGTGAAGTTGCGAAGTCTGCTGTCGTCTATTATTACCACACGGAAAAAATATCTAATAACGATATTCCAACTAATTCCATATATACGGGGCTGTTCTGCAAATCACTTGTTGTGAAAATGATTTCAAATCACAAAAAAGGTGTTCTGCACACAAAATATTATTGATTTTTGTGATTTAAAACCGGTAAGCTAACTTGCAATCAATTTGAAATCACATCCTAATTTTTGCACGTATTTTATTGTAAATTTCATAACTTATAATGGGTGATTTTATAAGAACTATCGGAAATTAAAAAAAAAAACACATAAAATTCAGAAAAATGCATGAAATATTTATTTGGATCGATAGTTGGGTCGCTATAATTTAATGTTTGAAGATTATTTTATGAAAATGTTGGCCGCGGCTGCGCCTCAAATGGTCCATCCGCTTAGTCCAATTTTGGCATACTCTTTCCAACATTTCGGCCGGTATCTCACGAATAATGTTGGCAATGTTGGCTTCCAGTGCGTCAATCGAAGCGGGTTTGTTGCTATAGACATTAGCCTTAACATAGCCCCACAAAAAATAGTCTAGAGGCGTTAAATCGCACGATCTGGGCGGCCAATTGTCTGGTCCCAAGCGTGAAATAAACTGTTCACCGAACTCGCCTCTCAATTGGTCCATTGTTTCGCGTTAATTATTAGTAAATATCTTAATGTGTTTTCTATTGATTATTTCAGTAAAATTATTTATTTTATTCGAAATAGTTCACTAAATTAAGCGAAAACTAGATACTCTTATTTTGTTGCAAGATTTACTGTATTAATTTGTGATTTGGTTAATTTTACTTTATTTTTTATATATATTTATTAGAAGAAATTAACCTTTCAAATCGGCGAATAAAAAAACTCATCCTGAAAGTAAAAATATCAGTAAATTGAAGCGAAAATTAGCAGTTTTATTGTGCCTCAAAAGAGTATAAATCACATCGAAAATCACAAAAAGTTGTGATTTGCACAACAGGCACAAATCACATTTGTGTTTTTGAAACGGCATGTGCTTTGATATCACGTAATTTTTAGAACAGGCCTGGTAGTATACCAACAGGGTTGTCAGATTTTTTACACCTCCAGCACTGGCCATCAAAATTCGCCAAAATTCGTCAAAAATCAGCTAAATATTTTTTGTATGATCTTTAAAGTTGTGCGCCGTTTGCGCGAAACAATTCGTCTGAAACGCACAGAATTATGGAACAAAGAATCATGGATTTTGCACCATGATAACACACCAGCTCACACAATGACTTTTTTGTTCACAAACAAATCCGTTATCATGCCTCAACCACCGTATTCACCGGACTTGGCCCCCGCTGGTTTTTTCCTCTTCCCAAAACTGAAGACACCGATGCTACGATTGAGGAGATAAAAGAAAAATCGAAACAGGAGCTGTTGGCGATACTAAAAAGCACGTTTCAGAAGTGTTTCAAGGATTGGAAGAAATGTGGGCATTATTATATCTGAAGAGGAGAGGTAGTTATTGATGAATAAATAAATACTTTTTGAAAAAATTTAATATAACGGTTATTTTTTTATCAGACCTCGTAGAATTCACATTGTATTTTTAAGTATTTACTTTATTTACTCTATTAAAATATAGTGGGCTTACGAGAAATTTAAAAAAAAAACACAGAATTATCAATCAGCCCACGTATTTGCTTTGAAAAAATTTTTGAGAACATTTCGCTTAATCGTACAAACTATTTCAATTTTTAAATAAAAATCGCTGTAAACTATAATAATAAATTATTAATTAATAAATGTAATTATGAATAATAACAAGTAAGAGTCTGGTATATTCGGCTGGGCTGAATCTGAAATATCCTTCACGATAGTCACGTATATGTATAATATATATTACAAATTAGAACTTAATATGCTCGGATATATATGGACCGATATCGAGGAAAAAATATGTTTGCCTTGTAATCACTATTCCAAAAAAGAAATCTTTCATGAACATTTTCATTGAAAAGTTTGTTTAAGCTATATCTCGATTATATATGAACCGATATCGGAATTTTCTATTTTCTGTATTTTAGTAACCTTCGTTTATGACGAAAATTGCATTTCAGCAGAAAAAAATTTTACTGGAAAAATCGGTTCAGGCTATATTACGTTCCACTTGTATGGACCGATATCGGAACTTTTCATTTTCCATATTTGTATTTCATTACCAGAACTGCTTTTAAGCAAAAAAAAAGTTGTTTAAGTTCGCTTACGCGACATTTTCATGAAAAACCCGGTTTAGGCTATATCTCGGGTATATATGGACCCATATCGGAAATTTTCATTTTTCAATATTTATATAACCTTATTTCATTACCACCACTGCTTTTGGACAAAAAAAAGTTGTTTTCATGAAACCCCCGTTCTAGGCTATAACTGGGGTATATATAGACCGATATCGGAAATTTTCATTTTCAATATTATGATAACTTTATTTCATTACCAAAACTGCTTTTAAGCAAAAAAAAAAGTTATTTGAATTCGCTTACGCGGCATTTTAATGAAAAACCCGGTCTGGGCTATATCTCGGATATATATGGACTGATATCGGAAACTTTCATTTTCCATATTTATATAACCTTATTTTAGTACCGGAACTGCTTTTAAGCAAAAAAAAAAGTTGTTTCAGTTCGCTTACGCGACATTTTCATGAAAAACTCGTTTTGGGCTATATCTCGGGTATATATGGACCGACATCTGATGAATGAGTCTGTGAAGTTTGAAGCAAAACAAACAATTTTTTTTTCAAAAATATTCCCCCAAAATTGGCAAAAAATGATTCTTTCGGAATTTTGAATATATCTCAGCTATACGTGAACGGATATTACTGAATTTCAATAGCAAACCCATGAATTGACGGCGTAAAAGAATGGTGAAAGAAAAAAGTTTCTAAGTCTAATGGTTTTCTCAGACGAACATCGCTTAATCAAGTTTTCCATTAATTCTGAATCAGAATATACAAGGTGGCGCGAAAGTAATCCTCCTATCGGAAAATGCTATAAATTTTGCGATTGGCCTCTAATGTTAAAAGTCTAAAAGTTATGACATTTGTGTAGTAAACACATGCGAAATACACGTTAATAAACAATGTTATGCTACACTGCTCCAGAACGCGGAATATTGATGACTATTTCCATCTTAGCGAGTACGTAAATAAGCGAAATTTACGCTTCTGGGGCACTGAAAATCGGCGTGTAACCCACGAAGAGCCATTACACCCGCTCAAAGCCATTGTACGGTGTGCTGTTTTCGCTGGAGGAGTCATCGGACCTTTTTTCTTCGAAGACGTTGCGGACCAAACGGTTACTGTGAATGGTAAGCGCTACAGAGCAATGATCAACGAGTTCTTTTTGCCGCAACTTGATGAATTGGGATTGGAAAACATGTGGTTCCAACAGGTCGGTGCTACCACATTTCTGGGGCACCTATGGCGATTTGCACTGGCCAGCAAGATCGCCTGATTAGACCGCTGCAGACTTCTTTTTGTGGGGCTTTTTGAAGTCGCGGGTTTATGTCAACAAGCCTCAGACTCTTGCAGCTTTTAAAGACAATATCCGTCAAGAATGTGAGAACCTCTCGCGAGAAGTTTTGGCCAATGTGATGGAAAATGCTATAAAAAGGGCTCAAATGACAATTAACTGTAGCGGTGGCCATCCCCGATTTGATTTAAAAAAATAAAAGACCAAATAAAAATAATCTGCAAGAACAATCAAAGTTTTTCTTTTTTTTTTTAATTACAGCCAAAAAACTTCGCTAGGTTATTTTTGCGCCACCCTGTGTATACTTTATAGGGTCGCAAATAAGAACTGTAGAAATTACAAACGGAATCACAAACATATATAATCCCCTTTATATTTTTGTGAAGGGTATAAAAACAAAAGCCTACTTGCAGATATCAATCAAATCTAAAGGATAACAATTTATGTGAATTCAAAAGCACAACAAAAGGAAGCTGGCAAGAGTTTAGGCAAAACATTTTCGAATTTAACATTAATAGACAATAAAAGCAACAGAATTAAATGAAAATCTTTAAGTTGATGTGAAATTCATATTAATTTTAATAAATTCATAGGTTTCATGATATGATTTTTTTTATGTTTGCCCTTATTATTATTAATTATATTTTTTTCTCTTGTTTCTGGGGAAAAGCCAACATCAAATACTTTTTTTTTCTACTAAAAACATAAATTTATCTCATATAATTCACATTTTATTCTTAGAAAATATTCCAAGTATTTTATCTACCACAGGAAGATTATTTTGCAATAAAATAAGGAAAAGATATATAATATAACCACGATTAATACAGGCAACCCTCGTTAAATTCGATACTCAAATTCTTATTAAGACAGTTTTTCAGAAAACAAAATCTCACTACAAATATACAGCTGACTTTTTTTGTTAAGTTAATTTTCACGATGATTTAATGCCATGTCCAAAACGCTTTCCTTTATTGTTACTTAAAAAAATTTTAAATTTTTAAAGTTGAAAACAAGTTTTTTTTTCATATTTCCTTTTGTGGGATGTATGCCTGATCATCACTTTGGTTTTCAGGCTAAATATAGCACCATAGAACAAACGCACAGACTAGTCAATGTCATAAGACAAACCTTTGAGGAGAAGAAGTATTGCTCAGCTCTATTCATTGACATTTCTCAAGCTTTCGATAAAGTGTGGCACGAAGGCTTGATGCACAAAATAAAGTTGAACTTGCCTGCAAATACACACAAGCTTCTGGAAAGCTACTTATGTGGGCGGAAGTTTGTTATCAGAGAAGGCGACTTTATAAGCCCAACTCAGCCAATCGAGGCAGGAGTTCCCCAAGGCAGTATACTGGGGCCTACTTTATATTTGATTTACGCCTCTGACATGCCAACGACATCCGGAATCCACACTTCTACCTTTGCAGATGACACAGCGTTTTTGAGTGTTCATGAAGACCACCAATTAGCATCACGAAATTTACAGGAATATACTTCAATATTAGAGAAATGGCTAAAACTTTGGAAAATCAAAGTTAATGAACAGAAATGTACTCATGTTACATTCACACTGTGTAGGCAAACATGTCCGCCTATCCAAATTAACAACTCACCTATTCCGCAGCACAATGAAGTCGAGTACCTTGGTATTCACCAGGACCGTAGGCTAACGTGGAAGTCTCACATTGAAGCAAAGGTCACTCAGTTAAAACTAAAAGCAGCGCAGCTAAATTGGCTTATGGCCAGAAATTCGACATTGAAATTAGATTGCAATCTTTTGTTATACAACGCAATACTAAAGCCTATATGGTGCTACGGAATTCAGTTATGGGGCACCGCCTCAGCGTCAAACATTGAAAAAATCCAAAGGCGACAAAACAAAATTCTTCGAACAATTACTGCGGCTCCATGGTACGTAAGAAACTCACGAATTCATAAAGATCTGAGTGTTCCGCTGGTAAAAGAGGAATTTTCTAAGTACGCGACAAGGTATGTCAGTAAACTGGAACTTCATCCAAACCCTCTTGCGCGTAATATACTTAATTTTGGCGGCCACAGTAGGTTGAGAAGAAGGTATACAGTTGCCACCATCAGATTGCTCAATAGGTGATTTTACCGAAATAGCTCCCGCATAATAAAACTTTTTGTCTAGCATTGGCCAAACTTGAGTAACAATCAAATTTTTTAATTTTAAATTTAGTATTAAGATTTGGATACTTATTGTTAGTTCATTTTGAAGATTCAATAAATAAAAAATGCTTAAAAAAAAATATTTGCTTTTGAACAGTTTGTTATTTTTTCTGGTTCGAAGGACCATGAAATAAATTGGACTATTATTAACTCCATCCTTGGTTGATTGGAAACATAAAATTTAGATTATGCCAATCTTTAGGTGGAAGAATACTCGTGATTATAATTATTTGGGATTACTTGAGCCAAAAGAAAGGAACGAATAATTCTTTGGTTTATTATGAAACATGTTTGCTCACTCTTTTTTTTATCTTCTTTTTAGACAGAGAATACAGATAGAGGGTGTTTTTTTAAGCCCGATAGAACTTGAAATTGTAAAAAATAACACAAAAAATTAAATTGTAATCAAAATTTTTTTTTATTCGAAAGATCAATACGTGACATTAACATTTGAAAATGATTTCGGGCATATGGGCACCGCGGCTGTTCTTGACGAAGTGCATTCTGGACGTCCAATTTTGGGCCACTTTTTCGAGCACTGCTGACCGTATGTCACGAACAACACGAACAATGCTGGCCTCCAAGGCGTCAATTGTTGCTGGTTTATCAGCATAAACCAGTGACTTCACGTAGCTCCACAGGAAATAATCGAGAGGTGTCAAATCGCACGACCTTGGAGGCCAATTGACAGGTCCATTTCTCGAAATCAACTTATCGCCAAATTTTGATTTCAGTAAGTCGATGGTTGCGTTCGCCGTATGGCACGTAGTGCCATCCTGTTGAAACCACATCTCCTCCGGATCAATGTCATCCATATTTTCAAACAAAAAATCATTGATCATGGTGCGGTAACGATCTCCATTGACCGTAACGCGAGCTCCGGCCTCATTTTTGAAGAAATAAGGTCCGATGATGCCACCAGCATGAAAACCGCACCAAACAGTGCATTTTTCTGGATGTAATGGAGTCTGTAGGGTCTCTTGTGGATTGGTCTCACTCCATATGCGGCAATTTTGCTTATTAACAAACCCGTTAAGCCAAAAATGCGCCTCATCGCTGAACACAATTTTGCGATAAAACAACGGGTCAGTTGCCAACTGCTAAATTTGGATAATTTCGTAGCGTTGTTCAAGCGTGAGTCTATTCATGATGATTTGTCAGAGTATACTGAAACAAATAAAAAAAATGTTTCATCAAAATTTAATTTTTTGTGTTACTTTTTACAATTTAAAGTTCTATCTAGCTTAAAAAAACACCCTTTATAAACATTATAACAATTTTATTAGAAAAAGATGGGAGACAACTTATGTTTTGGGTTGATGAAAGGTAAATAAATTCATATATTTTTCCAAATCTGATTTTGGGCAAATTATCTACAAAATTGAAACTGTTGCCATATTATTTTATTTATTTATTTATTTATGTATTCAATTAAAGTAATACAAAGCCATAAGGCCAATTCATATAAAAATATGTATATTACTTAGTCTGTATAATGCCTCCGCATACCAAAAATATATAGATATAAAAGTTAGATAAATTTCAATGGATTTTGTTCCCCATCCACAAAACGTAACAAATTCAACTACTGTACGTTATAAAAATAATTTTCTAATTTAATACAATATATGAAGCCATAATTAAAGTAGATAATTTTTTATGCAAACGATTTTTATATATTATTGCAGAATTTACATATTATTGTAGACTTATCATGTCTCCCACATGTAGACTCAAGTAATCAAAGCAATGAAAAAAACGGTCCAGTCACGGAAGTGTATCGTTTAATATCAACACATCTTGCAAGACTGTCACAATGTTGATAGATATCGCCAGAGTTTGAGCTTAAAAACATTATTTGACTGTGTAAAAATACGTAATTCTAAAGGCAAAGTATTCCAATATCTTATAACCCTGATAAGAAAAGAAAAAGCAAATGAGGATCTACAAATTCTGAGAAAAACCAGATGAGGATTTCTAGCACGGGGTGAAAACGAAAAGGTGTTACATAAAGCAATAGGTTTACCACTTTTTATGAGTTTGTGAAATGTTAACAGGTTGTGAAGTTTTACAAAGTTATCAAAAGAGCAGCCCAAAAAATTATTTACGAACCCCGATATGTGATCCCTCCTTCTCACTCTATACACAAACCGGACAATAGAATTTACTACACGTTTAAGCCTGTTTAATAAGTCATCAAAAGTTCCCGATATCACTACGAAGCCATACACTACTTGTGGCATTAAAATTGCATGAGCTTTACCTGTAAAGGAAAAAAAATATTCAAATTATACAGTTTACGTAATGAGCCCCAAATTTTACCAGATATGGAATCAATATGGTTACTGAAAGACAATTTACTGTCCAGAGTAACGCCCAAGCATTTGTGATGATCAACAAAGCTGATCCTTAATTCATACCTTAGAACATTAATTCATACCTTAAAATAGTTAATTAGTATATGAGAAAGGGCATAAAAATAATTAAAATAATTGGACTTGTATTGATGAGTGTTCAAACGATTTTGCACAAATTGTTTTATTTTTACTCGACTGGTAAGATGAACACATCGATTCTAGCAAAAGGATAACAAGAGACAAACGATTTTTTTAACGACAAAAATTAAAAAAAAGACATAATTTAAAATCATCGCAAAAATGTAATATCATCGTAAAGACATGTTGTTAAATCACCGTACAAATAAACTCTGCAACTCGTCTAGAAAATTTGTATGAAAGTTACTCAATTTACACAGGCGGTTCGGAAACTTCTTAGCCTATCAATGGAAGAGAATAGTTAGTTTTTCAAAAATATTTTTATTTTTCAGTATAATCTACTGAAACTTCAATACACTTAGTCTAACGCTTTTGCAGCACTTCTATCCATTGACTAAAATAGTTCTCCTCAAGGTCTTCAAATAGTGGTTTACAATTGTAATTGCATCTTGATTTGAGGTAAAACGTTTGCCAGCAAGGAATTTTTTTAGATTTGGGAACAAGGAAAAGTCACTAGGAGCTAAATCAGGAGAATAGGGTGGGTGGTCAAGCAACTCGTACTTTAATTTGTTGATTTTAGCCATTATTAAAACACTCTTGTGCGCTGGTGCGTTGTCTTGATGAAAAATTATTTTTTTTGTGTTGTAAGCCAGGATGTTTTTCTCGTATTTGCACATTTAATTGATCCAAAAGGTTGCAGTAGTACTCTGAATTTATTGTTTTACCCTTTGGCAGATAGTCAATCAATAAAATACCTTTGAAGTCCCAAAAAACCGTTGCCATAACCTTACCAGCCGATTGAATTGTTTTTGCCTCCTTTGGGGCACTTCCTCCAGCTTCAGTCCATTGTTTGAATTGTTCTTTTGTCTCTGGAGTATAGTGGTGGTTCCATGTCCCATCAACAGTTATGAAACGACGCTTAAAATCCATTTTATTTCGCTTAAAACGATCCAACCAAGCTTGAGAAATGTTCATTCTTATGCGTTTTGAGTCGACTGTTAACAAATGCGGCACCCACCTCGCAGAAAGCTGTTTCATCTGCAGTTCTTCATGCAAAATTAAATGGAGTTGATCATTTGAGATGTCCATGATATTGGCTATTTCACGCACTTTTATTCGTCGATCATTTAATACCATATCATGCACTTGGGCTACAATTTCTGTTGTTTTTGCTGTTTTGGACGTCCACTACGGGGTTCATCTTCAATGCTTGTACGACCACGTTTAAATTCAGCAACCCAATTTTTTACTGTTGCATATGAAGGAGCACTTTCACCTAACACATTCACTATATCATTATGAATTTCTTGTCCCGATAAACCTTTTTTATGTAAATATTTAATGACACCACGCATTTCTAATTTATCCATTGTAAATAAATCGCGTATGCGTCTTCTGTGAACACCTGTTTCTATATGAAGGAGTTACCACATCGAAACTAAATTTAACATGTGTTCATAGCAGAGATGGAAGTTTCCAAAACACTTAACCTTTTTCTATTTATACCGCGCTTTTTGTGATAGGCTAAGAAGTTTCCGAACCGCTCTCGTATTGAGCGACACAATATATACAAATTTGATTGGGTATGTTATATACTCTAGTTAATAGATACAAGCTCTAACGAGTAGAAAACACACTTGTGCAAATAATATAAGGTGGCCAGTCAAACCGCAACTCGATTTAAGACGTAGAAAGGGCACCGGTTGCAGATCTCTGGTTGAAATATTGTATCACATTTGGAAAGCATATGTTAGAATGGAACGTACTAATCTTTGATACATAATTATTTTTACATCTGTTAAATGTTTAAAAAAACATCACTAGTTATTCCCAAATGCTAAACAGTATCTTTAGATACTAATATACTGACTAGACTTAATATCACAAAATTTCCTATTTTTTCTTTTATATCGGGTGGTTAAGTTTCAAGGGCTGATGTTGAATGTGAACCACACCTAAACGCCAAGTTTTTTTCCGAATTTTATTTGACATTTCTCTATTTCAGACTTACTCAATTTGAACCATGAAGAGATACACAATCCAACAACATGTTAAAGTTATCCAGACTTATTATGAGAATGATGATCAATTTTCGAAGAAAATCATCTTCAGTGATGAGGCACCTTTTCACCTCAGTGGATTCGTCAATAAACAGAATTGCCGCATTTGGGCGAATGAGAATCCAAGAGCGACTGTCGAAAAACCAAAGCACCCACAAAGAGTGACTGTTTGGTGCGGCTTATGTGCTGGCGGCATCAAAGGGCCGTATTTTTTCCAAAATGAGGCCGATCAGGCAGTTACTGTGAATGGTGTTCGCTATCTTGAGATGATAACGAACTTTTTATGGCCCTAATTGGAAGATATGGATGTAGACGATATATGGTTTCAGCAGGACGGTGCCAGTTGCCACACAGCTAACGAAACAATTGCTCATTTGCGCAACAAATTCAATGGCCGTATTATCTCACGTAATGGCGATGTCAATTGTCCGCCAAGATCATGTGATTTGACACCGTTGGACTTTTTTCTTTGGGATTATTTGAAAGAAAAGGTGTACGTCGATAAGCCAGCAACAATTCAACACCTAAAGGATGAGATAATTCGGCACATTAACGGCATAGAACGTTCATTATGCCTCAGGGTCATCGAAAATTTGGACCATCGGATGGAGGTGTGCCGCCGTGGTCGCGGCGCCAATTTGGCCGATATTTTGTTTCATACATAATTGAATAATACTAATATATCATAATGAAATAAAATTACAATAATTTCCTAAATAGTTTGTGTTTTATTCAAAATCAACATCGGCCCTTGAAATTTAACCACCCTTTAATTGCTATAAATTTTCCAACGAGAGGACGGAAGAGTATGCTTCCACATTCTTTGGTGGTTATTTTCAATTGCCAATCAACAATATTAAAAGTGTTTTGACTTCCTTCGTATATTTGTTTACCTTGTTGTCGGATTGATATATAATAATATCATTCACCAATCCAATAATAATTTCTACCTTTGTTAGAAAGTAATGCTGCCAAGTATTGGGGAGTTTACTGTAGCTTGTTGAAGGCCATTTATAAGGGCAAATTTATGAGAACTATTCTTATATTTATTGCTATAGTGTTAATTTTTATTGGTTGCCGTAACAGAGAGGCTATACTGTATTACTAAAGCAAAAATGCCTGCAACAACTATAAGCCCAGTATCTTAAATGTTTCATTTAGGAATCAAACAAATGTCTATTTATTTATGTATGTAAACATGTCTAAATGTGTTTAAGTGTTTATGTGTTTGTGCGTAGGAATCTAACTTACACCAGCTGGCCATGAACTTAAGGTATCTTAAATAATAGAAAATCGTAAAAGATATATTGACGACAACTCAAAGAATTGGTGAAGAAATATTAAGACAAGAGGACATAAAAACCTGCTAGACAACACAAGTAACAATTGGTGTCCATCATATCCTTGACGATATGTAAGGTAAGGGTTGATTTAATAAGGTCCATTTAGCCAACCGTAGAAATTGTAACTGTGACGTAAATGTAACGTAAATGTAAATGTAGTAGCACTTACAGAACATGTAAGAACGTATCATGTGTTTTTGATACAAACAAAAAACAATACTGCATGTGAAGAAAAAATGTTCACTTATTAATAATTTACTGAAAGAGCGTTCTGTTTTTCATTTTTATATTATTGTGTGTTAAAGAAAATAATTAATTTCTCATCGCCCATATCTTTATATCAAATAATTTACAAAAATAAAATATAAGCAATACAGCTGTTCGTAGCAGTGATGTGAGTTCATAGTAAAAAGGTACGAAACTTGCTTAAATTGTGCCTAAAATCTATCTTATATTATTACAATATGTAATAACTTTAATAAAAAGTTATATTACAATGTATTATTAATGTATTGTATTTAAAAATTATTAACAAAAATATGTTAATAGATTTTTATTACTTTACAAAACTAAATTTAAACATGTATTGCTTTCGTACATTTATAGCAGCATAACTCTGCATTATGAACCGATTTTCATAAATCGTTCAAAGATTATACTTGTGGAATATATTTTTGGAAATCGGGCGAATAAATGTTGTGGTTACATATGTGAAACTTGCAAAAATCGTGCGCAGCATATAAATTATGTTACCTATGTATGTACATTCATTTTGCGTGCACAACTTAGAGAAAAAGTTTTAAATTTATTTAAAGTATATTATGCGTGTACAAATTTAACTACTTAAGCAGTTCAATTATCAAATAAACAACAAGTACCAAAAGAGGGGTTTTGTTCCACACTAACTATTATTCAAAATAATATATATCATCACTGACAACATTTGTCACGTAACCACGTAATGAAATTCCATTTTATACAGGTTTGAGACGTTACGGTTACATTTCATTACAGTCAGATAAGCCTTTTTATTGTTGCTGTTCGACTCGTTCGAACAGTTGTAGCTGTCTTATTCCCGAAGGCTTGAGACTTTACATATCGCCAGACAAAGAAAATGGTTCTAAGGTGTGATATCGCAAGATCTAGGTAGCTATCTTAAATAGTGAAATTAAGTGCTCACCAAAATAATTTCTCAGCAAGTTCACGTAGTGTATAGCTCGTAGTGCCATTTTGCTGATCAGAGCCCATTGTGATCATGCCCTTGATTTTCAGAAAGCACAACTCTGTTAACATGCTGAGAACGACGACAGATCGATCATACACGGTCTTCGCATATACTTTTAGCTACGCTACCATATTCTCTTCACTAGTTCTGGATGTGGTCTAATCGACCGAGTATAACTATTGAAAGGTAGGAATCAAATTTATGAATGGTTTTGGCAATTATGGTTCAAAATGGCATTGTAGGCCACACTATTATACAAGTAAAGGGTGTTTTTTTAAGCTAGATAGAACTTTAAATTGTAAAAAGTAACACAAAAAATTAAATTTTGATGAAACATTTTTTTTATTTGTTTCAGTATACTCTGACAAATCATCATGAATAGACTCACGCTTGAACAACGCTTCGAAATTATCCAAATTTACTTTGAAAACTGACCCGTTGTTTTATCGCAAAATTGTGTTCAGCGATGAGGCGCATTTTTGGCTTAACGGGTTTGTTAATAAGCAAAATTGCCGCATATGGAGTGAGACCAATCCACAAGAGACCCTATAGACTCCATTACATCCAGAAAAATGCACTGTTTGGTGCGGTTTTCATGCTGGTGGCATCATCGGACCTTATTTCTTCAAAAATGAGGCCGGAGCTCGCGTTACGGTCAATGGAGATCGTTACCGCACCATGATCAATGATTTTTTGTTTGAAAATATGGATGACATTGATCCGGAGGAGATGTGGTTTCAACAGGATAGCGCTACGTGCCATACGGCGAACGCAACCATCGACTTACTGAAATCAAAATTTGGCGATAAGTTGATTTCGAGAAATGGACCTGTCAATTGGCCTCCAAGGTCGTGCGATTTGACACCTCTCGATTATTTCCTGTGGGGCTACGTGAAGTCACTGGTTTATGCTGATAAACCAGCAACAATTGACGCCTTGGAGGCCAGTATTGTTCGTGTTGTTCGTGACATACGGCCAGCAGTGCTCGAAAAAGTGGCCCAAAATTGGACGTCCAGAATGCGCTTCGTCAAGAACAGCCGCGGTGCCCATATGCCCGAAATCATTTTCAAATGTTAATGTCACGTATTGATCTTTCGAATAAAAAAAAAATTTGATTACAATTTAATTTTTTGTGTTATTTTTTACAATTTCAAGTTCTATCGGGCTTAAAAAAACACCCTATATAATTGCAATAATTTATATACACAATAAAATAATTAAAAACTTTTATTAACATAATAATTTTCATTACTTAATTCTTTTCCTCGAATCACCAACAACATTCTCACATTTTTCACAATAAATACCTCACTGATCGCACAGAAACTCTGTCGCATGGTTACATTTTGAGTATTTTTTCAGCACACATGCTTTATTTAGTAGATCGCACGATCGTTTATGATAGTGTAACATGGCCTTAAATCTTTTGGAGACGCTGTTGAGGCGTAAGTCTTTTCATGATGACTTGCCAACAGATACTGAACTAAACTGACAAATCAGTTTGATTTGAGTCATGTATAATCTGTCAAACCATTTGTCAATCAAATCTTAGTATGAATCACGCGATATAGATATATTGCCAAGCATATCAAGTACCAAATGCATACAAAAAATTATTATATTTCGTTTCCTAGCTAATAGTAACGTTAGGTTAGGTTATAGAGACTGCTAGTTTAATGAAATGTTGTGTTGTCTGAGGGAAAAATGCACTCTATGTGACCTGCACATCCCCCGCCGGTTGAGGTCCATTATATGGAACGTTTGGTATCCCCGTATGTGATGTCCGGTAAAAACCGTCACCACTCGCCGGGTAATACTCTTCAGGATCGTAGGTTTCATATGACCACACATAGTCACGTTAGCCTCGCTACTCAGCAGGGAACCTCACCAGACAATCTGTCCTGTGCACTACCTGCTAGTTGAAGCTGTTCTTGATTCTTACTGTTTTTAAGCCGCACTGCTACCATTCTATCAATATCTCCTTACTGTAGATGGACGCCACCTTTTGCCAGCTTGACCAATACTCTATTTTCGGGCATTTCACTGTACCTCTAAACCCATAAAAGCCCCAGGTTTGTATGTCTCGCTATCTCATCAAGAGATATGCAACACTCATGAACATGTCTGTTATATATGTTGGCAATATCAGCTATTTTGGATTGTCAGTTTGTTTTTAACAGGTTAAAGGTTAGTCGTGTTTTGGTGTACTCGTCGATTTTTTACTATTCGAAAAAATGGATCAAAGGAACTGTATTAAGTTTTCAGTAAAAAATTAAATTAAATGTGCAAGAACATTTGAAATGTTGACTGTAGCGTTTGGCGAGTCTCCTATGAGCAGAACACAAGCTCAATTGTGATATAAACGGTTTAAGGAAGGCCGAGAAGATATGAATGACGCTGCTCGGCTGGTCGCCCGAGCACGTCAACAACCGATGAAAATATTGAAACAGTGAAGAAAATGGTTTTGGATAATCGTCAAATCGCTATCAGAGAGGTTGCTGAAGATATTGGCATATCGTTCGGCTCATGCTAAGATTTTTTACGGATGTTTTAGGCATGAAACGTGCGGCAGCGAAGACTGTTCCCAAAATTGATAAATTTTGAACTAAAACAACGTCGCATGGACATCGCTCAGGAACTGTTGAATATTATCAACGACGGTCCAAATGTCCTCAATAAAGTCGTAACTGGTGACGATCCAGGGGTGTATGGCTATAACATTGAAACCAAAGCCCAATCATCCCAATGGAAGCGTCCAGAAAAGCCAAGACCGAAAAAGCACGTCAAGTTCGGTCAAATGTGAAGGTTTTGTGCACTGTTTCCTTCGATTGCAATGGCGTGGTGCATCATGAACTCTTGCCTTAAGGTCGTACGGTCGATAAGGAATTTTACCTTGAAGTTATGCGCCGTTTGCGCGAAGCAATTCGTCGCAAACGCACAGAAAGTGAAAAAGGCAATAATGGATTTTGCACGCTGATAACGCACCAGCTTACGCATCGATGCTTGTGCGGGAGTTTTTGGCCAAAAAGAAAACCGTTGCCATGCCTCATCCACAGTTTTCACCCGCTGACTTTTTCCTCTTACCAAAACTGAAGACACCAATGAAAGGATTGTGTAGATAAGAGAAAAATCGAACAGGAGTTGTTGCCGATACCAAAAAGCGCGTTTCAGAAGTATTTCGTGGATTGAAAAAAACGCTGGCATAAGTGTATTATATCTAAGGGTGATTACTTTGAAGAGTACAATATAGTTATTGATGAATAAATAATTACTTTTTGAAAATATTTAAAATAACGTTTAATTTTTTATCAGACCACGTACATACGCAGTGAAAGTAGTTCCAAAAAAGGATTTAATATATGCTCACGTACTTTTAAGCCATGTGTGTACCAGTGATCACCAAAAATCATGTTTTTGCTTGATTAACTCATTAACACATCGCGAAGTTGTGTTTAGTGATTAAAAACCAACTTGCGCATTTGTGCGGCTGAATACAGAATCATATTTGAACGAAATGAAATGATTTTCATGTTGTTGAACAAGAATGATTTTTTTGCAATCACTCAAAGTTGTTCTCTGGTATGTACCTTATTGCTCTACTGATCCAGTCCATTTACAACCTTGGAATTTAGATGAAAAAACTTCAATACAATAATTTATAGACGAAATAAGAAAAGCATGCGCAGTAATGTTATTGGAAGATTGTATTTTAAACTATATAACTTCTTTAGCGTGAAATTAATCTTCGAGGCTAAAGAGTTAATGTGATTTTCGAAAGATAGTTTTTCATCTTTTCGAACACCTAAACAACGCATACTTTCATCACAGAATCAATCCTAATATTAACACTTGACTTATCGAATATTCCAAAGCATACTGCTTTCGTCTTGTCGCTATTTATAATTAAATAATTGCATTCCATCCAAGAACATACACGGTCCAAGGTGTAATTAATACGGACTTTCAAAGTGTCAATGAATTGTTTATCACCCAAAAAAATCAAATGAATGTTATCTGCATATAACACATGCGTTTCTGGTAAATTCAAAGTTCTAATAAAGTCATGAATGTAATAAAATCGATTGAGGTAGGCTGAGTTCTCAACGTGTTCACCGTACCTCAAAAGCTAAATGAATTTAAACTTTTCTACTTTTGTACAAAGAAAAGGCAATTTGAAATATTGTTGTGACAACATTAGTATATACTCTGTCACAGTTTGTACTGTTGCCGCTCGTAGTATTTTATAGATTTTAATACAGTTTAATCCATTATAATTACATATATAAGTCTTCAGATATTCATATTTCTATCGCTACATTTCTATAATTTAAAAAAAAATTGTTGAACGCAATAAAAATGTTTATAAATAAAGTTTGAATATAACAAAACATTTTGTAAAATATTAACTAAAAACATACGTATAATTAAAGCATTTATCTACAACACATGTTTGTTTACAGTATAAACTAGCTATTAGGTGTGTTCCACGTTAACGAAACAGTCCGAACTAGTCCAAAGTAGTCCAAAAGCGTTCCACGTAACGATTTTTGTGCAATTTTGAGAGGTAAAATGAGAGTAATTTTTGTCATTTCCTGTACAAATTAGCCCGAACCTTTTCTTTGGGTAAGTTCGGACTAGAATTGAATAATCAGCTGTTTTACGTTTACATACATATGAAACTAAAAACGCAATCAGAAAATTTGCAAATTGGAAAAAGGTTTTTGTTTAAAAATTAGTTAAAAGCAAAATGGAAGGTGGCGCAAAACTAAATATAACATTGTGAAGTTGTAAACACAACATGCAATTGTTGTTTGGCTATTAATTTTATAAATATTATTATAAAAATCTATTGAAATTTCTAAATGGCTTTTAATTTTACACCTGTTGCCAATAATGCAAATCTTTCGTTTATATGATGTTATATGTTATAAGCGTAAAATCACTAAAATATACTATAATATAAAAAGTAAACAGTACTAGTATTACAAGATGTACATCTGTGGTTTTTTGCGTTCCAGCTGTTTTGGGTAAAATTTGCAATTTTTTTTTTTCTCATTGCTTTTTATTCTCATTAGACCGAGATCTCGTGGAACACACCTATTGTTGGTTTTACACACGTTACCATTTGCTTATGTTCATACATAGTTTTCATTTTTTTGTTGATTTTTAGTGGAAATAGCAGCATCCTTCAAATAAAACTAAAAAGCAAAGAGATTTGTATAAGGTTTTATATGGGCAAATGTATATATTTATTTATTTATTTAGTAACTATACAGTTGCAAGTAAATTTGCAACGTATAAGATGCACAGCATGGGCGGGGTGACAAAGACCATAATGCCCAAGATGGTATTAACAGTACTTTTGTAGCGTTGCTGTGACTAACTATAACGACCTATGCCTTCACATAGGAAGTTTCCTCGTGGTTAACAATGAATAACCTCTATAAAAAAAACTGTAAACCAATACAGTTAGTTGAGGCAAACTGCTAAACTCTCGAAGACCGAACAACAAACACAAGCCTAAAGCTTTAAACACATAGACGACAGCAGACAGCAAGCAGCAATCTCTCAAAAATAAAAAACATGTGTTTAAATGCACACGATTATTTTAACGACATCACAGCAGCACGACTTCATAACAGCATTTGCTGCTGCTGCCAACTTAGATTAATTTCTATTTTCGTAAGCAGCAAAAAGTAAATGCAGTGCTGCCACTATAAATATAAATTGGCAGCAATAAAAACTAAAATTTGTTTGAAATATTTAATAGAAATAAACATCATATATATAAAATAAACAAATAAATTGATGGGTTTTTACAGTTTTTCAGTCAGTAGTTTTAATTTTATTCATGTAAAATATATATGTGGCACCTCTGAAATTTGCATTGCTTAAATACACATAGTGCTGCTGCTGTCTTTAAAATAATTATGTTGCTGATGAGATGGCAGGATTTGAAGCTAACTTCATTTGTAGTCGTGAAGTTGTGAAGTCTGCTGTCGTCTAAGTGTTTAGAGCTTGACCGCACTTGAGAAATAATTACGATGACGCGAGAGCTGTTCTTCAACCCAGAGCTGCTTTACGACTGCAAATGCATATATTTTAATGTATTTAAATTCAATATATTTTTTACAGATACATAAATGGGCCAAAACAAAGATACATCAATGTTCCCAAAACGACAGGATCTCGTAAAATTTTACCAATTTTAATCTATTTTATATCAAAATATTAGTTGAAAAATATATTAAATGAATTAAAAAATGTGGTTTTAGTTGTAGGACTTTGTATGTATATGTATTTATTATGTAATCATATAACATTGTGAACTTTAACACTATTACCGTTGAATTTTACAATAAAATTTACACTTTTCCAATAATATGAGTTGGAACGATAATATTATATGGTTGGACATAACAGTGGATTTTTGATTTTTACAATAACGTCATGATACAATTAATCAAACTTTTACCAAATATATGGTTAAATAATAAAACTTTTGGTTCTTGGCTGTACTTAGTTGCGTAAATAAATTTCAGATTTGAACCATATTATGTGGTTGTGTTCAATCATATTATTCAACAGTAGTATTTTGCCCTTAAAATATTGTCATATCAACCACATTTTTATTCTACGTGTAGAATGTGACAAAATATTTCAACGTACTTGTTAGTTGAAAAAAAAGCAAAAGATGACGTCGAATTCTATGTTACTCAGCTTTAGACTTTGTTGCTCATCTGTCAACTATAGGCGACAGACTAGATTGGAGTCATTGACGCTTATCTTGCACCTACTTTCTCTTAAAAGCTGTGTCCTTGGAAAACTAGAAGACTATATTATCTACAACAATTTTGTCAACTGGGACTATTTACTATTTGTACAATATTACGCAGATATCAAATTTTTATCTCATGTCAGAAGTTTTCTGACAAAAATACGAAACAAATTAAGCCCAATCAAACACCTGCTGGAAACAGTCTTATAAAAATGGAATTATTATGTCTCGTTTTATTTGATATACATATGTACATATGTATATAAAAAAGATATCAAGAAGATTACTGTTTTTCTTTTTTTATTTCCTTGTTTAGTAATAGGGATTTTTGTGTTTATGGTAGTGTCGTTTAATGCTCTTAGTGTTGCAGCTCCTACCTGCTAATGCTGTTTCGTTAGACAATTTATTTTATGTCTTACAGCTTAAGCAAATATTTACTCACATATACATACATAAACACGCATGTATCTATGTACATATACAATTTATTTGTATAGGTGAACACTGACTCTTGGACATAAAATAATAAATAAGTGTTCGAAGTGGGAGGTGTGAGAGCACTCAAAAAAGTTGCGTCTTAACTCACATAATGGTTTATGCATTTATCGGTTTTAATTGAATATTTAACCCATTATTGCCCGGTACCCGAAAACGTGAACCAATTTTAATGAAACTATGTACGTAGTTGTTTTCAGGTCTAACTAAGATATATTTTAGGTTTGAAGAAAATGGAGTAAATGGTTTCTGAAATCTTAGCTGGTAAGTTTACTTACCAGTAATTTTATCAGTAATAAAATTCACAATTTTGTTAAAGATATTTATTGAAAACAAAAAATATATTAAAGTGTTAAAATAAGACTTTACAATATAAATAAAAATTTTGTATTTCTATCTACACACATCGTTTATTAATCTTTTCTGTTCGATTGTTTTTACATATTCTCTCTTTTATTCTTGATGGAAGTTTTTTTTTTCTAGGCTTTTTATATTTCTCACTTTTAAATTGAGTGCACATACATTCGTTCACATACATACATATTTCTTCTTTTTAATTTTCTTCTTTATAGGTACACATTTGAAATTGTTGTTGGGGTTTTTTTTTTAGTTTTCTAGAAATTTCGGCTGATGATTTCAGCTTATGTAAACGTTTGCACAAAGCGGACAGCTTTTTTTTTATTCTTGTAGCATTTACAGTTTTTCACCATGCGTTCTTTGGAATCAAGTATTTTCAAAGTTAACTGTTATTTGTTTTAACTTTTTTCGGTATTTTTAGCGGAATCACTTTTACGAGTCTTAAGCAACAAAAAAAATTATTTGTTTTTTCGGACGTATGTACATACACGACTTCAGTTGGGATCGCCCAATGGCTGACTCCCGGGATGAGCCCCCAAAAATGTAGAGCAGCCGGTTGTTGCCGAACAATGTCTCTACTTGATTAGTTTTTAATTAAACACTGTGTTAATTTAATTCAAGTTTATTAATTCATTGGATATAACTTAACACTAGGTATTTAAAATAAATTATTATTAAGTTGTATTATTATTTAAGGTTTTGATGAACACTTTTAGTTTACATAGTTATTATTTTAAGTTTTAACAATTATAATGATTTCACTTCTCATTATGTACATATTTTAACTGTCCGTCTTTACGTCTTCACTCTTTAACTTCTTACAACGTTCTCCTCAACATTTCGTTATATTCATTCGTGTTCACTATACGTGTTGTCAATTCTGTCTTGTGTTGTACTCTCTTTGTCTCTGTCTGTCCGACCTTCTTAGCCCTTGTGGGACCGATCCCACATGTATGTATATGTTTATTTTTTAATTCAATGATATGTGTTTTGGAAGAAACTGGAGTAAATGGGCAGATAAGTTAAGTCTTTTCGATATATCACACACAAATTTTATCAGTAATAAAATTCACAATTTCTCACTTTATATCGAGCTTTCTCAGAGACCGCACTATACGAGTTGTAATAGATGGGGTCTCATCAAACGAGTTCAAGATTAATTCAGGGGTGCCGCAAGGCTCCGTTCTTTTTCCTACCTTATTTCTTATCTTCCTCAACGACCTTCTATAACAAACTTCTAACCTTATCCACTCTTTCACGGATGACAGCAGCATTTTCCATTCTTACTCTTTCAGTTATAGGACCAGCCTATCCGAGATCGTTGCCAAGAAGTAAAATATGAATGATTCACTGATTAGTGATCTTCTATTAATCTCCCAATGGGGTCGGGAAAACAAGGTTGCCTTTAACGCTCGTAAGACTTATTAGCACACAAATAAGCGACCGCAGATGCTGCTTCATCTGTACTCATGGATGGTTCAGTTATGGGGCACCGCCTCAGTGTCCAACATTGAAAAAACTCAAAGGCGACAAAACAGAATTCTTCGAACAATTACTGCAGCACCATGGTACGTAGAAAACTCCCGCATTCACAAGGATCGTGTGTTCCACTGGTAAAAGATGTATTTTCGAAGTATGCGACAAGGTATATCTGCAAATTGGAACTTCACCCAAACTCTCTTGTATTGTGTTTAATTATTTTGAAATCTTCTACAACAAAACTTAAGTCTTAGAGTAGCAGAAGTATACTAATAGTTATTTTAAAGTTTACATTCAAAAATTGTGAAAAAGAAAAATATTTAACTAAAATCAAAGAAATAAAATAAGAAATAAGTTTAAGAAATAAATAAAAATTTATAAATTAATCAATAGTAAGTCGTGCAAAATATAAATTTTAAGAGTAAATTAATGCAATAACACTCATTAACATGTAGCTAAGAATAATATTGAAAAATGTTTCTTTTAAAAAGTAAATGGTTGCTAATTCCCCTAAAATCCGGTGGAATAGTATTCCAAAGACGTATCGTGGATATGAAAATCTACCAATTTGACACTAATGTTTTGCTTCTTAGAGGTATTATTGCTTTGCTTCTAGTGAACCGACTGAAACTAAGCCGATTATAAAGTTCATCAGGTTGACGGGAAGTCACTATTTTGTATAATAATATCAGAGCTATTACTCTCATTAAGTCCTCAAACTGAACACCAAAAATTTGCCTTGCGTAGTGGTTTATACTATTAAGATTCCCATCACAGGACTTAAGCCCAAACACATATCTTGTTATGTTATTATAATTATTTTTTTGCTATTATCTTTTTGGCAACACTAGTTTTCACAGCTCACGCACGTTTTGTATCTTGTGTCACTGTCAAACATCTTCAGTTTAGTCTATAATTTAATCATGAATCGTCTTACAAACGAACAACGCTTGCAAATTATTGAATTTTATTACCAAAATGCGTGCTCTGTTAAGAAAGTTCATCGCGCGCTTCTTCCATTTTATGGACAGTTTAATCGACCTACTGAGGCTTCTATTCGGGCTATTGTAAAAAAATTTCGCACCAAATTTACATTGTTGGACATTAAACCACCAACACGCTTACGTAGAGTGCGAACTGAAGAAAATATCGCAGCCGTATCGGCCAGTGTTGGTGAGGACCGTGAATTATCGATTCGGCGCCGTTCGCAGCAATTGGGCCTCTATTACTCCACTACGTGGAAAATTTTGCGGAAGGATTTGGGTGTGAAGCCTTATAAGATACAGCTGGTGCAAGAATTGAAGCCAAACGACCTACCACAACGCCAAAGTTTTGGTGAATGGGCTCTTGAAAAGTTAGATGAAGATCCACTTTTTTATCGAAGAATTGTGTTCAGCGACGAGGCTCATTTCTGGTTGAATGGATACGTGAATAAGCAAAACTGCCGTATTTGGAGTGAAGAGCAGCCAGAAGCATTGCAAGAGCTACCAATGCATCCACAAAAAACAACCGTTTGGTGCGGATTATGGGCTGGCGGCATCATTCGGCCGTATTTCTTCAAAGATGATGCGAATCATTGTGAATGGTAAGCGCTACCGTGCGATGATAATAAACTTTTTTTTGCCCAAAATGAAAGAGCTTGACTTGCATGACATGTGGTTTCAACAAGACGGTGCCACATGCCACACAGCACGCGAAACAATGGACCGATTGAGAGGCGAGTTCAGTGAACAGTTTATTTCACGCTTGGGACCAGTCAATTGGCCGCCCAGATCGTGCGATTTAATGCCTCTAGACTATTTTTTGTGGGGCTATGTTAAGGCTAATGCCTATAGCGACAAGCCCGCTTCGATTGACGCACTGGAAGCCAACATTGCCAACATTATTCGTGAGATACCGGCCGAAATGTTGGAAAGAGTATGCCAAAATTGGACTAAGCGGATGGACCATTTGAGGCGCAGCCGCGGCCAATATTTGCATGAAATAATCTTCAAACATTAAATTATATCGACCCAAATAATTATTTCATGCATTTTTCTGAATTTTATGGTTTTCTTTTTAATTTCCGATAGTTCTTATAAAATCACCCATTATGTAATAAAATTCATATTTGCTTTTTGCATCACAGCTTGCGAAAACTTCGCAGCCATAGGTTAAAATTGGAATCAGGTAAGTTTTTGCGAGAAGTAGTCTGATTCTAAAAGGTGTGCAATATTGTGTAGGCCACAGGGTGCGGAGCATCGAAAAAGGTTTACCACAAGCGGCTGAGACATGGTCCGACCAGGTTTATTCACCATTTCAATTTTCTGGTTGTCGATACTAACGTTTGGTTTGTGAACCACTTGATGGAAACGTTTATGGATCAACATACATTTTGATTTTTTCGGCTTAAGGCTCAGACCATTAATGGCTGCCCATGAAGAAACTCTATTTAGGTCTACATTTAATTTATTCTCATAGTTGTCCATTCTGCTGCTTATATAAATTTGGACATCATCGGCGTACAATCGAATATGGCAATTTATTAGCTGATTCTTGCACGAAACATACTTCATTCTAGCGGTTACACTCGGTTGAGAAGAAGGGATACTGGTGCCACCATCAGAGCGTTAAGTAGATGATTTTACCGATATAATATGCGCAAAATAAAACTTTTTGTCTAGCATTGGCTGGACTTAGTTAACTTATTGTATAAATACAATATCTTAATACTACACTCATAGAAAACCTGTCATAACTATGATGTATTTTAACATCGATGCAATGCCAAATGTCATCATTTTTGACCCCATGACACTTGTCATCGCTGTGATGTCAACCATTACATCAGTTGCTCTAATTATCAACAGCGGCAATTATGACAAATATTTCATCGATGAAATGTCGCAATGACATCATGGAGATGCTTTATCGGAATACGTTTGATGAGAGCATGTAATCAATGCAAGGAAACTCCAATACCCAGGAAATTACTAAATGATGTCAATGTAATGACAAAACATCATCAGTAGAGTGGCGCACTAACATCAGACCAACTATAAATTGGATTGATTTGGAAGTCAATTTCATGACGATATCATGAACATTAACCTCCGGTTATATTTTCTGATTTCAAAAATAAGTTCAAACACATAACTTTATATTCTACCATCTTAAAGAAATCAATGAGAATTAAAAATCTTCTGATAATACTTTTGACGACTTCCTGCCATCAGTACAAAGCCTGTGTGGCGTATTATCATATTTTAAGTGCGTGTATGCTGTGTATGAGGCAATATTCGCTTTCTTTGCTTCGTAGTTCTTCTTTTATTTTACTCTTTACGCTGTCATTATATTTATATGTAACTAACGTCGCATATGATGACTAAATGTCATTAATATGATGCATTTTTTTTCTACTTCTTAAAAATTAGTTTAAATTTAAAGATAATAATTTTAACAACCTAATTCCTTTTCAACAATATACATTTAATATTATAACACTATGTAGGGCTTTTTTATTTATAATCAATTTTGAAAAATTAGATGTATTATACCTATTAATAAAATGTATCATTGAATTGATGTCACCACAGTTGTAGCATTGATGATACTCAATATATGACAAAATTGTCTGATGAATTTTGTTGTTGAGATTGATGTTAGTTTTCATTTTACTGATGACTATTTACATACTATTGATGTCACACTTCTGGTGACCCGCCGTCATCAATATGAAGATGCTTTTTTCTATGAGTGTAAAGTATTAAGATTTGAATACTTATTGTTAGTTCACATTGTGATCTTTTCACACAAAACAATTTATAACTTCAAATGAAAAGTTTATTTGCTTTAATTACACATTTAGTTTATATAATTAAACTTTTAATCATTGCAAATTTTAGCTGGTATAAATTTAAACCAATTTGAATTGACTGCTCTAAGAATAGTCAACCAAACCACAAAACCGTTATCTTTGAGCTTTAAATTTACCCCACTAACAATCACCGAAGGAATGAGAGCTTTTGGTTTTTAAGAAATGTTAATCAGCATCGCGGGCAATTTAGAACGCATTACTGCATTTACAAGTACAAATCTCATAAAACTAACCACATTTTAACTTTTGTATTGTATAAACTACTAATTAAATTTACCTAGAAGAAGATCACAGCTCTACACACTAATCATGAAGAGCTCATCGTTACAAATCACGCCGCTTTTGAGCGTTAATTTTCGTATGTGCTTATGAAGCTATGAGACAGACATACATATATTTTTGTCTGCAGATGAAATAGGGATAGCATAATTGGCAAAATTTAGCTAAAAATATCCGCACAAGCACAGCTTCGCTTGCAACAGCACCCCCTCTTAATTTGAGTTTTGTAATTTATTATTATATACAATGAAACAGGAGGGAGAGATAGTGTTTTCTAACTCAAATTTCATTAAAAACAATTTTTTTTATGTATAATTTAATTTTATACAATTTTTATTTAATGAATGGATAAAAATAAAAATATTCAAAGCGAATAAATGTGGTTACGATACAGGGTCATGTAACATTATGAGTATAAATGAGGGCAGTGGTCTGCTGTTTTGGTATGATGTGAAAATAACTGGTGCTCATATTACAATAGCACGCCAACTGCTGGTTTTATATTGGGCATACAAGTTAACCATGCCGTAACGTAACGCTAACGTATGTCATACCTATCACTTCATCTATGGCTTGTGTCAAGGCAGTTTTAATAGGATAGCGGTAAGCGCAGCTATCTTTCGTTTCCTTTGCGCAAATTTGTCATAGACTTCTTTGCTTTTTCATAAAAAATAAAATAAAAAATTCTGACAACTTGTCGTAAACTCTACCAACAAAATACATGTTGATTTTGTTGTACGTAGTATAATAATAGGTGTGTTCATTTACTAAAAATTTTCACAAATTTGTAACAATTGTTACTAGAAAGCGTTCATTGAACCAAAAAATTTGCAACGAGAGAGCGTCAAAGGAGCGTACAAAATTGAGAGACAGAAAAATTCTTGCAAGTTTTTGCAAGTAAAATGTTTACTTGCAATAATTATTCAAACAGCTGTTTTTCATTTGTGTTTACAAAACAATATTTCTAAAAATAAAAATATTTTGAAAAATTTAAGAAATTGTAAGTGTATGTAAACTTTTAAAACGAGTATAAGTATTAAAAAGGTGTAACTGAGGAACAACAGAGGTAAAATAAGACGTCTAATGGCAATGAACTAAGCAACACAGTATCTGGCACATCAGTGGTAAAGGATGTTCCGGCGAATTTACTTGCTTGAATGTGTTTAAAACTTTTAGGCAAGCAATTAAATAGACACGGCCGTATGCAAAAAAACTTAACAAAGCTTGGTAAGCAGTTGTTAAGAAAAATTTCCTAACGTTGTATCCAAAAACAATTATTAGCTTACCATACGTTTAAAGTTGAAATGAGCCACTTTAACTGTACGTTAAAATGACATTTGATTTCTTGATGTTGATTTGCCTTGAAATTCACAATTTTATGAAAAATATTAAGAACAACAATATATTATAATTGTTAGAAAAATAAATTAGCGCTTTACATTTTATATGAATTGAAAATATTAATTTTGAAGGGGAAACATAAATAAAAAATATGTTAGTGATGCACTTTCAATCGAACGACTCGAACTAAAAACGTTATTCGAATAATACAAATATTTGTAGTATAAGAAGTCCTATTAATTCTTCTTAATTTCATTAATACACTACATATTACATATTCATTACTTATTAAAAAGGTAAATCCAGGAAATAGTTGTCCAAAAAGTGTTATTTTATGTAATAAAAGTTTTTTATTTTTAAAATTTGTTTTTCGATCTTCGAATATTAGTTTTCATACATCACTATTCAAAAAATTACAACTGAACATAACGACATTGCCAGAATAAAACAATTAAATTCCTTACTATATTTAAAAGTTAACGTACTGTTTTTGCATAAAAATTTTTAACAAATGTATGGTAGTGCTAATATGTTTGATAAATAACGTATGCGTTAAAACTCAAGTAAGAATTTTTTTTAGACACCTTCCATTTTTAATTATATTAATATTTTTGTAGTTTTAACCTCTAAAATGTTTTTGTTTCTTTAATTTTTACAGACCAGCTGTTATTTTTAGTACCGTAAATATTGTGAGTATCTAACGAGTGATTTTTTTGCTATTATCTTTTTGGCAACACTAGTTTTGACAGCTCACGCACGTTTTGTATCTTGTGTCACTGTCAAACATCTTCAGTTTGGTCTATAATTTAATCATGAATCGTCTTACAAACGAACAACGCTTGCAAATTATTGAATTTTATTACCAAAATGCGTGCTCTGTTAAGAAAGTTCATCGCGCGCTTCTTCCATTTTATGGTCAGTTTAATCGACCTACTGAGGCTTCTATTCGGGCTATTGTAAAAAAAAATTTCGCATCAAATTTACATTGTTGAACATTAAACCACCAACACGCTTACGTAGAGTGCGAACTGAAGAAAATATCGTAGCCGTATCGGCCAGTGTTGGTGAGGACCGTGAATTATCGATTCGGCGCCGTTCGCAGCAATTGGGCCTCTGTTACTCCACTACGTGGAAAATTTTGCGGAAGGATTTGGATGTGAAGCCTTATAAGATACAGCTGGTGCAAGAATTGAAGCCAAACGACCTACCACAACGCCAAATTTTTGGTGAATGGGCTCTTGAAAAGTTAGATGAAGATCCACTTTTTTATCGAAGAATTGTGTTCAGCGATGAGGCTCATTTCTGGTTGAATGGATACGTGAACAAGCAAAACTGCCGTATTTGGAGTGAAGAGCAGCCAGAAGCATTGCAAGAGCTACCAATGCATCCACAAAAAACAACCGTTTGGTGCGGATTATGGGCTGGCAGCATCATTGGGCCGTATTTCTTCAAAGATGATGCGAATCACAACGTTACTGTGAATGGTGAGCGCTACCGATAACAAACTTTTTTTTGCCCAAAATGGAAGAGCTTGACTTGCATGACATGTGGTTTCAACAAGACGGTGCCACATGGCACACAGCACGCGAAACAATGGACCAATTGAGAGGCGAGTTCGGTGAACAGTTTATTTCACGCTTGGGACCAGTCAATTGGCCGCCCAGATCGTGCGATTTAACGCCTCTAGACTATTTTTTGTGGGGCTATGTTAAGGCTAATGTCTATAGCGACAAGCCCGCTTCGACTGACGCACTGGAAGCCAACATTGCCAACATTATTCGTGAGATACCGGCCGAAATGTTGGAAAGAGTATGCCAAAATTGGACTAAGCGGATGGACCATTTGAGGCGCAGCCGCGGCCAACATTTGCATGAAATAATCTTCAAACATTAAATTATATCGACCCAACTATCGATCCAAATAAATATTTCATGCATTTTTCTGAATTTTATGTGTTTTTTTTTTAATTTCCGATAGTTCTTATAAAATCACCCATTATTACTGTTTTTATTTATTTATTTTGTATTTTTTTTTTTTTTTTTTTTTTTTGTTAAATTCATTAAAATATTAAAATTGGTTTAATGAGTGCGAAAACTAAATGAATTTATCGTCGAAAAAACAACTTACAAAAACATCAAAAAAAATTTTAATTAAATAGAGCATATATTAAAATTGTTCATGTATTTATAATTAAATCCCCAAAATGTTGTTACCACATGGTGTTTTAGCAGCTACAGCATTTAGTAAATCATTATAAAACAAATCAATATATTTTTAATATTAATTAAAAAAAAGAATATTGGATAGTATATTTTAGGAAGAGGTTGTTGGAATGAGTAGGAAATAGAGAGTGTTGAGAACTTCCTCTGTCGGAATGTTATGTAGGTGAATTGGACTGTTTCATTCGAGTCTTGGCTTGATTCTGCACGCAAAGAAAAGGCAGTTGTAAATATGGTTGCAACAGTTCCTCTAAAAATATGCCACTAATTGCATTTCTGTAGTTCTATTGTTATCATCTATGAATTTCAAGATGTGATTACATAGGTGGCATGTCATAATTTCCAGTGCCATAATGTCCATGGACACTGTGACACACATAAACGTGTCATGAGATCCATGGACAGTATGATACTTTTAAAAATGTCATAGTGTCCATGGGTATTGTGACACTTTGCCAATGGGCTTATGTCATTTTTAAAAATTTCATAACGTCCATGATTAAAAACGAAGTTATATATGAATACAACAGTGTATTTATGTGATAATGTGAACCAGTAAAAGCCGTTCCCATTATCAAATTGGTTCAAACTTTCAGTGACAAATCTTTGACGCATAACTCTTACTGATATAACAAGAAATTGACACTCCTACTCTTTTTTATTAAACACTTGATTATTTCAATACAGAATTTTTTTATAATCTCTTTAAATTTACGAATTAGTATTCCCTTGAAAATTTAAGCTTTAAACACATAGACTACAGCAGACTTCACAACTTCGCGAGAGCAAATGCTGCAACCTGCAATTGTAGTTGTGTAGGCGATTACTGAAATACTTTCAACACGGCAGCAACATAGATTCAAGTGAATAAAAGTATACTTCAGCGTGGCCACCTTAGAGTTTTTAGCTTTACGAAATTCCAGAGTTCTCAAGGTACTTTTGTCTTGTAATAGATAACTGACATGTAAGGAACCAGAAGCGCTCGAAAGGCTAACGATATTTATAGACTTAGGATTAACCGAATCTTAATGGTGCCACTCAATCCACCATTTCGGTGAAAGTAAAGCCGTGGCTCCAGATATCTCCAAAGCGTTTGACAGAGTGTGGCATTCTGCATTGCAGGCAAAACTTATTGCTTTTGGTGTCGGTGATGACTTCTCTCGGTTTGTATCGAGTTTACTCAGAGACCGCACTATACGAGTTGTAATAGATGGGGTCTCATCAAACGAGTTCAAGATTAATTCAAGGGTACCACCAGGCTCCGTTCTTTCTCCTACCCTACTCCTTATATTCCTAAATGACCTGTTATACCAAACTTCCAACCCTATCCACTGTTTCGCGGATGACAGCAGCATTTGCCATTCGTGCTCTTTCAGTTATAGGCCCAGCCTATCCGAGATCGTTGCCAAGAGGCAAAATATGAACGACTCACTAAACAGTGATCATCTATTAATCTCCGAATGGGGTCGTAAAAACAGGGTCGCCTTTAACGCTCGTAAGACCCAATGCTGTTTATTAACACACATACAAACGACCGGTAATGATGCTTCATCTGTACTCATGAAAGCTTTGAGGAATCGGGTGCTCTTGATATTCTTGGAATGAAAATACAGTGTGATGTTCGCTGGACTGAACACATTTTTCATGTCTCTAAAGAAGCATGTACTTCACTCCATCCGACCTCCTTACTATTTATACCACCTATATCCGACCGAAAATGGAATACAACTCTCATGTTTGGGGCGGTGCCTCAAAGTCTATTTTGGGGTTAATCGACCGTGTGCGGGAGAGGGTGAAGAAGCTCATCGGTGACAGTAGGGTATCCAACTTTATTGACTCACTGGAGCATCGACGCAGTGTAGGGTGCGTTACTCTGTTCTATCGTTACTATAATGGATTTTGCTCAGACAAAATTAGGGACCTTGTTCCTGAAACTCGCACATTTTTACGTAGCATTCGTGCATCGTTCAGAGCTCATCCATTTGTGGTCGATTGCCCAGGGAATCGTACTACACATTACAGAGAGAATTCGTTTTCCAGCCGTACGCTCCGCCTGTTGAATAAGTTACCTGCTGAAGTGTTTCCTGTCTGTAATAACGTTGAAAGGTTCAACTCAAATGTTCACAAATACTACTCCCTCTTTCCTCCTCCTCACAACCTATTTTCCTAGTTCTGGTACAATGCATTGCATATGTAGGGTTCATCCCCTGAGTACTGGTCCAAGTTAAAAAAAAAAAAGAAGTTTGTTCATATGGCTGCAAACATATGACAAAAATTGCAACCTGTATGAGCCTTGTATGCCACATGGGAACTCTGGAAAACTGTATACTAAATATTTCATGTCGTGTAGTTGGCCCATCTACAGACAAGGCCGTTAAGGTAGATAGATCGTATTCATTTGTTTCACCCCGGAGGGCAGGCTATGACTTAGTGTACGCTTAACCAGGACAATCTGCTTTCTGCGGTAGAAGTTCATTATCTATTGTAGTAAATAAAACTCGTGCAACCCATATGACTAAACATTTCCTAAATCCCTCGCTAAGGGTAAATTCACAAAACGGGGTTTAGCATGCCACCAGGTGGTTCTGTTGCACAGACCATCCTGGAGCTGTTCACGGCTTAGATGCCTGCATCCTGGCTGAAACGTTCTGGCTGCGGTTTGGACTTGAAATTGCAGAGAGGTTCTTAGTCTTCCCTTATAATTATGGTGCTTGCTGATTTTCAGCAAAATAATAGGTAGTCGTCGAGGTACTATTGCCATACAGCAGATACCAGTAATGTAGAAAACTACAAGTGGTGTAGAGATGGGTGAGTTGTTCAGGAGCTGAACCTATATAGGCACTTTGGGCAACCAACTTTCAAAGCTTAGGGCTCCTCTGACAATTTGGAAATATAAAGGAAGTATAGGAAGGAGAGTGAGTGGAAAAGATTTACATCAGCACCTGCCTTTACTTAACTGATGATTAACTAATTCCACAGAGTGAATTAATCACGATTCACCAGCGCCCCTGTGTAGCTTACCAGGCACAGGTAGCAAATCTTGCCATATGTTTGCGGCCATATGAACAACTTCTTGTTAAGGAGTTCGGGTCTTCTAATCCCTCCTGTATGAAGTTTCCCAGCAATCAAGGGAAGACAACGCTTAACCCGTGAAACCAACTGTAAGGGTTTCAAAAGCCAACACAACATAAATCATGCGGATTCCGAGAGTTTTATTTTCTACAACAAACGAGGGACCCCATACCCGATTATAAATAAAATATTTGAATTGAAATTGAAATTGAAAAACAGAATGCCCCGGTTTGACATAGGCAAAACCTGTTCCCCGGGGAGATACAGGTGGAAGAAGAAGGATTGAGGCCTTCAGCAAGGAGTTTGTTCATAAAGTTACAAGTACTAGCAAAAACTTCCAACAAGCCGGATCGAGGTACTAATGAGTCTTGCACTAGCTTACCACGTGGAATTAGGCCACAATCAGATTAAACCATTGTAGCATGTGCTGACACAATCAATTACACACACACCCTCACCATTGATAGGAACAATCCAGCCATCATTGCTATAAAACTTGATGAATCAGACCGTCCATAAACAGTAATTTTATTTGGATATCATGATGTATTGACAAAATCTCAAAATCCCAAAATACTTCAACTTTGTTTATTTCCATATCAATATCTATAGACCAGTGATGCCCAAAAGTTCTATATGGAACAGTAAACACCAATACCTTTAAGGGAAAACTATTTTTATTTAATATTTTTTGTTGTAAAAATCAAAACATTTACAAAAACAAATTTCACACTGATAATCGCTGTCGTCCATGTTTACCAACAAAGCATGCGAAAGTGTTGTTGCTTTGCTTTTGTGAGTGTGCGGTGAAGAAGGAAACAAATATATAAGACGAAGTTGTTTGTGTATTTTTCATTGCTAGTGCTGAGCGCAGTATTTGTGTATTAAAGAGCACAGCCCTATAGCTAAGCGCATTTACAAAAACAATTGAGTATCAAGCGAATAGGCCTGGGCATGTTTGCTATAAACGAACAGAACCATTATTTTCAAAAGACTGAAATGTCAAATCCAGCTGTTAAATGGGCTGTCAAATAAAGCACTATTGCCAATTCAATGCTGTAGTAATTGTGAATGAATAAAATGAAGTTAAGTTAAAAGATACGATATTTCATAATCTAGCGAGTTTTATAAAATGAACAAGTAAATAATTAAATTATTTTGCTTGAATCCTCTTTAGCTAACTTAAATTGGGATAATTTAATTTTTGGGCGCGAAAAACTTCGATTAATTTTTAAAAATTTTTTAATGTTGTAGCCAAAAGTTTTCATATCTAATTTCTATTCTTTCCTAACTATTCAGTAAGCTGTTTAAATTTTTCGTAGTAATTTTCTTTTGAGCAATTTCTTTTAAACAGTTGACAAAGTTGCAAATCTAATTTTGAAGTTTTGAATTTTTTTCTTAAAAGAGATAAACAATTTTGAAGACTCAGTGACATTTGATGTCTCATATCTACTTTGCAAAAAAAGTTCGTTAGTATGCTTCTCATATATTTTAATTGGCTGTTAATGTATTTGGGGTTGATGATGTGAATGATTTTATGGTTTTGTTATTTTTAAATGTTTACATTTAATTGCATTATTTTCACCTTGTTCAATCATGCGACAGACGTCAACAGACGTCTCCCCCGCCCTTTTTTTGTGTGCCACACGCCGCCATTGAACCGAAACCCAACATGACTGCAGCACTAGCGAAGCTCATGACAAATTGTTAATAGCCGGAATTTCACGGTTTTCCACCCACACTTTCATGCACATACGCCCCCACACACACGCACACATTTCAACTGGCAGGTAAATTGCGGAGGCGCGTGTTTTCTTTGTAAGCTTTAATATGATTATTTCTATAGCAAGTACAGTGGCAAATCGGCAGCCTTTAGAAATCCGTACTGGATTTAACAAAAATCATTTTGTAAAGAGTGGTCCAACCAAAACACAGGATTTTAATTCTAAATAAAATAAAAAGTTTTTAGAGAATTGTCTTCACTAATATTATAACAGTCTGTGAACAAAAGTGATACTTTTTGAGTGATAAAAGCAAACTTTTGTGTTAACCAACTCTGCTTTATGCAAAGCAGAATTGGGAATATGATTAACTCGGGTTGAGTTAATGATAATGATATGGGGAAAAGAAATAAAATAAAAAGAGGATTTATTATTTATTTTCAATAAATCTAATAGGTTATATTTATTATTCACCTGGGCTGCAGGGTAGTGCTCGTATGTTAACAAATGGGTTGTAGTGGGGGAAAAAATTTGTTGATCGCACTAGCAGTCTTCAGGCTATCTAGATGGTAAGTAAGTTTTTTATTCAAAAAAACCGGAAATGATCCAAATTGACACTTGGAAAGTTTCCAATTGATTAGACTTGCCACTGCGAACAACTTTAAATAGTGGTGAGTATACACATAAGGCAATTCAAATAAATAATTGGTAAGTATTAAGTAAGTTAATATAATGGTAAGTATTAGATAATTAAATTCATTAACATTTCATAACTATAATAATTCATAATTAATCATTAAACTATAGGGATATATATAAAAAATTCAAACCATAATATAAAGGGTGTTTTTTTAAGCCCGATAGAACTTGAAATTGTAAAAAATAACACAAAAAATTAAATTGTAATCAAAATTTTTTTTTATTCGAAAGATCAATACGTGACATTAACATTTGAAAATGATTTCGGGCATATGGGCACCGCGGCTGTTCTTGACGAAGCGCATTCTGGACGTCCAATTTTGGGCCACTTTTTCGAGCACTGCTGACCGTATGTCACGAACAACACGAACAATGCTGGCCTCCAAGGCGTCAATTGTTGCTGGTTTATCAGCATAAACCAGTGACTTCACGTAGCCCCACAGGAAATAATCGAGAGGTTTCAAATCGCACGACCTTGGAGGCCAATTGACAGGTCCATTTCTCGAAATCAACTTATCGCCAAATTTTGATTTCAGTAAGTCGATGGTTGCGTTCGCCGTATGGCACGTAGCGCCATCCTGTTGAAACCACATCTCCTCCGGATCAATGTCATCCATATTTTCAAACAAAAAATCATTGATCATGGTGCGGTAACGATCTCCATTGACCGTAACGCGAGCTCCGGCCTCATTTTTGAAGAAATAAGGTTCGATGATGCCACCAGCATGAAAACCGCACCAAACAGTGCATTTTTCTGGATGTAATGGAGTCTGTAGGGTCTCTTGTGGATTGGTCTCACTCCATATGCGGCAATTTTGCTTATTAACAAACCCGTTAAGCCAAAAATGCGCCTCATCGCTGAACACAATTTTGCGATAAAACAACGGGTCAGTTGCCAACTGCTCTAGAGCCCAATCGGCGAAAGAACGACGCATACAATGGTCTCGTGGCTTCAATTCCTGCACCAGCTGGATCTTATACGGGTGTAGGCCGAGATCTTTGCGCTAAATTTTCCACGTAGTGGACGGACAGAGCCCCAATTCATGCGACCGACGACGAATCGATAAATTTGGATCTTCTTCCACACTTTCGTTTACAGCGGCGATATTCTCTTCAGTACGCACATTCCTTCGACGTGCTGGTGTTATTGCATCCTCTAGAGAGTATGTGGTACGAAATCTATCCACAGTTCGACGAATGGCTTGTTCAGATGGACGATTATGTACGCCATACAAATAACGAAGTCGTCTATAAGTTGCGCGAATCGACGACTGATTTTCAAAGTAAATTTGGATAATTTCGTAGCGTTGTTCAAGCGTGAGTCTATTCATGATGATTTGTCAGAGTATACTGAAACAAATAAAAAAAATGTTTCATCAAAATTTAATTTTTTGTGTTACTTTTTACAATTTAAAGTTCTATCTAGCTTAAAAAAACACCCTTTACTAATATAGCTATATAATATTAAATCCAAAATAGTTTTGTCCAAAGTAGTTTGGACAGTCTGTTTACACCAAATTGAAATCTACTCATTCGAGATTTCAAGCTAAATCTAATAGATTTTGAGATTTCCCATACAAAATGAAATCTACTTTATGAGTAGATTTCGACGAAATCTCCTGAAATCTACTCAGTACCAAGTGATGCAAACGTGATTTTGTGCAAAAAGTACTTAAAAATACTACCCTGCAACCAAAATATACCGTTTAATGTTGGTGTCAAGGCGAATTAATTATTAGGTGGATGCATCGGCGAATTCAGGCGAATTCGGTTAATATGGCGGCACTTTCGCTGTCAAGTTTTGTTTACCTTTTTCGGCGCCATTTAAATTTTTTTACATGTAATTTATCAAATACTTTTGACAGCTTAAGTGTGAATTCGCCTTTTACACAAACAAAATACCTGTTGTTTTTTTTATTGTTGTATTGTTGTAGCGAAGCGGCTACCTTGTTTTCTGTATCATGGTTGGTGTATTCAGTCCAAGGCGAATTTATACAGGTGAATGCAAGCGGAAAGGCGAATTCAGTGCTATGTATTTTGTTATTGTAAAACATATCGCGAATGTCAAAATCTAAATTCGCCTAAGATTGCTCTGCAGAGAAAAAATTTTATATAAACGTTAAATATAAACTTTTATAAATGTTTGTAACTAAAATCACAGATTATTTTGGTTTTTCACTTTTAAATTCACATAAATTTCTTAAAATTGCACTAAATTATACAAAAAAATCTTCAGATTAAAATGGCGCGAAAAAGTTTGTAAACAAAAGACAAAAAATTTGACAGTCTCATTGGAAAAAACGCGAGAAGAAAAAAATAGTCACCTGTGCTGTTAAGTTCACCTTGATTCAGTCTCTGATAAAATTGTTTTGTCAAAGCCGCATGCAGAAATTATTTTTGTGAAAATGAAATCTTGCTAGATGTCAAAAAAATTGTGGTGTAAACGATATAGATTTCGTTGTAGATTTTAATTAAAATCTACTAGATTTGAGTTGGTGTAAATGTAGTATAAATGTGAACTCTTCCTGTTTGCCTGCCTGTTACATATTCTGTTACATATTCCCGCCTAAACTATTGAACCGATTTGGATGAACTTAGATATGCACATACTTTGAAGTCCGAGGTTTTATTCTGAAAGTTACCCAACAAAGGATTCACACAGTGGGCAAGGTAAGCAATGACATTTTTTTTATAGATGCGCAATTTATAAACTGTTTTTCTTCTTTTGGAAGGGTTTCTAAAGAATGTGCCAGTTAAAACATTTTTGGACATCGGGTAGATAAAGTGTACGTCCAAAAAATAAATTTTTGAGAAACTCCGCCATTTATAAACCGCTTTCCAATACTCTTTCTTCTTTCAAAAAGGGGTGTATCAACGGCCTAAAAATAAAAAATATTTTTGGACTTCGGACTGACAAAATGTCCGTCGGAAAAATTAATTTTGGAGTACGGAGTATGAACTCTGATTGAATTGGGTTTGCAGATATTTTAAAGTCAGAAAATCAAAATAGAATAGTTTTTAGTCTGAAATTTCTTTCTAAAATTTTTTTGTAAAAAACTTGATGTTAAGATCTGACTGCCAATTAACATTGTGAACTAGGTTTGGGCCACCCTGTATAAAACTAAATACGAGAGCAGCTGAACGATTTTGTAGCACCACCTGGCCACCAATATCTGGCAATTTAACGCCGTGCGATTTTTTTTTTCTTTTCTTTAGAGTTTTGTGAAATCACGGGCTTAGGCGAATAAATCACAAACAATTACTCAAAACCAAGATTCAACGCGTCATCAGTGAAACACCGTCTCATCTCTGTTCAAGACATACACAATTTCACGTAAAGAGTAACAGCTTGGCATCAGAGCTCCGGGGGCGAATATTTTATTAGGTATTTAAGTGGAACGTGTCTTCTTTACAGACCAATAAAGAACATCAGCTGTGTCTAGAACTTCCCCTCGGGGAACAGGTTTTGCCTTGGCGTATTCCTAAGTTGGGCACTCTGTTTTCGGGTAAAGAGGGAAAGGGGTCACTCGTTTGTTGTAGTAAATAAAACTCTAGGAAGCAGCATGACTTATGGCAAAAATTGTTACGTGTGTGAGCCTAGTCAGCCACTCGGAGGCGCTGGTGACTCGTGAATAATTCACTCGTGGAACTGGTACACCACCAGATTAAGCCGTAAAGGCAGGTGCTGATGTAAATCTTTTCCACTATTGTTTCAGGTGTGTACACACATTTCATCAACAGTCATAAATGGACGCCAAAAATCTACAGGATTACGATTGATCATGTCCAAACGCTGCTGTGAAGTGGTCTGTAAAACTCGTTTTTGTTGGACACTGAGCAAACGCAGCACCCATCTTGCCGATAGCTTTTTCTCATGCAAATGTTCATGCAAAATGTTGAACACACATTCATATGATATGTTTACAATTTCAACAATCTCACGCAACTTGACTCAACGATCATTCATAACGATATCGAGGATTTTCTTAATATTTTCTTCAGTAACCATCTCTTTTGGTCTTCTTGTTGATGTTATTGTTGCAGTGCTTGTGGGGCAGCATTTAAATTTGGCCCTGTACTCATAGAACCATGTAATCAGAATGAGCATACTCACCGTAATATTATCGAGCTTTTTTTTTGTCTTTTTGGCGTTTTCTCTTTCAAATAATAATGTTTAATCACGGTACAAAATTTAAATTTTTCCATTTTTCTAGAAACACAAAAGTTGCTTACTTCAAACGACTACAACAAATAAACTAAAGCCACGTATACACGGTTGTCAGATCTTACAATATTGCGAGTAAAATTGTCTGAAAATGTATTACAATCGTGTGAACTGCCAATTTTTAACTTACAACGTTGTCGGAAAAACCATTGTCAATCAATTGTAAGACGACATTTGATTGACAATGACATTTGACAATCGTGAGAACACTCTTCATCGGCATTGCCAGATAAGTGGCTAGTTTTAATTGTCAGATGTATAAAATTAATGCACCTGACAATGGCATCATTGTCAGAAAAAAGTTTGAATGGCAATACTGCCAAACAGATGGTTGTTGATATACATAAGTGACAATGCCTTACAACATGTCTGGCAATTTTTTTCATCTAACAATCTGACAACCGTTTGAACTGACAATTTTTGTTGTCAGATGAATTATTTGTCAGACTATAGTCTGCCAGTTGTGAAAAGATTTACATCAGCACCTGCCTTGCGGCCTTATCTGATGATGGACTAATTCCACGGAGTGAATTATTCACGATTCACCAGCGCCCCCTGTGGCTTACCAGACTGACACAGGTAGCAATTCTTGCCATATGATTGCGGTTATGTGAGCAACTTCTTTTTGAGGAGTTCGGGCCTTCTAATCCCTCCTGCATGCAATTTCCCAGCAATGGAGGACACGGCTTAATGAGTTGGTAGGCGCCAAGTTAGGAATACGCCAAGGCAAAACTTGTTCCCAGGGGGGGACCCCCCACCATAGTCTGACAATGAAATTGTAAGATTTTCTTACCATCATCTGAACACACAATTTACTTCTGCGGGACAATTTTTCATTGTCACTACATTGTCAGCATGTTGCCAGATCTTACAATATTATAACATCTGACAACCGTGTGTACATAGCTTAATCGATGAATTTGGATGAAATTTTAACAGCTGACTTTTGACAGTTTGTGCTGCCATCTAGGGCTAGGTAACTTCAATATCAATCCGCCCTCGTACATCATATATTTTCATTACAAAAAAAAAAACGTTTCTTTTCTCCCCGGGGGCAGATAAGATAAAAGGAATTTTCTTAAAGAATAAATATTTTCGATATTATGAGCAACAAAATAAAAATTATGTTAAATATGTTATTAATGACCTATTGTGGGCAAATTTTACATACTCATTAGACCATAAGCTTCCTTTCAAGTATTAAAGAAAATACCCATTTGTGACTTCAATTTTACCTTTAAAGTGAAAAAGTCTTTTATAATAAACAAATTCTTAAACTTACCGTCCAATTCAAAAGCTCTATTTGTAAGAAAAATAGTTTGAAATCCAAAACATGTTGGCCTTAATCAGTAGCATCATTTCTTCCAATGTCTTAATTATTATACTCGTACATTCTACCGAATAATTTTACCTGTAAATAAGAAACATTACAGGTGATTAATTTAGTTACCTTGTAATTCCCTTATCCCAATTACGAGTAAAGTTGTTGACACAGACAAGTGGCATGAGCCAAACTATATACGAGTACATATTACATGCGACTACATACATATTTAATTAATTTGTAGCAATTAGTAGCGTAGCTTCAGGCTTATTAAGACAAATGAAAATTGACAGCAAACATCACGTGCAGATAAAGGACGAATGTAAATAAAACATTATTAGCCCTAATTGCAGGTATTTATAAGTCTGTTTATGACCTTAAGATCAACTGACAGTTTTGTGTCATAGAAAAACTTTTGTTGAAGCCACTTTTTGTGAGGACGTACTCTTTTGCCAATTTGAAAAACACTGAAATTTTTAGGCAAGTTGTTGGTTGCTATTAAACGTTTGACTACTTGACAGTTCGGAGAAAAACTTTTCTTGTTTTGCTTTAATTTTTACTGTTTCAATGTTCGTTCTTAACAGCACAATTAACCAAAATTTGTAATTCAAAATTAAAAAAAAAACCGAATTATAAGAAAACTGTGTGCGTATAAATACTCAAAACTTTTTCAATTGTTTTTCTTTTTCTGTCTGCTATCTCATAAGAAATAGAAAAAAATTGGATACGGTTTTCGGAGTTTAATATTTCTAATATTATATGATGATGGGTTGGTATCATTCGTCTAGCTCGAGTTCAATCCTGGCTAAAGCCAAGAAATATTCAAACAATTAAGTTTTTTATTCGCTATTTAAGCTTCTGACATTTATACCAGTAAAAAATTATAAATAGCTTGTTTTCTATGCTTCCCAGCTATCTATATGTGGACATTTCATAGGAACTACCCTAATCATCAGTAGACTTTGGAAATTTTTTAAAGATATTCTCAAACATTCAACTTTATATCCCAAGAATTCAAATAAATTGCTGAGAATTTAAACAGCAAAATGCTCTAATAATATCCGTCAAAACACAAAAAAGAAGCTTTTCTATTTATAAACATCTCTAACATTTCTTTACACCTTTCAAACAAATGAACAACCGTTGGTTGCTACGATTTGCTTTTTGAAAGTATCGAAAAGCAGAGAACAAAAATTCAAACAATTAAGCTTTTTATTCGCTATTAAAGCTTTTAACATTTATACCAGTAAAAAATTATAAAGTCTACTGATGTTTAGGGTAGTTCCTATGAAATGTCGACATATAGATAGCTGGGAAACATAGAAAACAAGCTATTTATAATTTTTTACTGCCAAGAAATATTTTTATTTCTAATTATAACAAAAATTGCCGCGATCAATAACTCTTTATCAAAGACGACAGGAAAAAATAATTGAATACACTAAAGCTGGGGGACACAACTAGCTGTTTCACAGTCGCTACACTGATCATCAGCACCCACTAGCATTCAAACTCAGTACCATGTAAACATGGTGTACTTTTTAATACGGCTGCTTAACGAACTCAGCCACTGAGCCTTTATTTATTTTTTCGTCTATATTTGTCTCATATTGATCACATATGCAATTTGTTATAATCCCAGTTGTTTGTACTGCAGTTTGCTGTCACTGAACAACCAGTTATTTTTTTTTTTTTTATTATTTAATATTTTAAATCAATGAATTTTTTTTTTTTTTTTTTTTTTTTTTTTTTTTTTTTTTTTTGGTATTAAACTTTGATTTTTTCCTCTTGCAGTTGGAATAACTACTAACTACGAGTAAGACATTCACACCTTGTGCTCAATTTGTAATTTCTTTATACAACTAAAATGTTAACAAAAGACAGTTCAATGGTTGGTTAAAGTTTAACTAAAAACACAAGTGTATGTTTTATATCTGTGGCGTTTTATCATAACAGCTTAAGTCGAGATAAGATCAAAAAAAGTTTTGCAGGGAAATTTGATTTTTTTTATATATACAAACACAAAAGCTGCGAAACTTTTTACTTGTCTGCAGTAACAACCAGGATCTGAGGCAGGAATCGAACCTGCGACCTCGAGACTGTTGGTCGAGTACTCTACCAAATCAGCCATCGAGGTACCCCTGTGAATGAAGAACTAAATTTAAGAAGAAAAGAAGATAAACCATAATTATAACTAAACTAGCTGACCAGGCAAACGTTGTTTTGCCTTCAAATTTTATTTAAATGATAGGAATGACCTTAAATTTTCAAATTTTCATTGTGAGTGCAAGCCGTATTGACAACTCCAAATGCTTAAAATGGGATGTTATGTCTTTCGCTAGCATTAGGACTCATGGTATCAAAAATTTCCTTTCAGTACTCTTCTATTAAAATGTTAATCATCAAATTACAAAGACATGGTTGGTTTATACTTCATAATATTATAGTTACCGATCTAACTTGAACTAATTCTATCAAGTTGGAAAACTGGGTTGTAGAATTGATGACCTTAATTTGGGAAGTAAAGAGAGCTACCAACTTCTACATCATCTATTCGCAAGCAGTTTAACTTTGAATTCGAAAATTCAAAGCGACGACATCACGTTCGGTCAACTAAACATGATTTTTGTAAAATGTTTGAGAGTACATTGCAGATGAGCTCAGATTTTGATTTGGTAAATTCAGTAAAATAACATGATACTTTAAGTTATCTTTCGTAAGAAAAATTCGCAAGTATTCACAAGACAAACGTGAAACACAGCAACACGATTTATGGCCCATAAAAGTTACATAAAAATATTCGTCGGCTTATATTTATCTCTTTGTTATCACACCAAAGGAAGTCATTTGAAACGTTAAATTGTATTGTCGAAAATGAACCAAAAATATTTGGAACTTGGTGACGTTCCAAAAACCTATGAATGGAGTGGATCGGATGGAGGTTAAAATTGTATCAATTTCAATTTACGTTAACACAACACAGGTTCCTCAGTCTCAACGTCATTCTACCGTTACATCCATGTAGACTGCTATATGTATACCCATAATTAAAAGCAGCATATTCCACGTTTTGTACAACACGAAGTGGTAGTCGTGTTAATCGCCGCGATGTTTGATTTCCTGGACTTCTATGCGCAGATGTAGTTTAACATCGTGTATCGCATAGCAATTGGTTTGAGGTAATCGTTCAGCTTGCGATCTCCTTTAAATTTTGATCGAGCAACTCATGGCATTACCTTTGATACAATAATCGTATATAGCAAGTGAAAAATCGAATGGTTGAAACAACGCCTGAAAAGATTTAGCTCAGGAGTCCGAATGTCGTTGTATAGACAAGACATTACGTTACGTGGTTTGATATTTTTTCAAGTGACAATAAAAAATCATAATATGGAAAATGGAGGGAATTTTGTTGATATTTGTATGGAAATATATAGGAAAATCGAAATGCCATATCTCTGGAACCACCAAGTCGATTTTGTGAAAACTTCACATAAACCATCTACAGTTCATCGCCAACATACCTTTAAATTTTGGTCGAAACCGGTCGACCCGTTTGCCCAGTTAGTGGTGACATTGAAGTGTACACTTATTTTTATATATATATGTAGATTATGTGAATAATACGAAAAATTATTTCTGCAAACAAGAATACCATATTTATTCAAATAATCAAATTAGCAGCAATTTAAAAAATTTTTCAAAATCGTGTTATGACCAAATGCCACAGAATAAATTGCAGATTTTAGCTGCGTGTAAAGACATTGTTGTGAACCAAGATCCGTTTTTTATTATCCTTGCAAAAACCGGCCAAGCGACCGAACAGTGGTAGTCGAAATCAATACATCGTATATGTCATACAATAAACTTAGATATTTTGTAATCCTTCATTTATATGGCCTTCTGTAAGGCCTACTTACACATTTTTTTTTTTTTTGATACAATACTCATTCTCGCTTGCCTTCTCAGGAAGGCCTTATAGAAGGCCTACCAACTCCCTTCTAAAGGAAAGCTTGTTTCTAATTATGTGTATCTTGTACGCGTACTACATAGTACAAATGTACGTTTGTAGCAACAAAAATTGATGAATCGTTTAAATAAAAATTCCAAAGAAAAACGTCAAACACCAAAATAGGAAAATGTAGAAAAAGAAACTGTGAAAATGATTTACATCAGTACCTGCCTTGACGGCCTAACCTGATGGTGGACCAATTCCACGGAGTGAATTTTTCACGATTCACCAGCGCCCCCGTGTGGCTTACCAGGCAATTCTTGCCATATGATTGCGGTCATATGAGCAACTTCTTGTTGATGAGTTCGGGCTTTCTAATCCCTCATGTATGCAATTTCCCAGCAATCAATGGAGGACAAGGCTTAATGAGTTGGTAGGCCGAAGCCCACTAAGAGCATCAGCCCTTAAACCAACTCACCCGTCAATCATCACCACTGGTTCCTTACAGTACACGTATCTGTTGTATAGGCAACAGATCCTCGGGCGATTGTTAGCCCTCGAAAAAAGCCATCACCAAACCATTATCAAGGATACTAACACTCCCTTCCTGCGTTTTAGGTTTCAACCACAGCCAGAACGTTTCAGCCAAGGTAGGCACCTCAACCATGATCAGCCCGGGTCGAACCGCAAGCAGAACTTCCCGGGGGCCATGCTGATCCCCGTTCTGCCAATTTATACCCTTGGTAAGGGTTTCGGAAGCCAACACAACATAAGTCATGTGGCTTCCTAGAGTTTTGCTTGCCGCACCAAACGAGGTACCCCTTCCTCTCTTTTCCCCGAAAAACAGAGCGCCTAAGTTAGGAAAGGCAAAACCTGTTCCCCGGTGGGTGTAGAAAGAGAAAAATAAAAAAGATGTAAACTTAAAATAGTTTTGCTTAAAATGCGTTAAATGCGTTGAAAATTAAAAAAAAAAGTGATTAAAAGGTCGCTAAGGCAAATAAGAAAATACTCTAACGAAAGTATACTACCAAACGCACAAATTAAATAGAAATAAGACCTGTTGAAGAACGCCTTCTATCAGACCTGTTGAAGGCCTTATACCAGGCCTTCTGAGGAAGGGAACGGGGAAGGCCTTGGCTGGCTGGGGCAATGTGTGTGTAAAAAATATATGAGTATGGAATGCAGTAGCAAGGTCTTGTGTCTGCCAAATAAGGCCTTCTAGCAGGCCTGTTTACTCCTTCCTTCCGCCACTGGGTGTAAACATAGCGGCATCGATTTCTGCAGAGAAAAAATTCGCCGTAATAACCAATGTTGGGTTTGTTGGGTAACAGTGTGTATAATGTTTGTTATTGTTGTTTTTTTTTTTAATTCATTTATTTATTGAATCTTCAAAATATAAACTAACAATAAGTATTCAAATCTTAATACTATATATAAAAGTTATTTAAGTCCAGCCACTGTTAGACAATAAAGTTTTATTTTGCGCGAATAATATCGGTAGAATCACGTATTTAACGTTGTGATGGTGGCACGGGTATCTCTTCTTCTCAACCGAGAGTGGACGCCAAAATTAAGTATGCTACGTACAAGTGGATTTACGTGGAGTTCCAGTTTGCTGATATATCGCATACTTTGGAAATTCGTCTTTCACCAGCGGAGCACACACAGAGTTTTTTACATACCATGGAGCTGCAGTAATCGTACGAAGAATTTGGTTTTGTCATCTTTGGATTTTTTCAATGTTAGAGGTTGAGGCGGTTCCCCATAATTGAATTCTGTAGTACCATATAGGCTTTAAAATTGCATTATATAACAAAAGTTTGCAATCCAACTTCAATGTCGAATTTCTGCCCAGAAGCCAATTTAGTTGCGCTGCTTTTAATTTCCACTGAGTGACTTTCGTATCAATGTGAAGCTTCCACGTTAGCCTACAGTCGAGGAAAATACCAAGGTATCGGGTGGTTAAATTTCAAGGGCCGATGTTGAATGTGAACCACACCTAAACGCCAAGTTTTTTTTCCGAATTTTATTTGACACTTCTCTATTTCAGACTTACTCAATTTGAGCCATGGAGAGATACACAATCCAACAACGTGTTAAAGTTATCCAGACTTATTATGAAAATGGGCGTTCAAATCAAAATGCATATCGTGCACTTCATCTTCAGTGATGAGGCACATTTTCACCTCAGTGGATTCGTTAATAAACAGAATTGCCGCATTTGGGCGAAGGAGAATCCAAGAGTGCCTGTCGAAAAACCAATGCACCCACAAAGAGTGACTGTTTGGTGCGGTTTATGTGCTGGCGGCATCATCGGGCCGTATTTTTTCCAAAATGAGGCCGGTCAGGCAGTTACTGTGAATGGTGTTCGCTATCGTGAGATGATAACGAACATTTTATGGCCCGAATTGGAAGATATGGATGTAGACGATATGTGGTTTCAGCAGGACGGTGCCACTTGCCACACAGCTAACGAAACAATTGCTCTTTTGCGCAACAAATTCAATGGCCGTGTTATCTCACGTAATGGCGATGTCAATTGGCCGCCAAGATCATGTGATTTGACACCGTTGGACTTTTTTCTTTGGGGTTATTTGAAAGAAAAGGTGTACGTCGATAAGCCAGCAACAATTCAGCAGCTAAAGGATGAGATAATTCGGCACATTAACGTTATAGAACCTCCATTATGCCTCAGGGTCATCGAAAATTTGGACCATCGGATGGAGGTGTGCCGCCGTGGTCGCGGCGCTCATTTGGCCGATAATTTGTTCCATACATAATTGAATAATACCAATATATCATAATAAAATAAAATTACAATAATTTCCTAAAAAGTTTGTGTTTTATTCAAAATCAACATCGGCCCTTGAAATTTAACCACCCTTTATTTAACTTCATTTTGCTGCGGAATAGGTGTATTGTTAATTTGGATAGCCGAACATGTTTGCTTACGCAGTGTGAATGTAATGTAGAATTTAGCGGCTGTTTGTGTTATTTTTCCATATATTTTGTTGTTTTATTAATTTTATTTTCAACTGTATACTTTTTATTTTTTGTTGGAGTTTTTTAATTTTTGGCACAAACAGAAAAATACAAAACGCGAAAAGCACACAACACGTGCACACTGATCAACAGACAAAACACTACTGATAAAGTAATTCTCGATTAAGCATGTCAGCTTAAAAGCCGAACTCTCGCCATTTGCGGGAGGTTATAATTTTCTGCTTTGATGTGAAGAAATCTGCGGCCGAGCCTCATGAAATGCTCTCAAATACCTGCGGTGAAGCCGCTATTAGTAAAAGACCGTGCCAGGGGTAGTTTCAACACTTCAAAAACTGGGATTTTTCGATGTCAAAATTCGCGTTTTTGAACCAGCATGGTGGTGAAGTTTTTCGAAGTGAAGTTTTTCGAAGATACAGAAATGGAGGCATTGCTTGATCAAAACTCGTATTAAACGCCGCAAGAATTGGCAGAATTATCGGAAGTGGCGCAACAAACGATTTCAAAATATTTAAAAGCCATGAGAATGCTTCCGAAACAAGGAATTTAGGAGGCGTACGAGATGAAGTCGAGAGATGTTGAACCACCTTTGTTTGCTTGTGAACAGCTGCTTGCTAGGCAAAGACGAAAGGGAAGTAACGACAAATTGGTTCATTACGATAATCTCAAGCGCAGAAAATGTTGGGGTTATCGCGGCCATACTTTATGCTGACGGGCAAAACGAATATTAATAGTTTTAAAGTCATGCGCCGTATTTGGTGAGACCAGCTCGACGTTGTGTATTAAGAGTTGTTAAAATATACGATTAATGTTTTTAAGCCTAGCATTGGAAGACAAACGGCCGATTTGAAACATTAGACATAATAAATTGATGTACTGACCATGACCATGATCGAGAACATGTTGCAAAATGCGTCAAGACATCAAGAAGCGTTCAATTGGGAAGTCCTACCTCACTTGCCGCATTCTCCAAACATTACTTCCTTGGCACACTACCTGGGGCTGGCCAGCACTTCCGTTCTTATGAAGAAGTAAAAAATTGTATAGATTAGTGGATCGCTTCCCCACAGTTGAGAGAAAAAGTAGCAGATAGCGATAGACAATACTTTGAATCATAGATGTATAACTAGCTAGTAACAATAAATTTACAGAAATGCAAACTAAAGCATATTAATGGGGGAATATCCGATCATTACAGCGATAATAGAATGTTTCTAATAATAATGTTATGAACTAAATTTTAATATTGATGTAACCAAATTTCAAACAACGTTTTTTCTGTATACAGTTTGAATTGTTGGCATTTTATCTACAATAAATTAAATTAACTTCCACGAGTACTTAAAAGCATGTAATCCCAAAGGGAACATTTGCATTAACTCCCGCTTCATAAATATATTTAACTAATTGAAACATTCTGTTGCCAAGCCCAATATAGGTACGACTCACTAGATGTTTTTAACTTGAAAGCCTTCTGTTAAAGTCATTTATAATGACATTGAAAAAACCATCGAAAGAGTGGAGGGAGCATCGTACCACATTCGTTTGCAGCTTATACATGTGACATTTACCTAATTAGCTAAATTCGCATGGATTACATGGCTTTAGTAGCCATTTACCCTTTTAACGCCTTATGGCATTCGTTGTAAAGGGTATTTTTTTGTTTTTTTGGTTTACAGTTTTCAGTTGGCAGTACTGGGGGCTAATTCTGTCATTCGTGCAAATGCTGACAAAAAGTGTTTTATAACACTGCCTACTCGACTGAGAAGGATGGACACCCTTGCAACCATCAGAGCGTTGGAAAGGTGATTTACCAACAAAATACACGCAAGAAACAACTTTTCGCCTAGCATTGGTTGGACCTAAGTAAATAAAAATTTTCAATATTAATTAATTTTTTTTCTATATTAATTAACGAATTTTTAGTTTTAAGATTTGCATACTTCTTGTTAGTTCTTTTAGAAGATACAATAAATAATTGAATTATAAAAAAAAAAATAACACTACCGAAAATTGTCAACAAAAATTATATGTTTTGACAAAACCAGTTAAAATTTACGAGCAAAAAATTTAATAAAAATAAAAACATAAAAGAAATCGACCCAATATTATTATATTATGCATCATCGTCTGACTCCGGCGAAACGGTTACCCTTAATACAATAAGGCAAAAAAATAAGGGGAAGGGCAGACCCTTTAAATTTGCCAAACAAGGAGTAAGTGCAGTCAATATTTTGTTCAAATACATCCATACCATAAAGAATGTTCATTTCACAGTTTCAAGAAACGATTTACGTGCTGTTCATAGAACACAGACGAGCAACTCGTCTAGAAAATTTGTACGAAAGTTACTTCATTTTTTGAGTGATTTCCATACAAACTTTTTTAGACGAGTGCTCGTCTGCGTTCTATGAACAGCACATTAGACTCACAAAGGAAGCGTTTAACTATTTGTTGGGCCAATTAAACTTTGAGGCACAACTTTCCACCCCAGTTCCAACAAAAATTCAATTTGCAGCCACACTTGCGCTATTGGCTTCAGGAGGATTCCAATACTCCATTGGAAACGGTCTTTTAATGGGGATTAGCCAAAGTATTGTATGCAAAATCACATCTTTAATTGATGGACCAGAAGCGTTCAACTTCAGAGCAAGCTCTTGCCACAATTGGTTGTCTTTATATTTCCCTAGCGCAGTATTGGGTAATACACCTTTTGCCAAGTCGCTATGTACTGCCATAAAATTGGCCAAAATTTCTCTTTATGTAAAATTCATTTTCGTTACTGCTAACCTAAAATAAAAAATTATTTATATATTTAATTTTATATTCAAAACAAATTTTGAACTTACATTTCTTTTGTGTTTTTCTGTTTGGCGGGTTTTCGCTAGTACTTTTGCTGACGAGTAAAAAGTTGCACGGTTGCAGTCGAATGGTTACTCGCTATCGAATGCCATCATAAGAAATTTCGATACCTTTTACTCGCTATCGAATGACATAATCCCAAAAGTGTAAAAACTCGCACATTCGAGTAAGAACTCGCTCGTAAGCGAATGACAGAATTAGCCCCCTGTTTAATTTGACAACCCATTTAACAGCCGATAGTTGATTTTTGTTTAGTTTGGTGTCATTGCAGATAGATTTACACCAGAGCTGAAAATGTGGAAAATTTTTCAAAAACATTTATGGGCATATTCATAAAAAATTAAAATGTATTTGAAATGAATTTTAGTAAAATTTTCTATGGAATTTTTGAATTAAAACACATTTCAAATTCATTCAAGTTTTTATAAATATGGGCATTATTGTTTTTATATTCATATTTGTAATTATTTTGACACAATGTTCAAAAGAGGTGCCACTCTATGAAAAATTTTAACAACGTTGTTAAAAGTAAAGCATTAAACACATTGAAGCCAGCAAACAACCGACTTCAATATGTCAAACATAAAATACATGCATTTAAATGCGAACGTTTATTTAGACAACAGCAAGACGATACGACTGCAGGTTGTTGTCCATGCTGACTTTTTTGCCGCACTCGAATTAAACTAATTTCTATTTTTGTTGACTACAAAATAAAAACAGTGTGACCAGTTTCAAAAAAATTTTGCTCTTGGAATTATTTTATTTTCTAATATAACATAATAAAGGAACAGAATTTAAATGCCGTTTTAAATAAATTAACAAGCTTAATTATTCTAAAGTTAAATATGTGCATACATACTTATCCTCAAAATAAGTATTCCTAATTTTATAAAAGAACTAGTTAGGGGCCAAATAAACTATGCAAATATGCTAAAGCGTTTGTACTAACATTTAGCGTTGTTAAAGGAGGTGTTTGCTTGTTTGTACAAATATTTGAAGCATGTTTGTACGGTTTTTGTGCAAACATCTTGAATATTTGTGTTGTCTAACGCAACATTTTTTCGTTTGAAAGAATTTTTGCAGCGTGAAGTGGTGGAAGAAGAAGAAAACAAACTGAATCATGAAAAAGTTTTCTTGTTAGAAGTTTTAGTATTGCATACAAGTTTACCTTCTTTGTAGAAATAAAAAAAAAAACAAGATTATAGAAACAGAATCTCAAGGAATAGTGGCTAAAACACATTATAAAATGACTTATGTATTGTAAACTTCATATGGCGAGTAAATTCCCGCAACATAATCGCCGTGTACTGTCAGTAAAAACAAAAATATAAATATTAATTGTGTTTGTATCTGTATCGTTTATGCGCAAATGGAAAGCGCGTGTTTGCCGAAAGGCTAGCATAATTTATTTGTCCCTTTAAATATATACCAGTTTCTTCATTTGAGTAGTTTTAATAGCATATCTTTGACGAAAAATTGTATAATTTATATAAATTTTTCTTTTTTGAGTCGAATTATTTTTGTCCACATTTTGAAAAATTCTATATAAATTTTCAATTCTTTAATATTTTTCTCATTATAGATCAGAAGATATGACCGGTTATATTTTAAACTTTTAAGACCCAAACAAAAACTTTTTTAATTAAGTTGCTCTTTTTAGATGTTAAGGCCTTTTTATAGAGAGAACTTTTTTCATGAAGGATTGATATAATAAACAGAACTCATTCTGTAAAACAATGTAATTTCGTAAAGCTAAAAATTCTAATGTGGCCACACTGAAGTACACTTTCATTCAAATGAATTTATGTTGCTGACGTGTTCAAAATATTTCAGTAGTCGTCTACACAACTACAATTGCCGGTTGCGACATTTGCTGTCGTGAAGTCTGCTGTGGTCTATGTGTTTAATACTTAAGTTACTGAATAGCAGAATAAACATTTACTACGCTTATACGCAGCCTATTCACAAATAAAAACTATTTACAAATAACTAACTCACTGGTTATGCTCCAATTTGTATATGGAAAAGCTTTACTTTTCCAGTATGGCATATGTTCAAAATATAAATAATTGGTAGCATTTTGATTACTAAAATTATAAAAGAAAAATCAAAAAATTAAATGTTTTTTTGTAATTCAATTAAAACAAAGATTATTAACAATGAAAAATTTTAAATATTTGCTTCTGTACGTAGTTTTCACTATATTTCATGTGTGTGCCATATCGACGAAATGTTTGAAATTGTGAAATAAAGTGGCAACTTTTTATGTCTTATTTGAGTTCGCTAATCGCAAATAAAAATTTTATTTACTGTTTATACGGCATTTTTTGTTATTTACAATATATTGTTCGCAAATAACCTGCATGTATAAACGTAGTAATTGATAGTAAATTTAACGTTGGTTGTTAAAAGTTATGGAATCGCACTACTTGGCCTTTTTTGCTATTGATATTACTAATAATGGGTAATTTTATAAGAACTATCAGAAATTTAAAAAAAAAACACATAAAATTCAGAAAAATGCATGAAATATTTATTTGGATCGATAGTTGGGTCGATATAATTTAATGTTTGAAGATTATTTCATGCAAATGTTGGCCGCGGCTGCGCCTCAAATGGTCCATCCGCTTAGTCCAATTTTGGCATACTCTTTCCAACATTTCGGCCGGTATTTCACGAATAATGTTGGCAATGTTGGCTTCCAGCGCGTCAATCGAAGCGGGCTTGTCGCTATAGACATTAGCCTTAACATAGCCCCACAAAAAATAGTCTAGAGGCGTTAAATCGCACGATCTGGGCGGCCAATTGACTGGTCCCAAGCGAGAAATAAACTGTTCACCGAACTCGCCTCTCAATTGGTCCATTGTTTCGCGTGCTGTGTGGCATGTGGCATGTGGCACCGTCTTGTTGAAACCACATGTCATGCAAGTCAAGCTCTTCCATTTTGGGCAAAGAAAAGTTTGATATCATCGCACGGTAGCGCTCACCATTCACAGTAACGTTGTGATTCGCATCATCTTTGAAGAAATACGGCCCAATGATGCCGCCAGCCCATAATCCACACCAAACGGTTGTTTTTTGTGGATGCATTGGTAGCTCTTGCAATGCTTCTGGCTGCTCTTCACTCTAAATACGGCAGTTTTGCTTGTTCACGTATCCATTCAACCAGAAATGAGCCTCGTCGCTGAACACAATTCTTCGATAAAAAAGTGGATCTTCATCTAACTTTTCAAGAGCCCATTCACCAAAAATTTGGCGTTGTGGTAGGTCGTTTGGCTTCAATTCTTGCACCAGCTGTATCTTATAAGGCTTCACACCCAAATCCTTCCGCAAAATTTTCCACGTAGTGGAGTAAGAGAGGCCTAATTGTTGGGAACGGCGCCGAATCGATAATTCACGGTCATCACCAACACCGGCCGATACGGCTGCGATATTTTCTTCAGTTCGCACTCTACGTAAGCGTGTTGGTGGTTTAATGTCCAACAATGTAGATTTGGTGCGAAATTTTTTCACAATAGCCCGAATAGAAGCCTCAGTAGGTCGATTAAACTGACCATAAAATGGAAGAAGCGCGCGATGAACTTTCTTAACAGAGCACGCATTTTGGTAATAAAATTCAATAATTTGCAAGCGTTGTTCGTTTGTAAGACGATTCATGATTAAATTATAGACCAAACTGAAGATGTTTGACAGTGACACAAGATACAAAACGTGCGTGAGCTGTCAAAACTAGTGTTGCCAAAAAGATAATAGAAAAAAAATCACTGGTTAGCATATTCAATGTTCTGAATATTGAGGCGTAAATTTACTGGAGGTCTAGCTGAAAATTGATGTTGCAATATGCGCCTTGCAAACGCCATCCATTCTGGTCGACACCATATTTAGACGTAACTGGCACAAAATTTTTATACATTTTCAAGCATATTACAAAAAGATTTCTTTGTTGTATTATGATAGAAATTTGTGTGACTCCAAAAAAAAAACACACCCTGTATTTTTGATTACAGCTAAACAGTTTTTCGGTCACATTGAGTGTCAGCTTTTCGTCAGCATGTGTTGTTGCCTCTTAAACAGCTTTGGTTGAGTGATTTCGTATTATTAATTCATTTCTTTGTTAATAAAAATGTTACAATCCCCAACTTACTGAAAGTTAAAAGTACAAAGGCAAACCAGCCCCATTTCATTTGTAACAAGTTTTCCCAAAAAAGATACGTATCGCGGCATTAAGAAGCATGAACATGGATGAAGAATATCTTCATTATACTCATAAAAAATTAAAAAAAATTATAATTTTTAAATTTAACAAAAAAAACCAAACAAAACCGCACAACAATAGAAGAAAGTTTTCAAAAAATATGTTTTTAATTATAAAATTTTGAAGCATTTTACGTAAAAAAAAAGAATAAGATAGATAGATAGAAGAGTTTCCAATTATGTCATCAGCCGTTACTAATGGCGCTGCTTCTCTTAAACATCTTTAAAAATGTGATTAAACAATAGCTTGTTTTTTTTTCTTTAAACACTTTTCATTATTTTCCTCCTTGTTTAAACAAATAAGAACTTTTGATAAGAATTTAATAGTTCATGACATCGCACAGAGGAATAATTTAACCGCATGTCGTGGCTCGTTAACTGAAATGTTCATAATTAATAAAAAATAGTCCTGAAGGAAAGAAAATGCAAAACGAGAAAGAAAGAAAATTTGACGAAAACACAAACACTCAAGCCATATGGTAAAAGTATGGTCACATTAGGTAAATATTTGATAGAAAAACCATCGTAATTTTTAATCTTGTTGAATTTTTTTTCGGCAAGAGTAGCCTTCTCAAGATACCTGGTGTTTTTTTAGAGGTACACACGTTTAAATCTTAATAAAACAAATCGCTCCTTTATTGCAACATAGTCATAACGCAAAAAAGCTTGTTTCGAGAAAAACACATTTCAAATTTTTAGTTTTCATAGAAGTCTTAGAAAAATCTTTTAGAAAATATCTCCTAAAGGAGACAGTTTAAAAGTAATTTAAATAAATTTTTGGCTCAATATAAAAGGTAGTACTGTTAACAATTCTGCATTGTTAACTCGAAAAGCTCATTTGTTGAGATATGACTATGTTGCAATAAAGGACCGAAATAATTACTGAGTTATAAAGATAATTTTCTGACTTAAATGTTTATACTCGTATGTATATGATTTTGGACATGTGATCATGATGGATTTCGCGTGCAAAGCGCAAACTGGAGCACCAATTTTCAATATGCAGCATTTGCGATAGTTGAGTATTAATTTAAAAGCGACTAACTGTTTCTCAGCGGTATTGAATTGTTAGAGTAGCGCTGGAATAATTGCATTGCTCTTGGTGGAGATTATGTTGATGAATAAAGCTAGTTTTGAACCAAGAAAACTGTGTCTTCTTTGTTAGGCCCGGGACTTTTCAGCCCATGTTAAATTAATAAAACTTCCACAAAGTTAATAGTGACGAGTATGAAATGTAGACAAGCTCTGTATTCGGATAAGTTTTTCATTTAGCTTTGCAAAAATATGCTTGTTCATTAATTTTTTTTTTGTTTAAACTTGCATATTTTTCAAATTAAAAATTATTATTTTATAAATAAACTTAATATTAGCAATCATATTCTATTCCCTTTCGGGTTCATCGAATAGTGGTTTTAAACATCACTAACAATTGAAAATTAAAAGTATTGCCATACAAGAGAATAAAATAAAGCGCAATTAGTGAATGAGCCAACGCATATTCCATGTGTTGAAGGGCACCATTCAAACACACTTGACTTCACACCCTGAAAAGTATGAAGTCAAAGTTAGTGCACCTCTCGGCAATTCGGATCATTGCACCATTTCTGCCTCCTTTTCGATCTCCGAACTTCGTAACGTTTCGAAATCAGCTACGAAACGTTCAATATTTATTTACGAAAAGGCGCGTTGGGCTGAGCTCAATCAATTTTATGAGCATTTTAATTGGAAACTTTGCTTTCTAGATAACGACATAAATGCTTCAGCAAAAATGGTCGAGAATATTATATTGCTAGGGATGAAATCATTCATCCCATCCAAGCAGATTTCGGTTAAACCAAGAGTGAAATCCTGGTTTAATCAGACGTGCAAAAACGCAGTCAGATCCAGAGAGGAAGCATTCAGTAATTGGCGTTTAAACAAAAACCCAGAGACTGATTTACTACGCAAAAAGGCAAGATCTTCGTGTGCCAAGGTACTTAGGCGTGAAAAGTTTCTTCACGAACAGCGTCTTCGTGCCAAGGTCCTTACAGCTCCCCGGGGCAGTAAGACTTTTTGGTCATTCGTTAAGAGGGTAAAGAACAATACTAGTTCATCAATCCCAACTCTCTTAAAGAATGACCAAGCATTCACCGACCCGGTTGACAAAGCTAACCTGTTGGCTGAAATTTTTGCAAGCAACTCCTGCTTGCCGGAAAGCAGTCAACCACTTCCCGAGCTCGAAAGAGTATCTGTAACTATGCCAAAGATATTCTTCCGGGCACGAGCTGTTAAAAGGGTTTTGGCAGACCTCGACATAAACAAAACTCCTGGACCGGATGGCATTCCAGCACTGGTCTTGAAGCAGTGTTCTTCTACGCTTGCGCGTCCATTAGCACGCCTCTTCAGTTTACTTTACCATTTTGGTGAGTTTCCATCAAGCTGGAAGGTTGCTAATGTGAGGCAAACAACCCTGAAAATTACCGCCCAATTGCAATTTGCTCTACACTTTCCAAAGTAATGGAAAGCATGGTCAACCATCACCTTATGAGGTATCTAGAGTCGCATAAACTACTTTGTGATCGTCAATATGGATTTCGTAAGGGTCGTTCTACTGGTGATCTTATGGCATATCTTTCAGAGAAATGGTGCCACTCAATCCATCATTTCGGTGAAAGACCTGGATATTTCAAAAGCGTTTGACAGAGTGTGGCATGGTGCACTACTGGCAAAACTTACTGCTTTTGGTGTCGGTGATGACTTCTCTCGGTTTATATCGAGTTTTCTCAGAGACCGCACTATTCGAGTTGTTATAGATGGGGTCTCATCAAACGAGTTCAAGATTAATTCAGGGGTTCCGCAAGGCTCCGTTCTTTCTCCTACCCTATTCCTTATTTTTCTAAATGATCTTCTCTACCAAACTTCCAACCCTATCCACTCTTTCGCAGATGACAGCAGCATTTGCCACTCGTACTCTTTCAGCTATAGGCCCAGCCTATCAGAGATCGCTGCCAAGAGGCTAAATATGAATGATTCACTGAATAGTGACCTTCTATTAATCTCCGAATGGGGTCGTAAAAACAGAGTCGCCTTCAACGCTCATAAGACCCAATGTTGCTTATTAACACACAAGCAAACGACCGCAAATGCTGCTTCATCTGTACTCATGGATGGTTTAAATATTGAGGAATCGGATGCTCTTGTTGTTCTTGGAATGAAGATACAGTGTGATGTTCGCTGGACAGAACACATCTTTCATGTCTCTAAAGAAGCATTCAAGTGCCTCGGTTTTTTGAAACGGTGTAAGATGTACTTCACTCCATCCGACCTCCTTACTATTTATACCACCTACATCCGACCGAAAATGGAATACAACTCTCATGTTTGGGCCGGTGCCTCAAAGTCTATTTTGGGGTTACTCGACCGTGTGCAGGAGAGGGCGAAGAAGCTTATCGGTGACAGTAGGGTATCCAACTCTATTGACTCACTGGAGCATCGACGCAGTGTGGGGTGCGTTACTCTGTTCTATCGTTACTACAATGGATTTTGCTCTGACGAGATTAGGGATCTTGTTCCCGAAACTCGCACATTTTTACGTAGCACGCGCTCATCGTCTAGAGCTTATCCATTTGTGGTCGATTGCCCGGGGAATCGCACTACGCATTACAGAGAGAATTCGTTTTTCAGCCGTACGCTTCGTCTATGGAATAAGTTGCCTGCAGACGTGTTTCCTGTCTGTTATAACGTTGGAAAGTCCAAGTCAAATGTTCACAAACACTACTCCCTCTTTCCCCCTCCTCATAACCTATTTTCCTAGTTCTGGTACAATGCACTGCATATGTAGGGGTCATCCCCTGAGTACTGGTCCAAGCTAAAAAACACTGTATAACTATGTTAGGTTTTTGTGTGTTTATGAATACAAACTTTTATTATCAGTTTATTTGACAATAAGTCTACAATAACTAATATATTTATTATTAATAAAATTAGAATTTTTATGAATAAGACCGAAAATATCTACATTCATATATATATATATATATATATATATATATATATATATATATATATATATATATATATATATATATATATATATATATATATATATATATATATATATATATATATATATATATATATATATATATATATATATATATATATTTTATTCAAAAACTATTAATTGTACTTGCTGACGATTTTTTTCCGATTTGCAACAATCATATTGACGATTTTTTCTCCCGAATTTGATGATTTTAAACCAGATTTATATGGCGCCTATGTTTCTAAGCAGTGGTAAATGAATAAAAACACCATCCCCCAAACACGTGTACATAGTGTACGGTATTGTTTACAACCTTTCGTCTTGAATGCAAATATTTTTATTACTTTTTTGCTAGAAAAAACATATTTATTAATTTTAAACATACTGCTGAAGATCAGTAAATACGGTTTTGAATCTTAAAAATAAAGTAAAAACAGGTGGAAAGTGTGTTTCGAAACCTTCTTGCCTTTTTAACAACTCTGGTTAAAATAAACTCAATGGATAATTATAATTACTCCAACAGTTTCGTACCTCAGCCAAAACTATGCCCTTCGCTGCCTCAGAGTACTCATTTCGTTATTATATTGCTTATGTGCCCGCATACGTGAGTGAAAGTTGCATGTGTGAGATAAATAAAAAAAAATTATCTCTTTGACTTATTTCCTTCATTGTTTGCGCTTTCGTCCTCAGTGCTTGTTTTAACCATCATACTCGTAAAACAGTGTTGTTTATTTAGATGTTTGGAATGAACGAACACACATGTTCTTCTAAAAGCAAAAATAAAAAGTTGTTATATTTTGTGGCAACTGAGAAGTTTGTAAATATTTTTAATGCAAAAAATTTATTGAAACTCAATTAAAGTAATTGATGAAAATTGTACGCTTTAGAATAAAGGTTTTTCAATTTTACATAACGTTGACTTTCCACTTGATTCTCTAATTAGGAAATGGACTTGAGTCAAAGCTGAACAAAAAAAGTAAAAAGTTATTTATTTATGACACATAAAAGCAATATTAAATGAAAAACACGTTTGACATTTTTGTCCGCGACCTATGACTTTTCTTGAACTGGGAAAATTCTTAAATGCTTTCTACTGCGGAAATATTAAAGGAAATACTTTGCTGCATAAGTATACAAATACTTGTATATGAATGGAATCTCTTTAAAAGCAGAAAAAGGGTTGTCCAACCTTAAGCCACGATGATAATTTTCAGCCACACCTTAACGTCAAGTTTTTTGTCCAACTTAATTTCACATTTCTTTGTTTGAGAATTTCACTAACTCAACCAGTTAGTAAAATTGTACCGAAATGGATTTCTAAATCAAAACGAATTTTGTAAAGTTCGTGACATTTTTGTTCAGCACAATCGACCAATTGCCGCATTTGGGCAAATAAGAAAATAAGAATCACTATTGCAAAACTGATGCACCCACAATATGTAACTGATTGGTCATTGGGTCGTACCTAATCGAAAAGTTCTTGCGTCGAAAACTTGTGAAACAAATTATTCCATCGTTTCTCGAAAAGTGAGAAAAAACTGCGTCTGTAACTCATGTCGGAAACTATCCTGTATTCTGGTTTAGATGTGATAAAAATTCTTAACAATATTTTTGTTCTTTAATAACTTGAATTTTTGTGTAGAAAAAACCAACTGTGAGATAGCGAACATCAATCAGCGTAACTGCTGGATCGACCCCAGTTTCGTAGAAATATGGCTCAATAATACCGCCATCTCATAAGTCATTGGTTCCCATTTGCCTAAATACAGCAATTCTGCTTATAAAAAGATTGACTGAGCTGAAAGTCAAGAAGTGCATGAGATTTTTCACCACGTTATGCACTGAAAAAATTTTGTTCAGAAATTCTCTAAATTTTGACATTACTTTTATGAATTTTTTCATTATTTCTCAACCATTGTAACTTTTCATAGAAATAATGAAACAAATTTCATTAGATTATTTTAATGAAAACCTTCATAAAAGTAATGAAACATTTTAATAAGAAACATGACTTATTTTCATTAAAAGTATGAAAGACAAATCATATGATTAGTGAAATAATTTCTCTAGATCAAAGAATCAATTTCATAAAGCACGTGAAAACTGTACATTAAATTAATGAAAAAGTAACCTTTATTTAATGAAATAACTTCTTTGTACTAATGTAATATATTCATTAAAAATGTGAAACTCCATCATAAGGTAACTTTCATTTATCTAATTTTATTATTCATTGAGCACCTGAAAAATTTACATTAAATCAATGAAATAGGTACATTTGTTTAATGAAATAATATCATAACACACATTAATAAAATATGTTCACAAATGTACGTAATAAGATCAATGGAATTATTTCATTTATTCATTGATACTTTATTTCATTACACAAACAATACTCTTCCTTGCTTTTGTGAAATTGTACCTAATTATGATAAAAGAAAATGTTGAACAAGTATTTACCAAATAAAACAGATTTTATTAATTCAAATGACTTCAATACACTGGTATTTACATTTTTTAAACTATTGTTATGCTGATTTGAGTACATGCATATATGCACATTGATACCCAAGTTCGGTAGCCAGAAATTTATTTGTCATTGATCTAATGAATTCTATTTCTTTGGAATTATGAAACTCATAAAACTTAAATTTTAGTATAAAAACAACTGGACATTTTTTAAACTGTAGCTTAAGATTAATAAATTGCCCATTAATATATCTTACCAAAATTCAAAGAATTTAAAAAAAATTTAATTTTGTTGTAGTCATAAATCCAATGATATTTTTTAATGAAACTATGAAAATTAATGAAACCATTCTGATGGAACTATTTCATAATATATATGAAGTTTCTTGCATATTGTGAAAAGTTTTCATTGGATTAATGAAAAATATTTAATGAAACAGTTTCATTAAATATATGACGCATAATTCTTTCAGTGTGGTGTTGTGATCTACAAATAACATTATCTGCCTGTCCCACTATCTCACTCGAAATCGCTCGCTCGCATAAATACATTTGAAACAAAAACAAATTTTGAAATTTTGTTTTTGGATTGCATTTATTTATGCGAGCGATCGATGTCGAGTGACATAGTGGGCCAGGCAGTATGTTTTACGGTTCGACCTCTCTTTATTTATTACCATTATTATGCAATACTTTTATATTTGATTTGAGTGTTCTTTTGAAGAATTACAAACACCTTATAATAATACCAACATATACTTATGAATTAAAGTCTCCTGAGAAGGCATGACATTTAAAGGCCTGTACTATTTTTCACTGGGGATCCAGCAAAATGCATCAGCATGGAAACACATACTCACATTGTAAGCGCTTGAAAGTAAATTTTCTTTACATGTATCAAGTTTAAAACTAAATCTTATAAACGTAGACAAATATGTTCTTTATATGTCAAGTCCACGTGCAGCTGTTCGTTACAAAAAAATTAAATCTTAAAATAAAAACAAGAAAATGATACTTGAGATTTATTGCGCAATTCTATTAACACAAAACGTTTTTTTCTTTCTTTCTTTTTAAATAAAAAGTAATTCTGCTGCTGCTACCCCTCCTGCTCTTCTACATTTAGTCACTATTGTAATCTGAAGATTTTAATTCGAATTCCAAGAATTTTCTTTTATGTTTATGCTGAGTATTTATGGTTTGCTGAATATTTTTGAGTACAATGAAATTAAAAGCTATGGCAACACCAGAGAACAGCAAATAAATCAAAGAACCTCCCGTTTAATTTATCTCTACGAGTACTTGTACTGTTTATTACTTAACCAGCAGAAACCATTTAAATTGTAAATACTTTAAACTTTAACACGGCTTGAAGCCAACAGTTTTGATTACAAAAATTATTGATTTCTGTGGAGTCGCATCATCAAACCAATTTGAAAATATTCATCCCCAAAAACCAATAAAGGTACAAAGGTGTTCCAAATTTAACCCAAGATTTTAATTAAATAAAAGTTATTAGTCTTTTGATTGGCGATTTTTATTATTGAAACATAGAGTAGATACTAACGAAAAATTTAATTATGAACACATAAGGCAAATGGCCACCACTGCTTGGCATGCACAAATGCTCTCGTTGGTCTAAATTTTCCATGACCATTAAATATATAAATGAGTCTGAGTTTCGTTGATGCAGTGTTGAATCTCCGACTCTAATATGAACTTTTTTTTTTTTTCTTTGTAACTTTTATTTATTTATTGAATCTTTACAATGTGAACTAACAATAAGTATTCAAATCTTAATACTAAATACAATAAATTAAGTCTAGCTAATGCTAGAAAAAAAGTTTTATTAATTGCATATTATATCGGTAAAATCACCTACTTAACGCTCTGATGGTGGCAACGGTATCCCTTCTTCTCAACCGAGTGTGACCGCTAAAATTAAGTATGTTTTGCGCAAGAGGGTTTGGGTGAAGTTCCAATTTGCTGATATACCTTGTCGCATGCTTCAAAAACTCATCTTTTACCAGTGGAACACACAGATCCTTGTGAATTCGGGAGTTTTTTACGTACCATGGAGCTGCAGTAATTGTTCGAAGAATTTTGTTTTGTCGCCTTTGAATTTTTTCAATGTTTGACGCTGAGGCGGTGCCGCATAATTGAATTCCGTAACGCCATATAGGCTTTAGTATTGCGTTGTATAACAAAAGTTTGCAATCTAATTTCAATGTTGAATTTCTGCCCATAAGCCAATTTAATTGCGCTGCTTTTAATTTCAACTGAGTGACTTTCGCATCTATGTGAGACTTCCACGTTAGCCTACGGTCGAGGTGTATACCAAGATACTTGACTTCATTTTGCTGCGGAATAGGTGAATTGTTAATTTGGATAGCTGAACTTGTTTGTTTATGCAGTGTGAGTGTAACATGAGTACACTTTTGTTAATTAACTTTAATTTTCCAAAGTTTTAGCCATTTCTCTAATATTGAAATATACTCCTGCAAATTTCGCGAAGCTACTTGATGGTTTTCATGTACTCTGCAGAATGCTGTGTCATCTGCAAAAGTTGAAGTGTGAATACCAGATCTGGTTGGCATGTCAGAAGTGTAAATTAAATATAAAGTAGGTTCTAGAATGCTACCTTGGGGAACTCCTGCCTCGATTGGCTGAGTTGGGCTTATAAAGTCGCCTTCTCTGAAAGTGAACTTGTTGACATACACCGATGATTTCAAATAATCTCATACAAAGAAGTCTAATGGAGTTAAATCACTATTCGACTTCCCCTTTTTTATCATGGACCAGTACTCAGGGGAAGACCCCTACATATGCAGTGCATTGTACTGGAACTAGGAAAATAAATTGTGAGGAGGGGGAAAGAGGGAGTAGTGTTTGTGAACATTTGACTGGCACTTTCCAATGTTATAACAGACAGGAAACACGTCTGCAGGCAACTTATTTCACATACGAAGCGTACGGCTGAAAAACGAATTCCCTCTGTAATGCGTAGTACGATTCCCTGAGCAATCGACCACAAATGGATGAGCTCTGAACGATGAACGCGTGCTACGGAAAAATATGCGAGTTTCGGGAACAAGATCCTTAATCTCGTCAAAGCAAAATCCATTGTAGTAACGATAGAACAGATTAACGCATCCCACACTGCGTCGATGGTCCAGTGAATCAATAGAGTTGGATACCCTACTGTCACCGATGAGCTTCTTCGCCCTCTCCTGCACACGGTCGAGTAACCCGAGACTTTGAAGCACCGTCCCCAACATGCGATTTGCATTCCATTTTCGGTCGGATGTAGGTGGTGCAAATAGTAAGGAGATCGGATGGAGTGAAGTACATCTTACACCGTTTCAAAAAACGTAGTAACGATAGAACAGAGTAACGCACCCCACACTGCGTCGATGCTCGAGTGAGTCAATAGAGTTGGATACCCTACTGTCACTGATGAACTTCTTTGCCCTCTCCTGCACACGGTCGAGTAACCCGAGACTTTGAAGCACCGTCCCCAACATGCGATTTGCATTCCATTTTCTGTCGGATGTAGGTGGTGCAAATAGTAAGGAGATCGGATGGAGTGAAGTACATCTTACACCGTTTCAAAAATCAGCAGCACTTGAATGCTTCTTTAGAGACATGAAAAATGTGTTCAGTCCAGCGAACATCATACTGTATCTTCATTCCAAGAACATCAAGAGCATCCGATTCCTCATTATTTATGCCATCCATTAGTACAGATGAAGCAGCACCTGCGGTCGTTTGTTTGTGTGTTAATAAACAGCATTGAATCTTACGAGCGTTAAAGGTAACCCTGTTTTTACGACCCCACTCGGATATTAATAGAAGATCACTGTTCACTGAATCATTCATGTTTAGCCTCTTGACAGCGATCTCGGATAGGCCGGTCCTATAACTGAAAGAATACGAATGGAAAATGCTGCTCTCATTCGCGAAAGAGTGGAAAGGGTTGGAAGTTTGATAGAGAAGGTCGTTGAGGAAAATAAGAAATAGGGTAGGAGAAAGAACGGAGCCTTGCGGTATCCCTGAATTAATCTTGAACTCGTTTGATGAGACCCCTTGTATGGTTTCCACAAGATGTGTCACATGCTATATAGCCCGAGAAACTATTCAATTACTGTATGAGACATTTGTAGGATGCGTTACTTTCTTATGCACTTTATGATTCAATAAAAAAAACCATTAAAAAGACTAAAAACTGTGTTTTTTATTAAATTAAAATCTTGTTTACTCAATTCAAAATGGCGTTTAAAGATTACCGCTGTTAAAACACACTTTCATGGTGACTATAGTTGCAAAAAAAGAAATTATAACAAAAGTAAAAATTTAATTTGCTTTCAATAAGCGCTTAATTTATTAATTATGCTGTGGCTATGGTTATGGGCCAGCTTATTTATATCGCGCATAAGGTCACCTTAAATTCGTTTCTCATTAGATTAATTCTTCTCTTAATAGCAAAAGCAAGACAAGTAAAGAGCAGCATGTTGTCAACAGAAAACGTCGTTTTTTCAGCAATTACTTGTCGATTTATCTTAATTAAATTATAATTATATACGAGTACGTATTTATAAACTTCCTTTGAGTTTTTAATGAATGGGCAGAGTTGTTGATTAAAACCATCAAATTTCATTTCAGATAGTAACTAAAGCAACTGGAGATCTATTAAAATTTGCTTAAAGTTTCGCGGAATCTAATATAAGAAGAAGTTTAAAATATCGCTAAGTAACAAAAAATGTTAAAGAAAATTTATAATCTTAAGTTTTAACAAGTTTGGTTCGCATGCAATCACTTGGAGCGAAATTAATCTCAAATTTGTGTTAAACATAGATCAATGAAAAAATCGTTTTATAATATACTTTTTACTTAAGCGCTTGATATATAACACTGTTTTTTTTTTCAGTTCCATTTTATACATGAACTTTTTTTTTTTTAAGTGGTATAAGTCCATTTTTTCATATATTGAGATATGTAAGGGTTTGCGTTTGAATCAAGTTAAAAATATTGGCCAACTTTAATCAGTTCGAGTGATGCTATTTACACTTTAAACCTTTTAAATTTTGTTGTGAAATAATAATGACTAAATTATTTGAAAAACTAAACGATTTTCTTAATTCCACATGGACTTATCCCACTTTCAAAATAAAAACATATTACAAAATATAAAAATAGTAGCGTAATAAGTTCATATATTTACTGAATTGGATTTTTATGTAAAAAGTAATAGTTAAAAAAAATTTTTTTTTTTATTCATTTATTTATTGAATCTTCACAAAGTGAACTAACAATAAGTATTCAAATCTGAATACTAAATACATAAAATTAATTAAGTCCAGCCAATGCTAAACAAAAATGTTTTATTTTGCACGGTCAATATCGGTAAAATCACCTATTTAACGTTCTGATGGTGGCCAGGGTATCCCTTTTCTCAACTGAGAGTGGCCTTCAAAATTAAGTATATTGCGTGCAAGACGATTTGGATGAAGTTCCAATTTACTGATATACATTATTGCGTACTTTGAAAATTCGTCTTTTACAAGAGGAACACAGAGATCCTTATGAATTCGCGAGTTTTTTACGTACCATGGAGCTGCAGTAATTGTTCGAAGAATTTTGTTTTGTCGCCTTTGAATTTTTTTAACGTTTGATGCGGAGGCGGTGCCCCATAGTTGAGGTCCATAGCACCATATAGGCTTTAGAATTGCGTTGTATAGCAAAAGTTTGCAGTCTAATTTCAATGTAGAATTTCCGCCCATAATTTAATTGCGCTACTTTTAATTTCAACTGAGTGACTTTCGCGTCAATGTGAGACTTCCACGTTAACCTACGGTCGAGATGAATAGCAAGATACTTGACTTCATTTTGCTGCGGAATATGTCAATTGTTAATTTGGATAGCCGAACATGTTTGTTTACGCAGTGTGAATGTAACGTAAGTACACTTTTGTTCATTAACTTTAATTTTCCAAAGTTTTAAACACAACTCTAATATTGAAATATACCCCTGCAAATTTCGCGAAGCTACTTGATGGTTTTCATGTACGCTGCAGAATGCTGTGTCATCCGCAAAAGTTGAAGTGTGGATTCCGGCTCTCGTTGGCAGGACAGAGGCGTAAATCAAGTATAAAGTGGGCCCCAGTATGCTGCCTTGGGGAACTCCTGCCTCGATTGGCTGAGTTGGGCTTATAAAGTCGCCTTCTCTGATAACAAACTTTCGCCCATAAAAGTAGCTTTCCAGAAGCTTGTGTGTATTTGCAGGCAAGTTCAACTTTATTTTGTGTATCAAGCTCTCGTGCCACACTTTATCAAAAGCTTGAGAAATGTCAATGAATAGAGCTGAGCAATACTTCTTTAAAGGTCTGTCTTATGACATTGACTAGTCTGTGCGTTTGTTTTATGGTGCTGTGTTTAGCCCGAAAGCCAAATTGATGATCAGGGATGCATCCCACATTGTTCAACATTGGACTCAACTTTGCCATTAACAATTTTTCGAACAATTTTGAAATTGTTGGCAGTAGACTTATTGGTCTGTATGATTCTACCTTAGTGGGATGCTTCCCTGGTTTGGGTATCATAGTAATCATGGACACCTTCCACTCTGCAGGATAACACTCAAGACGTAAAACAGCGTTAAAAATAAAAAGAAGAATTCTACGAGCTACACGAGGTAGCTGCTCAAGCATTTTACCAGTAATTTTATCAATACCTGGAGCTTTCCTGGGGTTTGTGTTACGAATAACATTTTCAACATTTTGAAAACTAAGTCTCAAAGGCATAGGCGGTCTAGCAGCGTATGACGGTAGTTCAGCTGAATCACTCGCTGTATCATTTGTGGTAAAAACATTTCTCAAATGATCGAATAGTTAAAATGAAGAAATATAAATATAACCAAGTTTAGTAGGAGTTTATTTCAATTATTATAAAAATCATTAAGATCTTTCTGGCGCTTACTTACCAACATCACTTTCAGACCAAATTGACGGATTGTCGTATTCTTCACAAGTATATGAATTTATTATAACAACTAATATTATTTATTTAAACGTTTAATTTTCTAGTTTAACAGCAATTATATTTAAATAATACTATTTGCATAAGAACTGAGGTCCGTAGGATAACTATACAAAACGTCTCATCTTTTCATCAGAACAATAATACCTTTATTTTGTTAACAGTGTTGTTTTTAATAAGAGTACATTAGCACTAGATAAGCGATCAGCGTGCAATAATTAATAATAATTGCAATAAGAAAGTTATTTAATTATATACTTATGTATTAGGAATGGACTTATTCCACTTTCAAAAGAAATCTGTTTGCGATACCATTGTACTGCAAAACTGTTTTTGTTTATTTTATTTCAAAAAAGAACTGTATTGAAACTGTGATTATTACTATAGAGAGACGGTGTCTGTAGCTCATTAAAACTACCGTAAACTTAGTTTTTTTTAAAGTGGACTTATACCATTTTCAAAAAAAAACAGTTCATATATTCTTTTGGTACCAGTTTTATTTTATAGCTACTTTCATTTATAATTAATTTTCACAAACTTTTCGCAGCTTGAAATATTTATATTGAATTTCTCTAAGCACGCCGCCTAAAGGCCCATTTAGCCGACCGTAAATGTAGAAATGTAAATGTAGTCGGAACAGCTGATCGATTTCGTTATACGAGAAACAATGAAAATGCTTATCTGACTGTAATGAAATGTAACCGTAACGTCTGAACCTGTAGAAAATAGAATTTCATTACGTGTTTACGTGACAAATGTAGTCGGTGATGGTATACGTTATTGTGAATGGCAGGAAGGCACAAAAGCACTGTTTTAGTACTTTCTGTTTATTTGATAATTGAACTGCTTAAGTAGTTAAATTTGTATACACACATAATATATTTTAACAAATTTTGGAGTTTTCTGTAAAATACGCAAGATTACATACATTGGTAGCATAATTTATACACTGCGCACAATTTTTGCATCTTTCACATTATTTGTAACCTCAATATTTATTAGCCCGATTTCCAAAATATATTCCTCAAACACAATCTTCCAACGATAAAATGAATTTTAAAAATTGGTTTATAATATATGGTTATGCTGATATAAATGTAAGAAAGCAATATCAGAATTAATAGAAAAGTCGATGAAGCGATGTCCGTCTGTCCATCCGTCGGTTGTTGAAATGCCGTTTCTGAGAAAACCATTAGACTTGAAACGTTTTTCTTTCACCATTCTATTAACCCATCGAGTCATGGGATTGCTATTGAAATTCAGTAATATTGGTTCACATATAGCTGAGATATGTTCGAAATTCCGAAAAAGATATAGCCTAAACCGATTTTTCTATAAATGTTTTGCTTAAAAGAACTTCTGATAATATAAGGAGGTTACCAAATAGAGAAAATGAAAATTTCCGATATCGGTCCATATATACCCGAGATATAGTCTAAACCGATGTTTTAGTGAAAAATTTCTTTTGCTTGAGTCCAGTTCTGATTATAAAACGAGGTAATTAATTACTCGTAAAATACAGAAAATGGAAAATTCTTTTTGAAAGGTGTAAAGAAATGTAAAAGACGTTTATAAATAGAAAAGCTTGTTTTTTGTGTTTTGACGGATATTATTAGAGCATTTTGCTTTTTAAATTCTCAACAATTTATTTATATTGTTGGGATATAAAGTTGAATGTTTGAGAATATCTTCCAAAAATTTCCAAAGTCTACTGATGATTAGGGTAGTTCCTATGAAATGTCGACATATAGATAGCTGGGAAACATAAAAAATAAGCTATTTAGAATTTTTATTGGTATAAATGGTAGAAGCTAAAAGTAGCGAATAAGAAACTTAATTGTTTGCATTTTTGTTCTCTGCTTTTCGATACTTTCAAAAAGCAAATCGTAGCAACCCACGGTTGTTCATTTGTTTGAAAGGTGTAAAGAAATGATAGAGACGTGTATAAATGAAAAATCTTGTTTTTTGTGTTTTGACAGGTATTATTAAAGCATTTTTCTTTTAAATTCTCAACAATTTATTTATATTGTTGGGATATAAAGTTGAATGTTTGAGAATATCTTTCAAAAATTTCCAAAGTCTACTGATGATTAGGGTAGTTCCTATGAAATGTCGACATATAGATAGCTGGGAAACATAGAAAACAAGCTATTTAGAATTTTTATTGGTATAAATGGTAGAAGCTAAAAGTAGCGAATAAAAAACTTAATTGTTTGCATTTACCTTACAGTTACAATTTCTACGGTCGGCTAAATGGGCCTTAAGCATATTAATCAAGGAAGTATACGCCTTTTGCTAGGAACACAACTGCAGCGAGCAACGAATTTCGCTCATCGCAACGAATTCGCCGGCAAATATTCGTTGTATAAAGTCGTCGTATGAAACATAATACCAACGAACTTTTGTGTAGATAACATTGTTTACATATAAATATTAAGGGGACCATATTAAGTCCGCCTGTAGAAATCCCATCCAAAAAGGTGGATTTTTGAACAAATTATCTGAGATATTTTCCATTTTGAGAACATCTTCATAAATTTTTTACTACATGGATTAATATAAAGTACCTGGAGCACCGAGCGTTACTCGGAACTTTTAAATTGTATACTTACTGAAATATATTTACTTTAATAAAACTTAATCTTGTGAGATTTTTTAATTTTTAACCCTGTTTAAAAAAATTGTGCTTTAACTACCTTTTTTATTTTTTCTTTCTTACCAAAAAAAAATCAACCTTTGTGTTCTCATTAAAAATTCTTAGTTTGATATTAAAACCGAGAAACGGGACTAACGAATATAGATTTTTATTTCCAAAAACTTGCAGATACTGACTCTTTGAAGCCGTTTTCGAAATATTTAATATGCCATAAACTCGAAGTTTAGTAAAATCCGTAAAAAAATGGTGACGAAATCTTGATTGGTTTTTCAATCGCTAAAATAATTAAACTCAGTTTAGTCGTTTTCGAGGCCTACTCGCTTTTTCGATCTTAGAAACTCCTATATGCTGACTTTATTGCCTTAAAAACCGCTAGATACTGATTTTAATTAAAATCGGGCCGTTTACGATAACAATCAAAAGTTTTACGAATAGGTAAAAACCGGGACAAAGTAAGTCTTCCCGGGACCAGGGACATTCTACACCACTTTTTAAACCTTAAAAATCCCTAAATACTGATTTTCATTAAAAACGTTCAAACCATTTTCGAGAACAAAAAAAAAGTTTTACAAATTGCTGAAAACCGGGACAATATGGGTCTTCCTTGGACCGGGAATACTCTAGATTGTTTTTTTTTTTTTACTTTAACAACTCCTAGATACTGATTTTTATTAAAAACGTTAGAGCCGTTTGCGAGAACTAATAAAAGTATTACATATAGGTAAAACCGGGACAAAATGGGTCTTCCCTCGACCGGGAACTATGTAGATTACTATTTTGACCTTGAAACCAAACCACATACTGATTTTCATTAAAATCTTTAGAGCCGTTTTCGAGAACCAGTAAAAGTTTTACAAATTATTAAAAACCGGGATAAAATGGGCTGTTCTGGACCCGGGGCACTCTAGAGCACTTTTTTTTTTACCTTAATACCCCCTAGATACTGATTTTCACTAAAATCATTAGAGCCATTTTCCAGAACCAATAAAAGTATTACATAAGGGTACAAACTGGGACAAAATGGCTTTTTCCGGGACCGGGGACATCGCATTTTTTGCCTTAAAACTGCCTAGATACTAATTTGCATTAAAATCGTTAGAGCCGTTTTCGAGAACCAATGAAAGTAATTAAAGTGGTTAAAAACCAAAAATAAGCCAAAACCAAGAAAAAATGGATTTTCCTCGAGACGAACTTAAATCGATTTCTCGTCCTCAAAACCCCTCGATACCGATTTTCATCAAAATCGTTAGAGCCGTTTTCGAGAACCGAATTGCAAATATATATATTTATATATAAACAAGAATCGCTTGTTTAATAAGATAAGATAAGTATAAAAAGTATGATTTCGTGAAAAATATATGTTTTTTTTATTTAAAACCTGGCCACCTAATACATTTTGTTCATCGTTCGCTGACGAAACAATTAGAAATAAATCTATTTCAACTTTCGCTGAGTATAGCTCTAAACGCTTAGGCGACAGCAGACTTCACAACTTCACGACTACAAATGAAGTTAGCTTCAAATGCTGCCGTCTCATCAGCAACATAATTATTTTCAAGACAGCAGCAGCACTATATGAATTTAAACAATGCAAATTTCAGAGGTGCCACATATATATTTTACATGAATAAAATTAAGATTACAGACTGAAAACGTAAAAATATCACGTAAAACCGTAAAAACTAATCAATTTATTTGTTTATTTTATTTATGTGAAGTTTATTTCTATTAAATATTTCAAACAAATTTTAGTTCTTATTGCTGTCAATTTTTTTTATAGTGGCAGCACTGCATTTACTTTTTGCTGCTTTCAAAAATAGAAATTAGCCTAAGTTGGCAGCAGCGGAAAATGCTGTTGTGAAGTCGTGCTGCTGTGATGTCGTTAAAATAGTCGTGTGCATTTAAACACATGTATTTTATTTTTGACAGATTGCTGCTTGCTGTCTGCTGTCGTCTATATGTTTAAAGCTTATGACGAACTTCGACCAACGCCACCATTGTGTGCATTTTCATATACACCAATGTGTTTTATTTTTGGCGACGAATATTCGCGACCAAAAATTCGTCATTCGTCGCAGTTGTGTTCCCAGCATTTAGTGGTGGTTGCTGGGTTATTGTTAAATGTTTTGCTCCCTTCTTTAAGCAACACATTTTAATTGAATTTGAAAAGTTGCAAATGCTTTTAATTAAAATAAATATTTATGTACGTGTGTTGTTGTGTTGATTTAAGAAACTTTATTTACAAGCATTTTTCTTTTTCTTTATAAAAATATAAATAAATATTTGTAAAATATTTTCTCCTTTTCCTGCCAAAGTTGACAATGTGAATCGTTACTCCGAAATACAATTATTTTAGTATTTTTTTATAAACGAAACTCTTATTATTAAAATAATGGAAGAGCAATCTTTTCTGTTAGATACTCGTATTATATTGTAACAAAAAAGTTGTTTATACAAGGCGCTTTTTTAGAGTTACGCGAGTTTAAATCTCATCAAAACAAAAATATTTATTTTTAATATCAAATAAAAATTTCACAAAAGAAAAGAAAATAAAAGAGCAAAAATATAACCCTTTTTAACAACAAGCTTTTATTATTTGTTAATAAAATGAACTAAACAGTTAAAATAAATTAACTCTAACAGTGAAACTTAAATTAGGGCGTAACAGTGCAGCCTAAATTAGCGCGTCAAGCGTAATTTCTCTGCGAAAAATCTCAAATAATGCGGCATCAACGCTTTACAATTGGAGAATTCAATTTTAACAGAGAGATTACCGAAACTAAGGGTCGTGCCAGATAAAACTTTGTCGCTTTGCGTGAAATTTAAAACTTTAACAGAAAAGCGCAAAGCAAAATGTGTATGTTACAATAAAAACTTTGGCAACCCTCACGATTTGTTTATTTATCTAAAAAAATTTTTGTTAATTTTTATATTTAATTATTTCTTAATCATAACAGAAGTTAAAAATATAGTTAGACGAACTAGTGAAATTGGTTCTAATTGTTTTCTTAGTGCATAAAGCTTTTACACTGAAACAATTTTGTTCAGAAATTCTCTGAATTTTGACATTACTTTTATGAACTTTTTCATTATTTTTCAACCATTGTAACATTTCATAGAAATAATGAAACAAATTTCATTAGATTATTTTAATGAAAACCTTCATAAAAGTAATGAAACATTTTAATAAGAAACATGATTTATTTTCATTAAAAGTATGAAAGACAAATCATATGATTAGTGAAATAATTTCTCTAAATCAAAGAATCAATTTCATAAAGCACATGAAAACTGTACATTAAATTAATGAAAAAGTAACACTTATTTAAAGACATAACTTCTTTGTACTAATGTAATATATTCATTAAAAATATGAAACTCCTTCATAAATCAATAAAATAGTTACATTTGTTTAATGAAATAATACCATAACACACATTAATAAAATATGTTCACAAATGTACGCAATAAGATCAATGGAATTATTTCATTTATTCATTGATACTTTATTTCATTACACAAACAATACTATTCCTTGCTTTTGTGAAATTGTACCTAATTATGATAAAAGAAAATGCTGAACAAGTATTTACCAAATAAAACCGATTTTATTAATTCAAATGACTTTAATACACTGGTATCTAAATTTTTTAAACTATTATTATGCTGATTTGAGTACATGCATATATGTACATACATACCCAAGTTCGGTAGCCAGAAATTTATTTGTCATTGATCTAATGAATTCTATTTCTTTGGAATTATGAAACTCATAAAACTTACATTTTAATAAAAAAAACTTGACATTTTTTAAACTGTAGCTTAAGATTAATAAATGTCCATTAATATATCTTACCAAAATTCAAAGAATTTAAAAAAAAATTAATTTTGTTGTAGTCATAAATCCAATAATTTTTTTTTTAATGAAACTATGAAACCTAATGAAATTATTCTGATGGAACTATTTCATAATATATATGAAGTTTCATGCATATTTTGAAAAGTTTTCATTGGATTAATGAAAAATATTTAATGAAACAGTTTCATTAAATATATGACGCATAATTCTTTCAGTGTAGAAAAAACTTCAACGCGTAAAAAAATGAGAGTTAAGTGACATGTTTCACGTGACATGTTTCATATAAGTATACTTATATATTTTTATCTTAGATGTCAAAGCGAATTTGCAACGCAAAGTGAAGCAAAAGTTTTATCTCACACGGCCTTAAACGCTACTCGTACTGTATCTCAGTAAAGTTTGCTTCAAAACAAATTTTACTCACTCTTTCCAGCAAATTAAATCAGCTCAAGCTCTTATTGTTTCTTAAAAAATTTGTCATTTAATTTTTTAGTGGTTCGTCTTCCTTTGCAAAACTTCGTCAGGAAAAGTTTGTTTTCAAAATCTATTAACATTGAAGATAACTAAGTTGGAAAAACTAGTTATTTTTCAACCTTGTGTTTTTTTTAGCTCAATACACTTTGTAAGACGACATACCCACTTTTTTATACCATCTGAATAATACAATTTTGGGAACCCCTCAAAATACGCATTAGTTTCGGTAATCACTTGTCCGTTTGGGATAATATTTTTCTTGCGATCTATTTTTTCAAGTTTGGGTGAAAGTAGTGGCCAGTTTTTTACAGTAAAGCCTGGCATTTCGGAAAAAAAGGTGGAAGCAAAGTTGTAAAGCTATGAAAATTTTAATGTTCTAATTTCTTTACCTAATAAACATAATATATTGCTTTTGTTAACAATTTGCCAAATTCAAAAGAAATCGAAACCAACAAATTAAATGTTATTTTAAAGTACAGTTTAAGTGTGCACATATCACCTTTAAAATATCTAAAGTATGTTTGCAACACTCTAAATTCATGCCATAGGAGTATGGGTGATCATTACATATGCTGGTTTATAAAACTGTGGTTTATAAAACAATGTTGGTGCTTTAGTGCGAAAATTGGAGTTGCCGTATTGCTTCCGGGGAAGTGGGGGGATTTTGGGATTTCACGAAGCCGACTTTAGGAATTCTCAAAAAACTGTAACCATTTCGCTGACCGGTTTGATACCGGATTTTCACATTCAGTGCGTGTTCTTGCTGTGGAACATGTATCAGAACTATAAGTAGTCATTCGCTTTAGTGCGATAATTGAAGTTGCCATATTGTTTCCGGGGAAGTGGGGAATTTTGGCAATTTCTTAAGCCGATTTGGAATTTAAAAAAAAAAAAACTCCAAACGCTTTATACGGATAACTATCTGGTTATATGGATAATTATTTTAGTCTGACATCAAAGCGTGTTTTTTAGATTTCTATACTACACGAGTATTTATTACCAATTTACTTTTAGCCGAGGAGTCTTCCAACTGATATGAGAAAACGTGGGTCCGCCGGCGGAAAAGCCACTTAAATTAAAAACCAGCTCAGAAGTGGCTGGTCGAATTCTGAAACCGTAGTGTAAAAGCTGTATCTCAACTCTCCAAACAAATTCCTTTGAAAGTGATTGTCAAATTTAATAATAAATTTCAAAAACAAATAAAGCAGCAAACAATAACTTATTTATTGAACTTACTTAAAAATCTTACTTAAAAAATCAATTTGTACTTTATTCTAAGTAAAGTGAAAGTGCTCTTTTTCACTTCTCATGACAGCAGATGTCAGTCGATGTTTTAAAAGTGTAAATTTAATTTTCACAACTTTATCCTGTTTACACTAAAACATAAAAACTGAACATTTTTAAAATTTACCTTTTGCTTCAACATCAGTCTGAAAAGAAAAGAAAGGTTGTTATTAAATTAACATTAATAAACTGGGTAAAAAAGGTAAAAGTTGTGACGGTAAATTTTTAATTAATAAAATTCTGCTACGGAAGAAATGCTGCACGGCAGGAGATAACACTTAAAAACCTGCACTGTGGCGAGCAAGTCCCACTGTTGATGTTCTATTTACATATTTTTAACTTTATTAGTTAAATACTGTACGAAATACGAAAAAGAAAAATACCTACTGTAACACGTCAGAATAAGTTGATATTGAATTATTTACAGCAAATTTCCTCGTAAGTATTCTTATGACGATAAATACAAAAAAATGTAAAAGTGGGTGGACAATATGGATTTTGATGCGTTTAATTCAAATTTGGTTTTAGTTTTTCTCCATTGTAGGCTTTTTACACTGATCAACATCTTCATGGAACGCGTGGAAGATGTTGAAAATGTTAGATGTGAGCACTGTATACAGTGCTCACATCTAACATTTACTACCAATCAAAAATATTATTATTTAAATTTTCAAACAATTTAACAAAAGCACGCAAAATTGTTTCGAAAAAAATTAATTTGAAAGACAAAAGAGAATTAAGTCAGAATTAAGGCAGAATTAGTTTGTACCAAGGTGCATTAACGTATACACGGTGGCAGCACTAGAGCAAAATTACAACAATACAACAAAAACTGACATCTGGTAAGCTATGTTTATCAAAAATATTTGTAACTATTTTCACAATTATAAACTATGAATGTACCTTTTCATAATTATAAATTATATTTGTTTGAATTATTTATATGTTCACAAAATAATTTGTATATGTTTAATTCAAAATAAAACACTAAATTCACTTTCAAAAATGTAAACAATACATTTGACGTAAATAGCTTACGATATTGCCAGTAGCAAAAAATTGTCACATGCCGTAGTGCTGCCACCGTGTATACGTTAATGCACCTTGGTTTGTACGTTATTTTCCGTTCTCAATCAGCTGTTTCGTTTCTGCTCAATACAAATTATATGTGCCTGGTTTGTTTTCACTTTTTCGTTCTGTTCTGTTGCGGACTAATCCCTTTGAAAATAGAATTCAACGTTAAGCTCTAAACACTTAGACGACAGCAGACTTCACAACTTCACGGCTACAAATGAAGTTAGCTTCAAATGCTGCCGTCTCGTCAGCAACAAAATTATTTTCAAGACAGCAGCAGCACTATTTATATTTAAGCAATGCAAATTTTAGAGGTGTCACACATATATTTTACATGAATAAAATTAAAATTACTGACTGAAAACGTAATAATATCACGTAAAGTTGTAAAAACTCATCAATATACAAAAATACACTGGGCACTGATCAGTTTTAACTAATTTAATTCCAACACTTTAAATGCTGCAATAGAGTTTGTTTTAGTCTTTCGTGTTAATATTGTTAAAACTCCGCGAACACTACTCCCTCTTTCCTCCTCATCATAATCTATTTTCCTAGTTCCAGTACAATGCGCTGCATATGTAGGGGTCATCCCCTGAGTACTGATTCCAGATTAAAAAAAAAGCGTTGCATTCTCTCAAGGTTACTGCCTGGTGTGGTGTTCAGCGGGAGAAGTAATTGTACAGTATTTTTTGAGGACGCCGTAATTGAATGAACGGGGCTTGGCCAACATGTGGTTCAACAAGACGGTGCCATCGCACACACAGCAGAAGCCACAATGGATATTGGCAAAGAATCATATTCTGGTCGCGTAATCTCCCAATTTGGCATGGCCAGCAATATCGCTCGATTTAATCATAACAGACTTTTCCTTGGGGCTACTTGAAGTCGAGGATTTATTCCAAGTACTAGACAATCGCAGCTCTTAAGCAGATTAGTAACAGGAATGCAAAATATCAGAAATGTTCCGAAAATTATGGAAAAAGAGAAAAATGAAGCTGGTAATTTCATACCACGCCATAAAGCGTCCTGGAGAGTTTCGGCAGTTATAATACAATTTTTTTTTTTCTTCAGAATGCAAAGATGAATATTCGCTAGAGGCGAAAAATGTTTTCTATTTTACTTTTCTTAAATTTTTTCAATTCCTGTCTTTTTTCATATAAAGGGTGTTTTTTTAAGCTAGATAGAACTTTAAATTGTAAAAAGTAACACAAAAAATTAAATTTTGATGAAACATTTTTTTATTTGTTTCAGTATACTCTGACAAATCATCATGAATAGACTCACGCTTGAACAACGCTACGAAATTATCCAAATTTACTTTGAAAATCAGTCGTCGATTCGCGCAACTTATAGACGCAAAATTGTGTTCAGCGATGAGGCGAATTTTTGGCTTAACGGGTTTGTTAATAAGCAAAATTGCCGCATATGGAGTGAGACCAATCCACAAGAGACCCTACAGACTCCATTACATCCAGAAAAATGCACTGTTTGGTGCGGTTTTCATGCTGGTGGCATCATCGGACCTTATTTCTTCAAAAATGAGGCCGGAGCTCGCGTTACGGTCAATGGAGATCGTTACCGCACCATGATCAATGATTTTTTGTTTGAAAATATGGATGACATTGATCCGGAGGAGATGTGGTTTCAACAGGATGGCGCTACGTGCCATACGGCGAACGCAACCATCGACTTACTGAAATCAAAATTTGGCGATAAGTTGATTTCGAGAAATGGACCTGTCAATTGGCCTCCAAGGTCGTGCGATTTGACACCTCTCGATTATTTCCTGTGGGGCTACGTGAAGTCACTGGTTTATGCTGATAAACCAGCAACAATTGACGCCTTGGAGGCCAGCATTGTTCGTGTTGTTCGTGACATACGGCCAGCAGTGCTCGAAAAAGTGGCCCAAAATTGGACGTCCAGAATGCGCTTCGTCAAGAACAGCCGCGGTGCCCATATGCCCGAAATCATTTTCAAATGTTAATGTCACGTATTGATCTTTCGAATAAAAAAAAATTTTGATTACAATTTCATTTTTTGTGTTATTTTTTACAATTTCAAGTTCTATCGGGCTTAAAAAAACACCCTATATATTGTATTTAATTGGCTGCCATTGTTGGCTGTTTTTTTTTATTGTTTCCTTTTTCTAGTTGTTTTTTTATTTTTTGTTTCTTTTTGAGGTTATGAACATCTTTTAACATTTGTTCCAACTTTATTATATTCAATCGAATGCTTCTTCGACTATAAGAAAACATTTAACTATAAAAAAAATGTTGAACGCTTCAACAATAAGGGAAAAGAAAAGAATAAGATAAAAGCAAAGCAATAATATTGAAAATTGTTTTAATAAAAATAAAAAACCGAAAATAAAAAAGCTTCAGTTAAATGGTGTTGAAAATTTGAATGCCTTTAACGAGTACCAATGGAGGTTGTTAAATAAATAATTTTTTTTTTTTTGCTCTTAAAATTACATGGAAGAGCTCTGCTGGATAAATCATTTGGCCCTTAATGTTTTGTTCTAATGACAGCTTTGATTAAATTAGTTTTTACTGTTATGTTATTTGCAAAAAAATTTACAATTGTTGGCATATACGAGTATGTATTCAAGATATTGATCATAGTTCTATCTAAACGAGTCCCAAGCCAAACCTTTGAACTGGCAATACTGTTCTGTACATCTCAGTTGAAAGCTCATAGTTGCTTTTTGTTTAGTTTGATTTGACATTTCATTAGCGCTAGCAAAATGTTAACAGTTTTGTATCAAAACAATGATTCTGTTCCCCAATAAATATTGACGTTGAATTTTCATCCAAAAAAACTTTTGATGAAGAAATAAATTCAATTAATGGTGTAATTATTTGGTCGTATGAATTAATCCCATTAGAATATATTCTATGGGGCTATGTACGAGGGCTGATCGAAAAATGACCGTTGTTTTCAATTTTTTCCAGCGTTTTTTCCAATCCTTGAAACACTTCTGAAACGCGCTATTTGGTATTGGCAACAGCTCCTGTTTTTCTTTTCCCTCCTCAATCGTAGCAAAACGGTTTCCTTTCATCGGTGTCTTCAGTGTTGGGACTTTTACGGCGGGCAAGTCCGATATATACGGTGGTTGAGGTATGATAACCGTTTTATTTCTGGCCAACAGCCCACGCACAAGCATCGATGTGTGAGCTGGTGCGTTATCAGCGCGCAAAATCCATGATTGCCTTTTTCACAATTGTGTGCGTTTGCGACGAATTACTTCGCGCAAACGGCACATAACTTCAAGGTAGCATTCCTTATTGACCGTACGACCATGTGGCAAGAATTCATGATGCGCCATGCTATTTCAGTTGAAGAAAACAGTGAGGCAAACCTTCACATTTGACCGAACATGATGTGCTTTTTTCGGCTTTGGCTCTTCTGGACGCTTTCAATGTAATGATTGGGCTTTGGTTTCAATGCCATAGCCCTACACTCATAATTCGTCATCAGTAATGCTCTTTTTGAGCAACTCTGGGTCGTCGTTGACGATTTTTAACAGCTTCTGAGCGATGTCCATGCGACGTTGTTTTTGCTCAAAACTTAGTAAATTTAGTAAAATATCGAAGAGCGCGCCATAACACGACTAACCTTTTTATCTGTCAAAAATAAACTAACAATCCGAAATGGCTGATATTGCCAACATATATAACAGACATGTGTACCAACATAACAGTAAAAGAATGGCGAAAACCGAATATACAATTTTAAAATAACGGTTATTTTTTATCAGACCATGTCTAAAAAGTTATAAAAATAATTTTAATTTGTTAAATTTTTGTTCAACTTTATAATTTTTAAATTAAAAATTTTTTTGGTTTGTACATATGTACATCGGGTTTTAGTTCCAGTTTTTCCTTTCTTAAGTTTTTTCTTAAGAAGGATTTTTTACAATACAAATTTGCTGTGATCAATAATTATTGATTGAAGAAGACAAGAAAAATAATAATCAAATCTTTAGCTGGGGGACGACAACTAGCTGTTTCGTAGTCGCTACACTACTCATCAGCACCCACTGGGATTTGAACTCGGGTCATGACGTATTACGATCTACTGCTTTAACCACTCAGCCACCGAGCTGTCAAATTAATCAAATTGGGGTCCTGATTTGGCGTAAAATTGGGTAACAACACGGTTTGAGTAGCGCATGTAAAACCCTCTGATACGAAAGCAGACGTAACAAGCAGAATGATCGTTTCTCTGAATTCTGTTACCTTTGTAATTGAAAGTTACACGTTTGGGACGGAGTAATGTGAGAAAAATTATACGACAATAGAGTAATATTTCAATCCAATTTGCAATTGCAGTCAAAAAACTTTACGTTTTTGAAAATAATTACAATATAAAACAAAAATCATTGTATACCCAGATTTTCGGAACTTAAATACGAGAAGTAGTACAGGTACTATTCCAAATGTGAAATACCAATAACCACAATAACACAAAACGCATACATACGAGTACAAAATCATGATTTTATATTAAATTATTTTTCTTTAATTTTGGTTTCGCTCCGAAACAGGCAACTGAAAGCATCTGTTTTCCGCAGACAAAGTCGCGGGTTAATACTTTTAAATATATAAGAGAATATTTAGGCCTTTTAAAATGTTTACTATATCAATTTCTTTTAAACTCTTCCAGGTAAAGATCGTTGTTTTTTTTTTTTTTTTATTAATTTTTTAGAATATTTTAATTTTTCTGACCATGCTAACAAACAAACAAAATATCGAAAGAAAAAAATTTTTTTTAAACCTTTTTTATAAAAAAAACAGCGATTTTATGGTAATGGTAGCTTTAGAGCAGGAGTGCCTAAGCCCAATGCGCTTGATGCTCAATTGTTTTTGTAAAAGCGCTTAGCTATAGGGCTGTACTCTTTAATACACACATACTGCACTCAGCACTAGCAATGAAAAATACGAGAACACAACATACACAAACATCCCAGTGAACAGTTGGTAATGTGTTGCACTTACCTAAGAACATATTTTTCAATATCATAGTATTTACTACCTGCTTTACTTATAATTAGTTACGTAATGACTTGCTTAATATCTGTTTTATATGTTTGTATGTAAGTAGCTGTTCTTGGCAAATATACATGCACAATATTTGCAATGAAAATTGGATTAACTAATTGGAATTTTACTTGGGTTTGCTAATAGCGCATTTACACCAACTCAAAATCTAGTAGATTTGAATTGAAATCTACAACGAAATCTACATCGTTTACACCACCGTTTTTTGACATCTAGCAAGATTTCATTTGCTCAAAAATAATTTATGCATGCGGGTTTGACAATACAATATCATCAGAGACTGAATACACCGGCATTAAAGTGTATATTTTTTGTGCCCAGAGACTGCATACACCACATTATAGTGCAATTTTTGTTGCAGCGTAGTATTTTTAAGTACTTTTTGCAAGAAATCACAGTTGCATCGCTTAGTACTGCGTAGATTTCAGGAGATTTCGTCAAAATCTACTCATAAAGTAGATTTCATTTTGTATATGAAATCTTCTCAAAATCTACTAGATTTGGCTTGAAATCTCGAATGAGCAAATTTCGCTTTGGTGTAAATAGGCTATAAGATAAGGTGATAAAAACAGGATTAAAAATGTTAACAAAATGAAAAACGTAATAGATGAATATATGCTATTATAAATTCAGCTGTTCTGGTAATTTTACAATTCGTATCGTTCGTTTTGCTAGCATTACAACTTACTGGCTATGAACACCCAGCGTAAACGTGATGTTAACATTAGGTGTGTTTCTTTCCGGGCAAGTTTCATGCAAAAGAGAGCATGCATAAGTTTCTCTCAAATACAGATAAAATTTACTTGAAGTACGGGAACGCAAAAAGCCAAATTTCTAGCCCAAAAAGGGGCATATCCTGTGTTTTGATGTGGCAAAAAAAATTGTTATTTAGTTTTACGAAAAACTACTGTGATATTTTACACTTTTTAGCTTTTAAGGTCTTTTGCACATTCCTTTTTATTTAATATTTATTAAAAAACACTGAAATGATTTGTATACGAGCTGATTCAAATGAACTTTGTTTCTTTATTATTGTTTATTTTTCGAACAGCTGATTGCTTAATTACTTGCACAAACTAGCCCGAAGAAAAATTACGGGCTGTTTCGTGCAAGAAGAGGAAGCATACTATTCTCTCAAAAGCGCTCTCATTTGCCCAATTTTTAAGTACGGGAACGCTTTTCGTGTAAATTGGAGTCCCGCGGGATCCCAAAGTAGAGTAAAGAAACACACCTATTATATATGCGCTGCCAGTCTTGTTGAAATCAATTAACTATAAATTTTTAAAATACTAAAATGAGTATCGACGCAGTGTGGGGTGCGTTACTCTGTTCTATCGTTACTACAATGGATTTTGCTCTGACGAGATTAGGGATCTTGTTCCCGAAACTCGCACATTTTTACGTAGCACGAGCTCATCGTCTAGAGCTCATCCATTTGTGGTCGATCGCCCGGGGAATCGCACTACGCATTACAGAGAGAATTCGTTTTTCAGCCGTACGCTTCTTCTTTGGAATAAGTTGACTGCAGACGTGTTTCCTGTCTGTTATAACGTTGGAAAGTTCAAGTCAAATGTTCACAAGCACTACTCCCTCTTTCCCCCTCCTCATAACCTATTATCCTAGTTCTGGTACAATGCACTGCATATGTAGGGGTCATCCCCTAAGTACTGATCCAAGTTAAAAAAAAAAAAATCACAATGATAAAAACTAGTCGCGTAATTAATTCCATGACGTTAAAAAATACTTTTTATGGAAAAGGTTTTTAAGAATAATATTTAATATAAATGGTACTTTTATTCAAAAAAAAACTTTTTTCAAAGGCACACTTACTTCTGTAAGGCCTTTTGTGATATTGTTTGTAAGAATGCATTTATAAAGGTAAAATTTGCACCATGATTTAAAGTCATGACTTTTTTTATATTATATTTGTAATGACATTTTCAGATAGTTATTCGTAAGCGAGAGTGGTAAATACCTGCCTCCAATGGCATTGCCATGTTAAAATAATGACTTAAAATGCTAAAGTAGAAGTAGTGAAGCGTATGTTTATTAACATTTTAACACATTACTTTGCAATAGAAGTTTTCGCTGGGAATTTTGTCTTATATATTTTTTGTCGTTCTTCACTTTACACACGCAAGAGCAAAGCAACAACCATTTCGCATGCTATAAAAATATAATAAAAAATATAAGTATTTTTTCCTTAAATGTATAGGTGTTTGCTTTTCCATATAGAACTTTTGGGCACCCCTGCTTAAGAGCCTCGTATGAATACCATTAATGTTTTCCTTTTTAAGTCATATTATTTTTATACTTTAAGTAGCATGTGTGTTGAAAATTAAAATCCCGTATTTTACTTGTGGTCATGTACATACACCAGCCTTCTTTTTTAATTTTTGTTATATGGAACTACAAGAAAAACATCAAACTACATATGTAAGTACATACAAACATACATAAAAAAGTAACACAATATGCACACATGTAGAAAAAGTACACAGAAAACAAAAATAATACAAACATGTTTAAGCATGAACAGAATAACTTGTTTTGTGTTCTCATCTACTGATGGTTTTTTTTACTTGTGTTTAATGACTTTATGTTTACAAATAACTACCACAAATAAACACTCACTTATACACATAAAAACACACATGCACGCACGCTCTACTTATTTCCCAGTAAAACAAAACTTTTATAGAAATTCATATAAATAAAATAGAACTCAATTTATTATGAAATAAATTTTAACCGCACACCATCAACCTAAAAATACACATAATGACTGCCAGTGCTGTCAATTCGATGCGTTTTCACACCGTTTTTGGTACTTTATAAATTTTTTTGTGTGAAAAATTTCTAAGTCACCCTGCGTTTAGACATGCAAGTAATCACATGTGAGTGCTGAATATGTATTATCAACGAATATTTTTTTGCAAAACTCGAATCTCTTGCTATTTTCTTTTCTGTTTACACCTGCGAGTGAGAGTTCATTTTAAATTTATCGTCAGCACGTGAACTTCAAACAATTTGTATCCTTCATATATTTTGTTTCTTTGGCTGTCTTTATAAACTGGAGTTGACGTGTTCTTCACTTGAGAAATTTTTAGAAAATAGTTGGCATTAATTTGTATTATCATTATATTATTGATATTAACGCTTTATAATTTAAACATTTCTATCTATAGTATTAGTTTTAATAAATTAACATACAAACTAGCTAAAACTTAGGTTTTAATTTTATAATGATCCAGTTGATTTGTTTAAAATTATTTACACGGTAACACTGTTTGTTTGTTTGACATTTGATTGCATGAAAGTGCCAAAAAATCACTCGCATGCAAATTTAGCTGCGAGTAGACCTGCGAGTGCGAAAAATGTGAATGTGGTAGTAAAAAAATGTGAGTGTATTGAGTTTTTCGAACTCTTACTCGTATGTCTAAGCACTGGGTAAGAGTTAATTTTAAATTTGTCGTCAGCACATGAACTTTAAACGATTTGTGTCGTTCCCATGTTTTGTTTCTATATTAATTTACCTTCGCTTTATAAATTGGAGTTGCCGTGTTCTTCACATGAGAATATTTTTAGGAAATAGTTGGCATTAATTTTTATTATCATTGTTTTATTGGTATTAACGCTTTATAGTTTAAACATTTCCATTTATAGTATTAATTTTAATACATCAAAATAAAAATTAGCAAACAAACTAGTTAAAACTAAAGTTTTAATTTTGTATTGATGCAGTTGATTTGCTTAAAATTATTTACACGGTAACACTGTTTGCTTGTTTGACATTTGATTGCATAGAAGTGTCCAAAATCACTCGCAAGCAAATTTAGCTGCGAGTAGACATGCGAGTGCGAAAAGTGTGCATGTGGTAGTATACAAATGTGAGTATATTGAGTTTTTCGAATTCTTACTCGCATGTCTAAACACTAAAGGCCCAATCAGACTATTATACAAGTATAAATACTTTCATTAGATTTTGTGAGATAAAAGTCTAAACACATTTCTTGCGACTGTCAAAAAGTCTGACGTAAATTAGATTTTGCATTCACATCATCACACTTGATATAAACCAACATAGATGTGCTATCATAAAACTTTTCACGGCGGCAGGTGCGCTATTCGTCGTAGGCGATAGACGTGCCGGCGCGTGAAATTCTTCAACAGTTAAAATAATAATTATGTATAACACATTATATATAACAAATTCAATAGCACAAACATGTTTTATGTTCTAAATATAGCATGAGCAAAATACATTTATAAATGACAGCTAAATTCCAAATTTCGAGCTTTTTTATAACGACAAAAAATACTATCAGTGACGGCACCCCATCGGCTACGTGATAGCCGACTACTCAATTCTTAACTAGCTGGTTTGCTAAAAAACACAACCCTGATCCAATGTAAAGTATTATCGTTTTGAAAAGTTTCAAAAAACAACAAAGTCGTATGGGATGTCAAATTGTTATCGTATTATTTTTCGTATGTATGACGGATTACATTCAGACTATCAGACTTGCACATATTATTTGAATTTTTGACAAGTATCAATACACAATATAATAGTCTGAACTGGGCTTAAGCCAGTGCGCGATGCCAGTGTTGTCAATTCGGTGCGATTCACACCGTTTTTGGCGCTTTTAAAAATTTTTGTTCGAAAAATTCCTTTCGGTGTGCTTTTTTAAATTTTCGATGTATTTTTTAAGTTTTGGTGGCCCCAAATCAACCTCAAAACAACTATTTATTCCAGTATAAGAAAAGCCTTTTTATACTATTATCAGTAATAGATACAACACCATTTCATTCAAGTGTATAAAATTTTTTGCATATCATTTTACAGAGCGCAATAAGAACACAGAGTAGTGATGTGCAAAACGCACCAAATCATATGAATACTACATGGGCTGAAAAGTCCCAGGTCTAATACATAGATGGCGCTAGTTTTATTGCAGTCATCTTATTTCCAGTTAACACTAACCTTCAAAAAACAGCTGTTAAAATTTCATGATATTCTATTCATTAATTTGTGAGTTATTGTGCTAAGAGTGACGCTAGTTTTGTTATTTTCAAATTTTACACTCCTTCTTGATGGGAAAAAATACCGTTCAAGCGGAAGCATTGGCTTGAAAAGTGTTATGGGGACTCCGCTGCATTAGAAACAATAATAAAACGTTGGTTTGCTGACTTCAAACTTGGCCGTAGAGACAACGATGATGCAGAACGCAGTGGACGGCCAAATGAGGCGGTAACACTAGAAAACATAAAAAATCGTTTTGAATGATCGAAAACTGTGCATTTGACTATGAGAAAGCTCTATTCAAAGTGGGTGCCGCGTTTGCTCACTGTTATGCAAAAACGAGAACGTGTTGAAGATTCTGAGCAGTGCTTGGCCGTCTTTAAACGTAACAAACCGGCATTTTTGCATCGATATGTGACAATGGTTGAAACATGGATCCATCACTACACTCCGGAATCAAAACGATTGTCATCTGAGTGGACAGCAACTGGCAAAACACGTCCAAAGCGCCCGAAAGCACAACAATTGGCTGGAAAGGTTATGGCCTCGGTATTTTGCGATGTGCGTGGTGTAATATTTATCGACTATCTTGAGAAAGTGAATATTATATAGCGTTATTGGAGCGTTTGAAGGCCGTAATTGCAAATAAACGACCGCATGTGGCAAGGAAAAAAAATTTGTTCATCAAGACAACGCACCGTGTCACAAGTCATTCAAAACAATAGCAAAACTACAGGAATTGGACTTCGAATTGCTCCCACATCCACCGTATTTGACAGATTTGTAAGAAAAGATAATATTTGCGTAAAATTAAGATATTTAAATTTTATCACTATGTTTTTGCACTTAAAAATTTCTTTAGCACTATTTTCGTGCCAGTTTGGTTCCAAAAATTTTTTTGGATCTGGTTACACTGGTTTCATACTACTCGTTTAGGCTCACTGAGCGGAACTCTTATTTTGCATATCTGCCGGAGTATTTGTTATGGCCAGATCATGCTTTTATGCTTATGAGCATACGAGTACGTTTGATTTTGTAGCAAAAAAAAAAAAAAAAAAACGAAGGTATAATTTTGAAAAGCTACGCACTGAGATATTGCTTACTTACAGTCTAAAGATCGACTAATTTGATGATTTGTTGAAATGTAAACAAAACATCAACCGAATGTATGTCTTTGTAGTTAACAGAATGTGGAAATTAATTTATACCTGCCTTGTCGACCTTATTTGATGATGCACCAACTCCACGGTGTGAATTTTATACGATTCATCAGCGCCCCCACTTACACAGGTTAAAAAATCCATTGTTATGTGCACGTATGTATGTTGGCAATACCGGATGTATGGTGAGAAAAACAAAGTGATGACACAACCACTTGACAGCCAGCCACCCGCGTTATCAAATCCGGATGGATGGCGGAGAAGAAGAAAAATTAATCGTCAACCGTAGGAATGTTCGAGATGTATCACTGGAAGCCGAATAGGAAAAAAAGATGGCGTTGCCGGGTTTTTCTGGACGAAAAATGGAGGAAAAGCTAAAGTTGAGTTCTCAAGGAGAGTCAGTTGCGCATTGAACGCAGAAAGGACAAGTGGTAAGAGCAAAAAGATAAGAAGTAGAGCGTGAGTAGGGAAGCGATATGTGATAGGAGTGTGCGGCCGGTAAGAAATTGTTATATTCGCCTTGGGGAAAATGCGCTGGTTTGCAGTTTCTATATGAATTGCGCTACAGAATATCTCAGCTGAACAGCGCAAAGAATTTTAAACAGCCAAAGTGTGTTTAAAGGCAGGCAACTGGTATCAGAAGCCGACGACGAAGGTAAAGATCGAGATTAAACAATCTCGTCAAGTTCCACCGCCACTACCACCAACGCCAATCCAACAAGCAGACGACACAGCCACCACCTCTTATGCCATCAGCCTCAACATCGTTCACAGCCACCTTGCAACAACAGAATCTGCACATCTTATACAAAAATCCCACACCAACTTCCACGGCACAGGGAATTTCGACAAGCGGTCCTATTGGTAAAAAGGTCAAGGCCGTAACGTAATAGTAGCTGCTAACAGCAGCAGCAGCAGCGGGCCAACAGTCATCCGACCACAGCATCAATTGAGTCAGCGAAGAACAACAGCAACAACAGGGTCCGCCATCAAACCCAAAAACAACAGCCATAGCAACAATAGAAAGCCACAACAACTTTTGCTGGTTCTTCCGGGTATCCATTACTTCCACAAAACAGCAACATCGCCGCTCCAAAGTCATTGCAATGGGACGAAGCAACAGCAACACAACTCAGCCCGTCAACGACAGCAGCGGTAAGGGCCTCAGTGGCCAAGCCATAACGTTCGCGTGGAAAGTAAAACAAATGTGCGTAAATGTTTCTTTTGATTTCAAACGAATCCACACTTTTTGTCGTAAATAATAAGGCTTAGATTAATCATATCGGTTTGTTTTATTGGAATAAAAATGTTCTAAGATAAGGAATCTTAAGTATATTAAGCCTCTAGATAGTAATAAAAGCGTTTTTTTTACTTTTATTTCATATAAGTTTAAATATAATAAATATTGTTGGAGTTATGAAATCTTAATGAAATTAATATGATGAATAATTTCACCGAGTAAAGAGAGGTAAGTATTGTCGGTTGGTGACAAAAAGGAGGGTAAAGTAAGTCAAATTTTAGGGATGGCCAAAATATTTCCAGGTCTCTACGCCATCACGGAGAAGCCCTTAGGGACTTCAGCGGATGGGCCAACCATTACTGGCACAACACCAGCCAGAAGGGAATTCGGTGTGGGAGGGGGAGAAAATAGGTGGTAGTTGATGGTGTCTGGTGGATAATGTTTTGTGGCTATGTTTCTCTTTTTCTTGATATTCATTTCTTTTCAGCTAATGAATAATTCACTTTCGGAGTACGGTTTTAAGTAAAAGCTGGTGTGGATTTTTTTTTTTTTTGTGTAGCGATTGGATGTTTTTCTTTGTGGACGGGCTGGCAAGAACCGACCCCCATCGGCGAGCCACAGCCGGAGCAACCGCCAGCATACCACCGCCACCGGTAGTCCAGACCAAGGAAGACAAGAGATGACAGCTAGGTGAAATATTGAACGTCGCGAACAATACACCGCAACGATCACACCTGTTACAACAAGTGACGGTTACAAAAATGGCGCCCAATAAGCGGCCATAACAACACACAAAACACGGTTACGCTACACATCTCTATCGGTAACACCATCTTTCTTTTATTAAAGTTCTATATCTCTATAAAACCCCTTTTACTTATAAAACAATGAACACAAAGAACTTTTTCATATAAGCTTTTTTAGCATCTCAAAAAAGTAGCAAAAATAAATAAATCTTACGATCTGGCAACACTTCTGCTAGCATTATTGCAAAAATAGCTGTCCATAAGAAAAAAGCTTTCAAAATAAAATAGAATCTAGTTCTCTACCGTATTTTACTCGTATGTACATATGTCAATTTATACAAAAATTCCATTCGTTCATGAATTCTTTGCTTTTACTTTTGCTAAAAATTTTTCAGTTTTTTTTTTAACATATTCCAATTTTTGTAACAATATACGAGTAAAGTAAATATTTTTATAGAATTTTTCTTATGTAATAGAGAATAAAGTTTTGCAGTAAATCATCAAAAGAAAAAAAAATGTGTAGCAAAAAATGTTTTTGTTTAGTTATTTTAACGAACTGCATTGCATCCAAACGCATGTAAATTGAAAAAAAAAACTTTTATTATTTGTGCAATTTAGAAGACTGTCTGTCTGCATATTGAATGTGCAAGTTCATATTGAACCCAAGCAGCAATAGTGTATTAAGTCAAACTTTTCTTATTTTTTAGTCCACTCATAGAAAAAAGTATCTCCATATTGATTGGCATCAATATTATGTAAATAGTCATCAGTTAAGTCAATCATAAAAGTCATCAGAACATTTTGTCATAGATATGTATATTAGTGTCATTAATGCTACAACTATGATGACATCAATCCTATGATATATTTTATTAACAATTATAATACAAAAATTAATTTAAACATAATTAATTTAAACAAGAAAGAGTGTAGTACATTTGGATTGGCCGAATCTAAAATACCTTTCACGATAGTCACGTAAATATGTAGTATATATTACAAACCGATTTCTTCATGAAAATATAGCGCAAGCGAACTTAAACAACCTTTTGCTTAAAAGCAGTTCTGATAATATAAGGAGACTACCAAATACATAAAATGAAAATTACCGATAACGGTCCATATATACCCGAGATATAGACTGATTTTTGTTTTTTTTTTAGTTAAAAGTTTTTTTAGTTAAAAAAGTTCTGGTTATAAAAGAAGGTTATATAAGTACAGAAAATGAAAATTTCTGACATCGGTCCATATAAACCCCAGATATAGTCTAAACCGATTTTTTCATGTAAATTATTATAGATGGGGTCTCATCAAACGAGTTCAAGATTAATTCATTATTTTCCTGAATGACCTTCTCTATCAAACTTCCAACCCTATCCACTCTTTCGCGGATGACAGCAGCATTTGCCACTCGAACTCTTTTAGTTATAGACCCAGCCTATCAGAGGTCGCTGCTAAGAGGCTAAATATGAATGATTCACTGAATAGTGATCTTCTATTGCTCTCCGAATGGGGTCGTATTAACAGGGTCGCCTTCAACGCTCGTAAGACCCAGTGTTGCTTATTAACGCACAAACAAACGACCGCAAATGCTGCTTCATCTGTACTCATGGGTGGTATAAATATTGAGGAATCGGATGCTCTTGATGTTCTTGGTATGAAGATACAGTGTGATGTTCGCTAGACTGAACACATTTTTCATATCTCTAAAGAAGCATTCAAGTGCCTAGGTTTTCTGAAACGATGTAAGATGTACTTCATGCCATCCGATCTCCTTGCTATTTAACCACCTACATCCGACCGAAAATGGAATACAACTCTCATGTTTGGGCCGGTGCCTCAAAGTCTATTTTGGGGTTACTCGACTGTGTGCAGGAGAGGGCGAAGAAGCTCATCGGTGACAGTAGGGTATCCAACTCTATTGACTCACTGGAGCATCGATGCAGTGTGGGGTTACTACAATGGATTTTGCTCTGACGAGATTAGGGATCTTGTTCCCGAAACTCGCACATTTTTACGTAGCACGTGTTTATCGTCCAGAGCTCATCCATTTGTGGTTGATTGCCCGAGGAATCGTACTACGCATTACAGAGAGAATTCGTTTTTTAGCCTTTAGGAACAAGTTGCCTGCAGACGTGTTTCCTGTCTGTTATAACGTTGGAAAGTTCAAGTCAAATGTTCACAAACACTACTCCCTCTTTCCCCCTCCTCACAACCTATTTTTATAGTTCTAGTACAATGCACTGCATATGTAGGGGTCATCCCCTCAGTACTGGTCCAAGTTAAAAGAAAAAAAAGTCGCGTAAGCGAACTTAAACAACTTTTTTTTGCCTAAAAGCAGATGTGGCTGTTAAAATACAGAAAATGAAAATTTCCGATATCGAATCATATTTATTTCAAATGAATATATATTATACATTTACGTGACTCTCGTTAATTTAATGAAGTAGAAAAATTGCGTTAAAAAAAAGAATTAATAACAATTAATAATAAAAAGTATTTACGTAAGAAAATATAAGATTAATTATCGATAAAGACTAAATAAAGCTTCTTTAAAATTTAATGTAGTTGAATGAAAATATAAGATGTGTTCCAGAATATATCGGAAAAGTTTGGGCTTATGAGAGTAAAAAGTAAACTACTCTCCATATTTGCTAATTGTACGCAAAACTGCCGGAGCGCAGAAAAACTATAATTGTACATCTTGAAATACTAATGCTGCTTACTTTTTTAATTAAAATATATTTTAGTGCTTTTAGACGCTTATAAAAAAAAAAAAAATTGCATAATTGGCAACAGCTGTAAAATTAAAACCAATATAAATTTTTTAAAAGATATTTCTAATATTATATGATGATGGGTGGGTATCATTCGTCTAGCTCGAGTTCAATCCTGGCTAAAGCCAAGAAATATTTTTATTTATAATTATAGCAATAATTGCCGCAATCAATAACTCTTGATCAAAGAAGACAGGAAAAAATAATTGAATACACCCAGCAACTAGCTGTTTCACAGTCGCTACACTGTTCATCAGCACCCACTAGGATTCGAACTCAGTACCATGTAAACATGATGTAATGTAATGGCAATTTCCTTGCCCTGACCTTTAGTACTTTAACATACAACTCTTTTATCTAGATTTACAACAATGTATAACTACTACCCTTTTATACAACTATATAAGTTATAATTATAAGCAAGGTGCATTAATGTATACACGGTGGCAGCACTACGGCATGTGACAATTTTTTGCTACTGGCAATATAGGAAGCTATTTGCGTCAAATGTATTGTTTACATTTTTGAAAGTGAATTTAGTGTTGTATTCTGAATTAAACATATATAAATTATTTTGTGAACATATAAATAATTCAAATAAATATAATTTATAATTATGAAAAGGTACATTCATAGTTTATAATTGTGAAAATAGTTACAAATATTTTTGATAAACATAGCTTATCACATGCCTGTTTTTGTTGTATTGCTGTAATTTTGCTCTAGTGCTGCCACCGTGTATACATTAATGCACCTTGATTATAAGCTAAGAATATAGAGAATAAAGGAGAGTCTGCTTTTAACCACAAAAGATAATGGTTGTTTGTTTGAGTTGACTGGCAATCTGCGACATGGCGATCCTGCCAGGAGTCGAACCTGGAATCTTCTGATTCGAAGTCAGATCTGCGACAGTACTTTTTAATACGGCTGCTTAACCAACTCAGCCACTGAGAACTTTTTGAACTTTTCAACACGATAATACTTTTCATTGGATCAGGGTTGTGTTTTTTAGCAAACCAGCTGTAAAAAGATTTACTAGGCGACTATTTATTAGCCGACGGAGTGCCGTCACCAATAGTATTTTTTGTCTTTATAAGAAAGCCTCGAAATTTGGGATTTAGCTGTCGTATATAAAATATTTTGGTGCTTTTAAATTTGGATCTGTTTTACATACTTATTATATTAGCTACTAAAGATTTTCAAACGCCGGCATGTCTACCGCCTACGTCGAAGAGCTCAACTGCCGCCGTGTAAAGTTTTATGTTGGCACATCTCTCTGCTGAATAAATAAAAAAATATGAACAGCTGTTTTCTTTTCTACTCAAATTTTTTGGTTTATATCAAGTGTGATGGTGTGAATGCAAAATCTAATTTACGTTAGACTTTTCGACAGCCGTAAGAAATGTGTTTAGACTTTTATCTCACAAAATCGAATGAAAGTATTTATACTTTTATAATAGTCTGATCGGGCCTATAGCAATATTACAGGAGAATTATTTTATGTACATAAATTTTTCATAATATTAATAATAAATTTGTATTCCAAATAAAAAATAATTTATAGATGTTTATTTATTTTTGTGTTTTTATATAATGTTTTCGGCATATAACTAAAAATATTAATGTAAATCATTAATGAGTGAACTTTTTTTTAGTTATATACATACATACTTATATACGAGATTAACTAGTTGTGAGTTCGAGTGCAACTTCAGTCAAGAAGAAGGATTATTTTTAATTATAACAATAATTGCTGTGAAACAATAAGACCTAAGAAGAACAGAAAAAATAATTGAATACCATTAGCTGGGGGACAACTAGCTGTTTCGTAGTCGCTACACTACTCATCAGCACCCACTGGGATTCGAACTCGGGATCATGTGAACATGATGTATTTTTAATACGGCCGCTTTAACCACTTCAGCCACCGAGCTCTTTAATTATTCTTACGTTAATGTTTGCCACATATTGATCACATATATGCAATTGTTATAACCCCAGTTGTTTGTACAGGATTTTCTGTCACAGAACAACCAGTTTTTAATTTTTTTATTATTTACTAAATAATTCTCCTAACTGTGAGACGTATTTGTATGTAAATCATTAATGAGTGAACTTTTTTTTAGTTATATACATATGTACGAGATTAACTAGTTGTGAGTTCGAGTCCAACTTCAGTCAAGAAGAAGGATTTTTAATTATAACAATAATTGGTGTGAAGTGGTTAAAGCGGCCGTATTAAAAATACATCATGTTCACATGATCCCGAGTTCGAATCCCAGTGGGTGCTGATGAGTAGTGTAGCGACTACGAAACAGCTAGTTGTCCCCCAGCTAATGGTATTCAATTATTTTTTCTGTTCTTCTTTGGTCTCATTGTTTCACAGCAATTATTGTTATAATTAAAAATAATCCTTCTTCTTGACTGAAGTTGGACTCGAACTCACAACTAGTTAATCTCGTACATATGTATATAAAAATATTAATATTTTAAAAACATTTCCTTGAAAAATACCCATTAAAGTTAAAATGAAATATCTATGGGTAACACTGTTTGTTTCTGCTTGCATGCAAGTGAAAAATTCACTGCCAGCCAAAATCAGTTGCAAGTGAGGCTACTACCCAGCGGCCAAAGTTTCGCTTACAGAAGCGATGATCCGATGCACACTTGTAAGTTAGTAATGCACACCATCTCATATACGAACCTAGTATACTTTTTCATATACATTGCCGCATTTGTAGAGTGAACGCCTACCACCTGCACACAAAGTAAGCGAGCTAGTGTGGTGTTCATCCAACAAAAGCTCATTACTTCCTAATATACATTGTAAGTCATCAGTAGTTGTTCGAATACAATCTCGCATACTTTGTAAGTCGGAAGTAGACAGCTCGGATACAATCTCGCATACATTGTAAGCCGGCAGTAGGCAGCTCGTACGTACTGCGCATTTCAGTTTTTTGGGAATATTTCATTAAATAAATTTGTTGTATTTTTTGTTCACTGCATTCTTTTCTTTTTCACTAAATGTTTTATTTTTCTTGTACCTTTTTTATAAGGTTTTCTTACCTTTAGCACTGATTTTGTTAATTAAATTTTTGCAACGTGCTCTGACAAAGACGGCGAACGTTTGAATTACATCGAATTAATAAAATACATTCATATAAATGTGCTACAAAAGATGAACGTAATTCACTTTTGGGAACCCCATATCTACTGCCATACACTTTGTAAGTTAACATTCATTGATTACAAAGTGTGGCACACATCATCGAAGAGAAGTAATGTGGTAGGCAATGTTCGCCGCTGGGTACTTGCAGGTGTATGAATGTATTAGTAAAAAAATGTTAATGTATTGGTTTTTTTGCACTTGCGAGTGTAAAGATTGAGTTATATAATTTTCTAACAGTGAGCGAAAAAAACCCAATTTTCAAATAATACATTATTGCTTAAGTTGTGTAAATTTGTTTAATGAAGTGTTTTTATCATTTTTATTTTAAATTGGCAGCATAAATTCAGTTTAAACAAAGCGAAACTGCTGAAGTCAAATTCGTTTTCTTATCAAATGTCAAAGTAAATAAAAGAAATTTTATAAATTTTAGTTGTCAATGTATGTGTTTCACTTAATTTAAAGACAGCATATTATGCCACTGTAAGTAAAGTTGCCTGTCTCTGTTTTTTTTTTTTTTAATGAAAAATATATTTTTCTCTTGTTTCTTATCCTTTTAGTTTTTTTCTCAACATTAGAATAGAAAGATATTTGTTACAATTTGTTTTTTTTTTTATAATTGAATAAATTTGAAATAATTGCGAATAGTCAGAGCTGTAAAGAAATTATTTATTTTTAAACCCTTCACAAAAATTTTAAGGCTATATATAAGTTTGTGAGTCCGTTTGTAATTTCTACAGTTTTTATTTGCGACCCTAAAAAATATATATATTCTGATACAGAATTAATGGAAAAGTCGATTAAGCGATGTCCGTCTGTCCGCTGCTAAAACACCGTTTCTGAAAAAACCATTAGACTTAAACACTTTTCTTTCATCATTCGTTGACCCCATCAATTCATGGGTTTGCTATTGAAATTCAGTAATATCGGTTCACGTATAGCTGAGATATATCCAAAATTCCGAAAAAAACCCATTTTTTTGCAATTTTGTATGGAAATTTTTGAAAAAAAAATTTTTTGTTTTGCTTCAAACTTCACACACTCATTAAACACCTAGTAATGAATTCGCCTTGTTTTTGCAAGTAAAATTTTTACTTGCAGTAATTATTCATTATTCTAAATTAAGTTAAAAATAAAAATATTCTGAAAATTTTAAGAAATTGTAAGTGTATGTACACTTTTAAAACGAGTATAAGTATTAAAAAGGTAACAAATTTATTTTTGTGTAACTTAGGAACAGCAGAGGTAAGATAAGACGTCTAATGGCAATGAACTAAGCAACACAGTATCTGGCACATCAATGGCAAAGGATGTTCCAGCAAATTTACTTGCTTGAATGTGTTTAAAACTTTTAGGCAAGCAATTAAATAGAAACTTAGACACCTTCCATTTTTAATTATATTAATATTTTTGTAGTTTTAACCTCTGAAATGTTTTTGTTTCCTTAATTTTTACAGACCAGCTGTTATTTTTAGTACCGTAAATATTATGAGTACCTAGTTATTCGGTACTTTACAATTTCAAATAAAAATGATATGTGTATGCAGGCTGTTATAACGTATACAGCAGCCCATACACGTTTCAATTCAATTGTAAATTGAGTCTTGCAATTGAATTGATTCTTGGCCACACACTTCATAAACTGAATAGAAAGATTTTCATTCAACTATCAGATTTAATGAAATTAAAGACAATTTTAAAAATTATTAACGGTCTCCTTGCAAAAAAAAAACTACTCCTTGATTTGCACAACAACCGACTCAGTTACGAATTGAATTGAAACGTGTATGGGGTGCTATTTAAAAATAGATATTTTTTTCAAAAGTAGTTAATCACCCTCATAGTACTTAGCGTATTTCCACTATGCCTAGTACTCTAGATTAAATAAAATTGTAAAACTTTTCATTATTCTATTACATGCTGTACTCGAAAAACACCAGTCAAGACAATGCTGAATATAAATGACCATAATCACATTATTTTTATAATAACATACATATACATATGTATAATTTGTCCAAAGAATATAATGATAGTTATTAAGTACTTATAATTATATACCTATACCTATACTTATATACCTATAATCAGGGCTGGGCAAAATACACAGATTATCTATTTCAAATACAAGATACAAAATACTTTCAAGTTTTGTATTTCAAATACAAAATACAACTACAAAATGCAAATACATTTTTGTAATTTGGTCTCAGAAAAATTTACCCGTCTGGCTTTAGATACATATTTTGTTTTACATATACGCTTAAACTAAGTTGTATATTCATATGATTGTTCTAAACTTGCTAAGAAATTAAAGGAACAAACCTAATATTTAGCATTTGATAGATAGTAAATAAAAAATTCATTCGGCAAAACAAGTATTTTCTTTAATAAAAACTAGATTTTTCAATCAGTCATCCGACAAACAATAATCTTTCTACAGGTCCTGAGGAACACAAGCTGCTGTCAAATTCTATAAATACATTTATTTTTGATTCTTGGATAGTTTTCCAGAATAGCAAGCTCCTTGCTTTTATCATTTTGAAAACTGATAAGCTCAAGTTCCAAATTTGATTTACGAGGTTGATCACTGTATTGTCGAAAACAACAATAAAATCTTCACTATCTTTACCTCAACTACTACTTCTTCTGCATCCAGTCATGGTTTCAGGTTTTTTGCAATTTTTCTTCATGGTATCTATTGCAAGATTTTGAATTTTTTGCCTCTCTTTTACTGAGATGCTTTCTGGCAATCAGCTAATTTTGAAACTAGGATGGAAACATGACACCGATATGGCTCTATTTGCTCCAGGTGTCAGCATGAGAAACTCATTAAATCTTATTTCCAAGCTCTCCATTAATTTTGATAAAATACAATTTAAATGCCTCAAAGTATTATATTGAAGTGGATCTAATCTGGTTCTCGCTGCCTAAAGTTTTCCATAATAAAAATTATTTCCCTGTATATAAAAAGCTGGTGACAAATATATGGAAATTCTTACTGATATCACCCGATTAGTGTAAAATGTATTAGCTCTGTATAAATGAAAGCTACATTGCAGTATTGCAAAATGATAAACATTTTAATGGTTGTAGTTTCTAGCGGTTTTAGCTTTTGTGAAATAACTTGTTTTCAATTTATTATAATAAATAAATGTATTTTGTAAAAATGTATTTTTGAGTCACATGTATTTGAAATACAAAATACTATTAAGTTATGTATTTGAAATACAAAATACTAAATACTTTCAGGTCGTGTATTTGAAATACAGATACAAAATACGTATTTGTATTTCAAATACAAGTATTTCAAATACTGCCCAGCCCTGCCTATAATTATATACCTATACACAACAACACTACTCTAACTTGCAAATGTTTGCTAGTAAAGTGTTCATTTACTTTTTCACATTTTTGAGAGTAATTTTGAAAGTTTTCTTGTTGTTCTCTCGTTGCTAATTTTTACTAGTAAAGTAAATGAACACACCTATACCTAGATATTCTTTGTGTTTTGTGTGTGTGTGTACGAGTATGAAGTAAAAGCAGAACATAAACATAAAAACAAACAATTTTAATCTTGATTTTTATTCAATATTCTGAAATTAGACGTTATCAGTTTAAATAAAACGACTATTTTTCTTTTCTTTTGATGTGGTATTAAAGCTAATTTTCATTTGAGTTGTAGTGTGAGTCTTCTATCAGACAGAAATAAAGACAACTGATTATATCTGTCATCGCTTTAGTAAAGTTAGTTTGTAAAAAGTTTCGATAAAAATCATTCTTGTTTTCGTCTTTTGCTTTGTGAAAATGCCAATAAAAATCTAATAATAAAAATTTCAGGCGCCTGGAGTTTCCATTTCAATTTATTTTTAATGGAGAATGTACGTTTTAAAAAAAACTAGGCGGGTGTTTTGTTAACTACGAGTAAAGGAGGAGTAGTGTTGGTAAACAATACAACCATATTTTGTCCTTTCTTGTTTTGTTTTTAAGCTTTTCTTTTTTTTATTAAGTGTTGTTGAAAGAAAAAGTTGTTATTTACAAAATATGCAAAAACTATGATATTTATATTTTTATTATTTTTATGTTAATAGACAAAAATAGACACGCGTTAGAAAAGCTGTAACTTAAGATTACTATCTTGTACGCAACACTAAATCAAAGTCTTGCATTCAGACCTGCCAGAGAACTCAATTCCGTTTTATAGTTTTTCAAAAAACTATTAAGCGAAAGAACAACTTGAAATTTTCTTTAGCAAAAGTATTTCTTTAATCAGTTTAGGGACTCGTTTTCAGGTTCAAAATTTCATTGTTGCTCCAAACTAATTGGCTGAAAAGGTTTGGAAAATAATTTATAAAAACCCACACACTTTTCTTGAAAGTTACTTTTTCAAAAGGTAGATAACTTTCTTGAAAGTACTTTAAAAACATAAGAAACGTATGTGATGATGATTATTGAATCACGAAATACTCGAGTCTTTACTTTAAATAAGAGATTGATTTAAGAAAAATTAAGATCGTTTAGTTCAAGAATTTTGTAGTTGGTTTAATTCCGAGACTTAATTAGAGATTTAATAGCACTATGTAGCAGTAGTCTACACACATCAGGCTGTTGCCTGAAGGAGGAGAGCAGCATATGAGACTTACACTTCCCCCGACGGTTCAAATCCATCCGAAAACCGGATAAAGCAATCCAGTACGTTCACTCGGCATTTCGATATATCTGCCAGCCCGTGCAGCATCGATCCGCCTAACAGCCATCCCTAAACAAAAGCGGCAAGCGTTTTTTAGCTGTCAAAAGTTCTCATGTCCGTACATTTTGTATGGAGCATACCGAAACAACGCCGCCGCAACGCACTGGCAACGCTTTGCAATTGGAAAAACCAAGTTTGACAATGCGTTTCGCAGTGAAGTAAATTGCAAAAGAAAATAATTGTAAACAAAAGAGTGAAGAAAAAATATAAGTAAGGAAAATAAATAAGCAAATAAAAAATATTTGTATTTCTTATTGAAATATAGAAGTAGAAATTATTTTCAACTTATCTAAATAACTCATTTTTAAAACTTTAATTATTTTATTTGAAGATAATAAAAAAAAGTCACAAGCAATAATGCCGTCCATCCAGCTGTTAAGATAATCAGGGTTGTTTTATTTATTTGTTTGATAACCCTGCTTTTATCGTTTTGACATAACGTTGCCGCTTTTGTTTAGGGATGGCAGCAAATACAGTGCTCTCATAGAACAGCGAGCCGGTTTAGATTTAATATTTCAAAAGATACTTTTTTGAATAGGAACTTATACTAAAATATAATTTTTGAAGCAGTTGCCTTCTAAGATCTACTTTTTCTTAAGGTATTGTTTTTAAAATTATCGTTTTTGTAAAATTATTCCTGCTCAATGATATTTTTTAAAATGTACTTCTTTAAATGTATTTTTTTAAAGCGCAGTTTCTTTAAAAGAGACTTATTTGAAAGGTATTTTTATATAGTATTTTTAAAAAAGTACTTTTTAAAATTAACTTTTTTAAGATTCCTTTTTTTTAAATATAATTTTGTTTTAATTTAAATACATATTTGAAACGGCAGTTCTAAAAGAAATTCTTTTAAAACAACTTTTAAGATATTACATTTTAAGGTGGCTTTCAATTCAAAATGTGAGTTTTCAAAAGGTACTTTTTTAAAAGGTTCATTTTAATAGGTAGATACTTTTTTGACATATCCGTAACGATGTGTCAAAGTAACCGAAAAGGTAATTTTTTAAAAGGTTTTTTTAATAACAAGTTTTGACACATCCATTTTTAGAGGTATTTTTTAGATTACAATATTTTCTTATATGTAGTTTTTCTAAAGAACCTTTTGAAACATATTTATTTCATAGGTGCTTGTTTTTGAATGTATTAGGTGTACAGCCGTAAATCGTCGAAATAGATATCATACAATAAGCTTAGCTATTTGTAAATGTACATCATCGACATAAAGGGTCAAAGTCAAGGGCCGATGTTGATTTTGAATAAAACACAAACTATTTAGGAAATTATTGTAATTTTATTTTATTATGATATATTGGTATTATTCAATTATGTATGGAACAAAATATCGGCCAAATGGGGCCCGCGACCACGGCGGCACTCCTCCATCCGATGGTACAAATTTTCGATGACCCTGAGGCATAATGGAGGTTCTATGCCGTTAATGTGCCGAATTATCTCATCCTTTAGCTGTTGAATTGTTGCTGGCTTATCGACGTACACCTTTTCTTTCAAATAACCCCAAAGAAAAAAGTCCAACGGTGTCAAATCACATGATCTTGGCGGCCAATTGACATCGCCATTACGTGAGATAACACGGCCATTGAATTTGTTGTGTAAAAGAGCAATTGTTTCGTTAGCTGTGTGGCACCGTCCTGCTGAAACCACATATCGTCTACATCCATATCTTCCAATTCGGGCCATAAAAAGTTCGTTATCATCTCACGATAGCGAACACCATTCACAGTAACTGCCTGACCGGCCTCATTTTGGAAAAAATACGGCCCGATGATGCCGCCAGCACAAAAACGGCACCAAACAGTCACTCTTTGTGGGTGCATTGGTTTTTCGACAGTCACTCTTGGATTCTCATTCGCCCAAATGCAGCAATTCTGTTTATTGACGAATCCACTGAGGTGAAAGTGTGCCTCATCACTGAAGATGATTTTCTTCGAAAATTGATCATCATTTTCATAATAAGTCTGGATAACTTTAACACGTTGTTGGATTGTGTATCTCTCCAGGGTTCAAATTGAATAAGTCTGAAATAGAGAAATGTCAAATAAAATTCGGAAAAAAATTTGGCGTTTAGGTGTGGTTCACATTCAACATCGGCCCTTGAAATTTAACCACCCGATATTGGTTAATTCGATTCTCGATTAAAGATGTCAGCTTACGAGCCAAATTCTCGTCATTTGCGAGAGGTTTTACTTTTCAGCTTTATGCTAGGAACACAACTGCGACGAATGACGAATATTTGGTCGCGAATATTCGTCGCCAAAAATAAAACACATTGGTGTATATGAAAATGCACATAATGGTGGCGTTGGTCGAAATTCGTCATACTCAGCGAAGGTTGAAATAGATTAATTTTTAATTGTTTCGTCAGCGAACGACGAACAAAGCAGTATCAGGTGACCAGATTTCTTACATAAAGAAAGTATTTTTCATGACATAATACTTTTTATAATTTACATTAATCCATGTAGTAAAATATGTATGAAGATGCTCTCAAAATATAAAGTACCTGCAATAATTTCTTCAAAAATCCCTCTTTCGGAGGGGATTTATATAGGTTTACTTTTAATATGACCACCTTAGTATTTAAATTCCTTTTTTTTTCTTTGCACGGAATGTAAACAGTGTTCGTTGATATTGTGCTTCACACGACGAATTTATACAATGAATATTTGCCGGCGAATTCGTCGCGATGGGCGAAGTTCGCCGTTTGTCGCAATTGTGTTCCTAGCATTAATATGAAAAAATTTGCGGCTGAGGCTTATTGAATACTCTCAAATATCTATGGTGAGACCGCTATTAGTGAAAGTACATACCGAGAGTGGTTTCAATGATTCGAAGCATGGCGGTGAAAGAGAGGCGGCTCTCAAAGATGTAGAATTAGAGGCAACACTTGCTCAAGATTCATGTAAAACGCAACAAAAATTGCCAAAATCATTGCTAGCGACGCAACAGGCCTCACTGAAAGTCATGGGAATGACTCAGAAACAAGATAATTGGGTGCCGTACAAGTTGAAGCCGAGAGATGTTGAACAGCGTTTGTTGGCTTGTGAACAGATGATTGCAAGTCAAAGACCTAAGGGATTTCTGCATAGCATTGTGACCGAAGTGCAGAAAATCATGAAAGTATCCCGACCATGCTTCCAGGTTGACAGCCAAGCCGAATATTCATGATTTTAAGGTCATGCTCAGTAATTGGTAGGGCCAGCTCGGCGTAGTATATTAAGAGCTGTTAAAACCGACTGAAAAAATCACAGAGGATCGCTTTCGAATGCAATTAACGCATTTGAGATGAGCATTGGATTGTACAGCATGACAAAGCTCGACCCCATTTGGATTTATTTATTTATACCTATGGAGAATAACTCATTACAGACAGATACTATATCGCTCCTTTATTGCAACATAGTCATATCTCAAAAAAGCTCGTTTCGAGAAAAACGCATTTAAAGTTTTTAGTTTCCATACAAGTTTTAGCAAATTTTTTGCGAAAATATCTTCTAAAGGAAAAAGTTTAAAAGCAATTTGAATAAATTTTTGGCACAATATAAATGGTAGTACTGTCAACAATTCTACATTGTTAACTCGAAAAGCTCATTTTTTGAGATATGACTATGTTGCAATAAAGGAGCGATATATGTACACGCAAATGAGTTTAAAAAAAATTTACAAAAAATAGAAAAAATAGCTAATTACTGGAATTACAAAAATTTTTAATCGTTCGATGATGATGACTTTGTATACTTTTTGTAGTGTCTATTTTTAAGATTTTTAAGTCCTGATAAACCACGAGTATTCCAAGGAGGTCCAGAAGTTTCAGTTATAGAACCCTTTGGTACGCATTGCTCCATATGTTCAAAAAGAGTTTTATAAAAAGTTCTGACAATTTCATCCATCGCATCAGGAGCGGCACTTGAAGTGCTCAGGATATCAAACCAGTTTGTGGTTGTAAGTAAAAAATTTAATTGATCATAATCTGCAGCAGAATACTTTAAAACCGTTATTACAGTTTAAATCATACTGGAGATTGTAATTCAATTCTAGAGTGGGATGGTGCCGATCTTCAAGAGAAGGGATTGGGATATGACGCGATAAAGAGCATTCAGCAGGATCATTAACAAAGGCAAGATCAAGCAGTCTATCCGATTCGTTTCGGATATGTTGCGAAAGCGTTCAAGAATTACTGGCAAACGTTGAGTTCGGCTTATCCCAACCACCGTATTCTTTAGAAGTTACTCCCTTCGACTATCACTTGTTTCAATCAATGGTACACCAGAACTTACGATTATATGAAGAAATAAAAGATTGGATCGCTTCAAAAGCCTAAAGATGGGAGAAATTAGTGGCCAGCGATGAACAATAGTTTGAATCATAAACGTATAACCATTTTTTTTATTTTTTATTTATTTATTTATTTATTTTTTTTTGGACCAGTACTCAGGGGATGACCCCTACATATGCAGTGCATTGTACCAGAACTGGAAAAATAGGTTATGAGGAGGGGGAAAGAGGGAGTAGTGTTTGTGAACATTTGACTTGAACTTTCCAACGTTATAATAGACAGGAAACAGGCAACTTATTCCACAGACGAAGCGTACGGCTGAAAAACGAATTCTCTCTGTAATGCGTAGTACGATTCCCCGGGCAATCGACCACAAATGGATGAGCTCTGGACGATGAACGTGTGCTACGTAAAAATGTGCGAGTTTCAGGAACAAGATCCCTAATCTCTTTAGAGCGAAATCCATTGTAGTAACGATAGAACAGAGTAACGCACCCTACACTACGTCGATGCTGCAGTGAGTCAATAGAGTTGGATACCCTACTGTCACCGATGAGCTTCTTCGCCCTCTCCTGCACACGGTCGAGTAGCCCCAAAATAGACTTTGAGGCACCGGCCCAAACATGAGAGTTGTATTCCATTTTCGGTCGGATGTAGGTGGTATAAATAGTAAGGAGGTCGGATGGAGTAAAGTACATCTTACACCGTTTCAAAAAACCGAGGCACTTAAATGCTTCTTTAGAGACATGAAAAATGTGCTCGGTCCAGCGAACGTCACACTGTATATTCATTCCAAGGACATCAAGAGCATCCGATTCCTCAATATTCATACCATCCATGAGCACAGATGAAGCAGCATTTGTGGTCGTATATTTGTGTGTTAATAAGCAACACTGGGTCTTACGAGCGTTGAAGGCGACCCTGTTAATACGACCCCATTCGAAGATCAATAGAACATCACTATTCAGTGAATCGTTCATATTTAGTCTCTTGGCAGCGATCTCCAAAAGACTGGGCCTATAACTAAAAGAGTACGAATGGCAAATGCCGCTGCCATCTGCAAAAGAGTGGATAGGATTGGAAGTTTGATAGAGAAGGTCGTTTAGGAAGATAAGAAGTAGGGTAGCAGAAAGAACGGAGCCTTGCGGTACCCCCGAATTTATCTTGAACTCGTTTGATGAGATCCCATCTATAACAACTCTTATAGTGCGGTCCCTGAGAAAGCTCGATATAAACCGAGAGAAGTCGTCACCGACACCAAAAGCAGTGAGTTTTGCCAGTAGTGCACCATGCCACACTCTGTCAAATGCTTTGGAAATATCCAGAGCCACCACCTTACTTTTCCCGAAATAATGGATTAAAGCCTCCAATTTCGAAAAAAAAACTAAGGTGTAAGCCTATGAATCATTTCTTAAATATACTTTGTTTGAGTGGTACTTTTTTTGGAAAACAGTTCTTTAAATGGTGCACTTTTAACGAAATTTTATTTAATACAAAAGAAGGTAGTTTTTTACAGAAAATGTACTTTTTTATGAAGATACTCTTAACTCTTATAAGCTACTCTTAACTCTTATAAGCCCAGCAGTCCACAAGTTGTTACAATTTGCAAAGCATCCGATTGTAAGCGATTTTGTCAACAGAAAAAATCAAAATAAACACATCCAACACAACAAATAACTAGCATCCGATTCAGATTAGTATTTTTCTACTCATTTTGTTAAATTAACTGTACATAAGAAGCAAAGAAGAAAACAAATGCTAATAATATAGTTTTGAACTCATCCAATCTTCGCTTACAATGTATACAGTGTTGGATGCATCTTACGGCCTAGGCCATCGCTGTGTAAATGTAAGTAGGAATTGTATACAGACTTCGGATGGGTCGCACTTACATTGTCAATGCTCTCAGATCGAAGATGTATGTGACAAAAAGTTCACTGGGAGCTTATAAATAACAATATTTCTCTTTCTAAAATCTCAACTCTTAAAATTTATAAATTATGGAAAAATCTTTCTATATTTATGTGTTGTATTCTAGGCGGGAGAGCCAGCATTTTTGCTTCATAAAATTTATCCTTGGTCAGCACACCCTTCAACTTAAGAAAAATTATTTTAAAAAAATAAAAATGGGCAAGACAAAAGCTGTGAAAAAAATATATCTATAGACAAAAAACCAAACAAACATTTATCTTATACAAGTCTGCGTGCTTTAAATTTCACCGATATGTGCCGCCAAACTTTTCTTTCTATTATCCACTTGTTTTTGTTGGCTAGAAAGTGATTTGAATATGCATAAATTATGGTTTCAGACATTTATTAGAAAATTTAATAAAAACATTTTTGAACAATGAAAAACGAAATAAAAAAAAAATGAAAAATGTTTCATTGCTGGAAAATAAATAAATTAAGTCTTTAGTAATGGGAGAAGACGCAAAAATATAATAAAAAAAGAAATTGAACAAATCTTTAAAGACTTAAAGCAAAGATTATAAATATATAAAGATGTTGCACGTAGAACATTAAATAGAGAACAAAAATTGTTTGCCGGTATAAAATATATTATTTACCTTACTTACGGTGTGAAACTAATTTTTGTTAGTCTGAGCAGTATTGAAGGTATATACACTGGGCACTGATCAGTTTTAACTAATTAAATTTCAACGTTTTAAATGCTGTGATAACGTTTGTTTGGGTCGTTCCGTGTGTAAAGTTCACAAACATTACTCCCCCTTTCCTCCTTCTCATAACCTATTTTCCTAGTTCCAGTACAATGCACTGCATATGTAGGGTCTATCCCCTGAGTACTGGTCCAAGATAAAAAAAAAAAATGGTGACAGCCAGCTTGACTGCGGGTAGTTTGAAATCAAGGTAAATAGTATCGGACAGCTTGAGTTCAAACAATCTTACTTTTTAATTTGTTAAATTTTTGTTGAACTTTATTATTTTTTTTTATATTAAAAATATTTTTGGTTTGTACATACATATGTACATCGGGTTCTAGTGCAAGTTTTTTCTTTCTTAAGTTTTTTCTTAAGAAGGATTTTTTACAATACAAATTTGCTGTGATCAATAATTATTGATTGAAGAAGACAAGAAAAATAATAATCAAATCTTTAGCTGGGGGGCAACTAGCTGTTTCGTAGTCGCTACACTACTCATCAGCACCCACTGGGATTTGTACTCGGGTCATGACGTATCATGATCTGCTGCTTTAACCACTCAAGCTCTAAACACTTAGACGGCAGCAGACTTCACAACTTCACGACTACAAATGAAGTTAGCTTCAAATGCTGCCGTCTCGTCAGCAACATAATTATTTTAAAGACAGCAGCAGCACTATGTGTATTTAAGCAATGCAAATTTTAGAGGTGCCACATATATATTTCACATGAATAAAATTAAAATTACCGACTGAAAACGTAATAATATCACGTAAAATTATAAAAACTAATCAATTTATTTGTTTATTTTATTTATGTAAAGTTTATTTCTATTAAATATTTCAAACGAATTTTAGTTCTTATTGCTGCCAATTTATATTTATAGTGGCAGCACTGCATTTACTTTTTGCTGCTTACGAAAATATAGATTAATCTAAGTTGGCAGCAGCAGCAAATGTTGTTGTGAAGTGGTGCTGCTGTGATGTCGTTAAAATAATCGTGTGCATTTAAACACATGTATTTTATTTTTGACAGATTGCTGCTTGCTGTCTGCTGTCGTCTATGTGTTTAAAGCTTAAGCCACCGAGCATTTAATTATTTTCTATCTATATTCATCTCATATTGCATCACATATGCATCTTACTTTTGGTAGAGCAAACGATGGAATCTGGTATTTTCCAGTCAAGAGCAAAAGCTCCGTTTTCTGTGGATTTGCACTTAGACCACTATTAGTGTACTATTCAAGGTGCATTAACGTCTACACGGTGGCAGCACTAGAGCAAAATTACAACAATACAACAAAAGCAGGCATGTGGTAAGCTATGTTTACCAAAAATATTTGTAACTTTTTTCACAATTATAAACTATGAATATAACTTTTCATAATTATAAATTATTCTTATTTAAATTACTTTTATGTTCACAAAATAATTTTTATATGTTTAATTCAGAATAAAACACTAAACTCACTTTCAAAAATGTAAACAATACATTTGACGTAAATAGCTTACCATATTGCCAGTAGCAAAAAAATGTCACATGCCGTAGCGCTGCCACCTTGTAGATATTAATGCACCTTGGTACTATTCGTCAATGAGCATGAGGTGGAGAGCACAAACGTGAGATCTACAGAGTAGAGGCAGAGATCCAGTGTTGCCAGGAGATTTTTGGGAAATCCCTACCATAGTTCATAAAAGTCGTTATTTTTCCCTACAAACAAAAAAATATTTCCCCGCATTTTTCCCTATGCATTTTTTCATTTAAATAATATTAAATAAATTTTTTTAATACAATTTTTATATTTATTGTAAATTCAAACAAGTAGAACTTTCTACTAAAAAGTAAAAAATATAACTTAAGCCATATAAATAAATTATTTTAAGTAACTTGGTTGCATTCTAATTCAAACCGGTATATGCGTTTTGTGATGGAATAAGAAAGAATATCACAACGTTAACAGAAATGCGACTTTGCAGGAGTTGAAAAAACGCAACAGAGCTAGTTTCATCAATATGCAACTTTTATTGTAATTATTACGTGTAAAAGCCATTAAATCTTTGCGACGAGCTGTGTTTATGTAAAATTTTGTTAAAATCATTAACAAACTTTAGTTCGCAAAAAATGTGAGTTTGGGGGGTCCTTCTACTGAGATCAATAGTATATAGATATCCAATCATTTAATATGCTTAGTTAGGAGATCTTTGTGATACAAGTTTTTTAAGGAAGTTATGGCGTGTACTGACAATGCATATGGAATTTGAACCTTCACGGCTTACAGTGCAAACCGGAATAGGTAAAAAACTGTGTACTCGTGTTTCTTTTTTGTCTCTTTTCGCCGTTGTCCGGAATAGGTGGCAAGCTGTGTACACGTGTTTTTTTATTTTTCACTGTTTTCCGTGTTTTCTTTATATGCCCATTCTTGATTTTTTTTTTAATGTACTTCATTACCTGGCAGTGTGGAAGGTGTTGGACTAAATTTTGTTAGCCTGAGCAGTGTCGAAGGTATATACACTGGGCACTGATCAGTTTTAACTAACTTAATTCCAACATTTTAAATGCTGCAATAGAGTTTGTTTGAGTCTTTCGTGTTGTTATTGTTGAAGTTAAACCTCCACGAACACTACTCCTTCTTTCCTCCTCCTTATAAACAATTTTTCTAGTTCTAGTACAATGCACTGCATATGTAGGGGTAATCCCCAGAGTACTGGTCCAAGATAAAAAAAAATGAGAAGTGCAGAGCTCAGTTGCTGTGCAAGTATATTCGGGTACAATATTATCGGCATATGCCTCTCTCCTAAATTAACTAGTACCTAATTCCAGGAACTGAACCTAGAACAAACATATTCTTTGAATTCGTTTAAAAACAGTTTTTTTTTTTTTTTGCTTTAACAAAAGGTGTTTACTAAATTTGCTGTGTCTTTTAATTAAATTTTATTTAATTGTTAAATAGCATTTAATTATTGAAATTCAATTGTCACTGCATTAATATTTAATTAAATAAATAACTTAATATACAGTTGCACACTTGCGTTATTGAAAAAACACACATTTTACCACACACTCCACTTAAAGCCTTTTCATTTGTTTCATTAATTAAAATTAAACTTGATAAAATGCATAAATTTATAATAATATTTAGAAAGTTAATTGATTATCATTGTTCTCAAGCTCATATATTATAAAGGCTGTCTCAGTAAAAAAGCACATTTTTATATTAAAACAAAAACATATAAAGGGTGTTTTTTTAAGCTAGATAGAACTTTAAATTGTAAAAAGTAACACAAAAAATTAAATTTTGATGAAACATTTTTTTTATTTGTTTCAGTATACTCTGACAAATCATCATGAATAGACTCACGCTTGAACAACGCTACGAAATTATCCAAATTTACTTTGAAAATCAGTCGTCGATTCGCGCAACTTATAGACGACTTCGTTATTTGTATGGCGTACATAATCGTCCATCTGAACAAGCCATTCGTCGAACTGTGGATAGATTTCGTACCACATACTCTCTAGAGGATGCAATAACACCAGCACGTCGAAGGAATGTGCGTACTGAAGAGAATATCGCCGCTGTAAACGAAAGTGTGGAAGAAGATCCAAATTTATCGATTCGTCGTCGGTCGCATGAATTGGGGCTCTGTCCGTCCACTACGTGGAAAATTTTGCGCAAAGATCTCGGCCTACACCCGTATAAGATCCAGCTGGTGTAGGAATTGAAGCCACGAGACCATTGTATGCGTCGTTCTTTCGCCGATTGGGCTCTAGAGCAGTTGGCAACTGACCCGTTGTTTTATCGCAAAATCGTGTTCAGCGATGAGGCGCATTTTTGGCTTAACGGGTTTGTTAATAAGCAAAATTGCCGCATATGGAGTGAGACCAATCCACAAGAGACCCTACAGACTCCATTACATCCAGAAAAATGCACTGTTTGGTGCGGTTTTCATGCTGGTGGCATCATCGGACCTTATTTCTTCAAAAATGAGGCCGGAGCTCGCGTTACGGTCAATGGAGATCGTTACCGCACCATGATCAATGATTTTTTGTTTGAAAATATGGATGACATTGATCCGGAGGAGATGTGGTTTCAACAGGATGGCGCTACGTGCCATACGGCGAACGCAACCATCGACTTACTGAAATCAAAATTTGGCGATAAGTTGATTTCGAGAAATGGACCTGTCAATTGGCCTCCAAGGTCGTGCGATTTGACACCTCTCGATTATTTCCTGTGGGGCTGCGTGAAGTCACTGGTTTATGCTGATAAACCAGCAACAATTGACGCCTTGGAGGCCAGCATTGTTCGTGTTGTTCGTGACATACGGCCAGCAGTGCTCGAAAAAGTGGCCCAAAATTGGACGTCCAGAATGCGCTTCGTCAAGAACAGCCGCGGTGCCCATATGCCCGAAATCATTTTCAAATGTTAATGTCACGTATTGATCTTTCGAATAAAAAAAATTTTTGATTACAATTTAATTTTTTGTGTTATTTTTTACAATTTCAAGTTCTATCGGGCTTAAAAAAACACCCTTTATTTGTTGAGGAAGTTGTAAATTTCTTTGTTGGAATATAAAGAACACATTTTGCGATTAAGTATGGCATAAAAAAATGCAACAAAAGACCGCAATCACTGAAATTTGCCAATAAGGTTTATCAGAAATGTGTCGGATTCAGGGCTTGTTTCTGGTTCATTTACAAAGGCCCAAAGAAAAGGTCGGTCCGCTGTAATTCACATCACATTCCGAAAATCGCTGTTCGCGATATCTTGCTGAAACCACGTGTTATCCATTTGCAGCCACAAAAACTTTGTTATCATGTACACCAAACATTCTACTCTCTTCTAATTCTGTTGATTTTTTACTTTAAACCAAGTATGCCCAGCCCTATGCGCTTGATACTCAATTGTTTTTGTAAATGCGCTTAGCTATATGGCTGTGCTCTTTAATACCAAAACACTGCGCTCAGCACTAGCAATGAAAAATACACAAACAACTTCGTCTTATAATATAAGAAAAAATATATAAGACTTATATATTTTTTTGTCGTTCTTCACTGTACACACACACATAAGCAAAAACAACACTTTCGTATGTTTTGCTGGTAAACATTGACGACAGCGATTATCAGTGTGACTTTTGTTTTTGTAAATGTTTTGCTTTTTACAACAAAAAAATATTAAATAAAAAAATAGTTTTTCCTTAAATGTATTGGTGTTTACTCTTCCATATAGAACTTGTGGGCACCACTGCTTTAAACTATTGCAGTTTTGTTCGTAACGCCTTTAATAAATTGTGTCCTGCAATTTTGTGATCAACTGTTAAAGAGCTCTGCACAACAATATTAATTGGCATGTAAAACGAAACTCAAATTTACGTTTTTAAAATGGAAGTTCATTAAAATACCAAATTACTAACCAACCGTTATCATGATAAATAATAAACGACGCCCACAAATTCAGCCACGTTCAACACCCATTACACGAGCATATTTTCCTACACGCCAGCAAACCCATTTACCATGAAACTGAAAGCTTATTCACGGTAGTAAATGTGCATTAAAAAAGTTACACCGCAAAACATTTAAATTAAACTGCTGATTTTAAACAACGTCAGTGGAAATCAACTTAATCTTTTGATAATTGAGGCAAAAGTTGTGAATGTATTCACATATATTTAACCAAAAAAATTAAAAGTTTTGAATTCGTGTTTACACAGGTGGTTCGGAAACTTCTTAGCCTATCAATGAAAGAGAATAGTTAATTTTTCAAAAATATTTTTATTTTTCAATATAATTTCTTGAAACTTCAATACACTTAGTCTAACGTTTTTCTAGCAATTCTATCCCTTGATTAAAATAGTTTTCCTCAAGGTCTTCAAACTAGTGGTTTACAACTGTAATTTCATCTTCATTTGAGGTAAAACACTTGCCAGCAAGGAATTTTTTTTAGATTTGGGAACAGGTAAAAGTCACTGGGAGCTAAATCAGAAGAATAACCCACCTTATTAGCACTCTTGTGCGCTGGTGCGTTGTCTTGATGAAAAATTATTTTTTTGTGTTGTAATCCAGGACGTTTTTCTCGAATTTGTACATTTAATTGTTCCAAAAGGTTGCAGTAGTACTCTGAATTTATTGTTTTACCCTTTTGCATATAGTCAATCAATAAAATACCTTTGAAGTCCCAAAAAACCGCTGCCATAACCTTACCAGCCGATTGAATTATTTTTGCCTTCTTTGGGGCACTTCCTCCAGCTTCAGTCCATTGTTTGGATTGTTCTTTTGTCTCTGGAGTATAGTGATGGATCCATGTCTTATCAACAGTTATGAAACGACGGTTCAAATACATTTTATTTCGCTTAAAACGATTCAAACAAGCTTGAGAAATGTTCATTCTTATGACTGTTAACAAACGCGGCACCCATCTTGCAGAAAGCTTTTTCAGCTGTAGTTCTTCATGAAAAATTAAATGGACTCGATCATTTGAGATGCGCATGATATTAGCTATTTCACGCACTTTTATTCGTCGATCATTTAATACCATATCATGCACTTTGGCTACAATTTCTGTTGTTGTTGCTGCTTTTGGACGTCCACTACGTGGTTCATCTTCAATGCTTGTGTGACCACGTTTAAATTCAGCAACCCAATTTTTTTACCGTTGCATATGAAGGAGCACTTTCACCTAACACATTCACCATATCACTATGAATTTCTTGTCCCGATAAACGTTTTTTATGTAAATATTTAATGACACCACGCACTTCTAGTTTTTCCATTTAAAAAAATCGCGGATGCGTCTTTTGTAAACACCTGTTTCTATATGAAGGAGTTATCACATCGAAACAAAATTTAACATGTGTTCATAGCAGAGATGGAAGTTGCCAAAACACTTAACTTTTTTCTGTTTATACCGCGCTTCTTGTGCTAGGCTAATAAGTTTCCGAACCGCCCTCGTAACTGGGGCAATACTAAATTATTTTGTAACAAATTTCTTTTAAATTATTTTCAAAGTATTTTTTAAAGATAATTTATAGATTATTTTTGCTTATCCTGGATCAATAATAAGCCTTGATTTTTAACAGAATAAATAAAATAATCAATGAATGAGAAGGAGCAGGATGAAAGATGGAAAAGTATTTATAGGCAATTGCCTGTCGTTACGATGAAAGCTCAGACGTTTATTTTACTATGTTGACGAAGTTGGTATTAACTATCATTGATTTGACTATTAAGTAGCCAGTATTTATATACCTTCTATACAACAGAGTCAACAATAATTAACCCGACATCCCTTATATTGCAAAATAGTTTGATTTAACCCTTAAATAATGAGGAGAAACATAGTTGCACAAATGGTGAGTTTGGTTCACCGGACATTGTCTATTTATTTATTTATTTTTATATTGTTACGTTTTAATTATTAAAACCACTTTTGCAAATTACAAATGTTTGCTGCATAGTTCCTAAATACTTCACAACTTTAGTTACACTTAACAGCACTGTGTATTAGCACACTAGACTTGCTTACTTTTCTGACTTAAGACTGTCTTTCGATACGTTCAACATTATACTTTGCCTCTACCGAACATCTGCCCGCTATTTATACTTCTCTATTGCTTGCTATCATAATCATGAAATATCTAGTAGTTTGTGAATGATCATTCCGTACTTAAATATATATAATTTTAAACGCGTGCAACAACAACGATAAAAGCATTTATTATTTGTTCACTTGGAATTTTTCGTTCCTTAGACAATGTATGTTGTTTGTTTGTGTGTTGTGTTTTTAATTTTTTTTCATTTTGGACCAGTACTCAGGGGAAATAGGAAAATAGGTTATAAGGAGTAAGAAAGAGGGAGTAGTGTTTGTGGACGTTTAACTTCAACAATAACAACACTAAAAACCAAAACAAACTCTATTACAGCATTTAAAATATTTGAATTAACTTATTGGAATTAACTTATTGGCGGCCATTCAGGCCGTCTCAATTTACAAAAGGAAAAACTTAAGCCAGGAAACCTTATTGGACATCTTGCAATCTTAAAGGATTTCAGAGACGTTTTCGATATGGCTCAAACAAGTGACGTTATACATCCGTCTAACTTCTTTGCCAGGAAGTTTAAGATCATCTTCCCAACAAGGGTGGAATGGAGCATGAATCCAAGATGGTTGCGGGATGCTTCACAAAAGTGGTACACGTATGGATCCAAAACGCTGCAAGGTGTTGAAGCGGGCCTAGAGCGCGCAAATATATAACTCTTAGCAAAGATACTACAATCGTCCAAGCGGAATTATACGCCATAAGGGAAGCGGCTGAAATACTCTATGATAGGGGGGGCACAAGGGAGGTAGAAAAGAGGGAGTAGTGGAGTCAAGTACTCGAAAAAACAAAACGTATTTTTAATTTACTAAAGGTATTTTAAATTAATTTGGCTTCAATAAGGGTTTCCTGAATGAGGAGATAAAGAAATGAACGGAACGAGACAGCTGGTCTTGAACACTCCAAGAAATTTCTAAATTTTAAAAACAAGAGGCCAGAACTTGCTCTAAAACTGGACAGGAAAAGTCTCAGAACATTGACAGGCGCACTTACAGGTTATTATAACTGCCATAAGAACCTGCTTAGGATGGGCATTTCCAAAGCAGACATTTGCAGATGAAGAGGAGTCAATGGAGCCCTTAATCACCCACTGTGGAGCACTGGGACACAGAAAATATAGGCTACTACAAACTCACATGTTAAGTGAATGTGACTTAATATGAAGCTTGTCCGTTTTCTAGACGTATTTAACCCATAATGGGGCAAGGGGAGCACAATAGATCAACACTGATCGCAGTGAAAATGGCTGATGAGGACCATATCAAATCCAATAATAATAATAATTCAGTTTATTTTCGGTTAATTCTTTATCATACCTCGTAGATCAAGGATGTCTAACAAAGTCACTCACTAACTAAATAAGATGTGCAGCGAATAACTCAACATATTGGCCTTCATGAGTTGTATCACTCGAATGGCAAAGCCAGGATGAGTCGTCAACATTGAAATCAATATATAATCATATCCCTCTACGCGGGGTTTGGTTTTCTATAAAGTCGATAACAATTAACCCGACAACTGGTTCCCACTGTCACAGTTTTTCTATTTTTTTTTTCGCATTAAATTTTAATTTCTCATTTTATATAAGTAGTTATAAAATAATATTAATTTTAATTGTTTAATAAAGCTTTTTCAGAATTTAAATTCAATCGGTATTGTTGCATTTCATTAATTATTTACAATAACTTACTGCTACATAATTGAATAATTGAAAGTTTGTTTTGCGCAATGAAATACATATGCAATGAAATACATACTCGTAGTGATTTTTGAAACTTAAGGTCAAATTTAATTCAGTAAAATATGAAAAGGGTGAATTTTCATTTAAAATCGCTCAGAGAACCTTATAATGTATTAATTGTTTTAAAGCGATTTAAAAAACTTGACAATAGCTGTAAGAGATTTTTTTAAATAAATTGATTAATTAACAGCTATTTACCCTAGAGTCATAACGTATCTAAAGCTGGATTTACCTATTGTTTCGGAAAAAAAAAGTTTTGTTCTAAACCTAGTTTACCTTTTTAAGAGTTTGTTGTGAAACGATTCACCCATTTGAAACGACAAGTTTTTCCTTTATAGACTGGGATAGCTCCGAACTCAAACAGTTCATTACAAAAATATATGTATATTTCTGGCCTGAGAATAAAAAAAACTCATTACACTATCATTCCTTTATTACGATTAATTATTGTCTTTATCTACGACAGATTACCGTGTCAATGCAACTGGACATCTCGTAGCCTCTACATCTGCGGTCGCTTTGTCTTAGTTAAACGTATCCCGAGCTGTATGCGCTATGCGGAGTAGTTTGAGCGTGGTGTAGAGCAGTGATGTTAACTGTACGGTAATTACCGTATTATACGTAAATTTTGTCCGTCAAGCAGTAGCACGGTAATTTTATTACCTGTAAAGTAATTTTCAAAAAAGTTATTTTTATTGTCGTATACTCTTTCTAATTCAAATATATAGTTTCTCTTATTTGTAAGAGCGAAAGCACACAAATACAATATAACTGTTCGATAGATACATACATACATACATACATACATACATACATACATACATACATACATACATACATACAGGTGGCGTGGGTGCGAGCGTTCAAGGTAAAGCGCTGGCTTCCCATTGAGTGTAGCCAGTTAGCGATCCTTGTCCCTGCTCAAACCAAGTTGTCACACGGCCTTCTCGTGGCGCTACTGAATAGTTCTCAAAAGTTGAGAATGAACTAACTGTGTGACAGCGATAATGGATTGGATGACGACCTGACGCAGACGATTATGGGCTGGGAGCTGACGTATTCCGTGACCTGATTAAGCACGAGTGACATCGGGCTGAAATGGCTCACGGGCTAATGCGGAAGCTACCTCCGTCCCGGTAAAACCCTGGCAGGGGCTTAAAGTATGATCAAAGTTTGTAGCCAATAGTTTTTGGCTGTGCAGGGTTAGTTGAGATGACTCCTAATCAGCTCCCGACCTGGCTCTGTACACAAGTCTCATAAGGCCTTGTGTCAACCCTCGCGAGGAACTCACTGCTTGCATAGCCACCCTCGGGGTCACTACAAGGGTAACTGCACATTCACTCAACAAAAAGTGAACTAAATTTTAATAAAATTAACTTAACCCGGAAAATGCGGGAATGTTTTGGACAAAGAAAAAACTTTTTATTGAGTGTGCGGCAAACGGAGACTACAGCTTTAAGCGGGGACCCAACTGAAAAAATGAATAAAAGTAATAATAATAATAATGAGAGTATAAATGAGTTGAGCATGGGTGAAATTGTAAACCCTTTTGCTAAGAAATCGGTGATAACCAGATCACCTCCTACAGCGGTGAGTAGGACCGTTCCGGTGCCAGGCACCGTTGAAAATAGTGAAAATGGACAAAATAACGTCCAGAGGCTAGGAGAGAAGATCTCAAAGCTCGTAGCTTTCCTAAAGGCACGTTCAAACGTGCATAAGGAAATAGTGACAATGTCACGTGAGATACAGGCATTGTACATGCAGGTCTCAGATGAATTGAGTAGTGGAAGTGCTAGTAGTACAAACAAAGCACATACTAGTACGCATACTCAAACAGACGAACCACCAAGGCTCAATCCTGTGATGGGCGGAACTCCAAAGCGTAGAAGGGAGGACTTAAGCCCAAAAGGTAACAGAGCTAAAAAGAATAGGGGAACAACCCCTAATAAAGTAGTCAGGGTAGGTGGACACACTATACCCAAGGCTATAAACTTAAACTTGGCTGGCAAACCGGATCTAAGTGCTAAAGATCCTGGCTGGGTTAAGGTTGGCCCAAGGGCTAAAACAAAGAAAGCGTCCGTTAAACCAGATGCTATAGTGATTAAAACCTGTGGAGATACTTCCTATGCGGACATTCTCAGACAGGTGAAGAGGGACCCTAAGCTAAACAACCTGGGTCAAAATGTGAAGAGCATTAGGAAGACAGGGAAGGGTGAACTGTTGTTTGAGCTGAATAGACCCGCGCACCAGAATACGGGCGAATTTAGGTCGGCTATGTGAAGAGCATTAGGAAGACAGGGAAGGGTGAACTGTTGTTTGAGCTGAATAGACCCGCGCACCAGAATACGGGCGAATTTAGGTCGGCTATAGAAGAGGTGCTAGGTGATGCTGCTAAGGTTAGATCACTTTCTCATGAGGTCAGGCTTGAGATTAGGGATATAGACGAAGTAACCTCTAAGGAGGATATTTATGAAGCTCTCGTCAAAATATCTGACGAATTTAAAGCTTTGCACCCTACGGCAGTTAAGTCGCTAAGGAGAGCATACGGTGGGACACAGACCGCCACAATTGGCGTGAGTGCACTGATAGCTCGCCGCCTTATAGAGATGGCAAAGATACGTATTGGCTGGGTGGTTTGCCGAATACGCGAAAAGGTAGCACCAAAAAGATGCTTTAAATGTCTGGATTATGGACACGTAGCAGGGAACTGTAAGGGGCAAGACCTTTCAGGGAATTGCCTACGGTGTGGCAAAACGGGCCACAAAATTGGAACCTGTTCCAATAAACCATCCTGCTTGCTCTGCAAGAAGGGAGCAGACACCGTTAGTGACCATGTCACCGGAGGTGCAGTTTGCCCGTTTTATAAAAGAGCTCTACAGAAACTTAGGGAGTAGAGTAGAACCTAAGTCACCAAAATGCGTATATTACAGTTAAATCTCAACCATTGTCAGGCAGCCCAGGAGCTTCTTAAGCAAAGCGTTCGAGTAAACTGGGTTTCCGATAACACGGGTACATCGGCAATATGGAACACCAGCACGCTAACCATACGCGATAGAATAACAACGCAATGTGGATATGCTCGAGCGGTTATATCTGGCATCACTATTTACAGCTGTTATATACCCCCTAGGTATTCTATAGAAGACTTTCGGGTAATAGTTGACAGTATTGTAACGGATGCAGTTGGAAGAACCCCCGTAATAATAGCAGGTGATTTCAATGCGTGGGCTGTTGAATGGGGCTGTCCCTCAGCAAACGCAAGAGGAAGAATACTCTTGGAAGCCTTTTCTGTACTGAGTGTTGTACTCATCAATAATGGAGTTGAACACACCTTCAGAAGGGGTGATGCTGGCTCAGTAATTGACATTACATTCGTCAGTGCCAGTATCGCAACCCAAGTGAACTGGAGAATATCTGACATCTATACACATAACGATCATAGTGCTATAATAATAGATGTGCAAGACGCACAGCCCCGTGCTATTGTACAAGCACGTGTCTTGACAGGATGGAAGGTAAATACCTTTGATAAGGATAGCTTCGCAGCCTGCATGGAGAACATGGAAATGGCTGGTTCAGCAGAAGACATGGCAGTGCAATTAGTGCGCAATATCACTAGTGCCTGCAATGTAGCTATGATAAGGCGAAAAAGATCGCCAAATAAGCCTCCAGTGTATTGGTGGAATGATGAAATTGCTAGCTTGCGTTCAGAGTGTATTAGCGCCCGAAGGCGGTATACACGAACGAGGGGTCGGTTAGAGAATAACGTGCAGCACCAGTTGTATAGGGATAAAAGAAAGGCATTGAAGATTGCAATTCGTAGGAGCAAGCGTAGGTGTTTCCTGGATGCTTGTGATGAAATAGATAGTAATCCTTGGGGCTTAGCATATAAGCTAGTAACCAGGAAACTTAAATGTCTTGGCCCATCACCGCCAAGAGAAGAGAATATCCTCAACGGAATTGTAGACCATCTTTTTCCTCAACAGGAAGCTCCGACATGGCAACACAGCTATCCAGCTGAATTATTCGACATTCCTCCGGTTACGGTCGTCGAGATAGAAGGTGCTGTCTCAAAATTCAAAGACAAAAAGGCACCAGGCTTAGATTGCATCCCAAATATGGTACTGAAGGAGGCTGTTAAGCTCCATCCTGATTATTTCCTGAAAGTAATAAGCGCATGCTTGATTCAGGGAACTTTTCCAACAATCTGGAAGAGGCAGAAATTGGTGTTGTTACCTAAGGATAACAAGCCGCTAGACGACCCTTCCTCCTATCGTCCGCTCTGTATGATAGATACAAGTGGAAAACTTCTGGAGAGTATAATCTGCAGAAGATTGGAAGATTGCGTACAAGCTAACCTAGGTTTATCAGATAACCAATTTGGCTTCAGGAAAGCAAAGTCAGCGGTGGACGCTATCAAAGTTGTAGTAGAAACCGCTGCTCAAGCTATCCAAGGGAAGAGGTGGAGGAATGGAACAAAAGGGTATTGTGTGGTTATAACCCTAGATGTAAAAAACGCCTTCAATACGGCAAACTGGGAGCATATAGTTAATGCTTTGGTCCGTATAGACATCCCAGGGTATCTACTAGCAATTGTACGGGACTATTTCCGGGATAGAGAGCTAGTTTATGATACCGATAAAGGTACTAAGAGGCGCAAGATCATTGGTGGGGTGCCTCAAGGTTCAGTTCTTGGCCCACTATTGTGGAACGTCATGTACGACGGAGTATTAAGATTGGATCTACCGGAAAAGGTGAAGATAGTTGGATTCGCAGACGACTTAGCGTTAGTGTGTGAAGGGAAAGAGTTACTAGAGGTGGAAACCATTGTAAACGCCAGTATTCAGATCGTAAGATCTTGGCTAAGATCAATGGGCCTAACTCTAGCTGACCATAAAACGGAAGCGGTTCTGATTAGTAGTAGGAAAATTAGGGAAACTGTCAGGCTAAATATTGGCACGTGTAGCATAGAATCTAAGGAATGTTTAAAATACCTTGGGGTAATGATTGACACTCGTCTGTCTTTTCAAGAGCACTTGAAGTACATAGGCAGTAAAGCATCAAAAACATGCACAGCGCTATGCCGGATCATGCCGAATACAAGAGGTCCAAAATATCTGCAGAGGAAATTACTCTCTAGTGTAGTAAGAAGCATTATCTTATATGCATCGCCTATATGGTCAGGCTCACTTAGATATCCTACTTATGTGAACCTGATATCTCCTGTGTATAGGCTGATCGCCTTGCGTGTATGTAGCGCATTCCGAACTGTATCGGACCTGGCCGCTTTTGTCATTGCCGGCATGATACCGATCGAGCTAGAGGCCGCTTCGGACATCTCGGTTGGGTTGAGAGAATCGTGTCTGCGAAAATGGCAAGAAAGATGGGCGACAGCTGACAAGGGAAGATGGACCTACTTACTGATACCAGACATCAGAGCATGGCTATCAAGAAAGCATGGCGATTTGAACTACTATATTACACAGTTTCTAACTGGGCATGGTTGTTTTAGGTCGTACTTGTACCGTTTTGGACATGACAGTACTCCGTTCTGTCCGAGTTGTGATGGTAATGTCTTGGAAGATGCTGAGCATGTGTTCTTCATCTGTCCACGGTTTAATAGTGATAGGGAATATTTAGAAACAGTCCTAGGACGTAGCATCAGTCCGAGCAGTATCGTTCCAATCATGTTGGAATCTTTGTGCAACTGGACGTACGTCTGTAGTTTTGTAAAATTGGTTTTGTTGGAACTTCGTAGGTTAGAACAGATTCGCAGCAGAATCAATGTAGTTTAGTTTAGAAGTAGGGTGTATCACCTTTCCCACCCCGAGACGTAAAGCCGTCCCTCGGGGAGCATCTGGGTCAGGGCGAAGGGGTGTTTTTTAGCGAGTTAAAGTCTCGCACTACTGGCAACCACCATCACTGCCAGTGCCTTTCGATGGTTTTTCACCCCGCGAATAAAAAAAAAAAAAAAAAAAAAAAAAAAAAAAAAAACATACATACATATATACATACATACACATATAAGCACATTCATACCATGAATATATACTATACATATACGTAACTATCGTGAAGGGTATTTTAGATTCGGCCCAGCCGAATATACCATACTCCTACTTGTTGTAATAACGGAATTGGATTTTATTTATTGAATTAGATGTTTTGTGCTTTTGTATGTTTTCTAAAGTGTATTTTTTTTTTTTTTTTTTTTTTTTTTTTTAAAAGTAATTTTTTGGGAAAAAATTGCCGTTATAATAGCATTTTGGAAATTTCCTTTTTTTTCAAAAGTACCTACATTCATCTTGACGCTCATATTGTTAAAAGTAATCTTAAGAAAAGCTTTTATTTTTCAAATTAAAATTGTATTTCTGGAGCTGGAATTTAGTGCCGATTGCAGCTTTCCTATTCTTTCCTAACTTCTGTAACCAATATGAATTCTTTGGAAAAGTTAACAAGACCAAATCACAACAAAACGCTATGAAACTGTGATACAAACAAATTACAAAGAGGAATCAATTCTAAATGCGTCTTTCGAAAAAATTATTTATCTTAGTTAGCTTGACAATCACGATTCGCATTTAATATTTATTTTTTTTTTTTTGTATTTTGTATTTATTTTTCTTACAACTCTCGGAAACGAAAAAGTTTTTGAAGTTTCTTGTTTTTGTTAGACGTGCTTTTGAAAACTTCCACAAAGTTCCCGGGGTCGTTCGAGTTGTAATGTTTTCCCCAATGTTCATTTAAATTTTAAATATTTGATTACTCGAAAGGAAGAGTTGTTCATGTATGTTAAATTGATTCTTTGATCAGGAACACATATTAAAGTTGATTCCTTAGTTTGTGGTAAAGCGAAACACGCGTGTGTGTTTATTTTAACAAGAGGGATAGATGATGTTCACAATCCCCTGTGTAAACATACGTTTGTGTATGAAATTATGTCCCCCAAACCAAATAAATACTGGCTTTATAAAGTCAACGCTAAATACGCAACGGATATTTGTTTGGTTACAAATACAACAATATACTTAAATAAAGGGTGGTTTATAAAAAGGTATAAAACTTTAAGATGGCAGCACTTTTTTAACTGATCATTTTTTATCTTGGACCAGTACTCACGAGATGGCCCCTACATATGTATGTAGTGCATTGTACTGGAACTAGAATAATAGCTTATGATGAGGAGGAAAGAGATAGTAGTATTTGTGAAGGTTTAACTTTAACAATAACAACACGGAAGACTAAAAGAAACACTGTTACAGCATTTAAAATGTTGGAATTAAATTAGTTAAAACTGATCAGTGCCCAGTGTATATACCTTCGGCACTACTCATATTAGCAAAATTTAGTCCAACACCTTCCACACTACAATGTAATGAAATGCATTGAAAAGAAATTAATAATGAAAATACATATATAGAGAAAACACGGACACATCTTGCCACCTATTCCGGTGCCATGTGGTTTCAAACCACATGTCAGCTATAGTGATTTATATATAGGTCGTTTTGGCATTTCAGCATGAACAGACTGACTGACGCCTGAACAACGATTCCGAATTGTGGAATTTTTACTTTTAACAAGTTTGCCATTGTTGCGGACTTTTATAAGCGAATTTATTTTAGCGACGAAGCTCATCTTATGTAGCGTTTAGACATGAAAGTAATTGAACCATTTGAAAAACGTTTTTTCCACAAATAGGTCTGATAATGCAAATGAGTCGCCGCCTGTTGTTAGTAGACCTCCTGTGCCTTTAAGATTCAATTTTGAAGAAGTTGATAATGCTATTGGTAATCTAAACCTTAAAAAAGCTCCAGGTATGGATAAAATCAGCAACAAATTGCTCGTAGAGCTGCCTCGTGTAGCTAAAAGAATTGTTCTTTTTATTTTTAATGCTATTTTACGACTTGAGTATTACCTTGCAAAGTGGAAGGTGTCCATGATAACAATGGTTCCTAAGCCAGGGAAGGATCACACGAAAGTCTACTGTCAACAATATCAAAACTTTTCGAAAAATTGCTAGCGAAGTTGGATACAATGCTTCATAAGGTTGAATGTATTCCTGATCACCAATTTGGTTTTAGAGCTAAACATGGCACCACTAAGCCAACACACAGGTTAGTTAACGTCATAAGAAGGGCATTTGAAGATAAAAAATATTGCTCTGCCTTATTCATCGACGTCTCACAGGCTTTTGATAAAGTGTGGCACGATGGCTTAATGCATAAAATAAAGTTTAACTTACCTGCAAACATACATAACCTTTTGGAAAGCTATTTATATTGTCGCCAATTTATAATAAAAGAAGGCGATTTCATAAGCCCCGCCCAGCCCATTGAAGCTGGAGTTCCCCAAGGCAGCATATTAGGGCCTATCTTATATTTGATCTACGCATCTGACATGCCGACAAGCACCAACATTCACACTTCAACATTTGCAGATGATACAGCATTCCTTAGCATACATAGTAACCACCAGCAAGCATCAATAAATTTACAGAAACATATCGACAAACTGGAGAAATGGCTCAAGCTTTGGAAAATCAAGGTTAATGTACAAAAGTGTGCCCATTTTACATTTGCACTGCGTCTAGGAACATGCTCACCCATTACTATTAACAATAAAGTAATACCTCAACATAGTGAAGTCAAATACCTCGGAATTCATATTGACCGTAGACTAACATGGAAGTCGCACATCGAGACAAAAGTAACGCAGATGAAATTGAAAGCAGTGCAAATTAACTGGCTACTAGGCAGAAATGCGACCTTGAAGCTTGATTGTAAACTTTTGCTGTACAACTCGATTCTAAAGCCAATATGGTGCTATGGGATTCCATTATGGGGCACAGCCTCGGCATCCAACATTGAAAAAATTCAAAGAAGTCAAAATAGAATACTCCGTAGAATTACAGATGCTCCATGGTACGTTAAAAACTCACGAATCCACGCAGATCTGAACGTACCTTTTGTGAAATCTGAATTTGTGAAGTACGCAACAAGATATATTAATATAATTTCATCCAAATCCTCTTGCAGTTAATACTCTTAACTTTGGTGGTCATACCCGTCTGAGAAGGAGGGATACTTTGGCTACCATTAGAGCTCTAAACAGATGACTGAATTCTGAAATAATATTCGCATAAAAAAAATTTTTGTCCAGCACTGGCAGGACTTTAATTACAATTTTTTTTAGAATTAAGAATTGAATATTTATTGTCATTACATTTTTTATGTAGATTCAATAAATAAAATAATAAAGTTAACAAAAAAAAAATTATGGTGCATGCCATGCATTCGGCGGCTAATAAGCCCCGAGGTAATAATATAATAACTCTAGCAAGCCGCGTGACTTAAGTTGTGTTGGAGGGTGAGTATCGGCCTACCAACTCATCAGCCTTGTCTTCCATTGACTATCTGGGAATTTACATTAAGCGGCCCGAGCACTTCAGCAAGAGGCTTGTCCATATGGATATAAACTTATGGCAAAAGTTGCGACCTGTGTGAGCCTTCCAACCAACATGGGAATGCTGGTGAATAATTAACTCCGTAAAGTTAGTCCATAATAAGACAAGGCCGTTAAGACAGGTGCTTATGTAAATTAATGACACATTCCTATCCAGTTTGTGGAAATTTGTACATAATTCTCGCGATTTTAGACCCATTTGTGTGATTATGCTGGCCAACAAAAAACAAACAAAAATCACAATATGCATTTTGATTTGAACACCCATTTTCTTAAAAAGGCTTCAAGCATCCTAACGTGCTGCTCAGTTGTTTAGTTCTCCATGATTGCATTTCTGGACTACTGAAGCAAAGCAGACTAAGGTGTAATCACAGTTAGCATTGTGCATTATGGTTGGACCACCCTTTATCAAAAATGTTATTTTATTTAGCATTTGCAGTTATATAACTTGCATGCTTATCGATGCGATATATCTTTCTATGCCACGTGGAATCAATAATAGCACCCAATAAATATTTACGTAATAATTTCGTTTAAATTTACATACATATATGAATCGCTTAATGAAACAGAGCATTGAAATGAACTTTCTTCCCTGGCTGAACAAAAGCAGTATTCTTTCGTCATTAACTAAAAATCGTTTAGCCCTTGGCGCCAAACAAAAAAAAAGATACTAGTTTGAAGGACAAAAACGAAATCCAATAAGAAATAACGATAGCCTGAAAAAATGCCATTAAATCCTTTATTATCCTTTTGAATGTTAATTTTGCTTAATGAAAATTTGCTTAACATTTCATTTGTGCAACAAAATAACAAAAAATTAGTAATTAATAAAAACTACTGGCTTCCAGTAAAAGTTTGCTTAAGCGTTGTTGCTGGAAGACAAATAAATGCCAAAGAGCTCTTCAACTCTTTTTGAAAGTGTGCTTTTTTAGAGGTTTATAACTTTGAGTTGGCAGCACTGCCTTATGCTGATAGTTGTGTGTTGTTTAGTTTAAAATTTTACTATTGATATACTTACCCCAGAGTAACGCTAGCAAATTTTGGCAACTTTCCGTAGAAAAAAAAAATTTTTTTGGGTTCAATAACGAAATACGCTGAATCAATAACTAAATTGTTTGAATATGAACCTGTAAAGAAATTCGCAGCATCAAACAAAAGTTCAGGAAAAGTAATTAGTGGTCGGCAGTTACTACTAGGTGGCGCAAAAGTAATCCTCCTATCAGAAAATGCTATAAATTTTGCGATTGGCCCCTAATGTCAGTTCTGTTTTGAGATTTGTGTAGTAAACACATGCGAAATACACGTTAATAAAGAATGTTACGCTACACTGCTCCAGAACGCGTAATATTGGTGACTATTTATTTGACTAATAATCGGTCGGTGACTTTGGCACAACGTGAATTTCGTCGCACGATTTCCTGGCCTTCCAACGCCTACTGGTGAAACACAGCGACGTTTAGCCTCTAGCCTCGAAGAGAGTGAGACAACACGAGATGCTGTCAGACGTGGCAGACCCCGGAGTAGCCGTTCTGCAGAGAATATTGCTGCTGTAGCCGAAACGACGTGCCACGCAAATGGGTGTCAGAATTTTAGTACAAGATTTGAAGATGTTTCCGTACAAAGTCCAGATGGTACATCAGCTGTTAGCTGCTGACCGCCAATCGCGTCTAACATACGCTCAAGCCATCGTTGTTATAGGAAGATGATTTTTCATCAAAAATAATCATGAGTGATCAGGTCCATTTCCGTCTTAGCGGGTACGTAAATCAGCAAAATTTACGTTTCTGGGGCACTGAAAATCCGCGTGTAACCCACGAACAGCCATTACACCCACTCAAAGTCACTGTATGGTCTGCTGTTTTCGCTGGAGGAGTCATCGGACCTTTTTTCTTCGAAGACGTCACGGGCCAAACGGTTACTGTGAATGGTGAGCACTACAGAGCAATGATCAACGAGTTCTTTTTGCCGCAACTTGATGAATTGGGATTGGAAAACATGTGGTTCCAACAGGACGGTACTACGGCACACACTAAACATGCCACAACCGATATGCTGAAGGAGGCATTTACCGGGCGCCTAATCTCCCGTTTAGGCCAGCAAGATCGCCTGATTTGACCGCTGCAGATTTCTTTTTGTGGGGCTTTTTGAAGTCGTGGGCTTATGTCAACAAGCCTCAGACTCTTGCAATATCAATATCCGTCAAGAATGTGAGGACCTATCGCCGGAATTTTTGGCCAATGTGATGGAAAATACTATAAAAAGGGCTCAAATGACAATCCACTGCGACGGCGGCCATTTACATGACATCATATTCTCGACTTGATGTAAAAAAATTAATAGACCTAATAAAAATAATCCACAAAAAGAATCAAAGTTTTTCATTTCCTTTTTTAATTACAGCCAAAAAACATCGGAAGGTAATTTTTGCGCCACCCTGTATTTGTTTCAACAATATTTTGATATGACTACAAGGTGGCGCAAAATTAGTCACCCTATCATAAGATATAATAGCTTTTGCAAGTGGCTCTTTAAATCAATCATGCTTGCATTTGTAAACTAGACATTTGCGGAATACAATGAGACAAACAAAAATGGGCACTACGCAAGAGCGTGGAGTAATTGTGTCGATTTTTTTTCACGATTTTGAGCCGAAAATCATCATGAGAGACAATATGCATTTTTATTCAAATGGCACTGAGAATCCACGTGTAATGCATGAAGAGCCTTTATATATACCCAAGGCTACTTTGTGGTGAGATAATCACGCGTATTTTTTGAGGACACCATCGGCAATACTGTTACAGGCGAATACCACAAAGCCATGACGGCAGATGCTGCGCAAGATTTGTGAAAATTCGTGTTCCAGTTTGCGCCTTTCGCCTTGGCGAAAATCATACTTAAACATTGATTTCATAAATTTTTTGTCTAATAAAGTCCTTTCATTGATATTAGACTTAATAGATATCGTATCTATTATAGTTTAAGGCCGTGTAACTCTAAAATAAACACCTTACATTACATTGTGGAAAAATCATCTTTGGCATTGAAAAGTAGCACCATAACAATTAACATGAAATAATCAGACATGAAATATGAAGCATGAAGTCTGTTTATATTAATTGTTCGGCTGTAAAATTTTGAGAAATTTCCTATAGATTATTTGTTAACTTTTGTTTGAAAGACAAAATTAATAAATTAAATAAAAATAGAAACAGAAACAGAAGCAAAACGCCAAAGACGTAAAAAGACAGTAACTATACAAAAAATGAAGAAAGCAAATCTGAAACTGATTCTATAATTAAATTTCTTTTAAAAAAAAATATTGGACATTGATATGACGTTTATGCACGGAAAGAAAGATACGGATCATGATACAAAAAACAAGGTAGCCGCTTCGCTACAACAATACAACAATAAAAAAAACAACAGGTATTTTGTTTGTGTAAAAAGGCGAATTCACACTTAAGCTGTCAAAAGTAGTTGATAACTAACATGTTAAAAAATTTAAATGGCGCCGAAAAGGTAAACAAAACTTGACAGAGAAAGTGCCGCCATATTAAATGAATTCGCCGATGCATCCACCTAATAATGAATTCGCCTTGATACGGATTAAAGATTAGCATTATCGTAACAACTGGAATGGTTTATAGATAAAGACAACAATATCAAATTGACATAAAGCAAAATATTAACTAACACTAAACTGAAAACTGAAGAAAACATAAAAATATGAATACAAACATAGAGACAGATTTTACACATAAAGAAAAACAGTGGAAAATTGTCGTTTATTACAGTCACATAACATTACTACTGTATTATACTGATTCTCAAATTCAGGTTAAGGCGCTGTTTTGCCTAAATTACGCAGCTGTTCAGGTATTTACAATTACTCGTCATGTTCATATTAACCTCAGTTGCTGTGAAGTCAAAAATTTACCCAACAAGATGTTAGCTTAGCTTAGCTTTACCCAACAAGATGTTAGATAGGTTAGCTTAGGTTTGACAGGCTGCCAGCTATTGTAAGGCCAGCCCACTTGGGTCCAGTCAGGTCCCGTTGTGTTGAAGATATTACTAACAATTATCCAATATATAATTCCCCTAACGCTTGGGGATATAGCAAAAATAAAGTATACTTCAATAATACTAAAGACAACTTTTTTAAGAACCGAAAGTTGTGTCATTGCTTAACCCCAGCACCGGCTATGACGAAGTAATCTGACGGTGGACCAATTTCACGGAATGAGCTACCTCACGGCTCACCAGCGCCCCCATGTAGCTAACAAGCATCACACAGTTAGCAACTTCCTGTCATGCGTTTATTCCCCCCAGGGAACAGTCAATGGAAGGCAAGACTCCACGAGTTGGTGGCCCAAAGTCCTTAAAGAGCGCCAGCCCATAACTAACGCACCCGTCTATCAATCACTGCTGGTTCCTTACGTTACAAGAATCTGTTGCAAAACAACAGCCCCTCGGGAAGTATGATTAGTTCTCTGGAAACAGGCTTTCATCATACTAACGAAGGCAAGTTAATAAGTCTATGATTTTTAGATACAAGTTAGGTTTTGATACAAAAATTTATTTTCAACATAGCCTCATTTAAGTTCTATACACTTAGTCCAACGTTTCTCCTATTATTTTATCCCGTAGAAAAAATTTATTTTTCTGAGTCATCAAATATACATTTGTTATGAGATGACTTCGTCGTTGATATACAATATCTTTCCGGCGAGCCTCTTTTCAAGATCTGCAGAATAGGGTGGATGAGGTATGAATTCGAGGCCCAATTCGTAGATTTTTGCTATAGAAACTGCACATATGTGTGATTGCAATCTCCGGGTGGAAAATATTTGGTATTCCTTTTTGTAGGTAGTCAATGGGGATTATACCTTAGGCATCCCAAAAAGTGGTCATCATGACACTTAAATGGCTGAAAACCCCCTCATTGGGCGCTGGTTCACTCAATTCACTGTGTTGCTTGGTTTTTTGCCTCCGGTGTCTTGTGGTGGATCCAAGTTTCGTTCACAATTACGAAACAGCGCAAAAATTCTTCCGTATTGACAAAAATTCTTGCGAGATTGTCACACATTTGTGTTTGTGGTCGATTGTGAGTAAAAACAGCATCCATCTTACGCAAAGCTTTCTCATGCTCAAGTGACTCAAGTGGGCAATTCAAAATTGAACACACGCAGCCAAGAGAGATGCCTATGTAGTCCACAAACTATATTGAAGTTAAACTCGGCCGAACAAGCACTGCTACCATATCTTCAACAGGAACACCAAACGAGGAGGTTATTGAAGAAAGTATCAAGAAAATCCTCGATACCGTTATGAATCAACGCCGAGTCAAGTTACCTGATATGAACGTGTGTTCAACATTTTGCATGAACATTTGCATATGAAACAGCTATTGGCAAAATAGGTGTCGCGTTTACTCAGTGTCGAACAAAAATGAGTTCGACAGACCACTTCACAGCTGTATTTCGACATGATAACTACACACCCGAAACTAAAAATCAATCGAATCAATGGTTGGAAGCTGATGGAAGTGCTCCGAAGTAGGCGAAGACAGTGCAATCGGCTGGTAAGATTGCGGCGACTTTATTTTGGGATGCACACGGAATGTTGCTTACTGATTATCTTCAAAAAGGATTCACAATCACAGGAAATCGTGCATTATTGGATCAATTGATTGATGCAATCAAGAAAAAACGACCACATTTAAAGAACCCTATTCACTATTTTGCAGATGACAGTAGCATTTTCCATTCAGTTATAGGCTCAGCCTTTCCGCTCGTAAGACCCAGTGTGGTTTATTAATACATAAACAAACGACCGCTAATGCTGCTTCATCTGTACTCATGGATGGTATATGTATTTAGAAATCGGGTGCTCTTGATGTTCTTGGAATGAAAATACAGTGTGATGTTCGTTGGAATGATCGCATTTTTCATGTCTCTAAAGAAGCATTCAAGTGCCTCGGGTTTTTCAAACGGTGTAAGATGTACTTCACTCCATCCGATCTCCTTACTATTTATACCACCTATATCCGACCAAAATGGATTACAACTGTCATGTTTGGGGCGGTGCCTCAAAGTCTATTTTGGGGTTACTCGACCGTGTGCAGGAGAGGGCGAAGAAGCTTAATGGTGACTGTAGGGTATCCAACTCTATTGACTCACTGGAGCAACGACGCAGGGTAGGGTGTATTACTCGTTTATATCGCTACTACAATGTATTTGCTCAGACGAGAATAGGGACCTTGTTCTCGCAACTCGCACATTTTTACGTAACACGCGTTATCGTCCAGAGCTCATCCAGTACAGAGAGAACTCGTTTTTGAGTTGCACACTTTGCCTGTGGAATAAGTTGCCTGCAGACGTGTTTTCTGTCTGTTATAACGTTGGAAAGTTCAAGTCAAATGTTCACAAACACTACTCCCTCTTTCCCCCTCCTCACAACCTATATTCCTAGATCTGGTACAATGCACTGCATTTGTAGGAGTTATCCCCTGAGTACTGGTCCAAGATAAAAAAAAAAAGAAACGAGTGCTCTCTCTTCAATACAACGCACTGGTTCATACAGCATTAGATACGAATCTAAAATTACATCAAATATACTTTGAATTGATTGATCATCTACCTTATAGTCCAGATGTAGCTCCTAGTGACTTTTTCCTGTTTCCAAACTTGGGAAATGGCTCGCAGATCATTCAAAGATTCATCTCAAGCGAAGAAGTGATCGCCGAAACTAACTCGTATTTTGAGGGGTTCCCAAAATCGTCTTACTAAGTGTATTGAGCTAAAACGACATAGTCTCCATGTTGAGAATTTAATGGTTTTTGAAGAAAAATGCTTTTTCTTACGTAGCTAGCTTCAATATCAATCAGCCCTCGTACTATTACCATGCTTGCTAAACATTTTGATCGTGTCTATTCTATTAAGAAAGACAAGATTTAAATGCTTTTACTGACTCTGTTTCGAACAAAAGTCTAATGTTCATAAATATTAATGAGAAATCCTAATGAAGTTTTCAAAGCTACAACGAGAATTTGTAATTTTAAGCAATAAATTTCTTAATGTTGTTTGATTTGTAGAGGATGGTAAGAACTTTTTTAAAAAATTCGTTAGCCCTTATAGTTGAAAGATGCTGCCTTCTACGCTTTATAGAAGACCAAAACACAGAGGTAGAAAAAATTGCTGTTTGTTCAGGCCAGCAATTATGTTAATTTTTTAAATTACTTTTTTACTGTTTTATTAAACAAATACAACCAGCATTGTACAACTTATGCCTTATTATCTAATTTGCATTCTGTTTTATGAAATTGCCTTTAAAACAAATTACTTAAAAAATTGTTCAAAATTGGAAATCAACAAAATAGGGGGGACATCCGGCAACAAGCTTTTAATATATAAGTACATTTGTCATAAATAATTTATTCTAATAATTTTAATTTAAATAGCTATTTAAAATTTTTTTTTAAATCAGCAAATCTGTTGCTCCAATCATTGTTGTAGTCAAATGGACAAAAATACAATTTTTACAGGGACGGAAGGTTTTTTTTAAAGGTGTTTTTATATAGGCATAAAACTTAAAGTTGGCAACACTTTTAGTTTTTTATTTTATTTTTTATATTGGATCAGTACTCAGAATGTGATCACTACATATAACGAGTGATTTTTTTGCTATTATCTTTTTGGCAACACTAGTTTTGACAGCTCACGCACGTTTTGCATCTTGTGTCACTGTCAAACATCTTCAGTTTGGTCTATAATTTAATCATGAATCGTCTTACAAACGAACAACGCTTGCAAATTATTGAATTTTATTACCAAAATGCGTGCTCTGTTAAGAAAGTTCATCGCGCGCTTCTTCCATTTTATGGTCAGTTTAATCGACCTACTGAGGCTTCTATTCGGGCTATTGTAAAAAAATTTCGCACCAAATTTACATTGTTGGACATTAAACCACCAACACGCTTACGTAGAGTGCGAACTGAAGAAAACTGAAGCAGCCGTATCGGCCAGTGTTGGTGATGACCGTGAATTATCGATTCGGCGCCGTTCGCAGCAATTGGGCCTCTGTTACTCCACTACGTGGAAAATTTTGCGGAAGGATTTGGGTGTGAAGCCTTATAAGATACAGCTGGTGCAAGAATTGAAGCCAAACGACCTACCACAACGCCAAATTTTTGGTGAATGGGCTCTTGAAAAGTTAGATGAAGATCCACTTTTTTATCGAAGAATTGTGTTCAGCGACGAGGCTCATTTCTGGTTGAATGGATACGTGAACAAGCAAAACTGCCGTATTTGGAGTGAAGAGCAGCCAGAAGCATTGCAAGAGCTACCAATGCATCCACAAAAAACAACCGTTTGGTGCGGATTATGGGCTGGCGGCATCATTGGGCCGTATTTCTTCAAAGATGATGCGAATCACAACGTTACTGTGAATGGTGAGCGCTACCGTGCGATGATAACAAACTTTTTTTTGCCCAAAATGGAAGAGCTTGACTTGCATGACATGTGGTTTCAACAAGACGGTGCCACATGCCACACAGCATGCGAAACAATGGACCAATTGAGAGGCGAGTTCGGTGAACAGTTTATTTCACGCTTGGGACCAGTCAATTGGCCGCCCAGATCGTGCGATTTAACGCCTCTAGACTATTTGAGGCGCAGCCGCGGCCAACATTTGCATGAAATAATCTTCAAACATTAAATTATATCGACCCAACTATCGATCCAAATAAATATTTCATGCATTTTTCTGAATTTTATGTGTTTTTTTTTTAAATTTCCGACAGTTCTTATAAAATCACCCATTACATTGCATTGTACTAGAACAAGGCAAATAGGCTATGACGAGGAGGAAGAGACATGATCGCGGCATACGGCAATAGTACGTTTCCATTATAAGCTAATTAAGTAGATTTGAGAAAATCATTTCGAAGTATTTCTATTATGTTGTAAGTAATTTGCTCTTCGAATTTTCGAAATTAGTTTGACGTTTGTATTGTTTGAGTGGTATTGATTTCTGGAAATAAACTTTTAGACATTCATTTCTTAATTGCATTTTTAACCCAAAATGCATAATACGAATGCTGCTATTATTTATAATTTATTCTTTAGCATATAAAGCGTTGGTAAAACATGTGCTCTTTGCATTCAAATTTTATCAACTCGCAAGCAATACGCGTGATTCACAGAATACCTAGAAATAAATTTGGCGTTTTATCGTCGCCTGGCGACTTTGAAAACTCGCAAAAGTGGGAACATGCCTGTTTAGATAGCAAAATAAAAAAACATAAAACTGGAAAATCGCTCCCATTTATTTTATTATTTTTCATTATATGAATAGTTGAAATTCACCTGTATTATATACGTCGCAGTTACGCCGAATATGTTACGATTTTGAAAAATCATATTGAAGATGTCGCTTTTGTCGAAATTTTGACAACTATTCGTAAATTCTACCAACAAAATACATGTTGATGTTTGTTTGTGTTATATTTATTGTAATTCTGCCACTACCTGTATAAAGCTGCCTTGGTACGTACGAGTACATTTAAGCATAAAGAAAACAACACCAAAACAATTTCATAAAAATATTCCCTTATTTCAGTATTTTCTGATTCGCAAACTTTAAATGAAATCCACTTTGGACAAAGTTCGGTAAACATTGCGTCTATACACTCATGAAACACGCTGCTCATTGTTGGTTGTGCAAGACCAACGTTCAATTCATTTCCAGCACCCCTTTGACAGCTTTCATCGGCGAGTATTCGCATAGTTGCCGTCAAACGTAATACCTTACTGACACATGTTGATCTTGAGGGTTCACCAAGTCTAGGTGATATCGCATTTACGACGTACCAGAATGATGGTTTGTTGAAATTTTTTTATAAATCTGAGTAATCTGAAAACATTTCTTCATAAATATACAAAAACTCACATTGAACTTGGAAGCAAAAATATATTAGAATGACATCTTAGCTGTCTGCGGTACTGGACAAGATTTCTGGATTCTTCTTCCTCATCAGATGATGAAAAATGCTCAACACTTAACATTTTGAATAAAATTTTATTTAATTGATTTTTACTTATATTTATTTAACAGAAGAAATTTTTCACCAGCTGATCTGTTTTGTAATAACGTGACCCATAAATTTTAAAAATATTGGCCTCTGTTACAAATTTTATAATAATGTTGTCTGTTACAAAAACACTCACGCCGAAAGTGTTACATAATACCAACGGAATTTAAATTCGGATTCGACTGTGACAATTCTTCATATCGACTGCGATATACATAATACAGGCGATTATTATTTTGTTTAATTTGCATTCACTTTCTATACATTGTATATTAATACAGAAATCAGATGTATCGCAATTGCTTTCATTTCTTTTTCTATATAGCATGGATTGATATTATAAATTTCACTTATTTCACAATGTTAACAAGATCCGAACCAATTATAGGAACTGGACCACAATCTGTTCAGCAATTGGAATATCGTCGTTACGCAAATCCACTCTTTTAACAACGGATGAAAAATCACCATCCAAAATTATGCCTCCATCACATATCTCATCAAATGCCAACAATATAATTTCCAAATTGTCTAAAACTACATGCTACATTCTTCTTTAGTATGAAACTAATAGAATAGTACAATCAGTTCAGCACTAACTCCAGAATCAATTAATTCTCGTACGCATTGTCCATAACAGAAAAATAGATCCACTTTCGACTTGTAGACGCAGTTCAAACCATCCAGCATAAAAATTTCAAAGTGTAGCAATGCGTCTTACTGGAAAGGTTCCTGTTCCTTCCCGGTACCGATTGCCGTCATTATCCATTATACACATATAATTTAGTTTTTTTTTTTTAATAATATATATTGAACACAATAACAAAAACTTCTGTAAAATGGGACGTTTTAATTTGTAATACCATGTTCAGACGGTAATATGAAACACTTGGTTCGCTCTCTGAACCACTATTGCGAAACCAGGTGTTCAGACGGTTATTTTTTGGTTCACACTGATGTTTACATATTTTGTGCAAACGTTTCACTAATTCTTTTTTCAATTTTTTTTTAATTTTATTTAAATCTTTATGTAATTATCAAATGTTTACATTTTCAATGTGTTTATTTTGATTTTACACGCATTAATTATCTGTTTTTACTTTGTCTGGATTTTTTTTGCAGCTAGTTGAGATAAACTAGCGATAATTTATTATCAAATTTGGAGATGACAGTAGGTTTTGCTTGGTTCGCAGCAAGATTCAAAATGAACCAAGTTGGTTCGCTCATAAAATTTTGTATGGCGAATCATGTTGGTTCAATCAAGATTGGACCGCGAACCACGAATGAGAGCGCGAACCTCGAAAATAAGCCTTCGTGTGAACATGCTATAGTAAATGCCACTTTTTCGAATTGTAACTCACCAATAATGGATGCCCCAAAGTTGCATTTGGAAGGAAACCAGCCACGCAGTGCTGCATAGACAAATTTCGGCTTAATTTGAAACAAATTAAGTAATTTGAGATGATTTGACGATATGAAAAATGTATGGAAAATTACTTAATTTGGACAAATGAAATGATTTCGCCCAAATCACGTATATGGAAACATACTATAACGGGCGGCAACCAACAGTTCTATTTGCCGCTTGAATTTGTTTGATATAGGCAAATGAACGCAGCCAATCGAAGTAAAACTTTATGTACCGGAATTTAAAAAAAAACATTTTTACTTTTTTTAAAGCAAAAATAAATAAAAAAATTTAAATGTTAAAAATTTTAAACCCGAAAATAAAGAAAATTAATTTTTTTACTTCTATTTATTCTATGTTGTGTTCCTTTCTTTTTATCTTGGACCAGTACTCAGGGGATGACCCCTACATATGCAGCGCATTGTACCAGAACTAGAAAAATAATTTATGAGAAGGAGGAAAGGGGGAGTAATGTTTGTGAACTTAACACACGGAACGACCAAAACAAACGCTATCACAGCATTTTAAATGTTGACATTAGATTAGTCAAAACTGATCAGTGCCCAGTGTATATATCTTCGACACTGCTCAGATTAACAAAAATTAGCTCAACACCGCACACACCGTAAAGTAAATAATAAATTTTATACCGGAAAAAAATGTTTATCTCTATTTAAGGCTATGTTACACTATCATACACGATCGTGCGATCTACGAAATAAAGCATGTGTGCTGAAAAAGTACTAAAAATGCAACCGTGCAACAGACTTTTTGACAAATCGTGCGATTTGAAAAATTTTATGAAACTTTTCAAAACATTATGGTTTCTGTGCGATCAGTGTAATAAATATTGTGAAAAATATAAGAATATTGTTGGTGCCTCAAGAAAAAAATTTAACTAATGTAAAATTATTATTATTAATAAGAGTTTTTAATTGTTTTATTGTGTATATAAATTATTTCAATCATACTTGGGTAATAGTGTGGCCTACAACGCCATTTTGAAGCGATTTTTTCAAGTCGGCCAAACTTTTGAAACAGTTTCCTGTGAATGAATCGTACGATCGTATAGGATAGTGAATCAGGGCCTTTAATGTTCTACGTGCAACATCTTTATATATTTATAATCTTTGCTTTAAGTCTTTATAGGTTTGTTCAATTTCTTTTTTATTATATTTTTACTTCTTCTCCCGTTACTATAGACTTAATTTATGTTGCGTTCCTTTACTTTTTGGTTTGACAAATTGAAGCGGCCAAACAAAAAGTTAAATTGAATTCAACATTGCCGCTCGGCCGCTCTTTAACGGCATTGCCAAATTAAATTAAATTCAACATGTTGAAATTTTAGTATGACTATTTTAATTAAAAATCTAATTTTTTGTAAACGAGCCACATTGTTGCCGCCCGCCGCCGCACAGAGGGGTGTTTCATCATCAAAGCGGAGATTAATTGAAGAATGAAAATTGGGATATCCGATTAATGTTTTATACCCGATTATTGTAGACAAAATTCTCCATCACTAGGCAAAAGAATCGATAACATATGTTGCTTAATTCAATTTTTGCTTTGTCTCAAAGTTCGTAATTTTTTTCGATTTTTTCGCGTGTTTACAAAAAGTGAATTTTTTGTATTTTCAAGTGCCAGTTTTTCTATTTTTGCCATAAAAAAAAGCCTAATATTATTATGGATCCTTCAAGTTCAGGTAATTTCGAACAAAAAAGCAGTTGCCGGTCGACATTTACCTGTTAGAACTAATTTTAATCATTTATGGAAAAAAGGTCTAAATTTTAGCCATTCTTGAGAAGTATGTAGAGTTTTAAAGTGGTACCGGTCAACTTCGTGTTCTGAAATTTATATATTTTTAAAGCTTAGAAACTGTACTAATATAATAAACAAAAACATTTTGCGCGTGTTTGCGCCAATTCGATTTTTAACAAATTTTGTAAAAAAAACCCATGTCGTCCAAAGTGAGAGAAGAACCGTGGCTGTAGTTTCTGTTTTGTTTTCGCTTTCGTTATCATCATCATATATTGTTGTTATTGTTATTTAAATTTGTTTATTGCAATATTAGTATGCACTATACCCAAAAATAATATGTGTGTTCTGTTCATTGTGTTGTTTGGTTTATTTAAAGTGTAGATAATATGTATAAAATAACTATTATATCTATTTTATATGAATACAATTCGATGTGAGTGGTCGTGGTGGTATATTTCGGGTTACAACAATAACAACGTCAATGACGTGCTGCTATTTTTTTGTTAAGTATTAATATATAGAATGTGTTGTTCCTCTTCGTTATTTTGGTAATTGATACAAGAAATATCACGCGAAGATTCTGAATACAGTTTTTATATTTTAGGAATAAAGTCAAAAAGATTGATTTCTCGGCGAATACTTTACAGTATTATTAAAAATGCTGAGGCTTCGCAATTAATGGAGAAGTTGAATATATTGAAGCAAGAATTGATAAGACAAACGAATCCAGAGGATATGGAAGACTTTAATTTGAATTTTTCTCGTTTTGTCTGCGATTTTAAGGATCGATGGGCAAAATCAAGTAGACATGAGGAGCGATTTTTGAGAAAAAATCAAAATTGGTTAGATTCTTCAATAGGCTTTGTGACTACAACAACTAAAAGAGGTCGCAAAGAAATTGATTTCGAAGAGTGTTCCGAAAAAACAAAAATTAAAAAATGTAAGAATTTAAGACAAAATGTTCCCTTGCCTGTTTTGAATTATGCTACCCAAATAAGTCTGCGAGTAAGTGGTCAAACAGAAGCAGCAAAAATTGTCAAGGAAATAACTGCATCACCTTCCAGAGCAGCTAAATTTAGAAAAAAAGTAACTTGTGTAAAAGAAAAACAGTTGACTGCTGAAGAAGCGCTTATGGTTTTGGTTGAAGCAAAACTTTCACGTGAACAATATAATGTTATACGAAAAGCTGCTCCTGATAAATTCCCTGCGTACACGTTGGTTCAAAGAGCGAAAAAGAAATGTTATCCTAAGGTTGAAACTATGCAAATTTCGGAATCGTCAGCTAAGGTATCATTGCAGGGCCTTCTGGATCATACGATTGAACGCCTTGTGCTGCTTCAAAAAAATATTATTGACACCCTGGATAATGAAGAAATATCAAATTTAACTTTAATTACTAAGTGGGGGTTCGATGGAAGCTCTGGGCATAGCTCATATAAGCAAGCTTTTCATGGCCCAGGCGCTAGCGACTCTTCTGTTTTAATAACGTCCATTGTTCCACTCAGATTAGTATGTAATGATAAAATTGTTTGGCAAAACCCTAGGCCGTCATCAACCCGATTTTGTAGGCCATTAAAAATTGAATTCACCAAAGAGACTGCAAGTATATTGGTAAGAGAAAAAGAACGAGTTGATGAGGAAGCAAACGATCTGGAAATGTCTGTTGTGCCAGTAGGAGAAAGGCTCGTAAAAGTAAGCCATACACTAATGTTAGTAATGATTGACGGAAAAGTTTGCAATGCAATCACAGAAACGACATCATCCCAAAGGTGTTATATTTGCAATTCCACTTCTAAAGAGATGCACATGTTGAGGAACTAGAGGATTGTAGCTCCGATTACAGTGACTAAACTAAATAACACTTGAATGGAAAATTAGGTCATAATATTTTATATGGGTTTTAAAAATATATATAACAATGTCTATTTTTTCAGATGATACAACCATTTACTTTTGATGAAATTGTTTATAAATATAAATGAAGAATTAAAATTTCAAAGTTTTATTTTTTTTAAATTTTTTTATTGTTTTATTACGTAAATTTGTTTGTAACAAAGGGGGCGTGGTACCGCCCCAATCCACCTTGACTGTAATTCATACAGTACGATCAACATATATACCAAATCTCATCTTCCTACCTCTGATAGTTCATGAGATATAACCGTTCTAATTTTTAGGTTATATGGGCGGTGCCACGCCCCTTTATCCAGTCACAACCAAGTATAGCCAAGTACTATTACACGGTCAACAGTACCACATTGGGAATGTTTCATGACAATAGATTTTTAATAAGGGGGAGTGGCACCGCCCACTTTTCCAAAAAATTTGTATCATATGTCACTCAGGGATAACTTATCATTCTTATAGTGAAAGAATTTTTCAAATCGGATAAGTAGTTTAATTGATCTCCGTTTTGGGGGTCCAATACCCCACTGTGCGCCGCAGTCTGCTTACATTGGCCTTTCACTATATTTGTGACAGAAAATACGTCTGCAGACAACTTGTTACATTGGAGAAGCGTATGACTGAAAACGAATTCTCTCTGTAATGTATTGTACAATTCGCCAGCCAATTGGCCAAAAATTAATGAGTCTTGGACGATAAACGCGTATTGTGCAAAAGTAAATGAGTGTCGTCAACAAATTCATCAAAGCGAAATTCATTGTAGTAACGATGAAATATAGAAACCACCTCACACCACAGCGACGCTGTAGTGAGTCAAACTAACGAAATTCATTGCAGTAACGATAAAATAGAGTTATTGCAAAACATATCGTGAATGTCATAATCAAAAATCGCCTAAGATTGCTCAGCAGAGAAAAAATTTTATATAAACGTTAAATATAAGCTTTTATAATTGTTTGTAATTAAAATCACAGACTATATTAGTTTTTCACTTTTAAATTCACACAAATTTCTTGAAATTGCACTAAATCATGCAAAAAAACCTTCAGATTAAAATGGCGCGAAAAAGTTTGTAAACAAAATTGACAGTCTCATTGGAAAAAACGCGAGAAGCAAAAAATAATCACCTGTGCTGTTAAGTTCACCTGGTAATGAATTCGCCTTGCACTACGGCGATGCTCTAGTGAGTCAATCGAGTTGGATACTGCCACCGATTAGCTTCTTCGCTCGCTCTTGCTTATGACCGAGTAACATCAAAAACTTCGTTTTTGGTTTAATCGACTTTTGCTTGGAGAGCATGAATTTTTTCGTCTCTAGCAAGATGATATTTTCGATCAATTTTGCCAGAATGCAAAGAAGTTTCCAGTAAAAATGCTCGTAGATAAGTTGATTTCTGTCCATACATCCTTTTAGTAAGTATATTTTAAGCTTTTCGTAGCTGATTTAGTAACGTTGCAAAGTTCTGAAAACAAAAGGAGGCACAGAAATGGTGCAATGTGCCAAACTGCCGAAAGGTGCACTAACTCTGGCTCCATCGGCCAGAGCGTATATAGAGCGACTGTGGAAAAATCTCATGCCGGCCAAGTACCAGCAAAAGGTAAATATTAGATCTGTTTCGTTCATGAACGAACGGGTTAAAGTTAACGAATCATCAACGGAGAGTTCCTTTTTTATATTATATAAATTTTATCTTGATTTTTGTTATATCCCTTAATTTATAATATAAAAGATTAGGGAGTTCTTCATCTATTGATTTCTCCCTGTTTTCTTTCCGTTTTTGTTTATTTTAAAGAGCTGTGTTGATAAATGACCGAATAACTCACCCGCAATAAGTATTGATACTGTACTGTTCGTTCAAAGTGAAGAGTTGAACGAAATGAATAAACTTTATAATTCAACGAAAGTGACCGGTCACTAAAATGAACGACCCAGCGCAGTTCTAGTAAAAAATACTTATACCGACTGAAATATAATTGTTTTATAGTTTTAAAACGTTATATGTATTTAAGAAATATTTTATTGTTTGTCATAGTCAAGAGTTATAAAAATCTTTTTAAATAATAAATCATTTATAAACAATTATAATTTTAGCATTACTTTTTGACAGTTTAGAATAATTTTTATCAGTTTTTAGCATTAAAACTAATTTGGCTGTATTTTTGTTTATTTTTTTGATTTGGTCACACCGCTCATCATTGAAAATGATTTTCGAAAATTGGTCATCCATGGTTACCATTGCCTGCATAACTTTTACGCGTTGATCTATTATATATTTTTCAATTATTCAAATTGAATTAGTCTGAAATTGAGAAATGTCAAATGAAATGCGAAAAAAAACTTGACGTTTAAGTTTGGTTCACATTCAACATCGGCCCTTAAAATTTAACCATCCAATATTATCTATTACAAACTTACAAAACTTTCTTCTTTATAATATTAGTATAGATATAATGGGTGATTTTATAAGAACTATCGGAAATTTAAAAAAAAACACATAAAATTCAGAAAAATGCATGAAATATTTATTTGGATCGATAGTTGGATCGATATAATTTAATGTTCGAAGATTATTTCGTGGCCGCGGCTGCGCCTCAAATGGTCCATTCGCTTAGTCCAATTTTGGCATACTCTTGCCAACATTTCGGCCGGTATCTCACGAATAATGTTGGCAATGTTGGCTTCCAGTGCGTCAATCGAAGCGGGCTTGTCGTTATAGACATTAGCCTTAACATAGCCCCACAAAAAATAGTCTAGAGGCGTTAAACCGCACGATCTGGGCGGCCAATTGACTGGTTCCAAGCGTGAAATAAACTGTTCACCGAACTCGCCTCTCAATTGGTCCATTGTTTCGCGTGCTGTGTGGCATGTGGCACCGTCTTGTTGAAACCACATGTCATGCAAGTCAAGCTCTTCCATTTTGGCCAAAAAAAAGTTTGTTATCATCGCACGGTAGTGCTCATCATTCACAGTAATGTTGTGATTCGCATCATCTTTGAAGAAATACGGCCCAATGATGCCGCCAGCCCATAATCCGCACCAAACGGTTGTTTTTTGTGGATGCATTGGTAGCTCTTGCAATGCTTCTGGCTGCTCTTCACTCCAAATACGGCAGTTTTGCTTGTTCACGTATCCATTCAACCAGAAATGAGCCTCGTCGCTGAACACAATTCTTCGATAAAAAAGTGGATCTTCATCTAACTTTTCAAGAGCCCATTCACCAAAAATTTGGCGTTGTGGTAGGTCGTTTGGCTTCAATTCTTGCACCAGCTGTATCTTATAAGGCTTCACATCCAAATCCTTCCGCAAAATTTTCCACGTAGTGGAGTAACAGAGGTCCAATTGCTGCGAACGGCGCCGAATCGATAATTCACGGTCATCACCAACACTGGCCGATACGGCTGCTTCAGTTTTCTTCAGTTCGCACTCTACGTAAGCGTGTTGGTGGTTTAATGTCCAACAATGTAAATTTGGTGCGAATTTTTTTACAATAGCCCGAATAGAAGCTTCCGTAGGTCGATTAAACTGACCATAAAATGGAAGAAGCGCGCGATGAACTTTCTTAACAGAGCACGCATTTTGGTAATAAAATTCAATAATTTGCAAGCGTTGTTCGTTTGTAAGACGATTCATGATTAAATTATAGACCAAACTGAAGATGTTTGACAGTGACACAAGATACAAAACGTGCGTGAGCTGTCAAAACTAGTGTTGCCAAAAAGATAATAGCAAAAAAATCACTTAGAAGTATAGATTCGTAAATGAAAATATATATAAATGTACATATCGCTCGTTTATTGCAACACAGTCATATCTCAAGAAATAAGCTTTTCGAGTTAACAATGCAGAGTTGTTAACAGTACTACCTTTTATATTGTGGCAAAATTTTATTTAAATTACCTTTAAACTGTTTCCTTTAGGAAATGTTTTCTAAAAAAATTTTTTTAAGACATGTATGGAAACTAAAAATTTGAAATGTGTTTTTCTCAAAACAAGCTTTTTTGCGTTATGACCATGTTGCAATAAAGGAGCGATATGTATCGGGTGGTTAAATTTCAAGGGCCGATGTTGAATGTGAACCACACCTAAACGCCAAGTTTTTTTCCGAATTTTATTTGACATTTCTCTATTTCAGACTTATTCAATTTGAACCATGGAATCCAACATCCAACAACGTGTTAAAGTTATCCAGATTTATTATGAAAATGATGATCAATTTTCGACGAAAATCATCTTCAGTGATGAGGCACATTTTCACCTCAGTGGATTCGTCAATAAACAGAATTGCCGCATTTGGGCGAATGAGAATCCAAGAGTGACTGTCGAAAAACCAATGCACCCACAAAGAGTGACTGTTTGGTGCGGTTTATGTGCTGGCGGCATCATCGGGCCGTATTTTTTCCAGTTACTGTGAATGGTGTTCGCTATCGTGAGATGATAACGAGTTTTTTATGGCCCGAATTGGAAGATATGGATGTAGACGATATGTGGTTTCAGCAAGACGGTGCCACTTGCCACACAGCTAACGAAACAATTGCTCTTTTGCGCAACAAATTCAATGGCCGTGTTATCTCACGTAATGGCGATGTCAATTGGCCGCCAAGATCATGTGATTTGACACCGTTGGACTTTTTTCTTTGGGGTTATTTGAAAGAAAAAGTGTACGTTGATAAGCCAGCAACAATTCAACAGCTAAAGGATGAGATAATTCGGCACATTAACGGCATAGAACCTCCATTATGCCTCAGGGTCATCGAAAATTTGGACCATCGGATGGAGGTGTGCCGCCGTGGTCGCGGCGCGCATTTGGCCGATATTTTATTCCATACATAATTGAGTAATACCAATATATCATAATAAAATAAAATTACAATAATTTCCTAAATAGTTTGTGTTTTATTCAAAATCAACATCGGCCCTTGAAATTTAACCACCCTTTATTTAGTTTCTTCTAACAAACTTTGTTAAAAACAAAATGCAATTTCATAAAAAACTAAATTTATTTGATATTAATATTAGTAACATTTTTTATTGAAACCCTTTCAATTTTTATGAATATGCCCACAAATCGTTGAGCCTCCGCATATTTCCTTATTATTGATTGCCTATATTCTTATTTTTGCCCAGCGACATTTAATTTTAAATTTCACTTAATTTATATATTGTACATATTTAACTGTCCATTTAATTTCCCAACAAAACCACTTGTTAAATATTTATTTTCGTCATTTATGTATATGTTTTATTTTGTTTTCAAAAAAAATCAACATAATTTGGCCGCATAGAAAACCGTTAACATTGGCACACGCAGGATGACTGCTGTCTCATCGAATGTAAATCATCAGCTGTTGAGCTTTGTGTCTCTTTGAGTGCTTTATAATTTTCTCACAGTTGCGAAACAGTTAAATGAGTGCAAGTTACAAAGGAAAACACTTAATTTTTTGTTGCCATATTGACAATTAAAATTTGTCGTTTTTTAAATAATAATTAGAAAAGCGAGCAACTTTGACTGTTTAATCGTTTAACTTGTTTGAGTGATGAATATTTATTTAAATCTTGTTGGAGATAAAAAATTTACTCTAACAAAAATTAAAACTTCTTTGAATTTGGAAAGTTTAGACTTAAATTTAATTAAATAATAATATATCATTTGATTTTATTTGTGTTAAATAATTCGTAGTTTTGCAGCTAAAAATCTTTATTTGTTTGTTATAAAAGTTTAACAGTGTTTATTTTTAATATTTCAGAAATTTTATAAATCATTTTATTTTCCTGAAGAGATATATTGAGAATAAAAACTTTTATAAATAAAGGGTGGTTAAATTTCAAGGGCCGATGTTGATTTTGAATAAAACACAAACTATTTATTGCAATTTTATTTTATTATGATATATTGGTATTATTCAATTATGTATGGAACAAAATATCGGCCAAATGGGCGCCGCGACCACGGCGGCACACCTCCATCCGATGGGCCAAATTTTCGATGACCCTCAGGCATAATGGAGGTTCTATGCCGAGTTATCTCATCCTTTAGCTGTTGAATTGTTGCTGGCTTGTCGACGTACACCTTTTCTTTCAAATAACCCCAAAGAAAAAGTCCAGCGGTGTCAAATCACATGATCTTGGCGGCCAATTGACATCGCCATTACGTGAGATAACACGGCCATTGAATTTGTTGCGCAAAAGAGCAATTGTTTCGTTAGCTGTGTGGCAAGTGGCACCGTCCTGCTGAAACCACATATCGTCTACATTCATATCTCCCAATTGGGGCCATACAAAGTTCGTTATCATCTCACGATAGCGAACACCATTCACAGTAACTGCCTGACCGGCCTCATTTTGGAAAAAATACGGCCCGATGATGCCACCAGCACATAAACCGCACCAAACAGTCACTCTTTGTGGGTGCATTGGTTTTTCGACAGTCACTCTTGGATTCTCATTCGCCCAAATGCGGCAATTCTGTTTATTGACGAATCCACTGAGGTGAAAATGTGCCTCATCACTGAAGATGATTTTCTTCGAGAATTGATCATCATTTTCATAATAAGTCTGGATAACTTTAAAACATTGTTGGATTGTGTATCTCTCCATGGTTCAAATTGAGTAAGTCTGAAATAGAGAAATGTCAAATAAAATTCGGAAAAAAACTTGGCGTTTAGGTGTGGTTCACATTCAACATCGGCCCTTGAAATTTAACCACCCGATAAAACAGAGACCTTTAAGGCCTTGCCACACTATCATACACGATCGTGTGCTCTACTAAATAAAGCATGTGTGCTGAAAAAGTAATAAAAATTCAACCGTGCGACAGAGTTTTTGACAAATCGAGCGATTTTAAAAATTTTATGAAACTTTTCAAAACATTATGATTTCTGTGCGATCAGTGTTGTATATATGTAAAATGATGTACATAGCCAGTGACTAAGTTTACATACCGATCATACCTTAAGGGGATCTACTATTATCGAATTTACCGTAACAGAAGTATAAAGCCAACAGTCCGTATGAAGAAGAGTTAAGAGTCAGTTGTTAAAGAGAAGTCGTGAGCTGCAAGTCGTTTCAGTTGTAAAAGTTGAAATTTAAAAGATTATTTTCTTACCACTAATTTATTGTTTTCTTACTACTAAACTATAATTTAAATCATTAAACTTTAACTAAATCTTTGGACTTTGTGAAATCTAACATTAAATTTAAATATAAAATAACAACAAAATTGAAGTGCTAAAAACTGAAATTAAATTGTCTTAAATCTACTGAATATTTTCAATAAAATCATTTTAAATAAATAATTTTAAACATATTGAGCATTATTTATTTTACATATATTGTGAAAAATATGAAAATATTGTTGGTGCCTCGAGAAAAAAATTTAAGTAATGTAAAATTATTATGTTAATAAAAGTTTCTAATTGTTTTATTGTGTATATAAATTATTTCAATCATACTTGTGTAATAGTGTGGTCTACAAGGCCATTTTGAAACGATTCTTTCAAGTCGGCCAGACTTTTGAAACAGTTTCCTGTGAATGAATCGTACGATCGTGAATCAGGGCCTTTAGCTGCAAAAATAAGAACTAGTTAACTTAAATTTAATTTTGTTAATTAATTTTGGCAATTTTTTTTTTATATTACAAGTTTTCATTTACCTGAGCTCTGTTTCAATAAGACAGTGCTGCAAGCCACGCAGTACGTGAAACAATGCACTTATTAAAGGCCCCATCAAACTATTAAGCTCTAAACACTTAGACGACAGTAGACTTCACAACTTCACGAGTACAAATGAAGTTAGCTTCAAATGCTGCCGTATCATCGCGACAAAATTATTTAAAAGCCAGCAGCAGCACTATGAGTATTTAAACAATGGAAATTTCAAAGGTGCCACATATATACTTTACATGAATAAAATTAAAATTACTGACTAAAAACGTAATAATATCACGTAAAACTGTAAAAGCTAATCAATTTATTTGTTTATTTGATTTATGTGATGTTTACTTCTATTAAATATTTCAAACAATTGTCAAATGTCAATTTTTTTTTTTTTGTAGTGGCAGCACTGCATTTACTTTTTGCTGCTTACGAAAATACAAATTAGTCTAAGTTGGCAGCAGCAGCAAATGCTGTTATGAAGTCGTGCTGCTGTGATGTCGCTAAAATAATCGTTTTCATCTAAACACATGTATTCTATTTTTGACAGATTGCTGCTTGCTGTCTACTGTCGTCTATGTGTTTAAAGCTTTATACAAGTATAAATACTTTCATTCGACTTTGTGAGATAAAAGTCTAAACACATTTCTTGCGACTGTCAAAAAGTCTAACTCAACGTTTACACACGCAAGTGCAAGTGCAAAAAGAACCCAACACATAAAATTTTTTTACTAATGCATTCGCACACCTGCAAGTAGTAGCCTCACTTGCAACTGATTTTGGTTGACAGCGATTTTTTCACTTGCATGCAAGTAGAAACAAACAGTGTTGTCCATAGATATTTCAGTTTAACTTTAATGAGTATTTTCCAAGGAAAATTTTTTAAAGTATTTATATTTTTAGTTGTGCTATTGTTTAGTGGGCTTTCTAGGCCGTTTTTCCTTTTTTAATAAAACTACAGCTTTGTTTTATTTAGTTTTCCATTCTACGTTTCGTTGGATAATCCCAACTTATCCTTCGGGACACAAACGTGTCTATATATGACAGCTAACTCCCAAATTTCGAGCTTTCTTGGCTCGCTATCGGCTAATAAATAATCGGCTATTAAATCTTTAAACAGCTGATTTGCTAAAAGACACAACCCAAATCCAATGAAAAGTATTAACAGGAAATTCGTAAGGGATGTCAAATTTTTATCGTATTATTTTTCCTATGTATGACGTATTACATTCAGACTATCAGACTTGCACGTATTATTTGAATTTTTGACAAGTATTAATACACAGAAGAATAGTCTGAACTGGGCTTAAGGAATTATTTTTAAATTGGCCACTTAGATTGTGCAATATCACACTTTTGGGGTATTTTCTTTGGGGATGTGTAAAGTCCGAAGTCTTCAGGAATAATTCAGCTACAATTATTTATACGCTACGATTTATTATTCGGGATATACCAGCAGCTACGCTAGAGCGAGTCTCATAAAACTAGACCTTCCGAATTGACCACCTCAGACGCAGTCGTAGTCAATATTCACATGATTTCTTTTTCCAACAGTAAATGCCATAAGTTCTTCCTTTATCCAATAAAGCAAATTCACTTCACTTTCATATTTAAATGTTTCATTACCCGCTACCTTCACAAAATTAAGATTAAGCAGATGTTACAGCGCAATTCTTCTCTGAACCTATCCAGCCATGGTAGGTAAGGGAAAAACATATCTTGCTAATTTATTACTTACAACGAGTGATTTTTTTGCTATTATCTTTTTGGCAACACTAGTTTTGACAGCTCACGCACGTTTTGTATCTTGTGTCACTGTCAAACATGTTCAGTTTGGTCTATAATTTAATCATGAATCGTCTTACAAACGAACAACGCTTGCAAATTATTGAATTTTATTACCAAAATGCGTGCTCTGTTAAGAAAGTTCATCGCGCGCTTCTTCCATTTTATGGTCAGTTTAATCGACCTACTGAGGCTTCTATTCGGGCTATTGTAAAAAAATTTCGCACCAAATTTACATTGTTGGACATTAAACCACCAACACGCTTACGTAGAGTGCGAACTGAAGAAAACTGAAGCAGCCGTATCGGCCAGTGTTGGTGATGACCGTGAATTATCGATTCGGCGCCGTTCGCAGCAATTGGGCCTCTGTTACTCCACTACGTGGAAAGTTTTGCGGAAGGATTTGGGTGTGAAGCCTTATAAGATACAGCTGGTGCAAGAATTGAAGCCAAACGACCTACCACAACGCCAAATTGTTGGTGAATGGGCTCTTGAAAAGTTAGATGAAGATCCACTTTTTTATCGAAGAATTGTGTTCAGCGACGAGGCTCATTTCTGGTTGAATGGATACGTGAACAAGCAAAACTGCCGTATTTGGAGTGAAGAGCAGCCAGAAGCATTGCAAGAGCTACCAATTCATCCACAAAAAACAACCGTTTGGTGCGGATTATGGGCTGGCGGCATCATTGGGCCGTATTTCTTCAAAGATGATGCGAATCACTGTGAATGGTAAGCGCTACCGTGCGATGATAACAAACTTTTTTTTGCCCAAAATGGAAGAGCTTGACTTGCATGACATGTGGTTTCAACAAGACGGTGCCACATGCCACATGCCACACAGCACACGAAACAATGGACCAATTGAGAGACGAGTTCGGTGAACAGTTTATTTCACGCTTGGGACCAGTCAATTGGGCGCCCAAATCGTGCGACTTAACGCCTCTAGACTATTTTTTGTGGGGCTATGTTAAGGCTAATGTCTATAGCGACAAGCCCGCTTCGATTGACGCACTGGAAGCCAACATTGCCAACATTATTCGTGAGATACCGGCCGAAATGTTGGAAAGAGTATGCCAAAATTGGACTAAGCGGATGGACCATTTGAGGCGCAGCCGCGGCCAACATTTGCATGAAATAATCTTCAAACATTAAATTATATCGACCAAACTATCAATCCAAATAAATATTTCATGCATTTTTCTGAATTTTATGTGTTTTTTTTTTTTTTTTTTGAAATTTCCGATAGTTCTTGCTCTTGCAGTCGCTTTTTCAGGAATCGCTGAACCACTCCTGACCGATGGAAAACGGCCCATTTTTTGCGACGACTTTATATTGAGTCACAGATCTTATATCGAAGTTGTGGACCGAAAGCTTCTTTGTAACTTTGTAGCCATTCCATCAGCATTCTTGCCCACAAGTAATCTACAAGAATTGCTTATTTAGAGCTGTCTATGTCGCAAAGAAATTTGTTTAGATGCCGAAATCAATACACATATGTATGTACATCCCTGTTATATTATCGCAAGAAAATTGAGTGTTTCAAAAAATAAGTTTTAGAGATAAAAAAAATATTTTTTGTTTATTACAGGTTTGTTTGACGAAATTCTTTTCAAATAAAAACCTTTAATAAATACATATGTATGTATATAATATTTTTTATGAATAAGGCTGAACATGAGTTAATACTCGTACATTCAAAAGAAACTGTCCTGCAAGTTCTATTACACAAAAGATCTAATATTTGTATAATTCATTCTTTGTTGTTAAGTAAATAAATACTCGTAAATCCAAAAATGTCAATACCAGAAAAATCATCATGACCGCGAGGAGACGGGAAAAATTATATGTCAATGTCGGCGTTTCAATTAACTATGCCCATACTAAAACACTCAGTTCAATCAGTCTGTCATTTGTCCAATCAATTGGAAGAAAATTGCAAAATCATCATTGAGTGGACAAAGACTGCCCGAAAAAACAACAATCAAATATTTTAATATAAAAGAAAATACAGAAAGAATGAATTAAAATATATACATACATATGTATATTCTAATCGCTCCTTTATTGCAACATAGTCATAACTAAAAAAAAACTTGTATCGAGAAAAACGCATTTCAAATTTTCAGTTTCCATACAAGTCTTAGAACATTTTTTTATATTACCTAGAGGAAACACAACATGAAAGGTCTTACTGTCAACAATTCTGCATTGTTAACTCGAAAATCTCATTTTTTGAGATATGACTATGTTGTAATAAAGGAGCGTAATGTTGTTCATATATAATTTGTAGAGGAGAAACAATAAATAATTGTAAAGGGTGTTTTTATAGAGGCGTATTAGTTTATACCGGGAATTTTTTAAATTGGCATGGAATTTAATTTATTCGAATGATAATTTTCTGGCATTATAATTTAAATATGACTTCTGGCTTATAGAGTAATCAGATTGCGGAGTACTACCAACCTTTTCCAGATATGTTTTGGATTTCAAGCAGTTTTCCTGGTTGCGTAATGGACTCTCTTACCCTGGTCTAAAGCTAAGGAGATCTGCAAAGTTACATATCTATTCTAAATGTATCTTTCCATCAGAAGTTGTAGGATTTGTTTCGGAGAATTATGTTAATATTTTTTATTATTATGATAAAAGGATCTGCATAGGACAAATAGTCTAGTGAGGTTACCTGGCGAATATCAAAGCTGACATGGTCTAGACTATTATCTTTAGAGGTCTATGCCGACAGGGGATGCGTTCTACTGTGGTGGTTCTAACGGGACATTATGGCATAGGGATGCATGCGAGAAGATTAAATCTTCCATTCCATTCCATTTCTATAAAAGTTGTATATATAAGGAAGAGGCAAATAATGTTGATCACTGTCTCTGTTGGTTTCCAGTCCTTTCTTATGTAAGGGTTTTGAACCTAAGCAGAACGGTGCTGCACAATTTGGCAGGAATATCGGTATGTGATGTAGTTCGATTGGACTCCCTCATCCGATCCTCAGGTTGGTTCTAAACAGGATTATTGATATGTATATATAGGACCCAAGTGAGCTTGCTTTTCAATGGCCTGTTAAACCTAGCCTAACCTAACCTATCTTAACCTAAGGATCTATGGCAGTTATGAGTGAAACAAAATATCAGGCAAATTCTTGCCATGGCTTGAGCGGCTGACCTCTATTTAATGGTCCATATTTTCTATGACTCTAAAACATAGTTGAGGTTCAATGTCGTTGTGTGGGGCATACGGGGTTTCATAAAATAAGTAAAAGAAAACAGAGGACTTACCGTTGTCAAAAAGGGGGGCGGTGATGCACTGAGATGATGGATTGTTGTTCGCCGCTTCGTGGCGATGACAATGGGCTTTTTTTGGTTTGACTGTATATTTTTAGCCTCTAATTGGCGGCGCACTTTATTTATTGCAATATATAAAAAAAAGAAATCACTTAAGGGACACTGTTGTCACACACCAGTCACTCAAAAATACTGACAAAAAAATTGATTTAAAAAAACTTCACTTTGGCTGCATATTCGTCTGCTGTTCAAAAAGGAATGAATATAGCAGTCAAGCGAATGTGAGGTCGAAACTTAGCAGTTCGAACTTAACGAGCTTCTATGCGTTAAGTTCGCGCTGCGAAGTGCTGTCATACTCGGTTTGAATTAACCGTGTTGCTAAACGTGAACAGTCGTTAATGTGTTGAAGTGTATCATAACATTGCTCTTGATATATTCTTGGCTTATTAACCAACACTTTTTCTTTCAAATATCTTTTATAAGAAGTTCATAGCCATCTGACGATTGTGAACACTACTCACTGTTTAGCTGACTTCATTTTCGAAGAAGAGGTACACCCGTCCATAAACCGCACCAAGGTTAGGTTAGGTTTGACAGGCTGCCAGCTATTGTAAAGCCAGCCCACTTGTGTCCAATATGGTCCCATTGTGTTGCCTAGATATGAGACGCATCTCAGTAGACCTAGATGGTTTAGAACCAACCCGAGAATCGGATAAAGGAGCCCAATCCACTTACATCGCTTTCCGATACCTCCGCCAAATCATGCTGCATCGGTCTGCCTAGGTACAATGCCCTTATATAAGAAAGAGCTGGACACTGACAAAGGAAGTGTTCAACGCTCTCTTCTTCCTCCTCATTTCTGCAACTTCTGCGGAAGTCATTAAAGATTTAACCTCCTTGCCTGCTTTCCTATATGGCAATGTCCCACCAGGACCGCTACAATCGAACCCAACCTCCGTCGGGGCAAGCCACTAAGGATGATAGTCCTCCTGTTATCATATCTGGGCCATGTCAGTCTTGATATTCGACAGGTATCCTCACTAGACCATCTGTCTTGAGCAGTCTGAAAAAGTTGACGCTGTACTTGTTTCTTACAGCTCGCAAGCGGGGTTCCAACGATCTCATCTATATCGCTTTGTTGTAGTTGGACACCGGCCTTTGCCAGTTCATCCTCTACTAGATTTCCGGACACTTCACTGTGCCCTCGTACCCAGATAAGCTCAGGTTCGAATGTCTCGCTATCTCGTTTAGAGATATCTGGCATTCACGAACCAACCTGAATGTCGTATAGACTCCAGCTAGTGTATACAACGCAGCCTTACCATCAGTACAAATTCGGATACCATTCCCGTATATCCTGTAGTACCTTAACCAGTTAGCTGCCCTCATAATGGCCGCAATTTCGGCCTGTGCTACGCTACACTCATTTTGCAGCCAGAAACTCATCCTCCTCTCATACAAGGTGATAAAGATACCCCAATCAACCCGAGTCTGACTTGGAACCATCTGTAAAAATTTTAAGCACGTCCTCTTGACAGTCTGTGCCACTCGTCTCGGAGAACGAGCCTGATAAGATTACATCAAATCTCTTGTCGGGCAGTAGAGCCGGCAATCAATATTCTCCGGAAGGTTCACTATTCTTCCTATTGTTCACTATCCTTCCTATTGTCGCCTCCTTCCACGTCCCGCCTGATAGCCGAATTCATAGCTATCAGGCTGTGGTCAAACAGTCACTCTGTTTCAACCACAGCTTTTCAACATCCCTTCGTAGATTCTCATTTGCCCAAATGCGGTGTTTCTGCTTGTTAACGAATTCACTAAATTTAAGCGTGTAAAATCAAAGCTTTATTCAAAATTCCCATCAGTGATGTTCAATTGTTGGGTACGACGACTAACAAACCGAGGTTGACGACTCTTCTGCCATATTCCAGCGAGACCGAACTGATGTTTTCCCATTTCCCAATTTGCTGAATTTCGCACATAATTCTCCCAGTAGTGGACACATTTGGTGGATCCACAAAATGTATTTTAATTTAATCGTTCATTTTGGTAAAAGTCATTTCAACATAAGTACAGACTTACGCCCTAACAATGCTTCAAATTTGTTCAAATTTATTTTGAAAAACCTGCTTCTCTTCAGATTTCGTATCGCGCACTATATCCATTTTATGGCCAACAACATATACGGTTCACTTTTGTGTGAATGAATACGTCAATAACCAAACCTGCCGTGTTTGGAGTGAAAACAATGCTCAACTGTATTGTTACGTTTTTAGCTTTAAAACGCTTTTGCGGATTCTTCAATCGCAATCAAATGAAATAAGGACACTAGCACTTATTCGTTATACAGTACTTAAATAATTCACAACTTTATTTGTACTTAACACCACTCGATTGGCTTAACACACTAAATTTGTTTACTTTTCTGACTTGTAGCTGTCTTGCGCAATGTTTATAAATAAACTCTGCATCTGCCGAATATCTGCCAGCTATTTACACTTCTTTGTTGCACACAATGCACACACACATTCTTGGAAAACAATAAGAACGCAGTAACAACAATAAAATCATTGGCGGTTGATTTACTTCTGGTTTGTTTTTCGCGTGTATTTGTTTGTTATTTACAATTTTAGTTTTATGGTGTTTGTATGGATGTGCATGTATATTTATAACAAACAGATCAGCAGCTCGCACATTGGCTTAGATGTGATTAAAATTTTTAACAATATGTTGATACCTCATCATATCCAAAAAAAAAATTGATTGTTTAAAGTACTTTATGAGCTAGTAGAATCAATGGTCCATACTTTTTAAAAAACTATGCTGGTCAGAATGTTACCGTCAGACTGGTGACCGCCATAGAATCGTGACTACTGAATTTTTCGCTCATCTATTGAACAACCATGATACGTGCAGAAGCTGTGTTTTCAACAAGATGGCGCAACTTGTCACAGAACAATTGATTTATTGAAGAAAACGTTTGGTAACCGTGAAGTATGTGGAGTCGCTAGTTTACGCCGATACCGAAGCGAATTACCACTTGGAGGATAATATTCGCCGCACTATTGCCGATACACGGCCCCAAATGTAAGGAAAATTCATCGAAAATTGAAACCCCAGATTAGAGCACGACCGAGCCAGCCTTAGTGGCCATATTTAAGTCATATTGAAATTTTAATGCCAGAAGATTTTCTTTTGTATTGAGTAAATTTCATCGCAATTTAAAAAGCTCATTTTTATTTTATACCTCTATGAAAACATTCTATATTAAGATTTGTTTACTTATTGTTACTTCATACTAGTATTTTAAAAATTCAATAAATAAATGATATATTTTTTGTTCTATTCTGGTTATTAGAAATGTTCTGGCAGTTGTTAAGGGTGCAGGCAGCAATATCTACAGAGACGTAAGCAGACGTCAAAAAAAGACTGTACCAGAACTTTAAACCACTCTTCAAATGCTAAGTACATTTTTAAGAAAGCCAATATAAAATGTTTTTGCTTTGTTAATCATAAAAATAACTTCATTTTAAATTTGTTTTTTAAAGAAATTTTCCTTCAATGCGAAATTTATTATCAATGTTTGAAATTTGCTTCTTGTGACAGATCATATAGAATTAAAAGAAAAATTGATTTCAGTTGAAAGCTTTTATTTTCACTATTTATTCAATAATTTATGCAATTCCAATCTTATTTCTTCATGTTTTATAGCAGAAAACTACTTATTTTCTTAAATAATAATCTTCTTAATTGTGTTCATACGGCTGGGTGTTGACCCAGGCATTTCCAACACATGATTTCTGCTGCAAACTGAAATTAATCACAAGTGATTAACAAATACTACACGCTCAACCAGCGTTGCCTTTTTGATACTAAAGTGTCAATTTGACCTTTTTTGGCTGTTTATGAGACTTTTTTTATTATTACACTTTTTTTAAATAACCTTTTTGGCTCTTTTTGCAAACATGGAACAAGGCGAACTCATTACTAAGTGACCTTGACAGCTCAGGTGGCTATTTTTTGCTTCTCGCGTTTTTTCCAATGAGACTGGCAAATTTTGTTTCGCTTGTTGACAAACCATTACAAGCCATTTTGATCTAAGATTTTTTTGTATGATTTAGTGCAATTTCAAGAAATTTGTGTGAATTTAAAAGTGAAAAACTAATATAATCTGCGGTTTTAATTACAAACAACTATAAAAATTTCCTATAATGTTTATATAACATTTTTTTCCAGCTGAACAGTCATAGGCGAATTTAGATTATGACATTCACGATATGTCTTACAATAACAAAATACATAGTACTGAATTCGCCTTCCCTCTTGCATTTACCCAAGGCGAATTTATACAGGTGAATGCAAGCGGAAAGGCGAATTCAGTACTATGTATTTTGTTATTGTAAAACATATCGTGAATGTCAAAATCTGAATTCGCCTAAGATTGTTCAGCTGGGAAAAAATTTTATAAAAACGTTAAATATAAACTTTTATAATTGTTTGTAATTAAAATTACAGATAATATTAGTTATTCACTTTTAAATTCACACAAATTTCTTAAAACTGCAATATATCATACAAAAAAATCTACAGATTAAAATGACGCGAAAAAGTTTGTAAACAAAAGAGAAACAATTTGACAGTCTCATTGGAAAAAACGGGAGAAGCAAAAAATAATCACCTGTGCTGTTAAGTTCACCTAGTAATGAATTCGCCTTGCATAAATTCGCTTTGACATGGAATTTTTTCTTGAGAACGATCGAAGAGCTCTTGTATGTACTCGTATGCATAAATACCCAATTCTCATGCATATTTGAGCAAGGTTTCATATTAAACTAGTAATGACCAAAGAGAAATCCATAGTTACGCTCTGAGTGCAAATAAATTTGCACTGGGAAAAAAAGTACCCAAATCAAAAAAATCGCTTCAGCTACAATTTACTTAAAATTGAAATAAAAGTAAGGAATAAATATGTATATGAATTTATGTTTTTAGTATTTCTAATAAAGTTTTTATTAAACAAAGTAAAAAATACGCAAAATACAGAGAAAATACAAGGAATACTAAACTAATGAGCATAAGATTGTATTTGCTTTTGTTTACCACTTTATTACCATGGGTGGGCATCGCTATATTAAAGTGATCTTCTATAGGTATATGTATATTAACATATACTTGATAATGAAATCTTTATTTTTAATAAGGTGTGTACGAGGTCTGCTTAACAAAAAAATGAAAAATGAAAAAAAAATCGAACATATGTATGCTCGATTTTTTTTTTCATTTTTCATTTTTTTCTGTTATGTTCGTACACATGTCTATTATATATGTTGGCAATATCAGTTATTTTGGATTGTCAGTTTATTTTTGACAGATAAAACGGTTAGTGGTGTTTTGGTGCGCTCTTCGATTTTTTGCTGTTCGAAAAAGGGGATGAAAGAAATTAAACGCGCAAAGACATTTGAAATGTTAACTATGGCGTTTGTCGAGTCTACTATGAGCAGTACACAAGTTCAATTGTGAATACGGTGGTTGAGGCATGATAACGGTTTTGTTTTGCCAAAAACTCACGCACTAGGATCGATATGTGAGCTGGTGCGTTATCATGGTGTAAAATCCATGACTGTTTTTTCCACTATTCTCTGCGTTTTTTACGATCTGTTTCGCGCAAACAACGCATGACATCAACCGTACGATCTTGTGGCAAGAATTCATGATGCACCACGCCATTGAAGTCGAAGAAACCAGTGCGCAAAACCTTCATATTTGACCAAATTTGACGTGCTTTTTCGGTCTTGGCTCTTCTGGATGTTTCCATTGGAATGATTGAGCTTTGTTTTCAATGTCATAGCCATACACCCATAATTCGTCACCTTTTTCAGAATATCTGGATCGTCGTTGACGATATTCACAGCTCTTGAGCGATGTCCATGCGACGTTGTTGTTGCTCAAAATTTAGCAATTTTGGAACAATCTCAGACGATCGTAAGAAAATCTTACAATTTCATTGTCAGACTATGGTCTGACAAATAATTCATCTGACAACAGAAATTATCAGTTTACACGGTTGTCAGATTGTTAGATGAAAAAAATTGTCAGACTTGTTGTAAGGCATTGCCACTTATGTATATCAACAAGCATCTGTTTGGCAGTGTTGCCCATCAAACTTTTTTCTGACAATGATGCGATTGTCAGGTGCATTAATTTTATACATATGACAATTAAAGCTGAGCTTACAATACCAGCCAATTATCTGGCAATGCCGACGAAAAGTGTTCTCACGATTGTCAGATGCCTGACAACATTGTCATCTTACAATTGTTTGACAATGGTTTTTCTGACAACGTTGTAAGTTAAAAATTGGCAGTTCACACGATTGTAATACATTTGCAGACAATTTTAGTGGCAATATTGTAAGACCTGACAACCGTGCGTACATAGCTTGATAGTGATTCGACGATTATCCAAAATCATTTTCTTCACTGCTTTAATGTTTTAATCTGTTGTTGACGTGCCCTTGCGACTTGGACGAGCATCGCTATTGACATCTTCTCGGCCTTTCTTAACTATGAACACAAATTCAATTGTGGTAGACTCGCCCAACGCTGCAGTCAACATTTCAAATGTTCTTGCACCTTTAATTTCATTTTTTACACAAAACTTAAGACAGTTTCTTTGATCCATTTTTTAGAATAGAAAAAATCGAAGAGCACACCGAAATACGATTAACCTTTTGATCTGTCAAAAACAAACTGACCATCCAAAATGGCTGATATTGCCAACATATATAACAGACTGGTGTGCCAACATAACAGAAAAAAATGCGAAAATCGATAATACGTAGCTCACGAAATTTAAAATAACTGTTAACAAACAGCTGTTCTATGGAATACTTTCCATAACATTTGGAATTTAAGTGAAGCTGCCACTCTTTCATCGCATTTATATAAAAGGAATTGCTTAAGATTGAAAAAATTTAACTTGCGTTTAAATATTTAAATGAAAATTAACTTTTTTTATATTAAAATACGAAGCTAAGACTGGACCTAAGTAAAATTAATATTTTTTTTAACAATTTAATTATTTATTGTATCTTCTAAAAGAACTAACAATAAGTATGCAAATCTTAAAACTAAAAATTAATTAATATAGAAAAAATTACTTACTTGTGAAGGTAAAATTAATATCATATACTATGAGAAGCAAAAGTGAGTCAACACCAGTGGTGTGTCTTGTTTTTTAATACAATGAAATTATATTATACATATCGATTTTACTTACACTAACAAAAATTAATAAATCAATATTTATAGCGTTATAATAGGAAAAATAGCTGAAATTAAATATAATGTCTTTTTTTATACTTTACAACAAAGGATCAATAATATATGTTCAAAAGTGAGTGTACGTCAATGTACCCAGCGGCGAACATTGCCTACCACATTACTTCTCTTCGATGATGTGTGCAACACTTAGTAATCAATGAATGGTAACTTACAAAGTGTATGAAAGTATATGAAGTGTATATGGAGTTCCGAAAAATGAATTACGTTCATCTTTTGTATCACATTTATATACATATGTATTTTATTTTTTAGTTGTAAATCAAATGTTCGCCGTCTTTGTCAGACTACTCGTACGTTGCAAAAATTTTAATTAACAAAATTAGATAAAAGTGCTAGAAAACAATTTAAAAGTACAAATAAGAAATACAGTAGACAAAAAACAAAACAAATTTATTTAATGGAATATTCCCAAAAAACTGAAGTGCGCAGTACGTACGAGCTGCCTACTGCCGGCTTACAATGTATGCGAAATTGTATCCGAGCTGCCTACTTCCGACTTACAAAGTGTGCGAGATTGTATTCGAGCTGCCTACTAATAGCTTACAATGTATGCTAGGAAGTAATGAGCTTTTGTTGTATGAACACCACACTAGCTCGCTTACTTTGTGTGCAGGTGGTACGCGTTCACTCTACAAATGCGGCAATGTATATGAAAAAGTATACTAAGTTCGTATATGAGATGATGTGCATTACTGACTTACAAGTGTGCATCGGATCATCGCTTCTGTAAGCGAAACTTTGGCCGCTGGGTATAAACAAAATGTATGTGCAGTCTCATTTCTCGAACACCTGACATTAAATTCATATTTATGCAAAGTGCGTCATGTTATGCTATCACTAACTGCTTCATCAGACTCTGTAGTGATATCCTTGGCAATTTGTACCACATTAGAATGTGGTTTTTTTGTAACTATGGCAGCAATCCTTCTTTCTTCTCCTTCAGTTAACAGCTTTGGACGCTCTCTTCGCTTAAAATCGTCTATTTTCTTAAAGCTTTTTAATTTTTCCACGATGCTTTTTAAGAGGTGTGGTGTCTTCATAAAATTTTACTAATTTTTCGAAATTATTTACCTTTTTCTCTTAGCTCTATTATAGTTTTTCTTGTTTCTTTTATAAAACTTTACTGGCACTTCCACAACGTATATTGATTATCAATTAACTAAAACAATTATTTTTTGTCTTTTTCAATAAAAATCATCATAAAAATTGCTGTAAATCTACCGGTCTTAGCGAAAAAATTAAATGAGGAGGAAACTGTTTACTCACTTTTGAAGCGTAATTTTTGACAGTTTTAGTTAAAAGGTATTATAAAAAATTGTTGGCCTTATTTTTTGAAACTGGTTAAGTAAGCATTAGATAGTCTCTTAATTATAGTTACTAAGATTATTCTAGTGCTAATACTAACAATGTAATAAAACGAAATATAATATTATCATTGATGTTGACTCACTTTTGACGCTGATAGTAAAGTGATGTTGTTAATTATTTGTGAATAATTTTCTAAATGTAATCATTATATTATATTTTCATTCAAATACATTAACTTTGAAAGAATTTTTGTTTAGCTTTTATTGTTTTTTTAAACTTTACCCTTGTTTTGTTGAAAACAACCTTTTTGTGACACCTTTTTATTCAAAATGCCACTTTTTGAAAATTTGCGATGGCAACGCTGCCCTCAACTGCTGTTGAGTAAGTGTTTATTGAAAATTACCTACAATATTTTCTTTTATTATTCGATTTAAGCACTGGCACGTGTTAACTATTTGCTGCCAATAATAAGCACAAGAATGCCGCTGACTCGAGAATTGTTAAACATTATTTGCTGCCTCTTTTTCATTGCGCAACAATATTGGATTATTTTTGTGGACTTTGATAGGAAATTTTGTTAAGTGCTTTCTGTTAATTGGAATATAATAATAAACTAACAGGCACGTTTAAGAAATTGCTGTAATAACATCCTCGTTCTTTTTTACGGTTGCAACTAATGAGCGCTAAATAAAACTGTTATAGTGAAACAACAACATTTTCGTAAAAATTTCTAAGTGTATTTAGTAATTCAAATAACTAAGTTTATTGTTAATGTTTTCTTTAATAGCACTAGTATTTATAGCAATCAAAAACTACACACAGCTTGTTTTTTATGCTTTCTACCGGTTTACATTTCGACATTTCATAGACGCAATCCCAATCTTTAGCAGACTTGTCAACCTTTGAAAAATATTTTGAAACATTTGTCATAATTCGTATTTTAGAAGTAGCCTACCTCCCCGGTGTCGCTCGGAAGGTACGAGTATTTGCTAATTAATGATTATATGGAATGGCTTCAAATTATACACTAACACAAATATTTCAGTGCAAAGAAAAAATTTCCCCCAAATTTATTGCTTTAAAGATTCTTTGAAATTGGATTATTAATAACACTACGAGGATGGATTGATATTGAAAGTACCTAGCTCTAGATGGCAGCACAAATTGCGATCTGTCAAACATCAGCTATTAAAACTCCAGCCAAATTTATCGATTAGTTTATATCAGGAGTGCCCAAAAGTTCTTTATGGAAGAGCAAGCACAAAAATGTTTTGTTGTAAAAAGCAAAACATATGTACAAAAGCAAAATTTACACTGATAATCCTTGTCGTCAATGTTTACTAGCAAAGTATTTGAAAGTGTTGTTGCTTTTTCTTGTATGCGTACAGTGAAGAACGGCAAAAAAATATACAAGGTGGCGCAAACGTAATCCTCCTATCAGAGGATTACGCTACATTGCTCCAGAACGCGGAATATTGGTTACTATTTATTTGACCCCAAGAGGAAGATGCCTTTTCATCACAAATAATCATAAGTGCTGAGGCCCATTTCCATCTTAGCGGGTACGTAAATCAACAAAATTTACACTTCTGAGGCACTGAAAATCCGCGTGTAACCCACGAGGAGCCATTACACCCACTCAAAGTCACTGTATGGTGTGCTGTTTTCGTTGGAGGAGTCAATGGACCTTTTTTCTTCGAAGGCGTCACGGACCAAACGGTTACTGTGAATGATGAGCGCTACAGAGCAATGATCAACGAGTTCTTTTTGCCACAACTTGATGAATTGGGATTGGAAAACATTTGGTTCCAACAGAACGGTGCTACGGCATACACTGCACGTGGCACAACCGATATGCTGAAGAATGCATTTCCCGGGCGCCTAATCTCCTATTTTGGCGATTTGCATTAGCCAGCAAGATCGCCTGATTTGACCGCTGCAGATTTCTTTTTGTGGGGCTTTTTGAAGTCGTGGTTTATGTCAACAAGCCTCAGACTCTTTCAGCTCTTAAAGTCAATATCCGTCAAGAATGTGAGAACCTCTCGCCGGAAGTTTTGGCCAATGTGATGGAAAATACTATAAAAAGGGCTCAAATGATAATCAACTGTGGCGACGGCCATTTACATGACATCATATTCTCGACTTGATGTAAAAAAAATTAAAATACCAAATAAAAATAACCCACAAGAAGAATCAAAGTTTTTCACTTTTTTTTTTTTTAATTATAGTGTGTTTCCATATAGGTGTTTTGCTCGAAAACACGTGTTTTGCGCAAAACATGTAGAAATAAACATGTTTTCTCATACATTTTTTAAAAGAACAAAACATCTCAAGCTACATGTTTTGGAGCAAAAAACACTTCGAAAATGTTCCGTACAACACTGTTTGTACTGAATAAGGAAAGTTAAATATTGTACTATCCATTAAAAGTGAGTGACAAATTCGAAAGAGACATTTTTATTTGTTAGAAAAAACAACAAACGAAACATTATACAACGAAACAAAATAAATAGAATATAAATTGAGCGGAATATACAAAAGAGGTCCTTTTGCGAGGTGTTTAATTTAATACCTAAATGAACGTAAATTTGAACCAAGGCTTTATGGCGGGAGCCAGTAGCTTTAAGTTTTTTAATGTGACTTTCATATCGAATTTGGTATTGGCTTTACGTGATTTTCCGCATAATGTTGACAACTTCGCCCAGCTATAAATTTTCGACTTGTTAATGGTAACGATCATTAACACATGCTTCAAGCATTGCAAAATTTTACTTTGTCTTTCTAATTCGTTTACAAATTAAATTTCTTGGAAACCACCAAGGCAGTTTTCTTTTAAAGAGGGTCTGGCACGGGAAGCTTGCAATTTGAATTTTTATTCTAATGCTTGTTATTTTATAAGAGCAAAATTTAGTTAGGTGTATCAAATTCTTTGTCAACAACGTTGATCGTAATTTTTTAAGTGCCATTTTATGCAAAAATTTGATATAGCCGGTTGGTGCAAACCCAAGACATGAAAGTGATGACGATGATTCGGATGAGTTAGTGATTCCGTAACAGCTGTAATAAGAGATGATATCGCCCATCGACTTTAGTTAATAAAATAACAATTATTAGTTTTTTATATAATATTTTCCTTATTTTGCCTAGAAATATATGCACAATTGTATCTCAAATAAATATTTCGTCAATTATACTCAATTTTTCTGTACGAGTTAAAGTTTCCATTTTCACATGAAATTAAAAAGTGTTTTCAAACCACTAATTTTTGGGTAAAAGTAGTTTCAAGAACCAGACAATTCACTACAAATTAATGTTCGAAAACAAAACAAATGAAAAGTAAAGAGTAGAATGTAGAACACCAAAGCTTGAAATTGAAGTAATTTCAAACTATTTTCACTTCAAAGTAGAATCAAAAGCATACCCGTAACTGATTTTAAGAAAACTCCTTTTAAGATGAGCCTAAATCTAACAAGGTAACAACAGTTGTTTCTTTCAAATACCAAATAAGTTCAAATTAAAAATTGATGTCAAATAGAATGATTAAATACGTTGGAGCTCATGCATAGACATACTCGTACATAAACATGTTTTATGCTTAAATACTTCGCACGCACCTGTCGACATTTGCGTTCGTTAGTACAACAATAATATTATATAAGGTCACACCAATTCAGAGAGGGAGTGACGACCTTTAATGCCACATTTTCTCTTGCCATCTGTGGTTTTATTTTGTTGTTTTGTATGTACTCGTATGTATTTGTACGAGTATTTTGCTTTCTATTTCCATCTTTAAGATTTGCTCTTTCTTTCTCATATGTGTACGTGTATGTGAGTACATTGCAATACGAACCAAAGTATTCAAGTCATACAAAAACACTCGTTATATTTTTGTTCTTGTTTGCTATTGTTATGAAGTAGTGTTTTTGTGTTAATATGCTGGTAAGCAAAGAAACTGAGGCCAGAAGAGTGTTCATGTTCATGCTTATGCTTAAATGCGTTGTCAACGGAAGTCTTTTATTTGAATTGTACGAGTAGAGAAGAAAGGAATTTACAGAATCATTTTGAAGCAACAGTGGCATAAATGAAAATATGTCAGTCGTTTCAAAACGTAAAGACTTCTAGCCGTGCAGCAGAGCGAAGTCAGAGAACGAGAAAACTTTCATTGTCTGCACAGCTATGCTGCTTCGCATATTTATCTTCTAAACACGAGTACATAGTAACATTGTCGCACACTCATGTAAGGCATGTTTCGATTGCCTTTTGTGCGGATAATATGCACTTAGGTATGTGTTTATTTATTTTCGTTTTGAAGGACACTGTAACAACCCACATGAATTTCTCAGTGATATGATTACTTGTATGCGTGTAACAAATGTTTGATAATTATTTTGTTGTAAACAAAATTAGTTTTTAAGCCAGAGACTTGACAGAAGAATAATTGTTTCTTATTTTAGAATAACGACACTGCAAATAATTTCCGAGAAAGAAATATTAAAAGCTCAAGAGAATAATAAAATTGATGTATAGAAAATGTTGTTGCAAAACTATTTAAACAGCTGTTCAATAAAACCACGAGTATCTTATATTTTATTTTATACGCTTCACAAAAATGTAAGGGCGACTCTATTTGTAATTTCTACAATTTTCGTTCATATATATACTTATATATATATATATATATATATATATATATATATATATATATATATATATATATATATATATATATATATATATATATATATATATATATATATATATATATATATATATATATATATATATATATATATATATATATATATATATATATATATATATATATATATATATATATATATATATATATATATATATTCTGAATCAGAATTAATAGAAAAGTCGATTAAGCGATTTCAGTCTGTCCGCTGTTGAAATACCGTTGCTTCGAAACCATTAAACTTAGAAACTTTTTACTTTCACCATTATTTTACAAAATAGAATTCTCCGTAGAATTACAGATGCTCCATGGTACGTTAAAAACTCACGAATCCACGCAGATCTGAACGTACCTTTTGTGAAATCTGAATTTGTGAAGTACGCAACAAGATATATTAACAAACTTGAATTCCATCCAAATCCTCTTGCAGTTAATATCCTTAACTTTGGTGGTCATACCCGTCTGAGAAGGAGGGATACTTTGGCTACCATTAGAGCTCTAAACAGATGACTGAATTCTGAAATAATATTCGCATAAAAATAAATTTTTGTCCAGCACTGGCAGGACAAAAATTTTTTTTTTTTTAGTATTAAGAATTGAATACTTATTGTCATTACATTTCTTATGTAGATTCAATAAATAAAATAATAAAGTTAAAAAAAAAAAAGAAAACCATTATTTTACCCCGTCGATTCATGGGTTTGCTATTGAAATTCAGTAATATCGGTTCACATATATCTGAGATATATTCAAAATTCCGAAAAAATCTATTTTGTTTTTTTTTTTGCAATTTTGTATGAAAATTTTTGAAAAAAAAAAATTCATTTTGCATCAAAAAAAAATTTATTTTGCATCAAAAAAAAATTTCCAGTTATCGGTCTATATATGTATACCCGATTATTAAACAACTTTTTTTTTGCTTAAAAGCAGTTCTGATAATAAAATGAGGTTATATAAATATGGAAAATGAAATTTTCCAGACATCGTTTCATATATACCCGAGATATAGCCTAAACAGGGTTTTTCGTGAAAATTTCGCGTAAACGAACTCAAAAATTTGTTTTGCTTAAAAGCAGTTGTGGTAATAAAATGAGGTTATATAAGCATGGAAAATGAAAATTTCTGATATCGGTCCATACAAATGGACCGAGATATATCCTGAACCGATTCTTCCATTAAAAATTTTTTTTTTTTTTGCTAAAAAGCAATTCTCGTTAAGAAGGTTACTAAAATACAGACAATAGAAAATTCCGATATCGGTTCATATATAATCGAAATATAGCTAAAACAAACTTTGCCATAGAAATGTCCAAGAAAGATTTCTTTTTTTGGAATGGTGATAACAAGGCAAAAATATTTTTTCCTCGATATCGGTCCATATATATTCGAGCTTAATTAGTTCAAATTTGTAATATATACTATGCATATACGTGACTATCATGAAGGGTATTTTAGATTCGGCCCAGCCGAATATACCACACTATTACTGTTTTTTTTTTTTATTTAGTAGATTTAATAAACAAAATACTCTTTAAAAAAGCGAATGACCGTTTATAGTTCAGATTCCTGTTACAAGGCAAAAACGCGTAATGAATATGAAAAAGCGGTTTCAAACCTGTTAATAAAGTGGTTCCGTTTTTTTTTTTTTTTTTTTTTTGGGAATTCCCGAAATCGACTCTGCAAATGCCAAAAACCAATCCCCCACTTCCCTGGTAGCAATACGCCAATATTAACGAGTGACTTTTTTGCTATTATCTTTTTGGCAACACTAGTTTTGACAGCTCACGCACGTTTTGTATCTTACGTCACTGTCAAACATCTTCAGTTTGGTCTATAATTTAATCATGAATCGTCTTACAAACGAAACGAAATATCGCAGCCGTATCGGCCAGTGTTGGTGATGACCGTGAATTATCGATTCGGCGCCGTTCGCAGCAATTGGACCTCTGTTACTCCACTACGTGGAAAATTTTGCGGAAGGATTTGGATGTGAAGCCTTATAAGATACAGCTGGTGCAAGAATTGAAGCCAAACGACCTACCACAACGCCAAATTTTTGGTGAATGGGCTCTTGAAAAGTTAGACGAAGATCCACTTTTTTATCGAAGAATTGTGTTCAGCGACGAGGCTCATTTCTGGTTGAATGGATACGTGAACAAGCAAAACTGCCGTATTTGGAGTAAAGAGCAGCCAGAAGCATTGCAAGAGCTACCAATGCATCCACAAAAAACAACCGTTTGGTGCGGATTATGGGCTGGCGGCATCATTGGGCCGTATTTCTTCAAAGATGATGCGAATCACAACGTTACTGTGAATGGTGAGCGCTACCGTGCGATGATAACAAACTTTTTTTTCCCCAAAATGGAAGAGCTTGACTTGCATGACATGTGGTTTCAACAAGACGGTGCCACATGCCACACAGCACGCGAAACAATGGACCAATTGAGAGGCGAGTTCGGTGAACAGTTTATTTCACGCTTGGGACCAGTCAATTGGCCGCCCAGATCGTGCGATTTAACGCCTCTAGACTATTTTTTGTGGGGCTATGTTAAGGCTAATGTCTATAGCGATAAGCCCGCTTCGATTGACGCACTGGAAGCCAACATTATTCGTGAAATACCGGCCGAAATGTTGGAAAGAGTATGAAAAAATTGGGCTAAGCGGATGGACCATTTAAAGCGCAGCCGCGGCCAACATTTGCATGAAATAATCTTCAAACATTAAATTATATCGACCCAACTATTGATCCAAATAAATATTTCATGCATTTTTCTGAATTTTATTTGTTTTTTTTTTTTTAATTTCCGATAGTTCTTATAAAATCACCCATTATATACCTACATATCGCTTCTTTATTGCTACATAGTCATAACGCAAAAAGCTTGTTTCGAGATAAACACATTTCAAATTTTTAGTTTCCATACAAGTCTTAGACAATTTTTATAGAAAATATCTCCTAAAGGAAACAGTTTAAAAGTAATTTGAATAAATTTTTGTCAATGTAGTACTGTTAAAAATTCTGCATTATTAACTCGAAAAGCTAATTTTTTGAGATATGACTATGTTGCAATAAAGAAGCGATATGTAATAATAACTCATATGCCATAGGTTTCGAGTGTTGCAAACACAAATGGGCAAATCCAGAAAAAGGTCCACCGAGGCTAAAAAATTAAAAGTTAATAAAAATAATTTTTTTTAATTAAAACAATTTAGCCATAATTTTTACAAATGAGATGAATAATCAGACGGCCGTGCTGCACAATGATTTTTTGCAACTTTTTGCTATAATATAAAAATTCTGGGTATCCAAAAACTGCACTCATGGTGCAGTGAAAAAATAGCAAGAACTGCATATTCACAAAAGAAAATATTATAATATAATATGAATCAATAATATCTATTATTTAGGAATAAATTTGGTAAAAATATAGTCATATTTTAATGTTCGAATTATTGTAGAAAAAATGTCACGTTCGACATGTCACGTATCGACCAAAAATATAGATAAGCAAAGTATAAAAACACGAGCCCTTTTAGCCAATCCAGACCATTTTAAAGTAACATTATTAGGTACAACCCTAAAATTAATTGGAAGTCAGAATTGCGTAAGGTTGCGCGGATATACTCCTTTCTCCTTGCGGACGCAAGAACTGCTTCTACTTTTGTCACGTTCGACCCACAACTTATTTTTAAATTTTTTGTTTTATTCGAGATTCCATTTGCTATTAACTTTAATATAAATTACAGTATTCGCTATTAGCTACAGTTTAAGATTAAGTCGAATCTTTTTGGTTTCCAACATATACGCATGTCACGTTCAACACCAGGGATTTAACCATATACCAGTGAAACCATTTCATTTCCTCGTAGTGTGGAAGGTGTTGGACTAAATTGTGCTAATCTGAGCAGTGTCGAACGTATATACACTGGCCACTAATCAGTTTTAACTAATTTAATTCTAACATTTTATATGCTGCTATAGGGGCTGTTTTAGTTTTTCGTGGTGTTATTGTTAAAGTTAAACCTCCACGAACACTACTCCCTCTTACCTCCTCATCATAACATATTTTAATATATCCAGTACAATGCGCTGCATATCTAGGGGCCATCTCCTGGATACTGGTCCCAGATAAAAAAAATATATATATAAGAGTGTTAAAAAATATTTTCAGAATCTGAAAAGTGACGCAAAAAAATAAATGTTACGATCTGATGGCACTGAATAGAATTAAATTTTCAATTGATGCGCAATAACAAAATGTGTCAAGTTGTTATAAAGAACCATTACTTAGCAATATTAAAATCTTTAATCAAATTAAATCATTAATTTATGTAAAACCGAAATGTAAAGTGAATGTAATTTCCTTCACAAATTGTTTGTGTTTGTTCAAACACTGTCACTTTTTTTTATCACAAATATAAAAGCAAGGGGAAGCGATAATAGAGACTTTTTTTGCCTTTTGTCATAGATTTTTTTCTCTTTATTTTAACAGTATGTCTGCCTTAATTAACCGCTCACTCAAACAACGTGATTTAAGTGTAAAATCGAAATACCCAAAATTGTTAAACAACCCTCGTATAATTGATAAAATTTTAAATTGCACTTAAAGCAGAATTATTTATTTTAGCAAAAGATTAAATGTTTGATAAAAAATTTTATATTCTATCTGCTTAATTAAACTTATTAAATATAACAAGTGGAAAATGTAAAAGCAACTTAAAAGCTACGAAAATTCCAACAACGCTGTAAGGTATTGTCTTTGACTTCATTTTTGCTAAATAGCAATGGAAAAGTATTTCAAGCTTTTGCCAGAAAACTTATTCGAGATAAAAAGTTTGTTATCAAATTAAGTAAGTACTTTTAATGAGCAAGTGAATAATACAACAAGCAAAAGCATTAAGTTTCAAATAAGTAATAATGCTCATTAAGATAATACGAGTTATACACAAGGAAGTTGGTTTCCTTACGGGCCTTTAAGGCTGTAGAGAAAGTTTATAATCTCTTAACAGCATTTGTTAAAATTTTTTGTATAATCGAGTGGAATACAATATTATTATATAGTTGTTGCTTGGCTTCATTTTAAGCTTTGTAGCAACTTATTTGCTGAAGTGATAGCTCAAGGCTGTCACAGCTCGTTAAAAATTTATAGATTTAACCAGAGAAAAGAGAAACACCGCACTATCATTGGAAATAATGCTTTTTATTCATTTTTATTTTACGTTGGATCACACTGCCAATACAAACTGGGCACTTTCACGCCAGTATCCCACTTTCAGAGGCCGCCAAAGATGTGGAGGAGGTTGGTAAATTTATCAGTGACTTCAGCGTATCTCGAATTTCAATCGAGTTGAGTGAGCTTAATGGAGAGATCCCCCTCCATGAGTTCTCTTTTCAAGAAGTCCAGCAACTTTGAAGAGAATTGCTTAAGACCAGAGCAGCCAGTGCTTCATGCACGAGATCATAGTGTGTTGAGCTAGGTGCAAATTCAATGCACTCCCTTTTCACCAAGGGCAAATGATTCTGAAGAGGATTTCTCCGCTTCAAAACAAATTTATTATTGTACGAGATTAACTAGTTGTGAGTTCGAGTCCAACTTCAGTCAAGAAGAAGGATTATTTTTTTAATTATAACAATAATTGCTGTGAAACAATAAGACCAAAGAAGAACAGAAAAAATAATTGAATACCATTAGCTGGGGGACAACTAGCTGTTTCCTAGTCGCTACACTACTCATCAGCACCCACTGGGATTCGAACTCGGGATCATGTGAACATGATGTATTTTTAATACGGCCGCTTTAACCACTTCAGCCACCGAGCTCTTTAATTATTCTTACGTTAACATGATCCCGAGTTCGAATCCCAGTGGGTGCTGATGAGTAGTGTAGCGACTACGAAACAGCTAGTTGTCCCCCAGCTAATGGTATTCAATTATTTTTTCTGTTCTTCTTTGGTCTTATTGTTTCACAGCAATTATTGTTATAATTAAAAAAATAATCCTTCTTCTTGACTGAAGTTGGACTCGAACTCATAGCTAGTTAATCTCGTACATATGTATATAACCAAAAAAGTTCACTCATTAATGATTTACATACAAATTTATTATTATTATTATTAGTGGATGGGATATGGCCTCATCGGCCATTTGCACTGCGACCAATATTGATCTATTGTGCATCCCCTTGCCCCATTATGGGTTGAGTATGTCAAGAAAATGGACAAGCTCCTTCATAGGGAGTGATATTAAGTCACATTCGCTTAACATATAAGCTTGTAGTAGCCTATATCTTCTGTGTCCAAGTGCTCCACATTGGGTGATTAAGTGCTCCATTGACTCTTCTTCATTACCGCAGAATCTGCAAATATCTGTGTTGGAAATTCCCATCCTGTGCAGGTGCTGGTGCTTGTAGCAGTTATAATGACCTGTAAGTGCACCTGTCAATGTTCTGAGACTTTTCCTGTCCAATTTTAGAGCACATTCGGCCCTCTTTTTAATAAAGTTTAAAAATTTTTTGCAGTGTTCAAGACCAGCTGTCTCGTTCAAATGTTGTTCGACGATGGACACCGTCCATTTTTTTATCTCCTCATTCAGGAGACCCTTATTAAAGCCAAAAGTTGGATTGGGTCTAATAAAAGTCCCCTCTGCTCTTTTCTTGGCATAAATGTCAGCCATTTCATTGCCGTGATGCCCTTCATGTCCTGGTACCCAAATCAGGGTAACCTGGTTCTGGCTTGCCAGTTCGTTTAGCCTGTTGTGACATTCCAGTACTAACTTGGACGTAAAGACACAACTGCTCAGGGCCTTCAGCACTGATTGGCTATCAGAGAGTATTTTATTCAGCACTCCCTTGTGTCCCTTCTCGGAGAGTATTTCAACCGCTTCCCTTAATGTGTATAGTTCCGCTTGGAAGATTGTGGTGTCTTTGCTAAGAGTTATATATTTGCGTGCTGTAGGCCCCACTATTCCCGCTCCAACACCTTGGAGCGTTTTGGATCCATCCGTGTACCACTTTTGTGAACCATCCCGCAACCATCTTGGGTTCTTGCTCCATTCCTCCCTTGTTGGGAAGATGATCTTAAACATACTTCTTCATGCAACAGAGCGCAATGTGTTTTGTAACGGGCACTGCAAATACCTTAAGAGACTTTACTCCAAACCGGCAGTGCGTTTCCTTTTCATGCTGGCCAAAGGGTTCTGAAGAGATTTTCACATAGTGATCATTGGATAATTTCGCTATAACGGTAGTATTTGTTTGTATAGCTAAGAGTGCAGCAAACGAGCAACTTATTCATCAGAGCTCAATAGTTAAAATTATTGTTAATGCAGCAACCTCGTATCTTAATAAATGTGTATTATGCTTAAACTAAAAAAGATTAATATTTTATTACTACTAATATACACTAGATACAATCAATTCCTAATTTATCGCCTTTGTACTTTTACCCAAACACTGAAGTAAAAGGTGGTTAAATTGTAGGGGCCGATGTTGATTTTGAATAAAACACAAATTACCAGTAAAAAATTATAAATAGCTTGTTTTCTATATTTCCCAGCTATCTATATGTCGACATTTGATAGGAACTACCCTAATCACCAGTAAACTTTGGAAAATTTTCAAAGATATTCTCAAACATTCAACTTTATATCCCAACAAAGCAAACAAATTGCTGAGAATTTAAAAAGAAAAATGCTCTAATAATATCCGTCAAAACACAAAAAACAAGCTTTTCTATTTATAAACATCTCTAACATTTCTTTACACCTTTCAAACAAATGAACAACCGTTGGTTGCTACGATTTGCTTTTTGAAAGTATCGAAAAGCAGAGAACAAAAATTCAAACAATTAAGTTTTTTATTCGCTATTTTGTTCTCTGCTTTTCGATATTTTCAAAAAGCAAATCGTAGCAACCAACGGTTGTTCATTTGTTTGAAAGGTGTAAAGAAATGTTAGAGATGTTTATAAATAGAAAAGCTTGTTTTTTGTGTTTTGACGGATATTATTAGAGCATTTTTCTTTTTAAATTCTTAACCATTTATTTAGATTGTTGGGATATAAAGTTAAATGTTTGAGAATATCTTTCAAAAATTTCCAAAGTCTACTGATGATTAGGGTAGTTCCTATGAAATATCGACGTATAGATAGCTGGGAAACATAGAAAACAAGCTATTTATAATTTTTTACTGGTATAAATGTTAGAAGCTTAAATAGCGAATAAAAAACTTAATTGTTTAAAACACAAATTATTTAAGAATTACTGTAATTTCTTTTTATTATGATAAAATTGTTATAATCAATTATGTATGGAATGAAATATTGGCAAAATGACAGTCGTAAACTCAGCGGCATACCTCCATCCATCATTTTCGATGACAATGAGGCATAATTGATGTTCTATGCCGTTGAAGGTGTCTTTATATCATATATATCAGCAAATTGGAACTTCACCCAAACTCTCTAGCACGAAACATACTTAATTTTAGCGGTCACACTCGGTTGAGAAGAAGGGATACTGTTGCCACCATCAGAGCTTTAAATAGGTATTTACCGATATAATTGGCGCAAAATAAAAATTTTATCTAGTATTTCCTGCACTTAGTTAATTTTTTTGTATTTAGTGTTAAGATTTGAATACTTATTGTTAGTTCACATTGTGAAGATTCAATAAATAAATAAAAGCTAAAAAAAAAAATCTAACAATCTGACAACCGTGTGAACTGACAATTATTGTTGTCAGATGAATTATTTGTCAGACCATAGTCTGACAATGAAATTGTAAGATTTTCTTACGATCGTCTGAACACACAATTTACTTCTGCGGGCCCAATTTTTCATTGTCACTACATTGTCAGCATGTTGCCAGATCTTATAATATTGTAACATCTGACAACCGTGTGTACATAGCTTTAGACTTAGAAACTTTTTTCTCTCACCATTTTAATACCCCATCGGTTCACATATAGCTGAGATAAATGCAAAATTCCAAAAAAAAAATTAATTTTTTGCAAGTTTGTATGAAAATTTTTGTATGAAATTTTTTCATCCTGCACATATGTATGTATACTATGAACAGCGATTTTATTGAATTAAATTCTTGCTTTACATTTTTGTTTTTTGTCAGAATGGCCATCCTTTTGTAGTGATCAACAAGCATAAGTTTTTTGCTTAGCCCTATTCACAATCTTGTGCAAATAGCCTTGCATCATTGCATTTGCAAAATAATGGAGTATATTCTTGCTTGTCACTTTTGTAATTGAAGAAATATGCAACCTCAAATGCACAAGATTGTGAATCGGGCTATAAAGATTTTTTTCCTAAAATTAAGATTTTATATTTGGGTAATAAAGATTTGTCGACAACATTTTCTGGCAACACTGTGTATACTCTTACCAGTTTAAAATTGCATAAATCGTTTTTCAGTTAATATTTGTTTTGTGAATACAAATCTTTAATAATAGTTTGCTATTTGGCAACTAATATGTACATTCAACAAAAAGTAATTTTTTATGTTATTTTGAATAAGACTGTTAGTTTTTTATCACAAGGGGTCTTTTAAGAGCAACGCCCACATATATACTCGTATACATTTGAGCATTGCGTGGACACATTAAATTGACCAGATAGAATTTATTCAAAAACTATAAAATAAATTATATCATTTGCCGCATCATATTAACGAATTTTTTGCCAATCAAATGACACAAACAATTTTTACCAGGCTTATGGCTTTGATTGACTTAATTTGGCATTCGTATTGTGTTTTTTTTTTTCTAATTTTCTCATTTTATAAGCATTTTTTCCTAAAGAAAATTACGTTTTGTGTGAATGTGAATTTTTGAAATTACTTTCATGTTTTCTTAATATTTTGTTATTGTCTTGGATTAGCTAACACGCGAGGGTGGTTTGACATTGAAGCTAACTAAGTATAAAAAAATCGGTGGATTTCTCATCACTATGAATATGTGAATATTGCAAGCATGGCGGCAGCATTTGGCATTCGTGCAAGGCTAAGCCCGACAAAAGTTTTAATGTAATCTTATCAGGCGCGGTTTCCGAGAGGACTGGTACAGATCGTCAAGAGGACGTGCTTGAAATTTTTACAGGTGGATCCAAGTCGGATTCTGGAGTTGGCGGGGGTATCTTTATCCCCTTGTATGAGAGGAGGATGAGTTTCAGGCTGCAAAATGAGTGCAGCGTAGTGCAGGCCGAAATTGCTTCCATTATGAGGGCAGCTAACTGGTTAAGGTACTACAGGATATACGGGAATGGTATCCGAATTTGTACTGATGGTAAGGCTGCGTTGTATGCACTAGCTGGAGTCTATACGACATTCAGGTTGGTCCGTGAATGCCGGATATCTCTAAGCGAGATAACTGTGAAAATGATTTACATCAGTACCTGCCTTGACGGCCTAACCTGATGGTGGACCAATTCCACGAAGTGAATTTTTCACGATTCACCCCGCCCCCGTGTGGCTTGCTAGGCTCACACAGGTAGCAATTCTTGTCATATGATTGCGGTCATATGAACAACTTCTTGTTGAGGAGTTCGGGCTTTCTAATCCCTCATGTATGCAATTTCCCAGCAATCAATGGAGGACAAGGCTTAATGAGTTGGTAGGCCGAAGCCCATTAAGAGCATCAGCCCTTAAACCAACTCACCCGTCAATCATCACCACTGGTTCCTTACAGTACACGTATCTGTTGTATAGGCAACAGATCCTCGGGAGATTGTTAGCCCTCGAAAAAAGCCATCACCAAACAATTATCAAGGATACTAACACTCCCTACCTGCGTTTTAGGTTTCAACCACAGCCAGAACGTTTCAGCCAAGGTAGGCACCTCAACCATGATCAGCACGGGTCGAACCGTAAGCAGAACTTCCCGGGGGCCATGCTGATCCCCGTTCTTCCAATTTATAACCTTGGTAAGGGTTTCGGAAGCCAACACAACATAAGTCATGTGGCTTCCTAGAGTTTTGTTTGCCGCACCAAACGAGGGACCCCTTCCCCTCTTTTCCCCGAAAAACAGAGCGCCTAAGTTAGGAATACGCCAAGGCAAAACCTATTCCCCGGGGGGACTCTCTCTCTCTAAGCGAGATAGCGAGACATTCGAACCTGGAGCTTTTCTGGGTACGAGGGCACAGTGAAGTGCCTGGAAGTCTAGTAGTGGATAAACTGGCAAAAGCCGGTGTCCAGCTACAACAGGGAGATATATGTAGATGAGATCTTTGGAATCCTGCTTGCGAGCTGTAAGAAACAAGTACAGCGTCAACTTCTCCAGACCGCTCAAGACAGATGGTCTAGTGAGGATACCTGTCGAATATCAAGACTGACATGGCCTAGATATGATAACAGGAGAACTATCATCCTTAGGGGCTTGTCCTGATCGAGGTTGCGTTCAGTTGTAGCAGTACTGACGGGACATTGCCACATAGGAACACTGGCGAGGAGGTTACATCTTCCATTTAATGACTTCCGTAGAAGTTGCAGAGATGAGGAGGAAGTAGAGCGCTGAGCTCTTCCTCTGTCAGTGTCCAGCTCTTTCTTATATAAGAGCATTGTACCTACGCAGACCAATGCTTCATGATTTGACGGAGGTATCGGAATGCGATGTAAGTGGATTGGACTCCTTTATGCGATCCTCAGGTTGGTTCTAAACCAGTGATATGCAAATCTACTGAGACGTATCACATCCAGGGAACACAACGGGACCAGACTGGAACCAAGTGGGCTGGCTTTACAATAGCTGGCAGCCTGTTAAACCTAACCTTACCTAACCTAAGTATGAAAAAATCATTTTTTTTTTCAAAAACCATTTATTTCTCAATATAGTCTTAGCTTAGCTAAATACACTTAGTAAGACGATATTCCAACTTTTTTATACCATATAAATTATACGATTTTGTGAACCCTTCCAAATACGTTCCGTTACGTTAGTTCCAGCAAACACTTCCTCGTTTGAGATGCATGTTTTTCCTGCGAGCCATTTTGTCAAGTTTGGACACAGTAAAAACCAATTCGAAGTGCATTTCACGTAATTCTAGCATCGTATCTAATGCTTTGCGAACCGGTGCGTTATCTTGAAGAAAGGCACTGTTTTCTTCTTTAAATGTTGTCGCTTTTTCTTGGTTGTATCAATCAATTGATTCGATAATGTACGATAATACTTATCAAACAATTATCTTTTCCAGCTATCTATATGTCGACATTTTATAGGAGCTACCCTAACCATCAGTAGACTTTGGAAATTTTTGAAAGATATTCTCAACCATTAAACTTTGTTTCCGAACAATCTAAATAAATTGCTGAGAATCAAAAAGAAAAATTCTCTAATAATACCTATCAAAACACAAAAAAAAAACTTTTTCTATTAAACACGTCTCTAACAAAGCAAATATCGGTCCATACATACCCGAGATATAGTCTAAGCCGGGGTTTTCATGAAAATGTCACGTAAGCGAACTTAAAAATTTTTTTTTTTTGCTTAAAATTAGCTCTGGTAATAATATAAGGTTGTATGAATATGGAAAATGAAAATTTTCGATATCGGTCCATATATATCCGAGATATAGCTTAAACCGGGTCTTTCATGAAAATGTCGCGTAACCAAACTTAAAATAACTTTTTTTTCCTTAAAAGCAGTTCTGGTAATAAAATGAGGTTATATAAATATGGAAAATGAAAATTTCCGATATCGGTGGTATAAGTGGACCGAGATATAGCCTGAACCGATTTTTTCATTAACATTTTTTTTCTGAAAAGCAATTCTCGTTATAAAAGAAGGTTACTAATATACAGAAAATAGAATATTCCGATATCGGTTCATATATAATCGAGATATAGCTTAAACAAACTTTTCCATGAAAATGGGCATGAAAGATTTCTTTTTTAGAATAGGGATTACAAGGCAAAACAAAATTGTTTCCCCAATATCGGTCCATATATACATATGTAGTTGAAATTTGTAATATATACTATACATATACGTGACTATCCTGAATGGTGTTTTCGGCCGAATATACCACACTCTTACTTGTTTTTTTATTTTTTCGTACAGTGTAATTTAAATCTGTTCTTAAACCAACTTAATTTTAATTAACTTAAAGACTAATTTAAATGATTATAGTTTTTGAAAACTTTAAAAAAGATACAAGCACCACTTTACGCTTCAATATGCTCATTAATTCAACCATAAATCGCATTCTTAGCCAACAAGTATGTTTGTACTTAATAATAATTACATCAGCATATGTGTACATAGTTATCTCAAAATTCTCAATGATAATCTCTTTTCAAACACATTCTCCAAATCAGACTGTTATGAAATAAATTTGCTCACCACTCGCTAAAACCAATTCGGCAGCAAACAGCGGTCTGACAGACAGACAAACAGCCGGGAATTGTTGTCTATGCATGAAATAGTGAAACCATAATTGCCAACATTAAATGGAAATATGATACGAAAGCAAGAATGTACACACACACGCACAAACAAATTTGCACTCCTAATACAGGAGGGTACAACCATAATGCAAGATGTTAATTATTAGTCATAACTTAATGTCAAACTTTTTGCCCAACTTAATTTGAAATATCTTTTTTCAGTGTTTTATAAATTCAATCATGGAGAGGTATGCAACTGAGCAGCGCGTTAAGATAGTTGTTTTCAATTTTTGATAAGGGGATGACTCTAAAAAAATATGAGTGCTGAGTCATCAAGGCGTTTTACTTATATAATCAAAGGGGAGGGAAAAATGCACTCCTGGTCAAAACACCTGACCAAAATCCGTTGCAATAAGACACACATTTTTCTATTAAACATATCAATTTCACATTAGCTCAAAGGTAATTTATAAATACGGCATGAAGAATTTTTTTATGCTACGCGGGCTGTATTAGAATGACAAAAATCCACACCTTACCCGATAGAGCTAGCCGATGTACATCTAGCATGCCGCCGTGGACCACAGGAACTCGTCCTGTGGTCCGCGCGTAACACCTTTTACGAATATGGGCCATTCAAATCAAAATTTCGTGGACTTTGTGATTTTTTTGCTCAGCTATTCGACCAAATGTGTCCATAATCGGGAGTAGCTAACTGACTCTGTAGGAAATATGAAAACATCTGGGCTTGCTCACGCTGGCCGTTCTCCGGAAAATATTGCTGCACCGTACTTCTTAAAAAATCAGGTCGACCAAGCAGTAACAGTGAATAGAGCTCGCTATCGCGACTTGATAAAAGACTTCTTCGGTTCAGAAACTGTGGATGTAAACCTGGACGATATGTATCGGGGTGGTTTTAAGGGTCAATAATGAATAACTACGAGTAAACGTCAAGTTTTTTGCTGCATTTCGTTTGACATTTCTCAATTTCAGACTAACTCAATTTGAATCATGGAAAGATACTCAATCGAACAACGCATTAAGCTGAAAGTCCATATCACGCGTTATACGCGTTAAGCTTTTTACGCGTTCTACGCTTTTCTAAACTCCAAGTTACATGCAACGCTTTTCATGCGACAAGTATTTTGTTGTGTTTTTTTTTTAGCACATAAAGATAAAATAACAATCCACGACACAGATATTCTAGGCGATAACTTTGAAAAAATATAATGAATTGAGATCTGCGGCTATCAAAAACAACTGACAGTTTTGTAGAAAGTAAACCTGCTTTTGGTGTCGTACGTGTTTACCGCGTCCTACGCTTTGTGCTGTGTACCCTGTCATATAAAATTACACCGATTCTACCTTTTTGACAGACGCTTAGAACGCGTCTGTCATAACGAACGTTATGGACTCTCAGCTTTAAAGTTATTCAGGCTTGTTATGTAAAGGGGCGTTCACATAAAACTACGTATTGTGCATTTCATGATCTTTTCGGTCAATTTAATCGTCCAAATGTGCGTATAATCGGAAAAATCGTGCGTAACCTTGAGCCAAACGGGTCTGTAGGGGATGTGAAAACACCAGCAGAAAATATTGCTGCTGTTCGCGACAGTGTGGGTGGCTAAAGAGCCGTCCAACTCAACTCTTCGTCGTGCCCAAGAATTGTACCTAATTATGCATAACGAATTGTATCTACACGCAGAGAAAAGGCACTTTGAAATATGGTTGCAACAACTTTAGTATCAATTCTATAAAATTATGCATTATTGTTAAAACCGTTGTGTAATCAACATAATTATAGTTTGTTTCCCTATAAATATTTTATTGTATGCATTTCTTTAATTCTATTGTTAGCATCTATATATATCAAGATATGATTACATACAATAATAGCAATTGTAAGAATTTTTTAAAAACAACGATAGCTTTTGTCACACCCAATACTAAAATAATTGTTTTTATCATATGTATGATAAGCTGATTCACATGCACCAAAAGTGAGTTTACAATATAAACTTACTATTGCCGACATGAACGATATTTTAATTCCAGTCGTTGACACACACTATTCTTTCAGTTTGGTTTTATTTTTGGAAACAAAAAAATTTTTAATGTGTTTACGAGTGATTTTTTTGCTATTATCTTTTTGGCAACACTAGTTTTGACAGCTCACGCACGTTTTGTATCTTATGTCACTGTCAAACATCTTCAGTTTGGTCTATAATTTAATCATGAATCGTCTTACAAACGAACAACGCTTGCAAATTATTGAATTTTATTACCAAAATGCGTGCTCTGTTAAGAAAGTTCATCGCGCGCTTCTTCCATTTTATGGTCAGTTTAATCGACCTACTGAGGCTTCTATTCGGGCTATTGTAAAAAACTTTCGCACCAAATTTACATTGTTGGACATTAAACCACCAACACGCTTACGTAGAGTGCGAACTGAAGAAAATATCGCAGCCGTATCGGCCAGTGTTGGTGATGACCGTGAATTATCGATTCGGCGCCGTTCGCAGCAATTGGGCCTCTGTTACTCCACTACGTGGAAAATTTTGCGGAAGGATTTGGGTATGAAGCCTTATAAGATACAGCTGGTGCAAGAATTGAAACCAAACGACCTACCACAACGCCAAATTTTTGGTGAATGGGCTCTTGAAAAGTTAGATGAAGATCCACTTTTTTATCGAAAAATTGTGTTCAGCGACGAGGCTCATTTCTGGTTGAATTGATACGTGAACAAGCAAAACTACCGTATTTGGAGTGAAGAGCAGCCAGAAGCATTGCAAGAGCTACCAATGCATCCACAAAAAACAACCGTTTGGTGCGGATTATGGGCTGGCGGCATCATTGGGCCGTATTTCTTCAAAGATGATGCGAATCACAACGTTACTGTGAATGGTGAGCGCTACCGTGCGATGATAACAAACTTTTTTTTGCCCAAAATGGAAGAGCTTGACTTGCATGACATGTGGTTTCAACAAGACGGTGCCACATGCCACATGCCACACAGCACGCGAAACAATGGATCAATTGAGAGGCGAGTTCGGTGAACAGTTTATTTCACGCTTGGGACCAGTCAATTGGCCGCCCAGATCGTGCGATTTAACGCCTCTAGACTATTTTTTGTGGGGCTATGTTAAGGCTAATGTCTATAACGACAAGCCCGCTTCGATTGACGCACTGGAAGCCAACATTGCCAACATTATTCGTGAGATACCGGCCGAAATGTTGGAAAGAGTATGCCAAAATTGGACTAAGCGGATGGACCATTTGAGGCGCAGCCGCGGCCAACATTTACATGAAATAATCTTCAAACATTAAATTATATCGACCCAACTATCGATCCAAATAAATATTTCATGTATTTTTCTGAATTTTATGTGTTTTTTTTTTTTAATTTCCGATAGTTCTTATAAAATCACCCTTATACACATGGATTTGTCAGCTACACTGAAGATAATTCCTTCATTAATATAATGAATTTTGACATTAATCTAATGAAAATTTTCATTATTTTTCGGCCAATGATGGCCTTCATTGGACTAATGAATCTTCTTTCATTAAAAATTATTTAATGAATACATTCGTTGGATTAATGAAAACTTCATTAAGTTAATGAAGCATAAATCATAATATTTATGAATACTTTTCATTAAAACAATGAAAAAATTCATTAGGTTAACGACTCAATTTCATTAGTTTTATGAATTTGGTACATTAACATTAAGTAAAACTTTCATTCCTTTAATGAATCTTCTTCATCATTCAAACGTTATTTGTTCAGTAGGCTAATGAATGTGTTACATTATTTTTATGAAATATTTTCACTATTTTAATGAATAAATTCGTTGAACCAATTTGCTGAAAAATGTTCTTCATTCTAATGAAATAAAATCATTAGTTTAAGGAGGAGTTTCATTATTCTAATGACCTTTTTTCATTAGAATTGTGCTACTGCAAAGAAACTAAACAATTTTTTTATATTAAGCGTAAAATAATTTTTTATTGTTTTAATTATAATGCAAGTTAAAATTAATAATATTAATACATTAAAAAGGAAATGAAAACATTTTAATTCAACACAAAATAACTGAAAAAATAATATGTAATGTTACATATGTAGACATTTTGGATAATTAAGTATATTTTATTTTTCATACACTTCATAAACTTTGTCTATTGACTTCAAAATCATTTTAAACAATGAACTGCAGCAAACTCATTTATTTTTTTAAACGTTTGCTTCTGCTTTTGGAAACTTGTGATGTTTTGCTTTTTGAAGAACAAAAAAAAAAAAAGTCCCGTTGCGTGCAAAAACAAAACGTTTGCTTTGGCTATAGAATATATAGTATAAATACATAATTGTTCACAAAGAAGGCTAAGGAAAAAATTAAGTGTGACTTTGTTGTTGCATTTGTAACAGAATAAATATTCCTTTAAGCAAAGAATTCTAATGAAAAGTTTAGTTAATATAATGAACAGTTTCATAAGAACTAAAAAACTATTGATAAAATAATTTTTTACATAGTAAATAATGTATAAAATAATTTCCTTTGTCATTTAATTAATAGTTATAATATATTTATTATCTCACTTTTAATAAATCTCTAAAATTTTGTACCCAGCCTTCAAAAATTGTTTATAACAAATCCAATGAAATTTTCTAATGAAATTATGAAAACTAATGAATCAATTTTAATGAATATTTTCATTAATGCTGTGAATCTTCATTCATGGAACGTAATTTTTCATTCGGTTAATGAAAATTATCTAATGAATGGAAATATGAAGCAAATATTTTTCAGTGTATATTAAAAAAAGAGAAGAAAAAACGAGAACTTGTCGAGAAATACATATGGAATATTCGGAATAATAAAAAGGTAAGTTTAAGATTAAGATGTAAATATAAATATGTATGGTGAATCCAACAATACATGCAATCATATTAATATGTTAAAATTGCAATCGCAGACAAAATACTTAATAGCTATTTTTCTTTCATTACAGCTAATGAATATTTCAACTTCCAAAAAGAAACTTGTGCATTAGTTCCGTTAAGATACAAACCGATTATTTTTTCTAATTATTTGTATTTATTTTTTATAATAAATATTATAAGATTATATTATATGCTGTCTCTTTTTTGTAGTTAATTATTATATGTATATATTTGTGCTAATTAAAAGAATTATATGTTTCAATAATATTATAATAAACCTATTTACGACACTAATATGGTTTTATATTTATAAGAAAAGTATGAATGTTTAGTTTAATAAATGCTGTGGTAACTTTTTATTAGACAAATTTTGAAACCAAATATAGTATGGTTACTTGCAATATGATTTTTTTTACAGTACTATAGTGTGTCATCTGAATACCGTTTTAAATATAACAATATAGTATTATTAGGTACAACCATATAATTCAACAATAGTATGTTGCCCTTAGAATATTGTTGTATCAACCATATATTTCTTTCTACGTGTACACGCTTACAAGATGCAACTGACTCAATAACTAAACTTCCAAGTGTCATCAATGGTCAGAAGGGTGGCAAGAAATGCCAACAGTGGATAATCAATTTTCGGAGAAAATCATCTTCAATGATGAGTCACATTTTCATCTTATTGGATGCGTCAATATGCAGAGGTGCCGCATTTGGGCGAATGGTAATCCAAAAGTGATGCGAAAAACAAACCAATGCACTCACAAAGCGTAACAGTTTGGTGCGGTTTATGGGATGGCGGCATCATCGGGCCGCTTTTTTTTCAAACTGAGGCCGGTCAGTCAGTTACTGTGAATGGTGTTCGCTATCGTGAGATGATAATGAACTTTTTATGGCCCGAATTGGAAGATATGGATGTGAACGATATGTGGTTTCAACACGACGATGCCACTTGCCACACAGCTACGAAAACAATGGCTTTTTTGCGCGACAAATTCAATGTCAGTGTTATCTCACGTGGTGGCGATGTCAATTGGCCGTCAAGATCATGTGATTTGACACCGTTAGGCTCCTTTCGTTAGGGTTATTTTTTTTTCTTTATCTTGGACTAGTACTCAGGGTATGATCTCTACATATACAGTGCATTGCAGTGGAAAATAGGTTACTATGAAGTAGGAAAGAGGGAGTAGTGTTCGTGGAGTTTTAACTTCAATAATAACAACACAAAAGGCTAAAACAAATTGCAGCATTTAAAATGTTGGAATCAAATTAGGTAAAACTGCTCAGTGCCCAGTGTATATACCTTCGACACTACTCATATTAGCAAAATTTAGTCCAACACCTTCCACACTACAAGGTAATGAAAACACGGACAACGGTGAAAAAAGAAACAAAAAAAATTTTTTTGAAAAAAAATGTGTACGTCGATAAGCCAGCAATTCAAAAGCTAAATGATGAGCTAATTCGATACATTAACGGCATAGAACCTCAATTATGCTTCAGCGTCATCGAAAATTTGGACCATCGGGTAGAGGTAGACTACCGAATTCGTGGCGAGCCTTTAACCGATACTAGGTTAGGTTAGGTTAGGTTGTACAGGCCGGAAGTTTCATGAAACCAGCCCACTTGGGTCCTTTTGGTCCCATTGTGTTGCCTGAGGGAGAAGTGCAGCCTATGAGACTGAGACTTACACTTCCCCCAACGGTTCAGATCCAAACCAGTCCGTTCACTCGGCATTCCGATATATCTGCCAGCCCATGCAGCATCGGTCCGCCTAGATACAGCGCTCTCATAGAACAGAGAGCCGGACACCGACAGAGGAAGTGCTCAACACTCTCCTCCTCGTTCTCATCTTCCTAACTTCTACAGAAATCATGAAATGGAAGATTTAAACTCCTAGACCATATGTCCTGTGCAGTCCCCACAAGTTGATGCATTTGATGCATGCACTTGGTTCCTGCACTGTGCCCCGGTACCCGGAAAAGCTCCAGGCTTAAATGCCTCGCTATCTCATTAAGAGATATCCAGCATTCTTGAACCAACCTGGACGTCGTATAGACACCCACAAGCGCATTTAATACAGCCTTACTATCAGTACACATTCGGATATTTACCCCGTATACCCTATAGTACCTCAACCAGTTAGCTGCTCTCAAAATAGCTGTAATTTCAGCCTGCATTACGCTACACTCATCATATAGCTTAAAACTGATCCTCCTCTGATACTGGGGCATAAAGAAGCCGCCACCAACTCCCATGTCCGACTTGGATACATCTATGAAAATTTCCAGCACGTCCTGTTGGCGACCCGTTTGATTCACTGCCAAGGCCGTCCTTGATAAGATCACGTCAAATCTCTTGTCGGCCAGTAGAGCTGGTGCACAGTAATCAATATACTCCGGGCGGTCCATTATACCTTCTATTAACGAACCATGACCCTTCTCTCTGTCTCTTCTTTCATTAGTGCTTTAGTTGGCGTAGTCCAAGAAGCACCTGTTACCATTAAAGCAGATGTTTTCCATTTTTGTTAAAATTTACGGGGTTGTCTACTTTTAAGGGCTGTTAGACGCAGCTGCTTAATATATGACAATAATTCATTAAATTATCGTAATCGATAGCAGCGACTAGGAAACTCTATCATGTGTGGCACAATTAGATAGACAAACAAAATTTAATACCAGCAAGTTGCTAGAGAACAACAAAATAAAAGCTTGATTATTCTAATTAAAAACAAGATTGAGCGTGCTACGACATGCAAATATTACAAATTCCTAGGCACAAGGTTTCAGTATTTAGTCGATGTTAATATTTAAATGAAAAAATTGAGAAAAGGACACTCGTCTCATAAATTTTAACCAGCAAAAAACTCTTTCAAAAAAGTTTATTGTTCACACCAAACTTTTCTTGGCCACACTGGTTATGTTTCTGTTTAGTTTAACAATTAACTTCAAAATAATTTCCAAACAAGTTTAAAATATTTGTAACTGATTCTTTTCCAAAAGAGTGAAATAAAACCACTAAGCAAAATAACATTTATTGTCAGATTTATACATTTAAATACAAGAATATTGAAGAATGAAAGATGTGGACAGGAAGTAAGAAATATTTTGTTTTTTCGCCAATAAATAATTCTTTCAGTTAAAGCAAAAGCATGGAAACGAAAATGAAGAGATGAAATTCTCTGAATACAAAGAAAACATTATTAATGAAATCATGTTATTTTCCTTTTATCGATTTCCATGAAAACAATTGATTTACAAACGAATACAAATATGCTATAGTTTACGTTCTGCATATGACTATGTTGCAATAAAGGAGCGATATGTGTGTGGATGATTGACGACATAAGCCAGTTGGTTATGTTTGAATAAAATTCTCGCAGGACGGGATCTGGGCAGTGTAAGAGTCTCATAAAAGAGGCTGAAGCCAATCAATAAATAGTATTTGCGAAAGAATGTTGGCAAAGCCAACAAAGTAAAGCAAAAATGCTCATCCTGTTGTCCAAGAGGGCTTTTCACAGCTGATAGTTGTTTTTTGCTTAGGTTGGTTTGACATTTTATTCTGGAGATGGAAAACACCACAACACTTTTTTTTATCTTGGACCGGTACTCAGGGGATGAAACCTACATGTGCAGTGCATTGTACCAGAACTAGAAAAATAGGTTGTGAGGAGAAGGAAAGAGGGAGTAGTGTTTGTGAACATTTGACTTGAACATTCCAACGTTATAACGGACAGGAAACACGTCTGCAGGCAACTTATTCCAAAGACGAAGCGTACGGCTGAAAAACGAATTCACCCTGTAATGCGTAGTACGATTCCCTGGCAATCGACCACAAATGGATGAGCTCTAGACGATGAGCGCGTGCTGCATAAAAATATGCGTTTTCGGGAACAAGATCCCTGATCTCGTCAGAGCAAAATCCATTGTAGTAACGATAGAACAGAGTAACGCACCCTACACTGCGTCGATGATCCAGTGAGTCAATAGAGTTGGATACCCTACTGTCACCGATAAGCTTCTTCGCCCTCTCCTGTACATGGTTGATATCAATATTTCAATATTTATTCCAATATTTATACCATCCATAATAAACAACACTGGGTCTTACGAGCGTTAAAAGCGACTCTGTTTTTACGACCCCATTCGGAGATTAATAGAAGATCACTATTCAGTGAATCATTCATATTTAGCCTCTTAGCAGCGACCTCTGATAGGCTGGGTCTATAACTAAAACAGTGGCAAATGCTGCTGTCATCCGCGAAAGAGTGGATAGGGTTGGAAGTTTGATAGAGAAGGTCGTTGAGGAAAATAATAAATAGGATAGGAGCAAGAAAGGAGCCTTGCGGTACCAGTGAATTAATCTTGAACTCGTTTGATGAGACCCCATAGATAACAACTCGTATAGTGTGGTCGCTGAGAAAGCTCGATATAAACCGAGAAAAGTCATCAACGACACCAAAAGCAGTAAGTTTTGCCAGTAGTGCAGCATGTCACTCTCTGTCAAACGCTTTGGAGATGTCCAGAGCTACCATTTTGCTATCATCAAAATGATGGATTGATTGGCACAATTTCTCAGAGAGATATGCCAAAAGATCTCCAGTAGAGCGACTCTTACGAAATCCATATTGATAATCACAAAGTAATTTGTGCGACTCTAGATATCTCACAAGGTGGTAATTGACCATGCTTTCCATTAGTTTGGAAAGCGCAGAGCAAATTGCAATTGGGCGGTAATTTTCAGAGTTATTTGCTAATGGTACTTGCATATGGTTGAAAATTTTTATCAAAATAATGATATTTAATGTTCATTCAAACTTTTGTTCTCTGATGAACAATTTTGGTTAAATGGGTACACAACCACGCAAAGCTATCGTACGAGTATTTGAGGTGAGGATAATCCACAATATTTGGTCCTAGCAGCATAGCATCCACAGAAAATTAATGTTTAGTGCCCTTTATATGATAATTGAGTCATTCAAAAAGGATGATGGTTAGAATGTTAATATCAATTAGTGTTACCAGGAGAGTTTTTGTAAAATCCTTACCATAGTATGAAAAAATCGTTTTTCCCCTCTAGCAACAAAAAGTATTTCATATCTAAATTCAAGCTGGTACAATATTTTATTAATAAGTAACAAATTATGAGGGCAGATTGATATTGAAGCTACCAACTTTTAACTCAATACACTTAGTAAGACGATATTCCAACTTTTTTATACCATTTAAATAATACACTTTTGGGAATCCCTCAAAATACGCGTTAGTTTCGGTAATCACTTCTTCGTTTGATATGAGCCATTTTTTCAAGTTGGGAAACAGGAAAGAGTCACTAGGAGCTGACGTTTGATAGATCGTTATTTCAAAAAAGAAAAAAATTTGTGTTTATCCTGCCATCTTGCGCTAGGTAGCTTCAATATCAATCCGCCCTCGTAGCATATAAAACATAACTGAAAAATTGTGTGTTGAGTTTTTTTTTTTAAGTGACATTCTACTTCGAATTGTATCCCGTATTGTGGGGCTGAATAAGTAAGAATATCACAACGACAATATTCGCTCATTTAACAATATTTTTTTGTTGTTCACACGAGTACACACAAAATGTGGTAACTCAATTTGGATTTGATAACTGGAAAAAATATAGTTATTTTGGTCGTTTATAAGTGTGCAAAAATAGATAAAAACTCTTTTTTTAATACGGGTTGGCGCAGAACTACTTTTATGATTTGAATTGACGTTTTATACCCTTTATGTAAAAGGTATATATAAGTTTGTGATTCCGTTTGTAATTTCTACAGTTTTAATTTGCGACCCTGTAAAGTGTATATATTCTGAATCGGAATTAATGGAAAAGTCGATTAAGCGATGCCCGTCTGCCCGCTGCTGGAATACCGTGTCTGAGAAACCTATTCGACTTAGAAACTGTATCTTTCACCATTTTTTTACTCCATGGATTCACGGCTGTGCTATTCTATTGAAATTCAGCAATGTCGGTGCACATATAGCTGAGATATATCCAAAATTCCGAAAAAGGTCATTTTTTGTTGTAATTTTGTATGGAAAGGTTTGAAAAAAATTTTTTGTTTTGCTTCAAACTTCACACACTCATTAAACATGGTGACTTGGAGGCAAAAACAAATTTTTTCAGATATTGGTCCATATATACCTGAGATATAGCCCAAATTGGGGGATTTCATGAAAATGTCGCGTAAGCGAATTTAAAAAACTTTTTTTTTTTTGTTTGAAAACAGTTCTGGTAATAAAAGAAGGTTATATATATATGGAAATGAAGATATCCGTTATCGGTCCACATATACCCTAGATATAGCCTAAACCGGGTTTTTCATGAAAATGTCGCGTAAAGCGAACTTAAACAACTTTTTTTTGCTTAAAAGCAGTTCTGGTAATAAAATGAGGTTATATAAATATGGAAAATGAAAACTTCCGATATCGGTCCATAAATGTATACCCGAGATATATCTTCAACCGATTTTTCCATTAACATTTTTTTTTTTTTTGCTGAAAAGAAATACTTTTTATAAAAAAATAATACTAAAATCCAGAAAATTAGAAAAATAGAAAATTCCGTTATTGGTTCATATATAACCGAGATATAGCTTAACCAAACTTTTCCATGAAAATGTTCATGAAAGATTTCTTTTTTGGATTAGGGATTACAAGGCAAAAATATTTTTCCCCGATATCGCTCCATATATATTCGAGCATATTCAGTTCAAATTTGTAATATATACGTGACTATCGTGAAGGGTATTTTAGATGCGACCCAGCCGAATATACCACACTCTTACTTCTTTAATACGGGTTGGCGCAGAACTACCTTTATGGTTTGAATTGACTTTTTCAAAATAAAGTTCAACAATTTTTGATCGCAGCTCTGTTGTGTAGTGTTCCTTGTTAAATTTCCTAAGTCTTCTTCACAAAGTTTCTTAAATAAAAATAAAAAAAAATTTAGATAAACTAAAAAGTTATTGAATATTCACAGTCGTAAAGCAGCTCTGGGCTGAAGAACAGCTCTTGCGTCATCTTTATTATTTTTTAAGTACGATCAGGCCTGTTGTTTTTGTTGTTTGGCCCTCGAGAGTCGTGCATCTCGCTCTCTTTGGTTAACTGCTTACTTCAACTCACTGTATTAGTTAACAGTTTTTTTGAGGTTTTCCTTCATTAACCACACGGCAGCTTCTTATATGAAGGCATAAGTCGTTATAGTCGGTCACAGCGCCGCTGCAGATTACTGTTAATACCAGCATGTGCATAAGGTCTTCGTTACTCCGCCCATTGAGTGCAATAAAGGCGCTCACTGCGGTAAACTCAATAAAAGCGCATATCTGAACGGCGTAGTAAATTAACATAGAAAATATAATATACATCTATTTTATATGTTGGACCCAATATTACCGATATCCAATTTAAGCAACGATTTTTCGTCATAGTCGGAAAAATCCATCCAATATGCATAATCATACAAAATCTGTCCTTTTCTCCCTTTCATGCAGAAATACAAAATAAATCGGTAAAAAAGGCAACACTGCCATCAAAATAGAAGGATTTAAGAACAAGTTTAGAAAATTTTTCGCCTTCAATTAGCTGGCATTCATCTTGTTTACATGTGCCTCAAATACAACGGACAGACAAATTGGTAAGATTGATTTACATCAGCACCGCCTTGTCAGCTTTATCTTTATACGGAGTGAATTCACGATGCATCAACGCCCAGTGTGGCTTGTAAGGCTCACATAGGTCGCAACTTTTTCCTATAAGTTTGTAGCCATATAGACAAACCTGAAGAGTTCGAACCTTATAATCCCTCCTGTAAGCAATTTCCCACAAGTTAATGAAAGGCAAGGCTTAATAAGCATTAAGATTATTAGCCCTTGACCACCTCACCCATCTAACCACTACCTCTGGTTCCTTACATTACAGGTATCAATTGCACCCCTGTACACCAGCATTGCACCATAGTTATCAGGCCATATAGACAAATCTTTTGTTGAAGAGTTCCCTCCCCTGTACGGAATATCTCAGAAGTAAATACAAGGCTTAATGAGCATTAAGAGCATCAGCCCCTGACCAACTCACCAATTCAACCATCATTCCTTATATTACAGGTATTTATTGCAAGACACTAATTCCTATTCCTGCAATTTTAAGTTTAAACCACTATCAGAGCGTTGCAGCGAAGGTAGGCACTTCAACCTTGATCAGCACCGATATGATCTGCAAGCAGAACCTCCCGGGGGCTTTGCAGATCCCTGTTCTGCAAATTAACCCTTTGTGAGGATTTCAGAAGTCCAACGTTATGCGACTGCAAGCTGAACCTCCCAGGGGCTTTTCAGATCCTTGTTCTTCCAATTAACTCTTTGTGAGGGTTTTAGCAGTCCAACATCATGCGACTTCCTAGAATTTTCTTTGCTACGGAATATCTCAGAAGTAAATACAAGGCTTAATGAGCATTAAGAGCATCAGCCCCTGACCAACTCACCAATTCAACCATCATTCCTTATATTACAGGTATTTATTGCAAGACACTAATTCCTATTCCTGCAATTTTAAGTTTAAACCACTATCAGAGCGTTGCAGCGAAGGTAGGCACTTCAACCTTGATCAGCACCGATATGATCTGCAAGCAGAACCTCCCGGGGGCTTTGCAGATCCCTGTTCTGCAAATTAACCCTTTGTGAGGATTTCAGAAGTCCAACGTTATGCGACTGCAAGCTGAACCTCCCAGGGGCTTTTCAGATCCTTGTTCTTCCAATTAACTCTTTGTGAGGGTTTTAGCAGTCCAACATCATGCGACTTCCTAGAATTTTCTTTGCTACAACAAATGAGGAACTCCTATCTTTCTCTGCCCCAGAGTGTTACAGGTTTTGTATACACTAAGGCAAAATTTGCTACCAGGAGGGATTACAGGCAGACACATGACACATGTTCACAAACACACACACACATATGCATGTGTGTACAAATGTTTTAATTTTTTTAATAATTTTCTCCTACAAAACTTGTGCGGAACAGAACTAGTAACTACCGACACTATGATCAATTGGGAAAAGATATTCGATCCGGAACTTGTACTCGTATAGGGAACAATCCTTGTATCAAAAATCAACAAAAAAAACATGTATTTTTCTGTTTGAATCAAACTAATAAATAAATGGATATACTTATGTACACTTGGGCACGAGTACATATATTTCAATGTTTGTACGTGCATTGTGGCAACAAACGAATTGCTAACGCAATACATTTGCCAAACACAACCCAATAGTTGCAAAACATTCAGGCATGTTCATGCAACCGAATGGTTAAACAATAACAAAAGATGTGTTTGCCTTTTAATGTTAAAGATGTGATCAGAAATTTATCTTAACAAATAATTTAAAATATTATAAATAAATTAATGAAACTGATGAACGCTTTAACAGTATTCATAAAATTTTCAATAGGCCCAAGTCGAGTTTCTACGAAAGCGGATTGATATTGAAGCTACCTAGAACTAGATGGCAGCACAAACACAACTTTTTTTTTAAATTGCAGTCTGCGAAACATCAGCTGTTAAGATTTCACCCGAATTCATCGAATAGTTTATTCGTTGTAGTCGCTTGAAGTAAACAACTTTTGTGTTTCTTGAAAATTTGAAAAAAGTGAATTTCGTGCAGTGATTAAACGCTATTATGTGAAAGGGGAAATGGCAAAAGAGATCAAAACAAGCTCAATAAACATTACAGTGAGCCTGCTCCGTCAGATTACATGATGAAATATTGGATTGCTGAATTTAAATGCGGCCGAACAAGCCCTGCAAAAATACCATCAACGGAAATTTTCATTTTCCATATTTATATAACCTTCTTTTATTACAGAACTGCTTTTGAGCAAAACAAAGTTGTTTAAGTTCGCTTGCGCGACATTTTCATGAAAAATCCGGGTTAGGCTATATTTCGGGTATATGGACCGATATCGGAAATTTTCATTTTCCATGTTTTAGTAACCTTCTTATATTACCGGAAGCAGTGGGTGACTCGATGGCTGATTTGGTAGAGTACTCGACCAACAGTCCCGAGGTCGCAGGTTCAATTCCTGCCGCAGACCCTGGGTGTTACTGCAGACAAGCAAAAAAGCTTCGCAATTTTTGTGTTTGTTTCATAAAAAAATAAAAAATAAAAGCTATATCTTGGTTATAAATGAACCGATATCGAAATTCTGTATTTTAGTAACTTTCCTTTATAACGAGAATTGCTTTTCAGCAAAAAATAATGTTCATGGAAAAATCGGTTCATCCTATATCTCGAATATATATGGACCGACATCGAAAATTTTCATTATTTCAATAACCTCGTTTTATTATCAGAAGTGATTTTGAACAAAAAAAATTTTTTTACGGAAAAACTAGTTCTGGCAATATCTCGGGTATAAAAATATGTGGACCGATATCGGAAATTTTCATTTTCTGTATTTTGCTAACTGCCTTTTATAATCGAAGCTGTTTTAAAAAATAAAAATAAAATTCATTGAAAAATCGGTTTAAAGTCTAAACTTTAGACTACATATCGGCCGATATTGGAAATTTTCATTATCTGTATTTCTTTCTAACCAGAACTGCGTTTAACCAAAAAGAAATATTTTTCCTGTTTAGTTGTTTAAGTTCGCATAGGTGACTTTTTCATAAAAAAATTGGTTTAGACTATATCTCAGGTATATATGCACCGATATGGGAATTTTTCATTTGCTGTATTTTAGAAATCATCTTTTATAACCAGAACAGCTTTTAAGTAAAAAAAAATTTCATGGTCAAATCGTTTCAAACTATGTATATATCGGGTATATATGAAACGATATTGGAAATTTTAATTTTCTGTATTTAAGTAACCTTCTTTTATAACCAGAATTGCCTTTAAGCAAAAAAAATTGTCCATGAAAAAATTGGTTTAGGCTATATATGAACCGATATCGGAAATTGTCATTTTTTCTATTTAATTAACCATCTTATGTTACCAGAACTGCTTTTAAGCAAAAAAAAAAGTTGTTTAAGTTCGCTTACACGACATTTTCATGAAAAAATCGAGGCTATATTTCAGCAATATGTGGACCGATATCGGAAATTTCCATTTTCCATATTTATATAACCTCATCTTATTACCAAAACGACTTTTAAGCAAAAAAAGTTGTTTAAGTTCGCTTACGTGACATTTTCATGAAAAGCCTGGTTTAGGCTATATCTCGGGTATATATGGACCGATATCGGAAATTTTCATTTTTCATATTTATATAACCTCATCTTATTACCAGAACTGTTTTTAAGCAAAAAAAGTTGTTTATGTTCGCTTACGCCACATTTTCATGAAAACCCCGCTTTTGGGCTATATCTCGAGTATATATGGACCGATATCGGAAATTTTCTTTTTCCATATTTATATAACCTTCTTTTATTACCAGAACTGCTTTTAAGCAAAAAAACTTGTTTAAGTTCGCATACGCCGCGTGTTCATGAAAAACCCGGTTTAAGCTATATCTCGGGTATGTATGGACCGATATCGGAAATTTTCATTTTCCATATTTATATAACCTTATTTTATTACCACAACTGCTTTAAGGCAAAAAAAGTTGTTTAAGTTCGCTTACGCGGCATTTTCATGAAAACCCCGGTTTAGGCTATATCTCGGGTATATATGACCCGATATCGAAAATTTTCATTTTTTATATTTATATAACCTCATTTCATTACCAGAACTGCTTTTAAGCAAAAAAAAGTGGTTTAAGTTTGCTTACGCTACATTTTCATGAAAACCCCGGCCTAGGCTATATTTCGGGTATATGTGGACCGATATCGAAAATGTTCATTTTTCATATTTATTTAACCCTATTTCATTACCAAAACTGCTTTTGAGCAAATAAAGTTGTTTAAGTTCGCTTACGCGACATTTTCATGAAAACCCCGGTCTAGGCTATATCTCGGGTGAACCGATATTGGAAATTTTCATTTTCCATATTTATGTAACCTTTAGTGCAATTCACTAACCTGTTTTAACGCTAATAAAATTCGTTTAGAGAAATTAACACTAGCGTTGGTGTTTTTGCGATTCTATAACAGTTTTTAACACTATTTGCCTTCGTTTTAAATCAGCTGTTTTTATAGCCTGACTGATTAGCGTTAACTAAACACCAATTATTTTTGTGGTGTTTATCTTAACATCAATGTCGTTAAAATGCTACTGGAATAACTTCAAAGTATCTGGCATATGACTTACCGGAAGACTCCAACAGTCGGTCGGCATGTTCTCCGTGAGAAGAACTTATCTTATTTATCAAAAAATATATTTAAATAATGAACATATAAATATTTTACTTTCCCTAAACATGAAATTATTTACAAATTTGTTTGTTTTTTTTCTGTTCCTCTTTGTGGTTTTCTTTATTTTTAACAAAGCTGCCACATTATTTCAAATTTTTTTAACATACAACCAGACGTGTTAAGAATAAGTTAGTGAATCACATAAGCGTTAGTGCAAACCACAATAGCTCGCGTTTAGTTATGGTCTTTTAAAATCGTTAAAAGTTAGTGAATTGCACTACTTATTTCATTACCAGAATTGCTTTTGAGCACAAAAAAGTTGTTTAAGTTCGCTTACGTGACATTTTCATTAAAAACCCGATTTGGGCTATATCTCGGGTATATATGGACCGATATCTGAAAAAATTTTTTGCCTTTTAGTCACCACGCTTAATGAATGTGTGAAGTTTGAAGCAAAACAAACATTTTTTTTTTTAATTTCCATACAAAATTGCAAAAATGCATGGCTTTTTTCGGAATTTTGAATATACCTCAGCTATACGTGGACCGATATTACTGAATTTCAATAGCAAATACATGGCAATATGGAGTAATAGAATGGTGAAAGAAAAAACTTTCTATGTCTAATGGTTTTCTCAGAAACAGTTTCTTAACGGCCGACAGACGGACAAACGGGCATCGCTTAATCGAATTTTTTTATCAATGCTGATTCAGAATATGTGCGAGGATACTTTATAGAGCCTTCACATTTTTGTGAAGGCTATAACAACACTAGAACGTAACAATCTCTTTAAACTTTAAGGTTTAAAGTTGTATTAAAAGCGAATATATAATTTTGGGCCGGAAATTTCATAAAAAAGTATTTTGTTTTATCGCAGAATTCACGTGAAAAAGGTGTTTGACATTTATTGACGAATAAAATCAAACTGTATCGATATTTTAAGTCAGCCATATTGCTTTTGTTATTATTTTCTCGCTGGGGGACTGATGTTGAGCAGTGTGTGTATAAAAATATTTTATTAATGTTTGCGTGCCCGGTAAGTGCGTTTATGAAAACTCATAAATATTCTGCCTCCTTCACTGTTCCAGTAAAATGGAATATATTTTAATTTTTAAGTCTGTTTTATAAACATATGCCCAGGGCTGGGCAGTATTTGAAATACAAAAACGTATTTTGTATCTGAATTTCAAATACACTACCTGAAAGTATTTAGCATTTCAAATACATGATTTAAAAGTATTTTGTATTTCAAATACGTTCGGTGAGTATTTTGCCCAGCCCTGCATATGCCTTATGGCAAAAATAAAAAAACAAGGCAAACATGTTATTGGAAAGATTGTAAAAAATTTGCCTTCTGAAAAAAAGTATTTTATATTAAATCTTCACACCACCTTTCAAAAGAAATCTGGTGCAAAGCTCTCTTAAGTGTTTTGTTTAAGAAATGAAACTGAACAAATCAAAAATTTTGCAAGTAACTCGTTGCTAATGTCTTCCCAATTCTTAGAGCAAAAATCGTCCTTGAACTTTTATAAGAAATAAATGTGCTCAATTAAGGCACACAAACGAAAAGACAAGCAAATATAAAAATACAAAAACACACAAAACATCTGCACAATTTTTCTATTTCTTTTCTTCGCTTTTTCTCTAAGTCAGAGATGCCCAAAAGTTCTATATGGAAGAGCAAACACCAATACATTTAAGGAAAAATTACTTTTATTTAATATTTTTGTTGTACAAAGCAAAACAATTTTTTACAAAAACAAAATTCACACTGGTAATCGCTGTCGTCAATGTTTACCAGCAAAGCATGCGAAAGTGTTGTTGCTTTACTTTTGTGTGTGTGTGAAGAACGACAAAAAAATGTATGACAGCGATGTCAAACAATTGTTTGCAAGGTGCATTAACGTATACACGGTGGCAGCACTACGGCATGTGACAATTTTTTGCTACTGGCAATATAGTAAGCTATTTACGTCAAATGTATTGTTTACATTTTTGAAAGTGAATATAGTGTTTTATTCTGAATTAAACATATACAAATTATTTTGTGAACATAAAAACAATTCAAATAAATATAATTTATAATTATGAAAAGGTACATTCATAGTTTATAATTATGAAAATAGTTACAAATATTTTTGATAAACTTAGCTTACCAGATGCCTGTTTTTGTTGTATTGTTGTAATTTTGCTCTAGTGCTGCCACCGTGTATACGTTAATTCAAAGCACCTTGTCACCTTGATTGTTTGTAAGCAACGCCTTCTTTTTCTTATGCTCTTTAGTTTAGTCGTTCAACAGACGTTAGCGAATGCACATGTCGGCTAGACGCTTAGAGCTATTTTTCCACTTACAGTAGATAACATAAATGGCAACGCAAAAATTTTTGTATATGCCTAAAAAATTCGTTTGTATATGCCTTTTATGCTATCAAACATTTGAAATGTGTACAGAAAAATTTATTGGAAGGTATTATGATTTCTTCCATTCTGATATGAATAAATATAATAACATACTTATGTGAAAAAAGATTTTCGGACTTAAAATTCATATGTAGTAAACAACATAATAAATTAGTTCTACGTCTTTGAAACATTTACAGCTCTAACGAAACTGTCATAACAGCATTAACCTACGCGATTTAATTGTTCAAACGAAAATGTTTATATTAGTTTTGCTAGTCACTATACTTTAAATTACTCTCATATTATCTCACTAACACAAGTACAAAACAAATTTGTCCACCACTGATATAAGACGAAGTTGTTGGTGTATTTTTCATAGCTAGTGCTGAGCGCAGTATGTGTGTGTTAAGAGTACAGCTCTATAGCTAAGCGCTTTTACAAAAACAATTGAGCATCAAGAGCATAGGCCTGGGCATACCTGCTCTAAATGAATCATATAAATAATGAAATACCTTAAGGATTCTACCATGTAACATGTGCTTGTATTTAAATCGAATAAAATATTTGTAAAAGCAAAGACCAAAGAAAATCTTAGTGGCAGCTAATGTAAATTTGCTTTTCTTTTATGAAATAATATATCATGAAAATAGAAATTTAAAGCTTTATATAAAATTTGTAGACGAGTAGAGTATTTATTACTTACTAGCATTTAACCACGATTTTGTCTGCAAAAAATAGGTCAGGTTTTCAGTAACCTATTTCGGAGCGAAACCAAATTTATTAAATCATTAGTTGTGTTCCATGTGAATAACGAAACAGTCCGAACTAGTCCAAAGTAGTCCAAAAGCGTTCCACGTAAAAATTTTTGTGCAATTTTGAGAGAAAACGAGAGAGTAATTTTTTTTCATTTCCTGTACACATTAGCCCGAATTTTTCTTTGGGTAAGTTCGAACAAAAAAAAAATATAAAAAAAATATAGATTTTTCATGAAAATGTCGCGTAAACGAACAAAAACAACTTTTCTTTGCATAAACAAACTTTTCCATGTAAATGTCCATAAAAGATTTCGTTTTTGGAATGGCGATTACAAGACAAAAATATTTTTCCCCGATATCGGTCCATATATATCCGAGCATATTTAATTCAATTTTGTAATATATACTATACATACATGTGACTATCGTAAAGGGTATTTTAGATTCGGCCCAGCCGAATATACCACACTCTTACTTTTTTTTTATTGATAGACATTTTGCAGTCGGTGCCCAAAATTTTTTTATTTTCAGGTCGTTGACAAGCTCTTAAAAACAAAAGAATATTGAAAATTTATTTATAAATAGCGAAGTATATCAAACTTTTATTTTTCGGTTTCGCCGGTCCAATATACAAAAACCTTTTTTCAGCCCGTTGACAAAATCTTGAAGAAGAAGCAAGAATATTGAAAATTTGTTTATAAATGGCTGAGTTAATTAAAAATATATTTTTCCGATATTATATTAATCCAATGTCCAAAAATGTTTTTATTTGCAGGCTTTTCACATACCCTTTCGATAAAAGCAAAATGTTATGAAAATCGATTCATATTGTTACGAATTTCTATCACATCTAACTCAGTGTGCAGCCGTTGATCTGCTTATTATAAAGGTACAACACATTCACACAAACAGGATAAAACTAAAAACATAATACACAAACTAACATATGTGATTTAAAGTACGCAAAATTACAAGTAAATCAACTACAAATGATGTAGCTAGATGTTTAAATTTTTTCCCCCAATTACAGTAGATAACATAAATGACAATGCAAGATTATTTTATGATAAAAAATGCGTTTTGCATTTTTATGTCATCAAACATTTAAAATGTATAGATAAAATGTTATTAGAAGCTATTATAACTTCTTCCATTCCAATATGAATAAATGTAATAATATACCTATGTGAAAAAAGTTTTTCGGACTTAAAATTCATTTGTAGTAAATAACGTAATAAAATTTATACGAAACTGTCATAACTGTATCAAGGTATGCAATTTAATTGTTTATACAAAAATGTTTATGTTAGTTTTGATTGTCACAGTACTTTAAATTACTTTCAAATTATCTCACTAACACAAGTGCAAAACAAATTTGTCCACCACTCAAGGTTGCCAGAAGTGCAGATTTATCTTCATTTTGCAGATTTTTCTGCAAAATATAAAGACATGATTTTTAAATCATGTCTTTATATTACATTACATCCTTTGGCTAATATCGAAGTCAGTCAAATGAAACTAAAACAATTTTAAAAACATAACAAATAAGTGAAAAGGAAATTTGAAAAAAACATGAAAAATGTTCTTCGTTGTGACAATTTTTCAATACAACAATAAATGCCGTTTAGACATCTTAAATATTTATTTAACAATTGAGTTTTTTATTCGCTATTTTAGCTTCTAACATTTGAATTGTTGTTCCCTGCTTTTCGATACTTTCAAAAAGCAAATGGTAGCAACCAACGGTTGTTCATTTGTTTGAAAGGTGTAAAGAAATGTTAGAGAGGTGTATAAACGAAAAAGCTTGTGTTTTGTGTTTTGACAGATATTATTACAGCATTTTTCTTTTTAAATTCTCAACAATTTATTAAGATTGTTGGGATATAAAGTTGAATGCTTGAAAATATCTTTCAAAAATTTCCAAAGTCTACTGATGATTAGGGTAGCTCCTATGAAATGTCGACATATAGATAGCTGGGAAACATAGAAAACAAGCTATTTATAATTTTTTATATTTATTTAACTATACTCGTACAGTTGCAAATAAATTTGTAAAGTATGGGGGCAGTAACGAAGACCGTTTGCGCACGATAGTAATAATAGTAATTGGAAGTGGCGCTGTGACTAACTATAACGACTTATGCCTTCACATAAGAAATTACCGCGTTGTTAACAAAGGAATACCTCAAAAAAAACTGTAAACTAATACACTTAGTTGAGGCTAACAGTTAACCAGTGAGAGCGAGAAGCAAAACTCTCGAAGGCCAAACAACAATGACAAGCCTGACCGCACTTAAGAAACAATTACGATAACGCGAGAACTGTTCTCCAGCCCAGAGCTGTATTTAAAATAAAGCCACTTAATTCTAACATAATGTTCAAATTCTAATCGGGTTTATTAAATATATAATGATTTTACCACATTCAAATGTTTTATCAAAGCAAATGTGCAGATAATCTTCAGCTAGGTAAATGTTAACGACACAGAAGTCCAAATATGCTCGTACATCGGTATACGTGTTTAGGCATTAAATAATTTTAACAACTTTCATATATGTTTGTTTTCTCATTAAATCTATTTGCATTTTAATATTCTGAAATGCATAACTTCTTTCAATACGTTGTTAGTTTTTTTTTTTAATTATTTATAAAAAGGCATATTAATAAGAGTTTAAAGATTTTTTGAAGATTTGGAAAATAAAGTGCAGATTTTGCAGAGAAATTCTTGAGTTTTGCAGATTTTTACCTCTTTAAATTCTGGAAAACCTGCCACCACTGATTTAATTCTCTTTTAAATCAGATGTGTGTGGCGATCAAGGCGACTTTATACAGGTGAGTGCAAGCGGAAAAGCGAATTCAGTACAATGTATTTTGTTATTGTAAAACACATCGTGAATGTCATAATCTAAATTCGCCTAAGATTGCTCAGCAGAGAAAATATTTTATATAAACGTTAAATATAAGCTTTTATAATTGTTTGTAATTAAAATCACAGGTTATATTAGTTTTTCACTTTTAAATTCACACAAATTTCTTGAAACTGCACTAAATCATGCAAAAAAACCTTCAGATTAAAATGGCGCGAAAAAGTTTGTAAACAAAAGAAAAAAAAATTTGACAGTCTCATTGGAAAAAACGCGAGAAGCAAAAAATAATCACCTGTGCTGTTAAGTTCACCTGGTAATGAATTCGCCTTGGTGGCGATAAATTCGTATTTAAGTTCTCAGCAAAAACCACTCATTCTTATCAAAGCCAAACAGTCAATTAACAGACCGATTAATTACTTAACAGTGGCTGCAAATTTCATGTTAAACTAAATAAAAAAACCAGAAAGCCTGGTCTTTATTAAAAATTTTGGGTAAACTAAAGCCAAAAGGATAATTTATGGTGCCCAATCCGTTAGATGTTAAAAAAATATTGGAAATTACAAAATAATTATGGTCTACATCAGTTACAATTCAAAATTTCTGGTGGAGTTGAGCTAGCTTTTTGGGAAAATGGAGACTTGATCCAACTGCACTTTATATGCAAATAGAAGCTGAGAGAGTTCTCTTGACACCTAATAGGTGGGATATTTGCAATAATCTTGGGATTTGAAAAAATTTAACTTTTGAAATTTCTGGTATTGATGAGGGTACTTTTGGAAAACTAGAGAATTTTTTTAACGCTGAGTTGTGTAGCAGTGTTTTGTGTGTTGTTCGATGTTACTCACCATTTTTCCTGTATGTCAGTGTTGGTGGCTACGTTCAATGTTACATTAGCTGTCATCTTTTGTCTTTCTTGGTCTGGACTACTGGCGGCGATGGTATGCTGGCGGTTGCTCCGGCTGTGGCTCGTCGATGGGGTTCAATTCTTGCTAGCCCGTCCACAAAGAAAAACATCCAATCGGTACACATATTATACCAGCTTTTACTTAAAACCGTACTCCGAAATTATTGCTGAGGCCCGAAACTGAGTCGTTCATTAGCTGAAAAGAAATTAATATTAAGAAAAAAAATAAACATAGCCCCAAAACGTTATCCACCAAACACCATCAACTACCACCCGTTTTCTCCCCGTCCCCCACCTAATTCCTTCCTGGCTGGTGTTGTGCCAGGAATGGTTGGCCCATCCGCTGAAGTCCCTAAGGCCTTCTCCGTGATGGAGAAGGGTCATCCCTACTGCTTTGATAACGCAGGTGGCTGTCAAGTGGTTGTGTCATCACTTTCTGTTTTTCACTACCGGCACTGCCAACATACGTGCACACTACAACTTGCTCCAACTACACACCATATAATGGGTGATTTTATAAGAACTATCGGAAATTTAAAAAAAAAAACACATAAACTTCAGAAAAATGCATGAAATATTTATTTGGATCGATAGTTGGGTCGATATAATTTAATGTTTGAAGATTATTTCATGCAAATGTTGGCCGCGGCTGCGCCTCAAATGGTCCATCCGCTTAGTCCAATTTTGGCATACTCTTTCCAACATTTCGGCCGGTATCTCACGAATAATGTTGGCAATGTTGGCTTCCAGTGCGTCAATCGAAGCGGGCTTGTCGCTATAGACATTAGCCTTAACATAGCCCCACAAAAAATAGTCTACAGGCGTTAAATCGCACGATCTGGTCGGCCAATTGACTGGTCCCAAGCGTGAAATAAACTGTTCACCGAACTCGCCTCTCAACTGGTCCATTGTTTCGCGTGCTGTGTGGTATGTGGCACCGTCTTGTTGAAACCACATGTCATGCAAGTCAAGCTCTTCCATTTTGGGAAAAAAAAAGTTTGTTATCATCGCACGGTAGCGCTCACCATTCACAGTAACGTTGTGATTCGCATCATCTTTGAAGAAATACGGCCCAATGATGCCGCCAGCCCATAATCCGCACCAAACGGTTGTTTTTTGTGGATGCATTGGTAGCTCTTGCAATGCTTCTGGCTGCTCTTCACTCCAAATACGGCAGTTTTGCTTGTTCACGTATCCATTCAACCAGAAATGAGCCTCGTCGCTGAACACAATTCTTCGATAAAAAAGTGGATCTTCATCTAACTTTTCAAGAGCCCATTCACCAAAAATTTGGCGTTGTGGTAGGTCGTTTGGCTTCAATTCTTGCACCAGCTGTATCTTATAAGGCTTCACACCCAAATCCTTCCGCAAAATTTTCCACGTAGTGGAGTAACAGAGGCCCAATTGCTGCGAACGGCGCCGAATCGATAATTCACGGTCATCACCAACACTGTCCGATACGGCTGCGATATTTTCTTCAGTTCGAACTCTACGTAAGCGTGTTGGTGGTTTAATGTCCAACAATGTAAATTTGGTGCGAAATTTTTTTACAATAGCCCGAATAGAAGCCTCAGTAGGTCGATTAAACTGACCATAAAATGGAAGCGCGCGATAAACTTTCTTAAGAGAGCACGCATTTTGGTAATAAAATTCAATAATTTGCAAGCGTTGTTCGTTTGTAAGACGATTCATGATTAAATTATAGACCAAACTGAAGATGTTTGACAGTGACACAAGATACAAAACGTGCGTGAGCTGTCAAAACTAGTGTTGCCAAAAAGATAATAGCAAAAAAATCACTCGATTCCTGTCGATAAACCAGAGAAAATTGAACACTTAGAAATCAACATTCGAACAGTTATTGCCAAAATACTGCCGCAAATGCTGGGAATAGGGAAAATTGGTGTTCCAGATGTGGGGCGGTCACATGGCTGAAATTGTATTGAAACATTAATGTCATAAACTTTGCTACCCAGTAAAGTCCATGTCATTGGTATAAAAACATATGGTTTTGTTTTACTATGATTGAAGTTTGTGTAAGAAACACCCTGTATAAGCCATTTGCTAGTATAGCGCACTGGCGAGCGAAAAAATGACAAAATAGCAGCAGGAAATAAAACACTTTAATGTTTGAAATTTAATGACGCTTTAAGTTCATTGTACAAAAAACAAAGTGAAATGATTGTTGCACATGACTTTACTAGCAGCAGCAGCAGCAGCAGTTACACCAGCATCAGCAGCAACAACAGCAACAAATTCCTTGGCAATTTGTTCTGAGATTTGCACAACTAATACGGATTTTTATCCTTTGCCGTGTTGTTTCTGCCAACAACAAAATAAAGCCAACCACAAAAAGTGTTTTAGCAAATAGTAAAGCAGAGTAAAAAAAGAAAATGAAAAGTAGTTTAAAAGGTCATTAAGTGCGGCACATATTTAAGCTGCTAAACATTTCATGGCAAACGATATTAAAAAAAATTTTTACTTACTTTATTTTAAAACCACAATATGATGCGCTCATTTGCTATAGTTTTCTGTTAAAAGCACTCACTGGTGTTGTAAAAGTTTATTTTATTTTTTATAAACATACATATGTGTGTATTTTTTTTAATTTACGTTAAATCAAGATTATGCAGCCGGAGTGACAGTTCAATTATATGCGAAACCTTTAGATGCTTAGATTTATAATTTAAGCGATTATCTCTTAGACCATTCAAATAAATATTTTTTGTGTTGGTCGCGTTTTTGAGAGTTACACGCGCTTAAAACATAAACAATCAAGTAAGTATACTTTAGGAAGATTTTATAACATTAATTGTAATTATATGAGATTTCTGCAATTTAAGAGCTTTAACATCAATAATTTAATTCTTTAACGAATAGTTTTAAGACAATAAAATTTTTACTTTTAGTGCCATTATTACAATCTAAAGCTACGTACACACGGTTGTCAGATCTTACAATATTGCTAGTAAAACTGTCTGAAAATATATTACAATCGTGTGAACTGCCAATTTTTAACTTACAACGTTTTCAGAAAAACCATTGTCAATCAATTGTAAGACGACTATGTTGTCAGGCATCTGACAATCGTGAGAACACTCTTCGTCGGCATTGCCAGATAATTGGCTGGTATTGTAATATAATTGTCAGATATATAAAATTAATGCACCTGACAATGGCATCATTGTTAGAAAAAAGTTTGATGGGCAACACTGCAAAACAGATCGTTGTAAATATACATAAGTGGCAATGCCTTACAACATGTCTGGCAATTTTTTTCATCTAACAATCTGACAACCGTGCGAACTGACCTTTTTTGTTGCCAGATGAATTATTTGTCAGACCATAGTCTGATAATGAAATTGTAAGATTTTCTTACGATCGTCTGAACACATAATTTACTTCCGCGGGATAATTTTTCATTGTCACTACATTGTCAGCATGTTGCCAGATCTTACAATATTGTAACATCTGACAACCATGTGTACATAGTTTAACGATAAAGTTCTGGATAGTTAACCTTAACATTAGTTAACGTGAACGATAAAGTCACCGTTAAATTTTTGAACTTACAAATGCTTAAAGTTAATTTTGAAATTTACCACGAGGATAAACCTGCTGCTAAAGCTACGTACACACGGTTGTCAGATCTTACAATATTGCTAGTAAAACTGTCTGAAAATGTATTACAATCGTGTGAACTGCCAATTTTTAACTTACAGCGTTGTCAGAAAAAACCATTGTCAATCAATTGTAAGACGACAATGTTGTCAGACATCTGACAATCGTGAGAACACTCTTCGTCGGCATTGCCAGATAATTGGTTGGTATTGTAAGCTCAGTTTTAATTGTCAGATGTATAAAATTAATGCACATCACAATGGCATCATTGTTAGAAAAAAGTTTGATGGGCAACACTGCCAAACAGATGGTTGTTTATATACATAAGAGGCAATGCCTTACAACATGTCTGGCAATTTTTTTCATCTAACCGTCTGACAACCGTGTGAACTGACAATTTTTGTTGTCAGATGAATTATTGTCAGACCATTATTATTATTAGTGGATGGGATATGGCCTCATCGGCCATTTGCACTGCGACCAATATTGATCTATTGTGCATCCCCTTGCCCCATTATGGGTTGAGTATTTCAAGAAAACGGACAAGCTCCTTCATAGTGAGTGATATTAAGTCACATTCACTTAACATATAAGCTTGTAGTAGCCTATATCTTCTATGCCCCAGTGCTCCACAGTGGGTGATTAAGTGCTCCATTGACTCCTCTTCATCACCGCAGAATCTGCAAATATCTGTGTTGGAAATTCCTATCCTGTGCAGGATAGTGTAGCAGTTATAATGACCTGTAAGTGCACCTGACAATGTTCTGAGACTTTTACTGTCCAGTTTTAGAGCGCGTTCGGCCCTCTTTTTAACAAAATTTAGAAATTTCTTGGAGTGTTTAAGACCAGCTGCCTCGTTCCAATGTTGCTCAACGAAGGACTCCGTCCATTTCTTTATCTCCTCATTCAGGAGACCCTTAGTGAAGCCAAAATTTGGAGTGGGTCCAATAAAATTCCCCTCTGCTCCTTTTTTGGAGTAGATGTCAGCCATTTCATTACCGTGGTGCCCCTTATGTCCTGGCACCCAGATCAGGGTGACCTGGACTGGCATGCCTGTTCGTTTAGCCTGTTGTGACATTCCAGTGCTAGCTTGGACGTAAAGACACAACTGCTCAGGGCCTTCAGCACTGATTGGCTATCAGAGAGAATTTTTATCAGCACTCCCTTGTGCCTCCTATCGTAGAGTACTTCAGCCGCTTCCCTTATTGCGTATAATTCCGCTTGGTTGATTGTGGTGTCTTTGCTAAGAGTTATATATTTGCGTGCTCTAGGCCCCACTATTCCCGCTCCAACACCTTGGAGCGTTTTGAATCCATTTGTGTACGAGAACACTCTTCGTCGGCATTGCCAGATAATTGGTTGGTATTGTAAGCTCAGTTTTAATTTTCAGATGTATAAAATTAATGCACATCACAATGGCATCATTGTTAGAAAAATGTTTGATGGGCAACACTGCCAAACAGATGGTTGTTGATATACATAAGAGGCAATGCCTTACAACATGTCTGGCAATTTTTTTCATCTAACAATCTGACAACCGTGTGAACTGACAATTTTTGTTGTCAGATGAATTATTTGTCAGACCGTAGTCTCACAATGAAATTGTAAGATTTTCATTGTCACTACATTGTCAGCATTTTGCCAGATCTTACAATATTGTAAGATCTGACAACCATGTATACGTAGCTTAATACATTTTCAGACAATTTTACTGGCAATATTGTAAGATCTGACAACCATGTGTACGTAGCTTAATAACAAAACTATCAAATATTTTATCTACTTATAAGTAAAATCGAATGCGATGTTTACAAATAACAAGCAAAACACTAATGGCCTTATGTATAATGAAAAACGTTGTGCCAACTAACTAAGTGCTAAGGCCGTAGGTTTTTTATGTGATTTCTATACTGCATGGACTAAAAAGTCCCGGGCCTAACACACAGATGGCGCTAGTTTCCAGTTAATATCAACCTTTTTTCAGTTAATACTAAGAGCCAATTTTCACGATGATTTAAAGCAGTGTCTAAAAGGCATGTTTCTTCTTTTGTACTGAAAATTTTTGAAAATTAAAAAAAAACCATGTTTTCTGTTTTTCAAGGTTTTTTCTCTAATTTCTTTTTGACTTGATTGTTATTTTTTAAATTGTTTTATTTTCATTCGACTGCCAAGGTAACCACATCGATACTACCAAAAGGTACAAAAAGAGACAAACGATTTTTTTAACGACAACAATTGAAAAAACGACGTGACTTAAAAATCATAGTAAAAATGTAACGTGATTTTGGTAGAAGCTTTAAAAGAGTATTATAAAAAAAGACATGGCTTTAAATCACCGTATAAATCAGCCCTAACATTCAAAAGACAGCTGTTAAAATTTCATGATATTCAAATTCATTAGTTTGTTATTTTCAAAACAATGGATGAAAAACAACTTCGTGGTCTAATTTTACACTCCTTCTTGATGAGAAAAAATACCGTTCAAGCGAAGCAATTGCTTGAAAAGTGTTGTGGGGACTCCGGTCCATCAAAAACAACAATAAAACGTAGTTTTGCTGACTTCGAACGTGGTCGTAGAGACACCGATGATGCAGAACGCAGTGAACGTCCAAATGTGACGATAATACAAATTAGAAAACACAAAGAAATCCACAAAATCGTTTTGAATGCATTCTATTCAAGGCCATGCATAAGAAATAACTAAAAGAATATCAAGTTGAATTTGAAATTCATATGGATAACCCACGTCACTTGACACCTTGTCGCGACAGTGCGCCTATTAAGTACTGTCACTTGAAAATGCACTTGAGTTGCGAATAAAATGGGTTTATGTAAATATGTATACATATGTGCCGCACTGCTATAATTAAATCTAAATATGCCCTTGAATAGTGCCTCCCATGTACATATGTATGCACATATTATAAATAACCAAATTATGCACTTCAAATATATCGCCCATATACACAGGGCTGGGCAAAATACACAGATTATGTATTTCAAATACAAGATACAAAATACTTTATAGTAGTGTATTTTAAATACAAGATACAAAATACTTTCAAGTTGTGTATTTTAAATACAAAATACAACTACAAAATACAAATACATTTTTGTAATTTGGTCTCAGAAAAATGTACCCGTCTGGCTTGAGATACATATTTTATTTTACATATGCACTTAAACTAAGTTGTATATTCATATGATTGTTCTAAACTTGCTAAGAAATTAAAGGAACAAACCTAATATTTAGCATTTGATATATAGTAAATAAAAAATTCATTCGGCAAAACAAGTATTTCCTTTAATAAAAACTAGATATTTCAATCAGTTATCTGACAAACAATAATCTTTCTACAGGTGCTGAGGAACACAAGCTGCTGTCAAATTCTATAAATACATTTATTTTTGATTCTTGGATAGTTTTCCAGAATAGCAAGCTCCTTGCTTTTATCATTTTGAAAACTGATAAGCTCAAGTTCCAAATTTGATTTACGAAGTTGATCACTGTATTGTCCAAAACAACAATAAAATCTTCATTAGCTTTACCTCAACTACTACTTCTTCTGCATCCAGTCATGGTTTCACGTTTTTTGCAATTTTTCTTCATGGTATCTATTGCAAGATTTTGAATTTTTTGCCTCTCTTTTATTGAGATGCTTTCTGGCAATCAGCTAATTTTGAAACTAGGATGGAAACATGACACCGATATGTCTCTATTTGCCTCCAGGTGTCAGCATCAGAAACTCATTAAATCTTATTTCCAAGCTCTGCATTAATTGTGTTAAAATACAACTTAAATGCCTCAAAGTATTATATTGCAGTGGATCTAATCTGGTTCTCGCAGCCTAAAGTTTTCCATAATAAAAATTATTTCCCTGTATATCAAAAAAAAGCTGGTGGCAAATATATAGAAATTCTTACTGATATCACCCGATTAGTGTAAAATGTATTAGCTCTGCATAAATGAAAGCCAAATTGCAGTATTGCAAAATGATAAACATTTTAATGGTTGTAGTTTCTAGCGGTTTTAGCTTTTGTGAAATAACTTGTTTTCAATTTATTATAATAAATAAATGTATTTTGTAAAAATGTATTTTTGAGCCAGATGTATTTGAAATACAAAATACTATTAAGTTATGTATTTGAAATACTAAATACATTCCGGTCGTGTATTTGAAATACAGATACAAAATATGTATTTGTATTTCAAATACGTATTTCAAATACTGCCCAGCCCTGCATATACTAGGTGGCCCAGAAAGACCGAAGTGGTGTGAATTCCTTATAACTTTTTTATTATAATTTTTTTTTTCTTTTCTTTTCAGTATTTTGTAAAGAAGACTTGGATAATTTATAATGGAGCAATACACAATTGAACAACGTGCCCAAATTGTTGAAATTTATTTCCAGCAAAAAGCACAAGAGAATCCAAATTTTATTCATAACTTAATAATGAGTGACGAAGCCCATTTTCAATTAAATGGGTTCGTTAACAAGCAAAACTGTAGGATATGGGCTACGGAAAACCCGAGAGTACTTCATCAACGACAATTGCACCCAGTTAAGTGTACCGTTTGGTGCGGTGTTTCTTCAGAAAGGATCATTGGCCCATTTTTTTTTGAAAATGAACAAGGTGTCGCCATTTCCGTCAATGGTGATCGATATCGGGCCATGTTGCAAAATTTTGTAAGGCCAGCCGTGGAAAACCATCCGCAAATATGGTTCCAACAGGATGGAGCCACAGCGCACACTGCGAGGGCCACAATGACTCTTTTACGCGACATCTTTGGTGAAAGAATAATTTCTCGTAACAGCAATTTTAATTGGCCTCCGCGTTCCCCGGATTTAACCGCTCCAGACTGTTTTCTTTGGGGCTATTTAAAAGGAAAAGTTTATGTTAATAAGCCTAGGACTATTGAGGAGTTAAAAACCAATATTCGAGAAGAAATTAACAACATACCACCGGAAGTTTTGCGAAAGGTCATGGAAAATGTGTTGGAAAGAGCACATTTGTGCGAAGCAGAATATGGCCACCACTTGCGGGATATCATTTTTAATAACTAATCCAAAAATATTCCCCATAAATTTAATGTATTTAAAAAAAAAAAAATTAAAAAAATATCTCTTAAATAAAAAGTTATAAGCAATTCACACCACTTCGGTCTTTCTGGGCCACCCTGTACATACGTATATGCATATGTGCCGTCTGATCAGCTTACCCTTAACCGTGGGAAACAAATTGGTTTCCCAAACATTGACTTTAACATTAGACAAGAAGTCGTCTAGAACTTCTCACAAGTAGTATATAAGTCAACGTAATTTTAGTTTTAGGACAATAATAATTATTCTCTGATTCGAGCAACTTAATGTTGCTCATCTAAGTTTAATAAATAAAAGAATAATAAATAAAAATTAGTTTTTACAATGTTGTAAGCTGATATAGTGAATAAAATTCAATTGTTTTAATTTTTTATGAAAAATATAAAATTTAGTAAAAAAAACTTCTTAAAACCTATTTGGAACTTTGGTTACAAACTTAAAATAAGTATGTCGAGTTCTTGGTTTTATGAACAAAATTTTTTTAAAGTAATAAAAATCTACTGGATTTTTATATTCGACCAGGTCACAGAATTCACTTCCGCTCGTAAATGGAATTAAATCGTTTTTTTTTTTATTCTTCAAAATATTAAAATTAAAATTTTTTTTCGAAATTATATCAATTCTATAAGATAATACTAGTATCATTCTTGCAATTAGAAATGATTTCATTCCGGAAAGTTTTTTAGTTTTTCGTTTTTTGAAAAAGTAAAAAAATAATTCAATTCCGTTTCCGAACCGAATTAGGCTCTGTGACTTGGCTGATAATCTATATACCTGTTTTCAATAAGTAAGACATAATGCTCAAATTTAAGAAATGTGTACTTGAAAAAAAAATATTTATTTTTTTATTAGTTTAGTAGGCAGTGAATTTTAATTGTTTTAAAACTAACAAATATTTTTTGTTTTCATTCAAAATAAAAACATTTTAAAAGTGGATCTAGAATTTGCACACGTGTGTTTGTGAAAAAAGTAAATGAAACAAAAATATAAAATTAATAAATATTTAGTGTAAAGAAATACATAATTAATGAATATTTATTATAATTATAAAGGTAAGTCTTGATTTTATGTAAAACTAGCTTAACCCGGTGTGCTTTGCTGCCCCATAATTACAAAATGAAGGAAGATGTAGTTTTATAGCTTAAAGGCCCATTTAGCCGACCGTACAAATTGTAACTGTAACGTGAATGTAAATGTAGTAGCACTTAAGTAGATAACATGCAGTCGACACCTAACTTCAAACGCAGTTAAAACATGATGTTAAACTTGCTGTTTTAATATCTATCTGTTTAAGTCCGCGTACACGTAGTGATGTTACGAGTTATAACTTCTCATAGTAAAAAAAATAAAAATGGCGAAAAACAACTACTGTTGTCAATTTAAGTTACAACAGAGTTTCCAAATGAAATCTTTTAACAACAAAGTTATAACTTTAACCAAACTTCAACATGAGCGGTCCACACTTATCTTTAACTTGAAGTTAGCGTTAAAGTTAGTGTTTTCATGTTGGCTTTCGGGCTAAGCATAGCACTATAGAACAAACGCACAGACTAGTCAACATCATAAGACAGACTTTTGAAGACAAAAAGTATTGTTCAGCTTTATTCATTGACATTTCCCCAGCTTTTGATAAAGTGTAGGTACAAAATAAAGTTGAACTTACCTGCAAACACTCACAAGCTTCTGGAAAGCTACTTATGCGGCCGGAAGTTTGTTATCAGAGAAGGCGATTTTATAAGCCCCTTGCAGCCAATCGAGGCAGGAGTGCCCCAAGGTAACATTCTGGGACCCACTTTATATTTAATTTACGCTTCTGACATGCCAACCAGATTTGGTATTCACACTTCAACTTTTGCAGATGACACAGCATTCTGCAGCGTACATGAAAACCATCAAGTAGCTTCGCGAAATTTGCAGGAGTATATTTCAATATTAGAGTTGTGGTTAAAACTTTGGAAAATTAAAGTTAATGAACAAAAGTGTACTCACGTTACCTTCACACTGCGTAAACAAACATGTTCATCTATCCAAATTAACAATTCATCTATTCCGCAGCAAAATAAAGTCAAGTATCTTGGTATTCATCTCGACCGTAGGTTAACGTGGAAGTCTCACATTGACGCGAAAGTCACTCAGTTGAAATTAAACGCAGCGCAACTAAATTGGCTTATGGACAGAAACTCGACATTGAAGTTGGATTGCAAACTTCTGTTATACAATGCAATTCTAAAACCTATATGGTGCTATGGAATTCAATTATGGGCCACCGCCTCCACTTCTAACATTGAGAAAATTAAAAGGCGCGAAAATCAAATTCTTCGGATGATTACTGCAGCTCCATGGTACGTAAAAACTCACGATTTCATAAGGATCTCTGTGTTCCTCTTTAAAAGACAAATTTTCAAAGTACGCAACAAGGTATATCAGTAAATTGGAGCTTCACCCAAATCCTCTTGCACGCAATATACTTAATTTTGAAGGCCACTCTCGGTTGAGAAGGAGGAATACCCTTGCCACCATCAGAACGTTAAATACATAGGTGATTTTACCGATATTGACCGTGCAAAATAAAACATTTTTGTCTAGCATTGGCTGGACTTAATTAATTTTATGTATTTAGTATTAAGATTTGAATACTTATTGTTAGTTCACTTTGTGAAGATTCAATAAATAATTGAATGAGAAAAAAATGTAAGCTGGAGACCGCACTTAACACACGATATGTTTTTAACAATGTAGATGGCATTTTTCACAATGTAAAATGCCTACATGTCGTCTGTTGCCTCAAAAACATTGCGTGTGTAAAAAGCACGAACAAAGTCGTCTGACAAAATTTCAAATAGAGCATGGTGCAATTATTAGGTGGCAGCATAAGAGTTGTTGTACTACATACATAATATTTTGTTTGTGTAAAAATTCCGGACGCTGACAAAAACATGTTTACAAAACAGAAGAAAATGAAGAAAGAAACGTTTATATAAAAAAAAACGAACAAAGAAAATTAATATAATTTTTTTTTATAAATTGTTTTTAACACATTTTAAGCAATTAAAATATTTTTATTTTTTCACCCACAATTTTTGACACACAATTTTACGAAACAAAAAATTATCACCTGCGCTAGTGATGCCACCTGGTTAATTGCACCATGAAATAGAGTGTGTTCTATTTTGTTATGTTTAAACATTTGACATTAGAACTCTATGCCGTGAGAACAATTCAGCGGCCGTTTTTATGCTGTAAAAGTAGTTGGGTTGAGAAAATTTTAATGCATTAATATTTTAATTTGTAACAATTAAGTTTTTATTCGCTATTTAAGCTTCTAACATTTCTAATTATAAATAGCTTGTTTTCTATGTTTCCCAGCTATCTATATGTCGACATTTCATAGGAACTACCCTAATCATGAGTAGACTTTGGAAATTTTTGAAAGATATTCTCAAACATTCAACTTTATATCCCAACAATGCAAATAAATTGCTGAGAATTTAAAAAGAAAAATGCTCTAATAATATCCGTCAAACCACAAAAAACAAGCTTTTCTATTTATAAACGTCTCTAAAGGTGTAAAGAAATGTTAGAGACGTTTATAAATAGCGTAGTATAATTTTAGTATTAAATTCCAGTAATTAACAAATTTTTTTTATTACTTATAAATTTTTTTCCCAGTTATTAGCTATTTTTTCTACTTTTTTTTATTAATTTTTGTAATTATTTTTTAACTCATATGCGTGTACATATATAGTATCTGCCTGTAAGGAGTTATTCTCCATAGGCATAAATTAATAAATAAATAAAAAATAAAATAAAATGAAAAAATACATGAGGAATTAATTACATATTAAAAAACAGACGTAAAAACATATCGTCTGTGAGTGCCTTTATAATGGGTGATTTTATAAGAACTATCGGAAATTAAAAAAAAAAACACATAAAATTCAGCAAAATGCATGAAATATTTATTTGGATCGATAGTTGGGTCGATATAATTTAATGTTTGAAGATTATTTCATGCAAATGTTGGCCGCGGCTGCGCCTCAAATGGTCCATCCGCTTAGTCCAATTTTGGCATACTCTTCCAACATTTCGGCCGTTATCTCACGAATAATGTTGGCTTCCAGTGCGTCAATCGAAGCGGGCTTGTCGCTATAGACATTAGCCTTAACACAGCCCCACAAAAAATAGTCTAGAGGCGTTAAATCGCACGATCTGGGCGGCCAATTGACTGGTCCCAAGCGTGAAATAAACTGTTCACCAAACTCGCCTCTCAATTGGTCCACTGTTTCGCGTGCTGTGTGGCATGTGGCATGTGGCACCGTCTTGTTGAAACCACATGTCATGCAAGTCAAGCTCTTCCATTTTGGGCAAAAAAAAAGTTTGTTATCGCACGGTAGCGCTCACCATTCACAGTAACGTTGTGATTCGCATCATCTTTGAAGAAATACGGCTCAATGATGCCGCCAGCCCATAATCCGCACCAAGCGGTTGTTTTTTGTGGATGCATTGGTAGCTCTTGCAATGCTTCTGGCTGCTCTTCACTCCAAATACGGCAGTTTTGCTTGTTCACGTATCCATTCAACCAGAAATGAGCCTCGTCGCTGAACACAATTCTTCGATAAAAAAGTGGATCTTCATCTAACTTTTCAAGAGCCCATTCACCAAAAATTTGGCGTTGTGGTAGGTCGTTTGGCTTCAATTCTTGCACCAGCTGTATCTTATAAGGCTTCACACCCAAATCCTTCCGCAAAACTTTCCACGTAGTGGAGTAACAGAGGCCCAATTGCTGCGAACGGCGCCGAATCGATAATTCACGGTCATCTTCAACACTGGCCGATACGGCTGCGATATTTTCTTCAGTTCGCACTCTACGTAAGCGTGTTGGTGGTTTAATGTCCAACAATGTAAATTTGGTGCGAAATTTTTTTACAATAGCCCGAATAGAAGCCTCAGTAGGTCGATTAAACTGACCATAAAATGGAAGAAGCGCGCGATGAACTTTCTTAACAGAGCACGCATTTTGGTAATAAAATTCAATAATTTGCAAGCGTTGTTCGTTTGTAAGACGATTCATGATTAAATTATAGACCAAACTGAAGATGTTTGACAGTGACACAACATACAAAACGTGCGTGAGCTGTCAAAACTAGTGTTGCCAAAAAGATAATAGCAAAAAAACCACAAAATACAAGATTTGAAGGTGAAAATATTACCAGTTATTGGGCTATTATATAAATTCAAAAACAAATTTCATGAAACGACAAAACTTGCCCTGTATCATGCATTAATTCAGAGTCACTTTAATTACTTAGCGATAGTTTAGGATAATAGAAACTCTAACCGTTTAAAAGCCTTATAAGTAGTACAAAACAAAGCAGTTAAAACTGTTTTCAACAAGCCACTTTTATTTCCGACAGTCTCGCTTTATAAGGATGTCGCTAAAACCGTTTTGCCTATACTTATATGCTTTAAACAAAATGCAGCTGTTAAAATTTGTTTTTAAATCGTTGCAAAATATTGGTCACAAATCCAATATCGTTTTCTAGAAATCAGTCATCATTTAACACCAGAAATCGATTGCTATAGCTTCTTTCATAAGAAGTAGCGGATGGCTAGTAAATCAGCAAGTAATGCCACATTAAGCAGTTTCCCAGCTTTCCTTTCCCTCTTCTGCACTCCTTCTATATCCTTACAACTTTTATTTTTCCTTCTATCATACCCTAACTTTTCAGGTAATCACAAAGGGAACGACCTTCAGGACCCAAGTGAGCTGGAGTATCCGGGTACTCTTTGGAGAACCAACTCGCCTCTTTAATGTCATATGACGTTGAGGCAACATACATTGTAAAAATGAAAATTATGAAAATAATTACTTAACTTAAAAAAAAACCATCTGGGGCATTTTTTATCTAACCCCACAACATATGAGGTTCAAGGAACGAGCCCAAGATTTTTCATCTAACACTAATTCGCACCTAATGTACGAATACATATCGCTCCTTTATTGCAACATAGTCATATCTCAAAAAATGGACTTTTCGAGTTAACAAATGCAGAATTGTTAACAGTACTACTTTTTATATTGTGCCAAAAATTTATTCATCATTATGATAAGAAAACCAAATAAACCTGAATCCGAAATTAAATCAATAAGCCTTCTTTGTATTTTCTCTAAAATATTTGAAAAACTTTTCCTAAAACGTTTGCAAACTGTCATAGAAGACCTCAACATAATACCAGAACATCAATTTGGTTTCCGCCATAAGCATGGCACGCCGGAGCAAATACATAGAGTAGTGAATACTATTCGCACGTGTTTGGAAGAAAAAAAATGCTGTTCTGCGGTTTTCCTTGATATTGAACAAGCCTTTGATAGAATCTGGCATAATGGACTACTGTCAAAAATTAAATCACTTTTTCCAGCCCCGTATTACTTTATTATAAAAGCTTATTTAGAAAATAGAACATATTATGTAAAAATAAACGATGAAATGTCGTCTATATTTGAAATTCGAGCAGGGGTACCCCAGGGCAGTGTATTAAGCCCAGTCTTATACACAACGTATACTGCAGACATGCCCCTATCCCATGCCCATATGCCCCTGACGACACCGCCCTATTGGCTATACATGATTCACCAAATATGGCATCATACCTACTTCAAAATATGCTCAATTCATTAGAAACATGGCTAGAAAAATGGAAAATAAAAGTAAATGCACATAACTTTCTCGTTGAGAAGAGGAGATACCCCAGATCTCAGTATCAACAACAATCAGATCCCAAAAAAGGAATCAGTTAAATACTTAGGTATGCATTTAGACAGAAGGCTAACTTGGAAAGATCACATCAAAGCAAAACAACAGCAGCTAAAAATAAAGAATAGGAATCTCTCATGGTTACTTGGCCCAAAGTCACAACTCAATATTACCAACAAAGTAAAGCTATACAAATCAATTATAAAACCAGTCTGGACTTACGGAATTCAGCTCTGGGGAACCTCGAGTAACTCGACTATATAGAGATAATACAACGGTATCAATCAAAAACACTACCTCTTATGACTAAAGCTCCATGGTTCATGACTAACGATGCCATACACAAAGACTTAAATATTCCAAGTGTAAAGGAGGTAAACAGACATCACAGTGAAACGTACTTAAATCGATTAAGCAATCATGCTAATACCCTGGCTATTTCCCTGTTAGATGACACAAATGAAACTAAAAGACTGAAACGATACCATATTTTAGACTTACCATTTAGAAGATGACGACTGTAGAAAAGAAAATATAAAAAAAAAACACAAGCTAATAAATTAAACTTGAATGCTGTTAACCACTATGTTGTGCTTACTGTCATTAATTGTACTTGTCTCGTTAAACATACGCATGTATGTTAGAAAATGTAGTCTTCTACATTATTACTTGTAAATGTTAATAATAGTTTAAATTTATCACATAAATCTAAATATATTATACTCATGTGCATGTCAAAACTAAACATCAATTGTCATTTAATCGTAATGATTATTAACTTCTGTTTGTACTACAAGGAGTACAATTATCAATGTAAAATTATTGTACAGCAAGTTTGCTTATTATCTTAGGTTAAGATAGATTCCAAATTTAAATAAAGATATTTAAAAAAAAAAACTTTTTATACCAATAAAAATTATAAATAGCTTGTTTTTTATGTTTCCCAGCTATCTATATGTCGACATTTCATAGGAACTACCCTAATCATCAGTAGACTTTGGAAATTTTTGAAAGATATTCTCAAACATTCAACTTTATATCCCAACAATATAAATAAATTATTAGAGCATTTTTCTTTTAAATTCTCAACAATTTATTTATATTGTTGGGATATAAAGTTGAATGTTTGAGAATATCTTTCAAAAATTTCCAAAGTCTACTGATGATTAGGGTAGTTCCTATGAAATGTCGACATATATGTAGATAGCTGGGAAACATAAAAAACAAGCTATTTATAATTTTTATTGGTATAAATGGTAGAAGCTAAAAATAGCGAATAAACTTAATTGTTTAAAAAACTTTTTATTCAAATTACTTTTAAAAAAATTTTTCTAAGACTTGTATTGAAGCTAAAAATGTGAAATGTGTTTTTCTCTAAACAAGCTTTTTTGAATTATGACTACGTTGCACTAAAGGAGCGATATGTTGTTGATAGAAGCTTTTAAATAAGTATCTCATTTCATTCCCATCCATAAAAATAAAGCTTGTTTCCAAAACTCTGATAAATTTGCGCTCAACTGAACATTTCTTCTTTGCATAAATTCAACAAATTCTTATTTTAAAAGTATTTCTTATTTATTTTGTTGCAACACAACAAAACCAAAAAAATAGTTTACATATTTAACAAAGCAGATATGAACACACACACCTTTATTCATTTGAGCTGTCAGTCATACATTCAAAAGTGCATTCGTTTGCCAGGAGAATTGCATTTCTTTTGAACATTTTCACATGAAATTTCATTTAAAAAAAATTTTCATATATTTTTTAAATATTTTACTTTGGATGGTGAGTGAGTGATAAAAGCCACACCACTGCTGGCCGCAACGTCCGGTATTTGCACTCACACCCACAACATACGAATACATACAGCTGAGAATACATTTTCACAATATACGTTTTCAAATAAATAAAGGGTTTCTCAATAGTTGGAGCGGAAAACGATTTTTAGTTAAGTTTTCTATGGATAAGATTTCGCCTTTCAATTCGTTTAATTAAAGTTTTTAATTCTTTAAATTTTATATGTACAAAGTAAAATTTAATTAACTCTATGACATAATAGAGGGACTATTCTCATTGACTGTTATGGCATGAACGTACTCTGGAAAAAACATATGTTACTATAAAGTGCAAAAAACATATTTGCATTCGAAAGTTTTTTATTTATTAATTTATGCCTATGAGAATAATTCCTTTCGGGCAGATATTATAAATGTTAACAAAAAAACATTCATTCACCTTATTATTAAAATTTTAAAATAAACAAACGCAGACGGTTTGAACAGGTCAACAACTTGCAAAGTTGCAAAGGAAGGGATATTCCCAACAAAGCACCCCATAGGCTGCAGAGAAGAAGGAGATTCCTATAGAACTCACCCCAAATACATTGGAAAAACAACAAGAATCATCAGCAAAAGTATAAGGACACTTTGCATAGAGATCTTGGTATAGAGGAGGTTACCTGAGTATAAATAAAGAGAAACGGAAAATCAACCCCCTATCAGCTCTACAAAGATGATTGCTGTAACAATATAAGAATAGTTTTAAGATATTTAATATACAATAACAAGTTAAAAGTATAACAAAAGAAAAATAGAAAATATTAAGAAGTAAATTTGACACAGTGCTAATAGAAGTGAAAATTAAATTTGACGTAAATTCAGATAAAAAATTATTGATATAATTTTTTTTTTTATTAAAGTAGCAACAATTGCTTTGCAAAAAGATCCCATTTTTAATTTAAATTAATGCTCATAGAAGCGAAAATTAAATAAGACCCGTAAAATTTGGGAAATATATTAATAAAATTATGTATGAAAAAATTCTTTTATGTGACAATGTAACGTATGGTATCAAAAATGAATGTTAAATCTATAACAACATTACTGTTTGCAACAGAAATAATTTAGAAAACCTGGAAACCGAAACCTGCTTAGATAATCTAATCAAGAGTAAACCGGCTAATTGCAGTTTGATAGACAATCGCGGTACCCCCACAATCGAAGAAATAGCACCTGGAACGATCCTTCTCAACCAATTTAATGGTACAATTCTTGTTAATAATGGGCCACAAGATCTTAATAGGACTTATTTGGTGCAATTCTCAAATACATCCATAACTGTGACTGGTAGAACACACAAGTTCTTTGAGGCGACACAGCTACAACCTTTACCAGCAATTTTACAGCCTAGACACTCAAAGCAGAATATAGAAGAAATCCTGTCCTTAGAAATGATAAAAGAATTAAGAACAAATAACACAGAGGCAATCGGGTTGATAGATACTAAACACACCAAGGCCATTGCAATAAATTTCGGATTCTGTATAATGACTCTATTATCGATAATAACGCTATTGATTAAGATGAAACCGTGCAAGGCAAAGAAAAATTCTAATATCACACCAGTTACAATCAACACAGTTCCATTAGTACATTCGTCGATGCCCGATCTATCAGAAAAGAGGATACCAGAACAGATTGGCATAACAAGAATACCAAATATCCCATACTTCTGACCGAACGAGGACGCTCGGTATCAAGAGGGGAGGTGTTAACAAAAAAAAACATTCATTCGCCTTATTATTAAAATTTTAAAATAAACTAAAGTGCTGATACAAACGCAGACGGTTTGAACAGGTCAACAACTTGCAAAGTTGCAAAATAGTCACTGAGCGTGTTATTTATGATTTATGAGTTTCATAATTCCAATGACATAGAATTCATTAGATCGATGACAAATAAATTTCTGGCTACCGAACTTGGATATGTATGTACATATGTGCATGTACTCAAATCAGCATTATAATTGTTTAAAAAATTTAAATACCAGTGTATTGAAGTCATTTGAATTAATAAAATCTGTTTTATTTGGTGAATACTTGTTCAACATTTTCTTTTATCATAATTAGGTACAATTTCACAAAAGCAAGGAATAGTATTGTTTGTGTAATGAAATAAAGTATCAATGAATAAATGAAATAATTCCATTGGTCTTATTACGTACATTTGTGAACATATTTTATTAATGTGCGCTATGATATTATTTCATTAAACAAATGTAACTATTTCATTGATTTAATCAAAATTTTTCAGGTGCTCAATGAATAATAAAATATATTATAGAATATATTACATTAGTACAAAGAAATTATTTCATTAAATAAATGTTACTTTTTCATTAATTTAATGTACAGTTTTCACGTGCTTTATGAAATTGATTCTTTGATCTAGAGAAATTATTTCACTAATCATATGATTTGTCTTTCACACTTTTAATGAAAATAGGTCATGTTTCTTATTAAAATGTTTCATTACTTTTATGAAGGTTTTCATTAAAATAATCTAATGAAATTTGTTTCATTATCTCTATGAAAAGTTACAATGGTTGAAAAATAATGAAAAAATTCATAAAAGTAATGTCAAAATTCAGAGAGTTTCTGAACAAAATTTTTTCAGTGTATATGAACCGATATCGGAATTTTATATTTTCTGTATTTTAGTAACCTTATTTTATAACGAGAATTGCTTTTCAGCAAAAGAAAAATGTTAATGGAAAAATCGGTTCAGGCTATATCTCGGGTATATATGGACCGATATCGTAAATTTTCGTTTTACATATTTATATAACATTTCATTACCTAAAGTGCTTTTGAGCAAAAAAAGTTGTTTCAGTTCGCTTACGCGACATTTTCATGAAAAACCCGATTTGGGCTATATATATATATATATATATATATATATATATATATATATATATATATATATATATATATATATATATATATATATATATATATATATATATATATATATATATATATATATATATATATATATATATATATATATATATATATATATATATATATATATATATATATATATATATATATATATATATATATATATATATATATATATATATATATATATATATATATATATATATATATATATATATATATATATATATATATATATATATATATATATCGGGTATATATGGACCCATATCTGGCTTTTAGTTACCATGCTTAATGGGTGTGTTAAGTTTGAAGTAAAACAAACTATTTTTTTAAAAAATTACAAAATTGCAAAAAAATGGGTTTTTTCGGAATTTTGGCTATATCTCAGCTATATGTGAACCGATATTACTGAATTTCAACAGCAAACCCATGAATCGATGGAGTAAAAGAATGGTGAAAGAAAAAAGTTTCTAAGTCTAGTGGTTTTCTCAGAAACGGTATTTCAACGGCGGACAGACGGACATCGCTTTATCGACTTTTCCATTAATTCTGATTCAGAATATATATACTTTATAGGGCCGCAAATTAAAGCTGTAGAAATTACAAGCGGCATCACAAACTTATATATACCCTTAACATTTTTGTGAAGGGTATAAAAATTACAAAAATTAATAAAAAATAGAAAAAATAGCTAATTATTGGAATTTAATACTTAAGATTATACGACGCTTAACAAAATTTAAGTTCATCGAAAAGTCAATAACGTGGTACAGTTCATTAAAACAACAACATAATCTACGGCAGGGATCTGCATTCGCATAATTCTGACGGTAATAAAGCACTGACAAAGGTTGATATTGACGAAGACTACGCTGGGGAACATCAAAATTTAGTTTGTACACCAGATACTCAAGCCATATATTGCCGTTAATCATTTTTTTTTTTTTTAGCTTTTATTTTTTTTATTGAATCTTCACAATATGAACTCACAATAAGTATTCAAATCTTAATACTAAATACAATAAATTAAGTCCAGCTAATGCTAGACAAAAGGTTTTATTTTGCGCATATTATATCGGTAAAATCACCTACTTCACGCTCTAATGGTGGCAACGGTATCCCTTCTTCTCAACCGAGTGTGACCACTAAAATTAAGTATGTTTCGTGCAGGAGGGTTTGGGTGAAGTTCCAATTTGCTGATATACCTTGTCGCGTGCTTTGAAAACTCATCTTTTACCAATGGGACGCACAGATTCTTGTGAATTCGGGAGTTTTTTACGTACCATGGAGCTGCAGTAATTGTTCGAAGAATTTTGTTTTGTCGCCTTTGAATTTTTTGAATATTTGACGCTGAGGGGGTGCCCCATAACTGAATTCCGTAGCGCCATATAGGCTTTGGATTTGCGTTGTATAAAAATAGTTTGCAATCCAACTTCAATATCGAATTTCTGCCCATAAGCCAATTGAATTGCGCTGCTTTTAATTTCAACTGAGTGACTTTCGCGTCAATGTGAGACTTCCACGTTAACACACGGTCGAGATGAATATACCAAGGTACTTGACTTTATTTTGCTGCGGAATAGGTGAATTGTTAATTTGGATAGCTGAACATGTTTATTTACGCAGTGTGAATGTAACGTGAGTACACTTTTCTTCATTAACTTTAATTTTCAAAGTTTTAACCATTTCTCTAATATTGAAATATACTCCTGCAAATTTCGCGAAGCTACTTGATGGTTTTCATGTACGCTGCAGAATGCTGTATCGTCTGCAAAAGTTGAAGTGTGGATTCCGGATGTCGTTGGCATGTCAGAGGCGTAAATCAAGTATAAAGTAGGCCCCAGTATGCTGCCTTGGGGAACTCCTGCCTCGATTGGATGAGTTGGGCTTACAAAGTCGCCTTCTCTGATAACAAACTTCCGGCCGCATAAGCTAATCAATTTGAAGACAAAAATGGCATTTAACATTTTTCTGCGACTTGTCAAAGAAGGCAGCTTTATTTGTTGCAGTCTGAACTCATAGGATGGTAAGTTGGCTACAGTGTTCGGGTAGATATTGCGCGGGATGATTTTTGGATAGACTCAATTCGATCTCTATGTACATTATAAAAAGGGTCCCATATAATCGAGCCATATTCCAGTATTGGCCTGACTAAAGATGTATACAATTGCTTTACACCAGTGAAATCAGCAAATTCTTTAGACCAGCGCTTTACAAACCCAAGCACCCCATAGTTTTACTTGAGCAAAAGCTAATGTGTTGTTTGAATGTAAGTTTTCTATCAAATAAAACACCCCGATCCAGGAATTCTTCAACTGTATCTAATACATGGCCACTAAGCTTAAAATGCCCATGAGGGTTAGATTTTGCATTGCTTGCACTTGCTTAAATTTAATTTTAAAAGGATATGCTTAGACCAATTAAAGAAATTATCCAAATCAAGTTGGAGGCAGTTTTGGTTCAAGAGCCCACATGTTGCAAAAATTTTTACATCGTCTGCGTAGATTAAAATATTAGAAAATTTTATGACAGATGGTAGATCATTGATCAACAATATAAAAAGAGTTGGTACCAGATGGCTTCCCTGCCAGAGCCTTCCAGAGCTTACAGGTATAGATACATAAATATCGAAACGTACACGTTGTTGACGACCATCTAGATATGATTTGAGCCAATTTGCAGTAGTTTTAGAGAACCCCAAACCATCAAGTTTTTTAAGTAAAAGAACGTGATCAACACTGTCAAAGGCTTTACTGAAATCTGTACAGATAACATCAGTACCCTGACCTTTATAAAAACCGTCATTTATCGTTGAAGTAAGGTGTAATAGATTTGTAGTAGTTGAAAGCCCTTTACAAAATCCATGCGATTGTGTTTGATGACAAATGGACTGGGTCAAGCGTTGCTCGAAAAGCTTAGGAATAGCACTAAGCTTGGCAATTCCTCTGTAATTGTTAATATCTGCATTTGTATGTAGACTTAAAAAGTGGAATGATGTATGACTTCTTCCACACTTTTGAAAAATATCGCATCTTCGATATTCTGCACACAGTTTTTTAAAATACAATTCGGTTGAGTTGAGAGGCTGAAAGTTATTTAAAATCTGAAAAAATTGCTTTTTTAAGAATCTTGGCGGTGAAATGACCAGCGTTGTCAACTCGGTGCGTTTCGTACCGTTTTGGGTGCTTTTCAAAATTTTTTGTGCGCAAAATTCTTTAGTCGGTGCGCTGTGCGCTTTTTTCTAATCTTCGGTGTGCTTTTTAAATTTCGTTGGCACCAAATGATATTCAATTCTATGCAATTATTATATAAAATTTTTACATTTCATTTTACAACATTTGCTGTTTTGTAAAAATTACTATTTTGCTATTAAACGATCAAGCCAAGTTTGTCAAACATTACATTAAAAGCAGACACTGAATAGTGAAGTGCGTATTTATGACTCTTTTAGTAAATAATAAATTATCAAATTAATTATTAAATTCTAAAACTTTTCAAAACGTTTGCAGTAAATGTTGATTATGATAAACTTCATCTACAATTCTGGCAAATTTTCGTATCAATAAATTCTTTAAAATTTGAATTTTAAATTTAGTATTAAGATTTGAATACTTATTGTTAGTTCATTTTGAAGATTCAATAAATAAAAAAACGCAAAAAAAAATAATAAATTCTTTTACAGACACCCACTTTCACTGTTCGCTTGCGGGGCAAAAATGTAATTCACACTGTGTTTGATAGAATTGCTATCGTACGAGTATGATGGCTTGTTGTGGGATTCTGTAACTTTTAAGGATCCGATAATCCTAAATTTTTTCGATACATTTTATCCCTTTCAGTAACGATTGTATGCTACTGCATAAAAATTTTAACGATGCTGTATTTTTGTGTACTTGATAAGTAAAACTAACAGCTGATTTCGGTCGACAGCGAATATAATTATATATTGTTGCTAAATACCAAATTTGGCTATCGTTATCGTAATATCGAATATCGTTATAACTATTGTAAATTGTCATAACAAAAGTACCGGAATCGCACTAGAGGTCAGGTTTGACAAAAACGAGTTCTAGCTATTGAATGAATTGATGGCATGCCATCGGCCGGTGCTATCAGACCCAGTTTGATCGTCTAATAGCTGCTTAAAAGGGTGTTTCATTACTTTTTTTTAATGTAAAAAAATATTATACTTTTTATAATACAAAATGGGTTTTTAAAAAAGAAAAAAAATTTAAGCTTGGTGCGTTTTTGCTGAAATAACGTGCTTTTTTCTTCATTTTGGTGCGTTTTGCAATTTCGAAGTTGACAACGCTGGAAATGTCTTCCGTTTTGCTGTCGACGGTGGCAGAGCAAGCCAACCCGAATAATGGAAATAAAAATCTTCTCCACATCTACGAGTACTTTAATTCATCAATGGCGCGGTGAAAAGAAAAAGTATGTGTAGAGCAAAACCCTATTTTTTAAAGCTTAGCAGAACAAATAAAAACGAATGCAATTCATGCGTCGCCAATTAAGAGAAAATTCCAAATTTTAGCAATCTTTAGTAGTTTATTTCCATTAAAGTTGTTAATAAAAGTAAAAACGTACGAAAAACAAAATTTTTGTTTTTTGTATTTGAAAAGTATTATAAGAATATTTCTTTTTATTAGATTCTTATTTTTGTACATAAAAAAGGAAAAATGCTTGTTTTTTTGTTTAAAAATTTTTATTAGAAAATAATGGGCGTATGGCTATAACATTGAAACCGAAGCCCAACCATCCCAATGGAAGCATCCAGAAAAGCCAAGACCGGTCAAATGTGAAATGTTTTGCTCCCTGTTTTCTTCGAATACGCACCAGATCACATATCGATGCTTGTGCGTGAGTTTTTGGCCAAAAATAAACCCGTTATCATGCCTCAACCACCGTATTCACCGGACTTGGTACCCGAAAGTATAGTGGTGGATCCATGTCTCATCAACAGTTATGAAACGACGCTTAAAATTCATTTTATTTCGCTCAAAACGATCCAATCAAGTTTGAGAAATGTTCATTATTATGCGTTTTTGGTCGACTGCTAACAAATGCGGCACCCATCTTGCAGAGAGCTTTTTCATCTGTAGTTCTTCATGCAAAATTAAATGGACTCGATCATTTGAGGTGCGCATAATATTAGCTATTTCACGCACTTTTATTCTTCGATCATTTAATACCACTTTGGCTACAATTCCTGTTATTGTTACTGTTTTTGGACGTCCACTACGTGGTTAATCTTCAATAAATTCAGCAACCCAATTTTTTACTGTTGCATATGAAGGATCACTTTCACCTGGTTCTAGTTTTTCCATTGTAAAAAAAAGACGCGTATGCGTCTTTTGTGAACACCTGTTTCTATATGAAGGAGTTACCAGATCGAAACAAAATTTAACATGTGTTTATAGCAGAGATGGAAGTTTCCAAAACACTTAAATTTTTTCTGTTTATACCGCACTTTTTGTGCTAGGTTAAGAAGTTTTCGAACCTCCCTCGTATTAGTAAGGATTATAAAAATACTTTTTCACAATTAAAAAATTATTTTTAATATTTAAGTTAGAATAAACCACTTAATTCACTATGAAATATGTAAGCAATTGACGTTAAGCATTCAGGATTTTTAAAAACGCTAAAAACTGGCATATGCTGTAACTCTGCAGATATTAATACACCCTGATCGAGGTGTATCGATGTCAGTTGGTAATTGAATTATGCCTTTTACTACCAATCGGCCATGTCACAGAATTCACTTCCGTTCGGAAATGGAATTGAATCGGGTTTTTAATTCTCAAAAAACGAAAATCTAAAACTTTTTTCGGAATGAAATCAATGCTATAAGACAATACTAGTTTTATTATTGCAATTAGAAATGATATCATTCCAAAAATTTTTTAGTTTTTCGTTTTTTTGAAGAAATTTTGTTTCCGAACGGAATTAAGCTTTATGACATGGCTGAATAATTTGAAATTCGTTCTGAAGCCTACAAAATTGATTTGCGATAAATTCATATTTTTCTTGTCAACTTAGCGAAGCACACTTGACGTTTAATATTTCATATCTAAAGCTTGTAATTGTTCATGGAATAAATGTCTGTTTGAGTTTCAAGCCTCAATAATTGCCATAAATTGTAAAAAATTAATCCGAAAGCCAGAGCTTGGTTTTAGTGTTTATGCCAGACAAGATGCGTTTAAAATGTTTGAATGTTGGCAATTTTTATCAGTACTGACATGAATTTTTGCAGTTCAGGCAGTAAAACAAAAATATGTAAACATTTTCTCCATTTAAATTTAAAGGCACCCACAGACGATATGTTTTTACGTCTGTTTTTTAAAATGTAATTCCTCATGTATTTTTTCATGTCTGTCAAAATTTTTCATATTTACAGACGGTTTTTAAAATTTACTCACAAACGTACATGCACATTTACGTCTGACATTGTCTATGGTTTTTATTATTATAAAAAATAATTATTTAAAACATATTAAAATATTATTGCATTAAAATTTCCCCAAGCCGACTACTTATACCGCCCAAAAACGGCTGCTGAATTGTTTGCAAAGCATAGAGTTCTAATGTCAGATGTTTAAACATAACAAAATAGAACACACTCTATTTGAAATTTTGTCAGACGACTTTGCTCATGTTTTTTACAGACGCAATGTTTTTGAAGTAACAGACGACATGTAGGCATTTTACATTGTGAAAAATGACATGTACAATGTTAAAAACATATCGTGTGTTATCTACTTAAGTAAAAGTCTACGAGTGGGTACCAGTGATCACCAAAAATCATGTTTTTGCTCAATTAACTCATACACTAAAATTTGTCATCAACAAAAATCAGGCAACAAAGTTCAACGCTGAGTAAAATCAACTTGCCTTGTAAACAGTCTGGATTTGTAATCAACAAAAATCTAGCAACAAAGCTCAATGTTGAGTAAAGTCAACTCGTTTTTTTTTTATCTTGGACCAGTACTCAGGGGATAGCCTTTACATATGCAGTGCATTGTACTGGAACTAGGAAAATAGATTATGAGAAGGAGGAAAGGGAGAGTAATGTTTGTGAGCTTAACACACGGAACGACCAAAACAAACTTATAACACCATTTAAAGTGTTAAAATTAAATTAGTTAAAACTGATCGGTGCCCAGTGTATATACCTTCGACACTGCTCGGAATAACAAAAATTAGCTCAACACCGCGCGTAAGGTAATAAATACATAGGAGGAACATAAAAAAGAAATTAATAATAACAAATAGAGAAAAAATAAACGGCAGTAAAAATATAATATATTAAAAAAAGCACGTGCACACATGATGCAAAACAAAACTCTACCTATTCCGGTATAATTTCGATTTTTTAGCAATTAATAATAAACATAAATATAAGTATAGAAAACACGGACGACAATGAAAAACACGTGTGTACAGAACGAAAGACAAAACATTACACCATCAATTGCTCATATCATATATAAACGAAATGAAATGATTTTCATGTCGTTGAGCAAGTATGATTTTTTTGCAATCGCTCAAAGTTCTTCTCTGGTGAGTACTCGTATGTCCCAGCAGTCTACAAGTTATTACAATTTGCAAAGCATCCGATTGTAAGCGATTGTGTCAACAGAAAAAATCAAAATAAACATGTTAAGCACAACAAACAACTAGCATCCGATTCAGATTAGTCTTTTTCTACTCATATTGTTAAACTAAATGTACATAAAAAGCAAAGAAGAAAAGAAATGCTAATAATATAGTTTTGAACTTATCCAATCTTCGCTTACAATGTATACAGTGTTGGATGCATCTTACGGCCTAGGCCATCGCTGTGTAAATGTAAGTAGGAATTGCATACAGACTTCGGATGGGTCACGCTTATATTGTCAATGGTCTTAGATCGAAGATGTATGTGACAAAAATTTCACTGGGGTATTAAATTTACATAGCATCACAGCAGCATCAAGACAATAAACAAATGACAACCCTGCAAACATTTGAAAGTTAGAACTGGGTAGGTTTATCCAAAAAATGATGTCGTTAACACTAAACATCTGCATTGTTACACTCCATGCAGACAAGTTTTTGTAATTTCAAATACTTGTAGATATTTTTGAGTTTTTCATCGTTTCTTGTATAGGGTGTTTTTTTAAGCCCGATAGAACTTGAAATTGTAAAAAATAACACAAAAAATTAAATTGTAATCAAAATTTTTTTTTATTCGAAAGATCAATACGTGACATTAACATTTGAAAATGATTTCGGGCATATGGGCACCGCGGCTGTTCTTGACGAAGCGCATTCTGGACGTCCAATTTTGGGCCACTTTTTCGAGCACTGCTGGCCGTATGTCACGAACAACACGAACAATGCTGGCCTCCAAGGCGTCAATTGTTGCTGGTTTATCAGCATAAACCAGTGACTTCACGTAGCCCCACAGGAAATAATCGAGAGGTGTCAAATCGCACGACCTTGGAGGCCAATTGACAGGTCCATTTCTCGAAATCAACTTATCGCCAAATTTTGATTTCAGTAAGTCGATGGTTGCGTTCGCCGTATGGCACGTAGCGCCATCCTGTTGAAACCACATCTCCTCCGGATCAATGTCATCCATATTTTCAAACAAAAAATCATTGATCATGGTGCGGTAACGATCTCCATTGACCGTAACGCGAGCTCCGGCCTCATTTTTGAAGAAATAAGGTCCGATGATGCCACCAGCATGAAAACCGCACCAAACAGTGCATTTTTCTGGATGTAATGGAGTCTGTAGGGTCTCTTGTGGATTGGTCTCACTCCATATGCGGCAATTTTGCTTATTAACAAACCCGTTAAGCCAAAAATGCGCCTCATCGCTGAACACAATTTTGCGATAAAACAACGCGCGAATCGACGACTGATTTTCAAAGTAAATTTGGATAATTTCGTAGCGTTGTTGAAGCGTGAGTCTATTCATGATGATTTGTCAGAGTATACTGGAACAAATAAAAAAAATGTTTCATCAAAATTTAATTTTTTGTGTTACTTTTTAGAATTTAAAGTTCTATCTAGCTTAAAAAAACACCCTATACTAATGGTTCTTGTATTCTTTTTGCATAAAGTGAATGCGTATGAATGAAAGGGATTATGAAAATAACATAATCGTTTTACTTTGCTTGGGACAATAAACCACAACACAATTATTATAGCTCTCAATGCTTTACAAATTGTACTTTGACCACGCAGTTGAGACTTTGGCACAAAAAAAAATTCCAATAATTGCTGCACGCGAACTACAAGTGCATGTGCGTATGTGTGTATTTATGCTGGCACGTGTACAAACCAGAGGCTGACGCAAATATCATTTAAGTATTTATAGAAAATAATAATTTTAAAATGCGCACAATTATCTTTGTTTTGTTTTTTAATTGAAGTGTTAGTTTATTTTGTGCAGTGAAATATTTTTGGTACGAGTTGGGAAAAACCATCACTGCTAGATTTTCATTAGTAGATTTCATTTTGTAAATCTGGTAAAAAAAACAACTAGATTTAGCTCGAAGTCTAGTTATTAGTAGACTTCGAGACAATATACATTGGCTGCCTTTTTTTTACAAATTTTCACTAAAAATAGTTTCCATATCAAGTTAATACTGTTTTAAAATCTAAATTGGTTGCAAAAATGTTTGTTATCTGCAAATAATTCTCAAAACTGTTTTTATGTGCCTCTATTCTATTTTGCATACATATTAATCAACATTTTTTAAAAATTAAAATAGATAAAATATTTTTTCCATATATTTTACACTAAAGTTTGTAGATAAAATTTTAAGTTTGTGTGGTCAAATGATATCTATAGGAATGTGCTTCATTACCTGTGCCATATTTTAATATGCATATTAATGTACATATTTATGAAAATGAAAATAAATAAAATGACGCACTTGCTAATATGTGTTGCAACCCTTTATTAAAAAAAATCTTGATTCAAGCACCAATTAGAGAAAAATCGTACATATTTTATAATAATAAATTTTTATGCAAAGCATTTGCGTTTGAATGGATATTTTTTGCGAATAGGTAATGGGTATACCCAATAATGAAATTTGAAGATAAGTACTTTATTTATCAGTACTGATTGTCATTCTCTGGTACAAACATAATAAGAAAAATAAAAATGTTTAGTTAAGGAATACTGCAACAAAAAAATTTATTTGTCTGACTAACAAAAAAACGTTACAAAAACAAAATAATGCATTCGTTGAAATGTGCATATGTATGTTTTATTATATTCGTATGTTTTATTATATACTTACTTTTTTCTAACTTTTCAAAAACACCACACTTTGTAATGCACTTAATCCTCAAAAATTTTGAGACTTGTTGTATCACCAATAATTCACAAATAATTAAGCTGACAATAGCTCTGCCTTAAAAAAAGCACGAAGACAAGTTTTCTCGTACACGAGAACGTAAATATATTTGTTTGTTCGGATGAGCTGAGTGTGCTCTTCAGAGTAAAACGTAACAGTAGCATACAACATTTTATTAATATTTGAACAATGAGTAATGCATAGTAGCTTAGTTAAACTGTTTTTGCAGTACTTTCTGTTACACTCAAGCACATGTTTAGTTAACACATTTTCAAGTCCGCTCGCCAAATTAACAAAAAACAAATGCAATAGTATCTGTTTTTGAACTACATTTTAAACATTTAAGTGTCAATGAAGACATTTAAATGTTGATTTCAAGATACTGAGAAATGTTAATAATACGAGTTTTTGTCAATTGATAGACTTGGGTAGTTACTGAAGTCATTAATTGGAAACTTCCAATACAAGACAAGAAATGATACTTTTGATAGAAACGTTTTGAAATTGTATGATTTATCTACCTACCACTCGTTACATGTACTCGTATCACTTATCATATCTAGTGCAGTCATCAAAGTAAAGAGTGGTCCAGCCATACACTGAAAAATATTTGCTTCATATTTCCAATGAACCCCATTCATTAGATAATTTTCATTAACGGAATGAAAAATTACGTTCCATGAATGAAAATTCATAGCATTAATGAAAATATTCATTAAAATTTATTCATTAGTTTTCATAATTTCATTAGAAAATTTCATTGGATTTGTTATATAAAATTTGTGCAAAATTTTAGAGATTTATTAAAAGTGAGAAAATAAATATATTATAACTACTAACTAAATGACAAAGTAAATTATTTTATACACTAATTACTGTGTAAAAAATTATTTTAATAAAAATTTCAATAGTTTTTTAGTTCTTATGAAAATTTTCATTATATTAACTAAACTTTTCATTAGAATTCATAAACTACCCTCATTTTAAATACCTACATAGTTGAAATCAAAAGCAAAGAGATGGGCTTTTTCTCGTTTTTTGGTTAAAAGAATATTTATTCCGTTACAAATGCAACAACAAAGTCACACTTAATTTTTTCGTTGTGAACAATTATGTATCTATACCCAAAGCAAACGTTTTGTTTTTGCACGCAACGGGACTGTTTTTCGGTCTTCAAAAAGCTAAACATCACAAGTTTCCAAAAGCAGAAGCAAACGTTTAAAAAAAGAAATGAGTTTGCTGAAGTTCATTGTTTAAAGGAAAATTAATATTTTATATGTTTTCCTGACGATGATAACTAATTGTTATCGAAATATTGAAAATAAATACTGTTGAATTTTTTATAAAAAGTAAAACGATCTTTAGCTGAAAATAAGAAGTATTGACTTAAACAATATCAAATAATTAAATGTCAAATAACCATTGTTTAAACTTATTTAATTAATTATCCAAAATGTTTACACATGTAACATTACATATTATTTTTTAAGTTATTTTGTGTTGAATTAACATGTTTTGATTTTCTTTTAACCATCATTCTAAATGTAATGTATTAATATTATTAATTTTATATTACTTTCCATTATTATTAAAACAATAAAAAATTCTTTTATGCCTAATATAAAAAATTGTTTAGTTTATTTTCAGTAGCACAATGCTAATGAAAAAAGGTCATTAGATTAATGAAACTCCTCTTTAAACTAATGATTTTATTTCATTAGAATGAAGAAAATTTTTCACCAAATTAGTGAAGATTATCATTGGTTCAACGAATGTGTTCATTAAAATAGTGAAAATATTTCATAAATTCATTGGCCTAATGAACAAATAACGTTTGAATAATGAAGAAGATTCATTAAAGAAATGAAAGTTTTACTTAATGTTAATGTACCAAATTCATAAAACTAATGAAATTGAGTCGTTAGCCTAATGAATTTTTTCATTGTTTTAATGAAAAGTATTCATAAATGTAATGATTTATTCTTCATCAACTTAATGAAGTTTTCATTAATCTAACGAATGTATTCATTAAATAATTTTTAATGAAAGAAGATTCATTAGTCCAATGAAGGCCATCATTGGCCGAAAAATAATGAAAATTTTCATTAGATTAATGTCAAAATTCATTATATTAATGAAGGAATTCTTTTCAGTGTAATGCGCAACTTAATTTGACATTTTTTTGTTTCAGTGCTTGACAAGTTCAATCCCGAAGATTTGCGCAATTACGTAGCAATAAAACAATGATGAAAGTAAATCACTATCGTCTGCGGTGATACATAAAAAAGAGTACAATTGTACTCGCCCTTATAACACTAAGTGGACTCATTTTGTTGCGAAAAGTTTCGCGTTTATGATAAGAAAGTGATTATAATATATGTATGTATGATAGTTTTACACATCTTGTTGTCACTTTTCATTCGAATTTTTGATAGACAATGTTTGCTGGGACTTTATATTATGAAGAGTGGGACTTTATATTAAAGAGACAACCGTTGCATACATTCAGGCACAACTTGTTTATATACAATTTTTTGTGTGTTCTTTACTGCAAATGACAACAACAGTAAGAAAGAACCAGCAAAAACAGCCAGACCAACATAAAGAATGAAAAAAAACGTATCTTTAATTTAATATTAAAGTTGTTTCTGTAACTGTGTTAGTGTTTTAAGGTGAAATTTATTTAAAAAAAAAAAAATGAAAAGATCCTCCTCTACCTTCTGATAAATATGTTAACATTTCTTACAGGAGCTTTTTTACTTGTTGTTTTCCTTTTGTTATGGATTTAATGCCGCTTCTATGAATTTACAAGACAATTTTCGCCTTCTCTGCCATCAAATGTCAGTTGCGTTTGGAAGTGTAAATTTCATTTTCTCAATTTTACCACGAAAAATGAATAATAATATTTGCTTTAAAAGCAATTCGAATGTTGTCCACGCTTGAGGTTCCTTCTATTTTTTATTCAAAGTTAAATAAGATATTTTAATATAAGGTTTTTTTCGGAAAAAAATAGGAACTAGGGTTGCTTTAAAATTGTTAACACTTTTTAAAACGAATATAGCTATTGCTCCTAGGTTATATGGACTGCCAAAAATTCATAAAATAGATTTTCCTTTAAGACCTATTTGTTCGTTTATTAATTCACCATCATAAGAACTTTGTAAATATGTCGTAAATATTTTAAGAAAAATTACTGATAGTTCTGTATATAATATTAAAAATTCGTTGGAATTTAAGGATAGAATAAAAGGTCAAAATATAGATAGTGATGAAAGATTAATTTCTTTTGATGTAGTTTCTTTGTTTCCTAGTATTCCAGTTGATTTAGCAATGAACACAATAGAGGATAAGTGGGATGTAATAACTCAACATACAAGAATAGAGAAAAGTCTATTTTTGCGCATTTTAAAATTTTGTATAGAAGATAACAGGTATTTTCAGTATGATGGTAAGATATATTCACAGATAAATGGACTTCCTATGGGATCTCCAGCTTCTCCAATTATTGCTGATATAGTAATGGAAAGGCTATTGGTTAGTACAATAGAGAGATTAGATATAAAACCAAGATTAATGACAAAATATGTAGATGATTATTTTGTATTATTCCGGACTTAGCAATTGATAATATGTTTTCAACTTTGAATAGTTTTAACTCAAGCATTAAGTTTACTATTGAAAAGGAATATAGTTCAAGATTACCATATTTGGATACTTTGATAATTAGGAGAGATAACAAACTTGTAATTGATTGGTACAAAAAACCAACTGCATCAGGGAGATTAATTAACTATTTTTCAAAGCATAGCAGAAATATAATAATAAACACAGCTAAAAATTTTGTAGAAAGGGTTCTTACAATAAGTGATGAGGAGTTCCATAGAAAGAACATTATGAAGATTAAAAACATATTGGAAGACAACAGTTTTCCAGCTGAATTTTCTTTTAGATTTGTAAGTCAGTTTAAAAATAGAAATGTACAGAATTTAGGTACCTCATCAGAACCCAAAATGTATAAATCTTTAACATATATTCCAGGCTTATCAGAAAGATTAGCAAGGTCTAATATATATAATAAAGAAGGATATAGAATGGCTCATAGAAGCTATAATACGTTAGGTAAATTATTTAGTAAGACTAAAGACAGACTTAATAAATGGGACATTTCAAATTCGGTTTATAGAATTCCTTGTCAGGGTAATGACCAAGAAAATTGTAGTAAAGTTTACGTCGGAACTACAAAAAACAAATTGAAAACGAGAATTGAAAATTTTTTTAAATTATGTTAATAATATTTCCATGTTATTCTGTAAACAACATTTGTTTTGCTAGTTGAGAAACAACATGTTGCAAAACATGTGTTGGTTGCAGAATTAGGTTATTTTGGTTTTTATGTTATTTTTTATGTTTGTCATTATTGTTATTAATATAATATTTTTTCTTTTTTGATTTTTTTTTAATAAATAGATATTTTTTTAAGTTTTCAATTTAAAATTTTTCAATTTGATAATATTGTTAAGAATTTTTTCTTTGTGTATGAATTAATAATTTTTCTTGGTGTATAGATTTTTTGTATATAGGAATTTTTTGACAATAATTTTTCAAATTGAAAAATTTTTTAATAACATATTAATTTTCCCGACGATGATAACAAATTGTTATCGAAATATTGAAAATAAATACTGTTAAATTTTTTTATATAACATAAAACGATCTTTTGCTGCATAATAAGAAATATTTACCAAAACAAGATCAAATAATTAAATATTAAATACACTCTTTTAATCTTTACCACTTTTAACAAAAAGTAAAGGTTAAATTTTAGGCGCCGATATTGATTTTGATTAAAACACAAATTATTTAGGAATTATTATTATGATATTAGTATGGTTCACTTATATATGGAACAAAATATCGGCCAAATGGCCTCCGCGACTTCGGCGGCTCACCTCCATCCGATGGCCCATATTTTTTAGATGACGCTCAGGCATAATTGACTTTCTATGCCGTTAGTATGCCGAATAATCTCATTGTTTAGCTCTAACACACAGGTTAGTTAACGTGATAAGAAAGGCATTTGAAGATAAAAAAATATTGCTCTGCCTTACTCATCGACGTCTCACAAGCTTTTGATAAAGTGTGGCACGATGGCTTATTGCATAAAATAAAGTTTAACATACATAACCTTTTGGGAAGCTATTTATATTGTCGCCAATTTATAATAAAAGAAGGCGATTTCATAAGCCCCGCCCAGCCCATTGAAGCTGGAGTTCCCCAAGGCAGCATATTAGAGCCTATCTTATATTTGATCTACGCATCTGACATGCCGACAAGCACCAACATTCACACTTCAACATTTGCAGATGATACAGCATTCCTTAGCATACATAGTAACCACCAGCAAGCATCAATAAACTTACAGGAACATATCGACAAGCTAGAGAAATGGCTCAAGCTTTGGAAAATCAAGGTTAATGAACAAAAGTGTGCCCATGTTACATTCGCACTGCGTGTAGGAACATGCTCACCCATTACTATTAACAATAAAGTAATACCTCAACACAGTGAAGTCAAATACCTCGGTATTCAACTTGACCGTAGACTAACATGGAAGTCGCACATCGAGGCAAAAGTAACGCAGATGAAATTGAAAGCAGTGCAAATTAACTGGCTAATAGACAGAAATTCGACCTTGAAGCTTGATTGTAAACTTTTGCTGTACAAATCGATTCTAAAGCCAATATGGTGCTATGGGATTCAATTATGGGGCACAGCCTCGGCATCCAACATTGAAAAAATTCAAAGAAGTCAAAATAGAATATTCCGTAGAATTAGAGATGCTCCATGGTACGTTAAAAACTCACGAATCCACGCAGATCTGAACGTACCTTTTGTGAAATCTGAATTTGTGAAGTACGCGACAAGATATATTAGCAAACTTGAATTCCATCCAAATCCTCTTGCAGTTAATATTCTTAACTTTGGTGGTCATACCCGTCTGAGAAGGAGGGATACTTTGACTACCATTAGAGCTCTAAACAGATGACTGAATTCTGAAATAATATTCGCATAAAAATAAATTTTTGTCCAGCACTGGCAGGACTTTAATCACAATTTTTTTTAGTATTAAGACTGGAATACTTATTGTCATTACATTTCTTATGTAGATTCAATAAATAAAATAATAAAGTTAAAAAAAAAATTGTTTAGCACTTGCTGGCTTATTAACGTACGCCTTTTCTTTTAAATAATCCCAAAGAAAGAAGTCCAACGGTGTCAAATCATATGATCTTGGCGGCAATTGACATCGCCACCACGTGAGATAGCGCGGCCAAAGAATTTGTCGCGTAAAATAGCCAGAGTTTCGTTAGCTGTGGGGCAAGTGGCACCTTCCTGATGGATGTAGCACTAAGTGGTACTTGAAACAAATAGATCGTAGATGTCATACAATAAGCTTAGGTATTTGTAGCCATCGATATATTAGTCGATTTGTGTCTGCATCATAAAGTTACCTGCGATTAAACATGTCAGCTTACGTCCATATTCTTGTCATTTGTGGGAGGTTTTAATTTTCTGCTTTAATATGAAGAAATCTGCGGGTACAGCTTATTGAATACTCTCAAAAAACTACGAGTGCGGTAAGATCGCTTAGTGAGAGTGATTCCAATGCACCGAGAACGGTGATTTTGATGTCGAAGGCCAACGTGGAGGTGGACGAAATACGGTTTTCGAATATGCAGAATGGGAGACATTACTTGCTCAATACTAGTGTTAAATGCAACAAGATTTGGCAGGATCATATAGAGTGATGTAGCATGATCACGACACTCTTTTAGTCATAACATGAATGCATCCTATTAAAGGCATGTATAAAAAATAACTAAAAGAATATCAGCTTACATTTTATAAATTCATAACCCTCGTCACTTGACACCTTTTGCTGTCACTGACCGTTGACGCGACAGTGCGCCTAATAAGTGCAGAAATTTGAAAAGTACGTATGCATATGTGTGGCAGTGTTACAATTAAATCTAAACACTTGAATCGCGCCACATATACACATATGTATATACATACCAAAGACACAATTTATGGCCTTGAACCATATACGTATGTACATATGTAAAGTCTGATCAGCTTACCTCTAAGCCGTGGGAACCACATTGGTTTCCCATACATTAATTTTAATAATATAAAAATGAGTCGTCTAGAACTTCTCATAAGTAGTATGTAAGTAGACGTAATTTTAGTTTTAAGAAATAATTATAATTTTCACAGACTTGAGCAACAATGGAGTTGCTCATCTTTAATAATAAATAAAATCTTTCACTAAAAATTAAAAAAACTATTTCAGTTGTTTTTAGTGACACAACATGCGATTTTAAAATGCCTGAAAGATATAGATGTGATTCAGAAAGGAAATCGGGTGCTGTACGAGTTAAAGCCGAGAGATGTTGAACGACATTTGTTTGCTTGTGAACAGCTGCTTGCAAGGCAAAAACGAAAGGGATATCTGCATCGCCTTGTGTCTGAAGACGAAAAATGGGCTTATCACAAGATTCCAAGCGCAAAAAATCGTAAGGATATCGTGGACAAACTTCGACGCCAACGGTCAAACCAACTATTTATTTGGTGGCACCAGCTCGCCGTTGTGTATTGTGTATTGTTAAGACCGACTTAAACAATCGAACGCAATTACTGTGTTTGAGCCGATCATTGAAAGATATACGCCCGCTATACAACGAGAGACCTGATAAAGTGATTTTACAGCACGGCAATGCTCTACCCATGTTGCAAAAGTGGTCAAGATATACTTGAAACGGTGATGTCCCACATCCTACCCCACTTGCTGTATTCTCCAGGTGCTGCTCCCTGCGTCTGTCACTTGTTTCCATCAATGACATACGGCCTGTTTGAACAACACTTCTCGTCTTATGAAGAAGTAAAAATTTGGATCTATTTGTGGATCGCTTCAAAAGATGAATCTTTTTCAACTCGCAGTTCGTACGCTACCTGAAAGGTGGAAGAAAGTAGTGGCCAGCGATGGACAATATTTTAAACCTTAAATGTTTAACCAGTCAGTATTTTACAATATAGTCTCGAATCTCGGCGAAGCAAAGTTGTACACCTACATATGTATAAATAAACGTATTGTTAAATTGCTCTTTGATTTGCTAAGCCACAACAGTTGGTTTTTTTCAGGCTTGTCTAAGTTTTGTAGAACAACTTATTTACTCTTCTTTTATTCAACGCTCTCTAACTGCCCATCGCTGCTCTAAGGAGACTAGATAATAAATCATTTTTCACCCAAACAGACGATAAAAAACAGAGCGATACTTTTTCATCTGCTGTCCAACTGCCATCTCAGTTTTAGCTAAAGTTTTCTGATTTCATCTTAATTGGTTGTTATATTTCAGCAAGAAAATGGCTCAAAGTCTTGAAACTCTTGCTTTAGTATTTTGTTGCTAAATTTATTGCACACAAAACAAATAGGGGAAATTAAAGTTTTGTGCTTCTGTAGCTTAGCGTAAATTTTGAAAATTAAATGATGCAGCAATTTTTGCAGTTGTTGTGGGTATTTGAGTTGAAAAACTATTTGCAAACAGTTCCTTTCTGTTGTCAGGATATCGGAAATTGTCTTTTGTTTTATAATTAATATTTATTTTGATTTGAAGTTGAAAGTTGACTGAAATTAAATAAAACAAAATTTAGAATTTAGAATAACATTCAACAAAATACAAAGTACCAAAACAAGATTAAAATTAGAATGATAATAATTAAAATTACATTAAAATATGTAATACTAGCTTTTACTTTGTCTGCACCAAGGCGAATTTAGTACCAGGTGGCCTCGTTAGCGTATCGACAGCTGTTTTAGGTGCTCATTACCCAACTATCAAAATTTGTTTATATTTTCAGATTTTTTTCACACATTTTCATGCGCGCCATTTCATATTTCCTGTATACAAATCTTAACCCATTTGGTGCGGCTATACAGTTAAACATTAGACAAAAAATTTTAAGATTGATTTTACAATACGCACACAACTTAGGGAGGTCAGTAGATGAAATGGACCAGTCCAATTTCTTGTTCAAATTTGACATTTGTAGTATGAAATCTTCGTGGGTGTTCTGTATCGATATTTTTAATAGATATAGTCATAGTAAAATATTGGCGGCATAGATAATATATGAAAATTAAAAAAATATAAAAATTGTATATTATTTGCACCAGCTAGCTGTTTAATCAAATATGGCCCTATGGGCTCGATTAAAAAAATTGAAATGAATGAAGTGAAAAATGAAATAAAATAATGCGCTGCCAATGCAAACAATTTTTAAAATCAATATGTATTGAAAACATTTGGTTTCGATATTTTCACTTAACTACCACCACCCTGATCTTTCCATTTATTATTTCTTTAATGCTTTTATATATGTACATTTTGTATACAATGAATAAAAAAAATAAACTTTTTTGTTAATAATTGCTTCCAGTTTTATTTCGACAGTAACGGATTAATCGTGTTTTTGAAAATAGATCCACAATTTGAATACATTTTATTTCAGCGTTGCCGCTTAAGTCCAGTTCAGACTATTATACTTTGTATTAATACTTGTCAAAAATTCAAATAATACGTGCAAGTCTGATAGTCTGAATGTAATCCGTCATACATACGAAAAATAATACGATAAAAATTTGACATCCCATACGACTTTATTGTTTTTTGAAACTTTTCAAAACGATAATACTTTACATTGGATCAGGGTTGTGTTTTTTAGCAAACCAGCTAATTAAAAATTTAGTAGTCGGCAATTTCGTAGCCGATGTGGTGCCGTCACTGATAGTATTTTTTGTCGTTATAAAAAAGCTCAAAATTTTGAATTTAGCTGTCATTTATAAATGTAATTTGCTCATGCTATATTTAGAATATAAAATATGTTTGTGCTATTGAATTTGGATGTGTTATACATAATTATTTTTATTTTAACTGTTGAAGTATTTCACGCGCCGGCACGTCTATCGCCTACGACGAATAGCGCACCTGCCGCCGTGAAAAGTTTTATGATGGCACATCTATGTTGGTTTATATCAAGTGTGATGGTGTGAATGCAAAATCTAATTTACGTTAGACTTTTTGACAGTCGCAAGAAATGTGTTTAGACTTTTATCTCACAAAATCTAATGAAAGTATTTATACTTGTATAATAGTCTGATTAGGCCTTTAGCATGTACTCGTAATTATCAAAAATTGGAACAAAATAAAAAATTTCTGATAATTTTTGTGCAATTAAATTTTTTCATAATTTCTTTGTATATTACAGCATCATCATATTTTGCTCCGTATTTTTATTCAAAATTGTTAAGGAAATATATTTATTAATTAAAAATACTTCATTGCTGTTAATAACATTTACGTTTTCGAAACTCATTTTCTTAATCTGACACAAATTGTTCTAAAGACTTTAAAAATTTTATTATTAGACATAAATATATATTTGCACATTTAAATTTAAAATTTATTATAGAGATAATTTTATTCAACTAAAAAGACTCTGCATTTCGTTGCAAAAAAAACTAACCTAAAAATAATTTTCCACACGTATAATACATCCAAAATGTATTTATATTTTACATTAAAAATAAAATCAATTATTAGTCTTACTCTTGTTGATTTACAAAAATTTTAATAAGTTCCTAATTCTAATATTTTGTTTAATTGTTTCCTTGATAGGTCCAAATCATCACCGACAATTTCTTATACCTTCTCTAGCAAACAACAATGAAGAAATCGTACAATAATATATTTCTAATTTCCAGTTTTTAATCTTTAAGGTTTGCTAAAAAAAAAATTTCCACTTAATATATTCAAAAGTGTACAAATTTAGAGACAATTGATTATTATTACAATTTAAAAATTTTTTCTTCCTTAATTTTTATATTCTCAAAAAACGAAAAACATTTTTCGGATTTTGTGTAATATCGAGCTGTTGGCTGTGGAAAATGAATTTACGTTCCCGGCAACACTGATTTGTTCAATAGAATTTAAAGCGAATTCAGTATGTTTTTGATACATTGGTAAGTCTGCTTTTACATTTGTACAGACGATGGGCAGACATTTTTTCAATTCTCTTTTGGTCTTGCCTAAACCTCCCAGTGAAATTTTTGTCACATACATCTTCGATCTAAGACTATTGATAATGTAAGCGCGACCCATCCGAAGTCTGTATACAATTCCTACTTACATTTACACAGCGATGGCCTAGGCCGTAAGATGCATCCAACACTGTATACATTGTATGCGAAGATTGGATGAGTTCAAAACTATATTATTAGCATTTGTTTTCTTCTTTGCTTCTTATGTACATTCAATTTAACAAAATGAGTAGAAAAATACTAATCTGAATCGTATGCTAGTTGTTTGTTGTGCTTAACATGTTTATTTTGATTTTTTCTGTTGACACAATCGCTTACAATCGGATGCTTTGCAAATTGTAATAACTTGTGGACTGCTGGGCTTTTACATTTAAGAAATTAATAGACAGACAGAAACTTTTCGTTTTTCTTTTGTTGTTGTTGTTTTTTTAAGCACAGCTAGTGTGTTTATATGAAGTTGATGTTGATATGAGAATAATGATATGAAGCAACAACATAAGAAATACGAAAAGTTAAAAAGAGAAACAAAGAATGTCCACAAATGTCTAGTACAGAGAGTCGTGTACTATACACTCTCCCCCACCGAAAATTTTCGTTACCGCACCATCAAATTTCGTCTGTCTGCCCGTCGTCTAATTTTATATAGGGCGAACACCATGTTGTTTTTTGTGTTGTTGTATTTTTGTACTGTTATGAATTCGCCTTGGTCTGCACAGAACAGTGATTCTCAGTGACACAAAACCAAAATTATAAAATATATATTAAAGTATTAGAAAATATAAATTTATTGAATTTTCGATGAACTTTTTATAATTTTTTAAATTAAATTTTTGGTTTGTACATTTGTACAACGGGTTATAATAGTTCAGGTTTTTTCTTTCTTAAGTTTTTTTTTTTCTTAAGAAGGTATGGCACCGAAGCCATGGCGAGCATTTGAACAATATTTTGTTTCAGACATAATTTGCATAACCCTTTCATAATAAAAAATATATTTAGCTAATTCTATGAAAACTTTTCACTTTATTTACAAATGTACATCTTGCGTTTTGGTTGGACTTCCCTTTTGTTCATCTAGATATGTAAAATAATTGTTTTTGATCTTGTTTAAAACAACCCCGTTTTTACTAAAATATTTGAGTGCTTCACTTTAACGTCACTCTAAGCATCCTTTTGCTGTGTACTCTTGCAACATTTAAAAACGGCTAATTATTTAATTGAACAAAAGTGGATAAAGGAAAGCTGGAAACTGCAACTCGTTTTACAAGAAAAAAAACAAAAACATTGTTGTTAATTGTTTCTCAGTAACTCTGTCTGGGCAATTATTTTGATGCTGCTTTCTTTGTGTTCACTTTGTTTGCCACAAGACAACGTTCATTAACACCGCAGCTTTTCAACTCGGCTTCAACAACAAAGTTTACTTAAAATATATCCTTTTATGCGCAAAAACAAACACAAAAGAAAACTTTACCAAAATTGCGTCAGTTACTGAAATAAATACTTTGAAACTTGAAGACTCTTTTTTGTTATGTGTGTGTGGGGGGAGAGGTGAATGGATTTGTTTTATTGTACCTCTTCAAACCATAGAAAACAACAAAAACAAGTATATTTAACGAACAACAATTCCCTTTCTAAAAGAATCTTAAAAAGAAAACCAAATAAACGACTGCATGAAGAGTTACAAAGCCAACGTCAGAAGAAAAAATAATAATAAAGTCATAGAATACCTTGAGACATGATAAAAGGGATTTTCTTTCCTTCGTACAATAACATTTTTGCAACTTCAGTCCTATTATCAGTTTTGATGGCAGCAGCACAAGGAAAATGTTACTAAATTGCCTCATGGCACATATAGTTAATGAAGGAAATTGTCTGTTGAAATTCGGTATGAAGAAATTACTTGATATAGGTTTCTTTAGAACAGTTAGATATAACTACTCGTACACTAAAAGCATAACATAAAAATGTTGATAGTCCATTTATGATGCTTTTTATATGATCATATACAACACAAAAAATTATAGAAATAGACTATAGAAAATAGAGATATCGCCCACGTCCATATGCTCAATTTTTGGCCACAAGAAGTCCGTTATCATATCGCAATAGCGAAGAATTATGTCACGATGACGCCGCCAGTTCATAAACGGATTGGGCAGACATGCGCTGGTATTTTCAGATTTCCCATAATCCTCTCGCGACTTGCTGCAATTTTTGCACAGATCTCCCGATTGCGGACGCATATGGTCGATTATGGTGACCACAAAAATCACAAAGTGCCGAAATGTATTTTGATTTAAACGCCCATTTTCGTAAAAGTCTTCCACAAGCTTAACGCGCTGCTCAATTGTATACCTCTCTACTCGTATGGTTGTGTTTGTCAAACACTGAAATAAAGAAATGTCAAATTAAGTTGGACAAAAAACTTGACGTTAAAACGTGACACTAATTTTTTTATCCCCTTCACAAAAGTGTAAAGGGTATACACTCGCATAAGTTTGTGATTCCGTTTGTAACTTCTACAATTTGCATTTGCGACCCTATAAAGTATATATGTACATATATTCGGAATCAGAATTAATGCAAAATTTGATTAAGCGATGTCCGTTGTTGAAATACCATTTCTAAGAAAACCATTAGACTTACGGCCTGTTTTCAGGAGACGATATGGCTTTAGTTCGCGTTAAAACGTAAACGTTTTGCATATTTGCGTTTTTCAACCGCTAATGTCAAATATTATTGCTACTTACGTAATAAACTAAATTTTTTTTTTTTTTTTGGGTTTAGTGTGACGATTTGTGCCGACACAACTGTCAAACATGCACGTCCCCCCGGGGAACAGGTTTTGCCTTGGCGTATTCCTAACTTAGGCACTCTGTTTTTCCGGGAAAAGAGGGGAAGGGGTCCCTCGTTTGGTGCGGCAAACAAAACTCTAGGAAGCTACATGAGTTATGTTGTGTTGGCTTCCGAAGCCCTTACCAAGGGTATAAATTGGCAGAACGGGGATCAGCATGGCCCCCGGGAAGTTCTGCTTGCGGTTAGACCCGGGCTGATCATGGTTGAGGTGCCTATCTTGGCTGAAACGTTCTGGCTGTGGTTGAAACCTAAAACTCAGGAAGGGAGTGTTAGTATCCTTGATAATTGTTTGGTGATGGCTTTTTTCGAGGGCTAACAATCTCCCGAGGATCTGTTGCCTATACAACAGATACGTGACCTGTAAGGAACCAGTGGTGATGGTTGACGGGTGAGTTGGTTTAAGGGCTGATGCTCTTAGTGGGCTTCGGCCTACCAACTCATTAAGCCTTTTCCTCCGTTGATTGCTGGGAAATTGCATACATGTGGGATTAGAAAGCCCGAACTCCTCAACAAGAAGTTGTTCATATGACCGTAATCATATGACAAGAATTGCTACCTGTGTGAGCCTAGTCAGCCACACGGGGGCGGTAGTGAATCGTGAAAAATTCACTCCGTGGAATTGGTCCACCATCAGGTTAGGCCGTCAAGGCAGGTACTGATGTAAATCATTTTCACAGTTGTCAAACATGCACGAATGAAAAATACCAGTCGCCGGAGAATAAACAATACAATTTGTCAAAGAAATATTTTATACCACAAATTTTTTTCAAATACACATTTTGCTTTTGTTTATTTTATACCCACTTTATTTCATAAAAATTAGAAGGGGTTTAAAAATTTTTAATTTTTATTATACAAAAAATTTGATGTTAAAAATTTTGTAAATTATTGTTTTATATTTTTTTGTTTTCGTTTTCTTTTTTCAGTCTGTTTTTTTATATTCGGGGCTACCAATTTTTAATGCTTAAAATAAATATTTCATATGAACAAACGTAAACAAATATTAAATTGTAGTAGGTAGGTAACACTACGACTTCATACAACGTAAATGTCGTAAGTAAGTCAATAAAACCGAATCGTGTCCATTAAACCCATATTGTTACGTATTCGTCAAGCTGGAATCCGATTCTTGTTTACTTTGAACGACGCCCAAAAAGAGGCAGTTAGAAATTTTTTCCTTCCACCATTCTTTTACCCCATCGATTCATGGGGTTTGCTATTGAAATTCAGTAATATCGGTTCACATATAGCTAAGATATATTCAAAATTCCGAAAAATTCCATTTTTTATGCAATTTTGTATGAAAATATTTGAAAAGAAAAGTTGTTTGTTCTGCTTCAAACTTCACACAATTATTAAGCATAGTGAGTAAAACGCAAAAAAAACATTTTCAGATATCGGTATATACTCGAGATATAGCCTAAACCGGATTTTTCATGAAACTTAAACAACTTTTATTGCTTAAAAATAGTTCTGGTAATAAAAAAAGGTTATATAAATATAGAAAATGAACATTTTCGATATCGGCCCATATATACCCGAGATATAGCCTAAACCGGTTTTTCTCAAAAATGTCGCGAAAGCGAACTTAAACAACTTTTTTGTGCTCAAAAGCAGTTCTCGTAATGAAATAAGGTTATATAAATATGGAAAATGAACATTTCCGATATCGGTTCATATATACCCAAGATATAGCTTAAACCTTTTTTTCATGAAAACTTAATAATTAAAAAAAAATTATTTTTTTGCTTAAAAGCAGTTCTGGTAATAAAATGAGGTGATAAAAACATGGAAAATGAAAATTTCCGATATCGGTCCATACATATTTGAGATATGATACATTTCGGCTTAGGCAACCGATTTTTCCATTACTTTTCCATTTTTTTTTTTTTTTTTTGCTGAAAAGTGATTCTCTTTATAAAAGAAGGTTACTAAAATACAGAAAATAGAAAATGCTCATATCGGTTGATATATAACCGAGATATAGCTTAAATAAACTTTTTCATTAAAATGTCCATGAAAGATTTCTTTTTTGGAATGGTAGTTACAAGGCAAAAATGTATTTTCCCCGATATCGGTCCATATATATCCGAGCATATTTAGTTCAAATTCGTAAAATACTCGTATACTATACACATACATACATACGTGACTATCGAAAAGGGTATTTTATATGCCACACTCTTACTTGTTTTTTCCTGACTTCTTTGACCAACAGTTATTAATCGCGGCAATTATTCAGCCCAATTACAATTGAAAATTTCGTGGGAGATTTTTCGGTTTTCTTTTTCCGCCAATTATGAACAAAAATGAAATCTGAAAAAATGAAAAGAGATCCGTAAGAATATTTATAATTAGGATAATTGTTATAATTCGAAATAATATGGTGTTCATACATACAATTTTTAATTAATTCAATTATCAGTCAACTAAAAAAAAATTTTTTAAGTGTTCATACATACTTAATATTGTTAATGCAATTAACGTTTGACAGCAGCTGACAGAAAAGTTGCTTACATTTTGATGGTAAATATTATTTTCTCAAGGCAGCTTTAATACGGTAGTGGTCAAGGTGGATTAACGTATACACGGTGGCAGCACTACGGCATGTGACAATTTTTTGCTACTGGCAATATAGTAAGCTATTTACGTCAAATGTATTGTTTATATTTTTGAAAGTGAATTTAGTTTTTTATTCTGAATTAAACATATAAAAATTATTTTGTGAACATAAAAATAGTTCAAATAAAAATAATTTATAATTATGGAAAGGTACATTCATAGTTTATAATTGTGAAAAAAAGTTACAAATATTTTTGGCAAAAATAGCTTAACACATGCCTGTTTTTGTTGTATTGTTGTAATTTTGCTCTAGTGTTGCCACCGTGTTCTTCTTCGTTTTTTCAAACAAAATTTTGACAACTGTTCGTAAATTCTACCAACAATATACATGTTGATGTTTGTTGGTATTGTATTTATTGTAATTCCGCCATTACCTATTAAAGGCCCTGATTCACTATCCTACACGATCGTACGATTCATTAACAGGAAACTGTTTCAAAAGTCTGGCCGACTTGAAAAAATCGTTTCAAAATGGCATTGTAGGTCACACAAGTATGATTGAAATAATTTATATACACAATAAAACAATTAAAAACTCTTATTAATAATAATAATTTTACATTGGTTAAATTTTTTTCTTGAGGCACCAACAATATTCTTATATTTTTCACAATATTTATTACACTAATCGCACAGAAACCATAATGTTTTGAAAAGTTTCATAAAATTTTTCAAATCGCACGATTTTTTTTTTTATAATTCAATTATTTATTGTATCTTCTAAAAGAACTAACAATAAGTATGCAAATCTTAAAAATAAAAATTCATTAAATAATATAGAAAAAAAATTAATTAATATTGAAAAATTTTATTTACTTAGGTCCAGCCAATGCTAGACGAAAAGTTGTTTCTTGCGTGTATTTTGTTGGTAAATCACCTTTCCAACGCTCTGATGGTTGCAAGGGTGTACATCCTTCTCAGTCGAGTGTGGCCACCAAAGTTAAGGATGCTACGTGCGAGAGGATTCGGGTGAGACTCCAGTCTGTTAATGTACCTTATCGCGTGTTTTGAAAATTCATCTTTCACTAGGGGTACACCTAGATCTTTGTGAATTAGAGAGTTTTTAACATACCATGGAGCTGCAGTAATTATACGGAGAATTTTATTCTGGCGCTTTTAAATTTTCTCAATGTTAGATGCAGAGGCGGTACCTCACAATTGAATTCCATAGCTCCATATTGGCTTTAGGATTGCGTTATACAACAAAAGTTTGCAATCTAACTTCAAGATAGAATTTCTGCCGATGAGCCAATTTAGTTGCACCGCTTTTAATTTCATCTGGGTGACTTTAGCGTCAATGTGAGACTTCCACGTGAGCCTACGGTCGAGGTGAATACCAAGGTATTTGACTTCACTGTGCTGCGGAACAATGTAGTTGTTGATTTTAATAGCCGAACAAGTTTTTCTACGTAGTATGAATGTAACATGAGTACATTTTTGTTCATTTACTTTGACTTTCCAAAGTTTCAGCCATTTCTTCAATATAAGAATACGTTCTTGCAAATTTTGTGATGCTAATTTATAGTCTTCATGGACACTGATGAATGCTGTGTCATCTGCAAAAGTTGAAGTGTGAATTTTGCAGCTCGTTGGCATGTCTGAAGCATAAATCAAATATAAAGTTGGACCCAATATGCACGATTTGTCAAAAATTCTGTTGCACGGTTGCATTTTTAGTACTTTTTCAGCACACATGCTTTATTTAGTAGATCGTACGATCGTGTATGATAGTGTAACAAGGCCTTAAAGCTGCCTTGTTTCTTCTTGTTGACACGCCATCTTTTGTTCACATTTGAGTTATCAAATTTTAACAAAGTGTGTTCATTGGGTATTATTGTGCAAACTAAACACGTTTGCTACAGGGTTGTATATTTAATTTTACTAAATATTAGAACAATTAACTGTTAATTGGCAATCAGGTTAACTAAAATTTTGTATGGGTAATTAAAATCAATTAAGGCGTTAATAGAAAATTTAAATTAAAAGTGTATGTATGAACAGCATATAAAAATATATCTTGGCGAAAGCCAAGTTTGAACTTGAGCCAGACGAATGATACCATCATATTAGGTAATTTTAAAAAAAAATCATTTTAGTATGCAAATGTTTTTTGTATTTATTAAACTTTAATAAAAAATAATTTTGAAATAACAAAATGATTACAAAATAAAAATGTAAATTTTCTTCAAATTGGCTCTGTGTGAAATACTTTATGCTCTTTCTTTGCTAGTTAACCCGTTTTCTGCCTCGTTTTGTTTATTTAAATGCCTCAGGAAAAGAAAATATGTAAACACATTCATATGTTCGAGTACACCATGGAGCATAATGTTATAAAGGCATCAATTTCAAGGTATTTTCTCAAAGCACTTATTTTTCTTGTTTAAGCGATATTTCAGTGTTTACGTTTCCTTTTGTTTTCCTTTACTTTTGTGTCTTTAGTGCAAATAAATTCCCTTTCATTCGGGTATTGATATTTGCTGATTTGGTTGGGTAGTCATGTGTATCAAAGAAGCTTTCAGATCAATAACACGCATTAGATTCGCAATTTCCTGCCAAATGACGAAGCTTGTCACCCACATAATCTCCTGTAACAATTCATTTGCATAGAGTCTATACGTGATATAATATCAAATATTTTTCTATCAGCAAACGTCAAATTTGATAGCAGAGAGAATTGTATCACGTGTAGCCTTCAAAATTAGTATTATTGCAATATTATATCATATATCACAATATTGTTTCGATAATATATATTTAGAAAACCATATCATGATATGAACTGTCAAAAAACGTAAACAAAACGACATAATATTCAATTTTTGAAGAATTCCCGAAAAAAATTGAATAAAAAAATCATAAAATCATTAAAATATTTATAAAAAATCGTTTATTGTTCTTTTTGTTGTTGGAATATATAAATTTGTTTAAGAAAAATACAACATTCAACGATGACTATTGCATGGTTGCTTAAAAATTGTGAAATATTATGATATTTGCAAAAATACTTGGCGCCATGCTAGATATGAGAGAAAACATAATTTGTTTTTTCTCGTTGTTAATCTGCTGACGTTCTCTCTCATATTATATCAGAGTTAATATCAGTTGTGGACACTATGTTAAGTATGATTGATGAACAGCGTTGACAACTCGAAGTGTTTCGCCCCGTTTTTGGTGCTTTTTAAAATTTTTTGTGCGAAAAATTCTTTAGTCTTTTAGTGCGGTGTGCGCTTTTTTTTTAATTTTCGAAGCGCTTTTTAAATTTTGGTGGCACCAAATCGTATTCAATGCAACTTTTTGTTTTAAGAAAAAAGTTTATTCAAGTATCTAAAATTTTTACATGTCAATTTGCAGAGCACATTGTGAACACGGGGTAATAATGTGGAAAACGTATCACATCATATACATAAAGTGAGACAATCTTGCTGTTGTATATTATACAGTTTCTCGAAAGAAAACTAAACATTTATACAATTTGCTATTTTTGCGGAGTGTTTGCCTTTAAACGATCAAGTTTGTCAAATATTACGAAAGCAAAGCAAACACTGAATAGTGCAGTTCGTATTCATAGCTGGGGGTCTCCATTAGCCATCAACATGGTATGAGCATCATATCGAACATCGCAAATGGCTAATGTGGACCGCTTATGTCTATGCTTCGTTCATGGTCGAGCATATGGCTGACCATCGATGTTCGCCATGAAGTTGGACATCACGAATTTGTAATAAGGATTTTTGAAGTTTATTTTTAGAAAGAAATATAAAAAGGCGTTGCCACACAGTTGAATAAGGGAATTTACTCCTAGAATGGATTTTTTCTGAAATGTGTAGTTCATAATAGAAAAAGCTAGAAATAATAAGCTGATGTAAGTAGATATCTGTGGTCGTTTTGAAACCCATGTTAGGTTAGGTTTAACAGGCTACCAACTATTGTAAAACCAGCCCACTTAGGTCCAATTTGGTCCCGAAAACTAAAAGCACGGACTTCTGCTTATCAGTAAACTTTACGATGGCATTCAAACAAACGCCTATTTTGAAGAAAATATTATTACATTTAAAAGAAAATACACTTTAGGTATTAAAAACAAAGGGAAAAGTTTGATGCTTGTGGTTTAAAAATATATAAATAATTATTTCTACTAGAATGACCCAGGATGCAGCGACAAAACTAGTGCACGTAACCTTGACAATAAGAAAAACCTACTTCCAAAAGATGTCATTATTTGCTTAAATATCAAAGTAAGCATGTATAGCGAAAATTTGCATATAGTTTTCCGTCATTCCTGTGCCTCCAAACTTGTTCTGGACGTGACTTGAACTTCTCTAACAAATGGCGCGATATAATTATTCAGTGCATTTAAAAGAAAAAATAATAGCTGATTTTAATAACGGCCAATCAGTGACCACAATTGCAAAAAAATTTAATATTCACCAAGAATATCAAATTTTTCGTTGTTCGGGTACTTTGGTTACAGAACATAAAGGTGGACGTTCCCAAAAAACCAGTAAACGAGATGACCAGGCAATTCGTAGCGTCAAGAACCATCGCCACACAATTGTCATTAAATGTTACCTCCAGAAGGATTCAAAGGCAGGCTGCAGAAGGCGGACTAAAAGCCTGCCATACAAAAGTGTAAAAAAGATTTTTATAACACGGAAAAGTAGACTGGCCAGGTTGGAATTTGCAAAGAACACACTATACTCCGATGAGTCCAAATTTAATTTACAAGGTTCCGATAGGTTAAGACTGATTAGATAATCGAAAAGCCAACGTGTTAATCCAGGTTATACTAAAGGTACATTGAAACATGGTGTCGTTAGCATTTTAGTCTGGGGATGTTTTTCAGGCCATTTTTATATATTTTAGATTTATGTATGTATTTTATTTAAAATTTTTTTTATTTTTATTTTATTATTATTTTTAGACACAACTTCAAACAAAACTGAAAACAAGGGAATGTATAAACTAATACGGTAGCACAATTTTATAGAAAATGTCACAATCCTTATACTTGTCAGGAAAATTGAGAGAATAAAGCTGGATTCACCCATTGTTTCCGAACAAAATTTTTGTCCGGACAAAAATTTTTTTACTGAGAGTTTTCTGCAGCACGATTCACCCATTGCAAAAAAATGTTCCGGAAAATCAGAGCTGCCATATGTAAACAAAATCTATTAGTTTTACAAGGTGGCAGTACTGCTTGTTATTATTTTGGTTTATTTTCCTGGCATATTTTAGATATTCTCAATTATTAGTAAATATTGTGTGATAATAATTGAAAAAAGAAAACTTTTGCTTATGGTCATTGAAATACATAAAGCATTATTATTAGCTAAGTACATATATGTATATATAAAAACATAAAAAAAAGAGTTGCAGTGAAAAGTCTTTTAAAACAAAGAAAAGCAATGGGTTATTTTTACACATTATATAGTACATACACTCTCTTCCTTGGTTTTCATTTCTTCAATAAGTTTTTGGGCAATCCATTTATTTCCATTTTAAAATTATTACTTATTTTTTAATAAATATTAAAACTATGTACATATATCAGGCCGCAATTGAAATTTCATCAGAATAAAATTACTATAAAGACCTTAACTGGAAAATTTAGAAAAAAAAATAATAATATATACATAAACAATATCATATAATACGAATATTTAATTACTATGTAAATTTTTTATTCGATGGGGCAACTCAATACAATTTTGTATGAAAAAATGTATCCTATTGGCATCTCATTTCAATTTTGTCCGGACAAAATATAAAATTAAACCAATTCAAGTTGAGAGTTGTTCGTAAAAAATATTTTCTCTCTCTCAAGAAGAGAGACGTCAAACTACATATAAAAAAAATTTTGTCCGGACAAAAATTTTGTTCGGAAACAATGGGTGAATCCAGCTTAAAACTACCTTGTATTTTTTATATCATGATAAATCCGAACATACGTATTCGCCACATACAGAACATGAATTTATTTTTACATTCGCTCTGCCGACGTTATGTTGAAGTCGATGGCACGTGAAGACGAGGCGTAACGGCGCCTGAATTCGCTACTGCTTTAGTAACTAATAAATTACCAACTTATTAACTAAATTCTAAATCGGCTTTGATGGCTTATAGTGCAATTCTGTAAATTTTTATAATTCGATAATCGTAAATTTTTTCGACATATTTCATCCCTTGCAGTAACGATTGTACGCTCATGCAATATAATTTAGACGTAGCTGATAACGTTTTTTATGTAAAAAATTTTTATTTTATTTTTAATTGATTTTAAATATTTAATAAAAAAAAAACACAATAAAACCTTGAGCCGAACAATTTATTGCAATATAAAGGCCAAATCAACTAGGATCAAGATAAATCGTTATAATTATTGTAAAGATACCATTGGCTTAATAAAAGTAATAGAATCGTACTAGAGGTCAATTTTGACAAACACTATTTTCAAACCAGGTTGAACGCCTAATTGCCGCTTAAAAGGTTGTTTCGTTATCATGTTTTTAATATAAAAATATTAACATTTTTATAATACAAAACATGAAAAGAAAAATTCAAAATTTGGTGCGTTTCTGTTGAGACTATCATACCCGATCGTGCGATCTACAAAATAAAGCATGTGTGCTGAAAAAGTACTAAAAACGCAACCGTGCAACAGACTTTTTGACAAATCGTGCGATTTAAAAAATTTTATGAAACTTTTCAAAACATTATGGTTTCTGTGCAATCAGTGTGATATATATTGTGAAAAATATAAGAATATTGTTGGTGCCTCAAGAAAAAATTTAAGTAATATAAAATTATTATGTTAATAAGAGTTTTTAATTGTTTTATTGTGTATATAAATTATTTCAATCATACTTGTGTAATAGTGTGGCCTACAACGCCATTTTGAAACGGTTTTTTCAAGTCGGCCAGACTTTTGAAACAGTTTCCTGTGAATGAATCGTACGATCGTGTAGTATAGTCAATCAGGGCCTTTAAAGGCTATTAAAAACTAGTAGGAAAACAAGAATAAACTTAATTTATTTCAATATAACAAAAATGGGTAAATAAAGTCATGTTTTCATGTAAATAAAGTCATGTTTAAAATATGGAGCTTTCACTTGAAATTATTAAAAATTAATAATGAGTTGGTCCACCATTTTTCAATATAAGCTCAAAAATTCTATTCGGCATACTTTGGAACAATTTTGCACAAAGTTCCTAGGGAAGCGCTTCCCAAGCATCAAGTACAGCAGTTTTAAGGTCCGCAATTGTTTTAAAATTGCTTATTTTCACCAAAAATTTTGTTGACCATGAGTCTCCAGATATATTCCATTGGGTTCTGGTCGGAAGAACAGGCTGGCCATTCCAATTGTGGTATGTGGTTTGACTTTCAGACTTTTGGGAACCGTGGCACTATCTTGTTGGAAAATTAGTTTTTTTCTACACTTTCTTTCAAAGTATGGTTTTAAATTTGTTTGAAGGATATAAATATGTATATTCTGTAGAATCCATTTTTGTACATGGGAAAGCTAACTCAAGTGTACCAGAGGCGCAAAAGGCTCCCCAAACCATGAGAGATCCACCACCCAAATTTCGCTTAGAAAAATAGCGTGGCTCCTTGCGTAAGTCTCTCCAGTAACAGTTCTACCCATCTGGGCCATCTAATTAAAATTTTTTCTCATCTATTATCTGCAAATAATTTCAGTAAAGTAGTGGTTAAAAATTTCCGATCTGTGTTCATATCAAGCAAACGTGGTGCATTTTTTAGTTTTTGCTTTTTGATAAAGGCTGACTGCTTTAGGACACGATTAATTGTCCAACGTGACACGTTTATGCCGAACTCATTTGCTATTTCTCTAGCACTTTTAGTGGAATTGCTTGCACAATTGACAATCTTTCTGCGGTTTCTTTCCGTAAGTTTAGATTTTCTTCCCGCATTTTTTCTGCAATTGATAGCAAATCAAAATGGTCCGAAATACGTAGAATTGGTTTCAGGCAAACAACTTCTAATACATGTCCTCAAGATACTGATGTAAACTCCCTTAACGAACAGTTTGTAAACGCAATGTTTCATTTCTTACAAACAATATCTACTCCGACCTATGTGATGTACATTTCGAAAGTACATTTAGTTTTCGTTGTGTCGATCAATCCGAAATTCTTAAAAGCTTTTCTGAAATTAAGTCCAACGCAATAGGAATGGATGGTATAAACCCCATGTTTTTAAAAATATTAATTCCTAAACTATTACCTTTTTTAACACATCTTTTCAACACAATTCTTACAAAATCTACATTCCCAGAAGCCTCGAATTTTTCAAGAATTATACCAAACCCAAAACCTAATAATAAGTTCCGTCCAATAGCTATTCTTCCGTATTTATCTAAGGTGCTTGAAACCCTTATTTCTAAACAAATAAATGAATATTTGAACAACAAGAACTTGATTTCAGCAAAACAATCCGGCTTTATGAATGGTAGAAGCTGTATAACAGCACTGGTGGATGTCGTTGAGGACATAGGATCTATAATCGACGATAATATGGTTTCTTTTTTGATTCTTTTAGATAACAGTAAGGTATTCGATACGGTGGACTACCAGGTTTTGTTATCAAAACTTAGAAAACTTTTCCATTTTTCTACTTCTGCTTGTAGCCTCATAGCGTCGTACCTTTCTAATCGCTCGCAAGTAGTTAAACTTAATGACAAAATCTCCGAACGGCTTAATGTTCCACAGGGCTCGATACTTGGTCCCCTTCTTTTTTGTATATACATTAATAACCTCCCTGACATTCCTATCACCAGTTCAATTCATAAGTACGCTGACGATGTTCAACTTAATAACTAATGCACGATTAATGATGCAATTTCCAGGATTAATAGCGACCTGGATAAAGTTAACAACTGGGCCGAGGCAAATGGTCTGAGTATAAATTCCTCTAAATCTAAATGTATTCTTATTTCAAAATCGAAAATTATGCGTGACAATCTTCACATTAAAATTCATAATGACGAAATTGCATTTGTTACTAAAGCTACCAATCTAGGAATCATGTTCCTGAGCGGTTGACATGGTCTTCATATGTTGGCATTGTTGTAGGTAAAGTGTATAGCAAGGTGCATTAACTTATACACGGTGGCAGCACTAGAGAAGCTATGTTTATCAAAAATATTTGTAACTATTTTCACAATTATAAACCTTTTCATAATTATAAATTATATTCATTTGAACTATTTTTATGTTCACAAAATAATTTGTATATGTTTAATTCAGAATAAAACACTAAATTCACTTTCACAAATGTAAACAATACATTTGACGTAAATAGCTTACTGTATTGCCAGTAACAAAACACTGTCATATGCCGTAGTGCTGCCACCGTGTATACGTTAATGCACCTTGGTGTATAGTATGCTGAGGAATTTATGGACTGTCAAAGACTCCACACCATTTAACATATGTATGCTACTAGCAAAAACGTATTTTATTCCTTCTCTTTTATATGGCTGTGAAATCTTTGCCAATTGTGGCAGCGAAGACAGGCGTAAACTAAATGTTGTTTATAATAATATAGCACGGTATATTTTCCAGAAGCGGCGTCTTGACCACATTTCACAATACTCATACCAAATTTGATAATCTACCCAAAAATAAATGTCTAACCTTCCTGCATAAAATAATTATTTCTAAACAACCGTCATATATCTATGAAAGAATAAAATTTGCTAGATCGAATCGTGGTAGAAAAATTATTCAAATAAAATGTAGGAGTCTTATATCGCAACGTTAATATTTAATTCATGCATTTAGTCTTGGGAACGTATTACCAAATCATATTCAAAAGATAAGCAAAATTAAAAAAATTTATTTTTGTAAAATAGGGTGGCGCAAATAAAAAGAAAATTAAAAAAAAAATTAAAAACTTTGATTCTTCTTGTGGATTATTTTTATTTGGTCTTTTAATTTTTTTACATCAAGTCGAGAATATGATGTCATGTAAATGGCCGCCGTCACAGTTGATTGTCATTTGAGCCCTTTTTATAGCGTTTTCCATCATATTGGCCAAAACCTCCGCCGATAGGTTCTCACATTCTTGACGGATATTGTATTTAAGAGCTGCAAGAGTCTGAGGCTTGTTGGCATAAACCCGCGACTTCAAAAAGCCCCACAATACGAAGTCTGCAGCGGTCAAATCAGACGATATTGCTGCCCACGCCTAAACGGGAGATTAGGCGCCCGGGAAATGCGTCCTTCAGCATATCGGTTGTGGCACGTGCAGTGTGTGCCGTAGCACCGTCCTGTTGGAACCACATGTTTTCCAATCCCAATTCATCAAGTTGCAAAAAGAACTCGTTGATCATTGCTCTGTAGCGCTCACCATTCACAGTAACCGTTTGGCCCGCGACGTCTTCGAAGAAAAAAGTTGCGATGACTCCTCCAGCGAAAACAGCACACCATACAGTGACTTTGAGCGGCTGTAATGGTTCTTCGTGGGTTACACGCGGATTTTCCGTGCCTCAGAAGCGTAAATTTTGCTTATTTACGTACCCGCTAAAATGGGCCTCATCACTCATGATTATTTTTGATGAAAAATCATCTTCCTCTTGGGGTCAAATAAATAGTCACCAATATTCCGCGTTCTGGAGCAGTGTAGCGTAACATTGTTTATTAACGTGTATTTCGCATGTGTTTTCTACGCAAATGTCAAAACAGAACTGACATTAGGAGCCAATCGCAAAATTTATAGCATTTTCTGGTAGGAGGAGTACTTTTACGCCACCTTGTATTAAAAAATTTATTTGTAAACTATTTTTTTCGACATATTTGGTTTCTTATTGCAAAGTAACGATAGTGATTCATGTTTTTCCTTTTATGTAAGTGATAACACTAATTGTTCAGTTTCTTACTTTTGTTTTTTCACTTTTGATTAAATTTGCATACATACGTATATTATCATTGTCTGCCCTTATTACTAACACTGTCATTTATAAGATGTTATTATATCTTGTTGTGTTAATTTATCAAATAAATAAAATAAAAAAATAAATTTGAAGGGTCTTTCAAAAAATTGTGGACAACCTTAGCCGATCTGTTTAGTATCCCGGAAATCTCCCGAAAACTAAGACCTTCTTCACGAAAAGCAATAATTTTACCTTTTTCAATATCGCACAAACAAACTCCACGTGGCATGGCGAAAACTTAACTGATATATAAGAAATTAATTAAATCTTATTTAAGTAAAAGAAATAATGCAAAAAAAAAAAAACACTTAACTAAAACATGAGACTCAGAGTTGAGCAGCTATAATTGAGCACCAACATAAAAATAGCCTTTTGTTGTAACTAAAAAAAATTCAAACAAATGAAGTTGTTTGTTGTTGTTTTTCTATTAATTTGTTGTAGTCTTTTAGATAATATAAAGGAATTTTCTCTTAATATTTTCTAAATGCCAGAAGCCCTCAAAAATGATATGCGTCTATAATATTGCACCTCAGTGTGTTGTGGTTTGCACTAATGCTTATGTGATGTTAAAAAAATTGGAAACAGCTTTGTTAAAAATAAAGAAAACAGAAACAAAAGAGACAAAAAAAAATCGGTTTGTTGGTGGTGAGTAGATGAGTTTAAAAAAGTTGTTGTATTTGCTGAGATTGTTGAATGTGTTATGTTATGAACTTTCAGGCAACCCTTCGGAGTTGCATTATAGCAGCGAGTATAGGAGGTTGTATTCTAAACTTGACTATGGGAACTTGTTGGCTTGACTAATTTGTAGCTAGGAGTTGTTGTTTTGACTAATTTTAGAGTAATAGGCTTCTTCCACTGAACAACATTTAACATCTACCATCAATTTTGAATATGATAACATCTTCCCATAAGAAATACATTGTACTAAAAGTCAACATTTTTCCAGTGTTCAAAATACTTAACTTACAAAAGCATAAAGCTGGATTCACCCATTGTTTCCGAACAAAGTTTTTGTCCGGATAAAATTTTTTTTATATGTAGTTTGGCGTCTCTCTTCTTGAGAGAGAGAAAATATTTTTTACGAACAACTCCCAACTTGAATTGGTTTAATTTTATATTTTGTCCGGACAAATTTGAAATGAGATGCCAATAGGTTACATTTTTTCATACAAAATTGTATTGAGCTGCCCCATCGAATAAAAAATGTATATAGTAGTTTTATTCTGATGAAATTTCAATTGTGACTGCCACTTGATATATATACATGGTTTTAATAGTTATTAAAAAATAAGTAATAATTTTAATATGGAAATAAATGAATTGGTTGCCCAAAAACTTATTGAAGAAATGGAAAACCCAGGAAGAGAGTGTATGTACCATATAATGTACAAAAATAACTTATTGCTCTTCTTCTTTAATGTTTTTTATATATATGTACTTGGCTAATAATAATGCTTTATTTATTTCAATGGCCATAAGCAAAAGCAGTTTTCTTTTTTCCGTTATTATGACACAATATTTACTAATAATTGAGAACATGTGAAATACGCCAGGAAAATGTGCCAAAATAATAACAAGCAGTACTACCATCTTGTAAAACTAATAGATTTTGTTTACATCTGGCAGCTCTGATTTTTCGGAACATTTTTTTTGCAATGGGTGAATTGTGCTGCAGAAAACTCTCAGTAAAAAAATTTTTGTCCGGACAAAAATTTTGTTCGGAAACAATGGGTGAATCCAGCTTAAGTTTAAAAAATTGACTGTTGCTTCAAAGCAGAAGTTCTTTGTACACTACGAATGCTTTTGCTTTTTCTTAAAATTTCCAAACAAAGAGAAACTTTGAAAAGTCGTTCGATATTTTAAAGAGTGTGGGAAGTTTTATTTTGTTTTAGCTTTTTCCTTTTGAAAAGTAATAATTAAGCAACACTTTGTAAACCAAAATCAAACTTCTTGCTTGGAAGTAACTGCGCAGTTGTTTTAAAGAACTTATTTGAATATGTTATTCTCTTTTGTTTTCCGTTCAAAAGAGGCAATATACTGCCCAATGAACATAAGAGTTGCATTTCAAAAGTATTTGATGCTTATTATACATAATATATTTTTACAGTAAACATACAACAGAAAAGCAAATAATTTTAATAAACAAACGATTGCTTGTATAGCAAAAAGCTGCCACTAGGTGGGTCAACTATGTTTCGAAAATTAGGTGAATTTAAACTATAACCATTCTGTAACCAATCCAATGATGGATCGAAATACAATCTTTTTACTTGTTTTTATTTTAATACTTTGTGTTCTTTCAATAAATAGTAGAACACAACAAATTTTTTCACTTTTATTGATATCTAATATACATATATAGTTTCTTCAAATATATTTTTAAATTGCTGATTCGATTACTCTTTAATGAAAATGTGCAAATATTACACTCTGATTTTCCTATGCCAGATTTCTTTTTGAAGTAGCGCTAAACAGCTTTTTTAAAATCATGTGTCGGTATATGCATATATCCTGGTTGTTATATTAAACAAATTTTGTGTTTGCTGGTTAGCTCTTTCACCAACGCAAACACAATTTATGCTCACTCTACATTAAATTTACTTATTGAAATATCCATGTTTAAAGGAAATAAAAAAAATTATAATATAGTTTTTATGATATACCTACATATATTATTATATATATTTATAATAAATATTCAGATGTATGTATGTGTTTCACATACCAGAACATTGTACTTTTTCTTTTATTTTTATAAATGCATTTTATATGTACAGTCACTCACATTTAAAGTCGGGCAGACGCATGAAAAAACTTTAAGTCCCAATATTTATAAGCTGACGGAAGAAAAAGTCGTTTTAATTTTGTTTATTTTATCACAAAAGTTCTTTTATTTAAAAACAACAAAAACAATTTATTCCAAGTTCTTTTATTAAATGTATGCGAAGGCTTAATTTAAATAAGGTCACTTTTCAGTCTCACATTTAAAGTCGGGCAATTAATAAAAAATTAGCATTATGTGAACATAACGTAAAATTAATATTTTGTAGATCCACCTTTTTGGGTTTCAACAGCTTGTAAGCGGTTAGGCAAAGATTCCACTAATTATTTGCAAACCTCAGGACTTATATTATTCCACTCTTCCTGTAAGGCATTCGTTAGTTGTGGAATTGACGTACACTGCCTGTCCTGCATCCGGCGGCCTAATTCGTCCCACAAATGTTCAATAACATTGAGGTCCGGACTTTGTGCAGGGGTTTTAACAACCTTCGGACAGTTATAGAGCAGTCAATTCTTTACATCATATGCTGAATGTTTAAGATCATTGTCCTGGTAAAATTGGAAATTAGTTTCAATGCCGAGTTTTTTACGTTTTCTTTTAAATTTTTTCTCAAAATATTTAAATAAACATTCTTATTCATAACACCGTCAATGAAATGCAAATTTCCAACTCCTGAGGCTGCCATGCATCCCCAAACCATAACCGATCCACCACCGTGCTTTACTGTTTTTCTTAAATTCTTGCCTTCCATCTCTTTGTTTGGTTTGCGCCATACTTTGCCTCTTCTCATCGCACCCAAATAAGTTAAATTTACTTTCGTCAGTAAACAATACCTAAATGTTAATAATAAGCCTAATTAAATTTTTATGTTTGTTCCAACATACGGTACTCAAGAAATCAATATCTTTGGTCATATATTGGCGAGCAAAAACAAGCCGTTCGCTTTGGTAATTCTTACTTATAAGAGGTTTTCTCCGTGCCACTCGGCCATGAAAGTCATTCTTGCGAAGAAGTCTTCTTATTGTTTCTGGGTTTACCTCCGTCCCAGAAGCTTCCTTGACCATTGCAGTCAGTTTTGGAGCAGAAATAAAAGGATTTTTCTTCACCTGTTTTAAAATCATGCTCTCATCTCTGGGTGAAAGCTTTCTTGCTCGGGCTCCGCGTTTTTTATTTGCTACCAAACCACTTTCTTTATATCTAGAAATGATATCATGCACTGTAGATTTGCTTTTTTTATCAAATTAGATATTTCCCTTTCAGATTTTCCATCTAAGTGCAACTCAATTATTATTTTCCCTTCTTCGAAGGTGGATTGTTTAATTTTGCGCGGCATTTTTCAAAAAACTTTTATAATCTTCACTGATCGAATGATTGTGTAAGAAGAAATAATTGTTTTGGAGACAAAAGAAGAAAAAAGTGGAAATAACGGTATATTTCACTTTTTCATTGTATAAAACCTTAAGTGCCCGACTTTCAATGTGAGACAGAGAATTTACTTTTTCTCATTTTGTTATTCGTATGTATTTTATAACGGGACTTAAAATAAAATTTCTTTGCTTTTTCTATTAATAAGAGTTTTTATGATAAAACAAAAAAAGTTAAACGCATCATCTTTCATCAAAACATAAATATTAAGATCATAAATTTTCGACAATGTTTGCCCGACTTTAAATGTGAGTGACTGTATGTATAAATGTTGTATTGCTTTGTTATTAAAAATGATAAATCTATGGGCAACACTGTTTGTTGCTTCTTCCATGCAAGTGAAAAAATCACTTGCAAGTGAGACCACTACTTGGAGCTGTATGAATGTATTAGTAAAAAAAAATGGTAATGTATTGGGCTTTTTCCGCTTGCGTGTGTAAACAATGAGTAAAGCTGCCTTGTATTCTATGAAATATAATGATTTTTTTATTATTTTAAACATAGTAATGCCACAAAATGCTGTCACTTAGTTCTGTTTATTTGCTCTCCCCAAGAAAAACGTCAAGATTCATTCTATGGCATCTCTTGTGACTTGGCAGCACTTATTAAACATCTTAACGTGGCAATATCTTGCTAGTGTACATAAAAAATTCCTGAAAACGTATGTATGTATGTGTGTATGTATATATGTACCGCAAAGAACTTTCTGGTGTGCATGCATAATTGTACATATGTATGTACAGACATAAGACATGTACATATGTATGTAAGATATTAATTTCTGTATATTGTAGTTAAAAGGCAAAATGCATAGTCAAGACACATTGAACTATGTGCATAGCTGTACATTTTATCACTGTTATAACGAACGTAATAGGAGACAGAACGTACCACTTATTTATTTATGTACATACATACTTACATATGCATGTGAACAGTAAGAGCTATTCTTAGCTCGTACCCATAAGCGTATTAAATTGAATGTGTAATTAATCGTTTTTAACATTTAATACTTACTACATACATACATACGTATGTATACATATGTACATACTTATATCTTTATATGTAGGTACTTATAGGAAACACTTATGGAAAACAAACTGTTGTAAAACTAAAGGAATGGTTTCCTTGCGATGTAAAATGAGTTTTGCCTCTTCCTTCAAAGGCCAGACGTAAACTCAAAATAACATTTTTGGGTATACATACATATGTACATACACACATACATATGTAGCTAGGTATGCATTTACATAAGTATGTAAATAACAAATTAAAAACTATCAAAACTATTCTAGCCCAACCAGCTTTATAAAATACTAATACATATACATACATCTTCGATCTAAGACCATTGACAATGTAAGCGCGACCCATCCGTATGTATACAAGTCCGTATGTATACTATTCCCGTCTGTATACAATTCCTACTTACATTTACACAGCGATGGCCTAGGCCGTAAGATGCATCCAACACTGTATACATTGTAAGCGAAGATTGGGTGAGTTCAAAACTATATTATTAGCATTTGTTTTCTTCTTTGCTTCTTATGTACATTCAATTTAACAAAATGAGAGAAAAATACTAATCTGAATTGGATGTTAGTTGTTGCATGTTAAGCACAATAAAACATGTTTATTTTGATTTTTTCTGTTGACACAATCGCTTACAATCGGATGCTTTGCAAATTGTAATAACTTGTGGACTGCCGGGAAGTTACCATTCATTGATTACAAAGTGTGGCACACATCATCGAAGAGAAGTAATGTAGTAGGCAATGTGCGCCGCTGGGTTTGGCCGCTGGGACATATGTATTTCAGTAAAAAGAGCTGAACTGAAAAGAGCACTCTCTCCAAAGAGCTCATGAACTCACCTTTAGTACTGAATAAATTTTATTTTCCTCGTATCCGTGATCTCTTATTGCTTTGGCACACTGTATGTATGTATGTATATATGTGTACGTGAGTATGTACATAGCAGGCTTTTTTGTTTTTGTAAACTGAGTCATCCAGTGTCCGACTGTTTTCATAATTTATTTACAACAAAATACTCGCGTTGCCGTCTGTTTGATAATTTGAAATGAAATTAAGGTCACAAGACTTCAAATGAAATTAAGTTATTTTCAATGTATTTTAATACAAACCAAATTAGCTCATTTTGCTTAAAGAATTACATAAAACTAAAATTATTTATCTTTTAATATTGATGATCCCATATACAGGGTGGCCCAGAAAGACCGAAGTGGTGTGAATTGCTAATAACTTTTTATTTAAGAGATATTTTTTTAATTTTTTTTTTTTTTAAATACATTAAATTTATGGGGAATATTTTTGGATTAGTTATTAAAAATGATATCCCGCAAGTGGTGGCCATATTCTGCTTCGCACAAATGTGCTCTTTCCAACACATTTTCCATGACCTTTCGCAAAACTTAATTGTTAATTTCTTCTCGAATATTGGTTTTTAACTCCTCAATAGTCCTAGGCTTATTAACATAAACTTTTCCTTTTAAATAGCCCCAAAGAAAACAGTCTGGAGCGGTTAAATCCGGGGAACGCGGAGGCCAATTAAAATTGCTGTTACGAGAAATTATTCTTTCATTGCATAGTCAAGTCGTTGCTGGTAATCTGTTGGTTTCAATTCTTGGACAAGTTGAATTTTGTATGGAAACAATCCTATGGTGTGCAAAATTCGCTGCAGCGACGTCCTTGAGAGGCCCAGTTGTGACGAACGTCTCCTGGTTGATGTTTCTGGATCCTCCCGAATACTCTCCTGTACCACTTGAATATTGTCAGCAGTGTGGACAGTTCGGTGTCTGCCGGGACCAGGAATGTTCCTTACTGCTCCTTGTTCTCGAAAATTTGCAACCAGACGGTTTATTGTTGACTGAGAGGGTGCAACCCGCACATTAAATTGACGACGGTATGCACGCTGAGTCAACACAATGGACCGTTGATTTGAAAAGTAAATTTCAACAATTTGGGCACGTTGTTCAATTGTGTATTGCTCCATTATATATTATCCAAGTCTTCTTTACAAAATACTGAAAAGAAAAGAAAAAAAAAATTATAATAAAAAAGTTATAAGGAATTCACACCACTTCGGTCTTTCTGGGCCACCCAGTACAAAAAACGTAACTAAAATAATTGCAACCTTAAAGGAGAAGGAACCTTATAGAATGAAGGAAATAAACTATATTTGTCAACATATAACTTTCTTTTAAACTCGTTATTTATAAAATTATTCTATTAAATCTTTGAACGTGGCATTTTACTATGAAAAGTATCAAAAGTCACTAAAAAACTTAAGTCTAAGAAAAAGCAAAAAGAGAGCAGGAGCACATTATTCTAGAAAGAAATATCTTTATGTTGATACTATTTGGCGTATTCTAGGCATCTTTTTTTGTTCAGCTGGTGATATAAGTGGTTTCTTTCACGGGAATCGACCATGTAATGCTCGATCTATTGTACTGCCACATAAGACAGTTCCTGATGCCGAAACTTCCTCTTTTTTTTATCTTGGACCAGTACTCAGGGGATGACCCCTACATATGCAGTGCATTGTAATGGAACTAGGAAAATAGGTTGAGCTGAGGTAGGAAAGTGGGCGTAGTGCTCGTGGAGGAACAATAACAACACGAAAGACTAAAACTAACTCTATTGCAGCTTTTAAAATGTTGGAATTAAATTAGTTAAAACTGATCAGTGCCCAGTGTATATACCTTCGACACTGCTCAGATTAGCAAAATTTAGTCCAACATCTTCCACACTACAAGGTAATGAAGTACATTCAGAAGAAATTAATATTGAACATATATAGAAAACACGGACAACGGTGAAAAAAGAAACAAACAAAAAAAAAACACGTGTATACATACTGCTACCTATTCCGGTGCACTTTGATGTCATATGAAATTAATAATGAACATATGTATGTATATAGAATATACGGACAACGGTAAAAAAAGAGAGAAAGAAAAATAAACACGTGTACACATCATGCTACCTGTTCCGGTGCAATTTGGTTTTATATGAATTTAATTAATGAACGTACATATATAGAAAATACGGACAGCAGTAACAAAAGACATGTGCACACGACGAGAGACAAAACACTCCTCCACTCTTATATTTTAAACGCACTTTTAAAAAGCCTCTTTCAAAAGTTTTAGTCAGCCCGGCTCTGGACGACTTTCTATTTTGCCGTATTTTTCGTATTAATCAACAATTTTTTACAGTATTGTGACTTCTGTTTATAATGGAGCCAATTGCACTGAAAGTTTTCTTTCATTCCGAAATGCTACTGCTAATTCTGTAATATCACTAGAAGTTTGTTTGCCCATTCTAAAATAAATAAAAATTTACATCACACGAGGGTTTCTTACTCTGCCGACCACAATTATTTAACATAAAACAATAAAAACGTTTCAGTAGAATGTTAAAATAAAGCAAATAACCAAACATAATGGTATCCTTTTACAGTAGCACACTGCTGAAATGATGTACTTGTAATATGTACACTATATTTTGACGCTTGAAATATGCATTCAAATTTGTTTTTGCTCTACAGCTTATATAATTGTAAGAAATTGCGCATTATCTTTTTATAACTAATTAGCGAATAGTATACTAATACCAAAAACCCTAAAATGATAAATTTTGTCTTAAAAGACTAAAAGAAGTATGATGTTGTAGAAAAAGTTTTTGTACACTTTATTTTGACGCTCACAGTATATGTATGTTTGTTGCTTTGTATAAATATTTCATAAAACTTTTATTAAATTCTGCTTTTATTTTTAAAAACTGAAACAAAAAACGTTTGTACGAAATAATAATTTATTGATCATATTTTAAATACAATACATGTATGTCTGCTTATGTATTATAAAAGTTTTTCTAAAATATTTTTATGCATCGAAATGATCGAAAAATATTTTATTTTCAATGCTGTTACAATAAAAAGTGGCAGCAAAAAGAAATATGTATAAAAAATACGGAAAATAATGAAAAACTTTTGTTAATACATTGTCGAAGCAATTTTTATATTGTATAAAAACATTGAGCGAAATATGATAACAATATTTATTATGAAATATTGTATCGTTTTTGTTTTGTCCTACTTTTGAATAACTACACACTGGCAACGTTAATGTGAATGTTTCTGGCAACACTTTAAAATACACAAATAAGTATACACACTTCGCATGCATGTATGTATATGTATGTTTGTTGTTTCTTTTGTTGAGTTCTAGAAAAAGGCGAATTTTTTGTCAGTTGCTTATAAAATTTTGAAGTGATAAGTTCTTTGTTTAAGCAGATAGTGAGAAAAGCATAAATTTATATGGTGGGTACATTAATATATATATTTACACACATAGATAAATCATTTATTTTAAGTTCTGTAACTTTTTTTTTGTCTGTGATTGGTAATTGTTTAATCCTCTAATGCATATTCCGCTTCCACACTACTAAATTTCTCATTGCTTGCGAGACAAATACCTGTTTACATAAATAAATATGTACATACATACATAGTTTGCCAAAAAATTTTTTTTAGTACATAGTAAAAACATTGTTCTCATTGACTTTGTAGCTGTAATTTCTTCAGATATCATTCATACATACATATGTGCGTATGGGTGTGTAAATACATCTATTTAGTAAAATTATTCTATGGTACCACAACAATTCCTTACAATACGAATTAAAATCAAGGCAAGAGAATAGGAGTGAGTACAGTTTTTGACATACATACATTAGTGAAACAAATATACGCCCATTACTTTAGTAGTTAATGAGATAGCGACGAATGAACATGTGCCGCGGGTGTATGAATTTATTCCTTTTTTTTTCTCGTATTTTACTTTTGTATAAGTTGTTCGCAATACTAAATTCATTTATTTAATTTTAAATAAATTATCAGTAAAACTTTTTCACTGCGCGCTTTTCTTCCCATTGCAAATTTATTTTACTCAGAGCGTAACTAAGTTGTTCTCTTCGACATCACTAATTTACTTACCTAATCGCATGTAGCTGGACTGTATTTTTATGATTCACATACAAATTTACTTAAAAAAATGTGTATACATACATAGAGGCGAATTCAAACTGCGGACGTAACCGCACGTCTCCACTCGCAATATTTATTTTCGAACATAAGCAATAACGCCGGCAGAATAACAGCAAACATATGTATTGTGTATAGGAATGCGTAAAGATGTACTTTACATGTCCAATATACTAATAACAATAATAAGATAATGTCATTTTGGGAAATACAAACAAAAGAAAGTTTATTGTTTTAAAATATTAAAAACCCTAGAATTAATGGAAAAGTCGATTAAGCGATGTCTGTCTGTCCACTGTTGAAATACCATTTCTGAGAAAACCATTAGAATTTGAAATTGAAATTCAATAATATCGGTTCACATATCGCTGAGATATATTAAAAATTCCGAAAAAAAAAAACATTTTTTGCAATTTTGTATGAAAATTAAAAAAAAAAAAGTTGCTTGTTTTGCTTCAAACAATTATTAAGCATGGCGCCCAAAAGTAAAAAAAAATCCAGATATCGGTACATATATACCCGAAATATAGCCTAAGCCGGGGTTTTCATGAATATGTCGCGTAAGTGAACTTAAGCAACTTTTTTTTACTTAAAACCAGTTCTGGTAATAAAATGAGGTTATATAAATATGAAAAATGAAAATTTCCGCTATCGGTCCATATATACCCGAGATATAGCCTAAACCGGGGTTTTCATGAAAATGTCGCGTAAGCGAACTTAAACTTTTTTTTTTTTTTTTGCTTAAAATCAGTTCTGTAATAAAAGAAGGTTATGTAAACATAAAAAATTGAAGTTTCCGAAATCGGTCCAGTGCTGCTCAAAACATTTACAACATATAATGGTGGTCTTATACATCATATTTTAACTGATATATAATCTTTAATAAGTAGTCTTTCCAAATTTAATTTCAAAAATTAAATACTCTTCAGAAATTATTTATTATTTTTTCCCAAACTAAAAAACGCTTATTTCATCTTGTACAAAACACTTGCAAAGTTCCAACTCGCCTTGTTTTTTTTTTCTTCTTGTATGGCAATATTAATATAACTGTAAAATTTAGATCAGTTAAAAATGGAACAGGAGGACATAAAAAAAATATCAGTTAAGATTAATGTGGTTAATTGAAAAATTTCGTCCTGATAATATCTGTTTGGATTTACGTGCTATATTTGTCAAAAAAAAAACAATTTTAAATGACGGTAAATAAATATAATCAGCATATTAATAAACAAATTATTGATGATTTTAATAAAGGCATATCACAAAAAGAAATATCAGAGAAGTATAATGTTCATAAAACAACAGTGTCACGAATTATAAGCTGTGGAAACATTACAAGAGTGCATAGATGAGGAAGGAAACGTAAGACTTAACACAAAGAGAGGATCAAAAAATTAAACAAATTATACAACAGTTTCCTCAAATGTCATATAAGGAAATAAAGAATTCACTTAAACTTAAAACGTAGCGCTGTAGAAGCAGGACTTCGTGCTTAAAAAAAATTAGTTCGCCAAAAAATATATTAACTGGTTTGAATAGAAGTGGAAATGCGTTCTATTTTCTGCCCAAGGAATTGGCCCGATTCATAGAATCAAGGGAATTATGAGGTCAAGGGACTACAAAAAATTTTGTCGGACATTATGTTACCATACGCCTCTTGGGAAATGCCTCTTGCTTAGGTGTTTCAACATGATAATGACCCCAAGCACACGTCTAAGGTGGTTAAACAATGGTTAGCAAATGAGAAATTATGTGTGCTTGATTAGCCTGCCTAGTCCTCAGACCTGAATCCTATAGAGAACCTTTGTCTCATTGTAAAAAGAAAAATTGGAGACAAAATTTTTTAAAAAACGCTACGATCTATATGTCTATCCATAAAGATATAATTGACAATTTAGTCCAGCCAATGCCAAGATGTGCAGAAGTAATTAGAAGATATGGTTACGCTATCAATTATCAAAGAAAAATGTAAATTAAATAAAGTATCGAAGGCAAATAATATAAGTTTCAATGTTTTGAACACTGTCAAATATGGGCTTTTACGTTATTTTTTAGTTTACTTAGAAATCGTTATCGAGAATTAATTTATGTTTTATAACCCATTAATATGAATCAATAAAGAAAATTTTTGCGTTAGTTTCTATATCTGTTATATTATTTTAACAGTTTTCGCCAATTCGGTGCAAATGTTTTGAGCAGCAGATATAGCCTAAACCGGTTTTTTTATGAAAATGTCGCGTAAGCGAACTTAAATTTTATTTGCTTAAAAACAGTTCTGGTAATAAAATAGGGTTACATAAATATGGAAAATGAGAATTGCCGATGTCGGTCCATATATAGCCGAGATACTCGTATAGCCTACACCAGTTTTTCATGAAAATGTCGCGTAAGCGAACTTAACTTTTTTTTGCTTAAAAGCGGTTCTGGTAATAAAATATGGTTATATAAAAATGGAAAATGCAAATTTATGATATCGGTCCATATATTGCAAGGCAAAAATATTTTTTCCCCGATATCGGTCCATATACATCCGAGCATATTTAGTGCAAATTTGTAATAAATACTATACATACACTTGACTATCGTGAAGGGTATGTTAGATGCGGCCCAGCCGAATATACCACATTCTTACTTGTTTATTTTTAATCTAAACAGATTTATAATTATTCCGTAACCACAAGCTTTTTTTATACCCGAACAATAAATGTTGAAGAAAACTAAATTTGACAGTTTATGTTAACATTATTTCTTCAAAAAAAAGTGTTAACAACTATATCGCAATGTATTTGCAAATAAATGTTTCTGCGTTCCACACGTGGATATATGCTGTTGGCAATAGAATTTGACAGCTGAGAATGTAACTATTTCCAAGTTTATTGCGCGTGGAGACCCCAAGTAAAGCATTACACATTGAAGCCAGCAGACAGCCGACTTCAACATGTCAAATATAAAATACATGCATTTAAATTCGAACGGTTATTTTGACATCAGCAAGGTGACACTGCTACGGGTTGTTGTTCATGCCGATTTGTTTTTACCGCAGTCTAATTAAACTAATTTCTATTTTTGTTGACTACAAAATAAAATAAGTATGACTAGTGTGCTAAACAAAAAGTTGCTTTGAGTTGCTTTCTTTTTAATTTTTAAGAAATTTTTTATAGAGAACTTTTATCATGAAAGGTTGACATAAACAGAACTCGTTTTGTAAAGTAACGGAATTTTATACAGCTAAAGACTTTTAAGGCGGTGACACTGTAGTATACTTTTATGTATGTAAATGAATTGTGAAGCATTTTCTGTAGTGAAGTCTGCTGTGGTCTATGTGTTCAATACTTAAAGCGACAATAAATACAACATTGCAAAGCTACAGACATATTGTTAGTGTAAATTGTAACAGTATGCATGAAATTCTGAATTCACTTTAAGGTACAATTATATGAACGTCCACGTTCGTTTATGGAACGGTCGTTGGTATTTAAGTATACATTAATAATGTAAGTGCTTACTGAAATTAACTGTCACGTTGCCGGAACCTCTCAACCTGTTTAAAATAGAAGAATACTATTTTATAAAATAGATTAAGTTTAAATAATGACAATAGAAATGTAAATACATGTGTACAACTATTTCTTTAAATACAAACTTTATATTTCTTGAAGCCAATTGGTACTTATTTGACTGTTGCAAGTACGAAAACTAACTTAAAACTTTCCATCACTATGTTGATAAGTTCAACACGAACACAAACAAATATGCTGTGCAATGTTTTGTTCATTTTTTGTTGACATGTCCGTTTTTTAAAGTTCTACAACTATACAAACGTACGTTAAGTTTTTCTAACAACAACGTTCGCATAACGAGCCATTTAAACTGTTTATTTAACGAAAAATTAAAAAAAAAACGTCAAAGGGAAGAAAATAGGGTTGTGTCCGTGAGGTCTTTTAAGAGAATGCTCTTTTTAGTTTAGTTTAGATCTTTCCGCTAATTCGTTTAGTTCAATAGTCCGGTGCTCCAAAAAATTTTTTTCAACTTTTATGATACAGAAAATTAAAAGCAAAACAAAATTGGTATAAACAAATACGAAATGGAATTATAAGTACAAAAAACAACATGATAAATTGATGGTGAATTTAGAAATATTAACATGGATTGAAACATGGTACAATAATATAACAGGTAAAAGCGGAACTACAACAAGCCAACAATAAAAAGAAAACAACATGGCTTTTTATTGTTGCTTTGTGTTGATAACTGTCAAAGAAAAGAAAATAAAAAACAAACGTATATTTTTCTTCGTGTTTTTAATTTACAAATAATTTTTCAATAAGTTTTTGCATTTAAAACTCGTGCAATAAATTAACAGTGTTAATTCATAAAAATTTCATATTTCAGCTGGTAATAGTTATCATACTCTCACTGCGTTATAAGCAACTAATAAACAGTTTGATTCATAAACACATAATACCAAGCAAATAACTATTCAACACTTTTATTACTTTTATACTTTAGTGTTGGCAATACCTTGGTATTTTCATTGTCATTTGGTACTAATAGCGTATTTACACCAACTCAAAATCTAGTAGATTTGAATTGAAATCTACAACGAAATCTATATCGTTTACACCACCGTTTTTTGACATCTAGCAAGATTTCATTTGCTCAAAAATAATTTATGCATGCGGGTTTGACAATACAATATCATCAGAGACTGAATACACCAGCATTAAAGTGTGTATTTTTGTATGCATACACCACATTATAGTGCAATTTTTGTTGTAGCGTAGTATTTTTAGGTACTTTTAGAACAAAATCACGGTTGCATCACTTGGTACTGAGTAGATTTCATTTTGTATGGGAAATCTCCCCAAAATCTACTAGATTTGGCTTGAAATCTCGAATGAGCAGATTTCGCTTTGGTGTAAATAGGCTATTAGGCCCAGTTTTTGACTGCGTATTTAAATACAAAATTAGTTCATTTAAATTTAAGTTGTATTTAAATGCAAGTTCCGTTTATCACCCTTTAATAATTATTCTTATTTAAATGCGATGAAAATGTGGCAGCTTTACTTAGATTCCAAATATTATTGAAAGTGTTCTACAGAACAACTGTTTTTTAGTGGAAGAATAGAAAAATTCTTAAAGAAAAATATTAAATTTATTAACGGCGTAGAAGAACTTAATCATTTTATTTCATTCGATGTTATTTTTAATTTATTATCATATTGTGCTGTTGTTTAGTGCAAAATTAGCAGCTAATTTCCAAATATCTTCTACAGGCAATAGCTGGTATGTGTGTTTTGTTTACCTCTTTTGCACTAATTCAAATGCAATTTAAATTTTGTCCAAACTTTTAGTGAAAAACTGATTTTCGTATTTAAATGGAACTTGGTAATGTGCATATAACAAAAACTGATTATTTAGGTAACTTCGTGCACGAAGCACGAGCCACTCTGGCGGAAATTCGGCAGACCGTTGCTTGAGACAAACCATGAAGATCGGCTGAATCATCTTGAACCTAAAAGTGTTTAATTATTTGATTGACTACCATTTCACATTTGCTTTGCAATGTGTGTATTTATCGTATGCAAAGATATAATTGTCATTTTTACTTTTTTTTATATAATTTGTGGTAGAAAAGAATAAAATATGCACACAATAAATTTTTGTGTAAGCAAACGTTCATCAATTTAACGAGTGTCGTTTGTAAGACGATTCATGATTAAATTATAGACCAAACTGAAGATGTTTGACAGTGACACAAGATACAAAACGTGCGTGAGCTGTCAAAACTAGTGTTGCCAAAAAGATAATAACAAAAAAATCATTCGTTAGTTGGGTAGAGGCCATAATAAAAATCTTGAATGTCAAGGAAGGTTATAAGCAGTATAATAAGCTATCAATCGTTTATGAATACACTTTTTTCGATTTTTCCTTATAAGTTGGATATCACCATGTATTTATGAATTAGACCGTAAATATATAAATAAAGATCAGGAAAAAGCTGTCTGTTGTGTTTGAAAAATATTATTGGAACAATTTTTATCAAAAACTTTTTCAATTTGTAAACAGTAATAAAAAATGTGTGTATGTGTGCACAATATAAACAACTTTTGATAGTTATCATCACAGAAAAAAAATGTCGGCCACCGTTTCGACACTACCTGTATATTATTGTAACGTGGATTGAAATATATGTAATTGTACAGAAACAAAAAACATTTTTTTTTTTTTGATAATACAGTATAATCTCGATAGTATAGTAGACTTTGTAATATGGACACCATAAATTTTTGCCATTCCCAATAATTGGTTCAACATTTACAGTTGCTCACATTTAAACTCTGGCATAAGTATGAAGATAACTACTAGTAATAGTATTAATGCTTTTATAAAAGAATATATGAACATTAGTTTTTTTTAATTAACTACAAAAACTATTATTTAGAAACAATAAAAGACATTTATTATAAGTTTTGTTATAAAATATATTGCAATAAAAAACTGAGTAAAAGTATATTTTCTGTCTCACATTGAAAAAATATATACATATATAAATAGGTATACACTTATTTTAATTTTTTTTTTTTTTTTTTTGGATTTGGTTTCAAAATTATTTTTAATTTTTGCTTTATAAGTGATTGAGCAGTCCACTTTGGAGGAACGCAAAATAGTAATTAGGCTGTACTTCGAAGAAAAATCTGAACGAAAATAAGTTGGCCTGGATATAAAGAATATGGTTTGGTTGTAAATAAGCAATATGGAACCCAAACAAAGATTTTTTTCCAAATATACGAGGGCGGCTCGAAAACTTCTTAGCCTATCAATGAAAGAGAATAGTTTTTCAAAAATATTTATATTTTTCAATATAATCTCCTGAAACTTCAGTACACTAAGTCCAACGCTTTTCTAGCAATTCTATTTCTTGATTAAAATAGTTTTCCTCAAGGTCTTCAAAATAGTGGTTTACAACTGTAATTGCATCTTTATTTGAGGTAAAACGCTTGCCAGCAAGGAATTTTTTAGATTTGGGAACAGGTAAAAGTCACTGGGAGTTAAATCAGGAGAATAAGGTGCATTGTCAAGCCACTCGTACTTTAATTCGTTGATTTTAGTCATTGTTAATAAAACACTCTTGGCGCTGGTGCGTTGTCTTGATGAAAAATTATTATTAAGCCATGGCTGGATTAACAATTTTCGATCACGATATGAAATAATTTTTTTTAATATCCGAGGAAGCGCTTTCAAATGACCCTTCCGCAGTCCAATCCTTATTGCTGGTCTTCACGCAAAAATGGTGGAGATGAAGAAAAATTTTCTCTAGTTTAAGAAGCGAATGAAACAACACAGAAGAAAGCTACCACATAAAACACTTTCTGCGGGGTACAAAAAGCAAAATGAAACTATACTTCGTCAGATGAAAATGTCTAAATAATTGTGTACTGAAACTATTTTATAAAAATGCTTTAAATGTATTCGTATGTTGATTTGAATACACAAATTTGATTTAAAGTGAATATGTTTATAAATAAACATAAGTTAGTTATTTTCTCGCGTCTCGGATATTCAGACATTTCAATATTTCGGACACTACATGGTTTTGTTTTTTTTTTTTTTTTTTTTTGTCCGAGCTATCGAGATTATACTTTATAAAGGAACAAAATCATTTTTGCTAAACATTTGTGTTGTGCATGGTACAATAATATATAGGTAGTGTCGCAACTGTGGCCGACATTTTTTTTTTCTGTGATGATAACTATCAAAAGTGCACATATACACACACATTTTTTATTATTGTTTACAAATTGAAAAAGTTTTTGAAAAAAAAATGTTCCAATAATAATTTTCAAACGCAAAAACAGCTTCAAACACAACATATATATTTTATTTATTTTACGACTTTTAAATGCAAAAACTTATTGAAAAATTATTTGTAAAATGAACACACGAATAAAAATATACGTTTGTTTTTTTAGTTTCTTTTGTGTTCTTTGACAGTTATAATCATAAAGCAAAAATAAAAAGCCATGTTGTTTTTTTTATTGTTGGCTTGTTGTAGTTCCACTTTTACCTGTTATATTATTGTACCATGGTGTTGTGTAATGTTTTTAACAGTTGTATTACCCCACGACTGATTATTTTGTATCCCTGTGTATTTTCTACGTCATATTGTGCCAATACTTTTTGACTGCTTCCGTATACATACTAAAAAAGAAAAGAAATATGAACGAAAAAGGAAACGAAAGACAAAAGAAAGAAAGAAACGTGAACAACAAATATAGAAGAGTTCGCAGAATTAATCGGCTCCCTTAGCTCCCTCAGTTGGACTAGTATGCTCGCCCAACTTAAGAAGAAAAGAAAATTTGTTTAAAAAAACGTTTGCTTTTTGAAAAAAAAAAAAATCTGCAAAATAAGATAAATCTTTGCCGACACTGTCTTGGGACATCAGTGAATGTTTCGTGCACAGGTCATCAAATGTTGCATTTTTTTATAGTGTTTGTTACCCTGAACGAATTAATTGAGTTTATATTTGAAAAGCATTACGTCGTCAATACATTGAAAGTGCAGGTATACATAATTATGTACCTGCATTGTATGTACAGAAGTGAAACAACCCTGCGAACATATGGAAATTAAGATTTGTTCAAAAGGTGAGTTACCTTCATGGGCTCCCGACAATTTTATTTACTAGAGGTCATTCAAATGTTAAGATAATACAATAAGAAAAGTTTAAAAAGCAGCACTCTTACATACATTATGCATACATATGCATGTTCCTTCTAGTCTATAGTCTTTAATACTTAGTAAAGTTTCTTAAAATTCACCTATTAGTCGCAAAAAAGTATATATCGCTCCTTTATTGCAACATTGTCATAACGCAAAAAACTTGCTTCGAGAAAAACACTTTTCAAATTTGTAGTTTTCATACAAATCTTAGACAAAATTTTTAGAAAATAGCTCCAAAAAGAAACAGTTTATAGGTAATTTAAATAAAATTTTGGCACAATATGAAAGGTAGTACTGTTAACAATTCTGCATTGTTAACCCGAAAAGCTCATTTTTTGAGATATGACTATGTTGCAATAAAGGAGCGATATGTACATATCATTGTACATAACGGAGATAAAGAGAGCAACAAAAAGTTAAAACTATTGAAATAAACAAGAAAATAGACACTTTAGAATAAAAAAATTTAAATATGGTATTTTTTTTGTCTACAAAAATGTGCATAACTTTTGAATCTGTTAGAAAGAAAGTTACATTGCTTTATGAATGTCATATTCATAATTACTAATTATAAATGTCATATTCATAATTACTAAGACAATTTGTAATCAACAATAAATAAATATAGTTTAAAAACTAAAAAGCACGCTGATATCAAACTAATTATACATATAACCAGTGGAATTCCCAAAATCGGCTTCAGGAATCGTCCACACTTCCCCCGAAACAATGTGGCAACTTCAATTTTTGCATTAAATCGAATGACAGTTAATAGTTTAGATGCGCATTTCAATGCCTAAAAGCTCAACGAATTTGAAAACCTGGTTCCGATTCAGTTAGCGAAGCGATTCCGAGTTTTGTGGTAATTCCCGAAGTCAGCTTCAGGAAACGTCAGTAGGGCTCCGTAGAAGAAATACGGCAACTTCAATTTTCGCACTAAAGCAAATGACCGGTTATAGGGTAGATGCATGTTTAACGGCAAAAACGCGCACTCTTAAACCCAACGTGGAATTGTTTTTATTGATGGCACAAAAATCAAAAATGCATACTTAAATATATTGAAAATTAATTTGTTACAAAAGGCCATTCTTTAAGATTACGTGATCATTTTCCATAATACCAAGACAACAATTCGAAATCCTAATTTAGAATTCTGCTATCATGGCTCATATAGAACGAAGCAGATAGTTCTATATGATCCATTTTTTAAACGGGCTCAAACCCAGTTTAGAAAATTCTGGACAATTTTGCATACGAAATGGCAAATCAGTAATGTTAATCACTTGACCATAATTGAAAATCTGTGATTTTCTTTTGCTGTTTTTTCTATTTAATCACCTTTACGTTATCTTAACTTAAAACTTATGTTTTTGTATAGATATTTAAGAATTTTTCGCATGAAATTTTAAAAACTTGGAAATTATGACGGCTGAAAATAATTAGCCACTATTTTGATCTAGATAGCAGCATTATGTAGTTTGATAAAATCATACCAGAAATAAAACTTTTGCACTAAATGTATATTTTAAAGTAGTATATGAAAGAAAAATATATTCATATTTTAGAGTGTTCATGTTATCTCGAGTACACTGTAGTTGGATAGTTTGTTTAACTTATTAGATAATACCAACAATAAATAGAGTATTAAAATAAGAAACTTCATAGCTTCGAAACTAAGAAATTGACATGCAGTACGAGTATGCATGTCTAAATTTTAACTGCCTTATTTATAAAACATAAAAACAAAAGACGAATTTCTAACGGTCTATCGTTAGCAGTAAACACGTCATCGATACGTAATTTCAAAGTCTCGATCTCCATCCTAATGAAATCCCATAATAAAACAAGTTGCTAAACGCCAGGCAAAAAATATGGAATCATTCAACAATGTGGCTGAAATAGCAAAAAATTAAAAACTAATAACGTGAATACATTCAATTAAAAATCGTCCAAATCAAAGTCATTTCGAGACAGTACACCTCTCTATCTCGATCACGAAAAATTAGCTCGCATCGCTGTTCTATTTAATTGCAATAAATGTAGTTTAAAAAACTAAAAAACATGCCATTGAAGGATATCGAAGTAAAAAGTAAGAAATAATTTCTAAAATATATAGTGAGTGAAAAATACTAGTGTGTGAAAAATACTAGTATTATTGAGAAAAAGCTTCGGGCGGTTGATATACAACAACACTAATATTTTTCGTTCACAATTGTTTTGAGCTTATTTTTAAAATTATTTCCTACGTTTTAGCTCGATATCTTTTAAAAACATGTTTTTGCATTTAGTAATTTTTTCAGCTTGAGGTAATAATAATGAGGGAAATAGTGTTGTTTTAGTTTTTTGAGAGTTACAAACCTACTATACAGTGCTAAAATACTTCACAACTTTATTTACACTTAATGCCACTGTGTATTAAAACACTAGACTTGCATACTATTTTGACTTATGACTTTCTTCCACAAAGTTTAAAATTAAACTGCCCCTCTGCCGAAGATCTGCCTACTATTTATACTTCTCGGGAGATTGTCAGTCCCCGAAAAAAGCCACACACCAAACAATTATCACGGATACTAACACTCCCTTCCTGCGTTTTATGTTTCAACCACAGTCAGAATGTTTCAGCCAAGGTAGGCATCTCAACCATGATCAGCCCGGGTCGAACCACTAGCAGAACTACCCGGGGGCCATGCTGATCCCCGTTCTGCCAATTTATACCCCAATTGGTAAGGGATTTATATGCCATCAGTCATGCGGCTTCGTAGAGTTTTGTTTGCCGCACCAAACGAGGGACCCCTTCCCCTCTTTTCCCCGAAAAACAGAGGGCCCAAGTTAGGAATACGCCAAGGCAAAACCTGTTCCCCGGGGGCATCAATTACAACAGTATAATTTTTAGCATTGCCGGTGCGCATATGAACAAATGAGTATACTTACTTAGTTCAACCAAACAGTATTATTTCGAGTTGAAGCTATAAACAAATTTTTAGATTATCACCAAAGTGATTATCAAAAAATTTCAATTAAGACGTCATAACTCAAAACTTTGTTTTATTACCAAAGTTACAACACAAAGGATAGCTAAGCATTATCGTAAGAAAAACAGTTCTCAGACGAACAAAATTTCACTAATCTTGCGTCAGTAGTCCTGCGTAGTCAAATGTTTTGACATTAGGACAGCTGCAAAGAGCCACCCCGTGCAGCTACGGCTTATTTCTGTAGATGGCTTAGTGTAGCAATATGAAACCATTGCACAATATATTGTCAAAATGCTTGGCATTAAATAAGTGTACTTTGAGGAGGCATTCATAAATATGCTGAAACCTTTATCATGCAATTATTTATAATTTGTTTCTACTGTCCTAAAAGAACTGTGGTAAGGTTACAGTGAAAATTTTCTCTTTTCATTTTTGGCTTTTTTATAAAATTTTTTTTCATTAATTTATATGAACCAAATACACCAAAAATTCATTTTTGAACAAAATTGCATGTTATCGTTTTGTTTAGAAATGTCATATTTTATTTATGCGTGTATAAGTTATTTTGTTGTACCTTATATAATCGTCTCTTTCTATTATTGCCTGTTTCATTCTTATATTAAGAAAAGTTGAACAAATGTAAGTCTCGTTACGTCCTAAGCTTGAGAGAATCTTCTTATAATCATGTTTATTATTTTTATGAGTAACATGTAAGCATACTTAAGAGAACGTTTTTATAGGTACTCTTCCAAAATGTTTCTAATTTCTTTGGAGGTATAATATATAAGTATGTATGTGAAAAAGGGATGGTAGCAATCTTGTTCATAAATTGTAAAAACATGTACATCTTCAACTTTCAGGGGCTGCACAGATGTGTTCCTTAACGGCGAAGCACATGCCAACTGAAATTTATTTATTTTTTCTTTCATCACTGTTGTCCTCTTTTCATTTTTATATTATTGTTTATTAGCTACTAACCCTTGTCTGCCCGTTGCTATTTTAACCCAAGTCTAACGTCATTAGCTTTCAAGGGTTAAAAATAACACTTATTCATTAATTTTTGACTTTGAAAAACGAAATGGGTATTCTTTGCTTTTAGAGAAGCATTGGCTAAATTTTTTGGACCATAATACAAACACTTAAAAAAATGTCGATCAGCTAACAACAAAGGTTCGCTAATCACTAGATATCTATAAAAGCAAATATATGGAATTAGCAAAGATATTGATAACACTAAAAAAGAAAACAGTGTTTAAGCACGGATGAATCCGCTATTAACATACCAATTTTGATCACTTTGTAATTGCATGCTATTAGATCTTACTCCTTGAAAATCGAAAAATCATTTCCGCCGCTTATTTACCTGTATGTAAGCATAATTATTAAAGAAAATTTGACTGTTTTCTTTTGTGTTTACAGTGCCGCCCTACTAGTATTAAGCAAAATCTTTCAAATCCAAATTGGGAGCTGATGAGTAGTGTAACATTTACAAAACAGCTAGTTCTTGTTTTTTTTTTTTTTTTTTTGTTAGAAGTGTAAAGGTAATAGGAAGGAAATAGTGAAAAGGATTTATTTATTTTTCCACTTGAAGGAATTATTCAATTGAAGGAATTCATTTAGCTCTCTATTCGTTGACATATCAACAGTTGTGTTTTATTTAATGTAAATTTTATAGTTTTTAAAGCCAATAGTAAACTAGTTGCTTAAAATATACTTTTAAGTCAAATGCATAAAATACTTATTACCGAAAATAAGGCACATCGAAAATACTTTATTTATACTTTTTTTAATACAGAACTTAAATTTTGTAGTCTTTGATATTAGTAATGAAAATTTCTTATAGAAATAGTACTTCCTAGCTTACCAGTGAACCAATGAGAATTCTTACACTTGAAGAAATATAAATATAATAGATGTATAGTAGCTGAAAAAGTCATAAAACGGCTAAATTAAAATTTGAGTGTTAGCTAAAATTAACTTATGTATGTATATGCATAGATAGAAAATCAAAATAATTCTTGCCTTTTTTAATTTTTTTTTGGTTTTGGTTTTTATAAAATATATATTTGTTTTCCCTATGCACTCCCATTTCTCATTTGCATTTTTTATTTATGTAAATTTCCACACATACCAAACAATTCTAACAATTTACTTTAATTATTCAACATTTTCTTCCAGTAACAAGAAATAAAAAGAAAAAAAACTTGCTTACAGCAGATCCATAAAAAATTAATCAATTTTTGTTCTCAATATAAATATAGCTGGAAAATAAAGCAAAATACCTAAAATAATGATTTCTGCTCAAACGGATCACACAACTTCTAAATACACGTATGGAACGCCTACGATGAAAATCTTCAGAAGTGTGGCCAACTAAACAAAATTATCACCTAGGTTTTGAGTCAAGAGTTTTTGTTCTCAATATAAATATAGCCAGAAAATAAATTAAAGTACCTAAAACAATTATTTTGGTTCAAATGGAAAACATAACCGTTCTAAATATATATACATATATGGGGACTACGCTGAAAATCTCCAGAAGTGTGGCCAACTCAACAAAGCTATTATTTATTTTTTAAATAAGAATTGTATGAGCAGCGCTACTGCTCTAAGGATCACTAACGTTTGTACGCACATACAATATATACTAGTTCTAAGTTTGAAGTTTATGGTTAAATAATTAGTAATATCTGACAGTACTTACTTTTTAAGCCTATGTCGATATGTAAGCAGACATTTAATGATTTGTGTAACAAAACAAGTTAAGAAAATATTATAATTTAAAAAATAGCTCATAAAGCCCGCGATAAATTATACAAAGATTTAAAAAGAAATAAAGAATATATTATTTATTAAAGAATATAATTTTCAGAAGAACATCACAGGAGTGCTGAATATTCATTGAAATTAAATTGAAGTATTTAAATTCTGTAATTTGAGGAAAAAAAACTCTTTCATAAATATACTAAAATTTCATTGCATTACTGCAATGCTTGTAAACGGAAAGCGCAACGTGAGCTATCGTTTAGATTTTACGTTGAAGTGAGTAACTAAAATGTGTAGGAACGCTAAAGTTGTGCCACTACTGTAATGTTCACTTGCCTTGTATGACAAAAATTTCTAAGTAGTATCAGTAAATTTTGATTACTAGTTTCAACGAACAAAAAAAAATTAGTATCAGTTGCTTTGAAGCCAAATTTATGAGAGGAAGTGATATTTTCATACGCGCTATCAAAATTGGATTTTTCAATTTAAAAGCTTTGTGCTGTTTGGATTGTTCTCATACATTGTGTATGTGCATGTAGTAAATTAGTACCTATTCTAGGTTTCGCTGCTATACAATACCGGAAAACAACTATCCTGAGTAATTTGGACAATATTAATTCATTTTTAAACTAATTTCTAGGCTGTGAAGTGAAAGTATTATAGTATATTTGTGCGATTGCAAGGTTTTTGCATTTTTATATTTCCATTGCGCTAATATTTCCTTACTTTTTTCATGCTCAATTTAATACATCAAAATTTACCCTTTTTATTATCTGTTACACTTGATTTTATATTCACCTCCAATATACATACATATGTATGTTTAGTTCAAACTTCAAATTTTTTAATTGCGTGAAGGCGGCCATTAATCTATATGTTACTTGTATTTCCATTTAAAGCGGTAAAACAAGTGGCTTTTCCATAAGGAAAGGCAACGATTGATTACCGTTTATAAAACCCTTTTACTGAAAGAAAAATTGTAATACGTAATTTCATTTCTTTACCCCCATTATATTATTATTTAAGTAGGGTGTGGCCGAAAACAGCCTTTTGCATTGCGATCATTCTTGATCTATTGTGCTTCCCCTTACCTCATCACGGATTAAGTACGTCAAGAAACCGGACTAACTCCTTAAATAGGAGTGATAACGTATAAGCTTAGAGTAGCCTGTATCTCCAGTGTCCCAACGACCCACAGTAGGCGATCAAATGTTCCACTGACTCCTCACCGCAAATGTCTGTATTCAATATTCCTATTCCGTACGGATACTTGGCAGCTGTAATTATCTGTAAACGTACCTGTCAGTGTTCTGACCAGACTAATATGGTTCTGTCTTGCCAGTTCATTTAGCCTGTTGCCACATTTCAGTATATGCTTGGACGTAAAAATACAACTGCTTTCCTTATCACGAATACTTTCGCTTGGAAGATTATAGTGTCATTAGAGCAATATTTCTTGCGTGATCTAGGCTCCTCTATTTCTACTCCCCCTCCCTGAAGCGTCGTGGATCCATCTTTTTACCACTGTTATGAGCTATTCTTCCCTCATGGGGAAGATGATCCGAAAGTTCTTGATAAAGGAATGGATTGGATCTATGTGATCACTCGCTTGAAATATCAATTACGTCCTGGTTCCCTTAAAGATTGTAAGGTTTCTTTTCTCCATGTTATATATCCTCCTATATCGAGAAAATGCAATAACCTTTTCTGGTAGTTTTTCCATTTTCAGAAGCATATAATTTTTTCAGCTTCGAAATTTTCAGATAGAAAAATACTGATAAAATTCCATGTATTAGTCATACTATAATAGCGATTTTTTGTTTCGCTATGAAAAATATACGTGTTTAAAAAAGGTATAAGATATGGAATATATTCCGTTTAAGTTAGTTTCATTTAACTAATAGACTATTATATATAGGGGTTTGCCTGATGGCGGCCCTGACAGCATACTGTCATACGCATACGAGGATATTAAATCTTCCATTTAATAATCTGTAGAAGCTGTAGGGATGAGAATGCTGTAAAAGGGAATGTTGAGCACTTCTTCCGTCGGCGTCTAACTTTCTTATACAGGGTGGTGCAGAACTACTTTTATGATTTGATTTTTTATTTCAGAACTTTGTGAAAAAGGCTTAAGGAATTTAACATGGAACACTATAAATCAGAACAGCGATCAAAATTCTTGAATTTTATTTTGAAAATCAAAGGTCAATTGTTTTGAGGCAACGTGCTTATCGTCGTGTTTTTTAATGTGAGCACTGGTCCTTCAGCACCTGCAATACCCCGCCTGGTTGCAAATTTTCGACAACCTGCTACAGCAAGGCACCTTTCATGTATTAAAAGACCACGTATGGTCCGCACGGAAGAAAATATCTAACGTGTTGCGGATAGTATACAGGATAGTCCAGAAACATCAAGAAAAGACCGTTTGGCACAATTGGGGCTATCGCGGAGGTCCATTCAAAGGATTTTGACCACATTACACATGTTTCCATATAAGGTTTAGTAACGGTGGCCACGACCTTGTTGGCCGACAGACACAGCATGTCCTTTTCGTTTTGGCTAACCTACTATTTGAATTGTAACTTGCTAGTACATCCATAATGGAATTCAGTAAAGTACTTAACGATTGAAATTGATGGTGCAGAGTTCCCATAGCATTCATCAAGATTTTCCTTGGTTTGATGATGGTTTTCTGACAAAAAAAAATACTGCTTAATCCACACAAGAATTTCTGTGGATGAAATAAATGAAAATTAATAGTAGGACTGTAAGAGACTTCGTTGCGAGTTGTCCTAGAAGCTGGAAACAGGAAAAAAGTACATACTAGGCTATTCAATCAACCAAACACACAAAACACGCAGAACTCTAAACAATTTTCATATGATATTGTGGTTAAATCCCACAAAAACTTGAACCAGGATTCCAAACCTCAAAACTCCGATCCAAATTTTATTAATCTAGAGGCAACTTTGCAGACGCTTGTTCAATCCATAAACACTTTTACGGTTTCTATGACAACCATGATGCAGGAAATGCTAAAAATGCAATCCTCTATTTTACAGGCAATTTTAAACAAATGATTTGTTTAAAAATATGTTTCTGGAACGCAAATGGCACCCGCCAACACAAAAATGAACTTGAGGACTTCCCTATGGAAAAGCAAATCGATATAACAACGATGATTGCTGAAACTCGTTTGACAACCAACAGTTATATAAAAATTAATGGCTACACGCTATAACACTAAAGATCCAAATGGAAGATCTTATGGAAGCTCTGCAATTTTAATAAAAACCAGAATTAAGTACTATTTACTGAACGAGACACGTGAGGAGTATCCCCAAACAACTAATATATGCATTGAACATTTCCATGAAAAAATTGTTATTTCCTCGATTTACAGTAACAGAAGATCAATACTCACATTTTTGCAAATCACTTGGTCCTCGATTTTTAGCGGCAGGTGACTATAATGCTAAGCACACTTTTTGGGAATCACGGTTAATTCCCCGAAAGGTCGTGTACTTTTCGACACTATTTCCAAAATGGACTTAGATCTGGTTTCAAGCAGACATCCCATATATTGGCGGTCATACCGGTGAAAGACCCAGATGGTATAGATTGTAGAGTTACATAAAATTGTCCTTTAGAATGGGTGCAAGTGGAGCCTTCATAAGATTTGTCGTCAGTTCACTCACCCACTATAATCTCTATATCGTTCCCCCAGGAGGGTGGTTCCCCTTTTAGTGACTAGGCGTTGATCGCCACTAGAGCCAAATGGCTAAAATATAAAAAAAAATATTTGAGTAATCATTGTACGAAAAATATTGCCTTGAGAACCCCTGAGGATATTGATGTGTCAATTAAAGAATTTTCTGAAAACCACAAACTAGCCGTACAACATACTACCACTAGCCATATAAGATGCAGAAATGAAAACAATAGAACTTATTCGTCTGAAATTGAGCAACTTCTGTCAGAAAAAAGAAGAGTTAAAAGAGAATGGCAACTTCACAGGTCTCCCCAGCTTCCAGTTAAGCTACGGGAATGCATAACTCAGTTAAGAAATCTTTAGAGTGCATTCCCTTAAAACATATTTGCAAAACCTTGGTGGTACTCCTAAATCTGACTATTCCTTGTGGAAAGCGACAAAAGGTCTGAAAAAACCTGTAAGAGGTCAGCCACATTTGCAAACTTCAACTGGGGACTGGACAAGAACTAATTTTGAAAATTGGATGGTGTATGTTAATAATTTGAGAATCGTTTTTACCACAAATGATACTGCTGTTAGACCACCAATGTCTTTGAGACTTAATTTTAGCGACGTCGAAAACATTATTATTAACACAAATCCCAGGAGACCTCCAGGTATTGATAAGGATTGATAGGGATGGCTTTAACGCCTTCACTAAACAAAAGCGGCAACGTTATATCAAAACGATAAAAAACAAAATTAGCAAACGAATGAATAAAAATACCCTGGTTATTTTAACAGCTGGACGTTGTGTGAGATTTTTGTGTTTTGTCTACATTGTTTTCTATTACAACTTCACTGTGAAAAGCATTATCAAAATTTAATTTTCCAATAGCAATTGCGCTGCGCTGTGTTGGTATGCTCCATACAAAATGCATTTCCATGAAAAATATACTTGCCGCTCTTGTTTAGGGATGGTTGTCACATTGATGCGAAAGTCACTCTGTTATATGGTGCTATGGAATTCAATTATGAAACACCGCCTCAACATTTAATTAAAAAATTTAAATACGCAAAACCAATTTCTTCGAACAATTACTGCAGCTTCACGGTACGTAAAAACTTACGAATTCATAAGGATCTATGTGTACCATTGGCAAAAGCCTAATTTTTTAAGTTCGTAATAAGGTATATCAGTATACTGGAACTTTACCTAAATCCTTTTGCACGCAATATGGAAGATTTTACCGATATAGTTCCTGCACAATAAAACTGTTTGGCCGAACTTAAGTAAAAAGCAGATCTTTTTTATGCTTAGTATTAAGATTTGAATACTTATTGTTAGTTCATAGTTCAAATAAAATTAAAAAATATGGCGGATGGTTGAGAAGCTGAAGGTCCTTTTGGACAGGAGGAACGAGCCAGATTCTAAATGCAACAACTGTGGTAGAACCCAGAAAACGAAATAGGTCTATCTCGCCGCCAGCAGCAAGCAAAAAGACATTTGCGATTGTGACTTGAACTTGCAAGAAATGTGTTCTGTAAATCGCAATCGCCGGACTCTTGGCAAGTTTAAATCACAAGATTATCAAAGTGAACTGATGAATTAACACTAATATAAACCTTACTCACCTAAACATAAAAAATAAATTTGGCATTTTCAAGTCGCCTGGCGGATTTGAAAACTTGCGAGTGTGAGTACATGCCTTTATTATGATTTTAGCATAGAAGGGGAGCCAAGCACAATAATGCAGACGCTTTCTCGAGACGACCATGCAACTAAGAGTGCACACGTTGTATGAAGGATGAACAGAAGGGGTGCGTCATTGATGTTTAGCTTACACAGATCGATACCCGTGGAGACTGGCCAACATTGCAGAAGGGTATTTGCGAAAATAGAGGAAGTTATAAGACATATCCACAATGAAATATCACCTGAGAACCCACTTGCTAAGATGTATGAGATGCAGTGGCGTACCTTGCAGCTGATAGATGGCTGCTTATACCGTATATGGGAAAGTACAGACGGAAAAACAAAGTCGCACTTAACAGTCGTACCAACGTCTAAGATACCCAAAATTTTAAAAGAATTCCGTAATGGTGCTGGTGATTTTGCAGTGAATAAAACTGTTGAAAAGCTAAAGTAAGCTTTTAACGGGGTAATATTCGCCAATCGGTAGCCGAGTGGATATCAAATTGCTTACAGTGTATATCGCAGCAAAAGGTCCAGTGCGACAAACTAGAGCACGGATGCAGCAATATAATTCAGGTTCACCATTTGAGCCAATTGCTATGGATGTTCCCAGTCAGTAACACCGGTAATGGTTACGGTCTTGTGGTAATGAATTATTTCAGCAAATGGCCAGAGGTATACCCAATGCCAAATCAAGTAGTTCAAGCCGTGTTGAATGTGTTTGTCAACAACCGGATATGCCGATATGGCGTACCAATAGAACTACTCTCCGATCAAGATGGGAATTTGGAGTCTGCCATCTTCAAAGAAATGTGTGAGCTCTATGGTGTAAGAAAAACCTGGACAACACCACTTAAATCGCAATTCGATTTAATAGTTGAAGGATTTCACTGAACGCTGGAAGAGTACTTAAAGAAAGCGGTGAGCAATCATTAAAGGACTGAACACATTCCCAATTTCTTTCTGGCATATAGGTCAGCCGTGCACGGCTCGACTTTCAGAATACCATCGAAAGTTGTTTTCGGATCAGAGCTAAGATTGTAAAGCGATTTGGTATTGCTTCTACGCCAGAAAATAACTATACTACGGTGCCTGAACAAGAGAAACAATACCTAAACAATTTGCATGAGTTTTTGCGTAATGGTTTCCTGGAAGGAAAATTGTTTCTAGTTTTTAACCCACAACGGAAGAAAGGACTTTCTCCCAGACAGCATACCCATTGGGAAGGGTCATATAAGGTGATTAAAAGAATAAACGATGAAGGTGGTACACTTAGAATGCGACCTGTGCACAGGAGTTGCACAGGTCGCAACTTTTTGCCATAAGTTTATAGCCATATAGACAAACCCCTTGCTTAGACTAGAAAAATAATCAAATCTTCAGCTGGGCGACAACTAGCTGTTTCGTAGTCGCTACACTACTCATCAGCATCCATTTTCGTATTTGAACTCGGGTCTTGACGCATCATGAACGACTGCCTTAAGCACTCACTCGCTAACAGTAAACACTGTACAAACAGTGCGGGCAATTGATAAAAGGTATACATGATTTAATGAGATGAATATAGACAGTTGTGAAAAAGATTTACATCAGCACCTGCCTTGCGGCCTTATCTGATGATGGACCAGTTCTGCGGACTGAACTATTCACGATTCACCAGCGCCCCCGTGTGGCTTGCTAGGCTCACATAGGTAGCAATTTATTCCATATGTTTGTAGCCATATGAGCAACTTCTTTTTGAAGAGTTCGGGCCTTCTAATCCCTCCTGTATGCAATTTCCCAGCAATCAATGGAAGCCAAGGCCTAGTGAGTTTGTAGGCGAACGCCCACTAGCAGCATCAGCCCTTAAATCGATTCCCCCGTCAACCATCACCACTAGTTCCTCACAGTGCAGGTATCTGTTGTAAAGGCAACAAATCCTAAGCAGTTTGTTAGTCCCAAGCAATTAATAAGGATACTAACACCCCCTTCCTGCGTTTTAGGTTTCAACCACAGCCAGAACGTTTCAGCTAAGGTAGGCACCTCAACCATGATCAGCTCGGGTTGAACTGCAAGTACAACCACCCGGGAGCCATGCTGATGCCTGTTCTGCCAATTTATACCCTTGGTAAGGGTTTCGGAAGCCAACACAAGTCATGCGTCTTCCTAGAGTTTTATTTGCTACAACAAACGAGGGATCCCCTCTATACCCGAAAAACAGAGTGCCCAAGTTAGGAATACGCCAAGGCAAAACATGTTTTCCGGGGGGAATATGAGTATAGACTGAATAATTCAATAGCTCTGTGGCTGCGTGGTTAAGGCAGCCGTCCGTGGTGCGTCCTAGCCCGAGCTCAAATCCAAAATGGGTGCTGATGAGTAGTGTACTGTGAAAGAATCTTTCTTAAAAAAAAATTAAGGGAAAAAAAACTTGAACTAAAACCCCATGCACAAATGTATAAAAACCAAAAATATAATTTGAAAAATAAAAAGTTTAACAAAAACATCAATAAATTAATATCGTGTCTTTTTGATCATTTTGGTAGTATCAATGTGGTTACCTTGCCAGTTGCATGAAATTAAAACAATTTAAAAAATAAATTAATAAAAAAAAATTTATAGAAAAACAGAAAATATGCCTTGTTTCATTTTTAAACAATTTCAGTACCAAAAAAAAAAATACGGTCTTTAGACATGGATTCGTGCAGTTTACACAAATTCATAATTTGAAGGCAAAAAATGAAAGTATGAAAAAATAATAAAATCATTAGAAAAAACATTGGAATTAACAATACCCATTGAAAGCTTATGGAAATTCTCTTACTAAGGGTAGTGCTGGAAAAGTAAAAAAATTAAAGCTCCAGTGATTTGTTTTTCCGTTTTGATTTATAAAACTAACTATTTATTTGAGTTTTTGGGATTTTTTTATAATCCTTTTTAAGTTCTATAAGTATTTAGATATGCAAACACGTCTTTTGTTTTGTTGTACCAGAAGAAGCATCTTCTTACATATAGCATTATGAGTTCGGTGCGAATATCCCTATTCTTATTAATACAACAATAAACAATGTTCGTGTACCCTACAAATGCAAAAATAGTCATATAAGTATGAAATGAAGTCATGATATGAAAACACGAAATTTCATTTTTTACAATAATTATAAAGGGAAAATAAAAACCTACATCGCAGAAAATAATACACATATATACATACATGCATATCATGTATACGCTTAACATACATACGTATATGCATGTTTAGAATGAAAATTATAATTCCCAAAAAAAACTTTTAGCCATGATACAAAAAACAAGGTAGCCGCTTCGCTACAACAATGCAACAATAATAAAAACAACAGATATTTTGTTTGTGTAAAATGGCGAATTCACACTTAAGCAGTCAAAAGTAGTTGAGAAAGAACATGATACAAAAAACAAGGTAGCCGCTTCGCTACAACAATACAACAATAAAAAAAACAACAGGTATTTTGTTTGTGTAAAAAGGCGAATTCACACTTAAGCTGTCAAAAGTAGTTGATAACGAACATGTAAAAAATTTTAAATGGCACCGAAAAAGGTAAACAAAACTTGACAGAGAAAGCGCCGCCATATTAATCGAATTCGCCTGAATTCGCCGATGCATCCACCTAATAATTAATTCGCCTTGAGAAAGAACATGTAAAAAAATTTAAATGGCGCGAAAAAGGGAAACAAAACTTGACAGAGAGAGTGCCGCCATATTAACGGAATTCGCCGATGCATCCACCTAATAATTAATTCGCCTTGGGAATTATTGAAAACAAGAAGAGCAACAAACATATGTACGTATGTATGTACATATGAGCAATACATATTGATGCATGCATGATACAAAAAACAAGGTAACCGCTTCGCTACAACAATAAAAAAAACAACAGGTATTTTGTTTGTGTAAAAGGCGAATTCACACTTAAGCTGTCAAAAGTAGTTGATAACGAACATGTAAAAAATTTAAATGGCGCCGAAAAAGGTAAACAAAACTTGACAGCGAAAGTGCCGCCATATTAATCGAATTCGCCTGAATTCGCCGATGCATCCACCTAATAATTAATTCGCCTTGGATGCATGCTAAAAGCAAGGCGAATTAATTATTAGGTGGATGCATCGGCGAATTCGGTTAATATAGCGGCACTCTCTCTGTCAAGTTTTGTTTACCTTTTTCGCGCCATTTAAATTTTTTTACATGTTCTTTCTCAAGTACTTTTGACTGCTTAAGTGTGAATTCGCCATTTTACACAAACAAAATATCTGTTGTTTTTATTATTGTTGCATTGTTGTAGCGAAGCGGCTACCTTGTTTTTTGTATCATGATAATTCCTATCAACAAAACTCAAATAAGAACATGTACACATCATATTTAAATATTTACGCATTTGCGCATGAATGTTTGTGCAAGACATTCGTAAGTCAGAAAAGTATCAACTCTAGTATGGTAATATACGGTGGTATTAAAAGTAAAAAGTTGTGAAGTAACAAACAAGTGTCTGTGTCATTATTTCGTTTGAAAGTGAATAATCTGCAAAGCTTTTTTAAGGTAAAAACGTAATTTGTTGAAATCGGTTTAAGTTGTACATAGTGAATTAAATTGTTACCACTACACACAGGATTTTTCATTTGCTTTAAATCATGCAATGCCCTCAAGGGTAATAGCTCTTATACATTTACATATGGACTGTTCTCTTTGTGGAGACCCTTACTTGCCTTGATTGTCTAAGTGTAGAGCAACTTATTTACATTCCTATGCAACACGATATATCTGCCCATTTTTGTGTTAATCTTTCCATAAACATATTCATATACATGATCATATTTATATAAAAGTAAATTTCTATGCAGTACATATCTAAATAATAAACAATATATTTATGTGTATGTAATTATACCTATACTTTTTTATTTGTAGATAAGGAATTCAACTTTATGCGATGGAATCATTAATGAAATATGTGCCTTTTGTTGACTTTCTTTTAAAGATAGATGAAGAAAAATATTATAAATTTGCTAAGATAAAAAAGTGGATTCTATCAAAAAAACCGTAAGTCAAGCAAAAATACCCAACACTTTAATTCTGCAGTTTCTTAAATAAACATTTTTATACAGCTATTCTACAGCCGTTCTGAAAAAAACTGAAGATGCCGTTTTAATGCAGTACAAAAACTTACTTCTGGAAAATAAAGTGGTAAATACACAAAAAAATTGATTTATGTATTCAATGTTTTTTGCTGGGAATTTATCTACAAAATTTGCCGTTATTTTAAATTTTTTCAAAAAGTATATATTTATCCATCAATAACTATCTTGTCCCTTCTAAAGTAACCCCCTCAAATATAATACACGTATTATTCCAGCGTTTTTTTTTTTTTTTTTTATTTTGTCCAAAAACTCTGTGTGAACTGGTGCGTTATCATAAAATTCATTATAACGTAACTTCAAGGTAGTACTCCTCATTGACCGTACGACCTTGTGGCAAGAACTCATGATGCGCCACGGCATTGCAGTCGAAAAAAACAGTGAGCAAAACCTTCACATTTGACCGAACTTGTCGTTCTTTTTCGGTCTTTTATGCATTTTTTCGAATATTAAAAAATCGAATAGCACACAAACTGACAATCCAAAATGGCTTATATTGCCAACATGTATGACATGTGTACCAACATAACAAGAACAAAATGCGAAAATCGAACATACGTAACTCACGAAATTTGAAAATTTATCAGACCTCGTACATCATGTTTTTGGAAAATATACATATGTATGTATCTATGTACATTATTGAGTTTATACGAAGAAATTTTTTGCGAATAACACCCAATTTTTACGGTGGTTTTTTCAAACATCTTTAAGTCATGTCTTGTGATGTCATATTTGTAGACCAATTTGATAGAAAAGAAAGGGGATGGAAAATAACGTACAAACTAACAGTGGTAGTATAAGCACTAAACGTGCAAGAAAGAGTGTAACAGAAAGTATTGCGAAAACTCTTTAACTATAATGATACACATTATTTTTTGTACAAATAAGATGCTGCTGTTTTTTACATTGACTACCACACTCAACTTATCAAAACAAAATATTTATGGTGTTATTTTAAAGGCAAACAACCCTTGTGAAAATTTACAGTACAACAAACACATGTATTTGTACTCGTATATACAAAAGCACACGTGGTTCGTCTAAGCGCGTGACATTTTTTACCCATTTTTTTATTTATTTTTGTTTTTTTTGTTTTTTGTTTAAGTCTTGTCTATTTTTTTCATAAGAAGTAAAACAATTATATATGTTAGAGTCATATATCGGCAGACATTCACTGTATGTAAAAAAGTAGAAATAACCATTAGTATAAGATTAGTCGTATGATTCTTTTATGCTAAATATTATCAAGGCGAATTCAGTACCAGGTGGCCTTATTAGTAAAATATTACAACACAAAACACAACATTCAGTTTGCCCTCCAACAAAACCAATTTAGCATAAATATACTGAATTCGTCTTGGCCTTATTAGTAAAAGAATACAACAGCACAAAAATTAAAATGCAGTTTGTCCTATCCAACCTTATCAATCTTTTAAATATATACTGAATTCATCTTGGTTACTATTATCACTACCAAGAGAATTTGGATATATTGGAAATCACTATTGTCCATGATACAAAAAACAAGGTAGACGCTTCGCTACAACAATGAAGAAAAAACAACAGTCATTTTGTTTGTGTAAAAGGCGAATTCACACTTCAGCTGTTAAAAGTAGTTGATAAAGAACTTGTACAAAAATTTAAATGGCGCCAAAAAGGTAAACAAAACTTCCCCAGCTGAACAATCCTAGGCGAATTTAGATTTTGACATTCATCATTCATCCACCTAATAATGAATTCGCCATGCTATTGTCGAACAAAAAACCTGGGTACACAAGACGGAGCATAAAAAGCATATCCATGTTTTCTTCTGTATGTACAAATGTATAATTACATATATAAGTGCAGTTCAGAGAGTGCTGAGTGTCGCTCGTACTAGTTAATAGAAATGCATAAACTAACCGTATTAACATGAAAGTTTTATTACGAAACGAAAATAAAAACTAATTTATCACATCTTATCAATAGCATAAATGAAATATTCTAATAGCCTATTTACACCAAAGCGAAATCTGCTCATTCGAGATTTCAAACCAAATCTAGTAGATTTTGAGAAGATTTCCCATACAAAATGAAATCTACTTTATGAGTAGATTTCGACGAAATCTCCTAAGCGATGCAACTGTGATTTCTTGCAAAAAGTACTTAAAAATACTACGCTGTAACAAAAAATGCACTTTAATGTGGTGTATGTAGTCTCTGGGCACAAAAAATATACACTATATGTTGCGGGGCGAATGCATGAAACCAAATGCATGTAGTTTGTCTTTTCTTGTTTAGCGGTTTTCGTTCTTTGTATTAAATTTAAAATGCTTTTAAATATAATACTATTGTATTTAAATATAATACTTGTTGCGGGGCGAATTCATGAAACCCAAATGCATGTAGTCGCCCATATGGCTAGCTGTGATGGTTAGAAAAATTACAAGTCCCAAACAAAAAAAAAAATTTTGCGTGAGACGTAGGGCATATAAAGGACGGAAGGAGGACCAAATAACCACCTACGGTCGAGTCCCTAAACACTAACAAGCTAATGTTCCCATAGGCCATAAATGTTATAGAGCCATTGCTCCGGCCTATGTCAGGTTCAGGTACGTACATATGCGTCAAATAGACATGCATTCATATGTACGTACATACATATGTATGTATGTATATGCATAGAGGACCTGGAAATAAAGAAAAAAAAAGAGTATCAAATATAGAAAAAGCATTGAAAAGATACTTATAAAAACCTGCTTCCCAGAGTCTGCCATTAGAATGATGGAAATCCGAGTCGAAATTAGCTGCAAATAGGAAAAAACAAAAATATAATTAGAAAGTAAGATACTTACCATCATGTGCTTGCAAGAAAAATGAACAGAATGATGAGGCCGTGTCTACACGAATATAAATGTGTGAGCCAGAAAATAGTGACTGGGGGTCTCCATTAGCCATGAACATGGTATGAGCATCATGGCGAACATCGCAAATGGCTAATGTGGACCGCTCATGGCCATGTTTCGTTCATGCTCTGACATCGATGCTCGAGCATCAATGTTCGCCATGAAGTTGGCCATCACGTACAAAAATACACAAAATGGCGCCGAATTGAACACTTTGATAAGGTAAATCCGAACATACGTATTCGCCACATACAGAATATGAACTTTTTTTTACACTCGCTCTGCCGACGTTATGTTCATGCCATGTTCAAGTCGATGGCACGTGAAGACACAGCGTAAGTCAGCTGAGTTTTGGGACAGTAGCAGCCGGTGCGTAAACTCAGAGTTGTAAATTTCATTCATATTTAGTATTGATTTTTAAAAAGATTTCGCATGTAAACAAAGAGTAAGGTAAAAATAAAAATTTAACGGTTTCTTGCTAAATTTTATGAGATCCTGGTAGATCACAGCATAAGTGTATGCAGAAAGGCTAAATAAATAAAGTTAGCCAATATGGCGTAAATGCTATAAAATAATGTGATCAAAAATAAATATTCTTTTTTTTTTTAATATAACTAATATACAGAAAATTTGGAATAGAAAAAATGGAGTTTAGCGCGAAAATTTAGGATAGAATTAATAAGAAAAAAATAGAAACCGTAGAAAAAAAAACCAGTTAGTTCGATGTAGTTTTGAAGTAACTTTGTTATGAAGACAGTTCGGTGAAAAGATTTTGTTGGCTAGTTAGTTAGAAAGAAAATATAAGAGAAAGCGCACATACTGTATAGAAGGTAAATAAAACAGATAGCAAAAACTGAAAAAGTAACAAGTGCTTAGTGGTCACCAAAATAATCCTGAAAGAAGATCTAAGGAAAGGGTCTGGCAAAGAAGACAGTCCGCGTCCAGGAAAAAAGATAAAAAGATCCTACGTAAGTAATATGAGAAAAGTAAAGTGGGGAAATAAGTATATAATTAGGATATTCGTTTGATCCTATAGCTGGCAAAATGAACACCCTGTGAGCTTGGAAGGAAAAGGTTGTAAAAACGAAGTAAGGTTCAGCGATTAAGCCAGGTAGGAGGTCTATATTTAAAATTAAAAAAAAAAAATAAATAAAATCGAAAGAAACTGAAGGAATGCTGATAAAAAAGTAGAAACTGCCATATTGGGGTTATACGAGAACTTTCGTGATGAAAATATGTGTGTTGTCTAGAGAGAAAAAGAAGAAAACTTTAAATTTTTGCAATTGATTTTATTTTTTTTTTTTGTGTAACTACAGAAATCACTTAGCAGAAGATTCCCTCGTCTATTATTATATTATGTGCTAACGAGAAGTGAAAATACATTGCTAATGGGAAATTAAAAGACTTTGCTAAGATTATAAAATATTTACAATTTTTTTTATGTGATGTGTATGTGTATATGTGCTTATTTTACATTAGAATAAGTATTGTGTATATGAAACTTTATCCGGTCCCGCGATTGTTGAAAAAAAGCTAGCGTAATTGAGAAGAGATCAATAGATAAAATAGGTATAAATATAGTAGTCAGATACATACAGAGTCCGGATGTTAAATTTGAATTTGCATATTGCAAACGAAAAGGTTTTAGTGAGATCAGGGAGCTCCTTTATTTCCGGCCAAGAAACCATATTTTTGTATTTTGAGTCAAGCCAATTATTTTGATTGTATTCCGGCGCTGTAACAAAGTGGCCATATTTATATCTATAGGTGTCTCGGTGTAAATGAAATAAAACGGAAATAGAAAAATTTGGTTATATTATATGAAGAAACATCTCGGGGCTGAATGTCAAAATAATTTTATTATAAGCAATATATGTATTTTGGTTAGGTTATTGTATATTCCATGTCAATCTGAATAGGATATTTCTCTTATTGGTATACAAACCGTAATTAGTAATTAAACAAAATGAATAAAGTTGTTAATATGTTGATATTGTTATAATTGAACATGAGTGAATAAATTTATTTCGAAGGGATTGTTGGCGTTAGATGAGGTGAAGTAAGACGGGTTGAGGGGCCATATTACAATATGAAGCGGATGCTAATGGCCAGGTAGGGATATGGGCGACCGGAGAATTCCAGCTACTCCCCGATAATTAAATGTTCCAATTGTAAGTAAATGTTTTGTTGTAAATGTCAGGTTTTGGCAGGAACGTACTTATGTTCTTGTTTTTTTTCTTTTGTTCGTACGAGTGGTCAAAATGGGTTGAGAACACCGCCCCTGAACAAACCGCTGAGTCTGTCTGGAGCACGACCACCAATAAGTTTTCGTATTTGTAACAAAAAGAAAATGGCGCCCAAACAAATATAAGTAATAATTAGTGTAGAAGAACTAAACACTATGCAATAAACCAATAATTTAATCAATAGCCCAACATATGTAGTTCAGCAGCAAAGAAAGAAATTGTTACTAATGTCGTATCCGTTTTGTCAATGTGTCAAAAGTCCGTTGTGCGAATAAGTTACAATCTCTCGACTTAATGTTGGATACACATATGACCAGTGCAAGCAGAGATGGCGATTGTTCTGAGTTGCTTACACTTAGTGTTGCTAAGTGTTAACACTAATTGTACGTCCGATCTTTGTAAATAGTTTTTTTTTTTTGTTTCTGTAGTTTCAGTCTGAGTTTTTATTTGTGCAGCAGTTGTAAAATGAACCGATATCCGTTCAAGTATTGTCTTGAAGTCCGTTGTGTCGTTTCAGGTTACTAACTGGCCTCTGAAAATACATGTAGGAATGTTACAGAGCACAAATCGAAATGTTGTCAAGAATTAATATTGCCTTTGATTAGTATTATTTTTGGAACCTATGATTAACGGCTCGTCAAGAGGGTCATAAGATAATATAAACCGTCAATTCCGCCGCTAATCCCAACAATCCCGATATGATATTAACGTCAAGAAATCTTAAAAACTGAAAAGCGTAGAAATTTAACAGAAAATTTTCGTGCTCAGAATAAGAGTATATATTTTGTTTTAATTCAGTTCTTTCGTATACCTATATATTTTCTTTATTTGTTCAATTTTTCTAATCTAAAACTTATTTCATTATTCCAAACTTCCTTTTAGCACACCCAAAATTATATTTTATTATTCAAAAATTATTTTGCTTATACAAAAAAAAAAAAAAAAAAAAAAAAAAAATATTTTTATTATTTAAAATCTATTTTATCATTTATTTTTATTATTTAAAATCTATTTTATCATTTATTTTTATTATTTAAAATCTATTCTATCATTTATTTTTATTTAAAATCTATTTTATTATTTATTTTTATTATTTAAAATCTATTATCCTATTATTCAAAATTTATTTATTTTATTACTATTATTCCAATTTATTTTCTATTCAAGCATTATCTAAGTTATTTTATTTCTATTCAATTTTCTGTGTTTATTATTCACAATTTAATTTTATTGTTCGAAGTCAATATCTTTTTACATTCTTATTAGCACTATATTGATTACTTGTCGTTTATTTATTTTTGCTAGTAGTTTCGAGTAATAATCAATTAGTCGATTTTTTTGTGGATTAACGTACTAGTTTGAGCTTTTACAGATACAACTTTCTTTATTTTTGGTTAATTCTTTGGAGTTCAATTTATTTATTTTTATATCATTTTAATTCTGTTTCGTGAACACATCAAAAACAATTAATTAAATTATATTAATAATTGGCATTAAAACAAAAAGTATTTCAATAGAAAAGTTAAGAGTTATGAACACAGGTTCTAAATATCCCACACGAAAAAGAACCCTAAAAATAAATCAATTGAACGAATCAGTCAATATTCCGGAGAAGCAAAGAAAGGTGGTTCAGAATAGAAATAAAATGGAAGCAGAAAATATTAGGGATTTGTCAGGTACGATAAACACACCACCAAATCATTCACAGAACACACAGGCTCGATTGCCCGTAGTGGAGGCAGGAACTTCTGCAAGTGGCTCTACAGGTCTAGCTACTGGCACAGCATTAAACACCAATAGATTGGCAACTCAAGCTAATGAAAACAGCCTTGATGAAAAACTCAAAGCCATAGTTCAAAATGAAATTAGTGATATGAGGAGATCTATAAGTGAGCTAAGTAGGCTAGTAAAAGAAATGTCAGAAAATGGAGTTCGAAGTCAGGGGTCGAATAATGTGCATCCAATCAGTAACAATAATAACAGTGAAAATAGTTGGGGTAGACCCATAGGCTTAGACAATAGACTTACCATTCAGAACCGGAATCAGGAGACAAGTTTTGGTAACGCAAATAATAATTTCCTCGAAAGCATGACGCGAAATCAGGGATTCGTAGGCGTAGATCCAGGGACCGAAAATAGATTCACCCACGGTAGTCATGTGGTACCTGAAAATGCGAACCGAAGTTCCGAAAAGATTAATATACATGTGGATAAATGGGGAATAATATTTAATGGTAATAATTCTCACATGAGTGTTGAGGACTTTATCTTCCGAATAGAGCACCTCCAGGCTCATTATGGCATCAGTTGGGATGAGATTTTGAGAGATTTTCATCTTCTAGTTTCTGGACCCGCAAAAGATTGGTATTGGCTTTTGATACGCACACGGAATGGACTTCAATGGCCAGCGTTTCGGGCAGAACTATTAAACCAATTTCAGACCAAAACATCGAATTTTGAAATTATGCGAGATTTAGTTGAGCGCAAACAATTACCGAATGAATCTCTTGATGGATATTTTCACGCTATGAACAAATTAAGATCGAGATGAATGCAAAGTATTTCAGAGTATGATATGATTAAGATAGTGAAAAGAAACTTGAGAGAAAGTGTAGCTAAAATCGTGTATCCTATAGCTGTAGCATCAGTTGAACAGTTAAGAATTGAATGTTTGGAAGCCGAACGAAACTTTCTAAAAAGAGAACATAGAAATTTTGGTCAACCCATGAGACCCTTCAAAGCTGTAAGCGAGATTAATTATCAAGAAACAGAAATAGAACAAAATGAAAGTAGTGAAATGGTAGACGCAATGAATGTGAACCAGTCTCGAGCAAATTTGGTTTGCTGGAATTGTAAAGCGTCAGGACATAGCTTTAGAAATTGCGATTCAACCGAACGAGCGTTGTTTTGTTTTAAATGTGGCAAGCCGGATGTAATTGCACCAAATTGCCCAGATTGTCAGCGGGAAAACTCATTGAGGGACGTGCGAAACAGGGGGAACCTGCGTCCATCAAAAGCCCCCCAGGACAATTAAAAGGCCGTAACAAAGCTGAAGTAAGCAACCTTTCCGAATATATGCCGCACCTAAGACATGAATTACCTATGAGCATTAGGAAAAAATATTATGAGCAAATTAAAGCAAAATTATTTAATACTGAAAAGCCTCAAAAACGTCTTTCGAAACGAATTATAAAAATACGAGAAATCTATAAAAAGAAACGGCAAGCTAGAAAACAAATGATTGAGTCAGTGAGTAAAGCAGAAAATAGTCAAAAAGACCCGCGAGTCTTTGTGAACGTAGAAATAAATGGCAAACTTATAGACGGACTATTAGATAGCGGAGCATCTGTTAGCATACTAGGCAAGGGATGCAGAGAAATAGTTGATGAGTTAGAACTGGAAATATCACCCATACTTTCGAATGTAAAAACTGCAAGTGGTCAACACCATAGAATATTGGGCAAAGTAAATGCATTCATAAATTATAGTAATCAGAGTAATAGCATAGATCTTTACTTGTGTCCGGAACTTGAACAACCATTATATTTAGGTATAGATTTTTGGCGAACCTTCAATTTAGCACCAGATTTAGTAAGAGCAGAAGAGTTAGAAATAAATAAAATTGTAGAAGATTTTAATATAAGCAAACAGGCAAACAAATTAGAACCACATGAGCTAAATACAGAACAAAGAAAAAAATTAGAAGAAGTCATAGCAGGGTTTGATACATTTGAAGAGAAAGGATTAGGCAGGACTAAATTGGAAAAACATGTCATTAAGTTGTGAGTTAAGTTGTTAAGTTAAGTGCAGAACCAATAAAAGATAAACATTATCCGATCTCACCAGCGATTCAAGAAATTATGTATAAGGAAATTGATAAAATGTTGGAACTAAATGTCATAGAACCAAGCGAAAGCCCGTGGTCGAATAGGACTACTATAGTTCGGAAACCTGGTAAAAATCGATTTTGCTTAGACGCGCGCAAATTAAATAAGTTAACCGTCAAAGATGCGTACCCATTACAAAATATTGATGGAATATTGAGTCGAATAGACGAAACTTATTTTATAAGTAGCGTGGATTTAAAGTATGCGTTTTAGCAAATAGAACTTGATGAAGAATGTAGACCATATACAGCTTTCACAGTAGCGGGTAGGCCATTGTACCAATTTCGAGTTATGCCATTTGGTCTATGCAATGCTGCTCAAAGATTATGTAGATTGATGGACAAAGTAGTCCCACAGCATTTAAAAGACAATGTTTTCATATACTTGGATGACTTACTTGTTATTTCAAATGATTTTGAGAAGCACCTATATCTGTTAGAAGAAGTAGCCAAATGTCTAAAGAAGGCAAATTTAACAATAGGGTTAAGTAAGTCACAATTTTGTTTCCAAAGACTTAAGTACTTAGGATTTATTATAGGGGGCGGAATGTTGAAAACCGACCCAGATAAAGTTCAGGCCATAAAAGATATAAGAATTCCCAAATCTGCGCGTGAAGTACGTAGCTTTTTAGGTACTGCTGGCTGGTACCGCCGGTTTATTAAAAACTTTTCTGTTACTTCTGCTCCACTAACAGATACGTTAAAGAAAAATAAGAAATTTCAAATGACAACTGAAGCAATCAGTTCATTCGAAAACTTAAAAAAAGCGCTTACCTCCGCACCAGTCCTGCGACATGCTAATTTTTCGAAACACTTTTATATTCAATGCGACGCTTGTGACTATGGAATAGGAGCGGTTCTGTTTCAAACTAATGCTGAAGGTGATGAGCATCCAATTGCATTCCATTCACAGAAGCTAAATGCTTGTCAGCGGAACTATACCGTAACCGAAAAAGAATGCTATGCGGCTGTAATGGCAGTAAGAAAATTTAGACAATATGTCGAAATGATGCCATTTACTATCATAACAGACCACCAATAAGTTTTCGTATTTGTAACATATAATGCTGGTGTATTCAGTCTCTGATAATATTGCATTGTCAAACCCGCATGCATAAATTATTTTTGAGCAAATGAAATCTTGCTAGATGTCAAAAAACGGTGGTGTAAACGATATAGATTTCGTTGTAGATTTCAATTCAAATCTACTAGATTTTGAGTTGGTGTAAATGCGCTATAAGTTAAAAAGTAAACAATTTTATCTTTCAAGCAAATAATTTGCTTGCTTGAAAAATGTTTATTTTATTTATTTAACTATATGGCTGCAAATAAATTGCAATGTATAGGATGCACAGCTAGGGCGGACTAACGAAGACCTTATATCCACGATGGTATTAACAATAATTTGCGCTGTGACTAATAACGACTTATGCCTTCACATAAGAAGTTGCCACCTGGCTAACAAAGAAACACCTCAAAAAAACTAAACCAATACAGTTAATTGAGGCAAACAGTTAACCAGTGAAAGCGAGACGCAAAACTTTCGAAGGCCAAAAAAAAAGGCCAAGCCTGACCGCAGCACTTAAGAAATAATTACGATGACGCGAGAGCTGTTCTCCAATCCAGAGCTGTTTTACGACGTGCTTGAATGATAAAATTGTTTATTTCTTTCAAAAAATACACGCGATATTCGGTGGAGATGCGACTTAAGGCTTGCTCCCAAACAAATTATTCCCATAACATTCGTGATAGGGGTGAAGAACGTGCTTGAATGATAAAATTGTTTATTTCTTTCAAAAAATTCACGCGAAATTCGGTGGAGATGCGACTTAAGGCTTGCTCGCAAACAAATTATTCCCATAACATTCGCGATAGGGGTGAAGATGTGTGGTTAAACAGTTGTAAAAATAAATTTTATGGAATTGATTGAAATTGTTATAATTTTATTGAAGATTTTAATATAAACCGATTAAATTTTCTTTCGGTACATATAAGCAAAAGGATATTTCACAACTTACGCAAGACTTGAATTTATTTATCACCACTTCAAATTTTGTCATGCTCTACTCTTTACTCGCGCACAATAAAACTAAAATACTAACAAAGCTTTTAAATTTACAATTTGCATAAATATTTAATGTTATAGCGGAGCGGTTACCTTGTTTATTTTATTATCATGTGAATCCGTGATATCACAAAGTAAGCAGATATGAAACAAGGCAAAAAAAAAGGGCCAGAAAAAATCGTGAAACTACATGAATTTTTTCATTTATTCTACGTGCTTTGTGCTTTCATTCGTCAATAAACTAATTTCTAACATCAAAAGTATATGAAAATAAGAGATAATGAAGAATTTTTTTGAACAATTTTGCATAAGAATACGGCAAATTATCAGATGCTTAGATTTTAAGGGCCGATGTTGAATGAGAACCACACCTAAACGTCATGTGCATTTCATTTGATATTTCTCAATTTTAGACTAACAATTTGAACTGTGGAAATATATACAATCGAGCAACGCATTAAAGTTTTTCAGGCTTATTATGAAAATGAGCGTTCAAATCAAAATGCATATTGTGCACTTCGTGATTTTTTCGGTCAATTTAATCGTTCAAATGTGTGAACAATTGGAAAAATCGTGCAAAAGTTTGAGCAAACTAGGTCTGTAAAAGATGTGAAAACACCAATGCATGCTCCTACAGCTCGTTTTGCGGAAAATATTGCTGCTGTTCGCGATAGTATGGCTGAAAAGCCATCGTGGAAAAAATAAATCGTGGGAAAAAGTCTACATACAGCATTAGTAACTCTGAATGAATAAGAAAATACAGAAGATAATGGTAAAATCCGGTAGATTTCTTGATTTGTTCTTCTTGGACATTACAATCATTTAAATTCAGAAAACGATTTATAAGACACGTTTTAACTCGTAAAAAGTAGAATAGAAATATAACAATCATATCGAAATTTTGTTGCTAACTTGAAAAAAAAAAACAAATTGGGATATTGCTAAATTAGTAAAATTTAGTCGCTCTACAGTGAAAACTGTTGCTAAAAATATCAACAATACCGAAAACAAGCCACGATCTGGAAGACCGAACAAGCTTTTAAAATGCGATGTTAGTATTGTCCGTAAAGAATTCGAAAATATAGTTTTATTGGCCAAAAGGCTATACGTATTACAATAATGAATAAATAAATAAAAAAAAAAGATGAACAAATAAGTGCTCCAAAATTAGCCGAATACCTTGCAAGATATTTGAATTTTACTGTTTGTTCAAGAATAGTACTAAACGTTTTGCATGCTTTGCGACTTTACAAATAGAATAGCATGCAAAAAGCCATTTATTACAGCTAACAATTGTCAAATTTTTCTGGACTTTGTTAACGCACATTTACACAAAAGTTATATTTACCGATGAAAGTAAGTATATTTTCGAAAATGACTACCGAAATAAGGTTTGGCGAAAACCGAACACTGCACTTGATCCCAAAAATACTACACCTAACTGTGAAACATGATGGGAGCAGTGTTATGGTGCTATGATCGATTCGTTTGTGTTGAAGTCGTTATGGACAAATATCAGTATAAAACAATATTGGAACAAAAGCGAAGTGTAAAATGCTTGGTCCTGGAAAACCAATGGATTTTCGAAAAAGACAATGTTGCCAAATATACTGCGCATATCGTTCGAGTCTGGCTTCTCATGCACCCAGAAAGCTCAATACACCTCCCCAGCCACCAGATCGCCATCCAATTGAGCATATTTGGGATGATTTGGAAAAATTTACGCGCAAATATGATTTCAGAAAACGTGAAACACTGAAAACAGCACTAACTCGGGTGTGGGCGGAAATTGCGCCCTGTATTACGGAGAATTTGGAAACGTCTATGCCACGTTATCTTCAGGCGGTTATTGAAGTCCAAAATATTAAAAATATATTGTTGTTTTCTTTTGTTTATTTAAAAGAAAAGAATTTGGCAACGTCTATGCCACGTTATTTTCAGGCGGTTATTGAAGTCCAAAATATTAAAAATATATTGTTTTCTTTTGTTTATTTAAAAGAAATTACAAATATTGTATTAAATTTTTAAGACTGTATGTATACTTTTTTCTCATGAATTTTTTTCTTTTTGCTAATGTTGTGCTTTTGATTTACCTTTTTGTTTTGTAAATAAAATTTATTTTTGGTACTTTAAATGTTAATGTAAACGCTTATTAATTTGCCTTACGAATAGCTTAAAAACTATAAAAAATTATTTAAAAAATAATAGATTTGTGGAGTGTGGTAGGTAGGTGAAAATTTCCAGAGCAAATATTTTCAATACATATTAGGTTTTGCATTGTCACAATGCCCTGTCAGAACTGCCACCAAGGTACGCAACCTTTGACGGAGAAGACCTTTAGGACCAGAAAAACTGCAGGCTTGAATGCCTCGCTATCTCATAGAGATATCTGGCATTCTTGAACCAAAATGGATGTCATATAGACCTACAAGCGCATTTAACGCAGCCTTACTATCATTTCAAATTCGGATATTCACCCCGTATACTCTATAGTACCTCAACCAGTTAGCTGCTCTCAATATAGCTGTAATTTCAGCTTGCATTACGCTACGCTCAATCATATAGCCCAAAGCTGATCCTCCTCTGACACTGGTGCATAAAGATGGCACCACCAACTCTTAGGTCCGACTTCCATCTGTAAAAATCTCTTGGCGACCTATTTAGGGGACCTGACTGGACCCAAGTGGGCTGGCTTTATGATAGCTGGCAGCCTGTTAAACCTATTTAGGTCACTGTCGGGGCCGTCCTTGATAAGATTGGATCAAATCTCTTGTTGGGCAGCAGAGCTGGTGCACAGTAATCAATATACTCCGGGAAATCCATTATACTTTCTATTATCCTTTGAAATCACGTGGTTTTTAGAGCAGGCCTGTATGATATCTTACACTTTTGTGCTTTTAAAGTCTTTTGCACATTCCTTTTTATTTAATATTTATATTAAAACATTGCAATGATTTGTATACGGGTTGATTCAAATGAACATTATTTCTTTGTTATTGTTTATTTTTCGAACAGCTGATTGCTTAACTACTTGCCCAAATTTGCCCGAAGAAAATGTACGGGCTGTTTCGTGCAAGAAGATGAAGCATATTATTCTCTCAAAAGCACTCTTATTTACCCAATTTTAAAGTACGGGAACGTTTTTCGTACAAATTGGAATCTCGCGGGATGACAAAGTAGAGTAAAGAAACACACCTAATTTTTATGCCCACACAAGTAGCACAAAACCAATACAAACACAAGCCAAGCAATCAAATGTATACCAAAAAACACTAGTCCATACACAATGCTGTGTATACGTATGCATGTTATGCCGGATGAATTAGTCTCGTGTGTTCTTAAAAGAAAAATTGTTCAGACTAAAAATTGTTCTCGTCTGTAAAGTTGGACTCACCCATAGTTTCCGAACAAAATGTTTGTCCGGACGTAAATTTTTTTACCGAGTTTTCTGCAGCACGATTCACTCATTCCTAAAAAATATCCCGAAAATCAAAGCTGCCATACATATGTAAACAAAAACGTTTCAACTCAGTTGGCAACTGAGTCGGTTATTGCTCAAATCAAAGCGTGCATGGCTTTATCAGTTGATTAGTTTGGTTTTTTCAAGTTGACTAGCAAATCTTTCAATTCGATTGTGTGGTGTGTGTTCAAGTCTCCTGATTGTCTCAAATTTTATAATTGTAGTGTTTTTGCAAAGAGAACATTACATATTTTTAAAATTGTCTATAATTTCATTGAATTTAATAGTTGAAAGAAAATTTTTTAATTCAGTTTATGAAGTGTGTGGGCAAACAATTCAATTGAAAGACTCAATTCACAATTGAACTGAAACGCGTATGGGTCGCTTTAGAAAATGATTCTTGATAATAGCTGGCGCTCAGAATACAATACGTAATTTAAACAAATTTGTTAATTTTTTTTAATTTTCTTTAAAAAAAATTGCAACAAAAGAAAAACTTAATTATTTCGTGAAATTTTAATTATTTTGTGAAATTTAAAGTCTCAGATGATACAGCTTGAAAAGGTAAAAATGGCAGCCATATTGGGGAGGATTCTGAATGATATTGGGCGCTCAATACACAAAATACATAAAAATTGTTTTTTTTGTTTTATTTACATACGCCATTGACATCTTAAACAGATTAAAATTAAAAAAGTCAATTTCGCCTGTTATGAATTCGCCTAGGTCCGGACAAAATATAAAATTAAATCAGACGAAGAGTTGTTCGTAAAAAATATTTTCTCTCTCTCAAGTAGGTGGCCATCAAACTACATGTAAAAAAATGTTTTCGTTTTGTTCGGAAAGAATGGGTGAATTCAGCTTTACTTGTTTACCTTTTTCGGCGCCATTTAAATTTTGTGCATGTTCTTTATCAACTACTTTTGACAGCTTAAGTGTGAATTCGCCTTTTACACAAACAAAATACTGTTGTTTTTTTATTGTTGTAGCGAAGTGGCTACCTTGTTTTTTGTGTCATGGTACCGCCATGATACAAAAAAACAAGGTAGCCGCTTCGCTACAACAATACAACAATAAAAAAACTAACAGGCATTTTGTTTGTGTAAAAAGGCGAATTCATACTTACGCTGTCAAAAGTAGTTGATAAAGACATGTACAAAAATTTAAATGGCGCCGAAAAAGGTAAACAAAACTTGACAGAGGAAGTGCCGCCATATTAACCGAATTCGCCGATGCATCCACCTAATAATGAATTCGCCTTGGGTGCCGCCATATTAATCGAATTCGCCTATGCATCCACCTAATAATTAATTCGCCTTGATACATATCAAGGCGAATTCATTACTAGGTGAACTTGGCAGCTCAGGTGATTATTATTTGCTTCTCGCGTTTTTTCCAAAGAGAATGTAAAATTTTTGTTTTCCAACATTTTCGCGCCATTTTACTCTGAAGGTTTTTTTCGTATGATTTAGTGTAATTTCATTAAATTTATGTGAATTTAAAAGTGTAAAACTAATATCCAGGCATGTTCTGAGACACGCAAATCGCTTAAATTTTGCGTTTGCGATTTGAAAACGTTCTGAGAAACAGATAACGCAAGAAGTATGGTTTTGCGATTTGAAGTCGCCAAATAGTTGTTCCGGAAAACGCATTTCGCATAAAATTGGCGACTTCAACTCGCATTTGTATATTGAAGTGAACTGATTGGATTTGCTAAAACTGAACTTGTAAAAGGCAATAAAAAATTTGTTTTATTTTAATAAACCCAATTTTCACGGCGACTTTTAAAGACATGCTTGTTTTTTATTTTATTTTAAAGCTGGTACCAAAATCATGTTACATTTTCATCATGATTTTTTAAGGCATGTCTTTTTTTAATAGTAGTTGCAATATATCGTTTGTTTCTTTTTATCCTTTTATTAGTATCGATGTAGTCATCCTGCCGAACGAAGGTAAATGAAAAGTAATAACAATATTACAAATGATAACAAAAAGGAATTAGGAAAAAAAAACACGAAAAACAGAGTTCGTGTCTTTTTGTTTACCCCTCTTTCATTTCTATCAAATTTGCCCACAAATATGAAAGACATGACTTAAAGGCGTTTGAAAAAGTCATCGTGAAAATTGGGTGTTACACATTTTCAATTAAAAAAACTAAACGCGTTTCAGAACGCGCGTTTCTCGGAACATGGCTGATAATCTGAGATTGTAATTATAAATAAAAGTTTATATAATAACATATACATATATGAAATATTTTCCCTGCTGAACAATCTTAAACGAATTTAGATTATAACATTCTGAGGAAGTTATACAATAAGTCCCAATTTTCACGAGGCAACTTTTGTTGCGCTAGTTTTGAGTTTGTGGACAAATAAGTGCCGAAAGTGTAAAAATCAGTACAGACTTGCTTGTACTCGAAAAGTCGATTTGTTCTGTCATTAGTAATGTCATAAATTTTACATTTTCTTTCATTTGTGTTTCTTTTATGTATTGATATGTTGTCCGTGGTGAAATCAATATTGGCGCGAAGTTGTAATATTTTAATACATTTGAGAAAAAAAATTTAAATAGACCGGCTAAAGAAAGCTGAAGCGTACAATAATAATGTGGACAACCTCAAAAAACAGACAACAGCATTACTTTGGAAGAAGTGAAAATTAAATGGAAAAATTTGAGAATGCAGTGCATACAAGATTAAGAAAGTGTAAGCAATAGAAAAGGAAAGTTGTTGTGTCTGAACATAAAAGCAAGTTTAAAAGAAAATTTGATAAGAATTGCGCAACTAAAATTGCCTCGTGAAAATTGGGACTAACAAAATACATAGTAATGAATTCGCCTTGCATTCACCTGTATAAATTCGCCTTGATTCATATATAAATATTTTGCTTTGAAAAATTAAAAAAAGCTGTTTTAATTTTTGATTTTAGAAAATACCGCAAAATATTACAGATACTTTTGCTCCCAGTATTGATTTGTGTTCTGATGATGAAGAACAAGACAATCAAAATGAGAATGCAGATAAATTTTGTAATAATAATTCTGTAACAGAACAAGAAAAAAACAAACGTTCCAACACAAGGCCGGATAATATAACACCAAATTTAGGTAAACAATTTTAGCAGACAACATTTTTTGGATGTTTGATTTAGAATTATAATTTATTCTTCCAGATAACGATGGTGATTTAGAGTTTGTACGAATTGATTACGTAAAAGCTGAAGAGAAAAAATATGATAAACAACCAGTAGAAGAAACTAGAAGGTGTGAAGAAGAGTGTGATATTGATGAAATTTCCAGAGATATTTTGAATAAAATTGATCAGATAGCAGCTGAAGACCTAAAGTTAAAAGGCTTGGCTTATGAGCCGATTAATTATAAATTTGAGATGGAATGTGAGGTTAGTGATTCTGCCGAGAACGACCAAGAAGATATTTTTCAAAGACGAGAACCCCGTACAGACGTGTTATTTAAAAGGCGTGCTGATTTCACAGCTGATGAAGTGTTAGTAGAAAGTCTTAATGATAAGGACGAATTACTGCTTAGTTCTGATAAGTATTTGGTAACTATAACTCTGGATTCAGATAGTGAAAATGAGGCCAATAATGGTGACGAACATCCTTCTAATTCAAATACTGGAAATTCATCAAATTCACCAAAACCTGAGACAGAAACTGCAGTTACGGATTCCAATAGTAATGGCAGTTCTAGTTCGAAAAACAATGAGAAACTTCAACTGTTATGTAAATCAATTGAGTCAGTATTACCAGAAATGAGTGACATATTAAATGAGATAGAAGAGGTAGAAAATGTTACCACTAGCCCAGTAGTGGTGGAAGAAAGTGATAAAGAGAACACCTTGGAGGAAAGTACCAGTGGAACTCCAAATATTGATCCAGAACAAGTAAGCAAAATACTAGAAGATATTTCTAGTAAAACAGATTTTGAAATGGATTTATTTTTTGAGGCTTTGCAGTATGTAAAACAAGTGAATTTGGATCAAAGAGAAATAGCTGAAACACCACCACCTGCACCCCCACCCATACCAGTAAGTGCTGAAGCTCCACCGTTACCATCCAGTTGTGAGCAAGAATCCCCGCAGATGACGCAACCAATGACCACTTATAACACTTCCAATGTCAATATTGTGCCAACTTTGCCAGCTCCTAAACCAAAACTAAATGTAAACGACCCGCGTATAAAAAAGCATCTGCAGGTTATAAAAAATTCTCCCCTCTTTTCTTATAACTTATTAAATAATGATTTGGAAGGCAGTATAAGAAAAATGTGTCATGAGACTGTCATGCAACCATCGATATTAAATTTAAAAAATGATAGCACATGTTCTTCTGTTGCGAAAACTTCAGTAACTAGTAAAACTAAATCCGCTATAACGTATGGTGAGTACAAACGGAGGCAGTTGGAAAAGAAATTGGAAATGGAAAGAAAAAAAGAAGAAGAACGTCTAGCCAAAGCAAAAGCGCAATTTGAACGTGAACAACGTGAAAAATTAGAACAGGATAAACGAAAAGAAATACAAGATATACGTTCCCAACTTATATCAACATTAGATCCTTGCAAAGAAAGGTTGTATTCATTGTGGAAGGAACAATGTAAGCCTAATGAAAAGCCACAAAAAGTAAACCAAGAAAATAAAGAAAAAGGAAATATACAAACTAAACAATTTAGTAATGCCAAAGAATTGAATAGTATCGCTACTTCTGAAACAAGTTATGAACAATCCAAAAGTAAACAAAATTCTGAGAAAAAACTAAACCGTATTTATAGTGAACTGAAATGTACTGTAAAAGGCTTTGATAAAATTCAGGACTACATTGTTGAAGAAACCAACATTGGTTCAAATGAAATGCCAAGCTGTACAAATTCGTCATCTCCAATAGAAGAGGCTTCTACATCAAGACTTATAGGCCTTAGACGAAGATCAAGTATGCATGCCCTTTCAGCGATAACGGAGCAACTAGGTTTGGAATCGGATTGCTCCGATTCAGAGTTAAGTGAAAACACTACAAGTAAGCGTGGAAAGAATTGGTCTCATGATTCATCATCAGAAAGTTTGTCAAATGATTCTCTCTGCTTTTTGCCCAAAAGAAGGAAGACAATTGATGAAGGTATCATCAAACCCTCCAAAAAGACAAAAGTTTGGCAAGTAGTAGATGATGAAACAAGTTCTTCCGCTAGCGAAGTAGAAACGCATAGAAATTCAACGGAAAGACTTTTCACTAAAGTGCCGATAATAAAACTACATCGTATATCTAGTGAATTTATTAGAACACATAGCAAACGATCTAGAAAAGATTCAGCAAATATTCCTGGAGGAAATGCTGGTGAAAGTGTAAGATTAAAGAAAACCAACGAAATAGTCAAAAGCCTTCAAGAACCGAGTCAAAAATTACCCAAACTTAAAAAATACAACAACGATTGCCAAATGACAGAACGTAATACAGTTTTTTGCGTTCTCTGTCGTTCCAAGCCTTGGGATTTGACGAATCATTACAAAGGTAGGCATAAAATTGAATCGTATGTCTCACGATTAGACTGGTCAGATCTTGAGGATCTTGCTGTTAACACCCACTTTGCCACCAGAGTACCGAAAACTAAAAATTGTCGTTTTGAACGCTACGAAGTAGAATGCCCCTTTTGCAAAGAAAAAATTATTGATCAATTTGTTAATCTCTACAACCATTATTCTGTTCATACCGGCGAATATGCTTTCCAATGCTCTCATTGCTCTCTTGCCAAGCCTTATAAACCGGACATACAATCACATATATTACATTCCAAAACATGTCGCAATTCTTCGATACAAGTTATGTACCGTTATCCACCACAAGCTCAATGTATATATTTAAATTATTGTAATATATGCAATTTTGTGCAACTAAACGAAGCTAATGTTCTAAAGCATTTGAGAGAACATCATGATTATTCCAAAGCTGTGGAGAGTAATGTTCAAAAGTGTATATTGGCAGCAATAAGCGATGGACCCGATGCCTGCCAAACTATGAAGTCAATTTCACCCTTGCTGACAACTGAAGCCAATATTAATGAAGACTTAGATGTAGACATGCAGCCATCTATTAAACAAGCAGAGGTCATTGACACGTCTACATCATCTCAACCTAAATTTGAAGTTGATGATGATGATATTCCCGTTAGCAATGAACCCTGTTTAGAAGAAGAATTTTTAGATGGTGAAAGCAATACAGGCAATGAAGTGTCAAGTTATATGCACGAAGAACGCGACGATTCGCTCCAACCAATGACCGTTGTACATAATTTGGGAAGAAACCTTCATCGAAATGCCAATCAAATGAGAAGTTCACAATCAAGCCAACAACCAACTCCAGCGGAAATCCATCAGCCGTTCATCATAAAGAGCGAAGTGCTAGAAAATGATAAAAACCCGAAATTAACAACCTCCAGTTGTTCCCAACAGAATCAGCCAGAAGTTAGAATTGCGAATATGGTTTACGAGAAATATCGTAGTTATCCACCGAATGCTAACTATCTAGGATTGTATAAATGCATGATAGACGATTGTTTCTTTTCAACCGATTGCATCAGTGATATAACGACACATTTAACTGAACATTCTACAGACGCATTGACGCCAAATCAATATCTGCAATGTCCATATTGCATTTTTATTTCAAATACAGCAATAACACCCACGCAACTAGTTGATCATGTACGCACTCAGCACGGACATTTGAAATTTCAATGTTCCTTATGCTGTTATCGAAGTTGTGATGCTTCAAATGTTAACCTGCATCAGCAATTGCATCATAGTCGTGTTCTTAATACATGCAAAATTTACAAAGCTGCCATTGATGATTCAAATCGAGACAGCGAAGAAAATTTGAATTTAAATGAAAAAATTGAGAAAAATATATTTAAAATCTCCTGTAAAAGTAAGTATGAAAACCATTTTTGGTTTATTATTTAGTCGTAAAGCAGCTCTGAGCTGAACAACAGCTCTCGCGTCAACGTAATTATTTCTTAAGTGCGGTTAGGCTTCAAGAGTTTTGCGTCTCACTCGCACTGGTTAACGATTTGCCTCAACTAACTATTTTGGTTTACAGTTTCTTAGAGGTATTTCATTAGTAACCACGCTGCAACTTCCTATGTAATGGCATAGGTCGTTATAGTTAGTCACTCCAAGTACGCGACAAAGTATGTCAGTAAACTGGAACTTCATCTACACCATCTTGCGAGCAATATACTTGGTTGAGAAGAAGGGATATCTTTGCCACCATCAGAACGTTCAATATGTGATTTTACCGATATAGATTCCACATAATAAAACTTTTTGTCTAGCATTGGCTGGAATTATGTAAAAAACACATTTTTATTTTTATATGCCCATTTTAATTTTTTTTTATATTTAGTATTAAGATTTGAATACTTATTGTTTGTTCATTTTGAAGATTCAATAAATAAAAAAACGCTTAAAAAAATAGTTAGTCACAGCGACGCTACAAACGTACTGTTAATACCATCTTAGTCTTCGTCACCGCGCCCATGCTGTGCATCATATACTTTGCAAATTTACTTTGCCACTGTTTAGACAAATAGAAATAGAATAGCTTGATTCATAATCTTGTGCTTTTGAGGTTGGATAACTATGCAATTGCAAAAATTACATTTTAGGGTGTATTTTGTTAGTGTAAAGTAAAAATATATTCCATTATTTTGCAAATGCAATGATGCAAGGCCATTTGCACAAGATTGTGAATAGGGCTAATATTTTACTTATTTAAAACAAATTTTAAGTTCGTATCCATTACATGCATATAACAATATAAAACGAGATTTGAAATTCATACGAATGTCTTAACTTTTATTACGCTTTTTACTTTGCTGATACGATAATAGTAAGTTCGCTTAGTTTTGCAGTGTAAAGTAGCAAATGTGTAAACTTTCGTGAGCAGCTGATAAAACTATGTCCATAAGCATCAGCGCTCATGAGGGTGTATGCCTGATCTGACTAGCTAAAAGTTGACTCTGTCAAAACAGATTTACCGTTCTCGGATATCGCCGCGCTTGTAACTGAGTTATGGCGATTATCGCTATTTTGTGTGATTATTAACGTGCGTTCACATTTACCAGATATTTGACCAAATAACCGTAACCACTACTACTTGTTTGTAAAAAGCAAGAAAGCAGTAGTATTCCTGTTTATTTAGTATTGTTCTTTAGTTGCAAATATTATTTTCTTATTTTATTTTAGATACAGCTTCAGTAATTACGTTTTAAAGACAAAAGTAGTGGTTATTTAATATAATATATGCTTTCAGTTGTAATCAATTGATGTGACATAATTTCTATTGTATAAACATATATTCTAAAAAAACTGGTATCTCATAATTGTTCGTATAATTTTTTTATTGTATAAAGACAGTTCTTTCAAGCATCAAACAAAACTAGTATCGTGAGGTTTGATATTCAATGGACTTTCTAAAAGGTCATGACATATCAAACTGCTTTGTAATTTTTTTTTCAGTGATGTTGTTTGACAATCATGGAAATACACAACCTCAGCATCTCTAAATTTTTCAGACGTATTACGAAAACCAGGGTAGTGAGAAGTTTTTTCGAGCGATTATGGGAACTTACGATGAGCACAAGGGATACGTTAATAAATAAAATTACCATAATTATGCTAATGAGCAACTCGACGAGTATCAAGTGTGGTTTATGGGTTGGTTGAATCATTGATTAACATTTCTTCAAAAATGAGGGTAATCAGAATGTTACCGTGTTAACGGATTATGTGCTTCTCGAAATGCATGCATATGATCTCGATGAGCTCTGGTTTCCACTAGACGCCGCTACGAGCCATACAGCGCGAAAAACAATGGACTTGTCAAGTAATTATTTTGCTGAGCACTTAATTTCACGTTTTGCTATGGTAAATTGGCCAATTGCATAGATCGTTCGATATCACACCTGCAGACTATTTTCTCTGCAGGTAGATACATATATACTGAAGTATTCAAGCATGAGCCTGCTACATTTGACATTTTTGAAGTCAGCATTACATTACAAATTGTCTAAAATTGGACTTTCCGAATGGACTAGCTCAGGCGTGACCAACATATGATATTTTCAAATAGTAAATGTCATAAGTTATTGAGTTAACTTTTAAGTTTATGTGTTTTATTTTATGTTATAAATCAAACCTTGCGATGAATAGTCTCAGACTTCATGGTCAATTTGTTCGAGTATTATGTATTCGTGACTTAAATTCTGTTGCGTCTTTAACATTGTACTCGTATATTGAGTTATTCGTCAATATGGACGAAGTGTTTCAGGCGCTACTTTTGTTTTATCTTGGACTCAGGGGATGACCCCTACATATGCAGTGCATTGTACTGGAACTAGGAAAATAGGTTATGAGTAGGAGGAACGAGGGAGTAATTTTTGTGGAGGTTTAACAATAACACGAAAGACTAAAAGAAACTCTATTACAGCATTCAAAATGTTGGAATTAAATTAGTTAAAACTGATCAGTGCCCAGTGTATATACCTTCGACACTGCTCAGATTAGAAAAATTTAGTCTTAACACCTTCCACACTACAAAGTAATGAAGTGCATTATAGTACACTTGTGGTATGAGACAGTTATATCTGTTGTTGGCCACAATAAGGCATGCCAGTTTTTAGAAGGTGTCAACGGATGAATTGAAGTTTCTGCTGGGAGTAGTTCGCCTTGATCTGTGATTCGCGAGCTATCGTTTTCAGGGTCAAAAAAGGGTTACCGCTTCATCTATATGACGAAAAGGCGAGTAACATACGAGTTCATTCGCGAAGTTGATTTTGTTGTGGGGCGGCCGGAATTTGTCTTCGGTCTTAATAAGTGTTCCCTGCTCGCGGCGTTGTGCAATTGTGTTGAGGGCCCTAGGACTGGAGGCTCATTTTGGTCGATTGTCATGTAAATGATGACATTAGATATTGTAAGTATGGGCGTCATAAGGATGAGCAAAAATTGTGTTTGTTCGTGACGTACCTTGCTGGTGCTGCGAGATGGCCACTGATTTTATTAATTAAAATTTTTGCAGCGTAATCTGACAAAGCCGGCGAACGTTTGATCTACTACTAAAAAATAAAATACATACATATAAATGTGATACCACAAGAGATGAGCGTAATTCATTTTTGGCAATTCCATAACTACGATCACACACTTTGTAAGTTAGCAATCCTTGATTACAAAGTGTTGCACACATCGTTGAAGAGGCAGTGTTCGCCGCTGGGTTATTGTTTGCTGTTTTGATTTCGTGTGTGTTGATTGATGCGGGTTATTATAGTATTCTTCTGTTGCTGTATCTGCTGTTGTTCGTGTGTTTCTGGTTGCTGTTGATATTGTTGCTATAATTTCACAAGTACCCGAGCTGTCTGGGGATCTATTCGATATCGGGGAGTATTGCGGTAATTTTGGTTTCACCCCCAAATCGCGGAAGAGTTTATTTTAACTCGGCATGAAGTTGCATTATATCTGGGTCCCGCGACCCAAAGATCGGTAGGACTTTTAGAAAAGCTCCGCTCCTTACCTTATTTAAAGAATAAGCTATCTTAAAAACAAGTTAAAATAATTTACGTCTATAAAGCAAAAGCTATTTTGGCCTTCAGCTTGTATATTTAGTAAACAACTATGTGTGTACATTTTTGTTATATCTTGTTGTTAGTTTAATTTGGAAGATATATGATTTGCAATTAATAACTTTGCAACTTATTCGTGTTTTTACTAACTCTAAATATCTTTGTATCGGGTGGTTAAATTTCAAGGGCCGATGTTGAATGTGAACCACACCTAAACGCCAAGTTTTTTTTTCCGAATTTTATTTGACATTTCTCTATTACAGACTTATTCAATTTGAACCATGGAGAGATACACAATCCAACAACGTGTTAAAGTTATCCAGACTTATTATGAAAATGATGATCAATTTTCGAAGAAAATCATCTTCAGTGATGAGGCACATTTTCACCTCAGTGGATTCGTCAATAAACAGAATTGCCGCATTTGGGCGAATGAGAATCCAAAAGTGACTGTCGAAAAACCAATGCACCCACAAAGAGTGACTGTTTGGTGCGGTTTATGTGCTGGCGGCATCATCGGGCCGTATTTTTTCCAAAATGAGGCCGGTCAGGCAGTTACTGTGAATGGTGTTCGCTATCGTGAGATGATAACGAACTTTTTATGGCCCGAATTGGAAGATATGGATGTAGACGATATGTGGTTTCAGCAGGACGGTGCCACTTGCCACACAGCTAACGAAACAATTGCTCTTTTGCGCAACAAATTCAATGGCCCTGTTATCTCACGTAATGGCGATGTCAATTGGCCGCCAAGATAATGTGATTTGACACCGTTGGACTTTTTTCTTTAGGGTTATTTGAAAGAAAAAGTGTACGTCGATAAGCCAGCAACAATTCAACAGCTAAAGGATGAGATAATTCGGCACATTAACGGCATAGAACCTCCATTATGCCTCAGGGTCATCGAAAATTTGGACCATTGGATGGAGGTGTGCCGCCGTGGTCGCGGCGCCCATTTGGCCGATATTTTGTTCCATACATAATTGAGTAATACCAATATATCATAATAAAATAAAATTACAATAATTTCCTCAACAGTTTGTGTTTTATTCAAAATCAACATCGGCCCTTAAAATTTAACCACCCTTTATATGTTGCTAGCCTTAAAAAAGTTCATAAGGGTTTCTATATTGCTAGTGGATTTTTTATGTATTGAAGAGGAAATACCCTGAAGTCGAATATCGCTGAAAGCTGGCCAGTGATTTAGGATGTGTTTGAGAGAGGCTCTGCTGACCCAGCATTTGGAGCATAGTTCGGACGTATTGCGATCTACTTGAAATTTATGTGTGATTAAGGTGTGACCTAGTCTGATTCGTAATCTACCATAGATGGTTTGATGTTCCGGTTAAGATAGTTTTGAACATTAATTTTGTTTTCGTTAATTTCTTTGTACCAACTCGGATGTTGCTGGGCAAATATCGTTCCGTTCCGAAATCCTTACCTATTTTTTGCGGTAAATATTTGTAAATACTCCGTCAAAGAACTATCACTTTACTCTTTTTATTTGTGTTCTTAGTTGTGTAAACGAAAACAATTCATAGATCAAAGTTGTAAAAAGTTTTTCGGTAAATGTACGTACATAATGAAATTTAAGTTTAACTGACAACAAGTTACCAAGTGTTTTGTGTTTTGGGTGGAGGAAAACTAGCTTGAAGTTCTTTTCTTTTCATAAAAGTGACTTCAAATAAAGTGACTTCTTTAACTATTTGTGGGTATACTAGTTTAGCATATCCCTCCTTTATTGCAACATAGTCATAACTCAAAAAAGCTTGTTTCGAGAAAAACACATTTCAAATTATTAGTTTCCATACAAGTCTTAGAAAAAATGTTTAGAAAATATCTCCTAAAGGAAACAGTTTAAAAGTAAACTGAAAAAACTTTTGCCTCAATATAAAAGGTAGTATTGTTAACAATTTGTGTATTGTTAACTCGAAAAGCACATTTTTAAAGATATGACTATGTTGCAATAAAGGAGCGATATGTACTTTTATATGCTGCGAGTCAATTTTAAATATTATACATTTTATGTCTTAACATGATCACCAAATATTCAAAAATTTAGGAATCCTCCACTGGAGTTTAAATTGATATTGCAAAACCTTCTTCCTACTATTGGCTATAAAACAAAATTTTTTACCATTCCTTATAACAATGCCAGTTGCTTATTTTTTATTTGTTTTTTACTTTTCTTTTCCAGTTTGTGGTAATGCAAGTTTCTATCACACACAATTGTTGATAAATCATCTTTACAACGAGCACAATCTCACCAGTGGCAACAGTTTACATATATATTCTTGCATCAATTGTCCATTTACTGTCGATAACAAGAATCAATTAAAAATTCATGTCGCCACAAAACATCCTGGAGAACGTCCTCTAATTTATGATCATAATGCTCCAGTTAGCAATATCAACGAGGTAAAATTTAAAATTAACTTAATTTCAAATTTATTATTGACAACAGCTACAGTTCGATTAGAATTTTACCCATTAAAGATAATGGAACGCATTCTTGAAATACAAATTCTTAAATATCCAAACATAACTTATTAAATGATTGTGAATATGCTTATATGGAGGATTACAGTACATAAGCAGTGGGGTTGTAGGGTTGACCGAAACAGCAAGGGAAAGTTTAAACAAAAGTCACAATCAAACAATTGAGTTTATACACTTTATTATTTATTTATTATTATTATCAATCGAGTCCTTAGGGCTATATATGATTAAAAATAGAGTTTACAACTAATGAACCTATAATACTATATGATGTTTAATAATACAATGAAATCAAATAGCTTAAGACATCTTATGATGATATGAATGTGATTGAAAATGCATTAAATAATAGTGCACATATCTCTTAAATTGATAAGACAAAAAACAAATAGGATAATGATGATATTACATATCACCATTAAAAGCAGCAAACGCTTAAATCAAAGTTTCTTAGCGTAATGGGGAGATCATTGTAAAGTCTACAAGACCTTACAACGAACGACTTTTCAAAAATAGAATTATTAATTTTAGGCAAAATCAGTTGAGGATTGCGAATTTATTTGGAAAAACGGAACGAAGGTATCAGGTATGGGTTTAAGTTAAATTTTAACACTTGGTATAAATAGCATAAAATTCTAACATTTAGAAAGTTCTGAACGGAACATCCAAGAAATTCCTTAACATATTCCGAGACGTGATCAACAATCCTTAAGTTAAAGATGTATCTTACTATTCGATTAATTATAATTAAGTCTTACTTGGCGATGATTAGCAGATGAGCATCCGCTGTAGATTTCAATGCAGTAAGAGAGTGTGCAATACGTAATTTTATTTATTAGCTTTTAATATTGGTACCTCAGTTTTAGTCTGGCAATAGCCGAGTGCGCACGTTTTTTCTCGCTTCGGTTAAAATACGTTTATCGTTCGTTGTTGGAACTTTTGTGCTTTTGCGTTTATTGAGTTTTTTTTTTAATCTAAGTTAAATACTTCGTATACAGACTTTTCTTACATACGCCTGTTTATTTTTTTTTCTTTTTGTTAAGTGTTTTTCGGGTTTTCTTCTGATTATTGGTTTTTTTTTTTACGCGATGAACGGGGTGCATCCCCCGATCGGGAACCGCTTCCAGGAGATTATCTCCAACGGGAAGAGCAAACCGAATAAGAACAAACGACCACGCCCTGACGATTTTGTACCATTACCCACAATCTACCCATGTGAACGCAATAAAACACATATTACGGAAAATAACTTGCATCTCTTACATTTACCAGGCTACAAAGTCTATCACCACAACAAAAATTATACATATGCGAAATCGGGTATAGCTATATTTGTTAAAAACAATTTTAATATTACTCATAATCATGTTTCAATTGGCGACCTTCTTTTTCAATCTTTAACAATAAGTTGTGGAATAAACTTAAAAATTACAAACATCTATAAAGAATGCGACATCAGACTTACGCATGAAATGGTCAATAGTTTACCCACCTCAGGCAACTCCTTACACCTTGTGCTCGGAGACTTTAACTCTCAACATTCTCTGTGGGGTTCTACAAGTAATTCTCTTAGCGGCTGCATCTGGGAGAAATTTGCTGATGATCAGGGGCTGGTCGTACTCAATGATGGGTCGCCTACGCTTCTTAACACACACAACACCTTAACATCGGTTGATGTAACAATGTGCAATTCAGACCTCGCGCCCAATTTAGTTTGGCATTGCTTGCCATTGCCAGAGGTTGGTGATCACTTTCCTGTGATAATAAAAAACACCACTTATTCCCAACCAACGAAAAAATTTTTACCTCGTTTTCAAGAGAAGAAGGCTGATTGGGAACTGTTTGCTAAAAAAGTTACTATTTTTAACGGAAAATTTTCAATATCAGCAAATATAAATAAAGAGGCAGCACAAATAAGTCGAATATTAAGAAGTGCAGCGAACGAATCAATACCACTTAAACGTCAATCATGCAAAACCAGTCCTGTTTGGTTTAACTCGACAATTTCGAAACTTATGCGTTTAAGACAGATCGCATGGAGAATGTTTAAGAGACATCGTAACCAACAAAACGCTCTAGAGTACAGGAAAACCTGTGCAAAGGTTAAAAGGGAGAGCAAAATTGCCAAGAGGACTACTTGGCAGAATTTTCTCAACTCTTTAAATCCATCTATGGACGTTCGATATTTATGGAGTAAAGTGAAGAATTTAAGATGCGACAGAATTGACAGTTTTCCAACAATATTTATTGATGGTGACATCTTTTCACATCCCCAGCAGATAGCTGACTGCTTCGGCAATTTCTGGTCTTCGCTAAGTTCAGACAACGCATTTGATCGTGACATTATAACCAATAAAGCAAACCTTGATGTCTATCAATTAACTACGTCTAGCAACCAACACACTAGAATGATCGACGAAATTGAGATATGGGAGCTTGATGAGGTTCTAAAAAGCCTCAAAGATTCAACTCCTGCAAGCGATAAAATTACTTATACCATGATCAAAAAATCTCCATTTGAATTAAGGATAAGACTCAGCAAACTGTACAACAATATATTAACGAACGGCTCTTTCCCTCATCATTGGAAAATGGCTACATTGTCTCCTATTCCTAAACCTAACAAAAGTTCTAACGGACTTGAGGGATATCGGCCGATATCCCTGCTACCCGTTATATCTAAGATATTCGAGAAAATTATTTCAAGAAGATTTTGGAAATTCTGCAAAAACAAACTCAGTACAAATCAGCACGCGTTCTTGCCAAGGCGCGGTGTTCACAGTCTTTGTCACCAATTAGAGGAAACTTTACGCCTGAACTTGAAAATGAAAAAACACTCCTTAGTTCTTTCGGAGGACATTGAGAAGGCTTTCGACCGTGTTGTACTAACAGGAATTTTGCTTGAGCTTAATGAATGGAATATGCCAGTAGAGATAATAAGACTCATAAAATCATTTCTTACTAATCGGGCTATGAAAGTAAAGATTGACGGTTTTATGTCATCTTCTTACCAACTAGATAACGGTATTCCGCAAGGATCACCTTTGTCAGTGGTTCTGTATGCCATATATGCAAACTCCTTATCTAAAGCACTTGAAAACTTACCCGGTATTGATTTCGTCGGGATCTACGCAGACAACATATTTGCTGTTGCTTCTGGCGAAGCAATGAAGGTGATGGAAAATCTTAACAATCTGGACAAAACTATAGATAACTGGGCAAAAAACAGAGGGGCCTCAATACCTGTTGAAAAAATTGAGATTCTTCACATTTGCAAACACCGAAGCTGCAAAGAAACCAACATTAATGTTAGAGATTCTAGCATAAATATCGAGGAAGAGATGAAAATCCTTGGTCTAGCTTTTAGTAGAAACCTTCTCTAGAATAAACATGTCAAACACCTGACCAATAAGATGACAAAAATAAACAACCTTCTTAGACTAATCTGTTCCAGAGGAAGAGGGCCTCATATGGAGACGGCTCTATCCATATGTAAATCTCTTTCTTTGGGTGCTATTCAACATGGAATCACTCTGTATGGTTGGACATCAAAAAAGAATATCAACAAACTGAACACTGCAATTAATAACTGTTTCAGAACCGCATCAGGTCTACTTCGATCTACACCATTAAGTCTATTAAGAAGTGAAGCCGAATTTTCTGATTTTGAAACTCTACTTGAAAAAAGATCTGTGGCTATGGCTTCAAGGTCAATTACAATCACTAGCGACGGGCTCCATAACACTTTTTGGAATAACTTAGAAAACCCATTGACAGCTGGAACCTCCATAGAGAAAATAATTGCCCTTCTTAAACGGGCTAAGGTTTTAATACCTCCTAAGCCACAGCCGGCTTTCATCACGAATCATTTTTTGAAAGTCGATGACAGCCTTTCTTTTTTTAATAAAAGCAACACAGATCCTGTTGTCTTTAAAAAACTGATGGCCGAAAAAATAGTCCGCTTCTCTCCTAACATTCTGCTATTCACAGATGGTTCTTTCCATAATGGAACATCAGCTTCGTCAATAGTTCAAAGTTTTGATAATAAAAACTTTAATGTCGTTTTAGAAAAGCGTCTACCTGACTTTGTTGGGGTATTCGTTGCCGAAATACACGCAATAAAACTTGCCATCAACCTTGCTGTTCAAAAAAGAACAAAATCAATTATTTTCACTGACAGCCTAAGTGCAATAAGGGCAATTAGGAAAAATTGCAATGGGTTATATGATGACATTATACACCTCCCAGATGCTGGCAACCCGTTGTTGCTACTATGGATTCCATCACATATTGGTATCCAAGGCAACGAAGTGGCGGACAGTGCGGCAAAAAATGCATTAAAATTCATTGAAATTCAAGATGTTCCATGCTTTCCGGGGGCTTTATCAAAGCCCTTCAAGAACTTTGGAATTCAAATTAATCCGGTGACTAGAAGACCCAAATATAACAAAAATTTCACACGTATGCAATGCATCACGCTTGGTCGTTTAAGGGTTGGAAAAACCTTATTTACAACACATCATTACTATGACAGATGTGATCCGACTTTGTGTAGCTTCTGCAATGAAATACTCACTGTTCAGCACATCCTCGCGGAATGCCCCAACTCCAAGTTAATTCCAGCGCTTAAAGAGACTCTTGATTGTTCAACTGAGAAATATCTTTCCAATATATGGAAGTCCCTGGAGTGTCACGGTATCAGGAACGTCTAATAGCTACTATCCCTACAGCATCATTTATAAAAATTACTATTATTTATATTATAACATGAAGTGTAATTTAATTATTTTTTCCTTTCTTAATCTTTTATTTATTGCAAACATTTCGTATAAGAAGTCAACATTTTTAGTATATTTATTTCATTATTTTAGATTCTATTCACTAGCTTTAATTTCATTATTGTTATATTAATTTCAAGTTAAGATTCGTGCGCAAATGGTCTCGTCACCCGGCGCCTATAAAATATATTCTATAAATTTACTTTATAGAGTATAAATTGATAAATAAATAAATAAATAAATAATATTGGTACCAATCAATAATTTATTTACCATCTATAGATCTATCAAAAGTGTTTGATTTAATCTTAATTGGTTTGCAGACTAAGAGCCTCCTACTTAAAAATAAAGTCAATGTATTTCGCTAGAGGGGCATGCACCAAAAATTATATTATTACGTTACCACTGGCGCACCACAAGGATTCATCAGTAGTCCAATAATATTTCTTACGCATGTAAACGATTGTTTTGCCTCTTTAGATGCTAGCTAAACACTTATGCATAATGAAAATCCTTATGCTAAGTAACTAGCTGGTAAGTTTTTTTGTGTGTAAATTCCCATAACGGAAAGATAGCAGCAAGTTAGTTAGCACAAGGTTTTTTATTATACATAAAGCTGTTTATGTTTGCGGATGACATTCAACTGATGTTTTGTTTTTCCAGAGATTTTATAGATGTGTTGGAAGCAGATATAAATTTCACAGTTAGCGCTGGCAAGACGAGAGCTATTATGTTTTAAACCGTACCGCCGTACGCCACATTTCGTCAAAATAAATATTCAAGTAAACCCTGTATTTTAAAAGCTTCGAAAAAACCTTTTAAGAAATTGCAAAAATGCTGGACTAAATGTATTGACCTAAAGGCACGATTGGCAGACCTCGACATAAACAAGACTCCTGGAACGGATGGCATTCCAGCACTGGTCTTGAATTAGTATTATTCTACGCTTGCGCGTCCATTAGCACGCCTCTTCAGCGTACTTTACCATTTTGGTGACTTTCTATCGTACTGGAAGGTTGCTAATGTAACACCAATACCCAAAAAGGGAGGGGCAAATAACCCTAAAATTACCGCCCAACTGCAATTTGCACTGCGCTTTCCAAATATACTGATATCCACTGATAATCCCAATGCGAACAATACAATTGCTAACCTAACCTCAAATGCTTGATGTTCAACCTCTCCATTAATTTAAGTTTTTTCACGCACTTTTGGAAAACGTTTCTGTCGCGGCGAAAGCTTTCCTTAAATCTGTTATATCGTCCATAATAAGCAAGCCACGCTGCCAAAAAGTGCTGTTCAGATTTATACTCGTAGTTGCTAGTGCATGTACAATTTTTACATTATAGTCGAGTCTCAGCGAAAGTAGTTTCAATGTTTTTTCAAGTAAATATTGAAATTTATAGCTGCTGAAACAGTATAGCTGCTTTTTTTTGTTTTTTCAAGTAAATATTGAAATTTATAGCTGCTGAAACAGTATAGCTGCTTTTCCAACAGAATTATTTGATAAACAAAAATATGTTAACAAATTGTTTACTAAATGCAAAAACTACCGTCAGTCAGATAAAAATTTTAATTAACTTTAGTGCGCTTTTAATGCAAATTAACGCTGTCTGTCTTCAGACTACTCTGTAAGGAAATTTTGCATTATCAGTAGATTTTCTTTTGAAAATGTTTACATAATATTTTTTATTTCATTTTGACCTATTTCAGGACTCCAAAAGCTGTTCAAGCCTTGTGGATATATCTGAACCAGTACCGTATATTGAAACGGAAGCCACTGCTGCGGGAAGCGAAGAAAGTACGTCGCAGGATATAAAGCCAGACGTCGAAGGACTATTGCTGATGAATGAAGAAACAGTTAAAGTCCGCTTACGTAAGTTGACTGCACAAACGGGTGTTTCGCCAGATAATCTATATCGCTGTCCCGAACAATCATGCGGCGGTTTCTTCTCGAATTTTGAACTCTGGATAAGGCACATGAAAATTCGTCATATAACATTTGAATGCCAATGCCCCCACTGCCCGACAACTGTAGTGCTACCTTTGGAAGAGTTTGCTACTCATTTTGAGAAACATCGCCGTCACACATATATTTGCTTCTACTGTTCAATAACCAGTCCAACCGAAACGCTGGCTCGCAAACATGCAGCCCAAAAGCATAGTGTATTTCGACAAATGCGTTTTGAAAAGATTATCTTTAATATCAGTTATTCTTATTGGATCATGATACAAAGAGAACTATTTCAGGAGCGCGAACAATTTATTTTTGAATTCTTAACAGTTTTGGACGAACGTCTAGACGAACTGGAAAGAAATGAAATTAAAAACTTAAAACAACAGTGGCCCATACGGGACAACTCACCGTGGTATGATGATTATCTACAGCATTTGCCAAATCGTAAAGTTGCTCGCCGGTGCTTAGTAAAAGATTGCAACTACCGTACTCTCAAGGAAGAAAATCTTTATCGTCACTTAAGCACCTCTCATACAATAGCTGGCACACAATTTAATTGTTCAAAATGTGATTATCATGTGGAGAGATGTAATAACTTAGACGAAGTTTTTAATCACATTAAGTTACACAACGAACATCATTTCATATGCTCAGTTTGCACGTTGGTTACCCCAAGTCGAGCCAAAGTTACTGCTCACATACAAGAGCAGCATACGGCACGTGATGTACCGGTGGTGCACATATTCAGGATAGGTGATCAATTATATCATAAAATGTATATTGTCTTTGCGGATGATAATATTACATTTTCCACCATGAGAAATTGTTTCTGCTGTACGGAAAAAGGTATGAGTGGCGATGTTTTAAACCTACATTTGAAGCGCTATCATAATTTGACGCTTACTTATCATTGTGAAAAGTGTACAAATTTTCCATTTAAATCACTTAAAGAAGTGAAACCACATTTCGAACAGTTTCATGGCTCAGGAAAGTTAAAACTCCGTTGTGAACTGGCGGGGCGTACCGATTTGCAGGTATTGTCGCTGGATACTTTTCAGGTAGAAATCGTGAATCCACTTCCAGTCTCTCAGCAAAGTTTACCGTCTATAACTGTTAAAAATGAGCCCTTGGACATATCAGACAATGATAATGTTGTTTTGATTGAAGATGATGATGTCTTAATCGAACACTCCTTGAAAGCGGCTCAGCATAAACAAGCAGATTTGCCGAAACTCAAATGCGCATCATTTAGTAAACTATTAGAACCAACCATCAATGCTGCGACATCTTCCCACAACCAACATGTAAAAATACCAACACATTCCACTTTTAGTAATCTTGTAAAACCCAACAACAACATGTCAATACGCGCACCAAGTGCTTTACTGCAAACGCCAATGCTCATGCGACCAACATTACCAATGACTTCTGCCGCATCTACTCAGAGTTACTACAATTTGGGTCAACAAAACTTTAATAACACAAATCCATTGATGAATACTGTGAATGATTTGAATCAAATACCTGCAGCGCTTATGCAAAACGATAACAGTTTTGTGATTTTTAACAGGACTACTATAAGACCTGTTGTACCCACCCATAATTCCACATTGACACAAGTTAGATCATTGCCATTAAATGTAAATAATCAGAATAGTATATGTAACAATTATTCAAACCGTCAGTATACACATCAAGCTGGTAATAACAGTCATATTGTTCAACCTAATAACGCGCAGATTGCCAATCCTACAAATCCGCCTTACTTAACAACGCCGCAAAATTTCGAATATAATACTTTTAGCACTGCAAATTCCAGCAAAAATCGTTTAGTTATAGTCACCGAAAATAATAGCAATACTAGAATTTGATTTGTTTTTTAATTACGTTATATATAAGTGATTTTATTTCTTTCAGCTGTTATGCGGTATATTTATAAAAGATTAAGAGTCCGTCCCACGATGTCTAAGGTTAACATTCGCTAACATGTTGAACAGCAAAAATCTTAGGCTTAAGTCTAGTTTACGCAAAGCGCTCCAAATTGAAAGAAAAACTATATAGGGAGCTAAAAAATTGAAAAATAACAAGAAAATATGAAGTGAAAAAGTTGGCGGAAACGCATAGTTTTTGCATTATGGACCTCTTATAATTTTGATATATGTACGTGTACATAAAATTGCGGGGTTTCATTGCATATCTGAAGGTATTTAGACAAACTTGATATCATTTGAAAGGCCTATTTAGATATGCGAAGATTTTTTTATTTTTTAACCCGTTCGGAAGCGGATAAAGGTTTTGATAAGGCAAAAAAAATGTTATGGCTTAAGTCTAATTTATGCAGTCCTGCAAATTGAAAAATGTTACGCTTAAGTCCAGTTTAAGTACACTCCATATTGAAAAAATTTTATAGGTGGGTAGAATGTTGAACAATAAGAAGAAAATGAAAGAAAAGTGAGAAAGTTGGCAGAATCGTACAGTTTTCGATTTATGGATCTGTGAAGTTTTTATATTCCTTCCATTACATTTTTAAAGTTTTTTAATGCAAAATTAGTATCATTTGAAAGCTCTTAAATAAGGCTTTATGGATATGCGAACACTTTTTTTTTTACTCGTTAAGAAGCGGGACAAAATTTTTATAAATGTAAATTTTTGAAACCGTTGTTTGTTATACCATAGAGGAGAAACCTCCTCCGCCTGGCCAAAGACCGGCTATGCAGAGAGATTTTAGTCAGAGGAGATAACCTCTCCGGCTATGTAGAGAAACTTTGGTCAGCAAAGCTGGTGTTTGTTATACCATAGAGGAGAAAATCACTCCGCCCGGCTGATGACCGGCTATGCAAAAAAATTTTTGTTATATGATTGTAATCTATTTTTAAAAAAACATTTTAACATCGAACACTTCCTTGACACTTAACTAAAATTTTGCAAAAACTGTATTGGCACCTATGGAATTAAAATGTTTTTGGACGATCTAATTTATTTATTCAAAAGCTTTCAAATGATACCAATTATGCTTAAATAACTTCACAAATGTTGCTGAAAATTGCAGCTTCATGTACGCATATATCAAAACTTCAGAGGTCTATAACTCGGAAACTATGCATTTCCGCCAACTTTCTCACTTTTTCAATTTGGAGGAGTGTACCTAATTAAACTGGACTTGTTCCAAAAATTATATGAGGGGGTAAAAAATTCAAAGATAAGAAGAAAATGTTAAGTGTAAAGTTAGCGGAAACTCATAATTTCCGAGTTAAAGATTTTTGAAGTTTCTATATACGTATACATGAAATTGCGATTTACTACATTTCCAAAGTTTTTTAGGCAAAATTGGTATCATTTGAAAACCTTCCATGATTTTTGATATAGGAAAATTTTTTATTTTTTTTTTATCCCGTTTGGAAGCTGCACAAAAAAATATTTATTCTAGAGAAACTTTAGTCAGCGAAGTCGATGTTTGTTATACCATAGAGGAGAGAATCCCTTCGCATGGCCGATGGCTGGCTATGCAGGACAATTTTGTTCAGCAAAGCCGGTGTTTGTTACAGAGGAGAAAATCCCTCCGCCCGGCCAAAGCAGGCGAAGCCGGTGTTTTTTTTACCATAGAGGAGAAAGTCCTTCCGCCCAGCCGAAGCTCGAGTATGCAGGGAAACTTTGGTCAGTGAATACAGTGTTTGTTATACTATAGAGTAGAAAATCCCTCCGTGTATGCAGCGAAACTTTAGTAAGCGAAGCCAGTGTTTGTTATACCATGAAGCAGAAAATCCTTCCGCCCGGTGCTATTTAATAAAATTTTAATCAAACTTATAATGTTTATATATTAAGGTCGAGCACTTCTAATTTTTTTTAAAAACTTTATCACTTAAAGGCTAATATTGAGTTCATTATTTCGTGCGAAATTCTTTCAAATTGCATACAAAAGTGTTTAGTATGAAATATCTGCGAAATAAGTTTAGAAATGTAGTACTGAGTTTTTAAAGCGAAAAACACACAATATGTATCTGCAACATGTTTTCAATTAAAATTGTGTCTGGGAATGTTTGTTTTTTCAGCTGCGAAATAACATAAGCAATAGAGCTGTGCCGGGTCGTTCACTTTAGTGACAGGTCACGTTCACGTTCAGTTAAAAAAGACTGATCCGTTCATTCATTTCGTTCAATCGGTCACTTTGGTCCAACGGCACGCTGCCAACATTTAAATTTTCCGGTCAATTATCAACACAGCACAGAAAAATGAACAAAACAAGATAGCAAAATAAAAAAAGGTTAAGTAACAAAAAAAATTATTGTTTTAAAAATTATTGTTTTAAACAATTAAGTTTTTTATTCGCTATTTTTACCAATAAAAATTATAAATAGCTTGTTTTCTATGTTTCCCAGCTATCTATACGTCGACATTTCATAGGAACTACCCTAATCATCAGTAGACTTTGGAAATTTACGAAAGATATTCTCAAACATTCAACTTTATATCCCAGCAATATAAATAAATTGCTGAGAATTTAAAAGAAAAATGCTCTAATAATATCTGTCAAAACACAAAAAACAAGCCTTTTCATTTATTCACCTCTCTAACATTTCTTTACACCTTTCAAACAAATAAACAACCGTTGGTTGCTACGATTTGCTTTTTGAAAGTATCGAAAAGCAGAGAACAAAAATTCAAACAATTAAGTTTTTTATTCGCTATTTTTAGCTTCTACCATTTATACCAATAAGCAAAAAAGCAAATCGTAGCAACCAACGGTTGTTCATTTGTTTGAAAGGTGTAAAGAAATGTTAGAGAGGTGAATAAATGAAAAGGCTTGTTTTTTGTGTTTTGACAGATATTATTAGAGCATTTTTCTTTTAAATTCTCAGCAATTTATTTATATTGCTGGGATATAAAGTTGAATGTTTGAGAATATCTTTCGAAAATTTCCAAAGTCTACTGATGATTAGGGTAGTTCCTATGAAATGTCGACATATAGATAGCTGGGAAACATAGAAAACAAGCTATTTATAATTATTGTTTTAAAAATAATAATTTTAAATAAAAACCATTTTGGTTTTGTGATAAATTTTGATTAGTTTCATAAGCGATTTTTGTTTTATTTCAGATAATTTAAAATAATACAAAGAAAAAACAACCCCCACTTTAGTTAAACTGCACAACAAAAACAAACATGAACATGACACAAAAGGAACAAAAGATATTTGGACGAAAGCTACACAAATTGAACGGCTCACTATTGAGCGAAAAGTGGTCAGTTTAATGACCGGCTCACTACGTTCAACGAGATGATCCGTTCAATTTAACCCGTTCGTTCATGAACGACACAGCTCTAATAAGCAAAGCTTTTTGCGCATGAAGTACAAACATGTATACTTAAAATTAAAAAAAAGAAACATGAATAAGAGAAAAAATAGACAACACTGAGTACATCTCAATTTTTCCGTACGAAATAAGTAATGTTGCTGAAAATTTTTCGCACATTCAATCTCAATACTAGGCTTAAGGAATTAAAAAAATTTTGCATAGTACAATATTTCTATCTCTATGTAATTATACAGTTGCTAAGTAAATTTGCAAAGTATAGGATGTACAGCATGGGCGGGATGACGGAGACCATATGCTCAAGACTGAAATACAAAAACAACAAGCCTGACCGCACTTAAGACATAATTACGATGACGCGAAAGCGGTTCTTCAGCCCAGACCTGCTTTACGACTGCATAGTATAATATATCATTGCAAAAAGTCCTTTTTAGAAAAATTATACAAATTTTGTCTAAATATTTTAGGAAATGTAGGAAAAAATCGCAATTTCATGCATTTCCGCCAACTTTTTCACTTAATATTTCCTTTTTGTTTTACAATTTTCTTCCCCAACATGTACATATGTATATAGTTTTGTTTGGAGGACTATGCGTAAACTGGACTTACTCCCTTGTTAACATAAAGTTCATAGTCTGCAAATCAGTTTGCTGCCACAAAATACTGGCGAACGTCAAAGTTCGATATCGTGGGACAGACAATGAAAATTGTATATGTAGTTTTCGTATTATAACTCATTTCAAATTCATTTAATTTTTGTGTACTTAATTTTTTTATGTACTCAACTGCATTGTTTTCAGTTTCAATTATTTTGAAACATGATATTTTTAAGTTTTTTTATTCATAAAATAATTCTTTGTTAAATAAAATGAACACTTTGAAAATTATATTTAAAAACATGTGTATTTATTTTAGGGGAAACATATTTACAAACATGAGTTAAGATTCAAGGCAGTTAAGCTAAGTACTGTGTTCGTCATTTCGTGCGAAATGCTGTTAAAACTCTATATTAAAAAAACTTGTGTGAAATATCTATGAAATAATGTTGCTGAAATAGTACTCTGTTCAATTTGTGAAAAACTTATGAAATGTTTCTGGCAACATTGTGTTGTAATTGTGAAATAATAGGTGTGTTTCTTTACTCTACTTTGGGATCCCGCGGGTTCCCAATTTACACGAAAATCGTTCCCGTACTCTAAAATTGGACAAATGAGAGCGCTTTTGAGAGAACAGTATGCTTCCTCTTCTTGCACTAGAAAGCCCGTAATTTTTCTTCGGGCTAATTTGGGCAAGTAGTTAAGCAATTAGCTGTTCGAAAAATAAACAATAACAAAGAAACAAAGTTCATTTGAATCAACTCGTATGCAAATCATTTCAGTGTTTTTATATAAATATTAAGTAAAAAGGAATGTACAAAGGACTTTAAAATCCCAAAAGTATAATATATCATATTATTTTTTCGTAAAATTAAATGCCAATTTTTGTTGCCACATCGAAACATAGCATATGTTTCTTTTTGGGATAGAAATTTGGATTTTTGCGTTCCCGTACTTTAGGTAAATTTTATCTGTATTTGAGAGAAACTTATGCACGCTCTTTTTTGCACGAAACTTGCCCGGAAAGTAAAGAAACACACCTAATATGAGTGGTATTTATTTCGCGCGAAATTTCAAACAATAGCTGAACAATGTGGTATACCTAACACCAAGAAAACCTTGAAATTTGCCTAAAACCTTAAAGGTAAGTACTCTGTTCAAATGTGCGAAACATGTTGAGCCACATTAATAATTTCATTTGGAAAATATGACATTTAAAATATGGTGCCTATTTCGCGTTTTAGGCAAATTTCAAGGTTTTCTTGGTGTTAGGTATACCAAATTGTTCAGCTATTGTTTGAAATTTCGCGCGAAATAAATACCACTCATATTAGGTGTGTTTCTTTACTTTCTGGGCAAGTTTTTCCATCTCATTTCGCAAACCTTGCCCTTACAGATCCAGGGTTCTTGGACTAGAACCAATTTTTCCTCTTTCTCCACCAGACGAAGAAGCAATGCAGCCAACAGGCTGCTTCTAAACGGTGAAAATTAGTCTGTATTTGCTTTACGACTGTGACATTGACGACATTCGGGTCATTCTGATCAGAGTGAAAGAAGGCGTCTTGACCAAATGCCTCGTCAATATTTTCGAGAAACTTCCCCACCAACTCTGAGTAGAAATGGGTATCCTTAGTCGTTAACATTTTATCATGTAAGCCTTGTTTTGAATTTGAAGAAAATTTCATTTTGTTCCTACGAGTAAGAAGAAAAGGTTTTCACTTGGTGCTGTGAAAACTCGCATATAAAAATGAAGGTTTCATATTTTTTTGTATCTGGGTTTCGTATATCCATCATGCACATTAAGGCCTTGTTACACTATCACACACGATCGTGTGATCTACTAAATAAAGCATGTGTGCTGGAAAAGTACTAAAAATTCAACGGCGCGACCAAGGCGAATTCATTACCAGGTGAACTTAACAGCACAGGTGATTATTTTTTGCTTCTCGCGTTTTTTACAATGAGACTGTCAAATTTTGTTTCTTTTGTTTACAAACTTTTTGGCGCCATTTTAATCTGAAGGTTTTTTTGCATGATTTAGTGCAATTTCAAGAAATTTGTGTGAATTTAAAAGTGAAAAACTAATATAATCTGTGATTTTAATTACAAAGAATTATAAAAGCTTATATTTAACGTTTATATAAAATTTTTTCTCTGCTGAGCAATCTTAGGCGAATTTAGATTATGACATTCACGATATGTTTTACAATAACAAAATACATAGTACTGAATTCGCCTTTCCGCTTGCATTCACCTGTATAAAGTCGCCTTGGGCGCGACAGAGTTTTTGACAGAACTGTACGATTTGAAAAATTTTATGAAACTTTTCAAAACATTATGGTTTCTGTGCGATCAGTGTTGTATATATTGTGAAAAATATGAAAATATTGTTGGTGCCTCTAGGAAAAAATTTAAGTAATGTAAAATTATTAAGCTACGTACACACGGTTGTCAGATCTTACAATATTGCCAGTAAAATTGCCTGAAAATGTATTACAGTCGTGTGAACTGCCAATTTTTAACTTACAACGTTGTCAGAAAAATCATTGTCAATCAATTGTAAGACGACAATGTTGTCAGGCATCTGACAATCGTGAGAACACTCTTCGTCGGCATTGCCAGATAATTGGCTGGTATTGTAAGCTCAGTTTTAATTGTCAGATGCATAAAATTAATGCACCTGACAATGGCATCATTGACAGAAAAAAGTTTGATGGCCAACACTGCCAAACAGATGGTTGTTGTTATACATAAGTGGCAATGCCTTACAATATGTCTGGCAATTTTTTTCATCTAACAATCTGACAACTGTGTGAACTGACAAGTTTTATTGTCAGATGAATTATTTGTCAGACCATAGTCTGACAATGAAATTGTGAGATTTTCTTACGATCGTCTGAACACACAATTTACTTCTGCGGGACAATTTTTCATTGGCAGCATTTTGCCAGATCTTACAATATTGTAACATCTGACAACCGTGTGTACATAGCTTTATGTTAATAAGAGTTTTTAGTTGTTTTCTTGTGTAAATAAATTATTTCAATCATACTTGTATAACAGTGTGGCCTACAACGCCATTTTGAAGCGATTTTTTCAAGTCGGCCAGACTTTTGAAACAGTTTCCTGTGAATCAACCGTACGATCGTGTAGGATGACTACAACACTGATCGCACAGAAACAATAACGTTTTGAAAAGATTCATAAAATTTTTCAAATCGTACGATTTGTCAAAAACTCTGTCGCACGGTTGAATTTTTAGTACTTTTTCAGCACACATGCTGTATTTAGTAGACCGCACGATCGTTTTTGATAGTGTAGCAAGGCCTTTAGTAGCACAGATATAACTCAGTAGTTATAAAAAAAATCCAAAAAATACTGGCAGCTTTTTTAGGTTCATAATTTCTTCAAATTGGGCAGCACTATATTTTAATGGTCTGTCATCTTGGCGACGCTGTACTTTTATTGCGACTTTGACATTAAAAAAAAAAACAGATTGGGTTCTGATAAATTGCTATAAAAATGAAGTAAAGGGAAAAGACTTCCAATAATTTCATTGAAAATAAAACAATAACTTTATAAATTTACTAGCAGTATTGCTTTATGAAAGTAAAAGCTAAACTGCATCTGTTATACCTTGAAAAGAAAGATAGTGATGTAAAAGTTGAACAAAATTTGAGTAATGATTTGTGAAATTTAATGTGTTACAAAGAAGGGAGGAGCAGTTTACGGTAGTAACATAGAAGTGACAAAGAACACAAAATAAAAAAAGAAACCAAGTAATCAAAAAAATTTTTTAATCAAGGCGTAGCAGCGCCAAGTAAAGTTAATTCTATGCTAAAGTGCACAATTATATGAAAAAGGTAATAATTAGCATAAACTTGATAAACCTGACAGTTGAACAAAATCATTCGTTTTTATTGTCTGAAGGTTAAGGGACTTACAAGCATATGCATGCACGTATATTAGACAAGAACTGATTCATCATCAGTTGAAGCTTTTTTATGCGTGGTTTAAACGTTTTACTAAACTAGAAGAACTAGTTTTCTAGTGAAAGCCGTTTGTTGTGTAGGGAATACAATGTCCATTTTCGATTTTTCTTAGGTTTTGTTCAATTGATAGTGACTGTCAAGGACATCGCAATAAAAATACAAGTGTCAAAAAAGCAGGTAAAACAAGCAAGTTTATGTGTATGCATTTTTAGGTATTTTTTAGTTGCCATGGAAGAGAAACGTATTGCTGATTATTTTGTTGTGGCCGGTATGCCAGACAAACCAAAATTGCTGCAAGAAAGTAATTTTAAAGATTCCAGTCATTTAAGAGCTGCCAGTTCAATTGATCCCATAACAGATATTGGTGTATTTTTTCCGCTCTTGGGTGAAGACTTGCCTGATGGCTACATGGTTCTTGATAGCACGCCTACTGGATTACCTGCGAATTTAAATTTTGGTTCAATTAGATCAACGGAATGTTACATCTACTACAGACGTGGAAAGGACCGTCCACCCTTGGTGGATATAGGCAAATATCTCTAAATATCAAACAATTTATAATTTTTAATAATAGTGTTTGTCCTAAGGTGTGTTATACGAGGGACATGAACGTATTATGTCTGATGCAGAAATTGTAACAGAAACACCAGGTGGACGTGTGGCCAATGTTAACAACTCTTCAGCCAAAACCTTTATAACGTATCGTCGTGCACAAGCTGACATGCCCTGCAATGAATTGGTTGTAACCGATCTTTGTGTGATTGTAAGCAGCAAAGGAGAGAAACCACCACATGCCTTTTGTTTAATCTATAAGTCTTTAAATAAAGCCATTACGGGTAGCGATGTTTATCTTTGCTACAAAAAATCTATGTACCGTCCAAAACATATTAGTTATCAGCCGGAAATTCTACTACGCTATCCCACAATTGACCACAACGATTTTCCACTTAACCTTTGCCCCAGTGTGCCACTGTTTTGTTTGCCAATGGGCGCATCATTAGAGGCATGGCCTCATGTAACCGAGAATAAGAAACGTCGACCCACAGCTCCAGTGTTTAGTACATTTGTTCTCACCGTTAACGATGGCACATATAAAGTTTATGGTTCAGCCTTAACTTTCTATGAAGATTTTGAGTAAGATTTTTTTTTTTGTTTTGTTGTAAAAATTTTTGTTTTAATGAAATATTTTTAGCGAGTCCCAACTTACAGAGCAGCAATGTGAATTACTAGGTTGGAATGAGGAATTTGCTCAAAGCCACTCATTGCATATCATAAAAGCCATTTGTTTATTGTCACATTATCCATTTGGTGATACCTTTGATAAATGGCTTAAATATCTACACGTAAGTAAAATCTTAAGATAACATAATGAGTAACGAAGCAAATTAATACTACAAAATACACATTTATAAGTTGCTTATTTTTAATTTATTTACTGTGGAAGAAAGTGTATATGAAACTGTAGTTTTTTTTGCGTTTGCACATTCGACGTACGATTTTTGCAAAGCAATATACATATTAGACGTACGGCTATAAGTAGTAAGGGTGGAAAATGAATTTTAAACTCAAATACTATGAATAAAATTAATTCCCAAAACTCTTGTCAAGAAAAAATTAATTATATTTAGATAGGTATATTGTTCCCAAAATTGTACAACGTATTACGTACAGAATTCGTTTTCCAGCCGTACGCTTTGTCTGTGAAATAAGTTACCTGCACACGTGTTTCCTGTCTGTTATAACGGTGGAAAGTTAAAGTCAAATGTTCACAAACCCTACTCCCTCTTTTCCCCTCTTTATAACCTATTTTCCTATTTCTGGTACAATGCATGGCATATATAGAGGTTATTGGTCCAAGATAAAAAAAAAATTAGTTACCAGAGCGCTACATTCTCATCAGACGGTTCTGTCAGGCCAAGTTTGATCGTCTAATAGCCGCATTACAATTCAAGTTTTGGCGAAACGAATGTTGTGTTCTTCAAGCCGAAATATCGGTTATAAATTGCACCGCCAGATGGCTGAAGATATTCTGTACAGATATCATGGTAGTAACGGATAGCAAGGCCGCCATCAACTCCCCATCTGGTTGGAATATGTAATAATTTCAGTCTAGTCCAGGAATGCCGGACTTCTTTAAAAAGATTGAGAAACTTTCTAACCTAACCTAACTGTTCTTCAAGCTGAAATATCGGTTATAAATTAAACCGCCAGATGGCTGAAGATATCCTGTATAGATATGGTAATAACGGCTAGCAAGGCCGCCATCAACTCCCTGTCTGGTTGGAATATACAATAATTTCAGTCTAGTCCAGGAATGCCGGACTTCTTTAAAAAAGATGGGGAGACTTTCTAACCTAACCCTAAAATTGGCACGCGGAAACGTGTCCGTTAAGGGCATCAAAATCGCTAACGATTTAGACAAAGAAGGGACAACCCTAGGGGATAGGGATATTTATTTCTTTATAACATATTGCAAAACAAAAGCCATCAAGGCCAAAATAAAGTAGTACTGTACAGCAAGATTAATAGTAAGTACATATACCTGAGTCACTCAAATTATAATACAATTCAATTTACAATTATATTATCACCAATAAAAATATCGTAAAAATATTATTCATTTATACCAGTAAAAAATTATAAATAGCTTGTTTTCTATGTTTCCCAGCTATCTATATGTCGACATTTCATAGGAACTACCCTAATCATCAGTAGACTTTGGAAATTTTTGAAAGATATTCTCAAACATTCAACTTTATATCCCAACAATCCAAATAAATTGCTGAGAATTTAAAAAGAAAAATGCTCTAATAATATCCGTCAAAACACAAAAAACAAGCTTTTCTATTTATAAACGTCTCTAACATTTCTTTACACCTTTCATTTTTAATTCAGTTTAAAATACAATTCAATTATATCAGCCAACTTAAAAAGTAAAAATGAAAGGTGTAAAGAAATGTTAGAGACGTTTATAAATAGAAAAGCTTGTTTTTTGTGTTTTGACGGATATTATTAGAGCATTTTTCTTTTTAAATTCTCAGCAATTTATTTGGATTGTTGGGATATAAAGTTGAATGTTTGAGAATATCTTTCAAAAATTTCCAAAGTCTACTGATGATTAGGGTAGTTCCTATGAAATGTCGACTTATAGATAGCTAGGAAACATAGAAAACAAGCTATTTATAATTTTTTATTGGTATCAATATTAGAAGCTAAAATAGTGAATAAAAAACTCAATTGTTCCAAGTTTAAATCTTTATAAAAAAATATGTTGATGTTTACGAACTTTTTTTTATTAAATAGACAAATCCCCTGAAGATGTGAACACATAATTCACGAAACGTCGGGATAAACATGTAATAAAAAAACTGCATTTTTATTGACATGGAATTACTTTAGGCCTCTCTAGCTAATGATTACATACATTGAAAATGTTTTAATTATGTATCCACTTAAAAAACATTGCAACAGCAAAAGAAGAAAGAAATTGCTTCGTAAATGACAGAGTTATTAATACTAAATAAATTATTTTTGTTTGTCCAAAATACAAAAACCTTTTTTTTTTCAATCCATCCAAACTAATCAAAAGAAAGAAAAAATTTGGATAAGTTCAGAAATGGTGAAGTTTTCTCTTTTCTTCCCCTTTTGGGAAAACTTTCAGAATAAAAACTATTCAATGTTGATTTCCGAACTTCAAAATATATGCATACCGAACTTCATCTAAATCTGTCAGTGGTTTACGCGTGAAGACAAACAGAGTAATTTTTACATTTATAAATATTAGGATTCTACAATAACATAATAGTATTCCACATATTCTCCAAATAAGTTTTTAAAGTATAGACTAATTTTGAGACGTCTAATTTTTATTGTTTTTTTATTAAAGCGCTTAGCTGTTTTTGGTGTAAATTTACCTATACCTATTGAACGTTATATAACACAACTATTGGACGAAGTACCTTTTCCAGCGCCGAGTATACATTTACAGGTAAGAAAACATATTGAAAATATAAGTCAACCCAACTTAAAAATATTTTTTTATTATAGCTTTCTAGTGAATCAAACGATCGTATTTTACTCACTCAACCAGAGGATTCTCCGCTACCACGTAGTGGTGCTGGATTTTATATGTTATTACAAAATTTAGGTACTGAAAATTGTTTACATGTTTTACTCTTGGCCCTGACTGAACAAAAGATACTCATACATTCGTTAAGGTAACAAATTTATAACTTTATTTAAATAAAGCCGCTCTAACACTTGTACATCATCTTGTTCAAAAAAGGCCAGCAACATTAACTGCCGTTGCTGAAGCAATAGTTTCATTATTATTTCCCTTTAAATGGCAATGCCCCTACATTCCTTTATGCCCTTTGGGACTAGCAGAAGTCTTACATGCTCCTGTACCGTATTTAATTGGTGTAGATTCCAGATTTTTTGATTTATACGAACCACCCACAGACGTCACTTGTATAGATTTGGATACAAATACTATAAGTGTAAGTTTTGATTGTTAACGCTTTTTTCTTGTTCTGATATGATATGGTTTAATATGAGCAACTGTTTTTTAATTATAGCTTTGCGAATCCCAAAAACATTTACTTGTAAAACTATTGCCGAAAAGAGCGGCACGCATTTTAAGACAAACTCTTTCAGACTTGGAACAAACAAAACCCATAAATATAGACTGCAACAATAGTTTAGATCGTGATATACGACGACGTAAACGTGAGGTATGTTTATTTGCATTGTTTTCAAGTTGTTGCTTTGTGTTCATTGCTTTTCCTCATTTAATTTTTTTAAGCTTCATTTAGAACAGCGCATACAAGAGGCTTTTTTATTATTTATGGCCTCAATTTTACGTGGTTATCGAGATTATTTGGTGCCCATATCAAAAGCCCCCTCTGTTGGCGCCACCGACCCCAGTGCCTTATTTCAACTCAAAGCATTTTTACGTTCTAGAGATAAGGTAAAGTTTATTGATCTTTGCTTTCTTAAAATTGTTATTTAAATTAAATGTTTGCCTTGTTTCTTAAGGCATATCATAAATTTTTTGAGCTGCTGATGAAAACACAAATGTTTATACGTTTTATTGAGGAAAGATCATTTGTTTCCGATGGGGATCATGGTTTAACCTTTTTCGATGAATGTGCAGAAAAAGTAGGTTCATACGATGAAACACCTTCCGATGTTCGTTTGGTTGATTGGGAAAGTGGCCAGAATAGCGAGCGCACTAAATACATATTTCCTCCCGACAGTGTGGGACCCACCAAAGGTTTATTCTTTATCTAAAGCTTAATTTCAGAATATCGCTATAAATATAAATATTTTGCAGATCATAATGCTCCAGAAACGTTTTATAATTATGAAAATTTCACTTTGACCCCAAGTCTATTGAAATCGTCGAAAAAGACAGCCTTAACAAGTTTACTACAACAACAAATTAATGGTTCGTTGGCGCCGGGCTCACCAATCGCCCGTCGTACTAAACATGAAATAAAATTATCTCAGAAAATGGCTAGACGTTGTCAAAGCCGTCCAGAGTTGTGGTCCAAATATTTATTGGCCACCTGTTACTCATTGTATTTCTTAATTTTACCGTCCATGGTCTTGGATACTCGTAGGGCTGGCAAAGAGCATGATATTTTAAGATCGGCCTACGATATGCTGGTAAAAGCCAGTAAAATTAAAATTAATTGCGATGAGTTTTGTTATCGCATAATGATGCAACTTTGTGGTACATACAATATGCCAGTATTAGCCGTACGTCTGCATTATCTTATGAAAAGGTCTGGCGTACAGCCGAATGCTTTAACTTATGGCTTCTATAACCGTTGTGTTCTAGAATCGGAATGGCCAAGTGATAGTACTACCTTAAGTCAATTACGCTGGAACCGCATTAAAAATGTGGTTTTCGGAGCTGCTCATTTCAAGAAAGCTGGCAAGTTAAGGGCCTCAAAGAAGCCCTTGTCCGCCTCACATGATAATAATTTAAGTACTTTGGAAACTGTTGACGGTACTTCACGTACCAGCCTGGAATCCTCCAACTCTTCACAACTCTTAGTGGCATCTGCAGGAGAAAGTTATGGTGTAAATATTTTGGATTTTTCCGCATTAGATAAGTTGCGTACAAAATTGGGCAGCATAGTGAGGCAATCAATCGGTTCTCGAGATGCTACAAATGATGTTATATCCAGTGCTGGCTTATTAATTTCGGGAGACTCGAAGTTATCTGCCGATGTCGCAACAACCTGTATACCACCCTCTAGTCCCCAGCCTACGGCAAGTGACTTAACTAAACGTCAACTATCGAACCGTGAAAGTTTCGGAGGTGATGCTGAGCTTTTAAATAAACTACAGAGACAACTTACTCTCACAGAAATGAATAATAAAAAAATTATGAATATTGGTGGTGACGACTTCGATGAAGAACATGCAAATAAAAATAATTTTAATGATTTAGCAAGTTCTCAAGAAGAATTGGACGATGAAAACATACATGAAACAGAAGACGAAGAGGATGACGAACATTCCCTGTCTAGACAAGTCCAAAGTCCCACAAAGTTAGTTATCTATTTCAATTTGTTTAAATTCAATTATATAAACTATATATTTGTTTTATAGAATTTCTCCTAGAACTCCTGTTACACAAAACGATCCTTTGGGTGCTTTAAACGAAGAAGAAGCTCCCGTTTGTGCCGCGACAAATGAAGAACAGTCTACTTGTGTTTCGTCCAGTTTTAACAACACATTATACAGTGATAAACCCATATTGTTTAAAGGTCAACGCAGTGCCACGTTTGATGAATCAACTCAATTGAATAAAAACATGCAACGTTCCGAAACAATGCCAGGATCAAGTGTTGCTTCAAGTTTGGCTAATTTGGGATCGTCTTTTAAACTGAACTTTGGGTGAGTAGAAACAAACATAATTTTTAAGTTAAATTGATATGAAAATAATTATTCACCAGACTAATGATTACTTGAGCTGAGTTTACATATCGAATAAAATTTCGAACAAATAAATAATCAAATCGCATCTTTGAATAGAGTTCATATCAAAATTTATTTAAAACTGCGTATCACACTTCATATGCTTTATTCTCAATTAATGAAAATAAAGAACTACACAAAGCGATACTGTTTTCTCTAGGGAATGTAATTATGGTTTTTCTCATAAATGCTGTACAGTAACAATTGTTTTGGGCTTTTATTGAGCACATCGTCGCGTTGTTTTTACCTGCATTTAATTTATATAGAAGTAGCAGTTATTTTTAACTTTTAAATACGTAAAAAGAAAATAACTGTTATTTCAGTGTCAATTTTTCGAATAGCAAATAACCCGAATTTTTTAAAGACAAATAACCAGTTTTTAATATCTAAATATCATATTTGTACATTTTTGTGTTCTGTGATATAGCACGATAACAAACACTTGATTGGAATGCTTAATAGTGATGAATGTAAGCAAAATTTAGATAATTATCTGAGGCCATTCTATTAAATGTACGTAAACGTCAACAACCTCTATTCAAATAAAACATTTGCAAAGATTTTTCTTATGTTGACAAATATCTTAAGAGATCTGAAAACCTAGAAAAATCTTGTTGGCCATATGACACACAGCGTTTTCAACTTTTGATGAAAGAATAATTTCACGAAAATTGTGTGTTTGAATTAAACACTTGGATATCAAAATTCAAAGAGTTATTAGCAAAATACGGCCGCAAATGCTCCAAAGAGTTTCTGTAAGTCTATCCATAGTGATATGTCAAACCGAATTAAACAAAAGGTAAACATCAGCTCATAAATGGGTTTTCAAATAAAGCAGTGTTGTCAACTCAAAGTTGTGAATCTCGAAGCAAAACACCTATTACAACTGCAAAGTTTAAGTAGTTGTTAGGCATTGAAAAAGTCTGTTCACTAGGGTCCAATTTGGTCCCGTTGTGTTATGAGGTGAAGCTTAAACTCAATACTTACAGTTTATGTTATTCATTTAACCGTTTTCATCTCGACTCTAACTGAAAGTTGTAATGAAATTTTTGTTATCAATGTGTTAGACACAAAGTATAAAGAGATGAAAAATTTTCGGGGAGAACCGAGATAGCAGAAAGTGTAGTATTGAGTTACGTTTCTTGCGTATACTATTTAGACTACAAAGTTATTACTTTAAGAATGAAAACGCAAAGTGTGGAGAGAAAAATTGAAATAGTTACGTATAGTTTCACAATTTATCTGTCTTGCTTCATCTCTAATTACTTTGTGCTGTTGGGGACTAATTGTCAAGAATTTGTTATATACAAAATGAAAAGAATATTCGTAAAAGACAACTTAAGCAATATGTTTTTACAATGAAAAGCCATACGTGTTCTCACGTTTATTTCTCTTTTGATAGACTTGAGAAGCATGAACTGTTTTACTGTGCTACGGCTCTTGGATTTTTTTTACAATTCATTTATTTGTTACACATTTTGCCAAGTCATATAAATGTAGGGTAAGTTTTGCTGCAATTTTGTAGTTTCCAGAACTTGCGAAATACTTTTGTGAAAAATTCTAATAGCTCTTTATGTGCGCAGCAGCGAGACTTCGATAAGTTTTCTTTGGTTTACTCGTAAAACCCTAGTGAGGAATATTCCAATTGAAATTGATATTATTTACTTGAGTGCTGGATCTCTACGGAAATATAATAAAAAAATACCACACTGACCAGCTTTCCTGGTTATCAATGTCATCAGTGGGGACGTAATTATCATTATTTGTAGTAGTCTTTTTTTTTTAAATATTTTTTTCATTTTTTTTTAATATATTCAGGTTTCATAATTTTTTAGTATAAGCTGTGGGAAGCTAGTAAACGATTTTTAGTACCCAAGAGTCTACTAGTACATATATGTGTGTACCATCTGTCGAACAAATGAATGAATGGTTATATTTGTATTGCTCATAAAATCTTATACAAATAAGAATGTTAAAAATTCTTATCTGCTCTAAAATATAAGTGAATCAAATTTTTTTATTTTATATAAATTTAATACTAAAATATGTTATTTTAGCGTATTATTTATGTTAAATTACTACTAAATTAAAAAAAAACGAGCATTGACTACAAAATAATCGTATTAAAAATGCAGCTCAATAAAAGCAAAAATTATTTAGAAAAGGCCGTGGTACAATTTGTTATAAAAGCCTACGAATATCAACACTTTTAACTATATTTTAAAATTAGTGATACGTATGTCTACGGCTGGTACAGAAAGGGTTATTATACGTAAGTGCTTTAGGCGAGCTTTCTGTTATAGGTTATTTTTGATGTTTGTTTTGTTGTTCTTAAAGTTAAAAGTTTGATCTCGTAAGATGCGTGCATTTAGGAAAATAAAGGAAGTTAATTTTCTATTCCCATAATATCATTTTATTTGATTAATTTGCAGTAATCATATTGCCAAAAGGTGCGCATATAAAGGGTGGTTTTATAGAGGTATACAACTTCAAAATCGAATAAAGCAAAGATAATTTTTTTAAATTGTCATGCAATTTACTTTATTCAAAAGATAATGTTCTGGCATTACAATCTACATACGACATTTGGCGTAAGACCGCCGCGGCTAGTTCGGAGGACGTGTAATCTGAAGGTCCTATTTATTTTATTCGAAAAATAGTGTTCTGGCATTACAATCTACATACGACATTTGGCGTATGACCTGAAGGTCCTATTTTTGATGACTTGAACATTTTGGACGTATATTATCAAATAAATTAAATCGTTTGATCTTGGAGGCCAATTCAATGGTCCGAAACGTGAAACTATGCGCGTACCAAACGTTTCCTTCAATAAATCCATTGTGGCACGAGCTGTGATATGTTTCGCCGTTTTGCACATCATACGAGTAGTTGTTCAAATGATGTACGAAAAAGTACGTAATAATGGCTCTATAGCGCTCACCATTGACTAACGGTCTGACCAGTATCGTTTTTATAGATGAACGGACCAATTTTCCTACCTGCCCACAAAGTAAACCAAACAGTCAATTTTTCTGATTGTAACAGTGCCTCAACATACACTTGAGGATTATCATCACTTCAAATATGGCAGTTCTGTTTATTGACTGACGTATCCATTCATCTCTTTCAAATAAAAGTGAGCTTCATCGCTAAAACAACTCAATTATGAAAATCGGGATCAACACCAGTTTTTTTTTCGGCCCTTTTGCAAAATTTGAAAGCGTTCTTCATGGGTCAGTCTATTTATATTGAAATGCTAAACAAAACTAAATCTTCCATTAGCTGACAAAATAGCCGCCAGTTAAAAAACTGTTGCCTACTTTTACACCTCTATAAAAACACCCTTTATACGTATGTTATTTCTTAAAACACTTCTTTAGAAAATGGAAAACTGTTTTAAAAAATAACGTCGTTCTTAATCATATTAAAAATTTATTTTCTGTGTTGGCAATAAAGTAATTCAGCTCAATTACAAATGGAAATTTCGTGGGAGTTTTTTCACTTTTCCCCAATTATGAGCAAAAATGGATTAAAATATTTTTGATTTTTTCTTCTCTTCATTCACTGAAAAACTGAGGAGAAGCGAGCTTTTCAATTACCATTAACAAAAATTTTGCTTCTCTCTTTAAATTGAATTGAGAAAATTACTTTCGGTGAAAAAAAGTTCCGTAAGAATATTCATAATTGGGTGAATTGTATATTCGTATTTGCTATTAACGCTACATTCGTAGATAATGCCGGGTAATTCATTGTGAGGTTTTGTAATGTAAAATAAAACATAAATTTAAAAATGAAAAGAAAAAAAATTATATCATGTAAATGTTGTTCATAAAATGTTGGCTGATGTGGTCCATTCAGAAAATCCAATTTTGGGCAGCGCATTCGAGCAGAGCGAATGGTATCTTGCGAATAACGAGAGTAATATTAGCTTCCAAAGCCTCAATGAGGCTGACTTATTCCTGAAGACCTCAAACTTTATATAGTTCAAAACTGTCATACGAGTATTGCACGATCTAGGTGGAAATAAGATTATTTTAGGTTTAACCGTCTGCCAGTCATTAAGAAGCCAGCACACTTGGGTCCAATTTGGTCCCGTTGTTTATATATGAAACCGACAGAGGAAGTGCTCAAAACTCTCCTTCCTCCTCATCCCTAAAAATTATACAGAAATCATTAAATGGAAGATTTAATCTTTTCGCTTGCGTTCCTATGTGGAAATGTTCCGTCAGAACCGACACAGTAGAATTTAACCTCTATCGGGACAAGTCCCTAAAGTTAATAGTCTTCCTATTATCATGTCTGGGCCAAGTCAGTCCTGATATTCGATAGGTAACCTCACTAGACCATCAGTCCTATGCTGACCCTAAAAATAGACGCTGTACGTAGTTCTTATAGCACTGGAGCGGGATTACAACAATTCAATCTCTATCCCCGTATTGTAATCGGACTCCGGCCTTTGCCAGTTCGCAAGCTACAACATTTCCGGGCACATCATTGTACCTCCGTAAAAGGTCCAGGTTCGAATGTCTAGCTATATCGTTTAGAGATGTCCGTGAAATTAAGTGTGCAAAAAAAGCCATTAACATGCTGCGAACGGCGAAGATTCGCTTTTCGCATAAGCTTTTAGCTACAGCTGCTATATTCTCTTCACTTCGTATTGAATGTGGTCTAACCAGTTGAATAATCTACTAATTTAAATTGGTATTGCCAATAGTGGTTCCAGTAGTTAGATTATGCGCACTATAAGTTCCTCAACTTGTACGAAAAATATTTCTTACAAAACGGTGTTTCTTGTAAAACAGTAGAACAATTTGAAGGCACTGTTTTGGTGTGAGTCTTTCCTTGATAACTTGGCAAACGATATTAAACAAAAAACAAAGCATTTTGAGTGATGCTTGGTCTGTACAAAAAATTGTGAAAATCAAATCTCGCGCTGAATCACCCGATATAAGAGTTTTTGTTCTATATTTTTTTCAATTTTAAAGCTGTTATTGAATATTGAAATAACTATTGAATATGCTGCGCTCTCATATAAAATATAACGTGGAAATTAATTCATTACACGCTTAAACTAAGCTACAGCGATTTTCATGCGTTTAGTATTTAGTTTTTTGCGTGAATTACCACGTAAAAAATTCAGACATACTTTCACATTTATATAAATAGATCAACAAATTAACACTGGTCTGCATTTTCTTCTCCAGCCTACAAAAAAAAATTTAGAATAATATGTACGTACTATTTTTTTATTGGCCTAACCATTTAAATGAAAATGCGTCTCGCCGCTCTTGATGATTTTCGGCCAAAAATTGTTTTTTTCGTTGTTGAGTTTCAGAATGGCTCTACGTGCGGAGTATAACGCCCCATTGTTCCGCAGTTTTCTATTTCACAAATCTCACAATTAGGATAGTGGGATTAATTTTGTGTTACTCTGTATTCAACACTCTAACATACATTTCTTTTATGATTAAATGTCACCTTGTTTTTAAAATTTTAATTATGATCAAACATACTATGTGGAATGATGGTTACGTATATGTTACTAGCGCATTTCTTAGGCTACTAGATGGCGATATCTAGCGGCATTGTCATTAGTGCATAATAGTCCCATTACCGTATGGAACTGATTATAAAGAGTGTTTTTATAGAGGTATAAAACTTTAAGTTGACAACTCCCTTTCAATTACCGGTCAGCTGTTAAGTGATTCATCTTTAGCTTAATTTGGCATTACAACACGAATAGACTGAAGCCTCCTGAGCAACGCTTCCAAATTATACAGCTGGGCCGTAAACGAGATTAGTGTTAATCCCAATTTTCGTAATTGAGTTTTGTTTGGCGACGAAGCTCACTTTTGTTGATGGATAACGTCAATGCAGAGAACTGCCGTATTTGGAGTGATGATAATCCTCAAGTGTTTATTGAGACACTGTTACAGCCAGAAAAACTGACTATTTCGCGTGCTTTCGCGGGCTGATGGAATTATTGATACTTTTTTAAAAAGCGGTGCTAGTCAGAACATTACAGTCAATGGTGATAGCTATAGAGTCTTAAGTACTAAGTTTTTGGTTCATCAATTGAACAACCATAATGCAGCGGTGTAACATGTCACACAGCGTGTGGTGCCACAATTGATTTCGGATACGTGAAATGGTCTCCAAGATCTTGCTATTTAATGCCGCTAAAACCCGAAACGATTGACCACTTGTAGGACAATATTAGAGACGTTATTGCTGATATGCGTCAAAAATGTCGGAAAAGTAATCAAAAATTGAACGTTCAGATTAGGCTACGTCCGAACTAGCCGTGACAGTCATATGCTAGAAGTTATATTTAAATTATAATGCCAGAGGATCATCTTTCGAATAAAGTAGATTTCATGTCAATTTGAAAAATTAATCTTTGTTTCATTACATTTTAAAGTTATATACCTCTATAAAAACCCTTTATTAAAAATAGGGAATAATATTTGACTTTTTCAAAGGAGTGGGGGATGAACTACGGTATTTGTTATGTCAAATACGAGTAGTACTAAAAAAAAGCCAACTTTCCCATCACTGTTTCCATGTAAACCCATGTATCTATTTTTGGCAGGTTGTAGTTGGTCGCCTGCTGTCGGGAATGTGTTAAAACCATAAACTAATGGCGTGTTCCTTTCTAACAAAAATGCTTCAATTGTTCTACCATTTGCCCGTTTTTATGTTATTTTCTAAAAGGCAGGCAACAGTATAAATAAAAGAAGTGATCTTTTCTATATATGCTGCATGGAAAATGGGAATATACAGTGTGGCAGATGAAAGCTGCTACCAAAAAAAAAACTAATAACTTATTTTCTGTGTAACTAACCTGTTCCATTATTGTTGTATTTTATAGATTGATCTTTAAATTTAACTAAAATGGAGAATTGGGACACTGAAACAAGAATTTGGATAGTGCAACGCTTTCAGTCGGTTGTTTCCGTCCAAAGAGAATATAGGCGCACGTTTGCCGAGCGTGGCACAATCGCAAGAAGGCCTTATCATTGGGTTCCCTCAATTCGAACGCAGGAAACTATCGCTGCTGTAGCTGCTGCCATACAATCCAATCCTAGAGTTTCGATAAGGAGCTCATCTGATCAAACGGTTGTACAGACATATTTGCATCAAGATTTAAACTTGTTTCCTTACAAACTGAACCCTAGAGGCTACCCGATTCACTTTTAATTTTGTGAGATCATTCAAATGGTGTCAGAGGATGAAAACGTCTGGAACTGCATTTTTATGTCTGACGAAGCACATTTTAATTTAAACGGCAATGTTAATAAACAAAATTGTCGAATATGGAGTAATTCTAACCCCACAGATATTCAACCAGATGCAATTACATCCACTTCGCATCACAGTGTGGTGTGCAGTTTCTTCAAGGTTCATTGTCGCGCCTTACTTTTTCGAAGAAAACGGTCTTACTGTTATGGCCAATGGAGATCGTTACTTAAAGATGTTGAAAGAGTTTTTCTTTCCAGAATTGCGCCGAAAGAGAATCGCTCTCAACACTGTTTGGTTTCAACAAGATGTGAAAACTTGCCACATAGCCACGCCTGTTATGGCAGACTTGAGGCAAAAATTTCCCAATAAACTGTTTTCAAGGAAGTCCACATTGCGTTGGCCTCTCAGGTCTCCTAACCTCACTGTACCTGATTTTTTTGTGGGGTTATTGCAAACAGGAAGTTTACAAAAAAAAAACCTATCAAATTTGGATGATATAAAGCAATCCATTCGAACGGTAATTGAGACAGTTCCCGCTGCAACACTCCAGGCGGTAATAAATAACTTTTTAATAAGATGTCGTACATGTGTCAACGAGGGAGGAGGCCATTTGAATTCAATTATTTTCAAAACTTAATGAATTACTTTAATAAAAACGTATAATTTTTCAGATGAATTTCTAAAAAAGAAACTACATAAACTTTACAAAAAGTTATCTGAGACTCTTGATGAAGCATATTTTGCTCCCAACTTCAAGTACATAAATATAGGTCAAAAATTTCCAAAGTCTACTGATGATTAGAGTAGCTCCTATGAAATGTTGACATATAGATAGCTGGGAAACATGGAAAACAAGCTGTTTGTAATTTTTTTATTGGTATCAATGTTAGAAGCTAATATAGCGGATAAAACTCAATTGTTTGAATTTTATGTTCTTTTGTAAACGTAGAATATGCAACCATAGATGCCAGATAAATCTGATTTAAAATCGTCAAATTCGACGGAAAAAATCGTCAATATGATTGTTGCAAATCGTCAGCTATTAAAATTAATTATTTTTGAATAAAAGATTTATTTCAATGGCGTAAAGTAAGGAAAAACTAGTGATGGTTGCCATTAATAAAAAAAACTGCAACATTTAAAGTTATAGCAACAAATTTATACTCCCGCAAACATGAAGTTAATTTCATAAGCACACTATTCATTAATTTTTGTGACATATATTTTTAAAATAAGATATCTTAATAAAAGGAATTGTTATTATACTAAACAGTTCTGTTAAATCGGACATATCTAAGTCATAACAGCCACAGTTGCAAAGTTTTAGATGATCTTTAGTATAAAAATTTTTTCCGACAATGGTCTCTTCAATTAATTGCACACTTTGGTTTTGTTAAGTTCCACATACCTGGATGAAAACTTATACATTTGCAGAATACGATAAGACTAATATTTCTGCTATAAACTTAGTCACAGAAGTATAATTTATTCCAAAAATCTAGCATTTTCATATTTATAGCGTAAAATAAATTTTCCAAATTAAATAGGTTTAGTTACTTAAACTCGTATTTAATTTCTCATCTTTCGATGAAATAAGAAAACTTTTTCAAAGCGTTGTCAACTCGGTGCATTTCGCACCGTTTTTGGTGCTTTTTAAAACTTTTTGTGCGAAAAATGCTTTAGTCGGTGCGGGGTGCGCTTTTTTTTACATTTTCGGTGCTTTTTTTAAATTTCGGTGGCACAAAATCCAATTCAACTGAACTTTTTATTTCAATGTAAAAAAAAGTTTATAATCAAGTGTCCTAAATTTTTACGTGTCATTTTGCGTGAAAAATGTACGGTGTTATATGCACAAAATAAGACAATCTTACTGCTATATATTATACTCCTACACACTGTTGAAAGAAAAAGAAACATTTCGTTTTATAAAATTTACTGCTTTTAGGGAGTGTTTCGCTATTAATCGATCAATCCAAGTTTGTTAAATATTGCGATAAATGCAGTCTCTGATTTTTTACGGTTTTGGTAATTGAAAAATGACCAAATTATTATATTGATTATGGTAAACTTCATCTTCTATATATTATAATTCTGGCAAAATTTCGGTTATTACAATAAATTTTTTATAGACACTGCTTACGAAAACACATGTGAAATGTACACTGTGTTTGGTAGAATTGCCATTGATTGAATCAAGCCTTCAAGGCTTGTAGTGCGATTCTGTAACTTTTAGTGATCCGATAATCGTAAATTCTTTCGACAGTAATTATATTGCTCCTGCAATATAATTTTGACGACGGTAAGCAGCTGTATTTTAGTGTCCCTGATAATAGGCAATAAAAATATCAGCTGATTTCGGTTGACAGCAAATATAATTAAACGAGTTTTGAGTTCGTCTTAAAATTTAGTCACCTTAAAATACAAGCAAACGTTTTTACATACAAATTTGTATAATTTTTTTTTAATCGCTATTCACATATGATATTTTAAATTCATCTCTAACATATACAATACATGTATACTATAAAATAACTGTCACATAATATTCCAGTATTACAAACATACGTATATATTTACGTGCCATAAATATTACTTTCATTCCTACATAAATTAACTTTAAAAAGTTTTTTGGAAGATATGGCAGTAAAAATGTGATCTATAAAAATCGTCAAAAACAGACCTTAAATCGTCAAAGTGTTATTTTTAGCACCCAAAATCGTCAAATATGGCAACTATGTATGCAACACTTAAAAATCAGGCTAGCATTTAAAAATGTTACCTAATCACATGTAACATTTTTCTTTTTTAGAGAAGAAAACGCCATAAGTTTAAACTTACATAAATATGTTTGAAGTATATCCGAAAAACTGGGCCCTAGTGATTGAACTCTATTTTCCCACACACTCGTACAAATCAAATGTTTTATATTTATGAGAAGCAGAATTTCGTTGCAGACCAGTGTTATTTATTTGTTACTTATTATCACTATATGATTTGATTTTATTTTAACATGTTTACATATATGTATATTTGACTATTCTTTTTTTTATTTGATTTGAAATTATTTTAAAAATCTCTGTATTATTCTTCTCGAATTATTTTATGTTGTATTGTTCACAAATGTTTTTAATTTTTTTCAAACAAAAAAAAAAAAAAATTTGTAAAATGTTTTCGTAGACGTTATTCACCTGCACGCTTGTCCTTTAAGAAAGACTTGAAATTGCCCACCAATATAATAGAAAATATAAGCTACATAAGGTAAGTGTTGAATTTTAAACAAACAGTTTCGGCCATCGCAAAGAAATCTCTTAACGTTTGGCCAGAAATACAAAAAAGCTTATGTTAATGTTTTAATTTTTATTATTAAAACTAAACAAAATATGGTGAAGGTGAAAAAAAGGTGGTGGGTGGTAGAAATCACATAAACCTTAAAAAATCTTTGCAAGTCATAGTTGTACAATTTGTCCTATGGTTTTGAGTTATTATGTTCTTTAATTTGGTTTATATTTCTTTAGTAACTAATAACTTTCTTAACAGTTTAATTTTAATTTTATTCATATGTACATATATAAACCATTTGGTTTTTTACAATTGTGTTAACCTTATTTTTAACCTTAAATAATTGTTTTATGTACTTAATTTTGTCTTAAGAGCTAATACAGCTCCTTAAGGCTTTAAAGTTTTAATATTTTTACACAATGCACCTGTATTTAAAAACTCTTTTTAAATGTTCTTTTCTATCTGCTGCAGTCCCAATTTTAGTGGTAAAAAATCGAATGAAATCATTCAGGGAAGCTTAAGTAGCATTAAACATGCTGCAACATCTATAACGCGTAAATTTGACGAAATCAAAGGAGCCATTTCGGCCAATACAACACCGGTCAAATCTTCACTATCTATACAAGGTTACAGTGATAATGGTGTCACCGAGGAAGATATGATTGCCAATGAAGATGGCACCTTAAAAATAAGACGTGTTTCCAGTGATTTAGAGCATCCATGGAGTCGTTTAAGTGAGTCTCGTAAATCGAGTTACAACAATTTAGTGCCTCTGGGAGAAAATACTTCGACTATGAATTTAAGTACGGCTTTATTAGCATTGCCGGAAAATCTCTATTCAACACCATTGGATGTAAGAAAAACTCCTTTTTTTATCTTCTAATTAATTTCCACATACATATTTTACTTTTCTTTTGTTTGCCCAGAATATGGAGGATACAAGCGATTATGATGTTTTGATACAAATGACTTCTTGCTCTCAATGCCACAACTGTTCTGTTTTACTTTACGACGAGGAAATAATGTCCGGTTGGTCGGCAGAAGATTCCAATTTAAATACCACTTGTCATGCTTGCAATAAGTTGACTGTACCATTTCTTAGTGTACGCTTCAATATTATCGACACAAAAGAAGACAATAACAAACCACACATGGAAAATCTAACCATACCTTATCTGAATCCTTTAGTTTTGCGCAAAGAACTGGAAAATATTCTTACACAAGAAGGTGACTTGTCTCTTATAAAACCCAATTTCGTTGAAGAACATCCCATTATTTATTGGAACTTGTTATGGATAATGGAACGTATAGAAAGTAAAACACACTTGCCTGATCTCTGCTCACCCACAATTGTAAGTTTATTTTATGTTGTGAAGAAAGCACTTTTTCTTATTGCCCGCTTTTAGGATGATAACAACTGTGATCCGTTGAGTAAGATGAAGCATGTGAAAATTCAATGCTTGTGGGATAATCTACAATTACATAGCGAGGCCGGTTTACCCATGTATATTCTATATAAACAAACTCAGCCCACGAGTCCTCTTCTGAAGGCCTTGCTGACCGATCAGGCTCAACTCAATAAAAAGTAAGTTCTTCAAAAGTAATGATTTTGCAGTATTTGCCATATTAAAATTTAACAACGATATCGTGGGCCGTTTGGCAAAATTTTATTTCCATCAAATAGAAATTTTACACTCTCGAAGGCACTGATATAAAATTATTTCCAAAACAAACAAAAAATATTTGTATAACAAACTTAAACAGATAAATTGCGAGAGCTATTTCAAGTTGAACTCGAATTAGCAAAAGAATCTAATATACCTGCTGTGTCGCAGAATTCAATTTCATCCGGAAACGGGTTTCTCCAAAAAACTAAAAAGTTTTTCGGAATGAAATACTTTTTAAGAGAAAATATTAATTTCTTTCTTGAAATTAGAAACCATTTCATTATTTAAAGCTTTTTAAGTTTTCGTTTTCTGAACAACTAAATTATGGATTCAATTACATTTCCGAATGAAAATATGTGATACGGCTGATAGTTTTTTATTTTATTTTTTTACAAAAACCATTCAATTAAAAGAACGTACTCTACTATTTTCTATTTAGGGCAGACTTAGCACAAACGAACACCTATTTCTCTAACTCATGCGCTTTCCTAAAGCCAAAAAGCGGTTCAACACTGTATTTTTTTAGTATCATGTGGAATGCTTGTTCTGTTGAAAAAAATTTGGAGTTTTGCATATAGCTCCTTTATTGCAACATAGTCATATCTCAAAAAATTAGCTTTTCGAGTTAACAATGCAGAATTGTTACATTACTACCATTTATATTGCGCCAAACATTTATTCAAATTGCTTTTAAACTGGTTGCTTTAAGAGATATTTTCTAAAAAAAATTTGCTAAGACTTGTATGGAAACTAAAAAGTTTTAATGCGTCTTTCTCGAAACGAGCTTTTTTGAGATATGACTATGTTGCAATAAAGGAGCGATATACTTTTTCACTCTACATTTATGCTTCAACATTTTCAGAGAAATTAACACAGTAAAGCCTTTCAAATCACACACTTTTTTTGAGTTACAGTGCAGTCCAGATTGTCTGTCAATATTTCTATTCAATTTACAAATCCTAAATAAAAAATGTTAACATGACATTTCAAAACTAAGATCATGATATAAATAATACAAGGTAGTTTCATTCTCTTTTTATTATTTGTAATAAGGATTTTTGAAGTTTATTTTTAGAGAGAAATATAAAAAGGCGTTGCCACACAGTTGAATAAGGGAATTTACTCCTAGAATGGATTTTTTCTGAAATGTGTAGTGCATTGTTCATATTAGAAAAAGCTAGAAATAATAAGATGATGTAAGTAGGTATCTGTGGTCGTTTTGAAACCCATGTTAGGTTAGGTTTAACAGGCTGCCAGCTATTGTAAAGCCAGTCCCACTTGGGTACAATTTGGTCCCAAAAACTAAAAGCACGGACTTCTGCTTATCAGTAAACTTTACGATGGCATTCCAACGATTGCCTATTTTGAAGAAAATATTATTACATTTAAAAGAAAATACTCTTTAGATATTAAAAACAAAGGGAAAAGTTTGATGCTTGTGGTTTAAAAATATATAAATAATTATTTCTACTAGAATGACCCAGGATGCAGCGACAAAACTAGTGCACGTAACCTTGACAATAAGAAAAACCTACTTCCAAAAGATGTCATTATTTGCTTAAATATCAAAGTAAGCATGTATAGCGAAAATTTGCATATAGTTTTCCGTCGTTCCCGTGCCTCCAAACTTGTTCTGGACGTGACTTGTAACTTCTCTAACAAATGGCGCGATATAATTATTCAGTGCATTTAAAAGAAAAAATAATAGCTGATTTTAATAACGGCCAATCAGTGACCACAATTGCAAAAAAGTTTGATATTCACCAAGAATTATAAGCCGTTTTCGTTGTTCGGGTAATTTGGTTACAGAACATAAAGGTGGACGTTCCCGAAAAACCAGTAAACGAGATGGCCAGGCAATAATGTTTCCCAGCTATCTATATGTCGACATTTCATAGGAACTACCGTAATCATCAGTAGACTTTGGAAATTTTTGAAATATATTCTCAAACATTCAACTTCAAAAGCAAAATGCTCTAATAATATCCGTCAAAACACAAAAAACAAGCTTTTCTATTTATAAACGTCTCTAACATTTCTTTACACCTTTCAAACAAATGAACAACCGTTGGTTGCTACGATTTGCTTTTTGAAAGTATCGAAAAGCAGAGAACAAAAATTTCCAAAGTCTACTAATGATTAGGGTAGTTCCTATGAAATGTCGACATATAGATAGCTGGGAAACATAGAAAACAAGCTATTTATAATTTTTTACTGGTATAAATGTTAGAAGCTTAAATAGCGAAAAAAATTTTTATTTATTTTTGTCGGAAGCCACAATTTTATTATTATTTTCAAACACAACTTCAAGCAAAACTGAAAACAAGGGAATGTATAAACTAATACGGTAGCACAATTTTATGGAAAATGTCACAATCCTTATACTTGTCAGGTGGTGATTGTTAAGGAAAATTGAGAGAATAAAACTACCTTGTATTTTTTATATCATGATTAAGATGTTGAGACTTCAATACCTTATTCGATAAGCCGATTCTTGGAATGCAGTAATCCTTTTATTAACTGATTCTCTAAATATTTTTCTTTTTGTTTTTTACAGCGTCATTCAACAAATTGTTTCAGCTATACGATGTAATGATCTTTTAATGCCTGTAAAAAAATTGGCCAATGAACGTCACAAGCTCAAGAATAGTGGTGTCGATCGATCACATTCAATCTACCGTGATATCTTATTTTTGGCCATAAGTGCTATCGGACGTTCCAATGTGGATTTGGCCACATTCCATCGTGAATATGCGGCAGTCTTTGATAAACTTACAGAAAAAGAGTGCAATATGTACTATCGCAATCAGGATTTGCCACCATCGGCCGCCACATTGTTTTGTCGGGCATATTTTAAACCGTTGCAGTTGCTGCCCTGACGCGAACAGAATCTCATGCAGCAACAGTTTCACAGAGATCAAATAAAAAATAATACGTAATATTTACAACATTTAAAATGCTGTGGGATAAGTGATTTATAAATAGAAAGGCATTCGACGGAACAAAAAATTACAACATGGCAAAGAAAACAAAAGGGCAATCATCAGTAAAAGATTAAGTATAAAAGAATATTTTTAGATTAGTGTTCTAAGAGCATACAATTGCAAAGTATATATATGTATGTATACAAGTAAGTATGTATATACATTTTTTATGTGTTAGAAATCTGGACTCCATAAAAAATAAATCCAAAAATGAACGGGAAGAAATGGAACTAAACATTTTAAATTGCTTCCAAAAAGTAAAAGATAAATCCCAAATTGAAATATAAAAGCTCACCCAAATTACTGGAAACACAAAAGCAACCATTATACACGGAGGCAAAACTCGATTTTGACTTCAGTAGAGCGAAAAAATTCTTTTGCCTATTTACCGGAAAATTCGCAACTAGACATTTTTAAAGTAAACAAATTCCTGTTCACAAATTATTGCAAGTGAATCCTGTGTTTAGAAAGTAAAATTTCAGGTTGATTTACGTCAGAAGTAGTTTAAACTCTATCAAGTATCGAATTTCGGCTTCTCTGGCAACTGTTTTTCGAACATACGTCCTTCGTTTTGAAATCTGTTGGTTATCGAATAATGGCTTCATTATCTGGTTGCTTTGCGATTAATCATTCTTAATACGTTTGTAGCAAACAAATGATGGTGAGTGTTTTTAGAGTAATTTCATACTAAAAATTTTGAGAGCCATTTTTTTAAATTATTTATTTTGAAAATTTAAAAAATACTTCTTATTGGCTGCCGAATAAAATTTTGGGGCCATAGTCCTGGACCAGCAAAATATGTACGTAGATTTTTTCATAAGTTTTTTTTTTTTTTTTTATAAAAACAAAAACAACAACTTACAATCGGTCGAATGAATAAAAAAAGAGAGATAGCTACTGTGAATATAATCCGGCACGTTTTAATCCAACTCGAAACCAACTTATTTCACAAGATAAATTTTTAAACTAGTAAATATAAAAGTAAATTTATATATATTGCTTTTTTCGTTTTTGCATAATCGGGTGATATGAAATCGCCCCGGCCTGATTGTTAGAAGGTACATATGAATGTTTTTTAACGGAGTTTGAGGAATGAATGATTCGCTTGATTTTACTTTTAATAACATTTTGTTGGAAAAATAATTTGTTTGTCTGTGTTGTATTGCAAGAATTTTTTAATATATTTTTTTAACCAAAAATTTTAAAATTTATGCAATTTAGATTTCGAACTTTAAGAAAAAATAATTAAAATCTAGAAGCAGGAAGAGTGCAGTTTTTATACAACGGTTTATTAATATTTTTTATATATTTTATTAAAAATCAAAATTTTTAAGGCGTCTTTTTTCAACGAATGATTATGTAAAACAGAAATCTTACCTTTACAATGTCACAATTTTTCAGCAAAAATGAAAACATGGCTTTAAATCATCGTATAAATGTGCTCAAATACTTAAGGTTATTATCCCGATCGAGTCGGAAATAAACTGTTTGAAGATGTAAAACTTTTACTTTCAACCGAATTTCCAAATGTGGAAACATAATTTAACATGAGGACAAAAATTCCAGATAACGCTTGCGACCATCATAAAATTAACAAAAGTAACAGCAGAACTCTTGTTAATTGCTGTTAGGTCAAGGGCGCTTATTTGAAATATATTAAGGACGTATTCCAAAAAAGGCAAAAAATCCCATAAACAGTAATAAAATTTTGGCCTTAAAATGTTTGCGAATGTTAACGTTCGGTTCGTAAACCAGATGATAAAAAATTAAATTTTCAAACCCATTTTTATCTAATTGTAAACAGGGATCGCAACGTTTATAAAGTTTATTTTAAAAATTATTATTATTATTATTATTATTATTTTTTTTTTTTTTTGCTTTTAACAGGGCTGTTCTGCAAATCACTTTTTGTCAAAGTGATTTCAAATCACGCAAAAGGTGTTCTGCACACAGAACACACAGGTGTTCAAATCACGTAATTTTAAACCGGTTAGCCAAATGGTTGGCTTTTTGATATCACTTGGTTATTTTCTCTGTGTTTTTCAATACAAATTTAATGAAACTATTTTTATGTATTTAAAATTATGTGTTGTTTGTTGATTTTTGTAATAAAATTAAGTTTTATTCACACAAAAACATAAATATTAATAAAATTATTGACTCTGCTTGTTTTTTGAGAAATTGTTTTGCTGTGTTTACCAATAGTAGTGATTTACATTTTTTCTTTAGCAGTCAGCTGGTTTATTTTTTTACTTAATATTCACTTTTTATTGTGGTTAAGAATATAAAACTATAAATAAACAAACCAAAAATGTAAAAATAGCTGTTTTTTGCGTGCTTTCGACAAATTAAAAGCACGTCGAAAAGCGTAAAATCACGTGATTTGCAGAACAGCTTCAAATTGTCTGCGTGCTTTCAAAACGGTTCGTGATTTGAAAACACGCCGTTTTCAGAACAGGCCTGATCATCTCACGATAGCGAACACCATTCACAGTAACTGCCTGACCGGCCTCATTTTGGAAAAAATACGGCCCGATGATGCCGCCAGCACATAAACCGCACCAAACAGTCACTCTTTGTGGGTGCATTGGTTTTTCGACAGTCACTCTTGGATTCTCATTCGCCCAAATGCGGCAATTCTGTTTATTGACGAATCCACTGAGGTGAAAATGTGCCTCATCACTGAAGATGATTTTCTTCGAAAATTGATCATCATTTTCATAATAAGTCTGGATAACTTTAACACGTTGTTGGATTGTGTATCTCTCCATGGTTCAAATTGAGTAAGTCTGAAATAGAGAAATGTCAAATCAAATTCGGGAAAAAACTTGGCGTTTAGGTGTGGTTCACATTCAACATCGGCCCTTGAAATTTAACCACCCGATACTTCATAATATTATGGTTACCGATCTGACTTTAACTAATTCTAAAAATTAGTTGAAAAACTGGGTTGTAGAGTTGACGAAGTAAAGAGAGCCATCAATTTCTACATAATCTATTCGCAAGCAGTTTAACTTTGAATCCCAAAATTCAAATCGACGACATCATGTTCAGTCAACTAAAAGTGATTTTTGTAAAATGGTTGAGAGTACATTGCTGATGAACTTAGATTTTGGTTCGGTAAAATGGCAGAAAGGGTCTGGTAGTTAAATATTGCCAGCGTATTGGTGGAATAGACGACGATATTTCAAGATGTGATTGTTCTTATTTTCACAAACTATCAATCCGATATGAATAATACTATTTTGTTAGCTTCAGTACATAGAACGCCGCGTATATGAAAGGAATGCATGCATATTCATTATTCGTATTGTAAATTATGGACTCGCGCTCACAGAAAATAAATTTTACGTCATACTTTAATTTTTCTTTCCTAAGAAGAATTCACAAAAGTGAAACACAGGAACACTATTTATGGCCCATAAAAGTAACATAAAAATATTCGTCGGCTTATATTTATCTCTCATCATTGTTATCACACCAAAGAAAGTCATTTGAAACGTCAAATGGTATTGTTGAAATGTTTGGAACTTGGTGATGTTCCAAAAACCATTGAATGGAGTGGATCGGATGGAGATTCAAATTGTGGCAATTTCACTTTACGTTAGCACAACACAGGCCAGTGGTTCCATCTGGAAATGTGGACATCTCAACGTCATTCTACCGTTACATCCATGTAGACTGCTATCAATTTCGCACTCATAATTAAAAGCAGCATATCCCACGTCTTGTACAACACGACGTGGAAGTCGTATTAATCACCACGATGTTCGATTTCTTGGACTTCTTGACACCGTGCATCGCATTGCAATTGGTTTTGAGGTAATCGTTCAGCTTGCCATCTCATGGCATTACCTTTGATACAATAATCGTATATAGCCAGTGAAAAATCGAATGGTTAGCGTAGAAATAAAATGACGATCGAAACAACGCCTGAAAAGATTAAGCTCAGGAGTCCACATATCGTTGTATAGATAAGACATTACGATACATGGTTTGGTATTTTTTCAAGTGACAATAAAAAATCATAGTATGGAAAATGGAAGGCATTTTGTTGATATTTGTATGGGAACATATACTAAAATCTAAATGCCATATCTCTGGAACCACTACGCCGATTTTGTGGAAACTTCACATAAAGCATCTACAGTTCATCGCCAATGTACCTTAAAATTTTGGTCGAAATCGGTCGGCCCGTTTGGCCAGTTAGTGGTGACATCAAAGTCTACACTTCTTTTTATATATAAAGATATAATTTTTTGTAAATGCGTCACATTGTTGCCGTCCGCTGCCGCATGCCGCTTACATTGGCCTTTCACTATATCCCTTTTTAATGAAAAGTGAACACTGTGCCTGTCGGTGAATTTTATTTTAAGTGTTCACAGGTAAAAAAAGAAATCATTGTTGCGGAATCTAGCCCCTGAATATTGTTTTTTCAGTGTGTATATAAACTAATTAATTTATTTATATACAAGGCTGTTCTGCAAATCACTTTTTGTGAAAGTGATTTGATATCACAAAAAAGGTGTTCTCCACACAAAATATTTTTGATTTTTGTGATTTTAAATCGGTTAGCTAACTTGCAATAAATTTGAAATCACATCCCAATTTTTGCACGTACTTTATTATGAATTTTATAATTTATTACATTAATAAATAACTTAACATGTTTTCTATTGATTATTTAAGTAAAATCATTTATTTTATGCGAAATAATTCACTAAATTAAGAAAAAAACTAGATACGTTTATTTGGTTGCAAGATTTGTTGTATTATTTTGTGATTTGGTTTATTTTATTTTAACTTCTATATTCGTTAGAAGAAATTAACCTTATTTTGCAAATAATACCGCGAATAAAAAATTTCAACCTGAAAATAAGAATATCAATAAATTGAAGCAAAAAACAGCTGTTTTTTTTTTTTGTGTTTCAGAAGAGTAGAAATCACATGAAAAGTCGCAAAAAATTGTGATTTGCAGAACAGGCACAAATCACATTTGTGCTTTTGAAACGGCATGTGCTTTGAAATCATGTGATTTTTAGAACAGGCCTGATAGTCTATTTTTCGTACGTAAATATATTTACATATGGCTGCACAATCTTGAGTTCTAGAATCTTTTTTTTTTTTTTTTTTTCTTTTTAGAGTAAAATTCATCGAAATCAAGCGAAACATTCGTTAAAAGTGGTATAACTCGAAAGAAAAACTTTAACAAATTTTCATCATATTCATAATAAAATTATGATTGGCGCTAAGTTTCACAGTGTTTTCTTAATTATTTTTCTTTTTTCTTCACTTACTTATTGACTGGGATATTTGTGACAATATATCTAAACCTTGAAAATTTTATTTAATTTTTTGTTACCATTATATTAGTGCGTATGTTTATACTAATGATACTTATCCGAAAGAAAATACATAATATATCAATTTATGTTTGTATGTTTGTTGAATTTTTAAATATTTAGTAACATGCCTTATTATTGTTAATTCTTAAGGAGCAAAAAGTGAAAAACAATTTTATTGGTATTATAATTTTGTCATATTATTTTATATTTTTATTGAAAGCAAATAAAACCATAAGAAATCTTTCATGTAAATTAACAACATTTAAATATTAAGAAAATAGTATAGTGTGTATGTAAAATGTAAAAAAAAAAATAACATGATATATGTAATGTAATTCTTTTTATTCCTATCAGGACTATTTTTTATTATACAAAAAAAGTACTATATAATTTTAGTTGGCCAGCAGAAACCTTGTTAAATCAAAAAAAAAAAAAAAAAAAAACTTTTTTTTTCGCCTACATACTCGTACGTGTAAGTTGAACAATCTTTTTAAAAGACAGAAAAATAATGAAACTATGTTTTAAATGTTTATGAAACTCAAAACCGAAAATATAGTTTTATTAAAAAAAATCCATCCAAAACAGTATTTTTTTTAATTAAGTAAATTACCACACAATTGATTTGCTAACTTTGGTCGCTACAGTGATGAACAAGATTTTTTTTTTGTTGCTTTTTTTATTTTGATTTCTGTTTATACGGGGAGTCCCTGAACTAAACTCAAGCCGAAACAGGGTGACAAGATTGATTATAACCATCATGAGCAAAATAAGAAAGAACAAATTTTCTCACAGTCATAAAGCAGCTCTGTGGCTGTGTTCTGCAACTCTCGCCACGAGAAACTTTTCGGCTGAAACGTGTGAAATGGAACAAAGTTGAAACAAACAGCTGCTTTTCTCACATAGCTGTCACGTAAGGAAATTACTCGCCATTTTACAGAAAAACTTTGTATGTAAAAATTTTACGAAAAAATTTCCCGCATTCAACTGTCATTATTTCTCGCAAATAAAAATGCTGTGAGATTGTTGTTCAAATAACAATAATCATCATTAAATGAATAATAATACTGAAAAACTAAGTATTTTGCTGTTAAATTAAGTTTAATATATTTATTTACACAGTATAGAATGATTGTTTTTTTTTTTATTATAAATTTTTAAATAATTTGTATACCCTTTACACCACAACTTTTAAGGGCATGCTTATATAAGTTTGTAATTTTTACTATTTTAATTTCCGACCCAACAAAGTATATTGTTATACTTTTATAATCACCCTTATTGTGTTTGGCGTTTTTATGGCGAAAGACGGGCGTTTTTGAAAACTGGTACCGTTATTGGCGAAAAACGCCAGTGAATACGACAAGTTTCAAATCTATTTGTATTTGTCTTTCAAAAGGGAGCAAATTTGTCGTCAACGTATTTGCTCACGACAGATAAATAAAATTTGATAAAATAAAAAAATATCACAAATAAAAGTATGAATTCTACACTCTCCATTTTTTACATATGATTGCTGTTACATTTTCTCTTTTGAAATAAGTATTTATTTATTTACCCATCGTTTAGACGGGAAAGTAATTTCATGAAAGTTGCAATACACTCACACTTTTTTACTAACACACTCTCATTTTGCTTACTTTCCACTCAGCTTTCATCAAAAATTTCATGAAACAAATTTTTTGACGTTTTCTGAAAGTAAAATGACAAATTGCTAAACATTGTTGCCATATACAAAGAATTATACAAAGTTGCAGTATTGTAGTAAAATATTAACTATAAAATTAACTTCTTTTGCAAGTCTATGAAAATAATTATGATCATATGTCATTGTATTGTATATTTAACACATAAAGAAAACAATTAAAGTCTTTTTATAAAAAATAACATCATAGAAAAGTTTATAATGATAAGTTTTTTTAACTATTGCCCCATAAATTTGTATATGTAATAAGTTCGGCAACTCTGATTAGTAAGCAAACAAAATAAGAGTGGAGAGAAGTAGAGGCAAATTTTGCAACTCTTTGCCTCGGCGACATTTGTAAAATGAACTTTCACTTTCCTGTGTAGACGAACAAGAAATTTGCATGAAAGTCGTCTATTTCATTGAAATTTTTATTTGTAATACGTATACAAAAATTTCATGAAAGTACTTTCCCGTGTAATTGCAGCGTTATATATGTATATTTAAAAAAAAGTAAATAGTATATCGGCGCGACACACCGTTTGCGAAAATTTAATTTATATTTGTCCACCATCCCGTTCCGTATAGGGTTGTACGAAGGCCTGGACTGATTTTAAACATATGTGAACAAACATTTATAATAAAATATTTTCTGACATATTTCTTGTTACACTAAGTTTACACGTGCAAGTAACTTGTTACAAGTAGCGTGTACATATTAACAACCAATACATCGAAAAAAATAATAAAAACACTTGCAATTTGCACGATTGTTTACACACGCAAGTGCAAGTTCATTTTCAAAATGTCGTCGAAGACAAACGTTGTACGCCTTTGTACTACATGCGCTTTTGATGTCTGTGCTGCCAAAGTTTTAGCCTAGCAATATTACAGGGGAATTATATTAAGTACATAAATTTTTCACAACATAAATAAGAAATTTGTAATCCAAAGAAAAAATAAGTTATAGATGTTTATTTATTTTTGTGTTTTTATATTATGTTTTCGGCATATAACTAAAAATATTAAAATTTTAAAAATTTTTCCTTGAAAAATGCCTATTAAAGTCAAAATGAAATATCTATGGGCAACACTGTTTGTTTCTGCTTGCATGCAAGTGAAAAAATCACTGCCAACCAAAATCAGTTGCAAGTGAGGCTACTACTTGCAGGTGTGTGTATGTATTAGTAAAAAAATGGTAATGTATTGGGTTTTTTGCACTTGCACTTGCGTGTGTAAACATTAAGTAACACTGCGTTTAGACATACAAGTAACTTGTTACAAGTTGTGTGTACATATTAACAACCAATACATCGAAAAAAATAATAAAAACACTTGCAACTTGCACGATTGTTTACACACTCAAGTGCAAGTTCATTTTCAAAATGTCGTCGAAGACAAACGTTGTACGCCTTTGTACTACATGCGCTTTTAATGTCTGTGCTGCCAAAGTTTTAGCATAGCAATATTACAGGGGAATTATATTATGCACACAGTTTTTTCACAATTTAAATAATAAATTTGTATTCCAAATAAAAAATAAGTTATAGATGTTTATTTATTTTCGTGTTTTTATATTATGTTTTCGGCATACAATTAAAAATTTTAATATTTTAAAAAAATTTCCTTGAAAAATACCCATTAAGGTTAAAATGAAATATCTATTGGCAACGCTGTTTGTTTCTGCTTGCATGCAAGTGAAAAAATCACTGCCAACCAAAATCAGTTGCAAGTGAGGCTACTACTTGCAGGTGTGTGAATGTATTAGTAAAAAAATGTTAATGTATTGGGTTTTTTGCACTTGCACTTGCGTGTGTAAACATTCAGTTAGAAAGCAAAAATATTTTCACTTTCTGCTGTCTCAGCTACTTTTTATAGAATTCTTTAACAGGATGCTTCATAATCATTTAGATTAGCATAATCTTTTACATAATGATTCATTTACAAAATTTTGCTTGTCGAAAATTTTAGACGGTAAGATAACAGTGTAAATGCGACAGCTACTACGAGAGCTGTCGTTTTACGACTACGCCAAGCACAATATGGGTGAATGTCTTTTCCAGAATTCACAAATTGCAATTCGTTTTTACAAAATTGTGTGCATAAATATGTATGTATGTATTTGTAAATAAAATGTAAACGTTAGAGCCATACCATACATTTTCTAGAATAGTTGACGGTTTTAATATGACGCCGTCAAACAAAATTTCTTAAGTTTATAAATGAAAAAGCTTGTTTTTTGTGTTTTGACAGATATTATTAGAGCATTTTTCTTTTTAAATTCTCAACAATTTATTTAGATTGTTGGGATATAACGTTGAATGCTTGAGAATATCTTTCAAAAATTTCCAAAGTATACTGATGATTAGGGTAGTTCCTATGAAATGTCGACATATAGATGGCTGGGAAACATAGAAAACAAGCTATTTATAATTTTTTATAATAAAAGAACAAAATTTAAATGGGATCTTAAATAGATTAATAAATTGATTTGTTCTATTGTTGAATATGTGCATACATACTTATCCTCAAAATAAGTATTCCTAATTTTATAAAAGTACTAGTTAAGGGCCAAATAAACTACACAAACAGCTTACTAAACATGCCAAAGCGTTTGTACTAACATTTAACGTTGTTAAAGGAGGTGTTTGCTTGTTTGTACAAATATTTGAAGCATGTTTGCACGGTTGTTGTGCAAATATCTTGAATATTTGTGTTGTCTAACGCAGCATTTTTTCGTTTCAAAGAAATTTTTACAAATGAAATGGTTGAAGAAGCAAACAAAATGAATCAAGAATTGTTTCTTGTTAGAATTTTTAGTATTGTATAAAAGTTTATCTTTTTTGTAGAAATTGAAAAAAAACAAAGATTATAGAAATAGAATCGCAAGAAATAGCGGCTTAAACAAATTATAAAATGACATGTATTGTTAACTTCTTATGGCGAGTAAATTCTCGCAACATAATCGCCGTGTACTCTCATTAAAAACAAAACACAAAGTTTTATTAGTTTATGTTTGTATTTGTATCGTTTATGCGCAAGCGGAAAGCGCGTGTTTGCCGAAAAGCTTGCATAGTTTATTTGTCCTTCAGTTACTTCATTTATGAGTAGTTTTAATTGCATATCTTTGACAAAAAATTTTATAATTGAAAAATTCGATATAAATTTTAAATTCTTTAATATCTTTCTCATTATAGATCAGAAGATATGCCCGATTATATTTTTTAAGACCCGCCTAACCTGAATTAAGTGTAGCAAACAAAAACTTTTTTAATTAAGTTTCTCTTTTTAGATTTTAAGGCCTTTTTGTAGAGAGAACTTCTTTCATTTTACAGAACCCGTTCTGTAAAATAATGGAATTTCGTAAAGCTAAAAATTCTAACGTGGCCACATTAAAGTATACTTTTATTCAAATGAATTTATGTTGCTTTCGTGTTCAAAATATTTCAGTAGTCGCCTACACAACTACAATAGCCGGTTGCGGCATTTGTTGTCGTGAAGTTGTGAAGTCTGCTGTGGTCTGTGTGTTTAAAACTTAAGGGTTTACAACTGTAATTGCATCTTCATTTGAGGTAAAACGCTTGCCAGCAAGGAATTTTTTTAGATTTGGGAACAAGTAAAAGTCACTGAGAGCTTAATCAGGAGAATAAGGTGGGTGGTCAAGCAACTCGTACTTTAATTCATTGATTTTAGCCATTGTTAATAAAACACTCTTGGCGCTGGTGCGTTGTCTTGATGAAAAATTATTTTTTTGTGTTGTGTTGTAAGCAATGTAAGGACGTTTTTCTCGAATTTGTACATTTAATTGATCCAAAAGGTAGTACTCTGAATTTATTGTTTTATCCTTTTGCAGATAGTCAATCAATAAAATACCTTTGAAGTCCCAAAAAACCGTTGCCATAACCTTACCAGCCGATTGAATTGTGTTTGCCTTCTTTGGGGCACTTCCTCCAGCTTCAGTCCATTGTTTGGATTGTTCTTTTGTCTCTGGAGTATAGTGGTGGATCCATTATGAAACGACGCTTAAAATCTATTTTATGTCGCTTAAAACGACCCAAACAAGCTTGAGAAATGTTCATTCTTATGCGTTTTTGGTCGACTGTTAACAAATGCGGCACCCATCTTGCAGAAAGCTTTTTCATCTGTAGTTCTTCATGCAAAATTAAATGGACTCGTTCATTTGAGATGCCCATGATATTATCTATTTCACGTCGATCATTTAATACCATATCATGCACTTTCTGTTGTTATTGCTGTTGTTGGACGTCCACTACGTGGTTCATCTTCAATGCTTGTACGACCACGTTTAAATTCAGCAACCCAATTTTTTACTGTTACATATGAAGGAGCACTTTCATCTAACACATTCACCATATCACTATGAATTTCTTGTCCCGATAAACCTTTTTTATGTACTCGTAAATATTTAACATTCTAACCACGCATTCCTAATTTTTCCATTATAAAAAAATCGCGGATGCGTCCTTTGTGAACACCTGTTTCTATATGAAGGAGTTACCAGATCGAAACAAAATTTAACATGTGTTCATAGCAGAGATGGAAGTTTCCAAAACACTTAACTTTTTTCTGTTTATAACGTGCTTTTTGTGCTAGGCTAAGAAGTTTACGAACCGCCCTCGTAATTATTTCTTAAGTGCGGCTAGGCTTGTGTTTGTTGTTCGGTCTTCGAGAGTTTTGCGTCTCACTTGCACTGGTTAACGCTTTGCCGCAACTAACTGTATTGGTTTACAGTTTTTTTTAGAGGTTATTCATTGTTAACCACGTGGAAACTTCCTATGTGAAAGCATAGGTCGTTATAGTAAGTCACAGCGACGCTACAAACGTACTGTTAATACCATCTTGCGCATATAGTCTTTTTGTCACCCCGCTCATACTGTGCATCCTATACTTTGCAAATTTACTTTGCAACTGTATAGTTACTAAATAAATACATTTTTCTCAGTTTCTAATGTTTTTTATTCGCACAAGCCCTTGTGCTGGGACACCCAGTATTAAAAGTAGCCAAAAAAATGGTCTATAGTTTCATTATTTTAATCGATTTTCTTATATCGAATTTCTTTTATATATCAGATTTTTGTACAATGGATAGATACACTAGATTAATTCGTGAAGAAAGGTAGGAGCAGAAGAGGGAGATAGTAAGTTGAAATAGAAAATGGGGATATGGTGGTTGTGCGATGGGGATAGGGAAAGGTGCAAACTGCTTGACGTGGCGTTATGTGCAATCTGCTGCTCCTTATGAAAGAAGCCAGCGCGGTCAGATTGATTGAGACTAGACAATCACTCTTGGATTGGATTGTTGGGATATAAAGTTGAATGTTTGAGAATATCTTTCACAAATTTCCAAAGTCTACTGATGATTAGGGTAGCTCCTATGAAATGTCGACATATAGATAGCTGGGAAACATAGAAAACAAGCTATTTATAATTTTTTATAAGAGTCTTAAGCTGAGTTGTTTAAGTGTCTCATGGAAAAATCTGCCTTTGTAACACTTACTTCCGTACGAGGGATCGTCCGTGATTAAAAAATGACGAGCTCATTTTTCAATCACAGACGATCCCGATAATTAAAAACAGGGCTTGTTCGGAAATGCATCACTGCGCTGCATCTGATACGCAGTACGTTCTAAAAAGCATAAGTTTGCAGCACTGCAAATGTCTTGCGTTCTAAAATGCAACTGTTAAGCAGATGATGCGCAGAAAAACATTAAACAAGCATCATAAAAATGGCTGGTGCAGTGGAAGAGTAAGTAAATTTTGTTATTTGTTGTGTTTTTAGTTTTATGTAGAATAGAAAGTGATGTAAAATTTTCAAAGTTATTGATAAGAAAACATTTGGACATGGAGGAAGAATTTTCCGCATGGCAAGAAGAAAAAATATGTTCTCTGGGGAAAGGGTGTTAGAAAAAACGAATGCTGATTGTATAATTTCGAATCATATTTATATTCATCCAAGTCAACAAATAAATTTATTAATAATTTGTCCATTTTTAATATTCCCTCGTTGGTAATTGTAAACAAATCGTTCACAACCGTTTACTGCGCTGCATCTGATGCGTATCAGAATCAGCTGTTTTGCATCACTAATCACAGATGCGCATCAGATGCAGCGCACTGATGCATTTCCAAACAAGCCCACACTCTTCATGAGATTCCCAGTAGAGTCTTCAACGATTGAAAATGCTAGCTGGATTGTTATTGTTTTAAATATAATTGTGCGCAACGAACGAATCCGAGAACTGGCATTAAATAAATTTGTAAACTTAAAAGTTTCACATTTCACAAAACATCAGTGCGACATTTTAAGAAATGTAATTGCAAGGCGAATTCATAACAGGTGAAATTGACAGCGCAGCTGATAACTTTTTTTTAATTTTAAACTGTTTCAGATGTCAATGGCATAATTACGACAAAATTGGGGAAAAAAATTTAAAACAATTTTTTTAATTTTGTATTCTATTTTGAGCGCCAGATATCATCCAGAATCCTCCGCAGTCTGGCTGGGCATTTTCACCTTTTCAAGCTCTATGATCTGAGACTTTAATGCCGTTTTCTTTTCTGAAAAAGTTTTGCATTTATGCTGCACTTTTTTTCTTAAAATTCAAGTTTTAAAATTCAAGTTTTATTGAGATGAAAAGAAGATGTCGCAATAACTATAAATATCTGAAAAAAAGTTGAGAAAACTGTATACTTCTGTATTTTTTTGGCAAAATAATATAGAAAATGTTACACTTTTTCTAGAAAAGAAAACGCAAAAAGTTTCACGAAATAATTAAAAGTTTCACAATATAATTAAGTTTTTCTTTTATGGTAAATTTTTTTGAACAGAAATTTGAAAAAATTTCAAAACAATTTTTAAAAATTATGTTTTGCATCTTGAGCGTTAGCTATCATTAAGAATCCTCCCCAATCTTTCTGCCGCTTTCCAAGCTCTATGATCTGAGACTTTAATTTTCACAAAATAATTAAAAGTTTCACGAAATAATTAAATGCTTGTCTTTTATTGTAAATTATTTTTTATTATATTTTTTTTTTTTAATTCCTTTTCGAGTTTATATTTTTCCCTTGACATTTGAAAAAGATTTATTTTTTGTAGTGTTGTATTTATTGCTCTTGCATTTACCTGGGGGCTTACTCTCTATTGCGATGCGAAAGAAAAATGGTTTGTAATCGACCCTGTATTGCGTTTTCGTATTTTCCTTTCGCATTAAATGTTTCCTCTTCGCACATTTTATTTTATCATTCTTCGCTATTGTTTATTTTGTGGTACCAGTGTTGCTTCATTTTCAAACTATTTCGCGAAAAAGTACCAAATTATATTCTTATCGCATTTACCTTTCGCAACGAATTTACTTTCGCATCGCAATAGAGAGTAGCCCCACTGGTATGAATTCGCCTTGTGTCCTTGCGTATAGTGAGCTTCATCTGTTGGTTTCTGTTTAAAAATTTACCTGCTTTTAATTTCAAATTAATGTCATCCAAGTTAAAATAAACAAAATACAAATTTGTGTAAAAAATATTTTAAATGAGACGTATCTGGTTCGTTTATAAACTGATAGAATCCATGCTGGGCTTGTGTTGTTTGGTTTATCATGCTCGTGGCTTTTTAAACATCGATTACATTCAGGATCACTACGTGTATGTGGCTGTATTTGCCGGTTTTCCTTTAATGTCCATGTTCGGTTGCCTGAGTATATGTCTTAAAGAGACTGTATCACCATTGCGCGAAGGTTTATTGAGTACACTTGCCGCTTGCATATTTATCCTGGTATCGATCAATAGCATGTATCATGCTGAAAAGGATTTTCATTTGATGTACTTATCTGGCGATCTAAGAAATAAAATTGAAGGCGATTATCGGGAGGTAGTTGATCTTACACACGAGCCACATTCTTTTTTTAAATATTCCAAAGCTCAAAGTGTGACAGCTTTGATATGCGGTTGCCTTTATTTGCTGCATGCGATTCTGGCTTTCGATGCGGGAATGATGGCAGTTGAGGAAGCTTCTGGTTCCAGTGATAATGAAAGTGACGATGTCGAGAGCAGCCAACGTTTGCCATTTTATGTTTTCGGTAAAAATGTTCATGTTTGGTTAAATAAATTTAAATGGTTTTCATCTTTGGCCGATAAACCGGGCAACGACAAGAACGAGGAACATTTTGATGTTCGCTAAAAACGACATAAGACTAAAATTCATAAAGCTAATAAATAAAAATTACTAAATGAGAATGAGTTGATGTTTAGAAGAGATAAAACAAAATTTGTGTGTATTCTACTTGTGGATTTATACTTACGTATGTATGTGCATGTCCAGCTAGCAGTTTTAATCGTACTGAGAATCTCATGAAGTGTGTTTTTGACAGACAGATGATCTCTCACACGGGAGTAACTATTGCAGAAGCTGACTTTTTTTTTATTTAATAATCGATTTATTTACAAGTTTACTTATTACAATTGAAAGGTGCCTCAGCGTCATGACCAAGGCGAATTCATTTTACCAGGTGAAACTGAAAAAACAGATGCTCTACTTTTTTCTCTAATTGTAAAACACCAACGGCCGTATGCAAAAAAACTTAACAAAGCTTGGTAAGCAATTGTTAGGAAAATTTTCCTAACGTTGTATCCAAAAACAATTATTTGCTTACCATACGTTTAAAGTTGAAATAGGCCACTTTAACTGTGCGTTAAAATGACATTTAATTTGTTGATATTGATTTTTCTTAAAATTGCCAATTTGGCGAAAAATGCTAACAAAAGCAATATATTATGATTACTAGATAAATAAATTAAAACGTTACATTCCGTATGAATTGAAAATATTAATTTTGAAAGCGAAACATACAGGCCTGTTCTGAAAACGGCGTGCTTTCAAATCACGAACCGTTTTGAAAGCACGCAGACAAGAAGCTGTTCTGCAAATCACGTGATTTTATGGTTTTCGACGTGCTTTTAATTTGTCTAAAGCACGAAAAAACAGCTATTTTTACATTTTTGTTTTGTTTATTTATAGTTTTATATTCTTAATTACAATAAAAAGTGAATATTAAGTAAAAAAATAAACCAGCTGACGGCTAATAAGAAAACGTAAATCACTACTATTGGTAAACAAAGCAAAACAATTTCTCAAAAAACAAGCAGTGTCAATAATTTTATTAATATTTATGTTTCTGTGTGAATAAAACTTAATTTTATTACAAAAATCAACAAACAACACATCATTTTAAATACATAAAAGTAGTTTTATTTAATTTGTATTGAAAAACACAGAGAAAATAACCAAGTGATATCAAAAAGCCAACCATTTGGCTAACCGGTTTAAAATCACGTGATTTGAATATTTTCTGTGTGCAGAACACCTTTTGCGTGATTTGAAATCACTTTGACAAAGTGATTTGCAGAACAGCCCTGATAAATAAGAAATATGTTAGTGATGCACTTTCAATCGAACGAATACAATTAAAAACGTTATTCGAATAATAAAAATATTTGCAGTATAAGAAATCCTATTAATTTTTCTCAATGTCATTAATACACTAAATATTATATATTCATAATTTATTAAAAGGATAAATCCAGGAAATAATTGTCAAAAAAGTGTTAATTTATGTTATAATAATAAGTTTTTATTTTATTTAATTTGTTTTTCAGTTTTCGAATATTAGTTTTCATACATCACTATTCAAGAAATTACAACTGAACATAACGGCATTGCCAGAATAAAACAATTACTACATATAAAAGTTACGTACTGTTTTTGCATAAACTTTTTTAACAAGTGTATGGTAGTGTTAATGTGTTTGGTAACTAACGTATGCGTTAAAGCTCAAGTAAGAATTTTTTTTGGATACGGCCCCAAGTGTCAAAAGTTGTTTCCGGTTTGCTCACATACATGTACATCTGCAAGTAAAGTGTGTAAGTGTGTGTATTTTTGACACACGAGTCGCTCAAGCACCAACAAAACACCATGTTGTTTTTGGATTGTTGTATTTATTGTAATCCCAGTTTCACCTGCTATAATGAATTCGCCTTGCGTCATGACCTTTATTGAGGCGAGTTGGCTGGAAGGACCATGAACAAATTGGTGCTTTTTTGGGCGCTAAACACAGTTTATGGTAACCAATTCCGCTTCACAGCAGAATTATGGATATAATTAACTCGGGTGAGTTAATTATATGGGTGTTTGGGGAAAATAAAATGAAATAAATGGGCGTTATTATTTTCTTTACCTTATAAATTAATAAGATTCGACAGTCTGCCGTTTCCAAAACCCAGGCGCTCGCACTGACGTATTCCACGCAAAATGCCGAAAATGTTGCTTACTGCTTAAAAACCAAATTGCATGGGACGCAAAAATTATGCCAGAATTAAAATTCGAATAAATCAAAAACCGGAAGTTACCGTGACTTTTTACCAATTTGCTTATTGATCATTGAAATATTTGTCAGTGCAAGCGACAGGGTGTTTCATATTTAACTTATGTCGATAACTAACAGCCAGTTTACCAATTTCGAAAGAAAATGAATGCGAAAGAAAGCCAGTCACTCACATTCGAATCAATTTGGGTTTGTCTATCTCACTATTATTCGTTCGCATATTCTTATGTATTTGCATTGAATTTTGACAGATCGTTCGCATAAAAAAAAAGTTAGACGAACCCAAATCAATTTTCTTTCGCTTAGATTGCGAACGCAAGTATGCTGTCGAGATTGGTAAACTGGCTGTGACATGAACATTAAGCACCCCATACACGTTTCAACTCAGTTGGCAACTGAGTCGGTTGCTGTCCAAATCAAAGCGTGTATGGCTTTGTCAGTTGATTACAGCCAGTTTACCAATTTCGAAAGAAAGTCAGTCACTCACATTCGAATCAATTTGGGTTTGTCTATCTCACTACTATTCGCTCGCATATTCTTATGTATTTTGATTGAGTTTTGACACATCGTTCGCATAGAAAAAAGTTAGACGAACCCAAATCAATTTTCTTTCGCTTAGATTGCGAACGCAAGCAGGCTGTCGAGATTGGTAAACTGGCTGTTAGTTTGGCAGTTGTCGAGTTGGTTGAAGAAAAATTAAAATCTTTTGATTTTTTCAAGTTGACTAGCAAGTCTTTCAATTCGGTTGTGTTGTATGTGTGCGAATCTCTTGATCAGGTCTCAAAATTTATATTTGTAGTGTTTTTGCAAGGAGAACGTTATATGTTTTTAAAATTGTCTATAATTTCATTGAATTTAAAAGTTGAATGAAAATCTTTCAATTCAGTTTATGAAGTTTGTGGGCAATAATCAATTCAGTTGAGAGACTCAATTCACAATTGAATTGAAACGTGTATGGGCCGCTTTAATAAAATTACGATCACATACAAATTGATGAAAATAATAATTTTATCTGTGATAGGAATTAATTATGTTCAGAGAAAAATATAAAATATGAGTAACTATAAACAGATATAAAAATTAAAAATTTCAATATTGCTGCAATTGTAAGCATCGCTTTGTAATGATCGTATGTAATTCAATTTATCTTACAATTGTAGCTGATGCAGCGCAAGTTCATTGAAAATTAAAATCCTAAACCATATAACCATAAAATAGTTTGTTATCCAAACTAGTTTGGACAAGGAAAAAATAAGCATAATAAATAAGATTTAAAAAACGAGAATCTTACACAACTCAGCAAAATACTCTTTATGTTAATTGTAGAGGTAGCCGCACGAAGGCGGATTGATATTGAAGCTACCTAGTGCTACATGCCAGCACAAACACAATTTTTTTTTAAATGCAATCTGCCAAACGTCAGCTGTTAAAATTTCACCCAAATTCATCGATTAGTTTATTCGTTGTACTCGTACTTTTGTGTTTCTTGAAAAATGGAAAAAAGTGAATCTCGTGCAGTGATCAAACACTATTAATTGAAAGGGAAAACGGCGAAAGAGACAACAGAAAAGCTTCATAAACATCACGGCGAGCCTGCTTCGTCAGATTACCTGGTAAATACTGGATTGCAGAATTTAACCGCGGCCGAACAAGCACTGCAATAATACCACCAACAGGTGGGCCGAAAGAGGTGGTTACTGAAGAAAATATCAAGAAAATCCTCGATATCATTATGAACGATTGCTGAGTCAAGTTACGTGAGATTGTTGAAACTGTAAACGAGAACGTTTGTTCAACTTTTTTCATGACAATTTGCATATGAAAAAGCTAACGGCAAGATGGCTGCCGCGTTTGCTCAGTGTCGAACAAAAACAGGTTCGACAGACTACTTCACAGCGGTGTTTGGACATGATAAAGCGTAATCCTGTTGATTTTTAGCTTCGATTAATAACTGTTGATGAAAAGTAGGTCCACCACTACACACCTGAAACTAAGAATTAATCGAAACAATGGGTGAAAGCTGGTGAAAGTGCTCCGAAGGAGGAGAAGACAGTGAAAGCGTCTGGCATGGTTATGGCCACTGTATTTTGGGATGCACCCGGAATATTGCTCATCGATTATCTTAAAAAAGGATCCACAATCAACGCATTATTGAATAATACGAGGGCGGTTCGGAAACTTCTTAGTTTTTCAAAAATATTTTTATTTCTCAATATAAAACTCCTGAAACTACAATATACTTAGTCCAACGCTTTTCTAGCAATTCTATCCCTTGATTAAAATAGTTTTCCTCAAGGTCTTCAAAATAGTGGTTTACAACTGTAGTTGCATCTTCATTTGAGGTAAAACGCTTGCCAGCAAGGATTTTTTTTTTAGATTTGGGAACAGGTAAAAGTCACTGGGAGCTAAATCAGGAGAATAAGGTGGGTGGTCAAGCAACTCGTACTTCAATTCGTTGCTTTTAGCCACTCTTGTGCGTTGTCTTGATAAAAAATTAATTTTTTGTGTTGTAAGCCAAGACGTTTTTTTCGAAGGTTGCAATAGTACTCTGAATTTATTGTTTTAATAAAAAATAAAAAAAAACGTTGCCATAACCTTACCAGCCGATTGAATTGTTTTTGCCTTCTTTGGGGCACGTCCTCCAGCTTCAGTCCATTGTTTGGATTGTTCTTTTGTCTTTGGAGTATAGTGGTGGTTTCATGTCTCACCTTGCACGAATTTCGCTTCCATACAACTTGAATCGCTCTAATGTACATACATATGTACAGTATCGAACAAAACCTAAGCAACCCCTCAGCCCATTTTTTTTTTAATGATAATTTTTTTAAGAAAATAATGTCATTAAAATTTTTTTCTTTATATTTTTATTTATTTATATCCTTGTTATTGAAAAACACAAGCTTAAGGAATTGAGAATTTAATAAAAAAAAGTTAGAATTCAACAATCATTTTAAGTCACAAGTATAAGCGGACAAAACTAATACACCCCCTAATATTGTGTTTGGAAATTTTACTATGCTACTGCGACATTACTGTATTAGGTAACGGTATCCTCCAAAAAATGCAGCAGCTACTAACAGCCTGTTCATGGAACACAATCAGGGCTGTTCTGCAAATCACTTTTTGTGAAAGTGATTTGAAATCACAAAAAAGGTGTTCTGCACACAAAATATTTTTGATTTTTGTGATTTTAAATCGGTTAGCTAACTTGCAATCAATTTGAAATCACATTCCAATTTTTGCACGTACTTTATTATGACTTTTATAATTTATTACATGAATGAATAACTTAATGTGTTTTCTATTGATTATTTAAGTAAAATCATTTATTTTATGCGAAATAATTCACTAAATTAAGAAAAAACTAGATACGCTTATTTTGTTGCAAGACTTGTTGTATTATTTTGTGATTTGGTTTATTGGTTTAATTTATTTTAACTTCTATACTCGTTAGAAGAAATTAAACTTATTTTGCAAATAATACCGCGAATACAAAAATTCAACCTGAAAATAAGAATATCAATAATTCGAAGCAAAAAACAGCTGTTTTCTTGTGTTTCAGAAGAGTAGAAATCACATGGAAAGTCACAAAAAATTGTGATTTGCAGAACAGGCACAAATCACATTTGTGCTTTTGAAACGGCATGTGCTTTGAAATCATGTGGTTTTTAGAACAGGCCTGAATGTGCTCAAAAAACGCGACGAAATCTTGACGTTTTTCTTATTTGCGTTCATGCAACGCGAAAAAAAACTTTTTGGACGAAAAACGTAACAATTGACATCTGCTTTCTGTCTGTGTATCGCGTTTTTACATGCCAAACAGGCGAATGCTGCGCGAATGGAAATTTTTATTAGTTGAGCAAGAAAAAGGAACAAGCTTGAACGAAAATAAAGATTCAAATATATAAAAATGGAAATAACAGCAAAAACAAGTATGCATACATTTTCACACATATATACATAAATAAACGTTCATATCCATGTTAACACGTACATACATATACATATGTATATGCAAACAATTTCTTTTTTTGCGAATTATTTAAAGAAAGGAAATAATTTAAAAAATAAATTAGGATCAATCCATAAAGGCATTTGTCTGATCATCAACAGAATTTGTATGACCAGCAAGTATTCTATAATTTTTTTTCCAGCATAAAGATGTTTTGTTTACATAAATATTTATCACCGGTTTCTTTTTTTCAATTGAAATAGGGTTACCGTTATTCACGATGCAAAAATATATTTTACACGAAAAAAGTAAACAAGATACATATAACTTGTATAGTGGCAATACTGGGGATTGAAAATATGTATACTAATACGTGTATAACGTAACAGAACGCGAACAATGAGAAGCGCGTTACACAGACCCAATTTCTTACGTAGTGATAAACGTGTCGCTGGTTTTCGCTTTATTTAAAACGCGATCCATGAACAGGCTGTAAGTTACAATGTTAAGATTTTTTTTTAGAATTTATGCGAAAATTGTCATTGTTTTAAAGTTTTCGTTGAGATAAGAGTAATGGCACGCAATAACTACTCAAATGAATTAAAATTAGAATTATTGATGATTGGAGAGCCGGCTTATCAGGACATCAATTGAGTGCAAAATATTCGATCAACAAATCAATAATTTCTAGGCTAATTAAAAAGTTTTTGCAGTCTGGTCGCACATCTCCTAGTCATTCTGGAGGAAGGCCACGTGAAACTTCGCGACATGAAGACTCATTAATTTAAAAGACAATCCAAAATGATCCTACAGCATCTTCCAGTTACATACGAAATCGCTTAGATTTAAATATTAGCGAAAGAACGATTCGCAGAAGAGCAGTAGCGGCCGGATTATTCAGTTGACGACCAGAAAAAAAACCTTTTATATCGTCAAAACATAAAAAAGCCAGACTTGAATTTGCCAAGGCCCATCTTGACTAGAATGTCCAAAAATGGAGGACTGTTCTGTTTTCTGACGAATCCAAGTTTAATTTAAAGAATTCAGATGGCATAAGGCGTGTACGCAGACCAAATGGGAAACGGTTGAATCCTAAATATTGCAAAGGCACTGTAAAGCATGCAGACGGCAACATAATGGTCTGGGGTTGTTTCTCTGGGCAAGGGATTCGGCCACTTCATAAGATTGATGGAACTATGGATCGTTTCAAGTATCGTGATATATTAAAGGTCTTGATGTTGCCTTATGCTGAAGAAGAAATGCCACTTAAATGGACATTCCAGCAAGATAACGATCCAAAACACACGTCAAAAGTGGTTAAGGAGTGGTTGCAAAACAATTTGATAGAAGTTCTCCGTTGGCCTGCTCAATCTCCCGATCTTAACCCAATCGGGAATTTGTGGGAGATCGTTGACTTAAAGATCAACCGAGAAAATTGCAAGACCAAAGAAAACGTATTTGAAGCCACAAAAATAGCCTGGGAAGCTATATCACCTGATGTAATTAATAATTTAAATCCTCTATGCCTAAAAGATGTGCGTGTGTCATCCGGAATAAAGGATTCGCAACGAAATATTGATTTCAATAATTTGTTTGTACTTTAAATTAGGGTGGTACTTTAGTTTAGTCCGCTTATATTTGCGACTTAGAATATTTTTTCAATTTTAACTTTTTTTTAAATCAACTCTGAATTCTTTAATTTTGCGTTTTCAATAATAAAGATATAAATAAATAAAAAAATATAAATAAAAAAGTTTTATAACTTTGTTTTCTTAAAAAAATTATCATTTAAAAATAATGTGCTGAGGGGGTGCTTAGGTTTTGGCCGATACTGTATTTGTAAAAAATCGATTGTTAGATTTTCTTTTTCATAATTTTAAAATAAAGAAAGCACACACGCACACAAAATATAAAAAAAACAGCTAAATGTATTTTTTTTTTGATTTTATTAAAAATTTTTAAATAAATTTGCTTCCATTTTAGTTAATTTTTATTTGTAGGAGTTGCCAGATTAAAAATAATTATTTCAAACTCAAACTCTTTTTTTGAAGTGTTTAACTGTAAACCAAATGATTTGTTTTACTTTTGTTTAGTTAGTGTAACGATTTCATTTTTTCTTTAAACTGAACTTTAAAATATTTATAAAAATATATATGTAACTAATATTAATGATATAACTACTAAAAAGGGGTAAATGATGATTACTTACAATACTACATACACATATGATTATAACATATCTAAGCACCTGCTCATTCATTATTTGTTTAAACGAGGGCTATAACTTTTTTTTTTTTTTTTTTTTTTTTTGCTAATTCAATGCAAACATCAAAATGCAAAACGGTTCGAAACAGAGACAACGTCAAAATAATTCTAGTTGCAAGCATTAGTCCAATATCACTACATCATCATCTGCAATGTTAGGTGAGGTTGCCGCCGTGTTTGAGCGGTGTTTCGCTGATATTGGAGTTGATGGTTCTTTGCTGGTATTGTTTTTTTGTTGTAAAAACTGACTAATCAATTTATTTTTAGTTGGTGTCGAAATTTGTTGACCTCTGGCCACTGACATGAGCAACGGCACCCGTTTTTTGGCTTTTGGGGTAAGGCTGGAAGCATTTAATTGTGTGTCATTGTTTGAAGTTTCATTGGAAGTTATATTTGCAGAGGTAGGTGTATTATGAGATTTTGTTGGCTTCTTTTTCGAAGTCGAATCTTTATCCTGACTACTACTATCTTTTCCAGATGCTTTATTACTTTCAAGCGTTGATGGTGCTGCTGTTGTTTCATTTAGTTTTGCCTCTTTGTCCTGCTTAGCGAATTTCGGTTGTAGTGTATATTGCCATGAATTTTGTAATTCCAAAGAAGATAAATCCATTTTATCTAACATTTCTTGCTTCACCACCCAACACAATCGTCTCTTAACTTTTTTCTTCTTTTTGTCATTCGACTCATCATTCGCCTGTTCCATTTCTTGAATACTAGAAGCATTTGCATCAACGGCTTGCCATTCAGCTATTTCCTCGATTTTGTCACGCACCACTGATTTCAGCGGCTTGCGCAAGTCACCATTTTTAATAGATTGCTCTGTCTTCTCTACGTAGGCGATATATTCATTAATTAAAAAGTTTTTAGCATGATTATTACCATGAATTAGCCGTGTTAAATCTTTAATCATGTTATCAGATAAACCAATTGGCTTTAATTTGTCTCCAGCTTTTTCTGCATTTCCATTTGAGGCGGCAGAAGGTGAATTAGCTTCAGAAGGTTTGTCAGCTTCTGGTTCTTCTATTAAAGGCGGTTCATCAAATATCATTGCCTTTTTCTCTAAAGTATCCCATAATATTTTTGCACATTCTGGCGGCTGATTGCCGTTTCGGTCGACCCAGATACAACCTATTAGGCGGGGTTTAATTTTTTCCGTTTTCTTTTTCATTTCTTGGGCAAATTCTTGTTGCAATAATTGCAACTTGGCTTTCTGAGCCTCCCTTGTATTATCATCTCCCACACCAAATTCATCTTCATTTTGTAATTCTTCGTCACTCAAATGACCATGGGGTACAAACCATTCGTTGTCTACTTCATAGTCGTCGTCTTCTGATTCTTTCTCTTTGTCTTCATCACTGCCATCCTCTAAAGACTCACCTGGTTCCTCTTCTTCCCACTCGTCATCCGAGTCCACTTCATAGTCAAAGAATTTCTAAAATATACATGAATATAAAAATAGGTGTTAGTAGAATACTTCTTAGGCTTCAACGAGTGTGTGTGCCTCAAGTGGCAATAAACACAAACAATTATTTGCTTATTATTTCTTTATTTCGACCGTTTTTCTTTCTTAATATGTGTAATTGTTGGAGCTTAAGGTCTTTTTTGGAATTTTTAGTTTTTTTGGTTTTTAGTTATCTGGCAATATTTCGCTTTCCTTTGGATAGCTTCAGCTTCTTCAGGCCAAATAATATTTATTTAATTTCAATTTGTTGAAATAAAGAAATAATAAGCATCTTTTGATTTATTTTTCAGACACAACACAGAAAATCTAGCACAATTCGTTTTTTTAATTTATTTTATTTTTGTACGAAAAACTAAATCAAAATATACAAAAAATATTACCAAATAGTTGTCAAAGTTCTCAACGTACGTTAAAAGTTGCTCAACTTTAATACTTTGCGTTGACGGAGAAGTACGGAATGTGACAAAGCTCATACGATTACATGAATTTTAACTTAGTTGTCAGTTGAAAAAGGCAACGTAAAACGGATTCTATGTGTCCCGGCCTTTAATCACGAATATAGTTTTATTTTAATTTTTCGTTTTTGGACTGACCATAATTAGCCCGTGGAAAACCTACTGTTTTTTAAATATAAAAAGATTTACATTCATGAGGGTTTATGTGCAGCGTTGTCACTTTAAAATATCAAGACGCACCGAAATGAGGAAAATATCGCGTTATTTCAACAAAAACGCACCAAATTTAGAATTTTTCATTTCATGTTTAAAAATCCATTTTGTATTATAAAAATATTATATTATTGTATTAAAAATATTATACAAAACAAGCTTTTAAGCGGCTATTAGACGTTCAGCCGGGGTTGATAGCATCGGCTGATGTCATGCCATCAAATTCCAAAAGCTAAAATCATGTTTGTCAAAATTGGCCTCTAATGCGATTCTATTACTTTTATTAAGGAAATTGTATCTTTACAATAATTATAACGATTTAAATTGATCCTAGTTGCTACGGCCTTTATATTAATCAATGCTTGCAGTAAATTTGTTCAGCTCAAGGTCTTATTGTTTTTTTATTTTTGCCTTTTTGTACAAAAAACGTGTTGCACAAAATACAGCTATTTACCGTCGTCAAAGTATATTGCAGGAGCGTTACTGCTAGGGATGAAATATGTCGAAAGCATTTACGATTATCGAATTATTAAAAGTTACAGAATCGCACTACAAGCCATCAAATCCGATTTAGAATTTAGTTAATAATTTGGTCATTTATTAGTTACTAAAGCTGTAACGAATTCACGGGCCTTTATGAATACGAACTGCACTCACTATTCAGTGCTTGCTGTTTTCGTAATATTTGACAAACTTTATCGTTTAACGGCAAACACCGCAAAAATAGCAAATTGTATAAATGTTTATTTTTCTTTCGAAAAAGTGTATAATATACACTTTGGTTATATGATGTGATACGTTTTCCATTGTGCGGTACAAAATAAGATGTAAAAATTTTAGACACTTTTATTCATTAAAACCAAAAGTTGTGTTGAATATGATTTGGTGCCACCGAAATTTAAAAAGTGCGCCGGAAATTAAAAAAAAAAACGCACACCGCACCGACTAAAGAATTTTTCGCACAAAAAATTTTAGAAAGCACCAAAAAAGGTGCGAAACGCACCGAGTTGACAACGCTGTTTACGTGGTTACATTTCTTATATGTTGGTCATTATACCATATGTGGGAAGTGGTATCTTCAACATCTAGAGGAGACATTGGCGGTCTGGCTGATCACAAAGAAGTACAGAGTGCTGTGAACTGTGATGACAAGTTCAACAGTCGCCCCTTCTCTAAATATCGCGTGAAGTCTTGCTGTTCTGAAGCCTCTAGAGAGCTTTAGCATCATTTTGAATATTTTATTTTGACAAATTTGAATTTTTTATTATTATATAAAATTTTATTTGGAATACTAAGCTTAGACTTCGTCATTAATTAATGGGTAAAAAATTCTATAGCAATATTCATTCTTCTAATTATATGTATACTTATGCTCCGTAGTTTAATAGTATTTACTCTGAATTAATTAAAATGCAATTATTTAATTATAAATAATGTCAAGAAGAAGGTAGTATGCTTTGGAATATTGGATGGGATAACAAGCTGCCAGCCATTGAAAAGCCTAAATAATTTGTGTTTTATTCAAAATCAACATCAGCCGTAAATTTTAATCACCCTTTCTTTATATCAGGTATTCTAACTACTTACCTTGTCCTGTGCAAATGGTTTTCTGGGTTTAACAAATGATGATTTTTTACGCCAAGTACCATAATAAGGTGGTCTCCGATTGTCATGAAATTTATAGAACTTTACACGCATTTCTTCTCGCACGTAAGCAGGAATTTCTTCAATAATCTCTTGCCCAACACGTTCCAGTTCATCATCTTAAAATTTTTTTACAAATATAAAAAAGAAAATCAAAAAGTCAAAGGCACTTTTTTTACCAACAAGAATAACATCATCTTTAGATTCAGTTGAAGGTCTTCTCCATTTTCCCGGAAGTATTTTACCTGAACGTAGTTCAACTAAATACAACTGTGACTTAGCTAGCGGTTTCTGGTTTAAGATTTCTTCGCTTTCTTCTACGTCAGCATTACCTTTATATCCCAATAAATCGTCCAGACGATTTTTTGCTTCAGTTGTAAAATTTTTACGTATTATTGGTGCCAACTTCATATCACCTTTAATTTGAAAGGGCCGAAAAGCCAATATCTTAGTTCCATCGCCCGTATTGCTATCCTCTTCGGTTTTAATTTGGTTGTTGCTGGGAGTTTTTGCAACAAAAAATTTTGTAAAGGCTTGGGCGGCTTTCTTCTTTTTTAGTTCAGCTTCCTCTTTTTCCTGTTCTTTACGTTTACGTTCTTCCTCTTTTTTCCGCATCTCTTCTTCTTTAGCTTCGTTCCGTTTTCTCTTCTCTTCATTCTTTGCTTCTATCTCGGCCAATCGTTTGCGTTCTTTTTCTTCACGTTCTTTTCGTTTTTGATCTTCTCTCTCTTCGCGTTCTTTACGCTTTTGCTCTTCTTTTTCCTCGCGCTCACGTTTTTTTGCCAATTCTTTCTCGTCTTTTTCTTGCTGCTTTTTAAGTTTCTCTTCCTGTAGCTTGCGTTCTTTCTCTTCGCGCGCCTTTCGCCTTTGTTCCATAAGCTTGACCTGTTTCGGTGTTAAAACTTTTGAAGAGCTGTCTGTACTTTTTCGCTCTTTTTGCGTTCGAGGTTTTGATTTTAAATTCTCACCGAAATTCGGTGAAACACTGGCGGATTTTCCATCAAAATTTTCCGTCTCATCGTCAGCCTCATTGTCGTTGTCACTAAGAACAATTGCATCCAATTCTTCTTTTTCGTCTTTTTCATTGCCAACCGACGATGGTGCAGATATTTCAATACTTCTATGGTCGGAAACTTTTCCCAATACAGCTTTTTCTTTTGAAGATGGTAAAGGTTTTCTAGCTGGGGATTTCGAGAAGCGTGTTGATTTTAGTTGTTTTGCTTTTCCAACGTTTTTAATATTTTTTGTTTTATTGTCTCTCTTGGCGCTTAGTGGTACAGTTGGTTGTGTGCCCTCTCCGTGATGTTTTTTTTCTTCCGCTTCGGAATCAGAGTCCAGTTCAACAGTTTCAATTTCCTTAAAAAATAAATTGAAAAAGGGAATGAAATTTCCAAAGTCAGATTTATGTAAGCTCTTATTATAATATAGGACGCAAGGTCGTCATAACTTAAATATGAGTTTTAAGCAAAACTTATATTTAAGATTTGCTTCACAAGAGAATACTTAAGTTTAATAGATTTTTTTAATGTATTTTTTAAAGCACAGCAAAAAGAACTATACAATGAATGAAATGTAGTGAATAAATAACTCCTAAACAGAATTTTTGAGGTTCGTAGTGAGTTTAGGAGTGGTGGCCAGACACATATGTATATGTATATTCATATTTATATCCAGCGTTCATATTTACATACAGCAGCAAAAAACGAAGGTGTATTGTTGAAAAGCTACGCAATGAGACCTTACTTCAGTAAAATCCAAAGAGCAACTAATTTAATGATCAATTCTAAATTTAGATAGGATAAGCTTCAACCGAATGTATCGCTTTGTAATCAGATAGATTTTTCTAGCGTACACGAAAATATTTACAGCAAACATGTGAAAGCGTCACAGCAGCTGAAATTTGTATCCTATACTGCGAGCAAGGGAAATCCAAATTTTGGCTATCTCAAGGTATGTGTATGTCAAGTAATGCACGTAAACTCATCACGAATTATGTTGTCACATTCGAAGTAGAGCTAAGGCCGCCAGAGACTTTCGACACCCGAAATTGCGAACAATACTTTTTTGTTCAAGCAAGAAGAAATATTTTTAATCTGTGAGTGAAATTGAATGGCACAATTTGCAAACTTTTCTATCAACAACATATACTTTTGTAGAATTTTTATTTCTTCTGAACAATAAGCAAAACCATACCAAAATGAGAAAGGAAGACGGCCGTACAATTTGGAACAAAAGGAGAGACTTACTCGTATATTTCTGTACATGATCTTTTAGTTAAAATAAGTATAAATAAAAGAATTCAAACTGTCTTTAAATTTTTTTTTTTTTTTTAATTTGAAACAGTGAATTTAGTACATTATATATTATATCAGAAAACGATTAGGAAGCATTTTGCTTCAAAATTTCAGTTTTGTAGTGACGGTTATCTCTTCTTTACTACCAGGTAATGCTACTACAACCATAAATGCGTTTCCAAAAGACATTACATGTATTCGGTTGGTAAAAAGTAACATAATAATGTCAAAATTAGCGCTCTCTTGTTTGCAAAATCAACTAAATCTTTATGTTTCTGAGTTTTAAAAATTTCGGAACAAGTCCAGTTTAAGTACAATTAAATTGATAGAAAAATAAGAAGAAAATGTTAAGTCAGAAAGTTGGCGATAACGCATAGTTTCCGAGTTATCGACCTCTAAAACTTTATTTAGACAAAATTTGTATCATTTGAAAGCTTTTGAATAAATATTAGATCGCGCAAGAATTTTTTAATTCCATAGATGCTAATATAATTTTTACAAAATTTAAAATAAGTGACACGATATTCGATGTTAAAATATTTTTTTTTTTTTTTTTAACAAAACTGTAATTAAAATTTTAGTAAAGAGCACTGGATCAAATAACAAAAATTTTCTTGCATAGCTGGTGTAACAAACACCGGCTTCGTTATATCCTTATGGTATATAAAGCACCGGCTCCGCTTACTAAAATTTTCCTGCATAGCGGGTCTGCGTCTGGGTGGATGAATTTTCTCCTTTATAGTACAGCAAACACCGGCTCCGCTGACTAAAATGTCTCTGTAGTAATTTTTTTCCCCCTTTATCAAAGCCCGTATATTTTTAAAAATATATCGCGCTTCCTAACGAGTTATAAAAGATAAAAAATGTTCGCATATTCAAAATGCCTTATTTTGGAACTTTCAAATAATACCACTTTTGCACAAATAACTTTAAAAATGTAAAATAGGAATATCTACACTTCAGAGGTCCGTAACTCAGAAACTATACGTTTCCGGCAACTTTCTCACGTAATATTCTCTTCTTATTTTTAAATTTTCTTTCCCTCTATATACATGTTTTCGAATTTGAAGGAGTGTACCTAAAATGGACTTAGCTAAATTTTCTGATACCGAAACAAGAGGCAGCTCTGCTAGTAGCACTATCAAAGTGTAGGTACATATAAGTTTGCAACGTTTATAACAATCAATTAAGTTTTTTATTCGCTATTTAAGCTTCTAACTTTTATACCAGTAAAAAATTATAAATAGCTTCTTTTCTATGTTTCCCAGCTATCTATATGTCGACATTTCATAGGTACCACCCTAATCATCAGTAGACTTTGGAAATTTTTGAAAGATATTCTCAAACATTCAACTATATATCCCAACAATCCAAATAAATTGCTGAGAATTTAAAAAGCAAAATGCTTTTGCTTTTTAGGGTATTGATTAGGGTAGTTCCTATGAAATGTCGACATATAGATAGCTGGGAAACATAGAAAACAAGCTATTTATAAAGTTTATAACAATAAAAACCAAAAACGCTCTTATTATTAGTTACATATATATATCTTAGTGTGGCAGTTAAAAATGCTTGGAAAGGAAACAATATCCTAAGCACATCTTGAAGTTATATTGTGTTGTATCTACCTTGCAATGGCAGTAATGGTCAATTCATTAACACTTAATAGAAATATATATTTTTCTAAATTTTCATTTGAATGATAAACCGTCAAATTATTTGCATCCATTAAAAGTGACAGTTGTGAGCAATTTGGCCAGCAGGAATCATTACCTTACTTACTTATTTAAAAATGAAAACGGGAGCGATATCGTGTGAAAGGGGAGCGATATCGTGATATAATTGAAAGCTTTTTAACGTAACGTAACACAGTTGCATACTTTGGGCTTGATTAAGTATACTTTCCCGGCGGACACCCGGTATGACATAATTTGGAGTGGTTATTTATATTTATTTTAGCAATTCAAGAGCTCTACTATGTAAATTTCCCTTAGCGAAAATATGAAAAAGTCGTATTGATCAAACCGTTCCCGAATTTTGCGCAGAGCAACGTATTTGGCTATTTCTGGTTTTATATACATATATATTTTTTCAATGTCAACTATTAATACTCGTATATTCTCTACTTCTTTATTTTCTCTCATATCTTTTACGAATTTTGGCCTAATGGAGTTAAAAATGGAACTTAAAAGAACCTTCATAATATTTAAAGCTCTTTTTTTAAGTCACTTTAATACATACAATATTAAATTAATATTAGTCGGTATCACATTTTAGTTAGACAATTTTCAAAATCATATGTTTAAAAAAAAAGTATGGATCTTGTGATACAACTAGATCTCGATTATTCGACACGCTTGGTTTCGAGCTCAACGCAGATAATGCAAAAACACATTTAATACTCTTTTTTGGCTTTAAGTGTCTTATAATTAAATAATTTTGTATTGGATGCATGTACCTATATTGTATGTATGTATTAAGAAACGGGAATCACCAGATCTAAATAAAGAACAACAAAAAAAGAACACATGTATGCTACACGAATAATAGGTGCGAGTACATTTACAAGGCGGTTAATAGATATAGTGGGTTAACACATATAGCCGGTTAATACTGTTGTAATGAAATAATATAAATTGGATTTCCCATTTAGCATTTCATAAATTTTCTTAACTTAGAATTTTACTATCAAATAAATTGTTTATTCCTCAATGGAACAGTATGTAGATACTTACACATACAACTGAAAACACTTACCTTTTGCTGTTCAGTAACAACGCATTTTGCTTCATTTGTTGTTCTCTCTGCATCATCAAATTTTGTACGCTTATGAGGATTCCGTTCGACAGCAACCTCTTCGGTTTCATCACTTAATAATTCCTGTGTTGATTTTTCATTTTCAACAGTCTTAGCTGTGTCTAGATTAAGGCATGATTTTCTACGCTTCTTGTTAGAACTTAAGGGCAATTTTATCTGTAACTTAGATGCACTACCATTTTTTTCTTTTTGAGCACTTGATGTTTTAGGTGTTCCCGCACCTTTTCTTTTATCTTTAGCAACAGTTTTAGGGGTATTCAACTCTTTCTTGCTTGCAATGCTAGCAGCTGAACAATTGGTTGTTTCTTTATTTCCTTCACCATTGTCGTTGTCTTCATCCAAAAGTGAAACTACCTCAGATAAGGCGTCATTATTAGATATACTCGATAATTTCTTTTTTTTAGTTGCTGCTGCCAAAATCCTCACATTTTCCTTGCTTGTATTATCGTCTTTATTTATATCATTATTTCCACTATCATCTTCCGTATCGTACGACAGTTTACGCTTTCTTCCATCTAGAGTGTGTTTATCTTTAACTGCATCTTTGTCTTTATCTGACGCAGCTAGAGAATCAAACGTTTTCGAGCCAACTGGCGATGACCCCGGGTCAATAATTTTAAATGGTAATCGGGCTTGTTTTAATTTTTTGGCACTAGTTTTTTCTGCATTCATAGAATTACTTTCATCTTGAGCCGTGACCGTCTTTGCAGCATTACAACTTGTAGAATTGCGCATTATTCGCAAATTTTCTACTTTTGATATTTTTATAGTTTAAAGAAAATAATAAAAGTTATAACAACAAAAACCAACTAAAATTTTCCACCTTTTTCCACCAAAAATAAATAAAAGCCCACAGCAAATAAAAATCTTTCATAAAAGTGACAGAAAAACGCGCGAACTACAATACAATGTAGAGCGATGCCAGATCAACAGTAAAAAATATTTTAGGGTTTAATGAAAAACTCCTGAAAATTTAAATTTATGCCAAAATTAGCTTACGCCAAAATTTGCTGAGAAAAACGAAACAAATATTATTCATATGCTACATGTCTAGTGTACTTCAAAATAAAATCAAGTTGTATAATTATAGCGTGTTAAATTTTTATGCTGTATTCCTCATTCCCAACAATAATTTATAAATTATTTTTCTAACTCAAAAAATCTGTACCAAATACATCTGAATTATTCATAATAAATCACTATTTTTCATTGTAATATAATACCTAGAGGGGTCTACTATCAGGTGAATGCATTAGTGAATTCAGGCAAATACTTTATCAATTCGTCAGCACTCGAGTTCCTAAATTTTATCCTACTCTACACATCACATCATGATAAAAGAAAAACACTGACAATGCACATGCTTCTTATTAGTTAGTCTTTCAGCTCAGAATTTAAATTCGCCTTCTACATAAACAAAATATCTATTGTTTTTTTTTTAGCGTTGTATTGTTGTATCGAAGCATATCGTTAGTAACACGCTAAACTAAGAAGAACAAATAACCAGGTGAATGCATCGGTGAATCTTGGCGTACTAGCTACCAATTCTCGAGTAACCGATTTGCCAAATTTTATGTCACTCCACTATACACACTCACAAACAAAATAATAAAAATATTCGTGTTTCTTATCAGCTACTTTTAAACCCAAACGGTTTTATTTCGCCTATTGTACAAGCAAAATAAATTTTGTATATCTTAATGTTGCGTTGTTCATGATATAATAAACAAGGTAAACACTTTACTACAGCACTACAACACTGAAAAATCAACAGGTGGTTTGTATGATCAAAATGCAAATTCAAATCTTGGGCTTTCTAAAGTAGCAGATAAGGAACACGTGTATTGTTAGTGTTTTGTTTTTATCTCACGAGTATGAAGAGTAGAGTAGTATAATAAGTTGTACAAGTTGATGTGTGGCGAACATACAAGAAACCTGCTCCAATGCATTTATCTAATAATGCATGCGGCTTGCAATTTATCTCGTTTATTGTATCATGCATTGAATTGTAATTGTGAAAATCACCTAATTACTTAATAATGGGATAAATTTAAAAAGTAAAACTAAACTTCACTATCTGGCATCTCTCGTTAATGAACATTTATTGCCACACAAGTGTGCTTAACTCGCATTTAATACTTTTCGCCTTAGTACAATTTTTACTACTCTCTTGTTGCAAGCGTTATTTAATTTAACGACTAGAATTTTTAAAATGCACGCAGTGAACCAGTAAATGACCTGGTAAATGTTGTTTTATTTTGCAATAAGATTGGTGGGAAGCAATGCTAAAGGTCTCTCCAGAAAGAAGCCTGCTTAAAGAAGCTCTGTAGAAAATAATCAGAAATTAATAAAAAATAAATAAGTAAAAAAAATTTTACACTAACTAAGCAAATGTATTTTTATTTAAATTTTATTTTTAATTTTTATAATTACAGATCTTTAAATATGAGTTTTAGACGTATTTATTTGTTATTTTCCATATACTTCATTTCCACATTTTTATTATTTTTTTAATAATTCAATTAATTTTTTTTCATTAATTTATGTTTGGATTCTTTCAAAATATATAAAATAAAAAATTATAAATATGTATGTATGTTTTAATGTTCAATTTCTTTAATTAATTTGTTATTGTATTATCAAATCATTTAAGATATTATTTAGAAAATCTTTAATTTTTTATATGTATAAACATATGCAAACTATAATTTAAGTTATACAAATATTATTTGAATTTTAATATGCATAATGTCATTTTGTTTAATGTTTTTTGATAAATTGTGTTCGACCCAATAGTTTGGTCCTAAAATATCAAATAAAGTTTAGATACTTCATACTGATATTTTAAACTTTTCTAAGTTGTTCTTGTTTTAAATTCGGTTTTTGGCCCAAAATGCTAAGTCGAACACTAATTAAAATTTTTGTAATATTTTGATGATCGTATAAAATGTGTGATTTCAGTTATATGTATGTATGTGGAGAAATGATTAGAAATGCGTAGGCAAAATAAATTTTTAAGAAAATTACTTTTTTATAATAAAAATAAAAGAAAAATGTTGTGTATTAGATGTATGCATTAGGGGATTTCTATTATCATGAGATTTTAAAATATTGTGACAAAAATATATTTTCAACGAGACAGAGTGGATATAAATTACATTTTTATTTTAAACAATTTCAGATTTTAATAAAGATTAAATAGTTGTTTCAAATATTACGTAATCAGCAAATAAAAAGCTGGAATTAATACTTTCATTGGAAATTTTTTTTAAAGGAATCAAAATTTTCATTCGTAACGAATATAATATTTTTTTAAATTTCGCTTTAAATGCAAAACTATTTAAGAAAACCTGTAAAATAAAACATTAAACAATTTCATGCAAAATTTTGTATATTTTATGTTGTAATATAAAAAATCACTCATTGTGTTGTTCAGAAATTTCAAAACTTAACATTTTGGGACCGGCTTACTCTTTTAATTAAAACATTAAAAAGTTGTTGAACAAATCAGTTAGCGGGTTGCTAAAATTTGCGATAAATTAACTTTATTTAGAATGGGGGTCTAAGTTATTCATATATATTACTGAGATTGAGTATTATATATGTAGAAGTTGGAGAAAAGAAAACAAACAGGATAAGTATTTGTTTTAACTTAGGGATTTTTTTATTAATTGCGTTACCTTTTCCGCAAATTTACAATTCCAGGTAAGTATAAATTTTTAGGTTGATAAATATGAATTTGGATTGCTATTTATTCGATCAAAAGTAAAAACCAATAAAAAATTTATTTTGCCAAAGTTCGGCCTTTGGAATACCGAACTTAAAACAATGAATTTTCCATTTGTATTCACCACTACAATGGTGAATACATTATATTTTAAACATCAACATTTCAGGTAAGTAAAAGAGTGTACAGGTAAGTATAGTATAATATATAATAAATGTAAAAGTATAAATAGGTTAAATAAGTAGAAATTCATTTGAAATTCAGGTAATAATTCGTTACAAATAAGAAGTTAATTTAAAATTCATGTAAAATTCATGTTTTCAGCATTATGAAAAAAAGGAAAAAATATATAAAATAGATTGTCCAAACTAGTTTGGACAGTTATTTCGCCCTCTAGAAAATTGAATAATTGTTATTGAAATTTTATATGATTTTGTGATAAGTAAAATTCACTTTGAATAGTCTTATTGTTAATTATTTTTAAAACATTTACTCAATTGAAGTATCATCCTTCACTAGCAACTACTTTTTCACATCTTTTAGGTAGCGATAGGATTTCATGTTTGAAGAACTCCTTATCTTTTGAGGTTATCATTGAATCAATCCAATTTTCGATAAATGGATATGATGTGAACCACTGCTCTGATAGATCAGATCATCATCACTGACCGCAACAAACGACAGAGTGTGAAGTTGATTTATATCAGCACCTGCTTTGATGATCTTATCTAATGATAGACAAACTTTATTTTTATTTTTATTAAATAATTCATTTTGTAAATAAAAAGCATATCTATAACAAGACCTCAGCGCCTTAAAGGCGTTGTTGAGGTAACTTCGAGGTGAATTGTTCACAATTCACCAATGCCCCCGTTGCCATATGAACAAACTTCCTATTGAACAGCTCGGGTTTTCTAATCCCTCCTGCATCCAATTTTCCAGACAGTCAATGGAAGACAAGGCTTAATGAGATGGTAGACCCAAGTAAATTAAAAGCATCAGCACTTAACCAACTCATCCGTCTAACCATCGCTACTGGTTCCTTACATTATAGGTATCTTTTACAAAATAGCAACACCTGAAGGGGTTATTAGCCCCCGAAAACCAGGATGCACCATAGTTATCAGGAAAACTAATTTTCCTTCCTGCCATTTAAGTTCAAACCACAGCCAGAACGTTTCAACCAAAGTAGGCACTTCAGCCATGATCAGCGCCGAGATGGTCTGCAAGTAATACCTCTCTGTGACTTTGCCGATCCCCATTTTTTCAATTAACCCTTCCTAAAATCCAACACAACATAAGTCATGCAGCTTCCTTGAGTTTTATTTGCTTCAACAAAAAGGGAACTTCTACCCCTCTATGCCAAAGAACGCAGAATGCCCTGATTAGGTGTACTCCGGGGCAAAACCTGCCCCTTGCTCCGGCGGGCGGAACTGACGACAGTCGCATGACTGCGGGTTAGAAAGTTCTTTCCAATTAAGTGTTTTCAAACAGTTTTTTGCCGGATACGCTAAATGTGGACGAGCTTGATCATGCAGAAGAATAATCTCTGTCCTGCAGGGGGTAGTAGTGATAATGTTTTTCCATAATCCCATCAATTGTGTTCGATAGAGAGTTCCTGTCACACAGTTACATTTTTAGTACATTTTCAGCACACATGTTGTATTTGGCATATCACACGATTGTGTAGGATAGTGAATCACGGCCTTAACGAGTTGTTCCCTCACTCAAAGCAGCCACATTATATGTATGCATGTTTCTACAAACAATCGATGCACATCAGCAGCACATTTAAAAAAAGGTTACCGCAAATTACGCTTAACTTTCTCAAATTTAGACACTTCTGTTAATAATATAATAGGACTATGTTGTTCTTAAATGAGCAACCTAATTTTTAAGTCGGTTATTATATACAAATTCTAGCGTAAGCCTCGTGCTATGCGACCTCCCTAAAACGAAAAAAACTTATTTGTACTCCTAATATTATAAACGCAGCTTCAAAAACGCAGCTCACAAAATCGTTTGTAGAGTGAACACCTTCACATTTGTACACAAAGTGAAATACTGAAGTGTTTATAGAACTACCTGCCATACATTGTAAGTTTCCAGTAGGCAAATCGAATAATATGTTTGTACGCAGCTAGAAGGTTTTAAAAGACTACTTCGTACACATCAGGTATGTCCCACGTGAATAACAAAACTGTCTGAACTAGTCCAAAAACGTTCCACGTAACAATAGGTGAGTTTCGCGTGAATAACGTAACAGTCCGAAAGTAGTAGAGAAAATACGAAATTTTCTTTTTTTTCATTTCCTGTACAAATTTTCCCGAACTTTTTCTTTGGGTAGGTTCGGACAAGAATTGAATAATCAGCTGTTTTTTATTTACATACATATGAAACTGAAAAAGTAATAAAAAAAATTTGCAAATTGGGAAACAAATTTTTTTACATTAGTTAAAAGCAAAATGGAAGTTTACCCAAACTAAAACTAACGTTCTGAAGTTTTAAACAGAACCTAAAATTGTTATTTGGTTTTTCAATTTAAAGATTTATATATTATAAAAATGTATTGAAAATTTTAGATTGCTTTTAATTTTACAGCTGTTGTCAATAAAGCAAATATTTTGTTTATATGATGTTATGCATTTTAAGCGTCTAGAATCACTAAAATATACTTTAATCTAAAAAGTAAGCAGCACTAGTATTGCAAGATATACAATTGTTTTTTTTTTTGCGTTCCAGCAGTATTGAGTAAAATTTCCTAATTTAGAGAGTAATTTGCTTTTTACTCTCATTAGTCCGAACTTGTCCGAAATCTTGTGAAACAGATCTATTGAAGTTAGCACTGCATACAGCACTAAGCAGACTTTATGTGATAGGCTTAGTACTTGAATATATCGCCTAAGATTGTTCAGCTAAGAAAAAATGTTCATAAACATTAAATAAAAATTTTTGTAATTGTTTGTAATTAAAACCACAGATTATAATGGTTTGTCATTTTTAAATTCACAAAAATTTCTTGAAACATCACTAAATCATTAAAAAAAAAACTTCAGATTAAAATGGTGCGAAAATGTTTGTAAACAAAAGAAAACAAATTTGACAGTCTCATTGAAAAAAAAAACGCGGCAAGCAAAAAATAATCACCTGAGCTGTCAAGTTCACCTAGTAATGAATTCGCTTTAATGAGAAAACTTTTCGTGTAAATTGTGTAAAAGAGAGTAAAGAAACCAGCGTTATCAACTCGCTGCGTTACGCACCATTTTTGGTGCTTTTTAAAAATTTTTGTGCGAAAAATTCTTTAGTCGGTGCGGTGTGCGCTCTGTTTTGAATTTCCGGTGCGCTTTTTAAATTTCGGTGGCACCAAATGATATTCAGTACAACTTTTTGTTTTAATGTAGCAAAAAAAGTTATTCAAGTGTCTTAAAGTTTTTACATTTCATTTTGCAGAGCACAATCTGAACATGGAATACTAATATGGAAAGGAGTCACTCACAACGTAAGACTATCTATTTGGGTTTAAAAAATTTGGTAGTTTTTTTACGTGTGTCTTTGGCCAACTGATTTTATACGATATTTTTTAAGAACCTTAGTTCTTCTTTAAGCTAATTTATGTGGTATTAGTGTTATTTTCCCTATTAACTAGATTCCCCTGAAGAAGTCAACAAAAAATTGACGAAACGTTCGGGAACAAATGTAAATAAAATTGTTTTAATTTACATTGGAAAATTTAGGTCCAAATAGCTTGAAGAAGAACTAAGGTTCTTAAAAAATTTGGTGCTGTTTGTCAAATATTACAATAAATAAGACACTGAATAGTGAAGTCCGTATTTATTTATGAATGAATGATAAACTTCATCTTTTGTTCGTATATTTCAATAAATTCTTTCAAAGATACCCATTCTAGCCTACTGATTTTCGTTGATCGTTTACGAAAACACAGATGAAATTTATACTGTATTGGATAGAACTGCCATCAAGGCTTGTAGTGCGATTCTGTAACTTTTAATGACCCGATAATTTTTTTTTGGCATACTTCTCACTCGTGCTCGCTCCTTCAATATAATTTTAACGAAGGTAAGCAGCTGTAGTTTTGTGTACCAGATCAGTAAAACTAACAGCTGATTTCGGTCGACAGCGAATATAAATAAATAATGTTACTGGATAACAAATTTGATACACGATATAATTATTGTAAAGATACCATTGTCTTAACAAAGGTTCCCCCGGGGAACAGGTTTTGCCTTGGCGTATTCCTAACTTGGGCGCTCTGTTTTTCGGGGAAAAGAGGGGAAGGGGTCCCTCGTTTGGTGCGGCAAACAAAACTCTAGGAAACCACATGACTTTTGTTGTGCTGGCTTCCGAAACCCTTACCAAGGGAACCGCAAGTTCTGCTTGCGGTTCGACCCGGGCTGATCATGGTTGAGGTGCCTACCTTGGCTGAAACGTTCTGGCTGTGGTTGAAACCTAAAACGCAAGAAGGGAGTGTTAGTATCCTTGATAATTGTTTGGTGTGTGGCTTTTTTCGAGGGTTAACAATCTCTGCCTATAGAACAGATACCTGTATTGTAAGGAACCAGTGGTGATGGTTGACGGCTGAATTATTTAAGGGCTGATGCTCTTAGTGGGCTTCGGCCTACTAACTCATAAAGCCTTGTCCTCCATTGATTGCTGGGAAATTGCATACAGGAGGGATTAGAAGACCCGAACTCCTCAACAAGAAGTTGCTCATATGACCGCAATCATATGGCAAGAATTGCTACCTGTGTGAGCCTGGTAAGTCACACGGGGGCGCTGGTGAATCGTGAATAATTCACTCCGTGGAATGGGTCCACCATCAGATTAGGCCGCAAGGCAGGTGCTGATGTAAATCATTTTCACAACTGTCTTAATAAATATAACAGAATCGCACTGCAGGCCAATTTTGATAATTCTAGCTATTGAACGAATTTGATGGCATGCCATCAGCCAGCCGGTGCTATCAGACCAGTTTGATCGTCAAATAGCTGTTTCATTATAGTGTTTTTATTAATATAAAATATTACACTTTTTATAATACAAATGGAGGTTTAAACATGAAAAGAAAAATTTTAAACTTGGTGCGTTTTTCGGCAATAACGCAATTTTTCCCCCATTTTGGTGCGTTTTGAGATTTCAAAGTTGACAACACTGAAAGAAACGCAACTAAAATACAATATAAACGTAAAAAAAGATTACATGTAACAATAAATTTATTTGTTAAAAATGGGTTAAATAATAGTTATGTGATACATACATACATACATATGTGGTTGGTTGTTTGGCTTCTATTATAAATTAAGTAGTTAAACACAATTTTGAAAATTAAAATGTATTCTAGATTTGCTTGTAAATGCTAAAGAGGAAATGAATGTTTTGCAGCAAAAAATGAGATTTGATTTAAAACGATAACAAAAAAAAAAAAACGAAAAAAAAAAACAAATACGCAGCTACATACATAATAATTATGTTATTGTTTATTGAATGCATTTAAATAATCACTATTATGCTGTTTGATTTAAAGTGATGTTGCTGTTTTGTAAAGATAATTTATGAGGGACTTTTTCTTTTAATTTTTCTCATATTATTATTTTTCTACTTGACTTACTTATTTTAATGTATATTTTTTTGTTTTGTTAATATAAATTATGTTACGCTTAGGTTTTTTTTTATTTTTTATATTCCAGTTATACTTAATTTTTAATAAGGATTTTTATGCATATATATAAAATTTGTTTATATTTTTGTTTTTATTTTTTAATTTATTTTAGAAATTAAAGACCTTAAATACAAATTTTTATAAAGTTTAAGTGTATGATTTTATTATAATTAAATATTATTATATTAATAAATTATTTTTGGATTTTTATAAGACTTAATAAATTAGTTATTCATTGTTATTTGTTGTTGAAGTGGTTTTGTTAGGACTTTTATTTTTATTTAAATAAACTTGCTGTGGTTTTGTAAATGCTTCTTTATCTTGTTTTTTTTCCTTTGTTTCTATTTTAAATCATTTATTTTAAATTTTTTGTATAATAATTTTGGTTCTGTATTAAGAATGTTTCTTAAAAAAATAATAATGATAATAATTCTGTTTTATTTTTCATACACATGTGATTAAATGACGCTTTGCTTAATGAAAACTGCAATTGCTAAGAAATCTTGTTTCATTATTACTGTATGCACTAAATATAAGTTATGGTAAATATAAATTTATAAAAAACAAATTTAAATTGAATTCATAGTATATTTAGAAAGTGGAAAATACAACAAAAACAAAAAAGATTTCTCATACTTTAATGATTTGTAGTTTTATTTTTGTTTGTATGACAGTTGGTTTGTTTTATTTAAATAACGACGTTTATCGTACAAGCGCTTATATATTATAATCAAAATTTGAGGTTAAAACTGGGCATTGTAAAAAAATATTTCAAATATTTTCAAAATATTCAATAATAAATTTCAAGGCGTAACAGAAACATTATACGCTATATTTTCGGTACAACTTTACAATAAAATTCACTAAATGAGTAATTTTTCAGCAAATTATAAAAATTACTCTATGTCAATAGAGTAATAAATTTCTTCAGCTCAAGGTTCTTTTTGTTATTTAAAAAAGTTTTTAATGTATTTTCAATATTTCGTCTTCCTTCGGAAGACTTTTTCAGGAAAATTTGTTTGTTTGTGTTATAAATTCAATAAAATATTTTGATTGAATTTATAACACAAACAAACAAATTTTCCTGAAGACGTCTTACGAAGGAAGGCGAAATATTGAAAAATACTTTAAAAATTAAAAATAAATAAGGAACTAGAGCTGAAGAAATTTATTGCAAATTTTGAATTAAATAAAGGACAAGCAGATAGGATCAAGAATTAAAATTTTATCATCTTACTAACTCGGTGTTTACACACGCAAGAGCAATTGCAAAAAAAAACCAATCCATTGCCATTTTTTTACAAATACATTCATACATCTGCAAGTATGAATGTATTTTTGGTAGCAAGTGATTTTTTTCACTTGCATACAAAACGCAGCAAACAGTGTTGCCCATATAAATTTCATTTTTATTTTAATGGGTATTTTTCAAGAACCTTTGAAATATTGATATCTTTATAGTGAAAGGCCAATGTAAGCGGCATGCGGTAACGGGCGGAAACCAACTGTTCTATTTGCCGCTTGAATTTATTTGATATAGGCAAATGAACGCGGCTAATTGAAGTAAAAATTTATGTACCGGAATTTAAGCAAAAGGACATTTTGACTTTTTAACGCAAAAATAAATAAATAAATTTAATTGTTAAAAATTTTAAGCCCGAAAAAAATTTTTTTTTTCTATTTTCTCTATGTTTTGTTCCTTTACTTTTTGGTTTGACAAATTGAAGCGGCAAAGCAAAAAGTTAAATTGAATTCAACATTGCCGCTCGGCCGCCTTTAACGGCATTGCCAAATTAAATTAAATTCAATATGTTGAAAATTTTGTATGAATATTTTTATAAAAAAACAAATTTTTTGTAAATGGGTCACATTGTTGCCGCCCGCTGCAGCATGCCGCTTACATTGGCCTTTCACTATTAGTTATATGCCGAAAATATAATATAAAAAATTAAAATAAATAAGAAAATATAAATAAGAAAATATAATCTTTTTTTTGTTGGAATATAAATTTATTATTTATATTGTAAAATAGTTACATACATAATCACCCTTATCGTGTTTGGCGTTTTTATGGCGAAAGTCGTTCATTTTTGACAAATGGTACCGTGATTGGCGGAAAACGCCAATGATTACGACAACTTTTAAGTCTATTACAAAAACGGCATTAAAATGCTTCCGTGTTTGGCGTATTTATCTTTCAAAAGGGAGCAAATTTGTCGTCAAAGTAGTTGCTCACGACAAATAATTCAAATGGGATAAAAAAAAAAATATATACTAAAAATAAATATATGAATTATACTTTCTCCATTACATGTATGTAAAAAATGGAGAAAGTATAATTGCTGTTACATTTTCTCATTTGAAGTGAGTATTTACTTATACACATGCATTTATTTAAGAAAATAAATAGCAAAAATTGAATTTATATTGGTCAACCAACCCGTTCCGTAGAGGATTGTACGAAGACGTGAACTGATTTTAAAAAATGAATATATGTTTAAAAATACATTTATAATACATTATTTTATAACAAATTTTTTGTTAGAAAATGCAAATATCTTCACTTGTAGTCTCAGTTGCTTTTTTATCGAATTCATTTAATGTTTGAATTTTCTCTATATTCAAAGGATGAGTAAAGTGCAAGACATTTTTACACGATTTATTTGCACAAACTAAATGAACAATATCAACAAATTTTTACTATTTTTTATGTTCTTTTTGTTATTTATAAACATTTGTTTTGCACTTCTTTAACAGTACGCTTCATAATCATTTAGTTTAACGTAATCGTTTACATTAAGATTCATTTATAAAATTTTGCTTGTCGGAGAGCGTAAATGCGACAGCTACTACGAAAGCTGTCGTTTTACGACTACACCAAGCACAATAAGGGTGAATGTAATTCCCCTGTAACCTTGCTATGCTAAAACTTTGGCTGTACAGATATTAATAGCGCATTTAGGACAAACCTACAAATTTTGCCTTCGACGACGACGACGACAATTCATGAAAAACTAGAATATGTTTGTCACACTTTTGGGGTTTTAAGGTATTTTGCGCATACTTTTTTTATTTAATATTTTAATAGTAATGAAATTATATTATGAGTTGATTCAATTGATTTTTTTTATTAATTATTTATCAAACAGCTGATTGATCAACTTCACGTACAAACTAGCCCGAAGAAAAAGTACGAGGTGTTACTTACAAGAAGGGGAAGCATAATGGTCTCTCAAAATTGCTCTCATTTGCCCAATTGCGCTTTGCACTTATAATTTATAATCTATGTACACTTATAATTTATAATTTTTTATCTTCGAATAGTACACAGGAGACGACCTCCACATATGCAATGCAATGCATGAGAATCAAGAAAATAGGTTGTGACGAGGGGGAAGGAGGGAGTAGTGTTTGTAAACATTTGACTTGAACTTTGCAACGCTTTAACAGGCAGGAAACACCTCTGCAGCCCAGTTATTTCACAGGCGAAGCGTGTGGCAGAAAATCGAATTCTCTCTGTAATGCTTAGTGCTCTGGACAATCAACGCGTGTTACATATAAATGTGCGAGTTTCGGGAACAAGATCCTTAATCTCATCATAGCAAAATCCATTGTAGTAACGATAGAGCAGAGTAACGCTCCAGTGTATCAAAGGATTTGGATACACTACTCTCACCGACAACCTCCTTCGCTCTCTCCTGCACACGGTCCAGAAACACCAAAATGGACTTTGAGGCAGCGGCCCAAACCTGAAGTTATATTACATTTTCGGTCGGATATAAGTGGTATAAATAATAGGGAGAGCGGATTGAGTGAAGTACATCTTACACTGATTCAAAACCCCGGGGCACTTAAATGCTCCTTTAGAGACATGAAAAATGTGTTCAGTACATCGAACTGTGCATTCATTCCGATCCCTCAATATTTGTATCATCGATGAATACGGATGAAACAGCATTTGCAATCGTTTGTTTGCGTATTAATAAGCAACATACGTCGCCTTTTGCGCTCGTAAGACCCTGTTTTTACGACCGCATTCGGAGATTACTAGAATATCACTATTCAGTGAGTCATACATATTTTGCTTCTTGGCAACGATCTCGGATAGGCTGCGTTTATAACTGAAAGAGTACGAATGGCAAATGCTGCTGTCATCTGCGAAAGAGTGGATAGGGTTGGAGGTTTTGAGAAATAGTTGTTTCATAGTCAACTTTACTTGAGAAGGAAATTGCAGTTAACTCTTATGCGCTGTCAAATTTGAATTTTTTTAATTCTACAGTGTTAACGCCGCGCTATTTGGTTTCATCTCATACATTTTGTATGTGCATGATGATTTTTGAAAGTTATATTACGTGTAACAGTGCAACCTAAGGGCGGAAAGTGCACCGTAATTCAACGCTTTGATTTTACGTTGTAGTAGTAAAATTAAATAAGACCGTTAACGTTGTACCATGAACTGTGTTGCTCACTAATCTTGTTTAATAAAAATCATTCAATAGAAATAATAAAAAGTGATGATAGTCGCTAAATTAGTGTGAAAGCGCATAAAGCAAAGCGCATGACCGCAATAAGTGGTTGCATATATTTTGTAGTATCTACATGAGGATTTTCGACAGATAAATTACGCTTGTCGCGCTGATTTGGGTTGAGTTTTAACTCAGTGTTCGCACCTGCGATAATATCTAAGATGAGAACGTCAAATTCAATCGCAGAGAGAACTATGTGTCGTTTAACTTAAAAAAACCAGTGGAATTGCAGTCTTACACTCAATTTTCACGACGACTTTTAAAGACTTGTTTGTTATTTATTTTATTTTAAATCATGTTTCATTTTCATCATGATTTTTTAAGACGTGTCTTTTTTTCAATTGTAGCTGCAAAATAATATCGTTTGCCTCTTCTTATACTTTTGTTAGTATCGATATAGTCATCGTGACGAACGAAAGTATATGAAAAATAAGAAAAATATTACAAATGATAACAAAAATTAATTTGAAAAAAAAAAAAACACGAAAAACAGAGTTCGTGTTTTTTGTTTACCCCTCTTTCATTTCTCTCAAATTTGCCCACAAAAATGAAAGACATGACTTAAAGACGTTTGAAAAAATCATCGTGAAAATTGGGTGTTATAGTAATTTTTATGAGAGCGTTCTTATGAGAAATTTCATGGCAACAATCTTATAAAAAGAGCAGTCAAAAAAGCGACTGTGTGTGTCTGTTTACAAGAAGACGCCATTGCAATTCTTATAAGATTAACAAAAATACATATACTCCTTCTTAAATAATATGATTGCCATAAAAAATTCGTTCCCTGCCGACGTTTTCTTAGGTATTAATTCAAAGTTAATCACAGTTGTAGACGCTAGGTATTTAGGTTGCAAAGTTGTACGAACTTTTAATCAGCAGTTTTTTGTTTACATACAATTGAAAGTGAAAAAGTAATCAGATAATTGGCAAATTGGAAAAAAAATGTTGTTTAAAAATTAACTGAAAGAATAGTGGATGGTGACCCAAACTAGAAATGAGTTGTGAAGTTGTAACTATATTCTATTTTGGGATCCGGCAGGATCCCATTTTGCAAGAAAAGCGTTTGTTAAAATTAGGCAAATGAGAGCGCTTTTGAGAAACTAGTATGCTTCCTCTTCTTGAACGAAACAAGCCGTATTTCTTCTTCGGGCTAGTTTGCCCAAGTAGTTAAACAATCAGCTGTTTGAAAAATAAGCAATAACAAATCATGTGGAAATCATTTCAGTACTTTTATATTAATATTAAGAAAAATATATGTAGAAAAGATCTTAAAAACCCAAAAGTGCAAAAAATATTGCTATTTTGTCGTAAAACTAAATGATAATTTTTCTTTCCGCACCAAAACACAGCAGATGTTTCTTTCTGGGCCAGAAATTTGACTTTCTGCGTTCTCGTACGTTTGATAAATTTTATTTGCTATGCTTATGCTTGCTCTCATTTGCACAAAACTTACCAAGAAAGTAAAGAAACACACCTTATATTAGTAAGTATGTAGTGATGTTGTAAGAACATGCGATGGGCACCTACTTAGGTTTCTCATTTTATGAATATGTATTATAAATATAAGGTGTGTTCTACGAGATCTCGGACTAGTTCAGACTAATGAGAGTAAAAAGCAAATTACTCTCCGACTTTGCGAATTTTACCCAAAACTGCTGGACTCAAAAAACCTAGGCTTGTGTCGTTCATGAATGAATTAATTCAACTGAATGATTCTCTCAAGTGAAAGAATGAAATATTTCTGTATTCTTTCTCTATTTCTTTCAGCATGCTCTTTCTTTTCATATTTCATCATCTTTCATTCAGTACTTGTAAACATTCAAAAGCAGTTATTAGTTTTATTTTGCACTTTTAAATTTAAATCAATTTTAAAAAATGAACGTTAAATATGGTAATTTTTTTTATATATTGCGTTTACACAAAAATTGTGATACAAACAAATAATTCCGTAGTTGCTTTACTCGTATAACAATTCGTTATGCTGCCACCTGACACACATAATTGAAACATTTTCATTCATTCTGAAATTTTTGGATTAAAGTATATTTTAGTGATTTTAGACATTTCAAACGCATAACATCATGTAAACAAAAGATTTGCATCATTGGCAACAGCTGTAAAATTAAAAGCAATGTAAAATTTTCAATAGATTTTGATAGTACATATTTATATGAGAAGCCAAATAACAATTGCATGTTTTGTTTACAACTTCACAACGTTATTTTTAGTTTAGGCACCCTTCCATTTTGCTTTTTACTAATTTTAAACAAAAACTTTTTTCCAATGGAAAGAAAATTTTTATGCAATACTAGCAGTATCCAGCGTGTGCTAAAGAAAATTATATTTTTTTAAAACTGCTAAAATAAAATATATTTGTCATAAAAAATCTAAATAAATATATTTATAACTTCGTCTATTTTCTGAAAAACGCAATGTTTTCAAATCACATACGATTTAAGAACACCAAACGCATTTTGTTTTCGAACCACTAGTTTGCTAGCGTTTTGTGAATTTTCGGAGTTGTGTTCGAACGATAAGAATACTTTGTTTGCTTAAAAAAATGAAGAAATTTTTACACAAATCAGCAGTTCAAAATTAAAAAATTGACACAAAGTCCAGATCGTTTCAATATACACGACCGAAAAAACTAAATTTCTGGCGTTTTCGCGTCAGAACAGCGCCTAGGCGTTTCAATATATGGACGTTTATATGGCAGCTGTAGAAGTTATAGGTATGAGCAGTTTTTGGCACTTCCTCTGCTGTTGTTTCGACTCTTATATAAAGGCGTTGTATCTAGGCACACCGGTATTGCATGATTTGGCATTTTGTTCAAATGTGGACCGGTGGGTGATATTTAGATTGCTAAGATCCATTTCAATCTCAGATAACATAACGAAACCCATGGGCTGTCCGTTTTCAATAGCTGTCAGCCCGCTCAACCCAACCTATATGGAAAAAATACATTAAAAACGTTTGCGTACAACGCATATACGTAGAAATTTTTTGATGTTTTTAAAAGCATCGATGAAAGAATGAATACCTTTTCATCACATGTATCGGTTATAAATCTGGGCTGAGTCCAGTCTACGCACAGTCCTCCAAATTGAAAAAAAATTATATAGGGAGTTAGCAAATTCAGAAATAATATGAAAACCCGGTTAAGTGAAAAAGTTGGCTGAAACCCATAATTACCAAGTTATTGACCTCTGAACGTTCGATACACATAAGTATACATGAAATTGCGATTTTCATTACATTTTAAAAGTGATTTAGCAAAATTGATATCATCTGAAAGCCTTCTAATAGGCTTCTTGGATATGCGAAATTTTTATATATATATTTTTTAACCCATTAAGAAGCGGAACAAATTTTTAAATATGCAAAATCTTTTTTGATAAGGTATACAATAACTTTTATTTCGGAAAAACTTTAGTCACCGTAGCCGGTATTTGTTATACTTATTTTAAAATATATCTGTGGTCACAAACATAAAACACCTAACTCGAATTTTTTTACCATCATATTTCACTAAGTCGTTATTTATTCTCCAAACGCCCAGTTCTCTAATATATTATATTATTTTTTAAGATATAGCAAAAACTTATTTTTACTTAAATCGTACGTGAACAGCAATTAAATTTACAGAACAAGGTAAATGAATTTGCAAATGACAGTACAATGCACTACAACATATGTAGTGCATTGTACTGGAACTAACTAATGGAGATGAGTAAGGAGGGAGTAGACTTTGTGGACAGTAAACACGTCAGCAGGCAACTTGTTTCACAGATGAATCGTACGGTTGAAAAAATAGTTCTCTGTGTAATGTTCGCTGGGCAATCTCGACCACAAATGGATGAGTCCTACACGATGAGGGCGTGTCGCGTAAAAATATGTGGGTTTTGGAAACAAGATTTAATCTCGTTAGAGCAAAATCCATTTTAGTAGCGATAAAACCCTGAAACACGCAGACTTAAGATGTAAAAAAATCATCTATTTTTGTTCAACTGCTATTAAAATCGGAATTCATGTTTATTTAGTCTGCAAACCTTTTCTAACCTTAAAACAATGCAATTCAAGCATTTTTTGGCAGATAATAAATATGCTTGATATCATACCGCTCCTCTATTGCAACATAGTCATATCTCAAAAAATGAGCTTTTCGAGTTAACAATACTGGGGGGTTACTCTCTATTGAGATGCGAAAGAGAAATGGAAGATTTGGTACTCTGTATTGCGTTTTTGTATTTTCCTTTCGCATTTAATTTTTCCCTTTCGCACATTTTATTTTATAATTTTTCGCTACTGTTTATTTTGTGGTACCGGCGTTGGTTCATTTTCAAACTATTTAGCGAAAAAGTTTGCGCAAAGGGAACAGAGAACCAAATTATACTCTTATCGCATTTACCTTTCGTATCGAACTCACTTTCGCATCGCAATAGAGAATTGTTAATTGTACTACTTTTTATATTGTGCCAAAAATTTATTCAAATTAGTTTTAAATTGTTTTCTTTAGGAGATATTTTCTACAAAAAATTCCAAGACTTTTGAAACTAAAAATTTGAAATGCATTTTTTCGAAGCAGCCTTTTTTTTTAGTTATGACTATGTTGCAATAAAGGGGCGATATGATTTAAGTTTACAATTGCAGCGAAGAAAGATTTCTACTTTTTAAATTAAAGAGCACAGTAAGTAACCTCTTATTTTGATTTTTTAACGGCTTTTATATAAAAATATAAAAAAAGAACTGTCATACCTGCATATTTGTGCTGATCTGTTATATTTCAAAATTTAAATTGGTTGAGTGTGAGTGTGTTTGTGGGAAGGTGAATAACAAACATATATAAAAGTATGTATAAATGATCGCGTTTTTAACAGTTTCTTTCTTGATTTAGGGCAAACCTTTTTATTTGTTGGTTGTTTTTCTATTTTGTAATATAATTTTTATAATTATGTATTTATATCTATAAATTTTCCTTCTTTTTCATAAATTTCCTATAATGTTTCATAACATACGTTCGTAAGTATATTATGGTTTTGTGATCTTTTTTTTTTGTTTATTTTGCAATGTCGTATTTTTTATTTTTGTAATTTTTTGATAAATATTTTTAATGCATTTAATGAAAGTTTATTGTATTTATTTTGTATATTGTATGTCAGTGTGTTGAAGATCGTATGTATGGTTTTAATCCATGTGCGTGTAAATTGCGCGTGTTATTACATTATTGTAATTTTAAGTTTTAATATACATCAATGTATGTGTTTATAATTATGTTTTCTTTTTTGTGTTTTAAGCTAAGCTTGAGGACACATTTCTTTTGCAAACTTCTCTCTTAGTTGATAAAAAAAAGGACGAAAGTTTTAACGCTATAAATTTAATAGGATTAGGTTTTCTCTAAGCATACACTTTTTCGTTATAAGCATAGAAAATTTGCATACAAATTAAGGAGCAATAGAGATTTTTGGTTATGTTAGTGTTTTTTAAGGGCCACCCGTGCGCAAGGGAAAGCCAATGCTAGAAATTTAAATCCGTATTAAAAAATCGATTTCGGCGACGTCCACAATCAAAAGGCAAATATAATTTAGCATATTTTCTTTTTACACGCCATCATTACTATTTTTTCACATAAAACTATTTAAAATCATAAAAACGTCGCTGCAATTTACACCCAAAATTTAGCAAACTTCACTCTCAAACTGCTTGATGCAAGCAAGCCTTGTTTGTGTGAAGGCCACTCGAATTTAGGGAAACATCGAACCAGTATAAAATTACCTCAAACAGCTTTTAGATACTCAAACAACACAAGTAAATATTTATTTTATATATTTTTTTTATTTCAAATGGTGTTATTTGTATAAATAGTAAGGAAATACTGTGTGTGTATGTGTTGCGGCTGGTGGCCCAAAAACAAACAAAAAAAAAACTCATGTTAAAAGTTCTCCTTTTACATTTCTTTCTTTTTTTAATTTTCAAGCTTACACATTAAGTAAGAAATAAATGTTAAAACAAAAGAAAAACAATCATCTAATTTTTGATTTTTATAGTTAAACAAGGTATTGAGTATTTCTTAAGATATTTAGTCGATAGATCTTTAGTTTTGTTGTATATGTAGTTTAAATAAAATTTGTGCAAAATTGTACGTTAAAATTTCCATTGTAAAATTAAGAAAAAAAAATTTGCATCTTTTACCTTTAATTATGTTAAGTAAAAAAAGTAAGTGGTTTTGTTTTAAGCTTACAAGATTTCCTTTGCTTAATTGTGTTGGTAACAAGAAATACTCAAAACTTAAGACTAGTGTTTATATTAAAAATAAGAAATAAAGAACTAAGTTTTTTTTATAGAAATTCATATGTATATATATAATATATTGTTTGGTTTTATGTCCTTTAAAAAAAAAAATCCTCAAACCTGACTTTTTTGTATTGTAGAGTGACCACGGCATTAATTTGTTTATACGTTTTAAACTATAGTAGTAAATAGGTTTTTTCATGTTGTAGGCATTTTTTGCGTGTGTGTTGTGTTTTGTTGTTGCTGTGTTACTTATATTTTAAGTTGGTATTTAGTTCCATACGCGTAAGAATGAATCCCATGAACCTGTTGCTACAGCCATGCCATTCTCGGTGACACCTAAACAAGATACACGATTATCATGACCAGCCAGTATGCCGGAACGTTCGGCTTTCATTGTGTCCCAGACATTGCAGTTGAAGTCATCGTAACCAGCTAACAGCAAACGTCCACTCTTTGAAAATGCCACCGATGTAATGCCGCATATGATATTGTCGTGCGAGTACATAGCAAGTTCTTGATCTGCTCTTATATCGAACAAACGACATGTGGCATCGTCTGAACCTGTGGCGAATGCCTGACCATTAGGGAAGAATGTCACGGCATTGATATCAGACTCATGGCCAGGGAATGTCTGTTTACAGACATTTTCTCGTATATCCCATAGTTTTGCGGAGGCGTCACAGGCACCCGACACGAATGTGTGGCAACTGGGCGCCAGCGATAAAGCCATTACATCACCGGTATGTCCCAGAAATGAATTTACCTGTTGGCCGGTTTCAATGTCCCACAAACCGCATGTCATGTCGCCGGAACTGGTGACGATTTGATTGTCGTCCAGGAAACGGCAGCACGACAAATAGCCACCATGACCGGGCAGTTCACGAGAGACTCGTACGTTGCCCTCGCGTGTTTTCAGGTTGTAAATTGAACACATGTTGTCTAGACCGCCACAAGCAACATAATTGCCAGAAGGGGCGTACGCGCAAGTCATCACCCATGAAGAACGCAGTGGTATGGCATGTACCTTGTTGGTGGTGTGCGAATCCCAGACAATTAGTTTACCATCCTGGGAAGCTGATACTAAATTTCGTGAATCGTTGCCCCAATGCATTGCATAGATTTTCGCCAAATGGCCTCTAAGTGTACGTCTTGTGCGCATTTGTATACGCCCAATGGGTTCCAATGACGCTGCTGCCTGCACCAGACTTGTGTCACAGGCAGCTTTGCGGGCATCGCGTATGGCATTCTTAAGTGTTTCAGCTTCTTGTCTCAAACTATCCAACTCGTTCATCTTTGTGTCGGCTTTTTATATATATTTTTTGGTTTTATTTTTTAGATTTTTATATGATCTGTATAAAAAAAAGTGTGGCTTATTTGTAGCTGTTTTTCTATTCTTAAAAAATTTTGTTACTCCAATTTTTAATTTTACTACTACTACTGCTCTTCTTTAGATTTTTATATGATGATGGTGAAAATCTCTATATCTTTAAAGGTGGTGGTTGGTTGGAAGGCCGCAATTTTTTTTTTTTTTATTTTGCGAGATTGAGATGATGTTCATATATTATGTTGTATCGTATTGTATATATGTCGACGATGAATTCAAACGAGGAGGGGGTGGTAAATGAGTAAAAAAAAAAAAAAGAAATGAAAAGGTGCGGTGTTAGTTATAAAATTTTAAATCAAACAAAAGTTTACAAATTACAACACTTACCTAAATTTGATATATTTCACTTGTAGCCATAAACTAAAGGTTTATTTTCCATCAAAAATTGTTCCTTTTTCACAATTCCAATTAGGATAAATTTCTTTTCTTAATTGCCTGGGAGTACTTCTCTATTTTTCGTTTCTTTATTCTCCTGTTGAAAAAATTAAAAACTGCTGCTTGATGTATAAATGATTCTCCCTTTTTTTCTTCGTTCGTCGTCGTTTGACGTCCTCTTTACTTCATAAACACTATATTTTTTGAGCTCTTTACTTTGCCTATATTTAAGTGTATGTATATGTTTAATTTTCAGTGTTGCCACAACTTCATTTTTTACACTTTTGAGGTTTAACAGTCTTAAGATATTTTATTATCATAAATTACTTGTAGTGCCACAAGTTTGATTGATTTCTCAAAGCTCTTCCTTCATGGTAGTTATTTTATAAGATTCATAAGAATAAATTTCAGTCTTAGGGAATAAACTAATAGCAAAGTGCCAAAAACTGTTCACATTTCAATGAACAAATTCAAACGATTTTCTCCATGGTACTAATTTTATAGCATCCCGTCTACATTAGACATGAAATGCTGTAAAAAAACACATTTCATTGTCCAATTTTAAAATGGTAGAGCACACTTTAGTCATAATTTTTCATTATTTTAATTCTGTCAACAAGTAAACAACGACAGTTTTTGTATCGCTTTTCATGGTCTTGTTAAAAAAAATTTGTTTTTGCATAATTTTTCAGCTAAAATAAGTATTTCAACTTCGTTTTGCAATTCCGTTTAATAATTTTTAACTCTTTTTTTATTTTCTTTAAGTTGTTTTTTGCAATAACATAAAAGAGCAAATATTAAAAGTAATTCTCCTGGTAAGACAGCTTTTAAGACACACGTCTTAACAGCCTTGTTACCCGGCGAGAAATCAGTAACATTTGCAGTCTACACCTGGCGGTAACATTATTTTGCTGTTCCTGTAATCAAGGCGTGGACCGCAGTTTTCATATTCAAATTAAAGATTTGTTCTATTTTTTTAAGCAATTGCAGCAAGATTTTAGTGTCCATCACTTAACATTGCAACATTAATATTCTTTGTGATGTAGCAAATTTTTTCTGATATATATTTTTAGTAACTGTATCAAGATTTGTGTTCACAACTGCAATTTGTAAATATTTTTTTAAATCTAAGCACAATTTGTTCTATTTCCGATTTTTTATATCACCTGTGGCAACACTGATTTGTTTTTTTCTAAAGACATTTTTTAATTGTTCGACAATTCTGTTCGAGTTCGATCGTATTTGAATGCAAGGGGTGAGAATTTTTCACTTTATTTCCCCATTGACAGATTTAACAATAAGGGATATGTTATTATAAATAAATAATGAATAAGACATAGTTTTGCTATGGATTAGAAATATTTCTTTTTAATGAAAACGTCACACGAAATTATTTTTTTAAAAGAATGTACTCTGACTGATTTTCAACACTTTTGCTTTTTTGGTACACCAAAATTGCAATTTGCACCACTAAAGGGGAGAACTTTTTGATTAATAATACAACGAAAATATATTCAAACACAACGAACGAAGAGAAGAAAAAGGATTTAACGAAAATATTCATAAATATATGCTTAAGTCTTATTCAGTCACGCACACACATAATTTAGGTTCAAACAAACGAGATGGACGATTCCGATGAGAAAATCAATTTAATACTTTGTTACTCATTTTATTGTGTATTCTCTCGGTTCTCAGAAATATTTTTTATCAAGTGCAAAAATTTCTTCATATCTATATTTTTTTTAACTTAATACGAATTATTTTTCACACCTTTTCCTTAAACTTTCCACTTTTCACACTTACGTTTTGTGCAAATTATGCTAATTGTTTTATTTGATACTATTATATTATTTGTAAAATTTTAGTGTAAACTATTGTTCATTAAAGTTAAAAAATTTCTATTAACTTTTCTATAGCATGTACTCCTTTGAGTAATATAAATGAATTTTTATTTGACAGTTTGGACAACACCTATAATCTTTTTAACGAAACGTTTTTAGTGTTGTATTTCGTTATTGGTTTTGAGATTAGCGTAGTAAATTGACAATGGCATACCATTTAATATGTGTAAAGCCAAATAAACCACACAAATTGCTTGACAAACATGTCAACATTTTAGGTTCGTGCAAACATTTTTGTTCGTTTGTGGGGGTGTTTGCTAGTTTGTACAAATATTTGAAGCATGTTTGCACGAAAATCAAAACCTTTTGATTTTCGTGCAAACATTGTGTGTGTGTGTAAATTTTGTCATTTCAATGAAATTTTTGCAGAGTGAGGTGGTGGAAGAAGAAGCATACGGACTGAATCAAGAAAATGTTTTCTTGTAATTATGTTTAGAACGGCGTAAAAGTTTACTTTTATAGTGAAAATTAAAAAAAAATAAAGATTAAAAAACAGAATAATATCAAGAAACAGAGGGTAAAGCAGTGCATGTGGTATAATCACAGCTGTCTTTCGTGCCGCGAGATTGTCAACATTTTGTTTAGAAGCAAAATAATTCTGAGAAAACACTTAGGGGTATATTCATAAAAAATTAAGTTGAGTTTTAGTCAAATTTTGTATGGAATTTTTGAATTAAAACACATTTCAAATTCATTTAAATTTTGATGAATATGCCCAATAGACTTTGTTGCATGGTGCAACATAAAAAAATTAACTTTGCAATATTTAGTATTTATTCGACCTATTGTTGAATTTTAAGTTGTGCTATTCTTTAGTGGGCTTTTTAGGCCTAAAAACCCCACTAAACAATTGCACAACATAAAAAAAATTAAATTTTAGTGAAATTAAAATGAATTTTAGTAAAATTTTACAACAGGATCAAAAGGACCCAAGTGGGCTAATTTCATGAAACTGGCAGCGTGTACAACCTAACCTAGTCAAATTTTGTATGGAATTTTGATATTAAAACACATTTTAAATTTATTTAAATTTTGAATGAATTGACTTTGTTGCATGATGCAATTAAAAAGTGGAAGCATAAGTAGTTGCTGTACTACATATGTACATATTTTGTTTGTGTAAAAATTCCGGTTGCCGTCAAAAACATGTATCGATCCAGAATGTCCCCGATCCCAGGGAAATCCATTTGGTCCAAGCTTTTAACCTTTTGTAATACTATTATTGGTTCTCGAAAATAGTTTTAACGATTTCAATGACAATTAGTATCTAAAGGTTTTAGGTCGACTAAAACCAGGACTGACTGTCCTCAGCCCTGTTAAAGCCCATTTTGTCCTGGTTTTTATCCATTGCTGATACTTTTATTGGGTTTCAAAAACGGCCCTAACGATCTATGTATATGTTCGGTAACTTTATTAGTTCCCGAAAAGTATTCTAACGATTTTGATAAAAGTTGCTACCTAGGTATTTTTAAGGCCGAAAACTCGATCTAGACTGCCATCGGCCCCAGGTAACCTAATTTTGTCCCAGGTGTCAACTATTTTCGATATCTTAATTTTTCTCGTAAACGACTCAAACGATTTTGATAAGTCGGTGTCTAGAGTTTTCAAAGATCGAAAAACCAAGTAGTTCTCGAAAACGGCTAAGCAGAGTTTGATTACTTTAGCGACTAAAAATTGATCAAGATTTCGTCTCCATTTTTTTCGAATTCCATAGAGTGTTTTTGATCGTCCACGAGCTCATTTTTTAATCACAGGCGATCCCTCGCACTGAAGCGAGTGTTACAAAAGCTGATTCTTCTATGAGACTCTTAAACAACTTAGCAAAAGACTCTTATGTGAATCATATAGGCAATTGTCTGAGACTCGTGTAGATATTATCTTACAACTCCTCAAGAAATCAGCCGTGTAATCCTTGTATGATTCATTCAAGAAACAGCACTAATCTTATTCGATATTTTCACACTATATAATAATTCGTACTGACTTACCGCCATGATCACCACCCGCACTTTTTATATTCAAAAGGTTGTTAAACAATAAAGAAAACAGCATTATACGCTGTTTGATTCTGTTTATCTGTAACATAATTAAAAATTTTAATATATGGAAACAATAAAATTTTAAATCGTCTGACAAACATTCTACGATTAAGTGACGAGCAGCTCAGAAAATTTGCAAAAAAAAAAAATAAAAAAGTAGATATTTTTGTTAACGTTACTCGTCAGACGATTCTTTTGGAGATTGTATATTGAACAAAATCGTCTAACAAACTATGTATGTATGCTGTATTAGGTATGTACATGAAATTTAAAATAAAATTTAAGAAACGCAATACCAAATATATGTAAATATATTTTAAACGTCTTCATACAACTCACTATCAAAGCAAAACTAAACGTGAACCCGATTTTATGCAACACTAAGATGAATGCGCAATGTTTACAAGACGAGTTGATTTTACTCAGCATTGAACTTTGTTGCCTAATTTTGTTGTTTACAAATTCAGAATATTTACGAGTTGATTATACTCAGCGTTGAACTTTGCTGCTTGATTTTGGTTGATTAAAAATTTTAGTGTTTTAGCAAGAACATGATTTTTGGTGATCACTGTACTTAAAGAATCGTAAATCGCATTTTTCTGTATCCTGAAGATCGCGCGTTTTCTTTGAGCAAAAATATGTGTAAAATTGGTAGCACTTCTACAAAACATCGTTCAAAAATTTCCAAGGTCTACTGATGATTAGGGCGGCTACAGCTGGGAAACATAAAAAACAAGCTGTTTGCATACTTTTGACTGCTATCAATATTAGAAGCTAATATAGCGAATAAAACTCAATTGTATAAAATTTTTTATTTTTATTAAAATACATAAAAACTAGTCAAATTTTAATTGGACGCTTCGAGTTCCACGGTTTGACCATTAGTTTTCATATTATAAGCAATTTCATTTAGAGTTCACTTTATCATTTGCTTGCGAGTTGAAATAGCAAAATGTTTTGTGATTGCGACTTTCAGCATACCAACTTTGTGACTTACTCACATTTTTTTTTGCGAAATGTGAGTTTCAGTCCATGGCTGATAGTCTCCTTTTAGCCCAACACACGTAGTAAGACGATATTCCAACTTTTTGTACCATCTGCATGATGAACCCCTCATGAATCTATTGAGATGAATCGTTTTCCTGCGAGCCATTTTTCAAATTTGAAAACAGGAAAAAGTCACTAGGAGCTAAATCTTGACTATAAGGTGGATAATTAACCAATTCGAAGTGTATTTCATGTAATTTTAGCATCGCATCTAATGCTCCGTGAACCGGTGCCTAGTCTTAAAGAAGGAGCAGTTTTTGTCTGCTTTAAATGTGGTAGTTTTTCCTTGATTGCATCAATCAATTGATCCTATAATACTTTCCTGTGATTGTGGATCCTTTTTCAAGATAATCGAAAAGCAATATTCCATGTGCATTGGAAAATACGGTGGGGATAACCTTGCCAGTCGATTCCACTAGCTTCGCCTTCCTCGGGGCACTTCCAGTCATTGTTTCGATTGATTTTTGGTTTCAGGTGGACTCACGTTTCATCAACAGTTATTAATCGACGCCAAAAATCAACTGGATTACGCTTTATAATGCCCAAATACTGCTGTGAAGTGGTCTTTTGAACTCGTTTTTGTTCAACACTGAGCAAACGCTGCACACGTCTTGCCGATAGCTTTCTCAAATGCAAATGTGCATGCAAAAATTTGAACACATGTCGATTTCAACAATCTCACGTAACTTGTCTCGGCGATCATTCATAACGATATCGAGAATTTTCTTGAAATGTTCTTCAGTAACCACCGCTTTTGGTCTTCCTGTTGATGGTATTTTTGCAGTGCATGTACTGCTACGTTTAAATTCAGCAATTCAATATTTTGTCATGTAATCTGACGGAACAGACTCACCGTAGTGTTTATCGAGCTTTTCTTTTGTCTCCTTCGCCATTTTCCCTTTCAAATAATGTAAATAGTGTTTAATTACTGCACGAAATTAAATTTTTCAAGAAACACAAAGTTTGTTTATTTCAAACGACTACAACAAATACACTAACCGATGAATTTGGGTGAAATTTTAACAGCTGACGTTTGACAGATCGTAATTTCAAAAAACAAAAAATGTGTTTATGCTGCCATCTAGCGCTAGTAGCTTCAATATCAGTCCGCTCTCGTACTTGATTACGGGGTTAATTAAAGTGAGACAGGGTACCACTAACAAAAAAATAAAAAATTGGAACTAAATAAGAAAGAGTTGTCGTACGTAGTCATAAACTCACCAAGCATCTTTAATACCTATAGAACTGTTTTTGTTGATTTATGAATACAACTTTTTATAAAAGTGCACAATAGGAATTTTTTATAAATATAGCTGTTAGTTTACACAAACTCAATCAGTTCACCAATTTTAATCGGTATACGTTTGCCGAAATACCTGTTTAGCGGTTTAAAGTCGCAAAGCAAACCTTCTTGCGATATGCCTTTGTTTGAACATCTATTTCACGCCGAAAATACTATTTTTGTTAACGATTTGAGTTTTTCAGAACATGCCCGAATATATTTTGTAACAGTTAATTATAGGCCTGAAATATATCTAAAAACACAAATTTTAATTATAAAAAATGCTAAATATAAAAAATTTTAAGATTTACGAATTATATACTATGCAAAATAGTATGTAAAGCTGAAAAGTAATATCTGAGAAAATGTACAACATTTTCATGGCGTTTAACTGACAATGCATTTTCAATAAGAAGAATAAAATCCTTTTAGTTTCTATGATTCTTTATATATGTATGTATGTATTATTAATATGTACTTATATGAAAGTATGCAATTTGTATGTACATCAAATATGTAACTACACATGTATATTAAAAATTAAAAAAATATAATTATTTTTTAACAGACTTTTCTTTTACTCCGGTCAGTTGTTGTTTCTGTAGAGTATTTTTTTTTTTTTATTAAATTTTGTTTATAAAATCTTTATCCAAAAGTTATTTTTTAATATATATATTTTTTGTTTGTTTGTTATAAAGTTGTCCGTGATTGCTTGTCGTTTGTAGTAAAGAATCACACAGAAACTGAATAATTATTTTCCGAATAAATTTGATACGAATTATCTGAAATTAACAATAACAATAAAGAATTAGTTAGTTAATTGAGAGAAAGAAATAAAAAAAAAACACAATATAAAAATGTAATTTAATTTAAGTATATTGTTATTATCAGATGTAAATACAGACATAGTTCTCTCTATCGCATTACATTTTGTTAAAAAATTATAATTATTATACATAGCATGTATGTAAAGTATGTAATTCAAGAATAATTATTAATAACTTGATTTCCATATCAATTCGAATTTCAATTATTCTTAAAGTTACCATATATAAATTTTTAATAGGACTAACTTGATTATTAAGAACAAACAAATTTTAGTTAAACGTAATCAGTTAATAGTTGTTCTCAATAAGCCAGAAAAACAAAGAACACAAAAATATCTATAATCAAACCGAGAGCTACATATGTACTATTATTTTTGTTTGTTCTTTCCGATTTGCTTTTGTGTTTATTTGTTACATTAATAATTTTTATGCAAATTCATCGATAAATGACGAACCAGTACTATAATTCGATATTTTCGGCAAGTTAACAACATCACGACGGAAAGATGACAAATTGTGAGTGAATCTGTGAAAAGAAAAAAAAAAACTTGTTAATGCAGTTGACAATAGCAAATTTGTGTTGAGTTTTACATACTTTTCTTTATTTTTACCGGAAACATTTCGTTCTATGCCACTCATTAAATCTTCAAACCATTTAGCCATAATTTGTTGTTTGTCTAAAGGTTGTGCGCGTACAATGTTTTCTTTTAGAGATCTGCAAAAACAAAAAAAATTATGTACATAAGTTTTTTCTATTGGCGAACAACAGAAAGCGAACTGACTTTTTTTCTTGCATATGAAACTGTAACTGTTCACCGGGATGGAAGAGTGTTACCAGCCCTAAATACATGCAAATTCTAAAACAATTTAACGCTGTGCAAAGTCATAACAGACTGGAATGATTGAGAAATTGATAAAGTCTTTCGCATTCGCAACTAATTTCGAAATGTGGCAATACTCTTCCAAAGTAAATACATAAACCTCAAATTTATTTCTTATTCGACAAGTTTTACAAGGCCAAAAATTGTTTGGTGGCTTCGAGTATAAAAAATAAATAGTTTAATTAAAAAAATTGTGAACAACTGAGTTTTATTCGCCATATCAGCCTTTAATATTGATAACAATCAAAAAATAAAATTAAAAGACGTGTGTAGAAGAAAAGCTCAAAATTCTCAATAATTTATTTAGATTGTTATATATGTATATAATATAAAGGATATAAAGTTGCATGTTTGATTAGGGTAGCTCTTATGGAATGTGAACATAAGACAGCTGGGAAACGTAAAAAACATGGTAAAAAAATTTTGTCATTTTCAAAAATTAACTGTGTTGCACTATAGTGTGATGACGAAGATGGAAATAAAAAATATGAGAGAATAGACAGAAGATTGCCTAGAAGCAAATCCGACATTCTAAATTTGAGTGAAAAGTTATTTTATTTTGTCTGACGAGTATTTGGTGTTTTTAAGTGGCCTTTCGCCAAATCACTATGCTTTTTCATGAATTCCATTATTACTTCGAACTGTCGCATCTTAGTAGTTTTTTTGTTAGTTTCCCTGAGCAAAATTTCATTATTAAAAGCAATTAATCTATCAGCTACCACAATAAGTTATTATTATTATTATTGGATGGGATATGGCCCTCATCGGCCATTTGCACTGCGACCAATGGTGATCTATTGCGCGTCCCTTGCCCCATTATGGGTTGAGTATGTCAAGAAAATGGACAAGCTCCATCATAGGTAGTGATATTAAGTCACATTCGCTTAACATATAAGCTTGTAGTAGCCTATATCTTCTGTGTCCCAGTGCTCCACATTGGGTGATTAAGTGCTCCATTGACTCCTCTTCATCACCGCAGAATCTGCAGATGTCTGTGTTGGAAATTCCCATCCTATGCAGGTGCTTGTAGCAGTTATAATGACCTGTAAGTGCACCTGTCAATGTTCTGAGACTTTTCCTGTCCAGTTTTAGAGCACGTTCGGCTCTCTTTTTATCAAAGTTTAGAAATTTCTTGGAGTGTTCAAGACCAGCTGTCTCGTTCCAATGTTGTTCAACGATGGACACCGTCCATTTATTTATCTCCTCATTCAGGAGACCCTTATTGAAGCCAAAAGTTGGAGTGGGTCCAATAAAAGTCCCCTCTGCTCCTTTCTTGGCATAAATGTCAGCCATTTCATTGCCATGATGCCCTTCATGTCCTGGCACCCAGATCATCACCACAATAAGTTATTATTTGGTTTAATAATTTTTGGTGTTATTTTAACAAATCAAATAGGTGAATAAACAAAAAATAACATAATACTTCCACTTTCATGCTTTGCTAATGCTGTGTTGCTATCGAATGAATTTTGCGAGTTTGACACTTGTTTTCGCAATTAAGAATGCCGACCTTTTCGCCTTTTAATTGCGAATAAAAAAGTACTGTGCGAACATCGCAATAGCGAATAGCAATTCTTCGCATATATGCATATTCGAGTAGGATACCATTCGCATCGCAATTCAGAATTAGCCTCTTGTATAGGGTGTTTTTTTAAGCTAGATAGAACTTTAAATTGTAAAAAGTAACACAAAAAATTAAATTTTGATGAAACATTTTTTTTATTTGTTTCAGTATACTCTGACAAATCATCATAAATAGACTCACGCTTGAACAACGCTACGAAATTATCCAAATTTACTTTGAAAATCAGACCCGTTGTTTTATCGCAAAATTGTGTTCAGCAATGAGGCGCATTTTTGGCTTAACGGGTTTGTTAATAAGCAAAATTGCCGCATATGGAGTGAGACCAATCCACAAGAGACCCTACAGACTCCATTACATCCAGAAAAATGCACTGTTTGGTGCGGTTTTCATGCTGGTGGCATCATCGGACCTTATTTCTTCAAAAATGAGGCCGGAGCTCGCGTTACGGTCAATGGAGATCGTTACCGCACCATGATCAATGATTTTTTGTTTGAAAATATGGATGACATTGATCCGGAGGAGATGTGGTTTCAACAGGATGGCGCTACGTGCCATACGGCGAACGCAACCATCGACTTACTGAAATCAAAATTTGGCGATAAGTTGATTTCGAGAAATGGACCTGTCAATTGGCCTCCAAGGTCGTGCGATTTGACACCTCTCGATTATTTCCTGTGGGGCTACGTGAAGTCACTGGTTTATGCTGATAAACCAGCAACAATTGACGCCTTGGAGGCCAGCATTGTTCGTGTTGTTCGTGACATACGGCCAGCAGTGCTCGAAAAAGTGGCCCAAAATTGGACGTCCAGAATGCGCTTCGTCAAGAACAGCCGCGGTGCCCATATGCCCGAAATCATTTTCAAATGTTAATGTCACGTATTGATCTTTCGAATAAAAAAAAAATTTGATTACAATTTAATTTTTTGTGTTATTTTTTACAATTTCAAGTTCTATCGGGCTTAAAAAAACACCCTATATTTTAAGATGTATAAAATTTTTACATTAAAAACACAATAATGGAAGCGTTTTAAGTGAATGTTATGCAATCAAACTGGGTTTGATTGCAACTCCTGTGGCATGCCATCAAACTCGTTCAATAGCGACTTTGTCAGTTTTATTAAGATAATAATTATAATAATTATAACGATATTTTATCAAATTTCTTATTAAGTAATATCATTTTTGATAACGGCCGAAATCAGCTGTTACTTTTACTGGCTGTTATCAAGGGCGCAAAAATACAGCTGCTTAACATCACCAAAATTTATTGCAGGAGCATACAACTGTCGAAAGAATTTGCGATTATCGGATGATTAAAAGTTACAGAATCGCACTACAAGCCTTCAAATTCTATTAATAGCAATTCTATCAAACACGGTGTAAATTTCACAGTGCAACCTAAACTTGGGCGTAAAGCGCAACGACATTTAAAGCTTTCATTTTACTCTGTAGTAAGTAACTTAAGTAAGAGTGTTAGCGTTGTGCCATGAGCAGTATTGCTCAATAAACTTGTTTAATAAAAATCGCTAAATAGAAATAATAAAAAGTGATTAAGTCGCTAAATTAGTCTGAAAACAACTAAAGTGTAAACAGTGATAGAGTCAAAAGAAAAGCTCGATAAACATTACGGCTAGTCTGCTCCGTCAGATTACATGGCAAAATATTGGATTGCTGAATTTAAACGTGGCCGTACATGCACTGCAAAAATATCATCAACAGGAAGGCCAAAAACGGTGGTTACTGAAGAAAATATCAAGAAAATAATCGATATCGTTATTAATGATCGCCGCGATAAGTTACGTGAGATTGTTGAAATGGTAAACATATCATATGAACGTCTGTCGATTAATAACTTCTGATAAAACGTGGGTCCACCACTATACACTTGAAACAAAAACTTAATCGAAACAATGGATGGAAGCTGGTGGAAGTGCTCCGAAAAAGGCGAAGACAGTGATATCGGCTAGCAAGGTTATAGCCACTGTATTTTGGCATGTACAGTATGGCGTGCATTATTATCGTGCATTATTGGACCAATTGATTAATGCAATCAAGGAAAAACGACCACATTTAAAGCAGAAACTTTCTTCAAGACTAGGCACCGGTTCACAGAGCATTAGATGCGATGCTAAAATTACATGAAATACACTTCGAATTGGTTTATCATCTTCCTTATAGTCCATATTTAGCTCCTAGTGACTTTCCTGTTTTCAAACTTGAAAAATGGCTCGCAGGAAAACGATTCATCTCAAACGAAGAAGTGAATACCGAAACTAACGCGTATTTTGAGGGGTTTCCAAAATCGTATTATTCAGATGGTATAAAAAAGTTGGAATATCGTCTTACTAAGTGTATTGAGTTGAGAAATAAATGGTTTAAAATAAAAATTGTTTTTCCTACTATAGCTTCAATATCAATCCGCCCTCGTACTTCCTTATTGTTCGAAAGCCTGCGTGTGTGTATATGGGTAAGAATTATATTTGTACTTTTAAGTCTGCAATTATGAATCACTACAAAGATCATGATGATAGTAGAAGATGATAAAGAAGTACAAATAGCAGGCAGGTCGGGGGCAACGAGTCAGTTATTTTTAAACGTTGTGCAAGACAGTCATAAGTCAATATAGTAAGCAAGTCTAGTGTGTAAATGCACAGTGGTATTAAATGTAAAGTTTCGAACGTACTGTGTAACGAGTGAGTGTCATTATTTTGTTTGCAATTGAAGAATCCGCAATGCGTTTTTAGAGTCAAAAACGTAACAAAATGTATGTTGTCCTTAGTTGAGGATGATTTATACTAGGCCGCTACGAAAAAAAAATGTGTCTGACAACTACGATTAAAGATAATGTTAAAACAATTCCAACAATACTTTTTTTTATTTTTTTGTGCCGCTTCCAAATACCGCCCTTTTAGTATTTTGTTTACTTTTTCGCCATTTTTAGTCCGATCGTAACATTTTATACATCGGTGTTCGCAGCTCTCTGTATATAACAGTTTTTACTGCCACGTCAAATTCAATGCATTGTTTTTAAAAACTTGGTTCGTACCAACTCCAATGCTAGATATTTCTGAACCCACCTACTACCTGGCCAATGACATGGAGAAGAAGAGGCAGTGCTCTCGTAGAAAAATAGATGCAAGCAACTGTCAAACATGGTAGAATTAAATAAACTATGGTCAAAAACTGTGCATTGAATCTGCCTACTATTTCCAACATGACAATGAGCCCAAGAACACAGCAGAACAAGTTCGCTTGAAGCAAACTCATTAGAACATCTGTGGGATCACTGAGATCTTAGGTCCGAGAACATTATATTACCTCCAAAACATGCCAAAGCAGACACTAAGGAGGAATGGGAACAAATTACAACAGAAGTAACAAAAACAAATTGGTAGCAGTAATGCGGTCCAATTTTTGCAATTGGCGGGTTTGTTACGAGTACCCTCAATAGTCCAATTATGGTATTCTTGTGGCTTACTCCGCTAATAACTTAGTACGTTGGAACATGTTATAAAGCACAATGGACAACACAACTTATACTAATTATAACTTTAGTTGTTTACTTTTTGTTTACTGACGGTGACTTTTGTTACCAAAAATTCTTTTAAAGAACTAAAACTAAATAAGAAAAAAAAGCATTTTACTTGAAACAAGAGTTAAATAAAGTAAAGTTTGTTTTAAATACATTAATTTTTATATTTTTTGGGTGTAGGCAGCTGTTTTAAAAGCTCAAAACTCAAATGACGGTGACTTTTATCTCCCTGTGTATATTATGTTCTAAGGCAATAAGCGCTCTATTCAAAATGTGATGTGACTTTCCGAGTCAAACCACGTCTTAAAAAAAATGTGGTTCATGTCGGTTAGGTGTAAATTTATCCAAGTTTTATTTACGATGATCATTTTGAACGAAAAATAAAATACTCAGACTATTACTTTTGCACAACATAAAAATAGAAAGTTAATTTTTGAAAAAAAAAAAAAATTCCCATTCTACCACTTTTCTGGTATATGCCTGTTCATCTATAAATTTTAGACGCATTTATCTCAAAACTGGTTTTTTTGACTTATAGCTTATTTACACCAAAGCAAAATCTGCTCATTCGAGATTTCAAGCCAAATGAAATGAAATCTATTTTATGAGTAGATTTCCACGAAATCTCCTGAAATCTACTCAGTACCAAGCGATGCAACTGTGATTTTGTTCAAAAAGTACTTGAAAATACTACGCTGCAACAAAAACCTACACTTTAATGTGGTATATCCAGTCTCTGTTCAGCAAAAATATACACTCAGTGTTCAAAAAATTTAACCTTACAAAAGCAAAAGTTCGAAAAATTGACTGTTGCTTCGAATCAGAAGCTTTTGCTTTTTCTTAAACTTTCAAAAAAAAAAAAAAAAGAGAAACTGTGAAAAGAGAGTTGGAAGTTCTATTTTGATTTATATTTTTCCTTTTTGAAACTAATAATTAAGCAACAGTGTGTAAGCCAAAATCAAACTTCTTGCTTGGAAGTAGGTTAGGTTAGGTAGGCAGGCCGCTGGATACCCCGGAATAATCTAGGTTGTCCAGCTCACTTGGGTCCTGTGGTCGTTCCCTTTGTGATTGCCTGAAAAACTAAAATAGTGGAGTGAAGAGAAGAAGTTGTAGGAAAATGATAGTGAGTGGAAAGGATGGGCGAGGATGGAAAGGAGATGCGGGAACCTTTTAGTGTAGCGTTACATGCTGCTATACTAGCCATCCGCTGCTTCTTATGAAAGAGGCTAGAGCGGTCGGTTTGATCGAGGCCAGACAAGATAGGCTATTGAAACTCCGCTCGCCTAAGTGTCTTAGACGATGATGCTCCAATGCCGGGCATGTGTCGAGGAGGTGAAGGGTCGTCTCCTCCTCCTCCTCGTCTTGGCAGCTTCTACAGAAGTCGTTATGGGGTAGTCCTAGTCTCCTGGCTAAGTCGTCGGCGATGTTGTTGCCATTGTTGGATCCATGTCCACGTACCTATTTTAGGGTTATGTTAGAATGTCTCGCCATCTTGTTTAAAGATGTCCGGCATTCCTGGACTAGACTAGAATTGGTGTATATTCCAATCAGGGATTTGATGGCGGCTTTGCTGTCCGTTACTATCATGATATCCCTACCGAATATCTTGTAAAATGTCAGCCATCTGGCCGCTTTATTTATTGCCGATATTTCAGCCTGAAGAACACTGCATCCATCTGATAATCTGAAGGATATTTTAGTGTTAAATTCTTCTATGTAAACGCCACCCCCAACCCTTTCCCCCCTTCTGCACCCATCCGTGTGGACATAGATGTATCCAGATTCTAGGGGGGATTCCTCAATTTGGTAGCCAAAGCTCCTTGAGAGGAATGGTTCTGGGATGCAGTAGTCAATTAGATCGCGGATTAGGTCCCTTCTAATTTCCAGTATATTGGCATGTCCCCACGGTCCGTGGGTCCATGCTCCTGTCGCGTTCAACCTGATCGCGGCTTTTAGTGCTATCTGCCTGGCTTCTAAGTCACATGGCATCCAGCTCATAATTGCAAGAAGTGCTTTGGTTGGAGTTGTCCTCATGGCCCCTGTGGTCAGTATTGCCATGATTCGACTGACTTTTTCAATTTGCAGGCTATTGGTTGCGGAGTCCAGTAATTTCCACCATACTGATACTCCATAAAATATTATCGGTTTTATAACCATGTCATAAAGCCACACAACTCCTTTTAGTTGTATGCCCCATGTTGAGCCTATTGCTTTTTTACATAGATAGATGGCTATTGTAGCCTTGGTTACTCTAGCCTGTATGTTCTCTTTCCATGATAGTTTGCTGTCAAGAATGACGCCTAGGTATTTTGCCTTATTCGATAGGATAAGTGCGGTACCATCCATTTTTGGAGGTGTGAAATGTGGAATTTTATACTTCTTAGTAAAAAGTACGATTTCCGTTTTCGCTGGATTTGTCTTTAGTCCGCATTGTACACTCCATTGATTTACCATCTTCAGAGCGTATTCCAACTGCTCTGTTATGGTGTCTAAACGGGTACCAGAGACTGCAATCGCTACGTCATCGGCGTAGGCTACAGTCTTTATCTTATTATTATCTAGATCTTTAAGCAGAGTATTCACTACAACATTCCACAAGAGGGGGGATAGTACCCCTCCCTGGGGTGTACCCTTGCATACTTTTCTCGTAATTCTGGAGTTCCCCATTGTTGCAGTTATAGTTCTGCGCTTTAGTATGCTCGTAATGAGCATGATTGTAGGTCGATCAACTTTCAGACCGTAAAGAGCATCTAAACTTGCTTGGAAATAACTGCGCAGTTGTTTTAAGGATCTTATTTCAATATGTTAGAGCGTTTTCACGCTTATTTAGATGTTGGGATATAAAGTTGAATGTTTGAGAATATCTTTCAAAAATTTCCAAAGTCTACTGATGATTAGGGTAGTTCCTATGAAATGTCGACATATAGATAGCTGGGAAACATAGAAAGCAAGCTATTTATAATTTTTTATTGGTATAAATGGTAGAAGCTAAAATAGCAAATAAAAAACTTAATTGTTATAATAATAAAATCATTTTTATATGTTTAATTCAGAATAAAACACTAAATTCACTGTCAAAAATGTAAACAATACATTTAACCTAAATAGCTATATTGTCAGTATCAAAAAATTGTCACATGCCGTAAGCGCTGCCACCTTGTAGATGTTAATGCACCTCGGTAAAAACAAAACTGAATGACCGCAAACAGTTTAAAAACTGTTTAAAGAAACTTTTCATTGTAGAAGTTTAAGCAAAAGCATAAGTTTTATTTGAGAAGAGAAATTTTTTTATTCAAATCATCAGTTTATTGTTGGAAACTTTTGATTTCTTTCTCTTCGTAATTTGAACACTGTAAACTGTTCAAAGCTGTGCAAAAGCATTGGCCGTGAAGACTTTTTCTGTATAGAATTTTAATAAATAAATAATATAAAGTTCAAAAGACTTTTAAACACTGTATACACTTTAATGTGCAAAAATATGCACTTTAATGTGGTGTATTCAATCTCTGATAAAATTTTGTCAAAAACGCAAGCATAAAATATTTTTGTGAAAATGAAATCTGGCTAGATGTCAAAAATCTGTGGAGTAAACGATATAGATTTCGCTGTAGATTTTAATTCAAATCTACTAGATTTTGAGTCGGAGCAAATGTAGTATTAGCCGTCGGTATATGATAACGTAATTATATACTTACGAAAAGCAGTCCTCATATAAAAGTATTAAAACTAATAACGGTCTTGATATCGACCATTGATTTCGGCAATCTTCAGCTATCACATAATTTAGCAAAGTTGACATCATATTTTGTAACAATTCTGAATTTATTTTAACAACCTAAAAAAAAACATGTTTAAATAAGAATATCGATTTAAACTTTTTGGGAAATTACCTCCAAGAATCTGGCATTTTCTGGAGTTAAACTGCGTAATTTTTTGTTTGGGAATGTAGACACTGAAAACAAGAAAATAACAACAAATAGTTTATTCAAATTTTAAAGAAAAAAAAAAATAAACTAAAAAATAAAAGCTTACTTTTCAATTGTAGTTGCTTAAATATATAGGATACAATGCTATCCAAAATGGAACAACAGGCTATATAAATAGTCGAATCTAAACACAGAGATATTTAATTATTTTACACTAGAACACTGTACAATTAGAATGTTGTTCAAGATTGCGATCTCTTCTGTTTTTTTTATAAAAACTTTTAATCATTTATTTCAATGTTTCATTTGTTAGGTTACTACAAATTTTGATTTCGGTTGACACATGCATTAAATTCTACACGACAGCAGCAGTTATTAACACGCTTAGATTAGCTTCACTTGCAGTGGTGCCAGAAATTTTTGTAGAAAAATATTCACTTTTCCAAAAAAAGTCTTAATTTTAAATACAAAAATCTTAAATCAATTGTAAAGCAGCTCTGGGCTGAAGAACAGCTCTCGCGTCATCGTAATTATTTCTTAAGTGCGGTCAGGCTTGTGTTTGTTGTTTGGTCTGCGAGAGTTTTGCGTCTCACTTGCACTGGTTAACGGTTTGCCTCAACTAATTATATTGGTTTACAGTTTTTTAGAGGTTATTCATTGTTAACCAACGTGAAAACTTAACGTGGAAACTTCCTATGTGAAGGCATACTGTTAATACCATCTTGGGCATTATGGTCTTTGTCACCCCGCCCATGTTGTGCATCCTATACTTTGCAAATTTAGTTTGCAACTGTATAGTTACTAAATAAATAAAAATTCTTAAAATGCTTTGCTTTTTACTTTTCTGGCATCGAAAAATTATTACAAAGAGATGATTACTTTAACAAGAACATCCTCCTGACGGAGGTTGCATTCTGCTATAGCGGACCTGACGGGACATTGTCACATAGGGATGCAGGCGAAGATGTTAAATTTTCCGTTTAATGACTTCTGTAGAAGTTGCAGAGTCGAAGCGGAGGTAGAGAGTGTTGAGCACTTTCTCTGCCGGTGTGCAGCTCTTTCTTATATAAGGATGACCGATGCTGCATGATTTAGTGGATGTATCGGAATGTGATGTAAGTGGATTTGACTCCTTTATCCGATCCTCGGGTTGTTGCTGAAGAACCAGTGATATTTAGATCTGCTGGCGTCGTATAAACTCCAGCTAGTGCATACAGCGCTGCCTACGCTACACTCATTTTACAGCTTTAAACTAATCCTCCTGTCGTGCAGGGGGAAATGAAGGAAAACGAAGTAGTTAAAAACATTTTTTGGAATTTGTATAAAAATGGAAGAGATCTCAAGCTTGGACAAAAATTTAATTATATTAAAAAAAAAGACATCAAAATTAGCATCAAGTAAACAGAACACTGTAGACAAAATTGTTTTACCCAAAGCTGTAAGTCCTTTAGAAAGACTTTCTAGAATGTAAACAAATGCAGCAGGTTCCAGGCCAGCCAGAAAACTTATATGCTCTTGTGACAAACAATTCCATAAATTAAAATATGAGGAGGCCAATTTAGGATATTCCTGAAAAATTTAAAATTAAATTAGTTAATTATTTTAACTGAAGTAAGAAAAATAGGAATTAATTAAACTTGCCAGCAAATCGTTTTGTTGTATTGACATGATCATTTTTGCTGCTATATTTAAAACACTGTCCAGTGTATCGTCACCATAAAGTTTAAAAACCCCAAAATTAACATAATTTCCACCCAATGCATTTTTCAATATGGTAAAGCACACTGAAATGCCTTTCAGACGCATGCGGTACTGCTGGTCACGTGGCACATCCAAGTGTAAAATGCGATTGCCATAAATACAAATAAGTTTTGAAGCTTCACGAAATAACAAAATGCCCATTGGACTGGAAACATTACCCTGTAAACGTTGTGTACGGCAATACGCTAGTTCGGCAAATAGTTTAAGGACAGGTGTTGTTACCGCTGGATCATGAGCCCATAATTCAACAGCACGTATCAGCATAGATAGGTAATCGCAGTAGTATCTTAAAAATAATATATTAAAAAGTGATCTTTTGTGAAATGTTTTTTTTCGGTAAAAATGCTTACAGCCACTCAAATAACATTGCATAAGGAACACGTGATGTTAGGGGTTGTGCTAGTCCTCGTAAATCTCTGGCCAAACCAATAATAGCCTTTTTGGCCTCTTCATTGGGAAAACTATTTGAGTCCATTAAAACGGGTCCAAGGTTTTCAAATTGATCTAGTTTAAGTAGGTAACAGAATAAAAATATACTTTTCAAAGAGTTTATAAAGCTTATTTATGTATGTGCATATGCTCTGAACAGCTGCAAAAGAATACAGACTCACCATTGTGTAGTAGTATCAAGCGCTATATTTTAGATCAATTTTTACAACAAAACAAACAAGCTATAGAGCATGAGAGATATATACGAGTAACAAACACTTTATAGCTTTGCTACATTGCTTGAGAGTATTTGAAGTCGGTTTTATGGTAAAGTTGATATCAAGTGTTGTCAACTCGGTGCGTTGCGCACCGTTTTTGATGCTTTTTAAAATTATTTGTGCGAAAATTCTTTAGTAAGTGGTTGGTGGCTTTTTAAATTTTCCGTGTGCTTTTTAAATTTCGGTGGCTCCAAATCAAACCAAAGTCAACTCAACTTTTTGTTGTAATATAAGAAATAAGTTTATTCAAGTTTACTAAATTTTTACATTTCATTTGCTGAACACAATCAGAACACGGAGGTATAATAAGGAAAACGTACCATATTATTTATTTATTTACACATATTGCAATAGAAAAGCCATTAAGGCCAAAATCCTGTAATACTGCACAGAACCGTTTTCAAAAAGTATTTATTTATTCAGCAACAACTATCTTGTCCCCTTCTAAGTAGTCCCCCTCACTTATGCTAGGGTTTTTCTCCAATCCTCGAAACACTTCTGAAACGCGCTTTTTGGTATCGCCAACAGCTCCTGTTTCGATTTTTCTTTTATCTCCTCAATCGTAGCAAAACGCATTCCTTTCGTCGGTGTCTTAAATTTTGGCAAGAGGAAAAAGTCAGCGGGCTCCGGTGAATACGGTGGTTGAGGCATGATAACGGATTTTTTTTTTTGGCCAAAAACTCACGCACAATCATCGATGCGTGAACTGGTTCGTTATCATGGTGCAAAATCCATGATTGTTTTTTCCACAATTCTGTGCGTTTCTGACGAATTGCTTCGCACAAACGGCGCATAACTACAAGGTAGTATTCCTTATTGATGGTACGACTTTGTGTTAAGAATTCATGATGCACCACGCCATTGTAGCCGAAGAAAAGAGTCAGCAAAACCTTCACATTTGACCGAAGTTGTGTTTTGTCTTTCATCCCGTCATCTTTTTTATTATTATCCATGTTTTTTATGTTTACACTGCAAACGTCTTAGTTATTCTCCGCGGTTATGCGACTTCCTAGACTCCACGGGGTGAATTATTCACGATTCACCAGCGCCCCCGTGTGGCTTTTTAAACTCACACAAGTCACATAGACAAATTACTTGCTTAAGAGTTCCTGCCTTTTAATCCCTCCGGTATGCAATTTCCCAACAGTCAATGTAAGACAAGACTTATTGAATCAGAAGATGTTTAGCGTGGGTTCCTGCCTTGACGGCCTAGCTCCACGGTGATTCTTTCACAAGGTGAAAAAAAACGTTCACCCGGACTTCCACATGCATGAAAAATTGTCGCACGCGTGTACCATTTTCGACTACAAGTTGAATGGCATATGCTCTCCTCCATGGTGTGGGGTGAAACCTTCCTAAAACTCCTGCCAATCTCGGGGTCACGGCACCCGGTTGCAGTGCAACTCCACACCGAGCCCGAAAATTCTCCCCACATTTGGGTATTAAACCACAACCACCACGTTGCAGCCGAAGTACCTTACCATAGTCGGGTGAGAATAATGTTTCCGGGGTTCCCACGGTGCCACAAAATAATAGCCTCTGGTCAGACAATGGTAGCCCCCATGAAAACAGAAGACAGAACAGTGTTATTGCGTTCTCCCACTTACGTATTCTTTTGAGTTTAAATGTTCTCCGTTCACGAATAAGGAAGGCACAAAACGCCGAGGGTAAATGAAAGAGGTAAATATAATTTCACATTTTTGGTTTTGTTTCATCTCCATTTACTTTGTAATTATTCTTAGATCTCAGTTATCGCACAAATATATCGCTCCTTTATTGCAACATAGTCATATCTCAAAAATTGAGATTTTCGAGTCAACAATGCAGAATTGTTAACAATACCACCTTTTATATTGTGCCAAAAATTTATTCAAATTACTTTGAAACTGTTTCCTCTAAGAGATATTTTTTAAAAAAAATTTCTAAGACTTGTATGGAAACTTAAAATTTGAAATGCGTTTATCTCAAAATGAGCTATTTTTAGTTATGACTATGTTGCAATAAAGCCGCGATATGAACAATACAAAAAATTTCGTAATAGTTTACGAGGATACCCGGTGTCAGTTGGTTCTATTATTCTATACGATTATACGACAACGTTCGTTTAGATAAGATAAGATTTAAGATATTTCCATTTTTGTTCAACTTTTCTTCGAGAACGTTCATGCTATAAATTTCGAATTATCCTATTTATAGCAAGTGTAGCCATTGTTTTATGAAACGCGCGATCTGAAACCGTAAAGTGTTCTTAAAAGCGCTAATTTCACTTTTAGGTTTATGTATATGTTTTACAAATGTGTGTATGTGATAGTTATATAAAATGAAAACAACTTGACAATAAATAGAGAAACTTTTATTATTTATTTATTTAGTAACTATACAGTTGCAAAGTAAATTTGCAATGTATAGGGTGCACAGCATGGGCGGGGTGACAAAGACCTAGAGAAACTTTTAATTTGTTTTTTTTTAATTGAAAATGTGTAAAATTCTGTTACTTTTTTTTGACATAAATAGAAAACATTAAATTTTAATTATAATTTTATTTCTTTTTGCGAGTTTAGTTTAATCAAATTCAATCACTTCAAATCAGTTTACTTCAATATAAACAGTGGAAGTCGACAATTTTAAGCGGTATGCGTTTACCACAACACCTGTTTGGCGATTTCATATCGCAAAATCATACTTCTTGCGTTATGCGTTTGTCAGAAAATGTACTTGCCGGTTTCAACTCGAAAACGTTAAATCTAAGCGATTTGCCTTTTTCGGAAATTGCCTGTATAAGTTTGTTTTTACGACCCCATTCGGAGATTGTTCAGTGAGTCATTCATATTTTTCCTCTGGGCAACTATCTCGGATAGGCTGGACCTATTACTGAGAGTACGAATGCTGCTGCCATCTGCGAAAGAGTGTATAGGGTTGAAAGTTTGAAACAGAAGGTCATTGAGGAAAATAAGAAATAGGGTAGGAGAAAGAACGGTACCCCTGAATTAATCTTGGACTCGTTTGATGAAACCCCATATATAACAACTCGTCTCTGAGAAAGCTCGAAATAAATCCGAGAAAAGTCATCACCGACACCAAAAGCAGCTAGTTTTGCCAGTAGTGCAGCTCGCCACACTCTGTCAAACGCTTTGGAAATATCCAGATCCATCATTTTACTTTCGCCGAAATGATGGATTGAGTGGCACCATTTCTCTGAGAGATATGCCAAAAGATCTCCAGTATAGCGACCTTTACGAAACCCATACTGACAATCACAAAGTAATTTATGAGACTCTAGATACCTCACAAGGTGCTGGAGGTTTTTTTTTTTTTGGAAATGCGGTCTTAAACTTAACAGAACCAGAAGCTAAAAATGGTCAAAATTTATAAGACAATGCTTTTTAATTCTGAATACAGTTGGTAAGAATTGGAAAATATAACTTTTTTTCTTAATAAACTTGTTCTCAAATATATTCTTTGCAATCTATATAAATAAACTTACTTGTTAAAGGAGTAAGAAAGTTATAAAATCTTTCCTCATCTTCACCCAAATCAAACATCAATAGACGACCCAGTGATGTATAGAACATGGTGCGACAGCGCATTTCCGTTAAAGACGAATTCGTTCCCAGAAACGGAAAGTGTTCACTCTGAAAGTAATTCTAGTATCATTTTGAAAGTATGACAAAAATAAAAATGAAATTATACCGTATGATGTGTCAGCATAAACTGTACTTCTTCCAATTTTGCCAATTTACGTACTGAATTAAATTGCATGGACAGTTCGGATAGCAACATTAAAGTTTTTACTATGATTTGTTCGGAATGGCTCCAAAATTTTAGATTTGTGATGCTAAAAAAATAATTAGTGTGATATATTTTAGTTTTTATAGACATTCATTTTAATCAATAATTAATCATTATTTGCAATCGTTTAAGCAAGTTCGATTGGATTTCGCTGGCATTCGCTTGATTTATTTCTCGAAAAGTAAATTTTGCAAATAAAATAAAAATAATAAAAGTGTGAAAAACTTACATTTTACGATTAATAAAACTTAAAAGCATTTGTTCGTCGCCGATACCAAACACTTCATTTAAACGTTTATACACGGTTACTTTTTGCGTTTGTTCATTGATATGCATTTTGCGAACATGCTCTAGAAAACTTAAAATGGCCAATTCTAGTTTTTCACAGCCTGCTTGCGGTAGGCGAGCATCGGTCAAGCGCATTAATTGAAAGACTCTGACAACCAGTTCTGCATCCATGGTATCATGATCATCGTTTGTATTCAGCGTTATACGACCCACAATTGCTGACCCAATAATATAAACTAACCAAGTCAATTGTAATTCGTGTATAGTTACGTTCAGGGGATTTGAGTTGGGGGATTGTAATAAGTTTTCATATTCACTGGCTTTTTGATCGAAATGTTGTACTAACAACTGACATGTTTTATCGTATTCACAGCGTTCAATTACAGATAACTGTTCCAGCTGTTGTTGTACCATGCACAAATCGTCCAACGGGTCATCAATGTTGTCTCTCACAATAACAGGCACGGCATCAAGACGTGATTCTATGTAGGCTTTTGTTACCTCGGGTGTAAAAGTCCCTAATAAATGCGGTTCGGGTGATTTAACATAAGGAACTGAAGCCACCATACGTTGCCATAAAGTAAGCAGATAATGTACACTATTAGGAGCAAATTGCCACATCTAAAATATAAATTGGGTAAACAAATTAATATGTGTGTAGTTTGAAAAATAATATTTATTTCATAGTCACCTGTAGCGAATGCACGGTAAATTTAGCAATTAATGCTATAACTTCAGGATAACAAGGCAATGCAACCAATTCACTCAATTGATAGTTGGATTTCAAACGGGCCAAGAGGCGACAAAATTCATGGTAATTATCAGTATCACTTAAACCCTTAAGTTATTTTAGAAATATTTCTATTTATACATTAACAAAATTTGATTTGAAGGATGTAAAACTTACATGCAAACTAGCCAATATATTTTTGACACCTTCCACCAAATGTGTAAGGAACTTTGTTCTCTCAGGATTATTGAACAAAGAACGTCGCACAGACGTCATCTAAAAATATTTGTACAAAATTTTAATTACAAGTTTTCATTCACAAAAAATATTCGTTACCTGCACCAAACAAGCTAAAGAATAACTTGCCAAGCCATTGGGTAATATTTGATATAAGTCGAAAAATAATTTCAATGTATTTGCATCTAAAAATGCTGGACGCCATGATGTTGGTATTTGAACACTGTTCATATCGTCGGATGATTCATCTGTAGAACTTCCAATAAAATCAAAACTCAAACAGTTCTTAGTGAGACGCAGTACATGAGAAACCAGGCTATATATAACACGAAACATGGAAACCAATAAATAATATCACATTATAATCATATACTAGGGATTTATATTGAAGCTACCTAAATAGAAAAAAAATTTTTTTTTTCAAAACCATTTATTTTTCAACATAGTCTCCTTTTAGCTCAATACTCTTAGTAAGACGATATTCCAACTTCTTTACACCATCTGAATAATACGATTTTGAGAACACCTCAAAATACGAATAAGTTTCGGTAAACACTTCTTCGTTTGAGATGAATATTTTTTATACGAGCATTGTTTCCGCGTTTGGAAACAAGGAAAAGCCACTAGAAGCTAAATCTGGACTATAAGCTAGATGATCAACCCATTCAAACGGTATTTCACGTAATTTTAGCATCGTATCTAATGCTGTGTGAACCGGTGCGTTGTCTTGAAGAAAGAGCACTTTTTTCTTTTTTAAATGTGGTCCTTTTTTTTTATTGCATCAATCAAATTCAATAATGTACAATAATACTTTTCTGTGATTGTGGCTCCTTATTCAAGATAATCGATGAGCAATATTCCGTTTGCATCCCAAAATACAGTGGCCATAATCTTGCCAGCAGATTTCACCGTCTTCGCCTTCTTCGGAACACTTCCACCCACTGTTTCGATTGATTTTTTGTTTATGCTTTATCATGTCCGAACACCGCTGTGAAGTGGTATGCCGAACTCGCTTTTGTTCGACACTGAGCAAACGCGGCACCCATCTTGCCGATAGCTTTTTCATATGCAAATGTTCATGGAAAATATTGAACACACGTTCACGTTTTCCATTTCAACAATCTCACGTAACTTGACCCCTCGATCATTCATAACGATATCGAGGATTTTCTTAATATTTTCTGCAGTAACCATCTCTTTAGGCCTTCCTGTTGATGGTGTTATTGTTGCAGTGCTCGTTCTGACAGATCAGACTCACTTTTGTCTCGTTCGCCGTTTTCCCTTTCAAATAATATCACTCTACGAAATTCTCCATTTTCCAAGAAACACAAAAGTTGCTTACTTCAAATTAATCGATAAATTTAGGTGGAATTTTAACATTGACGTTTGACAGATCGCAATTTAAAAAAAAAAAATTGTGTTTTTGCTGCCATCTAACGCTAGGTAGCTTCAATCTTAATCTGCCCTCGTATATTTATGTGGAAAAATATACAAATGCATTTTTCTGAACTTACTTGACATATGCTTGTTGTGATTCGTCCATAAAGTTTAAGGTTTTACTATTATCTCGCGCTGTTACCAAGAGATTGCACGATAACAGGAATATGTCAAAGAGCTGTTGGTCTCGAAATGATGTCGCAATTTTGCGATTTTTAGAAAATGATGAATTAGCATCAACTTCTATAATTGAGTTCATTTCTAAAACTAATTGCGATAAAATTTGCACTCCAATCGTGCAATGTTCAACTGAACCCTGCAAAAAAAGTTACGCGATGTCAATATAAAAAATTACAACAAATTTAAATATATATCCCTTTATAGTAGAGCGATACACTCGATAGTTTCGATAGTAACGAAGATGAATACCAAAATTCATTCATAGAAAGAAAAGCAAAATTTTGTTTTAAAAATAATTCAAATGGAAATTTATTTAATACAACTTTTAAAAATATTGTTAAGAATTTTTGTCACATCTAACCCAGTGAGCAGCTGTTTATCTGCTTATTATAAATGTACAACACATTCACACAAACAAGATAATACTGAAAACATAATACACAAACAAATATACATGATTGAAAGTACGTAAAATTCCCTTTAAATCAACTACAAATGATGTTCTTGTTTTTGTTGCATTCTTGGTATTCGTTTTATTATTGTTTGTTGTTGTGATGTGATTATTGCTCGCAATCATGTGTATGTATGTGTACATGCGTAAATTATGAATCGCTATAATGATCTTGATAATTAACAACCCTAGAGGATAGGGATATAGATTCATTTTGCGGATAACCCTTATATGCGTGTTGGAAAATAATAAAACTCCACACACTGAAACGTGCCCAAGAAAAATGGCTCACATAGCCCACATGCCTGTGCCCGCATATGAGCTCTAAGAGAAAGTGAAAGCCATTAAAACTGCCTAGATCTCACCTGAGAGTCACTGTAGCAGCCACCACTGGACATTGCCAGTTTGGAAACCATGCCAGGAGACTAGGCTCATCCTATAACGACTTCTGCAGAAGTTGCCAAGAAGAGGAAGAGGAGGAGACAATGCTTCAGCTCATTGGAACACGCCCGGCATTGGAGCATCACCACCTAAGATACCTAGCTTCAATAGTCTATCATGTCGGGTCTCAGTCAATCCGACCGCGCTAGCCTCTTTAATAAGAAGCAGCGGATGGCTAGTACATCAGAATGTAACGCCATACTAAGCGGTTACCCACCATTCTTACCTTCTCCTTCCCTCCCAATATATCCCTCTAACTTCTATTTTTCACCTTTACTCTTCCACTTTTCAAGCTATCACAAAGGGAAAGATTTCACGATCCAAGTGAGTTGGATAATCTAAACTACTTTGGAGAATTCAGCTGCCTGTCTATCTCGCCTAACCTAAGTAGGAAAATAGGTTATGAGGGACTAGTGTTTGTGGACGTTTGATTTGAACCTATCAGTAATAACACGGAAAGACCAAAAACTAACGTTATCTCATCATTTAAAGTATTGAAATTAAATTAGTTAAAACTGATCATTGTCAAGTTTATATATGTGTCTTCGGCTTTGCTCAGACTAACAAGAATTGGCCTAACACATCCCACACTGCAAGTTAATGAATTATATTGAAAAGAAATTAATAATGAACATATAAGTAAAAAACGGAAAAAAGTTAAAGAAATACGTGAACACAGGAATCACTACTTATTCAAGCTTGTTACTTATTGCGGTGTAATTTGGGTTCGAAAGAAATAAATAATGAACATATGTAGAAAACACGAACGACAATAAAAACGCCCTCGTGCAAAACACTACTTCCTCATTTGTAGTCACAAATCTGTGATTCAAAAAGTCTCGTAGGCTTTTAAAAGAGACGAATGTCCCTATTGCGGTTCTCCAAGCAGCTCAGTTTGGTCGAGCTAGAGACAACTCAACATTCTCAAAACCAAACTGTTTTTCTTGCGCATGTGCTTCTCAACTTGTTTCAGTTGAGTTTGCTCTGAAATTACCAACTTTAAAACTCAAGTTTAACTAGCGAAAGCTAATAAGAATATACATTAAAGAAAGTATTTTGGTACTCAGACACGAATGGGTGTCTATATTAAGAAGCTGGAGAGGCTAGAGGTACTCATAGACACGGATAGGTATCTATGAGCACGTCCTATGTGGGAGTTTACATGGCCGATATACGCAATGGCCAAGCAGCGACCTGTTTATCTTTTGATAGAAGCGGAACCCTTTGGGTATTGTTTAGTTTTGACTCTCACTGAGTCCAGATGGTATTATGTCAGTTGGCTTACGGAAGAATGAAGAAGTCGTACGTGTGTTGCAGTCTTTATTCCGTAGGGGGAAATACCTCACATATCACTTCGAGTGATTTTAGGACCATAAGCTTGTCAACCTTCTTGCATAAAACTTGGGAACGGATAATTGATTTGCATCTTAGGATGTCAACAGACCCGGGCCTTTTTCTTTTGAGACGGCGTTGTATTCGTAGGGTATATAGAGAAAACTGGAGCATGAGAAGTATGAAGTATTAGCCTTCCTTGATATAGAGAGAGAAGGAGAGAGAGAGAGAGAGCATTTAGTAATGTGATACCTAGGACCTTAATAATGGTCTTACAGACTGAACGTTCATCAGTCGGTTGTGTTTCCAAGTGAATTTACTTTCAATATGGCGCGAACTACAATTTGTAGAGCGGCACTTCACAGGGAGAAGAATATTATTCACTGCTCAAAGGGTGTACTGCCCAGCAAGAGATTTTGTCAGGTACGATCTCAAATGTAGTCAGTGTAGTTTGTCGAGATGATGCTTGATAATAAGGGCAGCTAACTGGTTGAAGTATACAGGTAAAATATCCGAATTTGTGCTGATAGTAAGGCAGGGGTCTATACAACGTCCACATTGGTTTGTGAATGGCGGATATCTTTAAACGAGATAGCGAGACTTTCGAACCTGGATCTTTTCTGGGTATATGCCCAGGTGTGATAATAGAAGGAATATTTTCCTTAGGGGCCTCCGCCGACGGAAGTTGTGTTCTACTGCGGTGGTCCTGACGAAACATTACCACATAGGCATGCATGCGAGATTAAATCTTCCATTTAACGACTTGTAGGAATAAGGATCAGGAAGAAAGTGTTGAGTATTCGCTCTGACGGTGTCCAGCTCTTTCTTATACAGGGTGTCGCAGATCTACCTTTATGGTTTGCATGTTCAAAAACTGTTTTAGCTTATCCGTATTTTTAATTTGTTTTTAGAACTTTGTGAAGAAACCCTAGGGAGTTTAGTGTGGAATACTACAACAGCGATCAAAAATTGTCAATTCAAATGTATAATAATTGAGTCATTAAGAGGGCGAATAACTGCATTGATCTCTTGCATTAATTTTATTTCATTCTTAGACAATTTTTTCTTTGTATATCTACTTTTAATGTTGCATTAATGATGTAAGTAAAATAAATAATAAAAAATAAAGAAGAATTATAAACAGCTTATTTTGTTTCCTAGCTGTCTATATGTGGACATTTCATAACCATCAGTAGAGACTTGGAAACCTTTGAAAGATATTCTTAAACTTCCATATTTATATCCCAATATTCTAAATAAATGTAGAATTTAAGAAGAAATCTGTTTCTTTTACACTAATCTCTACTTTTCTTAACAAGCTGTTCATAATTTTTTTATTTGTATCAATATTAAAAGCTAATAATAAAATGAATAAAATCAATTATTGAAATAAAAAAAAAATAATTGTGTATATTTTTTTTTCTTAATTTTCGCACCCCCTCAGAACATTATTTTTAAATGATAATTTTTTTAAGAAAACAAAGTTATAAAACTTTATTTTAATATTTTTTTTATTTATTTATATCTTTATTATTGAAAACGCAAACTTAAAGAATTCAGAGTTGATTTAAAAAAAAGTTAAAATTCAAAAAACATTCTAAGTCGCAAATATAAGCGGACTAAACTAAAGCACCACCCTAATTTAAAGTACAAACAAATTATTGAAATCAATATTTCGTTGCGAATCCTTTATTCCGGATGACGCACGCACATCTTTTAGGCATAGAGGATTTAAATTATTAATTACATCAGGTGATATAGCTTCCCAGGCTATTTTTGTGGCTTCAAAGAAGTTTTCTTTGGTTTTGCAATTTTCTCGGTTGATTTTTAAGTTAACGATCTCCCACAAACTCTCGAATGGGTTAAAATCGGGAGATTGGGCAGGCCACCGGAGAACTTCTATCAAATTGTTTTGCGACCACTCCTTAACCACTTTTGACGTGTGTTTTGGGTCGTTATCTTGCTGGAATGTCCATTTAAGTGGTATTTCTTCTTCAGCATAAGGCAACATCAAGTCCTTTAATATATCACGATACTTGAAACGATCCATAGTTCCATCAATCTTATTAAGTGGCCCAATCCCTTGCCCAGAGAAACAACCCCAGACCATTATGTTGCCGCCGCCATGCTTTACAGTGCCTTTGCAATATTTAGGATTCAGCCGTTTCCCATTTGGCCTGCGTACACGCCTTATGCCATCTGAATTTTTTATATTAAACTTGGATTCGTCACAAAACAGAACAGTCCTCCATTTTTGGACACTCCAGTCGAGATGAGTTTTGGCGAATTCAAGTCGGGCTTTTTTATTGTTTGACGATATAAAAGGGGTTTTTGCTGGTCGTCGACTGAATATTCCGGCCTCTGCTGCTCTTCTGCGAATCGTTCTTTCGCTAATATTTAAATCTAAGCGGTTTCGTATGTAATTAGAAGATGCTGTAGGATCATTTTGGATTGTCCTTTTAATTAAGGAGTCTTCATGTCGCGAAGTTTCACCTGGCCTTCCTCCAGAATGACTAGGAGATGTGCGACCAGACTGCAAAAACTTTTTAATTAGCCTAGAAATTATTGATTTGTTGATCGAATATTTTGCACTCAATTGATGTCCTGATAAGCCGGCTCTCTAATCATCAATAATTCTAATTTTAAATTCATTTGAGTAGTTATTGCGTGCCATTACTCTTATTTCAACGAAAACTTTAAAACAATGACAATTTTCGCATAAATTCTAAAAAAAATTCTTCTTAACATTGTAACTTAGTAGCTGCTGCATTTTTGGAGGATACCGTTACCTAATACAGTAATGTCGCAGAAGCATAGTAAAATTTCCAAACACAATATTAGGGGATGCTTTAGTTTTGTCCGCTTATACTTGTGACTTAAAATGATTGTTGAATTTTAACTTTTTTTTTTATTAAATTCTGAATTCCTTAAGCTTGTGTTTTTCAATAATAAAGATATAAATAAATAAAATATAAAAAAAATTTAATGACATTATTTTCTTTAAAAAAATTTAATTCAAAAAAAAAAATGAGCTGAGGAGGTGCTTAGATTTTGTCCGATACTGTATGTATATAACCGGACCACCAGAATGTAATTTTTCAATCTTTTCCATAATTTTAAAGTTAAAATTTTAAAATCAAAAATGTTTATTTTTAACTTCCTTATGTAGCGTAACTTTTGCTAATGATACGACTGATTTTGGGGTAAGAAAAATTATCTGCGTAATATTACATTCCATTTTTTAGATTCAGATAAAATATAATTTCCTATGGGGACTCGAATAGGTTTTTTAATTAATTAAGATAGTTTAGAAAACGCTAAATATATTTAGGCCCCAGCTTTAGATATGTATTTCTAATGAGCAACTGTACATTATATAACTGCACAAAAAAATTTGTGTTTTTATTCCTTTTATTTTTTTTTCAAATTGAGAAGCATTTTTACCTGAAGAAACGTTTTGACATCTTCCAAAAGGTTTTGAAAAATTAGCTCATTTTTGAAAGTATCAAACCATCCGTATTTAGTGATTTTAGCTAATAGTGTCACCAACGCCTGGACTACAAAATGCTGCAAATTCGGTCTATTCGCTAGATAATTTAGAATATAACTCCTAAAAGAAAACAAACATTTGTTTACTTCATATCTATAATTTACATTAAGAATTGTGCCTAATACCTGATATCAATGCGTTGTTCTAAATTTAAGCCTTGTATAAGTTTTGTTAGAGTAGTGGCTGCCAATAGTTGAGCGTAACTGGAATCTGCGCGGTCTAATAACATCTGACATTTGGGCAAAGCATCCTGACTGCTTACAAATTGTACCAAAGTTTTCTCGGCATTTGAACGCAAAACAGAGTCTGTAGCCTCATAGAGCTGTTTGCACAATATTTCGAGCTGTTGGATTTCCTAATGAACAAAAAAAAACATAAAAAAACACTTGATTGAAATCAACAATATAATAGACATCTGAAAACGGCAATCATAACCTCCAAAAACGTTACTTAGCAAAAAGAAACCAGCCGGTCTATAATATTTACATTATTTTCTTCACATCTAGCTTACAAAATAGATTTATTTTTGCTTTTTATTTCAATTTTTAATCATACCATTTCCCTTTAAAATGTGTGTATTTGTCGTCGACAGAAAATCAAGATGTCCTAAAATTATGGACTCCTGCAATTGCACAAATTTTTTTTATTGTTGAAACGCCGTAGTCAAGTTAAAATTATATCTACATAAAAATTTGTTAAAATATGGTTTTGATTGATACAACTTTATTCCTATTAAATAATATCTATAAGGAAAGTTATATTTTTTCCAAACAAATTATTTGCAAACAAGCTTCTCTAGAAATTTTGTTGCAATTTCGCAATCTTCTTTTTTTGTTTGCTTTATTAAGCTGCATTCACTGGGAAACGATACCAAATTACAGTAAATCGTCAATATGAAACACACTTAACCTAGCGTCTCCAATAGCAATATTTATTGCGGCAGTTGTCAAATTTGATTGCGTCCATAAAATTTGCGATGTGTAGACCCCAAATTGATATAGGTAGCAATCTATACCGCAATAATTGCTCTACTGATTGCTTGAACAATTATTGCCAATCAATAAGCTGTCAGTTGCAGTAATTTAGTATAAAAATAAAACAAACACAGTGGTTGGTTGAAGAAGTAATACGTTTATGCACCTAGAACAATTAGCAATCGCCGTACTGTTGTTATGCCGACGTTTTTGCTTGAGCTTAGCAATAAAAATTGCTATGTGGAGACGCTACGTTACATTCAAATGAAAAGTCTAATAAATGAAAAAATATACTCACAACAGGTGAAATTGACAGCGCAGGTGATAACATTTTTTATGTCAATGGAATAATTAAAAAAATTGTGGAAAAAAATTAAATTTTTTTTTTAATTATGTATTGCATCTTGAGTGCCAGGTATTATCTAGAATCATCCCCAATCCGGTTGGCCATTTCCCCTTCCTAAGCTCTTTGATCTGAGACTTAAATTTTCACGAAATAATTAAAAGTTTTTTTTTTGTACACATTTGTTATTATATTTTTTTTTATTTCCTTTTGGTGTTTATATATTGCCCTGAACATTTGAAAAAGATTTTTTTTGTTAGTGTCGTATTTTTTGCTCTTGCATTTACCTGGTATAAATTCGCATTGCTGCTTATCAAATATATAAAAATTTTAGAGTTGTACAAATTTTTGTTTTTGTTTATGGGGGTTTATACAAATACTAGAAGCATGTTAAAAGTTTTTGATTTTCGAGCAAACATGTTGAATTTTTGTGTTGCCTAGCGCTAAATTTTTTCATATCAATGAAAATTTTTAGAGTGAAGTGGTGGAAGAAAAGTGCGCAAAATGAATCAAGAAAACGTTTTCTTGGTAGAATTGTAGAAAAGTTTGTCTTCTTTGTAGAAAAAAGAAAACAAATATTATTGCAAGAGAACCTCAAGAAATACAGGCTATTGACGACCAAATTGCCGCAACACAATTGCCATCTACACTGATTAAAAACAAAAAGATGTGATTATGGTTTATGTGCAAGCAGAAAACCTGTGTTTGCCAAATGGTTTGCGTAGTTTATATTGTCCTTAACTAATTTCTACCGAAAGCAAATTATAGATCTATTTTTTTTATGAAAATATACTATGTGAAGTATGTTTGTATATAAAAGATGATCCCATAATGGTAACTTTAAGAATGAAGCCACTTGAGTTAAATTTTTATCATTGGTGCTTTACAAACGATTAATACAACAAATTACTAAACACACAAAACTGTGTATACCAGTTAAATTAATATCATTAGATAAAAAATTGCTCACGTAAAAATTAATTGTTCTCGCCTGTGAAAGCCCAATGATAAAAGTTGTTAAGACATATTGTTAAAACGCACCTTTGACGGCCCGATTGTTACATGATGAAGTACGCGTATATCTTGATATTTCATTATTTTAACTCCATCATCAAAAGCACATCATCACTGTTTATGCCATAATTTTAGGTGTTTTGGCAAACACAAATGTTACCGCCACCACTGTTTTTAAAAAAAAAGATAACACAGAAAACAGTATTATCTTCATTTATCTTTATAGTTGCTTTAAAACCCATATTAGTAAATGTCAAAATTATTTGTTTATATTTTAATAATTCCACGCGGGTTTTCTTGGCCGAAGTTTGGACAATATAAAAGAAAAAGCAGCCATATTTTTCCGAGCAGACATAGAGATGAACTAAGATGGTGACCACGCCAAAAAAGAATTTTAACACACATAAAAAGTAGTTTTATAAATAAAATATTGTATTTTGAATTTGAATAAAGAAAATTAATTTACTATTTTAAATCGTGTGTTTATAATCTGAAGTGGACCACAAGAGCCGGAACTATTCTCTGCTAACAAACCTTAAAATTCTTTTTTGCTGATTGAGTATTACTCCCTACTAAAGTTTGGATTTAAAATCAAGAATCTGGCCAACTTACCGTAAGTCCAAAAATAATGAATTCTACAATTTCCTTACAGGGTCAATCACTCAACATCACACCTACTATAAACCTAACACAAAATTCAACCACAAACTCTGCAACCACATGTCAAGCATGCCATAAGTCTGCGAACTCTGATAATGTTATATGCTGTAGCACATGTAAATTAACATTTCATTTATTATGTGTTAATGTCGATAGCAACCAACCGCAACAGGAATGGAACTGCGAAAAATGTTCGGGGCAACACCAAAACCGACCAGAGTCTCCTCAATCCGTTTATAGCAACGTTTCCGCCACGTCAAATACATTCCGAACTCGGAGACTTAATTTAGAACTTCAACGTTTAGAAGAAGAGGCTAAACTCGAGAGAGAACTTCTTCGCAAAAAATACAAGATTCTTCATCAGGCGAATGAAGACGATAACGAAACAACCTCAGAAACAAATTCAGTCAATGTCTGGCTGAATAATCAAGAAATTAATAATGAACATACAAACATTGCTTCGCGAAGAAACCGTTTAACCTTTTCAAACGAAGATACATACCACACATATTCTCAACAAACCAGTGGAGCATCATTTATGACATTACCGAATTTGTCATCCATACATGAAAATATGCGTACACACAAAGAGCATAGTACAGCGACAACACAATCAAATGTAATAAATCAATCATCAAAACACAACACAGTACCGAATTTTATTCCCACGTCAATTAATAATGGTTTACAAAATTATAGAAACACAGCCTCACTGAATATTTCAAACAACACAGAATCAGCTAACACGTGCACCCGCACCCAAAATGTGCCTTCCCTAAATACTTTATATACAGGTCCAGCCTTTAATCAACAGCCACCGTTTGTCTTGCGGCCAGATATGAATTCAACTGACTATATCACGGCAAATCAGCAAACTTCAATTCCACCATATGATTTTCATGAACCATTGATTTCTATGCCACCGTCGTCTGCCTTCACATCATCACATATAGGCAACAGCCAACGCGACCTCACGCAACAACAAATGAGCGCACGTCAAACTGTTCCCAAGGATCTACCCATATTCACAGGCATTCCCGAAGAGTGGCCGCTTTTTATGTCAACTTATGATTGGTCCACTAAAATTTGCGGGTTATCTGATGCAGAAAACTTGATTAGGCTACAAAAAGCATTGCGCGGAGAAGCTTTACGATCTGTCCAACATATACTAATACATCCCTCTTGTGTATTAGATGCCATGTCGACATTAAAACTGCTCTATGGCCAGCCTGAAAAAATACTAGTTTCACTGAAAAATAGAATAAAATTATTACCCCCTCTTAATACGAATAAACTACATACCATTACATCATTTGCCGTTGAAGTGAAAGGCCTAGTAACAACCATTAAAGCCGGTGGATTGTTAGACGAACTTAATAACTCTTCACTATTACAAGAGTTAATTGTCAAAATGCCATCATACTTCCAACTGAACTGGGGAACACATAAAACAGAATTATTGAATCAAAACAAAAAAGCAAATTTAACAGAATTTGCAAATTGGATCTATAGTGTAGGAATATCAGCAAGCTCTATCAATGTTGAGAGTAACAGAGAAAGAACAATGTCAACAGATCATATACCAAAAACAAAGAAAGCTTTCGTTAATACACATGAGGTGCCAAATAGCAAGAATTGCATTGTTTGCGATGAGCATTGTAACAATGTCGAAAAATGTAAAACCTTTTTGAGAGCAGACAGAAATGAAAGATGGAATTTAGTGCGAAAGCTTAACTTGTGTAAGCTCTGCTTACGCCGTCATTATAGTTTATGTAAGAGTAACATAGTGTGTAGTTATAAAGACTGTAAAGTTCGACATAATGCACTATTACATAATACTGCAATTAATAGCAGAGAAACAAAAGATGTTCAACATGAAAATAATAATGTTGTTAACATCAACACCCATGCTGCACATAATAGCAACAATAGTCGTAACATTTTGTTTAAAATTTTACCCATAGTTATTTATGGAGAAAAAAACAAAAGTATAAACACATTTGCGTTTATTGATGAAGGTTCATCAGTTAGCCTAATTAACGAAAGTATTGTTAATGCTTTAAACTTAAGCGGTGAGCATGAACCTTTATGTTTAAAGTGGACGGGCAATATCGGTCGAAACGAAGAAAATTCAAAAAAAATTAATTTACAGATCTCTGGCCCAAACAAAATTAAATACGACTTAGAAGTTCGCACCGTCAAACAACTATCTTTGCCCAGCCAAAGCATAAGCTATAAAGAGTTGTGCCAACAGTATCCACATCTTAAAGGCTTGCCCGTTACAGATTATAATGATGCAACTCCAAAGGTGTTATTAGGCATGAATAATTTACAACTCTGTATACCAACACGCATAAAAGAAGGCAAAAGTAATGAACCTATTGCTATTCGTACTCGCCTAGGTTGGGTTCTATGTGGTAATTCAACTTTACAACAAACCCATCGGTTTGAATATAATTTTCATATTTGTGAATGCAACCGTCTCAACGATAGTTATCTAAGTGATTTAATAAAGAACTTTTATTCTCTTGAAATGGCTGGTATAAGCAATACCGATCCTGTAATTGGTAAGGATGAGCAAAGAGCATTAAACTACTTAGAGAAGTATACAAAACAAATTGATAATGGACATTACGAAACTGCTTTGTTGTGGCGTTTCGACGATTTTCAGCTGCCTCACAGTTTCAGTATGGCAATGCAGAGGTTAAAGTGCCTCGAAAGGTCTTTGAAAACGAATAGAGAATTGTTTACTACTTTCGAAAATACAATAGCAGAGTATTTAAAAAAGGGATACATAACAAAAATTAACAAGTGTCAAAAGGAAGACAAAAATCTAAAAAATGTTTGGTATCTACCAATTTTTCCTGTATTCAACAAAAATAAGCCCAATAAAACAAGAATTGTCTGGGACGCTGCGGCAAAATCAAATGGCGTGTCATTAAATTGTATGTTGCTTAAGGGTCCAGATTTGTTGGTATCACTTCCAGCAATTTTGTTTCGCTTTCGCCAAAGAAAAGTGGCAGTATGCGGCGATATAGAACAAATGTTCCATCAAATTTATATTCGTGAAGAAGACCGCAATGCACAGCGATTTCTGTGGCGTGGATGTGACGATAATAGAGAACCTGACGTGTATATAATGAACGTCTTAATTTTTGGGGCATCTTGCGCGCCATGCATATCACAATACGTGAAAAATCTTAATGCGTCCAAATTTGAAAGCGTTTATCCTGAAGCAGTTGCTGCTATAAAAAATAACCACTACGTGGACGATTTTTTAGTTTCCACAGACAACTCACGTGAAGCCAGTCAATTAGCCAAAGAGGTCAGATATATTCACAGCCAAGCTGGGTTTAACATAAGAAATTGGTGTTCAAATAGTAAAGCTGTGCTTCAGGATCTAAGCTCAAATAAATCATTACACTCTATAGCACTAAATATAAGTAATGGTTCAGAGACCGAGAAAGTGTTAGGGGTTTTTTGGATTCCAATCGATGACAAAATTACATTTAAACTATCTCCTTCTATTTTAAATAATGAAATATTTCTCGGAAAAAAACCACCCACCAAACGAGAAGTTTTGAAAGTTTTAATGAGCGTTTACGACCCACTTGGCCTTATTGGGGATTTTCTAATGTACCTAAAAGTAGTTTTACAAGAAATCTGGCGAAGTGGTGTAGATTGGGATACACCGATTTTAGAGCAACAACTCATAAAGTGGAAAAAATGGTTATCTTTTTTGCCACACATAAAAGAAATTTGCATACCACGTTGTTATATACAAACATTTCCGAACTACACAAACATTGATGTACAATTACACACCTTTGTAGACGCCAGTGAAAACGGTTATGCCGCTGTATCATACTTTAGGCTCTCCGATGGCGACAAAGTTGAAATATCGCTGGTTGGATCCAAAACCAGGGTGACACCATTAAAAGTAGTATCTATTCCGCGATTGGAACTAATGGCAGCCCTAGTGGGTGCGCGTTTTGCCAACTCTATTTCACAGAGTCATTCTATAGACATTAACCGAAAAATATATTGGTCTGATTCGCAAACAGTTTTGAGCTGGATAAACTCCGACCACCGGAAATATCACCAATTTGTTGCTGTGAGAGTAGGCGAAATCTTACATATTTCGAAAATGAACGAATGGTTATGGATATCTGGCAAAAATAATGTAGCTGATGATGGAACTAAATGGTCTAAAAACCCCAATTTTTCTAGTGCCAGTCGCTGGACTAATGGACCAGAATTTCTAAAATTACCTGAAAAAGAATGGCATATTAAAACTGCAAATTTGGTACAAACTAATGTAGAGCTGAAACAGCATAACTTAGTTATTCAAAGCGATGAGCCGCTGGTTAATACGGAACGTTTCTCTAGGTGGTGTAGACTATTAAGAGCTACCGCATTTGCTCTTCGTTTTTGTTATATGGTAAAACATAAAACTATCATCTCAAATAAAACAGAACTAACACAAGAAGAACTTTTAAAAGCCGAAATAGTTTTACTAAAACAAGTCCAAAAACAAAATTTTTCTGAGGAGATTAATTGTATTAAACAAACAAAAAACTCAACAAAAAGTAGCCCAATACACAAATTATCGCCATTTATAGATGATAGTGGACTATTACGTGTAGGTGGGCGTATTGAAAATGCAAATATTAACGATGAATTCAAACATCCCCCGATTTTACCAAAATATAGTGGAATAACAAAACTATTGATATTACACTATCACAATATATACCACCACATGAATAATGAAACATTAGTAAACGAATTACGCCAGAAATATTACATACCAAAACTTAGAATTGTATGTAAATTTTATATTAAACAATGTCAAATGTGTAAAATCAAAAAGACATTGCCGATTTTTCCCCAAATGGCCAAATTACCTCGAGCTCGTCTTGCCTCATTTCATTCACCATTTACATTCACCGGCGTTGACTTCTTTGGTCCACTTTTTGTTATAGTCAACAGACACAAAGAGAAAAGATATGGTGCCTTATTTACGTGCCTGACTGTCAGAGCTGTTCATGTTGAGATTGTTAATAGCCTAAATACCAGCTCTTGCATTATGGCTATTCGGAATTTTACAGCTCGACGAGGACAACCACGTGAGTTTTTTAGTGACAATGGCACTAACTTTGTAGGTGCTGAGCGTGAACTGCGTGAAGCAATAAAAGATGTTGATAAAAATGAATTGGTTCGAAACTTTACAAATTCAACAACAAAGTGGAATTTTAACCCTCCAGCTGCACCGCATATGGGTGGCGCTTGGGAACGTTTAGTACGATCAGTAAAAACAGTTTTATACCAAATAAAGAGCGAAAAGTATCCAAGTGACGAGACTTTAAGAAGCATGATGGCAGAAGTTGAAAATATTATCAATTCTAGGCCACTAACGTACGTTCCCATCGAACCTGAAAACGAAGAAGCCATTACACCTAATCATTTTCTTTTAGGAAGTTCTAATGGCATCAAGCCCCTTGCTCTTTACAACGATGATGGAACGGTACTTAGAGAATGTTGGTTACGTTGTCAACAATACGCGGACAGGTTCTGGAAGAGGTGGATATCAGAGTATTTACCAACATTGACAGGCAGAACAAAGTGGTTTGAGAAGGCTAAGCCGTTAGCCGTTGGCGAATTAGTGGTAGTGGTTGACCCAGCAAACCCAAGAAATGTATGGCCCAAGGGTAGAATCATAGAAGTATGCAGGTCGGAAGATGGGCAAGTTCGTAAAGCGAAAGTGATGACGATTTGCGGTATTCTAGAGAGACCTGCTGCAAAGTTAGCTGTGTTGGACGTGGCTCAGAATAAGGAGTAAGATTCCGAATAGCTTCTCATCTTACTGGGAAGGGGTGTTACCGCCACCACTGTTTTTAAAAAAAAAGATAACACAGAAAACAGTATTATCTTCATTTATCTTTATAGTTGCTTTAAAACCCATATTAGTAAATGTCAAAATTATTTGTTTATATTTTAATAATTCCACGCGGGTTTTCTTGGCCGAAGTTTGGACAATATAAAAGAAAAAGCAGCCATATTTTTCCGAGCAGACATAGAGATGAACTAAGATGGTGACCACGCCAAAAAAGAATTTTAACACACATAAAAAGTAGTTTTATAAATAAAATATTGTATTTTGAATTTGAATAAAGAAAATTAATTTACTATTTTAAATCGTGTGTTTATAATCTGAAGTGGACCACAAGAGCCGGAACTATTCTCTGCTAACAACAAATAAAAAAATATTAAAAAATAAATGGTCAAGAAAAATTTGCAGAAGTAATATTATGCCACTGAGTTAAGGGTCAAATAAACTACACAATCCGTTTGGCAAACACACGTAATTTAATCGCACATACAAACAAAAGTTAATACACAAACAAATTTTCCTGGAGAAGTCTTCCGAAAAAAGACGAAATATTGAAAAATAATATAACAAATTAAAAAAAACCAAAAAGGACCTCGAAATGAAAAAAATGTATGCCAAATATTCAATTAAATAAAGGTCAAAGCAACTAGGATCAATATTACAAATTAATCAAATTATTTTATAAATTGTTACACCCTCTATTTCGTGATATTCTGATTTTTAATATCCATTTTTTTAATTTTACAATGAAGGTGAATGAAGGTAATTCTAAACATTATTACTAAAAAACATTTTCTTGATTCACTATTTTATTTTCTTCTTCCATCATCATTGAAATTACAAAATTTACACACGCATTCACAATGTTTGCACGAAAATCAAAAAATTCAATATTAGTATTTGGTCTTGTTTACATAAATTTGTTCTAAATTCTTCCAGCCAAAGATCTTTATTTTCGTTGTTTTTTATGAAAAAGGTTTAACATTTTTTTATTTTCGATATTTCGGCAACAGTTTGTTATCATCCTCAGAAAATTTAAAAAAAAACAACAAAAACAAAGATCTTTAGTTAGAAGAATTTAGAATAAATTGAAAATCAAAAATGTTTAATTTTCGTGGAAACATGCTTAAAATATTTGTACAAACTAGCAAACACCTCTAAAAACGAACAAAATTGTTTGTATGAACCTATTTTGACATGTTTGGCAAGCAGCTTGTGTAATTTATTTTCCCTTTATTACGTAAAAACTTTAAGAGAAAATTATTTTGAAACAATGGCAGCACTTCATATGTTTGCTTATTTTTCGGGCAGCTGAATTGAATATCTGCTGCTGAGATTCTACTTTGTGGCTGAGATAAAAACAACACAACAGCATTATTTTGCCGGCAATTTTGTTTGTTTTCTTCACCACCGAATAATTTAATAACAATGGATTATTATTACTATGACCAAGCAGTCGATAATGAACTTGAGGAAGATGAAGACTATGATTACGACTCCATGGCTCAGCCGGAAAATGAATCTTTTATGGATGTGTACCAACGTTGCATTAAGTCATCATCTCAACAAGCACAGCAATATATAATAGTACTCCTAGGATGCAGTTTTCTGCTACGTATATCTTGGGAATTATTAAAACGTACTTTAGGTAATAAATATCAGTACTTATACCATGTAGTTTCTATTGTTAGTGGTCTTATAAGTTTATGGTTTTATGTTGGTGTTATAAACAGTATATACGTGTGCTTGCACGTTTTGAATTTGTGTTTATTTCTAAAACTTTCAACACTGTTGCAAGCGAAAAATTCAGGCATCTTACTTTGTTTTTACACCATAATATGTCAGTTACTTTTTGAATATCTTTTGAAATCAGAACGTTATGAAACTATTCGAGGGCCGCAAATGGTAGTCGGCATGAAATTGATTTCAGTAGCTTTTGAAGTACAAAACAAAAAGGAAAGGTATGAAAGCATAACACATATAGGATATCTATTGAGTCCTGCGTCTATTATATTAGGACCGTGGGTTCCTTTGAAAGATTATAAACCGGATTTGAATGCAAAGTCTAAATTGATACCACTTTTCGTTAAAATTTGTTTAAATATAATTTCTGCCTTGTTGTTCCTAAATCTTTCGAACTGCATTATACCTTGGCTAAAACAATTACTTGGAGCCGGCTTATGGCTAGGCACATATCTGGATGCTTTATCTGTACGTTGTAGCCATTATTTTGTGTGTTTTCTCTCCCAAGCCACTCTGATTTCGGCCACTACAAATTCTTTGTCATTCTCATCATCAAACCTTTCTCCAACTCCATCTATTGTGAGCCCCTGGTCAATAGAATTTCCCCGTTCTTTATCCGATGTTATAAGGAATTGGAATATACCCATGCATTTATGGTTAAAACAAAATATATTCGAACGCCTTCGCTCGCTAAAGTATTCCTACTTTGTGTCCATAATTTACACTTACTTGGTGTCATGTTTAGTACATGGTTTTAACTTTAAAGTGCATTTAGTTTTGCTGTCATTGAGCTGTTTTAGCTATTTTGAAAATTTATTGAGGCGTTGTTTGGCTCAAATATTCGATGCTTGCATAGAATCTAAGGCTTGCAAGAACAATTGCAAATATTTCTATTGCCCACGCAGTGCGACTCAATCTAGTATTTTGTCTTCAGTTATAGTACGTTTAGTTAATATTTCATTTAGTCTTATTGTCGTCATACAGTTGGCCTATCTAGGAGTGATGTTGAATGCATCCACTTCCGTAATGTCTTTGGAAACTATTTTACAGACCTGGTCCAACATGAATTATATGGGCCATGTTTTAGCCATAGTTATGTTAGTTTTCTATAAATGTATTTAAAACCTAAGTTAAGTCATGCATGCATAAATGTACTTAAATATTTTCGTACTTGGTAAGTAAACTTATTTTTCAGTTATATTTTAGCTTAAGAACTAATTTATATAAGTTTTGACTTAGAGTTAAGTAACAAAATTAAAATTGTAAAAATATAGATTTATTGCGTGAAAACATAGAAATGAGGTCCAATATTTTTAAATACTAAGCTTCGTAAACGTGCACAGCACATACATATATACATATCAACTTATGTGTTTGAAGTAAAAAGCGGTTTATAAAACTATATACTTATATACATTATTCAGTATTCTTTCCGATAATTTTTCGTCTCTATTTCAAATTCGTTTTTTTTTTTTATATCAGTAAATATTCTTCAACTTATAAAACTCTATTGCAAGTAAGATTTCCAGTTACAACACTTTCTGAGTAAAAATGCTTTATATCAGAACCCAAAATAGCTAAAATTTATGTAAATAATGTAACTAGCAACCAAAAATGACGATTCACAAAAAAATTAGGCTTTGCTGTTCAATATGTACATATTAAAAAAAATACTGCTCCATAACTAACATGTTTTAAGATAGAATATTAGCGGTAAAGAAGATGCTTAAATTAAAATGAAAGAATATTAAAATAAATACAATCTTTCGATTTCCAAAGTTAAAGTTTATTATAAGTGTATTTCTTTTATATCAAAGTGTCTTTAGTTTGCTTTTAAAGGACCAACAGAGTTTTATAAGATCCTTGTTTTCATACGACCAAACAGCTAAAACGATTATAACGCTAATACCACCCAAAACAAAGTGTTTTAAAATAGATGTTCTCAACTAAAAAATAAAAAATTAAAATAAGAAATATTGTAAATAAGAAAATTTATATAAACAACTTACCATCCAAAAGTAACATAACATTCCTAAAAGTATTGAAGTAGCTAAAAAGTATTTTTTTGGCTTCAAACCCAAAAGTGGATTACAACCCAATGGCTTATACTGGAGCCAAATAAAACGTGTACTAAAAACAAAAATTTTAGATATACAATTAATTTTAATATGTGCATAACAAAACAATTACCTAAAACAAATTCGCGAGAACATGTTAATGCAGTTTGCAAATATAAAGCCCACTGGACCAAAAATGTTTGTTAAAACATACGATAAAACGAGAAAGCTTACTGAAAAAATAGCCATTAAATAATTGTACTTGTCTATATCTTGGCTGGTATTAGTAGCAAACATATAACCCTCGGTGATGCCATTGATCGCCAAAAAATATATGGCCAAACAGTGCCATCTCAATAACATTACTGGTAAGTTATCAGCGACGAACTCATCACCTCCATATAACAGCAGTACAGTATGTGAATAACTTTGGCCAAATATCAAAGCAAGTAAGCCTATTGATGATACAACTAAAGAGAGATGGCTTAAAACTTGGGCAGCTTGCTGAACTTTCGACTTGAAAAGCAATTTAATGTGATTTAATCTGCAACTGATATAGTATAGAATAAGTATTTACCTCTTCTTGCTCTTTTAGGACCACATCTCTGGCTATTGTTTGTGTAAAGTAAAAGTAACTACTTTCTTCTATGGGTCGAAAAATGAAACGTGCTGCTAAACTTCCCAAATTGTTGACCACATCATAAGTAGCTTGTTCACTGAAACTCAAAACTGGACTCATCGACATCACATATTTCTCCCCTTCAGTGAGAATTTGCTTGAGAACGCCTTGTTTAACAAAGCTTAGTGTTAAAACTTGTAGCTCAGAGTTAAAAAAGTTTTCCTTAAAAAATTTGTATTATTTATTAAAACCAGATCATTCTACAAAAAATAAATTTCATGCGATAAGCATTACATTAAAGTAATGTCTGGTTCTTACCTTCTCAACCATCACGCCGGGAAGAAACTGTTTCAGATTATTAAATGGAAAGTCATGCATATTATCGAAAATTGCTTCGTTTACGAAGGGCAAATTTAATTTCCATTTATTATCTACGCCTTTTACAGATTTTTTATAAGCTTCAAATAATGGGATGTAATAAGCGAAGAATCCGTAATGTGAGATTAGTATTGTTACAGCACTAACCAATTGAGCAATAGCAAAGGCAAAAATGGCAACACCTCCATTACCTAAGACAATCCAAAGGAACACAACAGAACGTATAAATATATGAAGCGTATTCAGAATAACTTTAAGTTTAACAAAACAAAAGACTTGTATTATAAAAACTGGAGCTTCGGCACACAGTTCTATGACGCAAGACAAGGCAACAGCATAACAAGCAAAACTGTATTGAGCCGCAAACACAGAATCAACAGCGGATAACCAATTGAGCCATATATACACGCAAGGTATGCATATACTTATGCAGATGGGAACTCTGGAAAGTGGAAAAGGAGTAGGAGGACGATTGTAAAAATTTTACACGCAAAAACACAATGGCTAAGATAATTCTGCCTGAGTATTTTCTACTTACGTCAGCCATTGTTGATTTATAAGTTGAGCCCAAGAACACTTTTCTCGCTGCTGTGAGGTGGCACTTAAAGCTGCCCGATTTATAGCTTCACGAGATAAAAACAGTATTGTGCTCTCCAACAACAGCAGACGTACGTTCATAATACCCAAAACATCGCGGCCTACATTGCGCACTATGAACGCATTTATACCAAAAGTTATAATACGGCATAAAACCTATTTGTGATGAAATTAGAAAGAAAAACATTTACGAGATATATTCTCTTCCATAACTCTTTTGAATGATAATCTAAAATTCACCTGAAAAATAATACTTAAACCGGCGTTCAATAAACTACTTTGCAGAACATTACGTGACATCTTTTCATTTAATTTTTAGACCTGGGCATCAAAATCTTATCGCTCTCGGTCACACATTTTTGTTTGCTTTTCCTTCGTATGCGTGTTGTTCCTATTTTATGGGTAACTAATTTTGATGGGGATGTGTAATGTTTTTATTGGCATTTGTTTTGCTACGGGGGTAAAACATAAATGGTGATGCTAATTCGGTGACTTTCAGCGATTTTGCTGTCAGTTTAGTTTAAAACCACTCGTAACGTTCTATGCCGGAACATATGGTTAATACGTGTACTTTTAAGAGTAAAATGCAGTAATGTAGTAATTGTTCAGCAAATTGGAAGATTAGTCTCAAAACACATTCGCAAAAAAGTACTCGAGTAAATAGCTGATATAATTATACCAATATGTATCCACGCACATAGGAGTATATTGCAGGTCTGACTAGTCCGAAGATAACTGTCAAACATTTCTTAGCTTAAACAACGTCTGCTATTAGCCTAGTAGTGCACATTAGCCATATATGTCCTATTCACCGTTCTTGTTTCGTAACCAATCAAAACTTGAACACCTTTCAATGTGCTATATAAAGTAAACTTTGATGTTACCACTAACTGCGCAAACGGGTCGGTCGGTTTCAACCAAAATTTAAATCTACGTCTAAATTTATGGTCTGTAGACGGTTTATGTTAAGTATGCATGAAATCGGAAAAGTGATTCCGTTTTGTCTTTTATTTTATAACGCCGACGCCGTTATGGCAACTGAAATCTACTTCTTTTTACCCGCCGCACTTACACAGTCGGCAGCTTTAGTCGACTTATCTTTACAAGGTGTCATTGTCGTGACAGCAAAATAGAATTTCGTCACTTTCAAAATCTAAAAACCCGAACTTTTGTTTATGCGTTTTATACAGTTTCTTATGTCTCATGTAAAAGTTTGACAGCATGATCATAGCACAAACTGTTTGTTGGAAGTTATTTTCAGTCGAGAGTTTGCTAGAAGCTTATATTTCTTTAACATTTTAAGTAATTTGAGCAGCCTCTTGTTATTTAAAATTAGTTTTCTGAAAATAAATTGAGCTACATATTGTTATTTAGTATTTCTATTCCAAAACATGTTTTTTTTAAATAATTTCAATCAAAATTAGTACCTCAGTCGTAAAGCAGCTCTGGGCTGAAGAACAGCTCTCGCGTCATTGTAACTATTTCTTAAGTGTGGCCAGGCTTGTTCGGTCGTCGAGAGTTTTGCGTCTCACTCGCACTGTTTGCCTCAACTAACTGTATTAGTTTACAGTTTTTTGGAGGTATTTCAGGGGTTATCCACGCTATCCATGTGAAGGCATAGGTCGTTATAGTTAGTCACAGCGACGTTAAAAACGTACTATTAATACCATCTTGGGCGTATGATCTTTGTCACCCCGCCTATGCTGTGCATCCTATACTTTGCTCCTGTATAGTTACTAAATAAATAAATAAATATTAGTAAATATAAAATAGTTACATGCTTACCTAAGTGTATTCAAAAATTTAAGTTTACCTCATTTTTGATAATAAAAACAATTGGTAAAACGTTAATTTAAAAGTTCTTATGTGCATAACGCTCAGTTATTAAAAACAAAAACATCATAACTCAAAGCCTCTAGTTTCGAAAATTTAAAGTTTACGCTATTATTAATAATAAAAAAATTAGTACAAAGTAATTTAAAAAAAAAATTAGATACATATGCGCCTTAGAAAATACATATCTGTGCTTAGAAAATAGTTCATAAAACAGGTAGATTCATATTAATGAATTTAGATGCAATAACAATTCGAAAAGAGCGAAGAACGTATTTGTCTAAAAACGTATTTGTTTAAATAATATTTGAATGTGTGATATCTTAATAAATTAAAGTTTTATGTAAAAAACATATATGTGTCGGGTAAAGCATGCTTTTAACCGCTGCGCCGAAAAACATGCTACGTCAATTCCTGTTTTATACATCTTTGCATTATATTGTTAAAAATGTAGAATATACAATAAGTGACAAATCTGCAGGCTGGGTTTATTATCCAACTTAACAGCTGTCGATTCAAGGTGCCGCACACAAAAATATTACAGTCCGGCAACAATACGGTTTTGTTTTTGTTTATAGTTTTTTTTACAAAATAAAATTTGTGATCTTCAAAAAGGTTATAAATTAAATTAAAGGATGAGAACATGTTTTGTTCCTTTTTGTGATTTGAAGAACAAAGATCAACCTAATAGGACCATGTTTTTAGTACCAAAGGTAATTTTGAAGGCAATACGAATGTATTTTTTTTTTATTTACAAAAATTTACTTTTTAAAGGAGCGAAAGCTGTTTGCACAATGGTTTGACGCGTTACCTAAAGTGCGTGAATTAAAATGTACTGATAAAGTGTGCTATTTACATTTTAAGCCGGATGAAGTTCTTAACACCTTTGACCACTTTATTAATGGCCGTACAATAAAAATAAAAAGAGACCGTCCCAGGTTAAAGCCAAATGCAATTCCTTGCTTAGAAATTACTACTAAAGAAGAATGGGTAAGTTGATTTTCTTAATTTGGATTGATGAAAATAGAAGTAACGCAACTGGTTTGTTTGGCTTAAAAATGAAATGCTCGCCCACTGTCGCTGTCTTTATAACAGCAGGGGCGTTGAATGGGAGTATAATGTGCTATAAAAAAACTATTAAACATTTTAGCAGACTCACATTTTGTATTAAGGCTTGCAAAAAATTCAAATAATACGTGATAGTATGATAGTGCGAATATAAAGCGTTATGAAATGAAAGTAATACGGTAAGAGATTTAACATTCCATAACACTCATTATCTTTAGAAATTTGTTTAAAAAATAAGATTTTTCATTGGGTCAGGTCTGCCATTTTTACAAAAGCAAATAATTAAACTGTCAAAGCCAGACCAAATTGGCTGCTTATTTTCTACATACATTTTTGATTTTACTTCAGGTGTAATGGTGTAAAAGCAAAATATAATGGTACGTTAGAAATATCATTAGAAATCTGTCTCACAAAATATTGAGACTTGATATGATAGTTTGAAACGCTCTTGAGCAATTAAAAAGTGGATCGACATATACATAAGTATGTATACGTATGTGTTTATTTACATTCTAGTTTAGTGTAACCTATGGTTTTTATTCTACATACATATGTATTATTTTGATTCCTTTATCTACCACTCGTACATTTAAAAATTTTGTTTTTTGTGATATGATGGCGGTTTGCGCTGTAAGCGTTGGGAGAGAGCTCATCCAGTTAATAATCAAAATAGACTTAAGATTCTGTGAATAAAAAATTATACTAATGATTGGGGTAGCTCTTATCAAGGCAGCTTTAACAGGTGGTGGCAGAATTACAATAAATACAACACCAAAAAACATCGCATGTATTTTGTTTACAGAAGTTACGAAAAGTTGTAAACATTTTCTTTTACTTTTGTTTGAAAGATCAAGAAAGTCTACGTGTTTTTCACGAATGTACACAAAGGAAAGGAAAGACAGCTGTTCTTATATGAAATTAAGCTCGTTCACTTCTGTGCAGAAAGAACTTAAAAACGATATATACTGCCTGGCCCACTATGTCACTTGACATCGCTCGCTCGCATAAATACATTTGAAACAAAAGCAAATTGTAAAATGTTGTTTTTGGTATGCATGTATTTAAGCGAGCGATCGATGTTGCGTAACATAGTGGGCCAGGGCGATAATTTTTCAAAATCGTTGCATTAGTACGGCTACAAAAAACAACAAAGCTTGCGATCGAACAGACCATATTTTACTTATAAAAAAGCTTAATTATAACAAACTTTTTAAAATCAGCACGCAAGTTAATATACTCTTATTGAAATGATCGATCGTAATTCGTCTCTTTTGGAGGTCTTAATTCTAGTATCGAAACTATTACCTCAAGTGTCCCTCAGGGCTCTGTTTTAGGGCCTATAGTTTTTCTTATGAACTTAAATAACTGCACTCCTCTTATTTTTAAACCGTTTGTTTTCGGTGATGAAATTTAAATTTGAGCTCTAAATCGATTACCGATCCTATTTCTATTCTTAAAAATCAGTTGAAAAACATCTCTGACGGATAAAATTCAATGATTTTAAAATCAATGTATGTAAAATAAAAGCCTTATTTTTCCATTTGCCAAACCAGCATTTCACCTGTCCTAGAACTATTATTGGAAATCAATTGATACATTTTGTTGATTCTTTAAAGTGTTTAGGACTTGTAATTGATTCCAAACTCAACTATATGCCAATTCGTTCGAATTCGATTGACTCATGTCCTATTTATGTCCAAGTTGAATTATGGACTAGCAGTCTATTCGGGCACTTTGTTTGGTAATATTAGAATACTTGAGAGTCCTTTTAGGAATATAGTTAAAATAGCTTTCATCGTGAAAGGTTTTCTGAAATTCTTCCTATGTTGTTGGGTTGCATTAAATTTTAAGGGTTGTATTAAATTTAAGGTTGAATGTGAACCACACCTAAACGTCAAGTTTTTTTCTGCACTTCATTTGATATTTCTCAATTTTATTTGACAACTCAATTTCAACCATAGAAAGATAAACAATCGAGCAACGCGTTAAAGTTTTTTCAGGCTTATTATGAAAATGGGCGTTCAAATCAAAATGCGAATCGTGATTTTTCGGTGAATTTAATCCTCCAAATATGCGTACAATCGGAAAAACGGGTATAAATTAGCAGATGTGAAAACACCAGTGCAAGTTCGTACACCTCGTTCTGCAGAAAATATTGCTGCTTTTCACGATAGTGTGGTTGAAGAGCCGTCCACCTCAACTCGTTGTCGTGACCAACAATTGCACCTCTCACGTTCTTCGTTGATGAAGATTATGCATAAAGACTTGCATTTACACGCTTACAAGGTGCAAATGACTCAAGATCTAAAGCCTCTTGACCATTCCAAGCGTCGTTAGAATGGTGGCATGAAATGGCAACAGTGGATTAGGAATTTTCGAAGAAAATCATCTTCAGTGATGAAGCACATTTTCACCTCAGTGAATTCGTTAATAACCAGAATTGCCGCATTTGGGCGAGTGATAATCCAAGTGCGATTGTCGAAAAACCAATGCACCCACGACGAGTGGCTTTTTGGTGCGGTTTATAGGCTGGCGGCATCAACGGGCCGTATATTTTCCCAAAACGGGGCCTGTCAAGCAATTTGTAGTGTTGTGTAGCGTATTAATAAAAGCATGTTGAATAGTATATTAATAAAGTCGCGTTAATCGTTAATTTTTTATATCTTGGACCAGTACTTAGGGGATGACCCCTACATATACAGTGCATTGTACCAGTACTAGGAAAATAGGTTGTGTGGAGGAGGAAAGACTACTCATTACACAGGCGAAGCGTACGGCTGAAAAACGAATTCTCGCTGTAATGCGTAGTACGATTCCCCGGGCAATCGACCTCAAATGGATGAGCTCTGGTCGATGAACGCTTCCTACGTAAAAATGTGCGAGTTTCGGGAACAAGATCCCTAATCTCGTCAAGGTAAAATCCGTTGTAGTAACGACAGAACAGAGTAACCCCACACTGCGTCGATGCTCTAGTCAGTCAATAGAGTTGGATACCGTACTGTCGCCGATGAGCTTCTTCGGCCTCTCCTGCACACCGTCGAGTAACCCCAAAATATACTTTGAGGCGCCGGCCCAAACATGAGAGTTGAATTCCATTTTCGGTCGAATGTAGGTAGTATAAATAGTAAGGAGTGCGGATGGAGTGAAGTACATCTTACACCGTTTCAAAAACCCGAAGCACTTGAAGGCTTCTTTAGAGACATGAAAAATGTGTTCAGTCAAGAGCATCCGATTTCTCAATATTTATACCATCCATGAGTAAAGACGAAGCAGTATTTGCGGTCGCTTGCTTGTATGTTAATAAACAGCATTGGGTCTTACGAGCGTTGAAGGTGACCCTGTTATTACGACCCCATTCGGAGATTAATAGTAGATCACTATTCAGTGAATCGTTCATATTTAGCCTCTTGGCAGCTATTTTTGATAGACTGGGCCTAAACTAAAAGAGTACGAGTGGCAAATGCTGATGTTATCTGCGACAGAGTGGATAGGGTTGGAAGTTTGATATAGAAGGCTGTTGGAGAAAATAATAAATAGGGTAACAGAAAGAACGGAGCCTTGCGGTACCCCTGAATTAATCTTGAACTCGTTTGATGAGATCCCATCTATAACAACTCGTATAGTGCGGTCTCTGAGAAAGCTCGGTGTAAACCGAGAAAAGTCATCACCGACACCAAAAGTAGTAAATTTTGCCAGTAGTGCAGCATGCCACACTCTGTCAAACGCGTTGGAAATATCCAGAGACACCACCTTACTTTCACCGAAATGAAGGATTGATTGATGAAGATTCTTGCGAAATCCATATTGGCGGTCACAAAGTAATTTATGCGACTCTAGATACCTCATAAGGTGATAGTTTACCATACTTTCCATTACTTACAAAATAAAAATTACAAACTTTAAAACCTAAACACAGACGTTTTGGTGCAGTCTGATATCTTAGAAAAACAAAGTGAAGTTTCGCGTATAATACTTTGTAAATTTGATCAAATATGAATCGTTTGCAAATTTCTAAATAATGACTAAATAGTCGACAAATTCAATTATTTAATAATGCCTACTAAAAATCATAAAAGTCTGATATAATATTTGGTAAAACAAATTGTAAATATGTTAGAAATTTTAGAAAATAGAAATTCTCATTGTTAGTATTTAAGCGAAGAATTTTTAAATAAGGTGAGAATTATAATTTTGAACTTCAGACAGAAAATACCTTTGTTTGATTTTCACCACAAGTTATTGTGAATGGTGTTCGCTATTGTGGGATGATAACGAACTTTTAATGGCTCGAACAGGAAGATATGGATGTGAACGATATGTGGTTTCAACAGTACGGTGCCACTTGCCACACAGCTAATGAAACAATGGCTCTTTTGCGCGACAAATTCAATGGTCGTGTTATCTAACGTGGTGGCGATATCGATTGGCCACCAATATCATGCGATTTGACACCGTTGAAGTTCTTTCTTTGCGGTTATTTAAAAGAAAAGGTATACGTCGATAAGCCAACAACAATTCAAGAGCTAAAGGATGAGATTATTAAGGACATAGAACCTCAATTATGCCTCAGTGTCATCGAAAATTTGGACCATCGGCCATCTTTTGGCCGATATTATCAAAATAAAAAGAAATGACAATAATTCCTAAATAATTTGTGTTTTATTCAAAATCAATATCGGCCCTTAAACTCTAGCTACCCTTTATAATACTCCATATAGGCTTCCAATGTATTGAAGTAAATAAATAAATAAAAAGAGAACCATTTTAAGATTTCTTTTTTTTAACTAAAAACTGAAGATATTTCGACAAAGTTTTCTGGCATCACTGCCGATAAGCGATATACAAAAATTGAAAATCTCTCTAAAATACGTAAATAAATTGCCCTCTCTCTTTGAAAATGTTTCAGCAAATCACATGTGTGGATGCTGTTCATCGTTTCCTGAAATCTTTATAATATGTCTTTGATAAAAATATTGGGTGATTCATCGTGAGTTTTGATTTTCAATAGGTTTTTTGTCAGATCAAGCGTGGCTTATATCAAACTATTTTGCCATTTTTGTTCAGTATCGTTTGGCAAGTCACCACGAAAAGACTCAGCACAAGTGCGTCTTCACATTGTTTGCTACGTCTGTACGTTTTGCTAGTCTGATATCACATCTTTGGATTATTTTCTTTGGAGATATATAAAGTATAAGGTGTACAGGAATAAGCCAGCTATGATTGACGTTTTGGCAGCCAATATTACTAGTATTATTCGTGAGAATAATATTAATATACGCTCGAACAAGTCGCCCGAAGTTGGACCTTCCAAACGGAAGTTTGATTTAAAATTTATATGTTTATTTTACTTTAGGTTAGAAGGTTTAACGGTCTATTAGCCATTGAAGAGCCATCCCACTTGGGTCCAAGTTGGTCCCGTTTTGTTACCTGAGAGGTATATGTATCCCAACAGATCTGCATATCTCTGGTCCAGCTCCGAATCAACCCGAAGATCGGATGAAAGTGTCCATTCCAAATACATCAGATTCCGATATTTCTGCCAAAACGTACATCACCGATCAACATAGATAAGAAAGAGGTGGACTAGATAGGCAGTACTCAACTCTCTTTACTTCCTCCTCGTCCCTACAAATTCTATAGAAATCATTAAATGGAAGATATAATCTTCTCGCATGCGGCTTATGTGGCAATGCACCTTCAGAACCGCCACTGTAAAAGACAACCTCCATCGGGACAGGCCCCTGAGGATAATAGTTTTCTTATTATCATGTCTGGACCATATCAGCCATGAAATAGGGCAGGTAACTTCACTAGATGATATGTCCTGTCCTTAAATGTTGACACTGTACCTATTTTTTACAGTGTTTAAGCGGGATCCCAAACATCTCGTCTATATTCCATTACTTTAACCGGACCCCGACCTTTGTCTGTTAAATAAAAAAATAAAAACAAAATTTGTGGGCACTTTACTGTATCCCTGTACTCAAAGCCTCGGATTCGAATGTCTCGCTATCTCTATTGGAGATATCCTCACAATCCTGTATGGTCGAAGATTCCAAAAGAATATATCAGAGGATTCTACCCTGCATCTCCGAATCTGTCTTCATATTGTTTTTTCCGGGTGTTACTCCCAACTCTCGAATTCCTCGAGTTCAATATACTTATGACCAAAGAATGAACAGTCTTCCGATACCCTCCATCCTTAAATCAAATCCGAATAGTTAGTGGTACTAGCGTAATATCCAGAACTTCCTTCTATTTACTACATCAAAAGCGGGTTCTGAAACAACATTCATAACATTCAAATTATTACAAAGCATGAATTCAAAATTTGACTGAAAACTGCGTTAGTATCAGAGCTGTCCCACACCACATGGTACGTATTTGCATTTGACACTATAATTATCGGCTGGTTCCTCTCTTCAGCCATTTGTACGATCTCGAGACATCGGTCTCCCAGGCGCCCTCGGTAGCAGGATTTGGCTTAGCGTACTCAGGGTACTCTGCTTTCTAGGGCATACAGGGAGTCCTTGGTTTGTTATAGCAAATAAAACTCTAGAAAGCCGTATGACTTATGGTGTGAGTCACTTCCAAAACCCTAATTAAGGGCTAATTGGCAGAGCGGGGATCAGCAAAGGCTCCAGGGAGGTTCTGCTTGCAGATCATCTCGGCGCGGATAATGGTTCAAGCGCCTACCATAGCTGAAACGTTATGGTTTCCGAAAAGTGCGGGAAGGGGAATTCCCCTTCCCTGATAACTATGGGCATGCCGGCTTTCGGGGGCTAATAACCCCCGGGGTGCTGTTGTATTGCAACAGATACCTGTAATGTAAAGAACCAGGAGTGATGGTTCGACGGGTGAGCTGGTTAAGGGCTGATGCTCTTAGTAGGCACCGGGGTACCAATTCATTAAGCCTTGTCTTCCATTGACTGCTGGGAAATGGCATAGAGGAGGGATTAGGAGGCCCGAACTCTTCAGCAAGGGATTTGTCTATATGGCTACAAGATTATGGCAAAAAATTGTGTGAGCCGTGCTAGTCATACGGGTGCGCTGGTGAATCCTGAATAGTTTACCCCATGGAGTTGGTCCATCCTCAGGCAGGTGTTGATGTAAATCTATTTCGTAACCTGTCTCCTAGGCAGACGTCACTGTATTTATATTACCTAACGATGCATTACACGATGTTTGATAGATTCTTGGTAGTGTTAATGAATCATAGACTTGTCAGTTTAAGCCTAATGATCTTGCGACGTAAAAATTAATATTAATATCTAAATTCTTAACAAATAATTTATATACTCCTTTTACTACCACATACATATTTATCATTATATTTCAGCTTTCGCGTCGCGCAAAAAGCCGTGTACCTAACCAATCCAAAAGTGTTAAAATAACTGAAAATGATGGACAAAATTTAAAACAAACCTTAAATATTAAGGACTCTCAAGAACGCAATGAGCCATTAAATATTTACGTTGAAGTAATAGAGAGCGAAGAAGAAAGTGGAATCAGTAGCGTGCCAAATTTTGAAGAGAAGGAACCACCAACAACTGAGAAGTTCTACAATACAGAAATAGAAGATGCGCTTACAAAAGAAACTAATAAGAAGCCCATTGGAACAACCTCTGCAACAAATGACGTAATTAGCAAAGATTCAAAAACGACGGAGCTGCAAAATTTGTTTAATTTTCTTTATGAAAACATTTACGAAATATTAATGCCGAACACACTATGGGGTATACATCGCTGTCCACAGCGCTCTTTTGTATGTTTTTCTTACGTGGATGCCTTGAAGATGCAGCTAATAAAAATGCTCACAATTAGAAATGATGGCTCAATACAGCTGCTTGTTGATGGTAGTAAAAAAGTTTTGCGTTTAGTGCGGGATGTGGACGATTTGGATAGCTTGTCTATACTCCTAAATAAAATGGATGTGGGACATTTGTGTTTTGGAAAGTCAACGAATATAAATTGCGATTTCATTGTGGAACCGAATGATGACAACTGCTGGTTTACTGACGACAATGAGCAGGTGTTTTTATGTAAATTTTGTTTGCCACAAAATTAAGCTGAAAATGTATTGAAAAATAAAAAAAAATACGAGTATAGCCCTAATTGAACAAAAAACAATGAGTTGTTATAGTTTTTTACATCTTATTTTATTATTTTAAAATTATTATAAAATTCTTTTATGCACTTATGTATGTATATCATTTGTATGTTGAATAATTGATTTTAAAGAAATTCACTTACAACTTTACTTAAAATAAAACAACCAAAGAAATTATACAGCCGTAAATAACACAGAGAGTAATTCCTTTTTGGAAACGGAAGACAATACTTTTTTCGTTCTTCAGAAAATGAAAAACTAAAAGTATTTTAATTGAAACTATTAATTCATAACCAAAAAGTAAACTGAGATGAAACAAAACAAAACAAAACAAAAATGTGAAATTATATTTATCTCTTTCGTTTTTGCATTCCACACTTTGTGCTTTTTTTTCGTAACCCTGCCATTACACAGGAAAGTAGTTTCATGAGTTTTCAATATACGTACTACCAGCATGCATTAACGTCTACATGGTGGCAGCACTAGAGCAAAATTCCAACAATACAACAAAAACAGGCATACGGTAAGCTATGCTTGTCAAAAATCTCCGTCACTTTTTTCACAAATACAAACTATCAAAGTACCTTTTCACAATTACAAATTGTTTTTATTTAAATTATCTTAATGTTCACAAAATAATTCTTAAATGTTTAATTCAGAAAAATCACTGAATTCACTTACAAAAATGTAAACAATACATATCGTTAGTCTCATGTAGAAAGGCCCTAACTCGTGTTTTCCCTGAATTGAGCTCTTTTAGGGACTCTACTACGTTTTATACAAGTACACTATGTCAAAAAGATTTTTATTATGTATATAATTTCATACATATCGCTCTTACAAGCAATTAAACAAAAAAAGTTACTTTTATATGTAATTATTTATACGGTTTCCATTACGATTTTTCCTTCTCCTGTAAAATTGCAATTATTTTTGTTAAGGCCTTTCTACATGAGACCAACAATATGACGTATGTGGCTTACTGTATTGCCAGTAGCAAAAAACTGTCACATGCCGTAGCGCTGCCACCTTGTAGATGTTAATGCACCTTGCGTACTATCTAGCGTTTAAGACCCTGATACATTATCCCACACGGTCGTACGAAATTTTGACAGAGCGTGAGAGAGAAAGCTTTACTGTCTCAGTAAAGTTCGCTTCAAAATAAGTGCTACTCTTTTTTTGCGGCCATTAGTAATCACAGTATTTGTGCTTTCTGACTATTTTAGCGATTTTATCACTATTTTTATTTCTAATTAGTGATTTTTATTGAACTAGGTTAGTGAGCAATGCTGTCAATGGCACAACATTAACGCTTTTATGATGAAACAGAATACGTCCGCAACTTCAAGCAAAAACGACTCTCAGAGAAAACAGACGCATAATTGAAACGACGGCTGCAACTTCACAAACTGTCATTTAATGTTCTTTTTTGTTAGGTAAAAAAGTTTATTTTTATATTTATTTTTCTTCGCGTTAAAGCTTTTGAAGCTTTGATTTTGTTTAAAAAATGTGTGAAATTTACTAAAAGTGTGGTAATATTGTGGAAAGCTTTTCTGCTTCAAAGTGAGAGCATAAGAGAAATCGCTGCCAAAATAAAATAGATTTTATTTGACGAAAGCATTCTTTGGCGTTATTTTATGCCAAATTGTATGGAGAAAATCGTCATGCCCTAGTCATTTTATTAGTAACTTACTACAGCGTGAAATCAAAGCCTTAAAAAATTAAATTTGAAGCACTTACACGTACACACATAAAACTATAGTTATATATAGAGCTATAGCTTCAAACTTCTGCTGCGACCCGCGTTGTCAACTTTGAAATTTTAAAACGCACCAAAATGAAGAAAAAGCGCTTTATTTCAGCGCACCAAGCTTAGAATTTTTTTTTCTTTTTTAAAAACCCATTTTGTGCTATAAAAAGTATAATATTTTTACATTAAAAAACGATAATAAAACAAGCTTTTAAGCAGCTATTAAACGATCAAACCATCAAATTCGTTCAATAGCTAGAACTCGTTTTTGTCAAACTTGGCCTATAGTGCGATCAATTGAGCTGATTTCTCGACGAGGTAGCCCAATAAAAAGGGAGTTAAATCGAGCAACCGCGGTGACCATGGGATGCCCCCAAATCGACTGATCACTTTTTGGGGCAAGTTTATCGAAGCTCTGGCTGTGTGCAGTCACCTCATCCCGTTGACACCACGTGTGTGAAGAGTAAACGATGGATGAGCTCGCCTGCTTGGCAAACAGAATTCCATAATCACGCGTCGATAATTTTTACCATTGACATTCGTCGAATGGCTTTGAGAATTTAAAAAAAGATGGTCCAATTATTTCATGTATGGGCAAGGCACAAAAAACAGTTACCCTGAAGTAATGTAATTGTTTTTGATATTTCAATCGAGGCTTGCGGGTTCTTGAAGATCAGCGGCAGTTTTGCTTGTTGAATGACCGTTTAAGTAAAAGTGAGCCCCATAGCTGCAAAAAATTGGGATTTACAGTGCAAAAGCCCTCCAACATCGTTTCGAAAAACCCAAGTCGCTTTCTTTCAGTTCTTGAACGGGTTGACTTTTAAAAAGATGGAACTTTACATTATTTTTTCTGTGAAAAATGTGTTTCGTGCGATTTTGTTCAATGAGGAATGAAGTACATTATTAAACAAAATTGCCGTATTTGGGCTGAAGAGCAACCCAAAGAGTAGCAAGAGCCACCGTTATTTCCATTGAAAACAACTGTAATACTCGTAGTGTGGTGTATGAGCTGGTAGAATCATTGCGCCATATTTCTTCAAAAATGAGACGAATCAGAATGTTACCAGCTGAAGTAAAGTGTGTAATTATTTTTCTACTGTTCTTTAATCAAAAGTTATTGATCACAGCAATTAGTATTGAAATAAAAAATTCTACTTAATTTAAGAAAGCATAAAAAAAATTTGGTTCAATAGTATATATTTGCAAATACTCGTCACAAGAACTTATTAAAAATGTTTTCATTCTGGAAAACTGTTTAGCTTTTCGTTTTCTGATGAACCAAAAAATCGTTTGAATTCCGTTTCCGAACAGAATTGAACTCTGTGACATGACTGATAAATACAAATATTATTAACATAAAATATTTTACGAATGTACAAATGTAGATATATTGGCATTTATTTAAAATCTAAATGAGGAGATCCATTCACATCACAGTCATCAATTTTTTTATATAAATGTTTTGCTTTGTTTTTGTTTTAATTTACAGTGGTGATCACGAGGCTAGGACATTTCGTGTTTCATATTTTCAGAGGTGTTATCTATATCAAAAAAGTGAAATCTTATTTGGAAGTATTTATCTCTCTGTATGACAGTTGTGAAAAAAATTTACATCAGCACCTGCCTTGCGGCCTTATCTGATGATGGACCAGTTCCACGGAGTGAATTATTCACGATTCACCAGCGCCCCCGTGTGGCTTACCAGGCTCACACAGGTAGCAATTCTTGTCATATGATTGCGGTCATATGAACAACTTCTTGTTGAGGAGTTCGGGCTTTCTAATCCCTCATGTATGCAATTTCCCAGCAATCAATGGAAGACAAGGCTTAATGAGTTGGTAGGCCGAAGCCCACTAGCAGCATCAGCCCTTAAACCAACTCACCCGTCAACCATTACCACTGGTTCCTTACAGTACAGGTATCTGTTGTAAAGGCAACATACCCTCGGGAGTTTGTTAGTCCCTGAAAAACGCCACGCCAAGCAATTATCAAGGATACTAACACGTCCTTCCTGCGTTTTAGGTTTCAACCACAGCCAGAAGGTTTCAGCCAAGGTAGGCACCTCAACCATGATCGGCCTGGGTCGAACCGCAAGCAGAACTGCCAAGGGGCCATGCTGATCCCCGTTCTGCCAATTTATACCCTTGGTAAGGGTTTCGGAAGCCAACACAACATAAGTCATGCGGCTTCCTAGAGTTTTATTTGCTACAACAAACGAGGGGCCCCTTCCCCTCTATACCCGAAAAACAGAGTGCCCAAGTTAGGAATACGCCAAGGAAAACCTATTCCCCGGGGGGCTTTCTCCGTATAACAGGAGGATTAGCTTTAGAAATGAGCAGGCTGGATCCACGGCTATGTTCTTTATACTATGTGAGTGGGTGGTTAAATTTTAAGGGCCGATGTTGAATGTTAACCACACCTGAGCGTCAAGTTTTCTTCCTGCGTTTCATTAGGCATCTCTCAATTTCAGACTAATTCAATTTGAATCATGGAAAGATACACAATCAGGCAATACATTAAGTTATTAAACTTATTATGGAAACGGACGTTCAAATCAAAATGCATATGCTACACTTTGTGATTTTTTCGGTAAATTTAATTGTCCAAAGGTGCGCACAATCAGAAAAATCGTGCAACAATTTGAGCAAATCGGGTCTGTAGGAGAAGTGAAAATACAAGTGCATGCTCGTACAGCTCGTTCTGCAGAAATTATTGCTGCTGTTCGTGATAGAGTGGCTGAAGAGCCGTCCACCTCAACTCGACGTCGTGCCCAACAGTTGCACCTCTCGTACTCGTCGCTGATGAACATTACACGTAAAGACTTGCATTTACACTCACGCTTACTAGACTTAAGACCTAAAGCCTCTTGGACATTCCAAGCGTTGTCAATAGTCAGCATACGAGTAGAGCCAAGAAATGGCAACGCTGGATGATACATTTTCGAAGAAAATCATTTTCAATGAGTGAATTCATCAATAAGGGGAATTGCCTCATTTATGCGAATGATAATCCAAGATTAATTGTCGAAAAATCAATGTATACACAAAGAGTGACTGTTTGGTGCGGTTTATGGGCTGGCGGCATCATCGGACCGTATTTTTCAAAATGAGGCCGGTCAGCAGTTATTGTGACTATAATTCCTAAATAATTTGTGTTTTATCAAAATCAACATCGATACTTAAAATTTAACACTTTTGTGCGCTTCATATGTAACTAATGACAATTGGGGCCATTGCATCTATTGTAATACGGGGCGAGCTACAATTTGCGGGGTGGTAAAGAGAGCACACAGTGTCGGATAAGTACTCCCTTATAGATATAGAGCGCTGTACTAAGAGTAGTGCTTCAACTAGTTGGAGGTTGTAAAAATAATGGTTTGAGAGTGAATCCTCAGAAAACGGAGCTTGTTCACTTCACTCGGAGATACAAGATCTCATGGTTCGCTTTACCAACCGTAAGGGTGGTTGAGTTCAAATTGTCAGATAGTGTGAACACTGGTGATTGCTACTTCCTTTATCACACCATCGAAAGCACACTTTACAATGCTGACTGGACTGATTACCGGCTGACCTCATGGTGAGAGAAATTGTTATGAATTCGGCGACAGGCTAAGGGCAAGCGGGATGTGGAAAGGGGTTACAGACATGTTAAGAATAGTACACCACCCGGTCGAAGGTGTCGGTTTATATAGTTAAGAGGACAATCTCAAGATTGTCCTGGGTGAATCCAAGTCTGACTTGTAGTTGATGCAAGTATATTTATCCCGCTGTAAGATAACATGATTAGCTTTAGGCTGCGAAATGAGCAGGCAGAATTCCTTTTCATAACTAGGGCAGTTAACTAGTTGAAGCACTACAGTGTATACGGGGAGAAGATCCGAATTTATAATGGTAGTAAGGCTGCATTGAATGCACTAGCGTAGGTCTATAGAACGTCCAGGTTGGCTCGTGAAGTCAGGTAGCTCTTAATGAAATATAGAGATATTCGAACCTGGAGTTTTCTTAAGATCGGGATGCATAAGACTAAGTAGCAACAAAAGGATATGGACGGGATGGTAGGTATCCCGCTTAAAGGATGTAGAAGCCAAGTACAGTGTCAGCTTTTGGGGATTGCACAAGACAGATGGTCTAGTAAGATTACCGTCTGATATAGAGTCTGGCATAATACAGGTAAGATAAAAGGAGGATCTTAAGGTCAGCCCCGACGAAGATTGCGTAGTACGGGGGCCATTCTGGCGAAACATATGAATGCATGCAAGCAGACTAAAACTTTCATTTAACGATTTCCGTAGAAATCTCAGGAATGAAGAGGACAAAGAGATAGTTGAGTACTTCCTATACCGCTCGCAAGCTCTTGGTTATACAATGGCGTTGTATCTGGGCAGACTGGTACTGCATCATTTGACAAAGGTGTTAAAATACATTATACGTGGACTGAATTCTTTAATCCGATCCTCAGGTTGCGTGCAAACTGAATTGGTGGGTAATACGGAGATCTGTTTAGAAACATATTATTCTATCTAAAATATAAATTACAGGATGGCTGACGAATCGTGCTGCAAAACGAAATGTAATAACTTCATTACGACGTTGAATTAGTTTTTTTTTACCCAGAACTGCGCCGAAGACATATCCGCTTTAATAGCATTTAGTTCCAGCAAGATGGAGCAATTGCACATATAGCCAGACGGGCTATGACGCAACTTGAACGAAAACTCCTAACTATACTTTCTACAGACTCTCAAAGTCAGACTGCGGACTTTTTTGATCGGGTTATGTCAAGCATTCCGACTTCAAGCCGCAAAACAACAATTTTCTAATCAGGTGTCGCATCGTATGCATTGATGAGCATGGATGTTATTTATGGTGCATCATCTTCAAAATCAATTACTCGTGGTTATATAAAATTACACTAAATTTATAACACAAAATGTGTCGTTGACGACGAGAATTCAGCAGCCCCCGTGTGGCTTTTTTTACTTTGGACCAGTACTCAGGGGATGACCCCTACATATGCAGTGCATTGTACCAGAACTAGGAAAATAGGTCGTGACGAGAGGGAAACAGGAAGTAGTGTTAGCATTTGACTTGAACTTTTCAACGTTATAGCAGACAGGCAACTCGTTCCACAGGCAAAGCGTACGGCTGAAAAACAAATTCTCTCTGTAATTCTCCGGGCAATCGAGCTCAACTCTGGATGATGAACGTGTGTTATGTATAAATGTGCGAGTTTCGGGAACAAAATCCTTAATTTTGCCAGAGCAAAATCCTTTGTAACGATAGAAACGAGTAACGCACCCTACACTGCGTCGGTGCTCCAGAGTTGGATACCCTACTGTCACTGATAAGCTTCTTTGCCTTTTCCTGCACGCGGTCGAGTATCCCCAACATATACTTTGAGGCACCGGCCTAAACATGAGAGTTGTATCCCATTTTTGATCGGATATAGTTTGTATAAATAGTAAGGAGATCGGAGGTAGTGAAGTACATCTTACGCCGTTTCAAAAAGGCACTTGAATGCTTCTTTAGAGACATGAAAAATGTGTTCAGTCCAGCGAACATCACACTGTATCTTCATTCCAAGAACATCAAGAGCATCCGATTCCTCATTATTTATACCATACATGAGTACACATGAAGCAGCACTTGTGGTCGCTTGTTTGGGTGTGGCTTGCAATACTCACACAGGTCGCAATTGCTGTCATAGGGTAGTACCCACGTACTACTACAAACCATTTGCTGAAAAGCTTGGGGCTTCTCTATGCAATTTCCCAGGCAGTTGATAGAAGACAAAGCTTAATGAGTGGGAAGAAGCTCATTTAGAGCATCAGCCTTTAACCAGCTCACAACACACGTCTAACCATCATTACTGATTCATTAAACTACAAGTATCTATTGCAAGACAGCAGCACCTCAGGGGTTAGCTCCCGAAAATCGGCATGCACCATAGTTATTAAAAGAAAATATTAATTTCCGTTGCTGCGTTTTTAGGTTCAAACCACAACCAGAACATTTCAGCAATATGCTACAACAAATGCATATCATGCCCCGCGGCGGAGTGCCTTGGTGAGCCATCCTGTATATATAAAATTAAAAACGATGTACAGGTAACAATACGCGATCTCTTAGGGGCAGCAAGAAACAATAACTGAAAAGTGATTGATTAAAAATGCAAAAATAACACATTTCCATGATATTATGTGTACCGTGCGTACTTAGTGTGCTAACCTAATGATCACCACTGTATGTGTATGTCTTAATTACATAGTTCTTCTGTTCGCTAATGCAGTAATGCCTGAACTAATTTTTTAATTTTTGTTTGTTAGTGTAAATGCATGAGTTTTATTGTTAATTTTTTAAATTTTGTTGTGTGGGGGTAATATGGAGGGGTGTTCTAATGCACACGTTTGTTTTATGGCATAAATTGCGGATGGCGTTATCACTTGTTTAACAAATTCGTCACTACTTATATTCTAAATAATTTTACGCTAATAGTTTTATAGTATTTTCTCTTTTTTTCTTTAAATGTAGATGAGTTGCTGAGTTTTCTTGTCTTTAAACTACTTAATTTTTTTGTAACTAACTTTTGTTCGGTTTGTTTTTTAATTGGAATTGAGTATTAAATGTTTTTCATTATGTTTACTAATTTCTATTCTATATATATATTCGCTACAAAGTACAAACAATTCTTTTCTAACTTATTTTATTTCTATGACTTTTTAATAATTATTCTGTGTGTAATTTTTCTCATGTAACAAACAATTTACTATATTATTAATTTACTTATTATTCGTTAAGAATTTATTATTAATTACAAATATTTTAACAATTTTTAGGATTTTTATTGCATGTAAGAGTATTTAATTGAAAAATTAATTTTTTTAAACTAATCGTATTGGCCCCACTGTTATAGTTTCGCTAACTGCCGGAAATTTAATTAATAACTCACAAGCAATAACTGCCCAAGTTGAAAATCATTAAAAAAAATACAATTTCAACATTCAAAAATGTTTTTATGCATTTTTATACGATTTAATTATGAAGCAAATTCTTTTCTAAGTTGTCATTCGTAAAAGCACGTTAAAAAGTACTTTATCTGTAATTAAAATAAAGACGTAAAAGTATAATATATATTGTTAAGAATATTTTGTCACATCTAATCCAGTGTGCAGCAGTTGATCTGCTTGTTAAAAATGTATAAAACACATTCACACAACCAAACAAACATACATGATTTAGTGCCAATTTCACGATAACGAAGCTGTTTGTACGTTCGCACAATTACATTTAAAACAAAAGCAATATTCAAAATTTTGTTATTGTTTTAAATGTAATTGTGCAAACGAACACTCAGCTTCGTTATCGTGAAATTGGCACTTAAAGTACGTAAAATTCCAAGTAAATCAACTATACAAATGATGTTGTTGTTTTTCTCGTATTCTTGGTATTCGTTTTATTGTTGTTGTTACTTGCTTATTGTTCGCAAGCATGTGCATGTGCGAAAGAAATACATTTGTACATTTGAGGAACTAGAAAATTCATATTGTTTGTAGAAACTAATAAAGACGTATAAATAGCAGGCATTTCGGCAGCAAGCAGTCAGTTTACTTTTAAGCTTTGTGCAAGAAAGTCATGTCAGAAAGTAAGCAAATCTAGTGTTTTAATACACAGTAGTACTAAGTGTAAATAAAGTCGCGAATTATTTAAGTACTGTATAACGAACAAGTGTGAGTGTCATTATTTCATTTACATTTGCAGAATCCGCAAAAGCGTTTTTAGAAGCAAAAACTAACAATATGTTAAAAAGCCCGTTTTATTCGATATTCGAAAAATTACACATTAAAAAAAAAACGGTTGCAGAAACACTCAAAAAAACTGGTCGCATAATAACCTTTCGATCACCCTACACCTTACGTACTGTCATTCTCCAATCTTCCTATATTATTCCATTAATTTCAAAAATTTCCAAAGTCTACTGATGATAAGGGTAGCTCCTATGAAAAGTCGGCATATGGACAGCTGGGAAACATTGAAAATGAGCTGTTTATAATTTTTTGAAACACAAAAAATTAAAAATTTAAACAAATCTTATTTTACTTCCCACAAAATTGATTTTTCCACAAATTTCAATTTTGTTAACCTATAACTAGGCACCAATAAGCCGCAGAACCCTTTTTAAATACTTTCTTTAAAGAACAGTTATCTATAATATGCCTTTTATTATCTGATTTGGTTCAAAAGTTTTGATTTTTGCAACGAAAAAGCTCAAATGGCGCCACTGTACGACATCGCCATTCGCAATACTACACGGACTGAAAAATCCCGGGACTAACACATAGATGGCGCTAGTTTTATTACAGTCACATTTTTTCAGTTAATACTAACCTTCAAAAGACAACTGTTAAAATTTCATGATATTCTATTCATTAGTTTGTGAGTTATTGTGCTAAGAGTGACGCTAGTTTTGTTATTTTCAAAGCAATGGACCAAAAACAATCTCGTGATGGGGGAAAAATACCGTTCCAGCAAAGCAATGGCTTGAAAAGTGTTATGGTGACTCAATAAAACGCTGATTTGCTGACTTCACACGTGGTCGTAGAGACATCGATGATGCAGAATACAGTAGATGTATAAATGAGGCGGTAACACCAGAAAACATAAAGAAATCCACAAAATCGTTTTGAATGCTCGAAAAGTGAAGTTGCGTGATATCGTAAAGATATCAAATGAACGTGCTGGCTATATATTGCATCAGCATTTTAAAGTGGGTGCCGCGTTTGCTTACTGTTGACCAAAAACGAGAACGTGTTGATGATTCTGAGCAGTGTTTGGCCATCTTTAAACGTAACAAACTGGAATTTTTTTACGTCGCTATATGACAATGAATGAAACAAGGATCCATCACTTCACTACGGAATCAAAACGATCCTTATCTGAGCGAACAGCAACTGGTGAACCTTATCCAAAGCGCCTGAAGGCATAACAATCGGCTGGAAAGGTTATGGCCTCGGTATTTTGGGTGGTGCGTGGTGTAATATTCATCGACTATCTTGAGATAGAAAATACAATTAATAGTGAATATTCTATAGCGTTGTTGGAGCGTATGAAGGCCGAAATTGCAAAGAAACGACTGCATATGGCAAAGAAAAAATTATGTTTGATCAAGACAACGCACCATGTCACAAGTCAATCAAAACTACATGAATTGAACTTCGAATTGTCTCCACATCCACCGTATACGCCAGATTTGGCTCCCAGCGACGACTGGCTGTTCGCAGACCTGAAAAAAATGCTTGCCAGTAAGAAATGAAGACACGCCTGAAGAGGTTATCGCTGAAACTGAGGCCTATTTTGAGGCAATAGATAAATCGTTCTACAAAAGCGGTATTCAAATATTACAGCGGCGCTAGAATGATTGCGTTGCTCTTGATGGAGATTACGTTGATGAATAAAGCTAAGTTTGAATAAAAACAAGTAAGAGTGTGGTATATTTGGCTGGGCCGCATCTAAAATACCCCTAAGGATAGTCACGTATATGTATAGTATATATTACAAATTTGAACTAAATATGCTCCGATATATATGGACCGATATCGGAGAAAAAATATTTTTGCCTTGTATCATCATTCCAAAAAAGAAATCTTTCATGAACATTTTCATGGAAAAATTGTTTAAGCTATATCTCGGTTATATATGAACCGATATCGGAATTTTCTATTTTCTGTATTTTAGTAACCTTCTTTTATAAAGAAAATTGCATTTCAGAAAAATCTTAACGGAAAAATCGGTTTAGGCTATATCTCGGGTATATATGGACCGATAACGTAAATTTTCATTTTCTAGATTTATATAACCTTTTATTACCAGAACTGTTTTTAAGCAAAAAAAGTTTTAAGTTGGCTTAGCGACACTTTCATGAAGAAACCCGGTCTAGGCTATATCTCGGGTATATATGGACCGATATTGAAAATTTTCATTTTCCATATTTATATAATCTTCTTTATTATCAGAACTGCTTTTAAGCAAAAAAAAAAAAATTTTAAGTTTGTTTACGCGACATTTTCATGAAAAACCCAGTTTAGGCTCTATCTCGGGTATATATGGACCGATATCGGAAATTTTCATTGTCTATATTTATATAACCTCATTTTACTACCAGGACTGCTTTTAAGCAAAAAAAAAAAAAAAATAATTTGACTTAAGGCCCTCATTCACTATCCTACACGATCGTACGATTCATTCACAGGAAACTGTTTCAAAAGTCTGGCCGACTTGAAAAAATTATTTCAAAATGGCGTTGTAGGCCACACTATTACACAAGTATGATTGAAATAATTTATATACACAATAAAAAACTCTTATTAACATAATACTTTTACATTACTTAAATTTTTTTCTTGAGGCATCAACAATATTCTTACATATATTTCACAATATATATCACACTGATCGCACAGAAACCATAATGTTTTGAAAAGTTTCATAAAATTTTTCAAATCACACGATTTGTCAAAAAGTCTGTTGCACGGTTGCATTTTTAATACTTTTTCAGCACACATGCTTTATTTTGTAGATCGCACGATCGTGTATGATATGCGACATTTTCATTAAAAAAACCGGTTTAGGCTATATCTCGGGTATATATGGACCGATATCTGGATTTTTTTTTTTTGCCTTTTATTCACCATGCTTAATAATTGTGTGAAATTCGAAGCAAAACAAACAACTTTTTTTTAATTTTCATACAAAATTGCAAAAAAAATTTTTTTTTCGGAATTTTGATTATATCTCAGCTACATGTGAACCGATGTTACCGAATTTCAATAGAAAAAAGCCCATGACTCGATGGGGTAATAGAATGGTGAAAGCAAAAGGTTTGTATGTCTAATGGTTTTCTCAGAAACGGTAATTCAACGACCGACAGACGGACGTCGCTTAATCGATTTTTCCATTAATTCTGATTCAGAAATTTCCATTAATTCTGATATACTTTATAGGGTCACAAATGAAAATTGTAGAAATTGCAAACGGAATCACAAACTTATCTATACGCTTAACATTTCCGTGAAGGGTATAAAAACTGTGCTTTCTTTGCCAGGCCCGGGACTTTTCAGCCCATGTGTTAAGTGCGTACTCGTATGTTTAGTTACCAATTGATTAGTTTAGCATACAAAAACAAAATATAGAGTTTTCCAATTAAATACTCTTCTTGTGTACATATGTATATGTGTATGTCGCACTAATTGCATTAAACACTACTTTCGTTAGGGGCTAGGGACCTTGGCTTAGGACTAGAAGAACCATTTGCAATTGTTAACTCAGGTATATTTGTTGTGGTGGTATTGTTAGCGTTAGTTGTAGTAGTTGTATTAGTAAACAGTTTGACATTGTCACTGACCGTCGTCGCATATAACGGTTGTGTTGACATTACGGAAGGATATATACAGTTTTTTCTCTTGCCTCTACCCAGCGGCGAGTTGAAGGTGTTTTTGTGGCCATGTGTCGAGTGATGGTCCTGGTCGTTGCTGTACGATACATGATGTTTGATAAACAAATCGTTTGTGTTTGTAAATGCATCCTGGCGCAGAGGAAAGTGCGATTCTAAAACACCTTCTGGCAAATTGTAACAAATTGAATTGTTTTTATGGCTGGTCGTCACAGTGATAAAATCGATTGATGAATTGGCACTATAAAAGGTGGTTTCTTGTGAGCCGGTATTGTTAGTGTCCATATGATTGCTGCTGCAACGGGGACTATCACTACACTGGGTGCAACAAATTTTGTCACAAGTACGCACACGCACGTTGTCGTTAATAATGTTGCTATCGCTAAAGTTAAGCTTATGCGCTACACTCGGCTCGGTTAGTTGTTTGCTGGCTGATGCCACAACTTCATCAAGTTGATCCGCTGACTTTGAATTTTGTCGGCGGTGGCCCTGAATAGTAGTAGTAGTAGTAGAAGAAGAAGAAGCAGGAGGTTTTATGACTTGTGCCAAAACAATATGACTATCTCCATTGGCCAAGGCATTGCTGGTACTATTAACTTTTCTAAAACTATTAGCCGATTCGAAACTGTCTTCTTCCTCACTGGAATCTTGTATGGTGGAGGCAAACACTGGCGGTGGCACAATCACTCTACCCATGCGTTTATATTGGTCTACATTGCGTTTGTCTTCGGCACAATTGGACAGATTTTCTATAAATTTCGGCGCTCTTCTGAGGACTGTGGGCGTGTGTAGCTGGGACTCAAAAACATCATTTATGTCGGCCACATTATTGCTGGCCATGTTGTGTAAATAATGATCTATGCTAGCAGTAAGGCTATTACGTACGCTATTACGTGATGATATACTGGAGATTTCCGAAAGAGTTTCCGGACTCGCTAGAGGCGCTAGGCCCCAGCATTCATCATTTTCGCCGCCATTGGTGGCATCTGAAGCTCTTCTAAGTGGCGGTATGGCCTGAGGTTTGGGTTTCTTTGCAATTTTGGCTGAATGTTGACGTTTTAGATTTCCTAAAGGTGCGGCAGTATCCTCAAAAGCCACACACTTTGTTTTTGTAGGCGGATGTAAAACCAATTCGTTTTGCTCTAATTTGGTCACCTCCATTACACATTTGATAGGACTTTTACGTGCAACCGTTGTAATGCTGCTCTCCATGGCACTTGATATGTCATATTGTATGCAACTGATTTGACTGCGACTCAAAACACTGCCTGCCAAAGAGGACGCCTTGCTGGAACTTACACTTTCGGGAAAGTGGGCATTTCTGTGACTCATTTGTGGACTGTGTAAATTTGTAAATGATGTTTCTAAGCAAACTCTCTGTTGCGGCATAGTGGACGAATTTGATGATGTCTGTAGATTAGTTTGGCTTAAACTGGGCCTCGAATCCATACTACCGTACGCTCCATTTGATTCAGAGCTCATGTGATTTGCACTGTGATGGAGTTGATGGTGTGTGTGGTGTAGTTCCGTATTTGAACAGTTGTAGTAACTGTGCACATCTTGATTGCTCCGATACAAATCGTTGGATGCAATAGAAAATGCATTCGATGCTTGGCGATGTGGCTTGCGAGGTCCACTTGTTGTCACAACCTGTAATTAGAAAAGAAAGGCAAGTGTGTTAAAAATATGAAATATATATATAAATATATATATATATATATATATATATATATATATATATATATATATATATATATATATATATATATATATATATATATATATATATATATATATATATATATATATATATATATATATATATATATATATATATATATATATATATATATATATATATATATATATATATATATATATATATATATATATATATATATATATATATATATTTAACCGTATGAACTTAAATAAGACGACCGCCTGCTTCAATGATCAACAACAGAATGAATGTTTCTTTATTTAATTGTCTTGCTTAAAGCTATGTGATAAAATAATGTGTGTACTTTACATGTATGTGTGAGTATGTATAACAGTAAAGATGATCAAGCATTAACGTTTACGAATGTGTATCAAATAGAGAACAGAACGACGTAAATGCTTAACCATAAATATGTAAAAGTAAATATGCTAAGAAACCTTGAAAAGAGATTTAAGAAGAATACAATATAATAATAATAATGTGTGCCTACGTGACTAGTCCAACGTACATTATGTCTATACAAATTCACAAAAACAGACCAAGCAATAAATAATGTGTTTATGTGTGTGTCCTGTGACACATGGTGGACGAAGGGAGGCCTGCCTTACGGGGAAGTATTGCTACAACTCGGCCATCCTGACACACGGGATCACCTGATCCCGCGGCGAAACAACACGATCCCGTCCTTTAAACCATGGACGGATATTAGCGATTGCCCATACACCCTGGTATGGGTTTCGCGATTGTTGAAAACCCTCAACATCCTCCAACAAATATCTACCATTCCTTAACACCTTTGCTACTCTATATGGCCCTTTAAACTTCGGAATAAGTTTCTTTGACACTCCTACATGTGAGTCAAAATTCCTAGCCATTACATAGTCACCCACTGTATATTCCGTACCCGCCTGCCTACGCTTATCAAAATATCGCTTATTATAATCCTGTAAAACCTTTTGCCTTCTCGATGCTTCTTGTCTTAGATTAGAGTGGTCAGCTTGTACGTTCTGTCCAATGCCATCAAGTACACATTCCCTCAATGAGTCCATTATGGGACCTCTTTGCCCCAGGCCGAACAACATCACGCTTGGGTGCTGGCCAATTGCCCTGTGAACAGTATTATTCAGAGTGTACTCTACTTTATCCAAAACTTAATCCCAGAATATGCCTTCCTCAGGTCGAACTAACTTCGCCAACATTGGGTCCAAACTCCGGTTAACCCTCTCTACCTGTCCGTTAGCCTGAGGGGACCCCGTCGTGACCTTAACATGCTGAACACCATTTTCCTTAAGAAAATCCTGGAACTCTGCTGAAGTAAACGCTGTTCCTCTGTCGCTCACAACGCATCTCGGCCGGCTGTAGGCCCTAAAATAATCCTTCAAATGTTTAATTACTTCTTTTGTCTTGGTAGTGTTTGTAGGGTAAAGTCTTACAAATTTAGTGGAAGCATCTATAACGACCAGAATGTGTTTTAAACTCCTTCCATTATCGACTGGCCCGTAATGATCGATGTGAATAACATCAAACGGGACTGCGGACTTGGGAATGTTGTTTAGAAAACCCTCCTCTTTTCCTTGTTTGTCCGAGTAAGCGATACACTTCAAACAGTTTTGCACGTGTTCGGAAGCTTTTTTACGTATATGTGGAAACCAGTAACTACCTGATATAACATTCACCATTTTGTCGACTCCTACATGCCCCATTTCGTCATGGTACTTGTAGAGCACGTGACTCTCCATCGCCTCCGGTACACAGAATAGTACCATATCATCCTTGTTCGTCTTCCTATATAGTATCCCATTTTTCATTTCGAACATTTTGCTCTGTTTTTTCTGAAGACTGTCTTTTATCTCCAGTAATTTAGGGTCCCTATTTTGGCAAATAACTAGGTTTTCCTCAAAACTATTACTTTCGATCGTCATCACATGTAAGCTTCTACTTAACGCGTCCACGTGTTGCATTCGCAACCCTGGTCTATGTTCCAGAACATAATCATAGTCCTGAAATTCCAGGCTCCACCTCGCTATCCTTGGGTTCATATCCTTCCGATTTAGTGTCATTGTTAATGAGTTACAGTCAGTTACTATCTTGAAAGTTTTTCCTTGTAGATAAGGTCTAAAACGCCTTAGAGCGTAAAGTACGGCTAGAGTTTCCAATTCGAAACTATGGTATTTTGCTTCCGAATCACTGGTTCTTTTTGAGTAATAAAATATGGGGTGCATTTTCCCGTCGTTCTTCTTTTGCAGCAATATGGCACCGAAGCCAATACTACTTGCGTCGCAATGCAGCTCCATTTCATCTTTAGGGTCATATAGGGCCAATATCGGAGCTTGCGTCAGTCTCTGTTTCAACGTTTCGAAAGCCTCTAGTTCCGCTGGTCCAAATACAAAACTTTTGTCTTTTCTTGTTAAATCTGTTAGCGGTTTCGCAATTGTAGAAAAATCCTTAATAAACCTTCTAAAGTATGATGTCAATCCAAGAAAACTACGTACCGAGTGTACACTTGACGGGACAGGAAAATTCTCCACAGCCTGTAACCCTGCTTTATCCGCCCTGATTCCGTTTCCATCGATCTCATAGCCTAGATATTTAACATTAGTCCTTAAGAACTCGCACTTGTCCAATCGCAGCTCCAATTTATTTTTAACCAAACGCTTAAAAACATCGCCTAGAACCTTAAAATGTTCCTCAACATCCTTAGTCGCTATCATTATGTCATCCATGTAAACAATTAGCCTGCCATCTTTAACCATGTCCGCAAATATCTTATTGACAAAACGCTGGAAAACAGATGGAGCATTCTTCAACCCAAACGGCATTCTCAAAAACTCATATTGCCCCAACGGCGTCACAAAAGATGTGTACTTGACTGACTCGTCTTCTACAAAAACGTGATAAAATCCGTTCTTCAAGTCTAACTTTGTAAAATAACGTTTCCCTGCCAACCTGTCCAACAACTCGTCAATGAGTGGGATGGGGTAATTATCCCTCAAAGTCATCTTGTTCAAAGTCCTATAGTCCACGCACATACGAAGCTCGCCGGTCTTCTTCTTAACGAGAACTATGGGTGACGCATATTCTGACTCACTTGGTCTTATGTAACCCTTTTCCAAGTAGTCGTCCAAAATAACCTGCAGTTTTTCCCTTTCATCATAAGATAGTCTTCTTGGCCTACAACTGAACGGTTTCGGTTTTTCCAAGTTCAATTTAATTTCACATCTCGTCACAGGTTCAGGTGGTCGTTCTGGCTGTAGGTAAGTATCTAAAAACAACTGTTCCAACGTCCTCTGCAAATCTTGTCCCATCATTTCACCCATCCTTAGATCTACGTTACCTGCCACCTCATATTCAATTGACATAATTGCCTTCTCAAACATTAGACTCTCCGTGAAATCGCACTCATCCCTATATTCACCTTCCCCACAATCATTAACGCTTGCTAACACCAAACCCGCTTTGTTCAAAAAATCCCTCCCTAGAACACAATCGAACATCATTATAGAGTCTTCAACAACATTTATATCAACTTCAACATATTTATTTTCAAACCAAACGAAAAATAAAAGTTTACCAATAGTTTTAAATTCATTGTTATTCAAAGTAAAAAAAGATAATTTCATTCCGCGAACGTCACTCAAACTCCGAGATACCATCGACTTCCTTATAAAACTGGCAGGACTCCCTGTGTCCATCAGACATTCTACATAAAAATGATCCACAAAATTATTCTCAAAACTACACTTAATATACCTTAAATACGCGTTCTCTACCTTCGATCCACCAGTCTTCTTTTCAGGACAAGCAGCGACAAGATGATTCATGCTGCCACACCCGTAATACACACCCGCCTCTCTTCTTGGCTTTTGACACTCACTAGCATAGTGCCCCAAACAGTTGCAGTTATAACAGCGAATACCCGTCTCCCGTTTTTCTTATCTGTTGATTAATGGTTTTGTTAGCGATATTTTCGAAAAAGCCATCAAAAGTTGCGATTTGTTTCGGAAACACTGCAAATTTGCATGAATTCTTAAACTGTTGTTAGGGATCCCGTCAATAATGTAATCAATTAGCTCGTCCTCAGGGATTCCCAAACGTTCAGCTAACCTAACTTTGTCGTTGAAATAAGACAAAAAGTCTTCACCATATTGCCACTTTCTTAACTCGAATTTACGGCGTATGTTAAGTTTGCTTTCCTTCTCACCGAATAACGTCACCATTTCATTCAATAATCGATCCAAGTCATCGTGTACGAAGTCGGATTTCGAACATAACCAGCTCTGCACTTTACCTTTCGCCTTAGACATTAATAGTGCTTTAATAGTACCACCATCTACTGAATACAATTTTCTTATATTATTCACTTGCGCAACAAATATCGCTGGTTCAATAGAGCCATCATACTCTGGCATCAATTCTTTAAGAATTGCAAAAGTAACCTTTACATTACTGTTTTCAGCTTCTTGCATTTCACCATAATCATTTTTGTTTTTCACACAATTCTTCTTATAACCCCCGCTATCATTATTCCTCTCATTTGCACTGTCTTTTGCCGCTCCCCTGTTGCTATCATTTGTTTCACCGTTGTCTCCACCATCGTCGTTGTAGTTTTCTGCACCACTGTCATTTTCTTCACCGTCATTATATATCTGCACCATACTCTCAACTTCGCTATCTACACCTTGCTTGTTTTTATTGTCTTTTCCATTAGCATCACCATTATTGTTTATCATACAATGTTCTCTAAATTTCTCAAAATCAATCATTGTTTTGTAAAGTTCATTTTCTTTTTTTAAAAGTTCTTTCTCGCCTTTAATCAATTTCAACTCTCTTTTTACCAACTCAAATTCATTCTTACAGTCACTATTAACATTCTCATTTGTATGTGGGCATACTTCTTCCTCATCATCCTCAGATACACTTGTACCCACTGTATTTACTGACGCGCTGTTATCTTCGACCGGGCACAGCCCTCTTTGACCTACAGGTACTTCATTTAGTCTCAATACGAGGGCATTTTTTGTGCCTGTTGTTGGCAAATTTAAATGCTGCAACCAACAACGTAACTGGGCAGCCGTATATTTATTCGGAATTATTTCATTCATGTTTCTTTAATTTTCGCGCACAAATCAGTTGGAAATACTGTATATATAAAAAAAAAATTTTTGCTCCAATCCCTTTCGTCTCACTCTTTTGTTCCTGATATTTTGTTTTTTTTTTTCTTTTCTTTTTGTGTGTGCAATTTTCTAGGCCCGAACTTAAAATAGTTCCACTTATATGTATTGCCTCTTAATTTTATAATTATTCCGCACTTTTGTTTTTCTTTTCAGCCTTATTAACTTTTCTTTCTTTAGTCTTGTTTAGTATTTTTTCAGTTCTTAAAAAAAAATTCTCCAAATTTCCTGGCACGTTGTATTTTCTTATACAGTTATTTAACTGTTTCAAATAACTATCTTTCAATAAAAAGTCACTTAATAATTTATTTTGTTTTATTTTTTTCGGTTCTCCCTTCACAAAAAAAAAATTTCCCCGTATTCTGCTCTTCGAAACACAGTTTTTTTTTCCTTCTTTTTTTTTTATATTTTGTTTAACGCTCTGCATGTATATAGACGCACTCCACTGTTTTTCCTTTATTTATTTTGTCTGTCGCTGAGTAAAACTGCGTTTTATTTCAAACAATGTCCCTTTTTTTTTTAATTTTATAACTTGCACAAAATTTTTTTTTTTTTGCCTTTTATTACTGTTTGTGGATAAATATCCCACTTCTGAAGCTTTAACCGTATGAACTTAAATAAGACGACCGCCTGCTTCAATGATCAACAACAGAATGAATGTTTCTTTATTTAATTGTCTTGCTTAAAGCTATGTGATAAAATAATGTGTGTACTTTACATGTATGTGTGAGTATGTATAACAGTAAAGATGATCAAGCATTAACGTTTACGAATGTGTATCAAATAGAGAACAGAACGACGTAAATGCTTAACCATAAATATGTAAAAGTAAATATGCTAAGAAACCTTGAAAAGAGATTTAAGAAGAATACAATATAATAATAATAATGTGTGCCTACGTGACTAGTCCAACGTACATTATGTCTATACAAATTCACAAAAACAGACCAAGCAATAAATAATGTGTTTATGTGTGTGTCCTGTGACACATGGTGGACGAAGGGAGGCCTGCCTTACGGGGAAGTATTGCTACATATATATATATATATATATATATATATATATATATATATATATATATATATATATATATATATATATATATATATATATATATATATATATATATATATATATATATATATATATATATATATATATATATATATATATATATATATATATATATATATATATATATATATCTCCCACTGACTTTTACCTGTTCCCAAATCTAAAAAAAAATCCTTGTTGGCAAACGTTTTACCTTAAACGAAGATGCAGTTGCAGTTGTAAACTACTATTTTGAAGACCTTGAGGAAAACTATTTTAAATTAAAAATTTTTTGGTTTCTACATATGTATGTACATGGGGTTTTAGTTCAAGTTTTACTTTTCTTAAGTTTTTTCTTAAGAAGGATTTTTTACAATACAACTTTGCTGTGTTCAATAATTTTTGAATGAAGAAGACAAGAAAAATAATAATCAAATCTTTAGCTGGGGAGCAACTAGCTGTTTTTTAGTCGCTACTCTACTCATCAGCACCCACTGGGATTTGAACTCGGGTCATGACGTATCATGATCTGCTGCTTTAACCACTCAGCCACCGAGCATTTAATTATTTTCTAACTATATTCATCTCATATTGAATCACATAAAAAACTATTTTAATCAAGGGATAGAATTGCTAGAAAAGCGTTGGACTAAGTGTGTTAAAGTTTCAGGAGAGTATATTGAAAAATAAAAATATTTTTGAAAAACTACTATTCTCTCTCATTGATAGGCTAAGAAGTTTCCGAACCGCCTTGCTTACTTTCTGACTTGCACAAAGTTTAAAAACAAACTGACTGCTTGCTGCCGACCTGCCTGCTAATTATATGTCTTTATGAGTTTCTACAAACGACATGAATTTTCTAGTCCTACAAATGTATTTCTTTCGCATATACCCACATACTAATACACATGCTGGCGATCTACATATAAGCAAGTCACAACAGCAAACAATAATAAAACGAATACTCGTACCAAAAATACAAGAAAAACGACAACATCAATGTAGTTGATTTACTTGGAGGGTTTCCCAAAATCGTATTATTCAGATAGTATAAAAAAGTTGGAATATCGTCTTACCAAGTGTACTGAGCCAATAGGACACTATGTTGAAAAATAAATGGTTTTTGAAAAAAATATGTTTTTTCCTAACTTCAATATCAATCCACCCCCGTATTTTTGATTTAATATAACTTTTATAGCTTTAAAGCGAATAGTAAATTTATTGTGAAATAACATGGTGAAAAAAACAACGAAAAAGGTGCATTAAAAAATTATAAATAATATTTATTTTCAGACTTTTTTTTAATGTCTTATTCTAGAACAACAATAAATAAATAAGTAACAACTAAATAAATGAGAACTTTTTCTGACTTCAAGAAAGCACTTAAGAAATAATATTTAAACAAAAGAAACTTATAATAAAAACATTAAAAATATTTATAAATCTTATGAACTTAAAATATACAATTGTATGATATATGTATGTAAATAATAATAATTATAAAAAAAAGAATAAAAAATAGGGCCTGTTTGGAAATGCATCTCAGCACCGCATCTGATGCGCAGTATTTTTTAGAAAGCAAAAGTTGGCAATATTGCAAATGTTTTAAAAATGCGACAGTGCCAACCAAGGCGAATTCAATTCGTCCAGGCGAAACTGCGAAGACAAATGTTCTAGAGCATGATACAAAAAACAAGGTAGCCGCTTCGCTACAACAATAAAAAACAATATGCATTTTGTTTGTGTAAAAAGGCGAATTTACACTTCAGCTGTCAAAAGTAGTTGATAAAGAACATGATACAAAAAACAAGGTAGCCGCTTCGCTACAACAATACAAGAGATATTTTGTTTGTGTAAAAGGCGAATTCACACTTCAGCTGTCAAAAATAGTTGATAAAGAACATCTACAAAAACTTAAATGGCGCCGAAAGAGGTAAACAAAACTTGACAGAGGAAGTGCCCCCATATTAACTGAACTCGTTTGAATTCGCCGATGCATCCACCTAATAATGAACTTGCCTTGCCCGGTATGAACTCGCTCATGATACAAAAAACAAGGTAGCCGCTTCGCTACAACAATACAGCAATAAAAAAAAAGCAACAGCTATTTTGTTTGTGTATAAAGGCGAATTCACACTTCAGCTGTCAAAAGTAGTTGCTATAGAACATGTACAAAAATTTAAATGGCGCCGAAAAAGGTAGACAAAACTTGACAGAGGAAGTGCCGCCCCAATTCGCGGATGCATCCACCTAATAATGAATTGGCCTTGATAAAGAACACGTACAAAAATTTAAATGGCGCCGAAAAAGGTAAACAAAACTTGACAGAGGAACTGCCGCCATATTAACCGAGTTCGCCTGAATTCGCCGATGCTTCTTCCTAATAATGAATTCGCCTTGTTCTAGGGTTTCCTCGACTGTAGGAATTACATAGAGTTTACACAAGCCACTGGCAGGCAGTTCGAAAAACTCAATACATTCACAATTATTTACTAATACACCAAGGCGAATGCATTACTAGGTGAACTTGACTGCTCAGGTGATTATTTTTTGCCTGCTGCGTTTTTCCAATGAGATTGTCATTTTTTTTTCTTTCGTTTACAAAAATTTTCGCGCCATTTTAATCTAAAGTTTGCTTTGTATGATTAAGTGAAGTTTCAAAAAATTTTTGTGAATTTAAAAGTGAAAAACCATTATAATCTGTGATTTTAATTACAAACAATTATAAAAAATTGTATTTAACGTTTATGTACGTTTATGTATGTTTGTTCTTAATGAATGTACCTTTTCATAATCATAAATTATATTTATTTGAATTATTTTTATGTTCACAAAATAATTTGTATATGTTTAATTCAGAATAAAGCACTAAATTCTCTTTCAAAAATGTTAACAATACATTTGACGTAAATAGCTTACCATATTGCCAGTAGCAAAAAATTGGCTACTGCCAAGAACTTAATGCAAATTAACTGGATTATAGCAAAATGTAATTACAAATTTTAGCTTTTCATATTATTAAAATTTATTTCTTGAAATACGCATAAAAAGTGCAGTTTAGTTAATTATAAAGCATTAGATTATTAAAATAATATTATTAAAAATAAATTTTAAATATTTCCTCAAATAAGTGTTCATGTAACTCTATTTTATAAATGGAAGACAAATTCAAAATGGAGGCAAAATTCGATAAGTAAACAAATTGTTTGAAGTATGCGCTTTGACGACATTTTAAAAAGTGAACTTGCAATGACATGTGTAAACAAAAAAGCGAGTTGCAAAAGATTCGATAATTTTGAATTGTTTTTCGCTGATAATATGTATACAAAATTTGCATGCCACTACTTGCGTGTGTAGATGGCCTTAGCCAGGATTGAACTTGAGCCACAGGCTGTGTTCTGTAACTCTCGCCACGAGAAACTTTTCGACTGAAACGTGTGAAATGAAACAAACAGCTGCTTTTCTCACTAAACTGTAGCTATAACTTTTTTTGGTGAGTAATAGCTGTCACGTAAGGAAATTACTCGCCATTTTACAGAAAAACTGTGTCTGTAAAACTTTTGCGAAAAAATTTCCTGTTTTTAACTGTCATTATTTCTCGCAAATAAAAAGTCTGATAGATAGTATTTCATCTATACAATAATTATCATTAAATGAATAATAATACTGAAAAAATAAGTATTTTGCTGTTAAATTAAGTTTCATATATATATTTACACAGTTTGTTTTTATTTTTTTTATTTTAACTTTTTATTTAATTTCTATACCCTTCACACAACAATTTTTAAGGAAATACTTATATATACATGCATGATCTGAGAAACGCAAATCGCTTAAACTTAGCGTTTTCGATTTGAAAACGCCAAATAGGTGTTCTGAGAAACGTATAACGCAAGAAATATGGTTTAGCGATTTCAAATCGCCAAATAGGTGTTCTGGAAAACCCATATCGCTTAAAATTGGCGACTTCAACTCGCATGTATATATTGAAGTGAGGGCAATAAAATTGTTCAAAAATTTAATATGTTTTCTTTTTATTTCAATAAATAGTTTAAAGAATTTTACACATTTTCATTAAGAAAACTAAATAGAAAAATTTTTCTATCTGTTGTCAAATTTTTTTCATTTTATATTACTACCACATACATATGTATATACATACGTATGTAAAATACATATTGTATTTTTTTCGGAAAAAACTCCTAAACGCCAGTAAAACGTGCGTTCCTCAGAACACCTAAAACTCAAGCGTTTTTCAAAACGCATTGCGGTTTCAGAACGCGCGTTCTCACAACATGGCTGATAAGTTTGTAATTTCTACAATTTTAATTTCCGACCCAACAAAGTACAGCCATGTTCCGAGAATGTGTTTGAAAAACGCTTAATTGATTTTTAGGTGTACTGATGAACGCGCGTTTTACTGGCGTTTAGGAGTTTTTTTCCGAAAAAATACAACATGTGTTTTACATACGTATATATGTATGTATGTGGTAGTAATATAAAACGAAAAAAAAAATTTACAACAAATAGAAAAATTTTTCAATTTAGTTTTCTAAATGAAAATGTGTAAAATTCTTTAAACTTTTTATTGAAACATAAAAGAAAACATATTAAATTTTAAATGTGGATAATTTTATTGCCTTTTCCATGTTCAGTTTTAGAAAATTCAATCAGTTCACTTCAATATACACATGTGAGTTGAAGTCGCCTGTCTTAAGCGATATGCGTTTTCCAGAACACCTATTTGGCGATTTGAAATCGCAAAACCATACTTCTTGCGTTATACATTTCTCAGAACACCTATTTGGCGTTTTCAAATCGAAAACGCTAAATTTAAGCGTTTTGCGTTTCTTAGAACATGCCTGTATATTGTAATACTTTTATAATGTTTTTTTTTCAGAATTCACAAATTGCAACTGTTTTTTAATTTTACAAAATTTTGTGCATAAGTATGTATGTAAGTATGTATTTGTAAATAAAATATAAACGTTAGAGCCGTACCATACATTTTCTATAATAGCTGGCGGTTATAATATGACGCCGTCGAGCAAAATTTCTTAACTTTAGTAATTTTTGGTCGGCGGCGGTACTAATTGTGGCTGGCGCTTTAATTTTTAAAATTGCATGTCGGCATCGTTTTATATTTTCAGACATTTCTAACGTAACGACGTAATTGCTTAGGATAGTTTTCGACATGAGTTACAGGCGCAGTTTTTTCTCACTTTTCGAGAAACGATGAAATAATTGGCTTCACAAGTTTTCGACGCGAGAACTTCTCGCCAAAGTTACAGAACACAGCCACAGACGAATGATACCATCCCATCATATAATATTAGAAATATTAACAAATAAGTTGGATTATTTAACATTAATACATACACAATCAAAAATGATAGTACTAGAGATTACGTCATGCGCATAATTTCCCGTTATGTAACATAGTTTAACTTATGCAAGAGTATGTTATTTTCAAATCATTTAAGATGGTTTTTTGACGTCATTTGACCAACATGTGCAGAAGATTTCAATTTTGTGTGATAGTTGTCATAATCATGTATTCTATCAATCTTGTGTACTCGTATTATTAAGAAAATGAGAATTCTATGACAATAGAGAATACACCAAATTTTATTCTCACTGAGTGCGAGTAACAACAATACTATTTCTTGTGTTCGTTTCTTTTACTCTTAAAAAGTATACATACATGATGGATACATTTTTGATGTATCAAGATTTTGCAAACGAATGTAAAGTATAAAAACCTCCGCATCATTTTTTAACAGTATTTAAAATCATTGAGTAAACAACCGGTGTACTATGGCTGTGGGATACCAGTACGGGTCTCTAAACCGCAAACAATCATAAAACAACATGTTATTTAGGCATTGTTTACTTATTGTTGCTACACTTAAGCTACGTACACACGGTTGTAAGATCTTACAATATTGCCAGTCAAATTGTCTTACAATCGTGGGAACTGCCAATTTTTAACTTACAACGTTGTCAGAAAAACCATTGTCAATCATCTGACAATCGTGAGAACACTCTTCGTCGGCATTGCCAGATAATTGGCTGGTATTGTAAGATGAGTTGTAATTGTCAGATGTATAAAATTAATGCACCTGACAATGGCATCATTGTCAGAAAAAAAGTTTGATGGGCAACACTGCCAAGCAGATAGTTGTTGATATACATAAGTGGCAATGCCTTACAAAATGTCTGGCAATATTCTTCATCTAACAATCTGACAACCGTGTGAACTGACAATTTTTGTTGTCAGATGAATTATTTGTCGGGCCATAGTCTGAAAATGAAATTATAAGATTTCCTTACGATCGTCGGAACACACAATTTACTTCTGCGGGACAATTTTTCATTGTCACTACATTGTCAGCATGTTGCCAGATCTTACAATATTGTAACATCTGACAACCGTGTGTACATAGCTTTAGTAAAAATGAATTCGTTTGGAGTACAAAATATCACGTGCACTAAAACATCATACGAATAGTCAGTTTTATGATATTGGCTGGGCTGAAGCAATTGTGTTTTTTGAGTAGAAATCCTTGTAAAATTCTCAAAGGTGCTGAGAGAGGAGAAAACAGGAAGCATATCCATTTATTATATCCTCATATTCGAATTAAAAGCCAAATATTTTTGTCTGCGCATCAACATCGCAAACAAATTAATCTCAATAGAGCAGCTGATGCAGCGTAGTAACGCATTTCCGAACAGACCCAGATTCATGTATTCATACAGCATGTCATTACAGAATGAGAAACTTAGTTACTTGCTAAAATACTTTTAAAGCATTTGAAAATGCATCACATTTAAAATAGCAGATTTATGCATGTAAGTTGCCTACAAACGAGCATTCAAGTTGTTTGAACTATTCAACGATGTACTGTCGTCAGCATAATCGGAAATTACCTTTTTGAGGGCAGCCAATACTTTGTCGGGCATGTGGTCTTGCAGCATTACCGGCGAAATGAGCACCTCGTCAAAATCAATACTGTCAGCCCAAATGGCCTGGTAAACAGGTTCACGATTTTTCAAAACATTTCTGCAATAAAAGAAAAATATAAATTTTTTTTATCAGAATTATATTTTTGCATTAAGTTGTAGGGAACGAACACAAACGAATATAGACATATCGCTCATTTATAGCAACAAGAACATAACTCTAAAAAATGAATTTTTTTTTCGAAAAAGGCGGTTTTAAAATTCAATCTCGTTTTTGGCTTATTTTATACACGAATGCATGATTACTTATGTCGAAAAGTATTTAGCTCTTGACTAATCTGTACTTGAATCAAATAGTCCGAACTTGATTTAACAAAATCCATACTTACTCTTACCATACCACATGACGCCGCTTGGGATTGATTTAAGTACGGATGGATTGAATTTTCTTTCCAGTGTAGAAACTTCATGATAATTGTAGAAAGTGATAAAGAAGTAAAAATAGCAAGTCGACATATAGACAGTTTAATTTTATATGTAGTGCAAGAAAGTCTTAAGTCAGAAAAGTAAGCAAGTCTAGTCTGTAAATACACAGTGATATTAAGTGTAAATAAAGTTGTGAATATTTAAGTACTGTGTAACGAACAAGTGTTACTGTCATTATTTCATATGTCATTAAAGCGCTTAAAAAACGTAACAATATTATCATACGAAGGAATGTATGCAGTATTCGAATTAAATGCCCAGTTCAAGGATAGCGAAGCTGTTATTTCGTTCGCACAGTTACGAGTACATTTTGTCCTGCAAAAAAGTTTAGAAAAGACGACGACGCGTCAATAAGTCCGTAACTTTTTGAATGACACAGGTTTTCATACAAAAATCAATTGTTGAGAAAACTGTGGAATCTGCTAAACAGTGTGTGAAATCATGAATGTGAGGGATAGGGTAGCGGTCAGGCTCTGTAATAGAATTCAACTTTCTATAATTACCACAAGGCCTCCATTCTTTTTCTTCACCCTGTGAAGTCGGCTTGCCCAAGGATTAGAAGAGTAAAGCCTCAGCGTTAGCTGCTTTCGGCATATCAGACGAAAGACAACGGGGCTTAGCGTACGCTCGCGGGCCAGTTGTAATAATATGGTGTATTACTTCATGGGTAGTAAAGCTAACTGTAGAAGAGTTCCGTGTAATCTCTGAAAATTGCTTAAGCAGTGTATGAAAAGGGTCAATTTTGTTAACCGCTGATAATCCCAAAATAGGAGATTCTAAGGAAGCGATTGAACAGATGCATGATATATTTTATGTTTGCGCATGCTTATGACGAGATTGTGATTAGCGAAATAACCTGCTCCCAAAATTGGCTGTGAGACTTCAGCAATTCCACGAAAAAGGCTTTTGTAAATTTAAATTAAGTGTTAGCCTCTTCGCTCCAAACGTTTTTTAATCGCAGATTTGTTCTAATCGGGTGTTCGTTGTTGTTGCTTGTTAGGGGCTATTACACTAATTTCTGCTACGGTATCCATAAGAAAATTAAAGCCAGAGCTTTTGTCGCTAACGATAAGTCGGCGGTGTTTCTTGAATCACACGTCATGTGAATCCTATGAAGACAGGTTTTTTTGTTTGCACGGTTTTTTACATTTTTTTGCTTTGGCGCCAAATTTACGATGATACTAGCAAAGCCCATTTGTGTGGGAGTTTTCCTCACCATGATTACGTGAACGAGAAGTTTGACTACTGTGTCATCGTCGAATTTATGTTTTTAAGCTTGAGATTTCTTTAGTCAGTTCAAGTATTTATTGCTGCAATGCAGAAGTAGATTTTGCAGGTGGTGCATGTGGTGTAGAAATATCTTGGACTTTTGCACTGTCATCCACTTCCGATACCTTATCAGCCATCAATGCGATTTTGTCAAGCGGTTCACTACAGAGCTATTATTCTCATATGCTTTGGTAAGCGTGTCATCCATATTGACTTTAGGAATGCATCATCCACTTGATTGCCGGCAAAATTTTTCATCTCCCGCAACAGCTGTGAGGGGCGCAAATCTCCCAATTCCTTTTCTGGAAGTAATTTCTTTTGTAGTAATTTGGTATTGTTCACAGAAAATTCTTGAAGCATTCGTTGTTGTAAAGAGGAATAAGGGCACTTGCCTGGTATATTCAATACTATGTCGCTAACTTGGGAAAGGATGGAGCTGTCAATTATTGCAACCACGATATTTTGTTCGCTCATCAGTAATACCTGTCGTTATAAATTGTGATTCAAGTTGTGCAAACCACAGTTCAGGTCGGGCGTGCAAAAAAGATGAAATCTTTACATAGATACGAGTGATCTTGCCTCCAAGTACACCCGTTGGAACTATCCTTCGAGTCATTCTCTCACTTTCGTTATCAGAACCCATTGCGTTTATTTGTAGGGATCAGAAAATGTAGTCAAATTATTTGTTTTAATCAAAAACGTTGGTAAAAAATGTAAAAAATGGCTTTTATTTCAAATACTAATGTTTACAAAATTGAACTTGGCTATTCAAGGTAGCGCTGCCACCTTATAGACGTTAATGCACCTTGGAATGAACTGAACTGAAAAAATATGTACATATCTATCAATATATTTGTATGTGTGTGTCCCCCCGGAGAACAGGTTTTGCCTTGGCGTATTCCTAATTTGGGCACTCTGTTTTCCGGGTAAAGAGGGGAAGGGGTCCCTCGTTTGATGCGGCAAACAAAACTCTAGGAAGCCGCATGACTTATGTTGTGTTGGCTTCCGAAACCCTTACCAAGGGTATAAATTGCCAGAACGGGGATCAGCATGACCCACGGGTAGTTCTGCTTGCGGTTCAACCCGGGCTGATTTTGTTTAAGGTGCCTACCTTGGCTGTAACGTTGTGGCTGTGATTGAAACCTAAAACGCAGGAAGGGTGTGTTAGTATCCTTGATAATTGTTTGGTGTGTGGACTTTTTCGGAGACTAACAACCTTCCCGAGGATTTGTTGCCTATACAACAATTACCTGTACTGTAAGGAACCAGTGGTGATGGTTGACGGGTGAGTTGGTTTATGCTCTTAGTGGGCTTCGGCCTACCAGCTCATTAAGCCTTGTCCTCCATTGCTTGCTGGGAAATTGCATACAGGAGGGATTAGAAGGCTCGAACTCCCCAACAAGAAGTTGCGCATTTGGCCGTATGAGCCTAGTCAGCCACACGGAGGCGCTGGTGAATCGTGAATAATTCACTCGTGGAATTGGTCCACCATCAGATTAGGCGGTAATGGCAGGTGCTGATTTAAATCTTTTTCACAGTTGTATGTTTCGTTCTATTCCAAATAAATAGTCCAAATTTTATCCCTTCCGATAAATACGATTTGTTGAGGTCATCAGAACAGGCATTTGTTTGTGAGCTGATTTCGTCGTTGGCATCATCTTTTTCCGTCGAGCCAATTCTTCAAGTTTAGAAACAAGAAATAGCCACTCTGCGCTAAATCTCAATAATAGCGCGGATGAGAGAGCAATTCGCAATCTAGTTCATGGATTTTAGCCATGGAAATTGCTCATGTGTGCACTCTTGCATTGTCCTGGTGGAAAAGAACTTTTTCCTTAGCCAAATGTGGTCGTTTTTTCCCAATTCCAATTGACCCAATAATATGGTATAATATTCGACATTTATTGTTTTCTGCTTTTGAGGATAGTTCATGTAAATTATACCGCGTGCATCCTAAAAAACGATCTCCATGACTGATTGGCTGACAAAATCATCTTTGTCTTGTTTCGCGCCGATTAACTCCGAGAAACCCACTGTTTCGACTGCTGTTGGGTCCTTGGTGTGTTGTGGTGGATCCACGTTTCCTCTATGGTTCGTCAAACGGCGTAAAAACTCATCCGTATTGCAGTTGAACAATGCCAAATATTTGTGGGAAATTATCACACGGTTGCATTTGTAGTTGGTTGTGAGCAACTGCGATATCCCTCTTGCGAAAAGCTTTCTCATACTCAGTGATCACTTAAAATTGAAACCACTGAGTCATATACAATTTCTTTGACTTTCACAATCTCTATCCCATCCAATCTTCGATCGGCTAAAACTATCTCGTGAATTGAAAAGTCAGCTGCGTTTCTTGAAAGTTCTGAATCTTCCATGCTTGTACGGCCACATCGAAATTCAGGTAACCACTTCTTTACCATGGAAAATGGTGTATTATATGTATTAAGCTTTAGTGATGTTTTAAAAATAATGTTTAATGAGCACCCGAAATTCACTTTTTTCCATTTTGTTTTCAAAAACGTACGGCAGGTTGCTATCAACGGCAGTCAAACGCAAACTAAATGACGCAGCTTGTACAAATGTAGACAGCAATCAATTGATAGTTAGTTGCATGTTGAAAGGAGTAGTAAGTAGTATTGCAATTTCAATCAAATGGCGGGAAATTTAAAAAGTCATCTATTTACTGACTTGTCCATGTACCACAGCGAGAAGTCAACTATTGTGTTGCTATTTCAAACAAAAGGCGGTCGTATTGGTCCGTCTACTTACCTCCTAAAACGGGCAGTTTAGATGGCATTTAAATGAATTTGTGGCATAATAGAAAGGATAATACTTTTAACAATGCTGAATTGATAATTCTAAAACCTCATTTTTTGAGCTGTGACGTTGTTGCAATAAATGAGCAATAGATACTATATGTAATAACACAATCATGCAAACACTTTAAATACGAATATTATTTCAAAAATTAGACATTTTTATGAATTAAATTTTTTTTTTTTGCAATTCGGTAACAAAACACCCCTTTTAAACAATGCGTGTGTAAGTAATAAAAAATGGTTGATAGTTGCCATAACCATGAGTAAATATGTGATGTGAGTACCCGATTTTTAGTTTTATTGCTAAGTTGACAATCATGTTATCAGTAAAGTAATAACCATGATATAAAAAATACAAGGTAGTTTTATTCTCTCAATTTTCCTTAACAATCACCATCTGACAAGTATAAGGATTGTGACATTTTCCATAAAATTGTGCTACCGTATTAGTTTATACATTCCCTTGTTTTCAGTTTTGTTTGAAGTTATGTCTAAAAATAATAATAAAATTGTGACTTCTAACAAAAATAAATAAAAAATTTTAACATAAAATAAGTATATACACAAATCTAAAATATATAAAAATGCACGGAAAACCGTCCCCAGACTAAAATGCTACCGACACCATGTTTCAATGTACCTTTAGTATAACCTGGATTAATACGTTAGATTTTCGGTCATCTAATCAGTCTTAACCTATCGGAACCTTGTAAATTAAATTTGGACTCATCGGAGAATAGTACGGAATTTTTTTGTGTGGTGGTCAAATTAATATGTTCCCTTGCAAATTCCAACCTGGCCAGTATATTTTTCAGTGATATAAAAATCTTTTTTACACTTTTGTTTGCCTTTGAATCCTTCTGGGGTTAACATTTAATGACAATAGTGTGACAATGGTTTTTGACGACACGAATTCGTCTTTTTTATCGAACGTATTATTGCCTGGCCACCGTCCACCTTTATGTTCTGTAACCAAATTACCCGAACAACGAAATCAGCTTATAATTCTTGGTGAATGTAAAATGTTTTTGTAATTGTGGTCACTGATTGGCCGTTATTAAAATCAGCTATTATTTTTTTTTTAAATGCACTGAATAATTATATCGTGCCATTCGTTAGAGAAGTTACAAGTCACGTCCAGAACAAGTTTGGAGGCACGGGAACGACGGAAAACTATATGCAAATTTTCGCTATAAATGCTTACTTTGACATTTAAACAAATAATGACATCTTTTGGAAGTAGGTTTTTCTTATTGTAAGTAATGAAGAATATTCAAGGTTACGTGCATTAGTTTTGTCGCTGCATTCTGGGTCATTCTAGTAGAAATAATTATTTATATATTTTTAAACCACAAGCATCAAGTTTTCCCTTTGTTTTTAATATCTAAAGAGTATTTTCTTTAAATTGTAATAATATTTTCTTTAAAATAGGCATTCGTTTGAATGCTATCGTAAAGTTTACTGGTAAGCAGAAGTCTGTGCTTTTAGTTTTTGGGACCAAATTGGACCCAAGTGAGCTGGCAGCCTGTTAAACCTAACCTAACATGGGTTTCAAAACGACCACAGATACCTACTTACATCAGCTTATTATTTCTAGCTATTTCTAATATGAACAATGCACTACACATTTCAGAAAAAATCCATTCTAGGAGTAAATTCCGTTATTCAACTGTGTGGCAACGCCTTTTTATATTTCTCTCTAAAAATAAACTTCAATACTCCTTATTACAAATAATAAAAAGAGAATGAAACTACCTTATTAGCCCAATTATAAATAAAAATTCCATAAGAATGTTATCACTTTTCCCTTTCCTCCAATTATGAACAAAAACTAAGTATGAGGTTTTTTTATTTTTTCTTCTCTTTATTTGTTGAAAACACTAAAGGGAGATCAACTCCCAGATTGGATTTTGTTGGAAACCAATGAATTTTTAGAAAAATAGTTTATGGAGTGACGAATCCAAGTTTTTCCGGTGGGGATCAGATCAAAAATGCTATGAATGGCGTCTAGTTAACCAACAACAAAATCTTAGATGTACCATCAAAACAATAAATTAATTTACTATAAAAAATGTTTTAATTATGTGGCCACCACTGTATATTGAACGACATCGCGGAAAAATTTTTTTTGCCTTGTAAGCGCCATGCCGAAAAGGTCATCTTTCATGGAAATTTTCATCAAAAAATCGGTTTAGGCTATATATCGGGTATATATAGACCGATATTGGAAATTTTTTCGTCCTGTATTTTAGTAACTTCTTTTTATTACCAGAACTTCTTTTAAACAAAAAAAGTTGTTTAACATTTTCATAAAGAAATCGGTTTAGGCTATATCTCAGGTATATATGGACGGATATCGGAGAACAATTTTTTTGCCTTTTAATCACCATGCCAAATAATTGTGTCAAGTTTGAAGCATAACAAATAATTTTTTTTTTCAAACATTTTTATACAAAATTGCAAAAAAATGTGCTATACGTAAACCGATTTTGCTGAATTTTAATAGCAATCCTATAATTCAATTCAGTAATAGAATGGAGAAAGAAACAAGTTTCTAAGACTAATATGGTTTTCTCAAAAACGGTATTGCAACGGCCGACAGATGGACGATCATCACTTAATCGACTTTTCTACAGTGATCACCAAAAATCATGTTTTTGGTTGATTAACAGCTGGTTTACCAATCTCGACAGCGTGCCTGCGTTCGCAATCTAAGCGAAAGAAAATTGATTTGGGTTCGTCTAACTTTTTTCTATGCGAACAATGTGTCAAAACTCAATGAAAATACATAAGAATATGCGAACGAAGAATAGTGAGATAGACAAACCCAAATTGATTCGAATATGAGTGACTAGCGTTCTTTCGCATTAATTTTCTTTCGAAATTGGTAAACTGGCTGTAACTCATGTACTAAAATTTGTAATCAGCAAAAATCAAGCAACAAAGTTCAAAGCTGAGTAAAATCAGCACGTCTTGTAAGCATTCTAAATTTTTAGTCAGCAAAAATCTAGCAACAAAGTTCAAACTTGAGTGAAATCAACTCGCCTTGTAAATATGGCGCGTTCGTTTTAGTACTGGATAAAATCGGCTAAACGTTAGATGTTGCTTTGATTGTGTGTTGTATAAACAAATTTGAAACATATTTGCCTAATATACATTTTGTATATTAAGCCTAGTATTGAGATTGAATGCGCGAAAATTTTTCAGCAACATTACTTCCCAGTGAACTTTTTGTCACATACATCTTCGATCTAAGATCATTGACAATGTAAGCGTGACCCATCCGAAGTCTGTATACAATTCCTACTTACATTTACACAGCGATGGCCTAGGCCGTAAGATGCATCCAACACTGTATACATTGTAAGCGAAGGTTGGATGAGTTCAAAACTATATTATTAGCATTTCTTTTCTACTTTGTTTCTTCTGTACATTTAATTTAACATAATGAGTAGAAAGAGAATAATCTGAATCGAATGCTAGTTTTTTGTTGTCCTTAACATGTTTATTTTGATTTTTTCTGTTGACACAATCACTTACAATCGGATGCTTTGCAAATTGTAATAAGTTGTGGACTGCTGGGATGTTTATTTTGATTTTTTCTGTTGACACAATCACTTACAATCGGATGCTTTGCAAATTGTAATAAGTTGTGGACTGCTGGGTTATTTCGTACGAAAAAATTGAGATGTACTCAGGGTTGTCTATTTTTTCTCTTATTCGTGTTTCTTTTTTAATTTTAAGTATACATGTATGTATTTCGTGTGAAAAAAAAACTTTGCTTATGTTATTTCGCAGCTGAAAAAACAAATAGTCCCAGAAACAATTTTAAATTAACACATGTTGCAGATACATTTTGTGTGTGTTTTCGTTTTAAAAACTCAGTACTACATTTCTTAACTTATTTCGCAAATATTTCTTACGAAACACATTTGTATGCAATTTGAAAGAATTTCGCACGAAATAATGAACTCAATATTAGCCTTTAGGTTAAAGGGCAAAGTTAATTTAAAAGCGCAGCGAAACAAGTGTAGTTTTTGTTATATGTATACCATTGTATTTTTAACAAATGTTCAAAAATAAATACATATGCACATTTGTTTTTTCTATGAAAACCTTTTGTTTCTATGTATGTGTATTTTACTTTGATTCTTTTTCAGCCGAAGCATACAGAAAAACTGTTGAATACATCACTGCATTGATTTCTGTTAATTTTTTTTTTCTTCCAAAACAAAAATTCAAACACAAGAAATGAATGCCGAACTATATGCTCATTCATTTATATTCAAGCACGAATCTTAACGATGATTTTACTCACATAGCGAAGTTGTCGCTCATTGCGTTTACTGATTAAAATTCAACTGCGCATTTGTGCTGCTGAACACAAAAGCATATTTGAACGAAATGAAATGGTTTTCATGTTGTTGAGCAAGTATGATTATTTGCAATCAAAGTTGTTCTCTGCTTTTCTATAAATTCTGATTCGGAATATATATATTTTATAGCGTCGGAAATGAACATTGTAGAAATATACGCTTTACATTTTTGTGAAGGGTATAATAATAGTTTAACAGAAATATTAAAGCTAAAAAATTAAAAGGTCCGAACAACAATCCTATCCTGTAACTTTTTTTGTTAGGCGGTGAAAAAGTTATATGATAACTGAAAATGATCAATTAGATTATAGCTAAAAATACAAAATTATAAACTTAAAAAAATCGAGCTATAAATATAGTAGAACCAATCAGTACCTAAAAACTTACGGCCTTATGTATAATCAAAAACCTTATGCTAACTAACTAGCTGCTAAGTTTTTTATTTGTAAATACCCATAAGGAAAAGATAGCAGCTAGTTAATTAGCACAAGGTTTTTTATTATACATAAGGCCGTTAATATAAAAAAAAATTCATTTTCCAATTCGATCCTCGTGTATACTGTGAGCGTCAAAATAAAGTTTACAAAAACTTTTTTTGGTATTAGTATACTATTCTCTAATAAGTTATAAAAAAATATTGAGCAATTACTTATAAGTTATAGAGCAAAAACAAATTTGAGTGCATATATTACGCGTCAAAATAAAGTGTACATGTTGCATGTGCATCATATCAGCGGTGTGTTTCTGTAAAATAATACCGTTGTATTTGATTATTTGCTTATTTTAGCACTCTGCTGCAACGTTTTTATTGTTCTATGTTGATTAATTGAGATCGGCAGAGTAAGAACTCTTCGTGTGAAGTAAAAAACTTCTATCAGAGAATTAGTAATAACATTTCGGAATGAAGGAAAAACTTTCAGAGAAATTGGCTCTATTATAAACAGAAGCCACAATACTGCAAAAATATTTTTGATAAAAACGAATAATACGGCAAAATAGAAAGTCGTCCAGGGCCGGGCTGACTAAAACTATTAAAAGAGGCTGAAAAAAGATCTATAGTGCGTGATGCAAAAAGTAATTTTTTTAAGTGCCGTTAAAATATAAGAGGAAGTTTTGGCAACATCAGGAACTATCTTAAATGCCAGTACAACGTGACGAACACTACACGAAAACGGATTACATGGTCGACTCTCGCGAAAGAAACCACTTATATCGTCAGATAAATAAGAAATACGCCTAGAATACGCCAAATAGTATCAACATAAAGATATTTCTTAGTGGAATAATGTGTTTTTTAGTTTAGAAGGTAAAACTGAGGTGTTTGCCAAGAAAAAACCAGTTAAAGTATGGCGAACAAAAAATAATGAATGTGCTGATCAAAATTTAATAACCACATGGTGAAGGTTGGGTGATGGGCAAGCGGAGTTGGAAATTTGGTTTTTATTGAAAGTATAATGAATAAGAGGGATTACCTGAACATTTTGCAAAACAAAGTGCACCCCGTTTTGGAGAAATTGCGGTTGGAAAGATCTTAGATTTTTCAACAGGAGAACGACTCCAAGCATTCATACGATATAGTAAAAGAATGGCAATTGAACATTTGTGGGAACATTTGGACCGCAAAATCCGAAAAAGGACAATAGGCAATAAGGATATGCTGAAATCCGTTATAATGAAGGAATGTCAGAAAATTTCATCTGATATAACTCAAAAAATTAGTAGAATCGATGCTCAGACGACCAAATGCCTTAATTGGCAAAAGGAAAATCAACTAAATACAAAATCGATTTTATTTTCATTTTAAAAAAGTTTGTACACTTCTTTTTGACGCGTAAATAATGAACTATTGTTTATTTTTGTTGTAAAACTTTTGTTGTTGTAAATATTTTTTGCTGTTTTGTTTAGAATAAGGTAGAGAACTGAATACTGATTTAAAATACATAAATGTAAAATGTTATCATAAATTTAGTATTTTGGTTTTTATTCGACCTCTATTTCTTAATTAAGTAGTATTTCGTTAATTTTAAGGTCCTTTTTGCTTATTTATTTTAATATGTCTGCCAATATTTCGCTTTCCTTCGGATAGCTTCTTCAGGGCAATAATGAAGAAGAAGCTATCCGAAGGAAAGCGAAATATTGGCAGACATATTAAAATAAATAAGCAAAAAGGACCTTAAAATTAACGAAATACTACTTAATTATGTTATCATAAATATAAAGACTAAAATAAACAAGTAAGAGTGTAGTATATTCGGCTGGGTCGAATCTAAAATACCCTTCACGATAGTCACGAATATGTATAGTATATTAAAAATGTGGTCTGAATGTGCTCGGTTATATATGAACCGATATCGGAATTTTCTATTTTCTGTATTTTAGTAACCTTCTTTTATAACAAGAACTGCTTTTCAGCAAAAAAAAAAAAAAAAAAAAAAATTTTTAATGAAAAAATCGGTTCAGGCTATATCTCGGGTATATATGGACCGATATCGAAAATTTTAATTTTCCATATTTATATAACCTTATTTCATTATCAGAACTGCTTTTGAGCACAACAAATTGTTTAAGTTCGCTTACGCGACATTTTCATGAAAAACCCGGTTTAGGCTATATCTCGGGAATATATGGACCAATATCGGAAATTTTAATTTTCTCTATTTTCGTAGCCTTCTTCTATAACAAGAACTGCTTTTCAGCAAAAAAAAAAAAAAAAATGTTATTGGAAAAATCGGTTCAGGCTATATCTCGAGTATATTTGGACCGATGTCGGATATTTTCTTTTTCCATATTTATATAACCCTTTTTTTTACCAGAACTGCTTTAAGGTGAAAAAAGTTGTTTGAGTTCGCTTACGCGACATTTTCATGAAAAACCCGGTTTGGGCTATATCTTGGGTATATATGGACCGATATCGGAAATTTTTATCTTCCATATTTATATAACCTCATCTTATTACCAGAACTGTTTTTAAGCAAAAAAAAAAATTGTTGTTTAAGTTCGCTTACGCGACATTTTCATGGAAAACCCGGTTTGGGCTATATCTCGGGTATATATGGACCGATATCGGAAATTTTCATTTTATATACCTATATAACCTTATTTTAATATTAGAACTATTTTTAATCAAAAAAAGTTGTTAAAGTTCACTTACGCGACATTTTCATGAAAAACCCGGTTTGCGCTATATCTCGGGTATATATGGACCGATATCGGAAATTTTCATTTTCCATACTTATATAACCTTATTTGATTACCAGGACTGCTTTTAAGCAAAAAAAGTTGTTTAAGTTCGCTTACGCGGCATTTTCATGAAAACCACGTTCCAGGCTATATCTGCGGTATATATGGACCGATATCGGAAATTTTCATTTTCCATATTTATGAAATCTTATTTCATTATCAGAACTGCTTTTGAGCAAAAAAAAAGTTGTTTAAGTTCGCTTACGCGACATTTTCATGAAAAACCCGATTTGGGCTATATCTCGGGTACATATGGACCGATATCGGAAATTTTCATTTTCCATATTTAGGTAACCTAATTTCATTACCAGAACTGCTTTTGAGCACAAAAAAGCTGTTTAAGTGCGCTTACGCGACATTTTCATGAAAACCCCGGTCTAGGCTATATCTCGGGTATATATGGACCGATATCGGCAATTTTCATTTTCCATAATTATGTAACCTAATTTCATTACCAGAACTGCTTTTGAGCACAAAAAAGTTGTTTAAGTTCGCTTACGCGGCATTTTCATGAAAACCCCGGTCTAGGCTATATCTCGGGTATATATGGACCGATATCGAAAGTTTTCATTTTTCATATTTATATGACCCTATTTCATTACCAGAACTGCTTTTGAGCACAAAAAGTTGTTTAAGTTCGCTTACGCGGCATTTTCATGAAAACCCCGGTCTAGGCTATATCTCGGGTATAGATGGACCGATATCGGAAATTTTCATTTTCCATATTTATCTAACCTAATTTTATTACCAGAACTGCTTTTGAGCAAAAAAAGTTATTTAGCTTCGCCTATGCGACATTTTCATTAAAAATCCGATTTGGGCTATATCTCGGGTATATATGGACCGATATCTTTTAGTCACCATGCTTAAGAAGTGTGTGAAGTTTGAAGCAAAACGAACAACTTTTGTTTTGAAAAATTTTCATACAAAACTGCAAAAAAATGGCTTTTTTCGGAATTTTGAATATATCTCAGCTATACGTGGACCGATATTACTGAATTTCAATAGCAAACCCATGAATCGATGGGGTAAAAGAATGGTGAAAGAAAAAAGTTTCTAAGTCTAATGGTTTTCTCAGAAACGGTATTTCAACAGCGGACAGATGGACAGACGGACAGACGGACATCGCTTAATCGACTTTTCCATTAATTCTGATTCAGAATATATATACTTTATAGGGTCGCAAAAAAACTGTAGAAATTACAAACGGAATCACAAACTTATATATACCCTTTACATTTTTGTGAAGGGTATAAAAACAATATTTGAAGGGTATAAAAACAATATTTTATGTATTTTTGTGTACACTTTATTTTGACGCTTACAGTACATACCTTACATAATCTAACAAAAGTTAGAGAAATTATCCACAAATCACTTTTTATATTTTTGTAATACTCGATTTCTTTTTAAAAATATGCCTTTTTTTTGTTAAGTGCCCTCAATACTTCGTATCCCTATTGTTTTGTCCATCACTGTAGGTACTTATTCCGAAAGAAATTTTTAATTTACCACGCGAGAAATAAAAAAGGGGAAAACTTTCCCGGAAATTTGAGCTATGAGGCAGATTGTACGTATGAAAAGAACAACTTGCCTAAATTTTAGGGCCCCAAACTGATTATATTAAAATACTTAAAATATATAGTTTCGTACTTAAAACTATCCTATTTAAACATGCATTAACTAATCTTAGTAGTGCTAAATATTAAATACATGCAAAAATCTTTTTCTATATTCCAACCAATTCCCTTTAATGTATTTAAAAAAAAACAAGGACTAGGAGTATGATATGGATGAATAAAGGTAACACAATACAATAATATGCTTTAACTATTTATTGTATGTAGTAGTTGTTTATTGTATCCTACCTCCAACCTCTGTCATATTTCTTCCTGTAATAAAATTGTAAGCAATTTTAATTTCAATAGCATAATTAATTATCAAAGAAAAATTGTAAGCAATAAATTATTTCCTAAAGCATTATTTATTATAAGCTTATAAAATAATTTGTTTTAAAGGTAATTTATGTATGTATGTAAATGTATAAAACATCAACTTACTCATCGGCTTTGGGATGATGGCGTACAATATGTATTATACGTCCGGGTGGATACAGCGGTTGATGTATCGTTAAAGCTATTGTACTATCAGAGGGATGAGTGCTAGCCGAACGGGCTGAGTCGCGTTCCTGAAAAAAACATATTTTTCTATGTTACAAATTGTAAAAAAGTTGTGCAAAAAAAATATATAGATTTTTTTACTGTTTTAATTTATAAAAACAGTTTTTGAACTTAAAATAGCAAATATTCGCAAGCTTTCTCCACTGCTCCAACATCTTCTTTTTAGTAAATTTGACTCATTTTATTGGTAAAAAATTTAAACAAAACCTTAAAATCTCTTTGTCTGCCGACATTAATAGAATCGTCAGGATCAAAAATTTTCTATAAAAGAGCCTTTTTTATGTTTGGTTTCTTTCCTTTCAGTAGCTTAGTCAGGCCAAGGTTACCCAAGCGTTCCTTTTGTAAGAAAATAAAACTCAGGCCTCGTTTAATTTTTTTTTTGTCTAATTCTCTTTATTTAAATAAAAAATTCTACTTGCACAACCTGATGTTGTGGACTATATTCAAACTACCACCAAATTCTGGTGAAAACCACGAAGGTTCTAATTTTTTTAAAGAGAGTGTTAGTGTAGTTTAGTACCGATATGTGTGGGAATAATAACTGTTAATCTCTCAGCACTACTACTAAGTTGCCTGGGCACTATGACTGTTAAGATCAGTAGTAACCCGAAAAAGTTTGTAAACAAAAGAAAAAAAATTTGACAGTCTCATTGGAAAAAAACGCGAGAAGCAAAAAATAATCACCTGTGCTGTTAAGTTCACCTGGTAATGAATTCGCCTTGGTACAAGGTAGTTTCATTCTCTTTTTATTATTTGTAATAAGGATTTTTGAAGTTTATTTTTAGAGAGAAATATAAAAAGGCGTTGCCACACAGTTGAAGAAGGGAATTTACTCCTAGAATGGTTTTTTTCTGAAATGTGTAGTGCATTGTTCATATTAGAAAAAGCTAGAAATAATAAGCTGATGTAAGTAGGTATCTGTGGTCCTATTGAAACCCATATTAAGTCAGGTTTAACAGGCTGCCAGCTATTGTAAAGCTACCCCACTTCGGTCCAATTTGGTCCCAAAAACTAAAAGAACGGACTTCTGATTATCATTAACTTTACGATAGCATTCAAACGAATGCCTATTTTAAAGAAAATACTCAAGATATTAAAAACAAAGGGAAAATTTGATGCTTGTGGCTTAAAAATATATAAATAATTATTTCTACTAGAATGACCCAGGATGCAGCGACAAAACTAATGCACGTAACCTTGAATATTCTTCATTACATCAAAGTAAACATGTATAGCGAAAATTTGCATATAGTTTTCCGTCGATTTCGTGCCTACAAACTTGTTCTGAACGTGACTTGTAACTTCTTAACAAATAACGCGATATAATTATTCAGTGCATTTAAAAGAAAAAATAATAGCTGATTTTAATAACGGCCAATTAGTGACCATAATTGCAAAAAAATTTGGCATTCACCACAGCGTTATATCAAGAATTATAAACCGTTTTCGTTGTTTGGGTACTTTGGTTACAGAACATAAGAGGTGGACGCTCTCGAAAAACCAGTAAACGAGATGGCCAGGCAATAATACGTTTGATAAAAAAAAAAATACCAATTCGTGTCGTCAAGAATCATCGCCACACAATTGCCATTAAATGATACCCCTAGAATAATTCAAAGGCAGGCTGCAGAAGGCGGACTAAAAGCATACCACACAAAAGTGTATAAAAATATCTTTTTATCATGGAAAAATATACTGGCCAGGTTGGAACTTGCAAGGGAACACATTAATTTGACCACCACACAAAGGAATTCCATACTATTCTCCGATGAGTCAAAATTGAATTTAAAAGGTTCCGATAGATTAAGACAGGTTAGATGACCGAAAAGCCAACGTCTTAATCCACGTTATACTAAAGGCACATTGAAACATGGTGTCGGTAGCATTTTAGTCGGGGGTGTTTTTCAGGCCATTTTTATATATTTTAGATTTATGTTTGTATTTTATTTAAAAATTTTTTATTTATTTTTGTTAGAAGTCATAATTTTATTATTATTTTCACACACAACTTCAAATAAAACTAAAAACAAGGGAATGTATAAACTAATACGGTAGCACAATTTTATGGAAATTGTCACAATCCTTATACTTGTCAAATGGTGATTGTTAAGGAAAATTGAGAGAATAAAACTACCTTGTATTTTTTATATCATGCTATATAAGGCTCTCTTTCAATTCTCTTACTATAACAGTTTCTTTTTCTCTAGTATGTTATGAATATATAGTCATAGCTGCCAGATTTGACGATAAATCGTCATTTTGACGATTTCCATGTTCAAATTTAACAAAATGACGATTTCTGTCATAAAATTTACGATTTATGCTATGCGAAAATTTTTTTGAAAATATATGCGAACATTGGTTGGAATTTTTTGTAGGTGAGACAAATATATAATATATATACTTTGTAAATAAGTAATATATACTTTGTAAATAAATAAATGCAACAAGATAAAAAGCGGGAATTTTGTTCGCGTAAAAATTTTGCTTATGACAACAGTAATTGGCAATAAATGCATAAGTGTTATCAAGAGCTGTGTAAAAATGTAAGAAGCTTAATAATGTAACTTGCGTAAATTTTTGCTTTTAATTGTGTAATCAGATTTCGAAGTTACTTGATTTAAAAAAAATAGAAAAAAAACTTCCCGATAATATTGTCAATAAAAACGGTAACTTCTCCTTCAGAAATTCTTCTGGTATTTCCTCATGTTATAAATAAATATGAATAACAATATCTGGTTTCCGAGTATCAAGAGTTATTTTTTTTTTGTAGATTTTTAAGCTATTATTAAAAACTAAGGAAAAAATTTAAGCAATTTTAGAAGAACAAATGAGTTGAAATACGATTGTTTCCAATATATTCAAAATATAGTGGCATTGCCCTATTTTTCTGTAACATGTGCAATATTCAGTCAAGTTAGTAAAATTAGATAAAAATATGAAACTCGTCAGGAAATGAAACAATTGAAGGCATTCTGTATTATAAAACCTAAGTAAAATTAAATCGTTCAAATTTCTTTCATATGGCAATTAAGTCCACTTTATTGTAATTATTCAATTCAGATATTTATTGCATTAAAAATCTGTTATATTTTTAAATAGAAGCTTAAAATATACTAAAAATGTTGTAGTTTTATAAGTCCGATTTGTTGACGATACTTCAAAATTGAAATGACGATATTTTCAAAAACTATCGGCATTTTGACGAGTTCTTCTATATTTTTTCTGGCAGCCCTGCATATAGTGTTTTGATTGGATTTTGATGTGATGCGTCAAGCATCGTCATTCACATCTTCTTGACTTTTTTTTTGAAAAGCTTGTGCCATTTGTAAACAACTTTTTGTCTCAGAGTACAATCACCATATGCCACTCTCAACGTTTCAAGTACTTTTGAGCATTTAATTTAATTTTTCTTAAATTGTATGCATATTCTTTGATTAATTTTTTTCAGAACAGAGAATCGCCTAACAAGCAAAACACGCCTAACTATTATGCGTCTGCCAAATAAACTGAACATAAAGAAAAAATTGACTAAGAACATATGTTCGAGACGAGTGTGCCAACATAAAAAAATCGCAAGTAGTCCGAAAATTCAATTTTCTATTGAACAGTTCTCACACTCGCTCACAAGAGATTCAGTCACCTGCGGAGGTGATGTTTTATGGACTATTTAGATACTAAATTGTATTGCAAATAAAGAAAATATAAAAAGTTTAAAAATTGCGATGCATTATCCCAGTAGTCCTGAAAGTTTTAAACGTTCCTGCTAAACAGTGCTATTCAACAAATTTAAAATTTCAAAACACACCAAAATGGGGGGGAAAAATCTTGTTATATCAACAAAAACGCACCAACTTCCGTTCAATAGCTAGAATTTTGAGTTTGTCAAAATTGGCCTGTAGTGAGATTTTCCATTTTGGTGCGTTTTGAAATTTCAAAGTTTCCAACGCTGGACAATGGTGCGGTCGTATTCTGTTTCATAATTTGCGTTATTTCTTTACAAAAAAAAAACTTACTTCTTGATATTTGTTTATACGAGTATCTTTAACAGACATTTCTACAACAGATTTTGGTTCAGGTCCACAACAACAACATATCATTGAACACGATATTGTTTTCCACTGAAAGAAAAAGCATTTTTAAATATTTTATCTATTGGAAAATGTGCTAAAATGTTCATCTCATACCTTGGGATCGATGCTTCTTTGTATAGCGTTTATGAGATCAGCTCGTAAAGCTTCCATTTGGTATAAACCAATGCGAGGTACGACATCTTTACCCAAAACTACAGACGTTATAAATGTTTTTGAATACTCCACAGCTGGCATACTGTAAACGAACACAAAATGAATCATCAAAATATGACGCGTGATAAGATTTAAAAAAGAAAAGAAAAAATAACAAAAAGTAATTAATGTATATATAAAATTAATTAATGAAAACTAATTAATGAATATATAAATCAGCTTTTCGTCATTATATTGATAAGTGAACTATTGTTCTTGCCGAAATAATTTAAGTAAAAACTAAATACGTATATCTTATCTACCAGTAATACATCCAAAAAGCAAATCATTCAAAATTTGGTCTGTTTTAATTTCGTAATTTTTGATTTTATGATAATAAAACCGCCGTCAATTACTTCCATAATACGAGGGATGTTCGACAGTTCGTAAGTTTTAATTTCACCCATAGTAAATTTAAATATAACACTACTTAAGTTAATCACCTTCTTTTAATAGACTGCTGTCAAATTTTGAGCATGCTGCGTAATTTAGTTTGAAAAGCAGACAGTTCTGTGAATTTTAAGAGAAATGTTAAAAAGAGAATATTCATATGTTGAAAATTCTACCTGCTTTTGAAAGACGTGGTACTCAAAAATATAAGTACGAATAACATACTAGTGTGCTTAAAACAAACCCGAAACGGGCATGTTCACGAACAGTGTTGACAGAAAATTTCGTCGAAAAAACTTCAGTTTCAAAAAAAAAAAAAAAAAAAAAATCAAAATTTTAGTAAAAAAAAACATTTTCAAATGAAATTCTTTTAATTTTTTACGTACTATACTAAATTATTGCAAAAGAATGATTATTCTAACATAGCAACGCCGAAAGAGAAATGTTTCGTTATGGTAATGAAACCGTTTCGTTCGCCATTCTTTCGTTAATACCATGAAAAGTTTCATTTCGGTTGTGAAAGATTCATTAATGGGATGCAAATTTTGCTTAGCACCTCTTTAATATTGTTTAAAACTTCATTAATGTTACGAAATTTATTTTGCGCATGTTACTAAAAACTTTTGAACGAAAATGTAAAAATTTCATTATAGCTACTAAACAGTGTAGTGAATATAATGAAAATATAATACATACGAAAATATTTAATTTTATTAATGTAAAACTTTCGAAACAGGTACAAAATAATGTGGTTAAAACAATGGGCGTATGTTATTATATAAATATAGGACCTTCATTGTGTACTCGGTGGCTGATTTGAGAGAGTGCTCAAACAACTGACTCGAAGTCACAGGTTCGATTCCAGCCACAAACTTTTTTTCATAAACAAACAAATTTCATACTATTTACGATTGTTATTTCCTTAATAAAGCAATATTTGTACTCTTTTAGATATAGGACCAGCCTATCAGAAATCGCTGCCAAGAGGGTAAACATGAATGATTCACTGAATAGTGATCTAATATTAATCTAAGAACAGGGTCGTAAAATAGGGTCGCCTTTAATGCTCGTAAAGACCCAATATTGCTTATTAACACACAAACAAACGACCGCAAATGCTTCTGCATCTACACTCATAGATGGTATAAATATTCAGGAATCGGATACTCATGATGTTATTTGAATGAAGACGCAGTGTAATTTTCGCTAGACTGAACACATTTTTCATGTCTCTAAAGAAATATTCAAGTGGCTCGGATTTTTGAAACAGTGTAAGATGTACTTCACTCCATCCGACCTCCTTACTATTTATACCACCTACATCCGACCGAAAATGGAATATAACTCTCATTTTTGCGCCGGTGACTCAAAGTCTATTTTGGGATTACTCGACCGTGTGCAGGAGAGGGCGAAGAAGCTTATCGGTGACAGTAGGGTATTCAACTCTATTGACTCACTGGAGCATCGACGCAATGTACGTTACTCTGTTCTATCGTTACTACAATGGATTTGGCTCTGACGAGATTAGAGACCTTGTTCCCGAAACTCACAAACTTTTACGTAGCACGCGTTCATTGTCCAGAGCTCATCCATTTGTGGTCGATTACCTGGGAAATCATACTACGCGTTACAGAGATAATTCGTTTTTCAGCCGCACGCTTGGCCTGTGGAATAAGTTGCCTGCAGACGTGTTTCCTGTCTGTTCTAACGTTGGAAAATTCAAGTCAAATGTTCACAAACATTACTCTCTCTTTCTCCCTAATCACAACCTATTTTCCTAGTTCTGGTACAATATACAAATATATAGGGGTCATCCTCTGAGTACTAGTCCAAGATAAAAAAAGAGTAAAAGCGATTTGAAACCAAGAAGTAAAAAAATATTTCAAGAGAGAAGTTAAACTTGTTTGAATATTTCCACTCAACACTCAAAATTTTCAAGAAAACCCATGATTTTCAATTTCTCTGGTAGAGATTCGGGAATAAGTATTTTTTTTATTCGGTATTAAGTATTCGGTACTTGAAAACTACGTTCTGGAATCAGACGCATCGTTTTTGATCTATTAAAAAAATCCGTGCTTAGCGTACCGGCGACACCGCTTGGCCTTCATTTAAGTACAAAGGAGTTAGTAAATTTGAAGTATACACAAACTCTCGCTGAAACCAAGGAACGACTAAATAAATTTGATTGGAGCTCAGCGTCAATGTTTTACTCAGTTCCGTTGTGGTCTTACCGGTACAAACGACGACGTAGTTTCAGGTCGCCCAACAAAAATCATCGATTAAAGTCATGGGTTGTTCTATGGTCTCATGTTTGGACATGAAAGTATATGAGGTGGTAGAGACTGGAGGCATCTTAATTGAGTAGCTCATATGTTAAATGAAAATTTGGCCTTGAAAAAGCTGTTTACGAAATGAATATCGCGATTGATCCTACTCGTCCATAAGCGCTACCGTGTGACCACTTCCAAGAAGTGTTTGGCGACATTCGACCGCAATCCGGAGAAGTTTTTACCCGGTTATATACCCGTATACAAATAACAATCAACCGAGTGAACGTACAACCAAGAAGGGCAAGATACATTTGTCGGTCAAGAAGGTAGTATTCAACTATATTACCTAATAGAACGATCACAGGCAAATCTTCATTAGAACTTTTGGACAGATACCATATTGATTATAGAAACATTTTTTTATGTAAACCCCCATTGCTGGTCGTACCACAAAAGACACCTAAAAGAATGTAAGTCGTGAAGTGATTGAAGCATTGAAGGATTGATGACAAAACACAATTCCCTCTCAATATCCCAGAAGTCAAAGAATAAATAAACTGTGGGTTTCGTCGTATGAACGTGTACCGAAGAAAACTAAGATCAGACAACAAGATCTCGGCCACAGTTTTTTGGAAGCATACGTTGTCATTCACAGAAATTACCTAGAGAAAGGTAAAACGATCACCGATAAACATTATTCAGAGCTTGTAGAACGATTCGATATTGATTTCAAACGACAACATTTGGCGAACAAAAGTTATTCTATCCAGACAATGCAAATGTGCGCACGTGTGTAGTCACTATGGCAAAAATCCATAAATTGGGCTATGAACTGCTACCCCATCCAGCATATGTACCCAACAGATTGACCTCCCTGCGACTATTTTCTTTTCCCAAACCTGATAACTGGTTGAGTGGTGAGAGAATTGAGGTTGAGTGAAGAGGTCCCGACACAAACGCCTCTTCTTAAGATTTGAGGAAACCTATTATTTGGAAGAAAAAAAAACTGGAAAAAACGTATTGATCGCTCTAAATATATTGATCTGGAAGAATATTATGGTGAAAAATAAAGACGTATTTGTCAAAAAGTTTATGTGTTCGAATAGTCCCAGAGTTATCAAACAGCTTTGTTAAGTATTTTTGGAAGAGAATTTTCTGAGGACCGGTTTTACGATCTCAAACGTTCATGATCACCTGTAAACATTTATGCCCAATTGCTAATTATAATATTTCTGCAGGTTTATACTTCGCAAATAGGTTTTTCTAATTTTTTGCCTTCAATTTAGCTAATTATGCAGTTATGCATTTAAAAATAATATAAAAATTTATAATTATTAAACAATAAAAGAAGAATCTTGAACTCTTGACTATATAATTTATACCATAATTGAAATGTAAAATGTTGTTGTCAATAACGATAATTGTAAAATTTTGCTGTTAATGTTAGCACCTTAATTTCAAAGAGAACTTGGCTTAAAAGTTGGTTGTTTATGAAACACAAACATTTTTAAAACTTAAATATTAATATTAAATCAAAAATACCTCAATAGGCCACCTGGCGGCGAATAGGCAAAACATTGTAATGTTGGATAGTCGGCCTTCATTAAAATTGCCAAAATGGCGGCTGTGCCGGCACCCAACGAGTGACCCACCAACACCAATCCGAAGGTGGAGGTATTACGCTCAAGATTCTTGTTGAGAGCATTACGTATAATGTTTTCTTCCTCTAACTTGTTACGTATATAAATTGCCGCCTGAACCATTCCCTTATGACCCAACCAATCGTCTCGCGGTGGATTCAAAGGTAACACTTCAGCTTCGGCATTTAGATCCGTTAAAATATCTTTCATACTCAAAGTACCACGAATGCTGACAACAATTTTCTTTTGTGTATAATCGACGGCAACGAAAAATGGCGTTTCGCCCACATCCACATGATATGTGACATAAACAACTTCGACATCACCAATTTGTAAAGTTTTCTTCAAAGCAGCATAGTTACAGTAACAACAATTATCTTGTATTATATCTGCCTCCGTATTAGAGTTTGAACAGCAACCAAAACATCTGAAATTTTTTTAGATGGGAATTTCGTTATGAGTATTAATAATTTTTTAAAATTTATTTTATTTACTTACTTTAGTTCCGGTATTAAATTGTACATTTTAGAACGATTGATTATAAAGTACATGGGCCAACCGTAAGCTCCCTGAGCAAAGTACATAAAGTGTATAACAGTTTGAAAGAAATCATAATTTTTAGCATCATTAAGCGCCAAGAATTGTGTACGTTCGGTGATGGGTACACCGCTTAAAAACTCATAGGTACCATTTTTTCGTTGTCTTACTACCGCTTCACGTTCTAGACGTTGAAACTTACGCAGCAGCACTAGACCAGCTACCACATCCGATGGCACGACATCAAGTTCACGAAAAAAATCGCTAAGCAAACGTGCTATATCGGTGAAAGAGTTACGATTACGTTCCGATGAACCAATGCAGCAAAACAGTAAACGACATCGATGGTCCCAGCTGTCCTGATAGGCTCGTATTACTTTTCTGGCGAAAGAAAAACGAAACAAAAAGTTTTATTAATTTTCATCTACGCGAATTTGATTTTTATTGAATTGTTTTGCAAGACAATTTTATTGGCCATAGGGCTATATGCCAAGGCAGCTTTCCCAGGGTAGTGGTATAATTCGTTGCCTTTGCGTAAATTTGTCTAAATTTTGTTTACAAGATGGATAATTCTGAAAGAACACATATACTGCCTTGCTTTTTTAAACCAAAGAAAAACAACAGTTTGACAACTTTTCGTAATTTCTACCAACAAAATACATGTGATGTTTTTTGGTGCTGTATTTTTTCTTCTTTATAATTCTGCCACTACGTGTACATGGGAAAGCTGCCTTGATTATATAATAATGAATAAATAAAAAAATTAGCAATTAGCTTTCATGAGAAATTTAGTTTTTAAAACTTCAATTTACATGTACTCGTATACAAGGCAGCTTTAAAGCTGCCTTGCTCGTACCTATACATTAGAGGGCTGCTCAAGCACAATAAAAATGTCTTACAAAACAGCGTAGTATTTCCAAGTACTATCCATCGTCTTCTTTCACATTTCAAAACAAACACTTCAATGCCGAAATGTTCTAAACACATAAACGAATACTGCATTTAGAACAAACAGAACCAAACACAAGTAGAACCAAATGAAATAGAACAAAATTGAAGTAGAATTTCAAGCAATGAAGTAATCAGCGTTGTCAACTCGGTGCGTTTCGCATCGTTTTTGGTGCTTTTTAAAATTGCTTGTGCGAAAAATTCTTTAGTCGCTTTTTAAATTTCGGTGGCACCCAACCAAATTTTTGTTTTTATATAAGAAAAAATTTTATTCAAGTGCCTAACATTTTTACGCGTCATTTTGCAGAGCACAATCAGAATACGGAGTTATAATGTGAAAAACGCACGTTATTATATGCACAAAGTAGGGCAATCTTGCTGTGTTATGCATATTCTCCCCGGGGAACAGGTTTTGTCTTGGCGTATTCCTAACGTGGGCTCTCTGTTTTTCGGGGAAAAGAGGGGAAAGGGTCCCTCGTTTGGAAACTCTAGGAAGCCACATGACTTATGTTGTGTTGGCTTCCGAAACCCTTACCAAGGGTATAAATTGGTAGAACGGGGATCAGCATGGCCCCCGGGTAGTTCTGCTTGCGTTTCGACCCGGGCTGATCATGGTTGAGGTGCCTACCTTAGCTGAAACGTTCTGGCTGTGGTTGAAACCTAAAACGCAGGAAGGTAGTGTTGGTATCCTTTATAATTGTTTGGTGTGTGGCTTTTTTCGGGGACTAACAATCTCCCGAGAATCTGCTGCCTATACAACAGATACCTGTATTGTAAGGAACCAGTGACTACAAACATATGGCATAAATTGCTACCTGTGTGAGCCTAGCAACCCACACAGGGGCGTTGGTGAATCATGATTAATTCACTCCGTGGAACTGGTCCATCATCAGATCAGGCCGCAAGGCAGGTGCTGATGTAAATCTTTTTCACAACTGTCAAAAACAAACTGATAATGCGAAATCGCCAACATATATAACAGACATGTGTACCAACATAAGAGAAAAATTTGCGAAAATCGAACATAAGTAACTCACAAAATTTGAAAATAACGGTTATTTTTTATTTGACATATTGAAGTCGGTTGTCTGCTAGATTCAATGTGTTTAATGCTTAATTCGGAGATTTTCTATTATAAAAACATTTAAAAGGAAAGCTTTCAGATTTTGTTTATGTTTCAGAACACTCTATGGAACATAATTTTGTTCACATTTCTAATACGTTTACACTTTCGAGTGTTCACGTTTTCGCGAGTTCACTGTAGCTTGTATTACCATGTAACAGTACCTTCACTGAAATGTTACACTAATTACTAGTTGAAATATAGTTTTACCTTTGACGCCAATTACGATTCATGCTGTTGCTTCTTTTGTAATTGAAACGTGACTCTGTTTCACGCATTGATCTCTGATACTTTTTCATTTTCACCCATGAACGACCGGCAGCATCAAACGTGCACCAAACTGTGGTCACCGTAACAAATAATAAAGACCAGTTGGAGATTAAAATTGCTAAAAAAAAAATAAAGGGAAATAGCACAATTAACACGTTGAAAATGTAAATAAACTAAACATACCAAAAAATATTTTCTTTTCTGTGCTGACCACCGTCGACTGTAAATAATACTTTGCCAGCCACACAGAACCCAAAACTAACCAGGTAATATCGAATAACATAATCACTAGAAAGGCACAAGAAACATGAAGGAACATCAATTTGAATACTGACTGTTTCAATATTCTGATTTACCAGTTTTAGTATAAATCCAAATATTTATTCGGGCTCTGGCATCAGAGTCCAATATGCTGCCACGCATTGATATAACACATATTCCGATTTCTATAAACAGTGAAACTGCAATGAAAGTGATAAAAGCAATTATTTTTATGTTTTGTTGTGGTTGCGGTTGTGAATAACAGAAAAAATATAACATATTAATAAATACGATGGCATCAGTTGTATTTACTTACCAGTTAATATAACTAAATAACCAATTTGATGATAAAAAAGTAATTTTACATCTGTAAGAGTTATATCGTAATCGAACATGGCCAGTGACACAATAACAGTAATGACACTTTTAAAACAAAAAAAAAAATTGTGAGACATTTTAGTTATTTTTGTAATTTCAATTATTTATTATTTAAACTTATAAATATATTTATAATAAATGATAATTGCCACAACGATTCTTTGCTTGCCAGAGATGAAAAAACAGATGTTTCAGTATGTTGTTGAGTTTCCATTGTGTTGGAAGGTTGCTAAAACCAAAAAACGGTGTGGCAAATAACCCCGAAAATTTCTATCCAATTGCTCTGCCCTTTTCAAAGTATGGCTAACTACTAACTTGTGATGTATCTAGAGACTTATAAATTACTTTGTGACCGTCAATATGAGTTTCGTAGGGGTCGCTCTACTGGCAATATTTTGGCATATCTCTCAGATAAATGGTACCACTCGACCAGTGTAGTCGGATCGTACGATTTTTTGCTTGTTGTTTTTGAGATGCTGCAAAGATTTTTTAAAATTTATTTTCTATGAAAAAAATGTGTTTTGGCAATTTGTGTTGCTAACGTTTTTTATGTTTTTTGAATATAATTTAACCAAAAACCGAAAAGTTTTTTTGTTTGAAAAAATATTTTTTTTCCAGAAATTAAATTGAATTGTTGTTTAAGCTTGAGGTCAGTTTTGTTTTTTATATAAAAAAGTTTTAATTAAATTCGATATTTCGTCTTTCTTTGGAAGACTTCTTTAGGAAGAAATTGTTTAATCTTTTTCCAGAAAATACAATTTTGTTTTGAAAAACATATGACAACGCTGCTCTCCATCCATAATTTTGGTGAAAGTAAAATGATGGCTCTAGATATCTCCAAGGTATTTGATAGTGTGACATGATGCATTACTGTCAAAACTTACTGTTTGTGGTGTCGTTGACGATTTTTCTCGGTGCGGTCTCAGATGTCGCACTATTTGAGTTGTTTTAGATGCGATGTTATTAAACGAGTTCAAGATTAATTCAATGGTACCGCAATGCTCTTTTCTTTCTCCTACTTTATTTCTTATTTTTCTTAATGACCTTCATAATAAACTTCCAACCCTATCGATTCTTTTGCAGATAACTGCAGCATTCCCCATTCGTACTTATTCAATTATAGGATCAGAATAGCCAAAATCGGTGCCACGTGGCAAAATATGAATGACTTACTAAGTAATGATCCTTTAATATTCGAATGGGGTCGTAAAAACAGGGTCATCTTCAACGCTCGAAGACCCAGTATTGTTTATTAACACATAAACTCATGATTGTAAAGGCCTTGTTACACGATCGTGCGATCTACTAAATAAAGCATGTGTGCTGAAAAAGTACCAAAAATGCAACCGTGCGACAGAGTTTTAGACAAATCGTGCAATTTGAAAATTTTTATGAAACTTTTCAAAACATTATGGGTTCTGTGCGATCAGTGTGGTATATATTGTGAAAATTATGAGAATATTGTTGGTGGCTCGAGAAAAAAAACTTAAGTAATCTGGCCTCTGAATGTCAATCATGCTCTTTTGGGATGGGTAAAAAGATGTCTAATGGAACACTAATAATTTTAATACGCAATTTGGGCACGTATGTAATTTCATGATACTCAATAAATGCTTAGCGAAAATATGCTGACAACAAGCCATTGCAATGTTTCATTTGCGCAAATTGGAGAGATTTAAAAAAATATCTCAATTTAAGTAGTAGGTGTGTACAACTTAGCTTCCGCTGTTTTTTTTTTTCAAAAATCGAGTCTTTATTGTAAAAAACTGGTTATACATTTATGAATCAAAGTATTGTCCATCGGTGTCCACTACCTTCTCCCATCTTTCGAGCAGCATACGAATCCCGAGTTGAGAAAACTGGTAATCTTTTAAAGCGATCCATGCATCGATCCAAATTTTTTACTTCTTCATAAAACCGGTCAGCCAGATCCTGTGCCATTGATCAAAATAAGTGATAGCTCGAGAAAGTAACGTCTGGAGAATATGACGGGTGGGATAGAACTTCTCATTTCCACGTCTCCAGTTAAGTCTTGACCACCTTCGCTACATGTGGTCGAGGATTGTCATGCTGAAAATCACTTTATCATATATCTCGTTGTATTGTGGCCGTTTGTTTTTCAATGCTTGTCTCAAACGCATTAATTGTGTTCGATAATGATCGTCTGTAATCGTTTCAGTCGGTTTTAAAAACCCATTAAATACACTAAGCCGAGCTGGTCCCATCAAAGCACGAACTTGGCGCGGTGAATATTCAGTTCGCACGTCCACGTGGAAACACAGCTGGGACGTCCCTAAAAATTTCTGCGCTGGGAATTATCGTATTGAAACGATTTTTCATCTTCAGTCACAATGCGATGCAGAAATCCTTTTCGTCTTTGCCTTGCAAGCAGATGTTACTAAACAGACAAATGCCGTTCAACATCTCTCGACTTGAAATCGTGCGGCACCCAATTTCCTCGTTTCTGAATATTTCCTATGACTTACATTTGAAATGGCTTGTTGCACCACTCCCAATTATCTTGCCAATTTTTACTATGTTTGGCACGAGTCTTCATCAAGTAATGTCTCCAATTCTGCTTTTTCGAGAACCTCTCTTCCCCTGTCATGCTGCTCTGCGACGAAAATCACCGTTATTAAAGCGTTAAGACCACTCTCGGCACGTTCGTTTACTAATAGCGACTTTACCACAGTATTTCGATAAGTCTCAGCCGCAGATTTCTTCATATTAAAGAATAATATTGAAACCTCCCGCAAATGAAAAGAATTTGGCTCGTAACCTAAATAAAGTATGTCAATCGAGAATATCTTTATGATGCATACAAAAATCGACTAAGATTTCGATGGCGTTGGGTTTACAAATACCTGAGCTTATTGTATGACATATACGATCAATGTATTTCGACTACCACTTACCGCTACAGCCATCTTTTGCAAAACAGCGGCAGCAAAGTTGTACACCTAATATTAAAATGTATTTTATGTGTCTGACTTATACAAGTGTTGAATCATTGAAGAATCGTTGCGACAAGAATGGTTTCATATAAAAATAGTCTTACCAAACAAAATGTGTCGTTACTAGAAAAGCACCAGGTACTACCAGATCATCTGATCCTACCGACCAGCGTCTTCGGAACACAACAAGTCCTGGCATCTGAAAAATTAAATTATATTTTTAAACTACTAGTTGATATATTTTTTGTGTTGTTTTAAAAAGACTTTTTTATTTAAAGACGAGAATATATGTTTTATAATATATTTTTAAAATTTAGTTATTTGAATAACAAATTAATAACAGTTGTTGGCCGTATAACAAACAAACCAACGGGTCAGTTAGGCGTTGAGTGGTGCAATTCTATAACTTTTATTACGATAATCGCATCGCTAAAATAGTTGTAGCGATTTTGCGTAAAATTTGCTGTTCAGTAACACTTTTAACGAATTTCACTGTCGCCTAAAGTGTCCTAGAGACTATTAAAAAAACACGTCAATCAGTGCATATGTGTGAGTGCCGTGTTTTTGTCGTTTAAAGGGAGATGTACAAATAAAATCGTCAATCATCATTTGGATTTTAACTTCTCTGCATTCGTTTCTAAACATGTCATCATTGGACAATGAATTATTGTTATCTTGTGCAATTTTGGTAAGAAAAACAAAAACATGAAAAGAAGAAAAATACTATGGATGAAAAATAGTAATAAATGCTTATATAGTATATATGTATACATATGTATAAACGAAATAAAATTCAATAATCATAACGAATATGGATAAATTTTTTTATTTTACTTAAGCTGGATTCACCTATTGTTTCCGAACCAAATTTTTTGTTCGGACAAAAATTTTTTTTACTGAGAGTGTTCTGCACGATTCACCCATTGCAAAAAAATGTTCCGGAAAATCAGAGTTGCCATATGTAAACAAAATCTATTAGTTTTACAAGGTGGTAGTACTGCTTGTTATTATTTTGGTTTACTTTCCTTTTATGTATTTTACATATTCTCAATTATTAGTAAATATTGTGTGATAATAATTGAAAAAAGAAAACTGCTTTTGCTTATGGCCATTGAAATACATAATGCATTATTATTAGCCAAGTACATACATATATATAAAAAAAAAAAATTAAAAAGATCTGCAGTGAGAAGGCTTTTAAAGCAAAGAACAGCAATGGGTTATTTTTACTCATTATATCATACATACACCCTCTTCCGGGTTTTTAAATTTCTTCAATACGTTTTCGGGCAATCAATTCATTTATTTCCATATTAAAATTATTACTTATTTTTTAATAACTATTACATATATCTAATGCCAGCCACAATCGAAATTTCATCAGAATAAAACTACTATGTAAATTTTTTATTCGATGGGGCAACTCAATACAATTTTTTATGAAAAAATGTATCCTATTGGCATCTCAGTTAAGTTTTGTCCGGACAAAATATAAAATTAAACCAATTCAAGTTGGGTGTTGTTCGTAAAATATATTTTCTCTCTCTCTCAAGAAGAGAGACGTCAAACTACATATAAAAAAATTTTGTTCGGACAAAAATTTTGTTCGGAAACAATGGGTGAATCCAGCTTTATTGTTGGCCCTTTAAATAACAAAACTGACATTTTCTATCGTCAATCACAATTGGAGACCATCAAAATACTCGTAATTACACTTCAAAATAAAAAGTTTTTGATTTTCATCAATCAGAGCCAACAACCACGACTAAAAAAGCCCGACTGCACACACACACTTAAGGCCCGATCAGACTATTCTACAAGTATAAATACTTTCATTCGATTTTGTGAGATAAAAGTCTAAACACATTTCTTGCGACTGCCAAAAAGTCTAACGTAAATTAGATTTTGCATTCACACCATCACACTTGATATAAACCGACAAATTTGAGTAGAAAAGAAAACAGCTGTTCATATTTTTTTACAAAACAATAAATTTGAATTATTTTATCGTGTGTAAGTTGAATTTAACATCCTAAAAATTGGGAAAAATTTGTTCGTGATAAAAATGTAGTGATGAACATTTTTTAAGAAGAAATGAAATAATAAAACTAACAAATTTGAAAAATGATAAGCAGAAATAAATATGTTTTTAGAAGTTATGGCAATCACTTGCATATCTATTTATATACTTACGTAAATAAGTACATATGCATGTGCGTACTTGTATAATTTTGTAACAATCTTCGCTCATTTTTGGATTTTAAGCATTTTAAATGTGTAAAATTTTTCAACGTTTTTTAGCAAATAGATGTGCCAACATAAAAATTTTCACGGCGTCATGTGCACTATTCGTGGTAGGCAATAGATGTGCCGGCGCGTGAAATTTTTCAACAGTTAAAATAATAATTATGTTAAACCGATCCATATTCAATAGCACAACAATATTTTATGTTCTACATAGATACATGAGCAAAATACATTTATAAATGACAGCTAGATTCCAAATTTAGAGCTTTTTTATAACGACAAAAAGTACTATCAGTGACGGCACCCCACCGGCTATGAAATGGCCGACTACTCAATATTTAAACAGCTGGTTTGCTAAAAAACACAACCCTGATCCAATGAAAAGTATTATGATAAGTAGTGTAGCGACTACGAAACAGCTAGTTGTCCCTCAGCTAAAGATTTGATTATTATTTTTCTTTGTCTTCTTCAATCAATAATTATTGATCACAGCAAATTTGTATTGTAAAAAATCCTTCTTAAGAAAAAAACTTAAGAAAGGAAAAACTTGAATTAAAACCCGATGTGCATATGTACACAGCAAAAAATTTTTAGTTTAAAGTATTATCGTTTTGAAAAGTTTCAAAAAGCAACAAAGTCGTATGCGATGTTAAATTTTTATAGTATTATTTTTTGCAAGTAGACGGATTGCATTCAGACTTGCACGTATTATTTGAATTTTTGACAACTGTGAAAATGATTTACATCAGTACCTGCCTTGACGGCCTAACCTGATAGTGGACCAATTCCACGAAGTGAATTTTTCACGATTCACCACCGCCCCCGTGTGGCTTGCTAGGCTCACACAGGTAGCAATTCTTGTCATATGATTGCGGTCATATGAACAACTTCTTGTTGAGGAGTTCGGGCTTTCTAATCCCTCATGTATGCAATTTCCCAGCAATCAATGGAAGACAAGGCTTAATGAGTTGGTAGGCCGAAGCCCATTAAGAGCATCAGCTCTTAAACCAACTCACCCGTCAACCATCACCACTGGTTCCTTACAGTACACGTATCTGTTGTATAGGCAACAGATCCTCGGGAGATTGTTAGCCCTCGAAAAAAGCCATCACCAAACAATTATCAAGGATACTAACATTCCCTTCCTGCGTTTTAGGTTTCAACCACAGCCAGAACGTTTCAGCCAAGGTAGGCACCTCAACCATGATCAACCCGGGTGGAACCGGGGGCCATGCTTATCCCCGTTCTGCCAATTTATACCCTTGGTAAGGGTTTCGGAAGCCAACACAACATAAGTTATGTGGCTTCCTAGAGTTTTGTTTGCCGCACCAAACGAGGGACCCCTTCCCCTCTTTTCCCCGAAAAACAGAGCGCCTAAGTTAGGAATACGCCAAGGCAAAACCTGTTTCCCGGGGGGTGAATTTTTGGCAAGTATTAATACACAGTATAATAGTCTGAACTGGGCTTTAGAAGGTTGCTGCGTTTTTTTATCATCTCCAGTAGTGCAATTCACTAACCTGTTTTAACGCTAATAAAATTCGTTTAGAGAAATTAACACTAGCGTTGGTGTTTTCGCGATTCTATAACAGTTTTTAACACTATTTGTCTTCGTTTTACATCAGCTGTTTTTATAGCCTGACTGATTAGCGTTAACTAAACACCAATTATTTTTGTGGTGTTTATCTTAACAACAATGTCATTAAAATTCTACTAGAATAACTTCACAGCATCTGGCATATGATTTGTCGGAAGACTCCAACAGTCGGTCGGTGTGTTCTCCGTGAGAAGAACTTATCTTATTTATCAAAATATATTTTAAATAATAAACATATAAATAATTTTACTTTCCCTAAACATGGAATTATTTGCAAATTTGTTTGTTTTTTTCTGTTCCTCTTTGTGGTTTTCTTTATTTTTAACAAAGCTGCCACATTATTTCAAATTTTTTTAACAGACAACCAGAGGTGTTAAGAATAAGTTAGTGAATCGCATAAGCGTTAGTGCAAACCACAATACCTCGCGTTAAGTTATGCTCTTTTAAAATCGTTAAAAGTTAGTGAATTGCACTACAGGGCACTTAAAATCAACCGTTATTTTACTGCCCGTTGTTATCATATACACAAAAATGCAGCAAAGAATCGTTACATCAAATGATGAAATGCAGTGTCACACAGCTTATTTCGTGCAGTTTCTAAATCCAACTTTCTAGACTTATAGCAAAAATACTGAAAAGTTTGTTTTTTGTCTTTTGACAGGTATTTTTGAATTAATTATAAATTCATTTTCACTGTAGTTCATTACCTTGCAGTGAGAGAACTGTTAGATTGGGAGTCTGAGTCCTAGAGTGTTGCGCCTTCAATACATTTGTGATATTGATTTATTGGGTGGTTAAATTTTAAGGGCCGATTTCAATGTGAACCACACCTAACAACATCAAGCTTTTTTTGCATTTGTCATTTCTCAATTTCAACATAATTTAAACCATGGAAAGATGCATAGTCGAGCAACACGTTACAGATATTCAGGCTTATTATGAAAATGGGCGTTCAAATCAAAATTCATATCGTGCACTTCGTGATTTTTTCGGTTAATTTAATTGTTCAAATGTTCCGACAATCGGAAAAATCGTGCAAAAATTTAAGCAAACAGGGTCTGTAGGAAATGTGAAAACACCAGTGCCTGCTCGTACAGATTGTTCTGCAGAAAATATTGCTGCTGTTCGCCATTGTGTAGCTGAAGAGCCGTCCATTTTAACTCGTCGTCGTGCCCAACAATTGCCCGTCTCACGCTCTTCGTTGATGAACATCGTTGAACGAATGTTAATTCTAGAATGATTGTCGAAAAACCAATGCACCCAGAATGAGTCATTTTTTGCTGCGGCTTATGGGCTGGCGGCATCATCGGGCCGTATTTTTTCCAAAATGAGGCCGGTCAGGCAGTTACTGTGAATGGTGTTCGTTCGCCAACGAACTTTTTATGGCCTGAATTGGAAGAGATGGATGTTGACGATATGTGGTTTCCACAGGACGGTGCCACTTGCCACACAGCTAATGTAACAATGGCTCTTTTGCGCGACAAATTCAACGGCCGTGTTATCTCACATGGTGGCGATGTCAATTGGTCGCCAAGACTATGTGTTTTGACACCGTTGGACTTCTTTCTTTGGGGTTATTTGAAAGAAAAGATGAACATTGATAAGCCAGCAATAATTCAAGAACTAAAGAAAGAGATAATACGGCCCATTAACAGAATGTTCTATTAATTATGCCTAAGCGTCATCAAAAATTTGAACCAATGAATGGTGGTGTGCCACCGGGGTGGCGGCGGTCATTTAGCCGATATTTTGTTTCACACATTGTTGAACCATGCCAATATTGAACGAGTGCAATTGTTGGGCACGACGACGAGCTGAGGTGGACGCCTCTTCAGCCCCACTGTCGCGAACAGCAGGAATATTTTCAGCAAACGAGCTGTATTTTTACATCTCCTACAAACCGGTTTTGCTTAAATTTTTGCACGATATTTCCCATTGTACGCACATTTGAACGATTAAATTGACCGAAAAAATTGCACGATACGGATTTTGAATTGAACGCCCATTTTCATAATAAGCCTGAATAATTTTAATGCATTGCTCGATTGTGTATCTTTCCATGATTCAAATTGGGAAACGTCAAATGAAATGCGGAAAAAAACTTGACGTTTAGGTGTGGTTCTCGTTCAACATCGGCGCTTAAAATCTAACCGCCCGATACAATCAAGACTCAAAATTGTGTTTTTTATTTATTTAAAATTTGTCGATGGTTTTGAGACACCCTTTAGTATGAGGTAATAATGAAAAAGAAAAAGCTTTCTTACTGAAACGAATTGTTTATTAAAAAAATCACGGAGTTATCAAACATCCTCCGTAGAATGTGATTAGAATATAAAAATTTGCTTTGATGTCGTAAAGAAAACTGTGATTCATCTAGAATTACAGGGTGTTTTTTTAAGCTAGATAGAACTTTAAATTGTAAAAAGTAACACAAAAAATTAAATTTTGATGAAACATTTTTTTTATTTGTTTCAGTATACTCTGACAAATCATCATGAATAGACTCACGCTTGAACAACGCTACGAAATTATCCAAATTTACTTTGAAAATCAGTCGTCGATTCGCGACGTTGTTTTATCGCAAAATTGTGTTCAGCGATGAGGCGCATTTTTGGCTTAACGGGTTTGTTAATAAGCAAAATTGCCGCATATGGAGTGAGACCAATCCACAAGAGACCCTACAGACTCCATTACATCCAGAAAAATGCACTGTTTGGTGCGGTTTTCATGCTGGTGGCATCATCGGACCTTATTTCTTCAAAAATGAGGCCGGAGCTCGCGTTACGATCAATGGAGATCGTTACCGCACCATGATCAATGATTTTTTGTTTGAAAATATGGATGACACTGATCCGGAGGAGATGTGGTTTCAACAGGATGGCGCTACGTGCCATACGGCGAACGCAACCATCGACTTACTGAAATCAAAATTTGGCGATAAGTTGATTTCGAGAAATGGACCTGTCAATTGGCCTCCAAGGTCGTGCGATTTGACACCTCTCGATTATTTCCTGTGGGGCTACGTGAAGTCACTGGTTTATGCTGATAAACCAGCAACAATTGACGCCTTGGAGGCCAGCATTGTTCGTGTTGTTCGTGACATACGGCCAGCAGTGCTCGAAAAAGTGGCCCAAAATTGGACGTCCAGAATGCGCTTCGTCAAGAACAGCCGCGGTGCCCATATGCCCGAAATCATTTTCAAATGTTAATGTCACGTATTGATCTTTCGAATAAAAAAAAATTTTGATTACAATTTAATTTTTTGTGTTATTTTTTACAATTTCAAGTTCTATCGGGCTTAAAAAAACACCCTATACAAGTAATTTATTCGTTTTTCGTTTTTCATAAAAGTCTAAAGTTATAGCAGAGAATTGGCTTCCCAACTTCAATTTATTATTAAGTCACAATCAGTTAGTGTTGTGGCCATAATCGATTGAAATATTTCTAATTTGCAAATAGTACATACAAATAAACATACATACGGGTACATATGTGAAGATAATTTTTTTTTTTTTTGATAAAAATATATTTGGATTTTATCGATTTTATGTTTATACATTTTTGTTTGTTTTTAGAAAAATATATACAAATATATAAATGTTTACAAGTAATCTAGTCAACTATTCAGAATTTTAATCACTTAATATTAAATACAAACGTATGGACACATGCATGCATACATACTCGTACATACATATGTATGTACCCAACAAACACTAACAGCCAGTTCGTAGAACACGACTAAGGTCACTTACGACGAGCCAATTTGTAAACGAGTACGTAAAGAAATAGGTTGATATAACGCGGCTAAGTCGAGCCGTCTAGCTTACGTTAATTCGTCTGTATGTCAAACAGTTAAGAAATGTTATCGTTTCCAATATGATAAAAAATACTATTTGTTTGCATTTTTCCATATAAATATTTTCTCTATTTTCTAGGATATTTTCTCTATTTTCTAGCATATGCTCATAAATAAATAACACAAAAAACTTATAAATAGCTTGTTTTCTGTGTTCCCAGCTATCTATATGACGACATTTCATAGGAACTACCCTAATCATCAGTAGACTTTGGAAATTTCTGAAAAATATTCAAACATTCAACTTTATCCAAAATAGTCATCTTCTATGAACCGAAAAAATAATAATGCTAGTTTTAGCGCTTTTTATTCACGAGTCGAGCTCTGCAAGGTTTGGTTGCAAATTGATAATGATTTGAAATCAAACGTTTTCTCAAAAACGACAAACGTTTCATACTGATTTGAAATCAAATTGAAAACCAGGGTATTCTCAACAAAAAAGGAAAACTACGGCTATTTTCAAATTTATTAATTCTCAACTTAGGTTAGGTAAGAAGGCTATCTGATTCCCTAATATATCCTAGGTTCTCCAGCTCACTTGAGTTCTTAATTTGTTACGTTTCTGCTTGCCTGAAAAAATAGAACGGTAAAAGGTAAAAGTTAAAGGTGAAATAGGAACTAGAGGGACATAGTGATCGTTGGCAGGGAGAAAAGTAGGATGCCGCTTAGTATGGCGTTACATGCTATTATACTAGCCACCTGCTGCTCCTTATGGATGAGGCTAGTGCGTGTTCATATTAACCGATGCCACACATAATAGGCCGCTGAAGGGCCGCTTATCTTATCAATGCCGAGCATATTCCGAGGAAGTGAAGGATCATCTCATCCTCGTCTTCGTCTTCGTAACTTATGCAGTAGTATCAATTTGCATTCATATGTAATTCCCAAATGTTTTTCAAATGTGGATTGTGATATGGAACACAAATGGAAACTAAGTTTTGCTTTAAAAATTCATGTTTCAAAACGTTACACAGCAGGAAGCTTAAGAATTCAGCAGAAAATAAATAAAACAATCAACAAAAAAGAAGATACTGACAACTTAAGCGAAAACAGCGCAAAAGGAAATTAATGTCTGAGTGTTTTATTTATAACTTATTAATATAATTTAATATATTTGTGTTTAATGTTGTAATCACGAAAATGTAAGTTTCACAAATATTGTTTTCTACTCAATATATTCATGTAATTTGATAAAAATTTTCTTTATAAAATAGACGAATCCCCTGAAGAAGTGAACATAAAATTCACGAAACGTTAGGAAAATAGTTAATAAAATAGTAATAAAAATTCTGCATTTTTATTGACATAAAGAATGTTAGGCCTCACCAGCTAAATATATACAAAAAGCAAAAAATTCATATTTCTTTTGTCTTATTTGCTATTTTTTATTTGAGTTTTCTATTATAGTCATATTTTTTTGTAGTCTTGAAATTATTCTTGAAAGAAGGAAGTATTTGGTTCCTCTTAGTCCTAAATCGCGTCTCGTTCAGATAACAATTTCTGAACAAAAAATAGGACCAACTAAATGATTTTGAGTATCTGGGAGAAGAAAAGTTGGACTAATTTGCTTAAACTCCTCCTTGTAGATTGACAAGTAGAGTTGTGGAGATGTTGAATCTACCAGAAAAGATGATTATAAGAATTATAATAGGGGATGGGTAGAAGAAATAAAAGGTGACGTTATATGTTTGACTTCAAGGTTTTTTTTCATTAGTTTGATGAATAATGTTACCTGGGTATAGCTAGTAACACTGAGACTGAGGGAGCCAATTGAACGTTGACCGATCACAGGTTAGAAAAGCAATTAATTAAAGTTCAAGGTAATGGCGAACTTCAAGCATGACATTCGGCCTTGGGGAAAAAAACTTGGGGTTTGGAAGATTTACAAAATTCCCATCATCAGTGTGGTCAACTTTACATTTTCTTTAGGGTGCTACATTTTCAGTAAGTATAATAATAGATAAAGTGAATACAATAATATGGCAAGTATGAACACTTAAGGTAAATATAAAAATTCAAGCAAAGATATAATTCAAAAATGTAATATTTCTTCTTTGTCGTTTTTATGTTTTTCTACACGTGTTTCGCTAAGTATTGCCTACATTACATTGTACAGGGTGTCTGGTGGAAAACGTATATTTTTAAATGCGATTATTTCAAAAAGTAATAAATTGTGCAGGCGGAGAGTGGCGCCGTTGGAATTATTAATTGTGCGAATTTGTCAGTCACAATATCATAGTGGTAGAGGGAGTATCGCACGTTTGCTGTGGGGCCATTTTTTAAGCGTAATGATTCTTATGAAATCGCTTGCCGACAATTTTGTTCAAAGTTCGGTATTCGGCCAATACATGATAGACCGTATGTAAATTTAATTCGTTCGTGGGTGTAGATATTCCGCGGAATGAATGTTCTATAGCCAAGACTAAGTCGATCTTCAAGGACTCCCGAAAACATTGAACTGGTTGAAAGCAGTTTACGTGAAAAGCCGCGACTTTCAAGTCGGAAAAGAACAGCCTCATTGAGATTATTCATAAAAATTTTTTTAAATTATCTGAAGTAATTTTAATTTTAAAATTCAAATCATTCAAGACCTGAAAGAAGATGACTTTGGTTTACGCAAAAATTTTTGTGAAATGGTGTTAGAGCGTTTTCGCACTGTAAATCCGATTTTTTTGGAGCTCATTTTCACTTAAGCGGTCACGTCAACAAGCAAAATTGCCATTACTGGTCTCCAAGAACCCGTAAACCTCAATTGAAACATCAAAAACTATTTCATTGCATCAGATTAACTGTTTTGGTGTGCCGTATTCAAGCATGAAATAATTGGACCATTTTCGTTTTGAAAATTCTAGAGGCCAAGGTGAACATTATCGACGCATGATTATGCAATTATTTTTGTCAAACCTGCGAGCTCATCTATCGTATTCTTCACACACGTGGTTATAACAGGATAATGTGGCTGCACACAGCCAGAGCTTGATGCTGAATTTCCTTCGAGAAATTTCCCCAAAAACTGATCATGGAAACATCCCATGACCTCAAAGGTCACCCGATCTAACTCCCATGGACTTTTTTATGGGGCTACCTCAAAGAGAGGTAGGGCAATCCCTAGTCTCTTATGGCTTAAAGATAAATATTCGTTAGAAATTAGCTCAATCGAACCAAAAATACTGCAGCAGAACACAAGAGACCGTTTTGAACAGTGTGTTTAACACGACGGCAGACATCTGGATGGCATACTCTTTAAAAAATAAAGTTTCCATTTCCATTCTATCGTTCAAAGCTCTTAATAAAACTTTGTGTCAATTATTATGTTTTTTATTTAAGTTTGAAAATATCAATCTGCTACCAGACACCCTGTATAATACCTGAAAAACGCATTCATTCAATTGAACTTCATCCAAATATAAATTGCTAAAATTTTTTTGAGAAGCGTTGACACATTTGTAGGTTGTTACGTTAAAAAAACAAATTGATAAAACATTGCGTATCAAATGTTTATATTCAAATGATTCTCAATTTCAATTCAAATGTTAAAATCAAATCATAGGAAGTGATAGTCATTTTATATCAAACGTTTGAGATTTCGTGTTTGCTGGGTAATCACAATTCCTTTTTTAAATCTTTTGTTTACAACGAATGTAAATGTATTTATACATATCGTCCCCTAAAATCCAAAAGGCTGTCACATTTTGGTTTTGTTCCAGGAGAAGCAAAATACTTAATGAATTTTAGTATATTTAGTTCTTAAAAGCCTTTTGAATTCCATCAATACAGTAGACTCACACAAATTGAAACCACTTTTTTTCTCGAGTGATTTTAAATTTCGAAGCATTCTAATTTCTGCACGCTTGTCTCTCTTCCCTTAAAAGAAAATAATTTTATTGCCTAGTTTAACATAAAATAATTTCTATTCATGTTTTTTAGTGATTTCGGCTTGCTTTGATTTTATGTAACTCAATGCAGACTAGCTACCACCTTGAAATCGTGTGCTAATTAATTTCTATGCAGTTTTGCATTAAGCTTGTTTAATATTTTGATCTTAGCAGCTAAAGATGTATTTTTTGCATTTATTTGGCATTTTTATTGTCGAAATGACTTCATTTTGACAGAAGGACAAAACTCGTTGGATGTATCATGCCTCATACTGAATCAGCAAAGAATAAGATGTAACCTGTAGCCATAAAATATAGCAGTAACACATAAAGCCAGCACCTTGATAGCTAATTAAGGTTGAAAATTATATGATTCCTAGAAATGTGTTCGTATCTCTTGACAGAATGTCAAGACCTGAATGTCAGCACCTGCCTTTTCGGCTACATCTGATAATACACCAACTCCACGAGGTGAATTATTTCCGATTTACCAGCGCCCCCGTGTGGCTTGCAAGGCTCACACAGGTCACAAATTTTGCCATAAGTCTTTAGCTATATTCCTGACAAACGCATAGTTGAAGGGCTCAGGCTTTCTAATTCCTTTTGCATGCAATTTTCTCGGCAGTCAGTGAGACACTAGGCTTATGAGTTGGTAGGCCGAAGCCCATTAAGTGCATCAGTCCTTAACCAACGCACCCGCATAACCATCACTACTGGTTCCATGCATCAGTCCTTAACCAACGCACCCGCATAACCATCACTACTGGTTCCATGCATTACAGATGGCTGTTGTAAGACAATAGCACCTCGGGGGTTATTAGACCCCGAAAACCGGCATACAAAGAAAATATTGCTGCTGTTCGCGATAGTGTGGCTCACACCTCAGCTTGTCGTCGTGCCCAACAATTTCGCTTCTCACGCTCATCGTTGATGAACATTATGCATAAAGACTTTTTTTTTTTTTTTTTTTTTTTTTTTTTTTTTTTTGTCTTGGACCAGTACTCAGGGGATGACCCCTACATATGCAGTGCATTGTACCGGAACTAGGAAAATAGGTTATGAGGAGGGGGAAAGAGGGAGTAGTGCTTGTGAACATTTGACTTGAACTTTCCAACGTTATAACAGATAGGAAACACGTCTGCAGGCAACTTATTCCACAGACGAAGCGTGCGGCTGAAAAACGAATTCTCTCTGAAATGCGTAGTACGATTCCCCGGAAAATCGACCACAAATGGATGAGCTCTGGACGATGAACGCGTGTTACGTAAAAATGTGCGAGTTTCAGGAACGAGATCCCTAATCTCGTCAGAGCAAAATCCATTGTAGTAACGATAGAACAGAGTAACGCACCCCACACTGCGTCGATGCTCCAGTGAGTCAATAGAGTTGGATACCCTACTGTAACCAATGCAACCGCAAAGAGTGACAGTTTGGTGCGGCATTATCGGGCCGTATTTTTTCCAAAATGAAGAGGTGAGGCAATTAGTGTGAATGGTGTTCGCTATCGTGAGATAATAGCGAATTTTTTTATGGCCCGAATTCGAAGATATGTATTTGGACGATGTGATTTCAACAGGATGGAGCCACTTGTGCGACAAATTCAATGGCCGTGTTATTTTACATGGTGACGATGTCAATTGGCCGTCATGATTATGTGATTAGACACCGTTGGACTTCTTTTTTTGGAGTTATTTGAAAGAAAAGGTATACGTCAATAAGCCAGCAGCAATTCAAGAGCAAAAAGATGAGATAAATCGGCACATTAACGGCATGGAACTTCAATTATGCCTCAGTGTCATTGAAAATTTGGATCATCGGATGGAGGTGTGCCGCCGAGGTTGCGGCGGTCATTTGATCGATATTTTATTCTATACATAATTGAACCATATCAATATTATCATAATAAAAAGAAATTACAATAATTCCTAAATAATTTGTGTTTTATTCAAAACCAACATCGGCACTTAAAATTTAAACAACACTCTTTAGTAACTTACTGGCCGTCATCACTGCAACTACACTACATTCATTACGTAGGTGATGGGAGTCGTGCAATACCAAACTCGTCACAGAACTCTTCAGAATTAACGCCGTTATTCGTTCTGGTGACGCCCGTGATAATTGTATACTATTCTAAACATAGGGGCTACCTTTATGACACGAATTCCCCGTCTTGTAATTTATTTCATTTACATTAAGCTATAATTTCTGGACAGTTTCAACTTGATATTTTTTTTAATTTGTAATATTTCTACTATGTTAGTAAAATTTGGTGAGAAGAGTGAGATAATGTTGTATCTTGATTGACTACATCAAAAAATCTGCTTTTATTTAATTTTTTAATTTTTTCGACTCTTAGGTATTTTGGATTTTAGGCGACGATATAGATACACAAAATATTCATTTGCTGCATTCAAACTACAGTACGAGTTCAATTTAGGCACCCACCCCGTATAGAGCATCCGGTTGATTATTTTTCTTAATCTTATCATTACATTTAATACCAGAACAATTTTTTGAAGATTGTTTTGATTGAAATGTAATTATGCGAATGCACGAACAGGTTCGATATCTGTAAACTGACACTGAAATATGTAGCTGCGATCATATAAAAATGCAAAGTAGTTGCATTCTCTTATTTTTCTGAACATTTCGCCTTTTGCAAATTGTATAAGGATTGAGACATTTTCGATAAAATCATACTACTGTTACTAATTTAATGCAAAAACAGAAAAACTAAAAAGTAGTTCATTTAAAAATATTCCTCCCAACAAAAAAAAAAAGCTTTTAATATTCTTTTTTGTTTTTTTTTTGCAATGAGCAAAACTAAAACAAACACTTTTAAAACAGTGTTGTCATCCATTTTTTAGCAAAACGCTCTGTGAACTTATCCAAAAAGCGCTAGAAAGTGCTAAGCCATACATATTCACAAAAAAAGCAAAGTAAATTGTTTATGCATGTTATTTTAAGATCTACATACATGTTATTTTAAAATACATTCTTGGCTTGCTAGTTATTTTATTAGCTGCATGAAAGCTTATATTGACGATACTACAGTTTTTAATAGACTTTTTCTTTTATAATTCCCAAAGAAAGAAGTCCAACGGTGTCAAATTGCTGCCGTGTTGAAAGTTCGTAACTCTGTTTCATCGCTACTACAATGGATTTTGCTTCAATCGTACAGCAAAAAAAAAAAAAAAATAAATAAAATAAAATAAATATATAATTAAAAATGGAATAAAATAAAATAAAATAAAATAAAATAAAAAGAAAACTTCAAAAATAAAAAACTGTAGAAAAAATTCCTTTTTTCTTTGTAAAGCACGATATTAATTGTGAGTCACACATTAACTTGCCCAAATTAATTTGACATTACTCTGTTCCAGTAGTCTACAAATTCAACCATGAAGAGGTGCACAATTGAGCAGCGTGTTAAGATTGTTGAAGACATTTTACGAAATTGGACATTCAAATCAAAATAAAATTCCCGAATGATTATTGGAAGCCATTGCGTCAACAAATAGTGACTGTTTGGTGCTGTTTATAGGCTGACGGGCCAAGCAGTTACTGTGAATGATGAAAAATGCTAAAATTTCAGTTGTTGTTCAGTGAACTCAATCGAGTTCAAAGATAAATTAAAATAATTAATTTGTATATATGTATATGTATTACAAAAAAAAAAAATATTTCAATAATAAAATATTTTCAAAAGCTTCTAGACCGCATGAATTTTCATTACGATGGCAAAACTTTAATCGGCAACACTGTAGAACAATAAATATAGTTTAAAAAACTTAAAAAAAAAACAGACTTCGATAATAAACTAATCATCCATATAACCAACTAATTATCCCAAAATTGTCTTCAGGAATCGCTGAAGTCCCCCACTTCGTCGCAAACAATATGGAAACTTCAATTTTAGCACTAAAACGAATGACCGTTATACACGCCAAAACGCGTACCAAATAAAAACCGGTTACGAGTTGTTTGGGAACTCCCAAATTTGGTTTCAGGAAACGTAAAAATTTCCCCCACTTCCCCAGAAGGAGTACGGCAACATCATTTTCCGCACTAAAGTTAATGACCGTTTATAGTTCAGATGCATGTTCCACGACAAAAAAGCGCACCGAATATATAGAAAACCGGTTAGCGAAGTGGCTCCTTTTTTGGGGAGTCCCCGGAAGCAATACGGCAACTCCAATATTCGCATTGTATATACAGTTTTATATATCTACATATAAATACATATAATAATCACTGATTTGGCATGGGCTTAGACTGTTGAAAACATACAAACAAACAAACTTACAAGTAAAACGTGTTAAAAAAAGGTCGAACAGATTAAAATAATTAATTTGTAAATATATGTAATTCAATAAAAAATATATTTCAATAATATTAGTAGCTTTAATTCTGGCCAATTTTTCTCCTTTGAAGGATATTTTTATGAAGCTTCCAGACTGCAGAAATGTTCAATATGATGGTAAAACTTTAATCGGTAACACTGAAGAACAAAAAAAAAAACAAAGAAGCAACACAGCAGTACGTACATCAGCTGATTACGGTTGCAGCAGAAAACCAAAATTCATTTGGTTATTATGGTTATGGCAGAAATAATCGTTTACATTGCCACCCATAAGCTGTTTTCTACGGTTATGGATAAGTCAAGTCTAACTAAGGGCTGATTTATACGGTGATTTAAAGCCATGTCTTTTTTTATAACACTCTTTTAAAGCTTCTACCAAAATCACGTTACATTTTTACTATGATTTTTAAGTCATGTCGTTTTTACAATTGTTGTCGTTAAAAAAATCGTTTGTCTCTTTTTACCCATTTGGTAGTATCGATGTGGTTACCTTGGCAGTCGAATGAAAATAAAACAATTTAAAAAATAACAAACGAGTCAAAAGCAAATTAGAGAAAAAAACTTGAATAACAGAAAACATGGCTTTTTTAATTTTTAAAAAATTTTCAGTACAAAAGAATAAACATGGCTTTAAATCATCGTGAAAATTGGCTCTAAACCTTTATTTTCAATTGATATTAAAAAAAAACTTTAAAATTTTTGACTTCTTAAAAATATGATTTTTTTAATAAACTAAATCTTCAGTAATCGGTTGTAGTAACTTTTTAACAATTGTTTTAACTTTCACTTATTTTCGGTCGCACAAATTGATCGAGTACTGTATGTACTCGTATATTCTTTTACAACAATCAAATATTGTTTTCTACATTTCAACCAAAATCTTTTTTTTTTTTTTGGCACATTTTCCCCTGAACCACAAAACAAATGTGGAAAGCAAAAACCTTTTAAGCATCTAAATATAGAACATCATACAAACAAATAAATATTTAATGTGTGTATTTTCCAGATTTGTAGGCCTTCATTATCTAACCAAATAGTGTTCATGCAGTACGTTTGTAAATAATAATTCCTTTCAGACAGACAGTCAGAGACACACACACATACACACAAAAATAGACAAACTTAACCATTTCTGCTCGCAGAAATATACTCGTAGTACATACATAATTTACTAATTATTTACACAATTTGTTTTAACGTGTTTCCATTTCTCTTCCTTCCTGCTGCAAATGCCATTCATCATATTATACACATCATGCCAGTACGTTCTTCATTCGTTTGTTCGTTCGTCGGTTCATTCATTAATTATTTATGCATGCGTTTCTGTATTAGATAATTATGTTAATTATTGCTGAGGTTGTTCTTCTTCTTGTTGTTGTTGTTGTTGTTTGGAAAAAGAACATCAAATAGACACTTAATTATATTTATGACGAAATAGTTTACGTTTTTTGCAGTTTGTTTTTTTTTCTAATTTAAATTCATATTTAGTTTTGAGTCAATTGTTTTTGTAAATTTAGTTTTAAGCACAAATGAATTGGAGAGCAAATATAACTATGTATATAAATATTAAGTAGGAAGTTGATATTAAGAAATAAATGGTGTTCCAAAATAAACGAACGATTTGGAATTGCAAGAAAAAAAAAAACGATTCGACAGCTGACAATTTAGTGTTCCGGAACAGTGGCTGTGTTCTGTAACTCTCGCCACGAGAAACTTTTCGACTGAAACGTGAGAAATGAAACAAAGTTGAAACAAACAGCTGTTTTTCTCACTAAACTGTAGCTATAACTTTTCTTGGTGAGTAATAGCTGTCACGTAAGGAAATTACTCGCCATTTTACAGAAAAACTGTGTCTGTAAAACTTTTGCGAAAAAATTTCCCGCGTTCAACTGTCATTATTTCTCGCAAATAAAAAGGCTGTGAGATAGTATTTCAAATAACAATAATAATAATGCTGAAAAATAAGTATTTTGTAATTAAATTAAAATTCACATATATATTTACACAGTTTAGAATGATCGATTTTTTATTTTAACTTTTTATTTAATTTTTATACCCTTCACACAACAAGTTTTAAGGGAATACTTATATAAGTTTGTAATTTCTACAATTTTAATTTCCGACCCAACAAAGTATTTTGTAATACTTTTATAATGTTTTTTTCAGAATTCACAAATTGCAATTGTTTTTTAATGTCACAAAATTTTGCGCATAAGTATGTATGTATTTGTAAATAAAATGTAAACGTTCGAGCCATACCATACATTTTCTAGAATAGTCGGCAGTTATAATATGACGCCGTCGAACAACATTTCTTAACTTTAGTAATTTTGGTCGGCGGCGGTACTAATTGTGGCTGGCGCTTTCACTTTTAAAATTGCATGTCGACTTCGTTTTATATTTTCAGACATTTCTAACGTAACGACGTAATCACTTTGGATAGTTTTCGACATGAGTTACAGACGCAGTTTTTTCTCACTTTTCGAGAAACGATGGAATAATTTGTTTCAGAAGTTTTCGACGCGAGAACTTCTCGCCAAAGTTACAGAACACAGCCACAGTTTGTTTCGGAATAAAATTTTTGTTCCGAACCAATTTTAGCACTTTGAAAGCTTTTTTTTTTTTTTTTTTTTTTTTTGTATGCAATAACGTCCCGCCGGGGAACAGGCTTTGCCTTAGCGTATTCCTATAGGAGTTATAACTCCTCGTTTGTTGTAGCAAATAAAACTCTAGGAAGCCCTTATGTTGTGTTGGCTTCCGAAACCCTTACCAAGGGTATAAATTGGCAGAACGCGGATCAGCATGGCCCCCGGTTGGTTCAGCTTGCAGTTCAACCCGGGCTGATCATGGTTGAGGTGCCTACCTTGGCTGAAACGTTCTGGCTGTGGTTGAAACCTAAAACGCAGGAAGGGGGTGTTAGTATCCTTGATAATTGCTTGGCGTGGCTTTTTTCGGGGACTAACAAACTCCCGAGGGAGTTTGTTTACAACCATTCAGCCAATAATAAAAATATATATCTAAACAGTCTTTTAAGAAAATATATCTTTATAATATAGTGCTGTTGTCTTGCAACAGATACCTGTACTGTAAGAAAAAACGTGTGATAGTTGGACGGGTGAGGTGGTTAAGGGCTGATGCTTTACGACGTAGGAAATTTCATACAGGAGGGATTAGAAAGCCCAAACTCTTAAGCAAGAAGTTCATCTATAAGTCTGTGAGCCTGGTAAGCCACACAGGGGCGCTGATGAGTCGTAAATAATCCACTCCGTGGATTTGGTCCATCATCAGATTAGGTCGTATACGACCTAGGTGTCAGCTTTTTGATTTCTGAAATAAGCTTCAATGCAATCGATGCGTTGAAATTCATGGCAAGATGTTTTAAAGTTGTTTAATTTCTTTTTAAATAAATAATATAAAACATTTACATATACACTATCATCCACGTCACAGAGCTCAATTCCTTTCGGAAACGGAATTGAATTATTATTTTTCTTGCTTATTCAAAAAACGAAAAACGAAAAAACTTTTTGGAATGAAATCTAGAAAACAGCTTGCTTTCTATGTTTGAAAGGTAAAAAGAACTGTAGAGACGTATAATTTTCCAAAAAAGTCATATTTATTAATTCCCAAAATTATTTCAGCTATCTGACCTACTAGGTGTTATACCGGACCTTTCCATTTGTATATGGTGTGTAGTTGGAGCAAGTTTTCATTTCTCCAAAAATTTTCTCAATTCCCAAGATTATTTCAGATATCTGATCTACTAGGTGTCATAGAGGAGCCTCTTACCTTCCATTTGTATATGGTGTGTAGTTAGAGCAAGACTCCATTTTTCCAGAAAAGTGCCTTCGTCTTCACCAGAAGCTTGGAAACATAACTAATTTTTATACGTAATTATTTTTAATTTTCAAAAAGATTTTTAATATCCAACTGAGTGGGTACCATAATCAACTTCTTGACTTTAGTTCGCACTTAATTTTTTACAGGGATCTGGCTTCCTAGTGTTTCTTTAGCCTATTTTTTAATATGACGTCAAATTTGCTGCCACTGTTAAGTCGGTAACAGAGCTCTGTTAATTGAAAAATGCGGCTATGCTAAGAACGAGTCTGAGAACTTGAATACGTATTTATCTTCGCACACATCAAATTTACAATCAATTGATATACAAAATTAATAAGTTTAATAAAGAAAAATCTTCTACTAGAAATAGCAAATATTATAACTCTCTTGTCTTTTTTATTCCATTTTGACAAATTTGAGATATTATAATCTAAATATATATAACTTAAAGGTGACTGACTGAAATAGTGATCTATCAACGCACAATCTAAGACCACTGGACGGATTGGGCTAAAATTTGACATGCAGGTAGATGTTACGATGTAGGCATCCGCTAAGAAAGGAGTGATTGAGATTGATGTTTGTTTGCATATTGCTGATGATTTACGTAATACTCGTATATTGATGCCACAATTCTGATGAAATGAAGTCATCTATAACAAGATGCATTATACCACTTCGCTTGACTGTAAAGCGCACCAAACAGTAATTTTCTGTGGATTTAATGGAGTTTTGATAAAAGTTTGTGGATTATCCTGACATGAAATTTTGAATGGAAATTCAATATATGCATATTGATGAACAGAACTACTATTTTGATAACTTATGAATTTGCAAGCGTTGATCTGAAATAAGTCTATTCACAGTGAAATGTCAAACTAAACAACTATCAGCTTTTAAATGAGTTGTCAAATAAAGCAGTGATGTGTTGTAAAAACATTTTTTTAAGAAAACATTAAATTCAATGTTTTGACAATATTGCGTTTAAGCAGTGTGGTTTATAGAACATAAATGAACGTCGAGTCGGAAACTTTGTACAAAATTCATTCTAAAAGTTTTTCATACACGTATATGATGAAACAGAATACGACCGCAACTTCAAGCAAAAACAACTTTCAGAAAAAATACGCAAATAATCAAAACAACGACTGCAACTGGCATTTAATGTTCTTATTTTGTTAGATACAAATGCTTATTATTTTATTCTTACTTTTTTTCGTTTTGTTTACAAAATGTATGCAATTTTTGTTGAAATCTTTTTTACTTTAAATTGTCACAAAAAAAAAATTGGTTCTATTTTACGATCTTAATCTTTGGCACAGCCTCCATTTCTAACATTGAGAAAATTCAAAGGCGACAAAATCAAATTCTTCGGATGATTACTGCAGCTCCATGGTACGTAAAAAACTCCCGAATTTATAAGGATCTCTGTGTTCCTCTTGTAAAAGACGAATTTTCAAAGTACGCAACAAGGTATATCAGTAAATTGGAGCTTCACCCAAATCCTCTTGCACGCAATATACTTAATTTTACCCTTGCCACCATCAGAACGTTTAATAGGTGATTTTATCGATACTGACCGTGCAAAATAAAAAATTTTTGTCTAGCATTGGCTGGACTTAATTAATTTTATGTATTTAGTTTTAAGATTTGAATACTTATTGTTAATTCACTTTGTGAACATTCAATAAATAAATGAATGGCAAAAAAATCTTTGGCTTAATTTTATGTCAAATTGTATGGAAAACATCGTCAAGCCCTAGTTCTGTCTCATCATTCTCACAGGGATGCCACTCATTCATGCTCTGTAAGCTCGGCATTAACTACTTTTGAAAGCACAAATAATTAACGCCTTTTAGATTTTATTGTAACTGACTTTATGTGTGGGAGGGATATTAAACTAAATTAAGGCATTTAACATGCATGTCACTTTTTTTGTTTTTAAAATGTTTATTAAATTAAATGACTCAATTTGATGTTAAAAATGTTAAAAGAGTTGAATACATGGTTTACAAATTAAATTTCTATTTTCAGCAAAAAATTCATGATTTTCTCTGCAAAAAAAAATTAGGAAAAAAAGTAATTTACATTCTCTTGACTAGTCAACTGTAATTAGTAAAATGTTAATTAATTTTTTTTCATTTCGTTCTTGTCATTTCTTTAAATATTTCATTGTAAAGTGCAAAGGTATGTTTATTTTCAAATAGAGAGAGAGAGAGAGAGAAAAAAAAGACAATAAAAGCTAAAATGCAACAAAACTAACGAGTGATTTTTTTGCTATTATCTTTTTGGCAACACTAGTTTTGACAGCTCACGCACGTTTTGTATCTTGTGTCACTGTCAAACATCTTCAGTTTGGTCTATAATTTAATCATGAATCGTCTTACAAACGAACAACGCTTGCAAATTATTGAATTTTATTACCAAAATGCGTGCTCTGTTAAGAAAATTCATCGCGCGCTTCTTCCCATTTATGGTCAGTGTAATCGACCTACTGAGGCTTCTATTCGGGCTATTGTAAAAAAATTTCGCACCAAATTTACATTGTTGGACATTAAACCACCAACACGCTTACGTAGAGTGCGAACTGAAGAAAATATCGCAGCCGTATCGGCCAGTGTTGGTGACGACCGTGAATTATCGCCAAATTTTTGGTGAATGGGCTCTTGAAAAGTTAGATGAAGATCCATTTTTTTATCGAAGAATTGTGTTCAGCGAACACAATTCGTGAACAAGCAAAACTGCCGTATTTGGAGTGAAGAGCAGCCAGAAGCATTGCAAGAGCTACCAATGCATCCACAAAAAACAACCGTTTGGTGCGGATTATGGGCTGGCGGCATCATTGGGCCGTATTTCTTCAAAGATGATGCGAAGCACAACGTTACTGTGAATGGTGAGCGCTACCGTGCGATGATAACAAACTTTTTTTTGTCCAAAATGGAAGAGCTTGACTTGCATGACATGTGGTTTCAACAAGACGGTGCCACATGCCACACAGCACGCGAAACAATGGACCAATTGAGAGGCGAGTTCGGTGAACAGTTTATTTCACGCTTGGGACCAGTCAATTGGCCGCCCAGATCGTGTGATTTAACGCCTCTAGACTATTTTTGTGGGGCTATGTTAAGGCTAATGTCTATAGCGACAAGCCCGCTTCGATTGACGCACTGGAAGCCAACATTGCCAACATTATTCGTGAGATACCGCCCGAAATGTTGGAAAGAGTATGCCAAAATTGGACTAAGCGGATGGACCATTTGAGGCGCAGCCGCGGCCAACATTTGCATGAAATAATCTTCAAACATTAAATTATATCGACCCAGCTATCGATCCAAATAAATATTTCATGCATTTTTCTGAATTTTATGGGTTTTTTTTTTAATTTCCGATAGTGCTTATAAAATCACCCATTATAAAAACCTTTCAGGTTTTTTCACGTCACGATACTGGAACAATGTTTTTTATCTGCAGCATCTATTCTTTAGTTTGACATTTACATTTTAAAATGACAGCGCACGATGAAGTTTGTTTTTAGTTTAAACTTTTGTGTATGTTTTTCTTTTGGTTTTTTTAATCGAAAACTATAAAAAATTAAGGATAAAAAGTTAAATGTGTATCATTATGTGTGTGTTTTTTTTTTATTGCTGAAACGTTTTAAGGTTTTGCAAAAATCCAATTCATCCCAGCTAGCATTCGTTGTTTGTTAGACGATTGCGTAAAATATACGAAAACAGATGGTAGGCGTTCACTTTACAAATGCAGCAATGTATATGAAAATGTATACTAGGTTTGTATATGAGATGGTGTGCATTACTGACTTACAAGTGTGCATCGGATCATCACTTCTGTAAGCGAAACTTTCGCTGCTGGGTAAAGGGTTTATTTCAAAAATATTTCTCCCAACAGCAGCAACAATTTTTGTTTTTGCATAATTAGTAAAACTAAAACAAATATTTTCAGTATGGCAAACAATTAAGTTTTTGCTCATGATGGCATTGGCATGCCATTGCTATGCTATATCTGGGAACAAATCCAAAGCAAAATATGTTATGTTGAGCGATTAAATTAGTTATTTGTTGGATTTCATCTGTATAATACAAAGTGGCGCAAAAGTAATCCTCCTATCAGAAAATGCTATAAATTTTGCGATTGGCCCCTAATGTCAGTTCTGTTTTGACATTTGTGTGGTAAACACATGCGAAATACTGGTTAATAAACAGTGTTACACTACACTGCTCCAGAACGCGGAATATTGGTGACTATTTATCTGACCCCAAGAGAAAGATGATTTTTCATCAAAAATAATCATGAGTGATGAGGCCCATTTCCATCTTAGCGGGTACGTAAATAAGCAAAATTTACGCTTCTGAGGCACTGAAAATCCGCGTGTAACCCACGAAGAGCCATTACACCCGCTCAAAGTCACTGTATGGTGTGCTGTTTTCGCTTGAGGAGGCATCGGACCTTTTTTCTTCGAAGACGTCGCGGGCCAAACGGTTACTGTGAATGATGAGCGCTACAGAGCAATGATCAACGAGTTCTTTTGGCCGCAACTTGATGAATTGGGATTGGAAAACATGTGGTTCCAACAGGACGGTGCTACGGCACACACTGCACGTTCCATAACCGATATGCTCAAGAATACATTTCCCGGGCGCCTTATCTCCCGTTTTGGCGATTTGCACTAGTCAGCAAGATCGCCTAATTTGACCGCTGCAGACTTCTTTTTGTGGGGCTTTTTGAAGTCGCGGGTTTATGTCAACAAAATCATCTTCCTCTTAAAGTTTTGGCCAATTTGATGGAAAAAAAACTTTCAAGAGCCATGCAAAATACTTTTAAAAAACTACCATGTTAAATAGCCAGCAAGAATTCCAAGGATTGTAAAAATTGGCACAACCAAGTCAGTCATATGTCGTGTCTTAAATTCGTGGCCACCACTGTATATGTATGTTATGTATGTAAATATTAATGTTTTAGGGCGAAATATCGATCGACCTTTAGTCTGTTACAGTGTCGGCCTATCGGTCGGTGGGTCTTTAGGTCGTTGTGCTTTTTTCTTCATATTCTTCTGTGGTCGTGGTTGATATGCAGCAGGCAGAAGATTTTTTTGCCGCACTCGAAGTAAACTAATTTCTATTTTTGCTCACTACAAAATAACAGTGTGAATAATATATAAAAAAAATTATGTAGTAAACAAATTTTCCTCTTGGAAATATTTTATTTTCTAATATAACATAATAAAAGAACAAAATTTAAATGCGGTTTTAAATAAATTAATAAATTTAATTGTTCTATTGTTACAAGTAAATATGTATGTGCATACATGATTATCCTCAAAATAATAATTCCTAATTTTATAAAACAACTAGTTAAGAGCCAAATAAACTACACAAACAGCTTACCAAAGATATTAAAACGTTTGTACTAACATTTAGCGTTGTTAAAGGGGGTGTTTGTACAAATAATTGAAGCATGTTTGCACGATTTTTGTGCAAACATCTTGAATATATTTATGTGTTGTCTAAAATTTTTTCTTTTCAAAAAAATTTTTGCAGATTGCAATGGTGGAAAAAGAAGCACACAAAATGAATCATGAAAAATTTTCTTGTTCTTTTTAGTATTGTATAAACCTTTACCTTCTTTGTAGAAATTAAAGAAGAAAACAAAGATTATAGAAACATAATCTTAAGAAATAGACACCAAAACAAATTATAAAATGATGTATATACTGAAAACTTCATATGACGAACAAATTGCCGCAATATAATTGAAAAGAAAAAAATTTATTAGTTTGTGTTTTTATTTGTATCGTTTATGTGCAAACGGTAAGCCGAAAGGCTTACATAGTTTATTTGTCCCTTTAGCTATATATGTACCAGTACTTCATTTATGAGTAGTTTTAATTACATATCTTTGACGAAAAATTTTATAATTTATATACATTTTTCTTTCTCCAGTCGAATCATTTTTGTCCACATTTTAAAAAATTCTATATAAATTTTCAATTTTTGAATATTGTTTTCATTGTAAATCAGAAAATATGTCCGATTATATATTTAACTTTTAAGACCCGCCTAACCTGAATTAAGCGTAGCAAGCAAAAACTTTTTTTCGTTAAGTTGCTCTTTATAGATTTTAAGGCCTATTTATAGAGAGAACTTTTTTCATGAACGATTGATATAAACAGAACTCGTTTTGTAAAACAATGGAACTTCGTAAAGCTAAAAATTCTAACGTGGCCACACTGAAGTATACTTTTATTGAAGTTAATTTGTGTTACTGCCGTGTTCAAAATCAGGGTTGCCAGAATTTAAAGAGGTAAAATCTTCAAAACTCAAGAATTTCTCATGAAAAAATCTGCAAAATCTGCACTTTATTTTCCAAATCTTCAAAAAATCTTCAAACTCTTATTAATATGCCTTTTTTATAAATAATTTTAAAAATACTAACAAAATATGGAAAGAAATTATGCATTTGAGAATATTAAAATGCAAAAACATTTAATGAGAAAACAAACATACATGAAAGTTGTTAAAATTGATGAATGTGGTAAAAATGCTGATGAATGTGGAAAAAACATATATTTAATATGTTAGAATTAAGTAACTTTATTTTAGATACAGCTCTGGGCTGGAGAACAGTTCTCGCGTTATCGTAATTATTTCTTAAGTGCGGTCAGGCTTGTCGTTGTTGTTTGGCCTTCGAGAGTTTTGCGTCTGGCTCTCACTTGTTAACTGTTAGCCTCAACTAAGTGTATCACTTTGCAGTTTTTTGAGGCATTCTTTTGTTAAAAACGCGGCAATTTCTTATGTGAAGGCATAAGTCGTTATAGTTAGTCACAGCGCCGCTGCAAATTACTGATATTACTATCGTGGCACAGGTGATTATTTTTTGCTTCCCGCGATTTTTCCAATGAGACTGTCAAATTTTTTTTCATTTGTTTACAATTTTTTTCGCGCCATTTTAATCTGCAGATTTTTTTGGTATGATTTAGTGCAATTTTAAGCAATTTGTGTAAATTTAAAAGTGAAAAACTAATACAATCTGTGATTTTAATTACAAACAATTATAAAAGTTTATATTTAACGTTTATATAAATTTTTTTCCCAGCTGAACAATCTTAGGCGAATTTAGATTTTGACATTCACGATATGTTTTACAATAACAAAATACATAGTACTGAATTCGCCTTTCCGCTTGCATTCACCTGTATAAATTCGCCTTGACCTGTGCTGTTAAGTTCACCTAGTAATTAATTCGCCTTGCACGACGAATTTATACAACGAATATTTGCCGGCGAACTCGTCGCAGTTGTGTTCCTAGCATTAATTGGACTACAACGACAAAATCAGCATGGACAATAACCTTCAACCGTGTTGCCCTGCTGTTTTCAAAATAATCATTCTCATATGAATGCGTGTATTCTATTTTTGACAGCTTCTAGTCTGTAGCAAAACAAAATAAGTATTCGCCTAAGAAAAATATATACAAGTAAGTACATATGTACGTTTTCATTTCATTTAAAATAAAATTAAAATAAATTATTAAATACCTTTTATGAAACATCAACTTGTAGATGTAGAATAGATGCGAGGGCGTCTATGCAATGATGTGGTTGGTTCGAATATGTCGTAGAAGAAGGAGAATAGAGTGCATGTGGGTTGCAGATTTTCTTTGGTTTCAAGTAGTTTGTATTTAATTACTCATTTATTTATTTATATCTTCAAGTAGGTATTTAAGATGAGATTTTATTATTATTTAAAAACGCTTGAAAAGGCTTAAATAAGATTCATCAGGATTTATTTGTTATCTAGTTTTATAATTTTTCTTGTTTTTTTTTTTGTGTTTTTATTACATTTTTTTTAACCGGCTTTATGCTGATGCTTCCTTCCTTATAAAAAACACGTTCTAAATAATTCTGCTACTAGGGATTTTGCGATGCTTCTGCGTCTGATGCTGCTGAAATGCTCATCTCTTTATTATGCTTGTTGTTGTTGCTTTAACCTAGGTATACACATTTGTTTTTGGTTTTGTTCTGCGTTTTATTGCTGCTCTCTCTCTAAACTTTTCAGTATGCAAAACACACAAATATACATACTTAGGTACATATAAGTACATGCAGTACCTACATACATTGCAAGTTTATTGCCTTGTTTGTTTTCCTTATACATAGTTCGCTTTTTATTTTTTATTACATGAGTTCTTCTTACTATGGTAACAATATATTTACATGCATATATATGTATGCATGTAACTATGTATCTCCTTTTCTTATTTTACGCTGGCATTTTTATACTGTTTTTTCTGTCAGATGAAGTAGGTATTTTACAGTGCAAAATTTCATATTTTTGTTGTGAAAACTCCGAGTGCTAATTTGTGGCAAAAACCTATCAACCAATAACGGCAAATACATATGTATGTACCTAATTGACTTAATGTTTGTTTATTTTTTGTGTATTCATTCCGCCTGCTGCATATCAACCACGACCACAGAAGAATATGAAGAAAAAAGCACAACGACCTAAAGACCCACCGACCGATAGGCCGACACTGTAACAGACTAAAGGTCGATCGATATTTCGCCCTAAAACATTAATATTTACATACATAACATACATATACAGTGGTGGCCACGAATTTAAGATACGATATATGACTGAGATGGTTGTGCTAATTTTTACAACCCTGTTAATCCTAGGAATTCTTGCTGGCTATTTAACATGGTAATAAAGCCCATATTAATGTATGGGGCGCTTATTTGGTGGGGGGCTTTAGAGAAAACCACCTATTGCAGATTCATAGCAAGGATACTGCGGATGTCTGCTTTGATAGTAACTGGTGCTTTTTGCACTACGCCAACTAAAGCACTAATTACGATGATGCATTGGCTGCCAGCTGATCTCAAGTGGCCATGTGCTCGGCAATCAGACTAAAAGCCGGTGGGATGTAGAAAGAAGAGACAAAAGGTCATGCTTCGTTAATAGAAGGTATAATTGACCTCCCGGAGTATATTGATTACTGTGCACCAGCTCTACTGCCCGACAAGAGATTTGACGTGATCTGATCATGGACGGCCTTGGCAGCGAATCAAATGGATCGCCAAGAGGACGTGCTTGAAATTTTCACAGAAGGATTCAAGTCGGACATGGGAGTTGGTGGCGGCATCTTTATGCCCCAGTATCAGAGGAGGATCAGTTTTAAGCTATATGATGAATGTAGCGTAATGCAGGCTGAAATTACAGCTATTTTGAGAGCAGCTAACTGGTTGAGGTACTATAGGGTATACGGGGTAAATATCCGAATCTGTACCGATAGTAAGGCTGCGTTAAAAGCTTGTGGGTGTCTATACGACGTCCACTTTGGTTCAAGAATGCCTGATATCTCTTAACGAACGAGACATTTAAGCCTGGAGCTTTCCTGGGTACCGGGGCACAGTGGAGTGCCCGGAAATATTGTGGCGGATGAGCTGGCGAAAGCCGGGGCTCGTCTACAGCGAGGGGACATTGATACGATGGTAGGAGTCCCGCTTAACAGCTGTAAGAACCAAAAAACTGATCTAACATCTAAAATCCGAGGGAAAAACAGTAATGGAGATATCCAAGCTCCTTAAATGTTCTAGGTGTAAGATTTACAATGCGTTAGAACACATCAAGCAACATAGAAATATTAAACAGCAGCCTACAGCTCGTAAAACTACACCCCTGGATGATAGTTTAATTTATAAAGTAGCTGCTAATAATGCTTTCACGAGCTCAAATAAAAGAAAAACAGAAATAGCATCGGATTTTGGTATCGATATTTCAGCTAGGCCAATAAGAAGACGTTTAAATGAAAAAAGATTTACGTGGGTGTATTGCACAACGAAAACCACTTATGTCAAAAAAAAGTATCAAGTCCCATCTAGCATTTTCGAGAGAGCATCTCAATAAACCGAAGATATTTTGGAAAAACATACTTTGGAGCGACGAGTCGAAGTTTTCTCGCTTCGGCTCTGATGGACAACAGTACTTATGGCGCTCTCCAAACCCAGAGCATCACCCAAAGTACACCCTTAAATCGGTCAAATATAGTAGAGGAAATGTGATGGTGTGGACAGCATTTTTCTGGTATGGTGTAGGTCCCATTTACAAAATTAATGCAAAAATGGACCTGCACGTTTACAACAACATTCTAACAGACACTATGATACCATTTTCTGAAGATAACATGCCTCTAATGTGGAATTTTATGCATGATAATGACCCTAAGCACACTTCATGTCTAGTGAAGACTTGCTTAGAGAAAAACAATGTCACTGTTCTAAAGTGGCCAGCTCAATCCCCGGACTTCAATTCAATTGAAAACTTGTGGAATGATGTTGAGGAATATGAACGAGTAGTAAAACCAAAAAATTTAAACGATTTGTGGCAAGAAATCCAAAAAGCTTGGTATGCTATTCCAAAGCAACGCTGTATGGCATTAGTCGCAAGTTTATCCATAAGCTGTGCTGCTGTGATCCAAAATTAATTTTTCTTCATAATATTACCAAACCCTTAAAAAAATTATCATGGACCCAAAAGTTTTTCGGTAAGTTGTAAAAATTATCACAAATATATAAGTAAAATGTCGTGTCTTAAATTCGTGGCCACCACTGTATGTATGTGTATGTATATACATACGTACATATGAAGGTACCAGGAGCCGTATCTTTTGCGTCTTTAGACGAAAAAGTTAAAGGCATGTCTAGTTAGAAAAAAAGAAAACAATTTCGATTTAAAAGAATTAAATTATTTGTTTAAACGCAGTTTTCCGGATGAAAATCGTTTTTCCGAATGATGTGTAAGTAGACAACTTATTCATAACTAAATGTATACCCAGGGTTGCCAATTTAACGCCTTTGGTGCTAGTTACCTAGAAATCCGCATTTGTGTGAAGACAAATTTTAAAATGCATAACCCTAGACATAAACCAACTGACTTAACAGAGATCTGTTAAGGAGTTAACATAGCTCTGTTAAACATAAAAAATCGTGGGCAATGTATTCCAAACGTAATTGAGGGCACATATTTGGACTCACCAGCCAAAAAATATGTTAAAGCTAACCCATACGCCGTCAACTATTAGAATAACAAAAAACTAATAAGAAATTATTAACAGAAATTAAATTATACAAATACTAAAATTTATAAAATTTTCCAGGAAGTCATGTGATTTCCAAAAGAACGAAAGAATTTGGGCAGTTAAAAATTGTTGGAATTGGTAGAAATTATTTCTATCTGACGGAATTAAAAAAAAATTTAAAAATTTAAATTTTTTTAAAATTCGATGTATGGGATTTCTTAAGAGGATCAATTCCAGGAGAACGAAGAAAGATGGGCGAGCAAATGTTAATGGAATTTTTAGTATAAGAGTCCGTCTAACGGAATCAATCGTCAGAATTATTAACAGCGCTTGAAAAATTGTAAAATTTAACATTTTGAAATTTTAAAATTTCAATTTCTTTAGAGGATGAGTTCCAGGAGAATAAAGGAAGATGGGCGGATGAAAATTTTTGGATGTCATAATTTTTGGATTACTTTAAAGAAACAAATAGCTCAAACCTTTGGGAGCACTCCAGAACAGAAGAAATTTCGATTTTTTGAAAATGGAAAAATTTGGAATTTCTTTAGAGGATGAACTTTTGGACAAAAACAAAAAATGGGTAGACATTATTTCTATCTAACGGAATCAATGCTCAGAATCTTTGACGGGGGTCTAAAAATTAAAAAAAATTGGATTTTTTAAAATTCTATATCTTAATGGTATACAACTTTTACATTTTTTCAGCAAATGTAGCCGCTTATGCTTTAAATTCATATTTAAACTGCAAACATTGAAAAAATTCAGAGGCGACAAAACCAAATTCTTCAAACGATTACTGCATCACCATGGTACGTAAAAAACTCACGATTTCACAAGGATCTGTATGTTCCGTTAGTAAAAGACGAATTTTCAAAGGATGCGACAAGTTATATTAGCAAACTGGAACTTCACCCAAACCCCCTTGCACGAAGCATACTTAATGTTTGCTGTCACACTCGGTCGAGAAGAAGGGATACTGTTGCCACCATCAGAGTGTTAAATAGGTGATTTACCGATATAATTAACGTAAATTAAAACTTTTTGTCTAGTATTGGCTGGTCTTAGTTAATTTTTTGTATTTAGTATTAAGATTTGAATACTTATTGTGAACACATTGTAAAGATTCCATAAATAAATAAAAGTAAAAAAAAAGTATTTAAACTTCTCTAGATAATCTATGTGAGTGATACGGCGTATGTCATAAAAAACTGCGTTACTCTGTTCTATCGTTACTACAATGGATTTTATTCTGACGAGAATAGGGATCTTGTTCCTGTTATGGCGGCTAAAATCAGCTTTTTTTCAGCCACCGCATTTACATAATCGGCAGCTTGAGCGGACTTAGCTCTACAAGTTGGCATAATCTATGACCTCAAACTTTTGTATACATATTTTATACAATTTCTTATGTTGCATGTAAGAGTTTGACAGTATGATCATACTACAAGCTGTGCCTTGTTACAGCTGTAAAAATGATTTACATCAGTACCTGCCTTGACGGCATAACCTGATGGTGGACCAATTCCACGGAGTGAATTTTTCACGATTCACCACCACCCCCGTGTGGCTGACTAGGCTTACACAGGTAGCAATTCTTGTCATATGAGCAACTTCTTGTTGAGGAGTTCGGGTCTTCTAATCCCTCCTGCATGCAATTTCCCAGCAATCAACGGAAGACAAGATTAATGAGTTGGTAGGCCAAAGCCCACTAAGAGCATCAGCCCTTAAACCAACTCACCCGTCACCACTGGTTCCTTACAGTACACGTATCTGTTGTATAAGCAACAGCTCCTCGGGAGATTGTTAGTCCTCGAAAAAAGCCATCATCAAACAATTATCAAGGATACTAACACTCCCTTCCTGCGATTTAGGTTTAAACCACAACCAAAACGTTACAGCCAATCATGATCAGCCCGGGTCGAACCGCAAGCAGAACTTCCCGGGGGCCATGCTGATCCCCGTTCTGCCAATTTATACCCTTGATAAGGGTTTCGGAAGCCAACACAACATAAGTCATGTGGCTTCCTAGAGTTTTGTTTGCCGCACCAAAAGTGGGACCCCTTCCCCTGTTTTCCGCGAAAAACAGAGCACCTAAGTTAGGAATATGCCCAGGCAAAACCTGCTGTGCCTTGTTACAATATATTTAGTGTCACCTTGGAAATTATATGGTTTTATGGTATTTTCTTACAAAAAAATCCGATATTTTTCAGATGAACTAATACTATAACCTTACCTTTTATTAAAATCTTGATTAATTTGAGCCACATATTGTTATTTAAAATTAGTTTTGTGTAAATACATTAAACCACGCATTGTTATTTATTTCTTTTCCAAAATATTTGTTTCTTAATAAGTGAACTCAAAAGCATTTTACATTTTTAATTTCCATACTCGTTTTAGAAAATATGTATGTTTAGAAAATAGCTCCGAAAAAGAACAGTTATTTTAATGAGCTTATGGAACACTACAAAGGATAGTATTGTTAACAAATTTGCATTTTTGGCTCGAAATAATTATTTGTATATATTTGAGTAAATCAGCGATATTTAGTAAATTTGTACAACAAAAGTTTTTATAGGTATAATTAGCTTAAAATTTTTATGAATTTAGATGAAAAACAGTGAAGAAGATATTTGTCTAAAAGCGGACCTCTTTAAACAATATTTTGACAGGTGATATCTTAATAAATTAAAATATTGCTACATGTATACGAAAAAAAACGCATGTGTCGGCTACAGCCGGCTTTTAGCCGCCGACAACTACGCGACGAATTGAATCCCTGCAGCTGAGTGTTAATGCAAGCTAGAGCAATTGCGTTACTAATACGTGGTAATCATGGCAGTATTGCAGGAATCAAATTTGTATCACTCATACGGCATACAGCTATACAAGCACAAGTGGAGCGAATAAAAGCGTGCTAAAAATAGGGCCATCATGTGACTGCAGAAAATTAGATTGTGACAATATTGTTATTGTCCACTAATTTGGCGTAAAAGAAAATGGGGTAGATTGGTCTATTTGTGGTCATCATGTAATATTGCTTTAAAGATAGTCTTCAACTGTAATTTTTGGCTATTGAAATGTGTGTGCTTAAGTATATTACCCTAAACTTTTGATTTCATGTTCTTAAAAAATCCTACAATTTGCTTAATCTTAAAATCTTTTTTGTTGTTTAAAAGGGGTTACCTTCGGGCTTCAATATGGTCAGATGAAATTAAAATAATTTTTTTATATTTTTTCCGAACGTTTCGTTAGCTTTATTCTAACATCATCAGGGGTATAAATAAATAGTATCTGTTGAGCATTTGAAACATATACAAATAATACAACATTAAATTGACTATAAATAAATAATATAGAGTTTTCTCAATTTTCTCAAATCTTTTCAATGAAAATTAAAAAAAAAATGAATTGAAATATTCTTCATCACGCGTATTGATTAATATAAAGAATGCATTTATTTACTACTCTGCAGCAAGGCATTTAAACCGTTTGTTGTTATTGATGTTGTTTTTTCTTTTGACACAAATTCTTTTCTTAAACCAATTCAATGCAAAAACTTTTATAGGTTTCTTTTTTTTTCTTTTGTTTTAAATACAAAATATTTAATTTAAAACACTTTATTTAATTTATTGCTCATAAAAGCCATTTACTGTTTAAAAGCAAAAATGTTTTCTTTTGATGTACATATTTATTATACAAATGTGTAGGTACGCACTTCCAAAATATTTGTAATGAAGTTATGAAAAAATCTGCAAATTTTTTAAATCAAGTTTGTCTACATATGTACATACGAGTAGATACAGAGTTGTAGACGCTTTTCTTTCTTTTTTGTTATTTTGCTTGAAATAGTATAAAAACTTGGCTTTCGTTTCATTCATTTGGGCATCTTTCTCGTTTTTGTATTTCTTACATCTTTTGTGTACTATACATGTACATACATACTTATACACATGTATATAATTTTCTTAACTTTTTTTTCATGTTTTAAGAAATACCGAAAAGTTACTTCATTTCACAATTAAATGGAAAACCAAATGCTTTATAAAAAACAAAATCTCACAATAATTTATTTAAATAAAAGCTGTTATTTCTATTAAAATTCACACGTTTTTACATAATTTATGTGATTTCATTAGATTTATATTTATAATTATTTTAGCTTATTTTTGTATTTATCATACCACTATCACTCAACTGTCAAACACTACTGTGCAGTCGAAAGTGCCAAACGCAACTGAATTTTGTTTTTTACTGAGAGCAACACGACTACAGATTACTCAAAGGAGTTGTTGGTATAATGTATCTACAGTTGAGAATTGTAAACAATTGTTAGGCACCAGAGATGGAATATGCGTTTTTTAATTCGTAAAAAAAGTACGACTAATTATAAATAAACTAAACTTAGCGGATTTTGTTACATCATTATAGGCGTACTCATGAACAAATTAATCCGCGCTTCAAATAATTTTTAGGAAAAATTTATTGAAGGGGTGCCTGGTTTCTGTATTTTTTGCATTTATTTTTATTTCTCACAAATTATTAAACTGCAGTAAGTTGTAATAAGCTATATATAGTGTACATATACATATATGTATTCGTGTTATATAAACACAAATAAAGAGCTTAGTTCGTTAAAAAAAATAGTGATTTATTTTTTGTATAAGATATCTTGCCTCTAAGTTGCCAGTTCTGTTTTTTTTTTTTTGCTTTCGTATAAATATGTCACAAAAACGTAAAGGGTATATATAAGTTTGTAATTCCGTTTGCAATTTCTACAATTTTCATATGCGACCCTATAAAGCATAAATATTCTGAATCAGAATTGATTAAAATTTCCGATATCGGTCCATATATATATTCTCGAGATATAGCCTAAACCGATTTTGTATAAAAAAAAAATTTTTTTCGCTTAAAAGTAGTTCTGGTTAAAAAAAAGAGGTTCCTAAAATACAGAAAATTATTTTCATTTCAAACATTTCTATATCAGTCCGTACTCGTATATACCCAAGATATAGTTCAATCGATTTTTCAATGAAATTTTTATTTTGCTTAAAAGCAGTTCTTATTATGAAAACTAAAGTACAGAAAATGAAAATTTCCGATATCGGTCCAGATATACCCGAGATATAGGCTAAACTGATGTTGCATTGAAAAATATTTTAATAAAGGCACTCCGGTTATGAAAGGATGTTACTAAAATACAAAAAGTGACAATTTCTGATATCGGTCCATATACATATACCCGAGATACCCTAAACCGATTTTTTTTATGAAAATGTCGCGTAAGCGAACTTAAACAACTGGTAATACATGGAGGTTACCAAATAGAGAAAATTAAAATATCCGATATCAGTACATATGTGTATACCCAAGATGTAGTCTAAACCGATTTACCCATGAAAAAAGTGTTATGGGAACTCCGCTTCATCATAAACAACAATAAACCGTTTGTTTTCTGGCTTCGAACGTATTCGTAGAGACACCGATAATGCAGAACGCAGTGGACGTCCAACTGAGGCGGTAACACTAGACCACATAAAAAAAAACCCACAATATCGTTTTGAATGATAAAAAAGTGAAGTTGCGTGAGTTAGCTTACATCGTCAGATACAAGTGTTTCTATAATTCATTATTGTGGAAATAATCTGTTAATTGTGCTCTTTGTCGTAAGTTATTGGAAAGTTTGAAATAAATGTATTTCTATACGAAAATTTTGTGGGAAGTAGCTGTCAAAATATTTCCCAAATAAAAACGTATTGAAATTGTACATTTTAGCTGAAAATTAATTAAAATTTATGTAGAAAATTCGGGAAAGATATAACATTTTCTTTATATTAATTGAAAATTATCAACTCATGATTACGGAATTCTCTTTTCCAAACCTATAAGCTCATCTATCGTACTCTTCACACACGTGTTTCAACAGGATAAGGCGGCTGCACACACAGCCAGAGGTTCGATAAATTTGCATTGGGAAAATTTCCCCTAAAAAGTGATCAGTGGCTTTGGGGACATATCATGGCCACCGAGATCGCCCGAACTAAATCCCATGAACTTTTTTTATGGGGCTACCACAAACACCCACACAAACACTCTTGTGGTTTTAAAGGAAAATATTCGTCAAGAAATCAGCTCAATTGAACCAAGTTTACTGCAGAGTATGGTACAGAACACAAGGCCACATTTAGAACAGTGTTTTCCATTCGACGGAAGGCATCTGGATGACATATTCTTTAAAAAATAAATTCCGCATTTTCAATTCCATCGTTCAATGCTCTTAATAAATTTGGTGTCCATTATTACTTTTTTTATTTAAGTTTGAAAATATAAATCTGCTACCAGACACCGTGTATATCAAATAGAGAAATTAATATATATGGTGCGTTAGGAAACGTGTTTAAAATTTATATAATTTGAATAGAGTCAACTTATCCAACCCTGATAACAACCACCACTTTGCCTAATGTTCTTACACAGAAAGAGAAAGTAAGAGCAAAATTTACTGTAGGAAGAAATGTGTTTGCAAAACTGCACTGAAACAAATTATGCTCTAAAATACCAAAAACTGTGATTTAATCATATGCGACACGCAAAACTCATTTGCTATGATACTGTTGGAACTTAAAGGAATTTGATTTGCAAAAATCATTTAAAATTTTTATTTACTTTTACTTTTTAAACAATAACTTAGAGACAAGTTTCTAAAAAAAATAGATTATATGAAAATTAAATAAATAAAAGTGAGATTGATTGGACCTGTTATATATGAACAAAACTAGACATAACAAGTAAGAGTGTGGTATATTCGGATGAAATACCCTTCACGATAGTCAGGTTTATGTATAGTATATATTACAAATTTGAACTGAAAATGCTCGGATATATGTATATGGACCAATATCGGGAAAAAATATTTTTGGCTTGTAATCACCATTCCATAAAAAAGGACGTTTTCATGGAAAAGTTTGTTTAAGCTATATCTCGGTTATATATGAACCGATATCGGAATTTTCTATTTTCTGTATTTCAGTAACCTTCTTTTATAACAAGAATTGCTTTTCAGCAAAAAAAAAAAAAAAAAAGAAAAAGAAAATGTTAATGGAAAAATCGGTTTAAATATCGGAAGTTTTCATTTTCCATATTTATATAACCTTGTTTTATTACAGAACTGCTTTTAAGCAAAAAAAAAAGTTGTTTAAGTTCGCTTACGCGACATTTTCATGAAAAATCCGGTTTAGGCTACTACGGTATATATGGACCGGTATCGGAAATTTTGATTTTCTTTCTTTATATAATCTTCTCTTAGTATCAGAGCTGCTTTTAAGCAAAAAAAAATTGTTTAAGTTCGCTTACGCGACATTTTCATGAAAACTCCGGTTTGGGCTATATCTCGGGTATATCTGTTTTTTTTTGTTTTTTCCTTTTATTCACTATGCTTAATAATTGTGTGAAGTTTGAAGCAAAACAAACAACTTTTTTTTCGAAAACTTTCATACAAAATTGCAAAAAAATTGATTTTTTCGGAATTTTGCATATATCTCAGCTATACGTGAACCGATATTACTGAATATCAATAGCAAACCCATGAATCGATGGGGTAAAAGAATGGTGAAAGAAAAATGTTTCTAGGTCTAATGGTTTTCTCAGAAACGGTATTTCAACGGCGGGCAGACGGACATCGCTTAATCGACTGTTTCATTAATTCTGATTCAGAATATATATACTTTATAGGGTCGCAAATGAAAATTGTAGAAATTACAAACGGAATCACAAACTTATATATACCCTTTACATTTTTGTGAAGGGTATAAAAATGTGAATATTGGGTTTCTATTACTGAAAATTGAGGCAGTGAGTAAATTGATTAAATAACTATTTTTCCATGAAAAGGTTCATTGAATATATTTTTGTTGCTTGGAGATACTCCCCACTTGTCTCACTCAGTAAACAATGCTTAATTCTGATTTTTATTGGAATTGCTGAGCCTCCAAAAGATCTTCCGCGGGGATCATTAGTGCCATATAGTGTGTAGCCATTAATTTTGAAATAACTGTTGCTTGTCAAATGAGTTTCAGCAATCATCACTATATCGATTTGTTTTTCCATAAAGAAGTTCTCTAGTTCATTTTAGTGTTGGCGGATGCCGTTTGCGTTCCAGAAACATATTTTAAAACAAATCATTTGTTTAAAATTGCCTGCAAAATAGTGGATTGAGTTTTCAGCATTTCCAGCATCATAGTTGTCATGGAAGCCAAAAACGTATTTATGGATTGAGCAAGAGTCTGCAGAGCTGCCTCAAGGTTGCTAAAATTATATCGGAGGTTTGAGACTTGGGCTCCTGATTCAAGTTTTGTCTATCGGTTTTGACCAGATTAGCATAAGAAGCTTGTTTAGGCGTTTGCATGATTATGTGGCTGGTCTATCTGGTCAAAATTGTTTGTAGGAATTATATTTAACTGCTGGGGTTGCTTAAAGGTAATTGATGACTTATTTGTCATTGACTGCTTAAAGTGAGTATATACAGGACAGTCCCTGTAATTTGGTTAAATCCGCAGTTACTGCATTTTTTAACACTTGAGCCAGTCTTTGACTTTTTGCACTGTGATGTGCCTTGCAGTTCTCACACATAACACAAACTGCTTCTTAAAAAAGTGTACATCAATAAGTCAAGAATAATTCAAGAGCTGGAAGATGAGATAATTTGGCGTTTCCACTAGTTACATAGCCAACAGAAGATTAGCGCTTTTGCGTGAGGAAATCAATGGCCGTATTATCTTACGTTATATCCAAGTGTGATTACGATAAGTCATAAAATTGCTGAGCTAAAAGTCGCAGTCACAAAAATTTTGCTATTTCAACTTACAACACATTTTTGTTCACCTGTTTTTTAGATACGGAGAGAATTTCGTAATATTTTTCTCCCACATCATCTAAATATCTTGTATTACCATATAAATGTGCCTTAACGAATCCACGAAGCTGATGATGATTTTTTTTTTTTTTTGTAAAGTTTCACTTTTGTATGTTTAAATTCCCCCGGCGGAGCAGGTGAAAATGTAGGAGCAGGTGTACCCTGCTTTCTGAGGCATAAAGGGATAGGAGTTTCTCATTTGATGTGGCAAATAAAACTTTAAGAAGCCGCATGACTTAGCTTTGAAAGTCCAACAGGGACTTTTGGAGCTCTCACCAAGTCTTAATTGGCAGAATGGGGATCATCAGCAAAGCTTCGGCTTACAGACCATCTCGGCGCTGGTCATGGCGCCTGTTTCTAGGCAGAAGCGTTCTGGCTGTGATTTAAACGTAGAATCGCAGGGAGTTGTTATCAAAATTCCCTGATAATTCTAGTGCTTGCCGGTTTACAGAGAGCTAATTATAGTCCACGAGGTGCTTTTGGAATGAAACAGATACCTGCAATGTAAGGAACCAGAAGTGGCGAACACTAATAATGTTCTAGTCCCGGAGGGACTAGAACAAACAAAATAATTACAAACATATGTCTTGTTAACTTTATTATTTTATTTAGTGAATCTACATAAGAAATGTAATGACAATAAGTATTCAAGTCTTAATACTAAAAAAATTGTGATTAAAGTCCTGCCAGTGCTGGACAAAAATTTATTTTTATGCGAATATTATTTCAGAATTCAGTCATCTGTTTAGAGCTCTAATGGTAGCCAAAGTATCCCTCCTTCTCAGACGGGTATGACCAACAAAGTTAAGAATATTAACTGCAAGAGGATTTGGATGGAATTCAAATTTGTTAATATACCTTGTCGCGTACTTCACAAATTCAGATTTCACAAAAGGTACGTTCAGATCTGCGTGGATTCGTGAGTTTTTAACGTACCAAGGAGCATCTGTAATTCTACGGAGAATTTTGTTTTGACTTCTTTGAATTTTTTCAATGTTAGATGCCGAAGCTGTGCCCCATAATTGAATCCCATAGCACCATATTGGCTTTAGAATCGAGTTGTACAGCAAAAGTTTACAATCAAGCTTCAAGGTCGAATTTCTGTCTATTAGCCAGTTAATTTGCACTGCTTTCAATTTCATCTGCGTTACTTTTGCCTCGATGTGCGACTTCCATGTTAGTCTACGGTCAAGATGAATTCCGAGGTGGTTGACTTCACTGTGTTGAGGTATTACTTTATTATTAATAGGAATGGGTGAGCATGTTCCTAGACGCAGTGCGAATGTAACATGGGCACACTTTTGTTCATTAACCTTGATTTTCCAAAGCTTACACAACATATGAAATAAAGATGCGATCTGTGTGGGCCTTGCAGGCGGTGTTGCCAAGCGCGAGGATTTTTTTGTACAGATTTATTTGTTTATTTTCACATGTAGGGAAAAAAGGACAGATTTTGTATGATTAAGCTTATTGTAGAGAATTTTTAATTTATCACAAATGGTTAACATTATTATTTTTCCAACTATGACATATTATTTATTATTATAATATGATTAATATTATTATCTATTACTATATTATAATTTTTCCGACTATGAGGAAAAATCGTTGCCAAAATTGGATATCGATGCATTTTCATCCAATTTATATACAACGTTAAATATTTTAACAATAAGTAGTTCCCAATTACGTCAAAATTATTAAAATCGTATTAAGACTGATATGAGGGGATTTTTTTTTCTATAACTGCCAACGGACGTGTAAGAGACAAAAATTAAACCGCGAGGTTTCAATTCCATATGCATTCTAAGATCTCATGTGCAAGCTTTTTAATTAGTTGCATAAATTTTAGATGTACACCCCCAACCACCTTAAAAAACTTTAATTACAAAGATCTAAGTAAGCATATTAAATGATTGAATATGTATATATCGTTAGTTTCGGTAGAAAGGCCCTAACACAAATTTCTCCCGAACTTGAATTTGTTAATGATTTTAAAAAATTTCGCACAAATACAAATTAATTGGAATAAACAACGGGCTTCTACACGTAATTATGCAATAAAGGTCGCATATTGATGAAATTAGTTTCTGCTGTGTTTTTTCCAACTCCTGCAGAGCTGCGTATTCGTTCACAAAACGCATATACCAGTTAAAATTAGAGTGTAGACCAAGTCCCTTAAAAGAATTTATTTATATAGCTAAGCACATATATTTTGAATCATATGAATCGTTTGTTATACGAGGGCGGTTCGGAAACTTCTTATCCTATGAAAGAAAGAGAATAGTTAGTTTTTCAAAAATATTTTTATTTTTCAATATAATCTCCTGAAACTTCAATACACTTAGTTCAACGCTTTTCTAGCAATTCTATCCCATGATTAAAAGAGTTTCTTATGTGATTCAATATGAGATGAATATAGATAGAGAATAATTAAATGACTCGGTAGCTGAGTGGTTAAGGCAGCAGACCATGATACGTCATGACCCGAGTTAAAATCCTAATGAGTGCCGATGAGTAGTGTAGCGACTACGAAACAGCCAGTTGTCCCCCAGCTAAAGATTTGATTATTATTTTTATTGTCTTCTTCAATCAATAATTATTGATCACAGCAAATTTGTATTGTAAAAAATCCTTCTTAAGAAAAAACTTAAAAAAAAGGAAAAAACTTGAACTAAAGCCCGATGTACATATGTACAAACAAAAAGATTTTTAATTTAAAATAGTTTTCCTCAAGGTCTTCAAAATAGTGGTTTACAACTGCATCTTCATTTGAGGTAAAACGTTTGCCAGCATGGAATTTTTTTAGATTTGCGAACAGGTAAAAGTCACTGGGAGCTAAATCAGGAGAATAAGGCGGTTGGTCAAGCAACTCGTACTTTAATTCGTTGATTTTAACCATTGTTAAAACACTCTTGTGCGCTGCTGCGTTGTCTTGATGAAAAATTATTTTTTTGTGTTGTAAGCCAGGACGTTTTTATCGAATTCGTACATTAAATTGATCACAAAGGTTGCAATAGCACTCTGAATTTATTGTTTTACATTTTTGCAAATAGTCAACCAATAAAATACCTTTGAAGTCCCAAAAAATCGTTGCCATGACCTTACCAGCCGATTGAATTGTTTTTGCCTTCTTTGTGGCACTTCCTTCAGCTTCAGTCCATTGTTTGGATTGTTCTTTGGTCTCTGGAGTATAGTGGTGAATCCATGTCTCATCAACAGTTGTGAAACGACGCTTAAAGTCCATTTTATTTCGTTTAAAACGATCCAAACAAGCTTGAGAAATGTTCATCCCTATGCGTTTTTGGTCGACTGTTAACAAATGCGGCACCCATCTTGCAGAAAGCTTTTTCATCTGTAGTTCTTCATGCAAAATTAAATGGACTCGATCATTTGAGATGCCCATGATATTAGCTATTTCACGCACTTTTATTCGTCGATCATTTAATACCATATCATGCAAATTGGTTACAATTTCTGTTCTTGTTGGACGTCCACTACGTGGTCCCTCTTCAATGCTTGTACGACCACGTTTAAATTCAGCAACACAATTTTGTACTGTTGCATATGAAGGAGCATTTTCACCTAACACATTCATCATATCATTATGAATTTCTTGTCCCGATAAACCTTTTTTATGTAAATATTTAATGACACCACGCATTCCTAATTTTCCCATTGTAAAAAAATCGCGAACGCGTCTTTTGTGAGCACCTGTTTCTATATGAAGGAGTTACCAGATCGGAACAAAGTTTAATTCATAGTAGAGATGGAAGTTTCTTTTTTTTTTTATTCATTCATTTATTTATTGAATCTTCAAAATATGAACTAACAGTAAGTATTCAAATCTTAAGACTAAACATAAAAGTTTTTTAAGTCCAGCCACTGCTAGACAAAAAAGTTTTATTTTGCGGGAATAACATCGGTAGAATTACCTATACCCTTCTTCTCAACCGAGTGCGGCCGTCAAAATTAAGTATGTTGCGTACAAGTAGATTTGGGTGAAGTTCCAATTTATACCTTGTTCGTCTTTTACCAGCGGAACATACAGATCCTTATGAATTCGTGAGTTTCGTACGTACCATGGAGCTGCAGTAATCGTACGAAGAGTTTGGTTTTGTCTTCTTTAAACTTTTTCAATGTTAGATGTTCCGGTGGTGCCCCGTAATTGAATTCCGTAGCACCATATAGGCTTTAAAATTGCGTTATATAGCAAAAGTTTGCAATCCAACTTCAATGTCGAATTTCAATTTAGTTGCGCTGCTTTTAATTTCAACTGAGTGACTTTCGCATCAATGTGATGCTTCCACGTTAGCCTACGGTCGAGGTAAATACCAAGGTATTTAACTTCATTATGCTGCGGAATAGGTGTATTGTTAATTTGGAGAGCCGAACATGTTTGCTTAAGCAGTGTGAATGTAACGTGGGTACATTTTTGTCCATTAACTTTTATTTTCCAAAGTTTCAACCATTTCTCTAATATTGAAATATACTGCTGCAAATTTCGTGAAGCTTCTTGACGGTTTTCATGAACGCTGCAAAAAGCTGTGTCAGATGGAAGTTTCTAAAACACTTAACTTTTTTCTGTTTATACCGCGCTTTTTGTGCTAGGATAAGAAGTTTCCGAACTTAAACAGGTAAAAAGTTTTACCTGTTTGAGTTTACAATAAACATAAAAATCGTTATGAAATAATTTATTAGCGCAAAATTTAAATGAAAAGTTGCGCAGGGAAATATTTTTTCTTATTGTAGGGGAAAATAACGATTTCACAAAAAATCTCCTGGCAACACTGCTTGCAAGCCACATGGAGGTGCTCGTGAACCAATAATTTGTTACTCCGTGGATGCCTTAATGGCATTATCGTCAGATAAGGCCTTAATGGCATTATCGTCAGATAAGGCCATCAAGGCTGGTGTTCACACGAACAGCTGCCAGTCAGAGACCGAAACCAAATGGAAATATTCAATCCCAATCGAAAAAAAAAACATTTGCAATAGCCCACATTTTGCAATCTAAAATGCATAAGATCGTGAATAGCGCTAATACTCATTTAACGGCAGATGACATACTCGAAATTTTGCACGTGCTGGGAAAGAACCTCACCTGGGTTTCTTGTTAGTCTACTCGTAAATAAACAAATAAAAATGCATTTAAAAAATTATTTTGATTTGATTTTAAAAATGTTATATTTTTGAACTGAAATATTCTCATTAGTGTATACATATAAATATAGTATAAGTAAAGATGCAATAGTTTAGTTGTTTTTTTTTTTTTTAATTGCTTTATTTTATAATTTTTAATTGTATTTTGTTGTTTGTTACTTTAAAAATTCCCAAAACTATAATTGTTGATCATGTTTTTATGGAGGTGTTTTTGTTTGACAGTCAAGTAAAACTGTTGACCATTAAAAATGACTCTTTTTTTTGTATTTTCACTTGACCTACTCATGAAATTCAAATAAAGATTACTAACAAAGAATAATAATAATAATAGAATATTAAATAAACAATGAATAGCTTTTGGTAAATTATAGCTTAATAATGAAGAATCTGTAAGTTCTGTGATTAGATTGGAACTCTGAATGCTGGCTGTTGCACATGCAGCGGTCGGCATGTACGAGTAGTATGCAAGACAAATCTCATTGTCGTTTCATTAATGAATTAAATTGATGATTATATTTTATTGATGCAGTTTTAATTGATATACATTTCTTTTTAGTGAATGAACGAATGATGTAGTTTGAATAAATTTCTCGTATTTACATGCCGCGCTACTGTCAATAAATATTTTTGATGTTTTGTTGCGGTGTTGTGGTGGCAAACTATTTACGAGTACTTGCTAAATTCGTTTTATAAACTAAGTAATACTTATTTCTTTGAGATGCATTATTTGCATTGATTGATTTACAATTTTGTTTCTGTTACATATTATATATATTTTAAATCTATTGTAAACTAAAAGATTTCAAAACTTTACTGCTAATATCGAAGCTTGCAAATATTAAAGCTGCTTGTGTAAATAGTTTGAAAAAGTTTTTATCACGAGAATTTCGTTTACCTAAAAATGTGACGCCGACTAGTTGCCATGTACAGAACAAGGCGAATTCATTACTAGGTGAACTTGACAGCTCAGGTGATTACTTTTTGCGTCTCGCGTTTTTTCCAATGAGACTGTCAAAGTTTTTTTCTTTTGTTTACAAACATTTTCGCGCCATATTAATCTGAAGATTTTTTTTTTGTATTATTTAGTGCAATTTTAAGAAATTTGTGTGAATTAAAAAGTGAAAAACTAATATAACCTGTGATTTTAATTACAAACAGTTATAAAAGCTTATATTTAACGTTTATATAAAATTTTTTCTCTGCTGAGCAATCTTAGACGATTTTAGATTATGACATTCACGATATGTTTTACAATAACAAAATACCATGATACAAAAAACAAGGTAGCCGCTTCGCTACAACAATACAACAATAAAAAAAAACAACAGGTATTTTGTTTGTGTAAAAAGGCGAATTCACACTTAAGCTGTCAAAAGTAGTTGGTAACGAACATGTAAAAAAATTTAAATGGCGTCGAAAAAGGTAAACAAAACTTGACAGTGAAAGTGCCGCCATATTAATCGAATTCGCCTGAATTCGCCGATGCATCCACCTAATAATTAATTCGCCTTGACAAAATACAGAGTACTGAATTCGCCTTTTCGCTTGCATTCACCTGTATAAATTCGCCTTTGTACATGCAGAAGGGTACTTACTTAGTGTCCACACCTGCGATAATATCTGAGATGAGAACGTCAAATTCAATCGCAGAGAGAATTCAGTTACGTGTAGACTTAAAATCAGTGTTATCGCAGTCTTATAATAATTTTTATGAGAGCGTTCTTATGAGAAATCTCATGGCAACGATCTTATAATAAGAGCTGTCAAAAAAGCGATTGTGTGTGTGTATTTGTTTACAGAAAGGCGCCATTGCAATTTTACTGATTAATAGTTTTGCAAAATATATTTTAAATAAACCATTTTAAATGGAAAATAGGTTGTTTTTATGCATTAAATAAACACTATAAATGATTACTTTCGTACAAATTGTGTGCATTTACAAAATTCATACAAGATTTCTTTCATCGCAAAGATGTGTTTTCTTCTCGGCTTTCATTGATTTATGAATTCTTATGAGATTAACAAAAATACGTGTACTCCTTGTTAGATATTAAAATGGACATAAAGAAATTCGTTCTCTCATTCTGCCGACGTTTTGTCAGATATTATCTCAGAGTTAATCGCAGTTGTAGACACTAGGTTAAATTCGTGTTTCGCTCTCCCTCTTTCTAGTACCAAGAATGATAGAACTAAAGATTACGTCATGCGCATGATTTCCCGTTAGATAACGTAGTTTAATCCAAGGCGAATTCATTTTACCAGGGGAAACTGAAAAAAACAGTAATATGCAACACAGTCATATCTCAAAAAATGAGCTTTTCGAGTTAACAATGCAGAATTGTTAATTACCTGGCATGTTCCAGAAAAGTAGAAGAATGAAAATTAAAAATGATTTGAAAAGTTAACTTTTCATTTTTGTTGTTCTGATAAAGTAGTAGTTTGGGTGTTTCATTCTTTCGTTCGAACTGAACTTCGAAAATAAAACTTGGATAAGTGTCCAAATAACTAGTACTGATACGAACCACGTTTTCAATTGTATTTGTTTTTTATATAAAACAGTACTGATATGAACCATATTTTCAATTTTATTTTAGTTTCAAGAACCAGACAATTCACTATAAATTAATGTTCGAAAACAAAACACAAATACAAAGTAAAGAGCAGAATGTAGAACACCGAAGCTTGAAATTGAAGTGATTTCAAACTATTTTCACTTCAAAGTAGAATCTAGAACATACCCGATTTTCTAACAATTTTTTCTACGACTAAACATTTGAAATGTGTTTTTATCGAAACAAGCTTTTTTGAGTTATGACTATGTTGCAAGAAAGGAGCGAGATGTTCAACAGTTTTTGTATTTGTAAAACATCAAGTGTCAAAAGTTACTTTCGGTTTGCTCACATACGTGGACTGATAAAAAAAATCCATGATTGTTTTTTCCACAATTCTGTGCGTTTCTGACGAATTGCTTCGCACAAACGGCGCATAACTTCAAGGTAGTTTTCCTTATTGACCGTACGACCTTGCGGCAAGAATTCATGATGAACCACGCCATTGCAGTCAAAGAAAACAGTGAGCAAAACCTTCACACTTGACTGAACTTGACGTGATTTTTTCGATATTGTCTCGTCTGGATGGTTCCATTGGGATGATTAGGCTTTGGTTTCAATGTCATAGCCATACACCCATAATTGGTCACCAGCTATGGCCTTATTGTGAAAATCTGGATCGTCGTTGACGATGTTCAACAGCTCCGGAGCGATTTCCATGTGACGTTGTGTTTGCTCAAAATTGAGTAAAAAATCGAAAAGCACAGCAAAACACCACTAACCTTTTCATCTGTCAAAAACAAACTGACAAACCGAAATTGCTGATATTGCCAACATATGTATATAACCATGGGCTTCGGTCTACTAACTCATTAAGTCTGGTCTTCCATTAACTGCTGGGAAATTGGATACAGAAGGGATTAGAAGGCCCGAATTTTTAAGCAAAGGGTTCCGTCCCGAGGGTTACAAACTTATGGCGAAAAGTAGCGACCTGTGTCAGCTTAGCAAACCACACAGGGGCGCTGGTGAATCGTGAATAATTCAGTGCGTGGATTTGGTCCATCATCGGATTATGCCGAAAAGGCAGGTGCTGATGTAAATCAATTTCATAAGTAGAATATTGCAAGGGTGCACACATGTGTAGTTTCCATGGCAAAAATTTATGAATTGCTACCTCATCCAACTTATTCTCCAGATTTAGTCACTAATGACTGTTACTTGTTCCTAAACTTGCAGAAATAGCTTGACGGAAAGGGATTTGACTCCAAGACCGAAGTCATCTCACAAACAAATGCCTATTTTTATGACCTCTACGAATCACGGTTTTCGGAAAGGAAAAACAATTTAAGAAACGTTGGACTAATTGTATAGAAATCAAAAGAAGGCTATGTTGAAAAATAAAATAACTTTTTGTATAGAAACCATTCAAAAAGTTGTGGATTTATTGACCTGCCGTCGTATTTTCTAGCATGTTTAATACCGTTACGTTAATGCAAAACTACAATCTCCGAATGGGGGCGCAAAAACCGGGTATATTTGAAATATCCAGTGCTGTTTACTAATACAAAGACGCATGCTCATATCATGGATGGCGTAGATATTGAGGAAGCACATGCTTTTGCAAACTCAGTGTGGTGTTTGCTGAACTGAATACATTTTTCATGTCTCTAAAGCAGCATTCTAGAATCTTGGTTTTTAAAAAGAATATAAGATATACTTTACCCATTAGATTTCCATACTATTTATTCGATCCTATATCCGATCGAAAATAGAAAACAACTCTCATGTTTAGACCCGTGCTACAAAGTCTATTATGGGTGTACTCAACTGCGTTCGAAAGAGAAGGACAGCTTTTGAAAATTCAGTGTAGTATTTGCCGAACTGAATACATTTTTCGTGTCTCTAAAGAAGCATTCAAGTATTTTGGTTTTTTAAAAGAGAATATGAAATACTTTTCCGTTAGATCTCCATACTATTTATGCCACCTATATCCAATCGAAAATAGAATACAACTCTCATGTTTGGATCCGTGCTACAAAGTCTATTATGGGTGTACTACTCAACCGTGTTCAAGAGAGAAAGAGAGCTCACAGGAGCATCGTTGCAGTGGCTTTTCTCCGTTTTATCCTTACTACAATAGATTTTACTCTGACGAGATGAAGAATTTAAAAATACACGTTCATTGTCTAGGGTTTATTCATTTGTGGTCAATTGTCTAGTAAATCCCATGATACATTAGACAGAGAACTATTTTTTCAGTCGTACGGTTTGTATATGGAACAAGTTGCCAGCAGACGTTTTTCCTGTCAGTTATAACGTTGAAAAGTTCAAGTGAAGCGTCCACAAACATCACTGCCTCTTTCCTAGTTCCGGCCCAATGCAGCACTGCATATGCTAGGATCATACCCTGAGTACTAGTCAAAAAAAAAAAAAAAGACTCATGATTGCTGCTTTATCTATACATTATAATGAGGAATCAAATGGTTTTAATCACATTTTTCTTATGTTAAAAGAACCATTCAAGTGTCTAGATTTTTTGAAACGGTTTGCATTATATTTCACTCCATCATATCTCCTTACGGTTTATATCTCAGAGCAAGAATGAAATATCTCTCTCATGTTTAGGCCGGTGCTTCCAAATCTATTTAGCTTTTCCTCGACCGTGTACTCGTATATCGTCTAGGGCTCATTTATTTGTGGTCTATTGCCCCACGCTTCGTCTGGGGAACAAGTTGCCTGCTGGCGTATTTGCTGTCTGCAAATGTTGGAAGTTCAAGTCAAACTTCCACTAATCTCGTTTTTTCGTCCTTAAAACATATTTTTCCATTTGAGATACAATGCACGGCATATGTAGGGGTCATTCCTTGAGTAATGGTCTCAGAAAAAAGGAAAAATGTGGTATTCACAATAAACTAATATCATTTACGTAATTTGAAATCCCATCTTATTTAAATATACACATATGTAATTCCTTTTTCAAACATTTTACACGAACAACTGCAACTAAATAAGCAAACTTAGAACTTTTTAAGAGCAAACTAAAGTGCATTTAAGTCTAAAAGGCAGCTAACCGAGTACGAAAGATCCTAAGAAGTCACTAAACTTTTAGAATATTTGCATATTCATGGTTTTGAAACCTTTTTTTTCGAAATATGATATTTTTTTTGTGTTTCTATATGAAAACTTATGATTTGAAATATTGCGTCGAGAATGAATTAGATACATAAGTACATACATATTTCTATTTCTTTTTATATATTTTTTTGTTATCTTCGTGAGTTCTACTTAATAGGCTTTTCTTTAATTTAAAATTTTTACATACATACTTATTATTGTAGCTGCTAGGTGCATTTAAAGAGAGAAAGATAGAGAGAGAGAGAGACAGACAGATAAAGAGAGTTTTTGTTTTTTAAATACATAATTAAATATTGCATTTGTAGTAGTAAATTCCTGATATCTCTGTTGAGTTTTTACTTTGAGTCACTTTTTATCATATTTCACTTCCAATCGTACCAATTTTCATAGTAAAGGGGGGTTTTTATTAACTAAAATAAGTTTTTGTTTTCTTTAAATATGAGCAAATTAGGGGGGTAGATTGGGGTACGGACTTAGTTCGACAAATGCATATATGTATGTAAGTCGCGAGAGTTACATACACACATACGGCCTTATGTATAATCAAAATCCTTATGCTAACTAACTAGCTGCTAAGCTTTTTGTGTGTAAATTTCCATAAGGAAAAGCAGATAGCAGCTAGTTAGTTACCACAAGGTTCTTTATTATACATTAGGGAGATAGTTTGTACTGCACAATGAGAGATTAAAAAAGAAGCTGAAGCCATATCTGCAGTTGGCCACGACAGCCAGAGAGTTCTTTTGAAAAAAAGTTCGCGTTTAAAGTAACAGCGCTGGACGAAATGACAATGAAAAGCTTCTCATGTTTGCATTGTTTTTTCCAGCAGTGCTTATTTGTTTACCGATTTCATAGTTTGGAATTGCACACTTTGATTTATGATCTGGTAATATGCACAAATCAGCGATGGGCAGATAGAGCGCATTAAGTTAGATAGTAAATAAGTTGCTCTACATTTAGACAAACTTAAAACGACATGAAAAAAAGAAAACCGAGATACAAACAAGCCCAGTTGGCCATATTAAGTATATCTTAGGCAAGTATATCAAGACAAGAGTATAGAAAATGCAGAAATATATATTGATAACACTAAACAAATCAGTGACGAAATTTTCGAAGGAATGGCCACGAATCGTGCAACACAGTTTTCTCTGCCTTGTCTTTGACTGCTGTTAACTGACCACGAATAACATTGTGTACCCAAATTTTATATATTCTTGTTTGTTTTCTTAGAGTCTTCTTGTTAATTTTTAGCAAAAAAAAATGTATATGAACTATTTGAAGACTAGATGGAAAACATTGTCGATCACCTTCCCTTAAAATGTCTTGATTGAACACCTTGATCTCACTTCCTTTGCACTTACTTAAACAAAGTCCTTAGAGCAGTGGTGACAGAAGTCGAAATTTCTTATACTCACGAGTAAACGACTAAAAATTCAGTTGCTATGATGCTCTTACATGTACATTATAAAAATCTTCGTGCAAAACATGACAGCATACATTCGTTTAGTGGTTTGTTTAATGATGCCGTTTTCACCAATAGCATCATTCGCGATCTTGTGCAAATATTCTTGGAAGAGATTAAGAGTATACACAAACAAGCATTATACCATGTTGACGATTTCTCTTTGTGTTTGAAAGCTTCTAATGTAACACCAATCCCAAAAAAAAAAGGTGAAGCAAATAACTCTGAAAACTACCGGCCAATGCAATTTGCTCTGTGCTTTCGAAAGTAATGGAAAATACAGTTAACTGCCATCTTGTGAGGTACTTTGTAACCGTTTTTTGGATTTGGATTTTATAGAGGCTGCTCTACAGTGAAAGCAATATGATGGCTCTGGATATTTCCAAGGAATTTGATAGTGTGTTTGGTGCATTACTGGCAAATCGTATTGCTTGTGGTTTGGTTCTCCCGGGGAACAGGTTTTGCCTTGGCGTATTCCTAACTAGGGCACACTGTTTTTCGGGTACAGAGGAGAAGGGGTCTCTCGTTTGTTGTAGCAAATAATGCATTACTTATGTTGTGTTGGCTTCCGGCACCCTTACCAAGGGTTTAATTGACAGAACGGGGATCAGCATGGCCCCGAGTAGTTCTGCTTGCAGTTCAACTCGGGCTGATCATGATTGAGGTGCCAGCCTTGGCTGAAACGTTCTGGCTGTGGAAACGCGGGAAGGGGGTGATAGTATTCTTGATAATTGCTTTGCGTGGCTTTTTTCGGGGACTAACAAACACCCGAGGGTCTGTTGCCTTTACAACAGATACCTGTACTGTGAGGAACCAGTGGTGATGGTTGACGGGTGAGTTGGTTTAAGGGCTGATGCTGCTAGTGGGCTTCGGCCTACCAACTCTTTAAGCCTTGTTTTCCATTGATTGCTGGGAAATTGCATACAGGAGGGATTAGAAGGCCCGAACTCCTCAACAAGAAGTTGCTCATATGGCTACAAACATATGGCATAAATTTAGCTTAGTCAGCCACACGGGGGCGCTGGCGTATCGTGAATAATCCACTCCGTGGAACTGGTCCATCATCATATAAGGCCGCAAGGCAGGTGCTGGTGTAAATCTTTTCCACATATGCTTGTGGTTTGGAGTTGGAGCAGGAATAGCGGGACCTAGAGCACGCAGGAATATAACACTCAGTAAGGGCACCAAAATGTTCAAAGCGGAACTATACGAAATGAGAGAACCGGTGGATAAACTTTCCAATAAGGGGCACAACAGAGTGTTGGTTAAAATACTCTCTGATAGTCAATCAGGCCCAAAAGCTTTGAGCAGTTACGCCTTCACGTCCTGGTTAGTACTGGAATGTTACAACAGACTAAATGAAGTGGCAAGCCAGAACCAGGATACTCTAATCTGGGTGCCAGGACATGAAGGGCATTATGGGAATGATATGACAGACATCTACGCCAAAAAAGGAGCAGAGACGACTTTTATTTCCCAACTCCAACATTTGGCTTCAACAAGGGTCTTCTTAATGCGGAGATGAAGAAATTGGGGGAGTCCATTATGAAGCAACATTCGAACGAGGCAGTCGATCTTGAACATGTCAAGAAATTTCTAAGTTTGATGCAAAGAGGGATGACACCACTGACAAGTGCGTTAAGCTCCTGTACAGGATGAGTATTTCCAATACAGACGTTTGCAGGTCCTGCAGTGAGGAAGAGAAGTCAATGAATCTCTTGATCACCCACTGTGTGGCATTGGGACACATGAGATATGGGCTGGTAAAAGTGCATACGTTGCAAGACTTGCAAGTGCATATAAGCAAGACTTGCTATCATTCCTAATGAAGGAGCAAGTCCAGTTTCTTGACATACTTACCCCGTGAAGGGGCAAGGGGAAGCACAATAGATCAACGGTGGTCGCAGGGCAAGTAACCGTTGAGCGCTGTATCCTATTCAAATAATAACAATACTGCTATTGCTCTCGGTGGCGTTTATGTCAGTTTATATCGAGCTTTATCAGGGATCGTTATAGATCAGGTCTCATCAAACTATTTCAATATTAAATCAGGGGTATCTCAAGGCTTGGTACGAGTTCAGGATTAATTCAGTGGTACCGCAAGGCTTTTTTCTTTCTCCTACTCTATTTCTTATTTTTCTTAATGACCTGTTATAGTAAACTTCTAGCCCTATTCAATTAAGGCCATGCCAGATACAACTTTTGCTTCGCTTTGCGTTGCGAATTCGTATTTCAAAAATAAACGACACAGCTTGCTTAGAATTTGACAATAGTCTATTAAAATATAGTGGTTCACAGCAGCAGAGTTGCATTTAAAATGACTGCGTGGGAAATTGAGAAGGTTATGGAGTTATCAGACACTTCTTGTAGCAAAAATAATGTCGTTATTTGAATTATTGAATTTCGGGACTGTAATCAAGTGCAAAAAAAAAAAAAAAAACTTTAAAGCGGTTCATCGATTGTGTTAAATATTTTTACTCTAAAGATCTCCCATTGTGCAGTTTTACTTTAATCCAATACCCTGTAACATAAATGTATAACAAACGTTTTAACAAAATATTTGTATAATTATTTGATTATAAATATACAGAAGCTTTTTATAAAAGCAGGCATATAATGACTAGATTTTAGATTTAGTTACATATATACTATACATTTCATTAGTTAATATAAGTATCAATGTATATGTATATAAATATGTATATATAATCTTATAATGGGCGGTAATGGGCGGCTAGGATTTTTGTTGTTGTTGTTCTTGTTGTATGCAAATAGTATATGTAAATATATGTATGTATATGTTTATAATAATAAGAATAATTTATACTTTATGGTGGGTGTGTATGTATATATGTATGTATACGAGTACGTTTGAAGAGTGTGTTCTTTTATACGAGTATGAGTTAATTTTGCAGGGAATCGGACTGGATTTAAAGTTTATTGAAAAAAGATAAAAATAGAGTTTTGGATTTTGGTTGGATTAAAAGCTTCGTCACACTTATCATACATACATATGTATATGTAGTATATGTTTTCATTGTTTCTTACTTATAACACACACTTACAAGTCAAAATAAAACTCAACAAGCAAAACCTAAAATTGGTTAACTTTTAGTTCGTTGCCTTGCAACTGTACCAAACGGAATGCTTCGCGTATTGTCGGCGTCATTAAAAGCTTGAGGTTGCCCTCGGCCTCGCTGGGCAGAGATCTCAATAGTTCCAAGGAGGCTACGACCAATTGGGCCAAGGCCGCTCGTTTATAATTGGAATCTTTGAGAATGCTTGTCGCTCTTTGCTGTTCAATTTCGGGAGAGATTGCCTCTGTTTCGGGTTTCTGAGGGCGATTGGTATCGAATGGATTGTTGCGAGATTTAGGTTGAAATTCACTTATTAAAGTAGTCATGGTGACGCTTTCCTCTTCAGGTGTTTGAGGTGATCTTTGCGGTGAATAGTCGTTGTTATCAGCCAAACCTGAAGTGCTAACATTTTCAATATTACCATTTAGGGTAATACACATGGCTTTAATATTTTTCGTCGCACAATTCAAGTGCTTACAATCAACATTATCTGCTGCTGTCCTTAAGCGGCCACTCTCGATGTCATGCAACGTTGAATTATTGAGATACAGTTCGCATACCAAGTTCCAAGCATCCTGTAGGCAAAACAAATATCTAACAAAGTTTTCCTTTTTCTTGACTTTGGTGGTATTTAAACGGGAACACGACTCCAAAATAAAGTTCAAATCTTCGGTGCCGAGATTGTAAATAACAATGTCATTGAGATAAGAATCGACCAGGGCGATATAGTAGACCATCCAGGAAGAAGTCATTTGTTTATACAAGTTTGCTGCATATTCTATGTTGGCCACCTTTTGCATAAGAAACTTTAGACCGGGCCGAGAGTCAAATTCCAAAGCACTCGTTAGGAACTGCAGACAGCAACGCAATAGTATCTCCTTGGAGCGAAAATCCAAGTCATAGTCATAGCATTGCTGTGTAGCGGTGGTGTAATTATCAAATATACAAGTGGACACGGCCTGGGGTACACATTTTAAACGGGAAAGCAATAGTTTGGCCACCAACTGCAAAAGCATTTGATTGGCCAGCAAACCCACCACTAAAGTCTTAAAGGGTATTCTAATGACAAAATTATCTAGATTCGAGTTGAAGCCATTATTTTGTGGATATAAAAGAAACGAATAGCTGCGATCATCCGTTAAATGTTTTTCTAAATGATTGTTGAGCTTAGTACCTGGTTCTCTTTGATTGTCGGAGAGAAATACTTGCTGGGCCAGGGCATATATGCGCGATAATTCCTCTACAGTACTGTCACGTCTTGCCGCCACCTTGACATTGGCGCAGTCCCCATAAAAACTGTTGGATTTTTCATGGAAAGCAAACGATAGTTGGCGTAGAGGTGCTATTGTTACAGTGCAGGCTCGGTGTATAGCCGAGCAGGCAATCATCCATTGGTATTCGTTAAACAAAGTACCCGTTGAAAGTATGACATGTTTCAGGCATGAAACTCCCACTCTTGCTACAGTCTCTTGTACCTGTGCAGCACACTCGATAAGGACTAGTAGTAATTGCTTTAAGGCCAAAGTAGCTGAATTGGAAACCTTGGTGCAGGACTCTTTTGAGTTTTGAGTGCTTTCCTCGCTAGAAGAACTGTCATATAGTGAAGTACCCAAACCTGCAGTTCTTTCATCTAAGGGTTCGGTGACAAACTTCAATTTCGAATAGGCATTATCTGTAGGTTGTACTATTTGCGTGACACGAGTTCTGCAGTTGATCGCTTGTTTGCGCACTTCCGGCAAAGACATTTTAATAAAATCCACCACTAAATCTGTGGTCATGCAGCAACAATGTTTGAAGTTTTTCTCCACCATTTGCCAGGAAGTGCCTGTCTTATTGATATACCTTAACCAATCCTGGATCATGGGTATCAGCAAATGGTTTATGCAATAAAAGCCAAATTCAATGCCAGGATTTGTCAAAAGATTCTTAAAATGTTTAAAGATTGTCTGCAGTATGGGAGCTTGATGTGTATAAGGACACACAATCAAGGAGTTGGTGAGGCCATCCAAGAGGAGAAACCATACCTTAAGTACTCCTGAAGGTTTATCCATTTCATCTATTTTCACTATATTATCCTTGTCGATGTGCAAAGACCGGTAAGAAATCATATGCTGTTCATTTTTGGTTTGCAAATAATCGTTGCCAAAATATGTAAAGTTTTCCATGGAATTGGGTATATTGGCATCAATGATGTGCGTATAAGATATACCTTTAATTTTATAGGTGGAATGAAAATTTGGACATTTCGGCATATTGTACATGAAACCTAAAATGGAAGAGCAACGTTCTAGGAAACGTAAAGTTTCATGCAAAAACTCTGTAGGTCTAAAGTTGTTTTCCTCATCATTGGCATTACTATTATTACTGGCTGTACCGCTAGCAGTACCGCTACCTGCAACGCCACCACCTCCTCCACCCGCACCCGGTACTTCAAGAAATGATAGTAGGCACAAAATACAATCCAGGCCAGCATTAGCAAACACCAAGGTGTTATCCGAATCCAAAAACACTCTAAATATATCAATGATATTGCTGGCGTTTAGCATACGGCTTCTGGCATTACGTAAAGTGCCAAAGAGAGGACGCCAGCCGGAACGTATTTCGGTACGATGAGCTTCCACAATTTCATACAAACAGGCAACAATTTGATCTTGTACATCCGAATCACAAGAGTCCATGCTAAGAAGGTTCTCGAACGGCTTAAGCAACGCCTCATTGAAATGGAAATATGGCAACTCTGATTGTTCTACTAACAAAGCTGTTACAATATCATGTATATATTCTATGGCCCTTTTCGATATGACACGTTCTCGGTGACAAGCCGTATCCATTAGATGAGGCCCTGTTATGGCCCACACCTTGAGTATATGCAGCAATGGTCGAGCGCTGCGAAATACTTTTAAAGTCACATCACCAATGCGATGTAACAGCAAAGACATGGGCAATGTATCGTGCTTACGCCAACCTTTACTTGGCCACCAAACGCGACTGCCTTTGCGAGTTGCAGTATTTTTGTACAACTGTTCCCGTGAGGCCTTGCAAAGATTTTTCAAAAACTGACACAAAGAGGGCAGACTAAGTCGTTCAGCAGCATCACTGAAAAGATTTTCAGCCTGGTGGGAAAGACCACAAAGCACTTTAGTTGTGTCGCTGGGACTTAGTAGCACAGTTTCATTGGTACCCGAGTACACTTTAAGTATGGATGTTATATTAGTATTAGGACTGCGTAAAGGGGCCTGCAAGAAACTGTAGACGTCAACACTGAAAAGCAAAAAAAAATAAACATTTTATTAGTCGCTTGACACAATTTAAATTCAAAATATTAACACTGCAATCTAAATTAGGGCGGAAAGCGCAGCATAATTTAATGCTTTGATTTTACGCTGTAGTAAGTAACTTAAAGAAGAGCGTTAACGTTGCACCATAAACAGTATGGTCGAGTTCCTAAACGCAAGTTGCAATGCATAATTTAAAAAAATGCGTATGCAATGCTAAACATGTCTTAAGTACAACCTTGAATTGCAGAGACAATTTTTGCATTTTATCGGCATTTAGGAACGTCGCTATGCAACTCATACATATATAAAACAAATGTCAACCACATGTTATAAAATTGAATAATTTTTTTCGAAAAATGGAGGTAACACAAAATTATTTATCCATTTTGATGACAAGTGCTGAGGAGTTATCTCAGGCTGAACCTTCAAAAAATATTGATAAACTTATTAAAAAGGAAAAAAGAAGAGACAACTTTTATTAATAAAAATGTTTGCGTGAAAAATAAAAATGATGCACGATTCTGACAGCTGATACCAAAGTGCATCAACGTATACATGGTGGCAGCACTAGAGCAAAATTACATCAATACAACAAAAGCAGGCATCTGGTAAGCTATGTTTATCAAAAATATTTGTAACTATTTTCACAAATATAAACTATGAATGTACCTTTTCATAATTATAAATTATATTTATTTGAATTATCTTTATGTTCGCCAAATAATTTGTATATGTTTAATTCAGAATAAAGCACTAAAATCTCTTTCAAAAATGTAAACAGTACATTTGAAGTAAATAGTTTACTATATTGCCAGTAGCAAAAACTCTCATATGCCGTAGTGCTGCCACCGTGTATACGTTAATGCACCTTGGTTGATACTCATTAAAATGAGTTGCCAAACGATTAAGAACATAGGACGTTGCCAGAAAGTTTACGTATGTTTGCATTGTAAATATGCATTGCAACTTGCATTTAGGAAGTCGGCCTATTGCTCACTAGCCTAGTTTAATAAAAATCACTTAATGGAAATAATAAAAAGTGATAAAGTCGCTAACTTAGTCTGAAAGATTACGCTCTATTTAAAATAATGTAATATGGTTCTGTTAATGTAATATGTGTTTTACTCAGCCAATGTTTTAAAGGTGACGAACGACATGTAGTTGTTTGCACGTGCAATGCAAGTGTATAATATATACATACACGCTAGTATGTGTAAATTTACTGTCCTCTGCACGATTCTTCTCTCAGAATATTATTATTAAGAACATATTAAATATTCTACTAAAATGTAATATTTACCAAGTTTCATCGTCATCTATTGGTATCGAGGCCAAATTGAGTTTTTCATTTTGTCCGTTATTGCATGGCAACTTCTCTCCCGTTTCCATATCACGGTTGCCGTTTGGCGATGAAGTCGATAGAGATGGGTGACGCATACTGAAAATTTCATGTTCCAACTGGCTGACATGGCGGCAAACAGCAAAAATAGACTGCCAACAATCTGGACTATAGGAACCTAAATTCAGACCACCTGTGAGAACTACATCCATTGATAGTGATTGACTGGCCGAGATACGAGGTCCGGTAGTTTGGCAAACATTTGAAGCCAACAAGTTGAGAATCTTGCCCGCCAAATGCTGAAGATTTAAGTTATTGCTTAAAGTTGCCGCCTAAAATAACAAAATAAACTGTAATACCAATTTCTTTAAGTGAGTAAAAAAAAAAAATACTTACCGAATGCAAACCATCCAAACACATGGCGTACAACGCCTCGCCATTGGATTTGGAAGCTTTACTTTTTACTCTTAAAGTACGTTTGGATAAAGCCACAAATTTGTTAGAGCTGGAAGCGGGCAGATCCCCCAATCCTGAGCTCAAAACTAAAACCATAGAATCCCAACAGCAGGTTAGTAAACGTCTGCTTAGCTTTTTTGCAGCTTCGCGCCTAGCCATGCTTTGTTCATCGTCAGTATATTTAATATTTGCTGTTTGCAGTCTTTGCCACTCGGACATCATTTGGGTGGCTCCTAGGCCTCCAGCATCGCATAGCATATCAATCAAGGCACAGCGATTATTACCGCCCTCCTGGTCATTACTGTCCAAAGATTCCAAAATATTTAGGATCAAAACACTCTGATATAATTCACACAGCCAAGCCGACGAAAGATATACCAATACTCCCGTGTTCTGAACAGACGTAACAAATTGTTGCTCCGACATGGGAATCATGATTTCCTTTTGCATATCTGCATAATAGCCAGCTTTCTTCAATTGCCAACTGAGCAAAAGCGATGAATAGATGGCTAAATAGATACCATCGGCATTAATAACAGTAAAATTTGAGTCGAAATTCGAAATATTTGCGCTGTTTTCTTGACACACCGCTGAGGCAAACTCTTGCATGGCCTCATCTACCTCAATGCAGGAACGTAGACGCAAAAGCTTAGGAACCAAATCAGAATGCAAGGCCTTGGCAAAATCGCGAGCATGTTGACGATCCGTGTCAACATCTGAACGTACTGGAAATACGGGAACTTCCAGATTTGTATAGGGCCAGCGGTTAAGTTCAGCTCTGGATGCTTCATCGCTTGAAGTTGAATGCTCCTCATCTTCAGGCCCTTCCGTGTCACCTGAACCGTTTGAAGCATTATCATTTTCCAGCTGATGATCACCCTCACTTTCCGAACCCGAAGAGGCCTCGTAAACACTTTGACGAAATTCCACCACAGCATCTCGATAGGGCGCCGGTAAACGAGCCATTGACTGGTAAGTCAATGGTCCCGTATAATCGGCATCTTTTAATTGACAATAGCGTGTGTTAACTACGTTGACAATATGATCGCTGATCATAGTGTCAGTTAATTCACCCGTACAAAGCACCTGAAGGCTTTGCAATAGAGCCACCATACATTCAACACTGGCCTGCAGACTGGCTTCCACAACTGTGGCATTATTTGCTCCATAAGCACATTCTTCCATAGCATCAATCATTCTAAAAATAAAATTATTTAAAGAAATTGGACTAAAGACGTGTTTGCTTAAAATTAATTTAACACGTTGCCAGATAGTAATATAAGAGCTGTTAGATAACTCCGTGACTATTTGACTGAAAAATAATTATTTTTGGCAAAGAAGCATTTTATTTTTAAACGTTATCTCTTATTAAATCAACACGTTAGCCTAGAGCTTTTCCAGTTTTTTATTCCGTCCAAATAATGGGTTTTCGCAAAGCCTTCAAAATAAGCTTTCGGAAAAAGAAAGTAGACACAGGGCGCTAAATCTAGGGACTGTACTAGATGCATTTGTGGTTTGTCTTGATGTAACAGCACCTTTTCGCCAAATGTTTCGTTGTTGCTTTAAATCAAGGAGGCTTAGTACAGTTCTCGAAATCTTAGAAAATTTGTAATAAATAAAAAATAACCCGATTTTTTGCCTATTACAAGCTCCCAAAAATCTCCAAAGCAGTGATTATCATAAATATCGAATTTGTTTAATAGCTTTGAATAATATTCGCCGATTATCGTTCTACCCTTCTGGTGTGCATCCCAAAATACTCTGGCCATATTGCTGATAGACCCACTTTGACATTCTTTAGTGTATGTTTACCCGGTAAAACCTACTGATTAATAGTTTCTTGCTCCCCAAGGAGCAGGTTTTGCCGTGGCGAACTCCTAACTTGGGCACTTTGTTTTCTATCGTAGGGGTCCCTCATATGTTGTGGCAAATATAATTCTAGGAAGTCCCTGGTGGCTCTGTTTTGTAGGCCACCCTGGCGCTGATCGTAATTGAATTGCCTGCATCTGAACTGTAATGATCTGCTTGTTTAGTATTCCCTTATAATTATGGCGCTTGCTCCGTCTTCGTGATACTGATTACAGTCCAAAAGGTGCTTTTATTTTGCAGGTATAGAACCAGAAATGGGGAAAAGACAAGAAGTATTAGAAGGTCTTAGCTCTCAACTATCTCAGCGTGGAACTATAAATATATGACAAAAAAGTTGCCTCTGGCGCCCCCATGAGCCTTATAATATACATGGGGGTGATGGTTAGCCGTCGGATAGTTCAGATTGTGAAATTTGTCTGCCATATTAGTCCGTCAGGGCAAGTGCTGAAGCAAATCAACTACACATCTCTGTCTCTTGGATATTACGAGATTTTATGCTACGGCAACGATTATGTAACAGCGTAAAAATTCTTCTAGATTGTGATGAGCTTTGTCAAGCAGTCGTTTTAAGTAGTTCCATAATTGCGCTTATTGTTGAGTGTAAGCAGTCGCGTCAAGCCTCTCGCAGGTAGCCTTTTTATATCCAAATACTAATGTAAAAAGTACTATACTTGCCCAGTTGAGACGCTTACAGCCTCGTATTTTTATTCCGCGATCGTGATGAATTTCCTCGACCTAAGCGTATGACGTCTCCTATGCTGGCGTAACAAGAACTGAGTAAACCACTTCGTAACCATTGAAATATGCAAAGTTCCCATAATACTTATCAAGTCTTGCCTTAATCAACGCAGGAAATTCGCTCTTTTCCAATTTTATTAAAATTCACGAGGTTGTCTGATTTTAATAGCTGTCAAACGCAAACTAAAAAAGAGTGTGTTCTATTTAGAGTTACTACCCGGAGATTATAAATGGCACGGAGTTACAAACAGCCCTCGCATTTTATTTTATTTTTTTATCTTGGACCAGTACTCAGGGGATGATCCCTACATAGTATATAGTGCATGGTACTAGAACCAGGAAAATAGGAGAGAGCGAATAGTGTTTGTGTGTGTTTGATTTGGCCTACGTTATATATGACAGCAAACAGGTACACAGGCAACTTTTTCCATACACAAAACGTGCTGCTGAAGAACGAATTCTTTCTGTAATGCGTCAATGTTCAATCTATCGCAAATGAATGAGCTCTAGATGATGTACGTGTATCACTTGTGATACACGTGTAGGTTTCGGGAACAAGGTCCCTAATCTCGCCAGAGCAAAATCCATTGTAGTACCGATAAAACAGAGGAGCTCGTCCCACACTGCGGCGTTGCTCCAGTGAGTCAGTAGAGTTGGACACCCTACAGTCACCGATAACCTTCTTCGCTCTCTCTTGCACTCGGTCGAGTAACCCTAAAATAGACTCTGAGGCACCAGCCCAAACATGAGAGCTATATTCCATTTTCGGTCGGATATAGGTGGTATAAACAGTAAGGAGATCGGACGGAGTGATGTACATTTTGCACCGTTTCAAAAAACTAAGACACTTGACTGTTTCCTTGGAGATATGAGCAATGTGCTCTGGCCATCGAACAACACACTGTATTTTTCAAGAACATCAAGAGCATCCAATTCCTCAATACCTACAGCATCCATTAGCACAGATGAAGCAGCACTCACGGACATGCTCTTGAGTGTTAACAAAACCACACTTTTTATTTGATCTATTGTAACCCGATCTAAATAATTGATGGACGTGTTTCTTAAGCCGTACTATCTTATCTAACAACTCTTTTATATCATCATATCTGACATCTTTTTAAATCATTCTAATGACTTACAGTCTGAATAGAGCCATTTCGTCGCTGCAGCCTTGGGCAGTAGATTTGTCAGCATAAAGAATCACAGCTAAATCAATTAAACGTTCAGGACTTCGAAAAATTTCTCGCACACACTTTAAAGGTTCAGTACGATTTTGTGGTGTTGGCAGCAGCAGCATGCGATGAAACAAAGCCTCCAACATAGGCCTAAGAGAACCATGAGAACCAGCTATTCTTAATAACTGTATGCCGGTTAAATATACACAACGAGCCTGGGCACCATCTAAGCCAGGCCCTGTAAAAAATCCTCTGGCCTCGTTTTCTATAATGTGTAAAGCATCTCTGCAAAGATTAAATTAAAAACAAAATTAATTTAATTTAAAAATGAAAATGAATACTCATACTTATAGGTAAATTTCTTATCCAAGTTTACTCGCCCTGGTGAGCCCAGAGCCGCTGCTAGTGTAGGACAAAACTTTTGCCATAAAAATGAAGTAAAATGTGGATTCGCGTATACGTTACGGGGCAACGATGAAGTCAGCGTTAATATACATTCGGTTAGATAAAGCGTACATGTATTTTCGACTTTTTTATTGGGTGAACTATTCACATTTGGTTCCACCAAACGACTGCATAGCCATTGCATGACCGGTATTACTTCGTTGTAAACCGCTGTCGCCTGAGTTTGTGTCATTAAACCAACTGGTGCTGTTTTCTTAACATCTTCTGCCTCTTCTATAAGAAAAGTACAAAATGTTCTTAAGCACTGAGATGCAGCAGCCAACGATGCTGCTTTAGTTGCTCGCGAACCCAGTTCCCAGCACTCTCCGCAACGCGATAATATTTCTATTAGTAGGCGGCCATTAAGAGTGCAAGCGGGAGAGCATGCCATTGCCAGAAACAGCCGCAGGACATTAACAACTGTGTCTTCATTGCTGGTAGTGGGTAAAATACCAGATGTAGCGCGCAATAATTGAGCGGGCAGCCAAACCGAATCATCTTCTGGTTCTAGGCCAATATAGAAACGTTCGTCCTTTATAATTCTCTAAAAAGAAAAGCTTACGGGTGTGAGTAGTTGCTTTGAATAGAAAAATTCGTTTGCTAAAATAAAGGGGTTTTCAATAAGAGCGGGCAAATGAAATTAAAAAAGGGTATGTTTAAGATATTAAAAACAAATTAGTTGTGTTCATTTACTAAAAACTTTTACAAATTTGTAATAATTGTTACTAGAAAGCGTTCATTAACCCAAAAAATTTGCAACGAGAGAGCGTCAAAAGAGCGTAAAAAATTGAGAGCTATTAAAATTCTTGCAAGTTTTTACAAGTAAAATTTTTACTTGTAATAATTATTCAAACAGCTGTTTTACGTTTGTGTTTATAAAACAATATTTCTAAATTAAGTTCAAAATAAAAAACATTTTGGAAAATTTAAGAAATTGTTATTGTATGTAAACTTTTAAGCCGATCAAAAGTATTAAAAAGATTACAAATGTAAAAATACATTCACTGTGTAACTTATTAGCAACAGAAGTAAAATAAGAAGTCTAAGAGAAATAAACTAAGCAACACAGTATCTGGCACATCAGTCGCAAAGGATGTTCCGGCAAATTTACTTGCTTGAATGTGTTTAAAACTTCTAGGGGAGCAATTAAATTCACACTTGGATCCTTCCATTTATAATTATATTAACATTTTTCTAATTTTAACCACTAAAATATTTCTGTTTTTCTTTCTTTATTTTTTACAAACCAGATGTTATTTTTAGTATTGTAAATATTATGAGTACCTAGCTACTCGGTACTTTACACTTTGAAATTAATTTGAAAAAATAAAAATGCTATGTGTAGGCAGGCAGTTATAACGTATAAATACACGTATCAATTCAATTGTGAATTGAGTCTTTCAATTGAATTGGTTCTTGGCAACACACTTCATAAACTGAATTGAAAGATTTTTATCCAACTATCAGATTCAATGAAATTAAAGACAATTTTAAAATTATTTAACATTTTCTTTACAAAAAATTACAAATATAAATTTGGACAATAATTTATTGAATTTTTGTTGAACTTTATAATTTTTAAATAAAATTTTTGGTTTGTACATTTACAGAACGGGTTATAGTTCAAGTTTTTTCCTTTCTTAAGTTTTTTGGACAACTGATCAGGAGACTCGAATATACAAAGCACAATCGAATTGAGAGACTTACTAGCCAACTTGAAAAAAAAAAAATCAAAATGGTTTGATATTTCTTCAACCAACTCGACAACTTCCAAACGAATCAATTTAAACGTCTTGATACAACAACCGACTCAGTAGCCAATTGAGTTTATCGCAAAGGGAACGATCTGTCAGAACCCAAGTGAGCTGGAGAATCCAGGTACTTTTTTGAGAATCCAGCAGCCTGCCTACCTAACCATTTGAGTTGAAACGTGTATGGGGTAAGCGCCCCTAATTAAAAATAAATATTTTATTCAAAAGTAGCTAATCACCCCTGTATTTAGCGTATTTCGACTACGTCTAGTACTAGATTAAATAAAACTGTAAAACTTTTCTTTATTCTGTTACAAGCCGTACTCAAAAAACGCCAGCCATGCTGAATATAAATGACCACAACCACGCTCTTTTTATAATAATACTTTTATTACATATCTTTTTATAATAATACTTTTTTATAATACATATGTATTATTTGTCCAAAAAATATAAGAGTAGTTATTAAGTGCTCATATATACCTATACATAACAACACTACTCTAACTTGTAAATTTTAGCTAGTAAAGTGTTCATTTGCTTTTTCACATTTTTGAGAGTAATTTTGAAAATTTTCTTGTTACTCTCTCGTTGCTAATTTTTACTAGTAAAGTAAATGAATACACCTATTTTTTTTATTTGAAAGACCCATGCATGCCTTTATGTATGGAGCGTAAACACCGTTCGTGCGCCATGGCACGTAAAACCCTCACGAATTCACAAGAAACAGTATGTATTAGAGGGCTGCTCAAGCACAATAAAAGTGTCTTACAAAACAGCGTAGTATTTTCAAGTACTATCTATCATTTTCTTTCACATTTCAAAACAAACACTTCATTGCCAAAATGTTCTAAACACTTAACCGAATACTGTCTCAAAAGCATTTAGAACAAACAGAACCAAATGAAATAGAACAAAATTGAAATAGAACATTAAGCATTGAAGTAATGTTTTACATCAGTTTTGTTTATAAAATTTGTTGTTGTTGTTGTTCATCGTTTTTGTCATTGTATTAGTGCACAAGTGCTGTATGCATAGTATGCGCATGCGTATGTGTTGTTTATGTTCATTTTTGTTCTCTTTGTATTAAGCACAAATATTTAAGACGCAGTATGCTCAAATGCCAATGTGCTTGTTTTGTTTTGGATTTTGCTGTGAAATAAATTTCAAGTAAAGTCAAGCACTGTCGTGAAGCCGTTTCAACTATGAAGTGGTTGTTCTGTTTATAAAAGTTCTAAAGTTTTGTTTTAAGAGTTGTTTTGAAATACAGTGCTTGGAACTACTGCACAGTAGTGAGCAGTGTTCTTTAGAATATTCTGTGTAGCCTTTTAATAAGTATGTAACTTCTGTAAAACATGAATTATCAAAGTATGCGATAAGTTATAATCTTGTATATCAAGCTTCTTATCCTATCCACTCTTTTGCACATGATGACAGCATTTGTCAATCATGCTCATTCGGCAATCAGCTATAGGTCTAACCATTCTGCGATTAGTACTATGAAAGCAAATATGAATGATTCTATCAGCAATGACTTTGGCGAGAAGTTCTGGCGTCGAAAAATTGTGCAACAAATTATTCCATCATTTCTCGAAAAGTGCGAAAAAACTTCGTCTGTAACTCATATCGAAAACTATCCAAAGCTATTACGTCGTTACGTTAGAAATGTCAGAAAATATGAAACGATGTAATTTTAAAAAATGAGAGCGCCAGCCACAATTAGTAACGCTGCCTCGACGTAACGCTGTTCGACGGCGTCATATTATAACCGCCGGCAATTCTAGAAAATGTATGGTTTGGCTCTAACGAATGATAACGAGCCAGCTCACACATCGATGCTTGTGCGTGAGTTTTTGGCCAAAAACAAAACCGTTATCATACCTCAACCAGCGTATTCACCGTACTTGGCCCTCACTGACTTTTCCCTCTTCCCAAAACTGAAGACACAGATGAAAGGAAAGCGTTTTGCTACGATTGAAGAAATAAAAGAAAAATCGAAACAGGATCGTTTGGCGATACCAAAAAGTGCACTTCAGAAGTTTTTCGAGGATTGGGAAAAACGGTGGCATAAGCGTATTATATCTGAGGGGAATTACTTTAAAGGGGGACAAGATAGTTATTGATGAATAAATAAATATTTTTGAAAAAATTTAAAATAACGTTTATATTTTGATCACACATCGTACGGCTACAAAAATTGGAAAAAGTCATCAAAAATTGGACCTCCAGATTAGACTACATCCGAGCCAGCTATGGCGATCATATGCCAAAAGTTATATCTAAACTATAGTGCCATAAGATAATTTTTCGAATAAAGTAAATTTCATGCCAATTTAAGAAACTCAATCTTTATTCTATTCCCTTTCATAGTTGTATACCTCTATAAAACCCCTTTCTTATAGTGTGTGATAATATGTCACATATAACGTTAGAAGGTTCAAGTCAAATATTCACAAGGCTGCTTCCTCATAACCTATTTTTCTAGTTCCTCTGCTTCAATACGTAGTTCCAGTACATACATATGTAGGATTCATCGCCTGAGTACTGCTCCAAGATAAAGAAAAAAAAATTGCGCTTTAAGGATCTCTGCACTCAAACAAAAAGATTTTCTAACTGCATACTTGATCTAAATCTTGGTTCCATTGAAACCTGATAAAAATGATATCTAAGTCACACTATAATCGGCTTCATTAAAAAGTAAAAGCTCTTTGAAATGTTCACTATTTACAGTCTACAAGTAGTACAATTGACATTTTGATTTGAAATCATTACAAATTTTAATCTTTTGTTGCATATGGATGGGTATTAAACAAAAATCAGGAAATTTCATACAAGTTTGTCCTTTGTACAATGTTTCCTTAATAAAAACATAAAAAGTATATACTTGTAACAAAGGATGCACACAAAAATAAGCGTGAGTAAGTGGTGAGTGAATGAGTCGGTGAAATGGTGTGGCAGTCTATATGAACAATGTTGGTGCTAGTGGTGGTGCTTTTGTTAGATTCCATTTAGACAAAACGACACTTGATCCCTTTGTGCAGTTGTTGCGTTGAAATACACACCACATAGACAAGTACTTTATGGCTGTATATGAACAAACGTATGTGCATACCCAGCAAGCACTTTGAAAGGTGTTAGCTGTCGATGGCTTGTGCACACGTTGTCAATTAATTTTATGATGACAGCAATTTAATTTATTGGCAGGAGCTATGTTTACCCTTAGCATGCGCACTGTGCCTTTTTTATTTTTGGACCAGTACTCAGAGGATGACCCCTACATATGCAGTGCATTGTACCGCAACTAAGTACAATGCATTAATAGCCACCCAGGTAGCATGTTTTGCCTTGGTGTACACCAAACCAGCAGACTCTGTTCTCTGGGGTGTAGAGGGTTGGGGTTTCATCGTTTGTTATAGCAAATAAAACTCTAACAAGCCGCATGACTTATGTTGTATTGAACCTCCGAAACCATTACCAAGAGTTAATTGGCAGAAAGGAGATCAGCAAACCATATCGACGCTATTTTAATATTTGAGGTGCCTATTTTGGCTGCAACGCTATTGCTGTAGTTTAAACTTAAAGTCGTAGGCAGAGGAATTAGCAAACCATCCATATTTAAAGGTGTCTACTTTGGCTGCAACCCTCTGGCTGTGGTTTAAACCTAAAATCGCAGGAAGGGGAATTAGTTTCCTTGATAACTAAAAGGTAATACCGATTTTCAAGGGCTAATAACCAAGGGGCTGTTGTCTTGCAACGGATACCTGTATCTAAAGAACCGAAAGTAATGGTTAGACAGGTGACTTGGTGAAAAGCTCTTAATGGGCTTCAGCCCACCAACTCATTAAGCCAAGTCTTCTATTGACTTCTGCGAAATTGTATACAGGATGGGTTAGAAGGTCCGAAATCTTTAGCAAAAGGTTTTCACTACAAACTTATGGCAAAAAGTTGCGACCTGTGAGAACCTTACAAGCCACACAAAGGCGCTGGTGAATAGTGAATAATTCATCCCGTGGAGTTGGATAAGGTCGACAAAGCATGTACTGATGTAAAACAATTTTCATGATTTATCTCTTTAATACATATCCAGCATTCATGAACAAAACTGGATGTCATATAGTCACCCGCAAGCGCATTTATCGTCGAAGTTTTACTATCAGTGAAAAATTTTTTTTTTAATCTTGACCCCTACATATGCAGTGCATTGTACCGGAACTAGGAAAATAGGTTATGAGGAGGGGGAAAGAGGAAGCAGTGTTTGTGAAGATTTGACTTGAACTTTCTAACATTAAAACAGACAGGAAACACGTTTGCAGGCAGCTTATTCCACAGGCGAAGCGTACGGCTGAAAAACGAATTCTCTCTGTAATGCATAGTACGATTCCCTGGGCAATCAACCACAAATGAATGGGCTCTGGGCGATAAACGCGTGCTACGTAAAAATGTGCGAGTTTCGGAAACAAGATTCCTAATTTCGTCAGAGCAAAATCCACTGTAGTAACGATAGAACAGAGTAAAGCAGCCCCACACTGCGTCGATGCTCCAGTCAGTCAATAGAGTTGGATACCCTACTGTCACCGATGAGCTTTTTCGCCCTCTCCAGTACACGATCGAGTAACCCCAAAATACACTTTGAGACACCGGCCCAAATATGAGAGTTGTATTCCATTTTCGTTCGGATGTAGGTGGTATAAATAGTAAGAAGGCCGGATGGAGTGAATTACATCTTACACCGTTTCAAAAAACCGAAGCACGTGAATGCTTCTTTAGAGACAGTGAAAATTGGGATAATCACCTCATTCACCTTTACCAAACCTCAATCCTTTAGTTACTCTTAATATAGATGTACATGATGCTACACTCATTACATAGCCTAAACCTCTTCCTCCTCTGATACTGGCGGATAAAAGTATCAATTCCCAAGTTCGACTTGGACTTATCTGAAAAGACATCGAGCACGTCTTCTTGGCGGCCTAATAGAGCTGCTACCAAGACCATGCTCGACAAGATTACGTCTAATCTCTTATCGGAGAGCAGAGTGAGGTACCAGAATCAATATTACCCGGGATGTACACTGTCCCTCCCATTATCGAGGCACCGCCTCTTTCCATACCTTGCCATATTGTAACTTTTTGGTTTCATTTGTGATAGAAAATGTTTGCAGGGTTTGCAGTTGAATTATGTGTGTCAGTGTATGTGGTATTTTGAAACGTATTTAAGTTTTCACTTCACTTACATGCAATCCATTTAAGCCCATTGTTATAAATTTTGGTCGCTTGGTGTCTAATGCCATTTGCAGTGCTGTAAAGCACACCGAGCGCAATTCATGTGATGGATCTCGATGTATACCATGTTGACGATATAATTTATCTAAAAAGAAAACAAAAACACACAAAAAATAAGCAACATTTTATTCAACTACTATAAAGTTCAAAATACACATGCACACATGTTTGTATATATGTACATATGTATGTATGTAGATATTGACAGGATGCGAAGGCATAGAAAAAGGAAACTACGCATGTTTAAGTTTGTTGAAATTAAAACTTACCGTATGCTATTTGTGCAGTCTGTCGAAGGGCATTATGTTTTGTCCCTGTAGAGTCTTTGATTATCAATAGAAATAAATCTTCCATATTAGTTACAATATGTGTATTTATTATTTATAATATTGTTTTTTCTTTTTGTTTTTTTGAGAACTATTATTTTTGCTTTACAGAAGGATTAAATTTTCAATACTCCTTGATACACACTTGCAGTTTGTAGTCAATATATGTATGTACATATGTATATCTGTACTAGTATGTATGTACGTATGCTCACTAGCATGCATGCATATGTTTGTAAGTGAGTTTGTTATTTAGTTAGAATTTGTTTTTGCTGTTGTCCTGTCAACAAATAAATCAATACTAAGGAAAAGGAAATATGAAGTGTCGACGCTGAACAATAGGATATCACTTGTTTCTAAAAACACTCCTTTGTGTCTTCATTTTATTAAACTCATTTGACTGCACATACATACATACATATGCGTTGAACTCTTTACTTTTAAGGACTTTTATTTATTTTTTTTTTTTCTCTGCTTTTATTTCGTATATGCCTTTAACCTTACAAGCAATTGTAGTAATTGTTCAAGTACTCGTATATACATACATATGTTTGCACTTTTTCTGATGACTCAACTTTATGAAGTAAAAGAAGTACATATACGAGTATCGTTTGAAAAAATGTACCTTTTTTTCTGCGTTAAAATTCAAGGTTTTAAATATTCTTAAAGCACCTTTTTCCTTTTTTCATTTTTTAAACTCTCGCTATTTCATTATATATTTATTTAAGTAAAATCTTTTTTTTTTTCTTCTTTATACACTTTTATTTAATTTATTATTTTCTTTTACTCATATGCATTTTTTATTTGTATATACAACTTTTAAGTAATTTATTTTTTTAACTGTCCGTTATTGCAACACGTTTTTTTCTCGCTTATGTCTACATGGGCTCTCGTTTGGGGACTGTTTTTAGTTGCCACAACTAATGTACATCAAAGGCTGGCAGTAAATATTTTTCAGGGATGGAAGTCTAACTGAAAAAGTACTTATAGTACTAAAAAGAAATTTTGGTACCTTGTAGTAATTGGTAAAGTCACTTTTACACACTAGGTGGTAGAGCTGCAAAACTACCGATAGTCGTCCCCATCGATATTTTCGATAGTTTCAAGAAAAACTATCGATACTATCGTTAAGCGCTACTTTTGACTATGAATCTGTAACTCAAGTGGAAGTTAGTAAACATTTATATAGGTATATATAAGCAGTTGTTAAGAGAAATTCCTTAACGTTGTATGCAAAAACAATTATTTACTTACCATTCGCTTAAAGTTGAAATGAGTACACTTTAACTGTACGTTAAAATGACTTTTGACTTGTTAATTTTTATTTCTTTTAAAAAGCTCAATTTTGTAAAAAATTTTAATGCAGGCACTGTTTTATGCTTATTAAATAAGGAAATTTACACATTGCATTATATAAAAATTTAAAATATTAATATGAAACACTTGGTTCACTCTCTGAACCACTATTGCGAAACCAGGTGTTCAGACGGTTGTTTTTTGCTTCACACTGATGTTTACATATTTTGTGCAAACGTTTCACTAATTCTTTTTAAATTTTTATTTAAATCTTTATGTAAGTATCAAATTTTTACATTTTCAATTTGTTTATTTTGATTTTACACGCATTAATTATCTGTTTTTTCTTTGTTTGGATTTTTTTTTGCTGCTAGTTCAGATAAACTAGCGATAATTTATTATCAAATTTGGAGATGATAGTAGTTTTTGCTCGGTTCGCAACAAGATTAAAAATGAACCAAGTAGGTTCGCTCTCAAAATTTTGTATGGCGAACCATGTTGGTTCAATCAAGATTGGGCCGCGAACCACGAATGAGAGAGCGAACCTCGAAAATAAGCCTTCGTGTGAACATGCTATTACTTTTGGCTATGAATCTGTAACTCAAGTGGAAGTTAGTAAACATAGATACAAACACATTTATATAGGTATATATAAAATCTTTACGTATTTTTATTCTATGATAAAAATTATAACTTTTATTTTTATTTTTGCCAAACACTTTGAGCTGCAGCGTCACCTGTATGCAAAGAGAACAAAGTTTTTTAAGTTGCAGCCGACATTTGGCCGCCAGATATAAGTTGCCATGTTTAACTAACATTTTTTATATAAAAAAAAACTCTTTTTTTATTTGAGATAAAAGTAATAAATGATATATTTATTTATTCATTATAAATTAAAATGTATAAGCTAATTGTTAGGAAGAAGAGCTATAGCGACTCAGGCCTAAAGCTCGATTTGAGTATTGTTATTTTGTTAAGGCTGTTTAAATAAAGTTATAAATATTAGATTCCCTAAGAAATTGGATAATAAGCGGGATATTTTCTACCGTTGGATTTGAAATAAGAAAGTGTATTTTTGTTACAGAAAATCTTTTGTCTAAAGAAGTTTAAGTCTGGACAGTGCGATAGAAAATGTTCGGGGGTTGTGGGCCGAGGTTATGTATGTTTAATAGAGTACCATGAGTATATTTAGTATATCCGAGACGGATTCTTAAAAATTTTACTATCTCCAGCCTATTTAGCTGGCTTGTATGATGTTTGATATAGAGATTGGTGTTGTATTTTTGATTGTTTACAGTTTGATACCAATTGGATGTGTGTGAGAGATTATTGATTTTTCGGATAAAGTCCTTTTTAAGATGTTTTAAAATGTCATTTTGGTTGAAATTATCTGTACAAAAGAGTGGTGATCTTAGGGAGTTTTTTGCGACAATGTCTGCAAATTATCTGTACAAAAGAGTCGTGATCTTAGGGAGTTTTTTGCGACAATGTTTGCATATTCATTCCCACTTATATTACAATGACTGGGAGTCCAAATTAGAATTAAGTTAAATTTTTTGTTGATTAATGTGTTTCTTATGTAGTCTGCGTACGGGTTATTATTGCGAATATTTCTTATAGCATTAAAGGCTGATAAAGAATCTGAGCAAATAGCATATTTCGATTGTTTGGGTTCGATAATTTTGATAGCTTGGTATATGGCGATTAATTCTGCAGATAAAATTGAGCTAAATGATGGCAATACTGATGTTTTTAAAATAGCATTGTTTGTTGTTATGCTATAACCTACAGCATGTTGGTCTTTGGAACCATCAGTGTATATAAATCTATAATCATGGAATTGCTTTTGAAGTTCATTAAATAAAATTCTGAATATTGATGGATTATGTTGACTTTTATTAAACCTTGTTAGGGAGAGATTTATTTGTTTGCAATCTAGGAACCATGGAAAAGAATTGTTTTTGTTTTTCCTAAATGTTTTTTATAGACATCTTGGTTTCGATTATAGTTTCTTTGATTAGATGAAGCTTTGAGCTGATCTTTGGAGATTTTTGGGATCTATATAATTTCTCCATTATGGTGCCTACTAATGAATTGGAACCGAATATAAAATAACTAGCTAATTTAGCCAAGGATATGCTTAACTGGGTTTGTTAGCTTCGTAGAGCGTATTATTGCATGGCGTTGTACGGAACGTTCCTAGAGATAGTCTCACAGCTGAGTTTAAAATAGTGTTTAATTTGCTTAATTTTTGTTTTGAAGAAGATCCATAGAATGGTAAAGAATATCTTAACTTTGATATAATTAATGCATTAGTAACTGATAGTAAGCTTTGTACGTTGCAGTTAAGTTTGAAGCTGGATAAGAATTTTCTAATATTTAAAGCACTATTTAATGAGTTTGCTAGGTTGGTTATATGATTATCCCATGTGCATCTTTTGTTTAAATGTAATCCCAGCATTCTTAAGACTTCGACTTGTTGTAGTTGATAATTTGATGCATGTATTGTACATTTACATAGTTTTTTCGACATATGTGTGAATTCGAGTACGAAAGGTAACAATAAAATCATAATTTTTTTCTATTTCAAAATACTAATTCTTTTGGTTTTCTTTCATTTTCATATTTTCATTGGTATTTTGAATTTCCTTTTTTTGTACGAGTAAACAAAATACATCGATCTAAATTCACGATCATTTTGTTTACTTGCTTGCTTAGAAAGAGACTTCCATCCACTTTCCAGCCAGTTGTGTTTTCCGGATGAATAGGCTGGCAGATCTGGAAGTTCGTAAATTCTCAGTGAAGTAGAAAACCAGGATTGGGATGATGATAAGAAAAACGAATGAATTTTTTCTTATAAATAAATCTTTATTTCAATAAAATTCACTACCATGTGGTTTGACGGTAGGGAACAATATAATACACCTTCCTTTGATATATAATATGATTTATATAATATCTTTTTATTCCTAAATTACGCTATAACTATAAAAATTTGAAGGCGGCTAAGAACCTGCCTGAATAAATGACTATAGATTGTTTTGCAGTTCTACTAGGTGGATTTTCCAGCTTTCGACTCATACCACCTGTTTCTATAATTGTTGTTTGAATTAAGCTTGAGGTCGCTTGTTTTTGTGAAAAATAATTTTTACAGCCAGTTCGCCGATGTCGAACGGATAAGTTCATTCGCACTCTAGGCAAAAGAAAATTAATTTGGGTTTTTTCTAACTTTATTCTATGCAAACGATGTGTCAAAATTCAATTAAAATACATAAGTTCATAACCTATTTTCCTAGTTCCAATGCAATGCGCTACATATGTAGGGGCCATACCCTAAAAACTGGTCCCAGATACAAAAAAAAAAAAAAAAACCGAATAATAGTGACATAGACAAACCCAAATTTGTTCGAGTGTCAGTAACTAGCTTTCTTTCGCATACATTTTCATTCGATATTGTCGAACAGGCTGTTAGAATCTTCAAAAGTAAAATTGTATTCTTCAACGTAATCAAGTATTACATACTCTAATATGGCTCTTCCTTGAGATGATGAATTCACTACTAGTTTAATGTCATCTATTTTGCTTATATTCGCAGTTGGCTAAACTTTATTTTCGGGATTCTCGCGTGAATTATCATTTAATTTTGACTCAGAATCAGTACTTACACCTTTAGTAAGAAGCTCATTGGTTTTTTTTTCTAAATAATTCTCTTTAGTTAAATTAAAAAAAAAACACATTTTAACGAAAACTCGTCATAAATATTAAAATTGTTTTTCAATCAATTAAGTTTTTTATTCGCTATTTAAGCTTCTAACATTTATACCAGTAAAAAATTATAAATAGCTTGTTTTCTATGTTTCCCAGCTATCTATATGTCGACATTTCATAGGAACTACCCCAATCATTAATAGACTTTGGAAATTTTTGAAAGATATTCTCAAACATTCAACTTTATATCCCAACAATATAAATAAATTGTTGAGAATTTAAAAAGAAAAATGCTCTAATAATATCCGTCAAAACACAAAAAACAAGCTTTTCTATTTATAAACGTCTATAACATTTCTTTACACCTTTCAAACAAATGAACAACCGTTGGTTGCTACGATTTGCTTTTTGAAAGTATCGAAAAGCAAGCTGTTTATAATTTTTTACTGATATAAATGTTAGAAGCTTAAATAGCGAAAAAAAATTACATGCTGACACAATTAGTCAAAATTTTTATTTTTATTTGCTGTAATTTAATTACAAAAAGCATTCAATTTTTTTATTATTTAGCAATCAAAATGCTGTTTCTACTATCAGTGCTACCAATTATTTACATTTTGAACATAAGCCATAGCAAAAAACCAATCTTTTTCATAGATAAATTGTCGCATAAACAGTGAGTTAGTTATTTGCGAATAGGTTGCGTATAATAATAATAAACTAGTAATGTACACTAACCTTGTTTCTGAATAAATACTAACAACCATACGCACAAAAAAAAAATCTTAACAAAACTTGGTAAGCAATTGTTAACAAAAACATCCTAACGATTTATGCTTACCATTCGTTTAAAGTTGATTTAGTACACTTTAACTGTACGATAAAACAACATTTGTCTTGCCGATTGTTATTTTTCTTGTAAAACACAATGTTGGGAAAATTTAAAAACAAAAGATATTATTATTTTTATTATATTCTAAAGCCAATATGGTGCTATGGGATTCAATTATGGGGCACAGCCTCGGCATCTAACATTGAAAAAATTCAAAGAAGTCAAAATAGAATTCTCCGTAGAATTACAGACGCTCCATGGTACGTTAAAAACTCACGAATCCACGCAGATCTGAACGTACCTTTTGTGAAATCTGAATTTATGAAGTACGCGACAAGATATATTAACAAACTTGAATTCCATCCAAATCCTCTTGCAGTTAATATTCTTAACCTTAGTGGTCATACCCGTCTGAGAAGAAGGGATACTTTGGCTACCATTAGAGCTCTAAACAGATGACTGAATTCTGTAATAATATTCGCATAAAAATAAACATAAAATAAAAGGACTTTAATCATATTTTTTTTTTTTTTGTATTAAGACTTGAATACTTATTGTCATTACATTTCTTATTTAGATTCAATAAATAAAATAATAAAGCTAAAAAAAAATTTATTATATAAATTAATTGAAACATGACATTTTATATTAAGTGAAAATAATAATTTTGAAATGAAAATATAAATAACAATTATGTTACCGATGCACTGTCAAACAAACGAATACAATGAAAATCGTTATTCGAATAATAAAAGTTTCTAGCATAAGTACCCCTATTAAATTTTCTCAATTTAATTAATATACTAGATAATATATCAATTATTTATTAAAAAGGTAAATCCAAGAATTGTTTGTCAAAAATATGTTATTTTATGTAATAATAGTAATTTTTTATTTTTTTAAATTTGTCTTTCGGTTTTCGAATATTAGTTTTCATGCATCACTATTCAAAAAATTACAGCTGAACATAACGGCGTTGCCCGAACAAAACAATTAATGGCAATTTGTTGTTAATGCTATTCGTCTCTGGCACAACCTATCAATTAAGTAGTATGAATATGGGGCTTCAACGTCATAGATTTTCATACAAAAAGCTGCTCATGCCTACGCTACACCCGGCATTTTGAGTTTATCGATTGGCATGCTACACAAGAATATGCTGATGTTTCCATCCCTAAAGAGAGTGAGTATAAATATGTGTGTGTGTGTTGATGGAGAATAAACATTTTGGTTATTTTATTTATTCTCACATGAAATGCTACTTATCAAGGCAGCTTTATACAGGTAGTGACAGAATTATAATAAATACAACACCAATAAACATCAACATATATTTTCTTGGTAGAATTTACGAATAGTTGTCAAAGTTTTGACGACTATTCGTAAATTTTATATAAACCCAGTGGCGGAAAGAAGGAGTAAACAGGCCTGCTAGCAGGCCTTATTTGGCAGACACAAGACCTTGCTACTGCATTCCATACTCATATATTTTTTTACACATGTCGTCCTAGCCAGCCAAGGCCTTCCCAGTTCCCTTCCTGATATAAGGCCTTCTTCAACAGGCCTTATTTCTATTTAATTTGTGCGTTTGTTAGTATACTTTCGATAGAGTAATATCTTTTTTGCCTTAGCGACCTTTTAATCACTTTTTTTTTAATTTTCAACACATTTAACGCACCTAACGCATTTTAAGCAAAACTATTTTAAGCTAGTTGTCCCCCAGCTAAAGATTTGATTATTATTTTTCTTGTCTTCTTCAATCAAAATTATTGATCACAGCAGATTTGTATTGTAAAAAAATCTTTCTTAAGAAAGAAAAAACCTGAATTATAACCCGTTGTGCAAATGTACAAACAAAAAATTTAATTTAAAACTATTTTAAGTTTACATCTTTTTTATTTTTCTCTTTCTACATTTTCCTATTTTGGTGTTTGACGTTTTTCTTTGGAATTTTTATTTAAACGATTCATCAATTTTTGTTGCTACAAACGTACGTTTGTACTATGTAGTACGCGTACAAGATACACATAATTAGAAACAAGCCTTTCTTTAGAAGGGAGTTAGTAGGCCTGGGAAGGAAAGCGAGAATGATCAATGAATTGGATAAAAAAAAATGTGCAAGAAGACCTTACAGAAGGCCATATAAATGAAGGACTACAAAAGTTTGCCACTGGTCAAATATTGTATGACATATACGATGTATTGATTTCGACTACCACTGTTCGGTCGCTTGGTCGGCTTATGCAAGGATAATAAAAAACGGATCTTGGTTCACAACAACGCAGCTAAAATCTGCAATTTATCCTGTGACATTTTCTCATAACACGATTTTTAAAAATTATAAAAATTGCTGCTAATTTGATTATTTGAATAAATATGGTATTCTTGTTTGCAGAAATAATTTTTCGTATTATTCACAAAATTTTGTTTGTTCTTTCCTTCTTAAATTTAGTTCCTCATTCACAGGGTTGCCTCGATGGCTGATTTAGTAGAGTACTCGACCAACAGTCTCGAGGTCGCAGGTTCGATTCCTGCCTCAGATCCTGGTTGTTACTGCAGACAAGCAAAAAGTTTCGCAGTTTTTGTGTTTGTATATATAAAAAAAAATCAAATTTCCCTGCAAAACTTTTTTTGATCTTATCTCGACTTAAGCTGTTATGATAAAACACCACAGATATAAAACATACCCTTGTATTTCTAGTTAAACTTTAACCAACGATTGAACTGTCTTTTGTTGATATTTTAGTTGTATAAAGAAATTACAACTCGAGCACAAGGTGTGAATGTCTTACTCGTAGTTAGTAGTTATTCCAACCCACTGCAAGAGGAAAACATCAAAATTTAATACCAAAAAAACAAAAAAAAATTCATTGATTTAAAATATTAACAGGGCTGTTCTGCAAATCACTTTTTGTCAAAGTGATTTCAAATCACGCAAAAGGTGTTCTGCACACAGAAAATATTCAAATCACGTGATTTTAAACCGTTTAGCCAAATGGTTGACTTTTTGATATCACTTGGTTATTTTCTCTGTGTTTTGCAATACAAATTTAATAAAACTATTTTTATGTATTTAAAATGATGTGTTGTTTGTTGATTTTTGTAATAAAATAAAGTTTTATTCACACAGAAACATAAATATTAATAAAATTATTGACACTGCTTGTTTTTTGAGAAATTGTTTTGCTGTGTTTACCAATAGTAGTGATTTACATTTTTTCTTTAGCAGTCAGCTGGTTTATTTTTTTACTTAATATTCACTTTTTATTGTGGTTAAGAATATTAAACTATAAATAAACAAAACAAAAATGTAAAAATAGCTGTTTTTTCGTGCTTTCGACAAATTAAAAGCACGTCGAAAACCGTAAAATCACGTGATTTGCAGAACAGCTTCAAATTGTCTGCGTGCTTTCAAAACGGTTCGTGATTTGAAAACACGCCGTTTTCAGAACAGGCCTGTAAATAATAAAAAAAAATAACTGGTTGTTCAGTGACAACAGACTACAGTACAAACAACTGGGATTATAACAGATTGCATATCCGATCAATATGAGACAAATATAGACGAAACAATAAATAAGAGATCGGCTGACTTGGTTAAGCGGCCGTATTGTAAAATACATCATGTTCACATGGTACTGAGTTCGAATCCTAGTGGGTGCTGATGAACAGTGTAGCGACTGTGAAACAGCTAGTTGTCCCCCAGCTTTAGTGTATTCAATTATTTTTTCCTGTCTTCTTTGATCAAGAGTTATTGATCGCGGCAATTATTGTTATAATTATAAATAAAAATATTTCTTGGCTTTAGCCAGGATTGAACAAACCTGAAATCGCAGGAGTGGGAATTAGTTTCCCTGCTAACTTTGGTGCAATGCTGGTTTTCGCGGCTAATAACCCTCCGGGGTGCTGTTGTCTTGCAACAGATATCTGTAATGTAAGGAACCAGGAGTGATGGCTAGAGGGGTGAGCTGACAGCTGTAATATAAGGATGTGCAAGTAGTGAAGGTGAGTTGGTTCAGGGTGGAGACTCTGGATTGGCTTCTAATAATATCCGTCAAAACACAAAAAACAAGCTTTTTCATTTATACACGTCTCTAACATTTCTTTAGACCTTTCAAACAAATGAACAACCGTTGGTTGCCACGATTGCATTTTTTCTTTTTAAATTCTCAACTATTTATTTAGATTGTTGGGATATAAAGTTGAATGTTTGAGAATATCTTTCAAAAATTTCCAAAGTCTACTGATAATTAGGGCAGCTCCTATGAAATGTCGACATATAGATAGCTGGGAAACATAGAAAACAAGCTATTTATAATTTTTTATTGGTATCAATGTTAGAAGCCAAAATAGCGAATAAAAAGTTTAAAATTATTGTGGTAATACAAGTTTTCTATTATTTTATATAAATATATGCGTGTATATAAATAATTGCAATCATACTTGTATAATAGTGTGATCTACAACGCCATTTTGAAGCGATTTTGTAAAGTACCCCCGTCTTTTAAAATATTTGCCTGTGAATGAATCGTACGATCGTATAGAATTGTCAATTGTTCTATTCTGGCAGCACTGTTAGTTACTCTTTTTTTTTTTTTTAAATCGTAGCAATTTGCTTTATAGCATGTTCACACGAACGCTTATTTTCGAGGTTCGCTCTCTCATTCGTGGTTCGCGGCCCAATCTTAATTGAACCAACATGATTCGCCATACAAAATTTTATGAGCGAACCAACTTGGTTCATTTTGAATCTTGTTGCGAAACAAGCTAAAACTACTGTCATCTCCAAATTTGATAATAAATTATCGCTAGTTTATCTGAACTAGCTGCAAAAGAAAAATCCAAACAAAGAAAAAACTGATAATTAATGCGTGTAAAATCAAAATAACACATTGAAAATGTAAAAATTTTATATTTACAAAAATATTTAAATAAAAATTGAAAAAAGAATTAGTAAAACGTTTGCACAAAATATGTAAACATCAGTGTGAAGCAAAAAACAACCGTCTGAACACCTAGATTCGCAATAGTGGTTCAGAGAGCGAACCAAGTGTTTCATATTACCGTCTAAACATGGTATTAATGTTTACAAAAAAGAATTACGTTTTTTGGAGATGCGTTGAATTGTTTTTTTAAATAAAAAAATTTTTCGCCCTCAACCATTTAATTAAAATGTACCTTTTCTCAATCGGTCTTGTGCCATCTCTTATATTGCTCGTATATTTGTAATTGTGCATCGATGCGCATGTCCTTTTCCCGGAGAAAGAAAATGCATGGCAGTGTGCTTTATCTCAATTACATATATAAAAAATCAATAATTTATGACAGTTCCCTCTAAGTTAATGCTATTGTTGTTGTTATTATTGTTGTTGCATTTAGTGTTTGTCTATGTAATTTATTCTTCCTCATCATTTGTATTGTTGTTTTAGTTTTACACACATGTTTTGTCTTGTAAATACAATTCGTTTCGTTCATTTTATTTTTATTTTGTTTTTCCTTACTTTGCCTTTTTTTTTTTTTGTTTGTTCTTTTTGCCAATTGTTGACTTGATTCAAATTAAGCCAGTGAGCTTGTGTGGTGGCTTTGCTCACAATTGTCTTAGAGCGTGTTGTTGGTTTCTTTTGCCTACGAGATGAAGATGATGACGATGACGATTTGCTCACTGAAGAAGACAAACGATGAGACCGCTTTAACAGGTGGTTTATCTTCTTTATTGCCTCTTGTTTGGGGGAAATGAAATAGTCGTACAAAAAATAATAAATGTTTTAATGGCGTAAATTATGCATACATACTTATAACAAAGGTCACCCAGTAATCGTTTCCGTCATCATCCTTTTAATGAACATTTTTACTTGTTGTCGTTTTTAATGAGTTTGAACTTGTATATTTGAATGAAAAGAATTAAAGAAAAACAAATTTTTATTTATAAACAATACAAATGTATTTACGCATTCATAAATACTAGTACCTATGTACTGAAGAAATGCAAAATGGTCGGTATTAGTAGAATTTTATTTCAGTAAATTATGGATGTAGTAGTTATATACATATGTACACGTAGAAAAAAATATATGGTTGATACGACAATATTCTAAGGGAAACATACTATTGTTGGATTATATGGTTGTACTTGATAATACTACATTGTTACAATTAAAACGCCATTGACAGGACACAACATAGTATTGTAAAAAAAATATTATAAGTAACCATACTATATTTTGGTTTAACATTATTATAATAATAAGTAACTAACCACTCATACTTTTCTCATATCTAACCATGTTACTTTCATGAAATAACCATACTAATATCACATATATCTTTATTGTAATCGAACCATATATTTGTTATAATTAGCACAAATACATACATATGATAATTATTTACAAGAAAAAGGCAGCGTATAATATATGTTAATGATATGTTTAATATAAATTTAAAAAATAATAGCGTTGTATATCCTCTTTGATGTAGAATTATCCAGATACTGCAATAAAACTAGAAAATTGTTAAATGTTCGGTGGCTTAGTGGTTAAAGCAGTAGATCATGATACGTCATGACCCGAGTTCAAATCGCAGTGGGTGCTGATGAGTGGTGTAGCGACTACGAAACAGCTAGTTGTCCCCCAGCTAAAGGTTTGATTATTATTTTTCTTGTCTTCTTCAATCAATAATTATTGATCACAGCAAATTTGTATTGTAAAAAATCCTTCTTAAGAAAAAACTTAAGCGAGGAAAAACTTGAACCAGAACCCGATGTACATATGTACAAACCAAAAAAAATACTTCAAATCCTATTTTGCTTGTAAAATCTTCAAAATTACTATAAAATCTACATTCTGGCAACGCTGGTTAACATCAGTTTATCGTCTTTCTGCTAAAGGTACCTTTAACTAACGCCAACCTTAACGGTAAGTTGTAACATTGTAAATAAATCTATAAATGTATGTGTTAATGTTAAATAGTCGAACTTAATTTTAATATTTCTACCTGGATTCCAAACTATCCTGGCAGCAGAATGTCCAGTCAAGGGTAGAAAAAGCGGCTATCGCCTTATTCTTGTGCAAAAGGGCCATTGGGAAGAGCTGGGGAATAAATTCTAGGAACTCCTGCTGGCTTTTAAGCACGGTTGTTAAGCCCATTCTAACATATGTGGCGCTCGTGTGGTGGAAGTCGTTGGAGAAAACCACCTAACGCAAAATCGCAGAAAAGATAATGCATACTGCTGCTTTGATGGTGATTGGTGCTTCCGGCACTACGCCATCGAAAGCACTTTTCACTATGCTGAACTGGCTGCCTCATGGTGAAAGAAATAGCCATGAATTCGGCTATCAGGCTGTGGTCAAGCGGGACGTGGAAGGAGGCGACATATGGTCATGCCTCAATAATAGGAAGAACAGTGTACCTTCCGGAGAGTATTGATTAATGCTCGCCGGCTCTACTGCCCGACAAGAGATTTGATGTAATCTTATCAGGGCTCTTTCTCCGAGACGACTGGCACAGATCGTCAAGAGGACGTGCTTGAAATTTTTACAGATGGATCCAAGTTGGGCTCGGGAGTCGGTGGGGGTATCTTTATCCCCTTGTATGAGAAGAGGATGAGTTGCAGGCTGCAAAATGAGTGTAGCGTAGCGCAGGCCGAAATCGCGGCCATTATGAGGGCAGCTAACTGGTTAAGGTACTACAGGATATACGGGAATGATATCCGAATTTGTACTGATAGTAAGGCTGCGTTGTATGCACTAGCTGGAGTCTATACGACATGCAGGTTGGTCCGTGAATGCCGGATATCTCTAAACGAGATAACGAGACGAACCTAGAGCTTATCTGGGTACGAGGGCACAGTGAAGTGTCCGACAATATAGTAGCGGATGAACTGGCAAAGGCCGGTGTCCAGCTACAACAAAGAGATATTGATGGGATCGTTGGAATCCCGCTTGCGAGGTGTAAGAAGCAGGTACAGTGTCAAATTTTTCAGACCGCTCAAGACAGATGGTCTAGTGAGGATACCTGTCGAATATCAAGGCTGACATGGCCCAGATATGATAACAGAAGGACTATCATCCTTAAGGGCTTGCCCCGACGGAGGTTGCGTTCTGCTGTGGCGGTCCTGACCGGACATTGCCACATAGGGACACAGGCATGGAGGTTAAATCTTCCATACAATGACTTCTATAGAAGTTGCAGAGACGAGGAGGAAGAAGAGAGCGTTGAGCACTTCCTCTGTCAGTGTCCAACTATTTCTTATATAAGGGCATTGTACCTAGGCAGACCGATGCTGCATGATTTGACGGAGGTATCGGAATGCGATGTAAGTGGATTGGACTCATTTATCCATTCCCCGGGTTGGTTCTAAGCCCGTGATATGTAGATCTACTGAGATACATATCATATCCAGGCAACATAACGGGACCTGACTGGACCCAAGTGGGCTGGCTTTACAATGGCTGACAACCTGTCAAACCTAACCTAACCTAGACTAGGTCTAACAGGCTGCCATTGAATGTATCCCAGTAGATCTACATATCACGAACTCGAGGATCGGATAAAGAAGTCCAAGCCACTTACATCAGCAGCAACATCGGTCTGCCTAGATACAAAGAAAATTTGAAAAGAGTTTGCATCCAAAATCAAAATTTTTTTGAAGAAACCATTTCTAGAAGACCTGTTTTATACTCAAGACTACTTAAAACTTTGCAACTGTAATTATTTTGATATGCCCAATTTAATAAAAGTGTTTAACACAATAATGCGTTGATAACTCTTAAATATAGTACACAAAAGAAATCTCTTTAAAAAAAATGTTATGTGTAAAAATACTTACGGCCGTATTCATAAAAAATATTTTATATTTAATAAAGGCTCATTGGATAAACTTTGATCAAATTTTCATGATGATTCAAAGCCATGTCTAAAAGGCATGTCTTTTCTCCTGTACTGAAAAATTTTTTAAATTAAAAAAGCCATGTTTTCTGTTTTTCAAGTTTTTTTCTCTAATTTCTTTTTGACTCGTTTGTTCCCCCCGGGGAACAGGTTTTGCCTTGGCGTATTCCTAACTTAGGCGCTGTGTTTTTCGGGGAAAATAGGGGAAGGGGTCCCTCGTTTGGTGCGGCAAACAAAACTCTAGGAAGCCACATGACTTATGTTGTGTTGGCTTCCGAAACCCTTACTAAAGGTATAAATTGGCAGAACGGGGATCAGCATGGCCCCCGGGAAGTTCTGCTTGCGGTTCGACCCGGGCTGATCATGGTTGAGGTGCCTACCTTGGCTGAAACGTTCTGGCTGTGCTTGAAACCTAAAACGCAGGAAGGGAGTGTTAGTATCCTTGATAATTGTTTGGTGATGGCTTTTTTCGAGGGCTAACAATCTCCCGAGGATCTGTTGCCTATACAGCAGATACGTGTACTGTAAGGAACCAGTGGTGATGGTTGACGGGTGAGTTGGTTTAAGGGCTAATGCTCTTAGTGGGCTTCGGCCTACCAACTCATTAAGCCTTGTCCTCCATTGATTGCTGGGAAATTGCATACATGAGGAATTAGAAAGCCCGAACTCCTCAACAAGAAGTTGTCATACGACCGCAATCATATGACAAGAATTGCTACCTGTGTGAGCTTAGCAAGCCACACGGGGGCGGTGGTGAATCGTGAAAAATTCACTTCGTGGAACTGATCCACCATCAGGTTAGGCCGTCAAGGCAGGTACTGATGTAAATCATTTTCACTGTTGTTGACTCGTTTGTTATTTTTTAAATTTTTTTATTTTCATTCGGCTGGCAAGGTAACCACATTGATACTGCCAAAAGGCTAAAAAGAGACAAACGATTATTTTTAACGACAACAATTAAAAAAACGGCATGATTAAAAAATCATCGTAAAGATGTAACATGATTTTGGTAGGAGCTTTAAAGGAATATTATATAAAAAAAAGCATGGCCTTAAATCACCGTATAAATCATCCTTTTGTATAGAAAATTGCTAAATCAACCTATAATAAACAACAAACATTTTTTATGAAAATGGCCGGCCGTTGGAATATCGTACTCGTACCTATAAAAAGATCTTTGTACGAGAATATATTTTCTGTTATAGCTTTAAGAGCTGGAGTTTTTTTATTAAAGGCAACCATGAATTATTTTTCTACATTTATCCGTTTGAAATATGTACATTTGGTTCAAAAATTATACGTTTTACTTGCTGACGATTTTTTGACGATTTGCGGTAATCATATTGACGATTTTTCTTCCCGAATTTGATGATTTTAAACCAGATTTATCTGGCATCTATGATTGTAACTATACAGTTGCAAATAAATTTATTAAATAAATTATAGGATGCACAGCATGGGCGGAGTAACGTAGACCTTATGCCCACGATGGTATTAACAGTATTTTTTGTGGCGCTGTGACTAATTTATGCATTCGCATAGGAAGTTGCAGCGTGTTTAACAACGAAATACCTCAAAAAACTGTAAATTAATACAGTTAGTTGTGGTAGACAGTTAACCAATGAGAGTGACACGCAAATACTCTCGGAGGCCAAACAACAACGACAAGCCTGACCGCACTCAAGAAATAATTACGATGGTGCGAGAGGTGCTCTTCAGCCCAGAGCTGCTATACGACTCTGAGGTCTGTTTTGTTGTAAACTACATATTTAATTTAACAAAAAATATAATATAAATAAATAAATAAATAAACCCATAGGATAGAGATCTGAAGAGTGCACAGATTGATAGGTATATAAAATTCATTCTAGAAAACGATCTTATCTTTTTTATATGCAAATCGTAGCAACCAACGGTTGTTCATTTGTTTGAAAGGTGTAAAGAAATGTTAGATGTTATGTGTATAAATGAAAAGGCATGTTTTTTGTGTTTTGACAGGTATTATTAGAGCATTTTTCTTTTCAAATTCTCAGCAATTTATTTAGATTGCTGGGATATAAAGTTGAATGTTTGAGGATATCTTTCAAAAATTTCCAAAGTCTACTGATGATTAGGGTAGTTCCTATGAAATGTCGACATATAGATAGCTGGGAAACATAGAAATCAAGCTATTTATAAATTTTTTTTATTGGTATAAATACTGCTTAATAATAAATTTGATAAAATATATTTAAAATTATTTTAAGGTAACATTATCTTACAGCCAGTTTACCAATTTCGAAAGAAAATTAATGCTGAAGAAAGCTAATCACTCACATTCGATTCATTTTGGGCTTACCTATCTCGCTATTATTCGTTCGCATATTCTTATGTATTTTCATTGAGTTTTGACCCATCGTTCGCATAGAAAAAAGTTAGACGAACTCTAATCAATTTTCTTTCACTTAGATTGCGGACGCAAGTACTCCGTCGAGTGCCTGTAAACTGGCTGTTAATAAAACGGAGTCGTACTAGAGGCCAAGTTTGACAAACACGAATTCTAACTATTGAACGAATTTGATGGCATTATATAAGGCGGTGCTATCGGACCTAGTTTGATTGTATAATAGAGGCTTAAATGGCTGTTTCATTATCGTGTTTTTAATATAAAATTATTGTACTTCTTAAAATATAAAATAAGTTTTTTAAAATGCAAGGAAAAAATTAAAAATCGGTACGTTTTCGTTGAAATAACGCGCGTTTTTCCCCATTTTGGTGTGTTTTGAAATTTCAAAGTTGACAACGCTGATGGATAATGTGATATACCCGAAGATAACTTGGTCACGGCGATGTATGTAACGAGTGATTTTTTTGCTATTATCTTTTTGGCAACACTAGTTTTGACAGCTCACGCACGTTTTGTATCTTGTGTCACTGTCAAACATCTTCAGTTTGGTCTATAATTTAATCATGAATCGTCTTACAAACGAACAACGCTTGCAAATTATTGAATTTTATTACCAAAATGCGTGCTCTATTAAGAAAGTTCATCGCGCGCTTCTTCCATTTTATGGTCAGTTGTAAAAAAATTTCGCACCAAATTTACATTGTTGGACATTAAACCACCAACACGCTTACGTAGAGTGCGAACTGAAGAAAATATCGCAGCCGTATCGGCCAGTGTTGGTGATGACCGTGAATTATCGATTCGGCGCCGTTCGCAGCAATTGGTCCTCTGTTACTCCACTACGTGGAAAATTTTGCGGAAGGATTTGGGTGTGAAGATATAAGATACAGCTGGTGCAAGAATTGAAGCCAAACGACCTACCACAACGCCAAATTTTTGGTGAATGGGCTCTTGAAAAGTTAGATGAAGATCCCCTTTTTTATCGAAGAATTGTGTTCAGCGACGAGGCTCATTTCTGGTTGAATGGATACGTGAACAAGCAAAACTGCCGTATTTGGAGTGAAGAGCAGCCAGAAGCATTGCAAGAGCTACCAATGCATCCACAAAAAACAACCGTTTGGTGCGGATTATGGGCTGGCGGCATCATTGGGCCGTATTTCTTCAAAGATGATGCGAATCACAACGTTACTGTGAATGGTGAGCGCTACCGTTCGATGGTAACAAACTTTTTTTTGCCCAAAATGGAAGAGCTTGACTTGCATGACATGTGGTTTCAACAAGACGGTGCCACATGCCACACAGCACGCGAAACAATGGACCAATTGAGAGGCGAGCTCGGTGAACAGTTTATTTCACGCTTGGGAGCAGTCAATTGGCCGCCCCGATCGTGCGATTTAACGCCTCTAGACTATTTTTTGTGGGGCTATGTTAAGGCTAATGTCTATAGCGACAAGCCCGCTTCGATTGACGCACTGGAAGCCAACATTGCCAACATTATTCGTGAGATACCGGCCGAAATGTTGGAAAGAGTATGCCAAAATTGGACTAAGCGGATGGACCATTTGAGGCGCAGCCGCGGCCAACATTTGCATGAAATAATCTTCAAACATTAAATTATATCGACCCAACTATCGATCCAAATAAATATTTCATGCATTTTTCTGAATTTTATGTGTTTTTTTTTTTAAATTTCCGATAGTTCTTATAAAATCACCCATTATATGTATGCATATAATTAACCTTAAAAAATACGCAAAAAAAATACATACTTATGTATGTACAGATAACAACCGTAAAAACAGTTGTTGTATTGTAAAAAAACTGTTATAGATATTCTATTTAAATTTTAGTTGCTTTTCTTACAAATTTTATGTTTTAACTGCTGCTAAGAGGCAAGTAAAGTTTTATAGGTATATTATTTAAAATTTTTATCATTAACCAGTTATATATTTTAAAACCAGAGATGTCAATCAGTTATTGGTTTAACAGCTTGAATTTCGTTCTTCAGCAAATTTCTAGGGATATTTCTTTTTATCTTTGAACAGTACTCAGGGGATTGCCCCTACATATGCAGTGCATTGTATTGTAACTTTGAAAGTAGTCTGTAGAAAGGAGACAAGAGGGACTTTTGACTTGAACCTATCAAGACCAACACGGAAAGACAAAAACAAATCGTTATCACAGCATTTGAAGCGTTGGAATTAAATTAGTTAAAACTGATCAGTGTCCAGTGTATACACCTTCGACACTGCTCAGACTAATAGAAATTAGTCCAACACCACCCACACTGCAAAATAATGAACTACATTGAAAATAACAATAAAAATAATAACAAACATATACATATATAAAGGAAACACGGAGGAAAGTAATAAAACACGTGTATACAGTATGGAAGAACAAACACTTCTGAGGAATAGTATAACCCTTAATGGGTGCACTCTGTACTCCATTTTCTACTTCAATATCTACTGCTTGATCGAATTTAAACTCAGCCAAATTAAAACAAAATAAATTTAAAAAATAATTAAATAAATATTTTAATTGAACAAAAATATTAAAAATTTTTATAAATTAAAAAATTATTACAAATGCAAGCTTTGTTTACATTATCTGAACGAGACATAATCAATTTATTTGTACATATAAAATGTAGATAATTTTCTTAATCAACAGTGTTTTACTAAAGTAGGACTATTCAAATTTACTTAATAGGCTTCATTTTCCACAAACCGTCATTCAAATAATGGCAATTCTCCACACCGATTCCTTTGTTTATTTTAGCACTGCAAAATTATTTGAACAATTAGAATAGAATTTTTATACTAAAAGCGCATTATTTATAACTTACATATCTTCCGTTGATAATGTAGTTATGCCAATAGCTAACGCATGTTCTTTACCCTCTGCCATTATAGCAACAATAGTGTTCTTTTCGGCCGGTGTCATCATGGCACCGGGTGAGGTTAGACCAGGGCACATAATATTAGCTCCGCTGAGCACAAAACGTATAGCACCTTTATCTACTTGCTGCATGTTCACAAAAAACGGGTATTTGTGCAACAACTTTAGTGTTGGCATCCATTGTCCATCACGATGACGGAAAAATACTTGTTCACCAACCCCATTCAATAACAATTCAATGTGGTCATGACTGCAAACATTAATATAACACAAATACTTTTAAATGTAAATATCTACAATAACTACCATTTTGCTATGCGGTAAGTGTCCTTCTTCGGTAAAATTACATCAATATGTGTCTCTAATAATGGATAGGTTTCCAACAGTTTAGCACGTATTCCCTTTTGCACAGACGACTTCAATTGTTGAACAGATGATACGCTTTCTTTTTCTTCAAATCTAAAATTTAAGGCTTGAATCAGTCACAGTTAATGAATTTTTTATATACAACATACTTTTTAAACATTTTATTGGAAAAATATAAAAATATCTAATGAACTAGTAAATGCAAAAATATGCGTTAATAGTAGAGTCGGCAGGATAACGATGTTTTAACAGACAAATGTCATCTGTTTTTGTGTTCATATCGATAACTACAGCATGTGTCATATTTCTAAAAAATATTTCATACGTTTTCCACGTTCCCGGTACTTAACAAAGTGGCAAGGCTAGATCAAACTACAATAAAAGCAGGCGTATAAATAAAGTTGTTCTTATCAAAAATATTAAAAACCTTTTTCACAATTATGAATTATTAAACGACTTTTCTTCAAGTATAAACTATTTTTAATTATTATTTTTTCACAAAAATATTTTTATATATTGAAGCTTGAACAATGACCAATGCATTCGACGTTGTGCGCTCACAATTTTAAAAGAAGCAAAAAAAAAAAAACGTCCACGCACCATAGCACCACCCAGATTTTGAAGGAATTTCAATTTTAAATGCAGAAAATAATTGTAAAAGACGATATATGTTAGAAATGTTGCAGATAATAAACAAATCAATGGAAAATAGAATGAATTTTCGGAAAAATACCGAAAATTTAGCACATACTTAAGGCCATGATATAGCCTATTTATACCAAAGCGAAATCTGCTCATTCGAGATTTCAAGCCAAATATAGTAGATTTTGAGAAGATTTCCCATACAAAATGAAATCTACTTTATAAGTAGATTTCGACGAAATCTCCTGAAATCTACTCAGTACTAAGCGATGCAACTGTGATTTCTTGCAAAAAGTACTTAAAAATACTACGCTGCAACAAAAATTGCACTGTAATGTGGTGTATGCAGTCTCTGGGCACCAAAAATATACACTTTAATGCTGGTGTATTCAGTGTCTGATAATATTGTATTGTCAAACCCGCATGCATAAATTATTTTTGAGCAAATGAAATCTTGCTAGATGTCAAAAAACGGTGGTGTAAACGATATAGATTTCGTTGTAGATTTCAATTCAAATCTACTAGATTTGGAGTTGGTGTAAATGCACTATTACACTATCATGCACGACCGTACGATCTACTAAATGAAGCATGTGTGCTGAAAAAGTACTAAAAATGCAACCATGCAACAGAGTTTTTGACAAATCGTGCGATTTGAAATATTTTATGAAACTTTTCAAAACATTATGGTTTCTGTGCGATCAATGTGGTATATATTGTGAAAAATATAAGAATATTGTTTGTTCCTCAAGAAAAAAATTTAAGTAATGTAAAATTATTATAAAAATTATAAATAGCTTGTTTTTTATGTTTCCCAGCTATCTATATGTCGACATTTCATAGGAATAAAGTTGAATGTTTGAGAATATCTTTCAAAAATTTCCAAAGTCTACTGATGATTAGGGTAGTTCCTATGAAATGTCGACATATAGATAGCTGGGAAACATAAAAAACAAGCTATTTATAATTTTTATTGGTATAAATGGTAGAAGCTAAAAATAGCGATTAAAAACTTAATTGTTTGAATTTTTGTTCTCTGCTTTTCGATACTTTCAAAAAGCAAATCGTAGCAACCAACGGTTGTTCATTTGTTTGAAAGGTGTAAAGAAATGTTAGAGAGGTGAATAAATGAAAAGGCTTGTTTTTTGTGTTTTGACAGATATTATTAGAGCATTTTTCTTTTAAATTCTCAGCAATTTATTTATATTGCTGGGATATAAAGTTGAATGTTTGAGAATATCTTTCAAAAATTTCCAAAGTCTACTGATGATTAGGGTAGTTCCTATGAAATGTCGACATATAGATAGCTGGGAAACATAAAAAACAAGCTATTTATAATTTTTATTGGTATAAATGGTAGAAGCTAAAAATAGCGATTAAAAACTTAATTGTAAAATTATTATCTTAAGAAAAGTTTTTAGTTATTTTATTGTGTAAATAAATTATTTCAATCATACTTGTATAATAGTGTGGCCTACAACGCCATTTTGAAACGATTTTTTCAAGTCGGCCAGGCTTTAGAAACAGTTTCCTGTGAATGAATCGTACGATCGTGTAGGATAGTGAATCAGGGCCTTTATATGGCATTTTAATACGTATGTAAAAAAGTGATGTCGCGTTACAGACGTATTTTTTGTTGTAAAGCACAGGGTGATGTGTTTATTTTCATAACGAACAGCATGGCAACATTAAAATTTTTGCTTCTGTTTTTTTGCACATTTGCTTGCGAAATTGTAAACAACACTTTGTTGTACTTTGTGCCGACAAAAATAATTTGTGGGTTTGTTTATCTTAAAAAAAAGAGTTAAGTATGGACTTCGCTTTACCAGAACTATTAAACCGTGAAGATATTATAAATATTTTTAATCAAGTAAGATAAATTTATAATTACATATGTACTTACATTATTAACTATAAAAAATTGTTCAATTCTAAGCGGCAATTGTATGTTCAAAACTTGAATGAATTAACCCTTGATGAGCTTTTGAGAGTTTATAAAACATTTGCAATGCCATTATCAAGAAGACCGGAACGCAGTAGAAAAATGAAACAAGTAACTTACAGTATGCCCGCAACTACAAACGAAGACAATGAGGAATACAACATGCAGATGGAATGTTCCGACAGCTCAAGTAACGCTATGGACATGGACTTCATCTCTGCGGATACCAATAATTATGAGCAATTAAACGCAACTCAGAGAATGGCAAGTCCCGCAGGAGAAAAACGCCGACAGAGATGCAGCGATGACGATATTTTTGATATGCTTAAGAATGATTACCAGCATCAATTAAGTTCAGGAACAAAACGAATACGCATAAATTCTGTATCCTGACTCCCGATTGATTATTATGGTATGTGATAGTTTCTTCAAAAAGTAGTCTTAATAGAAAAACGTAAACAATTTTGCCTCTTTGCTTAGAATTTAAGGCTTGAAAACAAACAAAAAATATACCAATAATAGAACATAGAATAGTAGAAAATTTTTCGCACTTAACTGTTTTTATTACAAAAATTAAAAAGGTTTAAATGATAACTCATCAAAAACTTGTTTATGAACGATGAGCTGGTATAATTTTTGCTACGTTTTCTTACGCTTCAGCTTAAAAGTGGATGTTCCGCTTCAGCTTAAAAGGATACTCAAAATTTGTTTATTTATTTATTTATTTTGTTTATTTATTTGTTTATTTATTTATGGATATTAAATAGTACACAAGGCAGCTTTAATGTGGTAGTGGTATAAGCGCAGCTGTTTTTCATTACCTTTGCGTAAATTTGTCAAAAACACATAGACTTCCTTGCTGCCTTGATACTACAATAAACAACTAGTAACAATATACAGGGTGGCTGATCAATATTGCTACATTAAGAAACTCAAATAACTTTTTGTAAAGTTTATGTAATTTATTTTTTAATAATTCATTTGAAAAATAAAACATTTTTATTAAAGTAATTAATGAAGTTTTAAAAATAAATGAACTCAAATGTCCTCTATCAAAAAATTATTCATTACCGCCTGGAGTGTTGCAGCGGGAATTGGCTCAATTACCGTTCGAATGGATTGCTGTATATAATCCAAATTTGTTGGGTTTATTTGTAAACTTCTGGTTTACAATAACCCACAAAAAAAAAAAAACAGGTGCAGTGAGGTTAGAAGACTTGGGGCCAAATTCCGCAACGATGAATTTTGAACCAATTTCAGTGTTCACTTTTGATTTTTGAGATCGCAATGGTGAGAATGAATAATTTTGACAAATCAAAGTGTATACTTAATAATAATTTTTTCACTCAAAAATCTTCGGTGAATTTTAGTTTTTTCTAAAATATTTTGAACTTGAAAAAAAAATAAAGAGAAGGATTATGTATGTAAATTAAAATTATATATTCAACAACTTGTGTGACACAGTTAATTTGACAAATCAGCATATCATTCAGCCTGAAGAAACACATTCAGTGCAATAAAATTCATTTTTTTACGGAATCGCTTTTTAATGAAAAGTGAACACTGTCTGTGAGTGAATTTTATTTTGAGTGTTCACTGGTAAAATAAATTCATAGTTATCTGGCCCGTGGGAGACCAGCGAAATGTGGAGTTTCTTGAAATCAGTCTATTGGGAAATTTTTGGGCAAGTTGCCCAATCTTGTTGAAACCAAACAGAGTTGAAAGAGATTCTCTTTCGGCGTAATTCTGGAAAGGAAAACTATTTCCACATCTTTAAGTAACCGTCTCCATTAAATGTAACAGTAAGACCGTTTTCTTCCAAATGAACCTTGAAGAAACTACACACCACACTGGAATGCGAAGTGGATGTAATTGCAACTGATGGAGTATCTGTAGGTTAGAATTATTCCATATTCGATAATTCTCAAAATGTGCCTCGTCAGATATAAAAATGCAGTTCAAGACGTTTTCATCTTCTGAAACCATTTGAATAATCTTCTCACAAAATTCCAAACGAATCGGTAAGTCTTTAGGGTTCAGTTTATTTGTTAATTGAATCTTATATGGAAATAAGTTAAAGTCTTGAAGCAAAATTGTCTGCAGTGACTGTCTGCTGACACCCATTTGAACCGGTAAGTTCCTTGTCGAAACTCTTGGATTGGCTTGTGTAGCAGCAGCTACAGCTGCGAAAGTTTCCTGCGTCCGAACTGAGGGATCTCGATGATAAGGCCTGCTTGCGATTGTGCAACGCTCGGCAAAATTCCTTACAAGCCTCATTCGTCCTTCTAGGAGGAGTGCCCCCAAACATGCGCCTATATTCTCTTTGGACAAAAACAACGGACTCTAAAGCGTGAAAGCGTTGTACTATCCAAATTGTTGTTCCATTGTCCCCATTCTCCATTTTAGTTAAATTTAAAGATCAATTTTCACCATTCTGAAGATTATTTTAGTTATCTGACCTACAGTTAAACAGGTGAGTTGACTAAGTGACGATGCTCTTAATGCATTTCGTTCTACCAACTTATTAAGCCTTGTCTTGTATTAACTGCTGGGAAATTGCTTACGGGAGAGATTAGAAGGCCCGAGCTCTTCAGCAAGGGGTTCGGCTACACACTTATGGCAAAAGTTGCGACCTGTGTGAGGCTTGCCAGCAACACGGGGGCGCTTTCCTGAATAATTCAACCCTTGGAGTTTGGCCATTAAGTTCCACAATCTGTCAGTTACAATATAAGTACTACTTTCTACTTTCCTCCTTTTAATGACCTATTATTTTCCAACACTTTCCAGTTACGTTATAATGCTGAGTACTGCTCCAGGAAAATAAAACAAACCCTTTAATTAAAACAATATTTTTTTTTATTTCTGTTCGTTTTCTTTCTTTTTTATTCGCTTACCATATTTGAATTATTTTTCTTTTTAATAATTTTTTTTAATTAGTTTTTTGTTTATTACATAAATTACATTAAAAAAATATAACAAAATTAAAGGTACATACATCATACCAATTATGTTTTATTAGTATTATTGTTAAGGTACAAATTGTTGCATGTGTCATAGAAAAAAAGAAGAAAAGAAATTAAACTAATTAGTCGACCGCATGCAACAACAAACCTTCTTCAGTTTTCAATATTATTTTCCATTTTTTTTTATATTCACTTATTTAAATAACATAATTGATTTATATTTTAAATAATTTTTAGTTTAATTTTTTAACAATTTCGATTTAGCTATTTTTTGGTTTCACATTCACATAATTATGTCTATGTACTAGATGTGTTTTTTTTTTCTCTTTTAGTTTAATTTTTAATTAGATACGAGTAAATAATGTACTTAAATTGTAAATATATGAAAAAATAATAGTACTAATATATTGTGTATATATAACAATTTCGCTAAACATAAATGAACTACCAGAAACAAATTTTATATACGTTACGTGTGTGCCTAGACTTGGATGCTATTTTCTCTTTTTTTCTTTTCAAAAGCCAATGGTAGTCAAGGCAATTCGAAATTTTGTTGTGAATAAGAATTAGTAGGTGCTGGCAAATGCTTCACATTTTTTCTTTACTTTCCAGCCAAGTTTCGTGCAAATGAGAGCATGCATAAGTTTTTCTCAAATACGGATAAAATTTATTTATTTAAACAATTAAGTTTTTTATTCGCTATTTTTAGCTTCTACCATTTATACCAATAAAAATTGTAAATAGCTTGTTTTCTATGTTTCCCAGCTATCTATATGTCGACATTTCATAGGAACTACCCTAATCATCAGTAGACTTTGGAAATTTTTGAAAGATATCCTCAAACATTCAACTTTATATCCCAACAATATAAATAAATTGTTGAGAATTTAAAAGAAAAATGCTCTAATAATACCTGTCAAAACACAAAAAACAAGCTTTTTCATTTATACACGTCTCTATCATTTCTTTACACCTTTCAAAAGGTATAATGTTTGAATTTTTGTTCTCTGCTTTTCGATACTTTCAAAAAGCAAATCGTAGCAACCAACGGTTGTTCATTTGTTTGAAAGGTGTAAAGAAATGACATTTACCCAATTTTAAAGTACGGGAACACGTTTCGTCAGCGTTGTCAAAACGCACCAAAATGGAAAAAAGCGCGTTATTTCAACAAAAAAGCACAGAATTACAATACAATATTACAATATTATTACAATACAATAATGAAACAGCCTTTTAAGCGACTATTATATAATCAAACTGGGTGTGATAGCACCGACTGATGACATGCATAACAAATTCGTTCAGTGGCTAGAATTCGTGTTTGTCAAACTTGGCCTCTAGTGCTACTCTGCTAGTTTTATTAAGATAATGTTACCTTTACAATAATTAGAACGAATTTATTATTCAGCAATATCATTTAATTATATTTGCTGTCAAACGAAGTCAGCTGTTACTTTTACTGCGTATCACCCCAACGACAGGTATGGAAGATCTTAAGAACCTAACACCGCTTAAAGAGGCGGCCGTTCAAGCCATCTGAATCTACAAAAGGGAAAAACTTAAAGACAGGTAACCGTATTGGTCACCCAAGATGGTTGCGGGATGGGTCACAAAAGTGGTACACGGATGGATCCAAAACACTCCAAGGAATTGAAGCGGGAATAGTGGGGCCTAGAGCAAGCAGGTATATAACTCTTAGTAAAGACACCACAATATTTCAAGCGGAATTATAAGCAATAAGGGAAGTGATTGAAATACTCACCGATAGGTGACACAAGCAAGTGCTGATAAAAATACTCTCTGATAGCCAATCAGTGCTGAAGGTCTTTACGCCCGGGTTAGTACTGGCATTTCACAACAGGCTAAAAGAACTGGAAAGTCAGAACCAGGTTACTCTGATCTGGGTGCCAGGACATGAGGAGCACTACGGTAATGGGTTGGCTGACATCTACGCAGAGGAGCAGAGGAGACTTTTATTGGCCCCACCCCAACATTTCAATAAGGGTCTCCTTAATAAAAAGATGAAGAAGTGGACGCAGTCCATCGTTGAGCAACATTGAAACGAGACAGCTGGTCTTGAACATTCCAAGAAATTTCTAAACTTTGATACAAAGAGGGCCGAACGTGCTCAAAAACTGGACAGGAAAAGCTTCAGGACACTGACAGGTGCACTTACAGGTCATTAGATCTGCCTTAAGCACCTGCATAGGATGGGCTTTTCAAACACAGACATTTGCAGATTCTGCGGTGAGGAAGAGGAGTCAATGGAGCACTTGATCACCCACTGTGGAGCATTAGAACACAGGAGATATAGACAGCTACAAGCTCATATATTAAGTAAATGTAACTTAATATCACTCCCAATGACATACTTAACCCGTGAAGTGGCAACCGTACGCAGAATAGATCAACACTGGTCGCAGTGCAAGTGGCCGATGAGGGCCGCCACATCACATCCAATAATAATAATAATACTGCCTATTATCAGGGACACAAAAATACGGCTGCTTAACGTCGTCAAAATTATAGGAGCATACAATTATTACTGCACGGGATGAAATATGTCGAAAGAATTTACGATTATCGGATCATTAAAAGCTACAAAATCGCACTACAAGCCGATTAATAGCAATTCTATCAAACACAGTGTACAGCTCAAAATTATAACAAATAAAAGATGAAGTTTACCACAATCAATATTTAATGCAAACGTTTTGTAAAAACTTTAAGATTTATTTAATAATTTGATAATTTCTCGATTACCAAAGCCGTAACGAATTCAATAGCCATCATAAATACGAACTTCACTGTTCACACTGCATTTATTGTAATATTTGACAAACTTGGCTTGATCGTTTAATAGCTAAACACTCTCTAAAAACAACAAATTTTATAAAACAAAATGTTTATTTTTCTTTCGAGAGTGTGTATAATAAACAAGATTGTCTTACTTTGTGCGTATAACATGCTACGTTTTTCACGCAAAAATGAAACGTGAACACTTTGGACACTTGATTAAACTTTTTTCTTACACTAAAACAAAATGTTGAGTTGAATTTGATTTTGTGCCACCAAAATTTAAAAAATACACCGAAAATGTAAAAAAGCGTACCCTACACCGACTAAAGAATTTTGCGCACAAATAATAAAAAAAAACACCAAAACGGCAACGCTGCTTTTCGTGCAAATTGGGATTCTGCGGGATCTCAAAGTAGAGTAAAGAAACACGCTTGCTATAGTACATATTCATGTGCTTTCGATATGACGTCATCAATGGCTGGAAAATAACCAGTATAGGTATAAAAACTTATTTTGTAAAAAAGTAGAAATTATCTCTTATTTTTGCAGCTAAAGATCGTTTTGATTTTATATAAAAAATTCAACAATATTTATTTTCTATATTTCGATAACAATGTTACATCATTTAATGTTATAACATTTCAATTTTCCTGAGGGTGATAACATATTCGCCCATATTAAAAGAGGCGTCATCGTCGTCACATCAAGACGACAGCAAAAAACACTCGTTTACACATTCGCCTTCGACAGCAATTATGTATTCTTTGATAGGCCTTCGGTATTTCCTAGACCTAAGCGATAGATAGAAGCTAGTCGATAGTCGATAACAATCAATTGCTTCTCGCAACAAGTAAATAAATGAAAAAATGTTTGTGTCGACATTATGTGACGACGATGACGCCTTATGGAATATGGGGGATTGTTGTCGAAATATCGAAAATAAATACTGTTGAATTTTTTACATAAAATCAAAACGATCTTTAGCTGCAAAAGAAAAAAAATTACTTAAACAAGTTAAATTAATTCAATTTTAAATAGAAGGGATTATCTTTAATCTTATGAAACCTTTATATAAATTAATAGTGTTTAAGCTTCGCTGACTTAGATCACTTTAATTCATAGTTTGACTCTTGATCTTTCAAAAAAATAACTTTAAGCTATTTAAGAAAAATTATGTACAAAATTTAGGCCTTAGTTTTTTTTTAAACTATTTCTTATGTTAAACGTAACTATTACGTTTTTTTATTTTTTTTTATAAAGATACCAGTAAACACGTTTTGTTTTTTGAAAGTATCGAAAAGCAGAGAATAAAAATTCAAACAATTGAGTGTTTTATTTGATAAAAACAGCATTTGTTTGAAAGTTTTAAAGAAATGTTAGCGACGAAATGAAAAAGCTTGTTTTTTGTGTTTTGTCAGATATTATTAGAGCATTTTTCTTTTTAAATTCTCAACAATTTATTTAGATTGTTGGGATATAAATTTGAATGTTTGAGAAATTTCCAAAGTCTACTGATGATTAGGGTAGCTCCTATGAAATGTCAACATATAGATAGCTGGGAAACATAGGACGCAAGCTATTTATAATTTTTTATTGGTATTAAATAAAACATTTTTAATTTATAAAAAAAGGACCTCAAGCCAAAAAAATAACTATTCAACGTTTATCATAATCAAAATTTAATAATAATTTTGGGCAATTTTAGTAATTTAATTAATAATTTGGTAATTTATTAATTACTAAAGCAGTAGCGAGTTGACGCGCCTTCATAAATATGAACTTCACTGTCTGCTTTTACTTGGCTTGATGGGTTAGTAGTAAAACTTTCTGTAAAAGTAGTAAATTTTCTAAACCGATATGTTTCTTTCAAGAATATATGTATATGTATACAACAACAACATTGTCTCACTTTGTGCATGTGATATGGTGCGTTTTCCACATTATCACTCCGTGTTCTCATTGTGCTCTACGAATTCGAATGTAAAAATTTTTGACAATTTTTTTCTTACATTAAAAATTTTAATAAATATGTACATATATTGAGAAATAAAAGATTTTAGATTGTAAATTTTTTTTATAAAAAACAAAAAAACAAAGATCTGAAGCTGCAAAAATTAAATTTATTTAAATTTATTTATGCTCATATAGTTCAAAAAACAAGAAAACCCGCTTCGATATCAAACTAGTTATCCATATAATCAGATAATTATCCGTATAACACGTTTCGAGATTTGTTTGGAATTCAAAAAATTGGCTTCAGGCATCGCCAAAGTCCCCTACTTCCCCAGCAATAATAAGACAACTTCAATTTTTCCACTAAATCGAATGACTGTTAATAGTTCAGATACACGTTCCCCGGCCAAAACGTTTACCGCATATGAAAAACCAGTTCCAATTCGGTTGTTGAAATGATTCCGAGTTTCTTGGGAATTCCCAAATTCGGGTTCAGGAAATGTCAAAATCCCCCGACTTCCCCAGAAGCAATATGGCAACTTCAATTTTCGCACTAAAGCGAATGACCGTTTATAGATCAGATGCGTGTTCCATGCAAAAAAGCGCAACGTATACGAAAAACCGGTCCCAAGCCGGTTAGCGAAGTGATTCCAACTTTTTTTTTGGGAATTCCCAAAATCGGCTTCGTGAATTTCCAAAATCTCCTTCCACTTCCCCGGAAGCTATACAGCAACTTCAATGTTCGCACTAAAGCAGCTATAATGTATATACAGTTTTATACACCTGTATAGGTAATAATCACTCATATGGCATGGATTTGGAGTATTGCAAACATACAAGTGAAATTAACCTCAGCGTGTTAATAATACAAATGGCTTCCAGGGCAGTATGAGTTTCGAGTGCTGCAAACATACAAACAAACACACAAATGATACTAATATAAGCGTGTTAAAAAAGGACACAGCGCACTGACTAAAGAATTTTTCGTGAATTTTAAAAAGCAGCTAAAACGGTGCAAAACCCACCCAGTTGACAACACTGTTAATTTGTTTGCAGGGAAGCCAACTCAATTCCAAGTTCACATTTTTACAATCAATCCCATCTATTTCATAAGCTTAACTCTAAAAGAATTTGTTTCTAATAATTCATAAATTATTCATTGAATAAAATTTGTATCTTAATTGCTAATAATACTCAAAATTAATTTTCATAGTCTAAGCTTACAGGGTCGACGACGAGCTCTATACAATAGCAAGATTTTCTTACGTACTCATACAGCCGTCTCAGTATCAGTCTCGTCAATGCGTCCCAAACGCCATGAGTTTGGATCTCCTACTGCAAGAAAATATGCAAATTTACAAATATTTTATTTAAGTTTTAACATTAGTATGTATGTATGTATATACGCAAGGCGAATTCATAACAGCTGAGTGAAATTGACAGCGCAGCTGATAACTTTTTTTTTAATTTTAATCTGTTTCAGATATAAATTTGCCTTGTATATACGTATGTATACATTTCTCTTTCAAACAGGGAAATTGCACTCGAAAGAATAGCACACAAAAAATAAAATAATAATAATTTTGATAAAGTAACATTTTTGTTATTATTTGAATTATTAGTATTTTTCTTGTTTTTATTTATATAGTTACTAAGTAATAGGTGTAGTAGGTAGGGTCATGTTCGTTCAATTTCATGCAAAAAATTTAAGAAAAAACCAAAATTTTTAGGGCAATTAATTATCTATTTTCTAAAGCATTACAACATCGACACGCACACACATACGCACAGACACACACACACACACACGCACACACACTCCAAATTAGTATTTACAATTATTTACTTTTGCTTAAAATATTGAAAGAAAAACTACAAAAGAAAAACCAATCTTATACAAAACTACTTACAGAAGAAACATTTACGGCGCAAACGAAAACTTACCACTTTCATAATATTTCGATATCCGTGGTAGGGCTATTGATAGGGTTATTGTTGTAGTTGTTGTTGTTGTTGTTATTGTTGTTGTTTGAAAACAAAAAAAGAAAATCATAATTAAAATTTTCCAACTGAAACTTTGAAAATCATAACAAAAAAAAATATAACAAAAACAGCATTCTAAAACAATTCGAAAAAAATACGATTTGAGAAACTTTTTTTTGCGCTTTTGATGAATTTGGCAATAAAAAAAAAACAATATGTTTGTACGAGTATGTGTGTTTGTTTATTTGTTTGTTTGCTGATTTGTGGCAAGAAAGAAATTTCTGTACATATTCTAAAGTGTATTATTATCAAACAATTAAGTTTTTTATTCACTATTTTTAGCTTCTACCATTTATACCAATAAAAATTATAAATAGCCTGTTTTTTATGTTTCCCAGCTATCTATATGTCGACATTTCATAGGAACTACCCTAATCATCAGTAGACTTTGGAAATTTTTGAAAGATATTCTCAAACATTCAACTTTATATCCCAGCAATATAAATAAATTGCTGAGAATTTAAAAGAAAAATGCTCTAATAATATCTGTCAAAACACAAAAAACAAGCCTTTTCATTTATTCACCTCTCTAACATTTCTTTACACCTTTCAAACAAATGAACAACCGTTGGTTGCTACGATTTGCTTTTTGAAAGTATCGAAAAGCAGAGAACAAAAATTCAAACAATTAAGTTTTTTATTCACTATTTTTAGCTTCTACTATTTATAATTTTTATTGGTATAAATGGTAGAAGCTAAAAATAGTGAATAAAAAACTTAATTGTTTGAATTTTTGTTCTCTGCTTTTCGATACTTTCAAAAAGCAAATCGTAGCAACCAACGGTTGTTCATTTGTTTGAAAGGTGTAAAGAAATGTTAGAGAGGTGAATAAATGAAAAGGCTTGTTTTTTGTGTTTTGACAGATATTATTAGAGCATTTTTCTTTTAAATTCTCAGCAATTTATTTATATTGCTGGGATATAAAGTTGAATGTTTGAGAATATCTTTCAAAAATTTCCAAAGTCTACTGATGATTAGGGTAGTTCCTATGAAATGTCGACATATAGATAGCTGGGAAACATAAAAAACAGGCTATTTATAATTTTTATTGGTGTATTATTATCAATAAAAATTAATAATGTCTGCTTGTTCTCTGCAAAAAAGTTCTTTTAAAACTGGAAACTTTTAGTTTTCGATATAAATAAACAGAAAAAAAAAAATTAAATTGTGTGTAGGAAATTTTTCATTTTTTTCAATAGCGGTTCTCACGCTTCGTATTAAAGTGCTATAGTAGAGCTCATGGTGCAATTATCAGGTGGCAGCATAAGAGTTGTTGTACTACATACATAATATTTTGTTTGTGTAAAATTTCCGGACGCTGTCAAAAACATGTTTACAAAACAGAAGAAAATTAAAAAGAAACGTTTATATAAAAAAACGAACAAAGAAAATTAATATAAGTTTTTTTATAAATTGTTTTCAACACATTTTAAGCAATTAAAATATCTTTGAAAACGTTTTTATTGTGTTCTTGCCCTTTTTCAAACTGTTTAAAATATTTTTATTTTTTCACCCACAATTTTTGACACCCACAATTTTATCAAACAAAAAATTATCACCTGCGCTAGTGATGCCACCTGGTTAATTGCACCATGGTAGAGCTTGTACATATTGTAGATTTAGTAAAACTTGACAACAACAAAATTCATAGATTACATTTTCTCAAACAACAAACGTTTGATACTGATTTGAATTCAAATTGATAAACATAAGCTCTATTCACAGTCTCGTGCAAATGATATTGCATCATTGCATTTGCATAAAGGTTTAGCATATTTTTACTCTATACTAACAAAATACACAGCAATGCACTTGCTAGTCTTAAGCTCTAAACACTTACAGCCTGTTCATGGATCGCGTTTTAAATAAAGCGAAAACCAGCGACACGTTTGTGACTACGTAAGAAATTGGGTCTGTGTAACGCGCTTCTCATTGTTCGCGTTCTGTTACGTTATTGAATATGCATACGTATTAGTATGCATCAAGGTGCATTAACGTATACACGGTGGCAGCACTAGAGCAAAATTACAACAATACAACAACAACAGGCATGTGGTAAGCTATGTTTATCAAAAATATTTGTAAGTATTTTCACAATTATAAACTATGAATGTACCTTTTCATAATTATAAATTATGTTTATTTGAATTATTTTTATGTTCAAAAAATAATTTGTATATGTTTAATTCAGAATACAACACTAAATTCACTTTCAAAAATGTAAACAATACATTTGACGTAAATAGCTTCCTATATTGCCAGTAGCAAAAAATTGTCACATGCCGTAGTGCTGCCACCGTGTATACGTTAATGCACCTTGGTATGCATATTCTCAATCCCCAGTATTGCCACTATACAAGTTATATGTATCTTGTTTACTTTTTTTGTGTAAAATATATTTTGCATCGTGAATAACGGTAACCCTATTTCAATTGAAAAAAAGAAACCGGTGATAAATATTTATGTAAACAAAACATCTTTATGCTGGAAAAAAAATTATAGAATATTTGCTGGTCATACAAATACTGTTGATGTTCAGACAAATGTCTGTATGGATTGATCCTAATTTATTCTTTTATTTTTTAAATTATTTCCTTTCTTTAAATAATTAGCAAAAAAGGAAATTGTTTGCATATACATACATATATGTATATGTATGTACGTGTTAACATGGATGTGAACGTTTATTTATGTATATATGTGCGACCATGATACTTGTTTTTACTGTTATTTCCATTTTTATGTATTTGAATCTTTATTTTTGTTCAAGCTTCTTCTTTTTTCTTGCTCAACGAATAAAAATTTCCATTTGCGCAGCATTCGCCTGTTTGGCGTGCAAAAACGCGATACACAGACAGAAAGCAGATGTCAATTATTACGTTTTTCGTCCAAAACGTTTTTTTCGCGTTGCATGAACGCAAATAAGAAAAACGTCAAGATTTCTTCGCGTCTTTTGAGCACATTGTGTTCCATGAACAGGCTGTTAGACGACGTTTGCTGTTTTTTCTAGTCAATCACCTTCATCATATCACATTTAATTGCATATTGCTCACAAACAAATCACATTTATGAATCTTTTCCTCAATTCTTATTTAATTTTTTTTTTTTTGTTGTAAATGAATTTAAAATGTTGATGTTTTTTGTTGATGTAATTGTTTTACGATTGGTAGTTACACTCAAAAGCCAATTGATAAAATATTGAGTATCAAATGTTTATTTTCAAATGATTCTTATTTTATTTTGATTTCGTGTTTGTTGGGTTACTAAATTTACAATACCAATAAGTAAGAGTGTAGTATATTCGGCTGGGCCGAATCTAAAATACCCTTCACGATAGTCACGTATATATAAGTATATATAGTACAAGTATATATATATTAGAACTAAAGATTCTCGGATATATATGGACAGATATTGGGGAAGAAAATATTTTTCTCTTGTAATCACCATTCAAAAAAGTACTACCATTCCGAAAAATTTTAAATTGGAGCAAAATTGAGTAGGTACATGCGAGTGGTTTCGTTTAACTTTATTTTTCTCAAAGATTTTAATACTTTTAATTTTAATTGTTAAGCTATTTTGTTAAGTACTAAAACAAAATAAATTAAGAAAAATTTGATTTAATTAATTATTTAAATTTTTATGGAATAAAAGGTGCACAATATACAAACATTTAATCTTTTTTGCACAATACTGTAACTTAAGACAGTATGTTTACTTAAGAAATCTAATGTTTTTCTACAAGACCACAAAATATGGGATTACTATTTATGTTTTTAACATACTTTACTTATCATTCCACGTGATCATACATTGTTAGAACAGCAAGAATTTGGAATTCTTTGTCTGGCGAACTTTGCTCCTTTTCAAATTTGTGTAATTCGTACAAAAAACGCACTGCGTTACAAAAACGAACTTTTTTTCTGTCCCATGAACCAAATATACTTTTTCGGAAAGGGGAGAAAAAATAAAAATATACGTCTATCAGCGATTTTCATCTACACGTCAGAATTTCTTTTTTTTTTTTTTTTTCTTCTATAAAATTTAAAGCTTGTAGTGTCCGTCTGTCTGCCTGTGTGTAAGACTTTGGATAAATTTTTAACCCTTTTTCCTTAATCCAATCAAGCTGAATTTTTGCAGGCGGACTCGTGGAAATGTTTGTATTACGTCAAATTAAAAAAAAAATAATATTTTTCTCAATTCTCAGATTTTCCTGAAGTTTAAAAAAATTTGATTATCAGTTTTCTATGCACTGTTTGCGCGAAGCAATAAGTCAGAAACACACAGAATTGTGGAAAAAACAATCAGGAATTTTACGCAATGATAACGCAACAGCTCACACATCGATGTTTGTGCGTGAGTTTTTGGCCAAACCCGTTATCATACCTCAATCACCGTATTCACCGAACTTGGCCCCCGCTGACTTTTTCCTCTTCCCAAAACTGAGGACACGGATGAAAGGAAAGCGTTTTGCTACGATTGAGGACATAAAAGAAAAATCGAAACAGAAGCTGTTGGCGATACCAAAAACCGCGTTTTAGAAGTGTTTCAAGGATTGGAAAAAACGTTGGTATAAATGTAATTTAAATATCTGAGGGGGATTATTTTGAAGGGGACAAGATAGTTATTTATGAAATAATAAATACTTTTTGAAAAAAATCAAAATTTTTGATCTGCTCTCGTATTTAAAAAGCCACTAGAGCTGTGTTTTCATTGTTTCGTAACGTCATTTAACCAACATAATCAGAAGATTTCAGTTTTGAGTCAGAGTTGTAGTTATCATGTATTCTTGAGTATCTGTAATATATTTAATAGAATTTTATACAAGATTGCAAAATTTGGACATTTCATTTTACAGCGCACAATAACACCAGCTAAAGTTGACTTTGCAAAGTCTTGAGTTAGGTGCGGCAAGAGGAAAGAGAGCCACTCTCTTTGCAAAGTAAACTTTCCGTGTGTGATCAGGGTTTTCAGATTTTTTTATTTTATCTGGGACCAGTACTCAGGGGACGAATAGGTTATGATGATGAGCAAAGAGGGAGTAGAAAGACTAGAACAAAGTCTATTGCAGCATTTAAAATGTTGGAATTACATAAGTTAGTTAAAACCGATCAGTGCCCAGTGTATATACCTTCGACACTACGACGACATGGGGATTTTTCGCCAAAGGTGGCGAATTTTTATTTACTATGGCGACTAAATTTTTGGTTTGGCGAATGGTGATTTTTCTTTTTGCTATTTAAAAATTATGTGGCGAAATAATTGGCTATTTTTTTACATTGTATTTCAATTTTGGCATTCCTATTTTTTTCAATGTTTTGTTGTCATACTGAGAGTTTAAACTGGAAGAATAATCACTCTTATTGTGTTTGGCGTTTTTATGGCGAAAGTTGGGCGTTTTTGAAAAATGGTACCGTGTTTGGCGAAAAACGCCAATGAATACCACAAGTTTCAAATCGATTACAAAAACGCCATGAAATTGCTACCATGTTTGGCGTATTTGTCTTTCAAAAGGGAGCAACTTTGTCGTCAAAGTATTTTCTCACGACAAACAAAATGGAATAAAATAAAATAATATCAATAAAAAATTATAAATAGCTTGTCTTCTATGTTTCCCAGCTATCTATATGTCGACATTTCATAGGAACTACCCCAATCATTAGTAGACTTTGGAAATTTTTGAAAGATATTCCAACAATCTAAATAAATTGTAAAGAATTTAAAAAGAAAACTGCTCTAATAATACCTGCCAAAACACAAAATATATATATATATATATATATATATATATATATATATATATATATATATATATATATATATATATATATATATATATATATATATATATATATATATATATATATATATATATATATATATATATATATATATATATATATATATATATATATATATATATATATATATATATATATATTACTATTTTCTTTGTTATTTATGAACATTTGTTTGACACTTCTTTAACAGGATGCTTCATAATCTCTTACATTATGATTCATTTACAAAATTTTGTTTGTCGAAAATTTTAGACGGTAACATAATAGTGTAAATGCCACAGCTACTACGCCAGCTGTCGTTTTACGACTACGCCAAACACAATAAAGCTGAATATTCGTTCGACAACCGTACTACATTAATATTTCAGAGTCGTTAAATTAAAGGTGAGGTTATGCTAGTTGTTTTTGTTGTACGGTCTTCGATAATTTTGCGTCTCCCTCGCACTGGTTAATGGTTTGCCTCAAATAACTGTATTGGTTTGTCGTTAACCATGCTGCAACTTCCAATGTGATGCTATGTGTTATAGTTAGTCATAGCAACGCTAAAAGTGTACTGTTAATACCATCTTTTACTGCTTATTCGATTTCCAATTTTAAATTTCTATTCTCATTTAAACATTTTTCATTCATTACACGTATTTATTTTTTAATGAATTGTTTCTTTTTATTTACAGGTTAGTTGTTTCAGCCGTTAAAAACCCCCTTGATCAAAAACTCCCTCTCCCTTACTCAGCGTTATTTGGACAATGTCTTTTTAGATGAAAACACCATCACAAAATGCAGAATTAGAAAAACGAACAAATCATTAAAACAAGTGAAAGCGGACCTAATTTAAGAAATATTTGCGGCCAGTTTACCAATCTCGACAACGTGCTTGCGTTCGCAATCTAAGCGAAAGAAAGTTGATTTGGGTTCGTCTAACTTTTTTCTATGCGAACGATCTGTCAAAACTCAATCAAAATACATAAGAGAATGCGAACGAATAGTAGCGAGATAGACAAACCGAAATTGATTCGAATGTGAGTGACTAGCTTTCTTTCGCATTCATTTTCTTTCGAAATTGGTAAACTGGCTGTTATTAAAATAGTTTTAAATACTCGTATATTAAGATATAAGGCACCTGATAAACAAGAGGGTATTAACTCAAAAATTTTAAAGTTTCATTTTTAGTAAGAAATCTACTAACAACAACGATATCTATCTACCGTAAAAATTTTAACGTTTTCCGATTACTTAATCATCTCGAAAACCACAATTGAGACGATTTGCGTGACAGTGCAGTGACTACATTTATCACTACGAGTAGATTATCATGTACATATACATTGAAACAGAAATGCATCGTATTAGCTTTTATTGGAGTTACGAGTAAAAAGTTCATATTTTTTAATCTAAATTTTGGTGTATTTTGAGTTGATACTATTTTCTTGAGAAAACTTGTTAATCAAAATACAGCGTGGCGCAGAAATAACCTTCCGACGTTTTTTGGCTGTAATAAAAAAAAAAAACAATGAAAAACTTTGATTCTTCTACTGTACTATTTTTATTTGGTCTTTTAATTTTTTACATCAAGTCGAGAATATGATGTCATGTAAATGGCCGCCGCCACAGTTGATTGTCATTTGAGCCCTTTTTATAGCATTTTCCATCCTATTGACCAAAACATCACATTTTTCATGTCTCTAAAGAAGCATTTAAGTGCCTCGGTTTTTTGAAACGGTGTAAGATGTACTTCACTCCATCCGACCTCCTTACTATTTATACCACCTATATCCGAACGAAAATGGAATACAACTCTCATGTTTGGGCCGGTGCCTCAAAGTCTATTTTGGGGTTACGCGACCGTGTGCAGGAGAGGTCGAAGAAGCTTATCGCTGACAGTAGGGTATCCAACTCTATTGACTCACTGGAGCATCGGCGCAGAGTGGGGTGCGTTACTCTGTTCTATCGTTACTACAATGGATTTTGCTCTGACGAAATTAGGGATCTTGTTCTTGCAACTCGCACATTTCTACGTAGCACACGTTCATCGTCCAGGGCTCATCCATTTGTGGTCGATTGCCCGGGCAATCGTACTACGCATTACAGAGAGAATTGATTTTGCAGCCGTACGCTTTGTCTGTGGAACAAGTTGCCTGCAGACGTGTTTCCTGCCTGTTATAGCGTTGGAAAGTTCAAGTCAAATGTTCACAAACACTACTCCCTCTTTCCCCCTCCTCATAAACTATTTTCCTAGTTCCGGTACAATGCACTGCATATGTAGGGGTCATTCTCTGAGTACTTTTTTTCTTGGACCAGTACCAGTACATAACGGATAGTCTGCTCCGTCAGATCTCAAGGTAAAATATTGGATTGCTGAATTTAAACACGGCCGAACAAGCACTGCAACAATACCATCAGCAGGAAGGCCAAAAGAAGTGGTTACTGAAGAAAATATCGAAAAAAACCTCCGAGTCAAGTTACGTGAGATTGTTGAAATGGTAAACTTTTACCACCCAATACGAAAAGAGTTTTGAAAACCGTTCCACAAACGGTGGAATGATTTTCACTGTAAACAAACCGATGCAATCTCTCGAACGGATAGACCAAATATATGCGCGCATGCATATGGGACTACGCAGAAAGAAAAAAATACTGATGCAAAATTACTTTAGAAAACAGTTTTTTAAATATCAGGCACGTTACGATATTCTGTTATGTTGAACAGGCTGCCAGCTGTTAATAAAAGCCAGTTCAGTTGGGTCACTGATCCTGTTCAGAACCAGCCCGAAGATTGGCTGAAATAGAGTAATCCATCTACATCGCATTCCGATGTTTCTGCCGGATCGTGCAGCATAGTCTGCCTAGATACAAAGCCCTTATATAAGAAAGAACTGGACACTGACAGAGGAAGTGGTCACTACACTCCACCTCCTGCTCATCCCTACAACTCTATAGAAAATCATTAAATGAAACCCTAGTGTGCGTTCCTATGTGACAATGTCTCGTCAGAACCGCCACAGTAAAATGCAACCTTCTTCGGGCCAGACCCTTAAGCATAATAGTCGTCTTATTATCATGCCTGGGACATGTCAAGCCTTGATCTTCGACAGGTAAGCTCTCCAGATCATCTGACGCTGTATTTGATTCTTACAGCACTTGAGCCAAACCATCCCATCTATATCCCCTTGTTGTAACCGGACCCCGGCCATCACCAGTTCGTTCGCTACAACATTACCCAGTTTTAGGTTCGAATGTCTCTCTATCTCGTTTAGGTATGTCTGGCATTAATGAACCAATCTGAAAGTCGGATAGATCCCCGCTAGTGCATTCGGGATACATTACTAAACAGAATTTTTGCATTTGCAGTGGGGATAAACCACAATCTTTTATCAAAACACCGTTATTTCGACAGAAAAAGTATTGTTCGGAGCTTTTTATGAGCTGGTGGAGTCATTGGTTCATATGTCTTAAAAAACAATGATGGTTAGAATATTACTGTCCGTGATGAACGGCACAGGAAATTAGCTGGTATTAATCTTGCTGACATGTGGTTCTCATAGGCCAGAGCCACAGGCCACACTGTGCGCGCTATATCTAATTTACTCAGAGAAACTTTTGATGAAAGAATAATTTTAATTGGCTAACAAGATCATGTGATTTAACGTTACTAGTCTGTTGTCTGTGGGAATATGTGGAGTTGCTAGTATACGCCGATAAGCTTGATCACTAAGTTCGTTGAAAATTTTATCTGCAGATTAGACAACGTTCGAGCTAGCCGTGGCGGGCATTTACCAGAAGTCATATTTTTTATCTTGAACCATCACTCAGGGGATAACACCTCATGTGCAGTGCATTCTACAGGAACTAGGAGAGTAGGATAAGATGGGGAGAAAAGAGGGAGTAATATTTTCGGGCGTTTGACTTTTGAACCTTTTAAGGTTACAACGTACAAAATGCGGAAATTATTTTACATCAGCACCTGCCTTGACAGCCTAATTTGATGATGGGCCAACTCCACGGGTAGAATTACGCACTATTCACCACTATTGCAGAGCTAACAGACGTCGCAACTTTTTGTCATAAGTTTGTATCCATATAGACAAATCCCTTGCTTAAGAGTTCGGCCCTCTAATCGATCCTGTATGCAATTTCCCAGACAGTCAATGGTTTGGTGGACTGAATGTCTAACCGTTACATATCTGTTGGAAGACAAAAGCATTTCGAGAGTTATTAGCCCCCGAAAACCGGCTTGCACTATAGTTAGGAGGAAAACTAATTCCCCTTCCTGCGATTTTGGGTTTAAACCACAGCTAAAACGTTTCAGCAATGGTAGACGCCTCGAGCATGATCAGCACCGAGATGGTCTGCAAAACAGAACCTCTCTGCGGCTTTGCTGATCCCCGTTCTGCAAATTTTAACCCTTGGTTAGGGTTTCGGAAGTCCAACACAATATAAGTCATGTGGCTTCTTAAGGTTTTATTTGCTACTACAAACGAGGAATTCGTACCCCTCTATGCCGCAGAAAGTAGAATGCCCTGGTTTGGTATACACCGTGGTAACACCTGCTTCCCGGGGGCAGTTATAACTGACAGTTTGAAATTGAATTACATACGCACCTACCTTTACTGCCCAATCTGATGATGGACCAAATCCATGGAGTGAACGATTCACTAGCTCCCTAGTGTGGATTACCAGGCTCATACAGATCGCAACTTGTTACCATATGTTTGTAGTCATATAGGCAAACCCCTAGATTAAAAGTTCGGTCCTTCTAAATCCTCCTGTATGCCATTTTCGAGCAATCAATTGAAGACAAGACTTAATAGTTGATAGGCCGGAGCCCACTAAAAGCAACTGCCCTTGAACCGACTGAGTACAGGTATTTGCTGCAAAACAGCAGCACCTTGGGGGGTTTTTAGCCCTCCTAAAAGCCATGCACCACAATTATCAGGGATACTAACTCCCCTTTCCTGCGACTTTAGTTTTAAACCACAGCCAGAACATTTCAGCCCGGGCTGAACTGCAAGCAGAACCACCCAGGGGCATGCTGAACCCCGTTCTGCCAATTTATACGCTTAGTAAGGGTTTCGGAAATCCTTAACACAACATAAGCCATGCGACTTCCTAGAGTCTTGTTTGCTACAACAAGCCAGGGATTCCTTTCCCTCTATACCCCAGAAAACAGTAAGCCCTTGTTTAGTCTACACCAAGGCGAAACCTCTTGCCCGGGAGGCCATTATAATGGACAGGAAGCACGTCTGCTGTCAACTTGTTCCATAGACGAAATTTACGATGAAAATCGAATGCTCTCTGTAATACTCGTGTGTTGTGAAATTCGCTGGGTTTCGGGAATAAGATCCCTAATTTCGTCAGACCAAAATTGTAGTAATGATAACACATAGAAACGCACCCCCACCCTGCGGTGATGCTCGATGGCTGATTTGGTAGAGTACTCGAAGTCTCGAGGTCACTTGTTCAATTCCTTCCTCAGACCCTGGGTGTTATTGCAGACAAGCAAAAAAGATTCGCAGTGTTTGTGCTTGTTAAAAAAAAAATATAGAGTTGGATTCCCTACTTTCAAGCATATGCTTCTTCGCTCCCTCTTGCACACGGTCGAGTAAACCCAAAATAAACTTTGAAGCACCGGGAGTTATGAGAGTTGTATTCCATTTTCGGTCCGATATAGGTGGTATAAATAGCTAGGAGATCGGATGGAATAAAGTACTTCTTACATTGTTGCAAAACACCAAGACACATGAATACTACTTTGAGGACATAAAAAATATGTGCAGTCCAGAGAACATCGCACTATATTTTCATTCCATGAACGTAAAGAGCGTCCCAGTCCTCAATATTCATACCATCCATGATAGTAGATTATCTTTTGAATTAAGTCAATTTCATGTCAATTTGAAGAATTCATCTCTGTTTTATTCCACTTCAAAGTTCTATACCTCTATAAAAACCCTTTTATATATATACATATACATTAAGTTGGGTCGATTTGGAAAGACCATGATTTTTCGATATTGTGCCATCGATATTTCGATGGTTTTTGATTAGAGGAAAAAAAAAATCCCACTATGGCATATCAGAAACATCATTTTCGAGGCACCCAAATTTTACAGCCTGTTCGGTGATTCGGTTTCTTTCGCCTAGAATGCAAATGAACTTATCCTTTCGATTTCGGCGAACTGGCTGTTAAGGTTTATTTTTTTGCTGATTGGCTGATTTAATTAGTTTCAAATATTACCTTTCCAAGATGATTTTCCTAGTCACATGAAGGCGACATAAACAAATTTATACTTATTTACTCGTTGAACGATTGAAAGTTGCCGACAGACTCTTATCTATATCTAAGGTCCATGAGATAACGAAGGCCTATCAAAGAATAAATAATTGCTTCGAAGAAGAGTGTACAATCAAGAGCTTTTTTATGTTGTCTTCATATCATGAAATATAAATATTTCCCTTGGAGATTTGAAGAATTTACTTTTTTTCATGTTAAGCAAAATATTCGAGTATACTTTTTAGTTCCCTTAATTATAAAATCGAAGAATATATTTTTCTCTGTTTTTCATTGTTTCTTTACTTATTATTATAAGTTGAAGTATTGCACGTAGAATTTTTTAACTGAGAGTATATTCAAATGAACGGCAGAGTGTATTTAAGTTTTATTTATATAAAGAAAAATAATATGCAAAACTAAAAAATTGTTAATAAATATGAAGCTTTATTTTGAGCATTTCAAATTCAGATATTTCGAATTGTAGGACATATACAAACTTATGGTAAAATAAAATTAGTATTTAATAATGTTAAACATTAATATTTGGTTTAGTTTTTTTTTTTTTTTGTTTTTCTTTTTTTTCTATAGTTCTACCAATTTTTTCATTCTATAATAAATTACGTTTATACAATTAATTTTAACGCATGTATATCAATAGTTTTATAGTTCAGTTATTTAAAAAAAAAAAGTATTTCTTATTTTTTTTTGTTTTTTTATTATTAATTTAATACATACTCGCATATGCATGTAAGTATGAATGTAGTTTTATATTTGCCTTTGTTTGGATTATAATGAAAACATATGATCGTTTGACTGATTGATTATTCGTTTATAATCAGGCACGGTGGTATGTCTGAGGTGGTATATTCGGCTGCTGAGCAGGATTCATCGTCGCTGTTTAGGCCGAGGCCTGTGTTAGGCTTGTACAACTGAAATGTTTTAGTAGTGTATGTACGGCCCAAAAGAGGCACATGCTCTTCTAAAATAGAATTATAAACACAAATAGGAAATTTTCTTTAAGAAAAAACGAAACACAAAACAACATAAAATAATAAAACCAAAATCAAAATCATAACAAACAAAAATTGAGTTATTTTAGTTTTTTGTTAAAAATTGTTTTATTATTATTATTTGTTAGCTTTCCTTTGAAAAGCGTTAAGAAAAAAAACGAAATCTCTTAATTAAATTTGTTTAACTTTTTCATGCAATAACATACAAAAGAAAACTGCTTTTTTTTATTAATTCAACATTTTGTTAATATTGAAAAATGTTTGTTAGTTGAAAAATTTCAAAACTTTTTTACACAAAAAGACAAGAAATAAAAAATAATCACATTTCGACAACAAGCACTAGTATATTGAAAAAGAAGCCAATGGTTTTGTTTGATAACAAATTTGTTTTAATAATTACGAGTAATAAAATTAAATGTTGTGTGTAGATAAAAATGATGATATATATATATAAATCTAAACCCAGAAATAAAAAAATTTAACTAAAACCCCAAAAATATGCTATACATAAAAATATATGTATGTATGTAAAAATATTTGAAATGTTTCAATTGAATTGCTGGTGTTTGTTAAATAGTACCTTGCAATTGTCGATTTATTAAAGCTGTTAAACTATGCCCTTCTGCGCTTTTCTTCATGATCAGCATGGGTTTATCTTCTGAATCATCGTAACTACCTGAAGGTAAAAATCCATTACTGGCAATTGACTCGCTAACCTGCAAACATGGAAAACAATAATAATTTAATTTATTTTTCATTAATTTATAGTAAAAATTATTAATAAATAATACTGAATAGCATTAAAAATATTTAGACTTCTTGCGGTATTGATAAGGATTGTCTTAGCTCACTTTTTATAAAAAGAAATTGTCGTAAAGTTTGCTTGTTCCTTTACCCCTGTTTTTAAAGGAGGTGATATAACTGATGTTACATATTATCCAATACCTAAGCTGTCTACATATTTCAAAAATTTTTGTATACACCATCAAAGAAAAAATGTTGTTTTTAATAAAGTGTTAATAACTGCATACTGGGACCCATGATATAAAAAATACAAGGTAGTTTTATTCTCTCAATTTTCCTTAACAATCACCATCTGACAAGTATAAGGATGGTGAAATTTTCCATAAAATAGTGCTACCGTATTAGTTTATACAGTCCCTTGTTTGGTTTGAAGTTGTGTCTCAAAATAATAATAAAATTGTGGCTTCTAACGAAAATAAATAAAAATGTTAAAATAATATACATACATAAATCTAAAATATATAGGGTGTTTTTTTAAGCTAGATAGAACTTTAAATTGTAAAAAGTAACACAAAAAATTAAATTTTGATGAAACATTTTTTTTATTTGTTTCAGTATACTCTGACAAATCATCATGAATAGACTCACGCTTGAACAACGCTACGAAGTTATCCAAATTTACTTTGAAAATCAGACCCGTTGTTTTATCGCAAAATTGTGTTCAGCGATGAGGCGCATTTTTGGCTTAACGGGTTTGTTAATAAGCAAAATTGCCGCATATGGAGTGAGACCAATCCACAAGAGACCCTACAGACTCCATTACATCCAGAAAAATGCACTGTTTGGCGCGGTTTTCATGCTGGTGGCATCATCGGACCTTATTTCTTCAAAAATGAGGCCGGAGCTCGCGTTACGGTCAATGGAGATCGTTACCGCACCATGATCAATGATTTTTTGTTTGAAAATATGGATGACATTGATCCGGAGGAGATGTGGTTTCAACAGGATGGCGCTACGTGCCATACGGCGAACGCAACCATCGACTTACTGAAATCAAAATTTGGCGATAAGTTGATTTCGAGAAATGGACCTGTCAATTGGCCTCCAAGGTCGTGCGATTTGACACCTCTCGATTATTTCCTGTGGGGCTACGTGAAGTCACTAGTTTATGCTGATAAACCAGCAACAATTGACGCCTCGGAGGCCAGCATTGTTCGTGTTGTTCGTGACATACGGCCAGCAGTGCTCGAAAAAGTGGCCCAAAATTGGACGTCCAGAATGCGCTTCGTCAAGAACAGCCGCGGTGCCCATATGCCCGAAATCATTTTCAAATGTTAATGTCACGTATTGATCTTTCGAATAAAAAAAAACTTTGATTATAATTTAATTTTTTGTGTTATTTTTTACAATTTCAAGTTCTATCGGGCTTAAAAAAACACCCTATATAAAAATTGCCTGAAAAACATCCCCAGACTAAAATGCTACCGACAGCATGTTTCAATGTGCCTTTAGTATAACCTGGATTAACACGTTGGCTTTTCGGTCATCTAACCAGTGTTAATATATTGGAAGCTTTTAAATTAAATTTGGACTCATCGGAGAATAGTATGTAATTCCTTTGTGTGGTGGTCAAATTAATGTGTTCCCTTGCAAATTCCAATCTGGTCAGTCTTTTTTACACTTTTGTATGGTATACTTTTAGTCCGCCTTCTGCAGCCTGCCTTTACATCCTTCTGGGGGTAACATTTAATGACAATTGTATGGCGATGGTTCTTGACGACACGAATTTGTATTTTTTTTTATCAAACATATTATTGCCTGACCATCGCGTTTACTGGTTTTTCGGGAACGTCCACCTTTATGCTCTGTAACCAAAATACCCGAACAACGAAAACGGCTTATAGTTCTTGGTGAATTTCAATTTTTTTTGCAATTGTGGACACTGATTGGCCGTTATTAAAATCAGCTATTATTTTTTATTTTAAATGCACTGAATAATTATACCGCATCATTTGTTAGAGAAGTTACAAGTCACGTCCAGAACAAGTTGGAAGGCACGGAAACGACGGAAAACTATATGCAAATTTTCGCTATACATGCTTACTTTGATATTTAAACAAATAATGACATCTTTTGGAAGTTGGTTTTTCTTATTGAATTAGTTTTGTCGCTGCATCCTGGATCATTGTAGTAGAAATAATTATTTATATATTTTTAAACCACAAGCATCAAACTTTCCCTTTGTTTTTAATATCTAAAGAGTATTTTCTTTTAAATGCAATAATATTTTCTTTAAAATAGTCATTCGTTTGAATACTATAGTAAAGTTTACTGATAAGCAAAAGTCCGTGCTTTTAGTTTTTGGGACCAAATTGGACCCAAGTGGGCTGGCTTTACAATAGCTGGCAGCCTGTTAAACCTAACCTAACATGGGTTTCAAAACGACCACAGATACCTACTTACATCAGCTTATTATTTCAAACTTTTTCTAATATGAACAATGCACTACACATTTCAGAAAAAATCCATTCTAGAAGTAAATTCCCTTATTCAACTGTGTGGCAACGCCTTTTTATATTTCTCTCTACAAATAAACTTCAAAAATCCTTATTACAAATAATAAAAAGAGAATGAAACTACCTTGTATTTTTTATATCATGCTGAGACCTACTGTATATTTGATTTATGCCTCAGACATGCCAACCAGATCTGGAATCCACACTTCAACTTTTGCAGACCAATAAATCTACTGCCAACAATTTCAAAACTGTTCGAAAATTTGTTAATTTGTTAATCATTAATTTGGCTTTCAGGCCAAACACAAACGTCATAAGACAGACTTTTGAAGACAAAAAGTATTGTTCTGCTCTTTTCATTGACATCTCCCAAGCTTTTGATAAAGTGTGGCACGACGGCTTGATGCACAAAATAAAGTTAAACTAGCCGGCAAACAGTCACAAGCTTCTGGAAAGCTACTTACGTGGCCAGAAATTTGTTATCAGAGAGGGCGAGTTTATAAGCCCCTCACAGCCAATCGAAGCAGGGGTTCCCCAATGTAATGGGTGATTTTATAAGAACTATCGGAAATTAAAAAAAAAACCACATAAAATTCAGAAAAATGCATGAAATATTTATTTGGATCGATAGTTAGGTCGATATAATTTAATGTTTGAAGATTATTTCGTGCAAATGTTGGCCGCGGCTGCGCCTCAAATGGTCCATCCGCTTAGTCCAATTTTGGCATACTCTTTCCAACATTTCGGCCGGTATCTCACGAATAATGTTGGCAATGTTGGCTTCCAGTGCGTCAATCGAAGCGGGCTTGTCGCTATAGACATTAGCCTTAACATAGCTCCACAAAAAATAGTCTAGAGGCGTTAAATCGCACGATCTGGGCGGCCAATTGACTGGTCCCAAGCGTGAAATAAACTGTTCACCGAACTCGCCTCTCAATTGGTCCATTGTTTCGCGTGTTGTGTGGCATGTGGCATCGTCTTGTTGAAACCACATGGCATGCAAGTCAAGCTCTTCCATTTTGGGCAAAAAAAAGTTTGTTATCATCGCACGGTAGCGCTCACCATTCACAGTAACGTTGTGATTCGCATCATCTTTGAAGAAATACGGCCCAATGATGCCGCCAGCCCATAATCCGCACCAAACGGTTGTTTTTTGCATGGATGCATTGGTAGCTCTTGCAATGCTTCTGGATGCTCTTCACTCCAAATACGGCAGTTTTGCTTGTTCACGTATTCATTCAACCAGAAATGAGCCTCGTCGCTGAACACAATTCTTCGATAAAAAAGTGGATCTTCATCTAACTTTTCAAGAGCCCATTCACCAAAAATTTGGCGTTGTGGTAGGTCGTTTGGCTTCAATTCTTGCACCAGCTGTATCTTATAAGGCTTCACACCCAAATCCTTCCGCAAAATTTTCCACGTAGTTGAGTAACAGAGGCCCAACTGCTGCGAACGGCGCCGAATCGATAATTCACGGTCATCACCAACACTGGCCCATACGGCTGCGATATTTTCTTCAGTTCGCACTCTACGTAAGCGTGTTGGTGGTTTAATGTCCAACAATGTAAATTTGGTGCGAAATTTTTTTTACAATACTTCGAATAGAAACCTCAGTAGGTCGATTAAACTGACCATAAAATGGAAGAAGCGCACGATGAACTTTCTTAACAGAGCACGCATTTTGGTAATAAAATTCAATAATTTGCAAGCGTTGTTCGTTTGTAAGACGATTCATGATTAAATTATAGACCAAACTGAAGATGTTTGACAGTGACACAAGATACAAAACGTGCGTGAGCTGTCAAAACTAGTGTTGCCAAAAAGATAATAGCAAAAAAATCACTCGTTATTTCTGCGTCTTGCTTCGTTAAATGCAAGGTCCCGAATTAGATCACTCAGCTCAGCTTGAGTCACTAAATGGCGTTCATTATCAGTCTCATAGAAACTACAACTGCTGGTGAAAGATAATTCGGACTCACTGCTCGTAGCACCGGGAATGACTGGTGGTGGATCAGTTGACAGACGTTGAACTGGTTTAGAAACTGATAAGATATTAGGGTAGGTAATACTTTTTCGATTTTTCATATTAAATCCAGTAACTTTTGTTAAACAGAAATAACAATCAGTTTGGTGGTTGCTTGACTCTCTCCAAAGTATTGGAATTGAAAAATCTAAATAGATTTTCTCGCCAGTTGACCTCTTGCATAAAATAGTTCTGCAACGATTGCAAAACATTGTCGGTGTCCACGGTTTGCCTAAGTTTCCGACAGCAAAACCAAAATAATGTAGATATGAATATTTTAGTTATTCTGATATTGCATATCCTTTCTTCCCAAACAAATATTCACCACACATAAAGCAACAATAGATCGGATTAGTAACACACGATCTCACTGACATGCTTAAACTGTATCTTTATACAAATTTATAACGAATGTAGACTTTTGTCAAATTAATAACTGTGAAATTGTAGCGTCAGTATTAACTATTTTACAGTATTGCCAGCATGCGACAAAAAACGAACTGGACGTGATGGTCCAACTTTGTTGCCAGATTCGAATTCAGCGCACCCAGATTAGCAAAAAAAAACATGGTTTGTTTCCACAGTAAAATTTTTTTTGCCTAATTTGGTGGCCAGTCTTATTTTTTTCCTCGAATTCGACGTTTTTAAACCATCTATGGTTTTTTATGATATGCTGATGACCTCAACATTTTTTAAAGAAATAAGATCTGATAATGACACCCTATCTCTTCAACTTTGTATCGTTATAATATCATCTTGATGCGATATAAATAATTTGCCTTTAAATGCTGCCAAATAACCTTTCATAAGCCAAATATTAGCAACGTTAAAGTTTTCCAGTATAAATTAAATGATCATAATTTAAAAGTTGTAAATCAAATGTTAGATCTTAATATCCTGTGTAAGATTGCGAACTTAAATTTAAGGCGCATCTTGACTATACGAGAATTATACCTAAAACTTATGCAGCTTTTATAAGAAGAAATTGTGAGTACTTTTCAGATCCTGGAACAATAAAAACCCTGTATACTGCTTTTGTTCGCTCCCAATTAGAGTATTGTTCTTTCGTTTCGAAACCTTTTTATAATTTACATTCCAATAGAATTGAAAGAATACAGAAGAAATTTGTTAAATTTGCAGTTCATTCCCGCCAAGTAATGCAAATGTCAAGTTCGTATAACGCTCGTTGTTTACTTTTGGGCTTGAAGTCATTGTATATGAGACGTTATAATAATATATAATTTGATTAATGGGACTATTGACTGTGAAAACCTGTTAAAATTAATTAAATTTTGTGTACCACTTAGATGTTTAAGTTTTAAAATTTTATTCTATATTTCACCATGTGTTACTAATTACGCTATGTGATGAGCTTGAAGCATCATCGAGCCGCACTTCTTCTCGCTAGCGCGAGATGTTAATAGACTTCTTGAGGCCAGAAATTGAGTGTATGGAAGTGGACGAATGTGGTTCCACCAAAATGATGCCGCTCTCCACACAGCTAACAAAACAATCCCTCGTTTGGGCGAGAAAGTCAATTTCCGTGCTATCTCATGTCGTGGCCGCCGTTGGACTTCTTTCTTTGGCGATATTTAAAAGAAAAAGTGTATAAGCCAAGAGCAACATTAAATATGTTTAGAAAAGATTGATTGAATATAAGAAAAGCCATTATTAATATTAATAACTTCGTTAATGTTATGCTGTGAGTCAGAAATTACTTCTCCCCCCCAGCAACAATACAAATGGCAATCAACATCTGCCAATTACTTGGTATTGAAAGACCGGCCTGTAGTATTAAACGGTTGTGGAACAAAAATGGCTTCTTCCTTGGGGATACTATGGTGACAAGGGTATCCCTTCTTCTCAACCGAGTGCGGCCACCGAATTTTATTTTTTTATTTTTGCTTTACTGTTTAACAAATTTAACTATGGAAAGATACACAATCGAGACACGCGTTAAAGTTATTCAGGCTTATTATGTGAATTTTCGAAGAAAATCTTCTTCAGTGATGAGGCACATTTTTACCTCAGTGGATTTGTCCATAAGCAGAATTGCCGCATTTGGCCGAATGATAATCCAAGAGTGGGTATCGAAAAACCAATGCACCTACAAAGAGTGATTGTTTCATTTGGTTTATGGGTTGGCGGCATCACCGGGCCGTATTTTTAACAAAATGAAACCGGTCAGGCTGTTACTGTGAATGGTGTTCGCTATCGTGAGATGATAACGAATTTTTTATGATCCGAATTGGAAGATATGGATGTGGACGATATGTGGTTTCAATAGGATGGTACCACTTGCTACACAGCCAACAAAACCATGACTCTTTTGTGCGACAAATTCAATGGACGTGTTATCTCTCGTCAATTGGCCACCAAGATCATGTGATCGTTGGACATCTTTCTTTATTTAAAAGGAAAGGTATACGGTAATAAGCAAACAACAATTCAAATGCTAAAGGATGAGATAATTCTTGCTACACAGATAATAACTTGCTACACAGCCAACAAAACAATAACTCTTTTGCCCGACAAGTTCAATGGACGTGTTATCTCTCGTCAATTAGCCACCAAGATCATGTGATCGTTGGACATCTTTCTTTATTTGAAAGGAAAGGTGTACGTTAATAAGCAAACAACAATTCAAGAGCTAAAGGATGAGATAATTCGGCACATTAACGGCATAGAACCTCAGTTATGCCTCAGCGACATCCAAATTTTGGACCATTCGGATGGAGGTGTGCCATTTGGTCGATATTTTGTTCCATACATAATTGAGCCATTCCAATATTTTTTTTACACAATAAAATGAAATGACAATAATTCCTAAATAATCTAGGTTTTATCAAAATCAACATCGGCCCTTAAAATTCAACCTTCCTTTATATTGTAAATGTAAGGCTTTCGTTATATACTCGATCGCTGTTTCCTGAAACAATACTCATAACCTGAATGAATCTTTACGTTGGTCCAAAAACAACGACAAAATGGTAACATTGATGCAAGAAATCGTTATATCTACGAAAGATTTGTTATTAGCGCAACGGTATGAATTCTGTAATATTATCGACAAGTCAGCTTAAACATAACATAAACATAGAATAGAAATGAGAAAGAACAATTTTAGCACCAACTGGTGAAATGTGGGCCATTTAAGTTCAAGTCCTCTTAATCAGAATCCTTATTGTACCAAGAATCCTTAATGCTACACGGTTGCATTTTTTTTATCTTTATTTTGATGGTGGAAAAATATAGCCGCCTAGTTTACAAATGCAAGGCCGTTTAACAAGATTGCGAACAAAGCTCTTATTGTCTACATATACCAAATCATTGTCCAGTATAATACAGTCGCAGAGGACAGAGAAAGTCATACGTGTTTGTATATAACTATCATGATTAGTTTTTGTGTGTGCACGTGGGGAATTATCATATTTCTCTGAAATTAAAGTATTGTTACGTTTTTGCTCTAAAAACGCTTTTGCGGATTCTTCAATTGTAATTGAAATAATGACACTCACACTTGTTCGTTATACAGCACTTAAATAATTCACAACTTTATTTACACTTAAGGTCCAATCAGACTATTATACAAGTATAAATACTTTCATTAGATTTTGTGAGATAAAAGTCTATTAAACACATTTCTTGCGGCTGTCAAAAAGTCTAACGTAAATTAGATTTTGCATTCACACCATCACACTTGATATAAACCAACATAGATGTGCCATCATAAAACTTTTCACGGCGGCAGGTGCGCTATTCGTCGTAGGCGATAGACGTGCCGGCACGTGGAATTCTTCAACAATTAAAATAATAATTATATATAACACATCCAAATTCAATAGCACAAACATATTTTATGTTCTAAATATAGAATGAGCAAAATACATTTATAAATGGCAGCTTTCGAGCTTTTTCTATAACGACAAAAAATACTATCACTGACGGCACCCCATCGGCTACGAAATAGCCGACTACTCAATTTTTAATTAGCTGATTCGCTAAAAAACACAACCCTGATCCAATGTAAAGTACTATCGTATTGAAAAGTTTCAAAAAACAACAAAGTCGTATTGGATGTCAAATTTTTATCGTATTATTTTTCGTATGTATGACGGATTACATTCAGACTTGCACGTATTATTTGAATTTTTGACAAGTATTAATACAAAGTATAATAGTCTGAACTGGGCTTTAGTACTACTATGTATTGAAGCACTAGATTTATTTACTTTCTGACTTATGTCTGTCTTGCACAAAGTTTGAAAAAAAAACTGACTGCTTGCTACCGACCTGCCTGCTATTCAAACGTCTTTACGAGTTTCTACAGACGACATGAATTTTCTAGTCATTCATAATTTACAACTGTATTTCTTTCACATATACGCACATACTGATACACATGTTTACGAACAATAAGCAAGTCACAACAACAAACAATAATAAAACGAATACCAAGAATACAAGAATAACAACAACATCATTGTAGTTGATTTATGCTAGGAACACAACCGCGACAAACTTCGCCCATCGCGAAGAATTCGCCGGCAAATATTCGTTGCATAAATTCGTCGTGTGAAGCACAATACCAACGAACATTGTTTACACTCCGTGCAAAGAAAAAAAATGAATATAAATACTAAGGTGGCCATATAAAAGTAAACCTATATAAATCCCATTAGAAAGAGGGATTTTTGAACAAATTATCTCTGCAACTTTATATTTTGAGAACATCTTCATACATATTTTACTACATGGATTAAAATAAATTATAAATAGTATTATGTCATGAAAAATACTTTTTTTATGTAAGAAACCTGGTCCCCTGGATACTGCTTTGTTCTTCGTTCGCTGACGAAACAATTAACGAATCTATTTCAACTTTCGCTGAGTATGACAAATACACCAATGTGTTGTATTTTTGGCGACGAATATTCGCGACCAAATATTAGTCATGTTCCTAGCATTACTTGGTATTTTACGTACTTTAAATCACGTACATATATTTGTTATTTTGTCTATTATGTTTTTAGCTTTATCTTGTTTGGGCGAATGTGTGTGTTGTACATTTTTAACAAGCAGATCAACAGCTGCACACTGGGTTAGATGTGACAAAATACACTTAACAGTATTATAAATTTACCTGTGTTACTTGCATTAGTTTTTTGACCACATCTCTTCCCAGTATGTGATCAAAGACTGTTTGCAGAAATGGCTCTGACATAATTGATAGTTTTAATTTATCTCGATGCCATATTAAAACTCTCGACTCTTCCATGGCCATTATTGAGACCTTAAATACAAAATGTAAAATGTTGTCATTTAATTTAAATTTCAATATTAAAATTTATCAGATAAACTACTTTACCTGGAAATAATCATCCGTTGATACACCAAACCATTCTGGGGAATCTAGGAACTGATGTGGAAATACTATATGTAATGCACGTTGATTTTGTGAAACCACCAATCTAAATAAAAAGATATGAAATATTTTTGTGAAGAAAGCAAGAATTTTACTGTTTGTTGGGGTAAAATAAAATATAATTGCTTGCTTCTAATTTTTCGACCCTTTTTTTAATTTGAATTGTTATTTGTTGTTGAGCCAGTGGTCTTCTCGTTTTGATAAAAAGTATGGTTTTTTTATTTTTCAATATTTCGACACTCCGTTGTGTGTCTTCTTCAGGAAAATTTTTTGTTTTTTTGAAAAATTGTGTATACAAAATAATAAATTTGAAAACTCATTTTAAAATAACAAAAATAAAATAATTAACTACATTAACATTTACAATGAAGAAACATATTTTACATTATTATAACATTAAACATATTATATAATACTTTTTTAAAAAGAAATGAAAAAGCTTTTAAACAATTTTAGGTAAAATACCTATCTACTCCTGTTTTTGTTTTTATGTATTAAATGCCTATAATTTTGCGCTAGTCCGTCTACATCCTTTTTAAAATTTATCCTTTATTTACAGGTACGTTAGTTATCTGTAGCATTTCTAGCATATATCTACGTTTATAATAATTTTCTTTGCTTAAAATAGACGTTCCTCCAAAATCTGGATGGTGATTAAAATCACGGCAATGGATAGATAATGCAGTTTTCTGCGAAGAGTTATAGTTCCTATACTTCTGGTCAGATTTATGACCCGCTAACCTAGTTTTAAGTTTATTTCCTGTTGTCCCTAAATATACTTTGTCACAATTTTCATTGTTGTTACCACTACATGGTATTTTATACACTAAACTAGACATATCCGACTTTTCCAACCTATCTTTTGTTTTACTAAAAATTCTACCTACAGTATTATGAACTCTATGTGCAATTCTATATTTCGTATTATCGTATATATTAGAACTCTCTAATCTTTCTGACATTCCAGGTACATAAGTTAACGATTTATATATTATTGGATCAGAAACATTATTATCCAATCTTCCCGTTATGTTGTATTGTCTTATTAACCTGCAGATGAGTTCATCAGGAAAACTATTATCACTTAATATCTTCTAATTATGCTCTTATTCTTCTTATGAAATCTATGATCACTGATTGTTAATATTCTATCTATTAAGTTTTTAGCTGTATTAATAATAACCCTTTTTGGATGTTTAGAAAAATAGTTTATAATTCTACCTGAAGAATTTGGCTTTTGGTACCAATCTATTAATAATCTATTATTATTTTTTATAATTTTTGTGTCCAGATATAGAAGTGAAGAGTTAGATTCTCTCTCAATAGTAAATTTAATATTCTGATCAAATGAATTAAATGTTGATAACAATAAATCTATCTCCTTCTCATCGATTATACAAAATAAATCGTCAACATATTTTGTGAGAATCTTTGGCTTTATAACCAATTTTTCAATATTTCGATAACAATTTGTTATCAGGACGATGATTTTCGTCGTTAGTCGCGTTTCTAAAATTTACTTTTGTGCGCGGTTTTCACATACGTATATGATGAAATTTTGATACGGATATCAAACTAAAAATTTTTAAGGAGAACACAGAAGTTTATGTTTTTGGTGAGATTGCCCTCACTCCACAAAATATTTAAGAAAAAATAAAAAAGTTAGTCAAAGCACAATTTTAACGTGACTTGCAAACAGCATAAAAATGGAAAAATCTTGTGAATTAAGTTTTACTAAAGTAAATATATTTCAGTACGTATACAATTTGAAAGCTCCGAGTAACGCTCGGTGCCCCTGGTACTACTTACATATTCAACATATTTATAAATACTTACTTTCCCGATAATACCAGCGACAGACTGTCGACTTTGGTCACCTTTTCTTGTGCATACACCTCCTGATACTTCAGGGCACGTATTATTTTCATGCAGTTTAGAACTTTTTTGAATTGATGTCGTGTTACGTGTAACGGTTTGAAAAGAGCCTCATACACCTGCAAACAAAATTGTTTTAAATCCTATTAGATTGGTTTTTATTGTCTTTAAAGATATAAAAGCATAGTAGATAACAGTGGGCAGATATGATATTATTTATTTGACTCTAGAAAATAATAATTTTAGACACTAAGTTTATTAACCTTTTAATAAATTTCAAGGTGAATATGAAAAATATAGAAGACACAAGATTCGATGATGCGTTGGCAATTTGTTGTACTGAGATTAAAGAAATCACGAAAATGTTGGTTTGTGCTAATTAATTTTTATATAATTTACACTATTAATGTGAAGAGGTTAACATATTTTCATAAGAAATATATTTTTCTAAATGGTCTATCACAGACGAGAACAATTGTTCTGGCTGCTTGTCGGCAAAGGACGTGAAGAGAATGACATTTTTTCGATATAATTTTTCAAGAAGCTTAAAACACGGACAAGCAGCACAAAACCAATAGAAACATACGCCAAGCAATCAAATAAATACAAAAAACACTAAGCAAACAGAATGCTGTGTAAATGTATACGTAAGAGTGATGTAGTGTCGTGTGTGATAGATTAGAAAAAAATTGTTGGCTAAAAATTGTGCTCGTGTATTCTAGCCCAATATCAACATCTATACAAAATGTAGAGCTGTGTCGTTCTGGAACGGACGGGCTAAGCTGAACGAAGTGAGCCGGCCGGTCATTGAACGGACCACTTGTCGTTCAATTTGGATAGCTTGCGTTCAAATTTCTTTCGTTCTTTTTATGCCATGTTGTGGTGTTTGACTTGATATTCTGTATAAAAGTAGCTTTTAAAGTGTACGTAAGTATATCACTTGAGAATCGCTGTGGTATTGCCTCCATTTTTTTATGCCCTTCACAAAAATGTAAAGCTATATTCGTATATAAGTTTGTGATCCCGTTTGTAATTTCTACAATTTTTATTTTCGACCGTATAAATTATACATATTCAGAATCAGCGTTGATAGAAAATTCGATTAAGTGAGGTCCGTCTGTCCGCCGTTGAAATATCGTTTGTGAGAAAGCCGTTACACTTAGAAACTTTTTTCTTTCACCATTCTTTTACCCCTTCGATTCATGGGTTTGGATTCAGTAAAATTGGTTCACGTATAGCTAAGATACCCGTATATCCAAAATTCCAAAAAGGCATTTTTTTGCAATTTTGTATGAAAAGTTTTGAAGACGAAAGTTGTTGGTTTTGCTTCAAACTTCACACAATTATTAAACATGGCGATTAAAAGACAAAAAAAATGTTCCCAGATATCGGTCAATATATACCCTATAGCCTAAACCGGGGTTTGAACAAAAATGTCGCATAAGCGAACTTACACAATATACTATATAGTCGTAAAGATTCAATTCTTTAGTACAGTTCTGATTCTAGATCAGAAGATATATCCTACCAACAAAAACACGAAATAATTAAAAGTTTTTCTTTTGTTGTATATTTTTTTTTATTAATATGTATAATTGTTCGAGCTTAAGGTCTTTTTTGGAAGTTTTTGGTTTTTAATTATCTGGCCAGATAATTAAATAAATCCAAAAAAGACCTTAAGCTCAAACAATTACACATATTAAGAAGAAAAAAAGGGTCGAAATAAAGAAATAATAAGCATATTTTTTTATTATTATTATTTTTTTTAATTCCATATTGTGTTTATATTTTTCCCCTGACATTCAAAAAATATTTTTTTGTAAGGTTGTATTCAAGGCGAATTCACAACAGGTGAAATTGACAGCGTAGCTGATAACTTTTTTTAAATTTTTATATTTTTCAGATGTCAATGAAATAATTAAAACAAATTTGAAAAAAAAATTTAACAATTTTGTAAATTATTATTGTATCTTGAGAGCCAGGTATCATCCAGAATTCTCTTCAATCTGGCTGGCCATTTTCACCTTTTCAAGCTCTATCGTCTGAGACTTTAAGTTTCACGGAATAATTGAAACTTTAACGAAATAATTAAGTTTTTCTTTTACTGTAAATTTTTTTTAAAAGAAATTTGAGCTCTATGATCTGAGATTTTAATTTTCACGAAATAGTTAAAAGTTTCACGAAATAATTAAGAGTTTGTCTTTTATTGTAAATATGTGTTATATTGTTTTTGAATTCCTCTTTGTGTTTATATTTTACCCTAGATATTTCAAAAAGATTTATTTTTTGTAGTGTTGTATTTATTGCACTTGCATATACCTGGTATGAATTCGCCTTGGTTGTATTGATTTCTCCTGCATTTACCTGCTGCCTTGTTACTCAGAAAACATTTCAAGGTTTTTTATCTCCGAGTGCGGATTGATATTGAAGCTACCTAAGTTGGAAAAAAACATTTTTTCTTTCAAAAACCATTTATTTCTCAACATAGTCTCCTTTTAGCTCAATACACGTAGTAAGATGATATTTCAATTTTTTTAAATCATCTGAATAATACGATTTTGGAAACCCCTCAAAATATGCGTTAGTTTCGGTAATCACTTCTTTGTTTGAGATGAATCATTTTCTTGCGAGCCTTTTTCTGAAGCTTGGAAACAGGAAAAAGTGACTAGGAGCTAAATCTGTACTATAAGATGGATCAACCAATTCGAAGTGTATTTCACGTAATTTTAGCATCGTATCTAATGATGTGTGTCTTGAAAAAGAGCACTTTTTTCTTCTTTAAATTAAGTCGTTTTTTCTTTATTGCATCAATGGAAGTATCCAAGAATAAACTTGCCAGCCGATTACACTGTTTAGCCTTATTCGGAGCACTTCCATCAGCTTCCACCCATTGTTTCGATTGATTTTTGGTTGTAGGTGTGTAGTTGCGGCTAAAAATAAAAATGCTGAATTGTTCGCAAGGCATAGAGTTCTAATGTCAGATGCTTAAACATAAAAAAATAGAACACACTCTATTTGAAATTTTGTCAGACGACTTTGCTCATGTTTTTTACAGACGCAATGTTTTTGAGGTAACAGACGATATGTAGGCATTTTACATTGTGAAATAAGGCATATACATTGCTAAAAACATATCGTGTGTTATCTACTTAAGAATGCGCTCCGGTAACTTCCAAGTCATACCAGTTTTTTGTAATTTATCTTTTGTGCAATAGAACTAATATTAAAAGCTGACATGTTTTCTAAGTTCTTAGTGCCAGTTTACACACATCAAGTTTGACTCGTCAAGTATTGAGGTTTTGGGTGAACAGGGAGAAGAGAGTGAAAAAGGGTGTAGACTTGATGGTACCATCATGTTGAAAATGGAATGTCAGAAAATATGAAAACTTTAAGGCAAAAAAACCTAAACTTGACGACAGAAAACTTTTGTGTGTGAACGTAAATGCAAGTTCAAAAGAAAGTTGAAGAAGAATTGATCAAGAAAAACTAATGTGTCAAAATTGGGACTTACTTTCTTTTTCTTGATTTTGTATTTGTTTCTTGAGTAAAAAATATTTACGGCCGACGACGGTTGTCGTCTGTCGTTCGCGCTTTCATATTTACGTTTCAATCACAACTGTCATTGTTTGTGTGACGATTTAAGCCGAAAAAATTGTCAAAGCTTCACGAATGGAAAAAGACAATCGCTTGGAATGAATAAAGCAATTTATTAAAAAAATATTTATTGCTACAAATTTCAAATCAAACAAACATTTTGTTTTTTTTTTGTTATTTTATTCACACTTTACTTCATAAAAACTAGAAAACTTCTAAAAATCTTTTGTTCATATAAAAAATTTGCTTCCAGAAATTTTGTAAACAAATACTTTTCTTTTTTTTCTGTTTCTTTTCTTTATATTGAGTTCGGGGTACCATTTTTAATGAAAAAAATATATCTTTTGTATGAACAAAAGTAAATACTAAATTTAAATACTAAATACTAAATTTTAGCAGGTAGGTTATACTACAAGTTGAAAAAATGCTTTCGTAAACAAAGCAAAAACCCCGATTCGTGACCAATAAACCAAATTTGTTACGTGTTCGTCAACATGTAAACGGTTTTTGTTTGCTTTGAATGTCTCCTAAAAACAGACTGTTATTTTTGAATTAGAAATACATTTACTATATTTGTATATTAAGGTGGGTCGATTTACCAATCGATATTGTGCCATCGATTTTTCGAAAGATTTACACTACGACATATCAAAAAATCATTTTCGAGGCGCTCAAATTTAGTTTTTTTTTTTGTACTTTTTTGCAATTCTTATTTTTAAGGTTTTCTTAGGTAGTAGGTAATAAAAAGACCCGGCTGATTTTTCCGATCGAAAGTTACTTAACTTGCGAAACAGCTTCTCCAGAAAATGGAAATCGACCAATTTCCTCGGAATAAAATCACTTAGCTTTCGAATTAGCAGTGACAGCACAAAAACAAATTTAAAAAATTATTATTTTAATAAAAATAACAAATTCAAATTTGGCTGAATGAAATAAGTGGATTGAAGAAGGTAAAATAAAATCGATCGAAATGAAAAATCGCAATCCAAACCATCCGGAATAATTTCTGTGACAGACTCGATTACCTTTCCAAGGTGAAATTTATTTTTCAATTACATATTATTAGGTGTACGACTTTGCTTCCGCCGTTTTGTAAGTGGTAGTCGAAATATATAAATCGTATACAGTTGTGAAAAAGATTTAAATCTGCACCTGCCTTGCGGTCTTCTCTCATGATGGACCAGTTCCACGGAGTGAATTATTCACGATCCACCAGCGCTCCCGTATGGGCTTTCTAGGCCAACATAGGTAGCAATTTATACCATATGTTTGTAGCAATATGAGCAATTTCTTGTTGAGGAATTAGGGCCTTCTAATCCCTCCTGTATGCAATTTCCCAGCATCCGAAAAACAGAGTGCCCAAGTTAGGAATGCGCCAAGGCAAAACCTGTTCCACGGGGGACGTAGATGCCATAAAATAAGCTTAGGTATTTGTAAACCCAACTCCATCGAAATATTAGTCGATTTGTGTCTGCATCAAAAAGTTATTACAGATTAAACAGGCCAGCTTACGAGCCAAATTTTCGTCATTTGTGGGAGGTTTCAATTTTCTGCTCTAATATGAAAAATCTGCAGCACAGGCTCATCGAATGCTTTCAAATACGTATGGTGAGGTCGCTATTAGTGAAAGAAAGTACTGATATTGCAAACTTCGAGGCATTACTTGATCAAGACTTATGTCAAACGTAAAAGAAATTGATGGGATAATTACGAGTGACGCAACAAGTTATTTCAAAACGCCTGAAAGTCATACGAATGATTGAGAAACAACGAAATTGGGTGTCGTACGAGTTGAAGCCGAGGGATGTTGAGCGGCCTTTAATTGCTTGTGAACAGCTGCTTACAAGGCAAAGACGTATGGGAATTCCACATCGCATTATGAAATATTCCAGTTAAGCTTCCATGTCGACGGCCAAACCGAATCTTCACGGTTCGCAGAGCATGCTCGGTGTTTGGTGGCACCTGCTCGGCGTAATGAGCTACAAGTTGCTAAAACCGACTGAAGCAATCACAGGCGACCGTTATCGAACTCAATTAATGCATTTGAACCGAGCATTGAATGAGAAGCGGCCTCAATACAACCAGAGATATAATGAAGTGGTTTTATAGCATGACAATGCTTGACCTCATGTTATCAAAGTGGTCAAGACATGCTTGAAAACGTTGAAATGGGAAGTCCTACTCCACCCACCGTATTCTCCAGAACTCTACCTCTCTCCTCACTATCACTTGTTTCGATCAATGGCACTCGGCCCGGCTGACCAGCACTTCCGGTATTATGAAGAAGTAAAATATTGAACCGCTTCAAAAGATGACGAGTTTTCTTTCAACGTGGGATTCGTACGCTGCTCGAAAGATGGGGGACGGTGCAGCAATGAGAATGCAATTCAACTTTACAATATTATTTCGAACTGCAACGTTCAAAACCAAAAAAAAAAATTGTTTGGAATGATTAACAAATTTCAACGCAAATATCCTCTTCTCGTCAAAATTGCAACAATAAATTAATGTTGTGTTTCTATATCACAAGCAATCGAATTTCCAAGAAAATTTCTATGAAAAACGTTCAACAATTTGCGTGATTTCTATTTATGCATATTTTTGCGTCAAGCCGCTTGCTTGTATTGTAACTAAAAAACACGCTTCGATATCAAACTAAACTAATTATCTATATAACCAGACATTTAGTAGTTTAACGTGTTCCGAATTATTATATATATATATATATATATATATATATATATATATATATATATATATATATATATATATATATATATATATATATATATATATATATATATATATATATATATATATATATATATATATATATATATATATATATATATATATATATATATATATATATATATATATATATATATATATATATATATATATATATATATATATATATATATATATATATATATATATATAATATATATATATACATATATATATATTTTTTTTTTTTTTTTGGAATTCCCAAAATTGATTTCAGAAATCTGCAAAATCCGCCATATCACCGAAAGCAATATGTCAACTTCAATTTTCTTACTAAATCGAATTACCCTTAATAGTTCAGATACACGTTCCACGGCCAAAACGCTTACCAAATATAAAAACCCGGTTTCGATTCGGTTAGCGAAGCGGTTCCAAGTTTTTTGGGAATTCCAAAACTCTGCTGCAGGGATCACCAAAGTCCCCCACATACCCGGAAACAATATGTCAACATAAACTTTTTTACTAAATCGAATTACCGTTTATAGTTCAGATACACGTCCCGCGGCAAAAACGTGCACCGAATAAGAAAATCCGGTTCCAAACCGGTTAGCCAAGTGGTCCTGAATTTTTTTTCGGAATTCCCAAAATCGGCTTCGTGAATCCCCAAAATCCCCCCATTTCCCCCGAAGCAATACGGCAAACTCTAATTTCCGCACTAAGTCAGCAATATAAAAAATATCATTTCAACTTCCATAATTTAATATTCAAGCAATTGCTAATAAAAAAGCAACATCTCCAATTCGATTAGATAAAGCAGTTAATATACCTGCATTATAAGATTTAACATTTTGAAAATAAATTACTAAACAATAAGAAAATAAACCTAATCCATCTCATCCTAATAAAATTCTAATTAAATTTGGTCTAATAATATATAGCTTTATATACCTAATAACCACTTATATGGCATGGATTTCGAGTGTTGCAAACATACAAACAAGCACAGAAGTGAATATTTAGCGATACTTTTTAGTTGTGTCTGTTTTTGATTTAGTGTGCGATATCTCTTATGTTCTTTATTAATAAATGTTGTAGGAAAAATATGTATTAAAAATTCGTTTGAGGTTCATCGAACACTCTGAATGGCAAAAAAAAAAACAATGTTTCTTTTTACATCTTGACCATTTAATTTTGATGTCAGACAAATTGAACGTGAAGTAAAAAAAATACCAGATATACATACATACATATGTATATATATGCATGTTGCGGACAAAAAAGAAACTAAATTGTTACGCATTGTTTTACAAACATGTACGCATTTACATTAATATATATGTACTTGTATGTAGGTGCATGAGAGATATTTTTTTAGTCTTCGACGTACGTTTGTTTTTGTATTTCTTATCGTTATTTATGTAGCCATGATATAAGTTTTTTTTTTACCTAAAACCCGTTTTTTGAAATTTAAGTCATAAAAATCTTTACTAAATTTGGATTTCCTGTTTTTCGTTTGGGTCACAATTGTAAGGACAATGTAATTTGAGAACAGCATGTTTGTAACTGCAACATTTTATATGAGAATTTTACTACGTGAATATAGAAGTATGTAAATACACACCATAGCCCTATTCGCTATCTTGTGCAAATGACTTTGCGTCATTGTATTTGCAAAACAGTGGAGTAAATTTTTTACTTTGCACTAACGAAATATATCCAAATATATTAGTTCTATTCAGAATGTTTTGCATTTGAGGTTGCATATCTCCAGGGCTGGGCAGTATTTGTATTACGTATGTATTTGAAATACGTATTTGAAATACAAATACGTATTTTGTATCTGTATTTCAAATACACGACCTGAAAGTATTTAGTATTTTGTATTTCAAATACATAACTTAATAGTATTTTGTATTTCAAATACATGTGGCTCAAAAATACATTTTTACAAAATACATTTATTTATTATAATAAAATGAAAACAAGTTATTTCACAAAAGCTAAAACCGCTAGAAACTACAACCATTAAAATGTTTATCATTTTGCAATACTGCAATGTAGCTTTCATTTATACAGAGCTAATACATTTTACACTAATCGGGTGATATCAGTAAGAATTTCTATATATTTGCCACCAGCTTTTTATATACAGGGAAATAATTTTTATTATGGAAAACTTTAGGCTGCGAGAACCAGATTAGATCCACTGCAATATAATACTTTGAGGCATTTAAGTTGTATTTTAACAAAATTAATGGAGAGCTTGGAAATAAGATTTAATGAGTTTCTCATGCTGACACCTGGAGCAAATAGAGCCATATCGGTGTCATGTTTTCATCCTAGTTTCAAAATTAGCTGATTGCCAGAAAGCATCTCAGTAAAAGAGAGGCAAAAAATTCAAAATCTTGCAATAGATACCATGGAGAAAAATTGCAAAAAACGTGAAACTCGATGCAGAAGAAAAAGTAGTAGTTGAGGTAAAGATGATGAAAATTTTATTGTTGTTTTGAACAATACAGTGATCAACCTCGTAAATCAAATTTGGAACTTGAATTTATCAGTTTTCTAAATGATAAAAGCAAGGAGCTTGCCATTCTGGAAAACTCTCCAAATATCAAAAATGCATTTATAGAATTTGACAGCAGCCTGTGTTCCTCAGGACCTGTAGAAAGATTATTGTTTATCGGATGACTCATTGAAATATCTAGTTTTTATTAAAGGAAATACTTGTTTTGCCGAATCTCATATTTACTATCTATCAAATGCTAAATATTAGGTTTGTTCCTTTAATTTCTTAGCAAGTTTAGAACAATCATATGAATATACAACTTAGTTTAAGTGTATATGTAAAATAAAATGTGTATCTAAAGCCAGACGGGTGCATTTTTCTGAGACCAAATTACAAAAATATATTTGTATTTTATAGTTGTATTTTGTATTTGAAATACACAACTTGAAAGTATTTTGTATCTTGTATTTAAAATACACTACTGTAAAGTATTTTGTATCTTGTATTTGAAATACACTCATGGAAAGTATTTTGTATCTTGTATTTGAAATACATAATCTGTGTATTTTGCCCAGCCCTGCATATCTCTACAATTGCAAAAGTGACATTTATGAGAGTATTTTGTTAGTGTAAAGTAAAAATATACTCCACTATTTTGCAAATGCAATGATGCAAGGCCATTTGCACAAGATTGTGAATAGGGCTATTATATTTGCATCGCAGAAATATGCAATCTGAAATGCACTAGATTGGGAATAGGGCTAATGTAAACAATTTTAGCATATCCTATCAAGGCAGCTTCAAACAGGTAGTGGCAGAATTACAATAAATACAACACCAAAAAACATCACATGTAGTTTGTTGGTAGAATTTATGAAAACTTGTCAATATTTTTTTTGCTTTTGTTTAAAAAAGCTAGGAAGTCTATGTTTTTTTAACAAATTTACGCAAATAATCCGAAAGACAGCTGTGCTTATACCCCCTCCCTATTAAATCCTTTGATTTTCACAGCTATGAGCTTGTATATATCATTAAAGAAAATACAACACCCCAATTTTATTTCATACAAAAAAATCTATACCAAGTACAGAGAAACAAACGGACTAAAGTTACATATTTTTACGAATTTAACCATTGAATGGCCCAACGAATTGCAGAGAGAAATCGTTCTCTAATCGGACACCAAAAAAATTTTTTTAAATAAAAAATTGCAGAACAAATTACTTGTGGCTTTTTCTTTGTAAAGGCTGGTCCAACCGTAAAGCGCGATGTTAATTGTGAGGAGAGTTGCCAAGTGTAGAGATTTTCCCCTTTTTGTACAGATTTATTTGTTTATTTCCACATGTAGCGAAAAAAGGACCGATTTTGTATGATTAAGCTCATTGTAGGGGATTTTTAAATTATCACGAATGTTGTTATTATACTCGTACTATTATAATTTTTCCGACTATGAGGAAAAATCGTTGCCCAAATTGGATATCGGTGCCTTTCCATCCTATTTATATACAACGATAAATATTTTAACAATAAGTATTTCTCAATTACGCCAATTTAAGCAAAATCGTTTTAAAGCTGATGGAAGGGTTTTTTTTATAACTACCAATAAGAAGAAAAAAAAACTAAACCATGAAGTTTGAAATTCCATATGCTTTCTAAGATCTCATTTACAAACTTTTTAATTAAAAAAAAAGTTAAAAAACTTTAATCACAAAGATCTCCTAAGTAAGCATATTAAATGATTGAATATATCGTTGGTCTCAGTAGAAAGGCTCTAACTCGCATTTTTCCTGAATTTAAGTTTGTTAATGACTTTAACAAATTTCACGTAAATACACCCCGTCTCTGAGATTTAATGGAATAAAAACCGGCTTTTACACTTAAGCCGCATATTGTGAAAATAGTTTCTGCTGGGTTTTTTTCAAACTCCTGCAAATTTGCATTTATGTTAATATGCTGTTCATACATAAACTTTGGATTAAAATTTTGCAATTAACGCCTTAATTGATTTTAATTACCCATACAAAATTTTAATTAACATAATTGCCAATTAACAGCTAGTTGTTCTAATATTTAGTGAAATTAATTACAACCCTGTGGCAACCGTGTTTAGTTAGAACAATAATACCCAACGAACACACTTTGTTCAAATTTGACAACTCAAATGTAAACAAATGCAAACAAAAGATGGCGAGTCAACAAGAAGAAATATTCACAATCAAAATGTAAACAACTCAAACGTTAATTACATTAGCAATATTAATTAACTGATAATTGAATTAATTAAAAAGTGTGTGTATGAACAGCATATAAATTTGCTATACTCTTACATATTGCATCGAAAAGCGCATATACCAGTTAGAATTAGCATCTAGACCAAGTCAATTAAAAGAATTTATTTATATAGCTTAACACATGCATACATATTTAATCATATGAATCGTTTAAGTTATATTTTGTACACTAATTTAAATAATTTACTTTTTAGTATAAATTTTTTCCTGTTTAAATTTACAATAAACATAAAAATCGTACTAAAATAATTTATTTGCGCAAAATTTACATGAAAAATTGCGTAGGGAAAAATGTAGGGAAATATTTTTTTGATTGTAGGGCAAAATAACGATTTTTAGGTGCTGTGGTGGGAATTTCACAAAAAACTCCTGGCAACACTGATTGTGAGTCACACATTAACAAGGTGAATTCATACCAGGTACATGCAAGAGCAATACATACAATCAAGGCGAATTCATAACAGGTATATGCAAGAGCAATAAATACAACACTACAAAAAATAAATCTTTTTCAAACATCAAGGGAAAAATATAAACACAAAAAGGAATTCAAAAAAAAAAATATAATAAAAAAAATTTACAAGAAAAGATAAAATAAAATTATTTCGTGAAACTTTTAACTATTTCGTGAAAATTAAAGTCTCGGATCATAAAGCTCGAAAAGGTGAAAAAGGCCAGCCAGATTGCGGACGATTCTGAATGATAGTTGCAATACAAAACTAAAAAATTGTTTCAAACAAATTTTGTTTTTTTCAAATTTCTTTCAAAAAAATTTACAACAAAAGAAAAACTTAATTATTTCGTGAAAGGTTTAATTATTTTGTGAAACTTAAAGTCTCAGATGATAGAGCTTGAAAAGGTGAAAATGGCCAGCCAGATTGGGGAGAATTCTGGATGATACCTGGCGCTCAAGATACAATGATGATTTAAAAAATTGTTTTAAAAAATTTGTTTTTTCAAATTTGTTTTAATTATTCCATTGACATCTGAAAAAGATTAAAATTAAAAAAAAGTTATCAGCTGCGCTGTCAATTTCACCTGTTATGAATTCGCCTTGCATACAATACTACAAAAAATAAATCTTTTTCAAATGTCAAGGTTAAATTATAAACACAAAAATTAATTTAAAAAAAATATAAAGAAAAGAAATGTACAAGAAAAGAAAAACTTTTAATTATTTCGTGAAAGTTTTAATTATTTCGTGAAAATTAAAATCTCAGATCATAGAGCTTGGAAAGTTGAAAATGGCCGCCAGATTGGGGAGGATTCTGGATGATATCTCGCTCTCAAGATACAATACAAAATTGAAAAAATTGTTTTAATTTTTTTTTTCCAATAAAAAAAAATTTGAAATAAAAGAAAAACTTAATTATTTCGTAAAACCTTTAATTATTTCGTGAAAATTAAAGTCTCAAATCATAGAGCTTGGCATGGTAAGTATGGCCAGCCAGATAATAAAGTTTACAATAAAGTTATTTACCACATTAGTATGGTTACTTAATGAAGGTATATGAGAAAAGTATGATTGGCTGGTAAAATTATATGGTTAAGTATGACAATTACTTGGTGATAAATAACAATTTTATACCCAAATATAGCATGGTTACTTATAATATGTTTTTTTTTTACAATACTATGCTATGTTTTGACGTTTTAAATATAACAATATACTGTTATTGGGTATAACCATATACTTCAACAATAGTATGTTGCCCTTAGAATATTGTCGTATCAACCATATATTTTTTCTACGTGTATTTAGCATACAAAACAAAATATTACAAACAAAAATCTAAACAAGTCGTAAAGCAGCTCTGGGCTGAAGAACAGCTCTCGCGTCATCGTAATTATTTCTTAAGTGCGGTCAGGCTTGTGTTTGTTGTTCGGTCTTCGAGAGTTTTGCGTATCACTCGCACTGGTTAACGGTTTGCCTCAACTAACTATATTGGTTTACAGTTTTTTAGAGGTTATTCATTGTTAACCAACGTGAAAACTTAACGTGGAAACTTCCTTTGTGAAGGCATAGGTCGTTGTTGTTAGTCACAGCGACGCTATAAAAGTACTGTTAATACCATCTTGGGCATTATGGTCTTTGTCACCCCGCCCATGCTGTGCATCCTATACTTTGCAAATTTACTTTGCAACTGTATAGTTACTAAATAAATAAATCTAAACAATGCACATGCAATTCTTTTCATCAGTTTTTGCAAAATGTTTTGATTATTTAAGTACTTAATTATATTTTGACGCGAAAAACAACAACAAACACATCGTAAACAAATTTTAGTGTGAGAAAAATTCTTACTGAAAATATTCAAGGGAATTTTTTACATTCAAAACAAAAATGATCTAGATAAAGAAAAAAAAACCTGATGCCGGTTCAAAACAAATATTTAAAAATATTTCAAGTTTTTATTCAATTTAAAGAATATTCAAATAAATAAAAGTGATTTCAATGTTGAGAATATATCTGGTGTTAAAATGGTAATAGCTGATGCTTTGTCAGCATTTTGCTCAGCAAAAATAAAGTTTCTATTCTCTAGCAGCATCTATTTTCTAGCAGCATTTTAAGGATGTCGAACCTGTTCGTTCGTTTATGAGACGTGTTTATTACAAATGATACAGCTATTGATACAGCTGAATTACCGCCATATAATGTTAGTCCACGTGTGCCTTTGAGACTTAATTATCAACACGTGGAAAATGTTATCAGTAACACAAACGTCAGGAAAAAATATGTTAATTTTTTATTTGGTATGAATGTGCTTATGTATTTATGTGTGTATTTAAGACTTAGTGATAATTTTTAAAATGTGCGCCATTGTGAATAAGTGAAAAAGTCATGGCGTGGAATGTTATGCCCAACCCCTTATTATTATTGTAGGTTTATGAAGCTATAAACCTTCTTATGCTTTATTTATGTTAGTAAATTTTTCAATAGTACTACAAAGTTATCATAAATGGATTATATTTTTAGTCGTGATAGCAATTAGGTATAAATTTGACATGCTAATGAATGTGTCTAAATTCATAGCAAAGCTTGTTGCCGAGCAATTCATAATTTGTCCTTAATATATATAATAAACGTTTATGTTTAGCGAAGACATAACAATAACAAAAATGTACATCTGAAAAAGCTATAAACAAAGCACTTAAGTGTTAAAATAAAAACATAAATTAATGTTAAAAACAAGCCTGAAAATCACCTTTTTTCATTCGTTTATAATCAGTCGTAGTAAAGAATGTTTTTTTTTTATATATATAATATAATCTACACCGATAAAAAAATAAATGTTATTTTAAATTTTTTTTCAAACAGTATTTATTTATTCACCAATAAACTACCTTATCCCCTTCAAAGTAACCCCCTTAGATATAATACACTTAAGCCAGCGTCTTTTTCAATCCTAAAAACACTTCTGAAACGCGCTTTTTGGTATCGCCAATAGCTCCTGTTTCGATTTTTCTTTTATTTTTTCAATCGTAGCAAAACGCTTTGCTTTCATCGGTGTCTTCAGTTTTGGGAAGAGGGAAAAGTCAGTGAGGGCCAAGTCCGGTGAATGCGGCAGTTGAGGTATGATAACGGTTTTGTTTTTGGCCAAAAACTCACGCACAAGCATCGATGTGTGAATTGGTGCGTTATCATGGTGCAAAATCCAGGATTGTTTTTCCACAATTCTGTGCGTTTCTGGCGAATTGCTTCGCGCAAACGGCGCATAACTTCAAGGTAGTATTTCTTATTGACTGTACGAGCTTTTAGCAAGAGTTAATGATGCACCATGCCATTGCAGTCGAAGAACACAGTGAACAAAACCTTGTCATTTAACCGAAGGCAACGTTCCAACTAGCTTGCCACCCGTGCTTTATAATAAAGTATTGTACGTTATTTCGGTTAAGCCCAGTTCAAACTATTATACTGTGTATTAATACTTGTCAAAAACTCAAATAATACGTGCAAGTCTGGGGTCTAATCACCGCATACGATATCGAATTAACTATCGTATCGAATAACATTACGATACATCTAAATTATGGCAACCGATGCATATTGGATCGTAATTTAAACAAAATGCAATAGATTGAAGACCATACGTTCCCTAAAAGTAGGAATACAAAAAATAAATCCTTTAACTTTTTTATATTATTGCAATACAGTTTATTCGATATCGTATGCCGTGATACTAAAATGAAAAATTTCGATAATTTTGCTCGATATCGTATGCGGTGATTTGGCCCCTGATAGTCTGATCCGTCATACATACGAAAAATAATACGATAAAAATTTGACATCCCATAAGACTTTTTTCTTTTTTGAAACTTCAAAACGATAATACTTTTCATTGGATCAGGGTTGTGTCTTTTAGGAAACCAGCTGTATAAAGATTTACTAGCCGACTATTTATTAGCCGATGGCGTGCCGTCACCGATAGTACTTTTTGTCGTTATAAGAAAGCTCGAAATTTGGGATTTAGCTGTCGTATATAAATGTATTTTGCTCATGCTATATGTAGAACATAAAATATGAGGTATTTTTAAATTTGGATCTGTTTTACATAATTATTATATTAGCTGCTAAAAATTTTCAAACGCCGGCACGTCTACCGCCTACGACGAAGAGCTCACCTGCCACCGTATAAAGTTTTACGTTGGCACATCTCTCTGCTGAATAAATAAAAAAATATGAACAGCTGTTTTCTTTTCTACTAAAATTTTTTGGTTTATAACAAGTGTGATGGTGTGAATGCAAAATCTAATTTACGTTAGACTTTTAGATTGTCGCAAGAAATGTGTTTAGACTTTTATCTCACAAAATCGAATGAAACTATTTATACTTGTATAATAGTCTGATCGGGCTTTTAATTCTACTTTATATTTTATGAGAACAATAAAGTACTCGAAAATACTTTATTTCACACGATTTGAATTATACAGAAATCAAAATAGATTCCTGTTATTTTTTTTTTTTTTTATCTCGGACCAGTACTCAGAGGATGACCTATACATATGCCGTGCATTGTATTGCAACTAGGAGAGAGGAAGTAGTGTTTGCAGAGGTTTAACTTTAACAATAACAACACGAAAGACTTATACAAACTCTCATAACGATTTTTCGTAGTAGATAATCTGGCAACTCTAATTGTTTACTTTTTTATTTCTTTTACTTATTGCAATGAGAAATTATTTATAAGTTTTATATATTTATTACAAAATGAGTGGAGCCATGGACAAGGACAACTTAGTTAAACGAAATACTCCTACAAAAGAGCATCTTACAAACGGCTTTTTAAGCCGTCTACGATTGTAAGTTAGATAAGACATCGTTTGGTGTTATTTGAATGCGGGATGGGCGACGGCTACTAAGCGGCGATTACGAATTGGCTTGGATCGCTGATTGTCAGCTGTCGATTTGCAATTAACTTGTGCATAAGCAGAGCAAATATAAACTATAGGTTTTAAGTAGTAGCAAGTGCATTGCTGTGTATTTTGTTAGTGTACAATAAAAATATGCTAAGCCGTTTTACAAATGCAATGATGCAATACCATTTGCACGACACTGTGAATAGAGCTATTAATTTTATTTGCAGTTTGCTATTGCAAATAATATTTATTATTATTATTTGTTTGTTTTTTATTGGTACTCCTTTACAGTGGCTTATTAAAAACGACCCCGGTTGCAGTTCTCTGGTTTGTGCTGTCTCGAATGTGTCCCCCCGTGGACCAGGATTTGCCTTGGCGTATGCCCAGGGCACCCTCTTTTCTGGAATGAGATTGGAAGGAGTCCCTCGTTTGTTAAAGGAAATAAAACTCGTAGAAAGCCGTATGACTTATGTTGTGTTGGCTTCCGAAACCCTTACCAAGGGTATAAATTGCCGTGGTCCCGGCTGGTTCTGCTTACAGATCAACTCCGGCTGATTATGGTTGAAGTACCTACTTTAGCTGCAAGGTTCTGGCAGTGGTTTAAGCCCAAAACGCAGGAAGGGGAAGTTAGTATCCCTGATAATTGTTTAGTGCGTGGCTTTTTTCGGGGACTAACAACCTCTCGAGGATCTGTTGTCTTTACAACAGATGTCTGTACTGTAAGGAATCGGTGGTGATGGTTGACGGGTGAGTTGGTTTAAGGGCTGATGCTCATAGTGGGTTTCGGCCTACCAACTCATTAAGCCTTATCTTCCATTGATTGCCGGGAAATTGCCTACAGGAGGGATTAGAAAGCCCAAACTCCTCCACAAGAAATTTTGGCTACAATGGCAAAAATTGCTACCTGTGTGAGCCAGTCAAGCACACGGGGCCGCTGGTGAATCGTGAATAATTCACTTCGTTGGTTTGGTCCGTCATCAGATTTGGCCATAAAGGGTGATGCTGATGTAAATCAATTTCACACTTGTCTCGAATGTGTTTGGCTTCAAAACAAAAGTCACTCATTTTCTATGTAATCACACTTTAGGTGCTTTCAGACTCTAAATTATTCTGACACCTTATTACTGTTTATTATTTCTATTTAGTGAGTTTTGTTAAACAATAATAGCGGAAATCACTCTTGGTTGCATATTTTTTTTTTTTTTTTATATTGGACCAGTACTCAAGGGATGACCCCTACATATGCAGTGCATTGTACCAGAACTAGGAAAATAGGTTGTGAGGAGGGGGAAAGCGGGAGTAGTGTTTGTGAACATTTGACTTGAACTTTCCAACGTTATAACAGACAGGAAACACTTCTGCAGGCAACTTGTTCCACAGACGAAGCGTGCGGCTGAAAAACGAATTCTCTCTGTAATGCGTAGTACGATTCCCCGGGCAATCAACCACAAATGGATGAGCTCTAGACGATGAACGCGTGCTACGTAAAAATGTGCGAGTTTCGGGAACAAGATCCCTAATCTCGTCAGAGCAAAATCCATTGTAGTAACGATAGAACAGAGTGTAATGCCAATAGAATAAAACAAAATTATAAATATTTTGATTCAAAATGCTGTTGATTGAAATGAATTTGTAGAATTTACTATTCATAAGTAAATCATAAGTATTTCTACACCGGAGACTTATAATTTGTTTGCACAGATTCAAGTTAAGGTGAACTGGTGGAGAACATTTTAGATGATAGATACTGTTTACGATATAAGCCATACCGTCGTGGCTTTTAGAATTTGGTTCTTAAATCGAAGACATGATCCTTGAACATACCTACTCAGTTATATAACAACAGACTTTTGCAAATGTTTTGTGTAAATCGTGTATTTACAATTAAATTTAGTGTATTTACAAGTTTTGATTGTAAAAATAATCGACAAACACAGTTGTTTTATTATTGAGAACATTTGCAAGTACGAATCTGCAATGGCTTTCGGTTATGCACATTTGTATTTCATATATTTTGTTGTTGTAGCCTTGCAGACTGTAGCACGAATGCTACGTTAGTAATATCTGTAAGATGTTCAAGGGTAGTTTGCAACGAAGAGTGATTTCCGCTAATGTTAATGGCACAACTTTAACGCTCTTATTTAAGTTACTTACTACAGCGTAAAATCAAAGAATTAAATTACGTTGCACTTTACGTCCCAATTTGGGTTGTGCTGTAAGGCAGTAAATTGCGCGCATTGTAAGGCTTGGAGTCGTTGCCTTTGTAGCATACAAAATCGACTTTTATACCAACATTTCTTGTTCTATCTTTCACATATTTTTTCAAAGTTTTAAAGAAAAAATTCACATCCATTAAATTTATTAAATATATTTTGTCAACCCCAGTTACCAACATACATCTTCATATCAGTAGACAATGACAACAGAGCATCTGTATACGACTTTTTACATGCCTAATCAATTTTATACTAAAATACAATTTCATTTTTGTAATTTAAAATAATGAAAATTGTTCTCACATTTGCCATAACTTTTTTAATTATTCTCCATTGGTGGCACAACAATTTTGCTTTATATAAGTATGTGTAAACAAATGCTTGAAACTACATACTAATAATAACTTAGATTAAATAGGCTGCCAGCTATTGAAGAGCCAGTTCACTTGCGTACAACTCGTTGAAAGTCTAACAAAAAATTGTATACTAATGACTTACTAAATAATTGAAAACTCTAAGAAAAAATAAAACATTCTTTAAAAATTCTGCACATATCAACAAAATTCCACCACCCCATTGTTTAAACGAACAAATCAAGTTGGGTTTAGCTTCGGGTGATACGAACTAAATCAACCGATATTATATCCACACTGACAAAAGCCCAGACATCACTAAAATCAATTCAGTCACGTAGGCCAAAATTCACCTTTGTTCTTCTCTCTTCTGATATTTATCAACGTACAAGTAATATAAACTTTTAAAAAAAAACATACTCATGCTCAGTGGATGTAATAAACAAAAAACAACAAACGTAAGCAATCGTTTTACTTTTTTTTTTCATTGTAGCAGACGTTCGAGTTTTTGTTTGCAATTTAATCCAAGCAAAGCTTACAATTTCAAACGCAAGCAAAGAAAAGCCGGCGCTCCATTTGGGAAAGCAATTAAACATAGAGTTCGGAAGAGTTTGATGAGCAAGGTCGCCAGAAATGCAGATATATCTCCATTTGGCAGATTTTTCCTCTCTAAAAACACTATATGAAGATTTGAAGATGTTTGGCCTATTTAGTATATAATTTGGCAGATTTTTAAAATTTTTAATAATAAAGTAACTTTTTGCACTTTTTCCCTTATATTTCTACTAGAACGAAGTTATATCGAAAATATTAATCGTTCATGTTATAAAGTAGACAAAATGGAATAACATCTTGCACATGTTTTTGAATGTTATAAAAGAAAATTAAGCGAAATTTTGAAAAAATTATAAAAGTTGAAAGCTACATACAATTGATTGTTTTTGCACTCGAAGTTTAAAAAGTAACTTTAACTTAGAAAGTAATATGAGCTTACTCGTATTTATACGATAATTTAAAGTCTTTTTTATAATACTTTTTTAAAATTGTTACCAAAATCATGTTACATTTTTACAACGATTTTTAAATCATGTCTTTAATTTTTGACAATTACACCCTTTTGCTAGTATCGATGTCAGTACAACAAGAAATGCCGTTTAGACATCTAAAATATTTATTTAACTATACTCGTACAGTTGCAATTAAATTTGTAAAGTATGGGGGGAGTAACGAAGACCTTATGCCCACGATATTAATAACAGTAATTTGCAGCGGCGCTGTGACTAACTATAGCGACTTATGCCTTCACATAAGAAATTACCGCGTTGTTAACAAAGGAATACCTCAAAAAACTGTAAACTAATACACTAGGTTGAGGCTAACAGTTAACCAGTGAGAGCGAGACACAAATCTCTTGAAGGCCAAACAACAACGACAAGCCTAACCGCACTTAACGTAGTGTTTACACGTGCAGGAGCAAATTCAAACTTTTTTACTAACACACGCACTACCTCTACACTTGCAACCAACTTTCACCTGAACTGACAAGCAATTTCTGTAGGCAGTGATGCACTTACTGAAAGTCAAATGACAACTGAAATAACAGTGTTGCCTTACAACAAGTTTTGCGGAGATTAACTGATTTTAATATAATGTTTTTGTTATATTTGTATTTTCCAAAACATATTTTTAAAATAATTCACATTTTTTTTATTGAAAATATATAAGTAAATTAAGCAGTCTTTGCCGTTTTGAGTGAAAAAAAGTTAAAATTATTCTATTTCATTTATTTATTTTATTCCTACTATTCATTTCCCCGAAAAATAAAACTATGGTTTTCTGTGTTAATGCTGTTTTAGGAGCTGTTGTCTCTCCACTGACATTTTTAAACTGAACTTCCATGTTATTCTTTAAATACTAATGCATCTTGCAAGAAAGTAGAGTATTTTTTCGACATTTTCGTTGATAATTCGTACAGAGGACTTTCATGCAAGTTCTTGTACGTGTAAACGCAGTGTAAGAAATAATTACGATAACGCGAGAACTGTTCTCCAGCCCAGGGCTGTATCTAAAATAAAGCCATTTAATTCTAACATAATGTTCAAATTCTAACGGAGTTTATTAAATAAATAATGATTTTACCACATTCATCAGCAAATGTGCAGATAATCTTCAGCTAGGTAAGTGTTAACGACACAGAATTCCGAATATACTCGTACATCGGTATACGTGTTTAGGCATTAAATAATTTTAACAACTTTCCTATATGTTTGTTTTCTCATTAAGTCTATTTGCATTTTATTATTCTGAAATGCATAATTTCTTTCAATATGTTGTTAGTATTTTTAAAACTATTCATAAAAAGGTATATTAATAAGAGTTTGAAGATTTGGAAAATAAAGTGCAGATTTTGCAGATTTTTTCATGAGAAATTCTTGAGTTTTGAAGATTTTACCTCTTTAAATTCTGGTAACCCTGTTGATGAGTCTTGTGCACGGTTGCCAATTTAGCACCTTTCACGCAAGATTTAGCGCTTTAAATACCTAAACGTCCGCATTTTTGCGCATACAGAAGGGCACTTTTAAACTGTATTCTATGAAACAATGTTAAAATTACTAATTGTGAAAAAGTTGTTTGGTTTTGAAAATGCAGTTGACGATATTTAAAACCGTTTTTGTATTTATGGGAAAATAGATATAAAACTCATTTGAAGTATGTACAAAGCAGAGATGTGCGGCAAGACGTTACAGTCGCGAGTGCACTTACTTTTTACTATGCCATTTTAACACTCGAGTGCTAAAACCACTCTCTCACACAGATGCGTTGTTTTTCCCCACTCGTCGAAAATGAGCACTCTATACTTGCATATTTTTTGAGTAGAGTTTATTATGTAAGAGCAGAGAAAAGAGTAACTACAATAACGCAGCCAGTCAGAGCAAAAGTGTGTGTTTTTTCTGTTTTGACACTCGATACATGTTTGTATTGCAATTAAACGAGGGTGTTGCTTCGACTAACTTGTAACAACATACATGCAGCGTAAATGTTTAGTGTATTTTTTGTATATGATTCTTAATAGCGACGGCTGCTAGATGTAAATGACTTATCACGATTTTGGCGGTTGTATACTTAATAATTGTTTCATTATTTACGCAATTTTTAAATGTGCTGCATTTTTGAACCATATTAGGCATAAACTCTTTAATATATATTTTTTTTTTTTTTCAACTCAATTATTTATTGTATCTTCTAAAAGAACTAACAATAAGTATGCAAATCTTAAAACTAAAAATTAATTTATTAATATAGAAGAAAATTCATTAATATTGAAAAATTTTATTTATTTAGGTCCAGCCAATGCTAGACGAAAAGTTGCTTCTTGCGTGTATTTTATTGGTAAATCACCTTTCCAACGCTTTGATGGTTGCAAGGGTGTCCATCCTTCTCAGTCGAGTGTGGCCGCCAAAATTAAGGATGCTACGTGCGAGAGGATTCGGGTGAGACTCAAGTCTGTTAATGTACCTTATCGCGTATTTTGAAAATTCATCTTTCACTAAGGGTACATCCAGATCTTTGTGAATTCGAGAGTTTTTAACATACCATGGAGCTGCAGTAATTGTACGGATAATTTTATTCTCAATGTTGGATGCAGAGGCGGTACCCCACAATTGAATTCCATAGCTCTATATTGGTTTTAGGATTGCGTTATACAACAAAAGTTTGCAATCTAACTTCAGGGTAGAATTTCTGCCGATAAGCCAATTTAGTTGCACCGCTTTTAATTTCATCTGAGTGACTTTAGCGTCAATGTGAGACTTCCACGTAAGCCTACGCTCGAGATGAATACCAAGGTATTTGATTTCACTGTGTTGCTGGTTGTTGGTTTTAATAGCCGGGTACATTTTTGTTCATTTACTTTGATTTTGCAAAGTTTTAGCCATTTCTCCAATATAAGAACATGTTCGTGCAAATTTCGTGAAGCTAATTTATAGTCTTCGTGGACACTGATGAATGCTGTATCATCTGCAAAAGTTGAGGTATAAATTTTACAGCTCGTTGGCATGTCTGAAGCATAAATCAAATATAAAGTTAGACCGAATATGCTACCCTGGGGAACTGCAGCTTCGAATGGCTGAGCCGAGCTTTTGAAATCACCTTCCTTAACGACGAATTTTCGATCATATAAGTAGCTCTCTAACAGCTTGTGAGTGTTTGCAGGCAAATTTACGTGCTGTTCATAGAATACAGACGAGCAACTCGTCTAGAAAATTTTTATGAATGTCACTGAATTTTTGAGTTAAATGAACAGCACACTAATCTTACTTTATGAGTTAAGCCTCCGTGTCCCACTTTGTCAAAAGCTTTGGAAACGTCAATGAATAGAGCTGAGCAATATTTTTTATCTTCGAACGCATTTTTGATAACATTCACCAGCCTGTGTGTTTGTTCTATGGTGCTATGCTTAGCCCTAAAACCGAATTGATGGTTAGGAATACCTCCTACTTCATTCAAGTTGGGGTCAACTTCGTCATTAGCAATTTCTCGAACAGTTTTAAAATTGTTGGCAATAAACTTATAACTCTTGAATATGGAAATATAAGTCTTTAATATGGAAATTAAATAGTAATGATATTTAAACATTTATGCGTTTATTTCATTTATACAGTAACACTTTTATTCTTAACCTTTTCTTCAATTCGTTATCTATGTCAAATTTAGCTGCATCAAATTTCTCATTTAACGCCATGGTGTTCAGTGTCCAGCACTACTTTATTTATTTTATTAAGCATTATAAATTCCCATAAAATCGTTTTTGCTACCATGTACATACTTCCATATGTGTGTGTGTGTGTGTGTGTGTGTGTGTACATTTGCTTTGCTTAAGGTACAAATACTTGCACACATATTTGTGCAGTGTCATGATCACTTGTAGGCACGCTTTCAAAATTTTTTACCACTTATTTTTTTATACATACATTACACATACATACACACATTTATGTATATACCTATATGTATACTTACATACCTATTATATTTTTGCGATTTTTGTTAACCGGACTTGGGGATTCTCCTTAATGAATCATTTGCTGCTTTTTTTAGTGGCAATTTTAAAATGTGGCGGATGGTTTTAAAATTTAAATCATTTAACTGCAGTTATTTTTTTTAAGGTTGCTCTCTACGCGCAAAGAAAACGCATCTTTGAATATTGTTGTAGCAACAATACTATTTGCTCTGTCAGAATGTGTGTTGTTGCCACTAGCAGCATATTATGTTTTTGAATATAGTTTCATCCTCTGGAAATATGCCAGTGTTCGGATTTCCACATTTCTATTATTATATTTCTATCATTTTAAAACATGGTTAAATGCAATAGTAATGCTTACGTGATGTTCATAGAACACAGACGTGTTCGTGAGTGATTTCTATATATTATTTTTTACACAAGTACTCGTCTGTGTTCTATGAACAGCACATTAAAAAATAATTTGAACGCAATAATAGCTTTTGTTATGTACAATAATACACTTTTTTTATGCAATATATGTATTTACAACACATATTTTTCATTCTCATATTTTTATTTCATTCATATTTTTATTTTATTTTTTCAATTTTAAAACAATCAGTTTATTTGTGTGTTTTAAGCTTTAAACACATAGACCACAGCAGACTTCACAACTTCACGACAGCATATGTTGCAACCGGCAATTGTAGTTGTGTAGGCGATTACTGAAATATTTTGAACACGGCAGCAACATAAATTCATTTGAATAAAAGTATACTTCAGTGTGTATACAGTATAGTTCAGTGTGGTAGAATTTTTAGGCTTAACATTTAAAAAGAGCAACTTAATTAAAAACAGTTTTTGTTTGCTACACTTTATTCAGGTTAGGCGGGTCTTAAAAGTTTAAAATATAATCGGATATATCTTCTGATCTATAATGAGAAAAATTTTAAAGAATTGAAAAGTTATATCTAATTTTTCAAAATGTGAATAATTCGACTCGAGAAAGAAAAATTTATATAAATTATACAATTTTTCCTCAAAGATATGTAATTAAAACTACTCAAATGAAGTAACTGGTATATATCTAAAGGGACAAATAAACTATGCAAGAATTTCGGCAGACATAAACGATACAAATACAAACACAAATTAATAATTTTTTTTTGTTTTTAATGAGAGTACACGGCGATTATGTTGCGGGAAATTACTCGCCATATGAAGTATACAATACATAAGTTATTTTATAATTTGTTTTAGTCACTATATCTTAGGATTCTGTTTCTCTAATCTTTGTATTTTTTTTTTTAACTTCTACAAAGAAGGTAAACTTTTATACGATACTAAAAATTCTAACAAGAAAACTTTTTCATGATTCATTTTGTTTGCTTCTTCTTCCGCTACTTCATTCTGCAAAAAATTCTTTGAAACGTAAAATGTTGCGTTAGACAACACAAATATTCAAGATGTTTGCACAAAAACCGTGCAAACATGCAAATATTTGTGCAAACAAACAAACACGCCTTTTAACAGCGCTAAATGTTGGTACAAACGTACAAACGCTTTTGCATTTGGCTCTTAACTAGTTCTTTTATAAAATTAGGTATACTTTTTTTAAAGATAAGTATATATGCACATATTTAACAGTAGAATATTCAAACTTGTGAATTTATTTAAAACGGTATTTAAATTTTGTTCTTTTATTACGTTATATTAGAAAATAAAATGTTTCTAAGAACAACATTTTTTTTATTACATGTTTTTTTATACACTGGTTACACTGTTTTTATTTTGTAGTCAACAAAAAAAAAATTTAATTCGAGAGCGGAAAAAAAATCAGCATGGACAACAACCTGCAGTCGTGTCGTCTTGCTGTTGTCTAAATAAACGTTCGTATTTAAATGCATGTATTTTATGTTTGACATATTGAAGTCGGTTGTTTGCTGGCTTCAATGTGTTTAATGCTTTAAGTATTAAACACATAGACTACAGCAGACTTTACAACTTCAGGACAGTAAATGCTGCAACCGGCAATTGTAGTTGTGTAGACGACTACTGAAATATTTTGAACACGTCAGCAACATAAATTCATTTGAATGAAAGTATACTTCAGTGTTTCCACGTTAGAATTTTTAGCTTTACGAAATTCCATTGTTTGACAGAACGAGTTCTGTTTATTATATCAATCCTTAACATCTAAAAAGAGCAACTTAATTAAAAAGCTTTTGTTTCCCTGCAGAAATCGAGACTACTCCTTACATGCGTGTAAAAAGTACTCTACAAGAGACCAGGACTAGTCCAAAAGTAATCCAAATATATGCGAAAAACATACTCCATTTTACATTACAATGTCCTAGGAGAGGACCATGTAATCCAAAAAAACAGTACATCAAACTAATCCAAAAACTAGTGCAAGTAACTACTCCACAAATTATTAACACAGGGTTAGTCTTGATATTACTTCATGCCACTACTCCATGGATTACCACAGAAAACTAGTTTGGAAACTATTTTTAAATTACTCTGATGTGAATACTCCATGGAATACCACAAGAGACTACTTTGAAAACTATAATTTTGTAAAATTTTTTAGAGCAATTTTGGAATGTTTTTGCAAAAAAAAAAATCAACTGAAATATAATCAGAAAATTTTTTGTATACTTTTTTTTCTTCATTTGCTAAAACAAAAACATAACATAAAGATATAAATAAATAGTTGCGAACATAACAATTGTATTAATAGAATGTACCTGGACTTACGAAATTCAACTTTAGGGACCTACTAGTAACTCAAACCTTGAAATTCTTCAAAGATTCCAGTCAAAAATATTAAGAACAATAACTAGGGTTCCATGGTTTGTGAATAATAAAAATATTCATCGTGATCTTAACATACCCATGGTTAAAGATGAAATTAACAAATCTTGTGATAGATATTTATTTATTAATAATAATAAAAAAATCATTCGGCTTGCCAGAAAACACACTAAACAGAACATGGCGTAACAGTATTACTATAGTTGTTTTTTCTTTTTTAATGTGTTGCGAGTATTGTAAAATATATTTTTTTAGTTATCATGGCCCATGTTTGCATTACATCGGACTATATTGTAACTACTCCTTTTTATTTAAAACGGATCATGTACTCCAATAATTTCTGCAGGGTTGCTACACTTAATTCAGGTTACGATTATATTTTAAACTTAAAAGTTTAAAATATAATTTTTTTTTATACACTGTTCACACTGTTTTTATTTTGTAGTCAACAAAAATAGAAATTAGTTTAATTCGAGCGCGGCAAAAAAATTAGCACGGACAACAACCTGCAGTCGTGTCGTCTTGCTGTTGTCTAAATAAACGTTCGTATTTAAATGCATGTATTTTATATTTGACATATTGAAGTCGGATGTTTGCTTGCTTCAATGTGTTTAATGCTTTAATTTTAACAATATTAAAAATAATGAAGATGATATAGATATTTATTATAACAACAAATTTGGACAAATTTGTAATCCATTTTTCAAAATATTAATTCGACTAAATATACTGAATAAATTACAAAAGTGTTATTTTAATTAAAGATGTTATGAGTGTTTTTATATTTATGGCTATTTGTTATATAATCATATTTGTTATATAATCATATTTGTTATATAATCATATTATATATAGCAACGTTCAACACTAGTACGTGACAATAGCATTTACAATCACTCTTATTATGAATAATGTTTCCCCTAAACATTTTTCCCATTTCCCAAATGTGCGATCGTGAATAATTTGTGTGTTTCTAATTTATGGATATTTGTTATATAATCATATTATATAGTGACCTTCAACAGTACGTGACAATAGAATTCTACAATCACTCGTATTATGAATAATTTTTCCCCTAAACTTTTTTCCCATTTCCCAAATGTGCGATCGTGAATAATTTGTGTGTTTTTATATTTATGGCTATTTGTTATATAATCATATTATATAGTGACCTTCAACACTAGTACGTGACAGTATAATTTACAATCACTCTTATTATGAATAATTTTTCCCCTAAACATTTTTCCTATTTCTCAAATGTGCGATCATGAATAATTTGTGTGTTTTTATATTTATGGCTATTTGTTATATAATCATATTATATATAGCGACGTTCAACACTAGTACGTGACAATAGAATTTTACAATCACTCGTATTATGAATAATTTTTCCCCTAAACTTTCTTCCCATTTCCTAAATGTGCGATCATGAAGAATTTTTCCCTTAAAATGTGTTTCCATTTTCTGATATGTAATTTAGCGGTGAATGACATGCACCAAAAACAAATGCTTCCATTCAAAATTTCGCCTTATCGTGAATGGATTTTTCAAAGACATTTTTCCCATTTTTTTGTGTCAATTTATTCATTATATTCGTAAAGCAGCTCTGGGCTGAAGAACAGCTCTCGCGTCATCGTAATTATTTCTTAAGTGCGGTCAGGCTTGTATTTGTTGTTCGGTCTTCGAGAGTTTTGCGTCTCACTCGCACTGGTTAACGGTTTGCCTCAACTAACTGACAATTAGCTCTGGGTTCTTCTTTTCACGGATATTTTATCCATTCTGCGTAGAGAAATTTTTACGATGGGAAGAATAGCAAATGATTTTTTTGTTTCCGGCAGAGAATGTGTCAAAATATTCAACAGGTACGAGTATAAAAACGCCGATTTATTCACCCTGTAACGCTGAATAAATCTGAAATGGAAACAAATTGATTTAAATTCTTTAAATAAACTTAGCCCACTTACAATGTATCGGGCAACTCTAATGGATTAGATGCCTCTCGCAAAGCACGCATAGATATCCGCTGTTGCTGAATCTCCTCCTGTTGTAGTGATATAGTAGCACCAATTCTGAAATTTTTTTACCTTTTAAACTAAATTTGTGTACAAATTGTGTGCACAAACTAAATTCGTGTGTATTAATTATAAAACTTTTTACATCACTTCACAATTTTCAATAATTTTTACTTTGTATTTATATTTTCTTGTTTGCTATTGTACACTCACTACATATTGATAGCAAAACAAACGTTCCCTTGATAGCAAATTTCTCTACTTTGAAAATAAAATAAAAATTTCACATTTTATTCACGATAGGGGTGAATTTTTCAGTAATATGGTCGAGGAGTGATAATATTATATGGTGGGACCTGACAGCTAAATTTTCATTTGTGCAATAAGAGTATTAGACATGATACAAAAAGCTTTTTGCTACGCTTGAGGAGATAAAAGAAAAATCGAAACAGGAGCTGTTGGCAATACCAAAAAGCGCGTTTCAAAAGTGTCGAAACACGATTGGAAAAAACGCTGGCGTAAGTGTATTATATCTGAGGGGATTACTTTGATGAAGAAATAAATAATTTTTGAAAAAATTGTAAATAAAGGTTATTTTTTGTTCAGACTTCATATGGGATATCAGTGTCTATGAAAATCCCCACGTGTCGTATATGTGACACACTGTGTGGCGAGTGTATTAAACATATGAAAAGATGTTTAATGTACTCAAAATTGGATTCCACTGTGGTATTGGTTTTTCTATTATTTTAAATTATCTGAAATAAATTAAAAATAGAATGAAAAATTAAACTAACCAAAATTGATCGCACGCACCTAAATGGATTTAAAGCTATTTTTTCTTTTTAAAACAAATTTGTAGCACTTTGGATGTGTGTGAAACGGTAGCAAAGAGCTCTCGTAAAATTTTGACATGAATATATGACATAAAATACAATAATTAATTTTATTTTCTTCGACGGCAGCAACCTAAGAAGTTTTCTATAACAAGTTTTCTGTTCTTCCCATAGCAAACAGCTGTTCTATGGAACATTTTCCATACTATTGGAAATTTATGTGATGCTGCCACACTTTCGTCGCATTTAAATAGCACTTGAATGATGAAACAGCCCTTGTGTATCACTAATAAAATCGTCATCACATAATTCAATTTCACTAGGCTCTTTATATTCCTCAAAATTGAATTCATCTTCCAAGAGTTCACGGATTGCATCTTATTTATTTGTTTATTTAAGTCTATAGACTATAAGTCCTTACAGACTAAAGAAAAAATTTAAAGGAGTACAATAACGTATTTAAGTAGAAAATTATTTTTCGTTTTAGAACATCATTAGATTCAGAGATATCTAAAATATGTTAAAATTTATGAAATATTTAAAAATATGTTAAAATTTATTAAATATTTCACATATGCGACGAAAGGGATCATTGTTAGCATAGACGGTCCTGTGATAATCTAGACTTAGTAGTTGATAGTTACGGGTTGCTCTTGTTGGCAAACAGAAATTTATTTTGTTCAGCAGAAACTTTGCATCAACTTCACCGCGAATCAATCCAAGGAGGAAAGAGAGACTAAGCATGGTTCGACGACTTTTCAAAGTTGGTAATTTAATGAGTCCAAGCCTACTTTCATATGATGGCAGCACATACGAGATCCATCCAAGACCCCGTAGACAGAAAATAAGAAATTGTTTTTGGATAGATTCAATACTATTTATGTGAATGGTGAAGTAAGGATCCCATATAATTGATCCATATTCAAGAATAGGGCGTACCAAGGAAATATAAAGTTGCTTTGTAATGTAAGGGTCTGAAAATTCTTTAGACCATCGTCTCATAAATCCAAGAACTCCACAAGCCTTATTAACAGTTAGCGCAATATGATCTCGAAAATCAAGCTTATGATCAAGGATGAATCCCTGAAAAGTCGGTAATAGTGAATAACTTTTTCAAGCATTATTCCATTAATGTGACAACAATAATTTGAATAGTTAAAATGACATTTGTTTACATTTTTTTTATGTTAAGGTGCATAAGATTAAGTTTGTACCATTCCTCAAGTTTATTGCTATCGGCTTGAAGTAGAAGTTGATCTTTGGGGTAATTTAGGTGTTTAAATAGTTTAATATCATCAGCACACATTAAAATTCTTGAGTGCAAGACAGCAGAGGGCAGATCATTAATAAAAAGGGTGAATAACAACGGGCCAAGATAACTTCCTTGGGGAACACCAGAAGAAACATCCAAATTTATCGATAAAACATTTCTAAACTTGACTTGTTGGTTTCTATTGGACAGATATGAACGAATCCATTTAAGTGCTGTAATGCTAAATCCCATTAACGAAAGCTTGTGTAACAACAGATCGTGATTTACTTTGTCAAATGCTTTACTAAAATCCGTGTAAATTACATGCGTTTGCTTCCTATTTAAAAATCCACCATTTACAATCGTAGTAAACTCCAAAATGTTACTAGTGGTGGAACGAGACTTTCAAAATCCATGTTGATACGTTGATAACAGTGAAGATATTTGGTGAGATAGACAATTAGTCAAAATTTGTTCCAGAAGTTTTGGAATAGCATTTAGCTTAGCAATTCCTCTGTAGTTTGATATGTCAAACTTGCTTCCATATTTAAACAAAGGGATAATGAACGATTTTTTCCATTCAGGAGGAAGGTAACATAGATCAACAGACTTGTTATAGATTATCATAAATGGATTATACAAGGACTCTGCACATTGTTTGAGAATACAGCTAGAAACTCCGTCCGGACCGGGATAATCTTCATTTATATTTCTAGCCATATTTTTTCTTAACTAATTAAAACTTCTGTAAACGAAAATATTTGTTGAAGCCACAAGCTCAGTCGTATTGTGTATCGATGTAATTGGAGAGATAATTTCAAACACAAACATTAAACTCACAAAAAATATATTTGAAAATTGTTTTTGCTTTAAAGTTTTGTGTTTGAAATTTTCTCTCCAATTACATCGATACACGATACAACTGAGTTTGTGAATTCAGCAATTTTGTTAGTTAACGAAAAAAAATTGTTATCGGGAGTCTATATGGACCCTAATTATGCTATAAAACTGTTGTACTATATATTCAATTCAAAAAGATAGGATATAGCCTTACACAGAAAAAAATAGATGCCATATTGATAAAAAAAATTGCACTATTTTTATCAAATTTCCTGTGAAAAAGATTTTTTGCCGGATTGATAATTCAATTTATAAAGTAGAAATAGCTTTTTCACTTAAAAGCAAAAATTATTGAGTTGAAAAAAATTGTTGTTAATATGTAATATATACTTAACAAAAAAAAAAATTGTTAAAGAAACAACAACTCTTCACTGTTATATGACAACCTTTTAAATTTATTTATTGAATAACAGTCAATAATTCGGAAAACTTTTTATTAATTGCATTTTATTAAGAGATATTTCCAAAAATTCATTATTAATAATAATTTAATTAAGTCAATGCAAATTTTATTAAATTTATGGTTTTTTATTAATAACATAACTTGATTGAAAAAAAATCTCATCTATTTTTTTCTGTGTTAGCATGAGATTTATTAGATACTTGTGCAATGGCCATTTATTTATTTATTTTTTTTTTTAATATTTCTTATTTATGCAGCAAAAGATCGTTTTATGTTATATAAAAAATTTAACAGTATTTATTTTCAATATTTCGATAACAATTTGTTATTCATTTTCCTGACGATGATAACAAATTGTTATCGAAATATTGAAAATAAATACTGTTAAATTTTTTATATAACATAAAACGATCTTTTGCTGCAAAAATAAGAAATATTTACCAAAACAAGATCAAATAATTAAATATTAAATTTATTTTTTTGTAATAAAGTATATTTTATATTCGAGTTATTTTAAATAATTGATATAATTTTCTTTAAAAAGTAACCCGTATTAGATAAAAAAAAAGTACTCATTCACTTTAAAATAAAACGTTTATATTTTACCTTCAAATTTATTTTTAAAGATGTGTGATTAATTTCAACTGCAAATATTTTTAAGACAAGTAAATTTTTAAATATTCTAATTTTCGGATTTATAATTTTAAACTAGTAAAATTGTGCCAAGAAATTATTTGTATCTTTTTTTACGGACAGACTAAGAAGAATTTGACGTATGTAAATATGACGCTTAATGATTTATCATGCATGATGAGTTGGTGCCATATTACGTTTTTACTTTTGATGACAAAAAAAACTTGTTTGTCGAGGGGATTGTGTGAAAACATTTGTGAATTTGCAAATCAGCACTCAAAATTACAACAACTTGTTTATCTAAACCAAAGAAAGAAAGATTAGTTGTTCTTATTCAATAAAAATAAAGGAAGCGAGGAGTTACAGTGCACAGAGTGTCAATATTCTAATAATTGGCGTCAATATTCGAACAATTGGAAAATCAAAATTTTGACAGTGGATAAGAAATTATTTTTTTATCTTGGACCGGTACTCAGGGGTGACCCCTACACATGCAGTGCAATGTACTGAAACTGGGAAAATAGGTTATGATGAGACGGAAAGAGGGAGTAGTGTTTGTCGAGGTTTTACTTCAACAATAACAACATGAAAGACCAAAGGACACTCTATTACAGCATTTAAAACTCTATTACAGCATTTAGAATGTTGGAACTAAATTAGTTAAAACTGATCAGTACCTTCGACACTGCTCAGATTATCAAAATTTAGTCCAACACCTTCCATACGGCAAGATAATGAAATGCATTGAAAATAAGAAATTCAATTTTACTCTTCACTCAGTAATGTTGACTTCTTTCAAATCATACGCCTTAGTCGAAATTTTCATGTTTCCAAAATACATCGGTTTTGTAAAATACATAGATTTTCAGGCAAGTTCTGAGAAACGTAGTTCGGTTAAATTTAACGTTTTTGATTTCAAAACGACAAATAGGTATAAATAGGAAGTATGGGTTTGCGATATGATATCGCCAAATAGGTGTTCTGGCAAGCGCATATCGCTTAAAATTTGCGACTTCAACTGGCATGTGTATATTGAATTTGAAGCAATTTTTGAAAGAATTTTACACATTTTCTATTAATAAAACAATATTAAAAATTTCTTCATTTGTTGTTATTTTTTTTTGTGTTACATGACTACCACATACATGTAAAACAGATATTTATTTTTTCGGAAAGAACTCCGAAACGCCAGTAAAACGCGCGTTCCTTGCAGCCATCCCTAAATAAGAGCGGCAAGCTTTTTTTAGCTGTCAAAAGTTCTCATGTCCGTACATTTTGTATCGAGCATAACGAAACAACGCGGCGACAACGCACTGGCAACGCTTTGCAATTGGAAAATCCAATTTTGACAATGCGTTTCACAGTGAAGTAAGTTGCAAAAGAAAACAATTGTAAACAAAAGAGTGAAGAAAAAATATAAGATAGGAAAATAAATAAGCAAATAAAAAATTTGTGTATTTCTTATTGGAAAATAGAGTTACAAACTATTTTCAATATGATATAGTAACCTTCCAACTTATCTAAATAACTCATTTTTTAAATTTTAATTATTTTATTTTAATATAATAAAAAAGTCATAAACAATAATGCCGTCCGTCCAGCTATCAAGATTATCAGGGTTGCTTTATTTGTTTGTTTGATAACCCCGCTTTTATCGTTTTGACATAACGTTGCCGCTTTTGTTAAGGGATGGAGTTTCAGCGTTAAAGATCAGCGGAAAAAAACGTTCCACTTGCCGCTCTTGTTTAGGGATGGCAGTTAGAACACCTAAAATTGAGTTAAGCGTTTTTCAGAACGCTTTTTTTTATTTACTTTTTTTATCTTGGACCAGTTACCATAATAATGTCATACTCAACCATAATAATATCATCTGTATCGCTGGAAGCGACTACTGTCTGTTCATTATGATAATTGTAAAGAAACCATTGTGTGAATAAAAGTTCTGTCACATTCGCACTACAGGCCAATTTTTCTTCCATATTGATGCATTTCGAAATTTTAAAATTAACAACCCTGGTAATAAACAAGTGTTAGTGTCATTATTTTCTTTGTAATGACAAATGTGTTCAGTCCAGCGACCATCACACTGTATCTTCATTCCAAGAACATGAAGAGCATCCGATTTCTCAATATTTATACCACCCATCTGTACTCATGGATGGTATAAATATTGAGGAATCGGATGCTCTTGATGTTCTTGGAATCAAGTTACAGTGTGATGTTCGCTCAATTGAACACATTTTTCATGTCTCCAAAGAAGCATTCAAGGGCCTCGGATTTTTGAAACGATGTAAGATGTACTTCACTCCATCCGATCTCCTTACTATTTATACCACCTATATCCGACCGAAAATGGAATACAACTCTCATGTTTGGGCCGGTGCCTTAAAGTATATTTGGGGTTACTCGACCGTGTGCAGGAGAGGGCGAAGAAGCTTATCGGTGACAGTAGGGCATCCAACTCTATTGACACACTGGAGCATCGACGCAGTGTAGGGTGCGTTACTCTATTCTATCGTTACTACAGTGGATTTTGCTCTGACGAGATTAGGGATCTTGTTCCCGAAACTCGCACATTTTTCGGTAGCACGCGTTCATCGTCCAGAGCTCATCCACTTGTGGTCGATAGTCCGGGGAATCGTACTACGCATTATAGAGAGAATTCGTTTTTCAGCCGTACGCTTCGTCTGTGGAACAAGTTGCCTGCAGACGTGTTTCTTATAACGTTGGAAAGTTCAAGTCAAATGTTAACAAACACTACTCCCTCTTTCCCCCTCCTCACAACCTATTTTCCTACTTCCGGTACAATGCACTGCATATGTAGGGCTCATCCCCCTTAGCCCTTAACCCTTTCCTGCGATTTTAGGTTTACATTAGAGTTGAAGAGTTTCAGCCAAGGTGGGCACTTTAACCATGATCAGCGCTGCAAACAGAACCTTCCGGTGCCCAACGCAACATAACTCATGCGGCTTCCTAGCGATTTATAGGCGGCAAGAAACTACTAACCCCCTGCTCTAGAAAGCAGAGTGTCATGGTATGTTGTACTCTGGATGGAATAAATATTGAGGAATCGGATACCCTTGATAACCTTGGAATGAAAATACAGTGTGACGTTCGCTGGAATGAACACATTTTTCATGTCTTTAAAGAAGCATTTAAGTGCCTCGGTTTTTTGAAACGATATAAGATGTACTTCAGTCCATCCGATCTCCTTACTATTTATATCACCCATATTCGGCCTGGAATGGAATATAACTATCATGTTTGGGCTGGTGTTTCAAAGTCTATTTTGAGATTTTTCGACCGTGTACAGGAGAGAGTGAACGAACTTATCGGTGACAGTAGGGTATCCAACACTATTGATACACGGGAGCATCGACCTAGTGCGTTACTCTGTTCTATCGTTTCCACAATGGATTTTGCTCTGATGAGATTAGGGATGTAGTTCCCGAAACACGTACTTTTCTACGTAACAGGCGTACATCGTCTAGTGCTCATCCATTTGTGGTCGATTGCCCGGGGAATCGTATAACGTATTACACAGAGAATTCGTTTTTCAGCCGTTCGCTTCGTCTGTGGAACAAGTTGCCTGCAGACGTGTTTATTATGACGTTGGAAAGTTCAAGTCAAATGTTAACAAACACTACTCCCTCTTTCCCCCTCCTCACAACCTATTTTCCTAGTTCCGGTACAATGCACTGCATATGTAGGGGTCATCCCCTGAGTACTGGTCCAAGAAAAAAAATTGAAGGATCCGCAATAATTAACATCGCGTGTTTTGGTTGAGGCAACTTTTAAATCAATTCGTAATAAAACTAAACAAAATGCAACCATCTGTCCAGCTGTCAAATAAAGCAAAACGTTACGAAGCTCTCAGAAAAAACACCCTTTACATATGTTTATTTGGGAATATTTTGTTCGACAAAATTCCCATAATTAAATTTAAAACTATCTATTAAAGACAATTTAAGTTTACCAAAAAAAAACTAATCAAAAAAAAATTATTTACATTTATTGTACAAATGTACAAACCAAAAATTTAATTTAAAAAAAAATTATATTTTGTGTTTTCTTTTCTTTTTTTCTCAAACATTGACGTAAATTGGAGAACGAGTATTTACACATGTAGTATACATACACATATGTATATGAGAAGGCACGTCTTCCTATCACGAGTCAAAAAACAATAACAACGAACGATAGATAAGTTGAACACATAAAATAAATTTTTAATAACGACTACACACGTTATTAAATTTTATTAGAACACAGACGAGCCACTTGTCTACAAAATTTGTATGAAAGTTACTAAATTTTTTGAGTGATTTCCATATAAAATTATTTAGACGAGTGCTCGTCTGTGTTATATGAACAGCTCGGTAATCTACTTTAATATGAAATATAGTTTCGAGATACACGTTGCAACGAGTTGTACTAATACAGTTACGATAAATGTTTAAATGAATAAACATGCGTTAAAATGGATTATGATGACAATAGAATTGACATTCCAACGAAAGTTTAACGTGGTATTTATGGGACAATTATGAGTGAACGTCCAGAAAATTCGTATGAAATATACTCCATACAAATACAATTTTTTTAGGCGTATACAACTAGGGTGAATGAACGGTTGTTATTTGACCGTTTTTTTTTTAACTGAGTTTTTTAATAAAAATATATATGTTATATTTTTGTATCTATTTTAATTCCAAAAAAATATGCTCATAACCAGAGCTGTCGGTTTTGGCAAATTTAACCAAAATTGGTAATATTTTTATTAATTTTCGTTAATTTTTTTCCATAAATACAGTGAAACCTCTCATAAACGGATATTCATCTACGCTGAGTTTTTGTTCAATTAAATTTATTGAATCTTCACAAAGTGAACTAACAATAAGTATTCAAATCTTAATACACAAAATTAATTAAGTCCAGCCAATGCTAGACAAAACTGTTTTATTTTGCACGGTCAATATCGGTAAAATCACCTATTTAATGTTCTGATGGTGACAAGGGTATCTCTTCTCCTCAATCGCGAATGGCCGCCAAAATTAAGTATGTTGCGTGCAAGAGGATTTGGTTAAAGTTCCAGCTTACTGATAAACCTTGTCGCGTACTTTGACAATTCGTCTTTTACAAGAGGCACACGGAGATCTTTATGAATTCGTGAGTTTTTTACGTAGCAACCAAAGTTTGTAATCCAAAGGTAGAATTTCTGCCCATAAGCCAATTTAGTTGCGCTGCTTTTAACTTTAACTGAGTAACTTTCGCATCAATGTGAGACTTCCCAATCCCAGTCCAATTATGAGAGGTATCCGCTTATAAGAAGTACACATTTACTGATTCAAATGTGAAAAAAATTCCGCAGATTATACTGCTTCAATTTAGTTTTTTCAAAATGACTTTTAATGTTTTTTATACCGTCGGCTTAATAAGAAAATTTGATCAGGGTGCCAGGACATGAAGGGCATCACGGCAATGAAATGGCTGATATTTACGCCAAGAAAGGAGCAGAGGGGACTTTTATTGAATCCACTCCAACTTCTCCTAAATGAGGAGATAAAGAAATGGACGTAGTCCATCGTTGAACAACGTTGAAACGAGACAGCTGGTCTCGAACATTCGAAAAAATTTCTAAACTTTGATAAAAAGAGGGCCGAACGTGCTCTAAAACTGGAAAGGAAAAGTCTCATTGGCAGGTGCACTTATAGGTCATTATATCTGCCTTAAGCATATGCACAGGATGGTCATTTCCAACACAGACATTTGCAGATTCTGCGGTGATGAAGAGGAGTCAATGGAGCACTTAATCACCCACTGTGTAGCACTGGGACACAGAAGATATAGACTACTACAAGCTTATATGTTAAGTGAATGTGACTTAATATCACTCCCAATTAAGGAGCTTGTCCGTTTTCTTGACATACTCAACCCATAATGGGGCAAGGGGACGCACAATAGATCAACATTGGTCGCAGTGCAAATGGCCGATGAGGGCCATATCCCATCCAATAATAATAATAATAATAATAACAAGAAAACCTGTTATATCCACTTTTTGGGCTAAACAAGATTTTGATGCCGTTCGATACAGAATGATCTACAATTTAAGTTTCGAAACATATACAGGCCTATCACAGAAATTATTTGGAATGGTTTTGATTACGAATTTTCATTTTGATCGATTTTGTTTTGCCTTCTTCAGACTTTAATCGATTTACTTCATTCCTAAAAAATGTATCTTTACCATAAAAATATAAGTGTGACAATATTTTTCATTCAACGTGGTAATAATGTGCTAAGTGCAAAGCCGCAAAAATTTTTTTAAACTAACTTCAACAAATCAGTGGTAAAGCAGCTCTGGGTTGAAGCACAGCTCTCGCGTCATCGTAATTATTTCTTAAGTGTGGTCAGGCTTGTTGTTTTTTTTTTTTTCTTTTTTTGTTCGGTCTTCGAGAGTTTTGAATCTCACTCGAACTGGTTAACGGTTTGCCTCAACTAACTGTATTAGTTTACAGTTTTTTGGAGGTATTTCAGGGTTATCCACGCTGCAACTTTCTATGTGAAGGCATAGGTCGTAATAGTTAGTTACAAACGTAGTGTTAATACCATCTTTGTCACCCCGCTCATGCTGTGCATCGTATACTTTGCAAATTTACTTTGCAACTAAATAAATAAATATTTTAAATAAAGAAAATCATTATAAACGTAGAAATGCTACAGATAACTAATGTGCCTGTAGATAAGAGGATAAATTTTAAAAATGATGTAGACGGATTAGCCCAAAAGTATAGGCATTTAATACATAGAAACAAAAACAGGAGTAGATAGGTCTTTTGTCTAAAATTGTTTAAAAACTTTTTCATTTCTTTTTCAAAATATATTATGTAATATGTTTAATGTTGTAATAATGTAAAATATGTTTCTTCATTGTAAATGTTAATGTAGTTGGATATTTTGTTTTTGTTATTTCAATATGTGTTTTCAAATTTATATTATTTTGTATACACAATTTTACAAAAAAAAAAAAAAAAAAAAAAAAATCCTGAAGGAAGACACACAACGGAGTGTCGAAAAATGGAAGCAATTTTTAAAGTTATATTTCTCAATTACCAAGATTATTTCAGATATCTGAACCACTAGGTGTCATAGAGGACCCTCTTAGCTTCCATTTGTATATGGGGTGTAGTTGGAGCCAGTCTCCATTTTTCCAGAAAAGTGCCCTCATCTTCACCAAAAGATTGAAAGCATAACTAATTTTTATACGTAATTATTTTTTGATTGGGTTGGTACCCAATTCTTGGCTTTAGATCGCACTTAATTTTTTACAAGGATCTGCCTTCCTAGTCTTTATAGGTTTTTTACACTGATCAACATCTTCATGAAACGCATGAAAGATTTTGAAAATGTGAAACATTGCTCACATCTAACATCTACTATCAATCAATAATATTGTTTTTTCAATTTTCAAACAATTTAACACAAAAGCACGTAAAATTTTTTGAAAAAAAATTAATTTTAAAAATAAAAAAAGAGAATTATAAAATTTATGTACATATGTCTATAAATAAAATGTAGGTCTTATAAACAAATTTGAACAAAAACACAGAAAAAATTATTACAGAAAAAAAAAAATTAAGAAAGAAAACTCACATGCAAACAATTGACACATGATAAATAAATTATGATTTTTTTAAAATTTGTTTCAAAATAAATGACGTTTTTTCAGTGATGTATAAGAATAATCGACATTATTGCCACTTTTGAATGGAATAAAATGAGATAGGAACATTTTATAAAGATGTTGAAAAATGTTGACTTTTTGTACAATGTATTTCTTATGGGAAGATGTTATCATCTTCAAAAACTGATGGTAGATGTTAGATGTTTAATATGACGTCAAATTTGCTTCAGGAAGAAATTGTTCGGTTTTGTTTATAAAATCAAAAATATTTGAAAATATACTGAAAACAATTATAACATACATATAAACATTCAACATACATTGTAACAAAAAATTAAAGTACATAAAACGATTATTAACATATAACATATACTACACATATACATAATTATAGATATCTTAATGAGCTGAGATATTACTCTATTCTTGCAAATTAAATGCCTATAGCTCTGCGCCAAACTTTCTGTAACTTTTCTAAAATTAATTCTATTAGCTATTGGTGCATCAATTATCTGCAGTCGTGTCGTCTTGCTGTTGTCGATACAAACATTCATATTGCAATGCATGTATGACATATTCAATTCGATTGTCTCGTGGCTTCAATGTGTTTAATGTTTAAAAACAATTTTAAATTTCTTTAATATTTTTAAAAATTAATAAGCTTTATAATAAAAGTATGGATGTATGTATTTTCTGATCTTTTTCCATAGATAAGCTACAAAAACATTTTTAATTTGATTTTGCAGCTGACTTTTCTAACAATGTCCATTCAATACGAAGTCAATGTCTTTTACTAAATTATCAAAGGTAATTGCGGAGTGTATAAAACAGAGATATTTGAACGTATTTATCGAAAGAAAAAACAGCACTAAGGCGAGAAAATGCGACTTTATAGATAATGAAAAGTGCTGAAAGTAGAACGAATGGCGCTAAATTGGCAACCTTGTTGGCTAAGTTTTAAGTTCTTTTTGAACTGTATTCGCATTAAATACCGCACAATGAGATAAAGAGATTCAGTTTAGTAACATCGAACGATTCAGCAATTTAATCACTCTCAATAAATGGAAGTGAGCAGAAAGAATATGCAGGCATGAGCAAATGATGAAAAAACACTTATTGCAAAAACAAATTCAACATGAATGAAAATCAGAAACCAAATGACACAAACTCTCATACATACAAGCTCATGTATTTATGTATGTATGAACATGTATTGTAACTGAGTATAAATTTTATTAAGGGGATTAGTGCTAAACACAAAAAATAATTGTGAAAGAAAAATATAAACATTGCATACGGTTGACTTACGAGTCACTACAATTCATCAGCTCAAAGCGTGAAAGTCGCGTAGTTGAACATTCTGTGCCGAAAAAGTACGGAGAATATTCGATACACAGCCAAAATTAAAAAAAATAAACGGCAATTAGGAAGAATAGTTAATTGAAAAGAAAAATCAACTACAAAAGCTGAAATAAAATTAATTAATTAGTTGCATTTAAACAAAACCAAAAATATATATGTATATATAAAAAAATAATAAAAACCCACCGCTTAATAAAACCTAACAACATAAAAAAAATTTAATAATAAAATAAAAAGGATAGGAAATTTCTAATGTTTTTAAGCTGAATATGTTAAATATATATATATTAGTTTGATTTAATTAATTAGTTTAAAATAAAAATAAAAAAGCAAAATGTGCCATAACTCTGTTATAGAAAACGAACAAATCGAAAAGTGCGTAGAAAATGGTATGCCTACAAAAATTATAAAAACTCTTAAATCCACCATGCGAAAGCGGGCTGCAACTGAACAGGCTAATAAACAACAGCAACAAAACGCCTGTAATGATAACTCCAACAATAATACACTAGCAACTAGTCCTCAAGAGTCACAGACATTTGTTTCTAAATGTCCTTTTGGTCATGGAAAATTTACCACACCAACAGCACAATTTTTATTCTCACCTCTAATGGCACAACCACCCACCGCTACAACAACAACTTCGCCAATAAATAATGAGTTCGATTATTCGAACAACAACACCAACAACGGCAGCTTGCTGTATGAACGGCTTCCTCAAATTTCCCAATTGAGCACATTAACGACTGCAATAATAGCAGACAACAATGGCAACGCCATCACAAATTTGAGCGGCCAAATTGATGACGATAATAAAAAATTGTTGCTGGCCACGGCAAAAACTGTGTACAACGATGACATTTTGGCCAAAAGTACTCAGATTTCAAGAGAATTTGCATACAAAATGCAACAGGCTATAAGAAGGTTACAACAAAGCAGCAAAATTTACACGTGAGTTTATGTCATTATTTTTTTAATTTGCAAATGGAAGAACATTTGCTCGCAATGTATTTATGTATGTATGTATGTGTAAGAGTGCATTTATGAGTTTTGGTTTTTGTGCACGAGAAGAATGCATTATACACTGGATGCCAAATAAAACGCCAATACTTCTCCGTTCATTCGATTTTTATGTAATGAAAGAAAATTTTTAAGTAGAGATTTTATAATGATTTTGTAATTCAAGTATCAGAGCTGCCGTTTTTGGTTATTTTAAATCAAAATTTAGAAATATTTTTCTTCAACCAGGAGATGCAAATATTATTTTCAGTTTGGTTTTTTTTTTAATATATTTATTTATTAAATAAAACTGTTATCCAGCCCAAAAAATACCAAGAAAGCCACATGCCTAGATAAGTTAATTGGGACCTCCTGAGCACGAAAAACGCTGAAATTTTTTTTCTAAGCGTTCTTGGTATTTTTCCAAATTAAAAATTTTGTAAATAAAAAGTAAATCCATAACAAGACCTCAGCGCCTTATAAGCATTGTTGAGGTAAGCTGGCAAATAATTTGACAGGACAGTAATATTTACAAAATTTTAAAATACAAGAGTTATAAAGAAATTAAAGTTATATTTATACATATATATTTATGTATAAGTTAAATATTTCATGAGATCAAATAAGTATTCTTTAACTTAGAAGCTCTTCAAGATTTTTAAGATATAGGATTACTTCTCTTCTTACATAAATACAGTGAAACCTCTCATAACCGGACACTTACCGACGTGCACTTTTTGTTCGATTGTAAGATTTGGCCTCTTGTATATTTATATGATTATATTATATAAATGTAATTTTGTGTTATATATACATGAGTTTTAGCTTAAAGATAAAAAAATTTTACTGGTAAATAATTTTCTTATTATTATTTATTTACTCCTTAATTTAATTTTACGAATTATGAAATTTTCAGGCCTGTTCTAAAAATCACGTGATTTCAAAGCACATGCCGTTTCAAAAGCACAAATGTGATTTGTGCCTGTTCTGCAAATCACAATTTTTTGTGATTTTCGATGTGATTTATACTCTTTTCAAGCATAAAAAACTGCTGCTTTTCGTTTCAATTTACTGATATTTTTACTTTCAGGTTGAATTTTTTTATTCGTGGTATTATTTGAAAAATAAGGTTAATTTCTTCTAATTAATATAAAAAGTAAAGTAAAATAAACCAAGTCCAAATTTTAACGAGACAATTTTAGTCTTATCAACTTTACTTTTAAACTTGCTTTTTTGTTCCGACATAGCAATTTTACTTGAGCAACTTTCGTTTTCTATTGCTTACACTTTCTTAATCTTGCATGTATTGCATTCTCAATTTTTTCCATTTAATTTTCACTTCTTCCAAATTAATGCTGCTATTTATTTTTTAAGGTTGTCCACAATATTTTTAAACGCTTTTTTCTAATGAATTAAAATATCACAACTTCGCGCCAATATTGCTTTCACAACGGACAACATATCAATACATAAAAGAAACACAAATGAAAGAAAATGTAAAATTTCTGACATTACGAATGACAGCACAAAACGACTTTTCTAGTACAAGCAAGTCTGTACTCATTTCTACACTCCCCACTCTTTCCTCACTTATTTGTCCATAAACCCAAGACTTGCGCAACAAAAGTTGCCTCGTGAAAATTGAGACCAATAAACCAAATCACAAAATGATACAGCAAATCTTGCAACAAAATAAGAGTATCTAGTTTTTGCTTAATTTAGTGAATTAAATCACACAAAATAAATAATTTTACTTAAATAATCAATAAAAACACATTAAGTTATTTATTAATGTAATAAATTATGAAATTTACAACAAAGTACGTGCAAAAATTAGGATGTGATTTCAAATTGATTGCAAGTTAGCTTACCGGTTTAAAATCACAAAAATCAAAAATATTTTGTGTGCAGAACACCTTTTTTGAGATTTCAAATCACTTTCACGAAAAGTGATTTGCTGAACAGCCCTGTATAATACAGAAAGGTATTTGGGATGCTGCCAGGGGCATCAGCTGTTTTTTTTTTATTTCTAATTTTTGATTCAAAAATAAAGAAAAATTATTTTCGCTTGTACTAATTTTGCTTAGTTTATGTTTATGTTGCTCTGCTTACAAAGCAGAGCGAATTTTTTGTTATTTCTTAAATTTACAATAACATAAGTATATAATATATTTACATACTTACATACATATGTAAATAAACTATGTCAGCATACCCATGAATACACGAACTTGAAAAGTGTTAATGTAATCAAATGTTTGCTTTTTCTTAAACAATTCATTCTAATGAGAAACTAAAATTCGTAAAAAAGTATTACTGAAAGGAATTTTTTACAGTCGAGTACATAAAAATGTGCATACTACAGGGTTAATGAATCTTCAATCTTTCTTATTATCTTATTGTGATAATAAGAAAATTCCAGGAAATTATTATATTTTTGGTCGTATTCATAAAATATATTTCGTGTTTATTAAAAGGCTTGTTTGACAAATTTCTGTACAAAATTAGTCAAATAAAACTTTAATAAATATAATATACGACCGTTAAAATTTATTATCATGATAAGATAATTTTATAAAAATAAGTTTTAAGACAATGGAGTTTTTGCGGCGCCATTTTGTTTTTATAAAATTTTATGATTTTGTTACGTGTGTATGTATGTATGTACAAACAAACACACCCAAGCATGTGCATACATATGCACATATGTATGTATTTACTTTTATATACATACATATATTTAAAACTTTACAAATTTTAATAAGCCGAAATCCTACATGCGCAAAAAAACGAGATATCGAAAACATTTTTTACATACATAGCTGCATATCAGGCGCGGATATGGGGCAGAACAGAAAAGGAAATTTTTTAGCTAGACCAGCCCCTGGTATTTAAGGCTTTAGCTGATATTTTATTCCACGCATAATTATCGACGTTAAATAAGTCATCTATATAAGTTCCACTCTCTTTCATTTGATCAAAAATTATAAACAAATCGGTATACCTTCCCGGCGGACACCCTGTATATGAATATAAAGAGCTAGCAATAAAAATACGTATGAAAAACTAACAGCTAAGCTGAGATTTTATAAATGTAACACGTCATCAAGTCTTTTGTCAAGCCAGGATGGATAGTAGTTTATTTTAATTTATTTTATGCGGGTCACAAAACTTCGGCAATTTTGGCATTTCCACAATTTAACTAAAAGTAATAAGCTCTGGACAAGTTTATCAACTTTTTTTTGTTTAATCAATTTTCCAATTAATATAAAAATTTTATTATTTTTGCTTTTACATTACTTTTGTGCATATGCATTGTACATATGTACATACAAAATTATATGAGTTTTTAATTTTTATTAAATGTGAATACTAATTAGTAAAGCTATAGAGATTTTTTATGTTTAGTTCAAATTTACCGTCTTAGTATTGAAGTACTGTATTTTATGCGGTATATATTCTAACAGCATATAAAAGGAATGCATACCTACATGTATTTACATATGTGCAATTGTTTGACATTAATCCTCCATACACTCCATAAAGCGTCATCGTCGTCATATGAAGTCGACACAAACATTTTTTCATTTATTTACTCGTTACCAAAGACAATTGAATGTTGTCGACAGCTTCTATCTATCGCTTATGTTTAGGAAATACCCGAAGTCCTATCAAAGAATACATAACTGTTGTCAAAGGCGAATACGTAAGCGAGTGTTTTTTGATGTCGTCTTGATGTGACGACGATGACGCCTCTTGGAATATGGGTGAATATATCGGGTGATTCAGCGTGAGATTTGATTTTCAATGCTCTTTTTTTGATAGATTACGCTCATATCAAATTGCTTTGTTGTTTTTGCGCACCATCGTTTGGCAAGTTTATCATGTAAAGTCTCAGACCAAAACGACGTCTCTAAATTGTTCAGCTGTATTATGAAAAACAGCTTCCTGCGAAAAATGTTCTTCGTGCGGTTAGAGGAATCGGCCAACTGATACCACTATTGCAACCCGAAAAGCTACCACTTTATCCATTAAAAACAACGTTATGGCGTATTTTATGGGTTGATGAAATCATTGGTCCATATTTTTTTCAAAAATAAGGCAAATCAGAATGTTACCATTAATGGTAACCCTCATCGCACATGTTAATGAACTTTGTGCTTCCTGAGATTCAAGCACATAGACGCGAACAGCTCTAGTTTAACAAAACGGCGCTACGAGTCATACAGCACGATAAACCGTAGACTTGTTGAGAAATTATTTTGGGTAGCATTTAATTTCACGCTTTGCTGCGGTAAGTTGGCCACCCATGTCATGTGATATAACGCTTTTGGACAGTTCTCTCTAGGGATAAGTAAAGTCTGAGGTCTTTAAGAATAAGCCAGCTGAGAATAACTCTTTGGACGCTATTATTACTTCTGTTATTCGCGAGATATTAGTCATTATGCTCGAACGCCAAAAAGAGCACCTTTCGAGTAGACCACCTCAGATGTAGTCAAGGCCAACATTTTACATGATGATAATTTCCTACAGTAAAAGCCATAAATTCTTCTCTTAACCGTGTTTTATTTTACATTCTAAATCAAACCTCACGATGAATCACCCGATTAATACGTAGTAAAACTAAAGTTTAATTTTTCCAGAATATATTATTAGCGAATTCAAAGATCGTCTAAAACAATTTTGTAATAGATTAACTAACAAGTAAAATTGTTCTCTTTAATCTATTACAAAATTGTGGTAGGCGTTTTTAAAATTCGCCAACCACGTTCAGGACCTGTAAAGATCAGGTATTTTATGCTTGAAAGTTTTCACATATGTATGTAAACATACATGCATATGTAACAAATTGCTAAAATTTAATATATTTTTATCTAAGTTGTTGCTGGCAAATTTTCCTTGAACAAAGTATTTCAAGTCTTGACACACATTTTGTTCAATTGTTAATGCAATTGAAAATTGAACAAAATACAAGTTTAGTATATTAATTTGCTTTAAACGTATATGTATATTTAAAAGCATTTAGAAAGACACTATGCACTTTTATGACGTTGCACAAATTTTTAAAATTTACAGAACTTTTCGTTTTCACTTTAATTTTAATACATTGCCGCACAATTAAAATATGGAATTTCATAAAAATCTAGCAAAAGCCTTGTACATATAATCAACTACATAACTAAATTTGTGATAAAAATCAAAGAATAGAATTGAAATTAAATTTTCAACTTGGTAAGTTTTCAGCATTTTTAGGAGACATTGACGATGCCAATCAGAAACTGAGCAATAAAGCACTCGATATCAACATTCGGTTCTTTTCCCCACTCTACTTATTAATGACCTTCAAACTTCTAACCTCAACCATTCTTCTTCAGATGACAGTAGCATTTGCCTTTCGTACCCATTCAGTTACAGACCCAGCCTATCCGATGCAAAATGTGAATGACTCAAGGTATAATGATCTTATTTTAAGCCCCTAATGGCGTCGTAAGAACAGGTTTGACTTCAGCGCCTGCTGTCATGAGCACACACAAGCTCATGACTGCTTGCTGCCTCATCTGTATTCATGCATGGTATAGATATTGAGGAATCGAATCTTGGGATGAAAATTCAGTGTGGTGTTCGCTGGACTGGACACAATTTTTAAGCCTCCAAAGGAACATTCAAATGTCTTCGTTGTTTGAAACCCGTGTAAGATGTGCTTTAGTTCGTCCGATCTGCTTACTATTTATACCATCTATAAACGACCGAAAATGAAATACAACTCACAGGTTTGGGCCGGTGCTTCAAAGTCGATTTTGCAGTTACTCGACCGTGTGCAAGAGGTAGAGAAAAAGCTTATCGGTGACACTAAGATATCCAGCTCTATTGACTGTGTACATATAAGCATACATATGTGCACCTACTTAATCATAGCTAGCACTTTGAATCATACAAGACTTTGCTGGGAATCTCATGAAGAGTGTTTTTAATCGTCGACGTTTAAATTTTTTAAGCGTAGAAGATCTCTCGCACAGAAATAACTATTACACTAGCTGATTATTCTATGAGACTCTTTCACAATACAGGACAAGACGCTTATGTCGTAGAGAGAATCGTCTGAGACTCGTATAGTTGTGTAAATCTGGTATGATTTATACAGGAAACCGTAAAAGGCTCATACGATTTTTTCATACTTTTTATATTACATAAAATTTAAATTCAGAACTTAAAAGGTTGTTGAATAACCAGGAATAAGCTGCGACACGGTGTTTGCTTGTTATCAGTTAAATATAAATAAATAACAGCAATAAAATTTTGAGTCGTCTAGAACACATTCCAAGATTGTTTCACGAGCGTATCGGAAAATGTGTAAAAAAACAATTATTAATTAGTGGATATAATTATATCCTCAGCGCGGGTACATATACTCATACATATGTGCACTTACTTAATCATAGCTAGCATTTTGAATCGTAGAAGACTCTGCTGGCAATCTCATGAAGAGTTTTTTTAATCGCCGACGTTTAAATTTTTTAAGCGTAGAAGATCCCTCGCACAGAAATAACTATTACGCTAGCTGATTATTCTATGAGACTCTTTCACAATACAGGACAAGACGCTTATATCGTAGAGAGAATCGTTTGAGACTCGTACAGTTGTTTATTCCTCGTATGATTCACACAGAAACCGTAAAAGGCTCATACGATTTTTTCATACCTTTTTTATTATATAAAATTTGAATTCAAACCTTAAAAAGTTTTTGAATAACGAATAATAAGCTACGACACGCTGTTTACTTATTATCAGTTAAATATAAATAAACAACAACCATGAAATTTTGAATCGTTTAACAAACATTCCAAGATTGTTTGACGAGCGCGTCAGAAAATGTGTAAAAAAGCAATTATTCTTACTCGTCAGAAAATAATGAAAAGATTCTTTTGAGGTTTGTACATTAAACACAATCGTCTAATAAACAACGTATCACTAGCTGGGATGTTTTTAATTAAACTAAATTTTTCAATAAGTAGCAAATATTTGACAAAATATGCGTAATTTTGAGAAGAAAATAATTCTCTTGATTAACAAGCAAACAAGTATAAAACCACATAATCAACAGTCCCATTTTCTTCTTTACATTAGGAGTATTTTAGGCAAAATCATAAAAATTGTTACGCTTATTATGCCAATAGTTACGCTTGTTATGTCAAATATTTGCTAAATGTGACCTAATGTTCCTCTTTGTTTACTAAAGATAATTTTAAATGAAAAGATAACTATTTAATTAAAAAAGTTAACATTAATTATCGCCATGTATTGTTAAAAATCGATTAGTAAGAAGACAAATAAATGTGTATCATTCTACCTACATACATTTATTTACATTTACATGTGTAAATATTTCTTAGCTGCGTCTAATTAATGTTTGTTTAAATTGATTGCAATTCTCCTCCACCACCATTGAAAGAGTCTGAAAAGTTGCTACTTGATAAAAAGATAATGAAATACTTCTTCATGTGCATTGTTCATATTTTTAGTTCACAAGTCTAATTGAACCCGCTTGCTTTCATAGAACTTTTTTTTGCTACTCGCTGTAAACACAAATGAGAAAAAGTAGGCAATCTCTTTTATTACATCTCTGATTGAAAAAAAAGAATGTTAACCTTTTTGAGTTTTTTATTAAAGAAAACGTTGGCGAAATACAGCCAGAAATGGTTAATAATAAAATAAGCTAAAAACTAATATGTAATTAAAATACGAGGACTGTTTGATAACTCCGTGAGTTTTCCATTTTATCGCGCCGTAACTTTAAATGCAACACTACTGCTTACTGTTAGTAGACTACTGTAAAATTTTGAGCAGGTGAGTGGCATACTATTTAGTTTGTGCTTAACAGCCATTAAAAGCCAATAACCTCGTAAATTTTAACAAAAATGAAAAACCGCATTATTAATTTGTTTAAAAAAACCACAACTGAAACCAAAGAAAGCCTTGATAAATACGGCATCTCTTCAGCATCAACTTTTCAGCTTTACTGAAATCGGTGGTGATAGTGATCGTGCCAGCACAAGTGACGTCATACGTTCAAGTCGTCGGAAACAGGTTATACCACCAGCAATTTTCGATAAAATTTGTGGAATAAATGAAGGTACCTGAGCTCAATAATGCTATAGTCAACTGAGCGACTTGCACTGTCCATAAGCGCAACCATGTGATCCGTTCAAAAAAGTGTTTGGTGATATTCAACCGCAATCTGGGCGAGTGTTTACGCCGTTATATAACCGTAGATGAAACATGGATCCATCTCAATATCCCAGAGACTAAAAAACAATCAAAACAATGGGTTTCATCGTGTGATCGTACACCAAAAAAGGCTAAGTTTGATCATCATTCACATAGATTAATCGAAGAAGGTAGAAAAAGCGTCGCCAAATATTATTTAGGACTTTTTTTAGACACAATCGATATTGATTTAAAGCAAAAATTAACACATTTGGCGAAAAAGAAGACGCAAGTGCACATATGTGTAGTCACTATAGAAAAAATCTATAAATTGGGCTACGAACTACCCCACCCAGCCAAATTATCAAGTAGTCTATCCTGCGACTTGGAATTGGAAAAATTCTGCACTTAATGTATTAAACTAAAAGAAGGTTAAAAGCTTAGATATTCAGCAGTATCAAAAAATCGAGCTATTTTTTCGTAAAAATAAAAACCAATTACCATTACAGCGTCAAAACACTGCAAATATTTGTTTTTTGGCTTTCTGCTTTCCCGTACGTTTGGTAAATATTATCTCTTTTTGAGAGAAACTGTTTATAACACAAGACTAACAGCCAGTTTACCGATTTCGAAAGAAAATGAATGCGAAAGAAAACCTATCACTTACATTCAAATCAATTTGGGTTTGTCTACCTCACTACTATTCGTTCGCATATTCTTATGTGTTTTGATTGAGTTTTGATCGTTCGCATAGAAAAAATTTAAACTGATGTAAATCTTTTTCACAACTGGCGAATATGTTTCTTCATTTGTCTAATTTTGACACCTGATATGGTGGGACAAATCGTGTTACACACCTCAAAATAAAGTGATATCTGTTACGCCTTTTAACAAAAATTGCCAATAGTAGCGAGATATAAATATAAAAAAAAGTGTGGCAAAGTAAGCGCTTTCTTATAAACAGGCCAAAATGCTTGCTCTCATTTGGACGAAATTAACTCAAAATGGTCAGAATATGTCATTGATTTTTTACCTGATCTGATGATGGACTCCAGGAGGATTCACCAGCCTCCCCGTTTGGCTTGCCAGGCTTACATGGATCGCAACTTTTTGCCATAAGTTTGTAGCAATCAAACAAACAAATCCCTTGCTTAACAGTTCGGGCCTTCTAATCCCTCCTGTATGCAATTTCCCAGTAGTCAATAGAAGACAAGGCTTAATGAGTTGGTAGACCGAAATCCATTAAGTACATCTTCATCGCCTAACCATCATTACAGGTCCCCTAGGTTACAGGTAACAGATCTTGATAAGACAACAGTACCTCGGGGGTTATTAGCCGCCGAAACTAATTGCCCCTCTTGCGATTTAGATTTAAACCACACCTAGTTTATTTCAACTAAGGTGTAGGTACTTCAACCATTATCAGCGACGGGATGGTATGCAGAGCAGAAGGTTCCGTAGACTTTGTCGAACGCCACTCTGCGAATTAACTCTTAATAAAGGTTTCGGAAGTCCAACACAACATAAATCATGCGGCTTCCTAAACTTGTATTTGTTACACCAAACAAGGAATTCCTATCCCTACCTCAGAAAGAGTGCCCTGATTAGGCGTACCTGCTCCCCAGAGGGACCCTGAACAAAAAAAAAACGCTTATTTGCCTGCAAAAAAAAAATACTCAAATAGTCGCGGAGTTATCAACGATCGCTAGTATTTGTTTTTTAAACTAAAGAATTAAAAAAAAACCAAAATAGTGTTTTAGCACTTTTAAGTTTTTATTAAAAGAAGCCAAGTAGACACTACTTGTGGTTGGTCATTAAAAAAAAAATCTTTGTACTTAATTAATAAATGAGGTGTGACGTATCACATTAAACTAAATGACGTGTACAACTGATAACCATGCAGTTTTTACGATTTGTGCACACATACATATTCAATCATGTCATAATATTTTTAACATTTACGTTAAATTGTTGCTAAATAAAACACATTCTTCTTTATTGCTAGCAGTTGTGTTATGCCTCTTATTCAACTGCAGTGATATTTTTATGAGAAATTTATTTCTTCGTTTTATGTTTTTTATAGAAAAAAAAAATCGCACATTTCCCATATTAAAAAAAAACACTTAATCTTACAGCCGTGTTTCGCTTAACAAAATCCTAGAGTTTATAGACAGTTCAATGCTAGACATAAGACAACAAGAGAAATAATAAATGCTGTGGTTTAACAACTTCTTTATTACAATTTTTCTTACTGAGTTGTGAAAAAAAACGAGCACAAAGGTAATGCCTTTTTAGCGCTTTCCGCCAAATGGCTTTTTCCATAACATTAATGAAATTTAGAAGGTTAACTAGCTTAAGAAAAAATAAAATAAACTAAACTAACTTGACACTATTAAATAATGTGTCAGCAATAATATTTTTTTCTTTGCATATTTTAAAAATTATTTAATTTGCATGCATTCAATTTAAGCACTTGGCAACACTGCAATATGCATAATGCCTCTTGTTTTACATTTATGCTAGATCTGTGTGTGCAATCGCTACAGTGGAGAGCACTATAAAATAGCATACTTCGTTGTTTAACGACGTTAGAAGATGATGACGACTTGGTGGGGCGGCAATACGACATTGTGAGGGGTATAGGAAGGGGTAAAAGATTGGTCGTTGTAGTTCATTGAATACAAAATGTTGCATGCGTTTTCGCACGTACACCACTTGCTCAGCGCTTTTCATACAAAATGGGTGTAATACAAATACTTGCCAGCCAAGTAAATGCAAACAAACGTTTGTTTAGAATTTTAATTGAAATTCATGCTTCATTTACAGCCCGCAATAACAACAACATTGTTTTAGTTTTCTTTTAAATCTCTTGGAACATTCTTTGTTGCTTCCTATAAATAATACATCACGAAATTATTTTACCTTATATTGATTGATTTTGAAAATGTTTTGATTTTTTTTTTCTTTTTTTTTTTACTTTTCAGGTTGCTAACTAAAACCACACAGCCGGCTCATCTTGTAGCAATGGGTATTGTTACTTTTGTTTTGCTCACAGTTTGGCCGGAACTTATTGACAACAATAATAACAACTCTAGTGGCCAACAATCGGCTAGTCGCCAACAGCAAATCACATCAACAGTTCCTATACCAGAAATGTCATATAGAAAGAGTGATATGTTTGCAGTCATTGCTTACTTGGGGTCATTTTCTATACACTTTGGAGCACAAATATGGATGACCTTTGTCTCAGGTATGTACATATACACGGAAACATAAAAATAAGAAAAATTAAGGGGGTAACTGTTTTAATATTCTGTTTTATTATTAATTTAGATACACTGATGTAGGTATATTCCTATAAACGCACATTAGTTTTTTTTTTTTTTTTTTTTTTTTTTTGACGAATTGATACAGGTGAACTTGACAGCTCAGGTGATTATTGTTTGCTTCTCGCGTTTTTTGAATGAGACTGTCAAATTTTTTTTCTGTTGCTTACAAACATTTTCGCGCCATTTTAATCTGAAGTTTTTTTTTTTTTGTATGATTTAGTGCAATTCCAAGAAATTTGTGTGGATTTAAAAGTTAAAAACTAATATAATCCGTGATTTTAATTACGAACAATTATAAAAGTTTATATTTAACGTTTATATAATTTTTTTCCCTGCTGAACAATCTTAGGCGAATTCAGATAATGACATTCTCAGGAAGGTTTACAATAACAAAACACAGTGCTGCATTCGCCTTCCCGCTCTCATTCACCCAAGGCGAATTTATACAGGTGAAAGCAAGCGGAAAGGCGAATTCAGCACTGTGTTTTGTTATTGTAAAACTTTCTGAGAATGTCATAATCTAAATTCGCCTAAGATTGTTCTATGTATTTTGTTATTGTAAAACTTACTGAGAATGTCAAAATCTAAATTCGCCTAAGATTATTCAGCTGGAAAAAAATGTTATATAAACGTTTAATACAAATTTTTATAACTATTTGTAATTAAAATCACAGATTATATTGGTTTTTCACTTTAAATTCACCAAAAATTTCTTGAAACCGCACCAAATCATAAAAAAATGTTCAGATTAAAATGGTGCGAAAATGTCTGTAAACAAAAGAAAAAGAATTTGACTGTCTCATTGGAAAAAATGCTGGAAACAAAAAATAACCACCTGAGATGTCAAGTTCACCTAGTCATGAATTCGCCTTGATTACAATCGCACAATAAAGTTCCTGATAGTTATACTGTACATTAATTAACTTGAACAGTGTGACCAGATCCAATAAAAATTTTTGGAGCTAAATTGGCACCAAAATTGTGCTAAAACTTAATGTCTTAATTTTAAGCAAATATTTTCTTTGAAAGTGCATAGTTTAATCCAAGGTGCATTAATGTATACACGGTGGCAGCACTACGGCATGTGACAATTTTTTGCTACTGGCAATATAGAAAGCTATTTACGTCAAATGTATTGTTTACATTTTTGAAAGTGAATTTAGTGTTGTATTCTGATTTAAACATATATAAATTATTTTGTGAACATAAAAATAATTCAAATAAATATATTTTATAATTATGAGAAGGTACATTCATAGTTTATAATTGTGAAAATAGTTACAAATATTTTTGATAAACATAACTTACCACATGCCTGTTTTTGTTGTATTGTTGTAATTTTGCTCTAGTGCTGCCACCGTGTATACGTTAAAGCACCTTGGTTTAATCATTTATGCTTATGTAGAATTAGAAATATTTATTTCCATTGAATAAAATATAATTTCTTAAAACAATAAATTATGTTTTAAACATAAACAGCCTTATTAAAAAAAATATACTCTTGTTTTCATGTACATATTTGTTACCAAATGAGTAAAGCTTAAAAAACTATTATTAAAAATTTCGAAATTTTGAACTGGTAACAGTATACGCATAATTGCTTCTTAAATTCCACAAAATTGTGGTTTATGTTCTAATGATGCAAAAAATGTGTATTATATTAACCGGTAACCGAATTATCGAATACTTTTTAGTTGTAAAATAATAAAAAAAAAATACATTTGCTTACAATAAACATTTCTTTGCTTTTATCTTTTAGTGAAACATTTTAATGAATAAAGTTAAAAAATGTATTAATAGAACCAAATTGAGGAGATTTTCGAAGACGAATGAGATTTACTTTTTTTTATTACGAATAAAAGAAACTCGAATAACTTTACTATTACTTTTTTGTACATTACTTTTGTGTGTGTTATGTTTTGTCATTCAAAAATACAAATTTATTAAAATTGAAATATGAATGGAAGAAGTACATATGTACATGCAAACATTCTAGAACAATTTTTTCAGTCTTAAAATTCATTTTTCAATCTTAAAATTCATTTGTACTAAAAAAAGTAATAAAATTAGTTCTACTTCTTTGAAGCATAAGTTGTTTCTACGAAACTGTCATAACAGCATTAACGTAGACGATTTAATTCTTCATATGAAAATCTTTGTGTTTTGTTTGTCACAGTACTTTAAATTACTCTCAAATTATCTCACTAACACAAGTACCAAAACAAATTTGTCCACCACTGAATGTGTGAATGTCAAGGCGAATTAATTATTAGGTGGATGCATCGGTGAATTCAGGCGAATTCGATTAATATATCGGCACTTTCTCTGTCAAGTTTTGTTTGCCTTTTTCGGCGCCATTTAAATTTTTGTACATGTTCGCTATCAACTAATTTTGACAGCTTAAGTGTAAATTCGCCTTATTGCACAAACAAAATGTCTGTTGTTTTTTTTATTGTTGTAGCGAAGCGGCTACCTTGTTTTTTGTATCATGGTGAATGAGTTGTACATTTATACCAAGCAGACATAGATGCCAGATAAATCTGGTTTAAAATCGTCAAAACCGACGGAAAAATCGTCAAATTCGTCATTGTCATTATTGCAAATCGTCAAAAAGTCGTCAGCTAGTAAAATTAATTATTTTATTTATTTATTATATATAATTTATTTATATCAAAATCGACGGAAAAATCGTCAAATTCGTCATTGTCATTATTGCAAATCGTCAAAAAATCGTCAGCTAGTAAAATTAATTATTTTTGAATAAAAGAATTATTTCTACAGGGTAAAGTAAAGAAAAATAATTCATTGTTGCCTTTCATAAAAAACTACAGCATTTAAAGGTATAACAAATATATACTCCTACAAACGTGAAGTTAATTTCATTCATTAATATTTGTGACATATATTTTTAAAATAAGATTTCATTTAATAAAAGGTACTATTATTACACTAAATACATACTTCTGTTAAATTAGGTGTACTAATATCTAAGTCATAACAACCAAAGTTGCAAAGTTTTAGATACGAGTAGACTTTAGTAACCAAAATTTGGTTTCAAACTCATACATTTGCAGAAGATGATAAGACTAATATTTTTGGCATAAACTTAGTCATAGAAGGTACTTTATCACAAAAATCTAGCATTTTCATATTTATTGCGTAAAAAATTTTTCTAAGTTTCGTTACTTTAACTCGTATTAAATTTGTCGTCGAATTCTACGTTAGAAAAATACACCTTCTTCTCTTATAATATTGTAAGAATTTATAAAAGTTAAAGTTTTGAATTCATCTTCAAATTTAGTCTCCTTAAAATATAAGCACACGCTTCTACATACAAATTTGTACAATTTTCAGATTATGATTTTTTTTAAGCGCTATCCACATATGATATTTTAAATTCGGCTCTAACATAATACAATATATGTATACTCTACAATAACTATCACATAAGTTTTCAGTAAACAAACACGCATGTGTGTATATTTACATATCATAAATATTAGTTTAATTTCCTACATAAATTAACTCAAACAACAGGAAGTATGCATGTAGTTGCTGGAAGAATATGAAAGTAAAAATCGTCAAAAACGGACCTTAAATCGTCAAAGTGCTATTTTCAGCACCCAAAATCGTCAAATATGGCAACCATGCAAGCAGATCAACAGCTGCACATTGAGTTAGATGTGATAAAAATACTTAACAATATGTTCGCTTTATAGTTACACTTATTTACTTTGCTTAAACAATACTTGATTTCATTACAACTTTACATGAATATCAAGGCGAATTCATAACAGGTGACCATCTTAGTACAACAATACAACAACACAAAAAACAACATGGTGTTCGCCCTATATAAAATTACCAATGTATCAAAAACATATTTAATTCGCCTTAAATTCTATTGAACAAATCAGTATTGCCGGGAACGTAAATTATTTTCCAGAGCCAAGAGCTCGATATTACACAAAATCCGGAAAATTCTTGTCGTTTTTGAGAATATAAAAATTAAGGAAGAAAAAATTTTTAAATTGCAATAATAATCAATTGTCTTTAAATTTTTCCACTTTTGAAAATATTAAGTGGAAATTTTTTTAGCGAACTTAAAAGATTAAAAACCGGAAATTAGAAATATATTATAAGTCTCTTGTACGATTTCTTCATTGTTTTTTGCTAGAGAAGGTATAAGAAATTGTCGGTGATGATTTGGACCTATCAAGGGAACAATTAAACAAAATATTGGAATTAGGAACTTATTAAAAGTTTTGTAAATCAATGAGAGTAAGACTAATAATTGATTTTATTTTTAATGTAATATATAAATACATTTTTAATGTATTATACGTGTGGATAATTATTATTTGGTTAGATTTTTTTGCAACGAAATGCAGATTCTTTTTAGTTGAATAAAATTATCTCTATAATAAATTTTAAATTTAAATGTGCAAATACATATTTATGTCTAATAACAAAATTTTTAAAGTCTTCAGAACAATTTGTGTCAGACTAAGAAAATGAGTTTCGAAAACGTTAATGTTATTAACAACAATGAAGTATTTTCAATTGATAAATATATTTCCTTAACAATTTTGAATAAAAATACGAAGCAAAATATGATGATGCTGTAATATACAAAGAAATTATGAAAAAATTTGATTGCACAAAAACTATCAGAAATTTTTTATTTTGTTCCAGTTTTGATAATTACGAGTACATGCTAAGCGGCAACGCTGAAATAAAATGTATTCAAATTGTGTATCTAATTTCAAAAACACGATTAACCCATTACTGTCGAAATAAAACCGGAAGTGATTATTAACAAAAACGTTTATTTTTTTTATTCATTGTATACAAAATGTACATAAAAGCATTAAAGAAATAATATATGGAAAGATCAGGTTGGTGGTAGTTAAGTAAAAATTTCGAAAGCAAATGTTTTCAATACATATTGGTTTTCAAAATTGTTTGCATTGGCAGCGAATTATTTTATTTCATTTTTCACTTCATTTATTTCAATTTTTTTAATCCAGCCCATAAAGCCATATTTGAATAAACAGCTAGCTGGTGAAAATAATATACAATTTTCATACTTTTTTAATTTTCATATATTAGCTATGCCGCCAATATTTTACTATGACTATATCTATTAAGAATATCAATTTGGAACAATAAATTGGACTGGTCCATTTCATCTACTGACCTCCCTAAGTTGTGTGCGTATTGTAAAATCAATTTAAAATTGTTGCCTAATGTTTAACTGTACTAAATTAAGTATAGCCGCACCAAATGGGTTAAGATTTGTATACAGGAAATATGAAATGGCGCGCATGAAAATGTGTGAAAAAAATATGAAAACATAAACAAATTTTGATAGTTGGGTAATGAGCACCTAAAACAGCTGTCGATCAGCTACGCTAACGAGGCCACCTGGTTCTAAATTCGCCTTGATGAATATAAAGTTTTTTTCTACTTCTTAAAAACTAATTTGAATTTAAAAATAATATATTTAACAACAAAATTCATTTTCAACAGTAAATAGGATCTTAAGATGTAATGATCTCCAAGCTTAAGGACTTTTTTTATAAAACTTTTGTTAAAAAAATTTGTTTATTAAATTCAATATTTCAATATTTCTTTAGGAAAATTTTTTTGATTTCGTTTATAAATTTTTTTATTATTTGTTTGCAATTATTATTTTTTCCTTTCAAATATTTTATAAACAAAAATGAAAAAAAATTTCCTCAAGAAGTCTTCCGAAGGAACACGAAATATTGAATTTAAAAAACAAATCTTTTTTACAAAAATTTTATAAAAAAAGACCTCAGTTAAGATGTAATGATCTCCAAGATCATTTAAGAAAAAGGATAAAATTTAAGAAAAAGGATAAACGTAAATAGGAAACATTATACTACTATTTATCCTTTTTTTAAATCAATTTTGACAAATTAGAAGTATTATAATTATTAATAAAATGTGTTGTTGAAATTATGTCACCACAGACGTAGCAGCGATGACACTCCATATCTGGCAAAATTCGCTGATAACTTTTCTCATTGAAATTGATGTCAGTTTTCACATTACTGATGACAATTTACATAATATTAATGTCACAATTCTTACGAATATGAGTGTGGAAGTAATAAAAAAAATTGGACAAAATGTATGAATCTAACTGAAGATTATGTGGCCGAAATATATATTGTTTTCAATCGTCATGGAATTATCAAACAGTCCTCGAACAATTTTTATTTTTTGATTTTTTTTATAAATTAATATTTATGTGTGTATCTAGTTTAGTTGTGAATTTAAAATTTCTTATTTTCTTTCTCATTGCAGGGCTTTCATTATATTTTTCATTGCCTCGCCACATATTCGGTCAATGCCAACAGATTTTATTTCCCAAATACTTTTCTATAAATGCAGCGCTCAGTATTACAATGCTGATACTTTATGTGAAATTTTTCATCAACACATGGACTTTGGCAAAATGTGTGCAATTCGGTTCATTGGCATTGACGGGGTCTATTGAATTGTTGGTAAGATTGTATTTGGCACCGCCACTACTGCGTTTAATGCATGAAAAGTACAAAATTGAGGGTGCCATCGGCAGTGGCAAAGAGGTTGGCAGTCTGGTGCAGGGTGATTTGATTAAATGCCCCCATTATCAGCGTATACACAAAGCTTTTCGTCGCTTACATATGATGACCGCCATTGGGAATATCATAACAATGGCCGGCAGCTGTTTGCAATTATACAACATTGCGGGTCAATTACAAATTTCTATAGTTGATTAAATAAATTAATAATTTGTAAAATATTGCTTGTTACATTATTACAACTTAAAAATATTGCTAAATATTGTATATTGATTAAGATGGCGCAAAAAATTAAGCAGAGCTTAATGTTTTGATAACTTGTTTTAAGTATTTAGATTTAAGCTGAATAATTTGCGGCTGTACCACAATGTAGAACATTAACATTCGCAGAAATTTTGAATAGAATAAAGCTGATTTGAAATCAGCTTCTAAGTAAAAATATTAACAACACTGTCTGGAACATATTTTGCTACTCACTTTTAATGCCAACCACAAAGTAAACAGAGAGAACAGAAAGAATATGAAATTGTGTTTATCTCTCCCATTTTTTTCTTTCCGCGATTTATGCTTTTATTCATAAGCAAATAACTTTTGCTGCATCTGTTCTTACAGCTCTCTGAAAGCTCAAAAACCTGATTTCATTTTATTCAAACGTCACTGCTCTCATTTCTGCATACTTTGTGATGCAAATGTTAATGTTCGTTCGTTATCGTGGGACAGACCAATTATTCGTTTATACCTAAAGTGTTGTAACAATTCTGTTTTGGTTTTAAATTTTATCAAAATACCGTACATATACCAAAAACATTCTGCATTTTTAAATAAGTATTTATTAGTTAACCACTTAAAACCTTTCACATACCTATCAATGTACATAAGTTACTTTCTTTGAAGACATTTTTCTTTTTGTTGCATTTTAATTTTAAACACAAGCTTTTGAGATAAAACTTAAACTTAATAAACTATTAATTGGAAATTTTTCACTAAATTAAAAAAAAAAAATTTAATTGCTTTAGTTATAATAGTGCAACACACGAAAGCGCACGAAACGAGTTCAAGATCAATTCCGGGGTACCGCATAGCTCTTTTTTCTACTCTGTTTCTTATTTTTCTTAATAACCTTCTATATCAAACTTCCAAACCTAACCACTCTTGCAGATGACAGCAGCTTTTGCGATTCGTACTCATTCAGTAATAGGCCCAGCCTATCCGAGATCGGTGCCAAGAGGCAAAATATGGATGATTCATTGAGTAATGATCTTCTTTTGAATGGGGTCGTAAGAACAGGCACGAATTAAACGCCTGTAAGACCCAGTATTGTTAACACAAACAGATCTAACGTTTCACTATCATCTGTACTAATGGGTGACACAGATGAGGAATCGCCTGCTCTTGATGTTCTTTAAATTAAAATTCCATGTGATGTTCACTGAACTGAAGACATTTTCCATGTCTCCAAAGGAACATTCAAGTGCCTTCGTGCTTTAAAACTGTGTAAGATATGCTTTAGTTCATTCGATCTCCTTACTATTTATACCATCTATAACCGACCTAAAATGTAATACACCTCACGGGTTTGGGCTGGTACCTCAGTCCATTTTGGGCTTAGTCGACCGTATGCAAGAAAGAGTGAAGAAGCTTATCGGTGAATGTAGGGTATCCAACTCTATTGACTCATTTTAGCATTGCAGGAGTGGGGGTTATCTTTGTGTTATCGCTACTACAATGGATTTTGCTCTGATGAGGTTAGGGATCTTATTCTCGAAACCCACATATTTTTCATTGTACAGGGCTCACTCATTTGTGGTCGACTGCCCAGCAATTAGCACAACACATTACAGAAGAAATTCGCTTTTTAGCCGTGCGATTCTTCCGTGCAGCATGTTGCCTGCAAACGTGTTTCCTGACACTTTTACCTCCTCCCCATAACCGATTTTCCTAGTTCCAGTATAATGTACTCCATATGACCCCTACATATAGCTCGACATATGACCCTTACATTCCCTGAATTCTGGTCTAAGATTAGAAAACAAGGTGTGTGAGGTTAAATTCTAAAAATGTTTAACCCCCAGATACAAACCTATTACACAGTGTATCAAGTAGTGTTTTGTCTTCCATCCTGTATACACGTGTTTTTTTTTCTTTCTTTTACTGCTGTTCGTGTTTTTATTATATGTTCTTTATTAATTTCCTTTTAATAATCTTGCTTTATAATTGCGAAGTACGAGTATTGGACTAATTTTTGTTAGTGAGCACGATTGAAGGTATATACACTGGGTACTGAGCAGTTTTAACTAATTTAATTTTAACACTATAAATGTTGTAATAACGTTTGTTGTGGTCTTTCCATGTGTTCAACTCAAACGTCCGTCCACAAACACTACTTCCTCTTTCCTCCTTCTCATAATCCATTTCGCTAGTTCCAGTACAATGGTCAAAGGAGGCATCCTTTGATCCAAGACAAAAGCAAAAAAAAAACTCCTCTCTTTGTGGAAACCTTTCTAAAGCGGGCACGTCTTATAAAAGAAGACTTCTTTCAGTCCCAGAAAAATCTTTCCCACTTGAGCGGACAACCGGACGAGGACACTTTTTTTATTTGTAACCATCACAAAGAGCTTTATTTACCAGAGCTGTGCCGTGTCGTTCATTTCAGTGACCGGTCACTTTCGTTCAATTACGAAAGACCTATACGTTCGTTTTCATTTCGTTCAATCGTTCACTTTAAATGAACAACACGACCTCCATTCTAATTGCTGGTTAATATACCGGTCTTTTATCCAAATAGCTGTTCAAAATAAACAAAACCAAATTCTTGAATAAATAATACAAAAAAGAAACTGAAATTTAGTGAAGAAATGTGTGTAATATATATTCAAATTTTAAAATTTAATGAAAGGTTGGTTTTCCACCAATGGCTGGACATGATGTTCAGATGTACATATGCAAATGCTTCTGTTTCTACTAATAGGCTGCATGAATATATTCATTTGTTTATATACACTCTGAAAACACAATATTCATTCAAATATTGAGTACAGAGTAAAACGAGTGAAAACAGAATGAGTAGTGTTTTAAAGTTGATCGTAATTTTTCATGTACTCTTTTTAATTCGAATATTCATTTCTTCCATTTGTAAATGCAAAACCACGCAAATACACGATTACAGTTTGGCTGAGTACAACAAAATAGCAAATGAATGAATGAATAAAGTGAATATTATTCGAATGTACACTACATTCATTATACTACAAAGTAAAAAATTCTGTTAAAACGAAAAGTATACGCTGAATACAGGCAGAGAATGTTAAATTGAAGTTGACAAAAGAACTTTAGTAGTACATATATGAAATACGCATATAATTTTAATTTTCTAATCAAATTTTACTTATACTTATGTATATGCACTTACCTTTCAAAATCTTAAACTTAAAAATATTAGTAAATTAATTACTAGTAGAATACTATATACATAAATATGAATACATTCGAATACTATTTTCATTCATTCGAATAATAATATATTTGAAACTGTTTCTTGTTATATTCGTTCTATTTGAATGTGTTTGTATTTGTTTCTCCACGAGTAGTGTTATCATTATTCATTCGGCTTGTGTATTCATTCATTCGTTTTTATTAAAATAGGATATGAGTCACTTCGTATTCAATTGTGTGTGTGGTACCAAGCTTTATTTAGTTAAAAACCAAATGCATATACACCTAAGTCTGTTTTTACACGGTAGATTGGTTCCAGAAGAAGCCGTGTAAAAAAAACCGTGTAAAAAAAGACATTGATCTTATACAAAAATGGGTGATTTGTTCCTAATCTCTAAAACCTATTAAAATTAGTGAAAAACAAGAATTTTTAAGAACAAGTATTCATGTTTATTTTATTAAATCAAATATATAATGCTTATTTTCACAAGCATAGTAATTAATGATAAAAAAGATATGCACTCTAATCTTAAAAGTAATATAAATTAAATGTATGGCAAGTTCAGGAACTAAAAAACTATGTTGTGAACGAAAAGAATAGGTTATTCAATTTTTAAGGTAAAAAATTTTTAAGGTTAAAATTAAATTTAATGGAAAATCAAATTTGCCTGCAAAAAATTTCTTTACCAAACACGTCTTATTGCATTGACAGTTCACAAAATATTAACACGTTTCAATTGCTCTGACCAGTAAATTTTATTGTATGCACATAAAGGGAATTCCCCTAAATTAGTGCTATTCACATTTGCTTTGACCAGTAAAAATTGTTTGTACGCGCTAAAGGGGAATTCACTTAAATCTTTAAGCTAGTGTTCGCAAACTATCGATACTATCGATGGTTTCAGACTTTTTTCTTTCATAAATACTTTTTTGTGATATGAACATACTTCGCAAAAATTAAATTTGACAAAAAAAATTTAAGTACATAAAATTTCAAATCGTGCTAAATGGAATAAAATCGTGTAAAAAAATTAAAAATACTCAATTTTCAAACCGTGTTATATCAAAACCGTGTACAAAAAGACCGTGTAAAAACAGACTTAGGTGTATTCAAATGCTTTTTGAGCGTAATCATGCTTCTACACAAAATAATTACTGAAACAAAAAAATGTGTCAGGTAAAAAGAAAGAAAAGAAATTTAACGAAATTGAACGGTGCACTACTGAGCGAAAGTGATCAGTTTAATGACTGGCTCACTTCGTGCACTTTAATGATTCGTTCAATTTAGACCGTTCGTTCATGAACGACACAGCTCTATCATTTACACTGTTTGCAAACCCCTAAACCCTACTGGATTTCGCAACAGAATGCACAATTTTGATTATTGAATCCGGCCATGTTAGAATACACTGTTTTTTCGAAAATCTGTGATATATCAAAATTTAAAACAATTTTTTTTGTACATCCGAATCGAACGAAAAATTATCATACCATTTTACATATCATACTGTTATGTATATATACATATATTAATTTAGTACAATTTCTAATCCTAATATTTTAATTTATACAAATACATACACACACACAAACATTCAACAATAGTTTAGTGAAAAATAAGTTTGTAACTCAGTAAGTTTAAAAGAAAATAAGTAAGTAAGTTTTAGAAAATACAATAAAATAATTTATACTTGAAATATGTTTGTATGGTAATACAAATATGGTAATACAAATATTTAGATCTGTCAAAAATCTGTGTAGAATAAAGAAAATCTTTTCTTAAATGTATTCAGTATGAGAAAAATCTAAATTCAAAAATTGACAAGCGATCGGTAATATGCCATTTACACCTAAGCCAAGTATACTACATTCGGGATTTCGAATCAAAACTAGTTGATTTTAACGAGATTTCCCATACAAAATGATATCTAGACACTCTTTCCTCCTCCCCATAACCGATTTTCCTAGTTCCAGTATAATGTACTGCATATGACCCCTACATATAGCTCGGCATATGACCCTTACATTCCCTGAATACTGGCACAAGATTATAAAACAGGGTGTGTGAAGATAAATTCGAAAAATGCTTAAACCCCAGACACAAACCTATTACACAGCGTATCAAGTAGTGTTTTGTCTTCCATCCTGTGTACACGTGTTTTTTTCTTTCTTTCTTTCTTTTACTGCTGTTCGTGTTTTTATTATATGTTCTTTATTAATTTTCTTTTAATATTCCTGCTATATAATTTATTACCATGCAGTGTGGACTAATTTTTGTTAGTGAGCATATCGAAGGTATATACACTGGGTACTGACCAGTTTTAACTAATTTACTTCTAACACTATAAATGATGTAATAATGTTTCCCATACAAAATGAAATCTAGACTCCACTAGATTTTGATGAAATCTGGTAGATTTTTGTAAGTACTCTATTACATAGCTGTGATGTTGTTCAAAATTATACTTTGAAATACTACGCTGCAATAAAAAAACCAATACTTTTACATGATGAATTCATTGTGATATTGTTATTGCTGTCAAACACTTTGCAAAACAAGATTTTATGAAAATGAAATCTAGTTAGATGTCAAAGAACGGAAAATTTTGTTGAAGATTTTTATTCAAATCTACTAGATTTTGGGTAGATGTAAATGGCCTATAAATCTTCATTTTCTAAACCATTTTAGAAAACTTTGTGTTCTCATCACATCAGAGGTGTATTTTTAAATTTGCATTGGCAGCACTTTGAGTATTTATTGAAGGTGGTACAGCATTTAGAAGCCCAAACTATTGCAGTTCTAAAATATTACATGTTGTAAATTTTGTAGAATTGTAACCACCAGTAATTTTATTGTACTTTAACAATTATACTTTGATTTGACTTACCCCACAAATGTAAACGTGAAAAATACTTACAACACATTTTTATTCAGTTCTGTTGAAATACGGAGAGAATTTCATAATATTTTTCTCCTACAAAATCTAAATATCTTGTATTACCATGTAAACGTGCCTAAAGATTATTTACTCAATGCAGAGTGTTCACTTTTTTCATTTTATCTTTTCCAAAACTAATAAAGGGTGTCAAAAAATTAACGCAAGATTTAAATTAAATAGAAAACAGTTTTTAGTCTTTTAATTTTTATATTTTGCTGAAGCATAAAGTGTATAGGATAAGTTTATTTATGGAATTACACATCAGGCAAATGGCTTCCAAGACTTTGCATATACATACGGACTCGTTTGTCGGAAAATTGCAAAACTATTTTATCTCCTTTAATGCAAAGTGGTTGTAGGCTTGTTGACAAAAACCTGTGATTTCAAATAACTCCATAAAAAGAAATATGTTAACTCCCATGATCTGGAGTGCCAATTCTGATCACGGAACGAAAGAGTACAGGACCTGCAACTGGCTCACGTAGTAATTGTATTGTTTCACGGTTTGTATGGCATGTGGCACGCTCCTGATGACACCACATATTGGCCACATCAATGTCAACCAAGTTCGGCAGAAAGAAATATGTGACGATATCCAGTACCAGCTTGACCAGCCGCATTTTTTTTTCTTCGATCAGTACTCAGGGGATGACCCTTACATATCTAGTGCATTGTACCGAAACTAGAAAAATAGACTGTAAAGAGAGGGAAAGAGGGAGTAGTTTTTGTGAACATTTGACTTGAACTTTCCAACGATATAAAAGTATGATCCAGTTCCGCCTCCAGTCCAAAGCCCACACCAAATAGTGGCACGTGGAGAATGCATTTTTTTTCTTGGACCAATACTCAGGGGATAACCCTTATGTATGCAGTACATTGTGAACATTTGACTTGGACTTTTCAAGATTATAACAGACAGGAAACACGTCTGCAGGCAACTTATTTCACAGACAAATCGTACGGCTAAATAACGAATTTTCCCAGTAATGTGTTCGACGACTCCCCGGGCAATCGACCACAAATGGATGAGCTCCGGACGATGCACGCGTGTTACGTAGAAGCGTGCGAGTTTCGGGAACTAGATTCATAATCTCGTCAGAGCAAAACTCACTGTAGTAACGATAGAACAGAGTAACGCACCCTACAACGTCGATGCTCCAGTGAGTTAATGGAGCATCGGCGACCTACTGTCACTTTACTACTGTTCTTTGCTCTCTCCTGTACACGGTCGAAAAATCCCAAAGTAGACTTTGAAGCGCCAGCCAAAACATGGTATTCCATTCGCGGTCGAATATAGGTGGTATAAATATCAAGGAGATCAGATGGGGTGAAGTAGATTTTACACCGTTTCCATTCGTGGTCGGATAGAGGTGGTATAAATGGTAAGGAGATCGGATGGAGTGAAATAAATCTTACACTGTTCCAAAAAAACTGAGGCACTTGAGTGCTTCTTTAGAGACATGAAAATATGTGAACATCACACTGTATATTCATTCGAAGGACATCAAGAGTATTCGATTCCACAATATTTAAACCATCCGTGAGTATAGATGGAGCAGCATCTGTGGTCGTATGTTTGTGTGTTAATAAACAACACTGGGTCAGTGCGTCATTCATAGTTTGCCTCTTGCCAACGATCTCGGATAGGCTGGGCCTACAACTGAATGAGTGTGAATGGCAAATGAATTGCAAAACGTCATCCGCGAAAGAGTGGATAGAGTTTGAAGTCTGATAGAGAAGGTCGTTGAGGAAAATAAGAAATAGGGTAGGAAAAAGAACGGAGCCCTGCGGTACCCCTGAATTAATCTTGAACTCGTTTGATGAGACCCCATCTATAACAACTCTTATGGTGCACTCTCTGAGAAAGCTCTGTATAAACTGAGAGAAGTCATCAGCGACAGGGAAAGCAGTAGCTTTATCAGTAGTGTATCATGCCTAAATCTGTCATAAGCTTTGGAAATATCCAGAGCCAAAACTTTACTTTCTCCGAAATGATGGAATGAGGGGGTCATCAGTTCTCAGAGCAATATGAATGACTTTTCCACGTGTGTGAAAAGTCATCGCACTTTTCACACACGTGGTAGATGAGACTTCGATGAATTTGCTTTGGAACATTTTCCCTCAAAACCTGATCAGTCGCTTTGGGGACATCGAGGTCGCCCGATCTAACTCCCATGGATTTTTTGTATGGGGATACCTCAAAGAGAGGGTTTATAATAGCAATTCCCATGACGATGTCAAATCGTTTAATGTATTATTTGACATTTTCAAAAACTTTACATTCACATAGTTCTTGACAGGTCATAATACAAAAAGTGATAGTGTGAAATAGCCTTAAATGTTCAGAAGTTGAAGATTATTAGAATTTAGAAACACGCAAAATATTTAAACTGGTGGCTAGCACCAAAAAATTTAATAAATCTTCTGGTTAAGCAATGATTTGCTTAGCAGTTAATTTTAATTATTACTCGTATTTTGAAGAAAATAACTGATATAACACCTTATGAATTGAAGAAGCTTATGGGCGATTCAAGTTTAAAGGCATTTTAATAGAGAATTTTAAGCGAAAAAAAGTACATCTTCAATTCGTTTACCGCCAATTTGAAATAAATTCTGAATTATATTTTATTTTCCAGTTTTTTTATTATTATTTAACTATAAAGTTTATATGTTTTTTATAGTAATATAAATTAACATCTGGTTTTTTACGTAAAAAATGCGTATTAAATTTGGTTATATTTTTGAAACATTTTAATTGTAATAATTCTTTTCGTCATGGGAGCATTCTTTCAAACTGTTGGCGGTGAAAGAGAACTGAGTGTCGAAAAGAAACTATTGCATGCGTCTTTTTGTAGCTTACTTTTAGGCGTAGTAATTAAAGCAGGACCGGAAAATGTAGTATTAACGACAAAGCGTGACGAAGCCAACGTTGACGATAATTTTTCAAAAAGTGGTACACATTAAAACTAGTTGGGCTATTTTTGTATAACGTTATTATTGTGTATTTTTTGTCCCAATTTTTTGTCCATGTTTTTTCCTTACAATATTTTAAGCAATGTACGAGTATTATCAAACAAATATTCTGTGTGAATATAAATATACATTGGCTCACAGCTGATTTCGTGCAACTTTGAAATCTAGCTTTCAGGGCTTGTAGCATGAAAGATGAAGATTCCATCCAAAAAACTTACTGCCTGGCTCACGATGTCGTTTCGTTAACGTTCGCTAGTGTTTCATATTAAAAATAAGTGACTTATAGCCAACTATTACTCACCTAACGGCTATATCGGAAGTAGGCAATTCAAATGATACAAGATCAGGGAAAAATAAAGCTTATAAACATCATCGGAATATGTTTTTTGACCTTCAAAATTATGACAAACGTTTACGAAACGACATCGTGTGCCAGGCAGTTAAATGTACAATGTTTGTAAAACTAATTCTTATTTAACAATAAATTTATTTTTACTTTTTTATAAAAAGTTTAAGTTATATCGTACGTTGGCTTTCGAGTGTTGCAAACATACAACAAACAAACATACTAGTGTTAAAAACATTTTAAGATTATTTCCTAAATTTAAGATTTTATATTTGGGAAATGAAGATTTTTTGACAGAAACTTTTGTCACCACTGGTGACAACACTAAAATATGCTCCTTAATAATTTAGCAGTAAAATATACGACTACAATTCCCGGTTGAAGCATTTGCTGTCGTAAAGTCTGCTGTGTCACATTTAAGACAGCTTGCACCGACTGCATCTATCAAAAATAAAATGAATGTGTGTACAAGGAAATTATTATATCTGTGGCATTATAGCATAAAAGTTTAAGTCGACATAAGACCAAAACTTTGGTCTCATGCATAAAGGCCCTAACTCGTATTTCCCCCAATTGAGCTTTTTAAGGATTCTATTACGTTTAACACAAATTTAATTAAATAATTTCATACATATCACTCTTACAAGCAATTGAACAAAAAAGTTTCTAGATATACAGTTTCCGTTACGATTTTTCCTTTTCTTGTTAGGGGCTTTCTACATGAGATCAACAAAAAGAGTTTTGAAGGCAAATTTAATTGAAGACAAAATTTCATCAATAATACGAAAAAATAATTTGGTAAATAAATTTTCAAAATATTTTTTTTTCAATTTTCAAAATTCGACTTAAGTTGTTATGATAAAACGCCACAGATATTAACAATAACATCTGGCTACGCCGCTACATTTGTAGATGATAATAAAATACCTGAAATAAGACTTAATTCAATAAAAAAAGCGAATGAAAATCAAGTGACACCAACGAAAGAGTATAATCAGCTGCTTATTTACATTTTCATTTTTCATTAAGTTAATTTTTGGTTGTAGCTTGCTGTTTTATATGTGTTTAAAGCAATAATATTGGTTTTGATGTGATATTTTGGCTTTTAGTGTCTAGGAAAATCTGAATATGCGGATCACACTGCACATTTATAATGAATTTCTTAGAAGGAAACAAAAACTTAGACTATGTATTATAGATGTATGGCTTACTTACCGCATCAATTTCTCTTTCGAAGCGTACTGGCCGCAGACGACATAATGCTGCTATCAGGTAAATTGTGTTAACGCCGAAAAATAAAGATGACCAGAGCACAACATCATGGGCACAATCAATTAAATAACCGTACATGGCAAGAAGTATGGCTCCAATTACGAGCATGGCGCGCAGCCAAAGAATTCCAAATGGTCGATGTGGCGCCAGAAATGCTAATAATAAAAAGGCATTTCCTAATTGAAAATACAAATGGTGGGGTCGCTGCCATATAATGCACTGTTCAATTGACCAGTCGCCTGTAGTGGCTGAACGTATTGTGGCATTGTTGTCCCACGATAAGGCACCGCCAGCATTCGAACTTGTTACAATCATACTATTAACACTATCGCCTACGCCACCAACCTGACCCGTAACAGCATTCATGGTAGGTTGAGAAAATATTGAAACAGCCGAAGAAACTCCTCCGTTTGAAGAGCCGCCACTGCTGCCGCCCACGCTTACAGCCGCTGCTGTTTTGATCACAGAATTGACAGCAACATCACCATTAATACTAATGCTACCAGGGCCGCCTCCGCCGTCACTACTGCTGCTGCTGCCCACTGTACTGCTGTAGGGTAAACTGTTAATGCCTAAATTTGAATTTGTGGACTCAACTAAACCCAGTGCAAGGGCACCAATCAGCAGCATTGCACGTCAACTATGTAAATGCAAATGTTTTTTTCTTTCTCTCTCTCTCTCTCTCTTTCTGTTGTTTGTTTATTGAGTTTTTCTAATAATAGAGTTGAAGATTAAGTTTCAGATACATAGTTAATAGTTGTTTACTTCTCTTTTTTTTTTGTGTTTTGTTTTGACTCGCTCTGATGTTTTTTATTTCCGTTAATATATATAATACTCTTTTTAGCTGGTATGCATTTGGTTGTTGTTAGTTTAAAGTAAAAGGCTATTTTTTATTTTTTTATTATTATTAATTTAAAATATTTAATTTTGAACACTACGTTTTCCGTTTGCTTTGTGTTGTGCTTTTAATTGTCTTGTTTATATTTTTAAATATTCCTTTTAAATACCAATTTTGATTTTTAAACATAACTAATTGATATTCAGTGCTTTCGTTGTTGTTATTGTAGTTTTTATCAATAGTAATGTGATTATCCATTTGTTTATCAAACCACATACAAGTACAGACATGTTGTAGTTGTTGTTGTAAAAGTATGACCACTCATCTAGTTTCAAGTATATAGATAAAGCATTATACTTAATTGAAGATTCACTTAAGATAGTTTATGATGATAAAAGTTTATTATGAATAACAAGAGTGTAATGTGAAAAAAATAACTAATATTAGGCAAATTTGATACATTCTTGAGGCGAAAGCGGGTCAATTAGTCAGTGACTTTTTTTAATTTCCCGCCTCTTAATTGAAATGGCAACACTGCCTCAGTCACCGGGCAACTGTCAGTTGAGTTCTGTCCAAATTTGAACAAGCTACATGTTTATGGGACGCACAATGAGTGATGCGTCTTGGAAATTTGTATGATACATGTATATTCAATCATATCACTGACAAAATGGCCGTCAGTTCAGAAAGTGTTGTCAACTTAAGGTTGTACATCTCCATAAAAAACATTCTTGGGTGTTTTTTTAAGCCCGATAGAACTTGAAATTGTAAAAAATAACACAAAAAATTAAATTGTAATCGAAATTTTTTTTTATTCGAAAGATCAATACGTGACATTAACATTTGAAAATGATTTCGGGCATATGGGCACCGCGGCTGTTCTTGACGAAGCGCATTCTGGACGTCCAATTTTGGGCCACTTTTTCGAGCACTGCTGGCCGTATGTCACGAACAACACGAACAATGCTGGCCTCCAAGGCGTCAATTGTTGCTGGTTTATCAGCATAAACCAGTGACTTCACGTAGCCCCACAGGAAATAATCGAGAGGTGTCAAATCGCACGACCTTGGAGGCCAATTGACAGGTCCATTTCTCGAAATCAACTTATCGCCAAATTTTGATTTCAGTAAGTCGATGGTTGCGTTCGCCGTATGGCACGTAGCGCCATCCTGTTGAAACCACATCTCCTCCGGATCAATGTCATCCATATTTTCAAACAAAAAATCATTGATCATGGTGCGGTAACGATCTCCATTGACCGTAACGCGAGCTCCGGCCTCATTTTTGAAGAAATAAGGTCCGATGATGCCACCAGCATGAAAACCGCACCAAACAGTGCATTTTTCTGGATGTAATGGAGTCTGTAGGGTCTCTTGTGGATTGGTCTCACTCCATATGCGGCAATTTTGCTTATTAACAAACCCGTTAAGCCAAAAATGCGCCTCATCGCTGAACACAATTTTGCGTCTATAAGTTGCGCGAATCGACGACTGATTTTCAAAGTAAATTTGGATAATTTCGTAGCGTTGTTCAAGCGTGAGTCTATTCATGATGATTTGTCAGAGTATACTGCAACAAATAAAAAAAATTTTTCATCAAAATTAAATTTTTTGTGTTACTTTTTACAATTTAAAGTTCTATCTAGCTTAAAAAAACACCCTATATATAAATTAATATACTTGTAGTTGAAAAAAACTAAAAATACGCTTCGATATCGAACTAAAAAGTAACAAATAATTTTAAGAACGAACTTAAGCAATAGATAAGGAAAAATACCAGTACTATTGTGAATTAAGCGAGGGACGCTTTGTGCCATATTTTTCGTATATCAAGCGCCCGACACTTAGTTTACTATTGTCTAAGCTTATTATATCCTTTACAAAAATGTAAAGGGTATATATAAGTTTGTGGTTCCGTTTGTAATTTCTACAATTTTCATTTCCGGTCCTATAAAGCATTAATATGCAGAATAAGCATTGATAGAAAATTCGATTAAGCGATGTCCGGCTGTCGGCCGTTGAAATACCCTTTCTGAGAAAACCATTACACTTCGAAACTTTTTTCTTTCACCATTCGTGAGTTTGCTATTGAAATTCAGTCAAATCGGTTCACGTATAGCTGAGATATATCCAAAATCCCGGGAAAAAAATTTTTTTGGGCAATTTTGTATAAACTTTTTTGAAAAAAAAAAGTTGTTTGTTCTGCTTCAAAACACAATTATTTGGTATGGCAATCTAAAGGCAAAAAATAATTTCCCCGATATCCGTCCATATATACCCGAGATATAGTCTAAACCAATTTTTCCATGAAAACAAAAAATTTTTTTGCTGTTCTGGTAATATAAGAAAGTTAGTATAATACAGAAAATGAAAATTTCCGATATCGGTCCATATATACTCGAGATATAGCCTAAACCAAGTTTTCCATGAAAATGTCGCGTAAGGAACTTGAAGATTTTTTTTGCTTAAAATCAGTTCTGCTAATAAAATAAAGTTACTGAAATACAGCAAATGAAAATTTCTGATATCGGTCCATATATACCCGAGATGTAAACCTATTTTTTCGTAAAAATATCGCTTAAACGAACTAAAACAACTTTTTTTGCTTAAAATCAGTTCTGGTAATATAAGCAGGTTACCAAATAGAAAAATGAAAAATTCCGATCTCGGTCCATATATACCCAAGATATAGTCTAAACCGATTTTCCCATGAAAAAAAATTTTGTTTGCTTAAAATCAGTTCTGATTGTAAAAGGAGGTTACTAAAATACAGATTTTGAACATTTCCGACATCGGTCCGTATATACCCAAGATATAGCCTAAACCGATTTTTCCATAAACATTTCCATGAAAGGTAACCTTTTTGACATGGCGATTACAAGGCAAAAAAATTTTTTCCCCGATATCGGTCCATATACATATATCCGAGCATATTTAGTTCAAATTTGTAATATATACTATATATTTACGTGACTATCGTGAAGGGTATTTTTGATTCGGCCCAGCCGAATAAACTGCACTCTTAATTGTTTTTTAAATTATTTCTTATTTTTTAGTTCAATGTCGAAATGTGTTTTTTTAGCTTTTTTAAACTATATTTATTTTTTACTTTAAGCGGGGCACACGCGGTCAAAATGCTTGCTGTCAACTTCGTGTACGAGTGCTTGATATTTTACGATTTCATGCTTGATAGCACATCAAGCATTCATTCCAATTTTGATTTTGCGTTGTTCGTTTGGTATGCAATGATCGGCAAACTTCAACAAATTCCAAAATATCTTAATTATCATCACTCATTTTTTCGTATTTTTGTCTAAGATTAAAACATAATAATAATAAAAGTTTGTACCAGCTTGAATCTCAATAGATTCCATTTTATTACTTTTTTCTTATTTTCTGTTCTTGTTATTTCTTCCATTTACGTCGAAAACAAAATAATAATAAAAATTTGTTCACTAGATACAACCAAGCATGTGACGGCAAACATGTCAGAAGATCAAAAAAATTTGACAGCATCGACAGTGGCACACATACTAACAAATTTTCACTCCTACTAATTATTACCAAGCTTGTTAAGCATGTTGATCGTGCCCTATACCCTTTATAGTTCGGTATCCTTTAAAAGCATGTTTTTTGGGTTTTAAAACCATATTTATTAGTAAACGTCTGCATGACTACACTCGGAAGGCATTTGAATCTATTCATTTGCTTATTGAGTAAATAAAGCTTTCGACTTGATTACGACGTGCGTTACATTTTGTTTTAATAATGGGTGATTTTATAAGAACTATCGGAAATTTAAAAACAAAAAAAACATAAAATTCAGAAAAATGCATGAAATATTTATTTGGATCGATAGTTGGGTCGATATAATTTAATGTTTGAAGATTATTTCATGCAAATGTTGGCCGCGGCTGCGCCTCAAATGGTCCATCCGCTTAGTCCAATTTTGGCATACTCTGTCCAACATTTCGGCCGGTATCTCACGAATAATGTTGGCAATGTTGGCTTCCAGCGCGTCAATCGAAGCGGGCTTGTCGCTATAGACATTAGCCTTAACATAGCTCCACAAAAAATAGTCTAGAGGCGTTAAATCGCACGAAAAATCACTCGTTACAAATAATAAAAAAAAAATAAGGTTAAAACAATAGTGAACGAAAAAGACTAGAATTATTGTGAACAATCAACAAATAAGCGAATAATTATAGTTATAATACAGAGTCGTAAAGCAGCTCTGGACTGGGGAACAGCTCTCGCGTAATCGTAATTATTTCTTAATTGAGGTCAGACTTGTTGTTGTTGTTTGGCCTTCGAGCGTATTCCGTCTCGCTCTCACTGGTTAACTGTCTACCGCAGCTAACTTTATTAGTTTACAGTTTTTTTGAGGTATTTCTGTGTTAAGCACACGGCAACTTCTTATGTGAAGGCATAAGTCGCAGTAAATTACTCTTAATATCATCTTGGGCATAACGTCTTCGTTACGCCGCATATGCTGTACATCCTATACTTTGCAAATTTATTTGCAAGTGTATAGTTAAATAAATATGCGTATAACCGGTTCCAAAATTACCGTTAATAGTTCAGATACACGTTCCACGACAAAAGCACGCACCGAATATGAATAGCTGGTTCCGAGGTTTTTGGGTAATTCCCAACATTGTTTTCAGGAACCGCAAAAATTCCCCCACTTGCTCGGAAGCAATACGGCAACTTAAATTTTTACACTGCAACAAATGACCGTTAATATTTCAGACAAACGTTCAACGGAAAAATCGAGCACCGAATATTAACAACTGGTTCCGAAAAGTTTAGCAAAGCGGTTCGCAGTTTTTTTGAGAGTTTGCAAAATCAGCTACTACTTCACCGGAAGCAATACGGCAACTTTAATTTTCGCACTAAAACGGCAACACTATATATACCTACCTACATATGTAATAATTATGTAACTACTAAAGAACTGCACAAAATGTTCTAAAGAACACTGTTCACTACTGTGTAGTAGTTCCAAGCACTGTATTTCAAAACAATTCTTAAAACAAAACAACCAAGCTATAGAACATTTAGAAACAAAACAAACACTTCATAGCTTCGAAACGCCTTCACAGCGGTGCTTGGCTGTACTTGAATTCTGTTTCACTGCAAAATCCAAAACAACACATCGCAATAAAGCAAATAAACGATGAATCACAGCGAGCAAATTGCCATTTGAGCATACTGCGTCTAATACAAAAACAAAAACCATAAACAACAACAACAAAGTTTATAAACAAAACTGAAGTAGCACATTGCTTCAATGCTTGAAGTTCTACTTCAATTTTGTCCTATTTCATTTAGACAGTATTCGTTTATGTGTTTACAACATTTCGGCATTGAAATGTTTGGTTTGAAATGTGAAAGAACACGATTGATAGTACTTGAAAATACTACGATGTTTTGTAAGACATTTTTAATGTGCTTGAGCAGCCCTCTAGCACCTATAAGTAATAATCACTCATACGCCATGATCTTCGAGAGTTGCAAACAGACAAACACACAAGTGAAGCTAACATAAGCGTATTAATATGAAATAGGACGTTGACCTTTAGAAATAACCGGTGTCACAAAATTGACTCAAGATTTGAATTTGTCTACTTATGTGCAGTAAAGTGTTGGCAGTCCTAAAAAAAGTAATTCAACAGCTGACAGTTTTAGGTTAGAAAAAAAACTACATGATAGAACGACGTGTCTTCATTATTGAACAATATTTCAAATTTGACAGTTCGAAAACTTCATACAAGATATGAACGGAATAGTGTTTTAGCTTCGTGCACTGTGAAGAAATTAATTTAAAAAGTCAGGCAGACCGGATGTGTCGGAGACGCCAAACATGCTGGCCATCGAAAAATAATGCCAATATCGTAGAGTGCCGGTGAAAAACCGGTAACCTCAATTTGGGGTAAAAAATTTAAATTTCAAAAAAATATCTACAACTTAAGCTCACTAAAGAATTGTGTCTCCATACAACTGAAGCCTAATTGTCAATGTACGCGTACAGCGAAGAGAGTTGCATGAATTATTCACCATCAACAGTTATGAAATCGGTTTACATCAGCACCTGCCTCTACGGCCTAAACTGACGTGTGGCTTGCTAGGCTCACACAGGCCGCAACTTTTCGTTATAAGTATGTACCCCTATAAACGAACCTCTTGCTTAAGAGTTCGGGCCTTCTATTCGCTCGTGTATGCAATTTCCCAACAGTCAATGGAAGACAAGGCTCAATGAGTTAGAAGGCCGAAGCCTTGGTTCTTTATATTACAGCTATCTGTTTCAAGAAAACAGCACCTCGGTGGATTATTAGTCCCCGAAAACCGGCATACACCAAAGTTACCACGGAATCTAATTGCCATACCTGCGATTTTAAATTTCAACCGCAGCCAGAACGTTTCAGCTAAGGTAGGCACCTTAACCATGATCAGCCCGGGTAGAACTGCAAGCAGAACCACCCGGGGGCTATGCTGATCCCTGTTCTGCCAATTTATACCCTTGGTAAGAGTTTCGGAAGCCAACCCAACATAAGCCATGCGGCTTCCTAGAGTTTTATTTGTTGCAACAAACGAGGGACCCATTCCCCTCTTTACTCGAAAAACAGAGTGTCCTAGTTAGGAATATGCCAAGGCAAAACTTGTTCCCCGAGAGGTCTTATTAAAACAAGTAGAAAATGCTTAAATTTAGTAGGAACTTCTTCTTTCTATGCATAAAAACCTTTCATTCGAAAGCCACGGACGTATTGACCCGCCCTCATAATATCACGGTGAAATAATATAAATGAAACCAAAAATTGTAGCCCCGTAAATATTAAATTTGGGCCTACGTGCGACGGAGAAAAAAGGAGAAAATGCTTACATTTAAAATTTAAGAAACTTAAGCAGGCGGATTTTCTTGTGTAATGTAAACTAGTGTGGTCATTAAGAAAGTTTAAAATCATTTCCGTTTTCTAATAATCTTATTAACTGAACAGCAAACCAAATACATAGAAAGGGTACGAATGGCTCTTGAGCCGAAGTTAAATTACGAACGGCCAAAAACAGTTTGTGTATGCAAGTATGAAGTTAAAATGACACAACTCATTTGTCGGACAGCAACACAATGAAAAAAAGGGGGAAAACATTAAACGAATAGATTAAGTATGAATAATATTTCTTTACTAGCTGTTAGACTAATTAAATTGGTGTCATAAAAGTCGTGTTTGGGCATACTAGTCAAAACGACAACACATGTTATATAATCCGACCAAACAAAAAGCTCTTCCACACGCAACGACCAGACGAGACAATAAATATAAAAGAAAATATGTAATATTATGGAAACGAAACTTTAACGAAGTATATACATACTTACATACATATGTATATGTATGCATTAGGGTGACCGGTACGACTATTATTTGACCAGTTTTTATAATTTTGTTTTTTTGGGGGGTTTTACTAAAACGGGGGGTTTTAATTATCTGTTTTTCGTGAATAGAGTAAATCTGGGTTTTTAATACGATCAATCGAAATATTAACATATCATCATTATACGAGGTCTGATCAAAAAATAAGCGTATGTTCGATTCTCGCATTTTTTCTGTTATGTTGGTACAAATGTCTGTTATATACGTTGGCAATAGCAGCCATTTCGGATAGTCAGTTTGTTTTTGACAGATAAAAAGTTTAGTCGTGTTTTGGCGTGCCCTTCGAATTTTTGCTATACGAAAAAATGCATCAAAGAATCGATATTAAGTTTTGTGTAAAAAATTAAATGCGCAAAGAACTTTTGAAATGTAGACTGTGGTGTTTGGCAAGTCTACTATGAGCAGAGCACAAGTTCAGTTGTGGTATAACCGGGTTAAAGAAAGCCGAGAAGATGTCAATGACGATGCTCGTCCTGGTCGCCCGAGCATGAGAACATTGAAGCAGTTAAGAAAATTATTTTGGATACTAGTCGAATCACTATCAGAGAGGATGCTCTTGATGTTGGCATATCGTTCGGCTCATGTCAAGCGATTTTTGCGGATGTTTTAGGCATGAAACGAGCGGCAGCGAAGATTGTTCCGCAATTGCGAAATTTTAAGCAAAAACAACGTCGCATGGACATCGCCCAGGAGCTGTTGAACATCGTCATCCAGATTTCCTCAAAAAGGTCATAACCGGTGAAGCAATCTGACATTGAAGCCAAAACCCAATCACCCCAATGGAAACGTCCAGAAGATCGAAGGCCGAAAAGAGCACGTCAAGGTCGATCAAATGTGAAGGTAATGCTCCACTGCAATGGGGTGGTACATCATGAATTCTTGCCCCAAGGTGGTACGGTCAATAAGGAATACTACCTTGAAGGTATGAGCCATTTGCGCGAAGCGACTCGTCAGAAACGTACAGAGTTGTGGAAAAATCAATCATGGATTTTGCACCATGATAACGCATCAGCTCATACATCGATGCTTGTGCGTGAGTTTTTGGCCAAAAACAACATCGTTATCATGCCTCAACCACCATATTTACCGGATCGGGTCAACCCGCTGACTTTTTCAGCTTCCCAAAACTGAAGACATCGATGAAAGGAAAACGTTTGGCTACGATTAGGGAGATAAAAGAAAAATCGAAACAGGAGCATTTGGCGATATCAAAAAGCACGTTTCAGAAGTGTTTCGAGGATTGGAAAAAACGCTGGCACAAGTGTATTATATCTGAGGGGGATTACTTTAAAGGGGGCAAGGTAGTTAGTGATGAATAAATAAATACTTTTTGAAAAATTGCAAAAGACGGTTATATTTTGATCAGCCCTGGTATACATATTATAATATGTTTATATTTGATTGAAGAGATAAATAGCGATGATTGTGAGCAAAATTCAGAAAATAAACTAAGCAATTCTATCAATTGTATGTAAAAAGCAAAAACTACTATTTAAATTAACCACAGAGAAAACATTAAGATTTTAAAAGCTATGACAGAAACATCTCTTAATACTTTGTGTGTTAAAGGTCCAACAAGTATGCAAGGGAAATGCCAATTTCAATATGATGTTTTATAAAACTTTAAAAAAAATTCTTTAATATCAAGTTTAAATTAGTTCAAGTAATAAAAATTATGTACAAGATTGTAAGTATTATTTTTTTCTGTGTACTCTCTACGTATATTAGAAACTTTATTATCTAAATGAAATCTTACGAGTAGACTTTGTTTATTGAATATATTATTCATATAATTGAGTTTTTTCTTCATTATATTAGCTTCCAACATTGATACCAATAAACATTTATAAATAGCCTGTTTTCTATGTTTCCTAGCTATCTGTATGTCGACATTTCATAGGAGCTACCCTAATCATCAGTAGACTTTGGAAATTTTTGAAAGATATTCTCAAACATTAAACTTTATATCCCAACAATCTAAATAAATTGTTGAGAATTTAAAAACAAAAATGCTCTAATAATACCTGTCAAAACAGGTATTATTAGATGATTAGGGTAGCTCCTATTAAATGTCGACATATAGATAGCTAGGAAACATAGAAAACAGGCTATTTATAATTGAACATATTATTTCTTCTTTCTAAAACTGTAGAGTTTCAAAAACAATTTCAACCGTTTCCTATTTTTCAAAACCAACAAATTTTGTAGATGTAGTATTTGCGACATATTATTTTGTGCTCATGAGGTTTAATTGAAAGCATGAGAAATTTGTGAGTGGCAAAAGCGTAAATTGAAAACAAAAACAAATTTATTAAATAAATATTAAATAAGTCATTTATTCATTTTGTTCTCTTTGTGAATTTTTTTTCAACACTACTCGTATTTTACTAATAAATTTGTTTTTAATTATAATACTAAAAAACCCCGCTAATCGTCTTTTCCTTAAATTTTTAAGCGACATCCGAGTTTTCTTTAAATGCCACTATTTGAACTATTCGAAAACCGGTTTTAGAAAAAAGTCGAATAATTGATCACCCTAATATGTATAGTAGATAATGTATCTAAATACATAGTAAATTTAGTCAAGTCATTCATTTGGTCATTATAAATGAACAAAGGTACCCGTTTATACACATAAATATGCACACATACACATACGAGTACATGTGTATCTTAAGAACGAGGTGTATTTAGGAAGACTTAACCATATTTAAATTGTTAGTTTGATATGACTCACTTTTGTTTGATGTATTCCATAAGGATTTTTAATGTAAGAGAAGGTTTGCTAAGGTGGCCGCCAGCAAATAAGAATTTGTGGAATAAAACATGCACTAAAAAGAAAGTTCAAGCCATCGGTACTTAAATCAATCCCAAGCGGTGTCAAAAGTATGGTAAGCACGGATCTTTTTAAATCTGGTACGGATTATTCAAGCACTAAATAGGCCGACTTTCTAAATGCAAGTTGCAATGCACAGAAAAAATTATAGTAAAAATAAAATTAACGAACTTTTTGGCTGAAAAAATAATTTGTATGCATATAATTAAATAACAAATAAATACCCTTGAATATCGTATTTTGTTGTTGTTTACAAAAATAGTTATTTTCGATCAATAATTATTTTTACTAAACTTTTGTTTGAATCCACAAATTCCTTTATAGGTCCGCATTCAAACAATTTTTTTTCTGTGTGCATATTTACAAACCATACACTTCGTAAACGCATATACGTAAACATTCTGGCAACGTCCAATGTTCCTAATCGTTTGGCAACTCATTTTAATGAGTATCAGCTGTCAGAATCGGGCATCATTTGTATTTTTTATACAAATATTTTTATTTTTGATACAATTTTCCTCTCGGGATTTTTATTGTTCTTAATATAAGGAAATTTTTAATAAGTTCCTTTAGCAAATCAATATTTTCTGAAAGTTTAGCCTGAGACAATTCCACAGCACTTGTCAATAAAATGGATAAATAATTTTGTGTTACCTTCATTTGTCCAAAAAAAAATTTATTCAATTTTATAGCATGTGTTTGACATTTGTTTTATGTATGAGTTGCATAGTGACGTTCCTAAATGCCACTAAACTGAAACAAATTTCTCTGCAAATCAAGGTTTTACTTAACACATGTTTAGCATTGCATACGCATTTTTTTAAATTATGCATTGCAACTTGCATTTAGAAAGTCGACCATACTTACTTTTAGACATATTTAATCCGGAATCCGTAATTGAAATAAGTCGAAAATGAGATTGATTTGAGAAAACCTGAGATTGAATCAATCTTAAAGTGCGTTTGACTCAAGAATTTTAGAGTTGATTCAAAAGACTTAATAATGAAGCCAGAGTTACGGTAATTTAAAGATACATATTAAGATCGATCAGAGAAGTAAGAATATATTATTTTACAGCCTGTTATTGAAAAATTAAAAACTTATTTTAGTTTGAGTATAGTTGAGCATATATTTTTACTTATTTTATTTACATTATTAATGTACAAAAAGTATATTTATAAACAAGTTTTTAGCATTTGTCTCAGCGCCACTAAGGCTTTATTTGAGACTTACTTGGTAACTTTACCAAGCACAGTGGGCGTCTTTAAAAGAATTTATTAAAATATACGAAAATTTGCCGGAGTTATAACAAATAAAAGATGAAGTTTACCATCATCAATATGCAAACGTTTTGTAAAAAATGTATAATATTATTAATAATTTAGTAATTTATCAATTACCAAAACAGTAACGAATTCGCGCGCCATCATTAATACGAACTTCCATATTTGTGTTTGCATTTATTGTAATATTTGACAAACCTGATTGATCGTTTAATATCAAAACACGCTCTAAAAGTAGCAAATTTTATGAAACTAAATGTTTCTTTCTCTTTCGAGAATATGTATAATACAGCAAGATTGTCTTACTTTGTGCGTATAATAAGGTGCGTTTTTCACATTATAACTCCGTATTCTCATTGTGCTCTGCGAAATGAAAGATAAAAATTTTGGGCACTTGATAAAACTTTTTTTTTATATTAAAACAAAAAGTTGAGTTGAATTTGGTTTGTTGACACCGAAATTTAAAAAGCGTGCCGAAAATGTAAAAAGAAAGCGCACCACGCACCGACTAAATAATTTTTCGCACAAATAATATTAAAAAGCGCCAAAAATGGTGCGAAACGCACCGAGTTGACAACACTGGCTCTAACTATCATTAGCAACAATTATTTCATCCATGAAATGTCAGACTGATATCATGGGGATACTTTGTCGGAATACGTTTGATGTGAGCAGGTGATTAATACCATACCACTGTAATATCGAAGAAATTACTAAATAAAGTCCACGTAATGACAAAATATCAACAATAGAATGTCACACTAACATCAGACTAACTATAATTAGGATTCAATTCGATGTAAAAATCTCATTGCAGTAGTGGCTCATTAACATCAGAAAAATGACTAAGTGAAGTAAATTTTATGACAAAATATCATCAGTGCCATGGCACGCTATCATCAGCTAAACTTAAATTCCAATTAAATTTAATGATTTCAAAAATATGTTCAAACAAGTAACTTTATATTTTACCAATTTCAGGAAATCAATGAGAATTAAAAATGTTCTAATACCTTTGATGACTTACTGTCATCAAAATAATGTATGTGTGTCACATTATCATTTTTTAATTGCGTGTATGCTGTGCACGAGAAACTACTCCCTTTCTTTGCCACGTATTCCCCTATTTAATTTTACTCTCTACGCTCTTATTATATTCGTTATTTAACTAACGCCGCATATGATGACTAAAGGCCGTGTCAGATAAAACTTTGTCGCTTTGCGTGAAGTTTAAAATTTTAAGAGAAAAGCGCATAGCAAAAGGTGTATGTCACAATAAAAACTTTGGCAACGGCCACGATTTTTTTATTTATCTAAAAAATTGTTGTTAATTTTTACATTCAATCGTTTCTTATGGTAATAGAAGTTAGATATAATATTATAGACGAGCTACTGAAATTGGTTCTAATTATTTTCTTAGAGCATAAAGCTATTAGAAAATACTTCAACGCGTAAAAAGACGAGAGTTGCCGAACTTTTCGCTTCGCGTTACGTTAAAAGTGTTCTATGTGACATGTTTCATATAAGTATATATATTTTATCTTAGATGTCAAAGCGAATTTGCAACACAAAGCGAAGCAAAAGTTTTATCTGACACGGACTTAATTGGCATCAATGTGCTGTGTAATATTGTCGTTCATTTATATATTCGCTTTAGAATTATTCTTATTTGCCTTTGCTTGAACAAATTCAAATTCAAACCTCTCACATCATAAAATTATAAATACTTGTTGTGATTACAAATTTTTTTTTTTGCTACAAAAAAAAAACGTAATAACTTATTTTTTGTGTAACTAACCTGTTCCATTTTTATTGTACTTTATAGATTGATCTTTAAGTTTAAGTAAAATGGGGAATTCGGACAATGAAACAAGAATTCGGACAATGAAACAAGAATTTGGATAGTACAACGCTTTCACCATCTTATGGCGTTGAAATCAAAATGCGTATCGTGCTCTACGTGATTTTTTCGATCAATTTAATCGTCCAGATGTGCGTACAGTCGGGAAAAACATTCAATAATTTGAGCAAACCGGGTCTGTATGGGATGTGAAAACACCAGCGCATTCGCATACAGCTCCTTCTGCCGAAAATATTGCTACTGTTCGCGATAGTGTGGCTGAAGGGCCCTCCTCCTCAAGTCATCGTTGTGCCACCCAATTGCAGCTCTCACGCTCGTCGTTGATGAACATTATGCATAAAGACTCCGATTTACATGCCTACAAGGTGCAACTGACTCAAGAACTAATTTTAACCAATCCAAGCGTCGTCAATGGTCAGAATGGTGGCAAGAAATGCCAACAGTGGATCAATTCTCGAAGAAACTCATCTTCAATTCGTCAAAAAGCATAATTGCCGCATTTGGGTGAATGGTACTCCAAGGAGCGATTGTCGAAAAATCAATGCACGCACAAAGAGTGGCGATTTGATGCGGTTTATGGGCCGGCGGCATCATTAGGCCAAGTTTTTTTTTCTAAAATGAGGCAGGCCAGGCAGTTACTGTGACTGGTGTTCGCTATCGTGAGATGATAACAAACTTTCTATGCCCCGAATTGGAGGATATGGATGTGGACGGTATGGGGTTTCAACAGCACGGTGCCACTTGTCACATAGCGAACGAAACAATGGTTCTTTTGCGCGAAAAATTCAATTCAAGATCAAGTAATTTTACAATTTTGGACTTTTTTCTTTTGGTTAAAGGTGTACATCGATAAGCCTGCAACACTTCAAGAGCTAACAGATGAGATAATTCGGCACATTAGGGGCATAGAACCTCAATTATGCCTCCGCGTTATCAAAAATTTGATCCATGGGATGGAGGTAAGCCGCCGAAGTCGCAACGGGTATTTGGCCGATAGTTTGTTTCATACATAATAGAGCCATACTAATATTATCATAATAAACTGAAATGGCAATAATTCCTAAATAATTTGTGTTTTATTCAAAATCAACATCGGCCGTTTAAATTTAACCAATCGTTATTTTACAGTTTTTTGTGTTACGATTTGTCTGTGGTCTGAATCTTATAAGTTTATATATTCGTCTTTTCCAGCAGTTGTTTCTAGAACTAAATTTTCTTTGTATGGATACCATTTAACTGCAATTGAACAATATCATTTATGTAAACATTAAACAGTAAAGGGTCTTAAAACACTTCCTTGAGGAACCCCAAGTTTTACACTCTCAAGAGAACTTCTTGAACTGTTTATCTGAACACATTGCCTCGATTAGATTAGCATTTGAGCAAATTCAAAGCTCCCACATCTTAAAATTTTAATTTTCTTATTAATAGTGAATGATTAGCAAAGTCGAATGATTTAGAGAAATCGTAGAATAAACCTGTGACTCTTATATGTACAATAGTTGCTCAACCATTTTGCTGTCTTATCCAAAGTTTTTAATGTAGTTTTCATGAATTGATTTCATTACATGTTATCTTGCTTCATTAAACAAGATTAAAACTTTTTTTCTTCGCTAGCCTTGAAAGAACTTTACGAGATTTTTTAGTCTACCCTCGTACATTGACCCTCTTAAAACAAATATACATACATATGTAGTAATAATACAAAAAGAATGTAGGTGGTATGGTAAAAGTCATCAATGTTGACAGTCTGTATATTTTGCTTTTTTAGACAGAGGTGAAGTCATCATTTCAAAAGCGTGGTATATATATGTACATACATACATATACATATATGTGTGTGTATGTGATAAGCGAAAATGCACATTTCTAATTTGATAGCAGCACTCATAAGAACAATATAATGTGGGGAAATAAAAATGCCTTTCGCCTGCCCCCTCGATTACTCTAAACAAGTTTCTGACTGCATATCGATTGAGAGGGAAGGCATCAACAAACTTTAATTTCATTTTGATTAGATAAAAATTTATTGAGTTAAGTGGAAAGTTAATATATGTAGAAATGAAATACAAAGAACAGTCGAACTTCCATATAACGAACTCAACTATAAGGAAGTTTTCTTCAATATTGTTACGAACGAACTAGCATAGGCTGGGATAGGGATCCCGCTTAAACGCTGTAAAATCCAGATACATCACCAACTCTTGGGGATTGCACATGAGCTATGATCAGGGCTGGGCAAAATACATACCTTGTGTATTTCAAATACAAGATACATAATGCTTTCCAGGTGTGTATTTCAAATACAAGGTATAAATACTTTCAAGTTGTGTATTTTAAATACAAGATACAAAATACTTTCAAGCTTCATATTTCAAATACAAAATAAAACGGTCTCAGAAAAATGTACTTTCTGGTTTTAGATACATATTTTAATTTATTTATGCACTTATCTATATATATAAAAAGAAGTGTACATTTCGATGTCACCACTAACTGGCCATGAACTGTAGATGGCTTATGTCAAGTTTTCATAAAATCAGCTTAGTGGTTCCGGAGATATGGCTTTTATATTTTCCTATATATTCCCATACAAATACCAACAAAATGGCCTCCATTTTTCATATTATGATTTTTTATTGTCACTTGAAAAATTACCAAACCATGTATCGTAATATCTTATCTATACAACGACATTTGGACTCCTGAACTGATTCTTTTCAGGCGTTATTTCGATCGTCATTTTATTTCTACGCTGACCACTCGATTTTTTACTTGCTATATACAGTTATTGTATCAAAGGTAACGCCATGAGCTGGAGATCGCAAGCTGAACGATTACCTCAAACCAATTGCAATGCAATGCCAAACTACATCTGCGGATAGAAGTCCAAGAAATCGACCATCGCGGCAATTAACACGACATGAAATATGCTGCTTTTAATTATGAGTGCGAAATTGATTGCAGTCTACATGGATGTATCGGTAAAATCACGTTGAAATGTCAACATTTCCAGATGGGACCACTGGCCTGTGTTGTGCTAACGTAAAGTAAAATTGATACAATTTTAATCTCCATCTAATCCACTCCATTCATTGGTTTTTGAAACGACCAAAGTTTCAAACATTTTTGGTTCATTCCTGTGCGTTCACGTTTGTCTGGTGGATGCTTGCGAAGTTTTCTTAGGAAAGAAAAATTAAAGTATCACGTAAAATTTATTTTCTGTGAACGCGAGTGCATAATGTACAATACGAACAATGAAAGCATTCATTTTATATAAGCGGCGTTCTATACACTGAAGCTAACAAAAAAGTAAGTTCAGGTTATTTCTCGTATTATTCATATCGGACTGATAGTTTGTGAAAATAAGGACAATTGCATCTTGAAATACCGCCGCCTATTCCACCAATACGCTGGCAATATTCGATTACCAGTCCCTTTCTGTTATTTTACCGGATCAAAATCTGAGCTCATTAGAAATATGCTCTCAAACATTTTACAAAAATTATGTTTAGTTGAGCGAACGTGATGTTGTCGATCTGAATTTTCAGATTCAAAGTTAAACTGCTCGCGAATAGATGATGTAGAAATTGGTGGCTCTCTTTACTTCCCAAGATAAGATCGTCAACTCTACAACCCAGTTTTTCAACTCGCTAGAATTAGTTAAAATCAGACCGGTAACCATAATATTATGAGGTATAAACCAACTATGTCTTTGTAATATCATTTGGCTTCCGGTGAAAATTTTGATGATCAACGTTTTAAAAAAAGAGTACTTAAAGGATAGTTTAAAGGTGAGGACGTTTTGATACCATGAGTCCTAGTGCTTGCGAAATATATAACATTCCATTTCAAGCATTTGCAGTTGCCAATATACGGCTTGCACTGGCAATGACAGTTCGAAAATTTAAAGTCATTCAAATCATGTAAATACAACTTGGAGGCAAAACAACGTTTGCTTGGTCAGCTAGTATTCAATAAAACTAAGTTGTTTATTGTCATCTAAAACTAATAAGGACGTAACTGGCAAAATATTGAAAGCCTATTAAAATTTGTGGATAGTTGTATTATTGATAATAACACCTCAATTAATAAAAATTACGGACTAGAAAATTTTTCTCAGTTACGCTCTTTTGCGTTTTAGGCGATAGTACATATGTTCATACTTACAACTGCTTATACACTCATCTGTTTTTTCAAATATTAGAAATAAAGCTGTGTAATATTATATACATTTAATATTACATATATTTTACAAATATACACGTACAGCATACGTATGTATATTCATATAATTTCTCTAAATTTGCTGGGAAATTAAAGGAACAAACCTAATATTTAGCATTTGATAGAAGATAAAAGATTCATTAATAAAGGATTCATTCGGCAAAACATGTATTTCCTTTGATAAAAACTAGATATTTTAATGAGTCATCCGATAAACAATAATAACTCCTATTTAGAAAACTGATAAATTCAAGTTACAAATTTGATTTACGAGGTTGATCAATGTGTTGTCCACACCAACAATAAAATCTTCGTTAACTTTACTGCAACTACTACTTCTTCTTCTGCATCCAGACATGGTTTCACATTTTTTGCCATTTTTCTTCAAGGTATCTATTGCAAGATTTTGAACTTTTTGCCTCTCTTTCAGATGCTTTCTCACGATATCGCTCCCCATTCACAGTTACATTTACACCGTTTTCATATTCAAAGAAGAAAGATAATGATTCCACCTGACCAAATTGTACACCAGGCTATCATTTTTAATGGATGCAAAGGTGACAGACGAAGAATTTAAGGGTGTGTTTCGTCACTCATTATTATGAAAATGTTTTAACGATAAAAACACGTTGGCTTCTCGAATATTTTCCCAAAATAAGTTTGCCACGTGTCTACTTCACGACTGCCAAATATGAACTATCAAGACTAGCAAAATGGTGGCAAAATAAAGAAGTATACCTTCCTGGCGGACGCCCTATATTTTCGGATTGAAAGGTGTAAAACCAATGTGGACTCAAATAACAAAAGAACTGCTAAATAATGAGCCACTACGTAACACTCGAAACAACCAAATTCTTCCTGCATTTTGGACTATCAATGGACTTTACTCTCAAGATTGGCGACCCGGAAATCTGGGAAAAACTTGACAATACGAGAAAGCGATAGAAATATTGCATGAATTATACGCTGTTAATAACGTTGCTGAAAGAGGTGTAATTTTTTTTTTTTTATTAGACCAGTACTCAAGGGATGACCTCTACATATGCAGTGCATTATACCAGAACTAGGAAAATAGGTTGTGATTAGGGGGAAAGAGGGAGTAGTGTTTGTGAACATTTGACTTGAACCATCCAACGTTATAACAGACAGGAAACACGTCTGCAGGCAACTTGTTCCACAGACGAAGCGTACGGCTGAAAAACGAATTCTCTCTGCAATGCGTAGTACGATTCACCGGGCTATCGACCACAAATGGATGAGCTCTGGACGATGAACGCGTGCTACGTAAAAATGTGCGCGCTTCGGGAACTAGATCCTTAGTCTCGTCAGAGCAAAATCCACTGTAGTAACGATAGAATAGAATAACGCACCCCACACTGCGTCGATGCTCCAGTGAGTCAATAGAGTTGGATACCCTGCTGTCACCGATGAGCTTCTTCGCCCTCTCCAGCACACGGTCGAGTAACCCCAAAATAAACTTTGAGGCACTGGCCCAAACATGAGAGTTGCATTCATTTTCTGTCGGATGTAGGTGGTATAAATTGTAAGGAGGTCGGATGGAGTGAAGTATATCTTACACCGTTTCAAAAACCCGAGGCACTTGAATGTTTCTTTAGAGACATTAAAAATATGTTCAGTCCAGCGAACATCACACTATATCTTCATTCCAAGAGCATCCGATTCCTCAATATTTATACCATTCACGAGTACAGGTGAAGCAGCATTTGCGGTCGTTTGTTTGTGTGTTAATAAACAACATTGGGTCTTACGTGCGTTAAAGGCGACCCTGTTTTTACGACCCCATTCTGTGAATCATTCATATTTAGCCTCTTGGCAGCGATCTCTAATAGGTTATGCCTATAACTAAAAGAGTACGAGTGACAAATGCTGCTGTCATCCGCGAAAGAGTGGATAGGGTTGGAATTTTGATAGAGAAGGTCGTTGAGGAAAAGAAGAAATATGGTAGGAGAAAAAAACGGTGCCTTGCGGTACGCCTGAATTAATCTTGAACTGAGACTCCATCTATAACAACTCGTATAGTGCGATCTCTGGGAAAGCTCGATAAAAACCGAGAGAAGTCATCACCGACACCAAAAGCAGTAAGTTTTGCCAGTAGTGCACCATGCCACAATCGGTCAAACGCTTTTGAAATATCCAGAGCCACCACCCTACTTTCACCGAAATGATGGATTGAGTGGCACCATTTCTCTGAGAGATATGCCATAAGATCGCCAGTAAAACGACCCTTACGAAATCCATATTGACGATCACAAAGTAGTTGGTTAACCATGCTTTATATTACTTTGGAGAGTGCAGAGCAAATTGCAATTGGGCCGCATATTGTGTCATATTGAGGAAGAGACAGTATTTTTGTTTCAGGTTGTCGCTGAAAATAGTAAGCAATATCGCTCGTGCAATGAAAATTATTAATTTAAATACATAACATTTAATACTACTCAAAAGAGAACATTCGAAAATTAAGTTTTTGTATGGGGACCACCCTAATGATTAAAGATAGAAACTACCCAGCGGAAACATGGTGATGTGTTGTTCTTACCTAAGAATATACTTTTCAGTATTATAGTATTTATTTTATTTATTTATTTTATTTTATTTACTTCAAAATGTTATTATCACATACAACAAGATTATTATCTTTTAATTTACAGTATGTGATTAATTAAATGTAATATTGCAACAAAAAAAATTTGAGCAAAATATCAGCAAAACTTATAAATACAATTTATATATATATAAAAGCAGGGAGAAAAGAAATATATTAAAAACTAGAAAACAAATATTTTTTAAATTGATAGCGGCTGCCTGTTAATTGTATGTAAGATGGTGGTGAGTTCCACAGTCGTATTACCGCCTGCATTACTTAGAATTTGTGAAGTAATGACTTGTTTAATATCTGTTGTATATGTACGTATGTAAGTAGTTGTTCTTGGCAAATATACATGTACAGTATTTGCAATGCGAATTTTATAAAAGAGTTTGAGTAGAAATTGGATTTGCTAAGATAAAGTTATAGAAACGGGTTAAAAATGTCTACAAAATGAGAAATGTACTGTATCAATATTTTCTTTTATAAAATTTGCTGTTTTGGCAATTTTACTATTCCTGTCGTTTGTTTTACTGTCACTACGGGTTATGAATACCCAGTGTAAACGTGACATATTACATTTGCGCTGCCATGATAAATCACAGTGCTAAATACCAGTTTCGTACTTAATTCCATGACATTAATAATTAATTTTTATGGAAAAGGTTTTTAAGAATAATATTGAATATAAATAGTACTTTTATTAAAAATAGCTTTCTGGAGAGAAACACTTATTTCTGTAAGGTATTTTTAAAGAGATACTGTTTGTAAGAATGCATTTATAAAGGTGGCATTTATACCATGATTTAAAGTCGTGTGTTTTTTACATTATTCGTACATAAAATTATCCATTACAGTTTATGCATTTATTACAAAACATCTTTATCCATATTGATAGTTTTTAGCGATACCAACTCGTAAATCGAATACTTATAAGCAACTAAGTTTTTTAATGACTTTTTTGAAAAGACATTTTGCAATAGTTATTCGTAAGCGAGAATGGTAAGTACTTGCCTCCAATGACACCGCCATGTTAAAAATAATGACGTAAAATGCCAAAGTAGAAGTAGTGAAAAGTATATTTATTAACATTTTAACACATTACTTTGCAATAGAAGTTTTCGCTGGGTAGGTATGTTCTACAAAATTGATGAGTTTACAAAAATATTGGAAGTCGGTCATACATTTGGCCCCTCTAGCAATCCTCTGGGGCTAGTTAGGGCGGCTAACACTAAAACTAAGATTTTGTTTGGGAGCCACATTATGAAGGACAGTTAGGAGGCAGTTGATATGAAATATAGGGAGAGAAATATTAGTAGTAGTCGGTTCTAATTTTTAACCACAGTCAGAGACAGTTATGAAAATTTTTGTGGATTTTTTGACGTTTTGCCCTATCTTTGATCCTGATGAAAAGCCTTTTACCATTCTAAGTTTTTGGCTCATACATTTTTTTTACCAAACGCCGCGAATGCAAATCCAAAAATCGTGCACTAATTCCCCCTAATGTACTTAGCATGCTTACTGAGTAAAAGCTGGGGCACATAGAATAAGTCGTACATCCGTCTTCTTTTACATTAACGGATATTAATAAATTTTTTTTTCAATATTAATTAATAAATTTTTAGTTTTAAGATTTGCATACTTATTGTTATTTCTTTTAGAAGATACAATTAATAATTGAATTATTAAAAAAAATAAATTAACAGATACGAAGTATGAAGTTAACACAATCGGTACCAAGGCAGCTTTAGTACGGTAAATTTGTCAAAAACAGATAGACTTCCTTGCTTTTTCACACAAAATTTTGACAACTATTCGTAAATTCTACCAACAAAATGTTGATGTTTTTTGGTGTTGTATTTATTGTAATTCTGCCACTACCTTGCTGCCTTGATCGGTACTTTGTTAACCGATATAAAATCTAGTGTTTTTTTATTTTAATTGGATTAAAATCCTTTCGATTCTTTTTTTCAGATACAGCACAGAAAATCGAACACAATTTGTTTTCAATTTATTTTATTTTTGAACAAAAAATAAATAAAATATATAAAAAATATTATCTGATAGTTGTCAAAGTACTCAACGTACGTTGCTCAAGTTTAATACCTTGCGGCGAAAGAGAAGTACGGAATATGACAAAGCATGACTACATTGATTTTAACTTAGTTTTAACTTAGTTGTCAGTGCGATGGATTCTATGTGACCTGGCCTTAAATGAATCCTAATGCTGTCTTATTTTGATTTTCCTTATGATTTTTTGTTCCTTTCTTTTGATGCGCGATTTGGATAACACCGAATAACAGAGCTTTTAGGGCCCAAATCATATTCTATTTTCTGCGATGGCAACCTGCTCTCACAAGGTTACTTATTTAAGATTTCAACAATATAATGCGTTCAGTCAACGCGATAACATATAGACATGAAGAAACTTGTAGGCTTGTGCACAAGCCTACCATGGTAATCGTGCTGTATTAGGGGTCATGTTTAAAATGTTTTCATGTATGTATGTAAGTATGTACGAATATATTTTGTAGTTTGAAAGTGTTCTAAATTAAGTTTTATAGTTTGTGTGCACAAAGATGTTAATATTTCTTTTGCCAAAATATAAATTACCAGCTCAGAGGGAGGGAGACCTTCAAAAAGCTTATACTTATACATACAGACGTATATACATCCATATGTATGTAATATAACTTTATATTAGAAAAACTACAATTATTGGGGTTTCCTCAAATTATAACACTAAACACAATGACGACATATGTATGTATGTGTGTACTATGTATGTATAAAGGACAATAAAAACATTAAAATGAGTGTAGTATGTATGCAAATACATATACATATGTGTATGCTATGCAATCATGCACCCAACCCAGTTGGCTACGTTTTAAAGACGCAAAAAGCATACTCCCAACAGTTTAAATTTCTGTGCAGAAGCACAAAGTAAACAGAGATGGAACAAGAGGCAGAAAAATTTGCGAAAATATATGCACCATTTTCTCCGCACTTTGTGCCACAGAGTATAACAGAAAGTGACTTATGTCAACGACCGATATCAGATGGTCGATTATTGTGTTAAAGAGACATCTGTGTTGGATATTGTGTACTAATGTTTTAGTGTAAATAACACATTTCCAAGTGGAATTTGCACCAAAACCTTTGTATAAAATAGTTTGCATTTTATAGTAAACAAAATTTCTTATTTTAATTGGCAAGCGAAATGATATAGTTAGCAAAAAAAACACAGGATGTTTAATTCTAAAGAAACTTTCAGGAAAGCTTTTATTTTTAAGTAAAACAAAAATAATATATATCAGCAAGATACATTCAAAACTAATGTAATGAAAAACAAGTAAGTAAGTAAGAGTTAGTATATTCGGCTGGGCCGAATCTAAAACACCCTTCACGATAATCACGTAAATATATGGTATATATTACAAATTTGAACTAAATATGCTCTGATATATACGGACCGATATTGGAAGTTTTCATTTTCTGCATTTTAGTGGCCTCTATTAACAGAACTGCTTTTAAACAAAAAAAAAAGTTGTTAAAGTTCGCTTATGCGACATTTTCATATCTCGAGTATATATGGACCGATATCGGGGAAAATTTTTTTTGCCTTTAAACCGCCACGTTTAATAATTGTATGAAGTTAGAAACAACGCAAACAACTTTTTTTCAAAAATTTTCAAACAAAATTTCAAAAAAATGCCTTTATTCGGAATTTTGGATATATCTCAGAATTTCAATAGCAATCGTTAGAGTAATAGAATGGTGAAAGAAAAAAGTTTCTATGTCTAATGGTTTTCTCAGTAACAGTATTACAACTTCCGACAGAGGGACAGACGGACATCGCTTAATCGACGTAGTCCAAGATATAGATAGCCTTAACCGATTTTTCAATAAAAAGTCGCGTAAGCGTACTTAAGAAATTTGTTTGCTTAAAATCAGTTCTAACTAAGATTACTACACAGAAAACAAAAATTTCCGATGTCGGTACTGTATGTACATACATAAATGTAATGTACATACAGTAAATGTAAAATGTAAATACATAAATGTACATACCCGATTTTTCCATGAAAACTTTTTTTTGCTTAAAATAAGTTCTGGTTACAAAAGGAGGTTAGTAAAATACAGAAAATGAAGAATTCCGATATCGGTCCATACATATGTATATACCCGGAATATAGCCTAAACCGATTTTTCCATGAAAACAATTTTTTTTTTGGTTTAAAAAAAGTTCTGGTTATAAAAGGAGGTTAGTAAAATGCAGAAAATGAAAAATTCCGATATCGGTCCATACATATGTATATAGCCGAGAAAATGTTGCGTAAGCGAAGTTAAGAAATTTTTTTTGCTTAAAATCAGTTCTGGTAATAAAAGGAGGTTACTAAAATAAAGAAATTAAAAATTTCCGATGTCGATCCATATATACCCGAGATATAGCCTAAACCGATTTTCCATTAAAACATTTTTTTTTTTTTGCTTAAAAGAACTTCTGGTTATAAAATAAATACTTAAATACGGAAAATGAAAAATTTTCCGATTTTTAATCGGAAACCGATTAAAAATCGATTTTGTTATCGAAATGACGCGTAAGCGAACTGTTTTTTTTTTTTATTAAAAACAGTACTGGTTATATATAGATTTACCAAATAGAGAAAATTCAAATTTCCAATATCGGTCAATACATGCCCGGGATACATTAACCGTTATTTTTAAATTTCGTGAAATTTTCTTACCACAAGGTCGTACGGTCAATAAGGAATACTACCTTGAAGTTATGCGACGTTTGCGCGAAGCAATTCGGCAGAATCGCACAGAATTGTGGAAAAACCAATCATAGATTTTGGACAATGGTAACGCACCAGCTCATACATCGATGCTTGTTTTTGGCCAAAAACAAAACCATTATCATGCCACTCTTATTCACATATTTTTTTTAATTATATTCTCTGGGTACGGAGAATTATTAAAATACAAAAATATGTATGTTAATAACTAATAAAAAAAGAAATACCGCTAGTTCTGAGATAGCAAACGCTGTACAAACAATGTGGGCAATTAACAAAATACATATGTGATTCAATATGAGATGAATATAGATCGAAAATAATTAAATGTTGGGTGGCTGAGTGGTTAAAGCTTTAAACACATAGACGACAGCAAGCAACAATCTGTCAAAAATAAATACATGTGTTTAAATGCACCCGATTATTTTAACGACATCACAGCAGCACGACTGCACAACAGCATTTGCTGCTGCTGCCAACTTAGATTAATATCTATTTTCGTAAGCAGCAAAAAGTAAATGCAGTGCTGCCACTAGAAATATAAATTGGCAGCAATAAAAACTAAAATTTGTTTGAAATATTTAATAGAAATAAACATCACATAAATAAAATAAACAAATAAATTGATTAGTTTTTACAGTTTTACGTGATATTTTTACGTTTTCAGTCGGTAATTTTAATTTTATTCATGTAAAATATATATGTGCCACCTCTGAAATTTGCATTGTTTAAATACACATACTGCTGCTGCTGTCTTTAAAATAATTATGTTGCTGATGAGACGGCAGCATTTGAAGCTAACTTCATTTGTAGTCGTGAAGTTGTGAAGTCTGCTGTCGTCTAAGTGTTTAGAGCTTAAAGCTGCAGATCATGATACGTCATGACCCGAGTTCAAATCCCAGTGGATGCTGATGAGTAGTGTAGCGACTACGAAACAGCTAGTTGTCCCCCAGCTAAAGATTTGATTATTATTTTTCTTGTCTTCTTCAATCAATAATTATTGCTCGCAGCAAATTTGTATTGTAAAAAATCCTTCTTAAGAAAAATCTTAAGAAAGGAAAAACTTGTAAAACTCAAATCCGGTGTACATATGTACAAACCAAAAAATTTTAATTTAAAAATTATAAAAAGTTCAACAAAAATTTAACAAATTAATAATTTTACGTATTATTCACAAAATTTTGTTATTATTATGGTTTATCTTCTTTTCTTCTTACATTTAGTTCTTCATTCAAATTTCCCTGCAAAACTTTTTTTAATCTTATCTCGACTTAAGCTGTTATTATAAAACGCCACAGATATATAATACATATGAATTAAAAGACTTAAAATTATATACATATGACTACATAACTATTAAAAATCAATCAAGAAGATTTTTAGGAATGTATTGTCCATTAAAGATCATACAAAAAATATTTTGGCGAATTTTGATGACTAGTTTGGCGCTGGAGGTGGAAAATTAGCTGACAACCCTGGGTAGTGGCAGAATTACAATAAATGCAACACCAAAAAAAAGTAAGAAAGTCCATGTGTTTTTTTTAGAATTATGTACGAGTACATATCGCTTCTTTATTGCAACATAGTCATAACTCAAAAAAGCTTGTTTCGAGGAGAAAAGCACATTTCAAATTTTTAGCTTCCACACAAGTCTTAGAATTTTTTTTTAAATATCTCCTAAAGGAAACAGTTTAAAAGTAATTTGAATAAATTTTTGGCACAATACAAAAGGTTGTACTGTTAACAATTCTGCATTGTTAACTCGAAAAGCTCATTTTTTGAGATATGACTATGTTGCAATAAAGAATCGATATGTTGTAAACAAAATTTTGACAAATTTACGCAGAGGAACGAAAGACACTTGTGCTTATACCACAATGCTGGTAAAGCTGCCTTTATACACCTACATATGTAATAATCCCTAATATGGCATGAGCTTCGAGTATTGCAAACATACAAACCAAACATGTTAAAAAGGTGTGTGATGATAGAAAAATCGTCAACAACAATTTGGTCAACTGGGCTTACGTTACAAAAACCGCATATGTTTGTTTATGTGTAAGCGTTTGCTTAGCATTTGCCAAATATTCTTGGCTGTCAAATTTTACAGTTTTTCTCTAGCTCAAAGAAAAAAACAATGCAATTTAAATCTCACTCTTTAGGCACATTAAGAAACAAACAAGTTTTAAATTCGATTTTTCACCATTGTTTCATTGTCATGGAGATAAATAATCAATTCTGTGTTTTTATAATTTTACTTTAAAATAATTAAAATGCCTAAATTTAGGATGACGACGATATTATTGTAAGCAATGTTTGTGTGTGAAAATTTTTATCGTACAAAGTAATTTGGTTTTGTGCTCGTGCTGTATGTTAAAATAAAGTAAATACGTACATATGCATGCATACATTGTATATATATGTACATATGTGTATATTTATGTATATGTGTGTGTAGTGAGTTTAAGTAGCACCTACTATTGCCTATTATTGCATTTCAGATGTTCACAGTCGACCAAATTATATTAAGGGCATAAAACAGAAATTGTTTAAAAACATAATTTCTCTTTATATGATTTTGCAACAAATGGCTTCTGTTGGCGAAAAGATTCTCTTTAAATGCTAGTTTCACATATTAATAAGCAAATAGAGACGAAACAAAACAAAAAATATGAAATTATATTACAGCCATCCCTAAACAAGAGCGGCAAGCGTCTTTTAGCTGTCAAAAGTTCTCATGTCTATACATTTTGTATGGAGCATACCGAAACAACGTGGCGGCAACGCACTGGCAACGCTTTGCAATTGGAAAATCCAATTTTGACAATGCGTTTCACAGTGAAGTAAGTTGCAAAAGAAAACAATTGTAAACGAAAGAGTGAAAAAAATATAAGAAAGGAAAATAAATAAGCAAATAAAAAATTTGGGTATTTCTTATTGGAAAATAGGGTTACAAACTATTTTCAATATGATATAGTAACCTTCCAACTTATCTAAATAACTCATTTTTTAAATGCTAATTATTTTATTTTAATGTATTAAAAAAGTCATAAACAATAACGGACGGACGGCAGTCCAGCTATCAAGATTATCAGGGTTGCTTTATTTGTTTGTTTGATAACCCTGCTTTTATCGTTTTGACATAACGTGCCCGCTTTTGTTTAGGGATGGTGTTTCAGCGTTAAAGCTCAGCGGAAAAAAACGTTCCGCTTGCCGCTCTTGTTTAGGGATGGCAGTTACCCAGATTAGTCTTTTTTTTATACTCATTTTGTTAAATTAAGTGTACATAAGAAGCAAAGAAGAAAACAAATGCTAATAATATAGTTTTGAACTTATCCAATCTTCGCTTACAATGTATACAGTGTTGGATGCATTTTACGGCCTAGGCCATCGCTGTGTAAATGTAAGTAGGAATTGTACACAGACTTCGGATGGCTCGCGCTTACATTGTCAATGCTCTTAGATCGAAGATGTATGTGACAAAAAGTTCACTGGGTAGTGATGTCCAAAGAGAAATCCATAGTTACGCTCTGAGTGCAAATAAATTTGCACTGGGAGAAAAAGCACGCAAATCGAAAAAATCGTTTTACTTACAATTTACTTAAAATTGAAAGTAAAGAATAAACATATGAATTTTTATTTTTAGTATTTTTAATAAATTTTATAATAAAAAAAGTAAAAAATATGCAAAATACGGAGAAATAAGGAATAAACTCATACACCCATGCGCAAGTTCATTCGTCACTGTCTCATTGACGACTAAACTAATGAACAGTGATGTTAACTGTACGGTAATTACCGAGTTTTTTTTTTTTTTGGAAATTCCCAGCTTCAGGAAACGTCAAAGTCAAAGCAATTTCGCACTTAAGCGAATGGCCGTTTATAATTCAGATGCATGTTCTAACAAACATAATGACAATTTTACAGAAGAAGGAAAAATCGTAATGGAAACTGTATAAATAGGTACATCTAAAAGAAACTTTTTTTGCTCAATTGCTTGTAAGAGCGAGATGTATGAAATTGACAGTGTGTACTTGTGTGCAACGTACTAGAATCTCCAAAATAGCACAATTTAGGCAAAATGCGAGTTAGGGCTTTTTTACGTGAGACTAACAATATACAGTTTTATATACTTACGTAATGTATGCAATGATCACTTATATGGATAGGTTTCGAGTCTTTCAAACATACAAACAAGCGTGTTAAAAATAAGGTAATTCACAAAAAGAACAAAATGAAAACAGACTTAAGGATTGTTTACTAAATCTGTTTTTTTTTTTTTAATTTTCACGTTTGCCACTCATCAACCACAAAGAAATGTCACATATATTCTCTAAGGCTCTTTATTACAACTTGGCGTTAGTTAAAGGGGTAGGGTTTTATCGGCCAGATAAATCGCATTTCATTATTACAACTTTCTTTTAACCTAAAAGTAAGCGATAGGTTAGCGGGAAGGCAATTCTAACTGTAACTTTTAACCAGAGGTTTTATATTTCAAGTTGCCATATTTGATTTCATGTAAATTTTTTTGTGTCGCATAAACACCACACAAACAATAAGTTTAGATTTAGTAGAAATTAAAAACTAGTTTGCATAAACGTTTTTGTGCAAATTCTTGAAAAAGTAGACAAATTTTAAGAAGTACTGAAAATATGGAGTATAACTTATTCGTGTACTGTAAACTGCACATTAGCTTTGTGTGTAGATGGATTTATAAAATGGCCATCAGCAAAGTGACCATTGTGTCAATTTTCTCCGTCATTACGTTAATATCCGATGAAGCAGTAGGCGGATGACGTACGATAGATTATAACTGATTCAGCAATAAATTCTGCCAAAAAACTAGTTATTTAAACTAGTTTTTACATACAATCAGCAGAATTAATCACACTAGATTTCGCATTTCAAGTTTCAAAAGTAGTGAGACGATACTAATATTTATAATCTAATTAATTTTTAACCGAATTTCAAATAAAACTTAATATTTGTGTATATGGAATTCACAACCTACATAGTATGATTTTTATTCTGAGATCTACTTTAATAACATCCCACTTTTTAAGCTACAAAGTTTTCAAAATAACAAGAAAAATATTTATTAAAATGCTCGTTGGAAATACATATGTATGTACAAGGCGAATTCATGAATTTTGAGTTCGCCTTGCATATGTATTTGTGGACGTTACCGCGGGAGCCATCGGCAAGAAACGTGTTTCTTGTGTTGAAAGTTGGGCATGATAAAAAAACAAGGTAGCCGCTTCACTACAACAATAAAAAACAGGTATTTTGTTTGTGTAAAAAGGCGAATTTGCACTGCAGCTGTCAAAAGTAGTTGATAAAGAACATGTACAAAAATTTAAATGGCGCCGAAAAAGGTAAACAAAACTTGGCAGAGGAATTGACGCCATATTAATGAATTCGTCTTGAAGTTGGGTAAATAGGGGAAATGAGAAAGCTTCTGACAGAGTAATTTGTGTTTCTCATTTTACCAGACCGTAATAATTTTCCGTGCTAAATGTTAAAGTATCAAATCGTTTAATCAGCTGCTTTTTTTATTTATGAATATAAAATACACAAGTGTAAATCATAAAAAACATATCTGAAAATATAACAAGTTGTTTTGTTCAATAAATAAAGTATTAAAACCTTCTTTTACCGTTCTCTATCTAGCTTAAAATGTTTAAATAAATTAGATAACATTATTGCTTGAATTGTAATAGTGCTGTCAACTCGACACTTTACACACCGGTTTTAGTGGTTTTTAAAAATATTTTTTATTTCTCCAGGAAACTAAAGCCAACACCTTGAAATTTGGTTGTGCAAAAGATTACTTATTTTTGAACTTTAGTTTAGGAGATATACTTAATTAAGGTTAAAAAAATGAGATTAGTTATCATAGAAGAATTCAAGAATTACATAGAAGAGTTTAATACGGATGCAGTGTACTTCAGGCTGAAATATCGGCTATAAATAAAGCGGCTGAAGTTTCACAACATATTCCGTAAGGCTATCATGATAGTAACGGACTGCAAGGCCGCCATCAGCTCCCTGATTGAAATATACACTAATTCTAGTCCAGTCCAGGAATGCCGAACATTTTAAAATAAGATGGCCAGACATTCTAACCTAACCCTAAAAAGGGTACGTGGACACGGTTACAACAATGGCAACAACATCGCTGACGACTGAAGATAAAAAAAGGGACAGCCCTACAGGATATAGATCCCTTTTGCGGACAACCCTTATCAACGTGTTGGAAAAGAATAAAACTCTACACGCTGGAACGTGCCCAAGAAAAGTGGCTCACAGAGCCCACATGCCTTATATCAAGGAACCTCTGGCCGCACATTAACTCTAAGAGAACGTGGGAGCTATTAAAACTTCCCAGATTTCTCCTAAGAATGATTTTAGCAGTCATCACTGGACATTGCCCGTTTGGGACCCGTGCCAGGAGACTAGGCCTACCCCATAATGACTTTTGTAGGAGTTGCCAAGACGAAGAGGAGTAGGAGACGATCCTTCATCTCCTCTGTACATGCCCGGCTTTGGAGCATCATCGTCTAAGATACTTAGGCGAGCGGAGCTACAACAGCCTATCTTGTCTGGCCTTGATCAAACCGACCATGCTAGACTCCTTCATAAGAACCAGCGGATGGCTAGTACAGCAGCGTATAACGCTACACTAAGAGGTTTCCGCCTTTGCTGTCCTTTCCATCCCCGCCCATCCATCTCCTCCAATCACTCACACTACATTCCTCTAACTTCTATTCTTCACTCCGCTACAGCATTTTTCAGGTAATCACAAAGGGAACGACTTAAGGACCTGGAAAACCTAGGCTATTCCGAGGTATCCAACGACCTGCCTACCTAACCTAACCTATGGGCGGGCTAGTGAGTGATCTCCTATAATTTTTTTCGCTCATCTCGTAACATTTTCGTAAAAGAGACCAAAGTCTATTTTCAAATTTCAAAAGCTCATTTTTTGAAGAATGGCTGCTATTTCTAGAAAAGCACACTATTACGACTTTTGCTCATTGGAGATTGTTACGGACGGGCAAGGGAGTAATCTCCAATAATTTTTTTTGCCCATCTTTTTTATTTCTGAAAAATTTTATAGTTTTTATAAATTTGATTTCTTACAGTTCTTTTATTAGTGGATACTTTTCAAACTTTTGATCTTTCACGTAAATTTGTTTAAATTATTGGTTTAAAACACATTTTTATCGCTTAAATTTCAATTTTCATGCTAACAGAGTAACATTAATAGAGGTATGTTAAATTAACAGGTTTGTAGCTGAAGTTAAAATTTTTTAAATTTAGCTTCACACACATTTTTCTTATTTCTTCAAAAAACTAAAACCAACACCTTGAAATTTGATTATACACAAAACAATTTTTTTTTTCTCAACTTTAATTTAGGAGATATACTTAATTAAAATTTAAAAAATGTGATTCCTCATTCAAGTGGCAGGCAGGGTTTTTTTTTTTTTTTTTTTTTTTTTTTGTATATCGTTTTGGCTTATTAAATAATTTGTTGCTGGCACTGATCTTGATTTATTGTATCAAAATTTAAAAAAATTTATATTAATATTGTGCTAAGAAATTGTTACCATTTTCAAAAAAAATCAGGGTGTCATCCGCGAAGGTACCTATGCTATTTTGTTTTGCCGCATTTTGGCAAGCATTAGTATTGACAGTTCATATTTAGCAGTCGTGAAGTAGACAATGTCAAATTTAAAGCAATTTAACGAAATCAATCATCAATTTTCATGAAAAAATCATAATGAGTGCACTTTTTCATTTAAATATGTATGTGAATAAGCAGAATCGGTTCCGGACAATGGAAAACCCTCAAATTATTCATCAGCCACCTTCGCATCCATTAACAGTGACAGTCTGGTGTGCAATTTGGCCATGAGGCATCATTGGACCTTGCTACATTGAAAATTAAAACGGCGTAACGATAACTGTGAATAAAGAGCGATATCGAGATATGATTGAAAACTTTTTAACGCTTCAACTACATGCTTTGGGCTTGATTAACATGTGATATCAAACAAACGGTGCTACATTTCATACGGCCAGGATTACAGTGGAATTACTACGAGTAGTATACCTTCCCGGCGGACACACGTTATGAAATCTGTTAGTTTTTTTTATAAAACCTCAAGAACTAAATATGCAAAACTTTGCTCATTCATTTACTTTCGAGGCCAAGTTTTCAACAAGAGTATCCTCAAATTGTTTGAGGTGCATTTTACAAGCTAACCGATTTTTTTTTTTTTTTTTTATATATCCAATCTAAGTCTTTGTTAATGCCTAGCAATTGAAATATGAAATGGATATTGAAACTAATTAGCTTGTTTTTATGTTTCTCAGCTGTCTATATGCCGACATTTCATAGGAATCAATAATTTGTTAAAGTTAAATGTTTGAGAATATTTTTCATCAGTCTACTGATGATTAGGGCAGCTTGTACACATAAAAAACAAGCTGTTTATAATTTGATAATATAATATTATGATATCAATATTAGGAGCTAATATAGGGAATAAAACTCGATTGTTTAAATTTTATTTTATTAAAAAGAATATTATAAATTGAATCTGCTGGTTAATTTTATATAATAATACACTGCTTGCATTTTCTATTTTGTTTTTTACTGAATTTCAGTACGTTATAAAATATAAATTTTTTAATGAAATTATTAATAGATATTTATAAAATAAAAAGCCAAATAACCATTGCATGTTCTGCTTACAACTTCACAAAGTCATTTTAAGTTTGGGTAATCTTCCATTTTGCTTTTAATTCATTTTTAAACAAAAACTTTTCCAACTTTTTCTGATTACTTTTTCAGTTTCATGTATGTACTTGTAATAAAAAAACAATTGATCATTTAATTCTAATCCGAACTTACTCAAAAAAAGTTCAAGCCAATTTGTAATTACTCTCTTAATTTTCTCTTAAATTGCACAAAACTTGTTACGTGGAACGCTTTAGGACTAGTTCGGACTGTTTCGTTATTCACGTGGAAGGCACCTAATATTGGTTTGGACAGCTGTTTTATACCATTACAGAAAGTCCCATCTAACCAAACCTTAAGAGATCTGAAGGAATGATTAAGAAAAATGAAATGCATTAAATGAAACAAATAAAAAAAAGCTAAGAAGAATGATGAAAGATATATAGAAGGCATAAAGATATAGGTATTTAATTATTTGACTTCAGAGATCCTTCAGCTAAAATAATTTACTTATGAATAACATAAGCTTATTGTTGCCGATATAAATAAATAAATTAGGCGGCCGCACAGAGGCGGCTGACTTTTGAATCTTCGATCGTGCATCTTCCATTAAAATGTTTGACTGTTTCCGTGGAAGTTCCATAAAATTCTCCTCGCAGATTAGTGGGCTAACAAGGTTTTAAAAAGTTTAATAATGAATCTTTTTTCACATAACGTTTTTTAAGGCATCATTGGTGGGCCATATATTGAGCTATACCCTTTATGTATGAACTCAAATAGAACATGTTAAGTAAAGTCGCAGCTCGAACATGTATGATAACGAGTCTTGTCTACTACGAGATGTCTTTTCAATTTAGGATGCTAATTAAAAACGGTCGTAACATTGTAAACTTTTTTTTTTTTTTTTTTTTGTCAAAAAGGATGTAGGTATATAAACCTCTTTGACAAATGCCTAAAACCTCAAAATTGTTACACAGCTCTTGTCCCGAAGTCTACCTTGTGGTATCACTGAAAGGTATTTTCCACAAATATTAAGCTATTGGCACTTATCAAAATATTGCACGGTGTTTTGTGTGCTTTTGTTACAAAACAACAAAACGAAGGCAAGGAAAACTCAATAGTTTTAAACTTTACATGCACCATAAAGTATAGACGCATTAATTTTCCTTCAAACACATAAAAAACACTTATACTTTTTATTATTTAGTATGTATGCATACGATTATTAACAAATTCGTTGCTTTTCACATATTTATTTACTTTTTTTTTATATTCAATTTGTTGTTATTCTTACAAACTTTTAATATATTTTTTGGGGCATTTTGTGATATTAATTTTCAAGTGGTCGACACACAAAACTTTATTGTATTTTATTAAAAGATATCTTCGATACACACTAATTGATTATTTACTTTTTTAATTCAATATGTCAAGATTAATCTAGGTAATATACTTCTTTCAAACACAACAATTTTAACATAAAAAAATATAATTTTGTGTATTTTTAATAGAAAATGTGCGGCGATACCGTGAGTTGAATGTTAGCGAATCGTAAAAAAAAATTAACTAGCCTATGTAATGTGAGTTATTGGAAGTCAGAAAAATTATTTCTCTGAGAGCAGAATATATGTTGTTTTTGTTATAATTAGTGTTTGTGCGTTTGAAAATGTCAATTTAACATTTTTTCTTGCATTGTCTGATGTCTATATGTTCTACTATTTGTATTCATATATGGCATAGGCGAATGTATACGAGTTTCATTTAAAAAAATTCTTTTGAAAATTTTTGTTACAAGAATTGTTAGTTTTATTAAAAAACAGACGGCAATTTCACAGCTGTAGCCTGCAGTTTGTAAATAACATTACCGCTTATAATAACACTATGTTGCTCTCTCTATCGTTAACAGTTGCACAATTCACATAGTTGCCAGACCCATTGCTACAAATCCGTGATGCCGTCTGTTCTCTTCTTTACTGTTGGGAAAAAGTTATGCCTATGAATTATAACAATTTATAACAAAGATTGTTGAAGTTCATTTATTTTCATAGTCGAAATCGAATTGACAAACAAATACCATAAGAAAAAAATTGCGGCACAAATATATAAGTTTATACGCTAAATATATAACTTTATACGTTAAAGTTAAGTTCATTTGAGACTTGGAAACAAACATACATATATAAAGGAAACAACCGTTAAAAAGAATTACAAAAAAAGACTTGAAACTACGGCGAATTCATAACAGGTGAAATTGACAACGCAGCTGATAACTTTTTTTTTAATTTTAATCTGTTTCAGATGTCAATGGCATAATTGAAACAAGGTTCGAAAAAAAAATTAAACATTTTTTAAATTTTGTATTGTATCTTGAGCGCTAGATATCATCCAGGAATAATTAAAGGTTATACGAAATAAATAAGTTTTTCTATTATTGCAAATTTTTGTTAATAGAATTTTGAAAAAAAAAACCTTTTAACTTTTTTAAATTTGGTATTGTATCTTGAGCACCAGATATCATCCAGAATCCTCCCCAATTTGGCTGGCCATTTGCACCTTTCCAAGCTCTATTATCTGAGGCTTTAATTTTAACGATATAACTAAAACTTTAACGAAATATTTAATAGTTTTTCTTTTCTTGTAATTTTTTTTTTTTATTTTATTTTTTTTTTAATTCCTTTTTGCATTTATATTTTTCCTTTGACATTTGAAAAAGACTTATTTTTTGTAGTGTTGTAATTATTGATATGAATTCGTCTTGCTTGAAACTATTATGTTTTGTTTCAAAAAACTTAACGAGCATATTCATAAAAAATTAAATTTATTTGAAATGAATTTAATTAATATTTTGTATAGAATTTTTGGATTAAAACACATTTCAAATACATTTAAATTCTTATGGTTATGCCCATAAATGCTTAAAATTAAAAAGTAGTGCTATCATTTTTAAAAATTTATTTGAAGGTGTGCTTAAAACTAGACTTAAATTTATATTAAAAAAAATGGAAAATAAAATAAGTAAAACATTTACCCTCTATGGGAACCTTGAATTTTTGAAACATAAAATTTTGGGCAATGTGCTATTTACACAGGCGGTGTCCCGCTCGACAAATCCTAACGGTGAATAGTAGCAAGTAGTTAACCAACTCAAACCGTATTGATCGTTTAAAATATCCAGAATTAAGTTATTGCCTATGGTTTCTAGTGAATTTAAAAATTTCTTCATTAAACCAAAAGAGTATGAAGCCAAAGGCTTAATTTTTGCATACTCATAAATATGTACTTATATTCATTAGAAAAAATTTTGTTTGTATTTTCAAAGTATTTGTTAATGCATTGCCTAGTAATTTTAAGTTCAAATATTTCAAGTTAACTCAATACCGATGATGAAAAGGAAAACCAAATTGAAAATGCTTGTAATAAAACTGGCCCCAGTATTTATTATTTTACTTAGTTGAAAGCTGTCTGACGTTATTAATAAAAGTATGGCTTTTTTATGAAAAAATTACATTTAATAGGACATTTTAATAGAAAACAAGCTTGAACAATATTTAATTATGTAATCATTACTGCTGCTAAGATTACTATAAATGTTCCAAAATATAGCTAAGCCATTGTTGTATAGGTCAGAATGAGGTGCATAATTACATATAAAACAAGAATATTTTCGATATTCTATATACTCTACCACCGCAACGATGAATTGTGAAATGTTCACCAATTTAAGAGTTCACTTTTGATTATCAAGCCCTCAATAATGAAAATGAATAGTTTTGATAGTCACAGTGATCACTTAAGGAATAGTATTTTCAGTAAAAATCGGCGGTGAAGAATTGTTTGCTTTCTATTATTTAAAATGAAAATGAATAGTTTTGATAGTCACAGTGATCACTTAAGGAATAATATTTTCAGTAAAAATCGGCGGTGAAGAATTGTTTGCTTTCTATTATTTAAATTTAAGTTTCTGCTAGACAACTTGTGTCACAAATGAAAAGTGAACACTCTGCCCGTCGGTGAAATATACTTTGGGTACTGGTAAAAAAAATCATCGCTAAGACAGCATAAAAAACATACTGTTTGTATTTTTTATTAAAAATAACTGTAACCTGCAAAATAATTACATTCGTTTGTTTTGTAATACCTATTTAACTATATATGCAAATAGCCTTTGAATCATAATGCATATTTAATTTTTTTTTTTTTTAAGTAGTTTAGGGGTCAAATTCCGCAACGATGAATTTTGAAATGTTCACCAATTTCAGTGCTCACTTTTTATTTTAGAGCCCGCAATGGTGAGAATGAATAATTTTGACATTTAAAGTGTACACTTAATAATAATTTTTACACTCAAAAATCTTCGGTGAATTTTAGTTTTTGTAAAATATTTTGAACTTGAAGAAATAAACAAAAGGATTATGTATGTATATTAAAATTATCTATTCAACAACTTGTGTGACACAGTTAATTTAACAAATCAACATATCATTAAGCCTGAAGAAACACATTCAACGCAATAAAATTCATTGTTTTTACGGAATCGCGTTTTAATGAAAAGTGAACAATGTGTCTGTCAGTAAATTTTATTTTGAGTTGTCACTGGTAAAAAAAAATCATAGTTGCGGAATCTGGGCCCAGGTTTGTTTATTTTTGTGCACATCTGGTAAACTTTTCGAAAATTTTGATCGTAAAGTTTTTGGTCGTGGCAGTCCTGCAGACAATGCTTTATTAACTACATTACTTGTATCAGCCTGTCAGCGTAAAATAAGATATGGCAACTTTAATTTGAAAAAAATCGCCCGTTATGCTTAGTTGGAAATTATTTAAAAAACATGCATTATGTATAAATTACATATACATATGCATATAATAATTTTTTTTTAAAGTGAGCAAAACTAAACAAATTATTACCTCTTCTGTTTTATATTCTTATGAAATAACTTTGCCTGCCATTGGAATGAAATTTGGTACATACATGTATAACGTAATGGATTGATAAGAGCATTTTATTTGCCTTAAAATCATCTTATTCTAAAACATAAACTTTTAAATGATTAAATAAAAAATAAATAAGTAAAAACAACTATTTTAGATTAAAAATCACGTTTATCGCTGAATACTATACGAATTTTTTTACTAATACATATTCTTCTTCTTTAATGTCCACTTTACATTTTTAATATTATGTTGCTAAGCCAACACTACAATAGTTTTCCACAGGTAAACAATGTAATTAAATGAATATGTACAAGCACATATCTGTATGTATCCAACACAATATGTACCGCTAAATAGGAAATTATCCTTAAGGAAACCAAAACAAAATAAAATGGTGGTTACATTATTGGTTGTGTTTGATTGTGTTGCCAACACACTTTTCGAACCCAATGAAAACAAAGTAAGAGAAAGTAAAAAAAATCAAGCAATCAGTGTTAAAATTGTTTACAAAATCATTTAAACTTAATTTAACGAATTGTATTGGAAATATATTTTGTATTTTTTTTTTAACAGTGCTTTAAAATATTAGTTATATATACTAAAAATATAAGAAATTTTGGCGTTATAAAGAATAAGTAGTTCTACACAACGTAACTGAAATAAACAAAAACATTTTGGAGGTGTGTGAGTTAAAGCGTTTACAAAAATGTGCTTGTGGATTATTTTCTGTCAATTTATATTATTAGATGCTTATGTATGTATGTGCATGTAAAAATAAATATGTTTGAGCAATTCATGCATTAAAATTGCTACTTACGTGTATATTTACATACATACATATTTACATACTTATCAAAGTTTAACAAAAAGAAAATGTTTTGTAGAAAATAAAAACTCGCTTGATCATCTTTATATGTATAAATATACATATGTATACATATATCGTTGGCCTTATGCAAAAAGGTCCTAATTAACAACTGCAGGAGAAGGAAAAGATATAATAGAAACTATATATTTCCCTATATAGCCTTTTTTTTGACAACTGCTTGCAAGTACCGTTATTTATAAAACTATTCCATTAAATTTTTGTAACGAAGTATATTTGTATGATATGTTTTAGAATCATTTCAAATTCGGCAAAAATGTGAGTGGAGACCAATTATACATATTTATACTATGTATATTTATTTTAATGACACTCCTTAAAGTATGCAATCTAGTTTAGTGCTTCATTGTTAAAGATTTATTACAATTTAAATTGTAATAATACCTAAGGAAATAAATAAATAATATATTCGAGTTTAATGTTATTACAAATTTAAACATATCGCTTCTTGCAATAAACATAGTCATATCTCAAAAAATGAACTTTTCGAGTTAACAATACAGAATTGTTAACAGTACTATCTTTTATATTGTGCCAAAAATTTATTTAAATTACTTTAAAACTGTTTTGTTTGGGAGATAATTTCTAAACAAATTTTCTAAAACTTGTACCTATGAAAGCTAAAAATTTGAAACGTGTTTTTTTCGAAACATGCTTTTTTAATTATGACTATGTTACAATAAAGTAGCGATATGTATATTAAATAAAAAAATTCATTTAACTTAACATTTGCTGCAATGAACTTTCTATGGAAATGGTGACCTAAAATAATTTATTTCGCTTTTTTAAATTCATGTTTGGCTACATGGTACCAAGAACTTTATTGGAAAAATTTAAAAAAATCACTTAACACGTACAATAAACAAGTCAATCAATGCATTAAAAACGTTTAAATCTGTTATATGTACCTATATAAAACTGAATCTATTTGTGACAGAAAATAATGCAATTACACACCTACATACATATGTACATACATAATTTGAAAATAAGTTAAGTGCTTTTTTCTTATCATTTTCATCGATTTAACAATCTATTGCACCTGAATTTGTTCTTCAAAGCGATGTTTTTAATTTAAATCTTCTTTATAAAATAAAGTAACACCATTGTGACAGGTTACATTGGCAACTAAACTCGTTCCTTTTAAATTAACTTGCCCATTAATATCATAAAAATTACACCATGGCAACAAAAGCGCAGGATAAGCATAAGATGTCCGAAATTGATGAGGGAATATCAAAAATATTTGATATAAAAAAGGTATGATTTTATTGTTATTTTTTATATTTACAACAAATAACGGTAAACAATTTACCACTTTTTGTTTTTGCTTAGCGTTTGGGCAAAGGCGCATATGGTATTGTGTGGAAAGCTTTGGATAAACGCACAAACGAAACGATTGCTGTTAAAAAGATATTTGATGCTTTTCGTGATGAAACAGATGCTCAGCGTACTTTTCGTGAAATAGTTTTCTTAAAGGCTTTTCGCAGTCATCCAAATATTGTCAAACTGCACAATATTTACAAGTAAGTTGTAACATTTCAGTACAAATAGTTACACTGGGGTTGGTGTGAAATGGTGTTCAAAGTGTGTTATAGCAGGTGTCCGCACAACTTTGTTTTGCCTGCATTTCAGCAAACATTTGTATTGACAGCTCATATTTGGCAGTAGTGAAAGACAGCAAATTTATTATCGAAAAATATTCGATGAACCAACGTGTTTTAATCGTTACAGCATTTTATGAAAATCGATAATCGATTTTCATGAAAAAATCGTACTGAGTCACATTTTCATTTGAATGTATATGTGAATATACAGAACATTCGGTCTTGGGCAATGAAAAACTTGTAACATTATTCATCAGTTACCTTTGTACGTATTAAAAGTTACACTTTATTTTTTACACATTACCTTAATTCTTTAGCTGAAGGTCTATACTACGCGGTATATGCTTTAACGCGTTCTAAACGTCTGTCGCAATTGTATGAGACAAGTTACACATCACAAAGCATAGGAAGCATAAACGCATACGACGCAAAAAGTATGTTTACTTTCTACTTTTTACGCGTCATAAACGTAACAGAAAAAAAAACTGTGGGTTGTTTTTGATAAACGCATCGAATGAGCACAATTCATTTTATTTTTTTAATGTAATATTTGTGCCATGGAATATTATTTTATATTTTTGTGTTAAAAAAAAGTTTTTATTTAAAAATATTTCAAACACAACAAAAAACTTATCGCATCATTATGCAATTTTAAAATGCATAAAGAGTTCCTCTACATTTAGATAATGTGGCCCCGTGAGGCGTACTCAAGGCAATATTTTCGTACACTAAGTACTCAAATCTTTTTTATACATTAGCCAATTAACTCTAGTGAAGGTCAACGCCATGTTACTAAACGGGGAGCCAACATCTTGGGAAACGAAACAGAGATTATGGTGGGTGAGTGATCCGATGACAAATCTAATGAAGGCTCCACTTGCATCCATTCTAAAGGAAATTTCTCTGCAACTCGAAAATCTATAACGCCAGTCTGACGGCCGATAAGTGGGGTGTCCGCTTGAAATCACATCTAATCCTATTTTGGAAATAGTGTCAAAAAGCACACGGCCTTTCGGGGAAATTAAACGTGATCCCAAAAAGTATATTTAGCGCTAAGCTGAAGGTCCATAACACGCGTTAAAGCGTTATAAGCGACTGTTATAAAAGTAGAATCAGTGCAATTGTATGAGACAAGTTACACATCACAAAGCATAGAACGCATAGACGCGTACGACGCAAAAAATAGGTTTACTTCCTACTTTTGCACGCGTCGTAAGCGTTATAAAAACTGTCAGTTGTTTTTGATGTCTACGGCCATCAAAAACCCCAGTTATAACCCCAGTTGTTGTACAATTGCATATATGTGATCAATATGTGGCAAACATTAACGTAAGAATAATTAAATAGCTCGGTGGCTGAAGTGGTTAAAACGGCCGTATTAAAAATACATCATGTTCTCACATGGTCCCGAGTTCGAATCCCAGTGGGTGCTGATGAGTAGTGTAGCGACTACGAAACAGCTAGTTGTCCCCCAGCTAATGGTATTCAATTATTTTTTCTGTTCTTCTTTGGTCTTATTGTTTCACAGCAATTATTGTTATAATTAAAAATAATCCTTCTACTTGACTGAAGTTGGACTCGAACTCACAACTAGTTAATTTCGTACATATGTGCTTAATTTGGTTTATCAGAATTGCCGAGCCTCCACAGTAATATAAAATAATAATTTTAACAACAAAATTCCCTTTCAAAAATAATAAGAAAATATTATAAAATCCTTTTTTTTACAAAATCCTTTTTTTTTAAATAAACTGTTACAAATAAAATATAATTATTAATAAAATATATCACTGAATTGATATCACCACAGTTGTAGCATTGATGATGCTCAATAGATGGCAAAATTCTGTGATGACTTTGTCATTGAGATTGATGTCAGTTTTCGCATTACTGACGTCTATTTACATAAAATTGATATCACAATTCTGATGAACCACCGTCATTAATATGAAGATGCTTTTTTTTATGAATGTATAACATGTCTTATTACTCAGTTCATGCTATATATATTTATAAAAATCTTTTTTAATAACAAAATATCTTTTTCATTTCTAGAGCTTCAAATAATTTGGACATATACCTAATATTCGAATATATGGAAAGCGACCTGCACAATATTATCAAAAGAGGTACCATACTGAAAGATATTCACAAACGCTATGTAATGTATCAATTGCTGAATGCCCTAAAATATATACACTCAGGAAATGTGATACACAGAGACTTAAAACCCAGTAACATTCTTATCGATAGTAAATGCAGGTAGAAATAAAACAAATAATAATAACTTAAATTATATAATAGCCAGTTTAGGGATATCGAATTGTAATTCAAAACAACAAACAAAATTTTGGATTTTATTTTTGTTTCAAATAATAATTTTGCGAAAGAACGAACAGGTTCGATATCCCTTAACTGACGATAGAACGAATATTATATAAGGGTCAGATAACGGATAATGGAGGAAACTGCGTTGTATGCTCTTGATTGACTTTACTCTCTTCGCTAGCACATTCATCTAGTAAAACAAAAACAAAAAAAGAAAAAATAGTACTTTTGCACAAAAAGAACGTTTTTTTCTTGGGCTATTCAGGCAAAATAGGATGATATTGATGTGGCCAAAATGTGGTTTTATCAAGACGGTGCCACATGCCAAATAGCCCGTAAAACAATTCAATTGCTGCGTTAATAATTACTTTTTATTCAGTTACTTGAAATCAAAGTTTTATGGCAACAGGCCCGCAGCTACTCGTGCATTAAAGGAGGGAATTAAAGACTGCATCGACGAAATTTAGCCACCTTTATACAAAATGGTTTAGGAAGCAGTGCGTACAAAGCCGTGGAGGCCATTTGCCAGATTTGCCTATGTAATTTAGGATTCAGTTGCAAAAATTACAGTCAAAGGACTAAAAATCCTGCGTTCAATTTTGGACTCTCAGTCGTAAAGCAGCTCTGAGCTGAAGAACAGCTCTTGCATCATCGTAATTATTTCTTAAGTGCGGTCAGGCTTGTGTTTGTTGTTCGGTCTTCGAGAGTTTTGAGTCTCACTCGCACTGGTTAACGGTTTTCCTCAACTAACTGTATTGGTTTACAGTTTTTTTTAGAGGTTATTCATTGTTAACCACGTGGAAACTTCCTATGTGAAGGCATAGGTCGTTATATTTAGTCACAGCGATGCTACAAGAGTACTGTTAGTGCCATCTTGGGCATTATGGTCTTTGTCACCCCGCCCATGCTGTGCATCCTATACTTTGCAAATTTACTTTGCAACTGTATAGTTACTAAATAAATAAATAAATTTTAGACTCTCTTTATATATATACTTATATGCATACTCGTACATACATAGTTTTGGGATAAAGTAAATAAGTACGTTACTCTTATTATCTCTTTTATTTACCGATATTCAATATACACTGCCTACCACTTCAGCTTTAGTGTATTCAATTATTTTTTCCTGTCTTCTTTGATCAAGAGTTATTGATCGCGGCAATTATTGTTATAATTAAAAAATAAAATTGTTTCTTGTCTTTAGCCAGGATTGGACTTGAGCCAGACGAATGATGCCATCATATAATATTAGAAAGAATTTTTTTGCTTAAAATCTGTTCTGGTAATAAAAGGTTACTAAAATACAGAAAATAAAAATTTCCGATTTCGGTCCTTATATGTATATCCGAGCATATTTAGTTAATATTTCTAATATATGCTATATATTTACGTGACTATAGTGAAGGGTACTTTAGATTCGGCCTAGCCGAATATATTACACTCTTACTTGTTTTTCTTCAGGAAACTAAAGTCAACACCTTGAAGTTTGGTTGTGCAAAAAATTATTTTTTTCTGAACTTGAGTTTAGGAGATATACTTAATTAAAATTAAATAAATTTGATTCCTTATTCAAGTGGCAGGTAGTGTATGTACTATATGAAAAGCTAGTAATAACAACCATTAGCGGAGATTTCATAAGTCAGCTCTTACATTTGTACAGACGACGGGCAGACAGACGAAATTTGATGGTGCGGTAACGAAAATTTTCGGTGGGGGAGAGTGTGTAGTACACGACTCTCTGTACTAGACATTTGTGGACATTCTTTGTTTCTCTTTTTAACTTTTCGTATTTCTTATGTTGTTGCTTCATATCATTATTCTCATATCAACATCAACTTCATATAAACACACTAGCTGTGCTTAAAAAAACAACAACAACAAAAGAAAAACGAAAAGTTTCTGTCTGTCTATTAATTTCTTAAATGTAAAAGGTTTAGGCAAGACCAAAAGAGAATTGAAAAAATGTCTGCCCATCGTCTGTACAAATGTAAAAGCAGACTTAGTCTGTCTGATTTGGGCGTAACCGTGCTTAATTTTACTTCAAATGTAATAATGCGAACGAAAGAACAGGTTCGATATCCGTAAACTAGCACTTATATCATTTTAGTACCAGCTTACGATATACGTAAGCACAAAGCCTCTTTAATGCCTTTTTCATGTACATATCTAACTTAGATGCAAACTGGCAGATTTTGGTTTGGCTCGTTCGGTAGCAAAATATGACGTTAATAATGATGTGGACAGTGAAAAGCCCTCGGAAATTCTACTCACTGATTATGTGGCCACAAGATGGTATCGAGCCCCAGAAATACTGGTAGCTAGCAAAAGGTTAAATGTGTTCTACTAAACAAAAAAATTTTTTTAAGTATTTTTTTATATCTGTTTTATATTTGCTTTTGAAAACTAGATACACTAAAGGAATCGATATGTGGAGTTTAGGTTGTATATTGGCGGAAATGATTAGAGGAAAGCCCATATTTCAAGGAAGTAGTACCATAAATCAGGTATTATATTAACAGCTGATTAAACTGATATATCTAAAACTTTGTAAAAATGTTGAAAGATTGAAAAAATTGTTTACACTCTACCGGATATAACAGACGAAGAAGTTCGATCAGTTGGTGCTGGGTTTGGTTCCGTTTTGTTGAATAAACAAGTTTTAAAAGATAAGTATGTTTTAAATAATTTTATATTTCGAAGGCAGTTAAAATGTTTTGTGTGGACATATTTTGCAGAAAAACAACTTTAACTGATTTGTTGTGTGGCGCCAGTGGGGATGCCTTAGATTTGGTAAAATCATTGCTGGTTTTAGATCCGAAGGGGCGTTTAACAGCCCATCAAGCTTTAGGACATGCTTATGTGGAAAAGTAAGAAAAATTAATTTTTTTTTATTCAAAGAAAAATCGCCTAGAGCATTAAAGATTGATTTAGTATAAATTAATTCTGCTAGTTCAGAAAGTTCAAAAAGTTCATAATTAAGAATATTTGTCGTGAATCAAGCTGAAAATGTTCTCGTGACTCTCAATGACATGAAAGCTCATGACTTTAAATTTTCCGCGTAGTAACTTTAAAGCTTTACGCATTAAAGCGTTTTAAACGTCTGTCCAAAAAGTAGAATCAATGCTGAGCACTTCCCCTGTTGCTGTCCAGTTCTTTATTATAAAAGGTCATTGTTTCTAGGTAAAACGATACTGCATGATTTGGCAGAGATATAGGAATGCATTATAGGTGGATTGGATTCTTTTATCCGATCCTCAGGTTGATTTGAAACTGGACTGGTGGATGCTAAGTACATCTGTTAACAGACATATCGTCCTCAGGCAATACAACGGGACCAAATTGGACACAAGTGAGCCGAGTTTTTCAACAGCTGGTAGCCTGGTTATCTGCAACCTGAGCAGATAGAGGGGTGGTAAGAGATTAGGATTGACGGAAGATGCCATTACGGAACAAAGTCCATTTCTGAGGGCTTTAAGAAAATCTATTATTTGAATAAAATGTACTGATCTAAAAGAAGATTATGTTAATATACAAAACGCTTACAAATATAAGCCGAATATTTTTTTTATCCGAATAGTCCTGGAGTTTACAAACATCGCCTGTAACGGGTGTCCGCCGGAAAGGTATACTATTTTGTTTTGCCACCAGTCTGGTCTTGACAGTTGAGATTTGGCAGTCATTAAGTAGACAAGTGGCCAATTTATTATGGAAAAATATTCGATAAACTAACGTATTTTAGTCGTTAGAACATTTTATCAAAATCAATCATCGATTACTGTGACGATGAGAGCGTAATATTTTTGATGAGTTACGTGATATTTTTGGGAGATTTTGGGATGTGTGAATTTTGTTTTGGATTTCTCAATTGTAAAAAAAACGTAAGAGCACGATAAGACTAGAAATAACTCCATGGATAAATGTTAACTTAATGGATTATAAATAAGAAAATAATTTTGAAAAAGCGTAGAAAACCCCGTGATATGCCCGATATTAAAGAAAAGAAAATTTCGTAGTATAATAAAAGTTATATATAGTATAATAAAAGTTATACAAACAGTTTACGAAGACTTCAACACGATCCGAAAAAATGTTGGATATTTGTAAATTAAAATTTAGGAAGAAATTCCTCCAAGTCAATCATTGTAAACGATGATAATGGTAAATCAATTGAAAGTGATATTCATAAAGCAGAGGAATTGAAAAAAGACTTCCTAAATTCACTAAGGGAACTTAAAGCAGAAATTCTGCAGCAGCCTGATGATTCTTGCAATTCTTTACGAAATGAGAGAAATGTAGTTGTTGATGCACAACATCAAATGAAGTTCACTATGTTATAGCTGACAACGGTTAATGTAAAAGTGCTGGCCATGACAACTTCCTGCAAAAAATACTTTTAAATAAACAGAGATAAGTTTACACCAAACTTAGTAATTATCTTGTTGGTTTTGAGCTATTGAACTGTGGTGGAATTATTGTAGTACACTCCCCACAAACAAATTTCCCGATGTCAACGATCTTCGTGGCCAATTTACTCTGCCTCTGCGATAGTCGAAGTTTTCTTTCAAAAGATCCATTGTTTCTCTTCCTGTGTGACACATGACATCAACCTGTTGAAATCACATATTTACGTGAAATCACATGCATACGAGTATCTATGTACATGTAAACCATTTTAAATGAATTATCCGATTACCAAGTTTGTTGGTTTTGTTCTGCACAGTATTTTAATTCCTTGACGGTTTTTTATGCGCCAATTTAAAATTGGGTTTATATACTAAACGTTTTCCTTATAGATTTCGCAACTCTTTACCGGAACTGGAACTGAGTGTTGATATACTGCCACCATTTCGTGATGACATACGATTGACGGTTCCAGAATATCGTTCCAAATTATATGAAATTGTACAAGCACACGGAGAAAAAAGCAAATCTGTAGATAACAGCAAAATTTCAGCAACCACCATAAAAACCAGGTAATTTTTAAGTAATAACAGTGCTCTCGCGATATCGTTAGAGTTGTTTGTTCACATAAGCTTTAAATTTCTAGTTAGAATTTTTCACATCAACATTGTGAAACGTTTAATATAATTTTTTGAAAAAACAGCTCATTTCTCCGACATCCGTCGGCAGAACATTGAGGTTTCTGTAGGTTTATTTAATCCTAATAATATTGATTAGTTTAAGCTTTAAGTATACAGTATTTTATTAGGCCATTTCTGTTATTAAATAAAAAATTTCAATGGACTGTTCACTGCTTTTCGATACTTTCAAAAAGCAAATCGTAGCAACCAACGGTTGTTCATTTGTTTGAAAGGTGTAAAGAAATGTTAGAGACGTTTATAAATAGAAAGGCTTGTTTTTTGTGTTTTGACGGATATTATTAGAGCATTTTTCTTTTTACATTCTCAGCAATTTATTTGGATTGTTGGGATATAAAGTTGAATGTTTGAGAATATCTTTCAAAAATTTCCATTAGGGTAATTCCTATGAAATGATTAGGGTAGTTCCTATGAAATGTCGACATATAGATAGCTGGGAAACATAGAAAACAAGCTATTTATAATTTTTTACTGATATTTTAATAAAATTAAAATAATAAAGAAAACGGTTGGTTTTATATACGTTCACAAAGTACTGTTTGTACCAACTTTATATCGTCATATTAAATGCAAACGGACGTAACTACACTTTTTATTTTTTTACACGAGAAGCAAAAAACATTATAAAATCAACAAATATTATGTGTTATTTGCAATTTTTGTAAATTCTACTTAGATTGTGGGGATTTATTTATTGGTGAAGATATTTTTAATTTTTTTTTCGAAGATCTAAGTTTTAATGTTAGTTACGTTCCTTTGACTTTCCACTTAAAAAAAAAAAGACGTAACTACAAAAAGTCACAGTAGTGCGTGAAAAGTTTTCTTTTTGGTATGAATTCATTAACTTCTAAACTACTGAACGGACGAAATTTGGAGACTCAGCAGAAGAGATGTTAAACTTTCAAAGCGATATTTCAGTACTTGTGTATTTGACAATCGAGTATGTAAAATCTATTGGTCCGTACAACTTTCCGATTAAAAATAATTTAGAATTTTCGAAAACTACTTGAAAAAGTTAAGAAAAAACATGCTCACTATATACTAGCATTCTAGTCTCTTACAGTTTAAGAGATATTTAACTTTATTATATATCTCATATTTTATAGTTTACAAGAAATCCGCTAAAATCCTTACCTATTGTTTTAAATTTCACCATTTTAAATTGTTTATACTTTTGGATAAAAATATGTTTCCTTTTTTTACTTTTTTATTAAATTTTTATACATATTTTATTATAAAATAAAATGTAATTATATAATTAATTCTTAAAGTAAAAGCTACAGATATGTGAGAATTTTTATAAAAAAAACTTCAGTACATTAAAAAAAAAAGTTAATTTAAAAGCAATCGAAACCAAATAGTCAATTTTCGAAGGGAATATTGTCAGAAAAATTATGGCAATCGGCTGGTATTAACGGTTTTAAGTCTTGGACATTTTGCCACTTTTTCTTTGATATTTTAATTCTCTGAGTATACAATGGGTTGGGTTCACGATCTACAAATTTCTTTATAGTTCTTTGTGGAAGTAGTTCTAAATCATCGTTAATATTTGTTTTAAAATAAATAACAACAATGCCATCGTATCCAAAGCACGAATCATGTTTACTGTGGAAACAACGGATTTTTTCCCTGTGCAAAATATATAATTTGAAATCAATAAATATGTGCATACTAATTGTATATTAAAATAAAATGTAATACTTTACCTGGTCTTATTGGTGAATAACGTTTTAGAACGGACTCAAAGTCAAGAAAATACTCATGGCTTAAATGGTGCACTTGTAGAGGAAAGGGAATTTTTCGGGCGTCTTTTATTAAGTCCACAAGTTGCGATGGCAGATTTATTTGCTTTTTGTCAATTTATATTGCAATTTATGAGTATGTTGAGTCACACCCTATTTGAGTGGGACCAACTATTAAAAAGACAACGAAGCATTAGATAGAATAACGTTCCGATTTGGGATTTTGAAATTATAAATCGCGATATTTTATTGTAGGAATCTAAAATTTTGCAGAAACATGTATTTTGATAAAACGAACCATAATCGATAAAAAAACTCAATATCGAAATTTTGTGTAGTTACGTCCGTTTGCATTCTGATTCTATGTGAAGCCGATTCTATGTGCCGCGACCTTTAGAACTAGAACAATGAGACTACAGAAACATAATATTACCCTTTTTTCACCCTCAAAGCATAAAATTTTAATTTAACTTTTTCCGCTTAAAAAAAATTTAAATTGAAGATAACCAGTTTTTGTTAGAACAAAGAAGAAAAACTCATATTTTTTAAAGTAAAAAATCAGCAAAAAAACAATTTTTATTTTGTATAATAAATTTTAGATATCTGTAAAATAAAGGTCACTGCTGTTTAAAAAAATATCTGAATAAAATAGTTTTAGTTTTGTGAAAAATAATTTCCTCAAAAAGAAAATAGCAATTTCTTCTTATTTCACAATTCCTTTTTTAATTTGTGAATAGTGTGTGTCAACTATTCTCAAAATGCTGTTCGATTATCCGATTATTTTGTATGAAGATCCAATCATTGCATGTTTATCAAATGTTATCGCAAGTGCACTGATAATTAACATATTCAAATTTATTTAAATTAATTAAAATACATTTAACACAGAGAAAACAAGACTTTGCACAATATGCCAGAAAAACCTGAACTGAGAAAAAGTTCGAAAGCAAAACAATCTGTTTCCAACAAAGAGGAAGATGACTCTCAACAATTTAATGCTAATCTGAACTCTATAGTTCAACGGGTTTTAAAGAAAACCGTTCCTTTACCTAAAAGTAAAAGCACTAAAAGCTGTAACAACACAATTGGTGACGGCCTAAACGTAAAAGATGAAACTCACTGCCAGCGTAGTAAATCAAGAGGACATCAACATTCTTATCCGCACAGACAAGGAACGGGTGATCAGCTGTTTGATAGTCCAAGCCATGTCAGAAAAATATCTGCAAACGAAATGGAATTATCTAAATTAGTTGCCAATAGCGAAGCGCTAAAAAGAAATAGTTATTCTAAAAGATTACATAGAAGTGCTTTAGCTTTGAATAAAGCCGAGACTGAAATCAATAGTAAAATCGAAAATGTTAGCCAACACACACCGCCTCCAACAATGAAAAATTTTTTACGTGATACAAAGTCTGAAGTGATACCTCTCAATAAATCGGCCAGTATTGATCCTTCAGCAATAAAAAAGAGAATCTGCTACGAGAGACAAATCAAAAAACTGGAAGAACAAGTTGAACTTTATAAAAGAGAAGTGCACACTTTTTGCCGTGAAACACTGAAAAATAGCCAACAAAAGCGGATACAGCAGCAATCGAATGAAGAAAGGAAAAATACTCAAAGTTATTGCCTGAAAAACACATCACAGAACCGAGTCGCAACCGGTAGCTCACCTATTAAAAACGTTTATTTTCAATTATTAACAAAAGGTCAACGTAAAGACTATAATAAATCCGATTTAGATCTTTCCGGTAATAGTGGCAATGGCAGCAGTAGCAGTGACTACTTTAGAAACTCGTACAATTCCAACGCTTGTTCTGGTCGCAGCAAAGTATCACAAAATAGTAATTACAACAAAAATACCAACAGACTTTTAAGCAACCAGCAGTTATTGCAGGATCAAAACTTCGCTCAACAATATCACATGACACCACAAAAACATCAGTCACAACAATACTGCTGCCGCCCCTTATCAAAATTTGCTTAATACCTCTCAATTGAAAACTTATAGCAAAATATATATGTATGTTTGTGTATATTTATATAGAAAAACAGGTTTTTTTATAATAAGTTAAACTTGGATATGCATGTACTCGTATATTTTTATACCCTTCACAAAAATGTAAAGGGTATATATAAGTTTGTGATTCCGTTTGTAATTTCTACAGTTTTTTTTTGCGACCCTATAAAGTATATATATTCTGAATCAGAATTAATGGAAAAGTCGATTAAGCGATGTCCGTCTGTCCGTCTGTCCGCTGTTGAAATACCGTTTCTGAGAAAACCATAAGACTTAGAAACTTTTTTCTTTCACCATTCTTTTACCCCATCGATTCATGGGTTTGCTATTGAAATTCAGTAATATCGGTCCACGTATAGCTGAGATATATTCAAAATTCCGAAAAAAGCCATTTTTTTTTGCATTTTTGTATGAAAATTTTTGAAAACAAAAGTTGTTCGTTTTGCTTCAAACTTCACACACTTATTAAGCATGGTGACTAAAAGACAAAAAATTTTTTTTTCAGATATCGGTCCATATATACCCGAGATATAGCCCAAATCGGATTTTAATGAAAATGTCGCACAGGCGAAGCTAAATAACATTTTTTTGCTCAAAAGCAGTTCTGGTAATAAAATTAAGTTACATAAATATGGAAAATGAAAATTTCCGATATCGGTCCATATATACCCGAGATATAGCTCAAACCGGGGTTTCCATGAAAATGCCGCGTAAGCGAACTTAAACAACTTTTTTGTGCTCAAAAGCGCTTCTGGTAATAAAATTAGGTTACATAAATATGGAAAATGAAAATTTCCGATATCGGTCCATATGTACCCGAGATATAGCCCAAATCGGGTTTTTCATGAAAATGTCGCATAAGCGATCTTAAACAACTTTTTTTTGCTCAAAAGCAGTTCTAGTAATGAAATAAAGTTATATAAGTATGGAAAATGAAAATTGTCGATATCGGTCTATATATACCAGAGATATAGCCTATACCGGGGTTTTCATGAAAATGCCGCGTAAGCGAACTTAAACAACTTTTTTGTGCTCAAAAGCAGTTCTGGTAATGAAATTAGGTTACATAAATATGAAAAATGAAAATTTCCAATATCGGTCCATATGTACCCGAGATATAGCCCAAATCGGGTTTTTCATGAAAATGTCGAGTAAGCGATCTTAAACAACTTTTTTTTTGCCAAAAGCAGTTCTGATAATGAAATAAGATTACATAAATACGGAAAATGAAAATTTCCGATGTCGGTCCATATATACCCGAGATATAGCCCAAATCGGGTTTTTCATGAAAATGTCGCGTAAGCGAACTTAAACAACTTTTTTGTGCTCAAAAGCAGTTCTGGTAATGGAATAGGGTCATATAAATATGAAAAATGAAAATTTTCGATATCGGTCCATATATACCCGAGATATAGCCTATACCGGGGTTTTCATGAAAATGCCGCGTAAGCGAACTTAAACAACTTTTTTGTGCTCAAAAGCAGTTCTGGTAATGAAATTAGGTTACATAAATATGAAAAATGAAAATTTTCGATGTCGGTCCATATATACCCGAGATATAGCCCAAATCGGGTTTTTCATGAAAATGACGCGTAAGCGAACTTAAACAACTTTTTTGTGCTCAAAAGCAGTTCTGGTAATGGAATAGGGTCATATAAATATGAAAAATGAAAATTTTCGATATCGGTCCATATATACCCGAGATATAGCCTAGACCGGGGTTTTTATGAAAATGCCGCGTAAGCGAACTTAAACAACTTTTTTGTGCTCAAAAGCAGTTCTGGTAATGAAATTAGGTTACATAAATATGAAAAATGAAAGTTTTCGATATCGGTCCATATATACCCGAGATATAGCCTAAACCGGGTTTTTCATGAATACGCGGCGTAAGCGAACTAAAACAACTTTTTTGCTTAAAAGCAGTTCTAATAGCAAAATAAGGTTATATAGGTATGGAAAATGAAAATTTCCGATATCGGTCCATATATACCCGAGATATAGCCTAAACTGCGGTTTTAATGAAAATGTCGCGTAAGTGAACTTAGACATCTTTTTTTGCTTAAAAACAGTTCTGGTAATGAAATAGGGTCATATAAATATGGAAAAAGAAAATATCCGATATCGGTCCATATATACTCGAGATATAGCCTGAACCGATTTTTCCAATAACATTTTTTTTTTTTGCTGAAAAGCAGTTCTTGTTATGAAAGAAGGTTACGAAAATAGAGAAAATTAAAATTTCTGATATCGGTCCATATATACCCGAGATATAGCCTAAATCGGGTTTTTCATGAAAATATCGCGTAAGCGAACTTAAAGAATTATTTGTGCTCAAAAGCAGTTCTGGTAATGATATAAGGTTATATAAATATGGAAAATTAAAATTTTCGATATCGGTCCATATATAGCCGAGATATAGCCTAAACCGATTTTTCCATTAAAAAAAATTTTTTTTTTTTTGCTGAAAAGCAATTCTCGTTATAAAAGAAGGTTACTAAAATACAGAAAATAGAAAATTCCGATATCGGTTCATATATAACCGAGCATATTTAGGTCACATTTTTAATATACTATACATATTCGTGACTATCGTGAAGGGTATTTTAGATTCGGCCCAGCCGAATATACTACACTCTTACTTGTTATAAATAAAACTGCCCAATTTTGCAATTTTATTGTTTAACAAATACAAAAATAAATCTGCCAGTAAACGAATGCAAATTTGAGTAGATTGATTTATCTCGCAATAGGGATGGACAAAATATATCGATATAACGAAATTTCGATAAATAAGAAATCGATCGTCGGTATTTTCACAATGTCGATATTTATTTACGAGTATCGTTTTTGGTATGTTCGCTCTCTGAGTCACGATTGCGAAACTAGGTGTTCAGACCGTCGTTTTTGTTCTACACCGATGTTTACATATATTAGGTGTGTTCCACGTGAATAACGAAACAGTCCGAACTAGTCCAAAAGCGTTCCACGTAACAATTTTTGTGCAATTTTGGGAGAAAATAAGAGAGAAAATTTTTTCATTTCCTGTACAAATTAGCCCGAACGTTTTCTTTGGGTAAGTTCGGACTAGATTTGAATAATCAGCTGTTTTATGTTTACAAACATATGAAACTGAAAATGTAATCAGAAAATTTGCAAATTGGAAAAAAGATTTTGCTTAAAAATTAGTTAAAAGCAAAATGGAAGTTTGCCCAAACTAGAAATAATGTTGAGAAGTTGTAAACAGAAAATGCAATTGTTATTTGGCTTTTGATTTCATAAATATGTACAATAAAAACCTATTGAAATTTTTACATTGCTTTTAATTTTACACCTGTTGCCAATAATGCAAATCATTCTTCTATATGATGATACGCGTTTTAAGCGTCTAAAATCGCTAAAATATACTTTAATCTAAAAAGTAAACAGCACTTGTATTGCGAGATGTACAATTGTGTTTTTTTTGCGTTCCAGTAGTTTTGGGTAAAATTTGCAAATTCAGAGAGTAATTTGCTTTTTACTCTCATTAGTCCGAGATCTCGTGGAACACACCTATATGTTGCCAGTATCAGCCATTTCGGATTATCGGTTTGTTTTTGACAGTCATGTTTTTGAGTGCACTTTGACTTTTTACTAAATTTAGAGCAAAAACAACGTCATCCAATGGAAGCGTCCAGAAGAGCCAACCCCGAAAAAAGCACGTCAAGTTCGGTCAAATGTGAAGGTTTTGCTCACTGTTTTCTTCGACTGCAATGGCGTGGTGCATTATGAATTCTTGCCACAAGGACGTATGTTCAATAAGGAATACTATCTTGAAGTTATGCGCCGTTTACACGAAGCAATTCGTCAGAAACGCACAGATGCTTGTGCGTATTCACCGGACTTGGCTTTTTCCTTTTCCCAAAACTTAAGACACCGATGAAAGGAAAGCGTTTTGCTACGATTGAGGGGGCAAAAAAAAATCAAAACGGGAGCTGTTGGCGATAACAAAAAGTGCGTTTCAGAAGTATTTCGAAGATTGGAAAAAACGCTGGCAAAAATTTATTACATATGATATACTTGGCAAAAGAAAAAAATGTAATACCCATAATTGACCTATTTAAAACAAAGGGTTACCACTCCATTGCATTTTTGTCAAAACGCGAACTAGCACGAATTTAAAAAAAAAGCCGCATTTAATTAAATCGACTAAAGATCAAAATATTCAGATAAAACAGATTCTCAAATTGACAAAACATGCAAAAATAGACCCTTAGTCAAAAATGTCCTACCAAAAAATGGACTTAACATTGATTAGATTTCCATCACATACCTGTTATATTGCATGTAAAATGCCATTTATTTGAAAAAAAAAAAGTTCGTAATAATTTTTCTATATTTTATTATACTTATATTTTAACTCTTATTTTATTTATCAATTATAAAATATGTATTTAATTTTATTATGAGATATTTATTATTTTATTTTTGGTCACGTTCAAAGCAAACTAAAAGCCTGTTCGTAGATACCAACACAGATTTGTTTCTTAGAATAATTTCACAGTTTTTCTAAGAGATCTAATCCATATTCGTGTCTAGAAGCAGATTGATTTTAGAAGATTTACTTTTCTTAGGTATTATATGTGTACTTATGCATCTATACTAATATATTTTGATTGACAACATGTGTTTATAACTGGCTTAGTTAGAAAAACTTTTATATTATTGTGCAATTTACAGAATTTGTATGAATAGCACTCCATTTTTTGTGTGGTTTCCACATCAAATTTTCGCTCGTTGGTAAATAGCTCGCTCGTTGTAAACAGCACAAAATTTTATTCATTTATATAAATTAAATAGTTAATTTAGCAACAAAACTTTTCAAAAGCCCATTTTTTCATTTTGCAGTATAACAGATTGTTTCATAAATACGTTTATAGCTCATAATGCAATAGAATAATTTATTGCACAATATATTTTTCACTAAAATTATATGTATTATGTTTATTATTAATTTCGATATTACATGAATTGACTGAAGACGTTAAGTTGAAATTGCTATAAATTATTATATCTCAGGCAAATGCATGCAATATCCAAATATCAAATTATGCTTTTTTCTACAACTATTTATAAATATATTATACTAAATAATCGGTATTACTTTTTTTAATCTTTACCTTTTTGTTGCATTTGTTGTTGTGGCAATTCTTGCTGTAATTCTAATATATGATCAACTGGTTCTGGTCTGCCTTCTTCATTGATGCGGCAAGGCTTTATAATACCACCCTCATGTAGTTTATGTACTAATTGCGCCAGTTTTTCGGCCTCGTATTCTTTTTGCTCATCAGACATGCCATCTAAAGGATTATGTGTGGGTGGCATGTAACAGCCCAAGACTGGATTAACCGAATTCTTGATACGTTTGTATTCTTCTGTATCGCTGTCCTCGCTATCAGAGGAAAACTCGCTGGTATCGGGTTTGCGACAATCCAAAATGCCAGCGTTGGCAAATAAGCCAGCTACATTACCATAACCAAAATGCTTGATTAAACGACTGGGATTTTTCTTGCAGCAGACTAACAATAACTCATAGGACAAGTTTCTTACTACCATATTGGGATTCATGAGCAAACGGCACAGATAGTTTTTCAACTCCTTTCCTTCCTCCGGACGTTTATAGGCTTCTTTTAAGGGTGGTAACACTATATTACGAACATAATGACGCATTGTTGTATTGCTGCACACACATTTCACTAATACTGTTAGTACTGGCTGTACAAGATCTTTTTTTGAAGAAGTGTTCCTTTCCAAGTCTTCAAGAGCGTAGAGCAAAAAATTTAGTATAATATCTACTGCCCTAAGATTGCGATTTTCAAATATACAATTTTTCATTGATTCAGAGACTGAAGACGTTGAAGCTACATCGGATTTCAACATGAGTTCACTGAGGCAGCTACTGGAAATATTCGTCAGAAGATCTATGGAATGGGAAACAACTTGGCGTTCACGTTCACTTGCCATGGCGCCGAAACGTAACAGCAGGTCCCTTATAACATTTGTCAAGTGAAGACTTTGGATTTCATTTTCACTAGGACTTTTGTCTGTACAAGAAGTTATATTAAACATAACTTTCAACATCTCAATAATGACATCCAACTGGTCATCCGAAAATTCTGGCGTATTGCGTAGCTTTTCGTCCATCAACTCGGTCATATATGTCAAGCCGTTGAGCTCAAATAAAACACGACTTCGCAATGATGTTTCAAGAGCTGTTATTAAAAACAATAACTTCATATCAAATATTTCTATTTTGTCTGGAATTTGGAAAGAAGAGGACAGTCTATGAAATATTTGGTCGGCTACGTTTTGACGTACACAAACTCGTCTTATATCTGCACTTTGAAAGACTAAGTTGCATAGACATTTCAATGCCTCTACTACACGGTCGTTGTTATAATCGCCTAAAATATCCAAAGAACTTACAGAACGTGGTGATTCCTTTTCCTGTATTTGTTCTCCCACCATAGAATTACTCATTGTCAAATGAGCCATTTTCAGAAGACAATCAATATCTTCAACTATATTATTTTTGTGCAGACTAGTTTCATCCCTCGATAAAATCCGTACGGTATTTAAGCACAATATATGGAAGTCTTCTAACGTTTCGTCATTTAGTATATTAAAAACCGTTTTCCACAAAGTTATCCACAAATCATTTTTATGAAATTTATCAAATTTAAATAGATTGGCATTCTAAAAATGAAACAAATAGCGTTGTGGTTTTAAAGCTTATATTTAAAATTGTAATAAGCAAAATATACATACAAATAAGTATATATGCATACATGGTTACATATAGGAAAGTATACAGGTACATTGAAATCATTATTCAATCCTGTTCTTCCTCCCACTACATAAACAAACTACTTACTTCCTTATTAAATTGATTCAATATTTTTGAAATATTATCAACATTTTTCTCCTGCAGTTGCTTCAAGTGGTCGGCATTCATTTTTATTGAGTTCAAAATCTTAAATATAGTATTTTTAAAGTTTTTTACGAGAAACAAGCAAAAATTTTCCTTAATTGAACTTCAATGACTGATTGCAAATAAAACATTGAGAAAGTACTGCCATATCACGTTTAAAAATATCGTTTACTAAAGGCACCCACAGACGATATGTTTTTTACGTCTGTTTTTTTAATATGTAATTCCTCATGTATTTTTTCATGTCTGTCAAAATTATAATTTTTACAGACGATTTGTTAAATTTGCTCACAAACGTACATGTACATTTACGTCTAACATTGTCTGTGTTTTTTATTATTATAAAAAAAGTTATTTGAAACATTTTAAAATATTAATTCGTTAAAATTTTTTCAAGCCGACTAATTATACCGCCCAAAGTGAACCGCTTCTGAATTGTTTGCAAGGAATAGAGTTCTAATGCCAGATGTTTAAACATAACATAATAGAACATACTCTATTTGAAATTTTGTCAAACGACTTTGCTCTCATGTTTTTGAGGTAACAGACGACATGCTTTATATTGTGAAAAATCACGTCTACATTGTTAAAAATATATTGTGTGTTATCTACTTAAAAACCACGGCAGCTTTAATAGGCAGTGGCAGAATTACAATAAACACAACACCAAAAAAACATCAACATGTATTTTGTTGATAGAATTTAGGAACAGGTGTCAAAAGTTTGTTTGAAAAAGCAAGGAAGTCTATGTGATTTTGATAAATTTACGCAAAGGAAACGAAAGAAAGCTGTGCTTATGCTATTACCGTATTAAAGCTGCCTTGCTACAAGCAAAAATCAATGTGTCTTATTAATCTAGTGTGTACAACAGTGATTAATTCTGACATAATATCTGAGAAAACTTCGGCAGAATGAGAGAACGAGTTTCTTTATGCCTATCTTAATATCTAACAAGGAGTACATGTGTTTTTGTTAATCTTATAAGAATTCATAAATCTTTGAAAGCCGAGAAGAAAACACATCTTTGCGATCAATAGAATCTTATATGAATTTTGTATATGTGCATTTTTTTTTACAAAATTAACATATGTTTAATTCAGAATAAAACACTAAATTCACTTTCAAAAATGTAAACAATACATTTGACGTAAATAGCTTACTATATTGCCAGTAGCAAAAAATTGTCACACGCTGTAGTGCTGCCACCGTGTATACGTTAATTCACCTTGCCTTGGCATCTTCTCTTAACGTACTATCTACAACTCAAGGTGCATTAACGTATACACGGTGGCAGCACTAGAGCAAAATTACAACAATACAACAAAAACAGACATCTGGTAAGCTATGTTTATCAAAAGTATTTGTAACTATTTTCACAATTATAAACTATGAATTTACCTTGTCATAATTATAAATTATATTTATTTGAATTATTTTTATGTTCATAAAATAATTTGTATATGTTTAATTCAGAATAAAACACTAAATTCACTTCCAAAAATGTAAACAATACATTTGACGTAAATAGCTTACTATATTGCCAGTAGCAAAAAATTGTCACATGCCGTGGTGCTGCCACCGTGTATACATTAATGCACCTTGCTACAACTGATATTAACAGCTCGACCACACAGGCAATCTGTTGTGTCTAACAGGCAGTTTACCAATTTCGAATGAAAATGAATGCGAAAGAAAGCTAGTCACTCACATTCGAATCAATTTGGGTTTGTCTATCTCACTATTATTCGTTCGCATATTCTTATGTATTTTCATTGAATTTTGACAGATCATTCGCATAAAAAAGTTAGACGAACCCAAATCAATTTTCTTTCGCTTAGATTGCGAACGCAAGCACGCTGTCGAGATTGGTAAACTGGCTGTTAATACTAGCAATAACGCCGGCAGAACTACGTCATCAAATTGCTGATGTTCAACGCTGTACTTTTAGTTGGCGAACATGGAAATGTCTTAAAACATAATTTAAGATATTTTGGCAAAGAAGGTTGCGATGTTTTAATTAATTGTAATTGTTTTATTTTTTTATTCTTTTAAAAATGAGTGCTTTAAATGCATCAATCTCCGAGCCAATCTCCATTTCTTTTTTTTATGAACTCAAAAATGTAAATTATTACATTTTTCTGTTAATAAAATCACTTTTTATAATCATTTGTACATTGGTTTATATATTGAAGCGTATGTTTGTATGTATGTTCATAAACATCAGTGATGATAAGTGAATTTTGACAGCTTATGTTCAAAGATAATTGCTCAGCAATATCTTCTAGCAATAATTGCTGAACATGTGTTTGAACACATATTCGTGCGGTCCACACGCAAATATCTTGTGTCGGCAATCGATTTTGGCAGTTGCCACGGCAATAATTGCCAATCAGATTGCCCGTGTGGACGGGTAGTAACTTATACGAGGGAGAACAACGTCAACAGAATGAGAAATAAAGGCTTATGCCCAGTTTATGCACAGAGATCTTATACCATGTTCAGACGGTAATATGAAACACTTGGTTCGCTCTCTGAACCACTATTGCGAAACTAGGTGTTCAGACGGTTGTTTTTTGCTTCACACTAACGTTTACATATTTTGTGCAAACGTTTCACTAATTCTTTTTTCAATTTTTATTTAAATCTTTATGTAAGTATTACATTTTCAATGTGTTTATTTTGATTTTAGTTCAGATAAACTAGAGATAATTTATTGTCAAATTTGGAGATGATAGTAGTTTTTGCTTGGTTCGCAACAAGATTCAAAATGAACCAAGTAGGTTCGCTGTCAAAATTTTGTATGGCGAACCATGTTGGTTCAATAAAGATTGGGCCGCGAACCACGAATGAGAGAGCGAACCTCGAAAATAAGCCATCGTGTGAACATGCTATTAAAGCTGAAAGTCCATACTATGCGTTATATGTGTTACGCTTTTTACGCGATTCAAATTTTCTACGCGTTTTCACACAAACAAAATACCTGTTGTTTTTTCTTTTTTTGTTGTATTGTTGTAGGGAAGCGGCTACCTTGTTTTTTGTATCATGGTTATCTGAGCACAAACAAAGAGAGCACAAAATTTTTTAGCACAAACACTTTCTATATGTGCATTAGTATGTAGTAATGTGTATTGTTTTGGTAAATTACATTTTTATTTTGCCGCTGGATATACACACACACATATATGTATGTAAAGGATGTTTATTGAAAAATTTGTTTGTATTGTATATTTTTTGTTCAAAGCACATTTAAGTCTGTGGTCAGACAGAACGATTTTAATTGCCGAACTTTTTAGCAATTTTCTTTTGGAATTGCTTTCTTGTCCACACACAAAAACTTTTTTCGACAATTCTTGAGCAATTCTCTACCTTTTGCTTTATGCAATTTACATTGTATATGCACATACACACATGCTGAGAATTGCCGAGTACCGGCAATTCTTTTTCCCTTCTTATTCCCCTCACCGAAAGCTTCTATAAAGTCAAGAATTGCCCAACTAAAGTTGCTGTGTGTGACCATACACTAAGTAGAAGAAAAAATATGAAATAAATCAGAGAACTTTCTTGGTTGGAAATAATGAATGTGCCAGTTAATTACGTGTAAAGCAATGCGACCGATTGAGTTATTGTAGGGTAAAAATATTTGTTTTATAGTTGTTATATTAAAACAAATTCGATTCGCACCGAACTATAATTACTTGCTTTAGAAATCTCAATTGTATACTTACTATATCTGTATGTATAAAGCAAATAAAACGTGAGCTTACACAAGTTTGCAAACCATAACTAGGTATTTATTCAAACCAAAAGGAATATATTGTATTTTTGGTACAATTTACGCATTGTTCCACAATCGTTTTTTTATGTTCTTTATATCTTTGCATTTAGAAAAAACATTTTCGAAAACTTTTATGTGAATTTTCACATTTTTTTATTGCTACTTCAGTTCTGCAACAAGCTAACGATTTATTTTATTTTAACTTAAACTAATGTAGATGTGTTAATTTAAAGCGTTGAAAATAAGATTCCATATCAATATTAATCCATTAAATAAATAAAACGACCCATTAATATAAAAAAAAAAACGTTTCTAAAGATTTAGGTATTGAACTAACGAGAAAGTTCATTTGTATAGCCAACATAATTTAACTTTTTTGTACCTTCTGAATATGTAAAAAAATATGAACATTTTTATTCTTTAAGGCCAGTACGTAGTTCTTACGGAAATTCAGGTTCTCATAAGAACTATGTGTAAAAAAAGTTACGGAATTTCAGGTTGGTAAATTCCTTATGTAAATTTCCGTATACCGATACGGTGTTCGTAAAGAAAAGTAAACTGAATTTTTGATATTTTTTTTAACATACCTGTAATAATATTACAGGTATGTTAAAAGTAAAAGTAGAGACTTTTTTCGTTAACTGAAACAAAAATTAATGTTCATGCATTTATTTGCCTACGGAATTTTTGACAATTTGTTAATAAAATGGTGTAAGAATTGTTTGCCGTATATTTGGACGGTAAACATAGCATGAGGTAAGTATTTTCATATACACATATAGCTTTTCTACACCAATCTACACAATCATTTTTCCGTGTAGGCTATGTAGGATAAACTTTGTAAACGTGATTCGTGCTTTGGGATACGATGGCACTATTGTTATTTATTTTAAAATAAATATTAACGATGATTATGAACTACTTCCACAAAGAACTATAAAGAAATTTGTAGATCGTGAACGCAACCCATTGTCTAATCAGAGAATTAAAATGTTGAAGAAAAAGTGGCAAAATCTCCAAGACTTAAAATCGTTAATACCAGCCGATTGCCATAATTTTTCTGACAATATTCCCTTCGAAAATTAACTATTTCGTTTCGACATCTTTTAAATTAATTTTTTTATAATATCTACTTTTTATAAAATATACTGTACTGTTTTTATATAAAATTTATATCTGTTTATTATTTCTTTATTTCGACCGTTTTTTTCTTTCTTAATATGTGTAATGCTCGAGCTTAAGGTCTTTTTTGGAATTTTTAGTTCTTTTGGTTTTTAATTATCTAGCCATATTTCGCTTTCCTTTGGATAGCTTCTTCAGGCTAAATAATATTTATTTAATTTCAATAAATATTATTTGACCTGAAGAAGCTATCCAAAGCAAAACGAAATATTGCCAGATAATTAAAAACCCAAAGAACTAAAATTCCAAAAAAGACCTTAAGCTCGAACAATTACACATATTGAAATTTATATTTGTAGTTTTTACTTTAAAAACTAATTACATAATTTATAACCTGCTTGGTTGAATTCCTTTTCTTCTCTAATCACCAGAAACATTATATTCAAAGTAAAGTTATATGTAATTGAATTATATTAAGTTGGCTGCATTCGGGTAGCGTTGCCGGATCGCATACGATTAGCATCACTCGAATCATTACAAATTACATTTTATTTTTTAATAAAATATGTATAAAAATTTAATAAAAAAGTAAAAAACGGAAACATATTTTTATCCAAAAGTATAAACAATTTAAAATGGTGAAATTTAAAACAATAGGTAAGGATTTTGGCGGATTTCTCGTAAACTATAAAATATGAGATAAATAATAAAGTTAAATATCTCTTAAACTGTAAGAGACTAGCATATAGTGAGCATGTTTTTTCTTCACTTTTTCAAGTAATTTTCGAAAACTCAAAATTATTTTTAATCGCAAAGTTATACGGACCAATAGATTTTACATACTCAATTGTCAACTTTGTTCCACTGTAAAATCTACTGTGCTAGAAATACGCAAGTACTGAAACATCGCTTTCAAAGTCTAACGTCTCATCTGCTGAGTCTCCAAATTTCGTCCGTTCAGCAGTTTAGAAGTTAATGAATTCATACCAAAAAGAAAACCTTTCACCCACTACTGTGACTTTTTGTACTTACGTCTTTTTGTTAAAAAAAAAGTGGAAAGTCAAAAGAACGTAACTAACATAAAAACTTAAATTTTCGAAAAAAAAAACAAATTAAAAATATCTTCACCAGAAAATAAATCCCCACAATCTAAGTAGAATTTACAAAAATTGCAAAGAAAACATAATATTTGTTGATTTTAGAGGTGTTTTTGCTTCTCCTGTAAAAAAATAAAAAGTGTAGTTACGTCCGTTTGCATTTAATATGATGAAATAAGAATCGTTATGATGATATACACACATTTACAATCCACAATTTATTTGAATATGTTCAAAGAAAATTTGTTTCACAGTGCTGAACAATTGGATCTGTGAAGAATCTTCTTACTTTGTTAAGATAACTACTCAAAACAAATCTAAGGCTGCTGAATCGTTGAACTATTTCCATTTGATGGAGCCAACTGTACAAATTCGGCATTTCAGTGATACATACTTAAGCTAAAAATCACACAAAAGAAGGCAAAATATGTGTCCGCCAATTTACTAAATGTTGCTCAGCCTGCGCTATTTTATGATAGTCTCCCACCCCTGCCATCGTCACTACTATCCTCTAAAAAAGTTTTCTCGGAGTTTAAATACTCATTTCAGGTTTCTTTTTGTTATATTTATAATAGTTTTCTTTTTTTTCAACATAAACAGTATTTTAATAAAAAAATATATATGAACGAGATCTGAAGAAAAAATAACCGTTATTTTCAAATTTCGTGAGTTACGTATGCTCGATTTTTTTTGTTATGTTGGAGCACATGTCTGTAACATATGTTGGCAATATCAGCCATTTCGCATTGTGTTTTGGTGTGCTCTTCGATTTTTGACTAAATTTACTCAGTTTTGGGCAAAAACAACGTCGCATGGACATCGCTCAGGAGCTGTTGAACATCGTCAACGACGATCCAGATTTCCTCAAAAAGGTCATAACTGGTGACCAATTATGGGTGTATGGGTTTGACATTGAAACCAAAGCCCAATAATCTCAATGGAAGCGTCCAATAGAGCCAACCCCGAAAAAAGCAACCCCGAAAAAGTTCGGTCAAATATAGAGGTTTTGCGCACTGTACCATGAGTTCTTGCCGCAAGGTCGGACGGTCAACAAATAATACTACCTTGAAGTTATGCGCTGTTTGCGCGCAACAATCGTCAGAAACGCACAGAATTGTGGAAAAAATAATCATGGATTTTACACCATGAAAACGAACCAGCTAACACATCGATGCTTGTGCGTGAGTTTTTTTGGCCAAAAACAAAACCGTTATCCTGACTCAACCACCGTATTCACCGGACTTGGATTTTCCTTTGCAGCGTTTTGTTACAATTGAGGAGATGAATGAAAAATCGAAACGGGAGCTGTTGCCGATACCAAAAAGCGCGTTTCAGAAGTGTTTCGAGGATTGGAAAAAACGCTGGTATAAGTGTATTATATCTAAGGGGGATTACTTTGAAGGGGATACGATAGTTATTGATGAATAAATAAATACTTTTTGACAAATTTTTAAGTAACGCTTATTTTTTTATCAGACCTCGTATGTACGTTAAATCAATTTCGAAAATTCGAAACTAAAAACACTTCATATAATAATGGAAATACTTCGACGTGTTTTTTTAACACCTGTTTTGCTTTGCAGTATTAACAATGCAGATGGTATTAATCACATTCACTATTTTGGTGGAGAGAAAAAAGATTTTCAAAATCTGTCAACGATATATTATCGAATTCCCATTTACTTTGCACTCCGGTTTCACTATTCGAGTTAGCAGATGATGACATAATAAAATTGTAAACATTTTCCTCTATTGTTTGATCAACAATAAATCGGTGTACAGTTGTTTTCCTAACATAAAAAATTCATATTGTATAAAATTGCATAAAAGCATTTCAATAGGATTCTATTTACCTTTTCTGCCCGAAACGGTGAACTCGTCCTATAGCTTGTAATTCTTCTCCTGGATTGAGAATGGGTTCAACTAGAAAAACATGGGTGGCCTCCACCAAATTTAAGCCCTTCGACCCTTTTACGAAAGGCATTAGTAGGCAAGTAATACCAAGATTCGGATTCTGGAAGTTAATTTTCAATTAATCATATGTAATATATTCTGTAATAAAGCAAAAAAAAAAAACAAAAATTTTAGTCAAAGATATAAAAGGTGTACCTTAAATTCCTCTATTGTGATTGGAGTACACTGAGCGCGATATTTTATGTCGTTTTCTTTTAGCGCAAGTGCAATGGCGTGTATAATAGGTTCCCATTGTGAAAAGATTAATATTTTTAGATCGTTTTCTTCAGGATTATTCTCGATATTGATTTCGGAATGGTTATGCTCATTTTGTTTCCTTTTAAGTCTTAAAATCAAACGAACTATATACGTTATTTTCGACGAATAGTGACCCTTAATAGGTTCTTCAATGCCATCCTTCGTTTTCGCTCGACTTACGTAATATATTCTATCAGGTAAATAAAGAAGATGGAACTGGATTACTGAATTCAAAAAATAATAATATTAGGTGTGTTTCTTTACTTTCTGGGCAAGTTTCGCGGAAACGGGAGAGCACAAGTCTCTCAAAAACGAATAAAATTTACCAAAAAGAAATATACGTGGGCTGATCAAAAAATAACCGTTATGTTCAATTTTTTCAAAAAGTATTTATTCTTCAATAACTATCTTGTCTCCTTCAAAGTAATCCCCCTCAGATATGCCAGCATTTTTTCCAATCCTCGAAACACTTCTGAATCACGCTATTTGCTATCGCCAACAGCTCCTGTTTCGATTTTTCTTTTATCTCCTCAATCGTTGTTTAATTTTGCATAAATATATTAAAAAAGTGTGGGTGATGAAGATTCAATAATATTAATATAGGAAGGATTCCCATGATTTACCTACCTTAGGAAATGACGATCTATTTATAATAAATAAAGCGTTAATTATATAAATTCACTTACATAATTTATTTGAGTAAAATTATGAATTAAAATTTTATTTGGGTTGAATATGTGGATATTAAATACTTGAAGAGCCGCAGGATGAAAAAAGTGTCCAGAGACCAACCGAGAGCACGGCAAAGAGCTAAGTGTCAAGAAAAAAACGGAAACACTGAACCGACCATATTTTAGTACGGCGGATATAAAGAAAAATATGGCAAATTACAGATTCGAACATAATTCAGGGGTGAAAACTGTAGCGCCTTTCTGAATGATTAACCGCAAAAGTTAATTTTATTAAAAGAACTTTGAACAATCGTAGTAAAACGCTTTTGGGGGGGCTAAGTCCGGTGAATACGGCGGTTGGAGCATGATAACGGTTTTATTTTTGGCCAAAAACTAGCGCACTACCATCGATGTGTGAGCTAATGCGTTATTACGGTGCAAAATCCATGGTTGTCTTTTCACAATTCTATGCGTTTCTGACGATTGCTGCGCGCATACAGCGCATAACTTCAAGGTAGTATTATTTGTTGACCGTCCGACCTTGCGGCAAGAACTCATGGTACACCACGCCATTGCAGTCGAAAAAAACAGTGCGCAAAACCTTCATATTTGACCGAACTCGACGTGCTTTTTACGGTCTTGGATCTTCTGGACACTTCCATTGGGATGATTAGGTTTTGGTTTTAAAGTCAAAGCCATACACCTATAATTGGTCACCCATACACCTATAAAGGTCATAACCTTTTTGAGGAAACCTGGATCATCGTTGACGATGTTCAACAGCTCCTGATCGATGTCCATGCGACGTTGTTTTTGCTCAAAATTGAGTAAATTTAGTAAAAAATCGAAGAGCACACCAAAACACGGCTAACCTCTTTATTTGTCAAAAACAAACTGACAATCCGAAATGGCTGATATTGCTAACATGTATAACAACATGTGTGCCAACATAACAGAAAAAAAAGTGCGAAACTCGAACTTATGTTACTCACGAAATTTGAAAAAACGGTTATTTTTTTTATCAGACCATGCATGATGAGTTTTGATGTGGCAATAAAAATTTAGTTTGACGAAAATATAATATGATTTTTTTTACAGTTTTTGGTTTTTTTTAAATCTTGTGTTCATAATTTTTTTTTATTTAATATTAACATAATAGTATTGAAATGCTTTCTATGTTATTGCTTAACTACTTGCTTAAACTAGCCCGAAGGCAAAGTACGGGCTGTTTCGTGCATTATTTATTATATATGCGCACTTTAAAGTACGGGAATACTTTTCGTGCTAATTGGGACCCCGCACGAGGGTCATAAAGTGGAGTAAAGAAACACACCTAATAAAATGTTCAGCATTAATTTTCCGTGTGCGTGCACACGTATGTATATAAACCAAAAACAGCTGATTATTTAATTCTAGTCCGAATTTAATGTTCAGTCAGACATGACTTCGTAGTTGTCCCCCAGCTATATGGTATTTAATTATTTTTTCTATTCTTCTTTGCTCGTATTGTTTCACAGGAATTATTGTTATAATTAAAAATAATTCTTCTTCTTGACTGAAGTTGGACCCCAACTACTTATGAAATGGGTATGTTAGAAAGAAGTGTTTTGGTTTACTTTGGCAGTACTTTGTTTAATAATTACACATAGGATTTAATAATAGATCAACTCTAAAACTGAAACCGGAAGCAGTCGCGTCTATAGATGTCAGTGCTATCAGCACTGAAACGGATACACTACAATGTTAAGACCAAACGAAAAAGCACCAAACACTGATACAAATGATGACAGTTTGCAACTTTGCATAACAAATTTAGAAGTCGACAAGTTACTTAGAAAAACATTTATTTGAAGCAAAAAATAATATAAAAATATATAAGACAAAGTTGTTTGTGTATTTTGTATATTTTTCATGGCTAGTGTGCTGAGCGCAGTATGTATGTATTAAAGAGCAAAGCGCATATGGCTTGGGCCATATGCGCTTTATTTAGTTTTATATACTTCTATAATATTTAATTTTTTCATTTTGTTAAAAGTAAGTAATAATTAAAAACGAAATTAACATATTTAAAGGGAAAAACAAGAAATTGCCCCACTATTATGTTTCTACAACTTTAAACTGTCAGACTATTTCGTGACATCCTTTGGAGAACTTTTAAATTTTGTGTTCGAGTTGGCGTAATCTTACTTTCTATCATTCTTGTAGATGCACTAAAAGACTACAAGATATTATTATGCTTATTTTTATGATCAGCCATAAGGTTATGGCCAAGTCACGTTTAACCGAACCTTAAATATATAATTTGGATATTTACTTTTCATTTTGTTGAATGTTGCGACAAACAGAGCACTTAAAGTTGTTGCCTTTAGCATATAACCGCATTGACTTTAAACAGGTAAAACAGATATGATGTCCACATTCCAGAACAGCATACTAAGTAAAAACCACATTTTTAAATTATTTTTAATATTTAGTAAAGGGTGTTTTTTTAAGCCCGATAGAACTTGAAATTGTAAAAAATAACACAAAAAATTAAATTGTAATCAAAATTTTTTTTTATTCGAAAGATCAATACGTGACATTAACATTTGAAAATGATTTCGGGCATATGGGCACCGCGGCTGTTCTTGACGAAGCGCATTCTGGACGTTCAATTTTGGGCCACTTTTTCGAGCACTGCTGGCCGTATGTCACGAACAACACGAACAATGCTGGCCTCCAAGGCGTCAATTGTTGCTGGTTTATCAGCATAAACCAGTGACTTCACGTAGCCCCACAGGAAATAATCGAGAGGTGTCAAATCGCACGACCTTGGAGGCCAATTGACAGGTCCATTTCTCGAAATCAACTTATCGCCAAATTTTGATTTCAGTAAGTCGATGGTTGCGTTCGCCGTATGGCACGTAGCGCCATCCTGTTGAAACCACATCTCCTCCGGATCAATGTCATCCATATTTTCAAACAAAAAATCATTGATCATGGTGCGGTAACGATCTCCATTGACCGTAACGCGAGCTCCGGCCTCATTTTTGAAGAAATAAGGTCCGATGATGCCACCAGCATGAAAACCGCACCAAACAGTGCATTTTTCTGGATGTAATGGAGTCTGTAGGGTCTCTTGTGGATTGGTCTCACTCCATATGCGGCAATTTTGCTTATTAACAAACCCGTTAAGCCAAAAATGCGCCTCATCGCTGAACACAATTTTGCGATAAAACAACGGGTCAGTTGCCAACTGCTCTAGAGCCCAATCGGCGAAAGAACGACGCATACAATGGTCTCGTGGCTTCAATTCCTGCACCAGCTGGATCTTATACGGGTGTAGGCCGAGATCTTTGCGCAAAATTTTCCACGTAGTGGACGGACAGAGCCCCAATTCATGCGACCGACGACGAATCGATAAATTTGGATCTTCTTCCACACTTTCGTTTACAGCGGCGATATTCTCTTCAGTACGCACATTCCTTCGACGTGCTGGTGTTATTGCATCCTCTAGAGAGTATGTGGTACGAAATCTATCCACAGTTCGACGAATGGCTTGTTCAGATGGACGATTATGTACGCCATACAAATGACGAAGTCGTCTATAAGTTGCGCGAATCGACGACTGATTTTCAAAGTAAATTTGGATAATTTCGTAGCGTTGTTCAAGCGTGAATCTATTCATGATGATTTGTCAGAGTATACTGAAACAAATAAAAAAAATGTTTCATCAAAATTTAATTTTTTGTGTTACTTTTTACAATTTAAAGTTCTATCTAGCTTAAAAAAACACCCTTTATTAAGATCTGAATACTTATTGTTAGTTCATTTTGAAGACTCAATATGTGTGTGTGTGTGTGTGTGTGTGTGTGTGTGTGTGTGTGTGTATTAATAATGAGAATAGAAACAAAATTATTTTGCTGTTTATATAACACAGACGAGCTACTTATTTAGAAAAATTGTATTGAAAGCAGAAATCTATATTACCTCGTTTCTGCAATTTTAGTGAGAAGTTTTCATATGCAAAATTATGAAACAAACTAGTTCTCGGTTAAAAAAAACAAAAAACAGCGTTTTTGAACTTCAAACCGAAAACAGATAACACTAGTTGTGTTTGTATCGAATTGATACGTATCACTCATTCGTGTCCCATGAATACCACATAAATGTGATGTTTCCATATAACGAGCGATCGAGCTGATAAGAAAATTGAAATGAAAACCACTCAATGATTTGAATTATTTCTATAAAAGTTTTCAGACTAATCACTTGATTGTATTGCGGAAACTTCACATAAAGGATAATCAAGATTTAAAAGCTGTACACCTTTAGGTAGGTGACAGACATAAGAACCCTTACTTATGGACTTATTTTGTGCTGCGGCACAAAGAGTGACTGTTTGATGCCGTTTAGGGGGTAGCGACATCATCAGGCCGTATTCTTTCCAAAATGAGGCCGGTGAGGCAGTTATACCATGTTCAGACGGTAATATTAAACACTTGGTTCGCTCTCTGAACTACGATTGAGAAACTAAGTGTTCAGACGGTCGTTTTTGTTACACACTACTTATTTTTTCAATTTTTATTCAAATCTTTATGTAAATATCCAATGTTTATATCTTCAATGTATTTCTTTTGATTTTACACACATTAACTATCTGTTTTTTCTTTGCTTACATTTTCTTGACAGCTAGTTCAGATAAACTAGCGATAATTTATTATCAAATTTGGAGATGATAGTAGTTTTTGCATGGTTCGCAACAAGATTCAAAATGAACCATGTTGGTTCGCTCTCAAAATTTCGTATGACGAATCATGTTGGTTCAATCAAGATTGAACCACGAATGAGAGAGCAAACGTCGAATACAAGCCTCCGTGTGAACATACTATTACTTTGATTGGTTATCGTGAGATGATAATGGACTTTTTGTGGCCCGAATTGGAAGATATGGATGTAAACGATATGTGGTTTCAACAGGACGGTGCCACTTGCCACACAGTCAACGAAACAATGGTTCTTTTCCTCGACAATTATGTGATTTGGCTTTTTGAAAGGGAAATTTTACGTCGATAAAGCCCTAATGACACATACTTTTTTCAACTTTTTAAGATTTTGGATAGATTCTCTTTATATTATTGGCTATTTCACTTTTAGATTAAGAAAAGTTGAAAAAAGTAAGTATCACAACGGCTTAAGACAGCAACAATTCACCGCCGAGGGCGCAGCGGTTAATTTGGCCGATATTTTATTCCATTCATAATTGAACCATACCATAAAAATAAATGACAATAATTCCTAAATAATTTCCGTTTTAATCAAACTCGACATCGGCCCTTAAAATTTAACCACCCTTTATATTATAATTAACCAAATACATATGTAAAGAGACTTACTCGTATGTTTTTATAATTTCGACTCGTTTTTGTTTGGGAGACATTTTGACAGCTACTTCTCATAAAACGTTTCTACATAAACACATTTACTACCCCGAAAGTGAGTCAAAAACTTGTGTCAAAAATTCAATTGACAGATAGTTTTCACAAAACGATATTGTAGAAAGACTTTTTTGTTTCAATTCACTTCTGTTTTTTTTTTTAATTTCCTTGTTTTATGTGAAAAATTTAGCGATGCGTATAATACAGAAACGAGGCACTAATATGCTTTTCGCAGAGCACGCACGAGCAACACGTCTAAAGAATTTGAAAATACTAAACAAAACTGAATGCTTTTCATAGAACTTTTATAACCAAGTCGTTCGTCTGTGTTTTGTAAACAGCACATGAGTGTTTTTATACCAATTTTCAAGACGACGAGTCGCTCGCCTGTAATCTACAAATAACGTCTAAATTTAATAAAAAAAAAATTTAGTTCTTACCCTTGCATCTTCAGTTAGACGACACACAGGACATGGACTCGCATCATCATTACCTTGTAAATGCTTAATGTATTTAAGTCTTGCCATTTTAATTCTAAACTGATTTTGAGCATGCATCAGTTCGTGCTGTTGTTCCATTATTCGCTCCTCGATTTCATGTTCCATTATTTTAAAAATCGATTTATCATCAGGATCATCCGTCAATGTAATACGCATTTTACACATATTCAATTCATCATAAGCCTTAATGGTATATTCCATTTCTATCCAAAATTTTATTAAGCGTTTGCAGACATATTGAAGATTATCTAAATACAACCCGCACTTTTCCATTTTAATGTTCAAGTGTCGATATTTATTTTTTATAAATTGGAATGTTACTGTAATTGGTTAAATTTATTAAAAGTGATTTAGATTTTTATTACCAAAAACGTACATACATACGAGTATGGTACGTAAATAAATACATCTGCAGTCAAAAAGATAGTAACACCTACAACACTAAATAATATAATGGATTTTCTAAAGCAAAAAATTACATTTTCAATTCTTTTCTTTCGATTCGGCTCGTAATTTAACTAAGCTATTGGTTGGAAAATAAGTTCCCGTAATTCTTTTTCTGCCAAAAAATTAATATGTATGGCATACGAATGGTAGCTTAAATTTAATCGAAGTATTGCCCATCACTACCAACTACTGTTTCCCATATTTCAGGCAGCGCTCGGACTGCACGTCTGAAGAACTTCTTATCTTTCGAGGCTATCAACATAATTTTTGGTATCATCATATACTGACAACCACTGTTTCAACAGAGCATGTGTCAAGGACCGAAACAGATGATAGTCGCGCAGTGCAATAACAGCTGAATGGCGGCTGATTAATCAATCAAGTGCAGCGCCAACGCTAAATTTTGTCAAGTCTGGAGTTGTTTAGAGGTAATTTTTTCTTCAGCATTGTTTACATTACACCCAGCTGATCATACCAAATGAGCATTAGTTTATTTTCCATGAACATTTGATTTCGATGTGGATGCTGAACCTTGGTCAGGTAGTCTCCATGATTTTCTTCTTATAAGATCAATGCTCATTTTTTACTAGACCATTTATTACAAAAATCCGGAGTTTTTATTTTCAAAGCTTTTGTTTACACGATACAACACTATTCCACATAACATAGAATCCTTAATTTCTTACGCTGGGCAGAACAGTACAGAAAATGGTGAGCACTATAGTCATGATTACTGACTTTTTTGTTCATCAATTGAACAACCATGGATGTTGCGGCGTCTTGTTGGTTTCAACAGGACGGCGCAACATGTCACACAACTTATGCCACAATTGATTTATTGACAGAAACGTTTGGCAACAACATAATTCCACGTTTCGGATTCGTGAATTGGCTTACAAAATTGTACGATTTAACGCCGCTGGACTATTTTCTGTAGGAAAATGTGAAGTCGCTAGCCTACGGCGATAAGCCCGAAACTATTAACTACTTGAAGGACAACATTCGACGCGTTAATGCCAATATCAAGCCATAAATATTAGAGAGTCATCGAAAATTGGACCTTGGGCTTAAACTACGTCAGAGTCAGCCGTGGAGGCGATATGCTAGAAGTCATATTTAATTTTGATTCGTATAATCGAATCAAAAAATTATACACAGCTTTTTTATGTTTCCTAGCTGCCTATATGTCGACATTTCATAGGACCTGTCCTAATCGTCAGTAGACTTGAAAACCAGCGTTGTCAATTTTGAAATTTAAAAACGTACGAAAATGGGAGAAAAAGCGTGTTATTTCATCAAAAATTATTTATAATATTAAAACGGTGGTCATAAAGTCTTAAAATAATACCAGTCATAGTCTTAAAATAACAGCAGTCATGTTGTGAGCATGTGTGTATACAAATTTAACTACTTAAACAGTTCAATTATCAAATAAACAAATAGTACTAAAACAGTGCCTCGTTTCTGTATTACTCGCATCGAGAAATTTCTCACAAGAAACAGAGAATTGACAGAGAAACTATGCGAATAGAAACAAAAAATGGAGTTTCTCACACAAATGTTTCTGTATCTTTGAGAAGCGAGAAATATCTGTCAAAATAGCTTTTTTGACGTAATTCATTGGAAGCTTGTGAGTAAACCTGTTTCTGTATTAAAATTTTGTTAGAAGTTTCTCGCTAGAGCTGTCAAAACTTTTCACAAATAAAAGAGTTGCGGAAGTTATAAATTTAAAAAAAATATAATTGACATAATGAATGCAAAAAGTGTAGAAAAGGTAAAGTTTTTAAATATATATACACATATTGTCGTATTCATAAAAAATAATTTGCAATTAGTAAAAGTTTACTTGACATACATATTTTTACACAAAATTTGTCAATTAAACCTTTGTTATGTTTAATTATTTATTATGAATACGGCAGATATTGAATGTAGTTCATTATTCATTCCTTCTATTTATTTTAGAAAATTGAAAGAATTTCCACGGAATTATGAATCACATTTTTTTGGTTGTTTCTTTATTTCTTAATATTTATGTACATACATACAGTATGATAAATTAAAAATTTAATGGCAAAATCTTAATTTTAGCCTGTCTCGAATGCGAGAAGCTTCCCTCATCGGTTCAGGAACTAAAAAAGGGTCGGTTGCAGCCCTTAATCTCTGGCTGTAAATGCGCAACATGTTTCGCCGGTCATATTGGTCAGCAACCATCACCACAAAACTATAGCTTATTGAAAGTTTTTATGAAATTTATTTATGATTTGAATGCATTTTTATTTATGAACACGTGTTATTGATTGACACAATTTTATTTTATTTATAACACTAAATTCAATTGTTTTATTCACTGCTAAACTTAAATTTTGTTTTTGTTTGATAAATTTTTCCTATATTCGTCTTCTTATTTGTTTACTTTTTGCATTTTGACAGCTGCTTAATGGAAATATTCCAATAAAGACGTAACTAGTATTGCCTCTTTTCGATTTAATATACAGAAACGCTGTTTTTCTCGATAGTCGAGAAACGATGGAATTTTATGTTTCGTAGTTTTCGATGCGAGAAACTTTTCACTAATCTTACAGAAACGAGGCACAGGCTTTTTGTGCCATCCTGTCATTCACAATAATCATCCATATTCTGCTTGCCGGCGGCAACACAATACGGCGCCGATTTTTCAATTTTGCAACTAATCGGCATTCCTGTTGTCAATATTACTATGTATCGATAACTGCCGACACATAATTGATATTCTATAAAAAAATCACGGCACTATTTTCTTTAATTGCGGGCTATTTTGTCGTCACAGTTTTTACCGTCGAGTTCAAACAAAAACATAAAAAAATTAATAAAGAAAATTAAAAAAATTTAAATAAAATTAAAAAAAATTGAAATAAAATGAAAAAGATTAAAATTACGAATGTCGCCCAATTTCAAAAACTAGTAGAAGAGCTAGAAAAGAACCCATCACTGGCCAGAGGATTTCGCAGGGGCGCTGTTCTAAATGATTTCAGAGAGCAGTGGAATCGAATTACAACTGCACTAAATTCTCTTGGTCCACCAGTAAGAACAAGTGATGGTTGGCAAAAGGTAAGATTTGTCAATGCTTATAAAACGTTGTCTTACGGAATGTTTTTTACAGATTTGGAGGGACTTGATAGTCAAAGTTAAAAAGAAAATGGTAATGAACAAAGCAGAATCCAGAGCTACTGGTGGTGGTATGTACAAACAGGTAGTTCTGAGTCCACTGGAAGAAGCTGTTTCAAACTTGCTGCAGTTTCACAAACGGCTAAGTCCTAAGGGTATGTGTCAAGGTGTCCCAAACATTGATCCCGAACTTTTACAATACGCAACCCTACAGAAGTCAGTTGAAATTGTAAGCTATATTTCGTCTATAGATCCAATTATATGTCGTTTGTTAATATTTTATTATTTACAGGAAATAGCACCCATCACAAGGAGCGAAGCTAACAACGCGCCAACAACATCAGCACAACCGTGCGTAGGCATCTCGCAAAAATTGGTGAAGCAAAAAAATGGCAAGAAAGGTCATCTGGACTTTCTTGAGAAGCATAGCATAAAGCATACTCGTACTAACACAAGTTTCCAATTCAATTTTGTGTAGTGTTCTGTCTCTCATCCAGTACACACGTACTGGATGAGAGATAAAAGAAATATATTATTTAGCCCCAGCGGCCAAAGTTTCGCTTACAGAAGCGATGATCCGATGCACACTTGTAAGTCAGTAATGCACACCATCTCGTATACGAACCTAGTATACGTTTTCATACACATTGCCGCATTTGTAGAGTGAACGCCTACCACCTGCACACAAAGTAAGCGAGTTAAGCGGCCCGTACACGTTTCAACTCAGTTGGCAACTGAGTCGGTTGTTGTCCAAATCAAAGCGTGTATGGCTTTGTCAGCTGATTAGTTTGGCAGTTGTCGAGTTGGTTGAAGAAAAATTAAAATGTTTTGATTTGTTCAAGTTGACTAGCAGGTCTTTCAATTCGATTGTGTTGTGTGTGTTCGAGTCTCCTGATCAGGTCTCAAAATTTATATTTGTAGTGTTTTTTCAAAGACAACGTTATATATTTTTAAAATTGTCTATAATTTCATTGAATTTAATAGTTGAAAGAAAATCTTTCAACTCAGTTTATGAAGTTTGTGGGCAATAATCAATTCAGTTGAAAGACTCAATTCACAATTGAATTGAAACTTGTATGGGCCGCTTAAGTGCTGTCCTATGAAATGCTAATGCTTTATGCATATAAACATATGTATATACAAATATATTTTTTTTTTATCAATATACATATGTATATAGTATGGCGGTTTTTAGCGCTTTTTGGATAGGGTCACGGCGTTTTTGGGTTACAAATAGTAATCCAAATAGTGTAAAAAATCAGATTGGTACTCGGCTCCTGAGTGCAATAATTGAGTCGGGCTGTTTTATGTGGTAGCTGTGGTTCTCCAGAAAAATTGTTCACAAAATTAAAATTGTTTCGGAACAAAAGTTTTGTTCCGAAATGGCTGAATCGAGCTTTATAGGCCGAAAAGAAATTATCATATATAACGGTATTCATCACTGTTGGTGGTCGATAAAAAAACGAGAACTAGTGTTTGCTAGGCATATAGATTCCAATATGAATTATGCTACTATTATTTTGTCTGCAACTGTACATATATAAAATAAGAATATTCACTTACTTTTACATAGAAACATTTCAAAAGATGGATTTTCCAGACCTTCAGTATAGTTCGTATTTTTGTCCAATATCTTATCAAACAAAAGGCATTCAAATTCATTTAAGATATCTCGTATGCAGCATATTTTACAAAGATTTTTCTTGGCAGGTGTTTCTTTTTCCTTCTGTGTTTCTTTTGTTGATTTTTTTACATCCTAGATATTTTAAAAAATCAGAAGATGTTAAAATCAATTCCAAAAATCTATCCAACTTACCCTTATTTCACTTAAATGGCAGTCATAAACGGAAATAACTAGCTGCATTATATCTCTCCAAATGGCAGGATTAACTTGATTTCGTGAACGTACATTTTCACTAAAATATTTAAGTTCCTCAAAATTATTTTGAAGCGTTTTAAAAATATCCATAAGCTTATTAAACCACAATTGTACAACATATAAAAGTGTGCGTGTAGACTGAATGTTATTAAGAATTTCATGGCTGTGAAACATTGGATAACATTCTTCTCGTATTTTTTGTATCAAAACAACTTCATCGCTATCACATAGGCATTCAAATCCCTCAGCCATAATTTGAATGAAATTGTCTCCAATATCCGTATTTAGCTTCTCTATGGCATTTTCATAGGCAACTTTTACCGTACTTAAGTTACTAGCATAAGTATTTAAATATTTCCCTTCCAATTCATTATATCGGTTTTCAAATGTCTCTATATTTTGTATTAAAATATCGGATTGTATGATTTTGATTTGCATGGCATTGTGTAAAGCGTGTATTTGTAGTAAACTATCAACTCTATAAATATAAATGTTATTTTCAATTTAAATGGAATACTCGTACACACCGCTCCAAATTACGAAATGCTTACGTGATGTTCATGTCACTATAATCGCTTGCCAGCTTAAGTACAGCCTCATAATTTCTGATAGCCAAATCAAATTTTTTTTGCAAAAAGTAAAGAGCAGCTAAGCCTGAAAGATTTTATTTCTTTATTGGTAATGAATTAAAAATAAACTTTTTCTACAATATGTATATATGTGCGCTAAAAAATTTTGAGACGCTACGCTACCATGGAGAATAAAGGGACAATACTGAGTATTTATAAACTTTTACTGCAAAAGTTCTTGCAGTACTCGTAATAGTTGTATTCACTTACTTAGAGTTTACACATGCCACTGCCAGTTCGAAAAACTCAATACACTCACAATTTTTCACTAATACATCCAAATTTTTCGCAATGGCAGCTCCAGTGGCAGCAAATTTTGCATGCGAGTGAAAATTTGTGTTCTGTGACTCACGCGTTTTGAGTTCACAGAATTTGGATGCTAAAAACACATGTTTTACCAAAGCAAATAAACGAAAAAAAAATTTGAAAATGCCAGCAGCATTTATATTATGCATTTTGGGCATAGCTGCCAGATTTGACGATAAATCGTCATTTTGACGATATAAATGCACAAATTTAGCAAAATAACGATATGACGATTTTTGCCCTAAAAATTACGATTTTTCGAATTTTTTTTTAGGCCGAAACACAATATATCTGTATAAGTAAATTCAACTCGACAAGAATATGAAAAACGAACATTTGCTTATGAGAACAAAAATAATTATTACCTGTGACACCTTTATGACTACGTAAGAAATTGGGCCTGTGTAACGCGCATCTCATTGTTCGTGTTTAGTTACGTTATACACGTATTAGTACTCATTTTCTCAAACCCCAGTATTGCCACTATATAAATTATATGTATCTTGTTTACTTTTTTTCGTGTAAAATATATTTTTGCATCGGTAACCCTATTTTAATTGCAAAAAAAGAAACAGGTGATATTTATGTAAACAAAACAACTTTATGCTGGAAAAAAAATTATAGAATATTTGCTGGTCATACAAATACTGTTGATGTTCAGAAAAACTGACTAAAAATAATTAGAACCAGTTGCATTAAAATAGAAAGAAAACACATAATAGTTATTGTAAAACTAAACACAAAAATTTCGAATTTGCATGCAATAGAATAATATTAAAAATACTAAGCCACATGAGGCGAAAGAGCGGGGGTTAACCTGTTGACGCACTGTGTGTATATATTTTTCGTATTTCAGGATCACGTTTAATTTTCCCGAAAGGCCGCGTGCTTTTTGACACCATTATTGGCCGTCAGACCGACGAAAACTTCTAGACGTTATAGATTTTGGAGTGCTAAAAAAATTTTCCTTTAGAATGGATGCAAGTGGAGTCTTCATTAGAATTGTCATCAGATCACTCACCCACTATAATCTCCGTTTCGTTCCCCCAGGAGGTCGGTTCCCCGTTTAGTGAATTGGCGCTGACCGTCACTAGTGTCAGTTGGCTAAAATATAAAAAATACTTGAGTACTCATTGTACGGAATATATTGCCTTTAGAACCCCTGAGGATAATGTGTCAATTGACGAATTTTCTGAAAACCTTAAACCAGCCGTACAATACGCTACCACTAGCCATATAAGATCCAGAAATGAGAAAAATATAACCTATTCGGCTGAAATTGAGTAACTTCTGCCAGAAAAAAAGAAGAGTTAGACGAGAGTGGCAAAATCGCAGGTTTTTCAGCTTAAAACTAGGAATGCGTAATTCGATTAAGAAATCTGCTTGAAGTCCAGAGAATGTCTTCATATTTGGAAAGCCTGGATGGTACTCCTCAATCTGACTATTCCCTGTGGAAATAGGTAATAGATAAGCTACCTTTGCGAACTTCAACTGGCGACTGGGCAAGAAGCGATTCTGAAAAGGGGATGGTGTATGTTTTTTTTTTTTATCTTGGACCAGTACTCAGGGGATGACCCCTACATATGCAGCGCATTGTACCAGAACTAGGAAAATAGGTTATGATGAGGGGAAAGAGGGAGTAGTGTTTGTGAACATTTGACTTGAACTTTCCAACGCTATAGCAGACAGGAAACACGTTAGCAGGCAACTTGTTCTACAGACGAAGCGTACGGCTGAAAAACGATCTTTCTGTAATGCGTAGTACGATTGCCTGGGCAATCGACCACAAATGGATGAGCTCTGGACGATGAACGCGTGCTACGTAAAAATGTGCGAGTTTCGGGAACAAGACCCCTGATCTCGTCAGAGCAAAATCCATTGTAGTAACGATAGAACAGAGTAACGCACCCTACACTGCGTCGATGCTCCAGTGTGTCAATAAAACTGGATACCCTACTGTCACCGATAAGCTTCTTCGCCCTCTCCTGCACACGGTCGAGCAACCCCAACTTTGGGGCACCGGCCCAAACATGAGAGTTGTATTCCATTTTCGGTCGGATATAGGTGGTATAAATAGTAAGGAGGTCGGATGGAGTGAAGTACATCTTACACCGTTTCAAAAAACCGAGGCACTTGAATGCTTCTTAGAGACATGAAAAATGTGATCATTCCAACGAACATCACGCTGTATTTTCATTCCAAGAACATCGAGAGCATCCGATTCCTCAATATTTATACCATCCATGTGTACAGATGAAGCAGCACCTGCCGTCGTATGTTTGTGTGTTAACCATTTGGGAATGTTTTTACCACAAATGATTCAGCAGGTGCTGCAGCAGAATTTCCGCTATATGCTGTTAGACCGCCTGTATGAGATTTAGCTTTCAAGATGTCGAAAACGTTATTAAGTAACACAAACCCCAGGAAAGCTCCAGGCATTGATCAACTTACTGGTAAAATGCTAGAACAGTTACCTCGTGTTGCTAGACGATTTCTACTTTTTATTTTTAACGCTACTTTACGGCTTCAGTATTATCCTGCACAGTGGAATTTGTCTGTGATACCCAAGCCAGGGAAGGATCCCACTAAAGTAGAATCATATAGAGCAATAAGTCTACTGCCAATTATTTCAAAAAAATGTTAATGGCAAAGTTGACTCCAATATTTAATGATGTGGGATGTATCTTTAACCATCAATTTGGCTTTCGGGCTAGACATAGCACCATAGAACAAACACGCAGACTAGTCAATGTCATAAGACAGACTTTTAAGGACAAAAAGTATTGTTCAGCTCTATTCATTTGGGATTTCCCAAGCTTTTGATAAAGTGTGGCATAACGGTTTGATGCACAAAATAAAGTTAAACATGCCTGCAAACACTCACAAGCCTCTGGAAAGCTATTTATGCGGCCGGAAATTTGTTATCAGAGAAGGCGAATTTATAAGCCTCTCACAGCCAATCGGAGCAGGAGTTCCCCAATGTAGCATTCTAAGACCCACTTTATATCTGATTTACGCCTCTGACATGCCAACGAATCCACACTTCAACTTTTGCAGATGGCACAGCGTTTTTGAGCGTTAATGAAAATCACCAATTAGCTTCATGAAATTTACAGGAATATATTTCAATATTAGAGAAATGGCTAAAACTTTGGAAAATCAAAGTTAATGAACAAAAATGTACTCATATAACATTCACACTGCGTAAACATACATGTGCGCCTATCCAAATTAACAACTCAACTATTCCGCAGCACAATGAAGTCAAGTACCTTGGTATACACCTCGACCGTAGGCTAACGTGGAAATCTCACATTGAAGTAAAAGACACTTCAGAAAGTTGACATTGAAGTTGGATTCCAAACTTTTGTTATACAATGCAATTCTAAAGCCTATATGGTTCTACGGTATTCAACTATGGGGCACCACCTCAGCGTCAAACATTGAAAAAAATCAAAGGCGACAAAATCAAATTCTTTGAACGATTATTGCAGCTCCATGGTACGTAAAAAATTCACGAATTCATAAAGTTCTGAGTTGGTAAAACACGAATTTTAGTATAAGTACGCGACGTATGTCAGTAAACTCTATTCCACTTAATTTTGCCGGCCGCACATGGTTGAGAAGAAGGGATACCGTTGCCACCATCAGAACGTTCAATAGGTGATTTTACCGATAGCAGTGGCCGGACTAAAGTAAAAAAAGCACATTTTTTATCTGTTTTTTATATTTAGTATTAAGATTTGAATACTTATTGTTAGTTCAATTTGAAGATTCAATAAATAAAAAACTCTTTGAAAAAAAAAATTCAAAACGCCCTCACAGAAAGTCAATTGAAATAAATAAAGTCAATTGGAATGTAGATTATGAAACCAAATTAGTATATAAAGTACTACGGAAACTATAAATTGATAATATTGTTACGAATTTGTATCACATCCAACCCAGTGTGCAGCCGTTGATCTGCTGGTTATAAATGTACAAACACATTCAACAAACAAGATAAAACTAAAAACGTAATACACAAACAAACAAACATATATGATTCAAATAATCAAAATTGGAAATAAATCAATTACAAATGATGTTATTGTTATTCTTGCGTTCTTGATATTTCGATTCTTATTGTTTGTTGCAGTTACTTTCCTATTGTTCGAAAGCATATGTGTATGCGTAAGAATTATATTTGTACATTTGATTCTGGAACTAACAATAACTAGAAAGATCATGATGATTGTGGAAGATATTATTAAAAAAGTATGAATAGCAAGCAGTTCTGCGGCAGAGAGACAGTTTATTTTCTATCTTTGTGGAAGACATAAAGTCAGAATAGTAAGTCTGGTGTTTTAATACACATATGTATTAAGTGTACATAAAGTTGTGAAGTATTTTATTGCTGTGTAACAATCAAGAGTGAGTGTTGTTATTTCATTTTCAATTGAAGAAACCGCAAAAGCGTTTTTAAAGGTAAAAACGTAACAATATAAAAATTCCGTATTAACATATTTATATTATTATTTCTCAACTAGTTAATAATCTTCAATTATTAACATTAAACTTACCATTATGACATGAAGTCATTGCGCGTAGCTCCGATTTGCATAAAGTTTCGTTTGTAGATTTTAAATAATCATTCAGTTCCTGCGGTTTTAAAAACTGTTTTTGGTGCTGCGAATTAAAATTATGGTTTTTGGCTGAAGTTCCCATAACTACCGGTATTGTACAAGTTTGACGAATTTTCAAGAATGGCTGTAGAATCTAAAAAAATAATGAGGTTTTAATTTAACGTTTCGCCTGCATTCTTCACAAACAATAAAATTAATTTAGTACTTAAATAAAATATTGATGGTTTAAATGAAATCATTTACATGTACTATTTATGCAATCAGGTATTTTTTTTAAGAAACCACTTTTTAAGTTCGTTGATGCAAACGCCAAAAATTTAGATAAATTGAATTAATATAATATAATTAATTTAAAATAAAAATTTTTTAAAGACATACGGGTATGTTGTTTATTCTACTTTGAAGTGAAAATAGTTTGAAATCACTTTAATTTGAAGCTTTGGTGTTCTACATTTTACTCTGTACTTTTCATTTGTGTTTTGTTTTCGAACATTAATTTGTAGTGAATTGTCTGGCTCTTGAAACTACTTTTACACAAAAAGTTGTAGTCTGAAAACACTTTTTAATATCGTTGTGAAAGAGGAAACTTTTACAGAAAAACTCAGTATAATTACAATCCCATAGAAATAAAAGGGTTAGATGACGAAATATTTATTTGAAATATAATAAAATATATGAAAATAAGGAGAAGGTTACCTTGCATCTGTGTCGTAAGGCCATTGGGAAGACCTGGGGTATAAATCCTTGGAATTCTTGCTGGCTATTTAACATGGTAATAAAGCCCATATTAATGTATGGGGCGCTTGTTTGGTGGAGGGCTTTAGAGAAAACCACCTATTGCAGATTCATAGAAAGGATACTGCGGACGTCTGCTTTGATGGTAACTGGTGCTTCTTGTACTACGCCAACTAAAGCACTAATTACGATGATGCATTGGCTGCCAGCTGATCTCATGGCGAAGGAAGTGGCCATGTGCAATTAGCCTAAAAGCCAGTGGGATGTGGAAAGAAGCGACAGAAGGTCACGCTTCGATAATAGAAAGTATAACAGACCTCCCGGAGTATATTGATTACTGTGCACCAGCTCTAATGCCCGACAAGAGATTTGACGTGATCTCATCAAGGACGGCCTCGGCAGCGAACCAAATGGGTCGCCAAGAGGACGTGCTTGAAATTTTCACAGATGGATCCAAGTCGGACATGGGAGTTGGTGGTGGTAAATTTATGCCCCAGTATCAGAGGAGGATCAGTTTTAAGCTATATGATGAGTGTAGCGTAATGCAGGCTGAAATTACAGCTATTTTGAGAGCAGCTAACTGGTTGAGGTACTATAGGGTATACGGGGTGAATATCCGAATCTGTACTGATAGTAAGGCTGCGTTAAATGCGCTTGTGGGTGTCTATACGACGTCCAGGTTGATTCAGGAATGCCGGATAGCTCTTAATGATATAGCGAGACATTCAAGCCTGGAGCTTTTCTGGGTACCGGGGCACAGTGGAGTGCCCGGAAATATTGTGGACATTGATACGATGGTAGGAGTCCCGCTTAACAGCTGTAAAAACCAAGTACAGCGTCAAGTTGTAAGGACTGCGCAGGGCAGATGGTCTGGTGAGGTCACCTGCCGAGTAGCAAGGCTGACATGGCCTGCGTATGATCGTAGTAGAACTGCGGTCCTAAAGGGTTTTCCCCGTCAAAGGTTGCGTACCTTGGTGGCAGTTCTGACAGGACATTGTCTCATAGGGACGCATGCTAGGAGGTTAAATCTTCCATTTAATGATTTCTGCAGAAGTTGCGGGGATGAGGACGAGGAGAAGTGTTGAGCATTTCCTCTGTCGATGCCCGGCTCTCAGTTCTATGAGAGCGCTGTACTTAGGCGGACCGATGCTGCACGGGTTAGCAGATATATCGGAATGCCGAGTGAACGGACTGGATTCCTTTATCCGGCTTTTGGGTTGGTTTGAATCTGAACCGTCGGGGGAAGTGTAAGTCTCGTGGGCTGCACTTCTCCCTCAGGCAACACAATGGGACCAAAAGGACCCAAGTGGGCTGGTTTCATGAAACTGGCGGCCTGTACAACCTAACCTAACCTAAACCTAACCTAAGGAGAAGGTTATATAAAAAACTAATATTTGTAATTTCGTTAAATAAAGTCGATTGGCGATATCATCTCTTATTACAGCGGTTACGGAATCACTAACTCATCTGAATCATCGTCATCACTTACATGTCTTGGATTTACCGCCACCAGCTACATATATCAAATTTTTGCATAAAATGGCACTTATAAAATTACTATTATCGTTGTTCATGGAGAATTTAATAAATCTAAGTAAATTTGGCTCTTATACAATAGCAAGCGATCGATTAAAAAATCTGCACGTGGTTTTTAGGGCAAAAGGCGTATCGCGAAAAATAAAATAAAATTGAAAATATGGTGCATTTCAGTACTAGTTTATATAAAAAAACAAATACAATTGATAACATGGTTCGTGTCAGTACCAGTTATTTCAAAATTTATCCGGGTCTTATTTTCGAAGTTCAGTTCGAATGAAAGAATGGTACACCCAAACTACTACTTTTTCAGAACAACAAAAATGAAAAGTTAACTTTTCAAGTAATTTTTTATTTTCATTCCACTACTTTTCTGGAACATGCCGGATAAAACAGGATTGTTGTTCTTGTATATGTTGCCAACTAGCACACACCTTATACAAGTATGGATTCGTCTTGTACTAAATATAACATACATTAGGGTTTTCCAATGGGTACTTGACAACTTTAAATTTAATTTGTGAACCCACTATTGCACTAATCATCTAACTGTTACTTTCTTTTTTTCAGTAAACTCAACATATTCAACGCATGCAAATTATAAAAATGTACTACCGAAATTTGGAGTCATTGACCAAACTTTAAGAGCATTAACTTCAATTTTAGAGCGTCATTCTCACCCTAGTAGAAAGGAATAACAAGTTTGGTACAAAATTTGGCCTGCATAATCATTGTATGATGCTGCCGTGCCAGTGAGACAACGGGCTGGTTGAAGTTACGAAAATATCGCTGCCATTCAGGCGTTCGTAGCAAACAATCCAAATCAAGCGGTTCAACGTCGATCTCAAGAACTGGGCACCGTCAAGTGTTTACTTTATGGCCAATTCTGTGTAAAGATTTTGGTTTACACGCATACAAGATCAAACTGACTCAAGAATGGAAAACGATGGACCATTTTACGCAACCTATGTTCTCCGATTGGGCTCTAGAGCGCCCAACCATCCACGGAAATTTTTGCAAAACGTTAGCATTATAGAATCTTCTATTTACATATGGCACAGAAAAACACCAAGGCAGTTAAAACGATATAGTTTTTCATTTGAACAAATGACCTGGAGTCAGTATATAGCAATTAAAAAACTCAGCTACATTGCTACGATTAAAACCTATTCGCCAATGGGTGCTTAACCAAATTCCAACACTACATAATTCGTCGACCCTTATGTATTTATTGGGAAACTAACCTTTCTCAAATCCATTTGGAGTTTTCTCAATCTTAAATTAAAATTCTCAATTTTAATTCGAATTTTTTCCATTTCAAATTAAAATTCTCGATTACATTTGAAGTTTTTTTAGTTTAAAAATTTAAATTATCGACTGCATTTGAAGTTTTCTCGTTTTTATACTAAAATTTCCAATTTCATTTGTATTTTTCTGAATTTTAAATTGAAATTCTCAATATCATTTGAAACGTTCTCAAGTTAAATGAAAAATGGTATAGTATAGTAAAAAAAATTTAAAGCACTAATAGACTTCAGTCTAGTTTAGGTACACATCTTCGTTTTTGAGACCGCACAAGAGGGATGGTCTAGTGAGGTTACCTGTCGAGTATCAAGGCTGATATGGTCCAGATATGATAACAGGAAGACTATTATCCTTAGGGGCCTGCCCCGAAGGAGGTTGCGCTCTGCTGTGGCAGCCCCGACAGGCCATTGCCACATAGGGTCGTAGGCGAGGAGGTTAAATTTTCCAATCAATGGCTTCTGTAGAAGTTGCAGAGCCGAGGAGGAAGTAGAGAGTGTTGAGCACTTCCTTTGTCGATCTATGGATGGATGTATTCAGGCAGACCGATGCTGCACGATTTGGCGGAGGTAACAGAATGTGATGTTAATGGACTGGGCTCCTTTGTCCGATCTTCGGGTTGGTTCTAAACCAGTGATATGTAGACCTGCTGAGATACATATCACACCCAGGCAACACGCCAGAACCAAGTTGTACCCAATTGGCTTGGTTTTGCAATGACTGGCAGCCTGTTAAACCTAACATAACCCACACATCTCCATCGATATTAAACATTTTTTATTACAAAAATAATGGAATATACGTTGGTAATGTATGCGTTTCAGTGGGCTGGGCAGAAAAGTTGAAAACTATGTACCTTATGTCTCTGAAACCTTAGAACGGGTTTGAATAAATTGAAGAAAATTTCATGAGGGTTCTAACGAAGTTCAAAATAACCCGATTGTCGACCATGACTTTTGTTCAGAAAAATTTTTGATTTGCTTTTTTTATAAAATTTTTAAAAATCGTAAAATAGTCCTCATAAAAACCATTTATAACATTTTTTCCCTGAAGTGAATGTGGGTCCACTATTTGAATATGCCGGTGCATTGTTGGAGAGATCTAAATATTTATAAGCTTTTATTTAACACAAAATTCTTTCATGACAGTTCAGCATATGCACATGCATGATTATATTTTCAGATTTGCTGGATTTCCTACTCCAAAGAGTTTTTTTTACGCTTTAGGACATGTTTCGATACCAATCCTTTTCCGAGATTTGCAATAGTACCCATATTCAGGGTGTCCGTCGGGAAGACATACTATTCGCAGTAATTCTCTTGTAATGCTGACTGTATACTATGTGGCACCGTTTTGGTAATACCACATGTTACTCAAACCCAAAACATGCAGTAGAGGTGTTAAAAAGTTTTCAATCATATCACGACATAGCTACCCATTCACATTTACCGTTACGGCGTTTTCATTTTCAAAGAAATTAGATCCAATGATTCCTCTTGAACAAATTGCACATCAGACTGACACTTTTAATGCTTGCAAAGGTGACTGATGAATAAGTTGAGGGTTTTCCATTGCCTGGAACGGACTATTCTCTTTATCCACATTCCACTCAAATGAAAATATGCTTGATTTATGATTTTTTCATGAAAATCGGTGTTGTCATGGGCATGCTGCAACATCCTATTGGCATATGTACGGCGGCCTAAATAGTCTTGTGGAAGAAACTCTTGTGTCAACTGATTTTAAATGGAAACTAATGCAAATCCATGTGCAAAATTGTGATCAAAATTCTGTGATGATCAAGCAGCTGAGCACGGCGTCCAATTTCAGGTTGATGGATTGTTTTGAACACGTTCTTGAGCAGCAGTAATGTGTTCAGCCGATCTTGCAGTACATGGTGGTCCATGTTTGTGCATATCACCTACAGATCCTTTTAATTCGAATTCATTCACTACAGGATAAATAGCGCGTTTTGTTACACGTAACTTTCTCATCGTCACAGTAATCGACGACTGATTTTGCTAAAATGTTTTAACGATTAAAACACGTTGGTTTATCGTATATTTCTCTTAATACCTTATACCTTTCCGGCGAACACCCGGTATTTTGTACTAGCCTTGCTATTTGTTTGATTTTATAACCACTAAATTGTATGCCAATAGTTTGTTTTTTAATAAAAGTAAGTAAGAAAATCGATATCTTTCAATATACAATTGACCTGTGCAACTTTATGGGGCTAAATGGTATCGTAAGTTTATAGGGGTTTGGACAACGAATTCTCATATATCTTTTGAAAATTCATTGACGAGAACGGAAACTTGCACAGTTTGCGAGACATTTACGTTTTCATGACGACTCTAACTAGATCTATCATTAATTCGTTTTCTTCCGTTTCATCAGGTATAAGTTTTCGGAGTAGAATATGAATAATAGTTGGCATTAAAGGTTTAGTTCTAAAATGTGTATTAATAAATAAATAAAAAATAAATAGATAAAAAATAAATAGATAAAAAATAAATAAACAAAAAATAAATAAATAAATAATTTAAATTGTTATTTGTTGTTGAGCTAGTGGTCTTCTTTTTTTTTATCAAAAGTATGGTTTTTATTTTTCAATATTTCGACACTCCGTTGTGTGTCTTCTTCAGGAAAATTTTTGAAGAAGACACACAACGGAGTGTCGAAATATTGAAAAATAAAAACCATAATTTTTATCAAAAAAAAGAAGACCACTAGCTCAACAACAAATAACAATTTAAATTAAAAAAAAGGGTCGAAAAATTAGAAGCAAGCAATAAATAAATAATAAAAAAAAATAAATTAAGATGTTGATATAACTCAATTATTTTGTCATTAAGAATCCTGAAACAAACCAAAAATTTTTTTGAGAAAATCATCTTACAATGTTCATGGCATGGGGAGATATTGTAGACATTTTCCGACTGAATTTTATAACATTTTCCCGAAATTTATTTTGACACTCGGCATGCTGCTCATTGTAGAAAAGCTTTTCCAAATTATCAAATTGTATGCGATGAACAATTTCTTGTTGTGGCGGAATATCGAGTTCAGAAGCCACCTGCGATTTGCATGTGCGCCACATGCACTTTTGTAAAATGTTTATTAGTGCGGGACAAGTTGCATCTGTGTTGTTTACAAAATCATTTACTATGTTACGCCAGATGGTATTTTCGCAAACAGCATTAAAACCTACAAATTGCAATAAAGTTTGCAAATCATTAATCGACTTCTGCATAGGAGTGCCAGTAACTGCCCAACGGTTAATTGCTAAAATACAATAAAATATTATCGGTAATTTGCCTAGTTGCTTTCCATTGTCTCATACACATACCAGGTATCATGCTAGCCAAAGAAAACACTTTACTTTTATTCGATTCAACCATTTGAGCCTCATCCAGCACTACTCTCCACCAGTTCAACATTAAAATAGGTGTATTAACCCTCATAAATCGTGGCTTGTTGCGTGTAATGCGCTCACTTGCATTATCTTGTGTATAGTAAATATCTCCCCTGAATACATTATAGTCTGTTATAACAACATCATATTCAGCTAACTGGCGAGGACTTATCCATTTTCCAGACAAAACACCCTGATAAAGATATACACGAAGTGGTGGTTGAATATGACGTTTAATTTCCGAAACCCATTGCATTTTTATAGTATTAGGCGAAACTATAAAAGTAGCTTTTGTTTGCAATAAACCATATTTTTGTACAACATCTTGCCAGCAGTTTGGGCATAAATTTGGGCAATTAACTTCATCATTATCCATTTTGGAATTATAAAAAGCAACACAATCCCAATGTTGCCATAAAAGACAATTTTCACACTGGATTATATTTTTCATGGAATTAGAATTACAAACACAAAATAATTGTTTATCTACGCGTGCGCGTTTTGCGTTCAAAGTTGAGAAGAAGTGATCACATTTAGGACTTAGCTGAACAATAGGTGAAGAATTTAATAAAATCAGTGCTAGGATTTCAACTGTTTTGCCCAAACCCATTTCATCAGCTAAAATTCCACCGGGTGGTAATATGATGTCTACGGGGGGATCAACTTGTATAAAAGGACAGTACAAATGTTTATATACTACTGTCTCGTTATCCTTAGCCACCAGTTTTTTGAAAAAGTCAGGAAATGATTCTTGCTCAACTTCTTTGCTTAAAAGCCACAATATGCTCTTTTTTTGATAATCACGTAAGGTTGGTAGGAATTTCGCAGGCAAATTTAGTTTATGCTGCAATTTATTCGCCGGATGATACACGCTCTCATGTTGAAGTTGTAAAGATTCGAATATTTTAGATGACATATAAGTATTTAGCACCTTTTTCTTAACGCTAGAACGGCAAGGAACAGATTTTTCAAAATCTGGATACACTGCAGCAAGAAGATTTTCAGTAAAATATTCCGCTTTCATTCTGTGCCGATTTCTATAGAAGGCCACAAGATGCTGCTCTTCTCGGATTAAAGCAAACCCAATTTCTTGCCTATTATGTGTTTCAGCTAAAATTTTGAATAATAGTCAAGTATTTTATTGGAAAATAAAATTATATTCAAAAAGTTTACCTTGTCTAAGAAGTTCAAAAATATTTTCAGCAACGTCTTTAAATTCTTGTAAGAGAATACACCTTTTGTTTTTGTATAAAAAGTTTAATGTATCTTTATTATTAGGTAAAAGGTCTTCAGATTCTACTCTGGCAATTTTAGATAAAATAATCGTATCACTCATAATGAAAATATAATAATTTCTTATATTCCTACTCTAAATTGTTTATATTTTAAATATTCCGGAAATACTATTTTGGTTTACAAAAAATTGATGTGAAGATAACAACTTAGTTAATCAGCCGCACTAGCAAGCAAGTACAACAAACAATCAGCTGCCGAGCAGGCGATTAGTGAGCTGCGCTTGCCAAAAATATTTGAAACTTTTTTTCACAATTATGAACTATTTTTATTTTCACAAAACTATTTTTAATAAATGTTTAACTATAAATAAAATTCTTAATATGTGTAATTGTTCGAGCTTAAGGTCTTTCTTGGAATTTTTAGTTTTTTTGGTTTTTAATTATCTGGCAATATTTCGCTTTCCTTTGGATAGCTTCTTTCAGGCCAAATAATATTTATTTAATTTCAATTTGTAGAATATTTGATATATTAAAACAACAAAAACAAATAATTTGAAATAAAAATATTTTCTTTTCATTTCATATTTTTCTATATATGTATATTGGGTAAGAAAATATTTTAATTTCTTACAAATTCATATAAACAACAACAAACACAAATAACAACATTTTACAAACAACCCTTAATTTTAACTAAATACTTATATGTTTGGGCTATATTCTCAATATCTGTCTTAAAATTAATTCTCCTATCCTCTGGTGTGTTAATAATAACAATGACACATGATTTTAAAAAAGGTTTTTTTGGAAATAAAATAAAGGAAAACTATTTTAACTGAAAAGCAATAGTACAGTGAATTGTTTGTTTTTCCGGGACTTAGAATCAGTATTAATATTATAAACAGCGTGACATTTTAGTTGGTTGTGATAATATATTTCGGGTGGAAATTGTCTTTTTCGCAGATAAATACATACATATATAAAAAATTGCTTCTCGTAAAAATATAAACTAAAACAAAATAAAACTTCGCACTCTATTTAAAATATCGAAAGACTTTTCAAAGTTTCTCTTTGTATGGAAAATTTAAGAAAAAGCAAAAGCATTCGAAGTGTATACAAAACTTCTGCTTCAAAGCAACAGTCAAATTTTCAAATTTTTGCTTTTGTAAGTTAAGTTTTTTAAACACTGGTTATTTTTGATTAATATCATTTTGTGATCTTTTACAGGCAATACCTCATATATGTGTTACCTTTTTGTGGCACTAACACAAGCACACAAAACTATACGATCGTCTACGTTAATGCTGTTATAACAGTTTCGTAAGAGCAATATATGTTTCAAAGACGTAACGTATATTACGCTGCTTAGTACAAATGAATTTTTCATGAAAAATTAAATGTTCATGAGGAATTACATATAAAAAAAAAACATACGTAAATACATATCGTCTGTGCGTACCTTTAAATGAAAAAGATTGGGCATTTAAGTTTGATTCAAATTTGTAGTGAAAAAATTTTTCATATTTAAATGGAACTTAAAGCTAAATGACATTTATATACGAACTCAAAAACTGCGCTGTAAAAATTTTTTTGGAATACAGTTGTACTTCTTCAGACTTATTAATAAAACAAATCACATTTATATTTGCAATCTTTGTATAAATTATTCGACTACTTTGTTTTCAGATAGTATAGATACATATATATAAAATACATACATACTTTTTAGAAATACAGATTTGATTATCAAATATATGTATGTATGTGAATATATATAGCTACATAAGAGCATTTTAATATAAAACCTTGCTCAAATATGAATGAGAACTGAGTATTTATACATACATACAAGAGCTGTTCGATCGTTCTCAACAAAAAGTTCTATGTTTGCAAAAAGGATCAAAAAGGATATTTAAAAAAAAGTGTCATAAAAAGTCTCATAGACATCAAAAAAGGGTCAAATTGACACTTTAGTATCATACAGAAGGCTTGTGGTTTTTGTTGTTGTATTTATTGTCATTTTGTTTCTCCAGTAGAATTCAAAAACTTGATAGAACCTGTAACTTCTTTATACAATTGCTTGAAAATCCGTTACTTATAAAACTATTCCATAAAATATTTTGACAAAGTGTATTTGTGTGCAACTCAAATTCGGATATGTGAGTTTTTACCTTTTTACATGAAACCAACAATATGCACTTATCCATCACTGAAAGATTTTTACACGAAACGCATTTATAATACGGAAAAATCATGGTTTAATTCATATGGCAACACTTCGCTTTAGAATCACGCTGACAGCTGTAATTGTTTTGACAGTTTCTCATCAACAAAGCACACGTTTTTTACCATCTTTTGTTAATTTCTATAAATTTTTATTTGGTGTTTAAATAATGGAAGTAGAAAATATAAAATTAGATGACATTCTACCAAAACGCTTTGCCAAAAAGCGTTCCCTAAAAGAGGATAACGAAATGCAGGTGGATGAGGCAACTGGTATTGAAAGCGACATACGTAAAAATCTGCCTCCGAAAGCAAAACGTATTAAGAGTGAAGTACGTAAAATTGCTGTCCCACCACATAGGTAAGATAAACATTTTTAGACTAGATCTTTTAAATATAAATACTTTAAGATACTCCTCGCTTAAGGAAAATTGGATGAAAATTTTTACACCTATCGTTGAACATATGAAATTACAAATACGATTTAATATGAAGGCCAAACAAGTATGTTACATATTTTTTATTGAAAAATTGTTTTATGTAAATGAATGTGATTTTGTGCACAGGTGGAAATTCGTGTAAGCCCAGAGACAACAGATATTTCAAACCTTCAAAAGGGTGCAGACTTTGTAAAGGCTTTTCTGTGTGGATTTGAAGTTGATGATGCTTTAGCTTTACTACGTCTAGATGACTTATTTGTAGAATCATTCGAAGTGAAGGACGTCAAAACCTTAGGAGGGGATCATATGAGTCGCGCTATAGGCCGCCTTGCAGGCAAAGGTGGTCGAACCAAATTTACTATTGAAAATGTAACAAAAACACGCATAGTTTTGGCAGATCGTAAAATTCATATTTTAGGTAGCTACCAAAATATCCAGCTAGCGCGTAGAGCAATTTGTAATTTAATATTGGGATCGCCACCTAGTAAAGTATATGGCAATCTACGCGCAGTTGCTTCACGTGTCAGTGAGAGAATGTAAGCTAATAAAAATACGACGCTTATGTTAAGTTGTGAATTGTGAAGTATAATTTTAAATAAACATTTTACAATAAGTTATAATTTTTAAGAGGATAATTTTTTTATAAGATAAAACGGGTAGAGAACAGTAGGGTTTTAAACATTTCGCTCTTTTATTGCAACAAAGTTATAGCTAAAAAAAAGTTTTTTGATGCTAACGGTACTATCTTTTATATTGGACAAAATTCATTCAAATTACTTTTAAGCTGCCTTTTTTAGGTGATATTTCTAAAAAAAAAAAAAAAAAACTAGCACGAGTCTGGGAACAACATTTTAATGTGTTTTCCTCGAAACACTCTTTGAGTAATGACCTTGTTGCAATAAAGGAGCAGTATGTACTGAAATTTTTATATATATTTGAAAAAGAGACGTAGGTACTTTTTCTACAATTTTGTAAATATCAGTAATATTAACATGAAGAGTGTTATGCCAGCCAATACAAGGATTGCGCACATTTTGCGATTCTTACGCTGGTACATTTCCGCTCTTTGCAACTGTTTTAGTCCTTCGGAGACCCTGGTTTGAGTCTGCTCAATAGAATAATCAATTCGGTCCAGAATCGTGCCTTGTTCTTGCACCATTTGATTGAGATCTTTAAAAATGTCATTTAAATCATATATTGTTTTAACAACTCTAGAGACCTCCTCATCTCTACTTAACGCTAAACGAGTGTTTTCTTCTTCAAATAACAGTAACTGTTGTTGTGTTAAACGATTTCCCATTGGTCGTTGAAAGTTTTCATCTAATTCATCCTCTTTAGTCTCTTCATCACAAAAATTGTACCGGTTTCCACTGGAATTTGTTGGTTGTAAAAAGTTATCAAATGACTCCACATAATTTTCTCTTTCCATGGTACTAGGATTCGTGAAGTCATCAAAAAATTTCTGTGATCGCTCTTCACGAGAATTTAATTGCCTGAGGTATGAGTTTTGGCTATAACGAAACTTCAAGGTCAGCTCTTGTAGACTTATCATTAAATATGTTACAACATTAGCAGTAAGACGTTGCTCCCATTTCCCACCAACACCTAAACTAGAACGTATACACTGTATGTGCCGGTGTGTAGATGTTATTAATTTAGCAATTTCCTGACTTAGCGATTCCACTTCAAGCTCATCATCTTTACTTTCATCAAAAGCTGGACGAAGCAAATGACGGGCATAAAGAGAACCAAGTTCGTCTAACTTTGGTTTGATCCTGGAACCAAAAAGAGACGTAAAAAACATGATATTTATTAATTGCTTATTACTTTGACATAGTGTATTGCGCCTCTTCCAATTTGTCAATCCATGTAGGTTGGGACCCATATTCATCTCGTAACTCTAAACCCTCTTCAGCATCATGAACTGTACGCCGCAGCAGTAATTCTGCATCAGCGTCAACATTCTACAGGTGGTTTTTATGCAAAATAAATAAATCAATAGTATGTCGATGATGCAAATTCAATTTTATCTCACCGCGTCCTCAGAATACAACGTACGATTTTTTGAAGCATTGTTTCGCATTATGTTAAAAACTTCCGTCAGATTTCTTGAAGACATTTTGCTTAGATTTTTTACATTATTTCCATAAACTTATAATTATCGTACAGATTCTTTCTAAGTGCGCTTAGCCAACTAATCATAACTATATAACTAATATTGCCAACTATCAGAATTGCGTTTTCAACATTTTTAGACGACATGTATTTTAACCCTATAAAAGCGAAGTTTGTTGACGCATGCACTTTGGCTTTCCACTATTATTTCTTATTTTCTATACACGTAAATACATACAGGAGAGAAAAATATGAAATTGCTGAGTACTGGCAATTATCTTTCCCATCTGTGATACCAGCATAGTTAAGAATTGCATAACTAACATTACGCTTAGTGCCAGTTTGGCTCGTCAAGTCTTCAGTTTGTGGAGGAAAAGAAAGGATGCAGACTTGACGGTATGGGGTGTATCCTATTCTTTTTCTTACTTGCTAGTATATGGTCCTTGCGGAAGGAAGTCGTACAGGTGTCGGTTAATTTCTAAAATTTTTTTTCTTTTATTTTTTTGTTAATAACAACATGTTTGCAGCTCGCCAATTTGTTTTTGTTACACTTTTGTGAAAGTGATTTGAAATAACATGAAAGTGTTCTGTACGCAAAATATTTTTGTGATTTTAAATCGGTTAGCTAACTTGTAACCACATCCTAATTTTTGCACGTACTTTATTTTGTATTTCATAATTTATTACATTAATAAATAACTTAATGTGTTTTCTATTGAATGTTTAAGTAAAATCATTATTTTATACGAAATAATTCACTAAATTAAGAAAAAACTAGATACGCTTATTTTATAGCAAGATTTGTTATATTATTTTGTGATTTGGTTCATTTTATCTTTCATATTCATTAGAAGAAATTAACCGTTCTTTGTAAAAAAATACCGCGAATAAAAGAATTCAACCTGAAAATAAAAATATCAGTAATATCAGCCGTTTTTTTTTGTAGCTCAGATGAGTATAAACCACATCGAAAATCACAAAAAATTGTGATTTGCAGAACAGGCACAAATCATATTTGTGCTTTTGAAACAGCATGTGTTTTGAAATCACGTGATTTTTAGAACAGGCCTGAATGTTCGAAAATAAAACACAAATGAAAAGTAAAGAGTAGAATGTAGAACACCAAAGCTTGAAATTGATGTGATTTCAAACTATTTTCACTTCAAAGTAGAATCAAGAACATACCCGATTATTTTGTGATTTGGTTCATTGGTTTATTTTATCTTTCATATTCATTAGAAGAAATAACCCGTTCTTTGTAAAAAAATACCGCGAATAAAAGAATTCAACCTGAAAATAAAAATATCAGTAAATTGAAGCAAAAACAAAAACAGCCGTTTTTTGTAGCTCAGATGAGTATAAACCACATCGAAAATCACAAAAAATTGTGATTTGCAGAACAGGCACAAATCATATTTGGGCTTTTGAAACAGCATGTGTTTTGAAATCACGTGATTTTTAGAACAGGCCTGTATAGTTATACAATTTGTTTGTGCGACTGGGGAGGCAAAAAATATATAAACAAGTTTATGCGATATCTAAAGTCTAATTTTGTAGACATTCGTAGTTATATTTCTTTTTATACCCTTCACAAAAATGTAAAGGGTATATATAAGTTTGTGATTCCGTTTGTAATTTCTACAGTTTTTTTCTGCGACCCTATAAAGTATATATATTCTGAATCAGAATTAATGGAAAAGTCGATTAAGCGATGTCCGTCTGTCCGCTGTTGAAATACCGTTTCTGAGAAAACCATTAGACTTAGAAACTTTTTTCTTTTACCATTCTGTTACGCCATCGATTCATGGGTTTGCTATTGAAATTCAGTAATATCGGTCCACGTATAGCCGAGATATATTCAAAATTCTGAAAAAAGCCATTTTTTGCAGTTTTGTATGAAAATTTTTGAAAACAAAAGTTGTTCGTTTTGCTTCAAACTTCACACACTTATTAAGCATGGTGACTTAAAGGCGAAAAATTTTTTTTTCAGATATCGGTCCATATATACCCGAGATATAGACCAAATCGGATTTTTAATGAATATGTCGCATAGGCGAAGCTAAATAACTTTTTTTTGCTCAAAAGCAGTTCTGGTAATAATATTAGGTTACATAAATATGGAAAATGAAAATTTCCGATATCGGTCCATATATACCCGAGATATAGCCCAAACCGGGTTTTTCATGAAAATGTCGCATAGGCGAAGCTAAATAACTTTTTTTTTGCTCAAAAGTAGTTCTGGTAATGAAATTAGGTTACGTAAACATGGAAAATGAAAATTTCCGATATCGGTCCATATAGCCTAGACCGGGGTTTTCATGAAAATGCCGCGTAAGCGAACTTAAACAATTTTTTTGTGCTCAAAAGCAGTTCTGGTAATGAAATTAGGTTACATAAATATGGAAAATGAAAATTTCCGATATCGGTCCATATATACCCGAGATATAGCCCAAACCGGGTTTTTCATGAAAATGTCGCGTAAGCAAACTTAAACAACTTTTTTGTGCTCAAAAGCAGTTCTGGTAATGAAATAGGGTCATATAAATCCAACCGTACAACCTAAGAAATGCCAATGACTACAGACTGTCTTATGCAACAACAAGTTTTAGCCAAAATGTATTATTTTACAAAGGTCTAAAAATTTTCAATGAAATGCCTACAGAAATAAAAAGCGAAAATAATTTTTATTTGTTTAAGCGTAAAATTATTTACTATATTAAATCAAATTTTTGAAACTTAGATATGATTCTTATGTAAAATTATTTTATTTATTTAATTTTAAAAAATTGTACAAGTAGAATAGCACAAAGAAATGCTAAATAAATCAATCAATCAATAAATATGAAAAATGAAAATTTTCGATGTCGGTCCATATATACCCGAGATATAGCCCAAATCGGGTTTTTCATGAAAATGTCGCGTTAGCGAACTTAAACAACTTTTTTGTGCTCAAAAGCAGTTCTGGTAATGAAATAGGGTCATATAAATATGAAAAATGAACATTTTCGATATCGGTCCATATATACCCGAGATATAGCCTAGACCGGGGTTTTCATGAAAATGCCGCGTAAGCGAACTTAAACAACTTTTTTGTGCTCAAAAGCAGTTCTGGTAATGAAATTAGGTTACATAAATATGGAAAATTTCCGATATCGGTCCATATATACCCTAGACCAGGGTTTTCATGAAAATGTCGCTTAAGCGAACTTAAACAGCTTTTTTGTGCTCAAAAGCAGTTCTGGTAATGAAATTAGGTTACCTATATATGGAAAATGAAAATTTTCGATATCGGTCCATATGTACCCGAGATATAGCCGAAATCTGGTTTTTCATGAAAATATCGCGCAAGCGAACTTAAACAAATTGTTGTGCTCAAAAGCAGTTCTGGTAATAAGGTTATATAAATATGGAAAATTAAAATTTTCGATATCGGTCCATATATACCCGAGATATAGCCTGAACCGATTTTTTCATTAAAAATTTTTTTTTTTTTTTTGCTGAAAAGCAATTCTTGTTATAAAAGAAGGTTACTAAAATACAGAAAATAGAAAATTCCGATATCGGTTCATATATAACCGAGCATATTCAGGCCACATTTTTAATATAATATACATATTCGTGACTATCGTGTAGGGTATTTTAGATTCGGCCCAGCCGAATATACTACACTCTTACTTGTTTCATATGTATTCAATTTCCTTGTTATTATATCTTATTTATTATAGTTAGTATTTAATGAATTACTGTTAACATTTGTTAAATATGTGATCTACTAAATGTTTTTATGCTCTGCGATACGTTTTATTGGCCTCGATGGCTTTGTATTGCAATATGGAGAATAAATAAATATGTATATTATACTAACATCTTTTTCCAAAATAAAACTTGGGTAGTTACATACAAACTTTGATGAATTGATAAATAAATATTTTGTATATTCATACGTTGTATCATTTATTTTTGTGATTGGTTCAATAAACTATTTTGTTTATGTAATTTAATGACTCTTTCCACATCAATACTACTAAACGACTCCTTTAATTGCTTTTGGATTTTAACTTCATTTTCGACAAAAGGAGAAAAGTTTTTGTATTGCGAATTTTCCAACTTAAGGAGAGCCATCATGGTGGAATTCTAAGTACACGTATTCAAACACTTATTGTTATACCTATATTACAAAAAATAAAAAAGTCAATAGATTATATTACCTCCAAGAAAGTATTTTTCAACATTTCTATATTTTTATCCAATTCCTGTTCATCTTCCTCAGTGTATGATTTAAGGTGATCGAAGTACGGTGGTAATAAAACATGGTCGGGTATAGTGAAATATTTTGCGTCTAAATGATTTAAAAGTTCATTTTCGGTGCTTATGGACTTCCAAATATTTTCAAAAATCTCTTCCTTAGCGGCAAGTAATAGTTCAGACGTTTTTTCTCCAGCATTAAATTTAATTACCATAGCGTCCAAAGCTTGCCGTATAATTTTTTGCAAGAAATGCTTTCCTATAAATTACAGTACTTAGCAGTGGTACGTAAAATTCCATTTACTTACTTTCTAAAGTTAATTGTTCGGCAGTAAATCCAAAATGCTCAATATCAAAATCCCTATTCATTTTTATTATAAAAAAAATTGTAGCTTTGAATAAAAATTAAATCCAGCGCTTTAGCCTATACAAATAAAGTGCTGCCAGATTACAGATTTTTCTCCAAATATCGCCAATGTGCAATAACTCAGCTTTTACATTTAGACAGACGATGGGCAGACATTTTTTCATTTCTCTTTTGGTCTTGCCTAAACCTTTTACATTTAAGAAATTAATAGACAGACAGAAATTTTCGTTTCTCTTTTCTTTCTTTTTTGTTGTTGTTGTTTTTTTAAGCACAGCTAGTGTGTTTATATGAAGTTGATGTTGATATGAGAATAATGATATGAAGCAACAACATAAAAAATGCGAAAAGTTAAAAAGAGAAAGAAAAAATGTCCACAAATGTCTAGTACAGAGAGTCGTGTACTACACACTCTCCCCCACCTACAATTTTCGTTACAGCACCCTCAAATTTCGTCTGTCTGCCCATCGTCTGTCCAAATGTAAAAGCGCTCTAACAGACGAGAAGTGTTCCGGGAATAATTTTTTGTTCTATTAAGAACACACGAGGCTAATGTATGGTTTCATGTTTTTGTGTAAATTTGATTGCTTGGCTTGTGTTTGGATTAGTTTTGTGCTGCTTTGTAGGCATAAAGCTGGTTGAAAAAATTGTGCCGACAAATTAGCATTTTCATCCCCCCGTTTGACTACAAACTGCAAAACAATTGTTCTCGTCTGTTAGAGCGCTTTTACATTTGGACAGAGGATGGTCAGGTTGAAAAAATTGTGCCGAAAATTTTTTTTTCCTTTTATTTATTATTATTATTTTTATTATTTTCTTTCTTTGTATTGGATTATGAATGAGTTGGTATGTTATCATTGAGTTGTATAAGGCAATGCTATGTACAGTTTTTATATGATATACATACTCCAATTTTTCTCTATAATACATACCTAATCAGGTGTTAATCTATCTAATGTAATAGAATTATTGGCCCTATGGGCTTAGTATTACATATTATGAATGAATAAATAAATAAATAAAAATTATCATTTTCATCCACCCGTTTGACTACAAACTGCAAAACAATTGTTCTCGTCTGTTAGAGCGCTTTTACATTTGGACAGACGATGGTCAGGCAGACGAAATTTGATGGTGCTGTAAAGTGCGGTCTCCACCTGACTTGAAAACACTAACAGCCAGTTCACCAATCTCGACAGCGTGCTTACGTTCGCAATCTAAGCGAAAGAAAATTGATTTGAGTTCGTCTAACTTTTTTCTATGCGAACGATGTGTCAAAACTCAATCAAAATACATAAGAATGTGCGAACCAATAGTAGTGAGATAGACAAACCCAAATTGATTCGAATGTGAGTGACTGGCTTTCTTTCGCATTCATTTTCTTTCGAAATTTGTTGAAGTTTGGTCAAAGTTATAACTTGGTTGTTATACAACCAAGCTTGCTATTTGTAGTTGTTTTTCGCCATTTTTATTGTTTTACTATGAAAAGTTATAACTCTAACATCACTACGTGTACGTCGACTTTGAAAGATAGATATTTAAACAGCAAATTTTAACTTCATGTTTTAACTGCGTTTCAAGTTACACCCAATTTTCACGACGACTTTTAAAGACATGTTTGTTTTTTATTTTATTTTAAAGCTGCTACCAAAATCATGTTACATTTTCATCATGATTTTTTAAGACTTGTCTTTTTTTCAATTGTAAGTGCAAAATAATATCGTTTGTCTCTTTTCATCCTCTTGTTAGTATTGATGTAGTCATCTTGCCGAACGAAGGTAAATGAAAAATAATAATATTACAAATGATAACAAAAAGGAATTAAAAAACAAACACGAAAAGCAGAGTTCGTGTCTTTTTGTTTACCCCTCTTTCATTTCTATCAAATTTGCCATCAAATATGAAAGACATGACTTAAAGACGTTTGAAAAAATCATCGTAGAAATTGGGTGTTAGGTGTAGACTGCATGTTGCGAAAATTGTTGGTGGGGGAGAGTATGTAATACACGACTCTCTAGACATTTGTGGACATTTTTTGCTTCTCTTTTTAAATTTTCGCATTTCATATGCTGTTGCTTCATATAATCACACTAGCTGTGCTTTAAAAAACAACAACAACAAAAAAGAAAGAAAAGAGAAACGAAAAGTTTCTGTCTGCCTATTAATTTCTTAAATGTAAAAGGTTTAGGCAAGAGCAAAAGAGATATGAAAAAATGTCTGCCCATCGTCTGTCTAAATGTAAAAGCAAACTTATTGCACATTCAGGGAATTCACACTAGATTAATTATGCTGGCATAACATGACAGCTTGTTGGCATTTTCGGTGAAGAGTGGTTTTTGGTTGGCATAATTTTTCAACCACCTTCATATCGGCACAAGCAGCACAAAAACAATACAAACACAAATCCCGCAATCAAGTATATACAAAATACTATTGCTCGCACAGTGCTGTCTATACGTATACATATTATGCCAGATGAATTAATCTAGTGTGTTTTCGAAAGAAGAAAAGTTACATATTTTATCCGTATGGCCAATAATTCTATTAAATAACTATAATGTATATGAATTTAAAAAATTTTATATGACTACAAAACTATGAAAAATCGTTTGAGGAGACTTTTAGCGATTTATTGTGTTAAAGATCATACAAAAATTATTTTGGCGATTTTTGATGATCAGTTTAGCGCTGGAGGTGGAAGAAAGTCTGACAACCCTGGTTGCGTTCTCCCATTTGTACTTTTGTTTACGAATCAACGTAAAAAGCTCGGAGAAAATATTGCTTTACATTTTCTTTTTTTTGGTTAAGCCGGTAGCGTTTTGAGGTTTTGCCCCCTGAGATTTGAAAACTTCAATAGTCGGGAATAAGAACACCATGAGCTTCAAGAATATAAGAAATCTTTCAACGTTTCTATCAAAACGGAATATAACTCAGTGCCTTTATCAGAGCAGGTTGGATATTAGCTCGAAGGTAAAAAAAGCTTTGGACCACAGAGAACCTGTAGTTGCGTTGGAATCCACTATTATAACCCATGGCATGCCATATCCACAAAACTTGGAAACAGCTCTTGAAGTTGAAAATGTAATAAGAGAGGTTGGTGCTACTCCTGCAACCATTGCTTCTATAGATGGCCGACTTAAAGTGGGCTTATCTGACAAAGATATTGTTCATTTAGCAAAAATGGACAAAAAAGATGTTATTAAGACTTCTCGGAGAGATCTTGCTTATGTTGTGTCAAACGCGAAATGCGGTGGGACAACTGTTGCTGCAACTATGATAATAGCTCACATGGCAGGAATAAAAATTTTCGCAACCGGAGGCGTTGGAGGAGTTCACCGTAACGGCCACATAACAATGGATGTTTCAGCCGATTTGATGGAATTAGGACGAACACCAGTAACAGTGGTAAGCAGTGGCGTTAAGTCTATATTAGATATACCACGTACATTAGAGTTTTTAGAGACACAAGGCGTCTGCGTAGTCACACTAAACAGCGATAAAGGCACATTTCCCGACTTTTATACTAGAGACAGTGGTTGTAAGGTGCCACACAGTCTTGACAGTCCAAAACAAGCAGCTAATCTTATAAATGTTTTACATCAGCTACAAATGCAATCGGGTATTTTAATTGGAGTACCTGTACCACACGAGCATGCTGTAGATAATCATTTAATTACAGCTGCTATAGATCAAGCATTCAAAGATGCGATCGAAAAAGGAATAAAAGGAAAGGACGTTACTCCATTTTTATTGGCTGCTATAGCAAATATTACTGCGGGTTCAAGTCTACAAGCAAATATAGCTTTAATTAAAAACAATGCTAGAGTTGCTGCTGAAATAGCTTGCGAATTAGCAAGTATTGAGAAAAATACTGTTATTCGTCGGTATGAAACTTTAAATTATAATGAACCATCTCCTAAGAAGCCTCTGGTAATTGGCGCATCCATGTTGGATTTTTGTCTTACAGTACAAAATGACGTGCCACTAACTTTGGATGGTGCAACTTACCATGCACATGTAAAAGAATCTGCCGGAGGTGTAGGCAGAAACCTTGCAGAAGCCATTTATAAACTTTATGGTGCAGTAGATTTTGTGTCCGTCATAGGAAACGATCATATGGGCCAAAGTCTTCTACAATTTATACCCGAACCAGTACGGCGTGGTGTATTTATTGATAATGAAAAACCAACCTCTGTATGTTCCATACTTTTTGATAAGCTGGGAAACTGCAAGATGTGCTTAGCAAACATGGAAATTCACAAATCGATAACACCTACGATTATAGCACAAAATGAACAGCTCATTCAGAATACACCCTTAGTTATAATGGATGGAAACTTAAGTATCAGCTCGATGAGAGAAATACTGCAACTATCAACACGCTACAATAAGCCCGTACTTTTTGAGCCTACCGATATGTTGATAGCTGGGAAACCATTTGAATTGGATACATCAATTACACAATCTGTGCGAATTATTACACCAAATATTTTTGAACTAAAGGCTATTGTAGAAGCAATGGCAGGCAAGAAGATCAATTGGGACCCGAACAAATCACTTTCTTCAAAAGATCTACTTTTAAAGGAATGCAAAGATTTATTACAACTAATTGAAAACAAATTCGATTGCATTCTAGTTACTTTAGGAGCACATGGCGTGGCGATTAATTTACGTGGCGGAGGTTTTGAACAAAACTTGTTTGACGAAACGGGGGTTTACAAAATAAGCAAAACAAAGCAATTCAGCACGCGATTTTATGCTGCACCTATTGTCGAAAATATTGTTAATGTATCGGGAGCAGGCGATAGTTTTTCTAGTGGTTTTATAGCCGGCTTATTGCGTGGTTTATGTATTAATGATAGTATTTATTTTGGTTTTGCAGCAGCTAAAGTATCCTTGCAATCAAATTCTGCAATACCTGAGCAATATTACGGAACAGACATTGATGACTTTTGTGGTTTTAATAATGAATTTGAGGCCATAATGTTCAAAGACTTATAACCAAGAGCATTGGTCGTTTGATAAAAAAAAAAATGCACGGACAATAGAATTTTTATGAAAAAATTTTTAATAAGCCCATCTGTAAATGTGTATAAAAAAAAATAAAGTTAATTTTGTATATTGCACTATTATATATGAATCTGACTTACAATTTGACTACTTTGTCTTTTCCTCCGGATGCTACCTTAGTTCCGTCAGGTGCCCAGTCTACACCAAAAACTTCGTCAGCATGTCCTGGTAATTCCTGCGCCAACTTTTTTGTTAGAACGCTCCATACTAAAAAAAAGGTTTTAAAACACGTCTTTCTTTAAAAAATTATAAAGAAAATGTTTTCAATTTGCTTACCTTTCAATGTAGAATCTTTACTGCCACTAACTATTAAGCGTGAGTCTGCAGACCAAGCCAATGTATATACTGCTTGTACATGACCTCTGAATGTATTCAAATATTGTCCATCTTTAGCGCGCCATAAACGAACCGATTTATCAAATGAAGCTGATGCAATTAATTTAACGTCCGGTGAATATTTCACGTCGTTTACAACATTTTGATGGCCAGTCATGCGTTGTATACACTTGTTTTTATTTGCCACCCACAAATATAACGTGTAATCATCAGAACAGGACACTAAAGATTCAATGTCATCCGGACACACTTGTTTATAACGTTGTAGTGCCATTTCTTGTAATTTCTCCTCTGCATAAATTTAGTTTATAAAATTATTATTATTGATTATTTAAACAGAACCAACATTTTGACTTACTGTTCAAATCAGCATACTTTTTATTCTTATCTTGCACGGGATGAAAAGGACCAGTTCGCAAAACATAGTCCGTGTTTAGGGCGAGATTATTTACCCAATGTGCATGACCTGTAAAAGTTCTGCAAAGTATTCCATCCGTAGATCTCCATACTTTAACTGTACGATCCTTCGAGGAGGTATAAATTAAACCTGCACCGCCCCATCGTACTGCAGTAACTGCCGCAGTATGGCCTAAGCAAAAACATTTTTAAAGTGAAAAAATACGTATAATAAAAAAAATATACCTGCAATAACCAATATGCATTGCCCTAGCACTGTATCCCAGATTCGACAATCGCCATCGCTACTAGCACTGGCAAGTTTACGACAATCTGAATTTTTATGATACGGCTCCCAGCTAATCCCATTTATCCACTTCTTATGGCCACTTAATGTGCGTCCGATTTGTTTGCCAGTTTCTGGATTCCATATCATGATATTACCAGCCTTGCAAGCGCTAGCAAGTTTTTGACCGTCTGGAGACCAAGCAACACACATAACCCACTGTCTATGTCCGGAGCAGGTAAAATGAGGTGTTTCTGTGTTTAGGTCCCAAAGTCTCACAGTCGTATCTCCTGAGCCACTGGCCAAATGACTACCATCAGGACTGAAGCATATTGAAATCACTGCCTCAGCGTGACCAGGCATTGAACTGGTGCATCGGGTAACTGGACGAACTTTGAACACAGATTGCGGCTGGTACACAATATTAATGACATTTTCTATATCCACAGCTTTAAGATCTAAAGTTTGATTTAAAGATTTCTTTATTTCTTCATCTCCAACAAAAAATATGTATGGTGTGGCCTCTTCATTTTTCAACAAAGCATTGCAAATCAGTCCCAATTGTTCAACAGTTACTCCAACTGGTAAATCTATGGGAGGACCGGCCTCCTCGCCCGTATCTGAAATAAGGCGCGCCTGCAATGTATGTATTTCATGGTCAACTTCGATTGTGGCATCCGCAATTTCGTCTAATTTTACACGTTTAGAACCCATATTTTTAAATCGGATTTTAGAGCACGTGCAGGAAATCTAATCAAAACATCAACAAACTTTATATATGTTTAATGCTGCCAGACTAGAGTATACTAAATATTAAAATATCGCCATGATACAAAAAATATCGCCATATGGAGGCTCATACCCAAGGCGAATTAATTATTAGGTGGATGCATCGGCGAATTCGGTTAATATGGCAGCATTTCCTCTGTCAAGTTTTGTTTACCTTTTTCGGCGCCATTTACAGTCAGTTTACCAATTTCGAAAGAAAGCCAGTCACTCACATTCGAATCAATTTGGGTTTGTCTATCTCACTACCAATCGTTCGCATATTCTTATGTATTTTGATTCAGTTTTGACACATCGTTCGCATAGAAAAAGGTTAGACAAACCCAAATCAATTTCCTTTCGCGTAGATTGCGAACGCAAGCACGCTATCGAGATTGATAAACTGGCTGTTAAATTTTTGTACATGTTCTTTATCAACTATTTTTGACATCTTAAGTGTGAATTAGCCTTTTTACACAAACAAAATACATGTTGTTTTTTTTATTGTTCTATTGTTGTAGCGAAGCGGCTACATTGTTTTTTGTATCATGCTCATACCATGATACAAAAAACAAGGTAGCCGCTTCGCTACAACAATACAACAATAAAAAAAACAACAGGTATTTTGTTTGTGTAAAAGGCGAATTCACACTTAAGCTGTCAAAAGTATTTGATAAATTACATGTAAAAAAATTTAAATGGCGCCGAAAAACGTAAACAAAACTTGACAGCAAAAGTGCCGCCATATTAACCGAATTCGCCTGAATTCGCCGATGCATCCACCTAATAATTAATTCGCCTTGGCTCATACTATGATATATTGCAAGTACATATACAAGGCGAATTAATTATTAGGTGGATGCATCGGAGAATTCGGTTAATATGGCGGCACTTTCTCTGTCAAGTTTTGTTTACCTCTTTCGGCGCCATTTAAATTTTTGTACATGTTCGTCATCAACTACTTTTGACAGCTTAAGTGTGAATTCGCCTTTTTACACAAAACAAAATACCTGTTGTTTTTTTTATTGTTGTATTGTTGTAGCGAAGCGGCTACCTTGTTTTTTGTATCATGGTTTTTTATAAACTACTTTTGACAGCTTAAGTGTGAATTCGCCTTTTTACACAAACAAAATACCTGTTGTTTTTTTATTGCTGTATTGTAGTAGCCAAGGCGAATTCATTACCAGGTGAACTTAACAGCACAGGTGATTATTTTTTGCTTCTCGCGTTTTTTTCCAATGAGACTGTCAAATTTTGTTTCTTTTGTTTACAAACTTTTTCGCGCCATTTTAATGTGAAGGTTTTTTTGTATGATTTAGTGCAATTTCAAGAAATTTAAAAGTGAAAAACTAATATAATCTGTGATTTTAATTACAAACAATTATAAAAGCTTATATTTAACGTTTATATAAAATTTTTTCTCTGCTGAGCAATCTTAGGCGAATTTAGATTATGACATTCACGATATGTTTTACAATAACAAAATACATTGTACTCAATTCGCCTTTCCGCTTGCACTCACCTGTATAAAGTCGCCTTGGCAAGTACATATACAAGGCGAATTAATTATTAGGTGGATGCATCGGAGAATTCGGTTAATATGGCGGCACTTTTTCTGTCAAGTTTTGTTTACCTCTTTCGGCGCCATTTAAATTTTTGTACATGTTCGTTATCAACTACTTTTGACAGCTTAAGTGTGAATTCGCCTTTTTACACAAACAAAATACCTGTTGTTTTTTTATTGTTGTATTGTTGTAGCGAAGCGGCTACCTTGTTTTTTGTATCATGGTTCTTTATAAACTACTTTTGACAGCTTAAGTGTGAATTCGCCTTTTTACACAGACAAAATACCTGTTGTTTTTTTTATAGTTGTATTGTAGTAGTGAAGCGACTACTGTGTTTTTTGCAAGGTGCATTAACGCATGAATAATTAATTCGCCTTGCATTAACGTATACACGGTGGCAGCACTAGAGCAAAATTACAACAATACAACAAAAACAGGCATGTGGTAAGCTATGTTTATCAAAAATATTTGTAACTATTTTCACAATTATTAACTATAAATATACCTTTTCATAATTACAAATTATTTTTATTTGAATTATTTTTATGTTCACAAAATAATTTGTATATGTTTAATTCAGAATAAAACACTAAATTCTCTTTCAAAAATGTAAACAATACATTTGACGTAAATAGCCTACTATATTGCCAGTAGCAAAAACCTGTCATATGCCGTAGTGCTGCCACCGTGTATACGTTAATGCACCTTGGCTATAATGTAAAATTAATTCGCCTTTATTTGCATCTTTTGTTTACTTCGTTTTCAACCTAATTTAAAGGAGCTGTGGTTTCAACGCAATCAAAGATAGTGAGTGCCGAAATACCGTGTATAAAATTAAGAAGTTATATGTAGTGAAGGAATAATGAGCACTCTAAACAAAAATTGTGTTAGTTTGTCCAATTTAGTTGTTGAAGGGCTTGGTCATTTGGGAACAACAATAACTTTAGAAGTCATGAGGAAAATAATATCTAATAGCGTGAAATTAACTTTGCATCCCGAAGCCAGTAGGTTTTTATATTGATAATACTTGACATTCACTTTATTGTTGATTGTTCTTTGAAAGCTATACCTCCAGTACCGGAAATATACGCAGCAAATAGCACTAAAGCAAAACAAAGCGAATATGCTATTGTGGCTCTTTACAGTTTGGCTACCAAGCATGGATTAGATGAAATGTCACTTAGGCAACTTTTGGAGGAGTATCAGGTTCATTCAACAGCTATTGAAGAATTAAGCAGAACATATGAAGAACAAAGAAAACAATTATTTTTTCGCCAACTTCAGGTATGTCATTCTTTTCCACACATCACTGACCTTCAATGGCGTATTATTGCCGATGTGAAGTCTTCAACTTCCGATCTAAGCAGTAAGGAAGTTGGCTTTCATATAAATTTAGGTCGTTACAAACAAAAAGGTGGTGAAAGAGAAACAATTGTCGAGTTTCTCTGCAACACGGAAGAGTTGCAGTTATTAATAAACAAATTAAAAGAAATTGAGAGGCATTGTGCAAACGAAGCGTTAGAATAAAAACAAAACTATTGCATTCAAATTAAATTTCAATGAATTTTTTTATTTAACATGTACTTTTAGTTTTAAATAGAACAAAAAGAAAACAATTTGACTAACGGTATCAACATAAATTATAAAATAGGCCACTTAGGTGGCTAATTCTTAAAGGAACTGCAGCTAAACTTGCGTATCTAGCAAAGACTTCAACTGTTCAAAATCCGATGGAGCATTACTGTAGATGGAGCCGGAAAATGCATTTTCTGCAACAGCCTCACTATCAGAACTTATGACGACGCATTCATTGTGTTTATTTAGCTTCATATTTAGACCACGAAAGCGATTATCAATTTTGTAAAGATTTTTCCCGCTAGCCCATGAATAAAAAGGCTTGCCACTAAATGGATTCATGAAATCGGCCCAGTATCCATGCAGTCTAAGTCGGGCAGTGATTTCTCGCGCCGCTAATACAAACTAAAAGGAACATAATACAAAGTGAGTAAAAATGGACTTGTGAACTCCGACATTGTGCTACAATTATACATTTGTCTATAATCTTTATAATACATACTACTAAATAAACAAGCAATAAGAACAGAAATTACCCAAGACTTACCTTTCTTGCGCCCGTTTCGGTATCTCCACTAAAACATAGAGTTATAAGGGCTAACTTTTCAGTAGAAACCACTTCCGGTGCAGGAAATATTTCATGGAGAGATTTTTTAATTAATGAGGGGCACTCATTAACGCTAAACTTCAGCATTGATTTTTTTTCTAGATTCTAGAAATAAAATATAAGTTACATAACTTATAAATTACATTTGAGTACTTACTTTCCCATCAAAATCTATAAGCGTTTCTAAAGGAGCCTCAAGAGTTATTGTAGTAGTTGCTCCTTGCCACGCAGGACCAATAGCATTTGGAAAGTAAAAACGATTTCCACGCGGTGACAACAGTTCCCAGTTAGGTCCACATTCTCCTCCCAAAAAATCGGAATTACCTTGAGATCGTTGGTAAACAAATAAATTATAAAGTAAGCACATAATTTGTTCATCATACGAATAAATCAGTAACCAAGCACAAACAGTGTTTGTTCGCCAACTCAAAATGTTTATTGTTATTTGTTGTTTTTGTCGAAATGAGTACATAAATGTTTGTTTGTGCGTACGAATGTGCCCGTTAATTTGCTGTCTTACCTTCTACACGAACTTTTGATTTAACAACCTTGAAACCACTCTCAAGGTTCTTAGAGTCGCTGCGTCTGGAATATTGTCCGACAATGCAAAAATTGTTTGGCTGAATTGACAATAAATATAAGGTCGAAGAAGAATTCGATTTAATAGCATAAACAGTAGCATTGCGCAAATATCCTATTCTGTTGCCAAGACTTCGTAATAAGGTAAGTGACATTTTAATTTCACACTTTTAATTTAAATCCTATTCACATTCAAAGTATTAAAATTCCACTATAATTTTGTAAATTAAATTTTGATTTTTTGTGACAGAGCCCAATTACAATGCTTTTTATTTTCGTAATTAGATTTAACTTTTTTTGGTTGTCAGTAATGTATTTACAATTCGTCACAACAGCTGTTGATTGTTTTAATAATATGAAACATGCTGTGATTACAAATTGGAGAAGACAAACGGTCCTGTTTCCCAAATGCTGGCCTTTTTGAACTACAAAATTAAATTACAGTCATATAAAATTAAAATAAACATAAAAATTAAAAAAAAAGATATTAAATACAAAGGGCCATATCAAAAAAAAATATCTTACTTGAGTTTTAACGCATACGTTAGTTACCAAACATATTAACACTACCATACATTTGTTAAAAAAGTTTATGAAAAAACAGTACGTTAACTATTATATGTAGCAAGGAATTTAATTGTTTTATTCTGGCAATGCCGTTATGTTCAGTTGTAATTTTTTGAAGAGTGATGTATGAAAACTAATAGTCGAAAATCGAAAAATAAATTTAAAAATTAAAAATTTTTATTATTACATAAAATAACACTTTTTTGACAACTATTTCCTGGATTTACCTTTTTAATAAATAATGAATATATAATATGTAGTGTATTAATGAAATTGAGAAAAATTAACAGGATTACTTATACTAGAAATATTTTTATTATTCGAATAACGTTTTTTATTGTATTCGTTTCAAAATGAATATTTTTAATTCATATAAAATGTAAAGCGTTAATTTATTTTTCTAACAATTATAATATATTGCTATTCTTAATATTTTTCATAAAATTGTGAATTTTAAGACAAATCAACATCAAGAAACCAAATGTCATTTTAACGTACAGTTAAAGTGGCCCATTTCAACTTTAAACGTATGGTAAGCTAATAATTGTTTTTGGATACAAAGTTAGAAAATTTTTTTTAACAATTGCTTACCAAGCTTTGTTAAGTTTTTTTTTTGCATACGGCCGAAAGTGTTTACATAAAAGATATTAAATACAAATGTGCGTATACATAAAAAATTAAAATGTATTTGAAATGAATTTTAGTAAAATTTTGTATGGAATTTTTGAATTAAAACACATTTCAAATTCATTTAAATTTTTATGAATATGCCCAAAAGTGTTTATTTTTTAAATTGTAGAAAAATATGTTTTATTTTTAAATTTATTTTAGGTCCATTTTGTGTATATGCAAGGGGTGGCATATCATATACATATGTAGTCAAGTACAAAACGGAAATATTAAATATTTTTTTGTATATATTGTAGAACTATTATACTTTAATTTTACTTATACCAAAATGCAAACATGAAAAGTAGTTACGACTCGCTTTTGTTCTCTCTGTATATGTGTCTAGTAAATTTTGTAAAATTTTTCATCTACCAAATTTATTTATTTATTTACTCATAGATATATATCAATTTAAGTACGTTGCTTTATCACGTAGACGTACGTATTAAATAATGTTTTCAATGTTAATATACATATGTACCAAAAGAATTTACTGGAAGTAAACAAATAAGCTTTTTCAGGTAACCTCACGTGGTCTACTGAATTTTGAAATATCACTATTTTGTTTACAAGTACTGGAAAAACATATACTATACAATTATTCTTGCACGTTTAATATTATAGGAAAAATTAAAAATATAATTCAGACATTATTAATGAGAATTTGTCTTACATAAAAATAAGAACGAGAGCGTTAAAACAAGTTAATAAAATAATGATAAATTTGTCATTAGAATGTTATTTTACCACATAAGTAAGTATAATATAAAAATATATTAAATTCACTCGTGGCTACAGTTCTAAAATATTTACAAAAGCAACATCCAATATTGATAATTTGGGAAATAAGTCGTCTGTGTATGTTTTAAAAAATTGTTACCATCTCCTGTATATTTCCAAAACACTGCCGATTTACGCCTAAGCATGTAGCTCTGGTATGATGAAAATATAGTATTCTCACATAATTGCATTTGGTACTAAATACATTTTTCTTTTATTCAATCTAAGTCAAGAAAAAAATAAAAATTTTTTTAAGCATTTTTTATTTATTGAAGTTTCAAAATGAACTAACAATAAGTTCATTCCGAAATGAAAAAAATGACAATAAAACATAAACAGGTGAGTAAACAGCTCTTGTCGAATAATTCGATACTTCCTTCACAAGTTTAATGAAATCATTGATTATTTTTATTTTCACAAAATTATATTTACATACGGAAGTTTAATAAACCTCAGTGGTTTATGCAAACCTCATTTGCAAAAATATAAGCATTACATTTTACGTAAGCTTCTTGTCTTCACGTGTCATCGACTTGAACATTACGTCGGAAAAGCAAAGGTAATAATAAGTTCATGTTCTTGTATGTGGGGAATATGTATGTTTCTTGCAAGAATGTAACTGCCAAACAAAAATGTATTCAGTATGAGAGAAGTCTAAATGCAAAAATTAACAAGCTTCAGTAAATCTTCATTTTCTAAACCATTTCAGAAAACTCTATTCTCATCACATCGGAGTTGTATTTTTAAATTTTCATTGGCAGATTGAGTATTTATTGAAGTTGGGTACAACGTTTACAAATGCAAACAACTGTAGGTCAAGTATATTGCACGTTGTAGAACTGTAACCATCAGTAATTTTATTAGAACACATTTTTGTTCACTTTTTTTTAAGTGCTAAGAGAATTTCGCTCCCACAAAATCTAAACATCTTGTAATACCATGTAAAGGTCCCATAGTGGAGACCACCAATAAGTCCGCTTTTACATTTGGACAGACGATGAGTAGACAGACGAAATTTGACGGTACTGCAACGAATATTGTCAGTGGGGGAGAGTATGTAATACACGACTCTCTGTACTAGACATGTGTGAACATTTTTTATTTATATTTTTAACTTTTCAGATTTCATATGTTGTTGCTTCATATCATTATTCTCATATCAACATCAACTTCGTATAAGCACACTAGCTGTGCTTAAAACAATAAAAAAGAAAGAAATGCATAATGAAAATTTTCTGTCTGTCTATCAATTTCTTAAATGTAAAAGGTTTAGGTAAGACCAAAAGAGAAATGAAAAAATCTCTGCCCATCGTCTGTCTAAATGTAAAAGCGGACTATGCGAAGCAAAAAACAGTCGCATGCAGAAGCGATCCCACTTTGTCGACATTGAACAAATTTTAAATTCTCAGCAATTTATTTGGATTGTTGGGATATAAAGTTGAATGTTTGAGAATATCTTTCAAAAATTTCCAAAGTCTACTGATGATTAGGGTAGTTCCTATGAAATGTCGACATATAGATAGCTTTGAAACATAGAAAACAAGCTATTTATAATTTTTTACTGGTATAAATGTTAGAAGCTTAAATAGCGAATAAAAAACTTAATTGTTTGAATTTTTGTTCTCTGCTTTTCGATACTTTCAAAAAGCAAATCGTAGCAACCAACGGTTGTTCATTTGTTTGAAAGGTGTAAAGAAATGTTAGAGACGTTTATAAATAGAAAAGCTTGTTTTTTGTGTTTTGACGGATATTATTAGAGCATTTTTCTTTTTAAATTCTCAGCAATTTATTTGGATTGTTGGGATATAAAGTTGAATGTTTGAGAACATCTTTCAAAAATTTCCAAAGTCTACTGATGATTAGGGTAGTTCCTATGAAATGTCGACATATAGATAGCTGGGAAACATAGAAAACAAGCTATTTATAATTTTTTACTGGTATTAATATTTTTAGTTATATGCCAAAACCATAATATAAAAACACAAAAATAAATAAACATCTATAACTTATTTTTTATTTGGAATACAAATTTATTATTTATATTGTGAAAACTTTATGTACATAATATAATTCCCCTGTATTATTGCTATGCTAAAACTTTGGCAGCACATACATTAAAAGCGCGTGTAGTACAAAGGCGTACAACGTTTGTCTTCGACGACGTTTTGAAAATAAACTTGCACTTGCGTGTGTAAACAATCGCAAATGCAAATTGCAAGTGTTTTTATAATCTTTTTTTCAATGTATACTCAGTGTAAATATAGGCTATAGTATGGTGAATTTTTACATTTTTCATTTTGCTTGCTTCGTAAAAATTGCTGCTTGAAATTATGGCGTTACCAACTATTTATAAACAAGCAACAAAGCAGAATATTAGAAATTTTTATGTTTTTTGTTAAACAGTGGAATTTTTTGTTCAATTTCTTAGCAATTACTTGAAGAAAAAATGTACTATCTGTAAAGTGTAAACATTATCAAAAACAACTGAACATAAAAAGTACAATGTCTTGGTCAATTGATAATGCCAAAGAAAATAACGATAAAGAGATTAAAGGCAGCCAGAAAAATTATCACAGTAATCAGAAGACTAACAGTGATTCATAAAATAAGTATATTAATTAGTGAGCAGATCGTGTACGGAACAGTTAATAACAGAATCTGAAAGTAAACGAGACAATGACTCCCATACCAACACCTGTATATGGATTTGCAATATTTTTTTTGTTATTTTGGTGTGGTACATGGTGTGTACATTTAATGGCAATATGCTATGGTAAATTTAAACTTCATAAAAAGTCGTGCATGTTCCCAAACGAGACACCACTACCCGGAGTGTCAATTATAAAACCTTTAATGGGCGTTGATCCAAACTTGGAGCATAATCTTGAAACATTCTTTACAATGGATTATCCCGTGTACGAGCTTCTATTCTGCATTGAAGATAAGACTGATCCTGCAGTAAAACTGGTGGAAGGCTTAATTTCAAAATATCCTACCGTAGAAGCCTCACTATTTTTAGGCGGCTCTAATGTTGGTGTGAATCCTAAAATAAATAATATGCAACCCGGTTACGAGGCGGCGAAATATGAATTTGTTATGATATCTGATAGCGGAATTAAAATGAAAAATGACACACTTTTAGATATGGTCCATAACATGGGTGAGAAATACGCCTTAGTGCATCAAATGCCATTTACTTGCGACCGGGAAGGATTTGCAGCTACGTTTGAGAAGATTTTTTTTGGTACAGTGCAATCTAGAATCTATTTATCAGCAGATTTTTTAGGAATTAACTGTCATACTGGAATGTCATGTCTACTACGTAAGTCTGTCATTGATTATTTAGGAGGTCTAAAAGCATTTGGATGCTATTTAGCTGAAGACTTTTTCATTGCCAAAGCCATAACCGAACAAGGTTGGAAGATGCGTATCAGCAATCAGCCGGCATTACAAAACAGTGGCTTCTGCGACATCAGCAGTTTTCAAGCGCGTCTTATTCGTTGGGCGAAGCTAAGAGTAGCCATGGTGCCAACAACAATTTTATTGGAGCCCATGTCCGAATGTATGGTACTGGGAGCATTAGCATCGTGGTCGGCGTCCTTAGTTTTTAAATGGGATCCTCTGGTGTTTTATTTGGTTCACATTTTAACATGGTTTCTATCAGACTGGATACTCTTGTCGATCGTTCAAAATGGATCGCTGCCTTTTCACAAATTCGAATTTGTTATTGGTTGGCTTTTTCGCGAGCTAAGCGGACCTTATTTATTTTTGCACGCTTTATGGAATCCGGCCATAAGATGGCGCACACGAACTTATAAATTACAATGGGGTGGTGTTGCATATGAACTGCCAGATACTGATGATTTCAATCCAAGTCCAAGTACCAAACGTCTTTTGATTACATCGTAGCATAAGGTTAACACTTTTGAAAACATGTTTGATTACCTATTTAGGGGTAAAACATATAACATACAAAGTAGCATTTTTGGTCAAATTATAGTTAATATATAGTTTGATCAACTGATTAGAATGACAGGTAAAAGCGTTAGGCTACAGAGGACATTTAGACAGTATTCTTCTGCTACTCAGCTCGAAAGTATTCAAATATCTGTGTATCCCTAAAAAATTTTTACTAACATGCTTTAAAATTAATTCAAACTTAAGTAAAGATTTTCGGTTAAGTTTTTTTAGCCTGTAATTGCTTTTTAGCTTTTGTAAATAAAACTTTTCTAATTATGTCCCTAAAACCAATCTTTTATCTATCGTTTTTTGTATGATTTAGTATATTTAACCTTTTAGTTTAAAATTAGGTTTTATTATAAATAAGTAGGCATAACAAAAAATAAAAATAAAAAACTGAAAATTAGAAAGTACACCAAAATGCTAGATTAAAAGAAAAGTAATATCTAATAATAAAAACATCTTTTATATGTAAACAAAAAAGAAAATGTTCACTTTTGTAAAAAACAATTATTGCTTAAATTCTGATAAAAGTTGACAAAAAGTATTCAGACTTGTTTCATTAAAACATCTCATTGTGAAATTTGAAAATAATTTTGAAAACTAAAGCAATTGAAAAAGACATCTTAACTTTTCCATATAAAATAAAAATTAAATTAATAAGATTACATTAACATAAATTTACCAAAACGACAGAAAACCTAAATATAGTTTGTTGCAAATGTCCATTTAAAAATGGGTGAAAAATGATCATGTAGTTAAATCTTATTAAAAATGCAAAATGAAAAAAAAAAACAAATTTGTTTTATTTAGTTCTAAAAATACAAAAAAGAATGAAACAAATTAGTTTATTTTTCTCTGGGTATCGTAAACTAACATAATTTTCAGGACTTCCGTTTTGTTTATAATTTCCGATTGGTTACAGAAAGAAAAGCTTCTGTTTTGCCATTACTTTTCTTTCTTTCTTTTCTTTTTATTAATTTATTACGAACTAAAAGCCTTCATGGCCAAATTAGTTCAGAATTACAAATGGTTATTACAATTGCATAATATAAAAAATATTTACAATATTAATTATAAAAAAAAATATAATTTAAACTGCTTAAGGCACGGTATCATTAATGAAGTTTGCTTAAATAATGAAAAAAAATTGTTCAAATAACTATTGTTATTTCTATTGTAACAGTGAAAATCCATATAAATACTGCTTGAGCAAACTTTTGAACTGAGAAACAGATTTGTAAAAAATCCATTCCTCATATGGAATAACTGTATTCCAAATACGCGCTACTCTCACAACAAAAGATCTGCTCATCACTAAAGTGGAATGATGAGGACAGGTCAGCATATTAGTTCTTGAAGAACGTCCGAAAACAAATTTTTCTAAAATGTATGAGGGTTTATTATATTTAATTATTTTATAAACCTGCAGCATAAGTCGCTGGTCGATAAAGAAGATATTTATATGCATCTTTTTATACCCTTCACAAAAATTTAAATAACGTGATTCCGTTTGTAATTTTTACAAATTTCGTTTGCGACCCTATAAAGTATACATAAATATTCTGACTCAGAATCAATAGAAAAGTCAATTAAGCGATGTCCGTCTTTGGTCGTTGAAATACTGCTTTTGAGAAAACCATTAGACAAAGAATAAAAAAAAAAAATCCGAAAAAAGCCTTTATTTTTTGCAATTTTGTATGAAAATTTTTGAAAAAAAAATTGTTTGCTCTACTTCATACTTGACACAATTATTTGGCATGGGAGTAAAAGGGGGGGAAAAAAATAAAAGAAAAATTCTCCCCGATATCGGTCCGTATATACGCGAGAGCCCATACCGATTTTTTAGTGAAAGAATCACGTAAGTGAACTTAAACTATTTTTTTGCTTAAAAGTAGTTCTGGTAATAAAATATTGTTATTTAAATGCTGAAAATGAAAATTTTCTATATCGGTCCTTATATACCCGAGATATAGCCTGAACCGATTTTCCATGAAAATTTCGCGTAAGCGAAATTAAATTTTTTTTTTTTTTTGCTGAAAAGCAGTTTTAGTTATAAAAGGAGGTTACTAAAATACAGAAAATAAAATTTCCGATATCGGTCTCATACATATACCTGAGATATAGCCTAAACCGATTTTTTCATGAAAATGTCGCGTAAGTGACCTTAAATAACATTTTTTGTTTAAAAGTAGTTCTGGTAATTAAAGGAGGTTACAAAACACAGAAAATTAAAATTTCGGTCCATATATACCAGAGATATAGCCTAAACCGATTTTTTCATGGATTTTTTTTTTTTTTTTTTTTTGCTTAAAAGCAATTCTGGTTATAAAACAAAGGTTACTTCAAAACAGGAAAAATATATAATTCGGATATCGGTCTATATATACCCGAAATATAGCCTAAACAGATTTTTTCAGGAAAATGCCACATAAGTGAACTTAACTTTTTTTGCTTAAAAGCAGTTCGGGTAATATAAGGAGGTTACCATACATACCAGGGGGGTTACTCTCTATTGTGATGCGAAAGAAAATTCGATAAATTGGTACCCTGCATTGCGTTTTCGTATTTTATTTTTGCATTTTTCCCTTTCACACATTTTATTTCATAATTTCTCGCTATTGTTTATTTTGTGGTACCAATGTTGCTTCCCTATTAAAGTATTTCGGGCAAAAGTTTGCGCAAACGGCACAGAGTACCAAATTATACTCTTATCGCATTTACCTTTCGCATCGAACTTACTTGCGCATCGCAATAGAGCGTAAACCCCCAGCGATATAGCCTAAACATATTTTTCCATTAAAAATTTTTTTTTTATTTAACGGCAGTTCTGGTTATAAAAAAAGTTACTAAAATACACAAAATACAAATTTTCCATATCGGTCCATATATACCCGAGATACAGTGTAAACCGATTTTTCCATGAACAACATTTTTTTGTGTAAAATCAGTTCTGTTTACACAGAAAATGAAAATTTTCGATATCGGTTCATATACATATACCTGAGATAATCCGGTATAATCCGATTTTCCCATGAAAAATTTTTTGCTTAAGAGTACTATAAGTATGTGGGTATGTATTATAGTTTAAAGAGATTTTAATGCAACTCAAACAAATGTTCCTCTCCAAAGAATTTAGTGGTATAATTTCATAAGTAACGGTCTTACAAACAACTGTAGAAAAAAAATACATATTGATGTTTATATCGTTTTTTTTATATTTTTCATTCTCCGGTAATGTCTTTTGCGGTCTTGATGTAATATAAAAACAAATGCACAATTGAGTATATATTTATTATGATATCTATTGTATACTCTTTGCAGGCAGTATATACCCAACTTGAAACGCAGTTAAAAGATGAAGTTAAGACTCGCATTTTAATTAGCTGTTTGTTTAAGGTAGAGTACCACTTCCCCTCTCCCCACCCGCCCTCTATATACCGGTAATTTCTATTTTTCACTTCTACTTTACAAGCAATCGCAAAGGGAACGATTTCAGGATCCAAGTGAGCTGGATAACCCAAGATACTTCGGGGAATCCAGCGGCCTGGCTACTTAATCTAATCTAGCGTACATTTAGTGACGTTGGGCTTACTATTTCTCATTATAATAAATAAAAATGGCGAAATATAACAACGATAATGTTCGGAATGTTTTACTTCAACGTTAATTTAAGTTGTAACAATTTTCAAATGAAGTGTTTTAACAACCAAGTTGTAACTAGTACCAAAGTTCGACACGGTCGGTCCACACTTAACATTAGGTGCGTTCATTTACTTTACTAGTAAAACTTAGTAACGGGAGAGTAACAAGAAATTTTTCAAAATCACTCTCAAAAATGTGAAAAAGTAAATGAACACTTTACTAGCAAAAATTTGCAAGTTAGAGTAGTGTTGTTATGTATAGGTATATATGAGTACTTAATAACTACCCTTATATTTTTGGGACAAATATACGTATTTTATAAAAATAATGTGATTATAACACCCGCATCAAACATCATACATCTTACTCGATCAATTATTGTACGATTCAGACGTTCAGCTACTGCATTTTTGTTCAGGTGTGTATAGACTCGTTTTTTTTTGATGAGCTATGCCATTTTCCCTCAAACATTTTCGGAACATATTATTCCTGTATCCAGTTCCATTACAAAATAATAATATGCCCTTATTCAAGTGAACCAAAAAAGAGAGCACATTTTTGGGCTTATTTTTATAAATTAGTAAAACAAAGTTGTTTAGTTAAGAGACTACTATTGGCATGATTTTTTTTATACCTCAAGATGTCTAGCTTTCACTTCTGTTTTAAAATACAGGCTCCTGAATATGGAATTTTTAGTGCCTTTAAATAAGTGAACCGGAGTGTAGCTGTGGCACACGCTCATATTTTTTCAAACTGCTTTTTATTTTCTCTCACCAACTGACAACAAAACATTTACATCTCCAATGTACTCAACCTTTTTAGATTATTAACTTTTTAAATAAAACAAAATTGTGTGTTGGTAAAAAATAAGTCTTTATATTTATTAACATTTTTGGAGAAAAAGAAATAAAAAATCATAAGAACGAAATTTTGATAGTGCGAAAAGAAAACTAAGTAAGTGTATGGTCACACACAGCAACTTTAGTTGGGCAATTCTTGACTTTATAGAAGCTTTCGGTGAGGGGAATAAGAAGGGAAAAAGAATTGCCGGTACTCGGCAATTCTCAGCAATTCCTTACTTTTCTCTCATGTGTGTATGTGTATGTGCATATACAATGTAAATTGCATAAAGCAAAAGGTAGAGAATTGCTCAAGAATTGCCGAAAAAAGTTTTTGTGTGTGGACAAGAAAGAAATTTCAAAAGAGAATTGCCCAAAAGTTCGGCAATTAAAATCTGTCTGTGTGACCTTAGACTAACTCTAAGGATAAGTTGACTAAATGTAATAAAAAAAAAGGAATTAGGTAAAATCAAATATAAATAAACTAAATAATTGAAGTTAAATCACGAGAAAGAATTAACACTAAGCACACTATTAATTTTTAACAAAAGAAATAAAGTGTGTTCATCTACTTTACTAGTAAAAACTAGTAACGAGAGAGTAACAAGAAATTTTGCAAAATTACTCTCAAAAATGTGAAAAAGTAAATGAACACTTTTCTAGCTAAAATTTGCAAGTTAGAGTAGTGTTGTTATGTATAGGTATATATGAGTACTTAATAACTACCCTTATATTTTTGGGACAAATATACGTATTTTATAAAAATAATGTGATTATAGTCATTTATATTCAGCATTGTCGTGACTGGCGTTTTTCCAATATGGCTTGTAATAGAATAATGAAAAGTTTTATAATTTTATTTAATCTAGTATCACTGAGTTTGTTGCGCAAATCAAGACGTGTATGGCTTTGTAAATTTATTAAACGATTTTGATTTTCCGAGTTGGCTAGTAAGTCTCAATTCGATTGTGCTGTGTGTGTTCGAGTTTCTTAATCAGCTGTCAAAATTTATATTTGTAGTTTTTTCCACAGAAAACGGCAAATATTTTTAAAATTATTGAATCTGATAGTTTAATGAAAATCTTTCAATTCCGTTTACGAAATATGTGGCCAAGAACCAATTCAATTGAAAGACTCGATTGATAATTGATTTGAAACGTGTGTGGGCCGCTTTATATGTTATAACAACCTGCCTACAAATAGCATTTTTAATTAAATTTAATTACAAAGTCTGTAAAACTAATGAAACAAAAAGCAAAAACATTTCATAGGTTAAAACTAGCAAAATATTAATATAATTAAAAATGGAAGGTTCTAAGTGTCAATTTAATTGCTCCCCTAAAAGTTTTAGACACATTCAAGCAAGTAAATTTGCCCGAACATCCTTTGCCACTGATGTGCCAGATACGGTATTGCTTAATTCATTTCTATTAGACGTCTTATTTTAACTCTGTTGTTCCTAAGTTACACAAAAATAAATTTCTTATATTTTTAACACTTTTTATCGTTTTAAAAGTTTACATACACTTATAATTTCTTAAATTTTCCAAAATGTTTTTATTTTTAACTTAATTTACAAATATTGTTTTGTAAACACAAACGCAAAACAGCTGTTAAAAAAATTATTGCAAGTAAAAATTTTACTTGTAAAAACTTGCAAGAATTTTTCTGTCTCTCAATTATTTACGCTCTTTTGACGCTCTCTCGTTGCAAATTTTTTGGGTTAATGAACGCTTTCTAGTAACAATTGTTACAAATTTGCAAAAGTTTTTAGTAAATGAACACAACTATTAACTTAAGTTAGTGTTAAGGTTACACCCGATTTTCGTGAATACTTTAAACATGTTTGTTTTGTATTTTGGTACCGAAATTATGTTACATTTGCAACATGTATTATTTTTTTGATTGTTACAAAATAACACTGTTTTATCTTTTTGGTAGTAAATAAAAAAAAAAAAATAAATAAAACAGATTTCTTATCTTTTTGTCTTCCCCTTTTTCTTTTTTATAAAATTTGCCTACAAGCATGATTAAAAGACGTTTGAAAAAATCATCGTGTAGATTGGATGTTAATTATTTCATGGTAGGTGTAGAACGCAAGTTAATATAATATGCTATATTTTTCAATGCAGAATAAATGTCCTTAAACGTCAAAAGAAAAAAAAGAATAATTTATTCTAAATCTTCTATCGACTTATGTTACTAATTCTGCAAATCATAACAGCTAAGAGGGAATTTTCAATACCGAGGCAAGAAATAGAGCACATTTAATTTACTTCAACAATTAATTTAATCGCTCCCGACTTTGATTTCAGTAATTTTCCAATTAAATTTAAAACTTTAGCGCAATCAATCGTGAAAGCAGCCGACTTGGGTGTTTTATTGGTCTCCTTGTGTTGCCTCAGATGTAAATAAATAATTTTAAACCAGTATAGTTTAAAATAACCAGTTTGTGTTTGCAAATCTGATTGCAATCAGTGAAAACACACTGTTAAACATGAGTGTACTTTAAAAATTTAAAGGTTGGCTATCGCTGCAACAACCAGCTGTAGTAGATTTTAAACTCACCAGTGTAATAATATAGTACGGCAACATTGGAAGTCTTCACGTGTATTGCTTTTTTAGAACATAAACAATGTTAATTTGAACGTTATATATTGGCCAAAAATTACCTTTATTTAACTATTGAAATCTGTATATAAGTTAAAATAAGTATGTCCAGGATCATCGTTAAACAGCTACCTAAAAATGTAAGTGGCATTTTTGAATTTAATAGCAAAAACTAATATTCCATTTCTAGGTCACGGAAGATAAATTGCGAAATCTCTTCGGTTCCAAAGGCATCATTACTGACATTCAGTTAAAATATACTGCTGATGGAAAATTTAGGCAATTTTGTTTTATAGGCTATCAAAACGAGGATGATGCACAACAGGCCATTTCCTTTTTCAACAACACCTGCATTCAAACGAATCGCATACGTGTTGAATTATGTGCCAACCTGGGTAGTGGAGATAAACCACAAGCTTGGAGTAAATATGCAAAAGGTAATAAAAAAGAAATTGATTTGGAGAAAAAGGCTAAAGCAACTGCGTCAGAAGAAAAACAAAAGGGAAAACAACAGTCCAAGTTGGAGGAAATTATTGGAAAACATAAAGATGATCCAGAATTCCAGGAATTTATGAAGGCTCATGAATCCAAACGTTCATTATGGGCCAACGATGCTGCTGAAACAGTATCGAATGAAAAAAATGGGATGGAAGCAGGGCCTGATGAAGAAGAATGTATAGAAAATTCCGTTTTGCCTAAAAAATTGGAAAGCGACAATATTGATGAGAAAGTAAGTGAGTCTGAAAACGAAGAAAGGTTGGCTGAAAAGCCTATTAGCGATTTGGAATATATGAAATCACTAATGGTCTCTTCGACTGCTGAAAAGTCTGCGATTAAGTCCAAGCAATCTAATATCGATCTGTTTACGATCAAAATACATAATGTTCCTTATAAAGCAAAACGTCAGGAAATAATAAAATTTTTCAAACCTTTGAAACCCTACTCAGTTCGTTTACCTTCAAAGGTGCATGGATTTTGTTATGTGGGTTTCAAAACCGAAAAGGACATGTCGAAAGCCATGTTGAAAAATAAAAGTTTTATAAAAGGGAAACAAGTGTTTTTCTCAGACTTTACGGAAAAAAATAAAATTACCAAAGCAAAACAGGCGGGGAAAGACGACAGTGAAATAAAAGAAATGACAGGAACCACCAATTCGAAATGGAAAGCTCAGGAGTTAAGCATAAGTAATGAAGAAGATATATCTGAATCAGGAAAAATATTTTTCCGCAATTTAGCTTACACTGTCTGCGAAGATGATCTGCAAAAATTATTTGAGCAATATGGTCCGGTGGCAGAATTAAGCCTACCTGTTGATAATGTAACAAGGCAAATTAAAGGTTTCGGTACTGTCACATATCTAATGCCGGAACATGCTGTGCAGGCTTTTAACAAGTTAGATGGAACAACCTTCCATGGTCGTTTGCTGCATTTAATTCCTGCGAAAGGTAGTGATGCTCAAGAGGAACTAAACGAAAATGATAGCTCTCTAACTTTTAAACAAAAAAAAGCTTTGAAACTAAAGAAGAACGCACAAAACTCGGTTAATTGGAATATATTGTTTTTGGGTTCGAATGCAGTAACCGAAATTATAGCCAAAAAGTTTGGTACTTCTAAACAAAATATTTTGGACACTACTGAAGGAGGTTCTACTGCTGCAGTACGTATTGCATTGGGCGAAACACAAATCGTTATAGAAATGAAGAAGTTTTTAGAGGACAATGGAGTTAGAGTTAATGCTTTTGACACTCAAAATGTTAAGCGTTCAAAAACCATAATTCTAGCAAAAAATTTGCCACCGGAGACAACAATACAAGATTTGACGCCTATATTTGGAAAATTTGGACCAATAGGCAGAATTGTTTTACCACCCAGCGGTGTAACCGCTATTATTGAGTATTGTGAGCCCTCAGAAGCTAAACAAGCTTTCAAAAAGCTTGCTTACAGTAAATTCAAAAACGTACCTTTGTATTTGGAATGGGCACCAGAAAATACTTTCACCACGACTCTTGCAGGAGAACCTTTGGTTTCTAAAATTGAAACTGCAGAAACGGATGAGAGCCCAGAATCTAATACATTGCCCAATAATGTTCCCACGAAAGAGGAAAAGCTCAAAGACGATACTGAAAATATGGATGACGAAAACGATTTGCCTGAGCCTAATACAACATTATTTTTACGTAATTTGAACTTTAAAACCGAACAGGAAACTGTATATGAACACTTTAAATCAGTAGGTCCTATTCACACAGTTGAGATTGCAAAACGAAAGGATCCAAAAAATCCAAAGAACTTTTCGTCTCTCGGCTATGGATTTATACAGTTTAAAAAACATGCTTCAGCAGATTATGCTCTAAAGAATATGCCTTTTACCAATATAGATGGCAATCAAGTAGAACTCAAACGTAGTGATCGCATTCTTAAGTAAGTTTTTTTTATTACTATTCTTAAAAACAATAAAGCTAATGTTTTTCCGGTTTGCGCAGAACTGCCAACTGCAATCAGGCTCAACGTAAAAAGGTTGAACTAACCAAGCAGACGGGAACAAAAATTTTGGTTCGTAATATACCTTTCCAAGCTAAAGTTAATGAAGTTCGTGATATTTTTAAGTAAGCAAATAAGATTTAAAGAGTGGTTTTCAGTAAAAAAAATTAATTAATGCTTCTATTTTTAAGGACTTTTGGTGAATTACGATCAGTACGTCTGCCAAAGAAAATGACTCCGGGCGAAGAGTCCCATCGCGGATTTGGCTTTGTTGATTATATAACAAAAAGTGATGCTAAAAAAGCATTCGAAGCTTTAGGCCAAAGTACTCATTTGTATGGTAGACGCATTGTTTTGGAATGGGCATCCACGACTGATATGGATGTTGATGATTTAAGAAAGAGAGCAGCAGATCAAATCAACAATTTACACCAAAACAATGGTTTAAAACGCAGCAAGAAATCTACATTTGATATGGAGAGCAATGTCAAAAAATTAACAAATGACGACGATGAAGATTAAAACACAGAATATAGTTTTTACTTGCAAAGTATAATATACTCGTACAGTGCACTCGTGATATGAACAATATTAAAACCAGACCAGCTCACTTCTGCAAAATTGTTTGTATTTGCGAATGGCTTCTAGTTGCCCTTGACTAACGGGATGCTCCAAAAATACAAGTTCATTATTAAAACCAAAATCGTTATCTTACAAACGGTTTCCAAAACCGGATTCCCCAAAAATACAAGTTCATTATTAAAACCAAAATCGTTATCTTACAAACGGTTTCCAAAACCTGATTCTCCAAAAATACAAGTTCATTATTAAAACCGCCCGTTCGCTGAACTGTCTAAATACATTCCAAAATCCTTATCTTATAAAGGTAGGTTTTTTGGAATGCATATTTAAGAACTATTCACGTTAAAAAAAAAGAATACGAGTTCCAGCTGAATATGAGTACAAACAAAAACGTGTATGAAAGGAATTTTAAGTGACAACCCAAAACAATTTAAGGGCGCACATCTAGGGAAGTCCCCAAATTATTATGCAGATGAATTAGAATTTAGAATTAACCCTGAAGATTTACGGTCTTATGAATAATCAAAATCCTTATACTAACTAACTAGCTGCTAAGTTTTTTGTCCCATAAGGGAAAGATAGCAGCAATCTAGTTAGCATAAGGTTTTCTATTATACATAAGGCCTTTAGATTTCAGCACTATGTAGGCAGATAAAATCCGTTAAACAATGCAAATATAAGATATTCATAGTTTAAAGCAAACATGCCCAGGCCTATGCGCTTGATACTCAATTGTTTTTGTAAATGCGTTTAGCTATGCTCTTTAATACACAAATACTGCGCTCAGCACTAGCAATGAAAAATACACAAACAACTTCGTCTTTCATATTTTTTTTCGTTTTTCACCGCACACACACAAAAGCAAAGCAACAACACTTTCGCATGCTTTGTTGGTAAACATTGACGACAGCGATTATCAGTGTAAATTTTTTTTTGTTGTAAATGTTTTGCTTTTTACAACAAAAAATATTAAATAAAAGTAGTTTTTCCTTAAATGTATTGGTGTTTACTCTTCCATATAGAACTTTTGGGCATCACTGGTTTAAAACTTTTGTATATGTTCATATTTTATAGTTAAAAAAAAGCGTTTTTATTTTCGGGTGTTCATATTACCGCGAGTGCGCTGTATGCTTATGCTTATATTAATTTACATACATATTTACATATGTATATTCAACATAATTCAATGAAGTCAATGGAGATGTACATACATATATGCATATATAGTTATATAGTAATTTTTCTTTAAAATAAGATAGTTTTTAAGTCAATTTATTACTGTTGTTTTAATTTCTTTCCCCACGTGTTGTAAAAATATGTCGACGTTCGCCATAACTTTTATCTTCCAAAAACTCATTGCGATGCCGTTCATTAGCTTGCATTATTTGTCTTGTCGACTTCCGATATGTCCGTTATCTATATATGTATAAAATAGTTGACTCTTAATTCAGTTGTTCTTATTTTTTCCATTAAAAAAAGAAAAAAAAAATCATCGCCAATATAAAAAACTGACATTGATTTTAAATTTAGTTGAATGATTATCTAAATAAGCAAAATTGTCGTATTTGAAGTGAAAATAATCCACGAGCTTTTGTTGAAACACCGTTACATCCACAGAGAATTACTATTTGGAGTTCTTTATAGGCAGGTGGAGTCATTGATTCATTATTATTATTTCACAATTTCTAATGTACTGTATCGTGAACTTGAAATTTGTGGTTCACCTCCCATATGAGAGGGACAGGCTGACTGCTGTAGTAAGTAAGGTTAAACGCATCAAAGGATGCGTCTAACCTGCAAACAGTCCACCATATTAGGAACTCGTACCATATATGGTGGACTGTTTGTTGCATGCGCAGCTTATGGTGCACCTGTGTGGTGCGAGACAGCTATGAATGTTGTTGGCCGCAGAGAACTGCAATGCTTGCGTGCATGCCAGTTTGTAGGACGGTGTCAACAGATGCTCTACAGGTCTTGCTGGGGGTGGCTCCCCTTGATCTGGAGGTGATTCGCCGTGCGATCGCCTTCAAGGTCAAGAAGGGGCCACCGCTTCGTCCACATAATTGGCTTTCTGCTCTTGTGGTTAATAGGGAACCCACTCCGATCAAAGTGCTTCTTTGGGAACGTCTTGTGTCTGCCTGGCGGGTGCGATGGACGAATAGTACAAAGGAGCGAGTAACGCACAAGTTCATTCGCGAGGCCGATTTTGTGGTGGGACGGCCGGAATTTGGCTTCAGTCTCAGTACGGGCTTCTTGCTCACGAGGTAAGGTTCCCTCAATGCATTTTTGCATAAGAGGGGCCTGTCCGAGACTGCGATGTGCAGTTGTGGAGGGGGCCCTGAGGACTGGAGACACGTTCTGGTCGAATGTCATCTTTATGATGACATTAGGGATTTGGAGGGAATGAACATAGTAAGGGCGGGCGACCATTGAGATTTTTGGATCCATCCGTATACCACTTTGTGAATTATCCCACAACCAACTTGGGTTCGTGCCCCATTCTTCCCTTGATGGCAAGATGATCCCGAACTTCCTATGAAAGGAAAGAGTTGAATCTATGAGGTCACTTTTCCGAGATATGTCAATTGCGTCTGTGATACCATTTGGATTGCAAGATGACTAATAAGGTTACCTGCCTTAGTTTTTACCTTTTGTAAATCGAGTTCGCCTGAATTGCTGCCTCCTTTTGAACAGCCAAGTTAAGTGATGCTAGGTTCAAAAGAGCTTCAATACTTGTCGTTGGGGTGGATGACCCCAGCATCGCTGTGATACATAGGCATGCAAGTGTCTGTACCCTGCGATCTCTTGGTAAGCCATTTACCTTTTAAGTTTTTCCCCACCATACTAGATCTTCGTATAGCATATGTATGTCATCCTAGGGCTTAGACCCCAAAATGTTACTTTGAATGGTGAAATATATAGGGACATGTTTAAAAATTTGTTCGTACTCCAATTAGCTGGCATTATTATTGTTGTGTGGTACCAACAGAAAGGTTCAATTAATTGACTACCAAGATCATGTGATTTAACCCTAATGGATTATTTTCTTTGAGTCAGTTGTAAACGTCGATAAACCAGAGAAAATTGAACATCAGGAAGTGAATATTCGAAAGGTTTTGACAAAATACTGCTGCAAATGATGCCAAAATTTGTATCAACCGTGTTCTGATAAACACAAATCGCTTAAAATTAACACTTTTGATTTAAAAACGCCAAATAGGTGTGCTGATAAACGCATATCGCAATAAACTTGATTTGGCGATTTGAAGTCGGTAAACGGGTGTGGAAAGCACATATTGTTTAAAGTTTGTGATTTCAACTCTGAAGTGTTTACTGAAGTGAACTGATTGAGTTTATTTTTTAAACTAAATTTTCAAAAGAAAATCAAATCTTTAATATTTAATCATTTGATCTTGTTTTGGTAAATATTTCTTATTTTTGCAGCAAAAGATCGTTTTATGTTATATAAAAAATTTAACAGTATTTATTTTCAATATTTCGATAACAATTTGTTATTAATTTTCCTGACGATGATAACAAATTGTTATCGAAATATTGAAAATAAATACTGTTAAATTTTTTATATAACATAAAACGATCTTTTGCTGCAAAAATAAGAAATATTTAAGAAAATCAAATTATTATTTTTATATTAATAAAAAGAATTTTATACACTTTTAACTAAAAATACTGAATTAAAAAATTGCTGCATTTTTTTCCCCCCAGTAAGGAGATCGGATGGAGTGAAGTACATTTTACACCGTTTCAAAAAACCGAGGCACTTGATGCTTCTTTAGAGACATGAAAAATGTGTTCTTTCCAGCGAACATCACACTGTATCTTCATTCCGATTCCTCAATATTTATACCATCCATGTGTACAGATGAAACAGCATCTGCGGTCGTTTGTTTGTGTGTTAATAAGCAACACTGGGTCTTACGATATAGCGAACAGCAACGCATTTTAAGGAACTAAAATATTTTTGAAATCTCTTTTATTGCTTCTTTTGCAATTTTTCAAACTGCTTAAAATATTATTTTTTCACTTCACTTTGTATAAACATAAACAGCTTTTACGCAATTAAAATATTTTGCAAAACCTTTTTATTGTTTTTTTTTGCACGGTTAAAATATTTTTAATTTTTCACTTCACTTTGTGTAAACATAAATAAATTTTGACACTACCGGTCGTTTTAAATAAAAAATTGTCACCTGCGCTAGTGATGCCACCTGATTAATGCACCTTGGGTTTAAACTTGCATAACTAGAAAAAATACCCTGTTCCATTTCAAACATTTTTTTGTTGTTAAATTTTCTAAAACAAATTCAAAACTAAAACTCGCTTATTATTTTTTTTAAATATGTATGTGTATTTATCTCATTTTACAAATGTTTATACAATTATTATTATCTGTTGTTTTTTTATTTTTTGATTTTTGCAACCATATAATTATTGCTTATGTGTGTAAGTGTGTGTGAGTGTATCATCCAGATGCTGGTATTTCAGAATCTTTAAAAGATTTTCGTGTTTTATTTATTTAGGCCCAAATGATCTTCGCCAGGAGTTTTCATTAACGAATTTGTTATTTAAGATTGTAAGTTTTTGTATGTTTTTTGATTGCTTCGTTTTAATTTTCTTTCAAAGCAGTTGTGATATTGTTAACGTTTGAATGAAATAAAATACACAAATACGAACGAGTATTGATTTATGAGTCTACCATAAATCAGCATTATAGTGGTATATTTAGGTAATACTAGAATAGATAATAATAATAGTAAGTAAATTTTGTAATCTAAAGTATATAATAATGTAATTAAAGGGCATTATTACATTACAATAATAGATTATTTATTTATAACTTGCAAGTTCAGGAAAAAAGCAGGAAACTACAATTGTTGTGTATTTTTCTTGAAAAATGTTTCGTTACTTAAAACTATTTTTTTTTACTTTTGATTAGTTTTTAGGAGAAATCATTCATTCTAAAGCATCAAAACGTTGTAAGATTAATACTTCAAAATGAACAACATCATTTAAAATGATGATGTATATAAATGTGTATGTGTGTGTGTAGTAGTAGTTATATTTACATAAAATGCATAAAATATATATTGTTATATATATGTAAGTATGTATGTATATATGTATATAGTAGGTATGCTGTTGTATATATATAAAAATATCGTATTCCCTATAAATATTAACCTGTTAGAATTACTTGAGCTATGGAATAATTATATTTTAATTATAAATTAATAAACAAAATATGACCACCTTAAAACAAAAACCATTCACTCTGCCTGTCATCAGGGTAACAATCCATTCATCACCACTGCATAGTTGATTGGCTGGCTGGCTGGATGGCCGACTTGTTGGCTGAAGGGAGTGAACTGAACAGTCTTACACGAAACACATCTACATTTTAACTCCGCCATCTTTTTCATGTTGCATACGAGCTTGCAAAAAGCAATAGAGTATACCGGCTTGTGCCATCACATCAACTGTACCCGAGGCCAACAAATCTTTCTGCTTTGTTTGTGTAGCTCCAGGTCGTAATAAGGTGGGCCCAAATACCATGGCTAGATTGTGCAGAGACATTTTATTGTCGACTTCTCTATTGTGCACTCTGAAATAGATTTTGTTTTTAAATTTACTTAAACAGAATACAGAAAATATTTTGTAGCAAAATTAGTGATGAAAATAAAAATATATATTCCAACATAAAAACAAGTCGTAGATATTATAAGATACTTATTCTTAGTTATTCTCATGATATAAAAATATAAGCTGGTTGCATTTAGGGATGAAACGATCCGAGTAAATACAAGTAAATACTCGATACTTTTCTTTCGATATCAAGTACTTTTGGTATCGATGCTTTACTACCGAGTACCAAGTAGGTATCGGTAAAAAATACTCGGTATCGGTTAGAAATACTATTTCCATATTATGCTAGAACACACGGAAATAATTTTTAGACCGAAAAATTTTTCTTCTTTTTATCACAAACGAGACTAATTTATCTGTCGTAACATGTATACTTATACACAGCATTTTGTGTGTATTAGTGTTTTTGCGTTCATTTGATTGCTTGGCCTGTGTTTCTATTGGTTTTGTGCTGCTTCTGCAGGTATAAAGCGGGTTGAAAAAATTATGCCGACAAAATATCACTACCTTCATCCCGTTCGCCAACAAGCTGTCAGAACAATTTTTCTCGTGTGTGATTGCACATTGACAAGCCAAAAACTGAGTTACACGCCATTTTTACCATAATTTTATTTGTTTTCAAAGTTTTTATAAAATAAATCCATGCATCCAAATGCTAAAACAAATAGTCAGTTACTAAAGTCATTCGACTTTGTCACTAAAAGATTTTCAAGCCAGAATTATATGATAGAATTCCAGATTTTTAAAAATCTTCACTTAAGTGATCCTAATTAAGACAATTCAATTTCAGCTAGTGGATCAAAAGATGAAGTCCGTGACACAGGTTTTGTTAATCGATCGATACAAGTATGTATCGATGCTTTTTCTTCGATACCGAGTGGGTATCGATACCATATCGGGTATAAGTATCGATACCCTAGTGGTATCGTTTCGTCCCTAGTTGCATTCGTATACAAAATACAAGGTAGTTGCTTCATAGCTGCCAGATTTGACGATAAATCGTCATTTTGACGATTTCCAGATCAAATTTGGCTAAATTACGATTTGACGATTTTTGCCCTAAAAATTAAGATTTTTGTAGCATTTTTTAAATTATTATATTACTCTAAATTACTAAAACATTAAGGTTTGCCTTACAAAATATGTTTGTACTTATAAGGTGCATTTCTATGTACATGTCTTTCAAGTTAACAACCACTCCAAACTAATTATTTGCAAAATATTCTGAAATATTGTATCTACATCTGCAAAATATATGAAGTTGGGAACCTGACAAAAAAGATCATGTGTAAGTGTAATACGAAATATAAAACTTGTTTATATTTCGAAATTTGATTGTTGTAATAAATGGACAGTTTTCCCACGAGCTGTCAGCAGCGTTTACAATTATTGCTTGCTTCTAATTTTTCGACCCTTTTTATTTAAATTATTATTTGTTGTTGAGCTAAAGGTCCACTTGTAAAAATTATAATTTTTATTTTCAATATTTCGACACTCCGTTGTGTATCTTCTTACAAGTGAACCTTTAGCTCAACGACAAATAATAGTTATACAATTATAATAATTGTTAAATTTATGGTAAAAAATTAAGTGTGACAAGTGAATTTCTGTTTTTACAAAATTAAATAAAAAACGTACCTTATAAGATGATCTAAAATATGATTAATAGAAGCCTTGTTTGCTTGTGGTAATTCTTCAAACACTTGCAACAGCTCAGTTATACGTTCAGCTTCATTGTTGTTGCTAAAGCGACTAAATGTTTCAAAGAACTTCGGGTACAGGATATCGGTGAATAAGGCTTCGGGTAGTTCGCGCAAATATGATTTCAAAATGCCGGTAACAGAATGAATATCAACATCTTTAAGTAACTGTTCAGCTTCATAGGCATCTTTAAGGGGGAAAATAATTACATTTAGAATTTAAGATAAATAAATATATATGTTTCTTATTTTTGCATCTAAAGATCGTTTTATTTTATATAAAAAATTCAACAGTATTTATTTTTAATATTTCGATAACAATTTGTTATCAGCGTCAGGAAAATTAATATCAAGGCGAATTCATACCAGGTAAATGCAAGAGCAATAAATACAACACTACAAAAAAAATAAATCTTTTTCAAATGTCAAGAGAAAAATATAAACACAACAAAAAAAGGGATTAAAAATAATATATATTCAAACAATTAAGTTTTTTATTCGCTATTTTTAGTTTCTACCATTTATACCAATAAAAAATTATAAATAGTTGTTTTCTATGTTTCCCAGCTATCTATATGTCGACATTTCATAGGGACTACCCTAATCATCAGTAGACTTTGGAAATTTTTGAAAGATATTTGAAAGGTGTAAAAAAGTTATCAGCTGCGCTGTCAATTTCGCCTGTTATGAATTCGCCTTGATTAATATGTTACTAAAAAATTTGCGATTTGAAAAATTATTGTCAAAAAATTCCTATATACAAAAAATCCATACACCAAGAAAAATTATTAATTCATACACAAAGAAAAATTCTTAACAATATTATCAAATTGAAAACTTTAACAGCCAGTTCGCCGATGTCGAAAGTATAAGTTCATTCGCATTCTAGGCAAAGGAAAATTGATTTGTGTTTTTTCTAACTTTATTCTATGCGAACGATGTGTCAAAATTCAATTAAAATATATAAGTTCATGCGAACGAACAATAGTGACATAGACAAACCTAAATTTATTCGAATGTGAGTGATTAGCTTTCTTTCGCATACATTTTCATTAGATATCGTCGAACAGGCTGTAAAAATATCTATTTAACTTACCGACAGAAAATTTTTAGGTTATTAAAAAATTTAAACAAGAATTAATATTACTGCCTGGCTCACGATGTCGTTTCGTAAATGTGCGCCATGATATTTAAGGTCAAAAAACCTTTTTTTCCTGATCTTGTATCATTTGCCATGTTTACCTCCGATATACCCGGTAGTTGAATAATAGTTGACTATAAGTCACTTATTTTTAATATGAAACATTAGCGAACGTTAACGAAACGACATCGTGAGCCAAGCAGTAAATAACAATAATAAAAAACATACAAAATAACATAAAAACCAAAGTAACCTAATTTTGCAACCAACACATGTTCTCCAACATGTTGTTTCTAACATGGAAAAAATTATTAACATAATTTAAAAAATTCATTCCTAAACAACTCAAATCTAGAATTTCTTATTAACTAACAGGCCTGTTCTAAAAATCACGTGATTTCAAAGCACATGCCGTTTCAAAATCACAAATGTGATTTGTGCCTGTTCTGCAAATCACAATTTTTTGTAATTTTCGATGTGATTTACACTCTTCTAAAGCACAAAAAACTGCTGTTTTTTGGTTCAATTTACTGATATTTTTATTTTCAGGTTGAATTTTTTTATTCGCGTTATTGTTTGCAAAATAAGGTTAGTTCCTTCTAATAAATATAAAAGGTAAAATAAAATAAAGCAAATCACAAAATTATACAACAAATGTTGCAACAAAACGAGTGTATCTATTTTTTTCTTAATTTAATGAACTATTTCGTATAAAATAAATGATTTTACTTAAATAATTAATGGAAAACACATTAAGTTATTTATTAATGTAATAAATTATGAAATTTACAATAAAGTACGCGCAAAAATTAGGATGTGATTTCAAATTGAATGCAAGTTAGCTTACCGGTTTAAAATCACAAAAATCAAAAATATTTTGTGTGCAGAACACCTTTTTTGTGATTTCAAATCACTTTCACAAAAAGTGATTTGCAGAACAGCCCTGTAAATATCTATAATTCTGTGCTAATTTCTCTGTGTCTACATTAAAGTTAATTCTCCGTGTTGTTGGTACGTTTATAATCGCTAACATTTCTAACATGTAACGCTTCTTATAATTATTTTCTGTTCTTAATATTGGAACATTTTCAAAGTTTGGAGAGTGATTAAATTTTGAACAATGAGAAGATAAAGCGTTTTTTTTTTTGTGAATTAATATTCCTATATCTTTGATCTGACTTATGTCCTACAATTCTATTTTTTTTTTTGCAATCTTTATTTATTTATTTATTTATTTATCCAATATCAATACAAAGAAAGCCTTCAAGGCCAATTATACATGCATTGTAAGCAGAATATCTATGTTAAACATAATTCATATAATTATTAAAGCAAAGATATATACATATGTATATACAAACATATATACATGTACATGCACACACACATATATATACACATACATATATATATATATATATATATATATATATATATATATATATATATATATATATATATATATATATATATATATATATATATATATATATATATATATATATATATATATATATATATATATATATATATATATATATATATATATATATATATATATATACATATATATATACATATACAATACATACATATATACATATTCCTATTAGTTAAATTAAACTAGAAAAGATAGGAGGCTCCCCAGCCAAAACAAACATTGCAAAAGTAAACAAAAATCAAACATTGAAAATTTCAATCTTTGTTGGTATCTTTAGCTGCAAAAGTAAGAAATATTTACTTAAACAAGATCAAATAATTAAATATCAAATAAATAAATATATACAATATATGCAAAAAAAAGAAGAAGAATAAGTTTACTTGTTTCAAAAGACTTTTTCAATTTAGCCAAGTCCGAAGCCGATCCACTGACACGATAAATACCCACTTCAGACATGCCACGTTTTTCCACTTCCCGTATGCAGGCACTTATTATAAATGGAATGTCACGTTTTTCACGTCTAAAAAAAACATTTGATTAATTTGTATACGAATAGAATTTAAAATATTTACTTTAAGACTTGTTGCATTTTGGCACCAAATAAAGCTCCCGGTTTCGAGGTAGGTACTCGCCGTAATGTCACTTCGCCAGGTACAAAATGTAAAGTGGTATTTAAAATTAAACTATCACCCAATTTAAGGACACGTGCTTGTGGTGTTTCTTTCAACCAACTACGGCTCAACTATAAACCAAGTTTCATTAATATTTTCCATTTGAAAAAAATGCGTAAAAAAAAGAAAATAAACTGAAATCTATATCTACCTTTAGAACATGTTTAGCTCTCAATATTGGTCTTTCCTGCAGAGCATACAAAAGTATGCGTACATTTTGACTGCCCTCCAATTCCACAACAAAACTTTCATTCCAAATGGGATTCATGGAACGACATATCATTTTGGTGGCAGCTTTACGAAAATAATGGCCATACGAATCAACTTCTATTGAAATATACAAATCAGCAGGCTGATCCAAACCACTCAGATTATTCACAGTCATGTGCAGATCTCCCACTAAAAGACTTTCATCATTTGTATTGCGCATAAGATATGAACCCATCTCCGTTTTCATACTTTTTTGCATGGCCACGATGAAAGCATGAATTTCCAGAGCGTTAATAGAACTCGTGCCCGGTATTTTACATTGTTGCTGTGAAAATAAATTAAAAATTTTATGCATTAAAATTGTCTTAATTGTTATGAGTTTGATGTCCATATACATGTAGACAAATTCTTGTTTATTTATTTCATAATCGTAATACAAAAGTTTTTGGTAAAATAAATGTATTGCATAGTAAAAACAGATAGTCCGAGTAAATTCCAAATTTTAATTAATAAAATACATATGTATATACGAAAGAATGTGGTAATATATTTATTTATATTCTTAGTAAAGAGAAATTACGTTGTTCGACAGTGAAATTGTGCTTTCAATAAAAGTTTTGGACCAAATGCTAAATTCACATTTGAGTTAGTCAATTACGCTAATGTACTTCAACATAACTCGAGAACACTAAGCGATAAAGTAAAACTGAATATGACATACATATTCCAATTTTTCTCTATGAAATATACCTGATCAGGTGTTAATCTATCCAATGTAAAGAATTATTGGACCTATGGGCTTAGTATTACATATTATGAATAAATAAATAAATAAAAAATTGTCGTAAAGTGTCGTAGATGTTTTTGCAAATTCGTCAAATACGATACCGGTAAGTTTAAGAACTTTCCAACTCATAATCAAGCTCTGTTAAACATTTTATATACCACAATGCATCAAAAAAGTACAATATAATAACAAATTTAAAGTTCCATATCAGAACAGAGCTCATTGCACACATATGTATCTCATTTGTATTTAAATCAAAATTAGAATAATATAAGAGGGGTGTCCTACCTGCAAACTTAAAATTGAGTCTATCCAATGTGTACGTTCATAATCTGAACTCAAAAAGAATGTAATTGTTTTGTTGGTTGACTTGTTGCCAATACGAAAAACTAAATTTGGAGACGCCAAAACTAGCTGCGATTCCAGATCGGCTAATTTTCGGCGATACTTTTCGCCACCTCTTAAGCCATTGGGTTTACGAGCTTTATCATCTTTCTCTTCCATTAACAGTTGGTCGCGCACGGTACATGCCTGGGTTTTTAGCTGCAAAATATTGGCTGGACTAGATTCTTTAAGCTCTGCACTACCATCTGTTTCTTCGAAAACAGCAACATCTTTCAAAGGCATAAACCATTTCAGTTCATAATCTATACGATCACGACCAGATGCCTTGTATTTGGCACATGCAATCACATCATTGAACAGAAAAAGATGGCGTAATTTACGATGGCCATCCACTAACTCAACTATAAATGAGTTCTTCACCATACGACGCAAATTCTTGTTCGATTCCGATGGCAATTTTTGATTTACCACATTGAATTGTTTAAGGAATTTATGGATAGTATCGTGAGACTGCTTAAGTGGATGATGATCGGGATGATTTTGTGGTGTACAATCGAGCAAATCGTTAAAGACTAAAGCATTGATTTGCACTCTTGCTACAGGTTTGTGCAGTAGATCTTCGAGAGTTAGCGATTGCTCAGTCTGCAAGTTCAAAACAATTGTGGATACAATCTTTTTGAATTGCGGATTATTGGCACTGCATTTCTTCACCGTTTCTATGGCCTGATTATAGTTGTGTAGAAATGCACTGTAAAGATCAAACATATCTGCCAGACGTTTAAATGTTTCACCAATGAGCACATCGCCACCCTCATGAGCTACCAAAGACTTTAACTCACTCAAAAACACTGAATGTGCTTCAAATAGCTCATCGATCTTAAAAAATATCGTATTCTCTTCATCTTCCTTAATGACCGGTTGTGATGTACCGAGTGTTGCATGAATGGCTTTTTTATACTGAAAAAAAAAATTAATAATAATAATAGAAAATAAGAATACAATTGCGAAATGTTTTAAGCGAATACATACATAATTGCGGAGATTGCAATTTTTTCGATAAGAAAAAGAAAAAATGTCTTACTTGTATCATGGTGTTTAAACAAGCCACGTAAATGGTTTCACTTTGTATAATTGTACTTAAAATGGAACGTATTTTGTTACCACGCTGACTGCCCGAGACCTGTAAAAGTCGAAAAAGTTTTTAAGAAAAATCTTAAGCAGCAAAAATAAGATGAACAAAAAAAAATTACAATTCATTAAAAAAATATCGCTTATTTACTAGCCGAAAAACTATAAGACGTCTTTCAAGGTTAGTTGTATTTTTTATTTAAATAAATTTGGTCAAGCCCATAGGATTAGATTTGACTTACAAGTCAAGAGAAACATAATAAGGCAATAATCAGGGTTTTGGTTAAGTTTGCTTGCACAGGCTTCCAATTTCATGCAAAATCAGCTCACTTCCGTTCTTTCTTGGCCGCAATGCATTCCCAGAGGGAGATATGTAGCCTGTAAGACTTGCGCATTCCCCTACCGTTTAGATTCAAACCAAAACCAAATAAAGGAATCTAGTACGTTCACCCAGCTTTCCGATATGTGTATTTGTCAAACCGAGCAGTATCAACAATCTCTTCATCATCTCTACAACTTCAAATAGAAATCATTAAAGAAAGACCCAACAAAACCATAGTTCTCCTAAAATTGTATCCGGGCCATGTTAGCCTCGCTGACCGGCAGGTAATCTCACCACACCGACCGTCTGCTCTATAAGTTGATAGTGCATTTGATTCTTACAACTTGTAAGCGTCAACCTTATTATTCCGTCTATGTACTGTTACTGTAAATAGGCCCCTGCTTAAGCCAGTACATCCGCTACAATATTTCTGTGCACTTTACTATGCCCCGGTACCCAGAAAAGCTTATGGTTCAAATGGTTCACTATCTCATTGACGTATTCAATATCAGAGCAAACAAAACCTAGGAAGACCTAGCATGACTCAGGTTGTGTTGTGACTTCCTCACCAAAGGTTAATTGGCAAAACGGAGATCAGCACGCCCCCAGAAGGTTCTATTTGCAGACCATTCTGGCGCTGATCGTGGCTGAGGTGCCTGAATCTTGGCTGAAACGCTTTAGCTGTGGCTTAGACATAAAATCGCAGGGAGGGGTTATTAGTATTCCCTAATTATTGTGGTGCATGCTCGATTTCGGCGAGATCGTTAATAGTTTCCGAGATGCTACTGCATTCAACGGATACCCTTAATTTAAGAAAACAGAAGCGACGAACGAACGAACCTTGCCTCCCATTGACTGCCTGGGAAATTGAATGTTGGAGGAATTAGAAGGCTCAAGCGGTTCCACAAGGGGTTTGTTCATATGGCTATAAATGTATGACAAGAATTTGCACCGTGCGTGAGAATCATCAGCCAGATGAGAGCGCTGGTAAGTCGTGAAAGTATTCACCCCCCAGCGGCCAAAGTTTCGCTTACGTAAGCGATGATCCGATGCACACTTGTAAGTCAGTAATGCACACCATCTCATATACGAGCCTAGTATACTTTTTCATATACATTGCCGCATTTGTAGAGTGAACGCCTACTACCTGCACACAAAGTAAGCGAGCTAGTGTGGTGTTCATCCAACAAAAGCTCATTACTTCCTAACATACATTGTAAGCTGTCGGTAGGCAGCTCGAATACAATCTCGCATACTTTGTAAGTCGGCAGTAGGCAGCTCGAATACATTCTCGCATACTTTGTAAGTCGGCAGTAGGTAGCTCGAATACAATCTCGCATACATTGTAAGCCGGCAGTAGGCAGCTCGTACGTACTGCGCACTTCAGTTTTTTGGGAATATTCCATTAAATAAATTTGTTTTGTTTTTTGTCTACTGCATTCTTTTATTTTTTCCCTAAATGTTTTGTCTTTCCTTTTGTCTTGTACCTTTTTTAAATTGTTTTCTAGCACTTTTATCTGATTTTGTTAATTAAAATTTTTGCAACGTACGAGTAGTCTGACAAAGACGGCGAATATTTGATTTACAACTAAAAAATAAAATACATTTGTATATAAATGTGATACAAAAGATGAACGTAATTCATTTTTCGGAACTCCATATACTACTTTCATACACTTTGTAAGTTACCATTCATTGATTACAAAGTGTTGCACACATCATCGAAGAGAAATAATGTGGTAGGCAATGTTCGCCGCTGGGCCAGTCGTTTGTACCAACTTTATAGCAGTTGCTGATGCAAAGTAATTACACAGCTATCCCACTAAGGGATATCCGACATACATGAGCCAACATGGTCGTCACACCAGCTAGCGTATTTATCACAGCCGTACTATCAGTACAAATTCGGATATTTACTACGTATGCGTATAGTACTTCAACCAGTAACTGCTCTTATTAAAGCATGTGTGCAATAAAAGAGCTAGTGACACAAAGGCATAATTAGCCTGGCGATTCAGAACCAGATTGCACTGATGTGGGTACCTGCACATGAGGAGTGTAGAGGCAATGAAATAACAGACATTTCGTTGCACCTGCTTCAACAAGAGAGTGGACAAAATCCGTCGTAAGAACTCTGGAGCCACACTAACAGCATTGAATGTTCCAAAAAGCTTCGATGCTGTCAGGGAAGATTTTGCTTTAAGACTGGATAAGAAAATCCTTATGACATTCAGAAAAATTTTTCTGAAGTACCAAAAACTACGTTTTCGTAATAAACTCTGTGATAGTTAGAGATGAAACGAAGTTCTTTGACTTATAATTGGAATAATTTTGTTTTGTTAAACGTCTAGTAAATGAGCGATACGGTTTCGCAAAATGCTATTTTAACACATCACCAAAACTATGAACCATGAAAAAATGCAATAATTAAAAATTAATCGTGAAATATTAGGCAACAAGGAATTTTTAAACACAAAACACCAGCACCAATTGCTTTATAATAAACACTAAGCAGAAATAGTTTATTTTTTCATAAAAATTTTGTTGGCAATAATTTTTATAGAATGTTACTTTTTCCTTTTAATTTTTTATTATTTTAATTTCTTTGATGACAAGTTGGTAGGTACTCACAAGTATTGCTGAAACAAGATTCTGTTTTGATTCAGGTATGTATGATATTCAAAGTATTAGAAAAACAAAAAATGAAAAATTAAAAAAACAAAAAGAAAATATTATCGTTAGTTGAGGTTAAAAATTGAGTAAAAATCTAAAAAATAAAACAAGAGCAAACCATTACTATTTGTTAAATTATTTGTTTAGAAAATAAAAGTGTGCAATCGCACTATTGCACGTCTTGAAGATATACACGAGCCCTTCTTATACTTAAAAATATTATTTTGAAAGTAACAAGAAAATTTAAATTATTACACATATAAAATTGGTGGATTGATTCAGTTCAATGGTGCGCTTGCAAACTTTTTGTTATTTTTCCAAGGTTATTGTAAAAGGTTAAAGAAATTTTAATTTATCTTTTCATTCTAAATTCTTTTTGTTACATTTCCATTAAATAATACCAATAATGCATGACAAGAAACAACTTACCTTTCTTAATGATCCGGGCGTTGGTATATTATGATCATCTTGAGATATAGTACGCATTAAGGGCATACCGCTTTCATATTCTCCGTCACTGTCAACAGAACTCGAACGAGTTTCATTATTTTTTCTATTGTTATGTAAGAAAAAGAAAAGTGGTAAATGAAAACTAATTCCACTTGACATATTAAAACTAGACACTTTTACGTACTGAATGAAATAGTTAATGTTGGCGTAATTGGAAGATCGTCCCGGAGATTCAGGATCTGTAACACTTGTCTGACTGCTTAAATGACCGTGAGAACTCATGGGTATAATACTGCCTGGTGTTGATAAATCATCGCGACTAGAAGAAGAGCCGGTGCGGCCTGGTTTAATATAGACATATTCATCATCACCATTGTCTAGTGGTACAGTATCATACAGATGTTCCTGTTCGTTATCAGCCATTTGATTGGCTCTAGCGCTGTCGGAACTAAGAGAGGAAACTGATTCGTAGCTTTTAATCTGCAATTTTGGGGAAATTTTTAGTTGAAATGACGGATTAAAAATATTAAAAGTGTTAAAAGCTCTCACAATTTCGGATATGGCTTGGGAAGATAAAGACTCTTTAGAGCCAATTGCACGTCCTTGCTGTCCGACATCGGCATCGCCTGGTTGCAAAGACGTTCTCGATTTTTTGTCTAAGCTACCAGTTGAAGAACTATCAGCAGTTGCAAGTTTGACATTCTTATTTAGACTGCTGGTGGGCGAAGAGCCCATGGGATTGGGATTCCCTCCAATGGTTCTTGGCTGTGAAATGTGTTGTGAACGACTTGTTGCACTTGTTGATGTGACAGTTTGAGGAGTTTGCTGTTGTGTTCGCCCTAAACTACCAGTTGGACTGTGTGTATAATTGAGATCAGGTCTCTTGGCCTTTTCCAAACTCTCAGTTTTATTTATTTTATAACCTAATTCTTCTAAAAACTCGGAATTGTTTAAGAATTTGTTAATTTCTGGTGTGGTTTTGCGATTTTGAGCAAAAGACTTGCCCTCAATGGACTCCGAAGATTTTTGCCGCAGAATATCCGAAGGTTTAATATTTCTTTCGAGAGAATTCACTGGACTCTCAGAAGAGGATAAGTTACCAGAATTGGTTGGCAAAGGAATGGTGCTACCTGCGAATGGTGAATCTCGCTTTGGTGATGATGAACTTATAGAGCCCGGAATGGTGGGAGGTTCAACACGCCTTATATTCTTGGGTGGTGGTCTGTATGGAGGAGATAAAAATAAAAACATTTTTCTTTAATCATGTGCAAAGCAACACTTGCCTTGGTGGCATTTTTTTCTTTGCATCTAATAAAGCATGTGAAGAAGCCGTAAGTGAAGGTGATGCCAATGATGGTGATAAGGGTGGAGCTGATGGTTTTCTTTCAAAACTACTAAATGTGGAAGGTGTCATCATACTTGTTTTGTCACCTCCAGCAATATCTTGACTTTGTTCTAATGACACAGACGAATTATTACCATGATCCGTTTTACTCTCTTTAACTTCTATGACTGTAACAAAATGTGATGATGATTTCGATGGCCTTGTGGAACCTGTTTTTGTTAAAACTCCATTGTCTGCACTTTCTTCATTGGATGCGATGGAAGCAGCCAATTCACTAATACATTGATGTAGTGCGCCATTCTTATCACTATTACGTTTATCTTTTTCTGTTCCAACATCTTTGTCTTCTTTGTCGCTGTTTTTGTCTTCTAAGGAAGCTGTAATTGGAAGATTATTTTTCGCCCCACTTGATTTGTTGGCGTTACTATTGCCATATTGAGTACTAGACGCTGTAGATGGTGTAACATATTTGTTATCTGCATTCAATGACAATCTATTGGTTTGCTGTTCCTTGTTTCCGTTTTTCGACTCTCTTAAGTTTAAGCTTGATTTCTGAAATTAAGAATGAGCAATTTTACAAAAATTTTACTCGACTAAATGTAAAGACTACTGAGGAGATGAAAGTACTTGAGTATCTTGTAAAAATTTAATGGTAGTTATGACCACTTTCGCATGGAAAGTCATTTTGAAATGAATCTCTGTTGATGTTTCAAAATATCGAAACCTTTTAATTAAATTGCGGTTTGGTCGTGTTTTTTTTCAAATATTTTTAGAATAAGCAATAAGTTAATTGTAGTCATTAGCTCTGTAAATGTTAATACATTCATACATCATAATAACAATAACTTTCAAAGCTTTTAGATACTTTTTTTTACGAATTTGTATATAGAAGGTCTATTTGATAACTCCGGACTATCCAGCAAAAAATCATAAAGTTTTTGGAAGCAGTAAAATATATTTTTTTTGCCATATATGGTTATTTATAGAAAATTATTTAGTAATAAATTGATAATAAATTTGTAATTTACATTTAATTATAAGATAATAATGAAAAATAATTCCTAAAGCAAAAAAGCCAATTGCGCTGATTTAAAACGCTTCCTTTTTGTGGCTGCCGCTTAGACATAAATTGTAGGCATTTTGTGACGTTAAATTGGAAATCATTAACGTTTTAGAAATTAAAAGTAACGTTTTTAGAGATAGGTTAGATAGACAGGCCGCTGGGTTCCCAGTATATGGTTCTTCAGCTCACTTCGGTCCTAAATTGGGTCCCTTTGTGTTTGCCTGTATGAAGGATAGGTGAAAAGATAGAAGTGAAAGGGGAAATAGTGTATATAGTTAGGAGATGAAAAAGGGGAAAAGGAGGGAAGCTGTTTTATGTGGCGTTACATGCTGTTGTACTAGCCATCCACTACTTCTCACGAATAAAGATAGCGCGGTCAGGTTGACCGATGCCAGACATGATAAGCTATTGAAGCTTCGCTCGCTTAGATACCTTAGGCGATGATGCTCCAATGCCGGGCATGTTCCAAGGAGGTAACGGATCGTTTCTTTCTCGTTTTGGCAACTTCTACAGAAGTCGTTGTAGGGTAAGCCCTGTTTTCTGACATGGTTCATAAACGGGCAATGTCCAGTGATGACTGCCACTCTCAATTGCAATGTGGGTAGCTTTAAGAGCTCCTTTGTTCTCTTAAGGATGATATGCGGCATGTGGACTCTGTGAACCATTTTTTGAGCAAATTTTAGCATGTGGAGCGTTATTATTTTCCAGCACGCTGGAGCTTTAAGATTTAATATACATTCATTATATTTTACATAAGAGAATTCAATATATTTCAAGAAGAACTACTTGTTTAACAAAAAGCAAAACTTGACTGACTGCACATGAAGCGTACAAAAGCAGGGATGTTTCAATGAGTCTAGAATTTTTGCCTCTCTCTCCAAATACAGCTCAGGTGGTGGCTTCTATACCAAAAGAGAATATCTTGGACCTTCATGGGGCGTCCGCCATGGCAGCTAAGCGTATTTTTAATGTTTGAACGTTCCTTTCGGCCAATCCGTCTCCAGGAGCAATGAACTTATGGAAAATACTCGAAACTTTGAAAAACTGTTGAAATTCTTCGCTTTTGATTATGGTTGAATTGTCGGATACCACGACAAGGTATTTGTAAACATTGTTGACGTAGACGTTGGTACGGCAGAGCAAACTGCTACATTAAAAATTTATAGCCCTGATATGGACCGACGAAATCAATTTGAGTACGCTGCCAGTTTTGCTGTGGTTTTACCCTGCCCCTGCACTGAGGTCCACAAAACATACCTCCTTGCCAACTATTTTATATTGGTTATATCTAGGTGTGAACAAAATGAAGCTCACTCAAAACGGCTTGTTGAAGCGAACTTGGAACCACCGCTCTATTAACCTTAGATAAGATATTTGCATTGCAATGATGTCGTTAGTGCCAGCCACGTTTAAACTGATTTAGAGTGATTTGGCAAATTGAGTGTAATTCGCTGTCTATGCAATTAACGGAATCAACATTTGACGGGAATGACGTTCTTGACAAGCAATCAACAATTATATTTTCTACGCTTTTTTGTATCAATTTCATAATTGTAGCCGGTCTCTGAAGTCTTGAAGATATCATCTGTGGCAATTTCAAATTTTAATGAAAAACTCATGACAATGGCTGGTAGTCCGTTACGAGCTTAAAAGGTTGCCATAGAAGTATTGAAGAAAATGTTGAAATGCATATACATTATTTGCTAAAGCATCTCGTTCAAGTTGCGAATAATTTAGTTCCGCAGCTGTTAAAGACCTCAACGCAAAAGGGATTAGTCTTTTAACACAATTAATAAGGTGAGATAAGACTCCAGTTAACCTACGGGACTGGCATCAGAAGCGAACTGAACTTGTAAATTCGGTTTGAAAGACATTGGAGCCCCGTTACTAGCAATCTCTTCCTTAAGATTTTTAGAAGATTCGCGTTCCATTTGAATTTAAGATTTTTGCACAATAACTGGTACAATGACGTGGTTAATGTGGGGGCATTGGGTATGAATCTAGAATAATATCTGACTTTACCTAAAAATCTATGCACATCATCTACAGTTTTTGGTTGCGACATTTATAGCCGCAGTCTACGAGTAATAGCATTGACCTTAATAGAAGATCTTTGAACTTGGTTGTATTTAACATTTAAGTGAAGGTCATAACTTTTTAGTTGCGCTAAACTAGATTTCCAATCCGCCTTTCATTCATGTACAGACTTACTATGTACCATAATGTCGTCAAAGTAATATTTTTTTAGAATTTCACGTATAATCTGGTCTATGATCCTATCGACTTCAGTAGTGGCAGTTTTAGTGCCGAATGACACACGTTATGTGTAGGTATAGGCGGCTGACGTTTATTGAATCCTTAAGGCTACTGAAAATTTTATCCTCTTTGCGTTTTGGATAATGAGCGTTTATTTGTCTTTGGTATTCCACGTATAATCAGGTCTATGATCCTATTCAGCAGTCGCAGTTTTAATGCCGAATGAAAAGCGGTTCATACGAAATGTACCTCGATGCGTAGAAATTGTCTGGATTTCAGATGAGAGTTCATCAACAGGAACATGTAAATAAGCTTTGTATAGGTCTAAAAGGCAGTTGTATCTTGAATCCTTAAGCCTGTTAAAAATTTTGTCCTCTTTGCGCGTTTATTCGACCTTGGTTTACGCCTACCTTGTAACGTATGGAAATCTTACGCTTCCATCTACCTTTGATATCACCACTAAGGGAGACCCCCAATCACTATTGCCAATCTTAGTGATTACTCCAAATTGTCCATTTCCTTATTTACTTTCGTTATTAGAGCGAAAGGTATTTGACGTTCTTTTACATAAATGGGAGTGGCGTTATACCGTAATGGTAATGTGACCTGGTAGTTCGGAATACATCTAATTTGTTGTTCAAAATCCGAATCAAATTTCGAGTTCAAATCGTGAATCTCACTCGAGTCGGAAATAAATATTGGTTGAAGTGTCTGATATAATTTGACCTAGTTCGTTTAGATTTATTTCTAGACGTTGTATTGAGATTCGACATGTGCACCCCATCCATCTGGCACGATATAGAGGTCATCATCGATGGACTTATCACTAAATACAACATTAACGCGGATATTGTCGTGTGGCAATATCCGTGGTGTTATTTTTTGTAATTTTATGTTACGGTATAAACCTATATGCAAAAAGAGCAACCGGATCCCGAATCGACTTCAAATTTAATTACTTTACCTTCTATTGAAATATTTGCATAGTAGCGTCCTGCGGTAGCGGTTTTGGAATTATTGCTGTAAACATCACCAATTTTATATATTCCGAAGCCAGAATCTTGAGAACTAATCTGATTTGAAGAGTTCTCTCGTGTACTATGCTATTTAGTTACGCCTTTAAGACTATCTGCCAAAAGAGAAGTAATGCAGACTTTAGCAACTTGCCCGTGCTTTGTACACAAATTGCACTTTAATTTTACATTGGAGTGACACAATTCGGCAATACCCAACTGTCTGTAACTTACTTTACCTTTGTGTTTAGGACGATATGCATCTTTTAGCCTATTATATATGTTGTTAATAGTGGTACTTTGTAAACTTGCAGCATCCTATTAGAATTTGTACAGGGGTACTTGGCACTTTCAATTCCCTTCATATTAATATACTCGTAATTGATAAAACGTTGAATATAATTCCCATGCGATTCTTTTGCTAGATAAAAAAAATTGGGTACCAGCATGGTGTTGATGTTAATATTACTTTTACTTTGCTCTGCACTCGAAGTAGATGGGCCAGACGATATTTTTGACAATTGTTCCATTACTCGTAATTGTGGTGGCACTTTCATAATTGTTGTAAATTCTTCGGGGTTTCGGCTTTTTTCCCTACAAATGCCATGTTGATTTGCTGATCACTTAATATTTTGTTCACCTCGTGGGCAACTGTTGTGTAACGTTAAATTGGGAATCCTTAACGTTTTAGAAGTTAAAGGGCATGTTTGTAGGCTTTTTCCACTGAACAACATCTACCATCAGTTTTTGAATCTTCCCACAAGAAATACATTGTACTAAAAGTCAACATTTTTCAACATCTTTATAAAATGTTCCTATCTCATTTTATTCCATTCAACATCTTTCGATTATTTCAGTGTCATCACTAGAAAAGTGGTAATAATGTCGATTACTCTTGTGGCATCACTTAAAAAACGTCATTTATTTTGAAAAAATTAAAAAACAAAATCATAATTTATTTATCATGTGTCAATTGTTTGCATGTGTGTTTTCTTTTTTATAATCCTCTTTTTCTTCAAAAAAAAAATTTGACGTGCTTTTGTTAAATTGTTTGAAAATTGAAAAAATAATATTTTTGATTGATAGTAGATGTTAGATATGAGCAATGTAAACAGTGCTTCACATTTTCAACATCTTTCATGCGTTTCATGAAGATGTTGATCAGTGTAAAAAGCCTATTATAGGCATAAAAGAGAATTCAATATATCTGAATAAGAACTACTTATTTAACAAAAAGTATAACGTTAACTTGAAGCGTACAAAAACGGCGATGTAGAAAGTGAAGTATAGCGTTGCCATAGTTCCAGTTGTGATTATAACAAGGCAGCTTACTTTTTTTGTGGTCAAACCGTCTTCGTATTAGAAGCAAAGATGATACGATGTGATCATCGTATCATCATGTATGTATATAGCAAGTAATTTTCTCTTCAACACATATTTCTTACCACCCAGCCATTTTCAAACTATGGCAAATGGTCGCTGGGAGCAAAATCTGGAGAATATGCTGGATGGGGTAGCAGTTCGCTACCCGTTTAATGGATTTTTGCTATCGTGCATTGTTTTAAAATAGCAGCACTTTTTTCTGCCAATGTAATCGTTTTTGCCTCAAATAACTTCGAATCTGTCTAACAGCTTTGTGATCGTTTTAACTTTCTCTACGTAAACTATGTGACAAAAATTAAATTATCTTGTTGGCTGACATCACCACCTTGGCCTTCCTTGGTGCGCGTTTTACCCGAGAAATACCACTGTTTTGTTCATTGTTCCTTGGCCTCTGAGCTATTGTGATGGAAAGCATGTTTCGTCTACGGTTATATAACGGCGTTAAGACTAGCACAGTGGCGGTTAAACATCGTCAAATACTTCTTTGCGCTTATGGTCGAGTGTGATATATCGCGACAACTAGCTCGGATCCAAATATTTATGTAAAATGTGATGTACTTGCTCAGTTGAGATGCATACTGCTTCTTCAGCTCAATATTATTCCACGAACTTTAAATGCGATGACTCCTTTTGGGTGATCTGAACGTACGGCGTCACTTGCAGGTACAACCGCAAAGGAACTCAGTGAACTACTTTCTAACCGTTGAAATTGATAGTGCAGAGTTCTCATATTTTATTAGGTATTTCTTTGGTTTCAGTAATGTTTTTTTTTTTTTCACGCAAAAAATAATGCTTAATCGACACACGAACCCACTTTTGCCCACTTTTGGTAAAATTCACGAGGTTGTGTGCTTTTAATGGCTGCCAAACACAAATTAAAAAGGTCGCTCCAAATTACACAGTCGTATACAAGATGCATTAACGTCTACACGGTGGCAGCACTAGAGCAAAATTACAACAATACAACAAAAACAGACATATGGTAAGCTATGTTTGCCAAAAATATTTGTAACTATTTTCACAATTATAAACTATGAATGTACCTTTTCATAATTATAAATTATATTTATTTGAATTATCTTTATGTTCACAAAATAATTTGTATATGTTTAATTCAGAATAAAGCACTAAATTCACTTTCAAAAATGTAAACAATACATTTGACGTAAATAGCTTCCTATATTGCCAGTAGCAAAAAACTGTCATATGCCGTAGTGCTGTCACCGTGTATACGTTAATGCATCTTGGTAGTATATAAAAAGATGTTGGTTGACAGCAGCAGAGTTGTATTTAAAGCAAGTGGCGGGAAATTGAAAAACTAACGGAGTTATCAAATAGCCCTCGTACAACTCGCAATGATCTAATATGTCAGTACACAGATCAGAAATTCTAAATTAGAACAATGGTAAACATTTATTCGTTAATTGAATCCGACTATTTTATTATTCGATTAATAACAAAATAAAAAGGAAATATCTACTTAGCTTGATTTATAAAACAAAAGTTTTGCTTATCTATATTGAAACTTGTGTGAAATTATATTTTAACAATATATGTATGTATGTAAACCAAATTGTTAACTTAACAACAACTTGCTAACATCGTATATATGTATGTATGAGTGTTTGTATTTATATATGTATACATATAAAGAATGTTGCAGCAAAATAAAGAGCATTCAACTGTTTAAACCAATGACCCATTAGAATGACATATTGACAAATAAATATTACATATTCATATAAACTAGCAAATATGAATACAAAATTACAAAAATATAAGAATCAAGTCAATTGTTTTTTCTTCTACCGCTTTAACTTAATTGAAAATAAAAAACAAAGTTAATTAACAACTACTACAGGGCAATATTCAATCATTGTGATTAAAAAGCCAGGCCTAAGTTGTCAATGAATATAAAAAACTGTAGAAAGAAAAAAAAAACTAAAGAAGGAGGTTTAAAGAAATTGAAATTGTCTGGCAAACATTTAAAATTTTTGTTCATTATGACTCATACACATATTCAACTAAACATTCGCTTTCTTACGAAATAATTGAAATTAAAAAAAGTAAATAAATAAATAAAAAAGACAAAAAACTAATATTCTCTTCTCTTTATCGCTAGTGCACTGTAGCTATCATATTATTATTACAGTCAGGCCTTGTTTTACACTTAAAATATTTTATATATGTGTTCATACATTATATCTGGTATTTCCTCAAAAGCCCACTAATAGTTGTAATTACACCATCGAGCTGCAGTAAGCGTTAGAAGAATTTGGTTTTGTCGCCTTTGAATTTTTTCAATGTTTGACGCTGAGGCGGTGCCCCATAATTGAATACCGTAGCACCAAATAGGCTTTAGAATTACATTGTAATTATAACTACTACGGCGACTAAATTTTTTGGTTTGGCGACTGGCGATTAAAAAATCATGTGGCGAATTAGTTGGATATTTTTGCAACTCTGTACTACATGGGTTGAAAAGACCCGGGCCTAACACATAGATGGCGCTGGTTTTATTGCAGTCGCCTCTTTTTCAGTTAATACTAGCCTTCAAAAGACTGCTGTTAAAGTCAGCACTATTCTTACGACTGCGAAGGAAGATTAAAAGATCATTACTAAATGAGTCTCTTAACATCGACCTCGGATGGGCTGTGCTGTAACTGAATGAGCACGAATGGCAAATGCTGATGCCATCCGCAAAGTAATGGAGGGGGTTGGAAATTTGATATAGATGGTCATTAAGTAAAATGGGAAATACTCGTAGAATAGGAGAGAGAACGGTACGCCTAAATTAATCTTGAACTCGCTTGATGAGACCCCATCTAAAACAACTTGTATAGTGCGGTCTCTGAGAATGCTCGATTTAAACCGATATAACTCGGCATCATGTAAACATGATGTATTTTTAGAATCCTAATGATTGCTAACGCGTAGTGTCGCTACGAAACAGCTAGTTGTCCACCAGCTTAGTGTATTCAATTCTTTTTTCCTGTCTTCTGAGATAATTTACTAGGGCGGTTCGGAAACAGCCTATCAATGAAAGAGAATAGTTAGTTTTTCAAAAATTTCTATATTTATTTATTTAGTAACTATACAGTTGCAAAGTAAATTTGCAAAGTATAGGATGCACAGCATTGGACCATAATGCTCAAAATGGTATTAACAGTACTTTTGTAGCGTCGCTGTGACTAACTATAATGACTTATGCCTTCACATAGGAAGTTTCCACATGATTAACAATGAATAACCTCTAAAAAAGAACTGTAAACCAATACAGTTAGTTGAGGCAAACCGTTAACCAGTGCGAGTGAGACGCAAAACTCTCGAAGACCGAGCAACACACACAAGCCTGACCACAATTAAGAAATAATTCAATATAATCTCCTGAAACTTCAATACACTTAGTACAACGCTTTTCTAGCAATTATATCCCTTGATTAAAATAGTTTTCCTCAAGGTCTTCAAAATAGTGGTTTACAACTGTAATTGCATCTTCATTTGAAGTAAAACGCTTGCCAGCAAGGAATTTTTTAGATTTGGGAACAGGTAAGTCACTTGGAGCTAAATCAGGAGAATAAGGTGGGTGGTCAAGCAACTCGTACTTTAATTCGTTGATTTTAGCCATTGTTAAAACACTCTTGTGCGCTGGTGAGTTATCTTGATGAAAAATTATTTTTTTGTGTTGTAAGCCAGGACGTTTATCTCGAATTTGTACATTTAATTGATCCAAAAGGTTGCAATAGTACGCTGAATTTACCCTTTTGCAGACAGTCAATCAATAAAATACCTTTGAAGACCCAAAAAACCGTTGCCATAACCTTACCAGCCGATTGAATTGTTTTTGCCTTCTTTGGGGCACTTCATCCAGCTTCAGTCCATTGTTTGGATTTGCCTCTGGAGTATAGTGTTGGATCCATGTCTCATCAACAGTTATGAAACGACGCTTAAAATCAATTTTATTTCGCTTAAAACGAGCCAAGCAAGCTTGAGAAATGTTTATTCTTATGCGTTTTTGGTCGACTGTTAACAAATGCGGCACCCATCTTGCAGAAAGCTTTTTCATCTGTAGTTCTTCATGCAAAATTAAATGAACTCGACCATTTGAGATGCCCATGATATTAGCTATTTCACGCACTTTTATTCGTCGATCATTTAATACCATATCATGTTGTTTTTGCTGTTTTTGGACGTCCATTACGTGGTTCATCTTCAATACTTGTACGATCACGTTTAAATTCACCAACCCAATCTTTTACTGTTGCATATGAAGGAGCACTTTCACCTAACACATTCACCATATCATTATGAATTTCTTGTCCCGATAAACCTTTTTCTAACCTTTCCATTGTAAAAAAATCGCGGATGCGTCTTTTGTGAACACCTGTTTCTATATGAAAGAGTTACCAGATCGAAACAACATTTAACATGTGTTCATAGCAGAGATGGAAGTTTCCAAAACATAACTTTTTTCTGTTTATACCGCGCTTTGTGTGCTAGGCTAGAAGTTTCCGAACCGCCCTCGTAATATTGTAAATATTTAAAACTCAATTAGTTATAAAAATTTTTATTTTCACAAATTTTCGCTTAACAAAATTTAAAGCCTTTAAAAAAGAGTTGAGTGTACAAACAAGTAAGTAAAATTATTATATAATATGTACAATAATGTTGATTATTTCAATTTATTTTGTTTTATTATTTTATTGTTAGACTTTACCCCACGCCACAGTTTGAATTTTTCCTTAAATGATGACATTTTTTTTTATCACACAACAAATTGTTTTGAATTAGTGTTTTAGGCCAGTCTGCTTGTGGCTGATATGTTGTTTGTTATTAAAGCCGGCTGGTATGCTGATTGTGAATAAATAAATTTGTTTGGTTTTTATTTACCTTAAAGAGTATCAAAAGGCAAATAACAATTACACTTTACAAAACTCAATTTTAGGCGATTTTTTTTTGCGTTTCAAAGAAAAGTTTGAGCTCAGAACAATTTACAAAATAACAAAAACACTATACAATGGCTCACACTTTATTTTAAACAGCATCTTGTAAAAAGGTACCATACATACTCGTATTGTGTATGTAATTTCGAAGCGAAACATTTTATGTAGTCACAAGCAAAAACATCCTAATAGCGTGTTCAGACATAGATACTTATTGAGATTACCGAAATTAACGTCTTAATTGAGCTCAATTTTCCATACAAAAAGTTAATTAAGTTATTGAGCAATTAGCACGAAATAGTTGTAAAATTGAGCACAACTTGAAATACGACACTGTTGCAAGTATGTTCATTGAGAAAAATCATTCACAATAGCAAGTCATATGTTAAAAAAAAAGTAAACAAGAAAAATATGGCTAGCCAATTTGATGGTAAGTTTATTAAAATTAAATTTATAATAAACAGCAAACATAATCATTTATTTATAAAAAAAAAAAAAAAAAAAAAAAAAAAAAAACAGTAGAAAAAAGTAATAAAAAGCGAATGGTGTGGAGTGAGGCCAGTGCAACAGCTCTTCCAGACATGTGGCCGAGCATGGTCACCCTGGTCATATTTATGCGGAAATAGCCGATGAATTCGTATGGGCTAAGGAATCTCCTAAAATCCCCATGAAGGTTCGATTTTCTTGAACTTGCTAATATTTAATTTTAATAGGTTATGATGCTTAGACCAATTGTAGAAATTATCCAAATCTAGTTGGAGGAAATTTTGGTTCCAGATTCCACATATTAAAAAAAATGTTTACATCGTCTGCATAGATTCAAATATTGAATCATTGATGAACAATTTAAAAAGAATTGGCCCTAGATGGCTTTCCTGCAGACTCAATTGTTCTTATTTCAAGTACGGATTCGGGGTTGAATCAACTCTAAAATTCTTGAGTAAATCGGAATTTAAGATTAATTCGATCTCAAGTTTTCTTCAATCAAACTAATTTTCGGCTAATTTCAAGTACGAATTCGGGATTAAATATGTCTAAAAGTATTTAATGCTTGAGTAATCCGCACTTAAATCAAGTAACCCGCACTAGATTTAAGAAAATCCGTATTTACCGTACTTTTGACACCGCTTGGGATATATTTAAGTACAGATAGATTGATTTTCTTTTCAGTGTAGGGGTCGTACCATGAGTTCTAGTCGTAATTATATATACAAAAAATACCTGCAAAAATTAAATTGACACGCTTGAATTAAGAACCATGAGTAACAGTTCCATTAACTTTTAGCAAAACAAATATAAGTACATACATATGTATGTATAATGTATTTATGTATGAGTAATGATTTTCAAATAATTTGTTTAGGACAAAAATCGCAACTTTAATTTTCTAGACTTTAGGTTTTGGATAAATATTAGCTCTGGAAATTTTAGCCACTTTCTTTTTTGCCATCCACAATATAAACAATCAACAAATTCTCACGGCAACAACAACAAACAATAATAACAAATTCCTCTAGACAAAGACCAAAAACTTTGCAAAATCCGTATGTGTGTACTATTGTATTTCCGAAGTTGTTTTTGTATTCATTTTTATGGCAACACTTCCATTGTTACGACTGCAACTGAAGGGAGTTATAACACTTTGTCAGGATTCGTTTACCCCACCTATTTTACAATAAAAGAGAACTTTTTAACGAGTGCACCAAAAAAACACACACATTTTCATGTTTTTGCCTTTAGTTGGTGTTTTTGTCATTTTGTCTTTTCATAAATAAAACACCGACAATAAAGAAATGTTTCAACAATAAATAAGATCACTTTTTAAACATTGTTAGTTGAAAAAATGTTTTTGTTTTATGTATATTTTCACCAGTTAATATTATTACTGAGAAATTAAGAAAATATAGGTACAAAGTGTATTATAATAAAAAAAAAATTACAATAAATGGCCTTTAATTGAATTTTGTTAAGTGTGATTGAGCGTTTTGCAAGAGAGTAGTAGTGGCATGTACGTCAGTCAGCCAATACAAACAAACACACACAAACTACTCCACCCTGATGATGATGAGATGGTTAACATTTCATGTGTTCAATAACTTTTTCTTTTTTTTGTTTAATTCGTTTTTTATAGTTTTGATAAATTATTTATATATAAAAGTTACACGAATGCGTATGAAGTTTTATTGCTTAGACTTTGTTATGGTTTATTAATTTGTAACTGTTTTAAAAACTAAATAAATATTTAATCATTTTTCAATTCTGTTTTTTTTTAAATTTTTTTTTTTAACAATTAATTCAAATTTTCAAACAATAAGAAAATGTTAAATGCTATTTTGTTTAAGTATTTATTATACGGGTTAACCCGACAGAGCAAAAATATTAACTGGAGAATATTTATTCGATTCTGTGTTGCGGCGCTGGTGTGAGGAAAACACAAAATGCAGATAACAACATGCAACAACAACAACGGCTACAGAAATTAAAAAAAAAGCTGTTAAAAAATATAGAAAGTATAGACAACAACGAGAAGCGCGCGAGTACGCATATAAATTTGCAAGGAAATGTGCATTTTCAAATGCAAAAAAGGAACAATTGAGAGAGCAACAGAGTTTTTCTAATGCCTGTCATTCAAGTAGTAGCTGGTGTCCAAAATATAGCAGCAGCCCCTACATCACATACAAAATGAGTATTTTATTGGGAGCAAATAATAATTTGAGTAACGTTCAATGTTGCCAGAAATGCGCATTTGTCTTCATTTTGTAGGTTTGTCCTCTCTAAAAGTATGAAATGAAGATTTTTGCTCTATAAACGCAGATTTTATATTTTCCTATTATATTTTGAATTTATTTTATATTTGTCACAGAGCTTAATTCCGTTCGGAAACGGAATTGAATTCGTTTTTTACTTCTTCAAAAAACGAAAAACTAAACATCTTTTCGGAATGAAATCATTTTTAATTGCAAGAATGAAACTAGTATTCAGCCATGTCACAGAACTTAATTCCGTTCGGAAACGGAATTGAATTCTTTTTTTACTTCTTCAAAAATCGAAAAACTTTTCTGAATGAAATCATTTCTAATTGCAAGAATGAAACTAGTATTATCTTATAGAATTGATTTCATTCTGAAAAAGTTTTAAATTGTCGTTTTTTGAAGAGTTGAAAAACCGACTCAATTCCATTTCTGATCGGAAGTGAATTCTGTGACATGGCCGATTATCTTATGAAATTGATTTCATTCGGAAAAAGTTTTAAATTTTCGTTTTTTGAAGAATTAAAAAACCGATTCAATTCCGTTGCCGAACGGAAGTGAATTCTATGACATGGCCGTATATCTTGTAAATTTAGAAATTCCTGGGGCTAGATTCCGCAACCATGATTTTTTTTTTTTACCTGTGAACACTCAAAATAAAATTCACCGGCAGCAGGCACAGTGTTCACTTTTCATTAAACAATAAATTTTATTGGGCTGAATGTGTTACTTCAGGCTGAATGATATGCTGATTTGTAAAATTAACTGTGTCACACAAGTTGTCTAGTAGATAATTTTAATATACATAATATAATACAAATATTAAACAAAAAATCAAAATTCTCCGAAGATTTTTGAGTGAAAAAATTATTATTAAGTGTACACTTTGATTGTCAAAATTATTCATTCTCACCATTGCGGACACAAAAATCAAAAGTGAACACTGAAATTTCAAAATTCCTCGTTGCGGAATTTAGCTCCCGATTCCAATTTAAAATAAAAATAATTTAAATTCACTTCAATTTCAGGCTTCGGTGGTCTATTTTTTACTTTTTTTCTGTTTTCCAATAATTAGTACCTAGTAAAATCGCAGGTTCTCGAAAATGCTTTTGCACAAAAAGAATTATGTACATATGTAGTTTGAAAATATTGGATTGGCAATTAAGTAATTGCGTTTTTTTTTAGAAAATCAAATAAAATGGAATTAAATAACTTTATTCTGAAATGTATTGCCCATTTTGATCAATGAGCTTTAGCCCTCTTTCAGGCAGCATCATAATCGTCTGGTTTTTTTTTATTAGCAAAAAAAAAAACTGAATCAGGTACGATTTGACATCATCATGAAGATTGTAAAGATCGAAACAAAAAGCAATCAGATGGTGCAAGGTCAGGACTATATGGTGCATGTGGCAAAACATCCCAACCAAGTTCCAATAGCTTTTGTCGAGTGACCAAAGCTGTGTGTGGCCATGCATTGTCATGATGGAATACAACACCTATTTCATTTGTTAATTCGAGTCGCTTTTCTTCAAATGCATTGTTTAATTTCGTTAGTTGTTCAATGTAAACATCAGAATTGGTCGTTCGGTTCGGTTGGGTGGTAAGAGTTCAAAGTAGACAATTCCTTTGTAATCCCACCAAACTTGTCCCCCATATTCCAAGAGACGTCGTCGTCATGAAAAAAATTGCCAGACATGTTGTACGGCATTGCCACTTATGTATATCAACAACCATCTGTTTGGCAGTGTTGCCCATCAAACTTTTTTCTGACAATGATGTTATTGTCAGGTGCATTAATTTTATACATCTGACAATTAAAACTGAGCTTACAATACCAGCCAATTATCTGGCAATGCCGACGAAGAGTGTTCTCACGATTGTCAGATGCCTGACAATATTGTCGTCTTACAATTGATTGACAAAGGTTTTTCTGGCAACGTTGTAAGTTAAAAATTGGCAGTTCATACGATTGTAAAACATTTTCAGACAATTTTACTGGCAATATTGTAAGATTAAGCAATTTTTAGCTTAAAACAAATTTTAAACTTGCTCTTGCCTGTGTACACATACAATACAAGAGCAGTGACATTGTTAGATAGATCAAAAGTTTTTATCAAGTTCTTAATTGCCATATGAAAAACATTACCGAAAGTTTCATGTATGTGTGATGATTTTTTTAATACATTCACAAAAATATTATATACATACGTTTAACATTTTTGTGAATGTGTTAGAAAATAACATTTCAGTGTATTAGTTTCGGTCATCTATTTCTTTTAGGAATAAAAGTAACACCGCATTTACACGTGCAAGTAAGTACATTAAGTTCAGTATACATATTATCGAAAAATTGTCGAATGTCTCGCAAATAAATAATACGGTGATTTAAATCCTTGAAGAAGGTCATCGGTGACAGTAGGGTATCCAACTCTATTGACTCACTGGAGCATCGACGCAGTGTGGGATGCGTTATTTGTTCTATCGATACTACAATGGATTTTGCTCTGACGAGATTAGGGATCTTGTTCCCGAAACGCGCACATTTTTACGTAGCACGCATTCATCGTCCAGAGCTCACCCATTTGTGGTCGATTGCCCGGGGAATCGTACTACGAATTACAGATAGAATTCGTTTTTCAGCCGTTCGCTTCGTCTGTGGAATAATTTGCCTGCAGACGTGTTTCCTGTCTGTTATAACGTTGAAAGGTTCAAGTCAAATGTTCACAAACACTACTCTCTCTTTCCCCTCCTCACAACCTATTTTCCTAGTTCTGGTACAATGCACTGCATATGTAGGGGTCATCCCCTGAGTACTGGTCCAATAAAAAAAAAAAAAGTTCAGTATACATATTATCATCGAAAAATAGTCGAATGTCTCGCAAATAAATAATACGGTGATTTAAATCCTTGTCTTTTTTATAATATTCTTTTAAAGTTGCTACCAAAACCATGTCCAATTGTTACAATAATTTTTTAATCATGTCTTTTTTTAATCGTTGTCGTTAAAAAAAATCGTTTGCCTCTTTTTATCCTTTTGCTAGTATCGATCTGGTTACTTTGCCAGTCGAATGAATATAAAACAATTTTAGAAAACAGTAAATGAGTCAGATAGTGGAAATTAATTTACATCAGCACCTGCCTTGTCGGCCTTATTTGATTGTGGACCAACTCAGCGGGCTGAATTATTCACGATTCACCAGCGTCCTCGTGTGGCTTGAAAAAGTACCGGCCTTCTAACCCCTCCTGTAGGCAATTTTCCAGAAGCAATCGAAGACAAGGCTAAAAGGGGTGGTCGGCGTCAGTGGTTTAACCATCACTTCTGGTTCCTTGTATTACAGGTATTTGCCATAAGTTTGTAGCCATATACACAAATACCTTGCTCTTTGCAGAGCTTGGGTCTTCTAATCCCTCCGTAATAAGTTGGTAGACCGAAGCCCATTAAGAGCATTAGCCCTTAACCACATAGCCCGTGTATCTGTTTCAAGACAACAGCATTTCGGCGCCTATTAGCCCCGAAAACCGACAATGCTCCATAGTTATCAGCGAAACTAATACTTCTTCCTGCGATTACAGCCAGAACGTTCAGCTAAATTAGGCTCCTCAACCATGTGCAGCCTCGAGATGGTCTGCAAGACGAACCTTCCAAGCGCTTTGCTGATTCCCCTCCTGCCAATTAAGCCCTTGGTGAGGGTTTCGGAAGTTCAACACAACATAAGTCATGCGGTTTCCTAGAATTTTATTTGCTAAAACAAACAAGGAAATCCTTCCTCTCTATGTCCCAGAAAGCAGAATACCCGGTTTGGTGTACACCAAAGCAAAACCTGCTCCTCGAAGACAGCACATGATTCAAAAATAAATTAGAAAAGAAAAACATAAAGAACAGATAACATGCGTTTGTTTCATTTAAAAAATTTTCAGTACAAAAAATAGACATGCTTTTTAGGCATAGCTTTAAATGATCATGCTCTTAGATGAACTAAGCTGTAATATTATGAAGAAATTTTGTATAACTTTTTTTAGACCGGTTGAAGTTTTGAATATTGTTGAGTAAAGAGTTCAAGAGACTTATATGACTGAAATAGGAAATTGCCTTTATCACAAAAGGATATTATATTACACTTGAATAATATTCCATTCGCGGTCAGATCTGGCAAATTGAATTCTGTCGTACAAATAATTGGGCTGCCCAGAAGTGATAATCTTAATAAAAAAAAAAAACAATAAACATTCACCTTTCCATAGATTCCCAAGCTCAATTTTAAATATCTGGTAAGAGAAGTCTGAGATATGATCATGCTCGTATTGTTAACCTTTTCAAATCATATATCTACAATATAATGCAGATTTTTTCATGAGGAATTGTTGATTTTTGGATCTGTTATCTCTAAAAATTCTGGCAACACTGGAAACGTTGCTCATTTTTCCCTTTTTTATTTTCTATTAAAAATGTATGTTAGAAGTAGCTTCATAATAGTCATATCTTGTCCAAGTTAAAAATAATAACACTCTCACACACAACAGAAAAAAAAACGTGATAAGATAAACATTACATACTTATTGAATAAATGTTCGCATATACGAAAAAAATGTATGTATGTATGTATATTTGTATGACAAACAGTTGTGTATTAAAATTTAAATGCTCGCTTTTATAGCATGTTGTTATTGTTGTTACTCGCACTTGTTATTATTTTTCATTTCAGTTTTCTTTTAATTCAAATTCTCACTCCCACTGCCTCCCACATACTTAACCAGTTATTTTTCACAACTACACAAAAGGAAATTATTTTATTAGCAATGATGTTTAAAAAATTCTATATTGAAAAATCTTATGTTAATTAAACTAATAAAATCCAACTGAAAATATTTCGGGGTTTTTCTCTTCTCTCAAGTTTAACAAAAGAAAAAAATTATCATTTGTAATAGCAGGTAAAGTAATACTACGAGGGCGGTTCGGAAACTTCTTAGCCTAGCAATGAAAGAGAATAGTTAGTTTTTCAAAAATATTTTTATTTTTCAATATAATCTCCTGAAACTTCAATAAAGTCCAACGCTTTTCTAGCAATTCTATCCCTTGATTAAAATAGTTTTCCTCAAAGTCTTCAAAATAGTGGTTTACAACTGTGATTGCATCTTCATTTGAGGTAAAACGCTTACCAGTAAGGAGTTTTTTTTTAGATTTGGGAACAGTTAAAAGTCACTGGGAGCTAAATCAGGAGAATAAGGTGGGTAGTCAAGCAACACGAACTTTAATTCGTTGATTTTAGCCATTGTTAAAACACTCTTGTGCGCTGGTGCGTTGTCTTGATGAAAATTATTTTTTTGTGTTCTCAGCCAGGACGTTTTTCCCGAATTTGTACATTTAATTGATCCAAAAGTTTGCAATAGTACTCTGAATTTATTGTTTTACCCTTTCGCAGATAGTCAATTAATAAAATACCTTTGAAGTCCCAAAAAAAGCGTTGCCATAACCTTGTCAGCCGATTGAATGGTTTTTGCCTTCTTTGGGGCACTTCCTCCAGCTTCAGCCCATAGTTTGGATTGTTCTTTTGTCTCTAGAGTATAGTGTTGGATCCATGTCTCATCAACAATTATGAAACGACTCTTAAAATGCATTTTATTTCGCTTAAAACGACCCAAACAAACTTGAGAAATGTTCATTCTTATGCGTTTTTGGTCGACTGTTAACAAATGCGGCACCCATCTTGCAAAAAGCTTTTTCATCTGTAGTTCTTCATGCAAAATTAAATGGACTCGATCATTTGAGATGCCCATGACATTAGCTATTTTACGCACTTTTATTCGTCGATCATTTAATACCATATCATGTTGTTATTGCTGTTTTCAGACTTCCACTACGTGGTTCATCTTCAATGCTTGTACGACCACGTTAAAATTCAGCAACCCAATTTTTTACTGTTGCATATGAAGGAGCACTTTCACCTAACACATTCACCATATCATTATGAAACCTTTTATGTAAATATTTAATGACACCACGCATTTCTAATTTTTCCATTGTAAAATAATCGCGGATACGTCTTTTGCGAACACCTGTTTCTATATGAAGAAGTTACCAGACGAAACAAAAATTTAACATGTGTTCATAGCAGAGATGGAAGTTTCCAAAACACTTAACTTTTTTCTCTTTATACCGCGCTTTTTGTGCTAGGCTAAGAAGTTTCCGAACCGCTCTCGTACTGATAACTATTCGAATTTATTGCGAATAGTCGTTGATAAAAGTTTATGGTTTTTGGTTTTACACAATAAAAAAAAAAAAAAAATTAGTCGTACAATGGCTCATAGCTTATTGCAACCAGCGTCGTTTAAAACGATAAGACTTACATAATTTCGAAAGGGAAAATATTTAAATGAGGATCAACAGAATGTTTTCCAAACTAGGATATTCCATTTATTTCAAATTTAAACTTAAATGTTTAAAAATGTATCAGGATTACGTCAATCGTAAAAGTCGCGAAACTTTAAGCCACATTGGAAAGGAGTATTAAGAATCGGAAAAAATAACAAATTTTAGAGCATATCAATATCAATAGAGTGAAGTAAAAACTCGCGAAGAACTGAACAACTTTGCGGGAATCTGCAAATAATCGAATATAAATTAATCGAATGTCAAAAACTATCGAAATAATTCACGAAACGGACTACATTGCAGTATTTGGCTATATTTTTTAGTATTTAATACATTTTGGTTTCCATAAACTACCAGGGTCTAACTTCCTAAATATTATTTTTAAAATTTAATAAGTTGCCGCACAAGGGCAGAATATTTATTACATTTGTTATACATTATACACTGCGCGTCATCAGGTTAGCGTGCCCCAAATTATTCATTTACTTTTCATATGCGTTTACTCTCACATGAAAATTAAGCTTAATAAAAGAACCGTTATATATTATTTTATATTTTGATTTATTTTTCATCATTTTGGCGTCCCCCAAATAGAATTTAAGTTAACTAATTTGCCTTTGCAATTGCTGTTATCAATTTTTTTGTGCGGAAATATGGGAAGAGGAACAGTTTTATCTTTAGAGGAAAAATCGAAAAAACTGGAAGACACAGGAACATCATAGCCAATTTTCTTAAAAATCAGAAAAACTATAAAAAAATTAAAGGCGGTAGCAATGGAGTGATTTCTGAAGCAGATAGAAGAACTATACTGAGGGAAGCATCTAATTCCTACGACTCGTCCGTCAAAATTAAGGAAAAACATGTGTTAAAGCTAGCCTATCAACGGGGCAAAGGATAATAAGAAAAGCAGCATATATACGGCGACATAAATTAAAAAAGAAACCACCACTTAATACGCTAAGAAAGGAAATGCGCTTAGATTTTACCCGAACACACATGACATGGTCTGTTCAGTGGAAATATGTCGTCTGGTCTTTTCAGATGAAAAGAAATTTAATTTATTTCCATGAGGAACACCACTTGGTCCGGTTGCACAGCCGATAGGGAGGTGTGATGGTGCGGGGAGCTATATCCTGCTATGGCACCTGCGCATTGCAGTTTTTAACGTCACGTATGAATGTCGAAAACTATAGAAACGGCTTTTTCTCAATTCCAAAACTTGTTCGGGAGTCTAGAGTAGAATTTCCAACACGACAATGCCCCAATTCATACAGCCAGATCCTTAAAATACTGGATTCAAAGGCAAAAAGTTGATGTCCTTGAGTGGCCACCGTACTCGCCCGGCCTAATATAATCGAAAACGTATGAGGCTAGTTGGCTAGGAAAGTATACGAGTTCGGAAAGCAATACAGCACAAGAACAAGAAATTTCGAAGAAAATATGACATCTTACAAACTCCAAAAAAAAAAGTAAGAGTATGGTGTATTAGGCTGGGCCGAATCTAAAATACCCTTCAGGATAGTCACGTATATATATAGTATATATTACAAATTTGAACTTAATATTCTTGGATATACATATATGGACCGATATCGGGGAAAAAATATTTTTACCTTGTAATCACCATTCCGAAAACGAAATCTTTCGTGGACATTTCCATGAAAAAGTTTGTTTAAGCTATATCTCGGTTATATATGAACCGATATCTGAATTTTCTATTTTCTGTACTTTAGTAACCTGTTTTTATAATAAGAATTACTTTTCAGCAAAAAAAAAATATTTTAATGGAAAAACCAATTTAGGCTATATCGCGGGTATATACATATGTACCGATATCGGAAATTTTCATTTTCCATATTTATATAACCTTATTTTATACCAGTAAAAAATTATAAATAGCTTGTTTTCTATGTTTCCCAGCTATCTATATGTCGACATAGATAGCTGGGAAACATAGAAAACAAGCTATTTATAATTTTTTACTGGTATAAATGTTAGAAGCTTAAATAGCGAATAAAAAACCTAATTGTTTGTTTATAACCTTATTTTATTACCAGAACTGCTTTCAAGCAAAAAAAAAATTGTTTAAGTTCGCTTACGTGACATTTTCATGAAAACCCCGTATATGTGGCAAACATTAACGTAAGAATAATTAATAATTAAATAGCTCGGAGACTGAGTTGCTTAAGCGGCCGTATTAAAAATACATCATGTTCACATGATCCCAAGTTCGAATTCCAGTGCGTGCTGATGAATAGTGTAGCGACTACGAAACAGCTACTTGTCCCCCAGCTATATGGTATTCAATTATATTTTTTGTTCTTCTTTGTCTTATTGTTTCACAACAATTATTGTTATAATTAAAAAAATTATCCTTCTTCTTGACTGAAGTTGGACTCGAACTCACAACTAGTTAGTTAATATCGAAAATCAATTATTGTTTAATAACATTTTTATTTAATTGTTCATTATTATTATTTTCTACACAGTACATTAGTGGGGAATATTTTGGGCTTAGGTATGAAAAAATATATCCCGCAAGTAGTGGCAATGTTCGACTGTGCATATTCGTGCTCTTTCCAAGTCATTTTCCATAACTTTTCGTAAAATTTCCGGTGTTATAGCTTGAATTTTATTGCGTGTATTTTCTTTAGGTAGTGATATGGTAGCTGGCTTATTCACGTATACCCTTTCTTTCAAATAACCTCAAAAGTCTGGCGGTGTTAAGTCCGGTGAACGTGGGGGCCAATTGAAATCGCAACCAGGATGATTGTTGTAGGTGCTGAAGGTCCAGTACTTACGTTAAAAAAGCGACGATAAGCACGTTACGTAAAAAAATTGACCTTTGATTTTCAAAATATAATTCAACAATTTTTGATCGCTGTTCTGTTGTGTAGAGTTACATGTTAAATTCCCTAAGCCTGCTTCACAAATTTCTGAAGTAAAAATAAATATAGATAAACTAAAAAAGTTATTCAACATTCAAACTATAAAGGTAGTTCTGCGCCATTTTCATTTTTGAAAAACTTTCTTACAAAACAAAAAAAAATATTATGAGTGTTGGAAATTTTTATTTGGAGCTGTACAAAATAATAGGAAAATATATCAGACAAGTGACTGCCTCCAGTTCTGATACACATTTGTGTCCGTTTTAATGCATTTTCCATAGCTTAACCCAATATTTCTGGTGATAATTGTTCGCATTCCTGTTGAATATTCTCCTTAAGGGCTACGATTGTCTTGCAAAGAAAGATCTGATCGGCATAGTAGCCGTGAGAGTATGTAACGGCTTGTCATGCATTATACGCTGTCCCAGAAACGAAGATGTTGTAACCATTTAAATGAAAATGCGCCACGTCCTTCATGATGATTTTCGAATCAAAATCGTTTTCTTCATTCATATTGAGAATAGCCCTATATGCGGAGTGTAGCGCTCGTTTGTTTGTTTGAATTCTGCAACTGCCTAGTTCACAAGTTTTAAATATGATTGACGTAAAACGCCAAATTGCAAAAGCTAATTGCATCTTATAATAGGGTGATTAATTTTTCGTCACCCTGTACAAACAAACCATAAAATTAAGTAGTATAAAATTTAAATAATTTTGAGAAGTCAGAGTTGCGAAATACTGTTTTTCGCATATTAATTTCCAGATTTTTTGAGAGTACTTTTTACAATTGGCAGCATTTGTATAATTTACTGAATTTTACAATCTTGATATTAAGGATCCGGATAATAGACACTGGAAAAGACAAAGTGGCTATAACTTATGGATTTTGTAAGAAAACTCCTTTGTGCGCCATTCTGAAGTCTATTTAAATGACCTTAAAGTAATCCGAGATTTGTTTGTAAATTACATAAAAAGTCATTAAAAAATGCCTAGTTACGAGATACATATTTTACTATTTGCAATTCGAAATTAAAAATTGTATCTGCTGTTTAAACACGTCGAGTCCCTACAACTTTAAGCTCACACAATTTGATTAGAGAATTTAGGGATGGCATTTTTTTTTTAATTAATTGTATATCTAACAATAACTAAATTTTAAACCCGCTGTGCCAAAAAGCAAAAAACTCTATATTCTTAATTGCATTAAAATTTTATTACACTAACTAAGAAAACGCTGCCGTCTTCGCCAAAATGCGCTATGTTATACGTCAAAATTAACGTCTCTGATTTGTGTTTAAATTTAATACAAGATTAAATCGTTTAAATTGAAAGACATTCATACCATTTAAGTATAAATTCAAAAGAAATAATTTATACACCTACCAAAGAAATACATGAACACGAATGGCATTCTATAATTCTATAAGGCAATATGTGTGAATGTATATAAACATAGTTTTATACAAAAGACTGTATGGGGAATATGTTTGTATGAATGTTAAAGATTTGCTCTTTATTTGGCTATTTGTATGCACTTTGATAAGACAAAGGCCGTCCTTTCGAAATGATGAAAGCCTGTTAATTGAAGTTGTGCAAAAGAAAAAATCAATGGTCACATTTGTACATACATGCATATATATGTATGCAGGCAAATCAATACTTACTTATCAATAAAGTACACTAGCTGCCTTTTTTCCAGACGTGTGCAGATGGTTTCAGTAAATTCACCATCAAAATGTAAATACAGTATGTACGAATAAATTATCTAAATTGCTGCAGCTTAAGATCTTCAGTAATTTAACAATGGTAATTGCAACTAATTTAATTATAAATGTTAAAATGTAAACGAAGCATTAACCAAATGTAAATAAATATGTTTCCGTGGTTTACACGACGGTTTATTTTTACAGTGTACACGAAGTTTTTTCTGTTATACATATGAGCAGCGTTGCCTTCCAAAATTTTCAAAAAGTGGCCAAAAAGGGTGTTTTCAAGAAAGGGGAAAGGTATTTCCAAGAAAAAAAAAAAAAATAGTCAAGCATTAAACTCATTAAAGCCAGCAGACAGCCGACTTCAATATGTCAAATATAAAATACATGCATTTAAATGCGAATGTTTATTTAGACAACAGCAAGACGACACGACTGCAGGTTGTTGTCCACGCTGATTTTTTTTGCCGCACTCGAATTAAACCAATTTCTATTTTTGTTGATTTGAAGCTTTACATTACAATATTAATTGCTTTTGTTTGTTGCTTTCCAGACTCAAATAATGAGCGGCATATTTCAAAATTGCAAAAGCACAAAATATTTGTGCAAAAATACAAATATCACTTTTTTTGATGACGCTTACCTTTCCTGGTATTCGGCACCATTGCTTGCAATCAGACTTTTCGCAGAATTCATCATCGTTCGGAAACGGATTTCAATCCGTCTTTTAGGTCATTAGATAACGAAACAATAAAGTTTTTTTAAATGACATGGCAGAATCAGCCATGTCACAGAACTTAATTCCGTTCGGAAACGGAATTGAATTGAAAAAACGAAAAACTAAAAATCTTTTCGGAATGAAAACATTTCTGATTGCACGATTGAAACTAGTATTATTTTATAGAACTGATTTCATTCCGAAAAAGTTTTAAATGTTCGTTTTTTGAACAATTAAAAAACCTATTCAATTCCATTTCAGAACGGAAGTGAATTCTGTGACATGGCCGATTATATTCATTTTTGGAACTAAAAATAAAATTTTATTCTGAAATATTTTTTGATTTTTCGTTTTCCGAATAAACAAAAGTCACTTCCGAACGGATTCGAATTCCGTGACGACAATATCGAAAATTGAGTTACCAAAGGAGATGGAAATATAAATTAATAACAAAAAATAACAAACGAACAAGGCTGCAAAGAAATGTAATACCAGTAAGCACAAGGTATAGTATTACTACAATAGTAGTCAGACAAATGGAAACGTTAGTGCAGTACTTATATTTATTTATTTATATATACTTATATATTTTTATTCATTTCTATTGATGAACAATTAGTTTTTTTACACAATCCAAACATAAAGATGGAGTTAACGATCTTTAGTAAGTAATTTCAGTAGGATAAATGAAAATTGTACAAATGAAAAACCCACTAAAGAATATGTTGAAGAACGCAAAACATACTTGAAAGGGTGGTTATAAGTTATGGCAAATGAAATGTAAAAATTAACGTTTAAATTTAGTTGTCTATTGCATATTATTACCAAAAAGTTTATTCAATACTTTAATGGTACATATGCTTAATATTTTAATATAGCTAACAAAACGACCACAGATACCTACTTATATCAGTTTACAGTTTCTTCTAGTATGCACAACACCATTACAAGTTTCGGAAAAAATCAATTTAGGAGTACATTTTCTTATTCATAGTGTGGCAACGCTTTTTTATATTTCTCTCTAATAAGAAACTTCAAAAATCCTTATCAAAAATAATAAAAAGAGAATACAACTACCTTGTATTTTTTATAGCATGTATGTTAATATGCATATATGTATATAAGAACAGTTTAATACAAAACCTTACTCAATTTTGAATGAGAACTGGGTATTTATGCATGTTCGTACATACAAGAGTTGTTCGGTAGTTTTCAATAAAAAGTTCTTTGTATGAAAAAAGGGTCAAAAAGGATATTTTAAAAAAGTGTCATAAAAGTCTCACAGACATCAAAAAGGGTCAAGTTGACGCTTTCATATCAAAAAGGGCAACGTTGGATGGGAGGGCGTTCAAGCAGCTAAATTTTGTATCCTATACTCGCGGTCATAGGAAATTCACATTTTAGTCGACGCTGGTATAAAGAGAGAAAGAAATAAAGCTTTTATTGTATTTCTCTTAATTTTATTATAAGAAACTCAACACGTACGTAAAAATATACTTTATTGCAATAAGTCCGTTTGATTTCAAAAACAAAATGTTTTTAGATGAGCCCTTTTATGATTAAATTTTTATTTTTAGATTATGAATTATGCATTTGTCACAAACCTATATTATTTATTTTTGTGCTTGGCTGAATTATTAAATTATAACAAAGCATACGCTAAAATAAAATCATATAAATCAATTAAAACCGTAATATAGGTAAAGTTTACTACAATCATACATACGTATATACATAATGAAAGGCTGCACAAAAAGTTCTAAAGAACCGCAGTTCACACTCTTATGTAGTAGTTCCAAGTTTTAACAAACTGTAAAACATAGTCCTTAATAGTTTTGACACACCTTTGCAACAGAGCTAAATAAATTAAATTCTGTTTCATCAAAACAAAACATCAGAATACAGCAAATAAACATATGAGCATAATATACAGCTCTGCTGCAAATAAAAAACCATGAATAACAACAAAAATTTTTATAAACAAACTGAAGTAGCGCCAGAAATTTTTGCCGAAAAATCTTCATTTCCCAAATATAAAATCTTAATTTTGGGAAAATAAATGCAAAAATTATAACCACTTGTTTTCTATATTTCCCAGCTGTCTATACGTCGATATTTCATTGGAGGTACCCTAATCATCAGTAGACTTGGACATTTTTGAAAAATATTCTCAAAAATTCAACTTTATATCTAACAATCTAGATAAATTATTGAGAATTTAAAAAGAAAACGTTTTAATAATTAATACCTGTCAAAACACAAAAACAAGCTTTTCTTCACACCTTTCAAAGAAATGAACAACCGTCGAATTAAGAGGAAAGGCTATATCAACTGAGTCTCAGGAAATAGGTACAATAACATTTTACAGAGAACTTAAAAAATAAATATCTTACGATAAACAAAGAAATTACAATAAAAACAAAACATGTCACAAACAATCCCCGTCTACTTTCATTAAAAAGCGATTAATTTGTTTTTGTATGTCAAGCGGTTTACTTAGTTTTTTCGGCCCTTTTCTATAGACATATGTTACATACAGTGTACAACAGATTTGAAACCAAAATGTAAAAATATTATTTCAGGTGCCATTTTATGATAGAATTTAAACTTTGTTGGTTATTTGAAAATAATTTACATATTTATTAGAATACTAAACCTCAAAAATCTGAATTTTGAGAAAAAGATCTTCAAATCTTATTTGATTCAAAATTAAGATAAAATCTTTATTCTGGCAACGCAGGTAGTTCTAGTTCTACTTCAATTTTATTCAATATCACTTGTGTGTTGTTCTGTTGTTCAATGGTCGTTTAATGTATTTAAAATATTTCTGCACTGAAGTGTTTGTTTTGAAATTCGAAAGAAGGATGATAGTAGTTGAAAATATTAGGTGTGTTTCTTTACTTTCTGGGTAATTTTTGTACAAATGAGAGCAAGCATACGTTTTTCTCAAAAAGAGATAAAATTAACCAAAAGTACGGAAATGCAGAAAGCCAAATTTCTAGCCCAAAAAGAAGCATATGTTGTGTTTTGATGCGGCAACAAAAATTGTCATTCTGTTTTGTGAAAAAATTTAATGATTTTTTACACTTTTGATTTATTTAAGGTCTTTTGGACATACTTTTTTATTTATAATATAATAATATAGAAATAATTTGTATATGAGCTGATTCAAATTAAGTTTCTTTCTTTGTTGTTTTTTATTTTCCAAACAGCTGATTGTTTAACTACTTGCCCAAACTAGCCCGAAGAAAAAGTACGGGCTGTTTCGTGCAAGAAGAGGAAGCATACTATTCTCTCAAAAGTGCTCTCATTTGCCCAATTTTAAGGTACGGGAACGCTTTTCGTGCAAATTGGGATCCCAAAGTAGATTAAAGAAACACACCTATTATGATATATGCACGAAATCTTTTTTGTGGTTGGGCAGCCCTTTAATACATACCTAATTAAAGCAAGCACTTTGAAAATATATAATAAATTACTACTAGATACATATAAATTTAAAGAACAATAATTTATGAACAATGTGTCACTTGGGGTTTTGCATGAACTTAATACACTTTCATAGATATATTCTTATACATTCTTTTCGTTTCAAAACAACATCAAATTAAATAAAATGCTGTGCTAAATCATACAAAAACATCCCGATAATTCGTATGTTTTCTTTTAACCCCGGCGAAGGCGAAGTTCCGCTAAATCAGACATCCACATAATTCTTAAAAAAAAAAAATGGCTGGTCCTTTGCGATTGCGAATTATCGAGATTCCATATTTATATTTTGTTTGGATGAAAAGAACGAAAAGTGGTCGATAACTATAGCTACTTAGCATTTTTAAAGCATTTCAATTATATACCTACATAATAATACATAAAAAGAATAATCTTACCGATTTACGGTCCGCTCCAGTTTGTGCATCTTCATTTTCTGAATTAGCAGATATCAATTCTGTAGAGTCTGATGAAATATTCGATGTTCTGGCAACTTCTGAATGTCGAGCTGCCTCGAATAAAGAAGTAGGATCGCCTCCAGATTCACGATATGTCTCAACATCAGACAATAGACGTTCCAAATATTCAACATATAGAGTTTCTTGTTCAAGTTCTTTGGTAAGTTCAGCTATTTTCAACTTGTGACGTTCTAAACTAGCACGAACATCTTGCTCCCAGGCATCCGACAGAGAGCTTTGGGGAAAGCGTTCCATCCATAATCTTTGAAAATCATTAAACACGCTCATATTTTCTTATAGCGATGGCTTAATTTAATATTCGAATTTTTATTTGAGTTATGTTTCTTTTAAAGAAGTTACATATACATAAGTATGTATTTCTGTTTGATTGATTCAATGAAAAACAATCAAAATTATAAAATAAAAGCTGTCAGGCAATGTTTAGCTTTTATTGTATCAATCACAGCACTACATTGGTTCTCTTCTAATTTTTTTCTGTTGTGCTTTTTTTTCTCGATTTGTTTGTAAATTCCTTTAAGACATGTTTTCACATCCTTTAGATTCCCTTTGAATGCAATTTGTAAAACGGATTTTTACTTGTTATATGTAGGTAGTTTTTCCAGCATAAAGTTTTAGTTGGATGTGAGACATATGTATGTATGTATTATGTATGTACGTAAATACGATAGCACATGCCACTTTTTGTTTTTTGCTTTTTTTTTTTAGTTTGGTATATTTTGTTTATATAGTGTTAAAAATGTGTATATAGTATTCGCAATTACAAGGTCATCAAACAATAGCATTTTTATATTATGCATGCATTTTTTATATTTTTTCAGCTACTTTCCTAGCTAAGCATACATCATATACATATGTATACATCTACATATAGTATGCTTTAAAACACCCTGCAACTATTTCAGCTATTCAACGAAATATAATAGATAACATATAATTTATATTAATTTTATTTTTGCCTTCGTTAAACGCCCACTTGCAATACAACTACAGCATCTGAATTAAAAAGTGTTGTTGTGTTTTGGCTAGGAAACAGCAGCAACAAATCTGTGCGTGTGGTCAAATGTCACAAAATAAAAAATAAACGAATGAGTGCAACCAACTGGCCCAACCGCTCAAAATGGCAAGTTGTGTTGCTGTTTGCCTATTATTGCAAATTCATAATATGCAGATACATAAATACATTTGTATGTATGTATGTATATATGTTGTGTATCTTTGAAATTAACACTTTTTTCAGTTTAACGCCAACTAGACAAGAATACTTAATTTACACAAAACACATAACACTTTCCAATTCAATTTTAAGGTTTTGTTTAGTGGAAAGCAGACACTGGCACACCTTTCTTTAGAAATTTTACTTTACGTTAATATAGTTGTGGGATGTTTTTCTATTTTCCAACAAAATCTTTCTTTTTTGATATTTGATTTATAAATACTCATATAAATTACAGTTTTATATATAGCTTAAAATATATTCTTCGTTTTTTATTCGCAATTTTAATGTTTTTTACTGAGAAAAACAACACTAGTACACACAGCAACTCTTTTTTTTTTATCAAAATGCATTTGCAAGTGTTGGTAAAATACTACTTGTCTGCTATCGATAACAAAATCGTTTTTAGCATAGAGTTGTATTATTTAGACATACAATGGTAGCAAATTTTTTACAACTTTGTGTTTAATCAATATGCGCAAATCGTAACGAATTTAATTTTTAAAAAATAATTCCAAAGCACATCACATCGGTATACTTTAGTTTAGTTTATTTATTTAGTTATTATAACTATTTAAATACAATATATTATTATACATTTTCTTCAACATATTCAAAAGTTAATTTTTTAAAGCAATGAAAATTCTGCTCGGTTTTTATCAAGATTTGTAATTCATTAAATACAGCAAACCCTTTATAAATTAAACTATTTTGTGCTGATGCACTTCTAAATGACACAAGTCTAAAATCTTCATTATTTCTTAAATTGTACGGTTGAACTTCCCTTATTATTCTTACATATCTAGTTAGGTATGGTGGCAACATGTTGCTTTTTATTTTAAATACGTATATTACTTTGATAAACCAGGCGTAGGGAGGGTTAGATTTTAGCTACATAAACACGGGGGTTGGGACATAATGACCCACTTTTTTAACTACAGAAATTTTGTTATATTTTTAAAAAAAAACTTTATATATTTTAGTTTGAACGTAACATAATTAAAAAAATAAACACGATCAGATGTCAATGGCGTAATTAAAACAAAGTTAGAAAAAAAATTTTAAATTTTATATTGTATCTTCAGCGCCAGATATAATTCAGAATCTTCCCTAATCTGGCTGACCATTTTCACCTTTTCAAGCTCTATGGTCTGCGACTTTAAATTTCACGAAATAATTAAAGGTTTTATGAAATAATTAAGTTTCTCTTTTATTGCATTTTTTTTTTAATAGAAATGTAAAAAAAATTAAAACAAATTTTTTAATTTTTTATTGTATCTTGAGCGCCAGCTATCATCCCCTATTTGGACGGCCATTTACACCATTCCAAGCTCTATGATCTGAGAATGTAATTTTCACGATATAATTAAAAGTTTCACAAAATATTTAAATGTTTGTCTGTTCTTGTAAATTTTTTTAATTCCTTTTATATTTTCATTTGAATGACATTTGAAAAAGATTTATTTTTTGTCTAACATTTCTTTACACCTTTGTGTTTTGACGGATATTATTAGAGCATTTTTCTTTTTAAATTCTCAACAATTTATTTAGATTGTTGGGATACAAAGTTGAATGTTTGAGAATATCTTTCAAAAATTTCCAAAGTCTACTGATGATTAGGGTAGCTCCTATGAAATGTCGACATATAGATAGCTGGGCAACACAGAAAACAAACTGTTTATAATTTTTTATTGGTATCAATGTTAGAATTGTTTAAATATAGGCATTTTCACGATATACTTATTTTCAATTAAAAATTTTTTTCTTTAAAATAATTTTTTAAATTCATACATATCGCTCCTTTATAGAAACATAGTCATAACTAAAAAAAAGCTTGTTTCGAGAAAAACACATTTAAAACTTTTAGTTTCAATAGTTTAGTATTAGAGAATTTTTTTTAAAAAATATCTCCTAAAGAAAACAGTTTAAAAGTAATTTGAATACATTTTTGGCACAATATAAAAGGTAGTACTGTTAACAATTCTGTATTGTTAACTCTCAGTTTTTAAGATATGACTATGTTGCAATAAAGGAGCGATATGTTGATAGATATGTAGTATGTATATATGTATGTATGTATACATATAAAAGTACCTTTGTAAAATTCTCAAGTGTTATACCACGGTAGCTTTAATATAGTAGTGGTATAAGCACAGCTGTCTTTCGTTTCCTTTGCGTAAGTCCCAATTTACACACATCAGGTTTTCTTGATCAATTCTGCTTCAATTTTCTTTTGAACTTGCATTCACGTTCACACACAAAAGTTTTGTATCGTCAAGTTTAAGTTTTTTTGCCTTAAAGTTTTCATATTTTCTGGCATTCCATTTTAAACTTGACGGTACCGTCAAGTCTGCAACTTTTTCCACTCTCTTCTCCCCGTTCTCCCAAAAACTCAAGACTTGACGAGTCAAACTTGATGTGTGTAAACTGGCACTAAATTTGTCAAAAACACATAGACTTCCTGGGTTTTTCAAACAAAATTTTGACAACTGTTCGTAATTTCTATCAACAAAATACATATTGATGTTTGTTGGTGTTGTATTTATTGTAATTCTGCTACTAGCTATTAAAGCTGCCTTGTATTATACCAAATGTTTCAAATAATGCTTGATTTTTTTTTCCAAATAAAAATATGTCTTGATATTTGCTTCGCTTACATCTTGAGACTCTCAAGTTTGCTTGCTTTATTTGCTAGAAACGCAATATTTATTATCCCAGCAGTCCACAAGTTATTACAATTTGCAAAGCATCCGATTGTAAGCTATTGCGTCAACAAAAAAATCAAAATAAAATTAATTTTTAAAAAATAATCGATATCAAAAATATTGTTTATTCTTTTCTGATTAATTTTTTTATATTATTTATAAATATGTATGTAAAAGATTTTTATGTTATTTTATATATTTCGCTGACAATTTGTTAGCATGCTCTACAAATTGTATTATGACACCATTAATAATTTTATAAACATTTTCTAATGATTCTAATAATAGAGTAATTTTTTTTAACGACATCGCAAGCTGAAAATAATTAATAATTTTCATAATCCGGCATGTTCCAGAAAAGTAGTGGAATGAAAATAAAAAATGATTTGAAAAGTTAACTTTTCATTTTTGTTGTTCTGAAAAAGTAGTAGTTTGTGTGTTTCATTCTTTCGTTCGAACTGAACTACGAAAATAAAACTTGGATAAATTGTGCAGTAACTAGTACTGACACGAACCATGTTTTCAATTTTATTTGTTTTTTTTTTATACAAACCAGTACTGAAATGAACCATATTTTCAATTTCATTTTATTTTTTTGCCCAAAAAACGACGTGGAAAATTTTTTATCTGATGCTTGTTATTTTACAAAAACAAAATTTAAGGCCATGACAGATAACACTTTGCCGCTTTGCGTGATGTTTAAAACTTTAACAGAAAAGCGCGAAGTAAAAGGTGGATGTCACAATGAAAATTTTGGGCAACGCTCCCGATTTGTTTATTTATCTAGAAAACTGGTCGTTAATTTTAATTTTTAATTATTTCTTATGATAATAGAAGTTAGAAATATTATTGGACGCACTACTGAAATTGGTTCTAATTGTTTTCTTAGTGCATAAAGCTTTGGGCTATTAGAAAAACTTCAACGAGTAAAAACATGAGTTACTGAACTTTTCGTTTCAAGTTGCGTTAAAAGTACTTTATGTGACATGTTTCATATAAGTATGTAAGTTTTATCTGCGATGTCAAAGCGAATTTGCAACGCAAAGCGAAATAAAAGGTTTATCTGATACGGCCTTTAGTTTATCAAATTCTCCGTTTGCAACGATGATCGTAATTTTTTATGCTAAAGTTTGATATTGCGGGTGGCGGTAAACGAAAGACATGTGAGTGATGACGACGATTCGGTTAGTGACTCCGTAAACGCTGTAATAAGAGATGATATAGCCAATCGACTTTAGTTAATAAAATAACAAATATTAGTTTTTTATATAATATTCTTCTTATTTTCCCTATAAATATATGCACAATTGTATCTCAAATAAATATTCCGTCATCTAACCCTTATTTCAATGGGATTGCAGTTATACTTAGTTTTTTTGTAAAAGTTTTTATTTTCACAATAAAATTAAAAAGTGTTTTCAAACTACTACTTTTTGTGTAAAAGTAGTTTCAAGAACCAGACAATTCACTACAAATTAATGTTCGAAAACAAAACACAAATGAAAAGTAAAGAGTAGAATATAGAACACCAAAGCTTGAAATTGAAGTGATTTCAAACTATTTTCACTTCAAAGTAGAATCCAGAACATGCCCGAATATCACTATCACTAACGACAATTTAGTGAAGATATAGTCGGAAAAAACGTCAACGATTATGTCGCCTACACAATCGTTGACGAGGTAGTGCTAATATTGTCACTCATGTATTCGTCGACGACGTGGTAGAGGAACATGTAATGTATATAATCGTTGACGATGAGGTGAGCGAAAATGTCGCTTGTGTGATCTTGCGTGATTTCGTGGCCGTTTGTTCGAAAATTTCGTCAACGATTTGTTTGAGGTATTGTTAATATGTCTTCCACGATTTTAATTGTCTTGTACCCATCGTTCAAGATGTCTTTACGACTTGGCCAACTGGGATATACATGCATACTCACGCCAAGGCAGCTTTATACAGGTAGTGGCAGAGTTACAATAAATGCAACACCAACAAACATCAACATGTATTTTGCTGGTAGAATTTACGAATAGTTGTCAAATTTTGACAACTATTCGTAAATTCTACCAACAAAATGCATGTTGATGTTGTATTTATTGTAATTCTGCCACTACCTATATAAAGCTGCCTTGACTCACGCTTACACACTTTACTTGCTGATATGTTTGTATGTGCGCCAACCACCCTGTCGGAAAATCAGTTAACTTTAAACTAACTTTAAGTTAACTATTGCTAAATTAGTGCTGACTGACACTTGGATTACTTTTCAACTAACTTACAGTTAACTTGCTAAATGTTAACTTACAGTTAACTTGCTGAATGTTAACTTTTTGAAGCCAGTAATATTTTCACTACTCTACGGTTGGCTACAAGTAAGGTATTTTTAAGTCAACCATAAGTTAGTTAGTTTTAAATCAACGAAAAGTTAATTGTTGACACTAAAGGTGAAAAACAACTTTTTGTAACTAGCTGACACCTAACAATTGTAATATTTTTTCGTAATAAAATAAGTTAGAAAATATTTTTAACGTATTTATTTGTAATTTTTCAAAATTAATTTATTAAAAACTTCACTTTTATATACATACAAACATATCAGCAAGTAAAGTGTGTAGGTGTGTGTATGTACGTACTAGAGGGCTTCTCAAGCACAATCAAAAAAACACGTTAGACGAACTATTCGTTTCTGCACTAAATATATAATTTGATTAATGGTTTCATTGAGTGTGTATATTTGTTGAGATAGATTAAATTTAGTTTACCTGTTAAAAACCTTAGATCCATTAATTTGTTTTATGTTTCGACGCATGGAACTAATAATGCAATGTGTGAGCCTTGAATAATATGAATAATATTGTCAGTATTGATTTTTCTCTTTCTATTAATGAGATTAAGTTAGTATTAAATAATAAGGATTTATATCATGTATCATTTGGTTAAATTGTTGTTAGCCTGTAAGGATATTCTATTCCAAATTATGTTAATAAATAAAAATAAGTTATATTGAAAATCTTAATAAGTGTAGTTGTTCGAGCCTAAGGTCTTTTTTGGAATTTTTAGTTTTTTTGGTTTTTAATTATCTGGCAATATTAAATAAATATTATTTGGCCTGAAGAAGCTATCCAAAGAAAAGCGAAAATATATCACAAAAAAACCATTAAAACACTACCGTGTTTGGCGCATTTGTCTTTCAAAAGGGAACAAATTTCTCGTCTAAGTATTTGTTCACGACAAATAATCACCCTCATTGTGTTTGGCGTAGTCGTAAAACAACAGCTCTCGTAGTAGCTGTCGTATTTACACTCTTATGGTACCGTCTAAAATTTTCTACAAACAAAATTTTGTAAATGAATCATAATGTAAAAGATTATGCTAAACTAAATGATTATGAAGCATCCTGTTAAAGAAGTGCCAAACAAATGTTTATATAGCTCCACATCCACTCTTACAAAACTTCCACTTCACATTTACAACGAGCTGAAAGCCCCAGAAGCTATGCTCTTTTCCAAATCATATTTTATTCTTAGAATTTATTCATAAGAATAAATAAAAATAAAATAAAAAACAAGGAAAACTGTTTTTCATTAAAATTAGTTAAGGTGTTTCTATTCAAGTAAAAAAATCATATTTTTGTACTTTTTATATAAATTGCTCAGAAAGTGTTGTTTCGTTAAGATTGGCCTGAATATTTATATAACAAGTATAATTTTTTACACATACTTCTTATGAAAACCTGAAATACCACAAAATGTCTATACTGGCTTTCCAGAAGAAACTGCAGAGTTAATTTGGCATTTAGTTTAGATACATTTTACCTACGCTTGAGAATGAGTTTGTTTACAATGGTTTTTCTTTTTAATTTTTAAACAAACATTTTATTTTTATTATATTTTATGAATATGATTTTCCTCGTAAATTACATTTTAATATTTTTAAATAAAAAAGACGTGTAAAACTAATGATATTACAGTTGAGAATTAGACATATTTTTTTAAATTATTGAAGTGAAATTTGTATCATCGAATAAAAATTTAACGTAAGAGATTTTAATTAAGAAAAACTATGCATCAAACGATCTTAAAATTAAAAAATAATAATAAACAAGTAACTTGTTAAATATACAGAAGTATGTAAGTTTATTGCATTTAAAGTTTTTAATATAAAATAAGGAAGAGATATAACAATTAAATTTATTCAGCAGCTGCATTTGAAACAATAAAACATAAATTTTAGTTACACGAAAAAAAAAAGAAAACATTTTAAATAATAATAAACCGAAACATTATTAAAACTAAAATAAGAACTTTATTCCGCTGTTGTCTAGTAAAAAATATAATAAACGACTTTCTAATTTTAGTTGAATTCAACATTTAAGTTTTAAAGTTACGCTGAACCAAGTTTTTTGTTTTTTTTGCTTTAAAAATGCTACTCTTAAATTTACATTACAAACACTGATATTAAGATTAAATATTATTTAAATATTTATCTGCATACTACGACAAACAGTTAAGAATTCATGAGAAAAAATTTTGAAATTGTTTTCAGTTTCAGGGAAGGAAGGAGGAAATTTTTTTATTATTTTGTTTTGCTTTTAAGAGTAGTTTTTCTTGTAAATAGTAGTTGAAAGTTTTATAACTAAATTTTCTTCTTCAAAGTATTAATAACATAATTTGCTTTCAGTTTTAGTTCAAAATATTAATATTATATTTAATTTAAATCACATTAACTGCTGTTTTAATTTTACGCTTTGTAATAAATATCTTTTCTGCGGGTGCGTACAACAAAGATCGCTTTCAAAAATTAATGTAAGTGTTGTGGTTTCTTATTTTTTTTCCTATTTTCTTAATTGCTGTAAAAATTTGTTTCATTTTGCAGTCAACAACTACATGTGATGCCACTGAGTTGTTATGGCCGATGTATGTTCATTTAAGCGGGCAATTTCTTCGTGTAAACCATGACCCAACCAATTCAAATGTATTTTGCTGTAGCGAGCCGGACACAGTCTCAGTGGATTGCCACGTCTTAAGCCCTGATCTGTTTCCCCGTACTCATCCAAATAAGGAGGCTGGACAAAGCAGCCCTTATTCTTGCCCAAATACACCACTTGGCAATCACGTATACGCAGGAACGGTGCAATTTCCGCACCACAGAAATATGCATGAAATGTACAGGCGCCCACATTGCGACTATCCAAATCTGGCTGACAACAATACGACTGAGCACACAAGATTTCACCGCACATTAGACACATGGTAGGGGTTTTCATTTCTTCTCTTTCGTTGTTGGGGCAACTGAAATCGGAAACACTATTGATTAAATCACTGTAATCGTCTGGCAGTGGCACCAACTGGGGTACAGGTCTAGTACAAGGTTCAATAACCAAAGGATCACCAGTTTTTTTTAGTTTTGCGGAAACTACTTCTAAATTGGTAATATCATGGTGCGAGGCGAACATTTCCAAAATGGTAGCATAGGGAGAGGCATTATCGAAATATGTCTCCAGTTGAGTAGTAAGACCTAAATATTTACACATATTCTCATAAGTGTCACTTTCGACAGCCGATAGGAAGTCTGGGAATTCTACATCCGTAACAAAATGGAAAAATAAACAGCTGCATCGTAAAAATTCGCGCATTTCCATTTTTATATGATCCAAAACATTAAAAATCATGTGAGGCGTTAATAATTCTATAGTTGACTGTTGTTGTTGAAGATGGTCTTCTTGCTGCTGTTGTTCCTGGTCTTCTTGTGTTACATCTCGCATACCCGCATCGGTATCATCAGTCGGTTGAGGTTGATGCTCTACTTTTTGTTCTTTTTTACGTTGCTGTTCCCGCTGCTGTTGCTTCTGTCTAGCTTGTATGTTGTATTTGTTGAAGAATACCGAAATATTCTCTCTGGCTTTATCTGTAAGAGAATTGCAGTCGTCCTCCTCAAAATCCATTAGACCATCAGCGGGTAACTCATATAATACCACAGCCTTAACAACATTAGCTAGAAAGAATACTTGCAGCGTGTAGAAATCCATTAAACTGCCATTGGCTAAAACAGAAGTATCGCCTGATTGGTAATAAAGGGAAAATAGTTAAGTTTAAGTTGAATGATTTATTAATATCTTTCATATTTTGCTAGTTAGTGAAGTAATAGTGGGTTATGGTATGAACGAAAAAACTTTAAAATAATAATAAATTTAAATAACACAAAAACTATTTCTGCACGCAACTCTTAAAAAAAAAGTCCTGCTGTGTATTATGTTCGACCTTATCTTATGAAAGTGAAGTACTCCAAGATACAAAAAAGATAACAAGACGAAAATTGTATGAGGCCCCATGAAATTTGTTGGGTCTTGTTGGCATGGCATAAAATTTATTGGATATTTTGTGGATGGCTCAAGCCAGATTGGAAATTCTCAAAATATGGTGAATACACTCTCTACGGGAATAAGATAAAAAGCTTACACATTTCGAAACGGAACAAATACTGAAAAAATTCAAATGACGGTTAATATTTAGTCAGAGCTTATTTCACTTAACATATATGTAAATGCTTAATTCACTTACTTTTTAATATCAAAACGTAGTACGACCTCTTTCTTGGTCAATTACATCTTTAAGCTTTTTGTGCACTGATTCCACTAGCTTTCAAGTGCTTTGCGGTATTATTTATGCTCATACTTTTTTACAGCTAATATCAGGGTCCTTCGTATTCAAGATATGCTGTTGTTTGATGTTTTGGTCTAAATGTGCCCATAGATTTTTAATTACGTTCAGATTAGACGAATGTATATACATGCGGTTGCATTAAGTGAGGATAGTTTTAAGTAAACTATGACTTGATTTGTATTTCGGGTCGTTGGCCAGATAAAATGGAAAGGTCTCCCTTATATACTTAATGTTTCATCACTTTGCAGTAAATTCAACTTTCGGATATCGAGGTACATACAGGGTGTCTCAGAACTTTAGGCTAGGTTTTTCAATATTGAAAAAATTTAAAGGCGACAAAACCAAATTCTTCGAAAGATTTCTGCATCTCCATGGTACGTAAAAAAGTCAAGAATTCATAAAGATCTGAGTGTTCCGCTGGTAAAAAAGAAATTTTCTAAGTACGCGACAAGGTACGTCAGTAAACTGGAACTTCATCTAAACCCTCCTGCGCGCAATATACTTAATTTTGGCGGCCACAGTCTGCTAAAAAGAAGGGATAACGTTGCCACCATCAGATTGCTCAATAGGTGATTTTACCGAAATAGCTTACGTATAATAAAACTTTTTGGTTAGCATTGGCCGGACTGAAGTAAAAAAGCACATTTGTATAACTTTTTTTTTTATTTTAAATTTAGTATTAAGATAAGTATTCAATTATTGTTAGTTCATTTTAAAGAGTCAATAAATAAAAAATGCGTAGTGAAGATTTCAAGAACGTTTTCTTGACGATATTTTATAACAAACCAAAATTTGTTGTCTTAATTGCCATTCTAAATGGTGCATTGGTTTTTACTGATACCCAACGAATTTTTTGAACGAGAAAAACATTTTATTTATTGTTTTCGAATAAAGTCACAAAGCGCGGATAGTAAGAGTGAAATGTGTAAAGTTATTTGGTTATCTTTGTGTTTTGAACTACATAATAGTTATTTTTTAAGACTAGGAAGTTATCTATAAATGTCCTTAATTGTTTCACTAGGAAATTATTTTATTTGAAAAAAGCCATGAACTATGCATATAAAGTGGAACCACTAACACCAATATCGCAAGACTGAAAATATATTTTGATGGAATTTTTGGAGATGTTTATGTGAAAATGTCCCTGGCAGATTCCCATGATAATTATTTAAAAATAAGAATGATGTTGAGGTTGTTTTACAAAGTTTTTAAATGGTTCAGGAAATTAGGTAATACTTAAATATGGTTGAAGAAATTAGATAATATTTATTTATTTATCTAATATCAATACAAAGAAAGCATTTATGGCCAATTACAAATGTATTTTAAACAGAATATGTTAGTTAAATAAAATTCAATTATAATTTTATTATAGTATTTTTTTTCATTTAGTATTTTTTTAATTTGAAGTAAGTGAACTCGGAAGATGGCTCCATATACGATGAACTCTTATAGCAAAATAACGCTCAAAGACGGAGAGGTGTCCTAGCGGAACATCGATTTGAATTTTGTGTGTGGAGCTAGTAAATGAAAATTCATTTACCAAGGAGGCGATCAAATTCCATTAATTTATAAAAATGATGTAAAATTCGAAGCTTAATAAAATTATCAAAACTACATCTTAAGAGCAGTGGAACAAGCTCCGAAACACGATCCTGTTCAACTATTCTGAAACAATAAACATATCGAAACATATTTCTGATAGCCCCTTCAATCATATTTAAATTATAGGACCAAGTTGCCGAATAAACCTCAAGACAATAATTAATTCTAGAAAATAAAAGGAGATAGAGCTAACCAACTTCTGACATGTTTAGACGTGTAAGATTTCAGCCGATAAAGTTTTCTTAGGCTAAGACAGATGTTATGCGCAAGAAAATTAATATGTTCAGAGAAACTAAGTTTGGCGTCCAAAAAAAAAAAAAAAAAAATAACACCAAGACATTTTAGGGAATCAACAAATGTAATCGCTGTATGATTAATAAATATTGTAGCAACTATATTATTCCGATTTGATGAATAGAAGCAGATTGTTTAATTTTATCAGGATTCATATCGAGAGAATTTCTAAAATTCAATTTCGGAGTTGAAATTGAGTTTCAGATTTGATATCCTAGATTTACCGTACAAATTATACAACGATTTTTGTGGTTAGATTTTGTTGAATTTTGAATTTGGTCCTGTTTTATACTGGAATAAGTTCTTCATGCGTGTGAATTTTGGTTCTAGTTTTTCATTGGTAAGGCTATTGGTTGATTTGCAATATTGTGTCTATTTTACAAATTTGTTCAGATTCATGATTTTATGTAGATTTTATTTCTTTTTCTTATTATCATCATTATTATTTTTTTTGTATGAATTTTAAGAAAAAAATTATTTAAATATATAATAAGTTTGAAATTTGATGTAATTATTAACTAGGTAATCAATTTGGCCTATTCTTAGAATTTATTCATAATAATAAATAAAATAAAATAAATAAGTAATCAATTTGGCCTATTCTTTGTCTAAAGGATTATGAATAAAGTGAAATGGATTTGAAAAAGCCACTATTGCAAAGAAGTATTATACAACAAGAGGTGGACAGACAAAAAAAAAAAAAATTAAATTGACAAAAGATAAAAAACTCAGTTGGTATGATAGTTTCTAATACGTAAACAGGGTACTTGTACTCTTGCAGTAAGAACCTACTATAAATATAAAGAAGGCAGTTTTGAATATTCGTTAACAATTTTTATGTCATAATGCGTGTTATCGCCACTGTGAATGAAATACTTTCGTGTAAACAATATTTAGATAATCGAGTATTTATGTAACCGGTACATCAATTACGTAACAATTTTCTGCAGACAAAAAGAAGAAAAAAGAGAGGAAAGAAAAGGCGCGCATCTGCCAGAGGAAAACTTCATTTTGTATCGCGAACATCTCCATTTTTAAAACGTACACATTTTTTATAAATATTAAAAAGTAGAATCTACTGTGCGATTTAGCGCTTTGTTTTATACCAAAAAGAATTTTAACATTCAAATATAAACCTGAAATTCCTGAATTGTGGTTTTTTATTTGACGTTCACAATCTGATAAAACTAGGCGCTTACGCTAATCGCCGTAACAATGCGTTTTAAAAAACCCACTCTTGTAAACTAAAGAATTAAATAAATCTTCTATACGTCTATATTTTACAGCATTCTTTTATGTAAAAAAAGGTTTAATGGAAATGTATGTCTTATATATAAATTTGTTTTTATTGAAAAATTTCAATTAAATTGTAAAAAATTTTACTTACTTTCACGAGTGAATAGAATATTTGGCACCATCATAATAGTCGATATCATTTTACTAAAACAATTCCATTCCAGAACTGAATCGCCATTGTGTTTGAAGACTTCATTTAAAAGTTCGGCGACCGGTTTTATTAGACTTTCAAAATCTGTTTGTGTTAAATGAGCCACATACAAACAACAGGCTCGTATTAAACCACTTAAACAGCTCTTATGACGTATAGACATTTCATCCTTTAAAGGTTTACACACTGCTCGCATATAAACTTCCAACGATTGTACTGTATAAATACAGGAATGCCACATACTGAGCAAATCATCCTCATCGTTCCGTTTTAGGGAATTTATATAATGTTGAACGAAGTTAATCCAACTTGGTTGCAGTTCTGGACGGTGTATGGGTTGTGCCATTTTTGCAAATTGTTTGGGATCGGTAACAATGTGAGCCTCTTTAAGAGTGGCAAACCATTCGGGTAAATGGAATTTTAACATGATAGCATCTTCACTCAACACCAAGCTATTGAGTTTGTCACTAAAAGCACGTATACCTTCGATCCACAAATCAATGGGATAGATTTCATCACCAGCGTGAATAACATTGGGTACAGAGTATTTGGAGAGCGGAGCTGTTAGCGGCAGTACGGTGTTGCTTAAGCAGCGACAATAGGGACACTGAAATTCAGTGCTCGGCGAGGATGGAAAAATCTGCATAGGATGACGTCTGGGACGTCTCAATTCTTTTGACTCCTCATTGTTGTAATATTCCTGCCAACAATTAACGTGCATAACATGGCCACAGCTGCTTGTGTGAATAGAATAGGGAAAATTTGATCCTGGTTTCAAAACCTGCAAATAGCAAATAAAAAAAAAGTATTCAGAATAAACTTTCACATTTTGGGCTATTATTACAACTGACGAATAGCTAACATTAGGATTTTATCTTACAGATAATTTTTTTTCTGGTTAACATTAACCTTAAAGTTACTGATAACTTAACAGCAGATTTATCCTCAAGGTAAATTTCAAAGTTAACTTTAAGCATTTGAAGCTGCCATATTTTCTGCTGAAGATATTGTAACTTCAGTTTAAAAAATGGAAAAATTTATGTTATACCTATAGTTTACAGACGTAAGCTCTAACGAGTAGAAAACATACTTGTGCAAACAATATGCGGTGACCAATCACACCGGAATTTGGTTTAAGACGGTTGGGCTTAGATCATTAAAAAAGGCACATGTTGCAGATCTCTGGTACAAAGGATATACATAATATGTATTATTATTAAGATGCTTAAAATTCGGCAGCAAACCTCTCTCAGAAAATATCTATTTTCGTTTTAGATACGGAATTTAAAACAGATATTTGTATGTCTCAAAGTACATAAGGGCCTTACATCTTTCCAAAATTAGCATCGAGTGTTAGGTGGAAAGAAAATTCGATCCGATTTTGATCAAACTTCAAATTGGATCCATCTAAGTTGTATTTGAAAGGGTACGCTGCTTATAAAAGTTGGTCTCATTTAGAAAGCCCCTAACAAACATCATTGTAATTCTAAAGGAGAAGGAAAATTCGTAATGAAAACTGTATAAAAAGGAACATCTGAAAGTATTTTTTTTTTGCTCAATTGCTGGTAAGAGCGATATGTATGAAATTATATAATTAAATCTATGTGAGACTGTGTGCTTGTGTGAAACGTAGTAGAATCGCTAAAAGAGTTCAATTCAGGGTAAATGCGAGTTTGGGCTTTTCTACGTGAGACCAACGATATGCTCTTTTTATATGTATATTCGAGCACACATTTTACATGTCTACTATTCGTTTGCATTTGCCAATGTATATTTTATTTTTTTTAATTTAGAATAATTTTTGTTTACCTTTGATTTTTGTACAAAAGCTGAATACACTAATGTGGGACCGTCTTTGCATACAATTGCTTCCTCAAAGCACAATATGCAATTGTATTTCTCTTCTTCTGGCTGTTGTAATCGTCTTTCGATGCCCAAGCAAGCAATCGAATTATAAGCCACTGCTCCCTCCATACAATTATCATCTTGCCATTCCATAACGGAGCCGGCGTTAGCATCACCAGCTACATCATTGGCATTGGCGAACATTTCAGCATTTGATGTCATAAATTGATTTTGTGCCTTTTGCATTTGTGCCAAGATTTTAGCGCGTCTTTCGGCTGCCAAACGAGAACGTTTCTCTTTCTCTTGTTTTTCTTGTTCAGCAGTTGCGGCCGAATCACCTTTGTTATTGGAATCATCATTGGCGGAGGAAGTACTCGGTTGTTCTAAATCATCGCTTTGCATACGTTCCGCACCTTCAACAGGCTGTTTGGCTTGTAAATCTTTAAATTTTTTAATAATCCACAAAATAAAGTCACGATGCGCTTCAACCTATACAAAGTCAAATATAGGTTCAAATACATGTAAAGAATAAATAAAAAGTGTCTTATTACTCTAGCACTACGTGATAGTTCCTCCAATTTTTGTAAAATTTTATGTTTTTGAGCGCATTGATAGAAAGACAGAAAGGGATAATGGTCCGATTCTTCCTCTTGTAAACCATAACCAATTAAATGAAGAATCTGTAAGACACCAAAACGTTAAATTTTTTTTTTTGTATATCCATATATTAAAAGACGGTTAGATTAGGTATATATATTAAAAAGGCTAGGTATATATATTAAAAGAGAAAAACTTACCTTTTGTAAATGATTTTCTTGAAAGCTTTTGGTTTTAAGGTCTAAAGCTCTTTCCAGTATGGTATTCATAAGATGCATCATTACATCACATTGCAAAAGATTAGCAATAGTTCTGTAAAAAAAAAAAAAAGACAAATAAAATTTTTAATAACACACTATACATTCGTTATAAGTTTTCGTTGTTGGAAATTTAAACTCTATTTTTAACTAATACTTTTTCAGACAAAAATAATTAAATATCAAAGTTCAAGAAAATTTTCCTCTTTCGCCTCAATTACCACGAGTACCAATAAGTTTCTTCCATATTGCCAAAAAAAATAATACTTATTGTGAAAGAAATGTAGTTTATATTTAATACTAGTACTGTGAAGCACCAGTAACTACTTTTTCCCATTCTTCAGACAGCGCTTGTATGCCACGTCTGAAGAACTCCTTAACTTTTGAGGATATCCACGAATCAACACAATTTATGATATCCTCATATGACGTGAGCCGCTGCTCCAAAAGAGTATCTGTCACTGACCGAAACAGGAGATAGTCGGACGCCGCAATGTCTGGTGAATAAGGCGGGTAGTACCTTCTTGTCAAGTGTTTTCAAATAGTTTTTACCGCCGCTACATCTGGACGAGCACAATTATGAAGAAAAATAGTTTTGTCGTGTCTGGGTTAGAAGTGAGAAAGTTTTCTCTTCACAACCTCATCAATTGTGTTTGGTAGAGTGCCAGTAATTGTTTCGCTTGAATTAAGCAACTCGTAATACATCATATCCATCCAGCTGATCATATTAAATGCACAGCATAAGTTTTTTCATGCTGTAGATGTTACCGAGAGGCAGCGCAGTCCCCAAGATTTTCTTATTTTTGGATTATCATACCGTATCCAATTTTCATCACCAGCGAAAGAAATAATTTTTTTTTTTGTCTAACTAGCAGCATTTCAACATTTTTCGATCTTTTTTATGAATCAATTTTTATAATTTTAAGCGATGCGAAACTGGTAGCTTAGTGACTTCTAAGGTTTGCACGAGTTCCTTTTGTGTTTGAGATGAATCTGCCTCTAACTCTGCATCCACGTAAATGTTTGTCTTTCACTGCGATCTTAATGCTTCTACGTCAAAATTTTTATACATTTGAAAGCAAATACATGGACAACAGTTAACCTCACCCTCACTAGATCAACTTTTCTGTGCAGTTCCTAAAATTTGACGCTGTACTTGGTTCATACAACGTTTAACGGGACCCCTACCATTTCATGTCTCCACGCTCAAAACGGGATCAGGCTTCAGAGTGTCCCGGTAACTAGAAAAACTCCAAGTTTAATTGTCTCGCTATCTGATATTTTATGTATCCGGTATTCATGACCTACCCTGGATATCATATAAATACACGATAGCACAGTTAACGCATACTATTAGTACACATTCGAATATTCACCCCGTACACGTTATAGTATCTCAACGAGTTAGCTGTTCTCATTAGCGCTGTGATTTCAGCCAGTTACACTGATTATATAGGCTGAAACTTATCGTTATCTAATACTGGGAGGTAAATATTCCACTACTAACTCCCAAGACCGATTTGGATTCAACTGTAAATATCTGGAGCGTGTACTTTTTTGGTACCTACTATCTTTTCATCGAAAACTTTCCTTCACTCTTTGCCACTAGTTATTTTGAAGAATTTTAAGGATAACTTAAAATTAACTTTACCAAAAATTTGAAATTTTTTAAGACTACAATGAGAAGTAAAAATATGTGTTAAAAAAAAAAATTACTTACACAAAAGTATCTGTTAATTTTGGCAGTTTTGGTGGTGGACAACATACCAATTCCCCTTTATTTTTACGTCTTAGCCTCTGTGTCTCCTCCGATTTTGATTTCTCTTCTTTTGTATAGTGGTAGAAGTACAAATTATAATCATCATATAACTCCTCTTTGAGCTCATATACTCCTTTGGCATCTAATTTTTGTGGCTTTTTGAAAACTGCAACAGAATCTATAACATCTTCTAGTACGGTATCGTTATTTGAATCCGGTAATGCTCTGTTTAGTTCAGAATGTGAATATGATTTAATGCACAACAACTGCATGATTTCTTTCTTAGTGCGATCCTCTTCAGTAACTTGTCCCACGCCAGGCACATAACGCTCTCCTATGACTACAATTAATAACTCCAAAAATTCATCTATCATTGCTAGTTGTCTAATGAAATCGTCGTCTGTTGTTGGTTCAGTTGTAGTGTCTTTGTATTCAGGCTGTATCCAATCCATGAGATTAAATTTATTCAAAAGATGTATTAAATATTGATTGCTTTCGATAAGTGATGCAGCAATCTGCATGCCAACAATGTCGCGATCTAACATTTCCGTGCGACAGCGTACATTACGATAAAAGTAAAGCTGGTGCAGCAGGGAGTAACCATTGCGACGCCACATGCCTGAGTTTACCTTAAAATGAAGCAAGCATTAAAATATATTTTCTAAGCAATATATGTGTCCACTGCGTAAAATGATACCAGGTATCTAATATATAGGTCTATGAAGATATACATACATATGTACATAATTGAACATTTTTAACCCCAGAGAAAACCCTGTTATACTCTTATTAACACACCTCAATGCACTAAGATGGCTAAACATATTTTAATTTCAAGATTTCAAAAGTCGGTTTAAACAAAATTCTGTTCTAAAAAACACACTGTCATAACATGACCATTGAATATTCTTTAGGATGAGCTAACGGAGTTATCTCCCATAATCTTTTTTTGTGAATCTTCTACCATTTTCGTAAAAAGGACCAAAGTTCTTTTTCATATTTCAAAATTTGGCTTTTTTAAATGTCCTCGTTATTTCTAAACAACACACTGTTATGACTTTTGACTATCGATCAATAATTAGGATGAGCCAAGGAGTTATTTATAATAAATTTATTTATATCACGCATCTATCACTTTCGTTTAAAAATTCAAATTCCTTGGACAAAGAGTGATCTGCGAAAATTGTGTTCGCCCACTTTTGTCACTTAGTTTTATAAAATTACGATTCAAAAATATTTTCCTATATTGTTTCGATGAAATTATGTTTAGATTATTAATTTAAAACACATTGATAGCGCATATTTTAAAATGTTTATGTTTAACAGAGCCATGCATTATTAGAGGTATTTTAATACGAGTATATCAGGTTTGTGTCTGGAGTTCTAAATTTTCAAATTTATGTTTACAAACATTAAAAAAATTGACAATGAACAATTGCCTAATTAATGATTTTTTCGAATCGGAAATTTCTAAATTACTTAAAATATCTAATTTTATCTTAATATTCTTTGATCTTCGTTTGTTAAATATATTTAATTTTTGCTGCTTGAAATCTTGCTTTTTATTTTAAGCAAAAAATTAACAAATTTTTAACTTTTATTTTTCAATAAATTTTGGTAATTTGCTATAAAAAACAAAAAAGATCTTAAGCTGCAAAAATTAAATATATTTAGAATATCTTATAATAATTTAACAAATATTTTTTTTTTATAAAAACGTCTAGTTAGTAGTTAACTTTTCTATTAATAATTTGCTTTTTATCATCAACATTTTAGTTTGAAAACCTGCTTATTAAACAGCAATTTTTTTTTTTGAAAACTTGTTTATTAATCATATCTTATTAGTGAATATTTTATTTTTATAAAACCAACCTGAGCAATCATAACTTGTGTACACAGGATGGGTTCCATAATCTCTTCTGGCGTTCTCTTTTGACTGGTAACGAAATCGAAGTTTAAGCCATACTGGCCCAAATGTAGATAAATACCAGCAAAGAATCTCGACAGCGGTAAATGTACAGAAACTGGTTTTATGGCAACATCATAAATCAAACATTTAGCTATGTGGCCGGCCACAGATTTGGGTTCGATTTTAGCTTGGCTTACAATAAAACCATTTTGTAATAAATTACGCATAACCATTTGATAGAGTTTAACCAAAACTTCTTTGTCGGTGGCACACCATTCTAAAACTAAAGAAATTGTGCTGGCCAATTTAATGTGCAAATTAAAGGCGCATTCCCATTCAGGTTCGTAGTCCATATGTTGACCCGTTTGACGAGTAACCGACTCCATGCCTTGCATAGCATTCAACACACGTAGCAAGGCCTTGCAACCTTCAATAAATCCCTCGCGCAATTCATCTGTCCATACGTCAGGCTTGAAGCTCAATATATAGCGCAAATCGTAAAGAATATAAGCAGCTCTTTTGAAATGTGAAAGAGTAGAAACACTTTTTGAAAAGTGCAAAGTTTTGAGCTGCATAAAATCTTCTATTGATTTGTGATAGAATGTGTGCAAAAGTTTAAAGAATATGCCTTCACGGGCAATCAAATAATGAGCGATACTCGGTACCGTAAACAATTGAACGCTTAATGATACAATGGAAAACGAGTGGTCATGATCATCACTTATAAAGTCCTGAACAATTGTAGCATAATTCTTGGAGAACTCCTGCGCCAAAGCCATTTTATTATCATATTCCATTAACATGCCAGAAATTAATAGTCGATGCCAACATGTACGTGCTGTCTTCCATAACTCCACATCATATTCCAGTATGTGACGTATACAATACGGAGCCTTTTTATCCATAATTATACGGGCAAATATCTGACGAAATGTACTATGACGTACTAAGAACTCTTGGAACCAAGTCAGCAATTGTAGAGCAAATTGTTGACAAGCCACAGCTCTAATGTGTAAAACGGAGACACGTAGAGACTGATTTGCTCTGCTATTCGCCATGGGCATATTTGAGGGTACAGATTGTTTTTCGATTGCTTCTTTTAAAGCATTACATTCGCTAAATGAGTCACATTTGACAACCGCTCGCCCTTCCCGGTCAATGCTGGCCACAATTTCAGTGGCTTCCTTCTGCTGGACTTTGGCGATTTTCGTCAATGTCTGTATCACTTGATCGAATGTGTGAGATTCATCGTTGTAAAGTACGGTACAGAAATAATCATCGCCAGCGCCATCACCATCTAAGCATTCAAGACTGGCCTTCGATTCGATTTCCAAGTAATTAACACAAAACGATAAAATGGCAACGAATGCTATTTCACAGCGTTCTTTAATGGCATCTGTTATTATTGTACTACTGGTACTGTTTTCCTTACCACGCTGAAAATAAAAATCAAAATTATAATTCTTAGTTCAAGTTGTAGCAGTAACGGTATTGGAAGAGTATGCAGTATATATATAAAAATGTAGAGCTTATAAAACTGATAGGGCTCTATGCTGCAATATAATATGTGACATTAAATAAAACAGAATCTGTTACAAAATCATATATCTGTGTTAAAGAAATTATTACACGAATTTTTATTTCAATTAAAATATTTATATTAAGTTCAAGTATTTATGACCATATCTTATTTTTCAGCTAAGAAAAAATGTTACATAAACGTTAAATACAAATTTTTATAATTAGTTTGTAATTAAAATCACAGTTTTTCACTTTTAAATTCACAAACATTTTTTGAAACTTCACTAAATCATACAAAAAAAAACTTCAGGTTAAAATGGCGCGAAAATGTTTGTAAACAAAAGAAAAATATTTAAAAACAATATCCCAAATAAACACATACCCCTGAAGAAGCTTGTAAAAAAACGAGCAAAACGTTGGGTTGGGACAAAGTAAAATTAAATAGTTTTATTTTATTTGTTTTTGGACTGACCATAATTAGCCCGTGGAAAATATTTATATTTTTAAAATGTTTCCCCGTTTATAAGACCCGGTGTTGTCTATTAACACATAAATTAATGATCTTAAATGCTGCTTCATCTATACTCACGGATGGTATAAATATTTAGGTATCGTATTCCCTTAATGTTCTTAGAATGAAAATACAGTGTGATCTTGGTGAACTGAACATATTTTTGATTTTTGAAAGGTTCTAAGATGTACTTCATTCTCAATCGTGTGCAGGAGAGGACAGATAACATCACCGGCGACAGTAGGTTATCAAACTCTATTGACTTGCCAAATCATCGATGCAATGCGGAGTGTGTTACACTGTTTTATTGCTAGTACATAGGATTTTGCTTTGATGAGATAAGGTATCACGCTCCCGAAATTCAAACCTCCCACAAACCGACTTGATTATTTCAAGATTGTTATCCAGCCACTCTATATTTCATTCATATATGTTGTGTCTTAAGAAACCCTTATGTGAGAATGAAACTCGTTTATTAAATTTGAGAAAGTATTAAGTCCACAAGTGTTTTATTTAAAGAAAAAGGTTAGAATGATAAGTTCAATAATGTATATTAAGAAAATGTCTGCTAGAGTTGATCAAAACATAGATACCTGAGTAAAGAGTACTAAACAATAAGGATAATCAATAACTCAGACATATCAATATATTTATATGATATATTCCTTCACCTTCCTTCCATATTTCAGGGTATACTTAAGAATAAAAAAACACGTTTTTGCGTAAAGAATTGTTTCCCTACTCCCCGACATAGACATGTCAAGATTATTATCCAATCTCTAAAACTCAGATGTCAAGATTATTACTCGTATCCAATCACTAAAACTCAGATGCTTTGAAAGGAACATTTTTATTTTTGAAACCTCTTTTTTTTAATATTTGATATACGAGGTGTAATAAAAAATAACCGTTAGTTTCAAGTTTTTCAAAAAGTATTTACTTATTTATTCATCAATAACTATCTTGTCCCCTTTAAAGTAATTCCCCTTCAGATATAATACATTTATGCCAGCATTTTTCCCAATCCTCGAAACACTTCTGAAAGGCGCTTTTTGGTATCGTCAACAGTCCCTGTTTACTTTTATCTCCTCAATCGTAGCAAAACGCTTTCCTTTCATCGGTTTCTTCAGTTTTGGGAAGAAGAAAGAGTCAACGGGGGCCAAGTCCGGTGAGTACGGTGGTTGAGGCATGATAACGGTTTTTTTTTTGGCCAAAAACTCATGCAACTAATGGTGCAAGCTCTATGATTGTTTTTTCCACAATACTGTGCGTTTCTGATGAATTACTTCAAGGTAGTATTCCTTATTGACTGTACGGCCTTGTGGCAAGAATTCATGATGCACCACGCAATTGCAGTCGAAGAAATCAGTGAGCAAAACCTTCACATTTGACAGAAATTGACATGCTTTCTTCGGTCTTGGCTCTTGTGGGAGCTTCCATTGGGATGATTGGAGTTTGGTTTCAATGTCAAAGTCATATATCCATAATTGGTCACCATTTTGAGGAAATCTGGTTAGTCTTTGACGATGTTCAATAGCTCCTGAGCGATGTCCATGCGACGTTGTTTTGCTCATAATTCAGCAATTTGGGAACAATATTTGCTGAGGCACGTTTCATACCTAAAACATTCGTAAAAATTGCTTGGAATGACCCGAACGATATGCCAACATCATCAGTAACCTCTCTGATAGTGATTTGACGATTACCCAAAATCATTTTCTTCACTGTTTCAATATTTTCATGGGTTGTTGACGTGCTCGCGAGACCAGGACGATCATCGTCATTGACATCTGCTCGGCCTTCCTTCAACCTGTTATACCGCAATTGAACTTGTGTTCTGCTCATAGTAGACTCGCCAAACGTCACAGTCAACATTTCAAATGTCCTTGCGCACTTAATTTAATTTTTTACACAAAACTTAATACAGTTTTTTTTGATCCATTCGAATAGTAAAAAGTCGAAGAGCACACCAAAACACGACTAACTTCTTTATATGTCAAAAACAAAATGATAACCCGAAATGGCTGATATTGCCAACATATATACATATATATTTTATAAATTTTTTTGATAAATATGATTTAATATTTGTTGGGCTAAAATTCTTATTGAAGGATAATCAGGGGGCCATTTGGGGTTTAAAATTGTAGCAGCCCTTTTTAGGTCTGCGTACCGCGGCAGCCCCAAGAACATTGTTCTGGCCCGGCTATGGAGAGATTCTTCATGCATGGTCATGCGTGACAATTTGTCATGCATGGGGACGTCCGGGTGAACGTTTTTTCACCTTGTGAGAGCATCACCATGGGGTTGGGCCGTCAAAACAAAAACCCACGTTAAACATCTTCTGATTCTGAACGATAATCAATTTTAGAGTTGTCTCTTGGTATGAGAACCACATGACCGTGTTTCTATCCATCAGAATATGATGAAGAAGTGATAATATAATTAAGAGCCTGTTCGCCGATATCGAATGAAAATCTATGCGAAAGAAAGCTAGTCACATTCGAATCAATTTGGGTTTGTCTATGTCACTATTGTTCGTTCGCATGAACTTATGTATTTTAATTGAATTTTGACACATCGTTCGCACAGAATAAAGTTAGAAAAACCCAAATCAATTTTCTTTCACCTAGAATGCGAATGAACTTCTCCTTTCGACATCGGCGAACTGGCTGTAAAAATAAAATGTAATACCGGTTCCAATACTAAAGACAAAATTAATTTTACAAATTTAATGGGTATTACATCAATGCGATTTACAATTCATCCACAGTCACATTTCTAAAATGAAAGCCTGCGATTTCTTCATAAAAAAGATTAATATTAGGAACATTTGGATACATTCCCAGCGAACACCTGGTAATGTGTTGCACTTACCTAAGAACAAACTTTTCAATATCGTAGTATTTACCGCATTACTTAGAATTTGTTAAGGAATGACTTGCTTAATATTTGTTGTATATGTACGTATGTTAATAGTTGTTAAGAATGTTTACCAAAATGAAAAATGTAGTAAGTCAATATTTGCTTTTATAAATTTTGCTGTTGCGGCAGTTTTACTATTCGTGTCGTTTGTTTTACTATCCTTACGACATACAGGTTATGAATGCCCGGTGTAAAAGTGATTTTAACATTACATATGCTCTGCCAGGCGAGAAGTTCTCGCGTCGAAAATTTGTGAAACAAATTATTCCATCGTTTTCTCGAAAAGTGAGAAAAAACTGCGTCTGTAACTCATGTCGAAAACTATTCAAAGCGATTACGTCGTTACGTTAGAAATGTCGGAAAATATAAAACGATGCCGACATGCAATTTTAAAAATGAAAGCGCCAGCCACAATTAGTACCGCCGCCGACCAAAAATTACTAAAGCTAAAAAATTTTGTTCGACGGTGTCATATTATAACTGCCGGCTGTTCTAGAAAATGTATGGTATGGCTGTAACGTTTACATTTTATTTACAAATACATACATACTTATGCACAAAATTTTGTAACATTAAAAAACAATTGCAATTTGTGAATTCTGAAAAAAGCATTATAAAAGTATTACAATATACTTTGTTGGGTCGGAAATTAAAGTTGTAGAAATTACAAACTTATCTAAGTATTCCCTTAAAACTTGTTGTGTGAAGGGTATAAAAATTAAATAAAAAGTTAAAATAAAAAACAATCATTCCTAACTGTGTAAATATATATGTGAAATTTAATTTAACTGCAAAATACTTATTTTTTCAGCATTATTATTCATTTAATGATGATTATTGTTATTTGAAATACTATCTCACAGCCTTTTTATTTGCGAGAAATAATGACAGTTGAAAGCGGGAAATTTTTTCGCAAAAGTTTTACAGACACAGTTTTTCTGTAAAATGGCGAGTAATTTCCTTACGTGACAGCTATTACTCACCAAGAAAAGTTATAGATACAGTTTAGTGAGAAAAGCAGCTGTTTGTTTCAACTTTGTTTCATTTCACACGTTTCAGTCGAAAAGTTTCTCATGGCGAGAGTTACAGAACACAGCCACAGTTCCGTATTTAATTCCACGACTTTAAAAATTAGTTTTTATGGAAAAGGTTTTTAAGAAAAATATTGAAGATAAGTGGTAATTTTACCCAAAAAGGTTTCATGCTTCTGTAGGTCCTTTTTAAGAGATGTTGTTTGTAAGAGTATATTTATAAAGGTGGCATTTATTCCATGATTTAAAGTCATGCCTTTTTCATATTATATAAAGTTATCCGCTACATTTTTTGCATTTATACTAAACATCTTCCGCAATTTTAATAGTTTTTATCGACACCAACTCCTAAATCAAACACTTATAAGCAATTAACTTATTTAATGACTTTTTTGTAATGACATTTTGAAATAGTTATTCGTAAGCGAGTATAGTAAGTACTTGCCTCCAATGACATCGCCATGTTAAAATAACACAGTTATATAGTACTTGCAATACATATTATTGGCCATGAAGGCTTACACTGTATTGTATTATTTATTAAATAAGTAAATAATTACTTAAAATGTTAAAGTACAAGTAGTGAAGAGTATGTTTATTAACATTTTAACACATTACTTTGCAAAAAACTTTTCGCTGGGTTGCTACCGGTAGAAACAAAAGCATTATTTATGACGTTCACATCAATATAGAATATACAAGTGGGTGTTTTATATAAATTTAGTCTTATAGAAAAAAAAAAAAAATAAAAATAAAGCTGCAACTTAACTTACCAAATGTTCTTCACAATAATGAGACTTTTTCCACGCCTCCTCATCACCACAATCACAGCAGCCACCTCCACCCGAGGTGGACATTTTGTATTTATGATAGCGATGGGCAGATTGTTTAAAACAATTAACACACAACACGCAGGTAGGATCCATGCCACATTCACGACAACTGTAGGTGGGTTCACCAATTTTAAACACTTTACCACAGACTGCCGATGTGGCTCCCTCTAAACGCAGCTTTTCTAACACAATGTTGGGGTTATCACCCAATATAAATTCCAGAAGAACATCTATAATGCCTTCTTTAGCGCCAGCCTCTTTAAACATGCATTTTACTGAAACGAGCACAAAAATAAATCACGTTGAAGAAAAATAACAATTTCATAAAATTTATCTTTATTACAACAGAAAAAAAAACTAAATCAACAAAGAACATAGTGATTTTAATACAAAATGTTAATTAAGTATTAAATAGCAAAAATCGTTTAGAGACAAATATTTCGCGGCTGATTAAGCTTTAACTTACTAATATTGTGTTATTTAAATGATTTAATTTTATTTCAAATGAGAAAAATATTTATTTCATATTTTCATTAATTTTCCACTAAGTTCAAATTAAAATTTTTTTTTTAAAAAGCTCCCAAATACAATTGAGTTTAGCCACTTATATCAGCGTTTAGATGACACTCTTGGCTTTCTATTCCAAAAGGTCCTATTGAGTGACAACCAAAAATGTGCCCATATATGGCCAAATTCTTTCACGGATCACTAATTTTCCACTAAGTTCAAGTTTAAAAATTTCTTTAAAAAACTCCCAAATACAATTGAGATTAGCCACTTATATCAGCGTTTAAAGGACACTCTTGGCTTCCTACTCCACTTGGTCCTATTGAGTGACAACCAAAAATGTGCCCATATATGGCCAAATTCTTACGTGAATCACGAATTTTCCACTAAGTTCAAATTAATTTTTTTTTTTAAACTCCCAAATACAATTGAGATCAGCTACTTATATCAGCGTTTAGACGATACTCTTGGGCTTCCTACTCCACTAGGTCCTATTGAGTGACAACCAAAATTGTGCCCATATATGGCCAAATACTTTCGCGGATCACGAATTTTCCACTAAATTGTTTTATATGTTTCATGTTAAAATTTCAGCATTTACTGCCAGTTTGCCGATGTCGAAAGGATAAGTTCATTCGCACTCTAGGCGAAAGAAAATTGATTAGGGTTTTTTCTAACTTTATTCTATGCGAACAATGTGTCAAAATTCAATTAAAATACATAAGTTCATGCGAACGAACAATAGTGACATAGACGAGCACAAATTTATTCGAATGTGAGTGACTAACTTTCTTTCGCATATATTTTCATTCGATATCGTCGAACAGGCACAAATAATATTTGTTTACGCTGTATTTGCACAATTTTTTGCGTTTTAAGGTATTGCGTATTTTTTTTAATAAAAGTTCTTTCAAACACATAAACAAACATGTTTGTTCGTTGGGACGTTACGTCAAACATATTTATCTTCACACTTAAATATGTCGTTACGTCATTCCATAATGTCGAACATATTTAAATCGGCATATTTATCTTCACACACATTTAACATTTTATATTCTTTTGAAAACTAATTTTCTGGCACGAACAAATTTTTCTAAAGAAGGCAGCTTTAATAGGGTAGTGGTACAGCACAGCTGTCTTTCGCTTCCTTTGTATATATTTGTTAAAATTTCTTTTACAAGATGCATAATTCTGAAAGAATACATAGACTTCACTGCTTTTTCAAACAAAAGAGAAACCAAATTTGCAAAGTCGTCTGACAAAATTTCAAATAGAGTGTGTTCTATTTCGTTATGTTTGAACATCTGACATTAGAACTCTATGCCTTGCGAACAATTTCGGAGGATGCTAACAAACTGGTAGTGAAAAATTCAAAATAAAATTTTCTGAAATCTTTTTTAAAAAAAAGAAAAAACCAAATAGAAATCTTTAGCTGCAAAAATTATGTGTCAACAGAGTCAAGAATCATTATCACTTTTTTTAGGCTGTCACTTTCAAGATTTTCTTAAATTCCGGCTTCTTATATACTTTTATAAAATTATGAAAGTACAACAGCCTGTAATTTTGGTAGAACTATATACGTTCACTCATTCCACTCGTGATGTACAAATCGAAATAACTAGGGTTCACCTGTCTACTCTATAACGTTCTTTTTATGTTAAGAGTAAGTCGGATTTGTTATCAATTACCTAGAGACCTCATGCATGTTCCGTACCTACCTTCAGCAAAAAAGATTCTAACTTCCTCGTATGTACGGCACAAGAAGTGCCGTTCTAGAAAGATCAAATTGGGTGCATGAACAAATTAAGATCTTACAAAGTATTTTTTTTTTTGTTGCTTTTCATATACGTTTTTTTTTTGGTTATAGTTGTGACTGGGGAACCGATTTATCTTGTTTCTTATCTATATGTTCATTTAACAGCTAAAGGAATAAAATTAAATAATGTAAATATTTTTTATTATTACTTGTTATATTGTAGCTAAACATGGATATTATACTAACAATACATGTGTAATTGGCCTTATAGGCTTTCTTTGTATTGATATTGTATAAATAAATTAAAAAAAAATTATATTTGACTGATACAACTAAACCATGGTGCAATTATTAGGTGGCAGCATAAGAGTTGTTGTACTACATACATAATATTTTGTTTGTGTAAAAATTCCGGACGCTGTCAAAAACATGTTTACAAAACAGAAGAAAATGAAGAAAGAAACGTTTATATAAAAAAAAACGAACAAAGAAAATTAATATAATTTTTTTTATAAATTGTTTTCAATACATTTTAAGCAATTAAAATATTTTTTTGAAACTTTTTATTGTGTTCTTGCCCTTTTTCAAACTGTTTAAAATATTTTTGTTTTTTCACCCACAATTTTATGAAACAAAAAATTATCACTTGCGCTAGTGATGCCACCTGGTTAATTGCACCATGAACTAAACTTTTCAAACACCAGAGTTTTTGACTTTCAAATTTATTTAGTACTTTAGTATATCTTGTGAGTTCCATACAATAATAATAAAGTTAAATTATTTATAATTTTAAAAACCAATAAATAACAAACAAAAAAACTTACAAGAGCCATCTAATGTTGGTCTAGTTTTTAAATTTTTAAATTTTGATACAACAGCTCGCCCTTTAAGATGGAAAAATTGTATTTGTTCATGTGGTGAAGAAAATAAAATAAAAATTTTCAAAATTATAACTGATAAAAATTATTTTTAAGCTGTAAAGATTACATTTAGTGAGTAAGCGAATTTAAAATTATGAAATTAGTAGTTTGAAAAAAAAGCTTATTAGATTTTTGTGTCTGATGAAAAATGTCATGATAGTAACATGTACATTCATGTGTATTTATATACAAACGAATTGCATCATTATTTTATTTTAGATTGGAGTATAGTCACTACATTTTTTCTTTATAAATAAAGAAAATATGCTGAGCTAAATACATATACTGTGTTGATCAAAAGCTAGTATACGAGTATAAGTCAGCTGATAATGGAATTTTTTTAACCATAAAATACAGAAACTTATAATATTTTCGGTTTTAAAAATACTACAAATAAAATACCCACAAGCTAATAAATGGGAGCAACCCACATCAAATAACTATAACTTTGCCAGGTTAAAAAAAAAATTGCATTTTATAATTTTTAATATTTTTTCCACATAATACGAGTACATGTAATAGGTCAGAATGGTATAAAAAGTAAAGTGAGCATTCTTTTTAATTTGCCTCCCAATTTAAGGAAATGACCATGATAATCATTGTCAATGTCGCATATCCTTTATAGGTTTGAAATACTTCCGGACTGGTAGACAACACATTTAGTAAGAGTCAATCGTTCAGTTAATGCTGTGGGTGAGCAGTGTCGAACATTTGTCCAACAATGTCCAACATTTGAAATGCTGCAATAGAGTTTGTTTTAGTATTTCGTGTTGTTATTGTTAACACTCCGTGAACACTACTCCCTCTTTCCTCCTCATCATAACCTATTTTCCTAGTTCCAGTACAATGCGTTGCATATGTAGGGGTCATCCCCTGAGTACTGGTCCCAGATTAAAAAGAAAAAAAGTATGTCAAGAAAACGGACAAGCTCCTTCATTGGGAGTGATATTAAGTCACACTCACTTAACATATAAGCTTGTAGTAGCCTATATCTTCTGTGTCCCAGTGCTCCACAGTGTGTGATTAAGTGATCCATTGACTCCTCTTCATCACCGCAGAATCTGTAAATGTCTGTGTTGGAAATGGCCATCCTGTGCAGGTGCTTATGATGACCTGTAAGTGCACCTTTCAATGTTCTGAGAATTTTCCTGTCCAGGTTTAGAGCACGTTCGGCCCTCTTTTTATCAAAGTTTAGAAATTTCTTGGAGTGTTCAAGACCACCTGTGTCATTCCAATGTTGCTCAACGATGGACTCCGTCCATTTCTTTATCTCCTCATTCAGGTGATCATTGGAGCCAAAAGTTAGAGTAGGTCCAATAAAAGTCCCCTCTACTCCTTTTTTGGCGTAGATGTCAGTCATTTCATTGCCGTGGTGCCTCTTACGTCCTGGCACCCACATCAGGGTGACCTGGTTCTGGCTTGCCAGTTCGTTTAGCCTATTGTGACACCCCAGTACTAATTTGGACGTAAAGACACAATTGCTCAGGGCCTTCAGAGAATATTATTATCAGCACTCCTTTGTGTTCCCTATCGGAGAGTATTTCAACCACTTCCCTTATTGCGTATAATTCCGGTTGGAAGATTGTGGTGTCTTTGCTAAGAGTTATATATTTTCGCCCTCTAGGCCCCACTATTTCCGCTCCAACTCCTTGGAGCGGTTGGGATCTATCCGTGTGCCACATTCGTGAACCATCCCGCAACCATCTTGGGTTTATGCCCCATTCCTCCCTGGTTGGGAATATGATCTTAAACTTCCTGGCAAAGGAGTTAGATGGATCTATAAGGTCACTTGTTTGAGACATATCGATTACGTCTCTCAAATCCTTTAGGATTGCAATATGTCCAATAAGGTTTCCTGTCTTATGTTTTTCCCTTTTGTAAATTGAGTTGGCCTAAACGGAGTGAATAAAATAACACAATAAAAATAAGCCTAAAAGAGTTCTACATTAATCAAAAGCCATATCTGCATTGAGGCAATATTGCAGCAAATAAGCAATATATAAAGAAAGGAAAATAAATTTCATTAAATTATTTTGGATACAATTGAGAAAGACAATTTTAGAAAAAAGAAAGAAATCTCCTGCTTATGGTGGTAGACAAATTCTAAAAATTCCTTCTACAATTTGGTAATAGATTAAAAAATAAGTAGACTTGAATAAAATTCCTAAGATATTTCCTATAATAATAAATGTAATGAAGTTTTATGAAGTCAACAAAAATGATAATAAAAATCAAACAATACTTACAGCTCCTGGCAGAATCTGAAATAGAAGAAAAATAACTAATTAATGATTTAGCAAGAGTGTAGTATATTCGAATCTAAAATACCTTTCACAATAGTCACGTAAATATAGAGTATATACATATTACAAATTTGAACGAAATACTCCTATGCTGTTTTAATTTATAATAATGGTAATTTATGAAATTCTTAGATAGCAAGATGTGTACATGTGTTTTTTTTTTCACCGTTGTGCGTGTTTTCTCTATATAGGTATGTTCGTTATTAATTTATATTCAGTGCATTTCATTAACTTGTAGTGTGCAAGGTGTTGGACTAAATTTTGTTAATCTGGGCAGTGACGAAGGTATATACACTGGGCACTGATTAGTTTTAGCTAATTTAATTCCAACATTTTAAATGCTGCAATAGAGTTTCATTTGGTCTTTCATGTTGTTATTGTTAAAGACAAACCTCCAGGTATAAAAATATACATGTATAGCCTTTAATTTTTTTCCAATTTTATTGGCATATTTATTTTAGGCATCGTGAGTTGCTTCTCCGGATGGCGGAGAAAGCGAATGGGGTTATCTTGGCTGAGGAAACCTGGCTGTGCAAGGCAGGTTTTGTGGACTGAGAAGAGAGGGCTATAACCTGTCTGATTTCCGTGATGAAGTTACACGGTGACGGTAGCCTGAGAGACAAGTGTGGGCACTTGCTTACTTGTCTCAAGTTTTACGGCACATGAGAGAGAACCACCATCAACTAAACTTCGCAAAGTTGTTCGGATGGCTGGTGAAAGAAACCTGGCAGTAAAAATAGGAGCAGATGCCAACGCACATCAAATGGTGTGGGGTAGCTCCGACGCAAATACATGGGGTGAGATGATTTTTGAATTCATACTATGCGATAATTTAGACGTTGTGAACGTTGGGTTGGAACCTACTTTTGTTTTGGTAAATAGAAGCGAGGTTCTGGATATTACGCTAGTTAGTACTAGGCATGCAGTTCATTCTATGATCACAGGTACATTGAGTTTGAAATAGGAATGCAGAAAATAGGGTTTGTCCCAAGAAGAAACAGGAAGAGGAAGAACTGGGAGGACGGGGTGGAGTCCTCTCGAACCGAACCTTCTTCCGCATCCTCCAATTATAAGTGGTTGTGGGGATACTGAGAGAGTGTTGCTGAGTCTTTTTGAGACAGCTATCTCCGAATCGTGCAGATCTAGCGTGTGCCGAGGTAAGAGTAATCCACCATGGTGGAACTTAGAGATAGCGAGAGCTCGAAAAGAGTCTCTCCTACTTTTCAATGAGCCAAAAAGACTAGGAGATTGGTCGCAGTACAAGGCCTCCGTAAACAGGTCTAATAATATGATAAGAAATGCAAAGCGGAGGTTTTGGAGGTATTTCTGGAGTTGCGTAGAAGGAGCCTCTGAAACAAGTAGGCTTCGCAAAATCATATCGACCACGCAGTCCATACCAGGTTTCATAAAGAAACATTGTGGTAATTGGACAATCAGCGGTCACGAGACTCTTGAGGTACTCATAGATACGCATTTTCCTGGCTGTACACCCTACACAGGGTCACCTGGTACACCCTGCAGGTATGGCCGATGTACGAAATGGACAAGGATAAAGCTAATTTTGAACCAAAAAAACTGAGTTTTCTTTGTACATTTTGGGGTACACCTTGCACGAATTTCACTTCCACACAACTTGAGTCGCTCTAATAAACATATGTACATATATACAAATATTTTGTTTTTTGTCAATATACATACATACATATATATGGCATACATACATATAAAGGGTGTTTTTTTAAGCTAGATAGAACTTTAAATTGTAAAAAGTAACACAAAAAATTAAATTTTGATGAAACATTTTTTTTATTTGTTTCAGTATACTCTGACAAATCATCATGAATAGACTCACGCTTGAACAACGCTACGAAATTATCCAAATTTACTTTGAAAATCAGACCCGTTGTTTTATCGCAAAATTGTGTTCAGCGATGAGGCGCATTTTTGGCTTAACGGGTTTGTTAATAAGCAAAATTGCCGCATATGAAGTGAGACCAATCCACAAGAGACCCTACAGACTCCATTACATCCAGAAAAATGCACTGTTTGGTGCGGTTTTCATGCTGGTGGCATCATCGGACCTTATTTCTTCAAAAATGAGGCCGGAGCTCGCGTTACGGTCAATGGAGATCGTTACCGCACCATGATCAATGATTTTTTGTTTGAAAATATGGATGACATTGATCCGGAGGAGATGTGGTTTCAACAGGATGGCGCTACGTGCCATACGGCGAACGCAACCATCGACTTACTGAAATCAAAATTTGGCGATAAGTTGATTTCGAGAAATGGACCTGTCAATTGGCCTCCAAGGTCGTGCGATTTGACACCTCTCGATTATTTCCTGTGGGGCTACGTGAAGTCACTGGTTTATGCTGATAAACCAGCAACAATTGACGCCTTGGAGGCCAGCATTGTTCGTGTTGTTCGTGACATACGGCCAGCAGTGCTCGAAAAAGTGGCCCAAAATTGGACGTCCAGAATGCGCTTCGTCAAGAACAGCCGCGGTGCCCATATGCCCGAAATCATTTTCAAATGTTAATGTCACGTATTGATCTTTCGAATAAAAAAAAATTTTGATTACAATTTAATTTTTTGTGTTATTTTTTACAATTTCAAGTTCTATCGGGCTTAAAAAAACACCCTATATATGCCCCATCGAATAAACAATATAAATAATTTAATTTCCGGTGGAAATTATTGAATTATTGATCCTACATCATTTAAACGCATCATTGGAACTAAAGTGTAAAAATAACCCATTGCTCTTCTTTGCTATAAAACTTTTTCACTAAGAATAATAATAATGCTTGAACATAAACAAAACCAGTTTTATTTTTTAAGTAGTACCAGCACCATGATAGATTTTGTTTACATATGAAAAAAAAACTTTAGCAGCTAGTTAGCTAGCGTAAGGATTTTGATTATGCATAAGTCCATTATTAGTTATTTGATTTATTATTAATAATTTCTTATGGTATCATATTATTATATAATATAATTAAAACATTTTTGATGGTAAATTAATTTATCGTTTTGATGGTATATCTGAGATTTTGTTGTTGGTTAACTAGACGCCATTCATTGCGTTTTCCTTCTGATCCCCACTGGAAAAACTTTGATTCGTCACTCCATAAAATATTTTTCCATTTTCATTTGGTTTCTTAATGTTTTTTTTTTTTTTTTTTTTGACAAAATCTAATCGGGATTTACAATTTTTTTTTTGGAGACGAATATTTTTTCTGTGCGATGTATCCACATAAGTCATTTTCATTACGTCATTTTCATTGATACCATATGATGACGTTAACCTAACTTTTACCTTTTTAGAGCTTTTAAATCGGCCAGCTTTAGAGGCACTTACAACTATTCTATCATCTCTGCCTGTGGTTTTACATGATTTAGAGGCTCAGGATACATTATTTGAGTTCCCAAATTTATCAAAATGGTTCCTTGCATTATATATTTATCCTTTAAAGCAAATAAAAAAAATAAGCAACTGAGAAAATTCATTCACCGTCTTCTCGGAGCCTCATTAATCTAATGATTACCTTCCTGTCTTCTTCGGTCTTTTTCCCATACCTCGTTGCTAATATTGGTGTACAATTTTACGGATATCATTTAAAATATACCTGTCAACTAATTTTCCCAACAAAACGAAAATATATATTAGAATATCTTTATTTAAATAGCAGAACTGAAAATGTTTTAATTATGTGTCCACTAAAAACATCCCTTTCACTAAATATTGGCTTATTTTTTAAAGAAAATTGAACAAAAAATGAATCCAAAGAAAACACCAAGTGTTTGTAATTATGTTTTAATTACATGTCGACCACTGTATATATATATATTTGTTTAATCGTCTACACAGACTTATGTCGTTTATGTAACAAAAGTTATCTAAAATAAGAGAGCGTTTTAAAGAGTATTAGTACATTAAAGTGAGTATTGCAAACAGACAAAACTCGGCAACACAATTTATATCCACTTACAAGTCAGAAATAATAAAACATTCAATCGAAAACCATAAGTCATTATAAACTTTTCAGAATGCTTATTATTATAATAATGATTTTATACATTTTCTCTAGTACCCAATAAACTAACAGCATTTTAATTACCATCTTTAGTTAAAATATTCTACTTATATAAATCTTTAGATCTGCATATAGTTTTTACAGAAATATCTTTGAATATTGAAATTTACTTTTATCAAAACTTTGCTTTTCGAGTTAGGCTGTTATTGCTTGTGACCACAGATATAATATAGAATAAATATGTAGCTCTCTTATAAGCGAATAAAAACGCCGCGACAGTAAGGTTCAATTTATGAGAAGGTTCTCTGCACATATTTTGTTTAAATGCAATTCACGTTTAATCTTAATTATTTTAAGACCGCTGCTTCTGTTAAGAGATACTGTTTAGTTGACAGCTTTTTTATGCATTTATTTAGCAACGCAATGACCTAACAGCAATAAAGACTTTTTTTCCCATTTTTTGTTTCTACGAGTATAATGGGTAAATAAGTCAATGTACTTATCTAAATTTAATAAAACGACGAATAATTAAAAAAGCGTTTGAAAGTTGTTGAAGTGATAGACTGCATTTAATTTCACGAGAAATGGCTCTGAAATTTATTTTACCTGGAGTGTCAGCACTGCTTTTTATATTTATAACAAAGCGGAATTTCTCTCTTTATTATGATAAGCTAGATTTTAAAAGGAATAGCAAATTCAATTGGGCAAAATGGTATTGATTACGGCCAAAGAAACATCTCCCCTTTAAGACTCGTTTTAAATTTTTTACTGAAAATAAAAACAAGTGTTTTTATTTCAAATGCAGATTAGTTCCGATAACAGTACAAAAATACAAAATTCTATTAAAGTAATAAAATTCTAAAAATGTATTCAAATTAAATGAAAAAAAAAAATCTTTCTGGGAAAGAGGTGTAATTTTTAATATATTCAATAAACCAAAACTAAAAACTGACTGAATTTTATAAACAGAAAAGTATATGCATTCACAATTTAAAATTCGCATTCATTTTTTTTAGTTAGTATGCAAATAGAAATATTTTCTTGGGAAAAACAGGGAACTTTTTTGTTTTTTTTTTTTAAGCATTTAATTTTTTATCGAGTCTTCAAAACATGAAAAACAACAATAATTATACAAATCTTAAAATACATCAAAAAACAATGGCCGTCAAAATTAAAGTTGCTTCATGCGAAAATGTCAGCTAAAACTTTGAGAATTCATCCTTTAATACAGGTACGTCTTTTACGTATCATAGACCTGCATTAATTGTTTAGAAAATTTTCTTTTGACGCTTTGGAATTCCGTAGCTCTAATGTAATATATAATAGTTTGCTCTCCAACTTCAAGGTGATAAGGTAATCAACTGAGTGACATACGCATCAATGTGAGACTGTAATGTTAGACAACAGCTCAGGCAAATAGCAAGGTATTTGATTCCACAATAATTTGGTTGATAAGTTTGATAGGTGAGCATTCTTTTTAACGCAGTGTGAATATGAGTACTTTTCAGTTCATTAACTTTGATTTTCCAAAGCTGTAGCCATTTCACTAATATTGAAATATTTTCTTGTATATTCCGCGATAAAACCATTCCTGAAGAATGCTGCGTCATATAGAGCCGTCATCCTCCAAGTACTGGTCCAAGATAAAAACAGGTCTATAGATGAAATGGTTTTTGGACAAACTCTTGCCGATTATTTTCCCTTTAATTGCGAGTTTTGCTAGTTTACGAACGCATTAAAAAAGTGAGTTTCATTACTGATGAAAACTTTTTAAAGAAAAATAAAAAATTAACACCAAATTGTGCTTAAGGTTACTGACCAGATAGATTCGTTTGGCTTAAATTGCGTGCGACTGAAAAACGTATTCTCTGTGTAATGCGTTATACGATTTACTGTTCAATCGACAACAAATGGATGTATTACGTAAAACAATATAGGTTTCAGGAACAAGATCGCTAATATGACTAAAAATCCATTGTACTATCGATAAAACAAATTGTGCCCAATGACACAATAAGTTGGATAACCTACAGCCACCGATAAAATTGTTCGCTCTCTCTTGCACACGGTCGAGTTACACCAAAATAGACCTTAAACAACACTGGGTCTTTCGAGCATTGAATTCAGCCCTGTTTTACGTCCCCATTTGGAGATTAAAAGAAAATCATTATTCAGTGAGTCAGTCCGACATCCAGGTTGGTTTGTGAATGCCAGATATCAATGAGATAGCGAGACACTGGAACTGCTCTGGGTACAGGGACACAGTGACGTGCCCGCTAATATTGTAGCGGGTAAGCTGGCAAAGGGCCAGAGGACATAGAACATGTTTACACTACATACGTCAAATTTTAGGAACCGCACAGAACAGATCGACTAGTGTGGTTGCCTGTCGCGTATTGTGGCTAACATGACCCTGTTATGGCGAAAGGAAGACTACTATTCTAAAGGGTATACCCCAATGGAGATTGCGTATTGTAATGACTGTAGTGCGAGGAAGTAGTCTTCCATATAATGAGTTATAGAAGTTGTAAGGATAGAAAGGAGGAGAGTGTTGAACACTTGCTCTGTCGTTTTCCAGCTCTTTCGTCTATGAGTATGTTGACAGAAATATTAGAGGTGTTCGTCCAAAACTCAGGTTGGTTCTAATTTCGACCTATAAAAACACAACGGGACAAAATTGAATTTAAGTGGGTTAGCTTTTCTAAATAGAAGGCAGCATCTTCAACAGAATATTAATTTAATCGGTAGGCAATAATATTGCTGGACTACGACAGAAATTAATAAATTTACAGAAGAAAACTTCTGTCGCCGCGAAATTATCCCTCAAATTAAAAACCTGGAAGCTAACACATGATAAAATTGTGTGCGTTGGTGTTCCAGATTGTAACATGTACACGATATATGAGCCAAACCGAATTTAAACAATAAAGATATCAAAATATCTGTCCGCTAAAACCACTTTGATATTACAAATATTTTTCTGTGCTTTATTTTAATTTAAAATTCTGTAACTTTAATTAAATAATTAAAGCACCAAATAATTTATTCTCATGCAATAACCTGGTAACGACACCAGGTTTTATTTGTCAGTGTGCTAAAATTGGATTAATTAAAATGAAACAAGTTTGGTTTTTAGTTTACTGTTAAAAAAAAAAGAAATCAAAAAATGAAAGGAAGAAAAACAAACTAAGTTGTAAATTGTTTAGAAAAAAAAACATGTTAAAAAGGTGTTTAAGAGAAAAAAATCTGGGCACTAGTTCAAGGTTAACAAAAAAGGTATCTTGTTCGTATTTTAATAAAAACATATTGTTTGTATTAACATTGCATTAAAAATTATATTTGTATAAATTTGTTTTTAATAAAAATAAAAAAAGAAACAAGCGCTGATTCATAAAAATCGCAGAAAATATCGGATTTTTAATGACACGCTCACTTTGACTGACATCACCACTGCAAGAAATTGGTTGCCATGAGAATGTTTGTCTTTGTTTTCTAAGCAATGCAAATTCAAGCTGGTTTTTAAAACAGTCTACAAAATAGAAAAAATATTTACTGCGAATGGCTCCCGGTCTAGTTATGACAAAAGAGAATTAACATCTTCTGGCGAAAAAGTGAGTGCAACAATTATCAAGTTGGGAACTCTAAATTGTCATAAATTGGGCAAATATATTGTAGTGCTACACATTGAATGCACTAAAGCAAGTGGAATTTTAGTCCATTATCACATCAAAAAAATAAAATCTCAGTAGTTAACATTTTTACTCTATATAATGGATTTGTCGCTTTTTGCTTAATTGTTTCCCTTAATAATTAAGCAACGAAAGTGTAAAATATAATAAAGTAATTACAAAACGATAAAAAAGGCTTATTTCTAGTACGATACTGACTAAGAGGAGTGCAATTATTTTTAATTTTAGTCGTCTTGATGTTTGCTAACATACGAGGGTGGTTTGGTATATCTGTTACTGGAAAATGGATTAATTTTATGAAACATTGTTTTCGTTAGTTACTTTAATTATTAATGCGAGGATCACAAGTGTGACGAACGATGAATTTTTGGTCCAAATATTCGTCGAAAAAATAAAATACATTGGTATACAACGCCTGACAAAAAAATAACCGTTATTTTAAATTTTTTCAAAAAGTATGTATTTATTCATCAGTAACTATCTTGCCTCCTTCAGGACCCAAGTGAGCTGGAAAGCCTCATATTTATCAGTAAACAAACGATTACATAACTGTGAACTAAATTCTCAATCTACACTCTCAAAATAATACTTCCGTTACGAGGAGCATATTTGGAATTAAAATAGATGCAAAAATATAACATTTATATATTTTAAATTCCCGGTTACACGTATTAAAAAAAAACCCCGGTTTAATCGATATTCGAAAAGCAAACAACCGGTAAACCCGGTTGAACTAAAACCGTTCAATCACCATAGATGCCACCAAAACAATGCATTACCTTGGCGTCATGGACATTCGGCTTCAACGTTGATTTGGCTGGTTAACCGGATTTTACACATTCCTTTCTACGTTTGGGTATATTCACTGTATCCATTTTTCATCACCAGTAACAATGTGACTTCTTTTTATAGCATACAAGCATCATTTTCGACATTCAAAATTGCCTTACAATGTCTCTCGGCTTCAATTCATATTTAACTCTATATCTTTGCGTTTGAATTAATTTCAATGCTTTTAAACGCCGGGAGCTGGATTGTTGTGTGACTCCCAATGATAATGCAAGTTCTTCTTGTGTTTGACAACAATCATCGATAAGTGCGTTACTCTGTTCTATCGTTACTACAATGGATTTTGCTCTGACGAGATTAGGGACCTTGTTCCTGAAACCCGCACATTTTTACGTAGCACGCGTGCATCGTTCACGGCTCATCCATTTGTGGTCGATTGCCCAGGGAATCGTACTACGCATTACAGAGAGAATTCGTTTTTCAGCCGTACGCTCCGCCTGTGGAATAAGTTACCTGCTGGCGTGTTTCCTGTCTGTTATAACGTTGAAAGGTTCAAGTCAAATGTTCACAAATACTACTCCCTCTTTCCTCCTCCTCACAACCTATTTTCCTAGTTCTGGTACAATGCACTGCATATGTAGGGGTCATCCCCTGAGTACTGGTCCAAGTTAAAAAAAAAAAAAAAAAAAAAAGTAATCCAATTCCTCATTTTCAAAGTTTTCCGTCTGATCAGGTCTCGTCTTGTCTTCTGTGACGAAATCACTACTTTTGAATCGCAGAAACTTCATAATCTTTTTCTTCAAATGAAAGACCCCCCCCCCCGCAAAGCATCTTTTTTAGGCACAAATTTCGAAATTATTATAGCGATTGGAAAAATGTGTATTTACACTTTGACGTCTATAGAATACTGACTTATAATGGCAGATGTTCAAAAAGAAAATAGTGTTTAATAACACAAACCACATATAATAGTTATGCCATATGTTGCCCAAATCGATATTATTAATTTGTATACCCAACAACACGGCAAATAATATTCTTTTTTTCAGTCAGCTAAGTGAAATTTTGTACTGTCAATGACATTTTTATACTATCATCATGACATACAATTTCAGACGTTTTCCAGTTCTAACCAGATGAACTTTGAAGTTCAGAGTTAAAATAATTGTGATTGAGAAAAATTAAAAATTTGTCAAAAACATTACATACAAATTAAAGAAAGAGAGAAAAATATTACTCATTGTTTTATATTTATACTCATTACATATTAAAAAAATTTAAAATTAAAGATTATTTTTAAACTTGTTTTGTGGTGTTTGCATTGTTTGCATGTAAGCAATTTTATTCATTGTTGTTATTGTTTTTATATAAAAGAAAAATTAAATACTATTTAAGTTAGTTTTATCACTGTCTAGAATAGTCATATACATACATTCATACACATAAATTCATATATTTATGTATGTAGCAATTACATATGTATCAAGGCAACGAAAGAAACTTAAATAAAGTCTGCAAAAAACTTCAAAGCAAACTTACTATAAAAAAAAAAACAAAATAAAATAAGCCAAACGAAACGTAATGAAAAAAGCAATAAAGAAACGTCATTTCATTAACTATTACATATTAAATTTTTTCTAAACAATGTGTGTGTGCATGTAAGTAAATATGTGCATATATTTTTTTTTTGTTTCTTCTCTGACCGTATTTAAACAATAAAGTAGTAAGTAGTTAATATATATGATATACGGAAATTCACGGCTTTATATGGCGTTGGCGGAAAATCCTTCAAAAATGTATTAACACAAAATTTTTGTTTTATTTTTGCCATAAAACATGCAACAATGGTTAAATAATTAAAATATATACGAAAACAACAACAATCAAATATTTATAACAAGTTTCCCACCACGAGACTTAAGTCGCTTAAATAAATTAATGAAATAAAATAAAGCTTCAACAATATTATTTTTCGGGAAATAATCTCTTTTCAATTTTTCAGGAAAGCTTGTTGAAGAATTAATAGTCACAATGGGGAAAAGGAACGATTGTCTAGTTTCATATCAAAGGCAGTTTTAATCATTTATGTTTTATATATATATTTTTTGTAGTTAATACCCATCTTTGATATCCGATAGTCAGCTATTAAACAATTGCAATTTGATATTTTTATAAATACTATTTGAAAACAATCAAAAGTGAAGAAATCAACAACGAAGAACGCAACACTTAATGCCAGTTCGCCAATGTCGAAAGGAAAAGTTCTTTCGCATTCTAGGCGAAAGAAAATTAATTTGGGTTTTTTCTGACTTTATTCTATGCGAACGATTTGTCAAAATTCAATTAAACACATAAGTGCATGCGAACGAATAATAGTGACATAGATTAACCTAAATTGATTCGAATGTGAGTGACTAGTTTTCTTTCGCATACATTTTCATTCGATATCGGCGAACAGGCTGTTAAATAATGCATGTTTCGTGTGTGGAAAATATAACATTAGTACATACATTAAAGAATAAACGTTTACAGCATTTGGTCGAAAATAAACTCATAGCTTAAAACAGCTACACAGGATGGAACATAACTTTCTTAAAACCTATAGCGACATGTTTATAAAACTGTGTATGTATTATAAAATTAAATGAAACAGGGTTTTATTTTTTGAAAATTATATCTTTTGAATGCGATCCTTGTTCACTCTCGCACTGATGCAAACTCGACCGAAAATTTTTCATATTTACGTATCGGTTGAATGTTTTGCAATTCCTCGCGCATTTTTTCCGTTAGTTCGGTAATGGTCGGGGGTTTGCTACTGAAATCTTTGTTTTATAGATATCTCCAGAGAAAAATCGGGGCTACGGGATGACCCGTTAATGTTACCTGTTTTCGATATGATTTTCTGGCCCAAAATTTGCCGAAACGCAGCCGACATGGCATGTTGACCCATCTTGTTGTAAAATACGATTTAGAGATAATCGTCGGATATTTAAAACCGCAGACCGCTTTCGAGCAGAGAGGTAGCGTTGTTCTCGAACAGATGCTCGCTCTCGCTATTCGTTTTCCGGTTCTCTCGGTGTATTAAGACAGCCGGATTGTTGTTTTGATAATGGTGATCCTGTTATCTCGAACTTCTGGACTTACTGCATAATGGTCTGAATCGTCGGAGAATTATTCAATTGAATTCAAAGTACACAGCGAATATTTTGTTATGCTCCTTCTTAGCTTTTGTAGCTAGTTTTGGAGCGGACAGTCTTTGTTTTTATTAGTAATACAACGCCCGTCAGCTTCATTAAAAATGTTGTTCGAAGCTGTACTGAGCTTTTTGTTCTCATTCACGAACCAGAGCATTATGATTTGCAATATGAAATTTTTCGACATGAAGTGTCAATTTTAAATGGTTAATATTTAATTTTCATATTTAATATTTTTGCAAAGCTATTTTTAAGTCCTGGAAGATATCTATTGTATAAATTCCCGTCAATATTTTTTATGTTGAAATTACAGGCACTGCATATTCCTAAAAGATGCTGGTTGAAATAAGCTGTGAGTTGTACATTAGATTGGTCCGCTTCAATAAAAAAAATAAAATAAAAAATTGTACCAGTCACCCCCTAAGATTAAAGACAATGTAAAAACAATTTTAAGGGTCATGACTAGAATTTGAATAGTCAAAAACTGTTAAGGAAAAAAATGTTGCCCTTACAGAGTCGTGACAACCGATAAATGCGAGTAAAATGTTATGATAAAACTAAAAATTGCGACACAATAAAGAAAATACTAAAAGGGTAACAAAAAAAGTTTTCGAATTTTTATATTATTTATTATTTATATGGGGTACATACTTCCCCCCGGAGAACAGATTTTGCTTAGCGTATTGCTAACGCTAAAGAAGTCCCTCGTCTGTTGTAGCAAAAAAAAATCTAGGAAGCCGCTTGACTTATATTGTGACTTCTGAAACCTTTACCAAGGGTATAAATTTCCAGAACGAGGATCAGCACGGCCCCGGATGGTTCTGCTTGCAGTACCTTGGCTAAAACGTTCTGACTGTGGTTGAAACCTACAACACAGGAAAGGGGTGTTAGTATCCTTAATAATTGTTTGGCGTGGCTTTTTTCGGGGACTAAGAACCTTCCGAGGATCTGTTGCCTATACTGCAGATACCTGTACTGTAAGGAACCAGTGATGATGGTTGACGGGTGAGCTGGTTTAAAGGCTGATGCTCTTAGTGGGCTTCGACCTACCAACTCATTAAGCCTTGTCTTCCATTGATTGCCGGGATATTGCACACAGGAGGGATTAGAAGGCCCGAAATCCTCAACAAGAAGTTGCTCATATGGCTACAAGCATATGGCAAAAATTGCTACCTGTGTGAGCCCATAAGGTACATGGGAGCGCTGATGAATCGTGAACAATTCACTCCATGGTATTGGTCCACCATCAGATAAGGCCGTAAAAGCTGGTGCTGATGTAAATCTTTTTCACTACTGTACATAAATACTTACATACATATCGTTAGTCTGGTGTGAAAATGCCCTAACTATCATAATTGCAATTTTACTGGAAAAGAAAAATACACACAGCCAGTTTACCAATCTCGACTAAAGCTTGCGTTCGCAATCTAAGCAAAAGAAAATTGATTTGGGGTTGTCTAATTTTATTATACATAAGGCTATGCGAACGAATAATAATGAGATAGACAAACCCATATTGGGAAAAAATCTAGTTTACCAACGCAGCTGCAAATGAAATAAAAAGTAAATAGGGTGATAGAAAATTTGAAAATAATAGGAATATGTCAAATGACAATATTGGCAGAAACACTTACGTTTCCGAGTATGGACCGAAGAAGTTTTCATATATACATACATGCAATTTTCTACCACATTTTTCAATCTGGGTATAGTGTCAATATTGAAACTTTTTGAAAATTTATGAATATATCTCTTCAAACATACTAAATAAAACTCCTGGAAAAAAAACTTAACTCGGTAAGCATCATTAATTTTAAAATATTTTTGTATCAAAGTATTATATATGTATGTACATACATACATATAAATTAAAATACAACAAAAATTTAATTTAATAATAAACACCGGCTTCGCAACCAAAGTTTTTTTGCGTACACAGATGCTCTCTTCTGTGGCATAACCAATACCGACTTGGCAAAAAAAAAATTTTTACATAGCCGGTCTTCGACTGGATGCAGGGACTTTCCAATGTATGGTATAAGATATATATTAACCAGTAAAAAGTTATAAATAGCTTGTTTTCTATGTTTCCCAGCTATCTATATGTCGACATTTCATAGGAACTACCCTAATCATCAGTAGACTTTGGAAATTTTTGAAAGATATTCTCAAACATTCAACTTTATATCCCAACAATCCAAATAAATTGCTGAGAATTTATAGTGAATAAACCTCAATTGCATAAAACTTTTATTTATTTATTTATCCGCAGTAATATAATAATATATGGCCAAAATAACAAATTACAATACATCATAACCTGAGCATGTACCTAAAAGATAAGTATAACAGACGTACCTATTCATACCTTAGCAAAATTATCACAATTTTTAAATATACCTATATAATTGTTATTATTGCCAAGAAGGCTTTATATTACTGTGAATAAATAAATAAAAACAAATAAAACTTTCTTATAGAATTGAATGTAAATCTGATAATAAAGACATATAGAGAAAAATGCGACATTTCGCAAATCAACAAATTTGTTAGAAAAATAGAATTTGCAAAAGTAGCAGCTAGTTTACCAATCTCGATAGAGTCCTTGCGCTTGCGATCTTAGCCAACAATGTGTAAAAGCTCAATTAAAATACATAACTTTATACAAACGAAAACCGAGATAAACAAACCAAAATTGATTCGAATATGAGTGAATAGCTTTCTTTCGCATGCATTTTCTTTCAAAATTGGTAAAGTGGCAGTAAATTGTATATTGCCAATACTATTACTAAATGTAATAAAATAAATGAAAACATTAAAAATAAGAAAAACCACATTCAATTCAAGTTCATTGCAAAGAACGTCAACTCTACACCAAGTTCAATAAAATATGAATTGTGGTTTAAAAACGTTACTTTATGTTACTTGGTGGCATGTGTACTAAGTTTGTATCTATGTATTTATAATGTGCATTTCAAACAGATTTTAGTATAAATTTCGCTATAAAATTACGGTAACTTGCAAGGTAAAATTGAGGCTTTGCAACAAAGCCATTACACGAGTTTAGATAGATGCTCATGTACACAGGTATGATATGTGCATATGTAAGTATGTACTTATGTATGTACCTATGTATGTATAATTATGTACCTTACAAAAATAATGACTGCCAGAATTCATATACACATTACCCTTTACTACATATCATCTGAATATGTACATACGAGTATTATGATTAGTACAACTACAATATAGTTTGTGAATGTTGAAATAAGAGATGCAAAATATTGTAATAGTACTTACCCACACCACTATCATGTTGAAACTCAAAATATTTTCTCGATTCCTTTTGAAAGAATTCCATAAAATCCTTTTTCTCTAATGTTCCAGCAAGATATTTAACACGCCAGTCTTTCAGGGGTGTATCGGCTGCTGGCGTCGGAGGAGCCACAACATCATCCGTAAAACTATCCATATTGATTTGAGTAATACAGCAAATTATTTTTCCTCTTGCTTCTTTCTCTTATATTTTGTTTTATAATATTAAAAAGTCGTATTTTTTGATTCCTATGTTTTAATATTTTTGACAATTAAATTTAGTTTGTGCTTTGTTCACTGAAATTGTTTAACTTTTTAATTCTTTTACATTAATAGTTAACAAATTTTCACAATGTATTTTATTCCTTGCGATTTTCTTTTATGTGGGCAGCTGCAAAATAAGAAATTAAAACGAAAATAAATCCAACAGTGATGCCAGAAATATAACTTTTATCAGTGTTAACAATTAAAATTTTTTGTGTAAGATTTTTAATTACAATGTACCAATGAGAACGTAGTCATCAATTTATATTTATTCAATGCACAATGAAGTAACAACCATTTTTAATGCAAATATAAAATTTCAATCAATTGTAATTTATAAGTTTGTTAAAGCTAAAAAGTATACGGATTAGTGTCGTTTTTAGGAATATAAATCGAAAATTAAAAATATTTTCAGAAGTTAAAATATGGAAAGTTTATTTCACTCTCTGAAACGCGTTTGCGAAACTAGGTGTTCAGATGGCTGTTCTTGCTTCATTTTGATGTTTATATTTTTTTGTGCAAGAATTTAGCGGATTTTTTTCTCTTTTATTGTTTTTTTTTTAATTTGTAGGTGCAAACTCAAGCATGATGATTCGCTCTCAAAATGGTTTATGTCAAAACAAGTTGATTCAATCATGGTTCGGTTGTGAATCACGAATGGAAACGAAGTACACACATATTTATTGTACATTATAAAATTATTTTAACCCACTTTCTTTTTGAGTAACTGTTTTCTGATATTTCAGGCATCGACATAAAGACAAACTTTTTTAAGCCAATGATTCAATGATATACCGATAATGCCATAGATCTAGAGAATACTAAGCCCGTTTTGTTTTATATAAGCAAGAATGACCTAGGGGACTACAGTCAAATGCGATTTCAACGTATAGTTAAAGTGTACCCATTCAACTTAAACGAGTGGTAAGTAAATAATTGTTTTTGCATACAACGTTAAGGTATTTTTCTTAACAACTGCATACCAAGCTTTGTTAATTTTTTTTTTGGTACGGCCGCTATAGTTTAATATAATAACCAATAAACCAAGGCAGCTTTATACAGGTAGTAGAATTTACGAATAGTTGTCAAAATTTTGAAAACTTTTTAATCAAACTGTTTTAATCAATCATTTTACTCTATCATTATTGCAAACAATATAATAAAAGGCAATACGATATAGGGATAGAAAAACCGATATATAAGGAAAAGTAACAAAGCCCCCTAAATCTATTTCTCTATTTTATAATCTGTGTCCTCTTAAATTAAAAAGAAATTATATACCTATAACAGGTTTAATTTATATATGACCATATGTATATCTAATATTTCATTAATGTTAATCACAAAAAATTTTTTTTCATTGCTTTAAGTAGACTGCTAGTCGCAAATGTTTTTAGCAAAAATTATAAATTTGTTGTCCAGTTCTTTTTTGAAAAACAAAATAAAAGATATATAGATATATACACATATGTATATCATGGCGACTTTTTTTCATTTCTGGCGACTTTCGGTTTTTTCGAACCTTTAATTTTGATTAGACAAGTTTTGGGTTGAAGTCCTTTTTTAATTTTTTTTTTAGTAAATTAAAAATTCGTTATTTAATTTTAAAAATATATTTTCTCCTATATTTCGACCAACATTGTTGGTCATCCTCAGGGAGTTAGTTTGTAGTGTCGTCAGATAATTATAATTCAAGCTCTATTAACCTACTTTATAATTTATTAAAATAAAAAAAGGACCTCAAGACAAAACTTATCTATTCAAAATTATTAAAAATAAGTATACCTATTAATATTTTAAAAGATACGTTGTCAAAATTAAAAAAAAAAAAAATGCGATTTTTTACTTTGAATTTTGCGAAAATAAAATTAGGAGAACTGAAATAAATAAAAAAAAAAAATGCAAAATAAATCTGACAACCCTGATTACATTTCGCAAAAAATATAAAGGAAGGAAACTTTTGTTTATATTTTTTGTATTATAGTAATGCAGCTTCGTTTCCTATTGTTTTTGGTATGCACATATATTGATAATACATACATATAAAAATATTTAAAAATCGTTAGTTTGCGGCACTGCTGACAAAACAGTAATTGAATCCCTGATAGTTCTTAGAAGTTAGAACCAAAATATACATAGTATCCGATTAATTATACTTGCGTTTGTATGTAATTACATACATCTATAAGTCTGGCACCTATCAGAAAAATCGTTCAAACAACTTTTAAAGCGTAATATCACAAAAAAATAAAAACACCATCACAAAGCACTTGCGAAACGCGGTACTATTAAACTTTTTTCATTTACCCACAAATATTTTGTTTATTCGTGTTTTACAATATTTTTTATTATAATCACGTATCTAGCAGTCATATATGTGCTTAAATGCATACATATGTATGTATAAAATCAAATGGATGCACATACATAGATGGCATATACATATGTATGTAATTTTATAAAAAGGACAAACCGCTATATTGAAATGTATTACAAACGGAATTTTTCTGAAAAATGTATAGTGCAAATTTTACATATTTGTTCATAAATGCATAAGTATGTAAATAGATATTTGTTTTACTTTTCACTTTTAATGCTGAAAGAATGTATATATTATCGAAAAATTATTGGTGGGTGCATAATTCATTGTGTTGAAAATATATATACAATATTTATGTAGCTTATTTTTCCACGTTAAACAAAAACTTTATTCTTTGTTTTTAAAACTGCCTTTGTTTTTTTCGATTTGCAATCAATATACATATGTATATTTCCTCAAAATCCATACGTTTATACATGTATGTATATTACATAAAGAAGACTTTCGGCGAAGTCATCATTTTTATTCATTTGAAATCATTTTTGTTTTTTTCGTTCATACAAAACTTTTTTAGGGTTAGGTTGCTGAAAACACTAAAAGAACGAATGGAATTTTATCAACTCACTCAATGACCACTTTTTCATAAAAATTCCATTCCTTTTTCAAATCAATATCTGTATAGCAATTCAGCTCTTTTATTGATCAACTATTGCAACAATTTCGGTTTTAACAGCCCTTATTAGCATTTAATTCGAAAATGTCTGGTTTTTTTTGCGTATTTAACTGAACTAAAATTTTCTTTTATTTCTACCGTTGATTCGTTTTTCTCTTTGATTCAACTTTTCTTTTACTGCTTCTTTTCAAATTATACTGCGAAATAGCTTTATCGTAACAATACTCATACAAATTAATTATAATTAAAAACAGCACATAATCGACTGCTTCATAATTAAAAATAAAACAAACTAAAAAATTGAAGCATAAAATAAAACTGGAAAATTTGATAAAGTTGAAGAAGAAAAACAAACAAACAATAAAAGTCCGGTAAGCTCATTTCAATTCGTGGTGAATTTAAGCAGTGTGACCAGATTTCAAAATAACGTTAAGGTAAATTACGTAGGAATAAAGTTAAAAATAAATTTTAAGCAAGAAAATCAGCTAAACTTATTTTCTTTATCTCATTTAATGTTTAATGTTGCAGAGTTATACATTGGTTCCCTACTGACTAGAGCTGCAAAACTATCGATAATCTGCTAGCTGTACGTAAATCTCAATGGCTGCTGAACTTATAATGCCTAAACGTACAGTCTCTTTAGATAGCTTATTCAATAGCACAGAAACAGGATCCACTGCGCAATAGTTAGACCAATATTTAATATTGGAGGTTTTGTTCAACTAATAATAATCAAGGGCCTAACTAATGATAGACAAGAGGTTAATGAAATAAAATTGTCTAAGCTGTTAGAGCTATTAAACTACCTCAGAATAGACACTTCTCACATTAGGATAGAATATTTTTTTAAGTTTTATTTTTATTTCACGTTTTTTACAAAATTTGTCACAAACTTTTTAAAAGTTGCACTAATCAAATTTCCATTTGATTATAGTTTTTAATTATATTATGTTAAAATTTTAGCATTCATATTAAAATTCTATACTAACGGAGCAATAAAATACCGAAACTATCGGAAGTTTAGCCAACAGGCAGTAGAGCTGCTAAAAGCCTTGCTACACTATCATACACGATCGTGCGATCTACTAAATAAAGCATATGTGCTGAAAAAGTACTAAAAATGAAACCGTGCAACAGAGTTTTTGAAAAATCGTGCGATTTGAAAAATTTTATGAAACTTTTCAAAACATTATGGTTTCTGTGCGGTCAGTGTTGTGTATATTGTGAAAAATATGAAAATATTGTTGGTGCCTCGAGGAAAACAAACAAACAATGTAAAATTATTATGTTAATAAAAGTTTTTACTTGTTTTATTGTGTATATAAATTATTTCAATCATACTTGTATAATAGTGTGGCCTACAACGCCATTTTGAAACGATTTTTTCAAGATGGCCAGACTTTTGAAACATTTTCCTGTGAATGAATCGTACGATCGTGTAGGATAGTGAATCAGGGCCTTAAGTCCGCTTTTACGTTTAGGCAAACGATGAGTAGACATTTTTAAATTTTCTTTTTGATTTTGTCTAAGCCTTTTACATTTGAGAAAATAATTATGTTGATTACGAGACGGCAGCATTTGAAACTAACTTCATTTGTAGCCGTGAAGTTGTGAAGTCTGCCGTCGTTTAATTGTTCAGAGCTTCACGCATAAAAAATGAATTGGACAGAATCATATCTGTACCCCCGTGTAGCCATATCAAAAAATATATTTTACAACTAATGTTATGTTTTTCCCCACCATCACGGTTTGTTGTCGTATTTCCTCCCTTCATTCCTTTGGTCGTTGGCATATCCTTCGGCCAGAAACATTCACTTACCACTCTATGGGCCAGCCTGGGCAAAGGAATGTAGAGGAAAAGATGTTAAGGGAAAATTTGAACTGGAACAGCTTCTTTGACTAGCGGCGGCGATAGGCCGAAGAACCCAATCGCCAACGCTTTCCAAACAGCAACAAAAAAAAGAAAATTTGTATCGCGGGGCATCGAGGCTGGTAATTGCCGCTGACTCCTGTTCATGTGGGCTCTGGTCGCAACGCTGCGCACTGGCAACTTGTTAGCCTGTGTGCGGCTACGCTCGCGGGCTTGGGCGTCGATTCGTCGCGGCGTTGCTTTAAGATCCCAACAGTTAAGTTGTGCCAGTGCTCCTCATTCCGCAGCATTCCATTAATGTAACCATGGCAGGCACGTAAGGTGTAGTTTCGCCTGCCTTTCGTTCCCTCCCCAACCTTGGTGTCCTGGCTGAAAAGTTATAGGGCACCCCTAATATATACCACCACTTCTTCACTTACCTCATTTAACCATAAAATTTCACTCCATCATGCTATATTGCCAATTTAGTTTATTACAAATTTCTTAAATTCATTACGTTACAAATATGTTGAGATTCCATAAAAAAATAAGCAAACAGCTAATTATCTCCTATAATTAATTATTAATTAATCCAATAAGGTTAAAACAAAAATATTTCGGGTTGACTTGGCTATTATTAAGCCTTAATGAATCCAGTAAAAATTCAATTGTAAATCTTGTAATTCAAGATCAATAAAAATATTATGGCTTAATTAATTAAGTAAAATTAGGAAATTGAAAGATAACTTTAATCAATTAAGTCAAACTTCAGGCTACTTAAGTCGGGTTGTGAATTTAAATTCGATACAGAATAATGAAACGTTGAATAACCGATAACGAATCTCAATCAATTAAGCAATAATTTTCAGTTGCTGAAATTCTGCTATTCGAATTCAAACTCAATAAAAACAAAAGGTAAGAGTATGTTAATTGCTAGTCTGTTGTCATGGCTTAATTAATCAAGTAAAATTAGGAAAATGAAAAATAACCTTAATTAATTAAGTTATACTTTAGCCTACTGACGTCAGGTTGTTTTGAACTTAAATTCGATACAGAATAATAGAATGGCGAATTCAATAAAAAAGTAAGTGTATGTTAATTAACGGACTGTTACTAGTGCTTACTTAATCAAGTAAAATTAGGAAAAATGAAAAATAACCTTAATTAATTAAGTCAAACTTCAGGCTACTTAAGTCAGGTTATTGTGGATTTAAATTCGATCCAGAATGATGCAACGTTGACTAACCGATAGGAAATCTTAATTAATTAAGCGGAAATTTCAATTGCGGATAGATATTAGAATTCAAACTCAATAAAACAAAGTAAGTATATGTTAATTAATAGTCTTAATTAAGGCTTAATTGATTACGTAAAATTAGGAAAGTGAAAAATAACCTTAATTAATTAAGGCAAACTTTAGACTACTCACGTGTGGTTGTTTTGAATTTAATTTAGATACTGAATAATGACATGTGGGATAACCAATAGCTAATCTTAATTAATTAAGTCGAAATTTCGATTGCAGTTATTCTGCTATTCGAATTCAAAATCAATAAAAAAGGTAAGCATAGGTTAATTACTAGTCTGTTGTTAGGGCTTAATTAATTAAGTTAAATTAAGAAAATGAAAAATAACCTTAATTAATTAAGACAAACTTTAGACTACTTAAGTCTGGTTGTTTTGAATTTAAATTAGATACTGAATAATGGAACGTCGAATAACCGCTAGCAAATCTTAATTAATTAATTAAAAATTTCAATTGCAGATATTCTGCTAGTCGAATTCAAAATCAATAAAAAGGGAAAGCATAGGTTAATTACTAGTCTGCTGTTAGGGCTTAATTAATTAAGTTAAATTAAGAAAATGAAAAATAACCTTAATTAATTAAGACAAACTTTAGACTACTTATGTCTGGTTGTTTTTAATGTAATTTAGATACAGAATAATGGAACGTCGAATAACCGCCAGCAAATCTTAATTAATTAATTGAATTGAAAATCAAAAAAAAAATGTAAGTGTAAGTTACTCAATTGCCCGTTATTAGGGCTGAATTAGTTAAGTACAAGCTAACTCCCGGTTATTCTGACGTTACGAATTAACAATTAAATTCAAGAAAAGATCAACGAATCTTACTTAGTTAATAAAAAAAGTTACTTTAAGCATTTATGTTTTGAAATGAAACGCGATAAAAATTACTTAAATATCGGATACTTGGCTCGCGGTGTAGGACGTTGGCACGCTTCTAGTACAGCGTCTAGCTTTATGGAGCCGTCTTACTGCGACACTAACTCGCCCGGTCACAATTCCGACGGGCGGCTACAAAATACACTACTAGGTTTTTAAAATGACTTACTCACGAACAGCCGGTCTTTTTATTATCGTTACCCCCTTCTTACTTGGTGTTGCTTGGTGTCTTTTACTTGCCGCTGGGTGCGGTCTGCTTACCGCCTAAACGCCGGATGTACCCACTGTGCCTGATGTCGCTCGGCCGCTGCTGGTGAGGTGTTGGTGTCGCTGGAATGGTGCCTCGTCGGATGCATCAACAGTGCCTGATGTCGTTCGCCTGCGGCTGACGAGGTTTGGTGTTGCTAGACTGGTACCTCTTCGTTCTCCACTAAAGGTTTTCTGCGGGGAACGTGCTAATCAATCGGCTCTTGTTGTTCTGGACCCAGATGTTCTAAACTAAGCAAAGGCAGTGGAACTTCGTGGGAACGTCTTTGGCTTTCTGCTTCGTTTGCGGGTGTTGTCTATATGACACTACCACGTACCGCTGGCTCTGGACACGATGGGGAAGATGGTTTTCGTTCTTCGGGCGGTGGTGTACAACGTACTCGCTGGGACAAAGGTTGATCTTCTGGTAGTAAAGGCTTTTCATCAACTATTAACTTTGCCCTCCTCTGAATCGCTGTCAGAATCACTGTTCTCACCACCTGGATCAAGTAGTTTCTCTAAATCTTTTAGCTGTGGCTGTTGAACCTGTTGTATAATTTCAACTCGATCTTCTTTGCGTTGAGCCGAAACCAGTATGCCACCGCCTGTCAATGACTTGCCGCCGCTGTTGCTGGTACTGGTAGTGATACCTAGATTTGATGATGCGGTGGATTGTTGAAAAGTCGCAGGTGTTTTCTTGAATCCTTTTATGCACGCTTTTGTCGTGTTCCACGCCTTCACTGGCTTTGTGACGTTCGTCGGTCTATTCCTTCTCTGTTGAAATTTAACGTTGATATTTAAAGAAAATATATTTTCGCCAAAGTATATTAACTTACTTCGAGAAATCCTCACTAGAAACTTTCTGCAGCTTCACACAAACTAAAAACCACCTGGTTTTAATGATGTGTGAAGAAGCTATTTAACGAACCTGCTCAACCAAAATCCAGCACCAGAAAGAAAGAGAAACGGAAGTTGGCGCCCCACTATGGCTACCTGCCAGCTTTGACAGTTGCAATTCGCCGTTCAACTACAGCCAACTTCAATCGACAGGGTTGTAATTTTGTTCTTGCCCGTGGTTACACGTTCTAATTCTGGCATGCCACGGTGTTGCCACTATTGCAAGCTGAACTATGCCTGCATATCACACACCCACTTTCCTGGGTTTGAAGGTTTTATCATATTAGCAAATCCTATTTGCTAATATGATAAAAGCTTCATCCATGGCTATTATCTCTCGGTGCTAGGCCTTCAAATCCTTAGCATGATAAATCCCTAAAGGCTTTCCATTCAGGCTTTCCAACTCGTATAAATTGCTTCCTACTGGCTTAACAACTCGGCACTTTATAAATCTTTTACAGAGCTTCGCTGAAATTTGCTTCGTGAAATCAGAGAGTTGGAAATTTCGTCGGAAGACTTCCAGCCCTTTTTGGAATTTGGTTTCCCTAACTCGCAGATTGTATTTCCTTTTGCTGGTTTCATAACTGGCATGCAGGTTCCTCCGAACGTTGTCTCTGACAATTTCCATAAATTCGTTCCGGTTTTCGATTCGGTTCTCTGAATCTTCCAATAGGTCGAGTTTTCTCGCTAATTTGTATGCGGACGCGTGAGTTATCATGTTGGTTCCGAATAGGGCGAAGTAAGGTGTTACTCCCGTGGCGGTATGGACTGCTGACCGCAAGGCACACTCGATCTCACATAGGTGAATATCCCAGTCAGTTTGGCACTCATCCAGGTAAGCTCTAATGGCCGCCAGCACGGACTGGTTCACTCGTTCTGAGGCGTTTGCCTGCGGAGCGTAGTTTGCTGTGCGCATGTGCTGTATTCCGAAACTTTCCATCAATTCAGCAAAGTCTTTGCTTATAAATTGCTGACCGTTGTCGGACACAATGGTTTCGGGACAGCCAAATTTGTAGAAAACTTCTTGGACCAGAAAATGTATTACACTCTTAGTGTTTGCTTTTGGCATCGCTTTCAGCAACACGAATTTCGACAAGTGATCCAAAATTATAAAGATCATGCAATTCCCCTTTTTTGAGCGTACGTATGGGCCCAGAAAATCTATATAGATTCTCTGGAAGGGTCTGGCCACGTCGGGTTCTCGTCCCATCGGAGGTTTTAATATCCTATTCCACGGCTTGGTTTCTTTACACGTGTCGCAGGTGTTAACGAACTCGCGGACCTGTACGTTCATGTTAGGCCAATAGAACCATTCGCGAACGCGTCTAATGGTTTTTCCTACTCCTCCATGGGCTGCTTCGGGTGGGCAGTGAGCTTTTGCTATCACCTCGTTAGTCATGCTGGCTGGTAGCCACAGTTTCCAGGAATGTTCTTCCCGCGAAACGTCCCCATCACTTAATACCGTCCGTTTATATACGTATCCATCCACGGTTTTCACGTCGGGCAGTCTATCTTTATTCTCTGCGATAACTTCTCTTAGCTCTAGGTATTCTTCCTCCGTGAACTTAGGTGATGACATATCAATCCATTCCGTTGGCACCGGCTCCAGACCATCCATATCATATCGGGATAAGGTGTCTGGCACGACATTCTGCGCTCCCTTGCGATGTTTAATTTGAAACGAAAAATTCTGTAGCTGTAGGCTCCACCTTGCAAGCTTTCCACTAAGATCACGTTGCGACATAAGCCACTTAAGGCTAGAGTGGTCGGTGATAATTACAAACTCCATCAGCTCTACATATGGGCGAAATCGTTTAACTGCCATTACTACTGCTAGACACTCTCTCTCCGTTACTGAGTAGTTTTTTTGTGCGGAAGACAGCTTCTTGGAGAAGTATGCGATCGGATGTTCTCCCCCTTGATCGTCTTCCTGAAACAGTACCGCGCCGATTCCGACATCGGAAGCATCACATTGGATGAAAAAGATTTTGTTAAAGTCTGGATGCTTTAATACCGTGCTTTCGGTCAATCGGTCTTTGAGTTTATCGAACGCGGTTTTGGCTTCTTCCGTGAAGTGGAATTTCTTGCCTTTCTTTAACGTTTCACAGATGGGTGCTGTTATGGTCGCGTAGTCGTGAATGAATCTACGGTACCAGCCTGTGGTGCCCATGAAACTTCTAACCTGCTACCCTTTCCCTCAACCTCGCTGGCACTACCTTATCCATTAGGCGGCAAAGCCTTTGAGCGGCGTTACACAGCCCAAAAGGCATCACCGTAAATTGGTATAAGGGCCTTCCCGGCACTGTGAAAGCGGCATTGCTCTGCTAGCGGTATCTGCCAGAACGCATCCTTCAAATCCACACTAGAAATGTAGTGGGTATCTCCTAAGCGGCTTAAAAGTCCTTCTATATGGGGAAGAGGATAGGCGTCCTTGACTGTCAGCTCGTTGAGCCGTCGGGCGTCCAGGCAAATTCTAACTTTTTCCCCTTTCTGTACAAATGTGACACGGTTATTCCACGGGCTTTCGCTTGGCTCGATTACTCCTAAGTCTAACATCCTATCCAATTCCCCATACATCAGTTTTTGTACTGCTGGTGATACTGGATAGTGTTTCTCTTTTACCGGCACTGCATCTCCCGTATCTATCTGATGGACTTCGAGCGACGTCTTCCCTAACCCCTTCCTGGTGAAACATGGAAACGTTTCTATAACTTCCTCTAGTCGTTGCTGCTGTCGGGGTCCCAGGACATGCATCCGTGGAAATGTGTGCTCTACTGGATCGTCCACGTTAACACCTTGCGTAGATAACGCATTGATTTCGAATCTTAGCAAGTTGAATTGTCTCATAAAGTCGAGTCCTAAGAACAAAGGAAGTTTCAGGGTCGGCACTAAAAAAAAATCAACTGGTTTGGTGGCTCGATTGAACATTATGTCTGCTCTCATTCGTCCTATGATCTCGTTGAGGCGTCCGTCTGCTGTTCTGATTTGTCCATGATACGGAAAAATTTCGAGCCTTGCTTCCTCTATAAAGTCCAAACAGTTCTTGCCGAGGCAGGTGACCGTGGCCCCACTGTCTAACAAACCTTGCAACGGGCGTCCTTTGATCTCGATAGTGGTATAAATTCTATTATCCGGCCCCTCGTAAACGCTGGCTGCCGAAATTTCAAATCTGATGTGCTTCCGCTCTTCATAACGTTCTCTGGCTTTTGCAATCTTCCTCGATGAGCCAAAAATTCTCTCACGTGCTTCCAAGTACTCCTGTGTTCGAATTCGTAGTGGTCTCAGCTTCGGCTCTCTAATGCTACCCCCTACAGCGTCTTCTTTCTTTAATATTGATGTGAACGTTGTCTTCTCTATTTCTGGGTCTATCCGGTCTTGTGCTTTTGCTTCGTTGATTAGCAATTTAGGTTTATGTTCGTCTCCGGTTGCTACTGCTTCTCTCGAGGATTCACGTTGACCGAACGCGCCTCCGTCCCCGTGCGAGACACGTTCGACTTTCTGTTTCCCTGACAAGATTTGCATAGCGGTGTGATCGTGTCCTCTAACCCGCATCGATAGCAGAATACCCCTCGCTTTTCTTCAAGACAGTCATGAAACGTGTGACCCTCAGCTTTGCAATTCCAGCACGTCATCTTCTCCTGTACGCTCATAGCATCGCACTCGTGGTCTCTTCGCTCTTCCATTGCCACAAACTCAAGCTCATGCATCTGTCTTGCCGGTCCTCGCATTGTATATTGTCGATGGCTATTTAATAGATTTTCTGCTCTGCGGCATTCCCTCACGAACTGTGCCAGTCTGTTCACGTTAACAGAAAATAACAGCTGAGCCATGGGTGCTCTAAGGTTCCCCCTCATTATGCTCACTAGGTCTCTCTCACCCATCGGGCTACGGAGTTGATTCCTCAGTTTGATAACAGCATTATAAAATTCATCAAATGTCTCCATGTTCTGCTGCCGTCTGTCCAAAATTTTCCTCTGTATGTCAAAATCGCTGTCGTAGCGATGAAATTGGCTTATCAGCGCCGCCTTAAGGTCTCTCCATCGAGTTACGTCATTGAATCTTCTGTGGTCCCAAAACCAATCCCTTGCAGGTCCACTGAGTAAATGATGAAACGATCTTATTACGTCTCTCCAGTCGCACCCGTAATCTGCTTGCAATGTTTCCACCCTGAATACAAAGTCTTCGATACTCGTCGTCTTACTGGTCCCGTCGAATGTTATGCCCCATTTGTCTATGCGCATGCCTGCGATCAACCCCTGCTGACTACGAGATTCGGGAAAATTAACAGAGCATGGGCTTTCCGGCCTAAATGTCACGCCTGGGCCACGGTGGTTTCCTAATGTTTCCTGACCATTCCTTTCTCGTGGGTGCTCCCAATTGTTCCCCCGATTGTAGGTGCCATCCGCCGTGCCGTTCGATCGACCGCGCGTATTACCATAGTGGTTCGGGTTAGTCCATTGTTGTAGCTGCCACGAGCGATTATCGCGGTGACGTAACGGTGGTGGTGGTGGTTGTGAGGTATCAGGATACGGGAAATTTTCATTCTGCGGTGGCGTACTGATGCCCTGAAGTGGCTGGTGTCCGCTTATTCGGCGTTCAATCAGGTCCAAAATCCTGTCTTCGAAATTCCTGAGGTCCTCGTGTGTTAATGCCTGATTTGTCCGTGCTGAAGGGTGTTGGTCATTTTGCTCAGGCCTGCGTAATGGAAGATTAGCCTGCCTGTATGCGTCAATAACTCCTCTTGCGCTTATACTACTGTATGGTGGGGTTACTATTGTGCTGCTGTTCGAGGTGTTCGCTGCGCTGTGCTCAAAAGGTCCCTGACTATAGGGCTCCGACATCGTCCCTTCTCGTTCGGCTCCCTTGGGAATAGCTCCGGTATAAACAGTTGTGGTATTTGTCGTCGCCGCCGCTGTCGTTAATGAAGCGGTGGTAGTGGTTGTGGTCGTTGTTGTTGAAACCGGAGGGTCCGTGGTGCTTGATGATCGCGTTAGGACCATGCTGGCTTACTTTGTCGATTTCTGCTCTGCTAAATTTGTATTACCTAACCCGCCGTGCTGTACTCGGACTAGTGTGCGCTCAGCGCTACTATTACCTGATTCCAAAATGCCAAACGAACAAAAGGCAAAATATTAAAACTGTGTTCTACTGATGCTCACTTCCGCGTCCCTCTACGGAACGGTTTCGATGGTAGATCTTCAAATTGCACCCAGACCGAAGGATTAACAGTCCTTGCCGGTCGAGTAGTTTCTATCAGTTATTACACCGACTTGGCTTAAAATTCGCTTATAATTGAATAAAAATGAAAATTCACCCAGCACCCGTCTGCTACCCTTAAATAGACTGCGGTGTGCGGAAATGCTAATAAAACTCTAAATACTGTCCTAACTAAGGCGATATTATCTTTTGACTTTAGTGGATTTCGATGCCGCTGACATTCAAAATCTTCCAGAAATATGCTTAAAACGTTATTTTAGATTTCACTATAGATCCGATAACTCGACTAAGGTTTTCAAATTGTTACCAAAAATTAACGAAAAATTTAATTGGCTAAAGTGTGGTTTAGAGGTGTGAAAAGTGGTGGTTGCAAAAAAAAATGGTTAAATTGTTGGAGCTGCTAGAATAAGTGTCTAAATACTAAACAAAATTGATACGAAGAAACTCCAGTCGTTTCGACATTACTGACGTGTGGCAACAGGTGCTCGCAATTGGCTATCTGGACTCACGCCGTCATTATATCTCCATCCGAACTGTGAACCGTTGTCGCAATCAGGGTGTCATCCGTTTAACCCCTGAGACTTACAAAAATTCCGGAACGGATGCTTCTGCCAACGGAGAATAGTGGCTAATGACGGTAAACTCCATTCCTATCGTGTCTCACTTATAATCCGCTGCAGGCCGTTGCTACTATAAACCGGACTTCCTCGATGTATCGGTGTCGCTTCGAATCCAATCTGGTTCTCCTTTCGTGCCCCACGTTGGGCGCCATTAATTTTTGTTATGTTTTTCCCCACCATCACGGTTTGTTGTCGTATTTCCTCCCTTCATTCCTTTGGTCGTTGGCATATCCTTCGGCCAGAAACATTCACTTACCACTCTATGGGCCAGCCTGGGCAAAGGAATGTAGAGGAAAAGATGTTAAGGGAAAATTTGAACTGGAACAGCTTCTTTGACTAGCGGCGGCGATAGGCCGAAGAACCCAATCGCCAACGCTTTCCAAACAGCAACAAAAAAAAGAAAATTTGTATCGTGGGGCATCGAGGCTGGTAATTGCCGCTGACTCCTGTTCATGTGGGCTCTGGTCGCAACGCTGCGCACTGGCAACTTGTTAGTCTGTGTGCGGCTACGCTCGCGGGCTTGGGCGTCGATTCGTCGCGGCGTTGCTTTAAGATCCCAACAGTTAAGTTGTGCCAGTGCTCCTCATTCCGCAGCATTCCATTAATGTAACCATGGCAGGCACGTAAGGTGTAGTTTCGCCTGCCTTTCGTTCCCTCCCCAACCTTGGTGTCCTGGCTGAAAAGTTATAGGGCACCCCTAATATATACCACCACTTCTTCACTTACCTCATTTAACCATAAAATTTCACTCCATCATGCTATATTGCCAATTTAGTTTATTACAAATTTCTTAAATTCATTACGTTACAAATATGTTGAGATTCCATAAAAAAATAAGCAAACAGCTAATTATCTCCTATAATTAATTATTAGTTAATCCAATAAGGTTAAAACAAAAATATTTCGGGTTGACTTGGCTATTATTAAGCCTTAATGAATCCAGTAAAAATTCAATTGTAAATCTTGTAATTCAAGATCAATAAAAATATTATGGCTTAATTAATTAAGTAAAATTAGGAAATTGAAAGATAACTTTAATCAATTAAGTCAAACTTCAGGCTACTTAAGTCGGGTTGTGAATTTAAATTCGATACAGAATAATGAAACGTTGAATAACCGATAACGAATCTCAATCAATTAAGCAATAATTTTCAGTTGCTGAAATTCTGCTATTCGAATTCAAACTCAATAAAAACAAAAGGTAAGAGTATGTTAATTGCTAGTCTGTTGTCATGGCTTAATTAATCAAGTAAAATTAGGAAAATGAAAAATAACCTTAATTAATTAAGTTATACTTTAGCCTACTGACGTCAGGTTGTTTTGAACTTAAATTCGATACAGAATAATAGAATGGCGAATTCAATAAAAAAGTAAGTGTATGTTAATTAACGGACTGTTACTAGTGCTTACTTAATCAAGTAAAATTAGGAAAAATGAAAAATAACCTTAATTAATTAAGTCAAACTTCAGGCTACTTAAGTCAGGTTATTGTGGATTTAAATTCGATCCAGAATGATGCAACGTTGACTAACCGATAGGAAATCTTAATTAATTAAGCGGAAATTTCAATTGCGGATAGATATTAGAATTCAAACTCAATAAAACAAAGTAAGTATATGTTAATTAATAGTCTTAATTAAGGCTTAATTGATTACGTAAAATTAGGAAAGTGAAAAATAACCTTAATTAATTAAGGCAAACTTTAGACTACTCACGTGTGGTTGTTTTGAATTTAATTTAGATACTGAATAATGACATGTGGGATAACCAATAGCTAATCTTAATTAATTAAGTCGAAATTTCGATTGCAGTTATTCTGCTATTCGAATTCAAAATCAATAAAAAAGGTAAGCATAGGTTAATTACTAGTCTGTTGTTAGGGCTTAATTAATTAAGTTAAATTAAGAAAATGAAAAATAACCTTAATTAATTAAGACAAACTTTAGACTACTTAAGTCTGGTTGTTTTGAATTTAAATTAGATACTGAATAATGGAACGTCGAATAACCGCTAGCAAATCTTAATTAATTAATTAAAAATTTCAATTGCAGATATTCTGCTAGTCGAATTCAAAATCAATAAAAAGGGAAAGCATAGGTTAATTACTAGTCTGCTGTTAGGGCTTAATTAATTAAGTTAAATTAAGAAAATGAAAAATAACCTTAATTAATTAAGACAAACTTTAGACTACTTATGTCTGGTTGTTTTTAATGTAATTTAGATACAGAATAATGGAACGTCGAATAACCGCCAGCAAATCTTAATTAATTAATTGAATTGAAAATCAAAAAAAAATGTAAGTGTAAGTTACTCAATTGCCCGTTATTAGGGCTGAATTAGTTAAGTACAAGCTAACTCCCGGTTATTCTGACGTTACGAATTAACAATTAAATTCAAGAAAAGATCAACGAATCTTACTTAGTTAATAAAAAAAGTTACTTTAAGCATTTATGTTTTGAAATGAAACGCGATAAAAATTACTTAAATATCGGATACTTGGCTCGCGGTGTAGGACGTTGGCACGCTTCTAGTACAGCGTCTAGCTTTATGGAGCCGTCTTACTGCGACACTAACTCGCCCGGTCACAATTCCGACGGGCGGCTACAAAATACACTACTAGGTTTTTAAAATGACTTACTCACGAACAGCCGGTCTTTTTATTATCGTTACCCCCTTCTTACTTGCTGTTGCTTGGTGTCTTTTACTTGCCGCTGTGTGCGGTCTGCTTACCGCCTAAACGCCGGATGTACCCACAGTGCCTGATGTCGTTCGCCTGCGGCTGACGAGGTTTGGTGTTGCTAGACTGGTACCTCTTCGTTCTCCACTAAAGGTTTTCTGCGGGGAACGTGCTAATCAATCGGCTCTTGTTGTTCTGGACCCAGATGTTCTAAACTAAGCAAAGGCAGTGGAACTTCGTGGGAACGTCTTTGGCTTTCTGCTTCGTTTGCGGGTGTTGTCTATAGGACACTACCACGTACCGCTGGCTCTGGACACGATGGGGAAGATGGTTTTCGTTCTTCGGGCGGTGGTGTACAACGTACTCGCTGGGACAAAGGTTGATCTTCTGGTAGTAAAGGCTTTTCATCAACTATTAACTTTGCCCTCCTCTGAATCGCTGTCAGAATCACTGTTCTCACCACCTGGATCAAGTAGTTTCTCTAAATCTTTTAGCTGTGGCTGTTGAACCTGTTGTATAATTTCAACTCGATCTTCTTTGCGTTGAGCCGAAACCAGTATGCCACCGCCTGTCAATGACTTGCCGCCGCTGTTGCTGGTACTGGTAGTGATACCTAGATTTGATGATGCGGTGGATTGTTGAAAAGTCGCAGGTGTTTTCTTGAATCCTTTTATGCACGCTTTTGTCGTGTTCCACGCCTTCACTGGCTTTGTGACGTTCGTCGGTCTATTCCTTCTCTGTTGAAATTTAACGTTGATATTTAAAGAAAATATATTTTCGCCAAAGTATATTAACTTACTTCCAGAAATCCTCACTAGAAACTTTCTGCAGCTTCACACAAACTAAAAACCACCTGGTTTTAATGATGTGTGAAGAAGCTATTTAACGAACCTGCTCAACCAAAATCCAGCACCAGAAAGAAAGAGAAACGGAAGTTGGCGCCCCACTATGGCTACCTGCCAGCTTTGACAGTTGCAATTCGCCGTTCAACTACAGCCAACTTCAATCGACAGGGTTGTAATTTTGTTCTTGCCCGTGGTTACACGTTCTAACTCTGGCATGCCACGGTGTTGCCACTATTGCAAGCTGAACTATGCCTGCATATCACACTAAATAGGCTTCAAAATAATACTAACATAGGTATGCTAAAAAAAATCCTAAACTGCCAAAAGTTTATACTAAAATTTTAATTGAATTATATGTTTGTTATTTTAGTTAAAATATCTATATAAATGGCTTAATATTCATAATTCTTCACATTGAACACTTATTGGCCATCATATCAACAAACTAATTTAAAAATTTACTAAAGTCTTAAATTTATAGAAAGTGTTCGAACAAATTGTGGCATCTAATTAAATATCCCATACCATTTATGTTTATACGAAAACTTATCATAAAATTAACAAAAAACAAGTGATTTTCAATATAGTTTATATAATATATTTATTTAATAATAAACTCAAATTATTAATTAAATACGTCATCGAACGAATATTCTTTTGGCAATTCATTCATTCGACATATTTTTACAATCTAGACGCATTTTTTAATAAGATTATGCGTTATTTTAAAATTTTCGCAACATGTATTCAGCCGTTGCAAATCACACTTAATATAAAGTTGCAGATTTAAAATCTTTAACCATACTATTTTGATTTTTTATGATATTCAACTTCCGAGTAGCTAAATGGCAAAACCACGAAGTTCACTGCAAACGCATTTAATTATTTGAATTTAACGCATTTTATAATTATATACATTTATATAGAAATTAAGTGTTGAAACCTTATTAACAATTTATGTGAACATTGTTCATATAATGTTCAAAAGTCTTAATTTTTTTTGCACCATGGGTTGAAATAAACGAATATCAAATAACGTAGTAGTGCTGCCAAGTTTATATTCCGTAGAATTGCATTTAAATAGTGAACAGTGTTGAAAAGTTAAATGAATAAGGAGAAATTATTAAAATATTTTCTTTTTGCCCAAACATTTCAAAAAGTAAATAGAAGAAGAGGGGAAGAAGGTACTTCAAACTATACAAACTGCAAAAAAAAACTTCAGTGTGCACACGAATGCAGTTTCAAAAGTGAAATTAGAAATGTTTTGCAACAAATGTTTCATAGTATGGACGGGGACTAATCAGTATTTGTATAGAATAATTATATCGATTGTATTGAAGAATTTACTGAAGAGCTACAGAAATTAGAATTAAACATAAAGAAAAGTAAGGGTAGAATTTACTCCTCCAGTCTTACAGCTGAAAATCTAGAAAGATTATCTGAAAATCAGATAAAATAGTTCAAAGAACTTTTGGGGACCGAGGAAAATATCACATACTGCTGAGAATTTGAAAACTAAAGAGAGTGATGTTTAGAAAATTGTGGTAAGCAGAATGGCGTAATTCGATATAAATGTTGTAGGTAAAGACCTCCAAATCTTTAAAGGTACTTACGCAGCGTTTAAAGACTTTCTGGGGCAACTACATGCAGATGATAAAGAAAGAAGATAGGGAATTGCATGTCAAGTATGTTTACGATTTTAAGTTCATGTCACAAGTTCGTACTATAGTGGGGAGTGCCAACAGACTCAGCACTTTTATTGAATTAAAGGAAATATTAATCATATTATATCCGAATTCTAGGACATTACAACGGGTTTTGAATGATTTCCACACGATAAGGCAAAATAGGTTTGACATTTCTACTTACAGGGAGAAAATAGCATTGTTAGCCCAGCAGCTGAGTGATTTTGAAAGCAGTAGAAGCACCTACGCAAGCCGTAAAGGAGACAATTTATAGAATGAGTGAGAGTATGACTCAAAATGTTTTATGAAAGGCTTATATGAAGAGTACAAAAACATGTTGCTAGCAAGTATTCCGAAATCGTTTAGTGAGGCGGTAAAGAAGTGTTTAACCTTAGGAAAGACCATGCAAACAATGGTAATTAAATTTTTAGAATACAGAAGCAACACAGAAATAGTAACAATTTTAGGTACAATGCTCAGAGCACTGGCGGTTAGTTTTCTTTTACATTTAGACAGACGTTACATTTAGGCAGACATTTTTTAATTTCTCTTTTGGTCTTGCCTAAATTTTTTACATTTAAGAAATTAATAGACAGACAGAAATTTATCGTTTCTCTTTTTTTGGTGCTGTTGTTTTTTTAAGCACAGCTAATTTGTTTATATAAAGTTGACGTTGATATGAGAATAATCATATGAAGCAACAACATAAAAAATGCGAAAAGTTAAAAAGAGAAAGAAAAAATGTCCACAAATGTCTAATACAGAGAGTCGTTTACTACACACTTTCCCCCACCGACAATTTTCGTTACAGTACCCTCAAATTTCGTCCGTCTGCTCATCGTCTGTCTAAATGTAAAAGCGCACTTACGGAAAGCAGAAATGATAACCAGTGTTTTAGCGGAGGCAGCAACCGAAGCAACTTTAATAATCGCAGAGACCACAACCAAAGGTTTGGTGAAGACAGTGGCCGGGATTTAGATAGAGACGGCCAATATTTTACCGAAACTCGCAACGCAATCATGGCCAAAATAACAATCATAATTCGAATTTTAGGGCCAATGCATCATATAATAGCAGACACATGTTAGTAATAATCGAATGAAAGAGCACAGAAGGGGAAACTAGATAGCAGGTTAAGAGAATTGTAGGCCAATATTTTATAGATTATACACAAACACAGATAATTCTACACGTATACAATGTAAGAACTTAAAAAGAAAAGCAAGAACTTAAAAAGAAAAGTTTTTGTCCGATGTTTCAATTTGTAAGATGAAGGATATAAAAGAAATAAATAGAATACATCGGCATTAAGCGGCATAACTATTGAAACGGTCGATAGTATTGGCACTGAATATTTCAATTTAGATTTTGATAGCAAACATATGAAGCATAATTTTCATATAGTTGAAAATGAATTTCCCATTCCCACATAATTATATAATAAAGTTTTTAAGTAAAAGTAACTTTTGACATAGCCGACAACGAGGTTGTTTTACCGATGTATCAAAAATGCACATGCGTAACGGATATATGCATAAAAGCACGTACTGAATTTATTGTACCAATAAAGATTGCAACTAGTAAAGAAAGCCTTGTGTGCAATAAACAAATAGCCCCAGGGGTTTTATTTAACGAATAGCATAATATCAGCAACAATGTGTTTACTTATAAACAGTATAAAAAACCAGGCAATATGGACAGAATACTCAGTGGCAAAAGAACCGTTAGTCGATATAATTAGCTAATATAACGACATTTTTATACCCAAAAATACAACAGATACCACACCGGTATATATAAAGATGTAAATGAACCAGTGAGTAAATTACTGAAGGGCGAGATAAATGAATCCTCGATAAGTCCGTATAATTCACAGTTATTAGTGGTTCCACAAAAAATCAACAGATGATAAAAAGAAATGGCGTTTAGTCGTAGATTTCAGGAGACTGAATAAAAAAATTGTTAAGTTTCCGCTAACAAGGATCGAAGATGCTTTCGACCGCATAGGTAGAGCGAAATACTTTTCTACACTAGATATGACCAGCTCGTTTAATAAATATCAGTTAAGTTTTCACAATGCCATGCGGAGTTTATTTGTGCGATATTGAAAAAGGTAAAATTATTGCTTTTCGTGAAGAAGATGTTAGTTTTCGGGAAATTGCCAGCAGACTAAACAGATGGGATAAAGTTGTCTGCAATGTTTTGAAAGAGCCTTCAAAATATAGACAAATGAGAAAAAATGCGGGAAGAAAATCGAAACGGAAAGAAACAAAAGAAAAATTGTCAATTGTGCAAGCAACTGCACCAAAAGAGCTAGAGAAGTAGCAAATGAGTGTGGCATAATCGTGTCACGTTGGACAATTAATCGTGTTCTAAAGCCGTTAGCCTTTATCAAAAAGCACAAACTAAAAAATGCACCACGTTGGCTTGGTCGACACAAAAAGGCGCAATTAGAGTTAGCAAAAAAAAAAAAAAGAATATGAACACAGATTGGAAGTACATTTTCGAAATTTTTAACCTCTACTTTACTGGAATTGTTTGCAGATAATTTTTTCTGATGATGGCCCAGATGAGTAAAACTGTTACTGGGGCCAAATTCCGCAACGATGAATTTTGAAATGTTCACCAATTTCTGTGTTCACTTTTGATTTTTGAGCGCGCAATGGTGAGAATGAATAATTTTGACATTGAAAGTGTACACTTAATAATAATTTTTTCACTCAAAAATCTTCGGTGAATTTTGGCTTTTTGTAAAATATTTTGATCTTGAAAAAATAAACAAAATTATCTATTCAACAACTTGTGTGGCACAGCTAATTTGACATATCATTCAGCTTGAAGAAATACATTCAACGCAATAAAACTCATTGTTTTTACGGAATCGCTTTTTAATGAAAAGTGAACACTGTGTCTGTCAGTGATTTTTTTTTTTTTGAGTGTTCTCTTGTAAAAAAAAATCTGGCCCCTGGAGGGACTTACGCAAGGAGCAGCGCTATATTTACAAACAAACGCTATATATATAAACAAAATTTTGGTGGTGGTTCTCTCATGGTTTGGGCAGCCTTTTGCGCCTCTGGTACACTTGAGTTTTTTGAGCAGAATGGATTCCACAGAATATATTTCTATCCTTCAAAAAAATTTAAAACCATATTTTGAAAGAAATCGTAGAAAAAAATTTTCCAACAAGATAATGCCGCGGTTCACAAAAGTAACCAAACCGGTAAGTGGCTGGAGTCAAACCACATACCACATTTGGAATGGCCAGCCTGTTCTCCCGACCAGAATCCCATGAAAAATATCTAAGGGTTCATGGTCAACAAAATCTTTGGTGGAAATAACATTTGCGGACCTTAAAACTGCTGTAGTTATTGCTTGGGAAGCGTTTCCCAAGAAAATTTGTGCAAAAATGGTAGAAAGTATGCCGAATAGAATTTTTGAGCTTATTATTGAAAAATGGTGGACCGACTCATTATTTATCTTTAATAATTTTAAGTGAAAGCTCCATATTTTAAATGCAGCTATAATATTTCTTAGCGAAAAACATTACTTCATTTACCCATTTTTGTTATATCGAAGTAAATTGTTAAGTTTTTTCTTGTTTTCCTACTAGTTTTTAATAGTCTTTAAAGCAGCAAAAAACAAATTTCTTTTACTTGTTTATGACGTATATGCCAGTGGCATTTGTACGCTGTTTTATACCACAATAGCTTTTTCGCGCTGTGTATTAGTCGTCATATGCTACCATATAAAGAAAATAAAGAAAAACTTTTGGGAGAAAGCTTTTCAATTTTAATACGCCAACAAACTTCAGTTTGTAACGCAGTAACAAGGAACGTAAACAAAAGGATTTTAATCCAGATATTTAATAAACAAAAAAAAAAGCAGCAAAAATGGTGGTGATAAAAAATATCGAAAATAAAAAACCATATTAAAATTGTGAACTGAATACAAAAATTTGATAACCGAACTATTTCAGTAGCAGCAATTTTTATAACTAAAAAAATCAATAGTTTTTATGAGAGAAAGGAAAATTTTTTAACTATTGAAAATATAACCTAAAAACAATTACAAATATATACATATGTAAGAAGACAAATAAAATAGTTATAAGTTTAAATAAATAAACGTTAAATAAAAAAATTTAATTCTTTTTTTTTTTGCTTGTATTGTGTAAAAATCGAAGTTCGTTAAATGTCAAGGTCAGTCAACAACTTTAAAGGATTTTTTAACTCAGTTATGCCTCGAACTGCTCACGCTTACATACACAACAACATGAACATACGCCCTAAAACGGAAACAAATTGTTTTCCGTTATGATACTGTTACCTTAAATTTTTCGTTATTCATTTCTTTTGTTTTCTCTCCTCTCCCCCCCAGAAAAACTATTAAGCAGTGTTAAACAAAAATTAAAATAGCAGATAAATGACTTAAAAAAACATGGCAAATTTAGCATACAATACAAAAACAACAATTGCAACATTCAATACTACACCATCACCATCAGCATCATCAATGTCTTCATCCCCACCAACAACGACAACAACGATATCGACAACAAATTCAAGACAAAATGCCGCAAATTTAGTTGCTAATGCATTTTTAATCGAAAATCTAAATATAATGCAAACTCCAGCAACAACAGCATTGCCACCACAACCGCCACCACCCACTTATCAACAACACGTCAACGCCACGGCAGATACCAAGGAACCGAAAAAGTCTACGCCAATTTATATGCAACACAATTTACTAGAAAGAACAGAAACAACCATGTCTGAAAAATTAATAAGCGACAAAAATAGGTTGTCTTCTATGCACCCTGCTTCACCGCTTGATACTGCTGCTTTTGGACCGGCATTGAATGAACCCCAAAAGCCCCGCTGGTTGTCATCGTTACACAGTGTTATTTTCATAATAACTTGTGCTTTGGCCGTTTTTATTGTTTTTCGCAATGTCCTTACATGGTGAGTAGAGATATACATGCATACATCTACACATATAAATAATTAAATATGAAAATAAGTTTATTAGAAAATTAAACGTGTTTAAAAATAAAGTGGCTGCTAATTGTATACAGAAACTGCTTCATCAGAAATTATCCCGAAGTTTTACGAAGCAAACGACAGCGTGAAATTTTGGCATAATTATCCTACTTGTTGTCCTGCGTAGCGTTGCTTCGGAAAATTTTCAAAAGTGCCACAAAAAGGTTATTTTGAAAAGAAAGGTGTCACAAAAAGGGTATTTTCAGAAAAAAAAGGGTAAAGTTTTTAAAAAACAATAAAAACTAAACAAAAAATCTTCAAAAGTTAATTTATTTGAATGAAAATATAATGTAATGAAATTAGAAAAATTATTCTATATAATTAATAACATCAGTTTAAATGATATTAATTTTACTCAGGTCCAGTTCTTGGCTTCGTATTTAAATACAAAATTAGTTTTCATCTCATCAAACGAGTTCAAGATTAATTCAGGGGTGCCACAAGGCTCCGTTCTGTTTCCTACCCTATTTCTTATTTTCCTCAATGACCTTCTCTATCAAACTTCCAACCCTATTCACTCTTTCGCAGGTGACAGCAGCATTTGCCATTCGTATTCCTTCAGTAATAGGCCCAGCCTATCCGAGATCGTTCCCAAGAGGCCAAATATGAATGACTCACTGATCTCCGAATGGGGTCGTAAAAACAGAGTCGCTTTTAACGCTCGTAAGACCCAGGGTTGTTTATTAACACAAATATACGACCGCAGGTGCTGTTTCATCTGTACTCATGGATGGTATAAATATTGAAGTATCGGATGCTCTTGATGTTCTTGGAATGAAAATACAGTGTGACGTCCGCTGGAATGATCACATCTTTCATGTCTCTAAAGAAGCATTCAAGTGAGTCAGGTTTTTGAAACATTGTAAGATGTCCTTCACTCCATCTGACCTGCTTACTATATATACCACCTATATCCGGCCGAAAATGGAATACAACTCTCATGTTTCGGCCGGTGCACCAAAGTCTATTTTGGGGTTGCTCGACCGTGTGCAGGTGAGGGCGAAGAAGCTTATCGGTGACAGTAGGGTATCTAACTTTATTAACTAGTGGTGGGCAAAATCTTTCATTTGTGTGAATCTTTCATTCTCTTTCAGAAAGGTTAGGTGAATTAATTCATTCTTTTCGTTTATCCTTCTGTTTGCCAAACATTTCGGAATGAATGAAAATCTTTCAATTATCGAATTATTATAAAGCAACTAGGACATTAAACGCTAATACAAAATTACTTAATGTTTGTTTTTAAAAACAAAATTACTTAATGCTCATTTTAAAATTGATTTAAATTTAAAAGTACAAAATAAACAGCCATCTGCTGAAACTCACATTTCGCAAAAATAATGTGAGTACGATTTGAAGTTCCAAAATTGGTGTGCAACTCGCAAGGAAATGATGAAGTGAACTAGCTTATAATATAAAAATTTATTATCAAACCGTGTATTTTCACCAAAAAAATTTAAAAATTTCATATATTTTAATAAAAAAAATTTGCAATTAAAAAATACACCTTTTTAATATGATTGTTGTGTTGCATTGGTTTAATTTAAAAATGGCGACTTCAGATGGCACAACCAGTTTTTTCCCATACAAAAAGCAAGTGCTGCCAAATTTTACACATATTTTGCTCAAGCAAATCGCGCGATCTTTAGCACACAGAGAAATGGGATTTGCGATTTTGTTTTAACAAGTGATTTAAGAATTTTGCGTTTCTCAGCACATGGCTGAAACCTAACAATTGATTTTAAATGTTTGCGGGTACTGAGTGAAAGATGACAAAATATGAAAAGAAAGAGCATGATGAAAGAAATAGAGAAAGAATACAGAAATATTTCATTCTTTCACTTGAGAGAATCATTCAGTTGAATTAATTCATTCATGAATGACACAAGGCTACTATTCACTCACTGGAGCATCCACGCAGTGTAAGGTGCGTTACTCTGTTCTATCGTTACTACAATGGATTTTGCTCTGACGAGATTAGGGATCTTGTTCCCGAAACTCGCAAATTTCTATGTAACATGCGCTCATCGTCCAGAGCTCATCCATTTGTGCTCGATTGCCCGGGGAATCGTACTACGCATTACAGAGAAAATTCGTTTTTCAGCCGTATGCTTCGCCTATGGAATAAGTTGCCCACAGACGTGTTTCCTGTCCTTATAACGTCAGAAAGTTCAAGTCAAATGTTCACAAACACTACTCCCTCTTTCCCCCTCCTCATAACCTACTTTCCTAGTTCTGGTACAATGCACTGCATATGTAGGGGTTATCCCCTGATAAAGATCCAAGATAAAAAAAAGCAGCTCTGGGCTCTCGTGTCATCGTAATTATTTCTTAAGTACGGTTAGGCTTGTTGTTTTTTTGGTCTTCGAGAGTTTTGCGTCTCACTCGCACCGGTTTGCCTCAACTAACTGTATTGGTTTACAGTTTTTTAGATGTATTTCATTGTTTACCACGCTACAACTTCCTATGTGAAGGCATAGGTCGTTTTAGTTTTTTTTTTTTTTTTTTTTTTTATTTTTTATTTTTATTAAATGATTCATTTTGTAAATAAAAAACATATCGATAATAAGACCTCAGCGCCATAAAGGCATTGTTGAGGAAAGCTGGCAAATAATTTGTGCAATAATATTTACAATATTTACAAAATTTTAAATATAAGAATTATAAGCTAAGGTTAAATTTATGTATATATAACTTTATCAATTCAAGAGATAATAATAATTATTAATTAACCGAGAAGTTCTTCAAGATTTGAAGTGATATACGATTTCAAAGAGTTTTTGAAAAGAGAAATTCTGTTCAAGGATTTCAAAGTCTGAGGCAAGTTATTGTATTCGCTTGTACCCATATATTCCACGCGCTGCTTGGTTACTTCGAGTCTACATCTGGCAACCATTAAATTACTGCTACTTCGTGTGATAATAATTTGCTGATTATAATAAAATTGTATTGTGTGGTGTCCAAGATTATAAACACATTTATACATATAAAGCATCATTTGCAGTTTGTAGACACCATGTATCGGCAGAATTGTATTAAACTGTGTACTATATAGCATAACTGTTGAGTAGGTGATGGGGAGATTCGCTACTATTTTCAAAGCCTTGTTTTGTAGGCGCTGCAGAGATTTCAGTTCATTGGTTTTTTTCCAACCGTACACAATTGCTAAATAGTTAAAGTTACTCTGTATTAAGGCATTGTAGATCATTAATTTTGTACCACGATTAAATTTATTCTTGAATTTATAGAGAAGACCAATGGCATGAGCAGTTTTTAATTTCAGACTTTGTATGTGTAGAGACCAAGAGAGATTACTTTGCAATTGTATGCCTAAGTATTTAAGAGAGTTGACTTCATGAATTATTTTACCATCAACAGATACACTGAAATTCTCATCTTGATTCCTAGGAGTGAATTTAACCATTTTTGTTTTGGAAGTATTTAACACCAGTTTGTTTATTCTAAAGAATTTGACCAATAAAGCTGCATCACGTTCAACACTCGACTTTGCTTCTTCAATATTTCTGTAGGGATAAAATAACGACACATCATCAGCATCTATGAAAAGTTTCCCAGATAGTGAAAGATTTTTTATGTCATTTAGGTATATTAAAAATAATAGCGGGCCCAGAACACTGCCTTGAGGTACTCCGCATTCAACAAGGCCAACAAAACTTTTGTGCGATTTGATTTGTACAAATTGTTTGCGGTTTTTTAAATAACTCTCAAGTAGAACCAAATTACTGTCAAGTATTCCATAGTCACGCAATTTGCTTAATAATATGTTGTGATCGACTAAGTCAAATGCTTTTGATAAGCCGTAAAAGATACCAATTACTCCATTGTTGCCGTTATCCAGTGATTTGCATATACAATTTACTATATTAATTACAGCTTCATCTGTCCCACAGCCTTTCTTGAATCCGTACTGGAAGTTAAACAGTAAGTCATTCGCTTGAAAGTAAAATAGTAGTTGGTTATATAGAATTTTTTCAAAAACGTTATTGACGACTGAAAGCACAGCTATAGGTCGATACGTATTAACAGTGAAAGTATTTATCTCTTTTGGAACAGGAATAACTTTATGCAACTTTAATGTGCTCGGATATTTGCTTGTATGTATAATACAGTTGAAGATCTTGACTAGATATGGTATTAGTTCATCAACACATTCTAAAAGAATTTTTGGTGATATATTGTCATGCCCTGAACTTTTAGATGGCGAAAGACTAGATATTACGTTTTTCATATCATCAAACGTTGTGTTATAAAACTCAAAACGATGACCTATCTGGGTTATCGTACTTAACGATTTGTAAGAACTAAATATGCCCTGTTGAATTGTTGATCTTATTGTTTTGACGGATTCAAGAAAATATTTATTTAGGATTTCAGCCTTTGGGAAATCATGAATAATAATATCCCCATTTTCATCTTTTAATTTAATTGAGTCATTTTGAGGCCGCCCCAGGGTATCATTTAAAAATTTCCAACTCTTTCTGGGATTTTTATTAATGTCACTCAAGTTATTAACGTAAAAATTATTCATAGACTCGCTCAGTGCTATTTTTATTACCCTGCTTATACGCTTAATTTTATCCTGTATGATAGGGTCATTCAACTTTTTCTTCCTAAATTTGAGAAGGTTGTTTTTATAATTGATTAACTTCAGTAAATTTCCGTTTATCCATGGCGCAACTTTTTGTTTTACGCTTCTGCTTATTTTCTTCCTAAATGTGCAATGTTCAACACAATTTTGGAGGTTTGTGATTAAGGATTTAGTATCCTCGGATGGGTCACCTGTTTCACTTACTCTTGCTAAATATTGCAGAATAGAGAGCTTAACATCATTGTAATTGCAAGTTAGTTGACTTTCTTCTATAAACGCACAGATTTCTCTTCTAAAATCAATTCCACACGCAATAAGGTTATGATCGGATATGTTGCACTCCACGCTGTCAATACGTAATTTGTTGCTGATATTACTGTAAACATGGTCAATACTTTTTTGGCTCTCAGGCCTCGTTACTAGCTTATGGCTATTTTCAAAATCGTAGTTTTTAAGTAGACATTCTAAGTCTATAGACAATGATGCATTAAGGCAATCAATATTGGCATCACCAAGCATAATACATGGACTGCGACCATAGCATTGGAGCAAGTTTTGCAATAAGGGATAAAACTCATTGATTTGACATTTTTGCGATCTATAAAATGATGCAATTTTTAAACATTTGCCATTTATTTTGCAGCAAGTGAGAGTTAAAACAATAACATCAAGGTAATTTGTAGTTTGACGAACTTCAACTTTGTAGGTTAAACTATTAGATATATAAACGGAGGTTCCTCCGTAGCCATCACCACGACAGCAATGTATAGCAGTATAACTAGCTATGTTATACAATTGGACTACATCGTTTTGAAACCAAGTCTCTTGAACAGCTATTATATGTGGTAGGCGTGGTAGTGTTATAATAAAGTTTTTGAACTTGTTAAATTTATCAATTGAAGATATACTTCTCATGTTAATTGACATAATACTAAACAAGGGTTTACGGCAATTTAAAGAATGATAAAAAGAGTTTATATGCGAAAAATAAGTATTAGTATTCATTACAAAAAATAATTAAAAAGAATATATAACAATAATAATAAATATTCGTACAATATTTGTACGTACAAGCAGAACATATAAGAATGATCTAAGAAGTTAAATGGAATTCATTTGCATTTCGTGTTTGTTGCGGCTCATGGCACGTTTTCTTCCTAGTTGTTGCTTGCAGTAGCAATGCATCCACATCTGCTTCACTTTTAACAAGTTTCGGTTTAGACAGTTCACTAGCCTTTACAAATACTCTCCCTCCAATAGGGAATACAGCAGTATAACCAATATTTTTCAGCGTCTTTGCGTAATTTAATAGGGTTAAGGTTTCCTTACTTAAATAGTCATTAACGAAAACTTTTTCCGTATTTGCATTTGATTTAAGCTTAGGTTTTATTGACATAAATTTCTCTTTTGCATGCTTGGTATTAAATTTTACAACAATCATCTGTTTTGTTTTTGTTGATTTTTTATTGTTATGTATAAAATAAGCATCATCAATTAATTCACGCTGTAACTACACCCGCATCCTTTGAAATATTTATTACAGTTTCTAAGGCATTAGTTTGACTAGCAGTTTCAAGTCCCCTAATGATACAATCATTCTTCACTTTATCATTGTTCAGAACTCTAACACAGTTTTTAAGACTCTCAATTTCTGTTTTTAATTGTTTATTTTCTTTTGCTATAGCTTCCAACTTCTTTTTGTTTTCAGCAACACCTTTTATAATCTCGTCGAATTGCTTTGACATAAAATTCATTGCTTCACTCATGGCAGACAGCTGATCAAGTTTTTTTAATTCTTCTTTGATGTGCTTTACATCACTATCAATAGTACCACTCTTATTGCATAAATGGCAAAAGAACTCTTCTTTTTCGTTGTTGAGAAAATATTCATATCTACGTTTGTCCAAAGATGTACAAATTACATGATAGACTTGATTACACTTGTCACATTCAATAAAGTCTTCCTCATCTTCCTTTACAATAATATTGCATTGCAAACAAATTTTTTGCGAACTTCTTAGCCCACGGCGACTTCTACCCATTTTGTACGCGAAACACAATGTTTTCTTTTTATTTTATTTGTATACTTTTTTGTATAACAAAAGGTTTAGATCTTTTACTTAGAGTTTTTTATTATTTTATCTTGTTTAATAAAAAATTTAGCGGAGCGAAAAAAAAAACTTGACGTGCACGGTAAGGGTTGCCAGTTAGTCACAGCAACGCTACAAACGTACTATTAATACCATCTGGAGCATATGGCCTCCGTCACCCCACCCATGCTGTACATCCTATACTTTGCAAATTTACTTTGCAACTGTATAGTCAAATTGAAATGGAAATATGCTGAATTTAATTAAATATGATATTGTGCTATTGTTTAGCACAAAATTAGCAACTAATTTTAAAATATCCTCCACAGGCAATAGCCCATATATGTGTTTTGGTTACCTATTTGCACTAATACAAAAGCCAGCACACAAAATCCACATGGTATATGAACTAATCTTAAATGAAGAAGATTGAGCATTTAAGTTTGATTCAAATTTGTAGTGAAAAATTGGTTGTCGTATTTAAATGGAACTTAAAGCTAAATCTCGTTTATAGCCCCACAGGAAATAATCGAGAGGTGTCAAATCGCACGACCTTGGAGGCCAATTGACAGGTCCATTTCTCGAAATCAACTTATCGCCAAATTTTGATTTCAGTAAGTCGATGGTTGCGTTCGCCGTATGGCACGTAGCGCCATCCTGTTGAAACCACATCTCCTCCGGATCAATGTCATCCATATTTTCAAACAAAAAATCATTGATCATGGTGCGGTAACGATCTCCATTGACCGTAACGCGAGCTCCGGCCTCATTTTTGAAGAAATAAGGTCCGATGATGCCACCAGCATGAAAACCGCACCAAACAGTGCATTTTTCTGGATGTAATGGAGTCTGTAGGGTCTCTTGTGGATTGGTCTCACTATATGCGGCAATTTTGCTTATTAACAAACCCGTTAAGCCAAAAATGCGCCTCATCGCTGAACACAATTTTGTGATAAAATAACGGGTCTGATTTTCAAAGTAAATTTGGATAATTTCGTAGCGTTGTTCATGCGTGAGTCTATTCATGATGATTTGTCAGAGTATACTGAAACAAATAAAAAAAATGTTTCATCAAAATTTAATTTTTTGTGTTACTTTTTACAATTTAAAGTTCTATCTAGCTTAAAAAAACACCCTATATAACAACTCAAAAACTGAGTTATAAAAACTTTTTTGAATACCGCTGTACTTCTTCAGACTTATTAATAAAACAAATGACATTTGTATTTGCAATCTTGGTATAAATTATTCGACTATTTTGTTTTCAGATAGTATACATACATATGTATAAAAATACATACATACTTTTCAGCAATAAAGATTTCATTATCAAACCAAAGCATCATTATCAAACCGAAGTATCATTATCAAACCTAAGCATCATTATCATACCTAAGTATATAAGAGCAGTTTAATATAAAACCTTGCTCAAATATGAATGAGAATAGGGTATTTATGCATACTCGTGCATATAAGGGCTGTTCGATCGTTCTCAACAAAAAGTTCCTTGTTTACAAAAAGGGTGTTTTAAAAAAAGTGTCATAAAAAGTCTCATTAGACATCAAAAAAGTGTTAAATTGACACTTGAGTATCAAAAAGGCATCGCTGGTCCTGAGATATTATAAATCATAAATGATTACTATTTATGTAGATACCCAGCAGTCCACAAGTTATTACAATTTGCAAAGCATCCGATTGTAAAGCTACGTACACACGGTTGTCAGATCTTACAATATTGCCAGTAAAATTATCTGAAAATGTATTACAATCGTGTGAACTGCCAATTTTTAACTTACAACGTTGTCAGAAAAACCATTGTCAATCAATTGTAAGACGATAATGTTGTCAGGCATCTGACAATCGTGAGAACACTCTTCGTCGGATAATTGGCTGGTATTGTAAGCTCAGTTTTAATTGTCAGATGTATAAAATTAATGCACCTGACAATGGCATCATTGTCAGAAAGAAGTTTGATGGGCAACACTGCCAAGCAGATAGTTGTTGATATACATAAGTGGCAATACCTTACAAAATGTATGTTAATTTTTTTCATCTAACAATCTGACAACCGTGTGAACTGACAATTTTTGTTGTCAGATGAATTATTTGTCAGGCCATAGTCTGACAATGAAATTGTAAGATTTTCTTACGATCGTCTGAACACACAATTTACTTCTGCGAGACAATTTTTCATTGTCACTACATTGTCAGCATGTTGCCAGATCTTACAATATTGTAAGATCTGACAACCGTGTGTACATAGCTTAAGCGATTGTGTCAACAGAAAAAATCAAAATAAACATGTAATGCTAGGAACACAACTGCAACGAACGACGAACTTCGCTCATCGCGACGAACTCGCCTGTAAATATTCGTTGTATAAAGTTGTCGTGTAAAGCACAATATCAACCAAGGCGAATTCATTACTAGGTGAACTTAACAGCACAGGTGATTACTTTTTGCTTTTCGCGTTTTTTTCCAATGAGACTGTCAAATTTTTTTTTCTTTTGTTTATAAATTTTTTCGGACCATTTTGATCTGAAGATTTTTTTGTATGATTTAGTGCAATTTCAAGAAATTTGTGTGAATTTAAAAGTGAAAAACTAATATAATCTGTGATTTTAATTACAAACAATTATAAAAGTTTATATTTAACGTTTAAATAAATTTTTTTCCCAGCTGAACAATCTTAGGCGAATTTAGATAATTTTGACATTTACGATATGTTTTACAATAACAAAATACATAGTACTGAATTCGCCTTTCCGCTTGCATTCACCTGTATAAATTCGCCTTGGTATCAACGAAGATTGTTTACATTCCGTAAAAAAATGAATATAAATACTAAGGTGACCATATTAAAAGTAAACCTATATAAATCCCATCCGAAAGAGGGATTTTTGAACAAATTATATGAGATACTTTATATTTTGAGAACATCTTCATAAATTGTTTACTACACGTAGTGCAATTCACTAACCTGTTTTAACGCTAATAAAATTCGTTTAGAAAAATTAACACTAGCGTTGGTGTTTTCCCGATTCTATAACAGTTTTTAACACTATTTGTCTTCGTTTTAAGTCAGCTGACTGATTAGCGTTAACTAAACACCAATTATTTTTGTGGTGTTTATCTTAAGAACAATGTCGTTAAAATTTCTACTAGAATAACTTCTGAGTATTTAACATATGAGTTGTCTCCGTGAGGAGAACTTATCTTATTTATCAAAAAATATTTTAAATAATAAATTTATAATTAGTTTTACTTACCCTAAACATGGAATTATTTGCAAATTTGTTTGTTTTTTTTTCTGTTCCTATTTGTGGTTTTCTTTATTTTTAACAAAGCTGCCACATTATTTTAAATTTTTGTAACATACAACCAGAGCTATTAAAAATAAGTTAGTAAATCACATAAGCATTAGTGCAAACCACAATAGCTCGCGTTAAGTTATGCTCTTTTAAAATCGTTAAAAATTAGTGAATTGCACTAATGAGTTATAAAAAGTATTATGTCGTGAAAAATACTTTTTTTGTGTAACAAACTTGGTCACTGCTTTGTTCGTCGTTCGCTGACGAAACAATTAGAAATAAATCTATTCCAATGTGTTTTATTTTTGGCGACGAATATTCGCGACCACAAATTCGCCGTTCGTCGCAGTTGTGTTCCTAGTATTAAGCACAACAAACAACTAGCATCCTAATTAGATTAGTCTTTTTTCTACTCATTTTGTTAAATTAAATGTACATAAGAAGCAAACAAGAAAACAAATGCTAATAATATAGCTTTGAACTTATCCAATCTTCGCTTACAATGTATACAGTGTTGGATACATCTTACGGCCTAGGCCATCGCTGTGTAAATATAAGTAAGGATTCTATACAGACTTCGGATGGGTCACGCTTACATTGTTAATGGTCTTAGATCGAAGATGTATGTGACGCAAATTTCACTGGGTAAGTACTTGAGATTCGGTACTCAGTACCTGGTGACTGATGTCGAATATTCGGTGCTTAGCAATAAAGATAATAATTATAATGCCAATGTTTAAACATAGGAAATTAATTGTAAACAGCAATAAATCAGTTGATCAAAATAGTCAAATATAGAATACTAGATCGGGTAGAAATATAATTCCACCTAAGAAACTTAATCTGTAATATTGTTGAATTTATATTCATATGTACAGAATTTATATACATATGTACAGTGTAGACATTCCAACGGAAGTTATTCATAAATTGATAGAAAGTATCCTAAAACGTGCAGAATTTTTTTTACGCAGCAAAGGATATTGGACTAAATACTAAAAGTACTACCATTCCGAAAAGTTTTCAAATGGAGCAAAATTGAGTACATGCGAGCCGTTTCGTTTAAGTTTATATTTCTCTAAGAATTTAATACTTGTAATTATTTATTATTAATTAATAAAATATTGATAGAAAATTCGATTAAGCGATGTCCGTCCATCCGTCTGTCGGCCATTGAAATACCGTTTCTGAAAAAACCAATAGACTTAGAAACTTTTTCTTTCACCATTCTATTACCCCATCGATTCATGGGTTTGCTATTGAAATTCAGTAAAATCTATATTCCGAAAAAATACAATTTTTTTTTTTGAAATTTTGTATGAACATTTTTGAAACAATAAGTTGTTTGTTCTCCTTCAAACTTGACACAATTATTTGCCATAGTGGTTAAAAGGCAAACAAAATGTCCCCGATATCGATCGATATATATATTCGAGATATAGCCTAAACCGATTTTTAAAGAAAATGTCTCATAAGCGAACTTAAACAAAATTTTTTTTTGCTTAAAAGCAATGCTGGTTATAAAAGGCGATTGCTAAAATACAGAAAATTTTCGTTATCGGTTCACATATACCTGAGATATAGCCTAAACCGAATTTTTAATGAATATGTCCATGAAAATTACCTTTTTGGCATGGCGACTGCAAGGCAAACAAATTTTTTTCCAGTATCGGTCCATATATATCAGAGCATATTTAGTTCAAATTTATTAAATATACTATATATATTTACGTCACTATCGTGAAGGATATTTTAGATTCGGCCCAGCCAAATATAATACACTCTTACTTGTTTATTATTAGAAGTTTGCTTTTACTTTTTGGGCATTTACTTGTGGGCAGTTCAAAGAATCAAACCCCGAAACATAAGTATGCCAATTTTTAACTTTTCTTTTTATCTTGAAAGCAACATTTTAACATTTTTTATGTTTTCACTGAAACTTAAGAAATGTCTAAAATGTACCTAGTTCAAAAAGAACTCGTTTTTTGCGTGTCTAACCAAATTTTAACTCCCAAATGTTTGCTGGGGATTGCTTAAATTGCTCTTGTTTTTGTTTAAAAGTAAACACACACTGACAAGAGCATAACGTATTGTAAGTACAAGCAAATACATACCTATGTCGTTAATCTTCCCCTTCACTTCGCGGCCTAATAGTTTATCAACTCAGCATACTGTGAGTTGCATTTTGTGAGTTGCAATTACTGTTCGTACATATGAAAATTTCTTCCAGTTTCATTTTGCTCTTTTTTAAACATTCTATCTTTTTATAAACAAATGAGCGCAAATGCACTCTCTTTACATCTAAAAACTACGTACTAGAACGAACGAACTTTCATTTGTAAATTTAACAAGTTTTTTTGTTTACTTATTGTAGACAATGTACAAAAGGCAGTACACAAATTTGTGACGCAGATCAGTCACTTTCTAACGATCCTAAAAAACTGATTTAAATTAAAGATTTCTCTTAAAACTTTCCATAAAAAAAGAATAAAACAAATATAATAATAAATAATTGAAGAATTTACGTTATTTTTGTGATGGAAAAGCTGATGGATGTTTCTTTGTTTCCCACCAGGCATTTACAAAGTTTTTGGGGAGCATCGGGGGATTTTTGGCAAGCGCAATGGGATAAATTTATCGATATAACAGGTGAGTACAATCTACATATATAAATACTTTCTTGAAATGAAACAAGCTAGTTATATTATTTTCGAAAATCGTTATTTTGTCCAACAATTTTTAACTTACTGGTGCGTATGATAAAAATATCTAAATACATATATACGTATCAGAGATCTGCAAACGGTGCATTTTTTAATGATCTAAGTGCACCCGTCTTAAATCGAGTTGCGGTGTGATTGGCCACCGCAAATTGTTTGCACAATTATGTTTTCTACTCGTTGTAGCTTGCGTCCGTTAACTAGAGTATATAACATATCCAATCAAGTTTGTATGCGGTGGCTGTTTAATTTGGTTTTCACCTTCAGCAATCGTACTCGTTCTTCTTTTTAACAACGAAAATAATATTTGTATATCAGAAATTGCAGTCATTCATTTACCTTACCCATGAAAGAGTGTGTGCGCAGCTTCCCAGTTGGTATTGACTTCAATGACATTGTCTTCGAAGATATATGCACGATTTGGCCTCTTTTGTTTAGTCTACGCTGTAACAAAAATTACACTTTAATGTGTTGTATGCAGTCTCTGGGCAACAAAAATATACACTTTAGTGTTTCTGATAAAATTGTTTTGTTAAACCCGCATGCATGAATTATTTTTGTGAAAATGAAATCTTGCTAGATGTCAAAAAATGGTGGTGTAAACGATATAGATTTCAATTCAAATCTAGTATATTTTGAGTTGGTGTAAATATAGTATAACAGAAAAAATTCGAAAATCGAACATACGTAGCTCACAAAATTTGAAAATAACGATTATTTTTTTATCAGACCTCGTAATCGCCTTTTAGCTCAATACATACTACGTTTATACGTGCAGGTTATTTGCGAATAAAAATATTGTAAATAACAAAAATTGCCGTATAAACAGTAAATAAAATTTTTATTTGCGATTAGCTAACTCACGAAAACAATTACTGTTTAAAAACTTATTTGCAAATAAGACAAAAAAAGTTGCCACTTTATTTCACAATTTCAAAGATTTCGTCGATGTGGCACACATGAAATATACAGCCCAATTATGAATATTCTCTCGGAATTTATTTCTCTCAGAATTTATTTCTCACATAAAGTACTTTTTTAATTTAAATTAAAGAAAAAGCAGGGGTCAAATCACCGCATACGATATCGAGCAAAATTATCGAAATTTTTCATTTTGGTATCATGGCATACGATATCGCATAAATTGTATTGCAATAATATAAAAAAGTTAAAGAATTTTTCTTTTGTATTCGTATTTCTAGGAAACGTATGGTCTTCAATCTATTACATTTTGTTTAAATTACGATCCGATATGCATCGTTTGCCATAATCTAGATGTGTCGTAATGTTATTCGATACGATAGTTAATTCGATATCGTATGCGGTAATTAGACCCCAGAATTTTTGTCCGTATGAATTGAAGAGTTTACCTCCCTTTAGTGTTTTCAACGAATGGAGAGAAGAAAAATAAAAAAACCTCATACTTAATTTTTGTTCATAATTGAATGAAAGGGAAAAGTGATAAAATTCCTACGGAATTTTTATTTATAATTGGGCTGATAATAATAACTACGTACAGAAGCAAATATTCAAAAATTTTAATTTTTAATAATCTTTGCATTAATTGAATTACAAAAAGCATTTAATTTTTTATTTTTCTGTCATATATAACTAACAATGCTACCAATTATTTATATTTTGAATATATGCCATACTAAAAAAATAAAGCTTTTCCATATACAAGTTGGCGCATAAACAGTGAGTTAGTTAGTTGCAAATAGTTTTTATTTGTGAATAGGCAGCGTATAAACGTAGTAACACTTAGCAACACGATATTTAAACTTTTTTATAGCATCTGAATAATACGATTTTGGGAACCCCTCAAAACACGCGTTAGTTTCGGTAATCACTTCTTGGTTTGAGATGAATATTTTCGAGCGTAATTTTAGCATCGTATCTATGTGAACCGGTGCGTTGTCTTGAAGAAATAAGCACTTTTTTCTTCTTTAAATGTGGTAGTTTTTTCTTCATTACATCAATCAATTGATCCAATAATGCACGATAATACTTTGCTGTGATTGTGGATCCTTTTTCAAGATAATCGATGGGCGGTATTCCGTGTGCATCCCAAAATACAGTGGCCACAACCTTGCCAGCTGGTTTCACTGTCTATTGTTTCGACTGATTTTTGGTTTCAGATGGATCCACGTTTAATCGACGCCAAAAATCAACAGGATTACGCTTTATCGTGTCCAAACACCGCTGTGAAGTGATCTGTCGAACTCGTGTTTGTTCGACACTGAGCAAACGCGGCACCCATCTTGCCGATAGCTCTTTCATATGCAAATGTTCACGCCATATGTTAAACACGCGTTCACATGATATGTTTACCAATTCAATAATCTCACGTAACTTTCATTCATAACGATATCGAGGATTTTCTTGATATTTTCTTCAGTAATCACCTATTTTGGCCTTCCTGTTGATGGTATTGTTGCACTGCTTGTTCGGCCGCGTTTACATACATACAGCAATCCAATATTTTACCATGTAATCTGACGGAGCAGACTTACCGTAATGTTTATCGAACTTTTCTTTTGTCTCTTTCGCCATTTTCCCTTTCAAATAATAGTGTTTAATCACTGCATGAAATTCAGTTTTTCCCATTTTTCAAGGAACACAAAAGTTACATACTTCTAACGACTACAGCAAATAAACTAATCGAGGAATTTGGGTGAAATTTTAACAGCTCACGTTTGACAGAACGCAATTTCAAAACAAAACAAAATTTGTGCTGCCATCTAGCGCTAGGTAGCTTCAATATCAATCCGCCCTCGTAGTTAGACGCATCGCACATTCGAGTTCTGCTAATTGTGCACTATTATTTTATTTTTACTCCCGCTTTCAAACTAATAAACCGTTTCTACTAATAAATTAAAAAAAAAAATGTTTACTTGTTAATCCTTTCAGGCGATGATCCTCTGATCTTCTGGGTAATTGGTACAAACATTTTTACCATGTTGGTTTACTGGTTCGTTGGTGGTATTTATACATTTATGGATTTGACAAATCGACCAGCATTTTTGCGTAAATACAAAATACAACCGGGTACAAATGAGCCCGTGGAAAGGTCACGTTTGGTGAAGGGAAATTCAAAATATTTACATTATTTACTCTACATGTTTTGACGTTATTTGTTAATTTCAGGTCATTTCAAAAGTGATAAGCAATCAAATATGTGTTGGTCTACCCATATCGTTTTTGTCATACAAATTGATGCAACTAAGAGGTCTTAGTTCAATACGGGAGTTGCCCACTTTTCACTGGGTGTGTGTAGAGCTGACCGTGTGCATTTTAATGGAAGAAATCGGCTTTTATTACTCACACCGCTTGCTGCACAGTAAAAATATTTATAAATTCATACACAAACAGCATCACGAATGGACTGCTCCAATAGCTGTTACAGCTCTCTATTGCCATCCTATTGAACATATTTTTAGTAACTTATTTCCCCCATTTTTGGGAGTTTTCCTAATGGGAAGTCATGTTGCCACCGCTTGGTTATGGTTTGCCTTGGCCATATTGTCAACATTAAATGCTCATTCGGGCTACCATTTGCCCTTTTTTCCTAGTCCAGAGGCTCACGACTTTCATCATTTAAAGTAAGTTTCTCTGCTTAAGAAATTAACAACTTTTTTATTTCTTTCTATATCTTCTTTAAGATTTAACAACTGTTTTGGTGTATTGGGTGTTTTGGATCGCTTGCACGGTACGGATACCTTATTTCGTGCTACAAAGTCGTACGCTCGTCATCTAATGATGTTAAGTTTTGTACCACCGCGGGATGCCTTCCCAGACTCCACCACGAAGTAAAATCATGTATAATAAATGTCGCAGAAATTAAAAAAAAAAAAACAATACGCTAATTTAAAAACGTTTTGTAAAGAAAAGCTTTAAACTTTGTTGCTATAACAATGAGAGACAACAAATTAAAAATATATTCGACTGTAGAGTTAAAATTCTAAGCAAGACTTTTGATAAAATTTCGTAAAATTAATTTTATCAAAAAACACTTTTTCGAAGAAAATAATACCAAAAAATAAAATTATTCTGTATTTGTGTGTGATAGGATAGTTAAGTTTATGCATAAAATATTTGTTAGTTTTTATTAATTATTTGTAGGTCTAATGAATATTTTATATAATTGGTATATACAAGGCTATATAATTCATATTCATATTGTATGTACAAATTATGAACATTAACAATTAAATAATAAACAAGAGTGTAAAAATATTTATATTGTAGATTTTTCTTTTATACACTGCAGACGTGCAATCGTGTAACAGAAAGTATTGCGAAAACTTTTTAACATGTTGCTACGTATTGTTTTTTGTACAAATAATAAAGAAAAAACAAATTATGGCTCAATTATCGATAGCAACCGAACTTTACTTGCGTTGCCACTTGCTAAAAAGGTATTATAGATGGCAACTGGTGTCAAAATCAGGCAACCAAAGTTCCTATTTTAAAGTAATTTTGACAACCACAAATTATTACTTGCTGTATGGTTTTGGAAGGCGAAATGACTAAAAAATTTAAAATTAACAAGCTGAAACAATTGAGTTTTATTCACTAAAAGAAAGGTGTAAAAAAGTAAAGACGTGTGGAAAAGAAAAAGTTTGTTTTTTATGTTTCGACAGGTATTATTAAAACAGTTTTCTTTTTTAAGTTCTCAATAATTTATTTAGATATAAAGTTAAATGTTTGAGTATATCTTTAAAAAATACCACTGATGATTAGGATAGCTCCTATGAATTGTCGACATTTTATAATTTTTTTATGTTTTTATTCACCAATATTCTACGTTTCGATTCGGATTGTAATTTTCTCCGTTTGGCAACTTTGGTACCCTGCTTTCCGTTCCCCGTATAAATTCGATTTGTTTTTCGATAGTATGTATTCTATGTTACGATCGTAGCTACGTTTTTTTAAGTTGTTAATAGACTAATAGGCTTTTTCCACTGAACAACATCTAACATCTACCATCAATTTTTGAAGATCATAACATCTTCCCATAAGAAATACATTGTACTAAAAGTCAAAATTTTTCAGCTTTATAAAATGTTCCTATCTTATGTTATTCCATTCAACATCTTTCGATTATTTCGGTGTCATCACTAGAAAAGTGGCAATAATGTCGATTATTCTTCTGGCATCACTGAAAAAACGTCATTTGTTTTTAAAAAATTAAAAAAAAAATCATAATTTATTTATCATGTGTCAATTGTGTGTGTTTTCTTCCTTAATTGTTTTTTTTAAATACTTTTTTCTCCGTTTTTGTAAATTTTTTTTATGTTTTCTACATTTTGTTTATAGACATATGTATGTACGTATGTTTTATAATTAATTCTCTTTTGTCTTTCAAATTTTTTTCGAGACAATTTTGCGTATTTTTTTTTTTTTTTTTTTTTTTTGAATTGTGTGAAAATTTATATAATATTATTTTTGATTGATAGTAGATGTTAGATGTGAGCAATGTAAACAGTGTTTCACATTTTCGACATCTTCCACGAGTTTCATGAAGATGTTGATCAGTGTAAAAATTTTTACTCATTTTTTAAACTCGATGCTCTATGACTGTAATTAAACTTTAGTAGTTCATACAAGCTGAATAGAAATAATTCTGGCCTGTAGCAATCCGAGGCGAAAGATAATGCTGAACAGTTTAAGTATTAAAACATGAACATACTTGTATATTTAGTTTGCTATTAATAATCTAGATTAATGCAAATAAATAGAAAAATTTGCTATTAAGAGGCTTGATAATACAGAAAACAGAATCCAATAATCATTTTAAAGATAAGAGAGCAAAGTCTGTTTGCTGGCTTGCAAGCAAAAATGTTTCTTGAATAGTTGAAACAAAATCAATCGAGAATAGCAATGACAGCAGAGAATATCGGCATTGATTTGCAAACAAATTGGAGAATATGGGGTGATCGTACCGAAGGCCTTTGGAATAAATTATTGAATGCTACAAGTAAAATTATTTCACTTACGAGTAATTAATTAAAATTTTAAAAATAAAAATAATGTTGTTTTTATCTTCAAGCTGACAATCCAAATACTTTATGGATTTTTGGTTCAATAGTGGTGATGATGTCGTCATATTGGAGTTACGCAGCATTTTTTACCATCATTAATATAATCAACAGACCGCTTTGGATACTAAAGTACAAAATTCAGCCCGGCCAAAATGAACCAGTGGATAAAGAAAAGTTATGGAAGGTAAGGGTTTCGTTGTTTTGTGATAAATTTAACTATACCAAAAGACTGACTGTCTTAATTTAGGGCCATTATTACAACTGACGAATAGTTAACATTAGGATTTTATCTTACAGATAATTTTTTTGTGGTTATTACAAGTTAACATTAACATGAAAAGTTGCTGATAATTTAGCTGCAGGTTTATCCTCATGGTAAATTTCAAAGTTAACTTTAAGTATTTGGAGCTGCCATACTTTCTGCTGAAAATATTTTAAATTCAGTTGTAGAAATGGGAAAAAATTAATGGTGACATTATCGTTCACGTTAACTAATGTGTTGTATCTGTGCTAATGTTAAGGTTAACTATCAAGAACTTTATCGTTAGGTTGTAATAATGGCCCTTAGTGTGCTAATGAGACTTTTACATACTATGTACGTATTTCACAGTGTAATTGTCAAATTTCGTACAACCAAATACAATGCATACATGGTGTACATATAATGAAGACTTGCAATGGTGTAAAAGAAAGTATTGCGAAAACTATTGTAGCATGTTACTACGTCTTGCTTTTCGTTTCGAAATGAGAAAATTGTGTTATATGCTGCTGATAAACTTTACTCTGAATACCAAATTCAACTAATCAAAGCAAAAATTTTGTTATGACGCATGCGAACGGCTCGATATTTAAGATGTTGGCCGCATACGCCCGTGTAGTGTTTACGGAGAAGCCAAATTAGGGAGGGTAACTTTCCTATACTTAAGCATTCTTGGAACCGTCGTAGCAGAACTGTGCAGTGCAGATAAACAGGAAATGCATAGTGTGCAGTTCTTATACTCTGTGTTGCTTATGATATTTGCTGTCGTGTTGGTGCCGCTTTTTGCTGTTTGGTATTACTTTTGTGTCGGAGATTCGCTATCGAAGTTTATTTTTATCATAAAACCACCCGTGAGGGGGCACGGTTCATTATTGTGTTTGTTTTTGTTCATGGTATCTTCTGTTGGTCTAATGATATAGCCAACAAATCATCCATGAGGCTGACAGCTTTTTAGTGATTTGCTTCAGCGCCTACCATGACGACGTACTATTACGGTGGACCAAATTCACGATGTGAACTAACTCACTGTTCACTGGCACTACCATGTGGCTGACCAGGTTCACACAGGTAGCAACTTTTTGTCATACGTTTGTAGCCATATGAACAAATGCCTTGCTGAAGAACTGGGACCTTCTAATGCCTTCTATATGCATTTTCCCAGACAGTCAATGGAAGAGTTGTTACCCCAGAATTCATAAAAGAGGGAGATACAGAGTCCTTAACTTACCCGTCTGTCAATAATTTTCGGTTCGTTACATTACAAGTGTCTGTTGAAGACAATAGCACCTTGGAGACTAAAATTAGCTACTCGAACCAACAATTCATCATAATTATCAGAGAGCCAAACAATTTCAGCCAAGATGTCTCCAACATCGCCATGATCAGCGTAAGGATGGTCTACAAACAAAAGCTCCTGGGAGCTGTTCTGCTAATTTTCCCAATCCAAGTCATGCTGGGATTGCCCAGTTTTTTTTCGCAACAAATGCGATACTTACCACTCTACACGCCAGAAAGCAGAGTGTCTTTGTTAAACTTGGTCACCGGAGGTGTCACAATTGCGAATTTGAACTAGTCACGGCTCACCAGCGCCCCCATGTAGCTTGCTAAGCTATAAGTTTGTAGCCGTATAGAAAAACCTCTTGCTTAAGAATTTTGGCCTTCTCATCCCTTCTGTATGCTATTTCCTAACAGTCAATGGAGGACCAGGCTAAATGAGTTAGTAAGCCGAAGCCCATTAAGAACATCAGCCCTTAACCAACTCACCTATCTATCCATCACTCCTGGTTCCTTACAGTACAGGTATATGTTGCAAGACAACACCATTTCGAGGGGTTTTTTAGCCACTGAAAACCGGCATGCATCAAAGTTATCAGGGAAACTAATTCCCCTTCCTGCGATTTAAGGTTTAAGCCACAGCCAGAAAGTTTCTTTGCTGATCAATTTTATCCCTTGGTACGGGTTTTGTTTATTACAACATGGACTGCTTCCCCTCTATGACCCAGAAAACAGAATGCCCTGGTTTAGTCTACGCCAAGGCAAACCCTGTTCTCCGTGGGGACGGGGCTATGACAGTTGAATATTTGTGTTGTTAATTTCTTCGTTTGGTGTGCTCACATGTGTGACGATTTTTGCGGGTGTACAGTCTTACAATTGTTGCTGAGTTCGCTGATGCCCTAGTTGCTGCTATTTTTCTTTGTTTCTGTTTTATTTTGGACGATCACCAGTCCCCGAACCGTTTGAGGCTCTACAAGTGGTAGTTTGCGGTTTCCTTGAGATACGAAGTTTCACTATGGAGTTAAATATGGTACCATGGGAACTGGGATACCCAAGAAAGTTTTTCCTGTCTAGTTATGGTGTAGCTTTTCAAGCAGTACCGTTCTGGTTGTATTATACGCCCACATCTCGTGTAGAGTACATTTGAGCCAGTGTGGAGTTGCATTGACACCATAGATCGTCAAGAGTTTCGCAAGAGTTTCGCAAGAGCTTCTGACTCTTAACCAAGAAGAAGATCATGTCCAAACAAAATTTGACCGAATTGATACTCGTGCGTGGTAGTGTGGAATTGCTTTGACACCGGGTGCTGTGACCCGTAGATCGCGAAGTTTCCTAAAAGCTTCAGACTCCTAACCAAGAGAGAGGGATCATGTCCAAACAACATGTGATCGAATTGGTACTCATGCATAGCAGTGTATTAATGCACTGTGGACACCTTCCACACTGGCAGGTGTCAACGGTTTCGCAACTGCACGTCTTCATTCAATTTCTTAGAAACACAAAATTTCCGGTTTTCTTGTTTAAAACACATTATCGTTTGGTTTTTTTCAGGCTATAAAACAAGTTCTTTTCAATCAGATCATTGTTACTACTATTGGTATTTACGTTAGCAATTTGATATTTCTTCAATGGTGGACTCCAGATCTAATACGTCAATTGCCTACAATGAAAACATTTTTAATAAATTTATTAATCATGTCACTGGCTGAAGAAGTTCTATTCTATTATGGGCATCGCTTGCTGCATCATCGTTCAATGTATAAATATTTTCATAAAAAGCATCACGAGTGGACTGCCCCCATAGCGGCCATGACATTTTATTGCCATCCCGTTGAACACATTTTAACCAATTTTGGCCCAATTGCTTTATTAACAGGCCTCTTGCAAGTACATGTTGTAACTTCCTGGACCTTTATGATAATGGCGATCATGAATTCAATGTCGGATCACACAGGTTTTTATTTCCCTTTTCCTTTTGCAAAGAGCTCGGTGTTGTTCCATGATTTGCATCATGCCAAGTAAGTTGGACTTAATAATTTCTAAACAAAAACAACTATTTTCAGTTAGCACATACCTACTAGGAAAAATATGTACTGTATAACTGAAAGTTTCTCGATTTTTCTCATATTTTGATTGATTATTTATAACATCATTATATTAGGTGTGTTCCACGAGATCTCGGACTAGTTCAGACTAATGATAGTAAAAAGCAAATTACTCTCTAAATTTGAAAATGTTATTCAAAATTGCTGAAAAGCAAAAATCCACAATTGTACATCTTGCAATACTACTGCTGCTTACGTTTTAGATTAAAGTATATTTTAGTGAGTTTAGGCACTTAAAATGTAGAGCTACAAAACTATCGATAGTCGACCCATTCGATATTTTTGATAGTATTGTTTTTAACTATCGATATTTTCGATAGTATCGAATTCTAACATATGTATGTTAAGGCTGACATTCATCTAGGATGTTGCTATTAAACAAAATCAAAAGAAAACCTGTTTAATATTAGTTTTAGAAATAAAAAATTATAATTAATTAAAGATTTATATTCACGAAAAATAAGATATACTACAAATTAATATAAAATACATGCATACATATATTTGAAATTCATTCACTTTATGAGTTGAGGGCTAATCGTACGATTTTTCATTAAACCTCTTAATAAAAAAACAGAGTACAACAAATTAAACTTCAATTACTTCAATTAGGTGTCAAAAAAACGATGGTGTAAACGATATAAATTTCGGAGTAGATTTCAATTCAAATGTACTAGATTTTGAGTTGGTGTAAATGCGCCTTTAGTATATTTTGAAGTTTAAGTCGGCGATAAAATTTGTTATGCGACGAAGCCTTTGGACTTTAAGGTACTAATTTGATCAACAGCCCACAATACAAACAAGGCTATTGTTTTGAAAATAATATGTTTTTTGTTTCGATAGTATCACTATCGGATAAAAACTATCGATAGTGGCCTAAAAATGAAACTATCGATAGTTTTGCAGCTCTATTAAAATGTATAACATTATGAAAACAAAACATTTGCATTATTGACAACAGCTGTAAAATTAAAAATAATGTAAAATTTTCAATAGATTTTTATAATACATATTTATAAAATGGAGAGCCAAATACCAATTATATGTGCTGTTTATAACCTCACAACGTTATTTTTAGTTTGGGTAACCATTTAATTTATTTTAAAACAATTTTTTTTTCAATATTCACTTTTTCTGATTACTTTTTCAATTTTATATCTATGTAAACAAAGTCGTAAAGCAGTTCTGGGCTGAAGAACAGCTTTCGCGTCATCGTAATTATTTCTTAAGTGCGCTCAGGCTTGTTGTTTTTGTTGTTCGGTCTTCGAGAGTTTTGCGTCTCACTCGCACTGGTTAACGGTTTGCATCAACTAAGTGTATTGGTTCACAATTTTTTTTAGAGCTTATTCATTGTGAGTGCATAGGTCGTTATAGTTAGTCACAGCGAGGCTACAAACGTACTGTTAATACCATCTTGGGCATATGGTCACTCCGCCCATGCTTTGCATCCTATACTTTGAAACTGTATAGTTACATAGAAATAGAAATGTATGTAAACAAAAAAAAAACAGCTGATTAATCAATTCTAATCCGAACTTATTCAAAGAAAATTTCGGGCTAATTTGTACAGGAGATGAAAAAACCACTCTCTCATTTTCTCTCAAAATTGTACAAAAAATGTTACGTGGAACGCTTTTGGACTAGCTCGGACTGTTTCGTTATTCACGTGGAACACACTTAGTATGAAATCTGATTTTAATCTATTTAAATGTCATCTTTACTAACTGAAATATAAATGCACTTATCTTAACTCCTTTCCTCAATCTAGATTTAATTATAATTTTGGAGTTTTTGGATGGCTGGATAAACTACATGGAACCTATAAAGAAATGAAAACTGAAAAAGTGCAAATTGAAAGTAAAATAAATCGAAGAAAAGAAAAATAGTAAATAAATATATAAACAAATAAACTATCTATGTTTATTTTCATAATGAGGCTTTTAACATGCTCCGAGAGCTTCTTATTAGGTCTGTTCCACATGGATAATGAAAAAACTGAGCTTGCGCAAATTAATCGTTTATTCCACGTTCAAGTTTGTCTTTCAAGTTTTAATACACTTACTAATACACTCGCACTTATAAAAATTTAAACGAACTTGCTTCCAGTTTCTCTTTCAAGTTAACCCTTAATAGCCTGGTTTTTTTTTTCTTGGCTGAAATAAATATGTGTTGTAAAACTTGCAATTCTAGGCAACTTTTATTCCACAACTTTTGTTACAAGTGGTATTTAACTGGAATAAAAAACCCGGTTGGTTTTGGGAGGAACCAGTGGGCACCCGGATTTCCAAACTTGAACACATACATATTCTAGGTCACAATTTTTTTTAAACAAAAATAAACAAGTTTTATTCAAGAAAATAACAAAAAATAAAGAAAACTTCTGCTGGAACATCTATAGTAAACAAACTTTCCTCAGTTCTCTCTGGGAGCAGTTGTGAAAAAGATTTACATCAGCACCTGCCATTACGGCCTTATCTGATGATGGACCAGTTTCACGAAGTCACAATTTACCAGCGCCCTCGTCTGGCTGACTGGGCTCACACAGGTAGTAATTTTTGCCATATGTTTGCAGTCATATGATCAACTTCTTGTTGAGGAGTTCAGGCTTTCTAATCCCTCCTATATGCAATTTCCCAGCAATCAATGGAAGACAAGGCTTAATGAACTGGTAGACCGAAGCCCTCTAGCAGCATCAACCTTTAAACCAACTCACCCGTCAACCATCACCACTGGTTTCTCACAGTACAGGTGTAAAGACAACAGATCCTCGGGAGGTTGTTAGTCCCCGAAAAACCTACGCAAAATAATTATCAAGGATACTAACACTCCTTTCAGAACATTTCAGTCAAGGTATGCACCTCAACCATGATAAGCCCGCGTTGAACTGCAAGAAGACCCACCCGGGGCCATGCTGATCCCCGTTCTGCCAATTTACACCCTTGGTAAGGGTTTCGGAAGCCAACACAACATAAGTCATGTGGCTTCCTAGAGTTTTATTTGCTGCAACAAACGAGGTACCCCTTCCCCTCTCAACCCATAAAACAGAGTGCCCTGGTTAGGAATACGCCAAGGCAAAACCTGTTCCCCGGGGATCTCGCTGGGAGCAGTTGTGAGAAAGATTTACATCAGCACCTGCCTTTACGGCCTTATTTGATGATGGACCACGATTCACCAGCGCCCCCGTGTGGCTGCCTGGGCTCACATAGGTATCAATTTTTGCCATATGTTTGCAGCCATATGAGCAACTTCTTGCTGAGGAGTTTGGGTCTTCTAGTACCTCCTGTATGCAATTCCCCAGCAACTTCGAAGTCGAAATCTGGGTCGAGTTCCGAATCATCACAGGAAAAATTCTCTATCTGACCACGCAATTGAGTTAACATACTCGGAAAGTTCCTCATGTGTTCGAAAATCACGAACTCTACGCGCCATATCCAAAAAAATAACTAAACAAACAACAAAAAACGTCACCATACAAACGCACATATACATTATTAATTTTGAACTCCTGGAGTCTGGTGGTTCTTAAAAGAACTAACCAATGAATACGATAACAAACACTAGAAACATAATTACATTTACTGCAAATACTTACAGTGTCTTTTAAACAATACAAAGATCATAGAAATATTTTTTTCCGTTACGATTTCGGAGAACTTAGCACAAAAACTTGCTTTACAATACACACAATTACGCACAAAAACTTTCTTGTCGCTGTTGTTACGCACTAACTAACATTCACCTGCTAACCATGCGTAGATTCAAGCGGCGATGAGCACAAATGATAACGATTAAAGCAAAAACAATATGAAAGACACAGCGTAAAGAAAAACAAAGAGTTGTTGAACAAAGTTTAAATTTTTTTTGGTTGGTTCCCAACGGAACCAGTAGGCTATTAAGGGTTAAGTATTTCAATTTTCTTTCCAGAAATCGGCTGATGACAATGGTGTTGAAGAATTTTGAAATTTTCTGGGTACAAATAATATGCCGACACAAGTTTTGTTGTCGCTGATGGCAATAAGTATAAAAAATTTGATCGTGTAATTGTGTCATTACCCAAAAGCGTACTTTATAACAATTCTAGGGCGAATTTAAGTGAAAATGGAAGAATAATTTTTTTAAATTTCTGTACAAAATGGCGAAGTTTTATGTAATATGCATTTGTCGTCCAAAGCTCATTTGTTCGTGGTTGGTTGGCCAGTGATTCGTATAACGCATTACAGAGATAATTCGTTCTTCAGTCGTACAGTCCGTCTGTTGAATAACCTGCCCGTAGATATATTACCTACCATATACAATCCAGGGAGATTTGAACCAAACGTTCGCAAACACTAATCGTCATTCCTCCTTCTCCATAAACAATTTTCCTAGTTCTAGTAATGTGCACTGCATATTTGGGTTTCAACTATAAAAACTATAAAAATAAAAAAATACTAAATATTTTTTCGAGATTAATCCGGGAACCAAAAAATACTCTTAAAAAATGTTTTTTGAGATTTAAATAAAAAGTTAGGGTTTCATTAGTGTTGGCCAAAATCCTTCATTTGTGTTAATCTTTAATTCTTTTTCAGAAAGGTTAAGTGAATTAATTCGTTTTTTTCTTTCATCTTTCTGTTTGCTAAACATACTTCAGAATGAATGAAAATGTTTCAATTATGTACAATAAATCAGGTGGCAGCAGAACGAATTATAAGTTGTATTCGAGGTAACCGTGGGAGTTTGCACGAAAAGTGTTTCTTGTGTTGAAAATTGGGAAAATTGGTAATTTGTGTTTCTCATTTTACCAGATTTTACATTAAACTTTACTTATGAAGTATATATAATATTCTATAGTTTTGTCACTCGTAATAACTAAAAACAAAACTATCGAATATTTTGTTTACTTATAAATAAAGTTTAATATGATGTTTTCACATCACAAGCAAGTGACTTGTCAAGATATTTTACATATATGAAAATCACAAAATTTTTTGTGATTTTTATAAAAGTATCAAAGACAAATCGTTTATTTGCGTTGTGGAAATATCACATAAAAGTCCCTATTCAAAAAAATTAGTTTGTGTTTACGAATTTTTAATACTCTTCTGTTTTTTAGATAGACGTTTTTTGAAACATTTTATCTGATTACGACTTAATGGCCAGAATGATGATAATCGTCTTATGTACAGTAAAAAGTAGTCAAGATTTGACTGGTTACTACAAGCGTGGTGGATAATGGAGTGCCGACTAAGTTATGTTTGACAAGCTTAACTTTTGGTTAGAGCGCTTTTACATTTGGACAGACGATGGGCAGACAGACGCAATTTGAGGGTGCTGTAACGAAAATTGTTGGTGGGGGAGAGTGTGTAGTACACGACTCTCTGTACTAGACATTTGTGGACATTTTTTCTTTCTCTTTTTAACTTTTCGCATTTTTTATGTTGCTGCTTCATATCATTATTCTCATATCAACATCAACTTCATATAAACACACTAGCTGTGCTTAAATAAACAACAACAACAAAAAAGAAAGAAAATAGAAACGAAAATTTCTGTCTGTCTATTATTTCTTAAATGTAAAAGGTTTAGGCAAGACCAAAAGAGAAATGAAAAAATGTCTGCCCATCGTCTGTCTAAATGTAAAAGCTGAGTTAGTCAGATGCAAGGTGCATTAATGTATACACGGTGGCAGCACTAGAGCAAAATTACAACAATACAACAAAAACAGGCATGTAGTAAGCTATGTTTATCAAAAATATTTGTAACTATTTTCACAATTATAAACTATGAATGTACCTTTTCATAACTATAAAATATATTTATTTGAATTATTTTTATGTTCACAAAATAATTTATATATGTTTAATTCAGAATACAACACTAAATTCACTTTCAAAAATGTAAACAATACATTTGACGTAAATAGCTTCCTATATTGCCAGTAGCAAAAAATTGTCACATGCCGTAGTGCTGCCACCGTGTATATATTAATGCACCTTGGTCAGATGTGCAATAACCCGCATGTGCGCCGTTTCATGTGGATATAAGTTTATCAGCTGTTTACTAAAATTTACGAATTTTGACTATTTTTCCTTTGGAGTACTTTTTGGGACAAGAGAGTTTGCAAAGAATAATTTTTATAATTTGTTGAAAAATTACTCATTTACTGTATCTTAAACTAAAGTAAACGAATAAACCTAATATAAAGTGTGAATCATAGGAATCATATCTAAAAATATAACAAGGAGTTTTGTTACATAAAAAACGTACTAAAAACGTATTTTCCGTTTATTATCTAGCCTAAAATGTTTAAATAAATGAGCTAAAATTTTTGCCTGAATTACAACACATCTGTCAACTCACCGCTTTTCACAGTCGTTGTTTAGCTTCGATAGTGAACGGACGTGTTTGTTTTTTTGATCGCAAAGTAAAAAAAAAAAAAATATAACGGGATTAAGTAAAAACCGTAATAGGTGAACAGAGTGTTTTTGTTTAAAAGAAAAATTTTGTGACATTTTTTAAATACTGTTTTAAATTGTAAATAAAAAATAGAAACAATTAATTGCATGAGTGCACCTATCAGATGTAATTCTGAAAAAGAGCTTAGCTCCGGTAGAAAAAATCTTTGGATTTCAGAGTAAGAATCTGTGAAAAAATCACTGGAAAATTTCCTGTCTCTAAGAGATAGGAAACGCCCGCGATCGTGTTCGCCAAATATTGTTGTTACAACTGAAGACAAAACATCTTCCGGTTTAATTGTTGATGATAAGCCAAAAACCCAAGTAGGCATGGACAGGTACATAACCGTGGTTAAGAGACAGCGAAGCCCCAAATCAGCTCAAATATCATCTAAACCGAAAATTTCTAAAGATGATAATAGGACTTCGGCAACGGATAATAATAGGTTTGCTATACTGCAAACAGATGAGCCAACTATATCTAAAAAAACCTTTAAGCCGCCACCAATATATTTGCGAGAGCCTACCTCTAGTGACCTGGTAAAGCAACTTATTGCGGCAATCGGCAAAGACACTTTTAACGTAACATCGGTTAAGCACGGCGGCATAAATGAAACAAAAATCCAGGTAAACAGTGAAAATGAATACCGAAAGTTGTCTGACGTTCTAGAGAAGGAGAAGCGATCATTTTACACATATCAGCTTAAAAGTGCCAAAGGTATTCAGGTCGTTATAAAAGGTATTGACCCTTTTGTTGACACGAATGAGGTCAAAACCGGACTAGAAGACAATGGCTTCAAAATTAAAAATGTGGTTAATATTAGAAACCGTGAAAAAATTCCTCAACCCATGTTTAGGGTTGAATTGGAACCTAGAGATGTTCTCCTGAAAAAGAATGAAGTGCATCCAATTTATAACCTCAAATATCTTTTGCATCGTAAGGTTACCGTTGAGGAGCCTCATAAGCGTTTAGGGCCCGTCCAATGCCTAAACTGCCAAGAATTTGGCCATACTAAGGCCTATTGTAAGTTGCCCGCAGTTTGCGTTGTGTGTGGTGAACTTCACGGTACATCACAGTGCAAAAAACCTAAGACTGACGCGAGCGTTAAAAAATGCAGTAATTGTGGAGGTAACCACACTGCAAACTACAGGGGTTGTCCTGTCTATACTCACTTCAAGAGATCAATGACAAATAGGCCATCAATTTTAAATATGCCACCCCAGCAGTCAAACACCATTTCTACAACCAATTTCTCCCAGGTACGCCAGCCAACCAGCCATATACACGTGCAAAACCCCCAACAAATTTCTTATGCGAATGTGGTAAAATCCGATAAACCAAACTTGAATCAGGAGCCCAAGCCTCAAAACTCCGACCAAAATTTTAGCAATCTTGAGGCAACTCTGCAGACTCTTGTTCAATCTATAAATACATTTACGGTTTCCATGACGAACATGATGCAGGAAATGCTGAAAATGCAATCCACTATTTTGCAGGCAATTTTAAAAAAATGAATTGGTTGAAAATATGTTTCTGGAACGCAAACGGCATTCGCCAACAAAAAAATGAACTTGAGCACTTCCTTATGGAAAAGCAAATCGATATAATGTTGATTGCTGAAACCCATTTGACAACCAACAGTTATTTCAAAATTAATGGGTACGCATTATATGACACTAAAGATCCCCGCGGAAGATCTTGCGGAGGATCGGCAATTCTAATAAAATCCAGAATTAAGCACTATTTAATGAACGAGACACGTGAGGAGTATATCCAAGCAACTAATATATGCATTGAATATTTTCATGAAAAAATCGTTATTTCCTCGATTTACTCACCGCCCCGATTTTCAATAACAGAAAGCCAATATTCAAATTTTTTCAAATCACTTGGGCCTCGATTTTTAGCGGCTGGCGACTATAACGCTAAACACACTTTTTGGGGATCACGCTTAATTACCTCGAAAGGCCGTGTGCTTTTTGACACCGTTTCCAAAATGGGCTTAGATGTGGTTTCAAGCGGACACCCCACTTATTGGCCGACAGACCGACGAAAGATCCCAGACGTTATAGATTTTGGAGTTGCGAAAAATTTTCCTTTAAAGTGGATGCAAGTGGAGCCTTCATTAGATTTGTCATCAGATCACTCTCCCACTATAATCTCTGTTTCGTTCCCCCAAGAGATTGGCTCACCGTTGACTGTCAATAGAGTTAATTGGTTAAAGTACAAAAAATTTTTGAGCACACATTGTACTGAAAATATCGCCTTGAGAACGCCTGAGGATATTGATGGGTCAATTAACAATTTTTCTGAAAACCTCAAACTGGCCGTACAGCATGCTACCACTAGTCATTTAAGACCTAGAAATGAGAGCAATAGAACTTATTCATCTGAAATTGAGCAACTTCTGTCAGAAAAAAGAAGAGTCAGAAGAGAGTGGCAACTTCGCAGGTCGCCCCAGCTTAAAGCTAGGCTACGGGAATGCATAACTCAGCTAAGAAATCTGCTTGAAGTCCATAGAATGGCTTCCCTTAAAACATATTTGGAAAGCCTTGATGGTACCCCTCAATCTGATTATTCTTTGTGGAAAGCGACAAAAGGTTTAAAAAGACCCGTAATAGGTAAGCCACCTTTGCGAAATTCAACTGGCGACTGGACAAGAAGCGATTCTGAAAAGGGAATGTTGTATGTCGATCATTTGCGAAACGTTTTTATCACAAATGATTCAGAGAATAATACAGCGGAATTACCACCATATGTTGTTAGACCTCCTGTGTCTTTGAGATTTAATTTTCAAGATGTCGAAAACGTTATCGGTAATACAAACCCCAGGAAAGCTCCAGGCATTGATCAAATTACTGGTAAAATGCTTGAACAGTTACCTCGTGTAGCTAGAAGGGTTCTACTTTTTGTTTTTAACGCCATTTTACGCCTTGAGTATTATCCTGCAGAGTGGAAGGTCTCAATGATTACTATGATACCCAAGCCAGGGAAGGATCTGACTAAGGTAGAATCATATAGACCAATAAGTCTTTTACCAACAATTTCAAAACTATTCGAAAAATTGTTAATGGCGAAGTTGAGTCCAATATTGAACAATGTGGGATGCATCCCTGATCATCAATTTGGCTTTCGGGCTAAGCATAGCACCATAGAACAAACGCACAGACTAGTCAATGTCATAAGACAAACCTTTGAGGCGAAGAAGTACTGCTCAGCTCTTTTTATTGATATTTCTCAAGCGTTTGATAAAGTGTGGCACGACGGCTTAATGCACAAAATAAAGCTAAATTTGCCTGCAAATACACACAAGCTTCTGGAAAGCTACTTATACGGGCGGAAGTTTGTTATCAGAGAAGGCGACTTTATTAGCCCAACTCAGCCAATCAAGGCAGGAGTTCCCCAAGGCAGCATACTGGGGCCTACTTTATATTTGATTTACGCCTCTGACATGCCAACGACATCTGGAATCCACACTTCTACCTTTGCAGATGACACAGCGTTTTTGAGTGTTCATGAAAACCACCATTTAGCATCACGAAATTTACAGGAATATACTTCAATATTAGAGAAATGGCTAAAACTTTGGAAAATCAGAAAACAGAAATGTACTCATGTTACATTCACACTGTGTAGTCAAACATGTCCGCCTATCCAAATTAACAACTCACCTATTCCGCAGCACAACGAAGTCAAGTACCTTGGTATTCACCTGGACCGTAGGCTAACATGGAAGTCTCACATTGAAGCAAAGGTCACTCAGTTAAAACTAAAAGCAGCGCAGCTAAATTGGCTTATGGGCAGAAATTCGACACTGAAATTAGATTGCAAACTTTTGTTATACAACGCAATACTAAAGCCTATATGGTGCTACGGAATTCAGTTATGGGGCACCGCCTCAGCGTCAAACATTGAAAAAATCCAAAGGCGACAAAACAAAATTCTACGAACGATTACTGCAGCTCCATGGTACGTAAAAAATTCACGAATTCATAACGATCTGAGTGTTCCGCTGGTAAAAGAGGAATTTTCTAAGTACGCGACAAGGTATATCAGTAAACTGGAACTTCATCCAAACCCTCTTGCTCGCAATATACTTAATTTTGGCGGCCACACTCGGCTTAAAAGAAGGGATACCGCTGCCACCATCAGATTGCTCAATAGGTGATTTTACCGAAATAGCTCCCGCATAATAAAACTTTTTGTCTAGCATTGGCCGGACTTAAGAATTACATTTTTTAATTTTAAATTTAGTATTAAGATTTGAATACTTATTGTTAGTTCATTTTGAAGATTCAATAAATAAAAAAATGCTTAAAAAAAAAAAAAAACCGCTTTTCACATCGTTTCTAGTAGTTTTTAAGTGTATCCTGCTAGATACTATATTGCACTGCCTTTTCTCAAACAATTTTTACGTTAAAGCAGTTTTGTAGATGGTTACAAAACTTTTTTGTCTCTCAATTTAAAAACGATTATTTTTTGTAATTTTCCAGCTACAAAATATACACAGTTTAAAATGCACTGCTTACAAATTAATTCTAAAAACTTTACCAAACACTTCCTCAACACTACATACTGGAAAATAAGAGCCTCAACACACCTGGAGATAAAAACAATAGAAAAATAAAACCGAAAACGCACAAACACACGCACAATATTTGCAACGTCGTCAGATGTTTTTGGTTTTTACAAAGTACAAAAAACGTAAAAACTATAAACTAATAAAAAATAATGGTTCATTAAACCGCTACGTAATACGAAATAAAAAGAAACAAATTTAAAGACTAAAAATGAAATCTTTTAAATTGATATTGTTCTTGTTGAGCGTAAATACTTTTGCTTTAATAAGAACGACCCACGCAGTGCTATCTTTAGAAAAAACTAAAGCAACTGACAATAAAAATGAAGGAACTAAAACAGTTATTGAATTAAATAATGGTATTACAGTTACAACGGGCTTGGATTTGAATAAAACACTGGCGGAACTTAATGTTACTGAAGCTTCTAATGTTCCAAAATCTCGTAGAAGAAATCAAAATAATGGAACAATTGTCATAGACAGCAAAATTGTGACAACAACAATCGCAGCCCCTGTGATGGTAACAAAAGTGTTGACTGAAGCCGGAGTGCTAGATATAAAGGGTGCAGCAAAAAATACCACAGAAGAAATGAAAACTAAAGCTGCTGTTGAATCTGCTAAAAATTTCGTAAATGTTACGAGTGGAGCAAATAAAGAGGATAAAAATACTGCTAATACCGTAACTCCAAGCATGAATAAAACTTCGTCGTCTAATGGTTCAACAATAACAAAACCCTTGATTTTAGCAAACAGTACTTCGAATGCTACAAACCGTGCAAACAGTAGTGCCATTAGTAAGACCAGTTCACCCACAGCTGGTACTACAATGTCTTCATATACAACAACAACTACGACAACAACAACAACACCTAAACCAAAAAAGCCCACTATTACCTACAGTGTACCCGATTATCCCGATTTGGAAAAAGACAATCCCGAATTAAAGCATTTGCTTCAAACGTCGGTTTCCAATAATAAATCACCTTTACCGGAAGGTCCGTATGCCCAACCCTCACAAGAGTTCAATGGCAGCTTTCATCGCGGCCGAGATTTTATATTGCCGATTGTGTCCATGATATTCATTATTCCACTGGTCATTGGCATTATTATAACGTCATATAGGCGTTTCCGTGATTGTTGGTCTACACGCCATTATCGCCGAATGGATTTTCTGGTTGACGGCATGTATAATGACTGACAGCGCTGCCAGCAAAGGCAACAATTATTGGCTCAAACAAATAGTGAGGACGATAATCACATACCAAATGACGATGGTGACGATGAAGACGACGACGTTTGGAATTTATCCGAAATTGCTTAGCATTTCACAATTTTCTTTAGAAGCAAAAACACCCTTTTATATTTGAAACCCCAATAATCTTGCTACAAGATGAAAAGAAAGTTAAACTTTTTCCATGGCCTCTAATATTTAAAAAAAAAGTCTTCATTATTTGCAAGCTGAAGAGTGAGATTTTGTAATAAAAACACAACTTCCCAATTTTCACATGCATTATTATAAAATTTTTTATTTTTATACAATTGGTAAAATTTTTAAAATCTTAATAAGAAGCAATATTGAAGAAGAAAACAAATAAAAACTTTTTGTATAAAATCCTTTCATTTTTAGTTCAAAAACAATTTTCGATATTAAACCACTGATGCCAAAATTAAAACTACTTTTTTGTGAAACTTTTAAAGATATAGATTATAAGCGCGTAATTTTATTTATCCCCAAATAATTTTTTTTAAGTATTTAATGAAAGCGATTTGCTTTGTTGTATTTCTAAATGATAAGTGATAAAAATTATTTGATTTTGGTTCAATTTTTTACAGCCTTATTTATAAAAAATATCTTATGTTTATTAAGTTCTTTTTTGATAAATTTCACATAGAGATTTGTCAAATAAGCGTTTATTAACGGCCTTATTTATAAATTTCCTTTCATGTTTATTAAGCTCTTATTGTACAAATTTTGTATAGAAATCAGTGCCATAACAGCTTAATAAACTTGAAAATTTTTTTATAAATAAGGCAGTAAATATATAATTTTTTGTTTTTTGAAAATAAGGCAGTTAGTATTTCAAAAACACTTAAGTATATTAAACAAAAAAATTGTATTTTTGTATTACAAAAAAAGACATTATTATCTTTATTTTAATAAAAATATAAAATCATTTATCTTCGTAATAATATATTAAACAATTGGGTATTCTCCCTATACATTTTCTTTTTAAGATCTTCGGCTCTTGAAAGAGGAAATTATATAAATTAGCGGAATTAATGTGCTGTTCATAGAAAACAGACGAGCACTCGTCTAAAAAATTTTATATGGAAATCAGTCAAAAAATTTAGTAACTTTCATACTAATTTTCTAGGCAAGTTGCTCGTCTATGTTCTATGAACAGCACGTAAGTTATAATTTGATTTATATATTTATTTCATGAGATTTTAAGCTCGAACAGCCTATTAAATCCAGATACATACATAATGGCTTAAAATAAACAAGTGAAAATTCCTTATACTAGTAAATGTATAAACAATTAATTATATTAGGAAGAGTTTAAAATTAACCTCCCATCAATTGCGCCTAATTTTAAAGCCGAGCTTATATCACAACTAGCATTTACGGCGACTTTGCGGAAAACTGGTGTTTCCAAAATTAAAAATACTTTATTATTAAGTCATGACTTCATGTATTCATTTCATGTTATTAAGGTTTACATTATTCCACATTCGAAGTATTACTATTTAAATTCAATAAATGTGGGATACAACGTTTTTTGTTTTATATTGCAATTCTTTTCAAAAGCGTGAAGGATTTGAAGAATCTGGGCTTTTTTTGACTGAAATTACAAACCGTATTGAATTTTTCCCACAATACTCCGTCCCAAAAGTATAATTTACAACCTTGTGGCGTTACAGAGTATTAGAGCGATAAGGGTTGGCTCTGATAAAACTGGAGCGCCAAGTTCCAGTCTCAATTTATAGGAAGGTTAGCTCTTAAGAATTGCGAAACTACAGTATATGATGTCACTTTAAAGTCTATGAAATTGCTTACAGACAGATATACGACAGCTCCACTAACAATATCTAATAATATTTGCCCATTTATCTGCCCCAAAATTTCGTTAATCAATGCTGGAATAACCCATTCCTTATTATTTTTGAAGTCGGGATAAATGTGACAGTTTAAACTGTTTGAGTCTGGGACAATATTACAGAATTCATACCATCTTCCGCGATTTGTAAAAGAGCAGACCCAAATATGTAGAGTTCATATTTGTAGTAAGAAGTATTTTATTCCATACATTTACAGTGAAGACACTTTCAGGCATGCATCTATTTCTGCTGCTTGAGTACCTCTAGCGATAACCGGTAGAAATCATCTTTAAATGTCTGAAATCATCTTTAAAAGGTATCATCGTCCGTTATCTTATATAGTCCGATCTAAAGCTTCAACGACTCTTTTGTAGGCCAGCGTGCATTCATCCCAAACCAATAACTTTCATTGCTGCAACTTTCGCCCACTTACTATTTTGGGTAATATTTCAGGCCCGCGTTTGGTTACACGTGAAAGAAATTAGATCATCGCATAGTTTGAATGAATAAAATGTTTGTACAATTTCCAATAGAAAAAAGAATTTTTAAGTTAATCCGTCCGTCTTTTGCATTTTCTATTTCTAAAGAAAAACATGATGTATTGGTTTTTTTAAACAGTTATTTTTTGTTTTTTTAATATGTAATGGGATCAAATAAAAAGCTATATTTTTCAAATAATCGGCCATGTCACAGAATTCACTTCCGTTCGGAAATGGAATTTAATCGGTTTTTTAATTCTTCAAAAAACGAAAATTTAAAACTTTTTCGGAATGAAATCAATTCTATAAGATAATACTAGTTTCATTCTTGCAATTAGAAATAATTTCATTCCGAAAAGTTTTATAGTTTTTCGTTTATTGAAGCAGTAAAAAAAGAATTCAATCCCGTTTCCTAACGGAATTAAACTCTGTGACATGGCTGAATAAAAGAGTTTTGAAAATCATAGTTGACCAAAAATTAATTTTTTGTATTGACATATTATCTGTGCAATGTCGAATTTGTTTTTAATTCTTTGATAAACTCTTTCAAAAGAATAAAAATTATTGAATATCTGTTCATTACAGCGGAGTGTTTTATTTAGTCTTTTTTTGCAGACATTTTATGTGTCCAAAAACTTTATTGTTTTCAGGTCGTTGACAAGCTCTTAAAATAAAAAAAAAGAGTATTGAAAATTGGTTTATAAATAGCGAAGTATATCAAACATTTAATTTTCGGTTTCATAGGTCCGATGCCTAAAAACCTTTTTTCAGCCCGTTGACAAACTCTTGTATAAGAGGAAAGAATGTTGAAAATTGGTTTATAAATGGCTGAGTTATTCAGAAATTTATTTTTTGGACGAACATTGTACGTATCCGATACGGCATTTTACATATCCTTCAAAAAGTGTTGAAAATCGTTTCATATATTGCGGAGTTCCTAAAAAATTTTTTTAGATGCTCATTTTATCCGTCCGATACCGAAAACCTTTTTTCCAGTCTATTTACAAACTATTTTTAAGAGATAAAAGAATATTGAAAATCGGTTCATAAATGCGGGGTAAATAAAAAATTTATTTTTCGCACGGGCATTTCATCTGTCTGGTGCTAAAAATTTTTTAAGTTTTAGCCCATGGGCAAACTTTTTCAAAAGAAAATATCAGTTCATAAGTGGCTGGTTTGTTAGGAAATTATTTTTTATTTTTAAATTGTAATTTTGCACCCCTTTGGGGCTGAAATTTCAGAATAAAACATATCTTATGCAGTGTTGCCAAGCGTAGGGATTTTCCCTTTTGGTACAGGGGGGTTAGTTAGAGTTTACACATGTCACTGCCAGTTCGATAAACTCAATACATTCACAATTTTTAACTAATACACCTACATTTTTCGCAATGGCAGCTCCAGTGGCAGCAAATTTTGCATGCGAGTGCAAATTTGGTATTTGCATGCCACTGAATGTCAAGATGATAAACAATGTTACCCTGCCAAGAACTTAATGCAAATTAACTGGATTATAGCAAAATGTAATTACAAATTTTAGCTTCTCATATGTATTATTAAGATTTATTTCTTGAAATGCGCATAAAAATAACAGTTTCGTTATTTATAAAGCATTAGATTATTAAAATAATATTTATAAAAATAAAATTTCATAGTTTCCCCAAATATATGTTCTTGTGCTGAACTCGGTAGCTCTATTTTGTAAAGAGAAGACAAATACAAAATGGAGGCAAAATTAGAGAAGTAAACAAATTGTTTGAAGTATGCGCTTCGACGACATTTTAAAAGTAAAATTGCAATGTCAAGTGAAAACAGAAAAGCGAGATTCGAATATTTCGAATTGTTTTTCGTTGATAATATGTATACAAAATTTGCATGCCACTACTTGCGTGTGTAAATGCAGCGTTAATCTCTATTGGGATGCGAAAAGAAAAATCGAAGAATTGGTACCCTGTATTGCATTTTCGTATTTTCTTTTCACATTTAATTTTCCCTTTCGCACATTTTATTTTATCATTCTTCGCTATTGTTTATTTTGTGATACTAATGTTACTTCATTTCTAAACTATTTCGCGAAAAAGTTTGCGCAAACAGCACAGAATACCAACTTATACTCCTATCGTATCTACCTTTCGCATCGAACTTACTTTCGCATCGTAATAAAATAGATTTATTTGTTTATTTCCATATGTAGGGAAAAAAGTACAGATTTTGTATGATAGGGAATTTTTAAGTTATCCGGAGCGGTTAACATTATTATATATTATTATAATGTGGTTAATATTATTATTTATTCCAGTAAAAAATTATAAATAGCTTGTTTTCTATGTTTCCCAGCTATCTATATGTCGACATTTCATAGGAACTACCCTAATCATCAGTAGACTTTGGAAATTTTTGAAAGATATTCTCAAACATTCAACTTTATATCCCAACAACATAAATAAATTGTTGAGAATTTAAAAGAAAAATGCTCTAATAATATCCGTCAAAACACAAAAAACAAGCTTTTCTATTTATAAACGTCTCTAACATTTCTTTACACATAGAAAACAAGCTATTTATAATTTTTTACTGGCATAAATGTTAGAAGCTTAAATAGCGAATAAAAAACTCAATTGTTTGAATTTTTGTTCTCTGCTTTTCGATACTTTCAAAAAGCAAATCGTAGCAACCAACGGTTGTTCATTTGTTTGAAAGGTGTAAATAATTCTTAGAGACATGTATAAATGAAAATCGCTATTTAAGCTTCTAACATTTATGCCAGTAAAAAATTATAAATAGCTTGTTTTCTATGTGTAAAGAAATGTTAGAGACGTTTATAAATAGAAAAGCTTGTTTTTTGTGTTTTGACAGCTATTAATAGAGCATTTTTCTTTTTAAATTCTCAACAACTTATTTATGTTGTTGGGATATAAAGTTGAATGTTTGAGAATATCTTTCAAAAATTTCCAAAGTCTACTGACGATTAGGGTAGTTCCTATGAAATGTCGACATATAGATAGCTGGGAAATATAGAAAACAAGCTATTTATAATTTTTTACTGGTATAAATGTTAGAAGCTTAAATAGCGAATAAAAAACTTAATTGTTTGAATTATTATTTATTATTATACTATTATAATTTTTTCGATTATGAGGAAAAATCGTTGTTCAAATTGTATATCGATGTTTTTCCCAATTACGCCAAAATTATTAAAATCGTATTAAGACTGATGGGAGGATTTTTTTTCTTTAACTACCAATGGACGTGGAAAAAAGAGAAAAAAAAACTAAATCGTGATGTTTCAAAGTTCATATGCATTCTAAGATCTCATTTGCAAGCTTTTTAATTAATTGCCCGTAACCTCCTTATACAAATTTAGTCACAAAGCTCTATTAACTAAGCATATTAAATAATTGGATATCTTTATATCGTTGGTCTCAGTAGAAAGACCCTAATTCACATTTTTCCCGAACTTGAGTCTGTTAATGATATTAACGAATTTCACATAAATATAGCTCTTCACTAAGATTTAATGGAATAAACAATGAGCTTTTACACGTAATTATACAATAAAACTCGCCAATTGGTGCAACTAGTTTCTGCTGTGTTTTTTCCAACTTCTATGAAGTCCTACTTATTCCATCACAAAATTCATATACCTGTTAGAATTATCGGGTGGTTAAATTTCAAGGGCCGATGTTGAATGTGAACCACACCTAAACGCCAAGCTTTTTTCCGAATTTTATTTGACATTTCTCTATTTCAGACTTACTCAATTTGAACCATGGAGAGATACACAATCCAACAACGTGTTAAAGTTATCCAGACTTATTATGAAAATGATGATCAATTTTCGAAGAAAATCATCTTCAGTGATGAGGCACATTTTGACACCGTTGGACTTTTTTCTTTGGGGTTAATTGAAAGAAAAGGTGTACGTCGATAAGCCAGCAACAATTCAACAGCTAAAGGATGAGATAATTCGGCACATTAACGGCATAAAACCTCCATTATGCCTCAGGGTCATCGAAAATTTGGACCATCGGATGAAGGTGTGCCGCCGTGGTCGCAACGCCCATTTGGCCGATATTTTGTTCCATACATAATTGAGTAATACCAATATATCATAATAAAATAAAATTACAATAATTTCCTAAATAGTTTGTGTTTTATTCAAAATCAACATCGGCCCTTGAAATTTAACCACCCTTTAGAATGTAGACCAAGTCAATCAAAAGATTTATTTACATAACTAAACACATACATACACTTTTTATCATAGGAATCGTTTAAGTTATATTTTTGATATATACTTTGTTATATACTTTGTTATTTTTGAACTAATTTACTTTTTAGTTCAAATTTACAATAAATATAAAAATCGTATTAAAATAATTTATTTGCGATAAATTGAAATAAAAAATTTCCTAGGGAAAAATGTAGGGAAATAATTTTTTGATTGTGAAGAAAAATAAAGATTTTTATGCGCTATGGTAGGGATTTCACAAAAAATCTCCTGGCAACACTGATCGTATGTTGATTCTCAGACCACAAAATAGGTGTGTTCATTTACTTTACTAGTAAAAACTAGCAACGAGAGAATAACCAGAAAATTTTCAAAATTACTCTCAAAAATGTGAAAAGTAAATGAACACTTTACTAGCAAAAATTTGCAAGTTAGAGTAGTGTTGTTATGTATAGGTATATAAGAGTACTTAATAACTACCCATTTTTTGGACAAATTACACATATACGTATGTATATTATAAAAATAAAATGGTTATGGTCATTTAGACTGGCGTTTTTCGAGTACAGCCTTTAATAAAATAATGAGAAGTTTTACAATTTTATTTAATCTAGTACTAGACGTATTCGAAATGCGCTAAACACTATAAGAGTGATTTTTTTTCTTGGACCAGTACTCACGGGATGACCCCTACATATGCATTGTACAAGAACTAGGAAAATAGGTTGTGAAGAGAGGTGAAGAGGGAGTAGAGTTTGTGAACATTTGATTTAAACTTTCCAACGTTATAACAGATAGGTTCCTAAGTTAGGCAAAAATAAATTTTTAAATTTTTTAATCTTTTTATTAATAGTTTTTGTTTTAAAAGTTTACGTACAATTACAATTTCTTAAATTTTCCAAAATGTTTTTATTTTGAAATTAACTTCGAAATATGGTTTTGTAAACACAAACGCAAAACAGCTGTTTGAATAATTATTGCAAGTAAAAATTTTACTTGTAAAAACTTGCAAGAATTTTTCTGTCTCTCAATTCGTTTCGCTCTTTTGACGCTCTCTCATTGCAAATTTTTTGGGTTAATGAACGCTTTCTAGTAATAATTGTTACAAATTTCTAAAAAATTTTAGTAAATGAACACAACTAAAATGACAAATTCTAAGCACTGTTGCCATATACAAAAAATTATACAAAGTTGCAGTATTGTAGTAAAATAATAATTATAAAATTAACTTCAGTCGTAAAGCAGCTCTGGGCTGGGGAACAGCTCTCGCGTCATCGTAATTATTTCTTAAGGGCGTTTCAGACTATCATACAAGTCTTAAGATTTTGATTGGATTTTGTGGGACAAAAATCTAAAGATATTTGTTGCGACTGTCAAAAAATCTAACGTACCATTACATTTTGTTTTCACACTATCACACTTAAAGTAAAAGAAAGAATATGACTTGAAAATAAACAGCCAATTTACTTAACGTCTGGTTTTAATATTTTTATTATTTCCTTTTGCAAAAATGCAACTCTGATCCAATGAAAAATCTTATTGTTTAAACAAATTTCTAAAAATGGTGAAGTGCTATGGGATGTCAAATCTTTTACCGTATTATTTCTCATTTTCATAACGCTTTACATTCACACTATCACACTTGCACGTATTATTTGATTTTTTGACAAGTCTTAATACAAAGTGTGGTAGTCTGAAGTGCCCTTTAAGTGCGGTCAGGCTTGTTGTTGTTTGGTCTTCGAGAGTTTTGCATCTTACTCTCATTGGTTAGCTGTCTACCCCAACTAACTGTATTAGTTTACAGTTTTTGTGAGGTATTTCGTTGTTAACCACGCGGCAACTTCCTATGCGAAGGCATAGGTCGGTACAGTTAGTCACAGCGCCGCAAAAGAAATACTGTTAATACCATCGTGGGCATAAGGTCTACGTTACTTCGCCTATGCTGTGCATCCTGTTCTTTGCAAATTTATTTGCAACTGTATAGTTATAAATACAATACAATACAAAATTAACTTCTTTTGCATGTATATGCAAATAAATATAATATTTTTTCCTTATATTGTATATTAAACACATAAAGAAAATAATTAAAGTATTTTTATAAAAATAATATCATAGAAAAATTTATAGTGATAAGTTTTTTCAACTATTGCCTCATACAATCGTTACTGCAAGTGATAAAATATGTCGAAAAACTTTACGATTATCGGATCATTAAAAGTTACAGAATAGCACAACAAACCATCAAGCTCGTGTAAAAGCAATTCTATTCAAACACTGCGCGAAAACTCATTGGCTATCTGCAAAAGTATTTATTGATATATACGAAAATTTTCCAGAATTGTAACATATAGAAAATGAAGTTTAACATAATCAAAATTTAATGCAAAAAATTTGAGAATTTAATAATTAATTAGGTGGTTTATTAATTACTAAAACAGTAGTGAATTCACGCGCCTTCTTAAACACGAACTTCACTATTCAGTGTCTGCTTTTATTGTAATATTTGACAAACTTGGCTTGATCGTTTAATAGCAAAACAGCAATTTTTATAAAACAGCAAATTTTGTAAAATAAAATGTAAAAATTTTATATAATAATTGCATTGAATTGAATATTATTTGGTACCGACCAAAGAATTTTTCGCACAAAAAATATTAAAAAGCACCAAAAACGGTGCGAAAAGCACCGAGTTGACAACGCTGGTATTAGTCAATAAGCAGAAATTCCGCATTTGATCGAATGATAATCTATAATGAGTGATTGTCGAAAATCCAATGTATCCACAAAGAGTGACTGTTTGGTGTGGTTTATGGGCTGGCGGCATCATCGGGCCGGTTTTTATTCCAAAATGAGGCCGGTGAGGCAGTTACTGTGAATGGTGTTCGCTATCGTTATATGACCCGAATTCGAAGATATGGATGTGGACAATACGTGTTTTTAACAGGACGGTACCATTTGCTACATAGCTAACGAAACAATTAGTATTTTGCGTGACAAATTCAATGGCCGTGTTATCTCACGTGGTGTCGACAATTGGCCGCCAAGTCATGTGATTTGACACCGTTGGACTTCTTTTTTTTTGGGTTATTTGAAAGAAAAGGTGTATGTCGATAAGCCAGCAACAATTTCAGAGCTAAAGGATGAAATAATTCGGCACATTAACGGCATAGAACCTATGCCTATGAGTTATGCCTCAGCGTCATCGAAAATTTGAACCATTGGATGGAGGTGTGCCGCCGAAATCACGCGCGGCCGTTTGGCCGATGTTTTTTCCATACATAATTAAACCATAACATTATAAAAAAAAATGCCAATACGAGGGCGGTTCGGAAACTTCTTAACCTAGCACAAAATGCGCCGTATAAACAGAAAACAGTTAAGTGTTTTGTATACTTCCATCTCTGCTATGAACACATGTTACATTTTGTTTCGATCTGGTAACTCCTTCATATAGAAACAGGTGTTCACAAAAGACGTATCTGCGATTTTTTTACAATGGAAAAATTAGAAATGACACCACATTAAATATTTACATAAAAAAGGTTTATCGGGACAAGAAATTCATGATGATATGGTGAATGTGTTAGGTGAAAGTCCTCCTTTATATGCAACAGTCGTACAAGCATTGAAGATGACGTCCAAAAACAGCAACAACAACAGAAATTGTAGCCAAAGTGCATAATATGGTACTAAATGATCGACGAATAAAAGGGCGTGAAATAGCTAATATCATGGGCATCTCAAATGATCGAGTCCATTTAATTTTGCATGAAGAACTACAGATGAAAAAGCTTTCTGCAAGATGGGTGTCGCATTTGTTAACAGTCGACCAAAAACGCATAAGAATGAACATTTCTCAAGCTTTAAGCGAAATGAAATGGATTTTAAGCCTCGTTTCACAACTGTTGATGAGACATGGATCCATTACTATACTCCAGAGGCAAAAGAACAATCCAAACAATGGACTGAAGCTGGAGGAAGTGCCCCAAAGAAGGCAAAAACAATTCAATCGGCTGGTAAGCTTATGGCAACGGTTTTTTGGGACTTCAAAGGTATTTTTTTAATTGACTATCTGCAAAAGGGTAAAACAATAAATTCAGAGTACTATTGCAACCTTTTGGATCAATTAAATGTACAAATTCGAGAAAAACATCCTGGCTTACAACATAAAAAATTAATTTTTCATCAAGACAACGCACCAGCGCACAAGAGTATTTTAACAATGGCTAAAATCAACGAATTAAAGTACGAGTTGCTTGACCACCCACCTTATTCTCCTGATTTAGCTCCTAGTGACTTTTACCTGTTCCCAAATCTAAAAAAAATCCTTGCCGGCAAGCGTTTTACCTCAAATGAAGATGCAATTACAGTTGTAAGCCACTATTTTGAAGACCTGGAGGAAACCTATTTTAATCAAGGGATAAGATTGCTAGAAAAGCGTTGGACTAAGTGTATTGAAGTTTCAGGAGATTATATTGAAAAATAAAAATATTTTTGAAAAACTATCTATTCTCTTTCATTGATAGGTTAAGAAGTTTCCGAACCGCCTGTGTAGGTCCTAAATATTTTGTGATTTATTCAAAATCAACATCGGCCCTTAAAATGTCATCACCCTTTACTTGCGATATGTCCTCACAATTTTTTTTAAATAAAATTTTTAGTAAGTAAGAGTTCTTAAATAGATTTATAAAACAAAATTAAATTTTTTTAGCATATCAATTTAATGTTTTTATGTTTACCCAAACAAGAAATGGTGTTATGAACTAAATTTTAAAATTGGAAAAAAAAATGAACGGAAAGTTAATGTAAACAATTAAGATCATATCATGCTGGAAAACTAAATAAACTTGTTGTTTTTGATTCTGCACTCGTAGTATATTTATGTATATTGAAAATAGTGTTGCCGTTTTGGTTACTCTCAGCTAAAATGTATTATACTTTCCTGTTGTAAGTAAAATTGTAAATTAAAAAAAAAAAAAAATCTTAATTTGTTAAATTTTTGTTGAACTTTTATAATTTTTTTAAATTAAAAATTGTTTGGTTTGTACATATGTATGTACAACAGGTCTTTAGTTCAAGTTTTTCCTTTCTTAATTTTTTCCTTAAGAAGGATTTTTTACAATACAAATTTGCTGTGATCAATAATTTTGATTGAAGAAGACAAGAAAAATAATAATCAAATCTTTAGCTGGGGGACAACTAGCTGTTTCGTAGTCGCTACACTACTCATCAGCACCCACTGGGATTTGAACTCGGGACATGACGTATCATGATCTACTGCTTTAACCACTAAGCCACCGAGCATTTAATTATTTTCTATCTATATTCATCTCATATTGAATCACATATGCATTTTGTTAATTGCCCACATTGTTTGTACAGCGTTTGCTGTCTCAGAACTAGCGGTACATATTTATTTTATTTATTAACATACATATTTTTTGTATTTTAATATTCTCCGGACTCAGAGATGTAAATATTAATTTGTTAAATTTTTGTTGAACTTTTATAATTTTTTTAAATTAAAAATTGTTTGGTTTGTACATATGTATGTACAACAGGTTTTTAGTTCAAGTTTTTCCTTTCTTAATTTTTTCCTTAAGAAGGATTTTTTACAATACAAATTTGCTGTGATCAATAATTTTGATTGAAGAAGACAAGAAAAATAATAATCAAATCTTTAGCTGGGGGACAACTAGCTGTTTCGTAGTCGCTACACTACTCATCAGCACCCACTGGGATTTGAACTCGGCTTTAACCACTAAGCCACTCGGTGGCTTAGTGGTTAAAGCAGTAGATCATGATACGTCATGTCCCGAGTTCAAATCCCAGTGGGTGCTGATGAGTAGTGTAGCGACTACGAAACAGCTAGTTGTCCCCCAGCTAAAGATTTGATTATTATTTTTCTTGTCTTCTTCAATCAAAATTATTGATCACAGCAAATTTGTATTGTAAAAAATCCTTCTTAAGGAAAAAATTAAGAAAGGAAAAACTTGAACTAAAAACCTGTTGTACATACATATGTACAAACCAAAAAAAAATCTATTAATCTGCTTTTCAAAAGCAAAGATGTTTTTTTTATGAAAACCATTCAGGACCTGTTAAGAAATATGATCGCGCTGTATCTGATACGCATCTGTGATTAGTTTGTAATGCTCATCCGCGAATAAAAAACAACATAATTTGCTTATACTCTAGGAGACTATAAGCAAATTATAATTGTATAAGTTTTCCTCTCTCCAATTAAAAGCCCTTCTTCTCTTCTTTGGTTTAAACGAATTCAGCTAGTATGAAAAGTTGACGTGAATTTCTATGCAGTGAATGAAAATACGACTAAACCATAGATTACAAAAATATTTCTCCCAGCATCAAAAACTTTTGAACATTTTTATTACTTTTATCATGGACCAATACTGCAATGCACTGGAACTAAGGACATAGATAATAAGGAGGAGGATAGTAATGTTTGTGGACGTTTGACTTGTTCCTATCAACAACAACGCAGAAAGACCAAAACTAACGTTATCACATCATTTAAAGTGTTGGAATTAAAGTAATTAAAACTGATCAGGTACCAGTGTGTGTACCTTCGATAATGCTTAGACTAACAAAGATTAGTCCATCACGTCTCACACTGAAAGGTAAAGAATTACATAACAAGAACACTCAAGAGAAATTATTAATGAATATATGAAGAAAACAGCACTAGGAGTTTGGGCCTTCGAGTCCCTCGTGTATGCAATTTCCCAACAGCCAATGAAAGACAAAACTCAATGAGGTGGTAGGCCGAATCCCATTAAGAGCATCAGCCCTTGACCAACTATCACTCCTGGTTTCTTACAGTACAGATCTGTTGCAAGATAACAGCGGGGGTTGTTAGCCTCCGAAAACCGGCATGCACCATAGCTATCAGGAAAACTAATTCCCTTTGCTGCGATTTTAGGTTTAAACCACAGTCAGAACGTTTCAGCCAAGGCAGGCACTTAACCATGGTCAGCACCAAGAGATCTGCAAGCCAGAATCTCCCGCGGGCTTTGCTGCTAATTTTAACCCTTAACGATTAGTAATAGGTAAAACCCCCTTTGTTTTTAATAACTTCAAATATATGGGTTTTGATTGACAGATAAAGAGAATTTATGTAATCCAACGAAATTGGACTTCAAGCGTCCTTAATAGCCTCAATTAGTGACTGCTTATCATCAAATTGTCTACCTTCTTACGAGATAACCAACCTTACGAGATAACCAACCCCAGACATTTTCGATAATCTTTAGATCTCGTCACCCTGCCAGTCAAATATATCAACATTTTGGCTTGCAATGAACTCCTTTAATACTCTGGCAATGTGTAATATCTAAGATATGGGACCAAATAGTTCATTGAACTTCAGATAAGCTGATTCCAATAACATTTTATAGCTTGCACCAGTAATTTTTGCACTTTGAAATTCAAGATCGATGGTGCCATTGTACGCAATAGCACTCCATACCATAACGCCTCCCTCTCGGCTGTGATGTCGATTCAAAAATCGATTTCTTTTCTGCAAATCATGGAAATAATAGTTATAGCCATCAGGCCCAACCAAACTAAACTACTTCTCATCCGTAAGTACAACGGTTCTAAAGTCATTTACAGGACCTCTTTGCTGCATATTGAATGCCATGTAGTCTTTGGCGAACTGAAGCCGCCTTTCCTTACGAGGAGCATTAGGTGGCGGCTTTTTTGTAATTTCTGGTATTTAAGATACTCATAGCTTTTAATTACTCCGCGTACCGATGACTAGTTTATTTGCACTCCAGCTTGAGCTCTTTTTTTACAAGGATAACGCAGAATTAGAAGCAGTTCTGATGATTTTTCTTTTCTCATACGTAGATAAAGACGATATAAAATTTCTCGGGATTCTTGATGTAATTGCCGACAAATACTGGACTTTGTCCAATTTTTTTTAGCTATTGCGCAGTTATAATATCCTTCAGAACGGTAAACACCGATTTTTGTTTTTTCCGATAAATTTAAAGTTTTTTGCTTTGCCATTTTGACTCGTAAATTGACTAAGATGTAACAAATTGTAATAAACTATCGTTTCATACCAAGGCAGCTTTAATACGGTAGTGGTATAAGCACAACTCTCTTTCGTTTCCTTTGCGTAAATTTGTCAAAAACACATAGACTTCCTTGACAATATTTTGACAACTGTTCGTAAGTTCTACCAACATAATACATGTTGATGTTTGTTGGTTTTGTATTCATTGTAATTCTGCCACTACCTATTAAAGCTGCCTTGCTTCATACAAAAACAATCATCGCTTACTTTAAAAATAATGGAAAAATAATAAAAAGCCTGTTTTCAAATTAACCAAAAAAGAGAGCACATTTCTGGACTTATTTTTACAAATTGCTCATGACTTTTTTATATCTCAAGATGTCTAGCTTCCATTTTTATTTAAAATTCTGAAATCGGTTATAAACTACAAAAGATACAGGCTTCTGAATATGAAATTTTTAGTTTTTCAACAAACACAAAAGTTGCTTACTTCAAACGCCTACAACAAATAAACTAATCGATGAATTTGACAGATGGCAATTTCAAAAAAAAAACAAAAAAATTTGTGTTTATGCTGCCATCTAGCACTAGGTAGCTTCAATATCAATCCACCCTCGTATATCGTACTTCAAAGCTCTTTGCAAAGATAAATGTCATGAAATGAAATCTTGTAAGATGTTAAAAACAGTAGTATAATACTACATTTACACTAACTCAAAATCCAGCAGATTTGAATTAAAATCTACAACGAAATCTATATCGTTAGCAAGATTTCATTTTCACAAAAATAATTTATGCATACGGGTTTGACAAAACAATTTTATCAGAGACTGAATACACCAACATTAAAGTGTATGTTTTCGTTGCCTAGAGACTGCATACACCACATTAAACAGCCAGTTTACCAATCTCGACAGCCTGCTTGCGTTCGCAATCTAAGCGAAAGATTGATTTGGGTTCGTCTAACTTTTTTCTATGCGAACGATGTGTCAAAACTCAATCAAAATACATAAGAATATGCGAACGGATAGTAGTGAGATAGACAAACCCAAATTGATTCGAATGTGAGTGACTGGCTTTCTTTCGCATTCATTTTCTTTCGAAATTGGTAAACTGGCTGAAAGTGTAATTTTTGTTGCAGCGTAGTATTTTTAAGTACTTTTTGCATAAAATCACGTATGCATCATGGTACTGAGTAGATTTCAGGAGATTTCACCGAAATATACTCATAAAGTAGATTTCATTTTGTATGGGAAATCTCAAAATCTACTAGATTTGGCTTGAAATCTCGAATGAGTAGATTTCGCTTTGGTGTAAATAGGCTATAAAAGCTTATAGGTGCATGCAGTCTCTGGGTCAACAAAAATATTCACTTTAATGTGGTGTATTGAGTCTCTGATAAAACTGTTTTGTCAAACCCGCATGCATAAATTATTTTTTGTGAAAATGAAGCCTTGCTAGATGTCAAAAAACGGGGGTGTAAACTATATTGATTTTGTTGTAGATTTTAATTCAAATCTGCTAGATTTTGAGTTATAGGGCATTACATCTACCCAAAATCTAATAGATTTGAATGAAAATCTTCAAAAAAATCTTAACTGTTTACACTTCCGTTTTTTGACATCTAACAAAATTTAATTTTCATAACTTTTTTTTCATTGATAACTGGGGGCTCCATTAGCCATGAACATGGTATTAGCATCATGTCGAACATCGCAAATGGCTAATGTGGACCGTTCATGCCCATGTTTCGTTCATGCTCTGACATCGATGCTCGAGCATATGGCTGAGCATCGATTTTCGCCATGAAGTTGGCAATCACGAACAAAAATACACGAAATGGCGCCGAACTGAACACTTTGATAAGGAAAATCCGAATATACGTTTTCGCCACATACAGAACACGAACTTATTTTTACCTTCGCTCTGCCGAGGTTATGTTCATGTCATATTCAAGTCGATGGCACGTAACCCCCCGTCTAGATTAGCAATAAATATGTTAACATTTATTGCAGCAAACGTCAAAATTGTGTTATTGCCAGTGAAGACAGATTATTGCTGCAATAATTGTCAATGAATTTTCGTTAACAATTATTGCAGACAATTTGAGTTTAATATTAAAGAATTTTTGAAACATTCTGCTTGCGAATAATTTTAGTAAATTTTTCTTTTGCAAAAATTACTAATTTAATTCTTATTATTAAAACAAAGTGTTTTCTTTTAATGGCTTGGTGTATTGAGGGTGTTTGTAAAGCAATCACGCACATTTTTTGCAATAAAATTTTGCTTTTTGCGCTGAACTTTTCTATTCGGTTTTTATTTGTAATTAGGAGTTGTGTTACATACGTGTCCCCATAGCTTTGACATAAGCAAAGCAATTTTGCACCGTTGTTCTACCGGCGTTATTGCTTTATTGTAAACATATTTATTGCTAATCTAGACAGGGGGTAAAGACGAAGCAAACAAAATCAAAGAGTACTTACAAAAATCTAAAAGATTTCCAGGCAGTTTACCAATTTCGAATGAAAATGAATGCGAAAGAAAGCTAGTCACTCACATTCGAATCAATTTGGGTTTGTCTATCTCACTATTATTCGTTCGCATATTCTTATGTATTTTCATTGAGTTTTGACATATCGTTCGCATAAAAAAAAGTTAGACGAACCCAAATCAATTTTCTTTCGCTTAGATTGCGAACGCAAGCACGCTGTCGAGATTGGTAAACTGGTTGTTCGTCAAAATCTAGTCGCAATCTCGATATCATTTTGTATGGAAAATCTCGTCAAAATCAACTAGATTTGAGTTAAAATCCCGAAAGTAATAGATTTGGCTTAGGTGTAAATGGCCTATTAGTGTAAATGAAGTATTATGGTTTTGTTGCAGTTTTGAATTTAAATCTGTTAGATTTTGTTCCGGGAGAAAAATTTTGGTAGCTTGGCAACACCGATTGAAAATATTTTTTATTTCTAATTTTCTCCAGTAAATAAATGTTTCACATCATTAGAAAATATATACAAATGTATGCGGACTACATACATATCTAGAGCAAAGTCTCTTTCAGAAATAAGCGAATGTATACAATTTTTTTATTTTATTATTTTACCAACTCGAAATCCATGCAGTTCGAAATATTATGAGAATATTTAGTTGTTATTTAGATTTCATTGAGTTAAGTTGTCAGAATTGATAAACAATTGAAACGAAAACATAATAAAGTTATTAAAAACGTTTTAATAATAATGAACGCTGCGTCTTCACCTCGTCTTAATCGCGCTCGGATTGCAAATTCGCCGCCGGAAACTAAACGCTATCCCCCCACAACGGATATTCGCACGCCACACACGATAAGCATACCGCCAACAACACTGACAACACGCACATATCAAGGATTACAAACTTGTATGTATTTTCTTTCATTATTTTACTTAACATACATATTTACTAGGGTGTTCCAAAGATTACACAGTGCTACAAACAAAATAGAATGGAACCAATTGCAAATGAAAGTTGACATTACCCATAACAAAACCTTCAAGGATTTTTTTTTTGTCCAGTGATTTTTTTAACGCATTTAAAGTTGATGATTATGGAACACTGTCTAACAAGCAAAGACCATTGAAAATGTTATAAAATAATGCTTATTTACTTTTATTATCCTGACAAATTTGGATAAAAGTAACTATATGGGAATATACGGTACTAATTGTGTTTTAGCAAATTGGAAACACTCAGTGGGACACATGCGTCAATATTGAAAGGGATAAAACAATAAAAAGCAATTAACGTTTCAGTTGTGAAGTGCTTTTATACCAAAACTTGCTGAGTAAAAAAAAAAACGTTGGCATTACTAATTTAAAACACATACATATTAGGTGTGTTCATTTACTAAAAATTTTTACAAATTTTGTAACAATTGTTACTAGAAAGCGTTCATTAACCCAAAAAATTTGCAACGAGAGAGCGTCAAAACAGCGTAAAAAATTGAGAAAGAGAAAAATTCTTGCAAGTTTTTACAAGTAAAATTTTTACTTGCAATAATTATTCAAACAGCTGTTTTGCGTTTATGTTTACAAAAAAATATTTCTAAATTAAGTTAAAAATAAAAATATTTCAGAAAATATAAGAAATTATAAGTGTATGTAAACTTTTAAAACGATAGAAAGTATTACAAAGGTAACAAATTTATTTTTATGTAACTTAGGAACAACTGAGGTAAAATAAGACGTCTAATGGAAATGAACTAAGCAACACAGTATCTGGCACATCAGTAGCAAAAGATGTTCCGGCAAATTTACTTGCTTCAATGTGTTTACAACTTTTAAGGAAGCAATTAAATAGACACTTAGACATTAATTAAATTTTTAATTATATTAATGTTTTTGTAGTTTTAACCTTTGAAATGTTTTTGTTTCTTTAATTTTTACATACCAGCTGTTATTTTTAGTATTATAAATATTATGATTACCTAGCTACTCTGTGCTTTACGCTTTGAAATTAGTTTGAAATAAAAATGCTATGTGTATGCTGGCTGTTATAACGTATAAAGTTTTCAAAAAATTCAATTGTTGAGTCTTTCAATTGAATTGACTCTTGGACACACACTTCATAAACTGAATTGAAAGATTTTCATTCAACTATCAGATTCAATGAAATTAAAGACAGTTTTAAAAATATATAACGTTCTCTTTGGAAAAACACTATAAATATAAATTTTGACAGCTGATCAGGAGACTCAAACACATATAGCACAATGGAGTTGAGGGACTTACTAACCGATTTGAAAAAATCAAAATCTTCTGACTTTGCTTCAACCAACTCGACAACTGCCTTGATTTGCACAACAATCGACTCAGCTACGAATTGAATTGAAACTTGTATGAGATGCTAATTAAAAATAGATATTTTATTCAAAAGCAGCTAATCACCTTTATAGCGCTTAGCGTATTTCGATTAAATGATATTGTAAAACTTTTCATTATTCTATTACAAGCCGTATTCGAAAAATACCAGTCAAGACAAAGCTTAATGACCATAATCACATTATTTTTATATGTATAATTTGTCCAAAAGATATAAGGGGAGTTATACACAATAACACTACTCTAACTTGCAAATTTTTGCTAGTAAAGTGTTCATTTACTTTTTCACATTTTTGAGAGTAATTTTGAAAATTTTCGTGTTACTCTCTCCTTGCTAATTTTTACTAGCAAAGTAAATGAACACACCTATTAATAATTTTACTTTTTTTCTCTTTTGTGTTTGTTTTTTAAATAATTGTCAATAAGTTATGAAAACTAGAATAACTAGATTTAGTTAGTAAAAAGGGCAATATCTCACCCTGTGCTTGAAGCAAAATATGCTTCACATGGTACAATAATATAACAGGTAAAAGCGGAACTACAACAAGCCAACAATAAAAAAAACAACATGGCTTTTTATTGTTGCTTTGTGTTGATAACTGTCAAAGAAAACAAAAGAAAATAAAAAACAAACGTATATTTTTATTCGTGTTTTTATTTTACAAATAATTTTTCAATAAGTTTTTGCATTTAAAACTCGTGCAATAAATTAAATATATAAATAAAGATCAAGAAAAAGCTGTGTGTTGTGTTTGAAGCTGTTTTAGTGTTTCAAAATTATTATTGGAACATTTTTTTTTTCAAAAACTTTTTCAATTTGTAAACAATAATAAAAAATATGTGTGTATGTGTGCACTTTTGATAGTTATCATCACAGAAAAAAAAATGTCGGCCATAGTTGCGACACTACCTATATATTATTGTACCATGATGCTTCATATACTCGTATTGCCCTCCTTCATGCAGCATATTTAGAAGAGAACAGGTTTTTTTTTATACTGCTGCCTTCTTTTTAGAAAAGGACATAAAAATGGGCAAAAGGCATAATAATTGTAACATTTTTGTTAGAAAAGAAAACGCCATTACTTTTTTGGGGGCGAGGAACTCAGTTTTAATAATACTTTTATCTAAAACGTGACGTGAAATGGCGTTGTCATACAAATGGTGCTATTTCTTATAGATTTTCATAGAAAAAACGATGTATTTACTGCTTTATTTGACCCTTAAAGAATATCTACAAAAAACAAGACATAAAGGTAATAAAATCCAGTAACCCACAAACTAAAAACAATACCATAAAGACACATATACGAACCACCACAACTATAAACCAGCGTTGTCAACTTTGAAGTTTCAAAACGCACCAAAATGGGGGAAAAACACGTTATTTTAACAAAAATGCTCTGAATTTTGAATTTTTAAAAACTTATTTTGTATTATTACTTATTTATTTATTTCTTTGTTTAAATCGTAATAAATCTGTAACAATAAAGCACTAGCAGCAGAGGCTATCGGCTTGAGAATATTACAATTAGTTTTTACATACAAAAAAAAAATATATCTAATATACATACATATACATATATACTGAATGTAACTTGCAGATTTTAAATTTTTTGTTGGAAAATCATTGGTGTTATTTATATTATGTTCTAATGGGGTTTACAGGAGGTTAGTGACGTCATCAGTACCACACAGTCTGAGGCGAATGGAGCTTAAGGAAGCGCACGTTTTCAAGAAGTGTATACTACTTAAGACTAACTTGTTGCAGAAGGGGCATATGGGTTGAGGCTCTCGTGAAAGAAGATGTTGTTGAGTGAGTTCTGTGTGTGCAAGACGCAGACGAGTATAGGCGTTATTGTTGAAATCACTGGTTGTGGTAGGTAGTTTCAGTGGAACTTTATCGGGGTTGATTTTTTTATGTAGATGATCGTATTTTTTCCATGATCTTAAAATAGCGTTACTAAGGTGATTTAAAGCCGTTCGTATCATAAAGTTCTTTGAATGTGGCATGAATGTAAATTTTGCTTGCAAACTTGCTTGCTTGGCTAAAAAATCTGCCGCTTCATTTCCAACTATTCCTGTGTGGCTAAGGATCCAAAATATTTTTGCCCTACCTTTCATTTAGATAAGTAATTGCTGAATATATGATATTATTTAATTTTTATACCCTTCACAAAAATGTAAAGGGTATATATAAGTTTGTGATTCCGTTTGTAATTTCTACAATTTTAATTTTCGACCATATAAAGTATACATACGTATTCTGAATCAGCAGTGATAGCAAATTCGATTAAGCGATGTCCGTCTGTCCGCCGTTTCTGAGAAAACCATTAGACTTAGAAACTTTTTTCTTTCACCATTCTTTTGCTCTATCGATTCATGGGTTTGCTAATGAAATTCTGTAATATCGGTTCCGAAAACCGAAAAAATCAATTTTTTTGCAATTTTGTATGAAAATTTTAAAAGACAACTAAGAGTGTAGTATATTCGGCTGGGGGGGAATCTAAAATACCCTTCACGATAGTCACGTATATGTATAGTATGTATTAAAAATTTGAACTAAATATGCTATATATGGACCGATATCGGGGAAAAAATATTTTTGCCTTGCATTCACCATTCCAAAAAAGTAATCTTTCGTGGACATTTTTTTTTTAATCTTGGACCAGTACTCAGGGGATGACCCCTCTATATGCAGTGCATTGTACCGGAACTAGGAAAATAGGTTATGAGGAGGGGGAAAGCGGGAGTAGTGTTTGTGAACATTTGCAACTTATTCCATAGGCGAAGCGTACGGCTGAAAAACGAATTCTCTCTGTAATGCGTATTACGATTTCCTGGGCAATCAACCATAAATGGACGAGCTCTGGACGATAAACGCGTGCTATGTAAAAATGTTCGGGTTTCGGAATTAAAATCCCTAATCTCGTCAGAGCAAAATCCATTGTAGTACTCGTAACGATAGAACAGAGTAACGCACCCTACACTGCGTCGATGCTCCAGTGAGTCAATAGAGTTGGATACCCTACAGTTACCGATGAGCTTCTTCGCCCTCTCCTGCACACGGTCGAGTAACCCTAAAATAGACTTTGAGGCACCGGCCCAAACATTTTCATGGAAAAGTTTGTTTAAGCTATATCTCGGTTATATATGAACCGATATCGGATTTTTCTATTTTCTGTATTGTAGTAACTTCTTTTATAACGAAAATTGCTTTTCAGCGAAAAGAAACTAATGTTAATGGAAAAATAGGTCCATACAAGTGGACCGATATCAGAAATTTTCATTTTCCATATTTATATAACCTCATTTTAGTAGCAGAACTGCTTTTAAGCAAAAAAGTTGTTTAAGTTGTTGTTTCATGAAAACCACGGTTTAGGCTATTATATCTCGGGTATATGTGGACCGATATCGCAAATTTTCATTTTCCATATTTATCTAACCTTACGAGCATTTTATTACCAGAACTGCTTTTAAGCAAAAAAAGTTGTTTAAGTTCGCTTACGAGACATTTTCATGAATATTCCACCAATATCGGAAATTTTCGTTTTTCATATTTTAATAACCTTTTTTTATTACCAGAGCTGCTTTTAAGCAATAAAAGTAGTGTATATTTTTTTTGAAAACCCCGGTTTAGGCTATATCATTTTCTCTGGGGATAGGTAAAGTCTAAGGTGTTCAGCCAGCTACGATTAACGCTTTGGAGGTCGACATTACTTGCGTGATTCGTGAGATACCAGTAGCTATGCTCGCATAAATCGCCCAAATTTAGCCTTCCGAATGGACCACCTTAGACGTAATCGTGGCCAATATTTACATGACATCATTTTCAAACAGTAAATTCCATTAATACTTCTTCTAACAAATAATAAAAATGTTAAGTTAATTTTCATGTTTAGTAATATATATTGGTTTACATTAGATTTATCTAACCTCACGCCGAATAACCTAAAATATTTTCCAAGCTCTTAAGAAAAACCACTGAATAAATCATATGCGTGTGTGTGTGTGTGTGGACGGACCACCGAACTTGTTGGGCCTTCATCAGCAGGCATTCTTTTCAAACAACAACATAAGACTTCCTACAAATAATAAACAATTTTCAAATTCTTTTTATTTTTAAAATAAACAAAATTGCTTATACATAGGAAATGTTAAATCTTGCGAAACAAATAATCCAACAAAGTAAAAATATGAAAAATTAAATAAATATACGAGTACAAGGTGTTATTTTTTCGAGTCACAAAATTTTAATTTTAAAATAAAACAGTGATGCCGTTTTAAAGAAAAGAACTTTTAAATTGTTTATGTTTGAGCATATTTTTGAAATCATTAAATTGAATTGGAATTTAAGTTTAGTTGATGATAGCGTACCATGGTATTGATGATAATTTGTCATAAAATTTACACCAGTTAGTCATTTTTCTCTGATGTTAATGGGCCATCACATCAATGAGATTTTTACTGCACGAATTTAAAAAAACTTACCGGCTTTCGAGCAAAATTACCGTACCGAAGGTATTTACCCAAACTACAAGAGGCTGCAAAGTTAATCATCCAATTTCATTATTGAATAATTTTTTACTAAATAAAAAATTATTTTGCGTTCAAGTGGCTGACACCAGTAATAAATAAACACTTCTGCCCGTTTTAATGCATTTTCCATAACTTTCCGCAATATTTCTGATGATAATTGTTTACATTCCTGTCAAATATTCAAGTAGCAGGAAACAAAGAAGTCTGGGATGGTTAAATCAGGTGATCTTGCTGGCTTTGCTAAATAAAAACCTCCCGTTTAGGGAGATTACGTGACCAGAAAAAGCTTTCTTCACAATATCTATTGTGGATCTGCTGTGCGTGCGGTTGCTCCGTCTTGTTGAAATCAAATGTTCACCAAGCTCAATTTTGGCAATATGAAGTCAGTTAACATAGCCCTGCAGCGTTCACCGGTAACAATAATTGTATTGCCGATAGCATCCTCAAAAAATAGGGACCAATCACTAGCCCCGCGTGAAGATTGCACTACGCAGTAGCCTTGAGTGAGTGCAACGGCGTCTCATACCTCGCACACAGGTTTTCAGTGCCCTAGAAACAAAAATTTTGTTTATCTGTTTAACCACCAAGCCTATGCGCTTGGTGCTCATTTGTTTTTGTAAAAGCACTTAGCTATAGGCTGTGCGCTTTAATATACCAGTACATATGTTTTGTCGTTCTTCACTGTACACACACAAGTGCAAAGCAACAATGCTTTCGCATGCTTTTGCTGGTAAACATTGACGACGATGATGCAGTTTTGCTTTTTACAACAAAAAGTATTAAATTAAATTAGTTTTTCCTTAAATGTATTGGTGTTTGCTCTTCCATATAGAACTTTTGGGCAGCCCTGGTTTAAATTGAAATACATCTTATTGCTCATGATGATTTTCGACTGAAAATTGTCCTCTTGTTGTCTTGTTGAAATCGAGGATGGCTCTACAGTAATTCACACATCTTCCATTTGTTTATTTGTTTGTATTCTGCAGCTGTCTAGTTCATAAATATCAAATATGATTGACGTAAACTGACACTAACAAAAGCTATTACACCATATATTAGGGTGATTAATTCTGCGCCAGAATGACTTGTGAATTTCAAAATACACCAGTTTTCCTGTTAACAGAAATAATTGTACAAGCCCAAATAAAGATTTTTTTTCACTTTTATCCTAATATTATTTGATCTTCTTTTATGTTAAATTATTAAAATTTTTGCAGCTTAAGATCTTTTGTTGTTTTTTTTTTATAAAAAAAATAACGTATTTTTTATTTCAGTTTCGATATTTCGCTAACAGTTTGTTAGCATCGTCAGGAAAATTAAAATGTTATAAAAAGTTTTGTTTGAAAAAATGTTGTCAAAAAATTCTTACCTAGTGTCTACAACTGCGATTAACTCTGACATATTATCTGAGAAAATGTCGGCAGAATGAGAGAGCGAATTTCTCTATGTCCATCTACATATCTAACAAGGAGTATACGTATTGTTGTTAATTGTTAATTAATGTTAATAAAATAATAATTCATAAATCATTGAAAGCAGAGAAGAAAACACATCTTGGCGATCAATAGAATATTGTATAAATTTTGTATAAGTATGTGCACATTTTTTACAAAATCAATTGCTTATAGTATGTGTAATAATATATATTTAATGCGTAAAAACAAATTATTTTCTATATAAAAGGGTATTTTTTAAAGATATTTTGCAAAACTAATAATCGGTAAAATTACAATGGCGTCTTTTTGTAAACAAACACATACACATCCGCCTTTTTGACAGCTCTTATTATAAGATCGTTGCCATGAGATTTCTCATAAGAACGCTTTCATAAAAATTATTATAAGACTGCGATAACACTGATTTTAAGTCTATTTGACGTTTCATCTCAGATATTATCGCACATGTGGACACTAAGTTATATACAAAAAATTCAAACACAAAGAGAAATTCTTAGCAATATTTTCAAGTTAAAAAATAACATAATACAAAATTAAACTTTTTCTGCAACCAACACAAGCCCTGTTAACGATTATATGTTGCTCCTCAACTGTAAACAAATTAACATGGAACATGTTGCTCACAGAATAACATGAACAAGTTTTACATAACATAATAATATCTTAACAATAATACCCTATATATACATTCAACGCATCAATTTCTTGCTAACTAAATGTCTATAACTATGTGCTAAATTATCAGTATCTAATTTAAAATTAATTCTCTGTTCTACAGGTGTACTAATAATCTCTAACATTTCTAACATATAACGTTTCTTATAATTACATTCTGTGTTTATTATTGAAACATTTTCAAAATGAGGATAGTGATTTAATTCAAAGCAATGAGAAGATAATGCTGTCTTTTGGGAATTAATATGCCTATATTTTTGGTCTGATTTATGTCCCGCAATCCTTGTCCTTAATTTGTTTTTTGTTGTTCCTATGTATACTTTATTACAATTCTCCTGATCATTTCCCTTACATGGAATTTTATAAACAATATTAGCAATATCTAATTTATTATTTCTATCCTTAGTCTTACTAAATAATGTATCTAACGTATTATAACTCCTATGAGCTATTCTATGTTTTAACTTGTTATATATATTAGATCTTGATAATCTTTCTGTTAAACCTGGTATATATGTCAATGGTTTATAAGTTTTCGGTTCTGTTAAGCTAACTACATTATAGTGAAAGGCCAATAAAAGCGGCAGCGGGCGGCAACCACCTGTTCTATTTGCCGCTTGAGTTTATTTGTTGTAAGCAAATAAACGCGGCTAATTGAAGAAAAATTTGTGCTTCGAAGATTAAACAAAAAAAACATTTTCATTTTTTTTAAAGCCAAAATAAATAAACAAATTCAATTGTGAACTTTCAAAACCGAAAATTAATTTCTGTCTTCTATTAATTTTTGATTTGACAAATTGAAGCAGCAAAACAAAAAGTTAAACTGAATTCAACATTGCCGCTCGGCCGCCTTTAACGGCATTGCCAAATTCAATATGTTGAAATTTATGTACGAATATTTTTATAAAAAATACAATTTTTTGTAAATGGGTCACATTGTTGCCGCCCGCCGCCGCATGCCGCTTTCATTGGCCTTTCACTATTATGCGTATTACTATTTTTAAACTGACGCACAAATTTTGTAGTTAGTTCAGTTGGAAAATCGTTCTCTTCTAGCAAATTTCCGAATTTTAATAATGTTCTCTCTATGGAACTCCTCATTACTTATTGTAAGTACTCTTTCAACAAAATTTCTAGCTGTGTTAATGATTATATTCCTACTATGCTTTGAAAAGTAATTTATTATTCTACCTGAAGCTGTTGGCTTTTGATGCCAATCCATAACTAGCTTATTATTATTTTTTTCACTAATAGTATTTTTTTATTTAACAAAAAAGTTATTAAAAATAAAAAAAACTAATTGGATGATTAATTTTGCGTCACGTTACATTGGCAGCATTTGAGTATCCACTGAAAGAGGTTGTTGCTCAAAGAAATGTGTTCTGTTAGTCAGTTTCAATTCAATAACTTTAGCGACTCTTACATAGTTGTAGTAAGACTGTTGTTTTTCAAAATAAAGCAACTATGATTTTAGAAGTATTAAAAATGAAACAAAAAAGATTTTCTTTAAAAATTATCCTACAAATAATAAAATTACCGTACTACCGTTTGAAGGTCAAAATTACTGTACAATACGGTAATTACCGTACTGTTAGCATCACTGGGTCTAATGTTAGTGTGCCATTGTATTGATGATATTTTGTCATAACATTGACATCATTTAGTCATTTGTTCGATATTAGAGTGTCATTGCATTGATCATATGCTCACATCAAACGTATTCCGATAAAGTATCTCCATGAGTCAGTAGGACATTTCATTGATGAAATAATAATTTGCCGCTAATGACAATTAGAGCAACTTATGTTATATGGTTGACATCACAGCGATGAAAAGTGTCATGGGGGGAAAATTGACGACATTTGGCATTGCATTGTTGTTAAAATACATCACATTTATGACGGGTTTTCTATGAGGGTATTTCCATTAATTCTTAATCCCTTATTAAATAAAAATGTCAGGAATTTTTCGAGCTTGAGGTCAACAAAATTCCTGAGATTTTTATTTAATAATAATAAAGGTCGAAAAATCTATCATTAATATTAATCCCTTATTTTTATTGACTTGCCAATTTCCCACATGAACTTTTCGTTTTGTACCTCTGTTACAGTTAACAAGCATTTTCCACAATTCCAATTCCTTTCACTGAATTACTAATTGTTATTAAAGTTCGACGGCAGTTTTGATTAATGTTTTGATATTGGAAGAAGGTGAGAGTAGAAATGACGGTAATCTGCAAAAACCCGGTTTTACAAAATTTGTCTCTTCCACCACTGTCGGCGGCTGGGCTTGAATTAATTTTGATTTATTTTCGATTTAATTATTACGAAAATTTAGTTTGCACCAAATAATTTAACACAATATGTGAAAATAGATTTCTTTTTCGTTCCAAAAAAATATTATTTTCCATTAAATTTTCAATTGATATTTAGTCAAAGAAAAAAATTACCGATTTCAATTGATTGATTAATTTTTATATTTAAATAAATTATAATGTTAACATTAAATAAGCAATTAAACATGTATTGAATCTACAAGCAGACACGCACAGCAATATTTAAAAAAAGCATAAACAAACAATTAAAAGCATTATTCCAACATCTTAATTTCAGCCGAAAAGAATTACTCGTATGTACAATTTTATGCACACAGTTTTTTTCCAGTTTCTATTTAGTGAATTTAGATTTTACACTGTGAGACAGGGAAGGAATTTTTTGGTGCAAATGTTTTGGGAAATTTGATTATATCTTCTAAAAAGGAAGGACTGAAATTTGTCGATATTGACCTGAGGAAAAAAGTTCCACTACGACATAAAAAATTAATTTTCGAGACGCCCAAATTTAAATTGCCTGACTTTTTCTCAACTTTTACCGAAATAAATACGGTGTAACATTACATAATCATGGCGGCCAATTAACGCCGCCACGACGTGAGATAACACGGCTATTGAATCTCTCGCGCAAAAGAACCATTGTTTCTTTGGCTGTTGTCAAGATATTGAGGTCCATATCCCCAATTTCCGGCCACAAGAGGTCCGTCATCATCTCTAAAACAAAAGATAGACCTAGTAAGTTAGATAAATCGAATTTAGTGTACAAAATACTTTGTAGCGGTAATGATAGTGAAAAATGTGACAAGGTATATATAGGAACAAGAGGACATATAGCAGGACACAAGACAGATCAGAAATATAGAAATATTAATTCGTCTCAGAAGATTGCTTTGTCTATTTATTGTAGGGATTTAAATCATAGCCCAGATTTTAATAGTGTTTCCATATTGAATACAGAAAATAATTATAGAAAAAGTTATATGTTTGAGATGCTGCAGATAACTGATGTACCAATAGCTAATAGAATTCATTTTAGAAAAGATTCAAAAAGTTTAGTTAAGAATTATAGGCATTTTTTCTACACGATCTCTTTAATATATTTAAATTTTTCAAAAATTTTATGTAGAATAAAAAATGTCTGCAATTTACTAATAATTTTAACTAAACTGTGTTTGTTTTCAATGTGCAAACTCATTATTGACAGACTGTACATATCTTTTTAGTAGGTTATTTTTGTGCCAAATGATTTATAGGGAACAATCTAGTGCAGATGTTTCAGCAATTCATCAATTTTTTCAAATTGAAACATTAATTTATATTTTTTATCGCAGTTTCATGGGTGTAATGAATTTATATGCTCATGAGTATTTGTGCAATAAAAGCATTAATTAATTCATAAAATTTTGAATGTGCACGTACATATGTACATACGTACATATTCTTGGAATTAAATTGTGTAATAAATTTCCTAATTACAATTTAATGGTAATAAAAGAAACAAAGAGAAATAGAAAAACATTAGACTGGTTCAGTGGTTGTGGAAGTTTTCTTGTAATATAGCCAAATGACAAACTTCCTACTCGTATTTAGTTTGAATATACGAGTACATACAAATCAATCAAAAAGATCTTAATCTGAGTGGACAGCAACTGGTAAACCTCGTCCATAGCGCTCGAAAGCACAAAAATCGGCTGGAAAGTTTATGGCCTCGAAATTAGTTCGACTCTCGGAGTGCAGGTGCATGAAGTGAGGAGACTACTAAGGATGGTGCTGTGATTTGCACACTGTCAGTAGCGTAGAACAAAAACCATTGTTACAATTGAAGATTACTGAGCTTGGACCCAAAATAGTGAAATAGTTGAAAATATAAGGAGGCGGATATATCCAAATGAGTTCAAGCCCGGTATGAACCAAGATACATGATTCATGAGCGATGGTTACCGAAGGGGTAATTAACGTAACACACTGACAGTGTGGTGAAGCATTTATGCTCTGGAGTGTATGGTTTAGATTCATTGCGAAGGTACTGGATCCAATTCCAGCATGCTGTAGGTATTTGCAGTTTGTCTAGATAGTGCGGGACTGTAAATTCAAATCCGATGTTTGTGATAGGTATGGTGTTGTTTTAGATGTAACCTCATGATGGACTCTCTGTTGAGGCTGTGACGACGTAACTAAAATATGCAGGAGAGGGGTAAGAGTGCTAGTGTTTTAGTGGCTACGACGATGGCAATGATGTTGAAATTCAGGTTGCCAGTGGCTCGTCCACTCTGGGGGTATAATTTTGAGATATGTGAATGTGGCAAAATTCCTACGAATAACTTTATAGTTCTCCTTTCATATGGGAAGGACATGTTGTATGGCGTAGTTTGTAAAGTAAGGTAGATCCTTAAAAGTGTAGATCTGAAGTCACAACAGATGTTCTACTCGTACCATATATGTGGGGCTATTTGTTGCATGTGCAACTTTTAGTTCGCCTATTTTGTATGTGAAAATTATATCTCTTGCTGGCTGAAATAAGATCATAACTTGCCAAAGGATAGCAATGCTTGCTTGTAAGCCATTTTGTAGAACATTTTTGAAAGACGCTTTGTAAGTTTTGTTGAGTGTGATTCCTCTTGGTCTTGAGGTAATTCGTCGAGCGATCGCTATGGGGGTTAGAAACGGTTACCAATTGCTGTTGGTGAATGGTTTTCTGTTCAAGAATTTGTTAGATAATTCACTCAGCGCACTCTTTTGGGAATGTCTTGTATCCGTCTGGAGGATGCGTTGTAGAACTGACTCACTTATTCGTGAAGCCGACTTCATGGTTGGTCGGGTAGTTTCTTTTTTTTTTGTACTGGATTCTGGTTCGTCGGCATGGCTCACTTAGTGCATTTTTGCAGCAGAGTGGTCTGCCTGCGTTATGCTATTGTTGAGAAGATCTTGACGACTTGAAGAATATTTCAGTGGGAGGTAGCCGTTATAATGGCATTAGAGACCTGAAGGCTGTGGTTGTGATGATTGTGGACGTTAATTGATTATGGGTTATTGTTTTCAAGTTAAGACCACCGTAAGTTGGTCCGTGAAGGCCGTTAAGGAAAACTGTCCTCTAGACTTATCCAAGAAAACCAAACTCTTTAACAAATTTTGTAACATTCCATGCAATGTTCTAAATTATAGCTAACTCTTATTGTGTATGTAGTATAAAAATTCCAAACAGTACTCTAACATAGTGTCCACACCTGCGATAATATCTAAAATGAGAATGTCAAATTCAATCACAGAGAGAATTGTGGCACGTGAAGACTCAAAATTAGTGTTATTGTAGTCGTATAATAATTTTTGTGAGAGTGCTCTAATAAGAAATATCAACGCAAAAATCTTATACAAAAAAAAAACATAACTTATTTTCTATGTAACTAAACTGTTCCATTTTTATTGTATTTTGTAGATTGATCTTTAAGTTTAACTAAAATGCAGAATTGGGACAACAAAACTAGAATTTGAATAGTGCAACGCTTTACTGTCCGTTGTTTCCGTCCAAAGAGAATATAGGCGCACGTTTGGTGGCACTCCTTCTAGCAGATGGACTATAATAAGGCTCGTGAAGAGTTTTGCCGAGTGTGACACAATGGAGATCCCTCAATTCGGACGCAGGAAACTATCGCTGCTGTAGCCGCTGCCATACAATCCAATCTTAGAGTTTCAACAAGGAGCTTATCTGCTCAAATGTGTGTCAGCAGACAGCCACTGCAGATAATTTTGCAGCGAGATTTAAACTTATTTCCATATAAGATTCAATTAACAAACAAACTGAACCCTAGAGACTTTCCGATTCGCTTGGAATTTTGTGAGAAGATAATTCAGATGGTGTCAGAAAATGAAAACGTCTTCAACGGCATTTTTATGGCTGAACAGGCACATTTTGATTTAAACGGCAATGTTAACAAACAAAATTGTCGAATATGGAGTAATTCTATCCCACAGATACTACATCAAATGCAATTACATCCACTTCGCATCACAGTATGGTGTGCAGTTTCTTCAAGGTTCATTGCCGGGCCTTACATTTTCGAAGAAAAGGCCGTTACTTAAAGATGTTGAAAAGAGCTTTTCTTGCCAAAATTACGCCGAAAGAGAATCCCTTACAACTCTGTTTGATTTCAACAAGATGGCGCAACTTGTCACATAGCCACACCTGTTATGACAGAATTGGGACAAAATTTTCCCAATAAACTGATTTCAAGAAACTGCACATTCTGTTGGCCTCTCAGATCTCCTGACCCCAGTGCCCCCGATTTTTTTTTTTATTATTTGTTTTTTGTAGTGTTATTGCAGGCAAGAAGTTTACAAAAGAAACCCAACAAATTTAGATGATTTAAAGTAATTGAGACAATTACCGCTGCAACACTCCAGGCAGTAATGACAGTAATAGTGAAAGGCCAATGTAAGCGGCTTGCGGCAACGAGCGGCAACCACCTGTTCTATTTGCCGCTTGAGTTTATTTGTTGTAGGCACATGAACGCGGCTAATTGAAGAAAAATTTCTGCTTCAAAGATTAAACAAAAAAACATTTTGATTTTTTTTTAAAGCCAAAATAAATAAACAAATTGAATTCTTGAAATTTCAAAACCGAAAATTAATTTCTGTCTTCTATTTTTTTCCTTTACTTTTTGATTTGACAAATTGAAGCGGCAAAACAAAAAATTAAACTGAATTCAACATTGCCGCTCGGCCGCCTTTAACGGCACTGTCAAATTAAATTCAATATGTTGAAATTTATGTACGAATATTTTTATAAAAAATAAAATTTTTTGTAAATGGGTCACATTGTTGCCGCCCGCTGCCGCATGCCGCTTTCATTGGCCTTTCACTATAATGAATAACTTTTTGATAAGATGTGCGGCACAATTGCCACACAGGGTGGAGGCCATTCAATTATTTTCAAAATTTCATGAATTACTTTAATAAAAATGTATTATTTTTCAAATGAATTACTAAAAAATAATTACATAAACTTTTCAAAAAGTTATTTGAGTTTCTTAATGTAGCAAAATTTATCAGCCGCGCTGTATTAAGAGCTGTCAAAAACACAAATTTACAAACATATAGGGTGTTTTTTTAAGCTAGATAGAACTTTAAATTGTAAAAAGTAACACAAAAAATTAAATTTTGATGAAACATTTTTTTTATTTGTTTCAGTATACTCTGACAAATCATCATGAATAGACTCACGCTTGAACAACGCTACGAAATTATCCAAATTTACTTTGAAAATCAGACCCGTTGTTTTATCGCAAAATTGTGTTCAGCGATGAGGCGCATTTTTGGCTTAACGGGTTTGTTAATAAGCAAAATTGCCGCATATGGAGTGAGACCAATCCACAAGAGACCCTACAGACTCCATTACATCCAGAAAAATGCACTGTTTGGTGCGGTTTTCATGCTGGTGGCATCATCGGACCTTATTTCTTCAAAAATGAGGCCGGAGCTCGCGTTACGGTCAATGGAGATCGTTACCGCACCATGATCAATGATTTTTTGTTTGAAAATATGGATGACATTGATCCGGAGGAGATGTGGTTTCAACAGGATGGCGCTACGTGCCATACGGCGAACGCAACCATCGACTTACTGAAATCAAAATTTGGCGATAAGTTGATTTCGAGAAATGGACCTGTCAATTAGCCTCCAAGGTCGTGCGATTTGACACCTCTCGATTATTTCCTGTGGGGCTACGTGAAGTCACTGGTTTATGCTGATAAACCAGCAACAATTGACGCCTTGGAGGCCAGCATGATTCGTGTTGTTCGTGACATACGGCCAGCAGTGCTCGAAAAAGTGGCCCAAAATTGGACGTCCAGAATGCGCTTCGTCAAGAACAGCCGGGGTGCCCATATGCCCGAAATCATTTTCAAATGTTAATGTCACATATTGATCTTTCGAATAAAAAAAAATTTTGATTACAATTTAATTTTTTGTGTTATTTTTTACAATTTCAAGTTCTATCGGGCTTAAAAAAACTCCCTCTACAAGGCTTAAGCCCGGGGCACATACAATCCGTTGTACTTTATCCGTCTCCTTTATCAACTGACTTCACGTGTATAAAGTATGAAGTTTGCACAATCAGTACTTTGATAACGGATATAAAACCAACTGCATTTTACTTTAGTTTGATTAAAATCTTTGAATTTATATTTCAGACACAGCACAAAAAATCTAACACATTTTTTTTAATTTATTTAATTATTGAACGAAAAATTATATTAAAATATACAAAAAATTTTACCAGATAGTTGTCAAAGCTCTCAACGTACGTTAAACGTTGCTCAACTTTAGTACTTTGCGTTGACGTAGAAGTACCGAATGTGACAAAGCTCATAAGCCTAGATGTATTTCAACTTAGTTGTCAGTTGAAAAAGGCAAAGTATAACGTACGACGGATTCTATGTGCCCCGGCCTTTATGGCTTTATAAGATTAGCAAAAATACTTTTCCTCCTTGCCAAGTATTAAGATGAACATAAAAAATTCATTTTCTCATTCTGCCGACGTTTTCTCAGATATTATATCAGAGTCAATTGCAGTTGTAGACACTAGGTAATACTGAAAAATTATATAAGGGAATGAAAGGTCCATAAAATAAGTTAATACATATTTCTCAAAAAAGTTTACCAAAATCTTTAAGCATACTAAAAATTATTACTACCAATCATAAATTTCCCAGCTGTCCATATGTCGACATTTCGTAGGTGCTACCCTAATCGTCAGTAGACTTTGGACATTTTTGTTTAAAAATGATTACTTTCAAATATTACTAACTACTTTTTCCCCTTTTCAGCCGAAAATGAAGAAATGAATTGTGTGGAAATTTTAGCCACCACAATTTCAATCATCGTAATGGTCTTAACATTTCCGATTTCGGTATTTATATGTTTTAAGGTGGTATCCGAATATGAAAGAGCTGTAATTTTTCGAATGGGACGCTTGCGAAGTGGAGGAGCGAGAGGTGAGTAAGTGGTGCATACATAGGCACTGAAACTATTGTTTTATCTCAATATTTCATAAGGAATACATATATATTTCGGTTAAAGCTATAAAAACTGCAAGGAACATTTTTATGTGTTCATTTTATACACAAATTCTCTCAGACATAGCTGTTTTGGCAGCTCTTGTTATAAAACTTTTATTTTTTACAGGTCTTGTTATAAGAGATGTTGTAAAACGCTCTCATAGAAATTATTATATTTATTTAGTAACTATACAGTTGCAAAGTATAGGATGCACAGCATGGGCGGGGTGACAAAGACCATAATGCCCACGATGGTATTAACAGTGCTTTTGTAGCGTCGCTGTGACTAACTATAATGAGTTATGCCTTCATATAGAAAGTTTCCACGTGGTTAACAATGAATAACTTCTAAAAAAAACTGTAAAACAATACAGTTAGTTGAGGCAAACAGTTAACCAGTGCGGGTGAGACGCAAAACTCTCGAAGACCGAACAACAAAAACAACAAGCCTGACCGCACTTAAGAAATAACTACGATGACGTAAGAGCTGTTCTTCAGCCCAGAGCTGCTTTACGACAACAAATACATTCGATAATTTTGGTGTTCTCAAAAATATGAACATATTTTTTTCGAGTAAGAGTACATACTCTGAACTCGCGGAGTACTACTTAACAACAAATCCATTCATGCAGAGGTGTAGTTAAAATGCGGTCTTCACCTGACATGAAAACAGTAACGCTAAAGCTATGTACACACGGTTGTCAGATGTTACAATATTGTAAGATCTGGCAACATGCTGACAATGTAGTAACAATGAAAAATTGTCCCGCAGAAGTAAATTGTGTGTTCATAGGGATGAAACAATACGAGTAAATAAAGGGTGTTTTTTTAAGCTAGATAGAACTTTAAATTGTAAAAAGTAACACAAAAAATTACATTTTGATGAAACATTTTTTTATTTGTTTCAGTATACTCTGACAAATCATCATGAATAGACTCACGCTTGAACAACGCTACGAAATTATCCAAATTTACTTTGAAAATCAGTCGTCGATTCGCGCAACTTATAGACGCAAAATTGTGTTCAGCGATGAGGCGCATTTTTGGCTTAACGGGTTTGTTAATAAGCAAAATTGCCGCATATGGAGTGAGACCAATCCACAAGAGACCCTACAGACTCCATTACATCCAGAAAAATGCACTGTTTGGTGCGGTTTTCATGCTGGTGGCATCATCGGACCTTATTTCTTCAAAAATGAGGCCGGAGCACGCGTTACGGTCAATGGAGATCGTTACCGCACCATGATCAATGATTTTTTGTTTGAAAATATGGATGACATTGATCCGGAGGAGATGTGGTTTCAACAGGATGGCGCTACGTGCCATACGGCGAACGCAACCATCGACTTACTGAAATCAAAATTTGGTGATAAGTTGATTTCGAGAAATGGACCTGTCAATTGGCCTCCAAGGTCGTGCGATTTGACACCTCTCGATTATTTCCTGTGGGGCTACGGGAAGTCACTGGTTTATGCTGATAAACCAGCAACAATTGACGCCTTGGAGGCCAGCATTGTTCGTGTTGTTCGTGACATACGGCCAGCAGTGCTCGAAAAAGTGGCCCAAAATTGGACGTCCAGAATGCGCTTCGTCAAGAACAGCCGCGGTGCCCATATGCCCGAAATCATTTTCAAATGTTAATGTCACGTATTAATCTTTCGAATAAAAAAAAATTTTGATTACAATTTAATTTTTTGTGTTATTTTTTACAATTTCAAGTTCTATCGGGCTTAAAAAAACACCCTTTACAAGTAAATACTCGATACTTTTCTTTCGATACCAAGTACTTTTAGCATCGATGGTTTACTCCCGAGTACTAAGTAGGTATCAGTCAAAAATAATCGTATCGGCCAGAAATACTCTTTTCTTATTGACAGGCAAAAAGCTGAGTTGGTCACCATTTTTACTATAATTTTATTTGTTTTTAAAGTTTTACAAGATAAACTATACACCCCGTGCATTCAAATGTGACTCCGGTGTATGGTTGCATTTCATAAAAAAACACGGTAAGATTGCCACTCGAATTTCTTACCCAAAAATCTTCAGGCCAGAATTATGTGACTTTTTCGAAGATTATACCAATGATAAATGTCTTGCATCCAAGCTACAAAATTTTTATTCCCTCATTGAATGTGTCAGACAGTTGCAAGGCACCCTATTAAGGGAATGTAGCAGAATAATTGTTATGATAGAATTCCTGCGTTTTAAAAATCTTCGCTTCCGGCATCCTAAATAAAACACCACATTTTCAGGCAGTGGATCAGAAGATCAAGTCCATAACGAAGATTATTATTTTTGGCTCCCCTGCCGCTAATCGTATGAAGAAATCGATACTTTGCGTTCGATACCGTATCGAGTATAAGTATCGATGCCCTAGTGGTATCGTTTCATTCCTATGTGTTCAGACGATCGTAAGAAAATCTTACAATTTCATTGTCAGACTATGGTATGACAAATAATTCATCTGACAACAAAAAAATGTCAGTTCACACGGTTGCCAGATTGTTAGATGAAAAAAATTGCCAGACATGTTGTAAGGCATTGCCACTTATGTATATCAACAACCATCTGTTTGGCAGTGTTGCCAATCAAAATTTTTTCTGACAATGATGTTATTGTCAGGTGCATTAATTTTATATATCTGACAATTAAAACTGAGCTTACAATACCAGCCAGTTATCGGGCAAAGCCGACGAAGAGTGTTCTCACGATTGTCAGATGCCTGACAACATTGTAATCTTACAATTGATTGACAAAGGTTTTTCTGACAACGTTGTAAGTTAAAAATTGGCAGTTCATACGATTGTAAAACATTTTCAGACAATTTTACTGGCAATATTGTAAGATCTGACAACCGTGTGTACGTAGCTTAACGCTGCATTTACACACGCAAGTAGTGGCATGCAAATTTTGTATACGTATTATCAACGAAAAACAATTCGAAATATTAGAATATTACTTAAAGGAAACATTTTAAAGGTAATTTAAATTTATCAATTCTGCATTGTTAACTCTAAATCTGGTTTTTTGAGATATGACTATGTTGCAATAAAGGAGCGATATGTATAAGTTTTCTGTAAATAAGGAAACTTTAAAAAATATAATATATTGTTGTATAAGGTACGAAGCTTATGTAACAAAGTATAATGTCCAACTGTATCAAAAGCCTTAGCAAAGTCTGTATATATAATACTCGTATCACATTGTGATCTATGCTCCATTGTAGTTCGATTATGATAAGTACATTAGTATAAATCGATCTATTAGGCATAAAACCATGTTGCTAATGGAAAATAAAGCCCTTAACGTGGTCGATAAGTTTATCCTTAAAAATTTCATCAAAAATCTTTGCAAATGGACTACAGGTCTATAATTAGTTATTAGGTCAGATCATTAGTTATTAGGTTAGATCACCTGATTAAAAAATTGCTACAATGTAACAGAGTTTCCAGCAACCTAAAAATATACGATATTTGAGCACATATTAAAAAAGATTCGGTTTGAAACGTTTGGTCGGAACGCCTGATCGACGGCGATATTTTTATCACTTTGCCAACCTGTTCTCTGCTTCGCATGTCAACACTACGCAGCGAATATGCAGACTCAAACTTTTGCCCTAAAGTTGCTAGTGCTTGTCTACTAGAGCGAGAATAACGACCAAAAATCGGAGTTAACGTTCTTAAAGTTGCGTTCACCGACTCCTAATATCAGTAGTACATTTTTATAATTTCCATACATTGCTTGCTCGTGTACTTTACCATGATGAAAATATTGCGTTTACTCAAAAAAAGTAAAGTGACAGTTAGATGATCAGTGAAATAGTGCGTTCACAAAGTAAATTCAAAGTGTCAAGTACCTATTGGAAAACATTTTACTCGTATAATAATTTTACCAAATTTCTTAACTTTTGAAGAAGTTTAAAAAGAACTACCAAAGCTCATTTCGAGCATCTTGTCCAGATTATGGCGAAAAATCCAGAAATCACGAATTTGTCTTATACGTAGCGCATCAATATTAGTGTTTTTATTTTCATAAAATAAATCTACTTTTATGCATTTTAAATATATATGTATATTTTTTTGGCGCAACAATCAAAACGTTCTTTAATTTAAATTCTTGTTAATTTTTACTCGTTAAACTTAAATTTTGAAGTTAGCAATTTTAGAGTAAACACAACTGAAACCAGAAAGAGTTTGGTTGTGAGAAAGTTGGGTTGTCTCTAAGACGACCAACTCTAAGTCGAGTGGAGAGCCGCAATATGGGCATCAGTCTCTTATGCGCAGAGCAAATCTGAACGCGTTGGCGGCGTACTATTTGGATTAGTCTCATACACTATGTATGTTTATGAGAATTTTCGGAAGATAGATAGCACTTTACGCGCTAATTTGGGTTGCGCTATTAGTTTTTTTTATACCGAGCTTTGTATATCTTAGTTTTTAGCCTTTTAACTTCATTTACCTCTTTATTTCAATATTCCTTACACATTATACAGGTCCTGGAGTGTTTTTTGTTTTACCTTGTGTGGATGATTATTGCAAAGTTGATTTGCGTACAGTATCTTTTGATGTACCGCCACAAGAAGTTTTATCGAAGGATTCCGTTACAGTAACAGTAGACGCGGTTGTTTACTATCGCATCAGCGACCCCTTGAAAGCAGTTATACAAGTCTCAAACTATAGTCATTCCACGCGTCTCTTGGCGGCCACCACCTTGCGTAATGTTTTGGGCACACGAAATTTGTCGGAACTACTAACAGAACGGGAAACAATATCGCATACCATGCAAATGTCTTTAGATGAAGCGACCGATCCTTGGGGAGTCAAAGTGGAAAGAGTTGAAATGTAAGTAGGGTTTTACATTATTACGAACAACATTAATTAAATATTTTTCACTTTATTTTTTTATTAAGTTTTTAAATTTGTTTATTTTTTTTTTACTAATTTTGGCGTCGTTTTTTTGCCGCGAAAATTCATTTTGAATTCCCCAACAGAGACAGGTTGGAGGGAGGATATTTTATCAGGAGAAAATAGGTTTGAACATTTGCGTAAGGGCGTAATACTTGGCAGAAATATTGGAATACCTTATAGGCGGATTATTTAAATTTTTTAGCATTAATTATAATACTTTTTTTTTTATCTTGGACCAGTACTCAGGGGATGATCCCTACATATGCAGTGCATTGTACCGGAATTAGGAAAATAGGTTATGAGGAGGGGGAAAGAGGGAGTTAAAACAGACATGAAACACGTTTGCAGGCAACTTATTCCACAAGCGAAGCGTACGGCTGAAAAACGAATTCTCTCTGTAATGCGTAGGACGATTCCCTGGGCAATCGACCACAAATCGATGAGCTCTGAACGATGCACGTGTGTTATGTATAAATGTGCGGGTTTTGGGAACAAAATTCCTAATCTCGTCGAAGCAAAATCCATTGGAGTAACGATAGAACAGAGTAACGCATCTTATACTGCGTCGATGCACTAGTGAGTCAATAGAGTTGGATACCCTGCTGTCACCGATGAGCTTCTTCGCCCTCTCCTGCACAAGGTCGACTAACCAAAAAACAGACTTTGAGTCACCGGCCCAAACATGAGTGTTCTATTCCATTTTCGGTCGGATATAGATAGTATAAATAGATCAAATGAAGTGAAGTACATCTTACACCGTTTCAAAAACCCGAAGCACTTGAATGCTTCTTTAGAGACATAAAAATGTGATCATTCCAGCGAACATCACACTGTATTTTCTCTCCCAGAACATCAAGAACATCCGATTCCTCAATATTTATACCACCCATGGGTACAGATGAAGCAGCACTTGCGGTCGTTTGTTTGTGTATTAATAAGCAACATTGGGTCTTACGAGCGTTAAAGGCGACCCGGTTTTTACGACCCCATTCGGAGATTAATAGAAGATGTTCAGTGAATCATTCATATTTAGTCTCTTGGAAGCGGTCTCTGACTGGCTAGGCCTATAACTAAAAGAGTACGAACGGCAAAACCTGCTGTCATCCGCGAAAGTGTGGATTGGGTTGTAAGTTTGATAGAGAAGGTCGTTGAGGAATATAAGAAATAAGGTAGGAGAAAGAACGGAGGCTTGCGGTACCCCTGAATTAATCTTGAACTCGTTTGATGAGACTCCATCTATAACAACTCGTATAGTGCGGTCTCTGAAAAAGCTCGATATAACCCGAGAAAAGTCATCACCGACAGACAACAAATGCTGTAAGTTTTGCCAGTAGTGCACCATGCCACACTTTGTCAAATGCTTTGGAAATATTCAGAGCCACCACCTTACTTTCACCGAAATGATGGGCTGAGTGGCATCATTTCTCTGAGAGATATGCCATAAGATCACCTGTAGAATGAATTATAATACTTTTTAGCGTTTGAAAGGTATAATTAGAACATTTTTGTTTTTAAATTCTCAATAATGTATTTGAAATATTGGGGTATGTTTAAAAATTATTTTCAAATCTACTAATGATTAGGGTAGCTCCTATGAAATGCAGATATAAACAGCTAGGAAACAAAAAACAAGCAGTTTGCTATCAATATTAAAGGGTGGTTAAATTTGATTTTGAATAAAACACAAATTATTTAGGAATTATTGTCATTTATTTTTGTTATGATAATATTGGTATAGTTCAATTATGTGTGGAACAAAATATCAGCCAAATGGCCGCCGCAACCTCGGCGGCATAGAACCTCAAGTATGCATACTTGAGGTTCTATGCCGTTAAAGTGAAGGATTATCTCATCCTTTAGCTCTTAAATTATTGCTGGTTTATCGACTTAGATCGCTACCACAGCCATTGAATTTGTCGCGCAAAAGAGCCATCGGTTCGCCAGCTGTGTAATAAGTGCTGCTAATAAGTGTACCGTGCTGTTGAAACCACATATCGTCTACATCCATATATTTCAACTCGGCCCTTAAAAAGTTGGTCATTATCTCACGATATCTATAACTGCCTGACCGGCCTAATTTTGCCGCCAACCCATAAACCGCACCAAACAGTCACTCTTTGTCGGTGCATTGATTTTTCGACAATCACTCTTATATTGCGGCAATTTTTCTTTTTAACAAATCCACTGAGGTGAAAATGTGCCTCTTTAGTAAAAATTACTTCCTTTGACAATTGATCATCCACTGTTGCCATTTCTCGCCACCATTTTGACCATTGACGACGCTTTCTAATGGTTAACAGGCTTTAGTACTTGGTCAATCGCACCTTGCAAGCGTGTAAATGCAAGTCTTTGTACACAATTATTCATCAACGACCAGCCAGTCACACTATCGCCAACATCAGCAATAATTTCTGCAGAACGAGCTGAACGTGCATGCACTAGTGTTTTCACTTCTACAGACCCGGTTTGCTCAAATTTTTGCACAATTTTTCGGATTGTACGCATATTTGAACAATTAAATTGACCGAAAAAATCCCGAAGTGCACGATATACATTTGGATTTGAACGCCCATTTTAATAAGAACCCTGAATAACTTTAACGCGTTGATCGATTTTGCATCTGTCCATGGTTCAATTGAATTAATCTGAAATTGAGAAATGTCAAATGATATGCAGAATAAAACTTGACGTTTAGGTTTGATTCAGATTCAACATCGGTCCTTAAAATTTAACCACCCGATAGAAGCTAATAAAGCAAATAAACTAAATTGTTTGTAATCATATCATCGCCTTTAACGCAAACGTTTTATTTTTATTTACTGGGTAGTTTGATTCTCTATTGCGTTATAATATGAATAAAAATGGATCGCTTCTCTTTAATAAAGTTGTAATTTGTGATCGTAGGAACCTATATAAAAAGAAACATACGTTCATGCTCAAAAAAAAAAAAGTAGTTCGCTTAGAACTGGCGTTTTCAATTTGAAAAGGCCAAAGAGATATTCTGAAAAACGAAAACGCCAGAAATTTGGCGTTTTCAGATTGCTACTGCAGAAGATATACATATATATTTTTTTGAGTTTGTCAATGGCCTGTCTCAAATGTTTACGTTTAAACTGGCAATTTGTGTGAACAATTATTGCTTTTTTAAAGCCAATATAAAAAGCATTTTAATTCGGAAATTATTTATTTTTTTTAACTGCCTGGCTCACGATGTCGTTTCGTTCACGTTCGCTTTTGTTCTATATTAAAAATAAGTGACTTATAGTTAACTATTATTAAACTAGCGGATATATCGGAAGTAGACAAGGCAAATGATACAAGAACATGGAAAAATAAAGCTTATAAACGGCATTGAAATAGGTTTTTTGACCAGGCAGTAAGTTTTTTATGACAAAGCATGTCCAAACAACAACAACTTCGACAAATATCAAAACGCTAGCAAATCGTAGCGGTTGAAAAATATGCTGAAATACGTTTTGCGAATTGAAAACGCTTCGTTTTGCAGAACATGGACAATAATCAATCAAAAACATGATTAGGATTTTTTGAGTATTTACGCCCGTTTAAAGCGACGATGTATTCTTAATAAAATCTAAGAGACCGAGTACAATTTACGTAACTAATAAGTTCAATACAAATCCAACATATCTTTTTGGTTCAATTTAAAAACATTGTAGCCAACACCTTCTTTAAAACTATTTGTCAACTGAATTCAAACATTAATGTTTTGTTTCTATATCACAAGCAAGCGACTTGTCCACGCAATTTTATATGAAAAGCCCTCAATTTCTTGAGTGATTTCTTTACAAATATTTCAAACAAATTGCTCGCTTGTGTTCTAAAAACATCACATTAAACTTGCTTTTCGAATTTGTAATTAATTTTGAACGATACAAATATAAAAATATTAAACTATGTAGTTTTATTTTCCTACAGCAAAGACGTTTCCTTACCTACTGCTCTACAAAGAGCTATGGCGGCTGAAGCCGAAGCTGCTAGAGAGGCCCGTGCTAAGGTCATAGCAGCTGAAGGTGAAATGAAGTCATCAAGAGCTCTAAAAGAGGCTTCTGAGATAATATCTGCTAGTCCTTCAGCTTTGCAGGTGTTGTAAAAATACAAATTTTGTTTTTCATTTTAATAAAAAAAATTATAAACAGCTTGTTTTCTGTTTCCTAGTTGTCTATATGTTATAGGAGCGATCCTAATCATCGAATGTTGAAATGTCGACATATACTCGTAGGCAGCTAGCAAACATAAAAACAAGCTGCTTATAATTTTTTGTTTAGTATCAATATTGGAAGCTAATAAAGTGAATAAACTCATTTGTTTTCATTTTTTTAATTTACTTTTATTACAGCTCCGCTATCTACAAACATTGAGCAACATTTCAGCAGAAAAAAATTCGACAATTATATTCCCTTTGCCCATGGATCTTTTATCTCCTTTTATGTCACAACAAACATTCCATTGTTCACATAAACATCAGTGTCAGTGACGTTTGCTTTTCAAGCAGTATTTGGATCAACTGCGTTCTTATGAATTGAAAACCGAATTTAAAGCTTAACGAACGATTAGATTAAATTTAAACTATTTTACTACCATCTTAAATGATTTGATTTACAATAAGTGAATGTTATTTTTTAAAAAACCATCTTTAATTACTTGACATAACTTCATATAAGAACTTTGAAAACTTCCATTGCCAGATATTAAAACAGTAGTATTTTCTTTTATGTAATTTATATTATTTAATATGTTTATCAACTCTTTTTCCGTAAATCGATAAGGTTTAATTATTTCATTGTACTTAAGTTTACTTTTAAAATTGTGGCACGTCTCAAGACAATACGAATTCTTCTTACAATCGTTGTTATTGCAAAATTCTTTTGCTAAAAATATATGTACCTTATAATTCCAAAATTTACTAAAATCGCTTAACTTGTTTCTAAAATAAACATGATTGAGATCCTTAAAGCAAGCAATATGCACAATTCTGGTCATATCATCTTCATTATTTATTATATTCTTTATAACTGGCAAAACAGATGTGATCGCGATACCTTGACTTATGATTAGTAAATATTTGCCCCCTTTTGTGTCCACCTGATGCTGAAATGTACCTATAGGACCACGAAACTCCACTTCGTCATTTAGCTGTAAGTTGTTTATATACTGAGACATTGGACCATTTGGTATTAAGTTAATTAAAATTTTGAATTCCATTTCTATTACGTTCCACCAAAAAGGTGAGTAAGGCCGTAATAGGTATTTCCGCTCTTTTTCATTTTTTGGCAAAACTTTTCTCATCATTAGATGATGTCCAGCACACATATCGAGTATATAATTCTGATCATTGCAGTGCTTTGATTTAAAGTACAATTCCCATACATTTTCCACTTGCGGATTGTGTAAAGTTTTGTTTATCAGTAAAAACCTTGTGTATTTTGAAAGTATATTTTGTTTGCCGGCTACACTCGCACTTATATATTTTACTGGTTTTATATCTAATATGCAATTGGCGCAACCATTACCGCAGCAGTCGTTTTCATTAATATCATCCATAAAATATTATTCTTTTATTTTATTACATATAAAAATATGTAAGCAGATATCAAAGATTTGTTTTATTTTTGGAGACCTTATAACAAAATTTCATAATCAGCTGTTATAAATACCAGTGTTGTGTATGGTGCACTGTTGATTTAGTGCTAGTTTACAGCATCAAGTTTGACTCGTCATGAGTTTGAGAGAGAACGGGGAAAAGTGAACTGAAAAGGGTGCAGATTGACGATACCGTCAAGTTGAAAAACGTACCACATTATGTGCATAAAGTAAGACAATCTTGCTGTTGTATATTATACATATTCTCGGAAGGAAAATAAAAAATTCGTTTTATAAAATTTTGTGTTTTGCTATTAAACTATCAAGCCAAGTTTATCAAATATTACAATAAATGCAAATGCTGTAAAGTTCGTATTTATGATGATACGTGAATCAATTACTGTTTTTCTAATTACTAAATCATTAAATAAATTCGTTATAATATTAGCAAATTTTCGTATGTCTCAATAAATTGTTTTATAAACACATAAAATGTGTTTGGTAGAATTGCTATTAATCGAGTTTGAAACCTTGTAGAGCGATTTCGTAACTTTTAATGGTCCGATAATCATAAATGCTTTCGTCATATTTCTTCATACCGCACAGTAATAGCTGTATATAATATAATTTTAACGACAATAAGCAGCTGAATTTTTGTGTACCTGATAATAAGCAGCAAAAGTAACAACAGCTGATTTCGGTCGTTAGCGAATATAATTAAATAATATTGTTGATTAATAAATTTTATATATAAATATCTTTATAATTAGTGTAAAAACACTAATGTCTTAATAAAACTAACACAGTCCTACTAGAGGTCAAGTTTGACAAACACGAATTCTAGCTAATGAACGAATTTCATGGTATGCCATCAGGCGGTTCTATGAGACCCAGTTTGATTGTATAATAATCGAAGACTGTTCCGTTATCGTGTTTTTAATATAAAACATTATAAATTTCATAATACAAAATGGATTTTTAAAAATACCATTAAAATTTCAAAATTCGGTGCGTTTTTTGTTGAAATAACGCGCTTTTTTCCCATTTGGGTACGTTTTGAAATTTCAAAGTTGACAACGCTGCCTACTAAGATTCAAACTCGGTATCATTTATAGTGACAGCAGTATACTGTAAAAATAACTGCGACAATATACGACAGTGGCTCGGTGGCTGAGTTGGAATCCTTGTAGGCACTGATGAATAGTGTACTGGTTCTGTGATCAAGAGTTATTGACCACGGCAATTATAGTTATAATAAAAAAAATCTTTCTTAGCTGAAAGTGGAATCGAACTCTTAACCTGACAAATAACATCATAAATACTTAAACATCATTTGGTTTCATCACGATAAAAATCACGATTTGACTAAACATTTCGTTTGTTCACAATTTAATTGGTATTTGTCTTATTCTTCTCATATTTTAATATACTTACATATGTACTTAAATATGTATGTATGTATTAACCTCCAGCAACAGAAAGCATTCCGTTACATTTATTAGTTTTCATCAGTTTCACATCACCATCAAGCTGTGTGCCTGCATTTAAATTTTGGCACAATAGGTGTGTTCCACGTGAATAACGAAACATTCCGAACTAGTCCAAAGTAGTCCAAAAGCGTTCCACGTAACAATTTTTGTGCAATTTTGAGAGAAAATGGGAGAGTAATATTTTCCATTTCCTGTACAAATAGCCCGAACTTTTTCTTTGTATAACTTTGGATTAGAATTTAATAATCAGCTGTTTACATACATATGAAACTGAAAATGTAATCAAAAAATTTGCAAATTGGAAACAAGTTTTTGTTTAAAAATTAGTTAAAAGCAAAATGTATGCCCAAACTAAAAATAACCTTGTGAAGTTGTAAGGAGAACATGCAATAGTTACTTGGCTGTTCATTTAATAAATATGTGCTACATATAAAAATGCACTGAAAATGTTACATTGCTTTTAATGTTACAGCTGTTGTCAATAATGCAAATCTTTTATTATGCGTTTTAAGCATCTACAATCACTAAAATATACTTTAATCTAAAAAGTAAGCAGCACTAGTATTGCAAGATGTACCATTGTGGTTTTTAGTGATCCAGCAGTTTTGGGTAAAATTTGCAAATTTAGAGAGTAATTTGCTTTTTACTCTCATTAGCCCAAACTAGTCCGAGATCTCGTCGAACACACCTAATATTTATGTATATACGCACTTATAAGTTTCTAAATGCTTATGAAACTTTGTTTACGAAATAAGCAATAAATTTACAACTATTTTCAATCACATTCACCCAAATTTTACGAATACGCACTTAACAAATTATAAATAAGGACTTTTAAAATATAACCCAATAAAAACAAGCAAAACTACTCACTGTTACCAACTTACGCGGAATTTTCATATCCGGCTTTGAATGCCATTCCATTTACTGTTGGTTATACATACATACCTTTTTTATGTAGTTATTTTTTTATGCATAATAACTTTCATAAAGACTATATATAACTCTTATAAAAGTTTTTTTTTTCTATTTGGATAAAAGGTTAGTAAGCAATTTTGAATCGCAATAGTAATTTTTGTAAATAATTCAATATCTTGCTTTTTATAAAAAACAGATTTAACAATATTTTTATCAAATACTACAAAGCAAAAATCTTTAGCTGAAAGAATTGGAAGCGACTGTTTGTAAATAATTTATCACCATTTCCTCTTCCTTTTTATGCTTCATATCTTTCTCAGTTTGTTACTTAATTTTGCAACTCTGTGTTTTATTTATTTACATTATTTGACATTTTGTTTTTGTAATAAATTTCTTAATATTGTTGTACTTTGTGGTATAGTAAATATGTACATCTGAAAAAGTGTAGAATACTTTTCAACTAGATTTTTTTTTAAGAAATGAACTTAATCATGGATATATTCATATTATTATAATTGAACAGAATTGAAAAGGAGTTTATATAAATTTATAAATAAAAAGCAGCTGAAAATTGTTCACTAGGTCATTGTAACAACTAATGCAACTGGTGGTGAACACGAACCAGTAACCTTCCAAAATTCCACCAATACAAAAATTGTACAAGTGAAAATTGCGAAATGAATTTGCAATCGTTGTTTCGAGACTTCAACCCTAGGTAAGCTGGAATGAAAAATGCAAGGTTGTTTACTTTTTGGTTAGTTTTTGAGAACGCACATACAGGTTGTAATTGTTTCTTTATTTACAAACTTTAGTAAATTTATAGTCCACTGCAGTTTGTTTACGTTCGTTATATTATTCGCTCTGCGTTTAGATGGCTACATAGGTGAGTACATATAAATAACAAATTTGTGTTGATAAGTCAATTTAACTTATACATAGATTGGCCTTGGTGGGCTATTTTTACGCCATTGTGGATTTGGAAAACTATTGCAGCTTTAGGAGCCACTGTTGGAGCCATAGTCTGGTGCCGTTACCCTCATTACAGGTATAATTTTTTTTATTGACTGACTGCAAATAAATAAATGTCATTTTATTTGTTAAAGACTTGAGGGTGACTCTTATACACAGTTCAAGGCAATGCTGATATCTCTTTCTTTGCATTTGATACTATTAATGTTCGAATTGTTAGCGTGTGATAACTTAACTTCGAAGCGACATTTGTGGGTCTTAGTATTTATACCACTAATTTTCGGCTCTGTGGCCAGTGTTGGAGCCTGTGTTTGGGCGGTTAAACACGATCGTTCCTTTGAGCTTGAATTATTTTTAGCTGTAAACGCTTTACAGTTTGTATCTCTGCCCTTAAAATTAGATCAGTTTGTTACCTGGAATTGGGAAGTTGTGTTTGTTCCCATGTGGATTGTTATATGCTTAAGTTTAGTTAGTAAGTAAGAAAAAACCAATATGTTATAAAAAGTTTGCTGCCAAGAAAATTGTGTAAATTTTTAATAAATATTATATTTCATTTTAGGTGTGTTGTATAATATTATCTTCTGTGGAATCATGATGCGTACACCTGAAATATCATTGCAACAAAAAAAGGCTGCTTTAAATGCAGCCGTCGGTAATATATGTACAGTATTACCTCTCCTATTCTTTCAAGTAAGTCAATAATTCATACTAATCAAAATTATTAATCACAGCAGATTTGTATTGTAAAAAATCCTTCTTAAGAAAGGGGGAAAAAACCTGAACTATAACCCGTTGTACAAATGTACAAACCAAAAAATTTAATTTAAAAAATTATAAAAGTTCAACAAAAATTCAATAAATTAATATTTACATCTCTGGGTACGGAGAATATTAAAATACAAAAATATGTATGTTAATAACTAAAAAGAAATACCGCTAGTTCTGAGACAGCAAAAATATGTGATTCAATATGAGATGAATATAGATAGAAAATAATTAAATGCTCGGTGGCTGAGTGGTTAAAGCAGCAGATCATGATACGTCATGACCCGAGTTCAAGTCCCAGTTGCTGCTGATGAGTAGTGTAGCGACTACGAAACAGCTAGTTGTCCCCCACCTAAAGATTTGATTATTATTTTTCTTGTCTTCTTCAATCAAAATTATTGATCACAGCAGATTTATATTGTAAAAAATCCTTCTTAAGAAAAAAACTTAAGAAGTTTTGGTCGGATTTAACCCCATTATCATATGGAAATTGTTTGGAGTTCTGTGACTACTTAAAAGACAGGGCAACCTCTGTAAATTGCAGTATGGTTACCTCCACAGTTACTGCATTTTTTAACACTTGCGTCGGCTTTTGACTTATTGCACTGACATGTGCCGTAAAGTTCGCCACACGCAACACAAACAGCGAGCAACTTACAGTAGGCCTTAGTGTGGTCAAGTTATTGGCAGTTTAGGCACTGAACGAGTCCTGAATGCTTATGCGGCTCCTCAACGGTAACCTTACGATGTAAAAGATATTTGAATTTCATTACTTTTGCGAACGACATCCCCTGGTTCTAGTTCAACCCTAAACATGGGTTGAAGGATCTTTTCACGGTTTCTGATGTTTACTACGTTTTTTATTTTCAAACCTTTGTCTTCCAGTCCAGTTTTGACATTATCAGTTTCTACGCAAGGACCAATACCTTTAATAACGACCTGAAGACCTTTAGCACTTTTCTCTTTTTCTAAAACATCAGACAATTTTCGGTAATCATTTTCATGATTTACCTGGATTTTAGTTTTACTGATGCTGCCGTGCTTAACTGATGTGACGTTGAAAGTATCTTTGTCGATTGCCGTAAAGAGTTTTCTTACCAGTTCACTAGAAGTCGGTTCTCTTAAATATATTGGTGGAAGCTTATGTGTTTTTTTTTTGTGTTGTTGGCTCATCTTTCTGAAGGATAGCAAACCGATTACTATCCGTTATCGCACTGGTATTATCGTCTTTAGATATTTTGGATTATGATGAAACTTGCGCGGATTTGCAGCTTCGCTGACGTTTAATACCATGTTCAGACGGTAATATGAAAAACTTGGTTCGCTCTCTGAACCACTATTGCGAAACTAGGTGTTCAGACGGTTGTTTTTGCTTCACACTGATGTTTACATATTTTGTGCAAACGTTTCACTAATTATTTTTTCAATTTTTATTTAAATCTTTATCTATATATATAAAAAGAAGTGTACACTGATGTCACCACTAACTGGCCAAACGGGTTGACCTATTTCGACCAAAATTTAAAAGTACATTAACGATGAACTGTAGATGGTTTATGTGAAATTTCCACAGAATCGGCTCAGTGGTTCCGGAGATGTTGCATTTAGATTTTTCTATATATTTCCATACAAATATCAACAAAATGCCTTCTATATGGAAATTATGATTTTTTTATTGTCACTTGAAAAATTACCAAACCATGTATCACAAAGTCTTATATATACAACGACATTCGGACTCCTGAGCTGAATCTTTTCAGGCGTTGTTTCGATTATCATTTTATTTCTACACTGACCACTTTTTCACTTGCTATATACGATTATTGTATCAAATGTAACGCCATGCACTACTCGATCAAACGTAGGAAAACGTCTACGTTGTACCAATAATAGATAACTTTAAAGGAGATCACAAGCTGAACGATTACCTCAAACCCAAATGCAACAGGATGCATGATGCCAAATTACATTTGCGGATCCAAGTCCAAGAGATCCAACATCGTGACAATTAACACGACTTCCACGTCGTGTTGTACAAGACATAGAATATGCTGCTTTAAATTGATTGCAGTTTACATGGATGTATCTGTACAATGACGTTGAGATGTCCATATTTCCAGGTGAAACCACTGACATATGTTGTGCTAACGCAAAGAGAAATTGCCACAATTTCAATCTCCACCCGATCTACTCAATGCATTGTTTTCTGAAACGTCACCAAGTCATAAAACAACTTCAACTTTGCGCCAGGGTTGTCAGATTTTTTTTCCACCTTCAGCGCCAATCTTCTCCTCAAATGATTTTTCATAGTTTTGTAGTCACATATAATTTTTATTCTTTTAATTCATAAGTATTATATTTATTTAATGGTATTATTGGCCCTGTGAGCTTATTATTATATGTGCCATAAGTCATGTTCCTGTGTTTCACGTTTGTCTGGTGGATACTTGCGAATTTCGAAAAAAAACAATTTGAACTGTCCCCGCAAACCAGGGAAAGAAAAATTAAAGTATCACGTAAAATTTATTTTATGTGAATCCGAGACCATAATGTACAATACGAACAATGGATATGTATTCATTTCATTTACACAGCGTTCTAATACTAAAGCTAACAAAAAAGTAAGTTCAGGTAATTATTCATATAGGACTGATAGTTTGTGAAAATAAGGACAATCACATCTTGAAATATCGCCGTCTATTCCACCAATACGCTGGCAATATTCAATTACCAGTCCCTTTCTGCTATTTTATCGAATCAAAATCTGAGCTCACCAGCAATGTACTCTCGCACATTTTACAAAAATCATGTTTACTCGTAGTTGAGCGAACGTGATGTTGTCGATCTGAATTTTCGGATTCAGAGTTAAACTGCTCGCGCATAGAAGATGTAGAAATTGGTGACTCTCTTTACTTCCCAAGATAATGTCGGCAACTCCACAGCCCAGTTTTTCAACTCGCTAGAATTAGTTAAAGTCAGATCGGTAACCATAATATTATGAAGTATAAACCTACCATGTTTTTGTAATGTCATTTGGCTTCCAGTGAAAAAAGAGTACTTAAAGGATAGTTTAAAGTTGAGGACGTTTTGATATCATGAGTCCTAATGGTTGCGAAAGGCATAACATTCCATTTTAAGCATTTGCAGTTGTCAGTATACGGCTTGCACTGGCAACGACGATTTAAAGTCATTCATATCATGTAAATAAAATTTGAAGGCAAAACAACGTTTGCCTGGTCAGCTATGTAAGTATAAAATGTTTACATTTTTTTTTTTGATTTTACACGCATTAATTATCTGTTTTTACTTTGTTTGGATTTTTTTTTGCAGCTAGTTCAGATAAACTAGCGATAATTTAATATCAAATTTGGAGATGACAGTAGTTTTTGCTTGGTTCGCAACAAGATGCAAAATGAACCAAGTTCGCTCATAAAATTTTGTATGGCGAATCATGTTGGTTCAATCAAGATTGGGCCGCGAACCACGAATGAGAGCGCGAACCTCGAAAATAAGCCTTTGTGTGAACATGTTATAACCACGGCTATATACCTATCCATACCTACTTGCGTTTTTTGATAACAAATTGTTATCGAAATATCGAAAATATCTGTGGCATTTTATCATAACAGCTTAAGTCGAGATAAGATCAAAAAAGTTTTGAAGGGAAATTTTAATGAAGAACTAAATTTAAGAAGCAAAGAAGATAAACCATAATTATAACTAAATTTTGTGAATAATACGAAATATTATGCAAATAATCACATTAGCAGCAATTTTTACAATTTTTAAAAACCGACTTAAGCTGTTATGATAAAACGCCACAGATTCGAAATAGTTGGAAATTTGTATTCCTTTCTCAGATTAACACTCAACTTTAACTACACAAACAGTGGAGAACTCTATTCGGAATTGCGATGCGAAAATCATAGCGACGTGCAAATGAATTGCGATGCGAAAGATATTTGGTATTCTGTAAGTCTTTCGTATTCGCAATCGCAACTAATTTCGAAATGTGGCAGTACTCTTCCAAAGTAAATACATAAGCCTCAGATTTATTTCTTATTCGACAAGTTTCACAAGTTCAAAAATTGTTTGGTGGCTTTGAGTATAAAAAAGAAGGGTATAATAGTTTAATTAAAAAAAATTGTAAACAACTGAGTTTTATTCGCCATGTCAGCCTCTAATATTGATACCAATCAAAAAATTAAATTCGAGACGTGTGTAGAAGAAAGCTTGTTTTTTTGCGTTTTGCCATTTTTCTTTTCAAATTCTCAATAATTTATTTAGATTGTTGGGATATAAAGTTAAATGTTTGAAAATATCTTCCAAAAATGTCCAAAGTCTACTTCCATTAAATGTCGACATATCGACAGCTGGGAACGTAAAAGACAAGCTGTTTATAATTTTTTTGATTGGTAAAAAATTCTTATTTTCAAAAATTAACTGTGTTGCACAAAGTTATTTAATTTTGGCTGACGAGTATTTGGTGTTTTAAGTAGCCTTTCGCCAAATAAATATTCTTTTTCATGAATACCATACATAATTACTTCAAATTGGCGCATCTTAGTAGTCTTGTTGTTAATTTCCCTGAGTGAAGTTTCATTATTAAAAGCAATTAATCTATCAGATACCACAATAAATTATTATTTAGTTTAACAATTTGTTGTGTTATTTTAACAAATCAAATAGGTGAATAAACAAAAAATAATATAATACTTCCATTTTCATGCTTTGCTAATGCGATGATGAATGAATTTGTTTTCGCAATTAAGAATGCCGAATTGCCACCTTTTCGCATTTTAAATGCGAATAAAAAAGTACTATGCGAACATCGCAATAGAGACTAGCAACTCTTCGCATATATGCAAATTCGAGTAGCATTACCATTCGCATCGTAATTCGGAATAAGCCTCCAGCTGTTTTGTATAATTGGTTGATATATTCCTATTTCTTGATAGCTCAAGATATACACCTTTTATATGCAAACTTTTGCTAAATTAATTAATTATATTACACAGTTATACATATTATATACATTTTATTTATTAAATTACAGGTGGTCATATGCGACAAACTGGAAGGTGAACTGAAATTTCCGTATATTGTCATTTTCTCTCCTCTCTTGGCTTCAATTTTTGCTCTAATTGTTCTAAGCTTTAGCGCAAAAGGTGGTAATAAATGGTGGTTTGGTATACGCAAATCATTTAGCCAATTCCTGCTCTCCGCTATGCCATTCTTGCAAGAATATGGCAACATTTCGTATCATGCTGATAACAGTAATGCTCAACAGTCTCAGCCGCTGGATGGCAGTTCATCATCGAGCTCTGTACACATGGGCGATTTCAACAAACATGACAAAAAGAGTAAAAAAGCGGCTAAAAACGATAGTATGAAGCCAGTAGTACCTATTATTAGTATTGATTTGCCTGATTAATTAGCAGAACATGTAAACACAACTCCCACCACTAACCATCCTCAATCACTGGTAAATCCTAAAAACATTGAACATTTTATTTATAAGTGTTAGTAGTTAAGTTTTTTTTTTCTTTCCTTCTAATTAAACAATTTTTGTTTATTCTTGAAAAAACTGTTTTAACAAAAAATTTGTTTTCGTGTTTTAATTTTGAATGGTTGAAAACTAAACTATGTGGGAATTTTTAATCTCTCAAATTTTGTTTGCAAGTTTTTTTTTACTTTATGTACTGAACCAGGAAGTTAGATAATTCGGAAACATAACTTGATAAACAAATTAGCTTGAGAGCAAATTAGTTTCTTAAAATTTAAATAAAACTAAGGAATTTAATATGGTAGATTGTTAGTGAATAAAAAATTGTAAAAGTTCTTAAAAGTGTTTCATTCATATTTATTATGCTGTTTTAGGAATTTAATTTTTGTGTCAATTTTGTTGCTTAACTGTGCAGGAACACAGCTATGCTTGTTTAAAATACTTTTATTAGAATGGTGTGTCTGTAAATGCCTTTGTGTAGTTTTCAGTATTTCTAAGCTCTTCAGGCGCTTTCCTTCAGCACCAGTAGTGCCGAATTTAGTTTTTGAGAAATAATGCAGTCTCTTTTTGATCAATTATTTTCGTCTTTATTCACAAAGTTTATCAGCTTATATACTAACTTATTCAACAGGTCAGCATTAATGTGGCCTCACAACAAATCAATAGTAGATTTTCTGTTCCCATGGGACTTTGACAATTTCTTCTTTCAGTTTACCACAATTTGTTGGCGCGTGTATATTATTATTGTTACAAAGTTCACTAAACTCCAGCAACAAACCAATATAGAAAAATTCAATTTAGAATATAATATCTTCAAACAAAAAAAAAAAAAAACAAAAAAACTTAATGCTCATTACTGCTGTCCAACAAAGTTTTACTGACTTGAAGAAATAAAATTTAGCGTAAACAAATGAATCAGATTTCAAGTTCAATGTCATACTTAGCATAAATAAAATTCTTACATTGCTACAGTGCTTATAATAGTTATAGATACACTACATTAGCTACACCCGTTTGCAGAACTGTAACGGACTCCTTTGGACAGATTTAATTCAAACGTTGTAAACTTATCAAGGCCCGGTGCCAATTAATAAATGATTTGATAAGTTTATCTCATTTTCTTATATTGCACCAGAACTAAGAAAATAGGTTGTGAGGAGGGGGAAAGAGGGAGTAGTGTTTGTAAACATTTGACTTGAACTTTCCAACGTTATAAAAGTCAGGAAACATGTCTGCAGGGAACTTGTTCCACAAACGAAGCGTACAGCTGAAAAACGAATTCTCTCTGTAATGCTTAGTACGATTCCCCGGGCAATCAACCACAAATGGATGAGCTCTGGACGATGATTTTTTTTTATTGGACCAGTACTCGTGTTCCGAATCGCCAGGATTAAATAATTTCTTAGCATAAAAAATATATACCACCAGGATTCAACTTAGCATAACGTATACGCGCTTCAGTTGATTCAGAGAAAATCTCCATTAATCATACACCCAGTGTAAACAGAATTTTTAAATATATACGAGGGCGGAATGATATTGAAGCTGCCTAAGTAGGAAAAAAACATTTTATTAAAACCCATTTATTTCTCAACATAATCTCCTTTTAGCTCAATACACTTAGTAAGACGATATTTCAACTTTTTTATACCATCTGAATAATGCGATTTTCAAGACCACTCAAAATACGCATTAGTTTCGGTAATCACTTCTTCGTTTGAGATGAATCTTTTACCGTCGAGTTATTTTTTCAGGTTTAGAAACTGGAAAAAGTCACTAGGAGCTAAATCTCGACTGTAAGGTGCATAATCAACCCATTCAAAGTGTATTTCACGTAATTTTAGCATCGTATCTAATGCTGTGTGAACCGGTGTGTTGCCTTGAAGAAAGAGCACTTGCTTTCTTCTTTATATGTGGTCGTTTTTTCTTGACGATAATACTTTCCTGTGATTGTATATCCTTTTTTAAGATATTCGATGTGTAGTGGTGGATCCACGTTTCATCAACAGTTATTAATCGACGTCAAAAGGCAACAGAATTACGCTTTATCATGTCCAAATACCGATGTGAAGTGGTGTGTAGAACTCGTTTTTGTTCGACACTGAGCAAACGCGACCCAAATTTTTATTTTTCTCATATTGTCATTTTCTGTTAAGACAGAGCTTTTAAAACATACGTCTTAACAGCCGTGTCAAGACGACAAATTTCGGTGCGTTTTTTAATTTTCGGTTGCACCGAACCGAATTCAACATAACTGTTTGTTCCAGTATAAGAAACTACTTTTTGTACTATATATCATAAATATAATCAATAGTGTGCAAAATTTATTTGTATATTTTATTTAACAGAGCAGAATACTGGTAAGAGTACACAGAGTAATGATGTATAAAATGCACCAAATCATATACACAAAATAAAACAATCTTGCTGTGTAGGTTATGTATATTATCTAAAGAAAAACGAATATTTAATTTTTAAAAATTGCTGCCCCTTTTATTTTTTACAGTACAAATACAGCTGTTTTTCAAATATGCTTGCTTTTAACTGGATAATAGTGGCATTTAAAATTTTTCTCCAAATGTATTATCTCAAAGTTTCGTTGGCTTTTTTCCGACTTCCTCAGGAGGATTTTTATTGTCAATATTTTAGTGTTCTTTACATTACATTTGCAACGAGAGAGCGTCAAAAGAGCGTAAAAAATTGAGAGCCATAAAAATTCTTGCAAGTTTTTACAAGTAAAATTTTTACTTGCAATAATTATTCAAACAGCTGTTTTGCTTTTGTGTTTACAAAACAGTATTTCTAAATTAAGTTAAAAATTAAAACATTTTGGAAAATTTAAGAAATTATAATTGGATGTAAACTTTTAAGCCGATTAAAAGTATTAAAAAGATTACAAATGTATTTTTGTAGTCTTTTTAATAAAATAAGAAGTCTAAGGGAAATAAACTAAGCAACACAGTATCTGGCACATCAGTGGCAAAGGATGTTCCGGCAAATTTACTTGCTTGAATGTGTTTAAAGCTTCTAGGGAAGCAATTAAATTCACACTTGGATCCTTCCATTTATAATTATATTAACATTTATCTAATTTTAACCTCTAAAATATTTCTGTTTTTTGTTTATTTTTTACAAATGAGATGTTATTTTTAGTGTTGTAAATATTATGAGTACCTAGCTACTCGGTACTTTACACTTTGAAATTATGCTATGCTAGGCAGGCAGTTATAACGTATAAATACACGTTTCAATTCAATTGTGAATTAAGTCTTTCAATTGAATTGGTTCTTGGCAACATACTTCATAAACTGAATTGAAAGATTTTCATCCAACTATCAGATTCAATGAAATTAAAGACAATTTTAAAATTGTTTAACATTTTCTTTACAAAAAATTACAAATATAAATTTGGACAATAATTTATTGAATTTTTGTTGAACTTTATAATTTTTAAATTAAATTTTTGGTTTGTACATTTGCAAGCTTTTTCCTTTCTTAAGTTTTTTGGACAACTGATCAGGAGACTCGAACATACAAAGCACAATCTAATTGAGAGACTTACTAGCCAACTTGAAAAAAAATCAAAATGGTTTGATTTTTCTTCAACCAACTCGACAACTTCCAAACGAATCAATTTAAACGTCTTGATACAACAACCGACTCAGTAGCCAATTGAGTTTATCGCAAACTCAGCTTTTACATTTAGACAGACGATGGGCAGACATTTTTTCAATTCTCTTTTGGTCTTGCCTAAACCTTTTACATTTAAGAAATTAATAGACAGACAGAAACTCTTCGTTTTTCTTTTGTTGTTGTTGTTTTTTTAAGCACAGCTAGTGTGTTTATATGAAGTTGATGTTGATATGAGAATAATGATATGAAGCAACAACATAAGAAATACGAAAAGTTAAAAAGAGAAACAAAGAATGTCCACAAATGTCTAGTACAGAGAGTCGTGTACTACACACTCTCCCCCACCGAAAATTTTCGTTACAGCACCATCAAATTTCGTCTGTCTGCCCATCGTCTGTCCAAATGTAAAAGCGCTCAAAGGGAACGATCTTTCAGAACCCAAGTGAGCTGGAGAATACAGGTACTTTTTTGAGAATCCAGCGGCCTGCCCACCTAACCAATTGAATTGAAACGTGTATGGGGTAAGCGCCCCTAATTAAAAATAGATATTTTATTCAAAAGTATCTAATCACCCCTGTATTTAGCGTATTTCGACTACGTCTAGTACTAGATTAAATAAAATTGTAAAACTTTTCTTTATTCTGTTGCAAGCCGTACTCAAACAATGCTGAATATAAATTTATTTAATTAATTATTAAAATTATTTAATTTAATAATTAATTAAATAATTATTTAATTTAAATATTTTATGGGATAAGCTATAAAATAAATTTTTAAAAATATTAAATAAATTAATAAAATATAAATTTAGAAATAGTTATTATTAATAAAAATGTTATAATTTATTTTATGATATAAATTATTTATTTAAATTTTAAATTTTTATTAAAGTGTTTATTATAATTTTAATAATTAATTAATAATGATAAAATTAGTATATTTAATAACAATATTATTATAAACGAAAATACATTATACATATGTATAATTTGTCCAAAAAATATAAGAGTAGTTATTAAGTACTCATATATACCTATACATAACAACACTACTCTAACTTGCAAATTTTAGCTAGAAAAGTGTTCATTTACTTTTTCACATTTTTGAGAGTAATTTTGCAAAATTTCTTGTTACTCTCTCGTTACTAGTTTTTACTAGTAAAGTAGACGAACACACCTATTATAAACGAAAATGGACATCATGAACCATTTATTTTATAATTTAAAAAATAGTCAAAAGAAAATATCACAGAACTTGTCGTGTCACCTTCAAGTTATCTGAACAATAAAAAGTTGGTCATAAAACAAAAACATAAATGTTTTTATCGTGTTTTTAATATAAAAATATTTATGTAGGGTCCGTAACGCACGGTCGACCAACTTGCCTAGAAAACTTGTATGCAAAACACTGTTTTTTTTTTAAGATTTCCACACAATTTTTTAAATGTATCGTTCTTCGTGTGTTCTGTAAACAGCACATTAAGTAAAAGCGCGAATTCTAAGCTTTTATTAATAATGCTTGTATTTGGTAATTTTTTAGGAACTTTGTGAATAACTTTTACAGCCAGTTTACCAATTTCGAAAGAAAATGAATGCGAAAGAAAGCCAGTCACTCACATTCGAATCAATTTGGGTTTGTCTATCTCACTACTATTCGTTCGCATTTTCTTATGTATTTTGATTGATTGTTGACAGATTGTTCGCATAGAAAAAAGTTAGACGAACCCAAATCAATTTTCTTTCGCTTAGATTGCGAACGCAAGCATGCTGTCGAGATTGGTAAACTGGCCGTTAAAATTAACAAAAAAAATTTTTTTGGTGAGTTTTTTCCCCCATTTCGGTGCGTTTTGCAATTTCAAAGTTGACCACGCTGTCCACAAATATCTAGTACGGAGACGTACTACACTCTCCCATTGACAGTTTTCGTTATAGCACCAACAAATTTCGTCTGTCTGCCCATCGTCTGTCTAAATGTAAAAGCGCACTTAGGAACAACATTGTGAAAGTTGGCAACTCAACACACACAAGCCATTTTCACAGAGCCACAGAGTACAACAGAGATACTAATTCTTTGACAGGTAACAACGCATACATTTTTTCCAAGTTTTATTTTTTTTTGCTTTTTTGTAAAATTAGTTAATTCCAACTTTAAAATTATATTCAACTTACAAATATATATTAGAATAAGAAATAGAGACTACAATACAATTGTTTTTTGTTTAATATAACAATTTCTTACAATAAAAATTTTACAGCGGCAGATATCATTACGCACTGCCCAGTTCAAAAGAAAAAGTGGCAAAGTGTTACGTTGAACTGAAGACAAATTACTAATTTCCGCTTGTGGTAAGTACCAATATACTTTTTATGCGTTTTTCTGTATAACTGCGAGTGTTAATTTTGTTTTAGGAAATTAATAAGACAGTTTTTTGAATTACTTGCGTTATAGATTTTTTCGGTCGTGTAAGTTTAAAACTAGTGTGTTATAAAAGTTTTTCTTAAAACAAAAGCAAAATGAATATAATACCCGGTGAACCAGTGCCACCCGGTTTTGAGGATGAGATTAACCGTCGTCCTCAGATACAGTCATCAATAGATCAATATAAGGGCAATGCCCTAGTTGGCATTGAATATACTATAGAACTACATGAGGATGACCGTCAAGAACCCGGTTATTTGTGCACGTTGTGCGATAAACGGGGAGATCCACGCACCATCATTAATCACTGGTGTTCTTTCAATCATCGTATGAAATATTTGGAAAAGCATTATCCATCAGCAGTTAGAGAATGCCAACCGGTTAAGTATAAGCCGAATTCTCACAATATTATGATTTTAATAGTTCAGCGTTTAGCCGAAGCTATTGAAGATCATCATGGACGTTTGCAAGTGTCCGTTATGAATGCGGATGATTTCCGTAAACGCAAAACGCTTCTAACTGAGCAAATAATAAAAAAAAATCACTTTGATGAGAAGAATGGACCTAATTTTCTCAATGCCATTGATCGTACATTGTGGGAGCACAAGGGCCCATTTAAGAAGAAGGAGGGGATTGTGCCAGCCAAGGCCAGCAAGCGTCCTACAGCAGGCAACGGCAAGACACCATCAAGCAAAGATGGCTTGGATGAAATATCTTCGGATGATGATAATCAAGACCAACTCAAAAAATCGAAAATTCCCCGAACTCTAGAGGCAGAAGGTAAAACTAAAAGCAGCAATGAAGAGCCCGAGAAAAAATTGCCCACACCTAAAGAGTTATCTTTACAAGCTTCTCATATTGCACAAGAACGTTATAAATGGGAAAAGTATCGCTGCATGTTAGAAATACAACTAAAACAAATGGAGAAAATTCAAGCCGATTATGAAAAAACGCCTGAAAAGCATCCTCATTATCCCGAAGAATGGAAAAAGTTTTGGAATCGTCGATACAAAGAACTCCAAGCTGAAAAGAAACATGATCCAAACAAATATGATTATAAGCCAGAATGGATTGTTTTCTGGACTAAGCGCATGAAGGACTTGTTTAATGCTGAGGTAGATAAAAAGAAAAAAGAGATTAAAGTCAAACTGGGGCTACCGGAAGACGCTGAGGAAAAGGTTGACCAGCTTAAAGAAAAATATAAAGTCCCTGTCAATCGTGTAGCATCGTCAAATAAATCGAATTCTAGAGGAGGTCCAACGCTGGACGTCATTGATATTAGTGATGATGATTCACCACGTCAAACTAGATATCCCAGAACAAGACGTTCGCGTTCAAGATCGCGTTCTCGTTCTCCACGAGAACGTGGGCGCCCACGTGACTATAAGGGTTCTCATTCTGGCACCCGTTCACGTTCTCGTTCGAGGTCGCTTTCTCCATTTTCAGATGAATTTGAAATTACAACTTCGGGAAAGCATCACATACACAAAAAACTTCATAATCCGATCAGACATTATAACGATCGTCCAGCTGATTATTACCCTTACCCGCGGCCATCGCGTTATCCGCCGCCAGCCGCAATACCATCCCATTACGCACCATCAGGTCATTATCGCATTTTGGATTCTAGTAAAATACCAAAATATCAAGAATCAGAAACCAGGTTGTCTAAAGAACTTAAAGAAGAACCCAAAGAGGAAGAACCCGAGGGTCCTCTGACAGTTGTAGCTGTACTTCGTTTGCTAACAGCCCTTGAGGAACACTTGGGTAGTTTGGGACCCAAGGTAGTCGACATGTTGGGAAAAGCTCTAGCTTTAGAAAAGGTTAAAGGCAATTCTTCTGATGATTTGTTGATGAACGAAGACCATTGCGTGTTCTTTGAAACAATCAAAGAAAAATTAAAGGGTTTACTAATTGCCGATGTTTTAGAAGATCAACAAAAAGTTAGAGCGGTTAAAAGGGCTATCAAAAACATTGCTGCTATAGTACATCAAGTAACTACAAAAGGTAAGTAAACAATGTTAAAAACACTCATAAATTAAAATTTTATTTTAGCTAAAATAAACAGTAAGTATTTTTTTTATATACATATATTTTTTTTTGTTTCGTGTATATATTTAAATATTGTTTTTCGGGCTTAAGTTACAAATCATTTGCGTTCACCACTTTTATAAATTGTGAAACCTTGCAGCATTATTTTTTTTTTTTTTTTTGCCAAATTGGCTTTGTATTACAAATTGATGAATTGGTAAATAAATAGTGACTACCGATAAACAAAAATTAATAATAAAAAAAAATGAATGTGCGGAAAAACGTTTCTCAAATAAGAACAATTTTATTCGTCGAAAATTTGTGTTTTATTTGTGGATAAAGATCATCTGGTTTATTTAATTTGATTAAATATGTAAAAGCATAATAAAACGCGTTTAGTGTATTGCGAAAGTGAAATTAAAGATTGCAAACATACAACTGTCCTTCTCAATGTTTATCATCGATTTTTGAAAATAATTTTAGCTTCATTAAAAGTGTATTGCAAGAAAAAATTAACTACGCACTATTACTAGTAGATGAGAATAAAAAAACTACTGCAAATGTGTTGTTTTTTAATAAATTTTGGAAGTTACTCGTGACACGAAGAATTGAATGCCGGCAGACCTTTATGAAAAGATTCATAATCATTGTATTATTATTTGTAATTACGACAAAGCACGATCAGTTAAAAATTCATATTTTTTGTCATAAGGTGAAATTGTTATTACTCATTGTGTGGTTTTGAATTCTTGAAGCAGAAGTTGCAAAAATATAGTTTAAAATCTATAGATTGGGTGCCCTTTTTACATTCTTCTCAATTCAATCGGAGTTTAAATTGTGAATTTTTTGTCGGTGAGACCAGAGAGAAGTTGAAAGGGGTATACACAGTGTAGCCAGAAATCTTAAATTTTCAATTACCAATCGAAATCGAAAATTTCTACTTCAGCTGAAAGAGGACGGATATCTAAAACGAGAGGATGATGAGAATGTGTCTGTTCCAAAATGGAAGGATAAAAGATCAGTTTTTATTCTCACCAATAACATGTATTCAAGTCAGGCAGGTGTTGTTATTCGCAGAGAAAACAATGGAGAGACACATGCAATAAATTGTCCTGAAGCTGTCACAGAATGTAACAGATGTATGAACTACATATGTAAATAAATTTGATCAGATGAAAAGCACTTATACCATTGACCGAGTTTTTTTAAATTTTCTCAACTCATATATTATATATAAAGAGAAAACACACGAGCCAGAACTTGGTCAGCTGGGGGCTCGAAATATTTACCTCGGGATCCTTGCACCAGTTCAGGCACTACGCGCTCAATAACGTAACCTTGTTCTCCACTACCGATACAAATGAAAAAGTACAAACCATCAGTACCAAGAAAATTGCGGTTGGAAAGCAGTATGCATCAGCCAGTACAAAAAACTATCCGGTACGTACTATATACATGGCAATGCAGAACATGCAAAGTTTCTCTTTGCATACGCACGAATATAACACGTTTCTCCAATTTTCATCAAAATTAATTTTTTCGTTGAAAAATTTGGCTTTTCTTGAATATTTGTTATGCCAACCGACACTGTGGCTACTTACTTAACTAACCACCCTATTCCACAAAACCCTGAAGTGCAAATGTTTTTTTTTTTTTTTTTTTTTTTTTTTTTTTTTTTTTTTTATAATAAATGAATTACACCAGTAAAAAAAAAATATAAATAGCTTGCCTTCTATGTTTCCCAGCTATCTATATGTCGACATTTCATAGGAACTACCCTAATCATCAGTAGACTTTGGAAATTTTTGAAAGATATTCTCAAACATTCAACTTTATATCCCAACAATCCAAATAAATTGCTGAGAATTTAAAAAGAAAAATGCTCTAATAATATCCGTCAAAACACAAAAAACAAGCTTTTCTATTTATAAACGTCTCTAACATTTCTTTACACCTTTCAAACAAATGAACAACCGTTGGTGTAAAGAAATGTTAGAGACGTTTATAAATAGAAAAGCTTGTTTTTTGTGTTTTGACGGATATTATTAGAGCATTTTTCTTTTTAAATTCTCAGCAATTTATTTGGATTGTTTTGATATAAAGTTGAATGTTTGAGAATATCTTTCAAAAATTTCCAAAGTCTACTGATGATTAGGGTAGTTCCTATGAAATGTCGACATATAGATAGCTGGGAAACATAGAAGGCAAGCTATTTATAATTTTTTTTTTTTTTTGCTGGTATAAATGTTAGAAGCTTAAATAGCGAATAAAAAACTTAATTATAAATGAATTACAATAAACCAAAAATGCAGTTGTTTTGTTAATAAAATAGCATTTGTAAGACTGGCTGAAAAAAAGTTAAAACAATTTAAAAGTATTACGCTGGATTTGACAGTTTTATCAATTTATACGAAAAAATGTGCGAGCCGTGAAAAGAGAAGAAGTGTAAATTACTCTCTCATAACTTTTCCAATTTTCAACACACTTTTCGGTCAAATTGAATGATCTCCGGTTTCCGCGGGAAAACTATTATTTGATTTACCTATATGTACATACATAAAAGTTTCATGTCGCTATCGGTTATCGGCAACTATAAAGCTGTTTAATTTTTCTTCAGATCATGCAGTGATTTTAACCAAAGATTAAAAGCAAAGAATGTAAAGAACAAGTGCGCTTGGACGAAATGTTGAAAAACTAAATATTTTTATATTACAGTTCGGGCAAAAAGTACGGTTTAACATTTCTTTAAAGTAAAAGTGTGGTTTAATATATCGCCAATGAGAAAGGACAAAAACGTATTAATCTAAATTGCCAGAAAAAGTAACTTATTAAATAATTTTGCGAACAAATATAGTTTAATTAATGTTTTCTTTTTATAAAAATTTTTCTAATTAATTCAGGTCCTTCAACCGGAACTACAAATAAAGACAAAGACGAAAATAGTACTGATAGTTTATCTAAAACTAAAAAGAAACCCAATAAAAATGCATCTGGTCCAAGTATTAAAGACTTACCTTTTGATCGACAAACTATAGCCACTAAAATGGCAGCTGCTCTGGTTATGCAGGGGCGTGAAGATGTTTCAACTTCTGACATGGACAAATTAATTTACATGTTCATTTTAATGGTTAAGTTATCTAAACCGAAACGCGAAGATGATGGTAAGCCATTTTACTGTAGTGATATATTACCTCAACTGGGTATAGCTTGTAAAATGCCAACCGCATCGTTGTCACTAGCTAATTTGCCTTCAATAGTCGATGACTTGTTGGAAAGTGAAGTTAATGCTTTAGTCCAGGAAGTTGAAGAAGAAATTGAAAATGATAAAGAATCGAAAAATGATAACAATAGCAACATGTTGGATTCTTTAACAGATTCTGATTTGCAAACGCTGCTACAAAATTTTAAGCATTTATCGAGTGAAGAACAGCATCATTTGATTGCGCATTTAAAGAAATTAGAATCAGCCGATCCAGGTCGAGTCGAAAAACTGAGGAAGTTTGTTAACATTTCCGATCTGACCAGCTCCAAAGAGCACTCAAATAACTCTTCCAAAACCTCAGATAGTACACCAACGAAATCTTCGCGTTCAAAAGCTCGTTTTGAAGATTCGCCTCCATCGGCAAACAGAAAAGATCATGTAGGCGCTCCGCCTGGCACGGAAGATGATGCGGACGAAGACGATGGCCGTCGCCGTGTAAACCCTAATAAATTTAGTTTAGATGACGATGAAGACGATGATTACAATTTTGAGGATGTTTTTAAGGCGGCTTCTAGTAATGTCAATCGTTTATCTGAAGAACATTCGCGTCATTCTGATAAACGAACTAAATCGCCCATTGTTCCAGTTTCATCCTCACCGAATGCTTTAACTTTCAATCCTGCGGGTCTTAAAACTTCATTAAATGACACACAAAATTTGATCGCCAATATAATGGGTTCGTTACAGCAAAGCAATTCTAATTCGGCTGGTAAATCAACTTCTACGACCGTGCCACCTGCGGCCAAGCATGTACCACCGCCCGCAGCAATAAGACCAGTGCCGCAGCCAGTCCCGCAGCCAGTCCCGCCTATACCTGCCCCTCAACAACAACAGCAAATGCCAACTCAACAACCAAACAATCAAATGGCTTTTTACCAACAACAACATCAGCAACAACAACAACAACAAGGCTATCCAAATCCATATAATCAAATGAATCCTGCTGCTCAAGCTAATTATTATAACTCGATGGGTGGCTATAATCAGAATCCTTATGATGGCTATCAACAGTGGGGACAAGGACCTCAGCAACAAATGCCTCCACAGAATATGCAACAGTTTGGCATGCAAGGCTTTGGCATGCAACAACCACAGCAAATGGGCTACAACATGTATGGCCAAGGACGCAATTAAATGTAATGGATTTTATATTGCAACACATTTTAATTTGATTGTCAAAACTTGAATACAGTTACATTTCATAATATTTTTTTATTTTCATCTAAATACATAAATAAACTACTTTGTGATCGTCAATATGGATTTCGTAAGGGTCGTTCTACTGGCGATCTTATGGCATATCTTTCAGAGAAATGGTGCCACTCAATCCATCATTTCGGTGAAAGTAGGGTGGTGGCTCTGGATATTTCAAAAGCGTTTGACAGAGTGTGGCATGGTGCACTACTGGCAAAACTTACTGCTTTTGGTGTCGGTGATGACTTCTCTCGGTTTATATCGAGTTTTCTCAGAGACCGCACTATACGAGTTGTTATAGATGGGGTCTCATCAAACGAGTTCAAGATTAATTCAGGGGTTCCGCAAGGCTCCGTTCTTTCTCCTACCCTATTCCTTATTTTTCTAAATGATCTTCTCTACCAAACTTCCAACCCTATCCACTCTTTCGCAGATGACAGCAGCATTTGCCACTCGTACTCTTTTAGCTATAGGCCCAGCCTATCAGAGATCGCTGCCAAGAGGCTAAATATGAATGATTCACTGAATAGTGACCTTCTATTAATCTCCGAATGGGGTCGTAAAAACAGAGTCGCCTTCAACGCTCGTAAGACCCAATGTTGCTTATTAACACACAAGCAAACGATCGCAGATGCTGCTTCATCTGTACTCATGGATGGTATAAATATTGAGGAATCGGATGCTCTTGATGTTCTTGGAATGAAGATACAGTGTGACGTTCGCTGGACAGAACACATTTTTCATGTCTCTAAAGAAGCATTCAAGTGCCTCGGTTTTTTGAAACGGTGTAAGATGTACTTCACTCCATCCGACCTCCTTACTATTTATACCACCTACATCCGACCGAAAATGGAATACAACTCTCATGTTTGGGCCGGTGCCTCAAAGTCTATTTTGGGGTTACTCGACCGTGTGCAGGAGAGGGCGAAGAAGCTTATCGGTGACAGTAGGGTATCCAACTCTATTGACTCACTGGAGCATCGACGCAGTGTGGGGTGCGTTACTCTGTTCTATCGTTACTACAATGGATTTTGCTCTGACGAGATTAGGGATCTTGTTCCCGAAACTCGCACATTTTTACGTAGCACGCGCTCTTCGTCTAGAGCTAATCCATTTGTGGTTGATTGCGCGGGGAATCGTACTACGCATTACAGAGAGAATTCGTTTTTCAGCCGTACGCTTCGTCTATGGAATAAGTTGCCTGCAGACGTGTTTCCTGTCTGTTATAACGTTGGAAAGTTCAAGTCAAATGTTCACAAACACTACTCCCTCTTTCCCCCTTCTCATAACCTATTTTCCTAGTTCTGGTACAATGCACTGCATATGTAGGGGTCATCCCCTGAGTACTGGTCCAAGCTAAAAAAAAAAAAAAAAAAAAATAAATATTTAAATAATTCGTCGTTTTATTTCTTATGCTTACATATGTATTTTAATCTCTGTAATTATTGTAGGAAGTAATCACGATTAAAATAAAATTTTAATGTCGATAAAACTTTCAAATAAAAACTTTTTGCTTGAAACAATAAGTGTACGATTTTTAATACTTAATATTAGAGGTAAACCAATCTTTCCCCTTCCTCACAACCTATTTTCCTTTCAGAACAATTTTTTCGTATAATATAATAATACGTCAGCAATAAGTATATTGCTGACGTATATTTTTTCAACAGAATGAAAAAAGTTAGTCAAAACATCAACAGATACCTGTCAATTACCCGACGCGCGTCAAAAGTTGCTCAAATATTGTACTTTACGTTAATGGAGATGTACGAAATGTGTTGAAGCTCATAAGATAACATGTATTTCAATTTAAAACCAATTCAAGCTAAAATTGTTTCAAACAATGTTAACTCTCTTTCCCTCTCTCAAAACGAAAAACGTTAAACTACATGTAAAATGGATGAATTAAGCTTTATTTGCCATTTGAAAAAGGCGATAGTAACGTACAACGGATTCTATGTAATCCCGCATTTCACTTCCCTTGCTAAACAAAATTATATCCATATCAATTAGTTGTCCTTTATTTAACAATCCGGTGCCTGGAACGAGCCCATGTCACAATTACGCAAAGAATTCTCAGGCTTTTAGAAAATGTTCATCTTTCACAAATACTATACGTAAAAATCTCCATTAAACGTAATACAAACCAATCAAATTCCATGAAGTCTACAAAGAGTGTTTTGTTGGATTTGTTACTTTTTTTTTTATCCAGTGTTTTGTTTTATCCAGTGTTGCCCTTTTGACACCAAAGTTTCAATTTGATCCTTTTTTTGGTGTCCTTTTATGACACTTTTTTTCTAAATATCCTTTTGGAACCTTTTTTCAAACATCGAACTTTTTGTTGAGAACCATCGACTCTCTTTCGCGGATGACAGCAGCATTTGTCATTCGCACTCTTTCAGTTGTCTCCGAGATCGCTGCCAAGAGGCAAAATATGAATGACTCACTGAATAGTGATCTTCTATTAAACTCCGAACAGGGTCTCCTTTAACGCTCGTAAGACCCAATGATGTTTATTAAAACACAAAAAAACGACCACGAATGCTGCTTCATCTGTACTCATTGATGGTATAAATATTGGGGAATCGGATGCTCTTGATGTTCTTGCAATGAAGATACAGTGTGATGTTCACTCTAAAGAAGCATTCAAATGTCTCGGGTTTTTGGAATGGTGTAAGATGTACTTCACGCCATCAGATCTCCTTAAAATTTATACCACCTATAATATCCGGCCAAAAATGGAACACAACTCTCATGTTTGGGCCGGTGCCCCAAAATCTATTTTGGGGTTGCTCGACCGTGTGCAGGAGAGGGCGAAGAAGCTTATCGGTGACAGTAGGGTATCCAACTCTATTGACTCATTGGAGCATCGACACAGTGTGGGGTGCGTTACTCTGTTCTATCGTTACTACAATGGATTTTGCTTTGACGAGATCAGGGGTCTTGTTCCCGAAACTCACACATTTTTACGTAGCACGCGTTCATCGTCCAGAGCTCATCCATTTGTGGTCGATTGCCCAGGGAATCGTACTACGCATAACTGAGAGAATTCGTTTTTCAGCCGTACGCTTCGTCTGTGGAACATGTTGCCTGCTGACGTGTTTCCTGTCTGTTATAACGTTGGAAAGTTCAAGTCAAATGTTTACAAACACTACTCCCTCTTTCCCCCTCCTCATAACCTATTTTCCTAGTTCTGGTACAATGCGCTGCATATGTAGGGGTCATCCCCTGAGTAATGGTCCAAGATAAAAAAAAAAAATCAGAGAATTGGATGAACGAATACAATCCGCCTATATCGCATTCTAATATTTCTACTAAATTATGCCAGAAAGAAGACGTCAACACTCTCCTCCTCCCCTTCATCCGTACAACTTCTGCAGAAGTGTTGTAAAGTAACAAGGCGTGCGCTGATGTTGAAAGTTACCAAAAACTAAAAGAGACGTTTTATTCGTTCCTCATTACAATTATGCTCTATGTTGTGTTAGTAAAGCGGCCCATACACATTTCAATTCAACTGTGAATTGAATTGTTTCAACTGAATTGATTATTGCCCCACACACTTCATAAACTGAATTGAAATATTTTTATTCAACTATTAAATTCAATTAAATTATAGACAATTTTAAAAATATATAACGTTGTCTTTGAAAAAACACTACAAATATAAATTTTGAGACCTGATCAAAGGACTCGAACACAAACAACACAATCGAATTGAAAGACTTGCTAGTCAACTTGAAAAAATCAAAACATTAATTTTTCTTAAACCAACTCAACAACTGCCAAACTAATCAACTGACAAAGCCATACACGCTTTGATTTGGACAACAACCGACTCAGTTGCCAACTGAGTTGGAACGTGTATGGGCTGCTTAAGATATGTAATCCTAGTGATGCTAAACTAAATGGTTGTGCATTTCACAACACCTTCCCTGAATAAACATTTGCCAAAATAATAAATTGATTCATTAAACATAAATTATTAGACTTATATTAGACCAATTTTGCAATAAAAATCTTTTATGTATTTATCAACTGGAACGCCTTTTGTAAAAATATCAACCGGCATGTTTTTAGTGTCCAGAAAGCTGAGTTTGATCTCCCCACTATCTAGAGTTTTGCGTATAAAGTTGAATCTTATACCCACATGTTTTGTTGGGGATGAAAAATAATTGTTTTGTGCAATTTGAATAGCGCTTTTATTATCGCAATATAAACTCATCGTCTTGGGTGGACCCGAAGTCCACGAAGCCATATTGACTCATGGATAACTGATACTATTGACATAAATTCAGCTTCTGTGGACGCTGCCCTCTTGAGTTCCGTGAGACTGCTGCAGTCTTCATAGTAAAAATGTAGCCAGTAGTTGAACGCTTGTCATCAATGTTGCCTGCGTCACACAATATCCAATTAGACCCGCATACACAATTTCCAATTAGACCCGCTGAGATTTTACTGTTTACAAGGTCCTTGTTGATTATACCTTTAAGATATGTCACGAAACGTTTAATAGCCAACCAAGTGCCTTCCCTGGATTCGAATTGAAACGACGTAGTATATTTACAATATGTGTATAGCAGATATCTGGTCTTGAATTTTGAGCTGCGTATAGAAGACATCCAACAGCTTCCATATAGGTTATGTTTCTCATTTCCTCCTCTTATGCCTTTGGACACATATCGAGAAAAGTGTACAGGTTTGCAATCATGCATCGAAAAATTCTCAAGCAAATTTTGTAATGTGTTTCGTCTATTTTTAAAGACCCATCACTGTTGAATTCGCGTATCTAGAACTGAAGATGCTTCACCCAGATTATTCATAGCATATTTGTTGTATCCATATTGTTTGAGAAAACCAGCAAATCATCAACGTGGATGGCGACATAAAATAATGGCGCTTCGAACATTATAATACTCACACGGATCTGTTTTGTATCTTTTCAGCCCAAATTTTAAAAGTACTTTGTTGAGTATTTAATACTAAACACGGCTGGATTGCTAGAGTCTGTAAAACGCTTTGTTCAAAACGGTTACTTCCATCAGGTTGTACCATGAAAATTTCCTCCTGCAGGTCGCCGTTGAGAAATGCTCAACGCATCAAGTTGGTGAATATGCTAATCAAACTTTACAGACAGTGCCAGTAAAAATCTTATTGAAGAGTAACGAATTACTGGTGCGAATGTTTCTTCATAGGCAATTTCTTCTTTTTGACTATACCCTCTTACAAGTCTTGCCTTCCCATTGGTGTCATATTTTGTTCTAAATACCCATTCGCATTTTATTGGAGTTATACCAACCCGTAGCTTGGATAACGTCCATGTATTATTGACAGTCAAGGAATTTACTTCGTCATCCATTACAGCTCGCTAATGAACAGACTCTTCACAATTTATGGCTTCATCAAATGTAGCGGGTTCATTTGACACAAAACTTGTAGCACAGAAGCTGTACTCTCGTTCATACTTTTTCATTAGCCGTTCAGATCTCCGTAGTGTATTTTCTTCATCCAGAATATTTTCATTCTCCTGATCTTCAATTGCGTCTTCAAAGCATAAACTTTCTTCCGAGTTGACATCATACACAGCCTTAAGGCTATCAGTTGGCATGTTGCCATCGTCTTCAATTGATTGTTCCGACTTTATTACGGGCATTTCGGTTTCTTCACTTAATGGCAATTCTTCTGACAACTCCGCCTCTGTATTGGCAATATTGATTGAAACTACAAGATTGGGAGCACTATTAGTAAATTTTAGTTCATTGCTACATACCTGATCTTCCAAGCAACGGATTTTGTTTGGAGTTTTGAACGTTTTATGTTTTGGGTGTGTACGAAAGCCTTGCAACTAACAACTCAGACGTAGTTAAGATTCGGCTATCTACCTGGCCACATTTCTTCTAGACACATAATTTTTTCTGCAAGGTATTCTGTTTAGTAAAGAGGCTGCCGTCATTTCTGCTTCTGCGCAAAATTTCTTATTAACATCCGCATCAAACATCATACATCTTACTCGATCAACTATTGTACGATTCAGACGTTCAGCTACTGCATTTTTGTTCAGGTGTGTATAGACTCGTTTTTTTTTTGATGAGCTATGCCATTTTCCCTCAAACATTTTCGGAACATATTATTCCTGTATCCAGTGCCTCGTTTCTGTAAGATTGGTGTAAAGTTTCTCGCATCGAAAACTATGAAACATAAAATTCCATCGTTTCTCGACTATCGAGAAAAACAGCGTTGACAGCTGCAAAAAGTAAACAAATAAGAAGACGAATATAGGAAAAATTTATCAAACAAAAAGAAAATTTAAGAAACAAATGTTTAGCAGTGAATAAAACAATCTAGTGTTATAAATAAAATAAAATTGTGTCAATCAATAACACGTGTTATCGACCCTTTTTTAGTTCCTGAACCGATGAGGGAAGCTTCTCGCATTGGAGACAGGCTAAAATTAAGATTTTGCCATTAAATTTTTAGTTTATCATACTGTATGTATGTACATAAATATTAAGAAATAAAGAAAAAACCAAAAAAAATTTAATTCATAATGTTAATATATTTATTATATTATGTCTCCGTGGAAATTCTTTCAATTTTCTAAAATAAAAAGAAGAAATGATTAATGAACTACATTCAATATCTGCCGTATTCATAATAAATAATTTACACATAACAAAGGTTTAATTGACAAATTACGTGTAAAAATATGTATGTCAAGTAAATTTTTACTAATTGCAAATTTTTTTTATGAATACGACAATATGTGTATAAATATTTAAAAACTTTACCTTTTCTATACTTTTTGTATTCATTATGTCAATTATATATTTTTTAAATTTATAACTTCCGCAACTCTTTTATTTGTGAAAAGTTTTGGCAGCTCTAGTGAGAAACTTCTCACAAAATTTTAATACAGAAACAGGTTTACTCACAAGCTTCCAATGAATTATATCAAAAAAGTTATTTTGACAGATATTTCTCACTTCTCAAAGATACAGAAACATTTGTGTGAGAAACTACATTTTTTGTTTCTATTCGCATAGTTTCTCTGTCAATTCCGTTGTTTCTTGTGAGAAATTTCTCGATGCGAGTAATACAGAAACGAGGCACTGAATATGGAATTTTAGTGGCTTTAAATAAGTGAACCGGAGTGTAGCTGTGGCACACGCTCACATTTTTTTAAACTGCTTTTTATTTTCTCTCACCAACTGACAACAAAACATTTACATCTCCAATGTACTCAACCTTTTTAGATTATTAACTTTTTAAATAAAACAAAATTGTGTGTTGGTAAAAAATAAGTCTTTATACCTATTTATTAAAATTTTTGGAGAAAAAGAAAAAAAAATCATAAGAACGAAATTTTGATAGTGCGAAAAGAAAACTAAGTAACTCAAAGGATAAGTTGACTAAGAAAAAGGAATTAAGTAAAATCAAATATAAATAAACTAAATAATTGAAGTTAAATCACGAGAAAGAATTAACACTAAGCACACTATTAATTTTTAACAAAAGAAATAAATAAATAAAACACACAAAAAAAAGTAATAACTAAACATTCAAAAGTACACTAAAACTTCAGCAAAACCAAAATTTAAGCCCAAACTAAACTTAACTAAATAAAGATTCACCCAAACTAAGCTAAACACAAACAAAAAGAAGGAAAAATCGAGCCACAACCATCTACAATGAAAAAAATATTTACCGTCCCAATAGGCACAGTTCCGGAGCAGGAAGAAAGCGAGAAGCCCGCAGAGGTGAGAGGTACAGAGAATACCAGCAGCGGTTGAAGAAGCGGTGGTGGTATCGAAGTTAACAGGGGTGGGTACATCACGTTGGAGGGCGAAGGTATTCGAACTAAATTGGACCAGGACAAGTAGACGAACTGACCGGACTGTAATTTTTTAAGGTATTTATTGATGTATTTGTTAGTTTTATGTATATAAGTGTTAGTATTTGAATGAAGTTTAATTGGTTTTAGTTTTGTTTTTTGAAATAAGAATAAGTCAGTGCATTTTTGTAAGCAATAGGGCAAACACCAGAGTGAATAATTGTTGTGAACTAAGTTTCCCTCAGTAGGGAGTGCTCGCTAACTGGTAGGGACACATTTTAGTTCGTTTTTGTGTCGTAGATAACTAGGTGTTTTCCTTAAACGCAGGTTTTTATTAAGAGGTGAATTTTTGTATATATACGTAATAAGTTAGTGTAACGTTTAAAATTTTAATTAAAGAACTATAATGTTTTTAGAAAAATGGCGTTAAATTCTTTAAAATGGAATAATTAATGTTGATGATGGGAAGGTGAGAGAGAGAGAGAGGGATAAGGTAAGTAAAAGTAAGGAATTTAATGTTTAGAGATGGTTTATAAGAAATATTACGGCATTAAACCATCGTTCGGAACCTCATCGGGAAGGCAGCCGTCGCTAAGAGCCACCTATTATCGTGACTGTTGTGTGAGCTGATGCGGAGATGCTGGATAACAAGTAATTTCTTTTAGATTTTTGGTAACATAAATTTTTTTGCAACCATTCTCCATCTTTCACTTTCGGGCCTCATTTATTTTTTTTATGACTTTGAGCTGGCATGAATTTTTCTTAATGGTAGCGAAACAGAAGCAGGTGCGTAGCAAGTACCACCCCAAGACTGCGAGCCCTAGCCGGGGTAAACGGCAGCATGCTAGCGCCGCCACGCATCTGGCAACACACTGCACAACAAGATTGTGATAATTTTTACACCATTTGCTGCTATCCATTATACTTCACATCAGCAATGCCCATCAGATGATGCATCATATGACCGTCATTGTTCTTGCTGGGTAGCAAACACCCCCACAAACGAACAAAAAATGTTTGCACGAACCTAAAATTTTGACATGTTTGACAAGCAATTTGTGTGCTTTATTTGGCTGGAATAACATTACTTCTAGAAAATCGCGTGCATTTACATTTTTTTAGATTCAATTTCATCATGTTATCCTTACACCATGGACCCTAGTGGGCTGGCTTTACAATAGCTGGCAGCCTGTTAAGCCTATCCTTACACCATACAAAGAAATTATTTATATCACAATGAAGGTAAACGTGATCAGCGAAATTATTAAAAGAATAAAAAAAAATTCACATCATCGGTGTACATTAATACTTTAGAAAAATGTACGACGTTGGGAAGGTCATTTAAAAACAACGAAGACGGACTGCTTTGTGGAACTGCAGGGTCATAGATGCCAGATAAATCGTCAATATGATTATTGCAAATCATCAGCTAGTAAAATTAATTATTTTTTAACAAAATATGTATTTCAACGGCGTAAAGTATAGAAAAACAAGTCATGGTTGCCTTTAATAAAAAAAACTATACCATTTAAAGCTATAACAACAAATATATACTCCTACAAACATGAAGTTAATTTCATAAGTATACCATTCATAAATTTTTGTGACTTAAATTTTAAAATAAGATTTCATTTAATAAAAGAAACTATTACTATAAAACCCTTCTGTTAAATCGTGAATACCACCTTGTAAGTCTTAACAACCAAAGTTTTAGATGTTCTTTAATATAAAACATTTTTTCCGAAAATGATCTCTTCAATTAATTTCTCTATGGTTTTGTTAAGTTCCATGTACCTGGATGTAAACTTACATATTTGGAGAATGGGAGACTAATATTGTTGCTATAAACTTAGTCATAAAAGGATACATTATTCCAAATTCTAGCGTTTTCATATTTATAGCGTAAAAGAAAATTTCCAAGATTAATAGACTTAGTTACTCTCGTCTTTCGAATTCTACGATGAAAGAAGAAAACTCTTTCATTATGTTAGAAAAGACACTTCCTTCTTTTATAATATTGTAAGGATTTATAGAAGTTTTGAATTCATCTCCAAATTTACAGCCAGTTTACCAATTTCGAAAGAAAATGAATACGAAAGAAAGCCAGTCACTCACATTCGAAACAATTTGGGTTTGTCTATCTCACTACTATTCGTTCGCATATTCTTATGTATTTTGATTGAGTTTTGACACATCGTTCGCATAGAAAAAAGTTAGACGAACCCAAATCAGTTTTCTTTCGCTTAGATTGCGAACGCAAGCAGGCTGTCGAGATTGGTAAACTGGCTGTTAGTCTCTTTAAAATATGAGCGCACGCTTTTACATACAAATTTGTACAATTCATCTCTAACATATATATACTCTAAAATAACTATTACATAATATTGCAATATTACAAACATACATATATGTCGCTCCTTTATTGCAACATAGTCATATCTCAAAAAAGCTCGTTTCGAGAAAAACGCATTTAAAATGTTTAGTTTCCATACAAGTCTTAGCAAAATTTTTTAGAAAATATCTCCTAAAGGAAACAGTTAACTCGAAAAGCTCATATTTTGGGATATGACTATGTTGCAATAAAGGAGCGATGTATATTTGCGTGCTATAAATATTACTTTCATTTCCGACAGAAATTAACTTAAAAAAATTAAGTATGCATGCAGTTGCTTGAAAGATATGACAGTAAAATTGTGATCTACAAAAATCGTCAAAAACCGACCTTAAATCGTCAAAGTGTTATTTTCAGCACACAAAATGACGATAAATCGTCAAATATGGCAACTATGTGCAGGGTAAACAAAAAGCTGGAAAGGAAAGTTGTCCTGCTAACATAGTTGTACTAATTACCGTGTGTTATTAAAAGATACTATTTAATACAAGTATGAAAACTGCTGTTTATTTGTAAACAAATCTTCACTTTCCAACAATTGCAAAACAAAAAAATATGATGCCCAAAAAACATCGTTTGCAAAATACAGATCTTATTAAGACAAAAAGTGAGTAAATAATTTATTAAATTAATTTCTGACTAACGATTTCTTTATTTTTAACGGAATTAGCTGATAATCACAATGCAAAAGTAACTGTGCAATATATTCAAAACCCACAGATCTTTCAAAAGCCGGAAATTGACAATCATAACAATGTTGAACATATTGCTTCCCATGAAGATCTTGAAATTGAAAACGTAGAATATTTAGAGGAGAACACCCATGTTGAAGACTATATTGAAGACACAGGTGATAAAGAAGATACTTTCTATCCGAATGCTATACATTGTTTATTGGACTTGTACAGAAACAGATACCACGGTTTGATTGCGGAAAATTCAACTACCAATGTAGCTCAGTTGTGGCGTGAGATTGCTAAAGAAATGCAAGAAAGTTTTTTTGAATTCAATGAACACCAGATACAATATAAATATGCTTTATTGAGAGAACAATATTTTAGTTTGCAAACCAAAGAAGAAATAGAAAACTTTGATTATTTCGGACAGTTGCATGATATATACAAAGATAAAACCATAGAAAATATTAGAAGAGGTTATAATGGTACGAAAATTAGTTCGCCATACTACAAAGATGAAATTTTTTTGCAGCCCGAACAGTTAGAAATGAACGAGGCACAAATGCATGATTTTAAAAGTGAGGAAATTGTTCATAAGGAACACGAATTCATCGATATGGTAGAGAAAGAGTTACAAGCTATGGAAGGTGAAGTACAAATTGATGGCATCAAAGAAACTATCAAAAATGATGTACAAAAGAAGGAAAATATTGAAATTATTCGGAAAAACAAGTTGAGCAGCATATTCAACTCACTAGAGCAACAGTCTCCTACTAAAAGACCTCGATTAGATTCGGAATCATGCAGCAAGGCTGAAGAAAGGAGTACTGAATATATTGAAAGAAATGGTATTGAAGTTAACAACGATTTTTCCTTGTACCTTTATAACCAAGAGCAAGAAAGGAGACACCGGGAAAAAATTTCTTTACTTAAGAAAAGTTTGGAAATACAAGAACGAGCTCTAGAACAACAACAACAGTTATTACATGAATTAATAAAACGTGTACCGTCTTAAAATTAGCTTGCATTACATTTATTTAATATAACTTTTTGTTCATCTGCCGTAAGACAAATCTTCAAATTCGACTTTTTGATCCTTAAATATTTTCTGCAATTCGTGTTGCAATAGTCCATGCATTGATTCTCCCGTATGGCGATAGATCCACTTACCAGTTTCCGCGGAAGCGGGACCGCTAAAGTCATATCGTTTCGGTCCACTAGACGGGGAACTTAGCCATATTTGCCGATTGGGCGACTGTCGGTTTATAACATATGTGCCATGTTCTAAACCTAATTTTATTGTTAAAACTCCGTCCTTTTAAAATAATAAATGGAAATTTATTCATGGATGACACCTAAAGAAAAGTACTTACACTATATGCAATATCACTGCCTGGTAAATAATCAACGCTCTCTAAAAGTTCCTCAAAATAGTCATTCAGGGCATCCATTGTTTCGGTACAAACTCTTTCGTAAGTTGCATGATCCAGTACAGAGTCAACTACATGTTGGGTAGGTTTTGTAGTAGAGCAACAACGGAAGGACGAGCTAACTTTTTCTTTTGAAGTAATAGGGTTTATAGCAGCTTTACATTTTATTATTGAAAGATAATTAAGATTTCTATGATATGCAATTTTTTTTATTACACTAGTAGCACGTCTAATCATTATTTCCTAATCAAACAACCAGCTGTTTTTGCTTAACGGCAATTACTTACGCTGCCAGATGCAATCAGCTAACAATAGGTCTGTTTCTTTACTTTCCGGGCAAGTTGCATGCATAAGTTTCCCTCAAATGCAGATAAAATTACGGGAACGCAAAAAGCCAAATTTCTAGCCCAAAAAGAAACATATGCTGCGTTTTGTTGTGGCAGCAAAAATTGCTATTTAGTTTCACGAAAAAATACTCTGATATTTTACACTTTTAAGCTTTTAAAGTCTTGCACATTCCTTTTTTCTTTAATGAAATACTGAAATGATTTGTATACGAGTTGATTCAAATGAACTTTGTTTCTTTGCTATGGTTTATTTTTCAAACAGCTGATTGCTTAACTACTTGCCCAAATTAGTCCGAAGAAAAATTACGAGCTGTTTCGTGCAAGAAGAGGAAGCATACCGTTCTCTCAAAAGCGCTCTCATTTGCCCAATTTTAATGTACGGGAACGCTTATCGTGCATACTAGGATCCCGCAGGATCCCTATGTAGAGTAAAGAAACACACCTAATGTTAGAAATATTACGGGTCATAAAAAATCACGTTTATATTCACTTAATACAAAAAGCCTCTAAGGAATAATCATTTAATATTTATCATTTATAATTACAAAAGACAGTATATATTGATATTATTTTTTTAAGGAAAAATATATATTTTATTATTTACTTTATTAGATCCTAATATTGATAACTTTTTTGTGTATTGAAAAATATTATTAAAACATTTTTGTTTTTAAATTCTCAATAATTTATTTAAAATATTCGGATATGTAGTAAAATGTTTGAAAATATTTTTTAAAGGTTTCCAAGCTACTGAAGATTAGCAAACGTCAAATTTGACAGCATAGAGAATTATATCACGTGTAACTTTCAAAGTTAGTATTATTTCAATACACCATTACTGTTTTGATAATATATATTTAGAATATGAACACCGTCAAATTTTAAATTGAATGCAACTTACATTTTGGGAGTATTTAGTTTATTGTTCTTTTTGTTGTTGGAGTGTATAAATTTGTTTAAGAATTACACAACACTCAACGATGTTCACTGCATGTTTGCTTAACATGCAGTCTACACCTAACTTGAAACGCAGTTAAAAAAAAGTTAAAACTTGCTGTTTATATGTCTGTCTGTTTAAAGTGCGGTCTCCACCTGACTTGAAAACACTAACTTTAACGCTAACTTCAAGTTAAAGTTAAATGTGGACCGCTCATGTTGAAGTTTGGTTAAAGCTATAACTTGGTTGTTAAAACATTTCATTTGGAAACTCTGTTTTAACTTAAATTGACAATAGCCTGCTGTTTGTAGTTGTTTTTCGCCATTTTTATTGTTTTACTATGAAAAGTTATAACTCTAACATCACTACGTGTACGCCGACTTTAACAGATAGTTATTTAAACAGCAAGTTTTAACTTTATGTTTTAACTGTGTTTCAAGTTAGGTGTAGACTGCATGTAAGGTGGCGGACACGTAGTAATGTTAGAGTTATACATTCTCATAGTAAAAAAATAAAAATGGCGAAAAACAACTACAAATAGCAGGCTGTTGTCAATTTAAGTTATAACAGAGTTTTCAAATGAAATGTTTTAACAACCAAGTTATAACTTTAACCAAACTTCAACATGAGCGGTCCATATTTAACTTTAACTTGAAGTTAGTGTTTTCATGTCAGGTGGAGACCGCACTTAAAAATTGTGATATTTGCAAAAGTTCGTGGCGGCATGCTAGATATGAGCGAAAATATAATTCTTTCTTCATTAATATGCAGACGTTCTCTCTCATATTATATCAAACTTAATATCAGTTGCAGACATGGTGTAATGCCCAACAATGCGATTAACTCTGATACAATCATCAGAGAGAATGTCGATGGAATGATGTTCATCTCAATATCAAATAAACTACACAATCTGCTTGCCAAACATGTCAAAATTTTTGGTCCGTACAAACATTTTTGTTCGTCTATGGGGATGTTTGCTAGTTTGAACAAATATTTGAAGCGTGTTTTGACGGAAATCAACATTTTTTTATTTTCGTGTAAATATTGTGAATGTGTGCGTAAATTTTGTCATTTCAATCATATTTTTTCAGAGTGAGGTGATGGAAGAATAAGCAAACAAAGTGAATCAAGGAAATGTTTTATTGTAATAATGTTTAGATTTGAGTAAAAGTTTACCTTTATTGTGGAAATTGAAAAAAATAAATACTAAAAAAAAACAGAATATCAAGAAATAGAAGATAAAACAATTTGCATCTTGAGAACTACATATGGTGAGCGAATAGTCGAAACACAATGGCCGTCTACTCTCACTTTTCAACCACAGACCAGGACAATCATTCTGTAGCTTGTAGGCGAACGGGGTGCCGAAAGCGATATTTTTCGTCATAGTTTTTACAATCAGCTTTATGTCCTTACAATAAGCACAAAACCAATAAAAACACAAACCAAGAAATTAAATGCATATAAAAACGCTAGTTCATACACAATGCTGTGTATACATGTTATAACAGATGAATTTTCTCGTGTGTGATGAAAAGAACAAAAAATTGTTCGGGCTAAAAATGTCTTTCGTGAAAACAAACCAACACGAAAACAAACGAAAGTTTTTACTAAAATAAACAATTTTTTAATAAAAATTAGCTAAAACATAATCATAGAGCAACTTTTTTATTTCTCGTTGTTATATTTTTCTTAAGAGACTACCATTTCGCATCTAAGCTGCCAGAAAACAGACGGAAGAAATCGTCATAATCCCAAAATTTTTCAAATATGGTCATTTTAGTTTTGAAATATCGCCAAAAAAAAAAACTACCAGCTTTTTAGTGTATTTTAAATTTTTATTTAAAAATATAACTGCTCTCAAATTTGTACATTCGCATAAAATATATAAATTTTTTTAAAGAATTTAATTCAATAATTATTTACACTTACATACCTATATAAGCACATATGGTGTTAAAACGCAAATACGCTTTGATACATAGAATTTTCAGAAAATGTTAGAAATAAATGTCTGAATTTAATAATTCCAATAAATTAGATTTCATTGCAATACCAAAGAAGTTGGAAGGATTTAATTTTAGTCAGTCTTTATAATAAAAAGTGCCTTGTCTTATTTTACCTAACTTGGCTGAATATTACATGTGACCATTTTGCAGAAGAATAGCGCATTATTACTATAGTTTGAATATATTAGAAAGACACTTATTTCATTTCAATTATTTTTTTGCAAAATCTGCATAAATTTTTGTTCCTAGTTTTAAACATAGGAATTCTGTGCCTGTTTATGTTGAAAAAAATTTTGTATGAAAAATGTAAGCAAGTGCTACTGTTTTGCATGTTGACAACAAAAATACATTATAAATGTTTGACATATACACGAATTTACGTAAGTTGAACGACACGATCAAGTCGTGTTTTACAAACCTAATTATTTACGTACTCGTCTATGAATTGGCTCGTCGCGAGTGAGCTTAGTCGTGTTTCATAAACAGGCTGTAATTTAGGAGCTTTTTTTTTTGTCGTGACGATTCTTGGTTTGCACGATTGGTAAAATGATAAAAACCGTCCCATACATCAAAAGTGATGATAACTTATTTGCTTTCTTAAAAATAGTTTGTGGCAACCGGCAGTATCGCTACTAATTTATTGGGCAATAACCAACGAGAACAAATGTTCTTTAGCTTGTTGGCGTGCGGGGGGATGAAAGTGATATTTTGTCGGCATAATTTTTTCAACTAGCTTTATGCCGGCACAAGCAGAACAAACCAATACAAATACAAGTATACAAAAACACGAGTACATACACAATGCTGTGTATACATATACATGTTATGCCGGATTAATTACTCTCGTCTGTTCCTAAAAGAACAAAAATTGTTCGGACTAAGAATTGTCCTCGTCTGTTATGGCCTTCTAAATAACTACTATAAAATGCAACCATACACATTGCAATTTGACAAATAGAAATTGTAATAGCATAATGGCGTCAAATTCTTTTCTTAACAAGTAGATAAAAATTTTTTTAGCGGTGAACGTAAAAATAAAAATCATACTTATAGAAAAAATATATATATATAAATAATAGAAGTTGCTAGCAATATTTGTAGCAAAAGTTGAGCTGCAACAATGTCTTTACCCAGCAATTATAAGCAAATAGCACCAGTGCAACCGCAAACACCAGCAGCTGGAAGTGGGAGCGGAAGTGGTGGTAGTAGATCTCGATCTTCTGGCGCTGGTGGTGGATCTGAACGAAGCAAAGATAATACACCAATATTTACTCATAGCAATTACGGCAACCCTGCTTTTACACCACAGAAAGCAGGAAAATCTTCAAGCAATAAAAGCCAGTCTGAAAGTCGGGCTCCAAAGCCTCCTAAACCGCCAGAGAAACCTATCTTGCCATACATGCGATATTCTAAAAAGGTATGGGACAGCGTGAAGGCTCAACATCCAGATTTAAAATTGTGGGAGTTAGGAAAAAAGATAGGGGCAATGTGGAAGCAGCTTTCAGAAACTGATAAACAGGAGTTTGTAGACGAGTATGAGGCCGATAAAGCGGAATACGAGAAGAATTTGAAGTCCTATCACAGTTCCCCATCATACTTGTCTTATTTAGCTGCCAAAAGTAAAACTAAAGCGGATGGAGATGTGCACGAAACTCCCTCAAGAGGTGGTGGCGGAAAGGGGCAGCAAGAAAGACGTATCGATATACAACCGGCTGAAGATGAAGACGACCAAGATGATGGTTATTCATTTAAACATGTAGCGTATGCCAGATACTTGCGGAATCATCGTCAAATAAATGAAATATTTTCCGATGCGGTTGTACCAGACGTAAGATCTGTGGTAACCACACAGAGAATGCAAGTCCTTAAGAGACAAGTTAGCTCATTAACAATGCACCAAACAAAACTTGAAGCTGAGTTGCAGCAAATGGAGGAAAAATTTGAGGCTAAAAAACAGCGTATGATGGAGTCGAGCATAGCTTTTCAGGAAGAATTAAAGCGTCATTGCAAACCTGCTGTTGATGATGAAACGTTTCAAAAAATGGTACAAAGAATGTATGAAGAAATGAAACGAGAACGCCAACGGCTAATTGATGACCCTACTGCAGTACCCAGCAAAACAACTGTTGGTGGAGCTTTAACAGGTACTACAGCCAGCGGTTCTTTAACAGCAGAGGCCAAAAAAGAAGCTGTAAGTGGGGTGGCGCCTCCTCCCACAGCGCCGTCAGCTACTCAAACAAAGTCTCCACATGAGTCAGGTAGCAAAACAGACCCGGAACCTATGGATATAGAACCACCAGCAAAACCAACTGTTCCTATAGCCCCTCCAAAAGTGGAGCACAAATCTATGGAAGTAACTAAAGGACACAAAGCGGAGAAGGACCATCTTAAAACTAAGGTTCCTAAAAACCCAATCATAATAACACAACAACAGCAAATACAGCCACCTCAGCAACCTCCACCAGCACCAGCTGTAGAACAGCCTGTACCGGCCACACATGGTCCTCCACATTCAGTGGGTGGAGTACCACCTCCTCCTCTAAATGCGCCTAGTGGCGGTCCAAATGCTCCACCGCCTGCAGCTCAACATGTTCCACATACAGCTGTAGCTGGGCAGCCTCTTCCACAGCAACCGATACCACCCTCTAACGTTCCACCAATGCATGCCCATCATCCTCCTCCACAACATGGAGGACCACCACCACCATCTCATTTACCCCCTCATATGCAAGCACATCAGCCAATGGGTGGAATGCCACCACATGCAGCTTATCCTCAATACGGGCCACCTCCCACTGGACCGACACGTTCACCTTACTATCAGCCTCAATATGGTGCGCATCCACCTCCGCCTCAGCAGCCGTATGGACAATATCCACCTTATTCGCATTACCAACAACCATATGGACCTCCACCTCCTGGCTCACATTACATGAATTCTAGACCACCGCCACAACATAATGGTGCAGCCCCGCCTCCACAACCCCCAATACACTATGGAGAACATTCTGCACCACAAATTCCACCAGGGCAACAGGGTGGACCAGGCTTACCTCCTCCTGGACACATGCCACCCCATGACATTTACAACCAGCAACCTCCACCAGGAGCACCACCGGTAGGGCACCCCTTACCCCCACCACAACAACCGCTTCCACCTGCAACAACTGGTGGGCCTCCTCCTGGCATTCCACAAACAGCACCACCTACACAAACAACTCAACCGCCAACTGGAGAATGCTCTAAACCCGATGCAGATGATAATAAAACTGATTAAAAACTCAAAAATAGCGTAGTTTGCTATTATTTTAAGATGTAGTGTTGCGAAAAATTATATGTTTAAAATTGGCTTATTACGAAATTGTGCGTCACGAAATGTGACATTTTTATATGAATCACCTGTAACAATTAGAACTTCATAGTTTTGTAAGTTCTTTAAATACTTTCCTCAAAATATTTATCTAAGTGTGATTTAAAAAAACCCAATAAAAATATTTGTTCAAAACGGAATAAAATCAACTTAATTCTTATTATTTAACAGTGTAACTGATTTAACAAAATAGCAATTAATATCGCAAATTATTTTGTTTTTCTAACGTTTTAAAAAATAGCTATGAATATATCGCTCCTTTATTGCAACATAGTCATAACGCAAAAAAGCTTGTTTCGAGAAAAACACATTTCAAATTTTTAGTTTCCATACAGGTCTTTTTTAAAAAATATCTCATAAAGGAAACAGTTTAAAGGTAATTTAAATAAAATTTTGGCACAATATAAAAGGTAGTACTGTTAAAATTTCTGCATTGTTAACTCGAAAAGTCCATTTTTTGAGATATGACTATGTTGCAATAAAGGAGCGATATGTAATTCAAAAATGTCTCGAACTAACAATGCAAAATTATTAAAAATTAATTCAAGTGACTTAAACTGTCCCCTTTGGGATCTACATACATCGTAAACTGTTTCTAAGAAGTCTGAGTAAACTAAAAACTTAAGAGTTTTTGCCAAACAAGCTTTTATTGAGTTATGACGTTCTCATAGTAAATTAGCGGTATGTGCATACATATTTATGTATATAAAAAAGTTTATATTGGAAAATAAACGAAAAATTGCTTAATGCACTTTTGCTATGAAAAAACTTTCTTATGGGTACATACATATAAAATGTGGTCCAACCATAATGCTCGATAGGTTAGGTTTAAAGGCTGCCAGCTATCGTAAAGCCATCCCTCTTGGGTTCAATTTGGTCCCGTTGTGTAATGCACGATAGCAATTTGTGAATCCTTTTTTTTTTTTTTGCTTTTTCTCAATTGAGAAAAAGCGCCCATTCTCAAATCAAAATACATTTCCTGCACTTTTTATTCAGCATAATCTACCAAATGCGTCCACAATCGGGAGAATTGTACGCAAATTTCAGCAATAAATGTATATGTATATGACTGCATGCTCGCCTAGTTGGTTCTTCGATAAAACTTGCCGTTGTTTGCGATAGTGTGGGAGGAGAGCCGTCAACCACGACTTGTTGTGTGAGCTATCACGCGATGATAATGTACCAGAAATGGTGGACATGGACCTAGACCATATGCGGTTCCAACCGCACTGTACACCTACCACATATCGAACGGAACAATGGCTATTTTGCATGAGAAATAATATTAATTGACCGCCATGATCATGTTATTTGTCGCCGTCGGACGTTTTTAAAATTATAAAAAATATTAATTTAATTCTTTGAACACCTTTTGTTTTTGAATTCGTTATTTATGAAACTATTCCATTAAATTTTTGTGACGAGGTGCATTTGTGTGATAGGTGCTAAGATCACAAAATAACTCAAACACGGAAAATTGCTTTTCTACTGCGACCATTTATTATATTTCTATTTAACTATACAGTTGCAATGTAATGAATGTACATCATGGGCGGGGTGGCGGAGACCATACGCCCACGATGGCATTAAAAAACCTATGCGTTCACATAGGAAGTTGCAGCGTGGTTAACACGAAATACCTGTAAAAACTGTAAACGAATACAGTTGGTTGAGGCAAACCGTTAACCAGTGCAAGTGAGACGCAAAACTCCTGAAGACCGAACAACAAAAACAACAAGCCTGACCGCAGTTGAGAAATAACTACGATAACGCGAGAGCTGTTCTTCAGCCCAGAGCTACTTTACGACAGGATACACTTAATATGTTAAATATACTTTGCTTTACGACTGTCTTTTATTATATATTTATTATACCTAAAATACAAAAGAATTATATTTGTTTTGATACCTAAAGACAAACAAACTACACAAACTGATTGGCAAACATGTCAAAATTTTATATTTGTACAAATATTTAGCGTTGTTTACTCTAAATTTTGTAATATTAATAAAAAGTTTGCATAGTGAAGTGGTGTAACAAGCACATAAAATTAATCAAGAAAAATTTTTCTTATTTTTTTTTTATCTTGGACCAGTAATCAATCAGGGGATGACCCCTACATATGCAGTGCATTGTACCAGAACTAGGAAAATAGGTCTTGTTATAATTTTTAGAATTATGTGAGTTTGCCTTCTTTGTAGAAAAAAAAAACTAAGATTATAACAAAATAATCTCATAAAATAGAGGCAATAAAATTTATAAAACAATTTATATTTGGGGAACTGCATATGCCGAACAAATTGTTGCAACACGATCACCCGCTAAGGTTAGGTTTAACAGGCTGGCAGCCATTAGAAAGCTAGCCCACTTGGCTCCATTCAAGGCGAATTAATTATTAGGTGGATGCATCGGCGAATTCGATTAATATGGCGGCACTTTCTCTGTCAAGTTTTGTTTACCTTTTTCGGCGCCATTTAAATTTTTATACATGTTCGTTATCAACTACTTTTGACAGCTTAAGTGTGAATTCGCCTTTTACACAAACAAAATACCTGTTGTTTTGTTTATTGTTGTAGCGAAGCGGCTACCTTGTTTTTTGTATCATGGCTCCATTGTGCTAGAACAAGGCGAATTCATTATTAGGTGGATGCATCCAAGACGAATTCATTATTAGGTGGATGCATCGGCCAATTCAGGCGAATTCGGTTAATATGGCGGCACTTTCTCTGTCAAGTTTTGTTTACCTTTTTCCGCGCCATTTAAATTTTTGTACATGTTCTCTATCAACTATTTTTGAAAGCTGAAGTGTGAATTCGCATTTTTACACAAACAAAATACCTGTTGTTTTGTTTATTGTTGTAGCGAAGCGGCTACCTTGTTTTTTGTATCATGGTTGGCATAATTTTTTAACCAGCTTTATACAAGCACAAGTAGCACAAAAACAATATAAACACAAACCATACCATCAAATAAATACAAAAATACTATTGCACGCATAATGCTGCATATATACATGTTATGCCAGATGAATTAATCCAATACGTTTTGAAAAGCTCAAAAGTTAAGCGGACTAAACTTAACAATTAAACAATGTTTAATTTGCATTGGTCGTTATAACCGAATTACAAAAATTCTAATTAAAATAAGAGATTTTGTCTGCGTAAAACATATTGGAATAAATATTTTTTTATTCAAAATAGCTGTTTTTGCGACATTTCATATATATGTATATGTGTATAAATATCGCACTCAAATGTTTTTTTTAGTGTACTACATACTTCTATTTGTAGAAAATACAACTCTAAAATAATACATTTTTCGTCCGAAGATCAGCAACCATGTCATTTTCTGTACGCCGTCACAAACAAACGCCGCTCTCTAAAATTTAAAGTTGCGACAGTCGTGTCATTTTTCACTACGGAATTTGATTTGTTTTTTAGTTTCATTTACGTTTAATTTTGCTTTATTTCGTTTTCATTCCATTCAATTTTGTTTTATACAAGTTAACAAAATATCAAACGTTTTGATTACATTATTAAAGACGAAAATCCAATTAATTAAAACGCACAAGAAGTAAAAAACTTGCTGAAACAAGAACAAGAGTTATACAAACAAGTTGTTTCAGTGTAAATGTGTGTGTGTTGAAGAAAAAAGTGCGAAAAAGCGCAACAGCCAGTAAAAAAAGCTAAAAAGAACAGTCAATTGAAAGACCAGACAAAGAAGTTCCAGCACAAAGCATAATTGTAAAGAACGCGCCTTAACTTCGACTCTCCGTTCAAAAATTTAAACAAAATCAGTGTTAAAGACCTAATTTCCCCAACATTTTTACATGCAATAAAAAAAATCAAGGAGTCTTTTTCGGACAAACGAAATTAAAAAGGCTAACAAGAAAAGTTTTATAAAAGGTAAGCCATATAAAATGTACATACATATACAGCAGGAAAATATCTGTGTGGTTTGGAAGAGTTCCGAGTTCTTTGTGCGTGTCATTCGTGCTGGCATTTTTTATTAATACTTGCATTTTAGAATCTTGTGGAATGAGTCATGTTGGCAATAATCAGTGCCGGTTTTCAACTTTTTCTCTTTCCGTTTTATCTTTTGGCCGGTATAATTTTTTTTCTCATTTTGCTTTTTTAAGGTTTTTGTCAGTTTTGACATTATTTTTAACTGGCATTAGTTTGGTATGAGTAAGGGTTGCCGAGAACATTTTCTCTATGTGTACTTTTCAAAGTCAATGACTTACGTTACTGTTATACTTAGGTATTACTTCCCTTTTTAATAAGATGTATTTATTTCTTGAAAATTTTAACCCTTAAATTTAAGAACAAAGCGAGGTAAGTTATACTTCGTGTATAAGTCAAATTTAATATATACGAATTAAAAAAACTGTAAATATAACTTTAAAATTCTCTTAAACAGGATTACTTTTACCAGGGATGGGAAACTATTAAGCTTTTAAATATATGTAATATTGATTATACAGTAAAACCCGATTAATTACCTCACTCAAGTTGCTGTAATTTTTGAGTAATTGAGCGCGAAAGGTATTAAAGAGGAGACGTTTAATTACCTCATAGCGGCAATTATGCGATTACGCTTAAATACCTCTACAAAGGCATTTATCCAAACGGACCTAAATTAAGTCAAAGTCATTACATACATACGTAAAAATAAAATGTAAACGCAAAAGAAGTTTTCAAAATAAAAACAAACAAAAACTAACACATTCATATCACAAAATTATACGTACATACATATAAGTATGTACATGTATAGAAAACAATAACAGGAGTACATGCAAGTATGTATATAATAAAAGCGTATCAGAACGTTAAAAACAAATTAGCTGGATTCACAAAAATTTACTCTTTATGTTTAACAAGTGACATATTTGTCAACAGAGTTGAGTGAATTGGTAGGTAGTTTGGGTAAATAAATGAAGGAATTTGTATGTAGTTTTTGGATTTGGGATACAATATTTTGGGTAATTACCCAAAATGAGCAATTAAAAGAAAGTTAATTAACAGTACATTTTTGCATGAAAATAAGTGAAAAAAAGAACGAGGATAGAATATAATGGTGAATAAACGAAAAAGGCATTTAAGCGGTGGCTAAATATACGGGGTATACTGTAGTTATGTTCAACGAACGTTAGTTACCTAGTGTCTACAAGTGCAATTAAAGGCCGAGGTACCGAGAATCCGTCGTACTTTGTCCGTCTCCTATTTCAACTGACATCAACGTATTCGAAGTATGAAGTTGGCACAATCAGTACTTTGTTAACGGCTATAAAATCAACTGCATTTTAGTTTAATTTGATTAAAATCTTTGGATTTATATCACTCAAAATCTCACACAATTGTTTTTAATATATTTTATTTTTGAACGAAAAAAAAAAATCAAAATATACAAAAAATAAAAATTCATACTTGTCAAAGTTCTCACGTTAAAAGTTTCTCAACTTTTATATTTTGCATTGATGGAGAAGTACGGAATGTGACAAAGCTGATAAGAATACATGTATTTTAACTTAGTTGTCAGTTGAAAAAGGCAACGTATAACGTACGACGGATTCTATGTGCCCCGGCCTTAATATCTAAGAAAACGTCGTCAGAATGAGAGAATGAATTTTTTTATGTCCATCTTAATATTTAATAAGGAGTAGTATTTTTGTTTTATAGAATTCATAAATCATTGAAAGCCGAAAAGAAAACATAGGTATCTTTGCGATGAATAAAATCTTGTATGAATTTTCTATATGCGCACATCACAATTGTTTCTCGTGAATACCAACTTCACTATTCAGCGTCTGCCTTTATCGTAATATTTGACAAACTTGGCTTGATCGTTCAACAGCAAACACTCTATATAAGCAGCAAATTGTATATACTGAAATGTTTCTTCTTGTTTCGAGAATGTGTATAATATACGACAGCAAGATTGTCTCACTTTGTGCATATGATGTGATACGTCTTCCACATTATTACTAGGGCTGGGCAAAATAGTCACCTCATATGTATTTCAAATATCAAATTAAAATTTGTGGATGGAGTTATTACACTAGTTTCCTTCAGGCAACACAACGGGACCAAAAGGACCCAAGTGGGCTGGTTTCGTCAAACTGGCGGCCTGTACAACCTAACCTAACCTATTACACTGGTTTACAGCCAAAAAATACCAAGAACGCCACATGCCTAAATAAGTTAATTGGTACCTCCAGAACACGAAAAACGCTATAATTTTTTTTCCTAAGTGGCGTTTTTTAGCTAACGGTATATTTGTGTTTTTCGCTGTATGGTCCCACTCAAACCCTTGTGGAGCCCAACCAAAAAGTCCTTTACAGGCTCTCTAATAATTTTGTTAAAATACAACTGAAATGCTTCAAATTATTACATTTGCAGTCGATCTAATCTGGTTCTCACAGATATTTAGGTAGGAAAAGTTTTCCATAATAATTATTTCCCTGTGTAGCACTAACGTCACGTGTTACTAACTCCAATCGTCGTCAGGACTTTCATGTCATGAGTTTACACCGGGCCTATACGTACGCCCTTCGTTGTTCATGGCGAATTTGATACAACTGGTTTAATTATGTTCTAATAAAGTAAGCCACGCTAAAAACTTTGTACGCCGCTTTTCGAGTCTAAACTACTGAACCAGTCTTGAAATTTTACAGCCATTAAGTGGGTCTTTTGAATGAATTATATGCTACTTTTATTTCAACCACGCCTACTTTTACGCCCTCTGTTTTTAATTTTGTTACTTTTACAAAACTTTTAATTTATTGAATTTTTGTTGAACTTCATAATTTTTAAATTAGATTTTTGGTTTGTACATTTGTACATCAGGTTTCAGTTCAAGTTTTGTCTTTCTTAAGTGTTTTCTTAAGAAGGATTTTTTACAATACAAATTTGCTGTGATCAATAATTTTTGATTGAAGAAGACAAGAAAAATAATAATAAAATCTTTAGCTGGGGGACAACTAGGTGTTTCGTAGTCGCTACACTACTCATTAGCACCCATTTCGGATTTGAACTCGGGTCATGACGTATCATGTTCCGCTGCCTTAACCACTCAGCCACCGAGCATTTTAATTATTCTCTATCTATATTCTAACAGATTTTTTTTGTAATATAAAAGAGTATAACTTCGCCACTCGTGAACCAGTTTGCAAAATTATTTCTGCATATGCAAAACGACCATTAAGAAGGAAGTTATCTCAAATTGCTTACCCTAATAATTGTCAAATAACTTATTCACTTATGGAGCAATTTTTAAAATTCCTTTGTGTGTGGAAGAGTTCAATAATTTATTTATTTTCATTTTTTTTCAAAGTGGAGAGGTGTCCGAAAATTACCTCCACCAATAATTGAATATTAAATAACTTCGTCTTTTGTGGACCAATTTTCGAAAATCTTTATCATAAGAATAATATCCACAAAATTGTTTTCTTCAAGACTGAAGCTGACAAAGGTTGCCACAATTCCCAATTTTTTAAGCTGCCTAAGTAGGAAAAAAAAAATTTTTTTCAAAATCCATTTATTTCTCAACATGGTTTTTTTCAGCTCAATACACTTAGTAAGACGATATTCTAACTTGTTTATACTATTAGTATTAGTTTCGGTAATCACTTCTTGGTTTGAGATGAATCTTTTTCCTGTGAGCCGTTTTTTCAAGTTCGGAAACAGGAAAAAGTCATTAGGAGCTAAATTTGGACTGTAAGGTGGATCAATCACCCAACTCGAAGTGTATTTCACATAATTTTATCGTCGGAACTAATGCTGTGTGAACCGGTGCGTTTTCTTTAAGAAAGAGCACTTTTTTTTTAATGAGGATGTTCTTTTTTTGTTTGCATCAATCAATTGACCCAATAATGAATGATAATAATTTACTGTTATTGAGGATCCTTTTTCAAGATAATCGACGAGAACATTCCGTACTCATCCAAAAATACAGTGACAATAACCTTGCCAACCGATTTCACTGTCTTCGCCTTCTTCAGAGCACTTCCAATCGGCTTTCTTAAGTTGTTTCGATTGATTTTTGGTGTCAGGCGTGTAGTGGTGGAACTACGTTTCATCAACCGTTATTAATCGACGCAAAAAATCAACAGTATAACGCTTTATCATTTCCAAACACCGCTGTGAAAGAACTCGATTCTGTTCGACACTGAGCAAACGAGGCACCCATCTTGCCCATAGCTTTTTCATATGCAAATATTCATACAAAATGTTGAACACACGCCATTTCAACAATCTTACGTAACTTGACTCGGCGATCATTCATAACGACAACGAGGACTATCTTGATATTTTCTTCAGTAACCACCACTTTTGCTCTTTTTGTTCCTGGTATTGTTGCAGTGCTTGTTCGGCCGCGTTTAAATTCAGCAATCCAATATTTTACCGTGTAATCTGACGGAGCAGATTCACCGCAATGTATATCGGGCTTTTCTTTTGCCGTTTTCTTTGTTCAAATAATCACTGCACAAAATTCCCTTTTTTCCATTTTTCAAATAACACAAAAGTTGCTTACTGCAAATAAACTAATTGATGAATTTGGGTAAAATTTTAACAGCTGATGTTTGATAGATCGTAATTTCAAAAAAAAAAAAAAAAATTGTGTATATGTGCTGTCATCTAGGTAGGTAGTTTGAATATAAATCCGCCCTCGTACGTTGTTTAAATTGAATTTTGATCAGATTTCTATTAATGTTATATCATCAGTTGATCTTTCTTAATTTGATATTTTAAACAAATCTGGCTTCCAGTATGTTCAATTAACGTTTTTCCGACTTTTTTTCTGATCAGTAAATAGAGGAATTTTTCTCTTTTACCATTGACTTTCTTATTGCAGACTCTTTTTGCCTTTGATTTAGCTTTAGCAAAAAGAGTTGTCTTCAAATAAGAAATATAAAACATAAATAACAAAAACCAGTTTTTTTCTTAACTGCCAATAGAGATTTCTTTAATATTTTGTGTATTTTTAACTATTTTCTTTTACGAGAAAAAAAAGGTAACTCCAAACGGTTTGATATTCAAGTTTCAGGTTAAAATTCTAAGAACTATTTTCCTCATAAAACTTGAAAAGAAAAATGTTTTAACAGTTTGTTTTGTTATGCTGGCCTTATTTTCATTCAAGTTAAGTTCTTTTATTTATGTCTCATTCAGGGACCAAAAAAAAAAAAACGTTTTTTCAAATTGTAAACACTTTTATCTGTAAGAGAATATTGTTGCGGTTTTAAAGCCAAACATTCCGCGAAAATTGAACGTCTGCTCAACTGTTGAGGTTCTCGAATAAAAGCGATGCCACTTATTTGCCTATTGGTATATTTCGTTAACCTCAAAATATAACTAATCAGCGATTTATTAAGATGTGCAGTTTTGTGAATCTTACTCGAAAGTGTATTATAAACAAAATAAGTTGCAAACCTTAAGTATATTTTTATAAACAAAAAAAAAAAAAAAAAAAAAAATAAATAAAAAAAAAAAAAAATAAAATGAGGGACACGAGATTAAAGTTGGAAATAAGGGGCTGAAAATAGAAAAACTGTATATCAGCCCCTTGCCTCGTTCATCGAGAGGTAAAATGTAAGAGCGATCCATATTAACTTTTCCACTTCTACAGTTTTTCTGAACAAATATAACAATTTTACAAGTATTTTCCTCATTGTCCTAGCTAGTTTCAGAGTGCCAGTAGATGAGTCTAGGATATGATTCCCATTCCCGAAATTTTTCAGGAACATGCCAACTCCCTATCTCTTCTTTAAAAAAATATCCACAAAATAAAAGAAAGAAATTTCCATATTTGTTCATTATTTGTACTTAAGTGGTCTGAAACAATTTAATAATTAAAAATGGCATCATTATTTGTACTTAAGTGGGCTGAAACAATTTAATAAATAAAAATGGCATAAAAATCGGCCGGCCTTAGAAGCAGTTTGACCCAAATTTTTTAAATGGGATGCGCTCGAATGTAATGAGTTCAGAATTACCGCCCAGAAAATAGGGGCAGAGAATGTACTTTTATGGCACTGGGCTACGTAAAGCATTCTTAGGCCCTTTATTACAACTTGGCGTTAGTTAAAGGTAGGATTTTGTGGGCCGCATAGATAGCATTTTTTATATTTTTTTATTTTCAAAAACCGAGGGCTGTTCGGAAACTTCTTAGCCTATCGATGAAAGCGAATAGTTAGGTTTTCAAAAATATTTTTATTTTTCAATATAATCTCCTGAAACTTCAATACACTTAGTCCAACGCTTTTCTAGCAATTCTATTCCTTGATTAAAATAGTTTTCCTCAAGGTCTTTAAAATAGTGGTTTACAATTGTAATTGCATCTTCATTTGAGGTAAAACGCTTGCCAGAATGGAATTTTTTAGATTTGGGAACAAGTAAAAGTCACTGGGAGCTAAATCAGGAGAATAAGGTGGGTGGTCAAGCAACTCGTATTTTAAATCGTTGATTTTAGCCATTGTTGAAACACTCTTGTGCGTTGTCTTGATGAAAAATTATTTTTTTGTGTTGTAAGCCAGGACGTTTTTCTCGAACTTGTACATTTAATTGATCCGAAAGTTTGCAATAGTACTCTGAATTTATTGTTTAACCCTTTTGCAGATAGTCAATCAATAAAATACCTTGGAAGTCCCAAAAAACCGTTGCCATAACCTTACCAGCCGATAGAATTGGTTTTGCCTTTTTTGGGGCACTTCCTCCAGCTTCAGTCCATTATTTGGATTGTTCTTTGTCTCTGGAGTATAGTGGTGGATCCATGTCTCATTAACAGTTATGAAACGACGCTTAAGATCCATTTTATTTCGCTTAAAACGATCCAAACAAGCTTTGAGGAATGTTCATTCTTATGCGTTTTTGGTCGACTGTTAACAAATGCGACACCCATCTTGCAGAAAGCTTTTTCATCTGTAGTTCTTCATGCAAAATTAAATGGACTCGATCATTTGAGATGCCCATGATATTAGGTATTTCATTATGAATTTCTTGTACCGATAAATCTTTTTTATGTAAATATTTAATGACACCACGCATTTCTAATTTTTCCATTGTAAAAAAATCGAGGATGCGTCTTTTGTGAACACCTCTTTCTATATGAAGGAGTTACCAGATCGAAACAAAATTGAACATGTTTCCAAAACACTTATCTTTCTTCTGTTTATACCGCGCTATTTTGTGTTAGCCTAAGAAGTTTCCGAACCGCCCTCGTAGTTTTGCCTCAGCGCCGAGTAGGCTTTGTAGAGGCTAAATGGCAACAATGTTATAGAACAAATTTAAACTCAATAAATATAATAAATCTAAGGCTTTATATTTTTTTAACAATGAATTAAATAATAGTATAAATTAGTATTATTAGAGCATTTTTCTTTTTAAATTCTCAGCAATTTATTTAGATTGTTGGGATATAAAGTTGAATGTTTGAGAATATCTTTCAAAAATTTCCAAAGTCTACTGATGATTAGGGTAGTTCCTATGAAATGTCGACATATAGATAGCTGGGAAACATAGAAAACAAGCTATTTATAATTTTTTATTGGTATAATAGTATAAATAATACTTAATATTTAGGGCGGTGATGCAAGAAGTATTTCTATATTTTTTTAAAAGATGTGTTTTTAGTCTATTTTTAAAGGTTGATAACACCGAAGAATTTTTTAAATGTTCTGGTAAACTGGTCCAATGAAAGTTATTCGTTGTTTTGTGAGCTCAATCCGACATCTAGCGAAATTCGAGGCCCCAGACTGTCTAGTAGTCCTCTGTGTAATTGAGGAGTTCTGGTGAAACATAATAGTGTGTGATCCAAAACCTTTTAAGTACTTGAAAACGTACAATAGCACTTGTTGTTTGTGAAGTCCTCTATGCTTGTTACATATTTTTGATGTGACTTTTTTTCGAATTGAACACTTTTTTTCAAAAATATTGAAATACATAAATTAAAATTTGGAACATGGAACTAAAAAATTATGGAAATGAAAACATCGTTGATTAATTTTTAAGCACAAAATTGTTCTGGTTACGGTCCCTGGTGTTATTTTTTTGCTTTTAATATTTAGATACATTTTTATGTGTTCTTCTTATTACTATTTTTCACTTTTATTTGTTTGATCAAACCCACCTGTTACGAGTTGAGTTTGTGTAGGTAAGTTTTCTCTTAAAATAATTATTCTATAAAAATGTTTAAAACTCTCTCTTTCTCTGCTTCTATCTAGAGCTGCCAATTGAACACTTAATCAAGTGAGTGTTAACATTTTGCTCTGGCAAAAGATTTTCGATGCCATTTTAAAATCCAATATTCATAAAATCTATTATATTTTATAAAATTTCGATAGAAGTTTAAAATTTTTTGCAAAGCAAAAAGAGTGACTCACTTCTAAAAATGATGTTAAAAATAACATCCCAAACAATGTTGTCCAATTTTCTTTTTCAAAAAATCATTATTTTGTGAAAAGCAAAGTTGTTTTTAATCGTTTTTATTTTCACAAAAGAAAACATTTTCTTTTCGACCGAAAAAAACTTTTGTATGTTTTAGGTTTAATTTTATTCAAAAAAGAAAACAGCAGTAAACATTTCCAAAAAAACAAATTCAAGCCGATTCATACCAGGTATATGCAAGAGCAATAAATACAACACTACAAAAAATAAATCTTTTTTAAATGTAAAGGGAAAAATATAAACACAAAAAGGAATTAAAAAAAAAAAAATACTAAAAAAAAAATTACAAGAAAAGACAAACTTTTAATTATTTCGTGAAAATTTTAATTATTTCGTGAAAATTAAAGTCTCAGATCATAGAGCTCGGAAAGGTGAAAATGGCCAGCCATTTTGGGGAGGATTCTGGATGATGGCTGGCGCTTAAGATACAAATACATAACTAAGAAAAAGGTTTTAAATTTTTTCTTTCGAATTCTTAAAAAAAGAAAAATACAATAAAAGAATAACTTAATTATTTCGTGAAAGTTTTAATTATTTCGTGAAACCTAAAGTCTCAGATGATAGAGATTGAAAAGGTGAAAATGGCCAGCCAGTTTGGGGAGGATTCTGGATGATGGCTGGCGCTCAAAATACAATACATAATTAAAAAACTTATTATTTCATTGACATGTGAAAAAAATTAAACTGAAAAAAATATAGTAAATTTCAGCTGTTATGAATTCGCCTGGAACATTTTTTATAGGAAAGAAATGTAAAAAAAAAATATTTTCAGCATCCCAAAAAACTAGCAAAAAAAAGGTAAATTTGACAATCTGGCAACATTGGTTTCAAAGTAAACAGAGATAAAACCAGCGTTGCCCTCGAAAATATTCAAAAAGTGGCACAAAAAGCGTATTTCGAAAAAAAAGGTGTCACAAAAAGCGCTGTTTTAAGAAAAAAAATGTTTTTTTTAAACAAAAATATAAATATATATTAATTGTGATAAAAAAAAAAAGAATTATTAACAATTAATCATAAAAACTATTTACGTAAGAAAATAGCTTAATTATTAAAAACTAATCAAAACTTCTTCAAAATTATATGTATTTGAATAAAAATATAAGGTATGTTCCACAAGATCTCGGACACGTTCGGACAAATGAGAGTAAAGAGCAAACTACTTTCTAAATTTGCTAATTTTACCCAAAACTGCTGGTACCCACAAAACCATAATTGTACATCTTGAAATACTAATGATGTTTACATTTTAAACTAAAATTAAATTTAAATTTTATTGGCGCATACTCAGATATCATAATTAAAGTCGCAATTTATAAAACAGAAACTAAAAAATAGTTCACAAATAGATAAGGATGTAGTTCACAAATCATAACTAAGTTAAAAACTGCTTTCAGCTGTTAAAAGCAATACAACACTGCTTTCAATAGAATTTTAAAGACAAAACACACACCTTTAGTTTGGTTTCTTTTTTTGTGATTTTTTCTTTGATGAAATGGACTCAATTTGCAAATAAAATAAAGTGAGTTTTGTGTTATTTTAAGAAAAAATATGTATTTATTGCTTTATGTATTTAGAGAAACACAAATTGGTCACCAGATGAAAAAATCAAGTTTAAAGAATGGTGTCCAAATATGTAAACGTCAATGATGACAAGAGGAACGACACTAAGATGATATACAAGAAAAAGGAAGTTTGGCACCACATCTACGAGCAAATGAAATCAATGGGATATATAAGAGACACGAGCCGTTTGAAGCAGCAATGGAATAGGATGAAAGCGCAGTCTAAAACAGATCTGGCACCTGTAGGGAAGGCCACGTATGCTACGGGAAATATTATAGAGATTCAAATATGTAAACAATAAAATTAAATCAATCAACTGTTGTTTAAATGTATTTGTTAATCGACATTTAGTTACAGCTTTACCCATAATTAAGTTAAAATTTTTCGTGCTGAAAGTAATCAATTAAGAATAACTTAAATATGACCTTAAAAAAGTTAACAAATAGATGTCATTTCTGAATACGCGCAATTGATTTTAGACGCTTCAACGCATATAATAAAAACAGAAAATTTGCGTTGTTGGCAATAGCTGTAAAATTAAAACCTGCAACTTTGTACTGGATGTGATAAAAGATTGCTGTCTCATTTTCTTAATATTGCACAAAAATTGTTGCATGAAATGCTTTTCGACAACTTTGCACTAGACTCTTCCTTTATTCACGTGGAACACACTTAAATATAATGTAATTATTGCAGGTTGAAAAATAATTCAAATATAATTAATAACATCAGTTTTTGACTTCGTATTTAAATACAAAATTAGTTAATTTTCATTAAAATTTAGTTAAGTAATTGCTTTTATTTAAATACGATGACAGTGTGGCAACATCATAGAACAGCTGTGTTATTTGAAGAAGGGAACAATTTTTAAAGAAAAATATTAAAGATATTAACGGTATAGAAAAACTTAATAATTGTATTTTTACTTTTAAGTAAATATTATATTGTGCTATTATTTAGCACAAAATTAGCATTTAATTTTAAAATATCTTCTACAGGCAATAAATCATATGTGTGCTTTATCGCACTAATGCAAAAGCAATCACACAAAACCATGTGGTAAATGAGATAAACTTAAATGAAGAAGATTAACTACCTGGCCCACGATACGTTCGCATAAATACGTTTGAAACAAAAACAAATTTTAAAATGTTTTTGGTTTGCACGTATTTATGCGAGCGAGCAATGTCCAGTGACATCGTGGGCTAGGCAATAAAATTTAAGTTTGATTGAAATTTGTAGTGAAAATTTGATTTTCATATATTTTTTTTTATCTTGAACCAGTACTCAGGGCATGACCCCTACATATGCAGTGCATTGTGCCAGAACTAGGTAAATAGGTTGTGAGGAGGGGCAAAGAGGGCATAGTGTTGTGAACATTTGCCTTGAACTATCCAGCGTTATGACAGACAGGAAACACATCTGCAGGCATAGGGCTGAAAAACGAATTCTCTCTGTAATGCGTAGTACGATTCCCCGGTCAATGGACCATAAATAGATGAGCTCTCGACGATAAACGCGTGCTACGTAAACATGTGCGGGTTTCGCGAACAAAATCCCTTATCTCGTCGGAGCTACATCCATTGTAGTAACGATAAAACGAAGTAACGCGCCCTACACTGTGTTGAGCTGTGAGTCAATAGAGTTGGATACCCTACTGTCACCGATAAGATTAGTCGCCCTCTCCTGTACACGGTCGGGTAGCCCCAAAATAGACCTTGAGGCATCGGCCCAAACATGAGAGTTGTGTTCCATTTTTGGTCGGATATAGGTGGTATAAATAGTAAGGAGATCTGATGGCGTGAAGTACATCTTACACCGTTTCAAAAACCCGAGACATTTGAATGCTTCTTTAGAGCGAACATCACACTGTATCTTCATTGCAAGAACATCAAGAGCATCCGATTCCCCAATATTTATACCATCCATGAGTACAGATAAAGCAGCATTTGTGGTCGTTTGTTTGTGTTTTAATAAACATCATTGGGTCTTACGAGCGTTAAAGGCGACCTTTTTCGGAGATTAATAGAAGATCACTGAGTCATTCATATTTTGCCTCTTGGCAACGATCGCGGATAGGCAGGGCCTATAACTGAAACAGTACGAATGGCAAATGCTGCTGTCATCCGCGAAACAGAGTCGATGGTTCTCAGTAAAAAGTTCGATGTTTGAAAAATGGTTCGAAAGGGATATTTAGAAAAAAGAGGGTTAAATTGAAAGTTTGGTATCAGAAGGGCAACGCTGGATAAAACAAACCTAAACAAATTTAGGTTTGTAAATTGGTGCTAAAATGTTTTAAATCTGTTTTTATACATGAAAACCTATCATGTTGATTTTTGCAGGCATGAAAATTTGTTTATGTGTATTTAAGTTATTTAGCAATTAAATTTAAAGTTATGCTCTTATATCTAAAAGATTCATTGCTTTCTGGTTGAAGTTCAAATCGGACTTTCGGCAGAAAAGATTTTTATTTACCAATTATAACCATAATTGCCGCGATCAATTACAACATGTATTTAAATAAGACTTTAGAAACAATATCTAAAAACACAAACATCGCCTGAAACTTGTCTTAAAAATGGGTGCAATCAGTTTTAAAAACAGTTAACTTAAAAAGTGCTTAACAAAACACTTGAACGTAAAATTCTTGTATGAATACAGTTTTGTTCTATTTGCCCTAAAAATAATTTCTAAAGCTGTTTTCAAAGCACTAATTTATTTGACTTCGCTTGATACATTGATATCACTAACAAAGCTTTTGTAGCCAATAAAAATAGAAATTAATTTAATTGGACTACAACGACAATACCAGCATGGACAACAATCTGCAGCCGTGTTGCCTTGCTGTTTTCAAAATAAACATTTTCATAAGAAGACGTGTATTTTAATTTTGAGGTTTTGTAGTCGGTAGCCTGCTGTTTCGAATATGTTTAATGCTTTAGTTTAATTGGACTACAGCGACAACACCAGCGTGGACAACAACCTGCAGCCGTGTTGCCTTGCTGTTTTCAAAATAAACATTTTCATAAGAAGACGTGTATTTTAATTTTGAGGTTTTGTAGTCGGTAGCCTGCTGTTTCGAATATGTTTAATGCTTTAGTTTAATTGGAGTGCAACGACAAAACCAGCATGGACAACAACCTGCAGTCGTGTTGCCTTGCTGTTTTCAAAATAATCATTCTCATAAGAACACGTGTATTTTAATTTTGAGCTTTTGTAGTCAGTAGTCTGTTGTCTCGAATGTGTTTAATGCTACAATCATTGCCCTAAACTTGTCTTAAAAATGGATGCAATCAGTTTTAAAAACGTTAGACTTAAAAAGTGTTTAACAGAGTATTTTAACGTAAATTTCTTGTATGAATACAGTTTTATTGTATAGGGTGTTTTTTTAAGCCCGATAGAACTTGAAATTGTAAAAAATAACACAAAAAATTAAATTGTAATCAAAATTTTTTTTATTCGAAAGATCAATACGTGACATTAACATTTGAAAATGATTTCGGGCATATGTGCACCGCGGCTGTTCTTGACGAAGCGCATTCTGGACGCCCAATTTTGGGCCACTTTTTCGAGCACTGCTGGCCGTATGTCACGAACAACACGAACAATGCTGGCCTCCAAGGCGTCAATTGTTGCCAAATTTTGATTTCAGTAAGTCGATGGTTGCGTTCGCCGTATGGCACGTAGCGCCATCCTGTTGAAACCACATCTCCTCCGGATCAATGTCATCCATATTTTCAAACAAAAAATCATTGATCATGGTGCGGTAACGATCTCCATTGACCGTAACGCGAGCTCCGGCCTCATTTTTGAAGAAATAAGGTCCGATGATGCCACCAGCATGAAAACCGCACCAAACAGTGCATTTTTCTGGATGTAATGGAGTCTGTAGGGTCTCTTGTGGATTGGTCTCACTCCATATGCGGCAATTTTGCTTATTAACAAACCCGTTAAGCCAAAAATGCGCCTCATCGCTGAACACAATTTTGCGATAAAACAACGCGCGAATCGACGACTGATTTTCAAAGTAAATTTGGATAATTTCGTAGCGTTGTTCAAGCGTGAGTCTATTCATGATGATTTGTCAGAGTATACTGAAACAAATAAAAAAAATGTTTCATCAAAATTTAATTTTTTGTGTTACTTTTTACAATTTAAAGTTCTATCTAGCTTAAAAAAACACCCTATATTTTCTTTAAAAATAATGTTTAATTTTTTTACGAATACAATTTATGAATTTCTTTTCAAAGCACTAAATTATTTGACTTTGCTTGATACATAGACATTACTAGCAAAGGTTTTGTAGCCAACAAAAATAGAAATAAATCTAATTTTTCGGCAGTTACAACGGTGATCGTGTAACTGTGTCACCATTATATTTATTCTCATAAGAACGCGTGTATTTTAATTTTTTAGTCTGCTGTCTCAAATGTGTTTAATGCTTACGAGAGCGGTTCGGAAACTTCTTAGCCTAGCACAAAAAGCGCGATATAAACAGAAAAAATGTCTGCAATGAACATACGTTAAATTTTGTTGCGATCTGGTAACTCCTACATATAGAAACAGATGTTCACAAAAGACGCATCCGCGATTTTTTTACAATGGAAAAATTAGAAATGCTGTCAATTAGAAATGGTGTCATTAAATATTTACATAAAAAAAGTTTATCGGGACAAGAAATTCATAATGATATGGTGAATGTGTTAGGTGAAAGTGCTCCTTCATATGCAACAGTAAAAAATTGGGTTGCTGAATTGAAACGTGGTCGTACAAGCATTGAAGATGAACCACGTAGTGGACGTCAAAAAACAGCAACAACAACAACAGAAATTGTAGCCAAAGTGCATGATATGGTATTAAACGATGGACGAATAAAAGTGCGTGAAATAGCTAATATCATGGGCATCTCAAATGATCGAGTCCATTTAATTTTGCATGAAGAACTACAGATGAAAAAGCTTTCTGCAAGATGGGTGTCGCATTTGTTAACAGTCGACCAAAAACGCATAAGAATGAACATTCCTCAAAGCTTGTTTGGATCGTTTTAAGCGAAATAAAATGGATCTTAAGCGTCGTTTCATAACTGTTAATGAGACATGGATCCACCACTATACTCCAGAGACAAAAGAACAATCCAAACAATGGACTGAAGCTGGATTGACTATCTGCAAAAGGGTAAAACAATAAATTCAGAGTACTATTGCAACCTTTTGGACCAATTAAATGTACAAATTCGAGAAAAAGGTCCTGGCTTACAACACAAAAAAATAATTTTTCATCAAGACAACGCACCAGCGCACAAGAGTGTTTTAACAATGGCTAAAAGCAACGAATTAAAGTGCGAGTTGCTTAACCACCCACCTTATTCTCCTGATTTAGCTCCCAGTGACATACCTGTTCCCAAATCTAAAAAAATTCCTTGCTGGCAAGCGTTTTACCTCAAATGAAGATGCAATTACAGTTGTAAACCACTATTTTGAAGACCTTGAGGAAAACTATTTTAATCAAGGGATAGAATTGCTGGAAAAGCGTTGGACTAAGTGAATTGAAGTTTCAGGAGATTATATTGAAAATAAAAATATTTCTCTTTCATCGATAGGCTAAGAAGTTTCCGAACCGCCTGTGTAACACCCAATTTTCACGATGATTTTTACAAACGTTTTTAAATCATGTCTTTCATATTTGTGGGCAAATTTGGTAGAAATGAAAGAGGGGTAAACAAAAAGGCACAAACTCTGTTTTTCGAGTTTTTTTCCTAATCCCTTTTTGTTATCATTTGTAATGTTGTTATTATTTTTTATTTACATTCGTTTGGCAAGATGACTACATCGATACTAACAAAAGGATAAAAAGAGACAAACGATATTATTTTGCAACTACAATTGAAAAAAGACAAGTCTTAAAAAATCATGATGAAAATGTAACATGATTTTGGTAGCAGCTTTAAAATAAAATAAAAAACAAACATGTCTTTAAAAGTCGTAGTGAAAATTGGGTGTAAGTCTATCCAAAGTGCATTAAGATCTACAAGGTGGCAGCGCTACGGCATGTGACAATTCTTTTGCTACTGGCTATATAGTAAGCCATTTACGTCAAGTGTATTGTTTACATTTTGTAAAATGAATTTAGTATTTTATTGTGAATTAAACATATAAAAATTATTTTGTGAAGATAAGAATAATTCAAATAAAAATAATTTATGATTATGAAAAGGTACATTCATAGTTTATAATTTTGACAAAAGTTACAAATATTTTTGACAACCATAGCTTACCAACCACATGCCTGTTTTTGTTATATTGTTGTAATTTTGCTCTAGTGCTGCCACCGTGTAGACGTTAATGCACCTTGAGTCTATCCAAATTTTAATTTCCATATATTTGCAGGGAATGGTTTCCTCTTTTTGGCGATATCAACAAAGTTATTGTCATATTCATTTTGTTTCTAATTTCACTGCAAAAATATCACACATATGTATGTATATTCATATGTATGTTTAGCTGTATATACTTATGTACATATTTATATATGTAGCAGGAAAGAAAAACCAGATTTTTTTTTTGAGAGCACAGTTATAAAAATGATCCGAAGAGTAAACTGAATGTAGATAAAATCATATGTAACAACAAGTTGCCTGCAATTTGTTGTATGTTGCATGCAAATCAGTTTGTTTTAAACTTTCGTTGTGAGCACACGGTCACATTTCTCGTTATTTATAAAATCTTTTAACATTGTTTTTAATTTTGAAAGCACTTCTTTAATGCCGCAAAACAGAATTATTATAATTAAGAAAAAAGTGTTTAAATGCTGTTTTAAACTCTAAAGAAACCTATGCAGTTACATGCTTAAACATAAAAAAAAATGTTTAAAAAACATGTAACATTGTTTAATTAAGTTGTCATAGCTTTAATCGTGATCGAATGGTGTTGTGTTAGTGTGTATTTTTGTATATAAACTTCCGGTTAGGTTTAAAAAAACTCAGATAAACTTTTCATCACTATGTTAGCAAAAAAATATTAATTTTCGTACATACATACATATGTAAAGCTCTCAAAGACTACAAAAGTATGTTTTTAGACCTTTTATTGTATTTGTTGAACATTCGTTTATTTCAGTAAAAAAATAAGAACTGTGATAATAATTTCTATTAAAATTCGTTTGCCCAATTTGAAAATCAAGTAAGTTTTTATGTACTTTTAATCCATAAACTTGGCAGTTTTACTCTCGAAATAAATTACTCTCAAAACAGAAAATTGCTATGATCGTATACTAGTTATACATACCATCCATCACTAGCCTAATTAGGCTTATGTTATGTAAAAAAAATGAAGTTCAAAGCGACTTCTTCCACTGCGACTTTGTTTACACATTGCGATTGACATTAGGTGTGTTTCTTTACTTTCCGGGTAAGTTTCGTGCAAAAGAGAGCATGCATAAGTTTTTCTCAAATAAAGATAAAATTTACCTAAAGTACGGGAACGCAAAAAGCCAAATTTCTAGCCCAAAAAGAAACTATGATGTGTTTTGATGTGGCAAAAAAAAAATGTCATTTAGTTTTACGAAAAAATACTGTGTTATTTTATTTATTTATTTATTTATTTATTTATTTATTTAAGCGAGCCCCCAATGGGCCATATATAGTTAATAGTATAATTAAACTTAATGTACAATTCAAAAAATAAGCATTGATAAAAATTCATTCGTTAATGTAAAAGAAAAGAAGCGTTATGAAAAACTTAAAACATTAAAAATTTAGGGCATATAAACTGACAACGTTATAATTGTGATGCAAAATGGTTAAAGAAATTTTTTTTAGCAGTAGGTAATGAACAGGAAAATGATCTAAGGCTGACAGGAAGCCCATTCGTGATCGTGAGAATGTGAAACTATCGCATAAGTAACCGGGAGTCCTTGTAGATATTATTTTATAAAAAAGAGTAAGTATTTTTAAACGTACGTATGCAGTGAAAGTAATTCCAAAAAAGGATTTAACATATGCAGACACGTGCTCACGTATTTTCAAACCATATACGTACCGTATTATTCTGTTTATAAGTCCATTTACAACTTTGAAATTATTCCTGTTAGATGCCGAAAGGACTTCAATACAATAATTTATAGACGAAATAAGAAAAGCATGCGCAGTTATAATTTTTACTCTTATTGGAAGATTGTATTTTATACTATATAATTTCTTTAGCGTGAAATTAATCTTCGATGATAAAGAGTTAATGTGTTTTTTGAAAGATAGTTTTTCATCTATAAGAACACCTAAACAACGCATACTCTCTTCAGGTATGATCTTCACCGTATCGATCTTAATATCAACTAGTGACTTATCCAATATTCCAAAGCAAACGGCTTTCGTCTTGTCTTTATTTATAATTAAATAATTGCGTTCCATCCAAAAACATACACGTTCCAAAGTATAATTAATACGGGCATTTACACTTTTTAGCTTTTAAGGTCTTTTGCACATTCCTTTTTATTTAATATTTATATAAAAACACTGAAATGATTTGTATACGAGTTGATTCAAATGAGCTTTGTTTCTTTATTATTGTTTATTTTTCGAACAGCTGATTGCTTAACTACTTGCCCAAACTAGCCCAAAGAAAAAGTACGAGCTGTTTCGTGCAAGAAGAGGAAGCATACTATTCTCTCGAAAGCGCTCTCATTTGCCCAATTTTAAAGTACGGGAACGCTTTTCGTGCAAATTGGGATCCCGCGGGATCCCAAAGTAAAGTAAAGAAACACACCTATTATACCCTCACGTGATTAATGAGTCAATAAACCGGGCTAATTCAGGCTTTCCTAACACTATAGCAGTCTTGTGCAATTTATGAATGAATTAATTCAACTGAATGATTCTTTCAAGTGAAACAATGCAATATTTCTGTATTATTTCTCTATTTCTTTCATCGCGCTCTTTCTTTTTGTAGCTCGTCATCTTTCATTCACTACCCGTAAACATTCAAAATCAATTATTTACCCATATTCTGCTTGTCGGCGCGGCAATACCGTCGACAATATTATGGCAAAATCAATTTAAGAAGACATCAATATTAATCTCGCATTCCCTAACAGTTTTGTATTGATGCTGCCGGTTTATCGATAATGTTAATAAAACCCAACACACATCTCTAATGTATGTGGCAGTTGCTTCGTTTTGTTTACCTTTTGATTTAGAACAAAATTTTGTACAAAATAATAAATTTTGAGGAGAATGAAAATTAAAGAAGTTTTAAATACAAAATGGTTTTCCACCAGTATTCAGCAGACTCCAGTGACGAAGTAAACAAAACAAACTGAAGTCGTGCATTTTTAATTCTGGCCGGTAATGGGCTCTTTTCCAGCTCTTCTACTGATTTTTTGAATTTGGCGGGATTTGTAATTTTAATTTTTTCCATTTTATTTCATTTTTTTTAATTTAAATTTTCTTCATTTTTGATGTTTTTGTTTGAACTTGACGCCAAAACTGTGACGACAAAATAGCCGGCAATTAAAGACGATATTGCCACTATTTTCTCTTGCAGAATATCAAATATGTGTTTGCAGTTATCAATACATGACAATATTGACAACAGGAATGCCGATTCGTCGCAAAATTTAAAAATCGGCGTTGGCTTGTATTGCCGCCGACAAGCAGAATATGGGTGATTAATTTTATTTTGTACTTTTAAATTTAAATCAATTTTAAAAATGAACATTAAATAATTTTTTATATATTGCGTTTAAAAAAATTGTGACACAATGTTTTTGGCCAAAAACAAAACCGTTATCAGGCTACGCTGATTTTTTCCTCTTCCCGTAACTGAAGACACCGATGAAAGGAAAGCGTTTTGTTACGATTGAGGAGATAAAAGAAAAGTGGAAACAGGAGCTGTTGGCGATATACTAAAAATCGCGTTTCTAAAGTGTATTATATCTCAGGGGGATTGATGAATAAATACTTTTTGAAAAAATTAAAAATAACGGTTATTTTTTGATCAACCCTCGTACCTAGCTCATATTATAAATAAGTGATTAATTTTGTTTTTAAATTTTAACCAATTGACTTTATGCGGCTTGAGCATATTTGTCCTCGCCAAATATGTTATGAACATTTTTTTTTGTTTTCTTTAATTATGTCCCAAGTTAAGATCATTAAAAATCTTCTTTGTCCGCTTTTTTCATAATTATTTTTTTGTTTGCTTTCTAATCATAGGATGTTTTAATCGAACATTTACGTAACTGGCGTTAGCAACTTTGTACATATACTTACATTATATCTTATCTTTTCGGTTTTAAGTTTTTTTTTCTTATACATACTATACTATAAAATTTATTTTTGTTAATTTCAAAATTTGTTGATTTATTTAAATATTGTCTCTTGGGGTGGTTTCTTAATATCCCGTTTAGATTAATAATTAATTTTTTTTTTTATTATTCATCATAACAATTTTTTAATTATGATGTTCGTTCATATCACTCACTCTTCAAATATTTGATTTTATCAGTTATACGGCTAAATTTTTATAGAAATAGAATGCACAAACAAATTATGTCAACATTTTAAATTTATTTATACCCTTAAGAATATGTATACCTACATACCAGACATCTGCACCGGTGCACCGCACCTTGGTCAAACCGACTGCTATAGCTTTTTTCATAAGAAGTAGCGGATGGCTAATATCTCAGCAGGTAATGCCACATTAGCAGTTCCCACCTTTCCTTTCCCTCTTCCTCACTCCTTCTATATAATGATGCTTTTTTCAGTGAGTTTTTCCCAATTTATCATGAAATTTTGTATTAATTACCCAATTATTTAATTGATCTATAATTAAAAATGCCCTTTCCGCGAAAAATCCTATGCCGATGACGTAGCGATTGCAGTCTGGGGAAACCATTTAGACAGCATAACCGATCAATTAGAATACGCTCTAAAGTTTGTGAGTCAGTGGAGAGTACAATGCGGACTGAGAATAAACCCAGCGAAAACAGAAATCGTACTTTTCGGTATAAAGTATAAAATTGCTTACTTCACACACACCAAAAATGAATGGCACCACACTTATCCTATGAGATAAGGTAAAATACTTAAGCGTCATTCTAGACAGCAAACTATCATGGAAAGAGAATGTACAAGCTAGAGTACCCAAGGCAACAACAGCCATCTATCTACATATGTAAAAAATTAAGAGTCTCAACATGGGACATATAACCAAAAGGAACTGTGTGGCTTCATGAAATGGCCATAAAACCGATAATTTGCTATGGAGTATCAGTATGGTGGAAATTATAGGACTCCGCATCTAACAGACTGCAAATTGAGAAAGTCAGTCGAACCATGGCAATACTGACCACAGGGGCCATGAAGACAACACCAACTAAAGCACTTCTTGCAATTATGAGCTGGATGCCATGTGACTTGGAAGCCAGGAAAACAGCATTAAAATCAGGCTGAACGCGACAGGAGCATGGACCAGAGCAAAGGCCGTAGGGATACGCCCACATACTTGAGATTAGAAAGTACCTAGGTCTAATTGACTACTGCATCCCAAAACCGTTCCTTTCAAGAAGCTTTGGCTACCAAATCGAGGAATCTCGCTTAGATTCTGGATCCTTCTATGTTTACACGGACGGATTTAGAAAGGTAGAAAGTTTCTGGGGAGGCGTTTACATAGAAGAATTCAACACCAAAATGTCATTTAGACTACCAGACGGATATAGTGTTCTTCAAGCTGAAATATCGGCTATAAACAAAGCGGCTAGATGGCTGGCGTTTAACAAGATATGCGCAGAGGTATCGTGATAACAACGGGTAGCAAAGCCGCCATCTATACCCTGATTGGCATATATGTACACAATTTCCAGTGTAGTCCAAGAATGCCGGACATCTTTAAATATGATAGCGAGACTTAACTCTAAAATAGATAAATGGACACGGGTCTAATAGCGGCAAAAACATCGCTGATGATGATTCACAGAGCCCACATGCCTTATTTGAAGGAACCTGTTCCCGCACATCAACTTTGAGAGAACAGAAATGCTCTTAAACTTGTCCAGATCTCATCTGAGAGTCATTGTGGGAGTAATCGCTGGTTATTTGCGCTTAGGAGAACCATGACAGGAGACTTGGAGTACCCTACAACGACTTGCAGAAGTTGTCAAGACGAGACGATCCTTCACCTCCTTGGAACATGCTCAGCATTGGAGCATCACCGCCTAATGACTCCAGGCGAGCGGAGCTTCAATAGCCTATCACGTCTAGTCTCGGTCAACCTGACCGCGCTATCCTTATTCATAAGGAGTAGCGGATAGCTAGAACAATAGCGTGTAACGCCATACGGAACAGTTCGCCACCTTTTCCTATTTACCCCCTAATCATATACCTATAGTACTATATCCCCATAACCTCCCTTTCACTTCTATCTTTTTTCACCACCATTCTACAGGCAAACACAAAAGGATCAAATTTAGGACCCAACTGAGCTGGAGAACCATACGCCAGGCTACCCGACTTAATCTTTCACAAAAAAAAAAGAAATCTGATTTTTTTTAAGTTTACATGGCACTGTTTTAGTTATGACCAGTACTGTATTTACTTATGTAAAGGGTGGCCCAAAATTAGCGAAGCGTTTGAACTCTACTTTTTCATTACAATTTCTTTTATCTCTTCAGTATTTTATAAAGAAGATTTAGGGAATGAAATTGAACATAAATAAACAACGTGTCCAAATCGTTGAACTTTATTTCTCAAATCACGGGATAATTTTTCATAACCTTTCCCAAAACTTCAACTGTTACGTTGTGATTTCGTCACGTATATTGGTTTTTAGTTGGTGGATGGTTCTAAGCTTATTAATATAGACTTCTGCCATCAAATAACCATCCACGGGGCTCCATCCTATTGGTTTTCCACGGCTGGCCTTGAAAGTTTTTTCAATATTTGTCCATTCTCGAACACTAGTGTTGCGAACGGTGACCCTGTGTCATGAAACAAAATTTAGTCCAATTATACCTTCCAATGGAACTGGAACTCCGTGCCAAACAATGCACTTAAGTGGGTTTAATTGTAGCTGTTGAACTACTTACCGTAGCCCATATCCTGGATTTGATTTGAGAAATAAAGTTCAATGATTTGGACATGTTGTTTAAATGATGCTATTTCAATTTAAAATCCCTAAGTTTGCTTTACAAGGTACTGAATAAATAGACTGATAAGACTGATAAATAGTCGAACTTATTTTAATATTTCTAATATTATATGATGGTATCGTATCATTCGTCTGCCTCAAGTTCAATCCTGGCTTTAGCCAAGAAATATTTTTATTGTTAATTATAACAATAATTGCCGCGATCAATAACTCTTGATCAAAGAAGACAGGAAAAATAATTAAATACATTAAAGCTGGGGGACAACTAGCTGTTTCGCAGTCGCTGCACTGCTCATCAGCACCCACTAGGATTCGAATTCAGTACCATGTAAGCATGATGTATTTTTCAATACGGCCGCTTATCCCACAACCAATTTTTTTATACATAAAATGATGTTTGTACACTTTTTATTTAAAAGCGACGTTGGCAATACTTTTAAACCGAAAAGAGATGGGAGAAAGAGAATGTAAACAAATATCTACAAATGTAAGTGTGTTAAAAGTTGTGCTATATTTCAGAGACTTTAAAATGCGTGTATGTTACGTATATACATTATGTATATATATACTCCGGCACAGAAGAAAGAAATTTGTTTGCAATGGCATTCAATATAAATATTTTATATATTTATATACATATGTATGTATGCATGTACGTATATTTTGTATTTCTGAAAGCAGCAACAGCGAAAACTGCAAATGTTACCGTTGACGACAAAGCAACTGGTGATGATAATTTTTAATATTCAATATTTTTGTTGTTGTACAAGATTTTTTACTGTGGAATGTGTTTATGTACATTATAAATATACCTAGTTATGTACATATGTACAAAGAGTACATACAACTTCTCTTCTCTATTAAAAACTTTACTCAGTATTGACAATATGTACATACATATGTATGCATATTTCACTGGTTAAAGCTCAATGTTGTTGGGCCAGCCAGTCATCCGTACTCGATCAACAGCAACAATGCAAACACTAGAATACAACACCACAACAATCTAACTTTTTTTATGCCAGCAGTTAATAAGTCTATCGTCAGCCAGTCAAAACGGCAGTCGGCAATAAAGTCACAATTTTTTATATATTTTTTTTATCGGCAGTAACTTTGAATTTTAAATATTTTGCCATTTAGTTGGCAGAGAACTTGCTTTCGCGTACGATCGTCAACCACGAAAACGAGCGCAACTTAAAAACGTTTAAAATAAAAATAAAAAAAAAATAAAAATTTAACTCGGTCAACTATTTCGGTTAAATTTTTTTGACAGCGGTTGATTAAATTGCGAATAGAAAAGAGTGAAAAATTAAAGAAAACTTTTTTCAAAAAATAGGTGTGTTTTTCTTAGATAATATAATTTTTTTATATTAATAATATATCTTTATAAATTAATTGTGGTTTAAAAATATGTACTCGTGTGTACAAACGTATGTTTGTACTATGTCCATACATGCCTACATACATACATATGGATGTAGATGAAAATTAATTTTTCAATAAGAAACATATAAACAGACATGTATACGTATTTGCTTACCTAATTACTTGGACAAATAGACGAAGGTTTATCGAAAAATAAACATCGAAAGAAAAAACTGTTAATTAAAGTTCTAATCATTAAAAAACATTAAACAAAAAAGTACATGTACCTATATTTGTTGGGATTGTGTCATTTTTCTACGAAACTAGGCATTTGAGTAACATTGAATAAAAACAATAATGGATATCTAAATACATACATACAAATGTACCTGCCTTTCAAAAAGAGAAAATTTACTTGATATTTTGTGAACAAAGCGCTGTAATGACATTTTAAAATAACCAGAACAATGTGAATGAATTCAAAGAATGAATTACAGCCAGTTTGCCGATGTCGAAAGGATAAGTTCATTCGCACTCTAGAAGAAAGAAAATTAATTTGGGTTTTTTTCTAACTTTATTCTCTGCGAACGATGTGTCAAAATTCAATTAAAATACATAAGTTCATGCGAACGAACAATAGTGACAGACAAACCCAAATTTATTCGAATGTGAATGACTAGCTTTCTTTCGCATACATTTTCATTCGATATCGTCGAACAGGCTGTTAGTTCAGTCTTCGCATTTGAACCTTTATTCAGCTTAATTTCTAAAATTATAGTTTCAAAAACCTTGTTAGATCGGAAGATTTTAGAGCCAGCAGACTAAAAACACGCTTCGATGTGAAATTTCAGATTTTTCATTCACTATTGTTTAAGCTTCTTCTTAAACTATCCACGTAACCAAATATTTATCCGTGTAACACGTTCGTATTTTTTTTTTTTTGAATTCCCAAAATCTGCCTCAGGAATAACCAAAATCTGCCACGTCCCCGGAAACAATATGACAACTTTAATTTACGCACTAAATCGAATTACTCTTAATAAATTGTTCAGAGGCATGTTCCACGGCAAAAACACGCGCCAAATATGAAAAACCGGTTAGCGAAGTTGTTCCGATTTATTTTTGGGAATTCCCAAAAACCGGTTTTGTGAATCCCCAAAATCCCCCCAACTTCCCCAGAAGCAACACGGCAACACTAACTTTCGCACTACATACTCATATGTAATTATGGTCTCAAGGTAACATTTAGGTGTCAAGTGGCAGCCAACTTGTTAAATCTTCTATATATACCGCCCTATATGCATACACACATACATATGAATATTTATTAAGCTGATGGAAATTTTGAGTCAAAATCTGAAACAAATTTCGCCTTAAATCTAGTTTATGCACAGCTTCATATAAAAAATGTGTATATAGTGGCCCACAATTTATTTCAACCATCATTTTTTATAATGATGTACTGCATATACTTAGTTAATAAATGAAACAACATGTTGCCTGAGTTGCCCAAAAACGAAAAATACATGTGCATAAGTAGTTACAGCTTATTCCAACCAGCTACTTCTAAGACCTGATTATGTTCGCAACAGCTCACTATTAGCAGTCAATTTCCAAGTTTCATTTTTCTAGCTATATATGCCATTACTTACATTAGCATTCACTGTAGTCAAATGAACTAGAATTGCATATGTTGGCAATGAGGCGACGCACTGCTTTAGACCAAAGAGGAGCACTTATTAACCATTTTAAAAATGGTCATTTACGACAGGAAATTGCGCAAATGGTTTGTTTCAGTGATTCGAAAGTGCAAAGTATTACACCCCGATTCGCGAATGAAAACAGAATACATAAAGCAGTAAAGCCTTGAATAAACTTTTAATATAAATGGCTAGCGTTGCATTGTCAGGGAATAAAGAAACCCGAAGTCCAACGGTGTCGAATCACATGATCTTGGCTGCCAATTGACGTCGCCATCACGTGATATAACACGGCCATTGAATTTGTCGCGCAAAAGAGCCATTGTTTCGTTAGCTATGTAACAAGTGGTACCGTCCTGTTAAAGCCACATATTGTCCACATCCATATCTTCGAATTTGGGTTCATTATCATCTCACGATAGCGAACACCATTCACACTAACTGCCTGACCGGCCCCATTTTGGACAAAATATGACCTGATGATGCCACCAGCCCATAAACCGCACCAAACAATCACTCTATAGGTGCATTGGTTTTTCGACAATTTTTCGCCCTAATGCGGCAATTCTGCTTATCGACGAATGCACTGCGGTGAAAATATGCCTCATCAGTGAAGATGATTTTCTTCGAAAATTGATCATCCACTGTTGCCATTTCTTGCCACCATTCTGACCATTGACGACGCTTGGAATGATCAAGAGGCTTTTGTTCTTGAGTCAATTGCACCTTGTAAGCGTATAAATGCAAGTCTTTATGCATAATGTTCTTCAACGATGAGCGTGAAAGGTGCTATTGTTCGGCACGACGACGAATTCAGGTGGACAGGTCTTCAGCCACACAATCGCGAACAGCAGCAATATTTTCTGCAGTACGAGCTGTACGAGCATGCACTGATATTTTCACATCTCCTACAGACCCCGTTTACTCAAATTTTTGCACGATTTTTCCAATTGTGCGCACATTTGGACGATTAAATTGACCGAAAAAAATCACGACATACATTTTGATTTGAGCACCAATTTTCATGATAAGCCACTTTTAATGATAACTTTCACGCGTTGCCTGAAAGGTTCGAATTGAGTTAGTCTGAAATTGAGAAATGTCAAATCAAATACAGAAAAAAAATTTACGTTTAAGTGTGGTTCACATTCAACATCGGCCCTTAAAATTTAACCACCCGATATTCATAAAAATTTAATCAACAATTATGGTGAAATTAACGCGCCTACATCACAAACTTTCGAAGACGTTTATGGAGAAGGCTCTAAAACGAACGCATCATTACGAAGCCGAAGACGTGGGGTTATTTAAGTCTTTCCCAGCTTTTTCTAAAAAAATTTCCATTTCATATACTTTATAATCTTAAAAAATATACATTTGTATGTACATATGACCGAAAAATCTGTTAAATTTTTAAGCTTCTCCCTCCCCTTCCGGAATTATAGCACATCCAATCGCGAATACCATACAAAATAGAAGTAAACATTTTAAAACTGCAAACAGTTCTTGCTACAGGATCCAGTTGTACATTGCGATAAACAATCTTGTTGCATTTTTTTCCGTTAAGTCGCGGGCAACTTTCATTTTTGAAGTAGACAACAATATGTGTATGTTTGCGTGCGTGTGTGTGTGCGTGTGTTAAGTATGTCAATAAATGAATGATTGTGATGCGCTTACAAAGTCAGTGTGTTGCTAAAATCTTGAAAATTTTATATTGGCAAGGTATTTTTTTTTAAATTTTCTTTTTGTTTTTAACTAAAAAGTAATAGTGAGAGCAAATTTATTGCTTTTATTATAAACAATGTGAATATTTTCATTGTAATAACTCTTCAAACACTGAGGAGATGCTTTTTTTAAATCCGGCGGTACTATTATTAATAATCAAAAGGTTAAGTTGGCTGAATAAAATGTAAATCTCCGCAAATACTTTATATATCGGTCCTTTATTGCAACATAAGGTGTGTTCCACGTGAATAACGAAATAGTCCGATCTAGTCCAAAGTAGTCTAAAAGCGTTCCACGTAACAATTTTTGTGCAATTTTGAGAGAAAATGAGAGAGTAATATTTTTCATTTCCTGTACAAATTAGCCCGAACTTTTTCTTTGGGTAAGTTCGGACTAGAGTTGAATAATCAGCTGTTTTATGTTTACATACATATGAAACTGAAAATGTAATCAGAAAATTTGCAAGTTGGAAAAAAGCTTTTGTTTAAAAATTAGTTAAAAGCAAAATGGAAGGTTGTCCAAACTAAAAATAACCTTGTGAAGTTATAACGAGAACATGCAATAGTTATTTCTGTTCATTTAATAAATATGTGCTACATATAAAAATACACTGAAAATTTTACATTGGTTTTAATTTTACAGCTATTGCAAATAACGCATAATAAAAGCGTTTTAAACGTCTAAAATCACTAAAATATACTTTAATCTAAAAAGTAAGCAGCACTACTATTGCTAGATGTACAATTGTGGTTTTTTGCGTTGCAGCCACGGTTGCCATATTTGACGATTTATCGTCATTTTGACGTTTTTGTGTGTTGATTTTTGTAGATCACAATTTTACTTTCATATTTTTCAAGCAACTTTGGTTTTACAACTGCATACGAGTATATAAACTGTATTAAAATAAATGTATATTTAAATACGTATGTAATACTGGAAATATTATAAAAGAAGAACGTGTTTCTTTCTGATCAATCAAAGAGTTTTTTCTTAATATCGTAGATTAAAAAAACGAAGTGTATTAAACCTTGAAAATTTCTTTTATGATTCAGATATGAAGATGCTAGATTTTTTATGATTCAGATATTAAGATGCTAGAAAATAAAATATCAAAACTGAATCTTCACTAATTGTTGCTACTTTGGCTAAATTTACAGCAAAGATATTAGTTTCATTGTACTCTTCTGCAAATTTTAAAAGTATGTATCCAAATACGGAAAAAACTTAAACAAATCAAAATTTAGTTGAAGAAACCATTTCTAAAGCCATTATCGGCGCTGGGGCAAAATTATTCATTGTAAAATACAATCAATCAAACGTTTCCTTTATTAAATTAATTCTGGCTCAAGCTGTGTGACATGCTGCGCCGTCTTGTTGAAACCACAACCTCTGCACGTCATGGTTCTCCAATTGATGAACGAAAAAGTCATTAATCATGGCTCTATAGCCATATATTTTTAAAGAAGTGCGAACCAACCCTCCGAAAACTTGCTAATGTGTTGCACTTACCTAAGAACATACTTTTCAATATCATGGTATTTACCGACTGCATTACTTAGAATTAGTTAAGTAATGACTTGCTTTATATGTTTTATATGTTCGTAAGTAATTAGTTGTTCTTGGCAAAATTGAATAAAAGAATTTGCGTAATATTTGGATTTGCTAAAACAACGAACTTCAGTAAACCACTTCCTTAGCATGGAAATGGATGCTACAGAGTCCCATAATAATATCTATCAAGCTTTCGCCGCTTTTACACTCGTAAAGTTTACCTTGCAAAGTCTTGAGTTTGGCGATAGCAAGGAAAAAGAGAGTGGCTCTCTTGCACTTTTTATTTTCCCTTGCCCCACTTAACTGAAAACTTTGAAAAGTAAACTTTCCATGTGTGAAAACGGTGTTTTGTAGAGTTGGGTAGTTCGCGAATGAACTAGTATAATTAAACTATTCATACGAGAGAGCTAAGTGAGGCAGGCGATCAATTCTGCGAGCTCTTTCAGCTCCATCACAAAACATCGATCAAACATTTCTCTGAAAACTTAAATGGTACCAACGAACCAGATATGCTTAAGTGTTTTATAAAATAACTATATATGTATGTATTCGTAAGGCAGTTTTTTTTTAATTCTGATAAACAAATAATAAATCGTAACGAACTACAAAGTTGCGGCGTCGTTAATAGATTATATTAAACGTATGTTTAATATACATGTACATTTAATGTATGTGTATATGTACACTTAAATTATATAAATTTGTTTTATTAAAAAAATATAAATGTGCAAATAGATGTTAAATTAGTAGTTGAAAAGGAGCTGCTACTTGTATTTTAACACATACATATGTATAAAGCTTAGTTTCCCACATTTCTTTATTCCAAAAAAAAACTCATCTATTATACTCTAATTTATTTATTGAAATTAAATTTAAATATGCTCTTTGATTTTGCCGCCTTGTGAAGTTAATAAAAATAAATGATTTATAATAAAAAAGAAACTGGAGCATGTTCAGCTTCAGTAATAATAAAAAAATTAGATCTAAGTACAATACATTTTAAATTATTATATAGTGCACTACTACATGGTTGTATGTACAGGGTGTCCGCCGGGAAGATATACTACTTTGTTTATAATTTTTGATTTATTAAATGTCGGCCCCACTCAAAAAATTGTACAACTTTCATACAAATCTTCTACACGAGTTGCTTTTCTCTGTTCTATGAACAACACATACGAGGACGGATTGATATTGAAGCAGGAAAAAACATTTTTTTTTTTCAAAAACCATTTAGTTCTCAACATAGTAAACTTTATTCTACCATCTAAATAATACGATTTTGGGAACTCCCCAAAATACGCGTTAGTTTCGGTAATCACTTCTTTGTTTGAGATGAATCTTTTTCCTGCTAGCCATTTTTTCAAGCTTGGAAACAGGAAAAAAATCACTAGGAGCTAAGTCTGGACTATAAGGTGGATGGTCAACCAATTGGAAGTATATTTCACGTAATTTTAGCATCGTGTCTAATGCTGTGTGAACCGGTGCGTTGTCTTGAAGAAAGAGCACTTTTTTCTTCTTTAAATGTGGTCTTTTTTTCTTGATTGCATTAATAAATTGATCCAATAATGAACGATAATACTTTCCTGTGATTGTGGTTTCTTTTTCAAGATAATCGATGAGTAATATTTCGTGTGCATACCAAAATACTCGTACAGTGGCCATAACCTTGCCAGGCGATTTCACTGTCTTCGCCTTCTCTGGAAAACTTCCAGGTGTGTAGTGTTGGACCCACGGTTCATCAACAGTTATTAATCGATGCCAAAAATCAACAGGATTACGCTTTGTTATATTCAAACACCGCTGTGAAGTGCTTTCTCGAACTCTTTTGTTCGACACTGAGCAAACGCGGCACTCATCTTGCCGATAGCTTTTTCATATACAAATGTCATGCAAAATCTTGAACACACGTTCATATCATATGTTTACCATTTCAACAATCTCATGTAACTTGACTCGGCTATCATTTATAACGATATCGAGGATTTTCCTGATATTTTCTTCAGTAACCACCTTTTTTGGCCTACCTGTTGATGGTATTATTCGGCCGCGTTTAAATTCAGCAATTCAATATTTTACCATGTTTGTCGAGCTTATCTTTTGTCGTTTTCCCTATCAAAAAATAGTGTTTAATCACTGCACAAAATTCAAGCAACACAAAAGTTGCTTACTTCAAACGACTACAAGAAATAAACTAATCGAATTTGGGTAAAATTTTACTCCGCTCAAAAAATTTTTTTTGAGTTTGTGCTGCCATTTAGTTCTATGTAATATTATTTAGTATATATAACGAGTGATTTTTTTGCTATTATCTTTTTGGCAACACTAGTTTCGACAGCTCACGCACGTTTTGTATCTTGTGTCACTGTCAAACATCTTCAGTTTGGTCTATAATTTAATCATGAATCGTCTTACAAACGAACAACGCTTTCAAATTATTGAATTTTATTACCAAAATGCGTGCTCTGTTAAGAAAGTTCATCGCGCGCTTCTTCCATTTTATGGTCAGTTTAATCGACCTACTGAGGCTTCTATTCGGGCTATTGTAAAAAAATTTCGCACCAAATTTACATTGTTGGACATTAAACCACCAACACGCTTACGTAGAGTGCGAACTGAAGAAAATATCGCAGCCGTATCGGCCAGTGTTGGTGATGACCGTGAATTATCGATTCGGCGCCGTTCGCAGCAATTGGGCCTCTGTTATTCCACTACGTGGAAAATTTTGCGGAAGGATTTGGGTGTGAAGCCTTATAAGATACAGCTGGTGCAAGAATTGAAGCCAAACGACCTACCACAACGCCAAATTTTTGGTGAATGGGCTCTTGAAAAGTTAGATGAAGATCCACTTTTTTATCGAAGAATTGTGTTCAGCGACGAGGCTCATTTCTGGTTGAATGGATACGTGAACAAGCAAAACTGCCGTATTTGGAGTGAAGAGCAGCCATAAGCATTGCAAGAGCTACCAATGCATCCACAAAAAACAACCGTTTGGTGCGGATTATGGGCTGGCGGCATCATTGGGCCGTATTTCTTCAAAGATGATGCGAATCACAACGTTACTGTGAATGGTGAGCGCTACCGTGCGATGATAACAAACTTTTTTTTGCCCAAAATCAAAGAGCTTGACTTGCATGACATGTGGTTTCAACAAGACGGTGCCACATGCCACACAGCACGCGAAACAATGGACCAATTGAGAGGCAAGTTCGGTTAACAGTTTATTTCACGCTTGGGACCAGTCAATTGGCCGCCCAGATCGTGCGATTTAACGCCTCTAGACTATTTTTTGTGGGGCTATGTTAAGGCTAATATCTATAGCGACAAGCCCGCTTCGATTGACGCACTGGAAGCCAACATTGCCAACATTATTTGTGAGATACCGGCCGAAATTTTGGAAAGAGTATGCCAAAATTGGACTAAGCGGATGGACCATTTGAGGCGCAGCCGCGGCCAACACATGCATGAAATAATCTTCAAACATTAAATTATATCGACCCAACTATCGATCCAAATAAATATTTCATGCATTTTTTTGAATTTTATGTGTTTTTTTTTTAATTTCCGATAGTTCTTATAAAATCACCCATTATAAATAATAATGTTATTTAGTAAGAATACAAATTGTTATCACTACTTAAGAAATTCATTTGTTTTAACATTTTCTCGTTTTAACACATATTTTAAACACTTATTTATTACTTATATCAGAAGTGCTCTAGCCCTATGCGCTTGATGCTCAATTGCTTTTGTAAAAGCGCTTACCTATAGGGCTGTGCTCTTTAATACCCTCATACTGCACTCAGCACTAGCAATGAAAAATACACAAACAACTTTTTCTAATATATTTTTTTGTCGTTCTTCACTGCACGCATACAAGAGCAAAGCAACAAAACTTTGGCATGCTTTGCTAGTAAACATTAACGACAGCGATTATCAGTGTTAATTTTGTTTTTGTAAATATGTTTGCTTTTTACAACAACAAAATATTAAATAAAAGTAGTTTTTCCTTAAATGTATTGGTGTTTTCTCTTTCATATAGAACTTTTGGGCACCCCTGACTTACATTTTCATGCGGCTTACGAGTAGTTTGCCATTTTAGCTGTTGCTATTTTTTACCGTTTAAATAAAAATTTTTCTTCTTAAATACATATCGCTCCTTTATTGCAACATAGTCATATCTCAAAAAATAAGCTTTTTGAGTTAACAATGCAGAATTGTTCACAGTACTACCTTTTATATTGCGCCAAATTTTTTTTTTAATTACCTTCAAATTGTTTCCTTTAGGAGATATTTTCTAAAAAAATTTTCTTAGAAACTAAAAATTTGAAATGTGTTTTTCTCGAAACAAGCCTTTTTGCGTTATGACTATGTTGCAATAAAGGAGCGATATGTAAGTATGTATGTATATTTATAACATTGCGTGTTTAAATGTTATTTTTGTCAATAAATTCTATTTTTTATTTATAACAATTAATAAGTAATTTCTTTAATTGCTACTGCTAAATAAATTTTCATTCAATCTTAATATGAGTTCATACAAACAGCTTTTAGGGTCTGATATCTTAATCGCTTGATTTTTTTTTTTTTTTTTGAAAGTCAAATTTTAATTGAATTTTATTTCCAACTTATTTATTTTGAAATAAAATATACATTTCAAATACTCGTAAATATTAGCAATTTAACATCATTTTGATTTGTAATATACAACAAAAAAGTTTTACATACATACAACTAGACCAATTGGATGCGATAAACAATACCAGCAATTCTTTGCCAACTAAAATTTCAATGCGAAAAAATAAGTTCACATATTGTATACTTTCTGCATTCGTAGCAAGGTGCGAACTAAATACGTATATTAGTGTAACAGAGAGTATTGTGAAAACAGTTTAACCGCGCTACTACGCATTACTTTTTGCTTAAATACCTAGCGAAAAATTGGCAATGTGTTGCACTTACCTAAGAACATACTTTTCAATATCAAAGTATTTATCGCCTACATTACTAAGAAGTAGTTAAGTAATGAATTGTTTAATATCTGTTGCATATGTATGCATGTAAGTAGTTGTTCTTGGCAATTATATGTGCATGTACAATATTTACATGGAAAATTGATTAAAAGAATTAATGTAATAAATTATAAAATTCCTCATAAAGTGCGTGCAAAAATTGGGATGTGATTTCAAATTGATTGCAAGTTAGCTAACCGATTTAAAATCACATAAATCAAAAATATTTTGTGTGCAGAACACCTTTTTTGTGATTTCAAATCACTTTCACAAAAAGTGATTTGCAGAACAGCCCTGAATATCAAGTTTTTATCAAATTTTGCTGTTCTAGCAATTTTACTATTCGTATTGTTTGTTTTGTTGTCATTACAACTTCCACAGAGCTACCACATAAGACCATAAATCGTTATTTTGACGATTTCCATGCTTATATATAGTAAAATGACGATTTTTGTGTTAAAAATGATGATGTTTGATGACACGAAAATTACGAGATAGCAACACAAAATTCTTTTGTAGGTGAGACACAAAGTATATCTACAGGGTCTGATCAAGAAATAACCGTTATTTTTAAATTTCGTGATTTACGTATGTTCGATTCTCACATTTTTATACCCTTCACAAATATGTAAAGGGTATATATAAGTTTGTGGTTCCGTTTGCAATTTCTACAATTTTGATTTGCAATATATATTCTGAATCAGAATTAATAGAAAAGTCGATTAAGCGATGTCCGTCTGTCGGTCGTTGAAATACCGTTTCTGAGAAAAGCTTTAGACTTAGAAACTTTTTTCTTTCCCCATTCTATTACCCCATCGATTTATGGTTTTGCTATTGAAAAAATCCATTATTTTTTACAATTTTGTATGAATATTTTTGAAAAAGAAGTTATTTGTTTTGCTTCCAACTTCACACAATTATTAATCATGGCAATTACAAGGAAAAAAAGTTTTCAAGATATCGGTCCATATTTATTCGAGAAAAAATCGTGTGTTGGTGTGCTTTTCTATTTTTTCTATTCAAAAATATGGACTAAAGAAACTGTATCAAGTTTTGTGAAAAAAATTAAATGCGCAAGGACATTTGAAATGTTAACTGTGGCGTTTGGCGAGTCTATTATGTGCAGTCTAACCGGTTTAAGAAAGGCCGAGAAGATGTCAATGACGATGCTCGTCCTTGTCGCCCGAGCACGTCAACAACAGATGAAAACATTGAAGCAGTAAAGAAAGTTATTTTGGATAATCGGCGAATCATTATCAGAGAGGTTGCTGATGATGTTGCCATATCGTTGGGCTCATGTCAAACAATTTTTACACATGTTTTAGGCCTGAAACGTGTGGCAACGCAGAATGTTCCAAAATTGCTAAATTTTCAGAAAAATAACGTCGCATGGACATCGCTTAGGAGCGATGCAAAAAGGTCATAACTGGCTATGACATTGAAAACAAAGCCCAAACATCCCAATGGAAGCGTCCAGAAGAGTCAAGACCGAAAAAAGACCGTCAAGTTCGGTGGAATGTAAAGGTTTTGCTGCTCACTGTTTTCTTCGACTGTAATGGCGTGATGCATCATGAATTCTTGCCACAGGGTCGTACGGCCATTAAAAAATACTACCTTGAAGTTATGCGCCGTTTGCGCGAAGCAATTCGTGAGAAACGCACAGAATTGCGGGAAAAACAATCGCGGATTTTGCACCATGATAACGCACCAGCTCAGACATCGATGCTTGTGCGTGAGTTTTTGGCCAAAATCAAAACCATTATCACGCCTCAACCATCGTATTCACCGGACTTGGCCGCCTCTGACATTTTTTTCTTTTCAAAACTGACGACACCGATGAAAAGAAAGCGTTTTGCTACGATTGAGGAGATGAAAGAAAATTCGAAACAGGAGCTGTTGGCGATACCAAAAAGCGCGTTTCAGAAGTGTTTAATATATTTGAGGGGGACTACTTTGAAGGGGTCAAGATAAATAAATTTTGAAAAAATTAAAAATAACAGGTATTTTTTTTTATCAGACTTCGTACAATATCTGCTTTTCTTATATTATTTTTTTGCATTTAAAAAAAAATTTCAAAATTTCGCATGAAAAATTTGTTTTCCATTTTTTAAATTCTGAATAAGTACAAAACAGTAAAAGATAGAAAAGAAATTAATAGAAAAAGCTTTTTTTTCAGAATTTTTTCAATAAAACATGGAAAAGCACATTTTTGTTAAAATATTTGGTATCACGGAAGTGCGTGATTTTGAAATTTATGTTCGCATGCGTGCCAGCACCATCGATATTGTGAAACATGAAACCCAAGTCACTCGAATGACCGAGCGAAACTTGAGGAACTGAAATCAGTTTTCTTTCGCTTAGAATGCGAATGAATATTCTTCTTCGAAATTGTGAAACAGGCATTAAATTTTGCCTATAATAGTTATGGTTTGAACAAAATTCCAGTACTTTATTTTGTTTGATCTTACTAGCATTGTTTTTTTTTTTTTTTTTGTTATAATAACTCGAAAAACCAATCTGATTTTTTAAAACACGTCTTGCAATAGCCACTTGATGTTTCTTGAACGCGTATTAAAATATTATTAGTCTGCTTAAGCACATTAAACGTTTTAAAGAACTATATCAACAAAAGAAGTCAAACAAGAAATTTCTTTCCAATACGAGTAAAAAGAATTAAGTTGACACATTTTTATCAAGAAACCGGTAAATTCATTAAAAAAAGAAAAGGCAAGAAAAACTAGCAAGATTATTAGGCCAAATATACAATATACGAGTACACATGCATATAAATATGTTTGTTTCTATGTAAGTTTCTTCATATGACGTTTATATAAGAAAAATCTAATATGCGATAAAATTCTTTGAAACAAAACAGTGAGAAAAGCTTGTAAACATCATTAAGGTTCATAAGCTGTAGTTTGTTTTTGATTTGGTGTGAGAAGTGAGTTGCCATGTGAGAGTTGCAAACAAAATGTGGCATGCAAACTTCAACACAGTAGTCATTCCCTGCAAACATATAGTAGTCAAAATTTATTTTAAAGACTTTTCTTTAGTACACATTCATATCCAAGGTTGCCATATTTGAGGATTTTATCGTAATTTTGACGATCTATTTATTTTACACGATAAGAGTACGGAGTAATGATACAAAGTAATACAGTGCTGGTGTTTAGGCCATTTATATTACACTAGTCCTGATAAAAAAATAACCGTTAAAAAGTATTTACTTATTCATCAATAACTATCTTGTCCTCTTCAGGACCCGAGTGTGCTGGAAAACCTAGGCTATTTCGGGGTATACAGCGGCCTGCCGACCTAACCTAACCTGTCTTGTCCTCTTGAAAGTAATTCCCCTCATATATAATATACTTATGACAGGGTTTTTTTCCAGTCCTCGATACACTTCTGAAACGTGGTTTTTGGTATCGCCAATATCTCCAATTTCGATTTTTCTTTTATCTCCTCAATCGTAGCAAAACGATTTCCTTTCATCGGTGTCTTCAGTTTTGGGAAGAGGAAAAAGTCAGTGGGGGTCAGGTCCGGTGAATACGGTGGTTGAGGCACAATAACGGTTTTGTTTTTGGCCAAAAACTCACGCACACGCATCGAGCTAGTCCGTTATCATGGAGCAAAGTCCATGATTGTTTCTTCCACAATTCTTTGCGTTTCTGACGAATTGTATCGCGCAAACGGCGCATAACTTCAAGATAGTATTTTTTAATGGCCATACGACCCTGTGGCAGAAGATCATGATGCTCCACGCCATTACAGTCGAAGAAAACAGTGAGCAAAACCTTCAAATTTGACCGAACTTTACGTGATTTTTTCGGTCTTGGCTCTTCTGGACGCTTCCATTGGGATGATTCGGCTTTGGTTCCAATGTCATAGCCATACACCCATGATTCGTCACCAGTTATAACCTTTTTGAGGAAATCTGGATCGTCGTTGACGACGTTCAACAGTTTCTGAGCGATGTCCATACGACGTTGTTGTTTTTATTCAAAATTTAGCAATTTTGGAACAATCTTGGCATGAGCCAAGCAATTTTTTGCGCTTCTGTCAAAAAAGTAGAATCAGTGCAATTGAACGCATATACGCGTACGCCACAAAAAGTAGGCTTACACTCTGCTTTTGCACGCGTCATAAGCGTTATAAAAACTGTCAATTGTTTTTTCACAACTCATTTTATTTTTTCGAAGTTTTCGTCAAGAATATTTGTGTCGTGGATTGTTATTTTATGTTTTTGTGTTAAAAAATGTTTTTATTTAAAAAATACTTCAAACATAACAAAAAAAAACGTATCGCATGAAAAGCGTTGTATGTAGCTTGAGTTTAGAAAAGTGTAGAAGGCGTAGAAAGTTTGAAACGCGTAAAAAGCGGGTAGTATGGACCTTCAGCTATCGTCATTGATAATTTCTCGGCGTTTCTTTAACCGGTTATATAGTACAGTTTCGCTTGTTCACAGACAGCAAACGCTGTACAAACAATGCGGGCAATTAATAAAATGCATATGTGATTCAATATGGGATGAATATAGACAGAGAATAATTCAATGGCTCGGTGGCTGAGTGGTTACGGAGCTCAAATCCGAAAAAAAGCGAAAATCGAACGTACGTAACTCACGAAATTTGGAAATAACGGTTATTTTTTTTTATAAGTACTCGTTTATGATAGTTTTTCACGTCTTGCTGTCACTTTTTAGTCTAATTTTTGATAGGAAAATGTTTGCAGGGTTCATTAGCGCAACAACATTTAAACATGTGTGAGCATACAAAACAGAAATACAGATGCAAACCTTTGTATTAGAATAAATAAAGTAATGGCTTACAATGGCTTTCGTGATTTCCCATAAGAATAAATGATGAACGACAATATTTTACAACTGATTCTAACAGATGAGTCAAAAATTATAATATTACTGTTAACAAACGATACGAAGTTTTATTTAATCGTGAAAAACATGTGACTTCCAGTTGAGATACAGACTGCTTTCAGATAATACACATAACTTATTAAAAAACAAACAAACAAATGCAAAATGCCAATACAACCAAGAGTGAAAACAACTTTTGTTTAATTTTTCTTTTGTTTTAGAAATTGTGTATGTAAAAATACATTAGAGTGACTATAAAACTATACATTCTGTTTCTATTCTGAAACAGTGAAATATTGAAGTAAAACAATTTGACAAGTTTTGTAGTTTTATGATCGCTACGGGACAATCAAAACAAACGAAAATTATGCGAGCGGTACGTTTAGATATGAATCTTAATTGAGTCAATTAAAGTTCAGATTGACTTGAATAGATAAAGGATGGTCCAACCATATTTTCTATTTATTTGGTTAAACCGGTAGTGGCCGTATTCACAATCTTATGCAAATGGCTTTGCATAATTGCATTTGCAAAATAGTGAAGTATATTTTTTACTTTATACTTAGCCGTCCGCTGAGTAGGGGCCCTAATTTAAAAATATGAAATAATATACGAAATAATGCTTTTTTATACCCTTCACAAAAATGTAAAGGGTATATATAAGTTTGTGTTTCCGTTTGTAATTTCTACAATTTTTATTTACGATCCTATAAAGTATATATATTCTGAATCAGAATGAATGCAAAATTCGATTAAGCGATGTCCGTCTGTCCGCCGTCGAAATACCGCTTCTGAGAAAACCATTAGACTTAGAAACTTTTTTCTTTCACCATTCTTTTACCCCATAGATTCATGCTATTGAAATTCAGTAATATCGGTTCACATATTGCTGAAATATAGGGTGTTTTTTTAAGCCCGATAGAACTTGAAATTGTAAAAAATAACACAAAAAATTAAATTGTAATCAAAAATTTTTTTTATTCGAAAGATCAATACGTGACATTAACATTTGAAAATGATTTCGGGCATATGGGCACCGCGGCTGTTCTTGACGAAGCGCATTCTGGACGTCCAATTTTGGGCCACTTTTTCGAGCACTGCTGGCCGTATGTCACGAACAACACGAACAATGCTGGCCTCCAAGGCGTCAATTGTTGCTGGTTTATCAGCATAAACCAGTGACTTCACGTAGCCCCACAGGAAATAATCGAGAGGTGTCAAATCGCACGACCTTGGAGGCCAATTGACAGGTCCATTTCTCGAAATCAACTTATCGCCAAATTTTGATTTCAGTAAGTCAATGGTTGCGTTCGCCGTATGGCACGTAGCGCCATCCTGTTGAAACCACATCTCCTCCGGATCAATGTCATCCATATTTTCAAACAAAAAATCATTGATCATGGTGCGGTAACGATCTCCATTGACCGTAACGCGAGCTCCGGCCTCATTTTTGAAGAAATAAGGTCCGATGATGCCACCAGCATGAAAACCGCACCAAACAGTGCATTTTTCTGGATGTAATGGAGTCTGTAGGGTCTCTTGTGGATTGGTCTCACTCCATATGCGGCAATTTTGCTTATTAACAAACCCGTTAAGCCAAAAATGCGCCTCATCGCTGAACACAATTTTGCGATAAAACAACGGGTCAGTTGCGACGACTGATTTTCAAAGTAAATTTGGATAATTTCGTAGCGTTGTTCAAGCGTGAGTCTATTCATGATGATTTGTCAGAGTATACTGAAACAAATAAAAAAAATGTTTCATCAAAATTTAATTTTTTGTGTTACTTTTTACAATTTAAAGTTCTATCTAGCTTAAAAAAACACCCTATATATTATAAGTTCCGAAAAAAAGCCATTTTTTTTTTTGCAATTTTGTAAGAACATTTTTGAAAAAAGCAGTTTTGGTAATAAAATAAGGTTATATAAATACGTAAAATGAAAGTTTCCGATATCGGTCCATATATAGCCGAGATATAGCCTAGACCGGGGTTTTTCATGAAAATGTCGTGTAAGCGAACTCAAACAACTTTGTTTGCTTAAAAGCAGTTCTGATAATAAAATAAGGTTATATAAATATGGAAAATGCAAATTTCTGATATCGGTCCATATATACCCGAGATATAGCCCAAAACGGGGTTTTCATAAAATGTCGCGTATGCTAACTAAAACAACTTTGTTTGCTTAAAAGCAGTTCTGGTAATAAAAGAAGGTTATATAAACATGGAAAATAGAATTTCTGATGTCGGTCCACATATACCCAAGATATAGCCTAAGCCGGGTTTTTAATGAGAACTTAAACAATTTGTTTTTGCTTAAAAACAGTTCTGGTAATAAAATAAGGTTATATAAATATGAAAAATGAAAGTTTCTGAAATCGGTCCATATATACCCGAGATATAGTCTAAACCGATTTTTCAACGAAAAATATTTATTTATTTTTTTTTTTTTTTTTTTTGCTTATTAGCTGTTTAGAAAAGGAAGTTAGTAAAATACAGAAAACGAAAATATCTGATATCCGTCCATATACCTGAACCAAATTTGTAATATATACTATACGAGTACATATACGTGACAATCGTGAAGGGTATTTTAGATTCGGCCTAGCCGAATATATTACACTCTTACTTGTTAAATAATGACTCTTTCCCAAAAGTTTTTTACTTCCATGGATATTAAACTTTTTTTTTTTATCAAACTAATAAAATTATTATTATTACATGAATCACCTTTTATATACTTAACATACATATAAGCTAATGATTTTTTGTTTATATTTTCAGGTATGTTGTTTGCCCTCTTTTGAAATGCAGGTAAAAAAAAAATAAATTTTTAGAAAATATTAAATTATCTCACTAAATGGTTAGTTGCGAGTAAAAGAGCGAAAGAAAATTTGGTGACAAAGTGACTTAAAAGAGACGTCATTTAAACGGAATTAAAACAAGTGCTAACTGTTTAGAAATTGTAAAATATTTGTTAATATAAAATTTATAGAGTTGAATTCTCTCAACTTTCTTTGACCATTTACTATCTAGCAACTATTTGCGCAATTACACTAAAATCACACAAATTTCTGAAATCTCAGATACTTGTGCTTATTTGTGAGTTTTTCAATACTTCTCTTACGCATTGTTGTTGCAAGGTGTGGCCAAATTAATCATTCAATTCATTTTTCGAATAACTTTTTTCCTAAATAAAATGAAAATATATTTTGGATGCTGAAATTTTTTTCTTTTAATTGGCAAATATGATATCTGCCAAGTGGCTGTCGGCAGTGTTGATGCACATTTGTGCCCGTTTTATTTTCCATAACTTTCCGCAATATTTCTGTTCGTCGGTTATTCTCCATAAGGGCTACGATTGTCTAGGGTTTGTTGGTATATACCGTGGACTGCAAGCAGCCCCAAAGAAAGAAATCTGGAAAGGTTAAATCGGGCGATCTTGCTGGCCAAACAAAATCGCCGAAACGGGAGATTACGCGACCAGGAAATGATTCCTTAATAATATCTATTTTGACTCCTACAGTATGTACGGTTATACCATCTTGTTGAAACCACATGTTCACCAAGCCCCAGCCATTCAACGGCAGTAGCAAGTCGCTTATCATTACCCTGTAGCGTTCGCCAGCAACACGATGACCTCCTTAAAAAAATACAGTCCAATCACTCCTCACCCATGAACACCGCACCACACAGTAAGTAGCCTTAATGAATGTAAGGACTTTTCATGCATCACACGCGGATTTTCAGTGCTCCAGAAACGAAGATTTTGTTTATTGACATAACCGTTTAAGTGGAAATGCGCCTCGTCGCTCATGATGATATTCGACTCAAAATCGGTCTCTTCGTTGTTGAGTTTCCTAGGTTCAACGCTCGTTAATAGTAGTAAAGCTGAAATTCCATACCACGCGTTATATATGTTGTCGCTTTTAACGCATTTTGACTTTCTACGCGTTCTACAACTTTCTAATTTCAAGTTACATGAAAAGCTTTATGCTCCGAGGTTTTTTTCGTGATTATAAAAAGGAATACATTATAAAAATATTCTTATCGATAACACTGAAAATATCAAGAACAACTGCCGCTTTTTCAAAACGTATGTGACGCGTGCAAAAGTAGACCTATTCTTTGCGTTGTACGCATCTATGCGTCCTATGCTGTGGGATGTCCAGCTTATCTCATACAATTGCATGGAACCTACTTTTTTCACAGACACTTAGAATGCGTTGCAGAGCAACCTAAATTAGAGTGTAAAGCGTAACGTAATTTAACGCTTTAATTTTAAGCTGTAGTAAGTAATTTAAATAAGAGCGTTAACTTTGTGTGATGAACAGCAATGCTCACTAACCGTGTTTAGTAAAAATCATTATATAGCAATAATAAAAAGTAATAAAGTCGCTAAATTAGTCTAAAAGCACCTAAAGTGTGATTACTAATGCCCGCAAAAATTGATTAGCATTTGTTTTGAAGTGAACTTTAGTGAGCGACAGGAAAATTTTCGCTCCTACACTCCGCCAAAATTGGATTTTTCAATTGCAAAGCAATAACGCCGTTGGTCTCATATATCTTCTATGAACATGAAGATTTTTAACAGATAAATTACGCTTGACGCGCTAATTTAGGTTGCATTCTTAAGCATCTTAAAGGTACTAATGTGTTATACTTCCTCTGAGAGGAAGTAAATATTTTATTCTCGTTATCTCTTTGTTTATTGACATTTCATATATATCAAGAGCTATAATAGCAATCCGTAAGGGAAAAATTGGGAAATTCGCAAATGAACACAAGCAGCTGAGGTTTCAGAAATTTGTGTGACTTGAGTGTAACCGTGAATGTGTTTAATTTACATATTCTAATAACGTTTTCTTAATTGCTTTGCTCTCGTTTCATTTAACAATAAAACCATAAGTCAAATAAAACAGACATAAATTAAAACAAACATAAACTAAAACAAACAAAAACACATACATACATTGTTCTTATTTGCTTGGCGAAACAGAAAACCCAGTTGACCATGTATTTAAAATTTCTTAAATGGTGAATACAGGAAAAATAGTAGCAGACATGTTCACGATAGCTCATACAAATCGTTGACGAAATTTGTCGTGTAACTGACCACGAAATCATGCGAGGCCACACAAGCAATAATTGCCTGTACTGTAGACAATTATGCAAACGACAGTTTCCTCCGTGCTATCATTGACGACTGGTAATAGAGAGCGAAATAAAAATGTATGCTACAAGTTTATAAATATATTTTACATAACGATACGAAGACTAGATTGAAGACAATGTCCACATTTTGTCGCCAATATACGAGAACTATTCCATAGAAAAAGTGAATTTGGAATTATTCAGGCTGTGCGCGTGCATTCGCTTAGCGATTTTGTTTTTTTATTATTTGTTGGCACACTTGCCTTTAACATATGTTCCTAGTTGAGTTTTTTTGCGAGAGGCATACCAGTTAGTTAGTATTTTGCTTGTTCGGCGATATTCTGCTGTGAAAATAAATGCGGAATTTACATAAAATTTTGCGTAATGTAAATGTAAAAAAGCATGCAAGTAGTACAAATTTTTTTACAGGAAGCCGGAATGATGTGAATGACGGACACTAGTCTCGGAGGCGCATCACATCTAAAACCGATAAACCTGTTGAGGGAAGCAAATTTTATGGAGAATCGTCGAAGTTGCAGTGAATGTCGGTTGGCTATTTTTTTCTCGCAAATTTGGATCATGAAGCGCAAGCGAAGTTCTTTCAGAAAATGTCATTGCTTGTCCCTTATATTTTTTTGCCGTAAAGAATACCGTAACATACCTTAGCCGCTCCATTTGCCAGATGTGGCCCTCTGTGACTTTTTCCTCTTTCCAAAGTTGAAAAGACCCATGAAAACTCTCTGCGATTCGGTTTTACATCTCTTCAATTGTCACAAAACATTTGTAATAATTGAAGAAATATGAAACCGAATCGCAGAGAACTCAAGGCCATACAAAAAGCGGGTATCAGAATTCCTTCAAGGATTGGGAAAAAATGCTGGCACAAGCGTATTGTATCCAAAAACTCTACTGGGGAATAAATCCTTGGAATTCCTGATGGCTATTCGACACGGTTGATAAGCCTATTTAAAATGTATGGGTCGCTCGTGTGATGAAATTCGTTTGAGAAAACCACCTACTACAAAATCGTAGAGAAGATAATGCGTACTTCTGTTTTAATGGTGACTGGTGCATCCGACACTACGCCGTCGAAAGTACTTTTCACTATGCTGGAGTGGCTGCCGGCTGATCTCATGGTGAAAGAAATAGTAATGAATTCAGCTATCAGGCTGGACAAGAGGGGCGTGGAAGAAGGCGAAATATGATCATGCCTCAATAATAGGAAGAATAGTCAATATTTCAGAGAATATTGATTACTGCTCAAGGGCTGTACTGCTCGACAAGTCGGGCTCGAGGGTTTGTGGGGGTATCTCTATCCCCCTGAATGAGAGGAGGCAAAATGAATATAGCGTGCTGCAGACGGAATCACGGTCATACGGGGACACTATCCGAATTTGTACTGATAGTAAGACTGTGCTGTATGGACTAGCTGGGGTCTATACTACGTTCAGGTTAGTTCGTGAATGCCGGATATCTTTAAAAGAGATAGCGAGACATTCCAACCTGGAACTTTTCTAAGAAATGTTGTATCGGACGAACTGGTAAAGGCCGTTGTCCAGCTATAACAAAGGGATATAGATGGGATCGTTTGAGTCCCGCTTGGGAGCTGTAAGAAACAAGAACGGCGTCAACTTTTTAAGACCGCTCAAAGACAAATGGTCTAGTGAGATTGACTGTCGAATATCAAGGCAAATTGACATGGCCCGGATATGATAGCAGGAGGAATATCGCCTTAGGGGTCTGCTCCGATAGAGATTTCGTTATGGTGTGGCCGCGTCGACGGGACATTGCTACATAAGGACGCAGGCGAGGAGCTTAAATCGTCCATTCTCTAGTCGTTGATAGAAGTTCATATCATAACCTTCATAATTAATATTAAAAGAATTCCTTATGCAAGAAACTCACGAAAAAGTAGCACAGAAATACATGCCTTTAAATAAATAAAAATATGTATATTTTTTTTCTTCTGGAAACTAAAGCCAACACTTTGAAATTTTGTTCTGCAAAGATTTATTTTTTTCTGAACTTTAGTTTAAGAGATATACTTAACTAAAGTTAAAAAAAAATATGATTCCTTATTTAAGTGACAGGCAGTGTATTAAGAACTCTGTTAAGTTTTAACACAGCCTAGCCAAAAGTTCCAGCAATAATCTCTAGACCATGCAAAAACCTTTTACATGTCGCCGAAGACTCTGTCGTTTAGGACAATTTTGCCAACTGGGTATCGGGTATCGTTACATACATATTTGTCAAAATATCGAAGTGAATAAAAAATAAACCTTGAAAAACGTGCAGAAACGTTAATACATATCGCTCATTTATTGCAACGTAGTCATATCTCAAAAAAGCTCGTTTCGAGAAAAACGCATTTAAAACTTTTAGTTTTCATACAAGTCTTAGCAAATTTTTTGAGAAAATATTTCCTGAAGGAAACAGTTTAAAACCAATTTGAATACATTTTTGGCACAATGTAAATGGTAGTACTGTTAACAATTCTGAATTGTTAACTCGAAAAGCTCATTTTTTGAGATATGACTATGTTGCAATAAAGGAGCGATATGCTGACTACTTTAATGTTTCTATTTTTTAGTGTTATGACAATACGTATGTATGTAAAATGTGAGCACATGTTTAACACAAATAATGTTGTTCAATATATTTAAACTACTGCAAAACCAAACACGTATTTAAACGAGTGAAAGCGGTTAATTTTCTAAGTAAAACGGAGGAACATTAATAATTTAAGATTTCACACATTCTAAAATGATTTTTTGTCTAATACGAGTACACAGAAATATTTACATACATTGCGTTTGTATGTATGCATCAGTAAATTAAAGTGTGACTCAAATTACACAAAAGGATTTGAAATTCGACAGTAAACATTTATAATTCTCATGCAGTTTAAGGTCGAAATAGTTATTAAAATTCATCAACATGAAACAACAAATACATTTTATTTACTTCGAAAAATATTATTGCTGCACCAGCAACCAGTATACGAATACTTTTAAAGTCATTTCAATACAACAACTACTATTTTCGCCTATTTGAAAACAAATATTTTTGCAATACGAAGGCTATAAAAATAAACTAAAGGTGAAATATTCACATTAATAAAATTAAAAAATAAATGTGCAGTATATATATTTTTTTAAGTATACACTCATCAAGTGATTCAATGCCAGGGATGGAACTGTACAAAAAGTTTCTGTGTATCAAGTCTCAAAAAATTTTCATATGAAACAAGGGAAAATAGAAAAGAACACACTGTAAATTGTAACAATTTAGGGAAAATTAAAACGTTGGCTCTAGATATTTCCAAGCCATTTGATAGACTGTGACATGGCGCATTACTGTCAAAACTTACGGCTTTTCGTGTTGGCCATGATCTTTCTCGGTTTATGTTATGTGTACAACTTTGTTATGAGCAGCTTAAAAAGAATATGTAATAGGCGTACAACTTTATTTCTGGAATTCGAGGTTTTATTGGAAAAACCTGATTATACATTTATGATTCAAAGTATAGTTCATCGCTGGTCACTGCGTTCTCCCATCTTTCAGGCAGCGCATGAAACCCGTGTTTAAAAAACTGGTCATCTTTTAAAGTGATCCAGGAATCGGTCAAATTTTTTACTTCTTCATAGGACTGGAAGTGCCGGTCAGCCAGGCCGTGTGCCATTGGAACATATCTGCAGAATACCACGGGTAGTGTAGGATTTCCCATTTCAACGTTTCCAAGTATGTCTTGACCATTTTTGCAACATGGGATCGACCATTGTCATGCTGTAAAATTACTTTATCATGCCTCTCGTTATATTGCGGCCGTTTGTCTTGCAATGCTCGGCTCAAACGCATTAATTGCGTTCGACAACGATCACCTCTGATTGTTTTAGTCGGTTTTAACAACTCATAATACACTGTCCCGAACTGGTTTGGCCGTCGACTTAGAAGCATGGCCATGATTTTCTGCGCTTGAAAATCACAATGTGATGCAGAAATCCCTTTCGTCCTTGCCTTGCAATCGACGTTCATCATCTTTCAGCTTCAACTCGTATGGCTCCCCATTCCCTTGCTTCTAAATCATGCCTATGACTTTCAAGCGTTTTGAAATGGCTTATTGCGTTATTTCTTATGATCCTGCCAATTCTTGTTGCGTTTGGCACGAGCGTTGATCAGATAATGCTTCAAATTCTGCATCTTCGAAAACCTTCTCCCTTCTACCGCCATGTTGGTTTTCCATGCCAAATAACCGTTCTTGAAGCGTTCGGTCACTAATAGCGGCCTTGACATAGGTATTTGAGAGTATTCGATGAGCCTTAGCCGCAGATTTCTTCATAATAGAGCAGAAAATTAAATTCTCCCGCAAATGACGAGAATTTGGCTCGATGGCGTTAAATTAACAAATACCTAAGCATATTCTATGACATCTATGATTTATTTGTTTCGGCTGGCACTTAATGCTACAGTTATCTATTGCAAAACGGCGAAAGCAAAGTTGTACGCCTAATAAAAAGCTTTCTCAGAGTTCAAGATTAATGCAGGGGTACCCAAAGTCTCGGCTGGTTCTCCTACTCTATTTCTTGTTCTTAATGACCTCCTATATCAAACTTCCAATCCTTATCCACTATTTTGCACACAACAACAATATTTGCAATTTGTACTGTAGCCCAACCTATCCGAGAGTCAAGTTATGAATGACTCGCTGCTTGATGATCTTCTTTTAATCTTCAAATGGGATTGTAAAAATAGGGTCGATTTTTGCGCCGTAAAAACCAGTTTTGTTTATTATTGTTTCTGTACTCATGGATGGTATAAATATTGAGGAATCGAATGCTTTTGATGTTCTTGGAATACAAATTCAGTGTAATGTTCACTGGACTGAACAGCGTCTCGGTTTTACGAAACGATGTAGCATATATTTAGCTTCATTCGCTCTTCTTACTATTTATATCACCTATATCCGACCGAAAATATAATACAACTATCATGACTCAAAGTCTATTTTGTGGTTACTCGACCGGGTGTAAAAGAGAGAGAGAGAGAGCGAAGAAGCTTATCGGTGACAGTAGGGTATCCAACTCTATTGACTCACTGGAGCATCACCGCAGTTTGGGGTGCCTTACTCTTATCGATACTATAATGGACTTTACTCTGATCAGATTAGCGGTCATGGTCTCGAAACACACATATTTTTACGTAATACATGTAGCCCGTCTAGAGCTCATCCATTTTGTGATTGATTGCCCAATGAATCGTACAATGTATTACAAAGAAAATTCGTTTTTCTGCTGTACTGTTCGTCTGTGGAACAAGTTGCCTGCGGACGTGTTTTCTGCCACATGTACTGTTGGAAGGTTCAAGTCAAACGTCCACACACACTACTCCCTTTTTTTCTATTTTTATAGTTCCGGTACAATACACTGCATATGTAGGAGTCATCCCCGGAGTACGGGCCCAAAATAAAAATACTAGTTTTGTCAGATTAGGGAATTTATCCCCAAATCGGGAATTTTTTTCGAAACAGGGATAAAAAAAATTGAGTTTAAGGATTTTGTGAATTTATTGAGGACCATATTTATGCTTTGGCGATTTTTTGAATTTTTTTGGGGGATCTTTTTTATTACACTTCTACTTTTTAAACTTGGTGATTTACGAAAGAATTTGACCATAATCGTATAATTTACGCTAAGTTGAAAATTAAAACTTTTTTTTTAAATTTTTAATCTGTCGTTTATATCAGAGTTTAGACCCCACGTCAAACATATTTATCTTCTCACACATGTTTAACTAATTATAATTTTTTGTATATATACATAGATAAGCACCGATGAAATGTCGACATGTAGTTAGATTAGAATACATGCAAAAAGCAGATATACGAGCATATACAGTAGCGTGCAAAAATGAGTATATGTTTCTATATTGTACACAGTTAATTCCATAAAAATTTAAATAGTGAATCAAATCCAATTTTTCTTTCTTAACTGATTTTACATAACAAAATAGCTTAACACTTAAAACTGAAAGTATTGAATTCTTAGAGAAAAATAAACTTAAACGAAACAACTCGCTTGTACAAGGTGGCGCAAAAGTAATCCTCATATCAGAAAATGCTATAAATTATGCGATTGGCCCCTAATGTCAGTTCTGTTTTGACATTTGTGTAGTAAACACATGCGAAATACACGTTAATAAACAATGTTACGCTACACTGCTGCAGAATGCGGAATATTGGTGACTATTTATTTATTTGACCCCAAGAGGAAGATGATTTTTCATCAAAAATAATCATGAGTGATGAGGTCCATTTCCATCTTAGCGGGTACATAAATAAGCAAAATTTACGCTTCTGGGGCACTGAAAATTCGCGTGTAACCCACGAAGAGCCATTACACCGGCTCAAAGTCACCGTATGGTGTGCTGTTTTCGCTGGAGGAGTCATCGGACCTTTTGTCTTCGAAGACGTCGCGAACCAAACGGTTACTATGAGCGCTACAGAGCAATGATCAATGAGTTCTTTTTGCCGCAACTTGATGAATTGGGATTAGAAAACATGTGGTTTCAATAGGACGGTACTACGGCACACACTGCACGTGCCACAACCGATATGCTGAATAATGCATTTCCCGGGCGCCTGATCCCCCGTTTCGGCGATTTGCCACAGTTTTTCATTTTTTTTTTAATTACAGCCAAAAAACATCGGAAGGTTATTTTTGCGCCAGCCTGTACTATAAAAACGTTAAGATTGACTTGTAACCTATGCAGCTAGTCTCCGTTCTTCATTCAATTGTTCGCAATATCATTTAGGTACAGATGAATTTTGCCACAGAGCACAGAAACCGAATTGGTGATGACTGGAAGCATGAAATCTGGTCACACGAGCCAAATTCAATCGTTTTCAGTCCGATAGTAAACAATATTACGGAAAACGCCCTGAAAAGAGACTTCAAAAGAAACTATGTTGAAACAGTAAAGCATGGAGGAAGCAGCGTCATGGTTGGCACATTGGCCCATCCCAAAAAATGATGACATAATGCAGAAAGAAGACTAACTGCATAGTTTACACGCCAAACTTAATGTTTTTGTACACAAAAGCAGCCTATGCTGCAATAGAAGTAGTTTTTCGGCAGGATTGCTACTCTAAGCATATATTTCAAATCATGAAGGAATGACTCAACGGTCAAACTTTCCGGTTGCTAGAGATTAACTGCGATTGAGAATTTGTGGTTAATCGTGAAAATAAGGTTGGTATTTTATCAGTCACCACAAAC